>CM065185.1:8160000-10660000 GCA_033026295.1 Channa striata | reverse complement strand
GCTCAGCTGCTGGCCTGAATAACTGTCTTAATAGATTTAATTGTGCCTTGTCTTGTACCTTCTATCTTCATTGTATTGATCAGGTGAAAATATAGAATTGCCTTGCCCTGCTATAGAAGAGGAATCACTCAGCAGAAAGTGTCTTGTAATTAAGAACCTGCCCAAAACCATTAAATTGCTCAGCAGCTCAAGCTTCTTGAGTTTGGAGTGCACAGCCTCCAATAGTCCATTACTTTGATCTACAGGTCACAGAGGAACAAAACTCAATACACAAGCTTAGACGGTGTTATGAGCTATATCAAGTTCAGTTGGGTGTCAGTTCGAAATCCATGACTTTTCTACAGTATATCAGCTGTAATTTCTCAATAGGATGGAAAAGGAGATAAAAATAGCTTAAGACTGTCACAGTGCATCAATGCTGTAATACAGCTGAGCGGCTCAATGGTGACAGAATAAATGAATAGGAAGCCCCAACTCCAAACGGCTCCATCTAAATCCCCATAAAGAGATAACTGCATTTCACCACATTTGAATCTCAGTGAGGTATTTGCTGATGGCATGCCATACTTCAAACAATGAACGCAGCTTCTCAAACACCAAGGACACATTGGCGGAAGTCTCTGTGCTACATACAATTTTTATCATAAAGCGTGTCCCTCAGTGTACAATGCAGAGCCCGAATCTACAGCACTACAGTAAATGACTCCTTCATTATCGAGATGTGTGGGCTTTTGTAATTAGTTTACTATCAACTAATAAAAAGTCGAGAGCTGCTTTTAACTGACTTTTTATTTTTTGAGAAGGTCATTCGTGGAAAATAGCTAGAAATAGCTATCCTGCTTATTAATAATACCTAGGAAGTTGGTCTCTTACAGGCTGACTACACACAAACACAAGGAGGAATTGCAAAATTGCTGTCGATTACCCATAAACAGCTCCGTTTCGTACATAATCCATCAGCTATGTTGCAGGAAAACCCACTTTCACTTGCAGTTGAGCTCAACAGTATAATTTCCTCACAAAAGCCGTTCCACTTAAAGAATAAGTCATAAATGTGGAGGGTAAACACAGTGTACTGTCACATTACGTGCATAGGTTGCTTGACGTGCCAAACCTACCATTAGGATCTGTTACTACACAACAGAACCTGCTCCACCAGCACCGCTATACACCCAGAAACTGCAGAATTCATTATATACATTATTAGATTAACTAAATCTCTGCTTTGGGAACGTCCATCTCTCGGACAACGAACAAACGTGGCGACACAATACGCGAAATGGCAGGCGGGGCGTAAATATTTACATACCAAATCCCTCAAAATGATGTGTGTAATGGAAACAGAGAGGGATGATGGAGGGCAGCTCAACTATTTTCTGTTCGCTGCTCCACTGCTCTCAGCTCAGGTTCTGAATGTTAACAATATCAGCTACACCACTTTCGAAGCAGATGCTGGTAAAACCTCCTCAAATAGCACGGTCAGGACCCAGGTATGAGAGATGCAGCGTGATTCACCAAGATATTATAAATAAACTATGATAAGAAAGGATGCACGCTTTTCTTTTCATAGTCCCTCCCTAATGTTTCCACATTACAGAGCCTATTAAAGTGTGAATCATGGATTTGCAGTGGATCTATCCTTTAGTTTTATTTTACAGCGGTTTTGGCCATTGCAATATGTGTGTGAAAAACATATCGCTATTCTGTTAAGTATTCAGAGTAAAATTATGGTGTTTTGCTATTTCTACTAGTTACATAAAAAGGATAAGTCATGGTCTAGAAATACAAAAAAAATGTTTAGAAAAATACCTGCCTGTTACTCAGCTTGTCTATTATTTCTAACTTTGACTGGAAGAGGCTGTAAACAAGACTTGATAGTGAGGAGGAAGCTTATCATAAAATGAAAGAAAAAAGAAAAATGAAAGAAGAAACTCAAAACAACATTTTTCAGCCTACTTCTTTGGAATGGCTGTTGTTTTCAAGAATTTAATTTTTACAGGCAGAAGCACTGGAAACAAGAGTCGCAGTTTCACTCAGCACCTGACTGCAGAAAGCCCAGGAATGCTCTAAACATTCAGAAATAATAACTATAATAACCAAAAAGCACTCAAAGACAGTACACTTGCTCAAGGCTGCGCAATGCTGAACAAATGTATTTTAATAATCGAAAATGTACAAAGTGTCTAAAATCTGTTAAGTTTTTGCAATATCCTGCAAACAAAGACACACAAAAAGAAGTGGGAGTGAAAAGCATTACGCCCTTGGTGGAAGTAATAGGAAGAAAACAACAAATATGTGGTTTGCAATCTCTGCAGACACACAAAATCACAACGTGGGCCACAGGGCCATAAGTATTGACTGAGTATTATAATTTAGGCTAATGCTGTTTCCAGAGCGTAATCCTGCAGTCTTGTAAGTGTCTGAGGGTACTCTGCCTTAAACTGACCTGCTGTCTGATTAGCCCATGATTTTTAGTGTTTTCACAGCAAATGTACCACGAAATTACTCGGGATTTAGCCAAACTTTTTAGCATCCAAACGCCATCGCGGCGTTTTTGCATACCCACATTCTACTGCTTCTTTTCACCCTCACAGCCAGGACTGTGAGCAGATAGAAAAGTGTATATGTTACGCCCTGGTTTATGACACCGTGCTGAAATCACAGCGGTTTTTTTGGCAGGACAAGCTGTGTGCACACAATCGGGGAGGAGAGAGAACGGGGCTGAACACACAGTCAGTGTGTTTGGAAAGAGTCAATTTACTTACTTCAGCCGAGCAAATGGAGCCACGTTAGAAACATGCATTTGGAGGAAAAGGTGCCGTGGTGCAGACCTTATTCTCATATATGAAAACATCAACAACAGCACAAATTTTAATTTAATTTCTAATCAGTCAACATTAGTTATCAACATTAGCTACCAAACGGCTACTGGCAATTTTCATTATGTAATGACATTTAACAACAGAAGTTTTTCACATTTCCACGTTCCTAAACCTTAAACAGCTGAAAACGGGCTGCTTAACTTCCGAATTAAGTCATTAGATGTAAATAATGGCATAAATGGAGATTTTATCGCATACCTGAATGTAAAAACAGAAACACTTTACCTTTCAGTCATTTCCAAAACAACTGAAACTTAAAAAACGGTGAGGTGTGGCAAACGATTAAGTTTTAAGGTGCAAAGAGGAAGCACATATGTTTGTAGTCAGCACTTCACTGTGGAGGATCACACTGATGCAGGCAGCAATGATGAAAACCTCATCCGGGTGATGTCATCCGGAAGAGTTCATCAGCCAGGACCAGAGTACTTTAATATGGGAAGTCAGAGATGCGCTTAAAAATATTAATGTACATTTACATCTTAAACTGAAGCCATAGAAATCAAGTTGAAAATGGGTGAACTTGCCCTTTAAGTGTATAAACTTTGACTATTGTGTATTTTTAATGCCTCTATTGCACAATATAGGCTACACATTATCTTGAAATACATTTAAACCACATTATGCAAATCTTTCGCCTCACTTGGATAAAAAAAAGCCTTATGCAAAACCACCCCTGTGCACTTTTACGAAAATTTGCTCAAAGGTTCTAAGGAGAAAAATCAGTAATATAATAAAAAATAGTAATAAATTGGCCTTTCCGTGCAGGTAATTTCATTCAAGATAGGAAAAAAGATGTATCATTATAAATATTGTTACTGGGATATGAAGGTAACTATATTGGGGTGTGATTTATTGGTCATATTACAGAACTCTACTCACAGCTTTTTCTTTTTGTTGAAGTAAAAGGTCACACAGCTGTAGTTTGCGACAAGCTCTACAACATTAATGCCCACACAGGTCCTTTCTATCTACTCTTTTACGTCTCCCCAGGATCCAACTTTTGAAACAGTGCTGCCAAATTCCGAGGCAGATGTCTGTTGAAATGGCGGATGCTATTGCTCACAAAGAACCAAAATGGCAGCCAGTTTCACAATCGTTTTCTTTTCGAAAAAACTCAAAAACACAACATTTAACGTGGGCACATACAGCGGTTTGGCAAAGATTACTAAATAGTTCCAGTCTGTTTAAAAAACTGCAACAACAAAAGCTGCTTCCCATATTATAAAAAGATCCACAACCCAAACATTCCTCTGTGCAAAGTTTGAAGGGTTTAAATACTTTGTCATTCTGTTATGATTGCTCCGGCCTCTAAATAGAGCATATTCTTTGTTCATTGTTCAAAGAGCGCACTCTTTCCTATTTCACAGGAGGACGGGATAACAGACCCATATTTGACCATAAGACACGTGTCCAGGTGGTCCAGTCACAAATGCCACGCAGTCGTTAGGTGATCAACTGTGCATAAGTTAAAATATACAGTGAAAAAGTTAAAAGTAACTGTTATTTGCCCTGCACATCAGCTCGGAAGCATTTGACCCCTTCATCTTTGCAGAATAGCTTCACATCACGAATGTTGGTTGGTTTCCTTTCATGAACCGTTGGCTTCAGCTCTTTCCACAGTCAGACCTTTGACCCTCTTTCAAACAATTAAATTACTTTTGCTTTAACAGCCTGATAGTTGACAGTTGCAGTCCAAACTCTTTTAAATACTTAGGCGCCCCTTTCCAGCCTAGTGAGCATCGACATCTCTTCCTCAAAAATCTCCTTTGTTGGGCCACACTTGTGCAACCCGTGTTCTTAAGATCAGGATTTAATAGTTTTAATTTCTCTTGTCTAAATTAAACAGACAATCATCTTCTAATTGTTTGAACCAACCGACTGTTGTCTACTGTCTACCCTTCAAATAAATTCTTACTTCTAGCTCTTCAACACATGCTTTTGCCACACGCAATTATGTAATATATCATTTTCTTCATGAATGAATAGATAATTGATTGGGTTCCTTAGTAATGGGACTTTTAATTCTGATCACATTTTACTTCATATGCAGACTCCCCAAAAGGTTCACACACTATCTAGTGTGACTGTACATATGCAGTTTCCTTTAATACCACATAATATCCTCCAACCGCAGCTGTATGAAATGTGTGTACTGACTTTTAATGCTTTTAGAAATTGGTTTTCCACTTTTCCCACAGTTGGGATAAGCTCAAGTGATTTGTCTCTGTAATTACCACCTTAATTCTGCAGCAGCAATCTAACAACCCTCCTTAAAAAAAAAAAACCTCTTTGGCCTCCTGCAGCAGCACCATTACAATATCTGATTTCAGTGGTCTTAACACACAGGTACAATAAGTGGTAAATGATGCCGAGTTAGTCTCCCTACAGAGAGGAATTACCTTGACTACTGCAATGAATTTGCAGAAACCCTTGTGAGCTAATTATGTTACATTTCAGGGTAAATTCATCTAAACCAATCAGCCCAAAAAGTTTAGTATCTAAGGCACAATTTCTGCTCCCATTCCATGCATGGATGAAAAGAAGCAAAATGCTTTTTGCAACAACAATAAGATGCCCCCTCGATCCCCTGTCTACTAAATGTTGAAAATCTTCAAAATGCAGCTGTCTCTGTATTAGGAGACAGAAATACGATTGTTGGTTGTTTGGGAGAAGAGAGAACTTTCCTTTTCTAGACCATGTTTTGGTGTAGAAATTGAATCATATAACTAGTTAGGTGACCAGATTTCTCATGTTATGCGAACAATCTTATCTAAAGAGATCCTCCTAGACTGTCATTGCATGTGTCAACAGCCCTCAAATCCATGTTTTAGTGTGAAGACGTAATTTCTGTTACACCTTAATCAGTGTTCAGTGACAGTTTGACACCAAAAGAAGCTTTTTTTTTCCTATCAAAAAGTCCTTTTCTACAATCGGCCTTGTGTTTTTGTTTTCCATATCAGAATGGCTTTGATGATAATCATGCTCAACTAAATTTAGGCATCAAAATGCTTTGCTGCTCCTTTGAATAAGCCACAATGGCACTACAATAGGCTGCAGAGGTGTATAATATATCTCTTGTATCCACGTGTGGCAAGTCCATTCATTTTAAGTATAATCTATTCCAACTACTGTGACATTTTATTAACCTCAGTCAACTCTTTGCGAAACTGTATTTTAAAGATAATCTTGACTCAGAGAAATGAGAGGTCATAATCCCCAGTGCAGCATTAAAATTAAAACCAGGGATGAAATGCAAAACTTTCCTTTTCTTTGTTAATTAGCTTCTTCTGGCTGTTTTGTTGTCTTGTGAGAGTAATGAGGATAATGTTTAGTGTGAGAACAGAAGTAAGGCATTTTCATAATCCTTAAATGGGAAAATGGCTCTAAACACCGCTGCTGCTTTGTTTGTATCAGCTGCCTTGATGCTGTTTTTTTCATCATTACTGTCATGATATTAGCAGGTTCCCAAGAGTCGTTCAATGTGTTATTTACACATATTTTACAAATGTTTTTCCTCTGTTTTTGCTGTTTATGCCTCTGAGGTGACATGCTGGTTTCAATTTCTTCAATGTTACCTTACAAATTAGTATAAAATATGTCTTTTAAAATGCTACAATTTCCATCGAGTTACATTAGTTACGCAAAATATCACTCAACAGCTGCTGATGGTTAATGAATAAATTAAAAGTGGAATTTATGTACTATTTGGGAAAAAAATATTTTAGATCAACAAAACGTTTTAAACAAAAAGAATGAACCTACTGCTACCAGCTGTAAACAGGTAAGAACAAACTATTAGGGAATAAACACAAGTCCACCAGAACAACAGCGCACCACTGTTAACTTGCATTGCAATGGTGGCAAAGGACAGGAATAATGTGTTTATTAAAAATAAATGAGGAGGATCTGACAGGAAAAAAATTGCATCCCTGCAAGCTGGTTCATCCAGAGTCTGCGGTGCCAGGTAGCCGTGTTGGCAGAGCAGCTGAGGAAGTGGCCTGTTGGATCGCAGAATGTGGCTCATGAGCTGCACATGACAGAGGTCACGCCGGCCAAGATTCAGCTGTAACAACATACTCTGCCCTGAACTGAACTCCCTCACTGTGGCCAAGGTAAAACTAATGTCTGTCTATTCAGGTTAAAATATAAATGTAAATAATTTTCCAAATTTGCCAACACATTACCAGTGTAATGGCCAACCTGATAAAAACTGCACAGATCTGCCCCTGATTAACACCCCCTGAACAAAATGTGCACATTTACGTCTGCTCTGATATTGTATTCCAAACTAAAATTGGATATTTATTTTCCAAACCACTCCACCAGCATGTATGAAACAATTATATAAAGGAGAAACTTCTTAAGAAAGGCTGCACTTTGCTTATTTATCTTGCTTGCATTCCTTAACACACTTGACTTTTAGAAGCGGTAATAGGAGGTCAGAAAGAATGTGTCACCGTGGGTTCAAGGCATTTTTAATCAAGTGACTCAGCGCAGGGCCTCCGAGATATGTCCGGGTGAAACTGAAGCATTGCCTGCACCGCAGTGAAGTCACAGTGAAGTAGTTTCAGTTGAAACTTGAGTGGAAATTCAAAGTTAGGCCTGTAAGGTGTTCAACCCGTCAAGTATTTATTCAGACTATCTGGCTGAGATTACTTAAAAGGCGCATGAGTGATTGCAAATCCTTAAAAGCTCCTATGTATGTGCGACTGGTTGGTTAAACTCTGGTGCATGTCAGAATAAAAGAGTAAACAGTATAGATGTATGTGCATGAACGGACAGCGTCTCTGTATCTCCCCCTATTGCAATGTTCATGGTCAACTTTCACCCTTCCATTTGAACTAGGGCAAAAAGTAATTTGCCTTTTGTTTGTTGGTGTATCGATGCAGCACTTAATTATTAATAGGCCAATCGTGTGTTTATTATGCTTTCCAGCTGTTAAGGTGTGAGTTTTAACTGGGAAATAATCACTTGGAAGTTTGTTGTGCAATTAACAGTGTTCTATTTCAGAGCACTACCATGGGCTTAAAGTGGCTGTGCACAGAAACACACAATTAGTTTAACCGGGAGAAGCGGCACCAAATTTTGAGCTGGCAGGTGTCCCCCACTAGAAGTTAGGCGCTCCCATTCAAAAGCAAACGTTTGTATTATGTCTCCCTGTCTTTAATGCTTTATTGTAAGCTGTATGCTGCAAAGGAATTGATGTTAAATTACAATCATAGTTGCAGGGGCAATTTTGAGCCTTTTAGAATTTCTTACATCTGCCCCGCAGTGAAACACATTTGTCAAACAACTTATAGTTTGAGCTAATTGTTTGTGTGCATTATCAAATTTGCTTTGATAATGTCGCCATCCAATGACCACATGTAATTGCAAAAATATTCAGCGATGCTATAATAGATGTCCATTAGGAAATGAGGGTGATTATTATGAGCGAGGATGTTATCTGCAACAGCAACATGCAAATTCACCAGATAATTTGTTATTGTGCTGGTATTAGAGTTAGCCCATTTAACAGAGCTGTAGGGATGAGCAAACAAACAAGCACAGAACGTTGCAATTTCCAGCAAGAAAATATCATGAGCTGATCACCATGATTATAGCTTCTCAGCCACATTTCCACTAATAAGGATACATTCATTTGTTTATGAAAACATGTGGAAACCTTGTTATTGTTGCTGCAGAGAGCAACCTTGAAAAACATTCATATTGCAATTTAAAAGGAAGTGGATGGACTTGGGAGCGGGTCGATGATTTCAGAGATGTTGACAAATCAATACTGGTGACAACAAATTTTTCAATTTGCCTCACATGCCCTGTCACCCTCTGCTTAGATATATGGCAGCAGTGGCCATAAAAGATTTATTCTTTGATAAAATGCCGGTCACTTGAGAGTGGAAGCACATTTTAGGCACACACTGTGTTTAGGGAAAGTCTTTAACTAGATAAATAATCAAAGTCAGAATTTTACAAACATCAACTATTATATAATAATCACTCCTACAGAAATTAGGGCCTGTTTTTTTTTTTTACAGCCTGGAAGTAACGTTTTGACAACTACCTTGACGTAGCGTTTCCTGCTTTTGGAATATTAAAACTAGTCCTCAATGGGAAATACCTTCAGCCTAACTGTTCAACAGCAATGGATCAGCACAGTAAATTAATTTTGATATGATTGAAAAGCTCTATACACAGAGAGCAAGATGTTTCTCCTCTGCTGGCAGGATTAATGGTAATCATAAGCATGAGTACGACCCATGAAGGACAGTGCTAGGAGAAGCCTGTTTAACATGTCAGTATTCACAGAAGAAATCTAATTAGCTATCATAAGATAACACATCTTTTTCCTACTTTGCATGCAGGGAGATGCTACGTATTGTCCTTTCAAATTGCAAAGTGGGAATACAAATTAAATTAACATCATAATATTGCAAGGGCAATCTCCAGCATCCTATTCATAGCATTTGTTATTTATACCTGGCAGCAGAGCTGAACGCAATTTCTGCTGTTCCTGAAAAGAAGAAGAGACGCGGTAATGTGTGACGTAGGGAAAAAGGGCAACAAAAATATGCAACTTTTGGAGTTAAAGCTTTGACAAGGACATGGAGCCACCAAGTTACTTCTCTGAGTGTCTCACTTGGAAGCATCATCTTATCGCTGTACAGTAACACATTAAAAAAACTGCTTTAGAAAAATATTTAAGGGGATTAAGGCTTAGAAATAACATGCCTTTGAAATCAATCACTTTAATCCAATAATATTGTAACAAGGTGATTCACAGCATATGTACCACTTTAATCAAATAAAGTGAATAGCATGGGTTGAGCCAAAACTAAGATTTAATTAATTATGGTTAATTAAATTCAGAGGATACATTACAGTGAGAGGAAAATGGTTTAAAAAGAGGCAATGACACAAGGACAAAGCTGAAAAAAACCTGAAAGAGAAATGTGGAATAGGAGGCTAATTTTAGAGAGATTTGGAAAAAAATGCAAGTGTTACATGAAAGTTTCCCTAAAGCTGGCGTTAAAGAGTAGATAGAAATGAGTTTTCATAGTTTGGAGGAAATATGCTGGAGTATGAAAGCACAGTCACCTTCAGTTACTTTCCCAAATGCATAATTGCTCAAAGAACTTCTAAAAATATATTGCAAGTATACATCTCAGCTGGATTCCTGCTCCACAGTATTTTGTGATGCCAACATGATGCTGCAGGGAGACTGATGTTAGACCTGTTCCAAGTTTATAGTGCGGACAGGGAGGCTTGATAAGCACATGACCTGTTTGCTTTTATCTGCATGTTTCTGGGTAATATAATATATAAAAACACTGTGATTTGATTTGCATTCCAAAAGCATTGGGCACATACATTTGTGTCCATCCCCCCCAAAAAATATATACGTAAAAGCAAACAGCTGATAGTGAAATGGGAAATCATGTGGGTCACAGTGAGTGGCGCAAAACCCAGGAGTGTAAAAAATCGCTTGGCTACCCCGGCTCTTCCTGTCTGAGTGTCTGAGCAGCGGAAGCTTGTCAGGAGTGAACGGTCTGATCTGTTGACTGCCTCTCTCCACCTCACTGCCACCTTGTTTAGCCTGATCCGCCACTCTTCTGTAAGCTAATGCGAGATGACACTTCGTCACCAGAATCCTAAACTCTATCCACAATACAATTTGTCATTGCATTCAGGAGCCCATGACACTCATAAGAGCTTCTCTGTCAGTATCAATTTCAGTCTTATTTTTAAGGGGTCTGAGCCCGGGCATTCTCACTAACAGATGCTCAAACAGTGTCCCCAAGGTTCATTACCACTGAGTAAGCCAAGAGTGCCCGTGGCCCTGACTAACAGCTGGCCACGTCCATAAGATAATATCTACCGTTCCTCCGCATTAGTAGGTTTGCGCCTTTAAAACAAACCGAATAAAAGGTCTCCTGTTGAGAACTTTGCTTATGGAAATAAAAAAGAATTAATTTACATCAGAACATGCTGTTGTACCTGATTGATTTCTGGTGCATGTGTTATTGACCCATGAAGCAGAAATAAAACAAAAAAAGCAACCTGCAGTCAAGGTGACATCTGTCTAATTTGGCCCTTAAGGCAGAACTGAAATACATCTAACAATGTGTTTATAAGTAGAACTTTCTGACCCTCAAGGAAACACGGTAAATTAGGCACCAGAGCTTTAACGTTTTGACTCTCAGCACTGAACTAACATTTACATTACAGTGCTGTCTGTATTGTATGAGAAATTGATTTAATTGAAGGTTGATGTAACCTTTTTAAGTGTAAGGTTGGGCTATCAGTCTTAATGCTGGGGGAGCAGCGCTCAGTTAACCTAATCAGATTACATCACAATCTGCCTGCATTAGAAAAGCAAAGTAATGAAGTGAACATGGAACCCAATTAAAAGTTGACTGTGAATCTGTGTGTCAAAGGGTCAGCAATCTGTCTTACTGTACACTGTGCAAAATTAACCTTGTCAAGTTCGATTACGTTAAAAACATAAACACAAATATAACCAACTCAGTGAAATGAATTAAAAGGTGACGCCGTAACCCTCTGTAAGCTACTGCTTCCCACTGCAGGTCCTGCCAAAGTGATTAATCTTTCTATTTTTAGATCAGTTTCCCGCTTTCATTATTTCTTTATTTATTTAATGTAGGCTACAAGGCAGGCAGCGGCTCTGCCAACAGAAATACTTTGTCAGCAACTTGATTGCATTTACATGGTAGAGTGAAGCCAAAACAGGAGTAAATTAAGAGAACTCAGCCATGGGCTCTGCTGAAATATAAGGCACTTCAAGAGATGCCTCGTGAGACTTCTCAAAAATCAACCCCTCGGGAAGGGAATGTATTTTTTTATTTATTTTCTGTACGTTCCCTTAAAATGATTACCACTCACTGTGTTTGTTTAAGATGGTATTTTCATCATATTTGCCCTTTTGTACACAAGTTACCTTCAAAATACTGTAACAGTAAACAAAACAAAAGTGTTTACAGCAGCAGATCAGTTTTTTTTTTTCAGAATTATCACATACATCTTCATGGGAAAACTCCCCAGTTAGATACGCTTACACAGTTGTTAAATTTGATGTTTGGGACATAAGCATCGATTTGGAGTTGTATTTCTGTCCAGCTCATATATGAAAATCCAATGATGATGCAATGATTTGTTTTCCAACCCCTCATAACAATTTCTGACACTTCACACTACAGCTTTCCACTTATGGTCCTCAGGTTGGTGAGAGCCGTAAGACTGAAACCGAAGACAGGAACAAATGGCATGGTCTAAAATGAGAACAATAAGCAGTGTTGGACCTTTTTGGACCTTTAGTAAAGCTGAATTCTTCCCTTTTCTGGTGTTTCTGTACCACAGAAAATGAGAATGATACAGTATTAGTCATTACAACATTGCTTCAAGGGACGTTTTAGCTCCTATACGTCATGGTAGGTACTCTGCCAGTAAAATAAGAACCATGATTGAAGAAGGGAAGTGGTCAAACACTGAGCCAATGCAGCTGAAACTTTGAGTTTATTTACAGGATGTGGTCAGTTTATCCAAATCAAGTCTGTTTGTGGATTTGATCAAATGTTTCCATCGCTGCAAAATCTGTTCTGCCAGGTAAGACAGAGGTCATCTCTGCAGCTTAAGTGGTCTGCGGAGCTAAGGGTAACTGTCGAATCATATAATAAGCACATGTGAGTGACCACTTTCACGTTTCACAGTCATCTGAGCGCTAATTATCATAACAATATTTAATAAGTGCAGTTTAAATATTAAAATTTGTGTAACACATTATGAATCCAATTATGCAGTATGTAGTGCTGTTATGGATGCAAATTTAGCTTTAAGCTCTGGTTTTAAGTTGTCTTTGCTGTGTGTTTCAGGGATATAAATCTGCATATTTTTTCCATCAAACTGTAATTATATCTTTAAAATTAAACAAATCCAAGACCACGGAAACTGCACTGGTCCATGAAAATCTAAATCAAACAATAAAAGCCTAATTTAAATTAGGAGTTTGGATCATAGCATTGTGAACACAACAGTTGTGTAAGGCTGATTCATGTAATATCCCCTTCTCTGTGGCTCCAGAGTCCCGCTGACACAGCAGCTGTGAGCAATACGTACGCATGTGTGTGTGCGTGTGTGTGTCTGTGCAGGTGGTAAGAGGGAGGGACAGCGATGCCTGTGAGCTGAATAACAAATCTAGCATACTGCACACCTGAGGAGCTGTCACTGTCATAATCAGCCGTTTATAATGCATGGCAGAAGGGGGACAGGAGTCGAGCAGAGGAAACGAGGACACAGTTGGTATCAAAGCTCTGTCTGTATTATATCCTTTTCTTTTTATCCTCTCTATTGCTGTGTGCAGAATTGAAAAGAAGGGTTTTTTTTTTTTTTTTTAATTTTCACTCTCTGTCCAAATTTTTATTGCTTAGCTTTCTGTCATCTGCTGAGCCGCAGATGTCACATATGGAAAGCTGGATAGCTATAGCTCTGCTTCCTCTGTCGCTTCATCCCTCCTCTTTCTTCACACCTCGTCTGGCCCAGCAGGACTGTGTCCGGACACCTCCTTCAGAGAGCTCAAGGTGACACATGGCTCCTCAGACACAGATGAGTGACTGTGGCCCCAGGCCTCTTGACGATCGCCGGTTGCCTCTCTCGCTTTTTCACCTCTACAACCGTACTAGTCCCCGAGCGGTGGGCACCAACGTCCCCCCCTAGAGCCTTTAGTTGTTTCAGTGCAACGCTAATCTATGGTTCTGCTGTGAGGGCCACAGGAGCGGCAGGTTGACTCACTTCCAGCTCACTGACACAATCATTCACTGCTTGTATTGGGAATGCTGTGTGTGTGTGTGTGTGTGTGTGTGTGTGTGTGTGTGTGTGTGTGTGTGTGTGTGTGTGTGTGTGTGTGTTTGCCCGGAACGGTGCCTGTTAGACAGCCTGCCTGATATTTTTTTGCAGGGTCAGCAGAGACTTGGCCAAGCCAGCATCATAGAGGAGTAAATCAATGAAACCCAATTAGACACCAAGAAAGGTGAGAGAGGAATTGAACAGCTAAGAAAAGCACAGACTGAGATTTCTTTTGGTCAAAATACCTGAGAGTAAATCAAGCATCTTGTGAAACATGAAAGGCAACACTTTAAGGTTTCAAAAGCTGAGATTTAAAACATATCGGAAGTCACATGGCTGCATCTCTCCGCTTCACTTTAACCAAAAAAGGTCTGCTATGACTGTGATGAACCTTGGATATAAAATAACCAAACACACACAGAAAAAAAAACAGTTCCCATCCAACTTTTTACTTCATCCTTCTGACCATTTGATGTGAGCGTTGCGAATTCCCCAGCGGGTGAAAAAAGCAGTCATGTGTCTGTGCGGAGGGCGAGAGTAAAGGCAATATGTCTCATGATCTCCCCCTGAGTGAGCCAAATGAAGCACCCTTTGCTCTGAGCAACCTGCCACTAACATCTGCTGTTTTTGGCCACTGATTCCCTTTTAAGTTGTATGAATCCTGTCTGCTTCTTGGTTTGAACAATTATTGATGCTACATAGGTAAAAACTTGAAAATTAAACGTTGCGTTTCAAATTATTCACATTGGAACGTGTATCACTGCTCGCAGTGCAGACAGGATCGCTGCTAGCAGCAACAATCGACTTTAAATGCTCCATCTTTGGTTAGCAGGTGTTATTTTTCAGCAATTATCTGATTCAGATGGAAAATACAGCTCTATTTTCTGTATTAATGAAAGAAAAACAGTATCTTAAGCATTTGATAACCTGCTGACTGCTAATGAGCTGTGGAGATAGCATTATGCACCAGATAATAATCCTGTTCACACTGACAGGGGAAAATAATACATACTAATACCCACAGGCAGTGTGTTGGAAAAGGTACTGTGACAATTACCATGAATTAGGATCATATCCTAATCTCATTAAAGCACAGTTTTCTTGTGTCCAATCAACATTGTTGTTTACTGTAAAATACACAACGTAATTTTCTTAATTCACTTTGCTGAGAACCTGTGTGATTTAGGTTTGACATATAAAACGGTTACATATTACATATGGTTTTAGGCTGGCAACATACCAGAAAACTTACAATAATAAGGAATGCTAATAATGCATGAATCATTTATTATGGTGGCTTATTAACTAGCTTGCCTTTTATCATACCTTTCATCATGATTTTAATCCTTTTAATGAATGCACTGTAGCTCTTTTTGCAATCTGGCAAACTCAGAGCGCAAGCCAGCCCTTTGCCACCTTCTTAAGCCCACAGTAATTATTAACACATTTTTGTAATCAGGCTTCTGCACCATTTGCATGAAAGCAATCTAATAAATGCGAAAACTAAACTCTCCCAGCTGAAGACATTAAGATAACCAAAAAAAAATCAAGCATTTATTGAAGTAACCTCTAATCTCATTTCTCCAGTGATTACAACAACACTGTGTCTCATTCCCTGGCTGCCTCTAAAACTGAGCTCTTGATAAGAAAGTCCGGTGCGAGACAGAGGATGGCGCAGGGGTGGATCAGCAGCAGCAGCAGCCCTCATATAAATCCGTCCAGGCCACTGTGCACAGACAGGCTGTGGGTCCACTCCTAAATCAGACAGGCCAGGCTGTCACGACCGGAGACCTTGTCCTCTTGCAGATCAATAGAGATAAGGGGAAATAAATTCAGAGCTGCAAATACTGAAAACACCAAAGAGGAACTCGTGTTTCAAAGAGCTCCACAGAAACGTATGCTGAAGTGTGGAATATTACAGAGGGAATTCTGCACAGTTGAAGATATGATTGGGATCTTTGGTCTTGTTCATGCTGAGGATTAGGAGGAGATGGAGAAATTGTGGTGCATCACTTTGAACGCGATGGTCTCCCAGCATGAGATGAGCTTGTTGTTGAAGCACTATGTTATTTTTTTGTATCTTACTTATTTAATGGGAAACGGTCGTGCACTGATTCAAATGAAGTGACTGTTTGGTGTGATTATAAAAATCTATTTTAAATAACTCTACATTGTTTACTTGTAGACTTACTTGGACGTGCAAGTGACTGTGTATTCCAGCACTTGACTGACTAACCTGTCATGTAAAGGAGATAAAGCTATTTATTAAAACTGTTTTCAATTTTGTCCTGGAAGTTCAGATAACAATACCACAGGCATTTATTATTTTCTCTGTGCTTGAGAAAGAGACAAGAAATTGTTTGGTTGCACTTCGCTTATTGTGTGTTTTGAGTAATAGCAATCTGTATGCACAGGCGTAAGTCAGGAGAAGAAAACTATGTTGGGAAAAAGGACCCTAATGGGTATTCCTATTGGCACATTTTGCAAATACAGCTATAAACTCCCTTAAACCTCACATAAAGGCACTGTATGGTACACAGCTGATGTCCCAAAACCCCCTTATAGCATTTTTTCCACCACAAGGTATTGGCTTAACTTGGCTCAACTGTTCTCCATGCTATTCGCTCTTGGTACCACGTAATTTGTTTTCCACTCCAGATATAGTAGCCCCTTAATGTAGCCGGTCGTCATGGCAATGCCACATCAAACCTCAGGGACATCAGCATTAAAGGGACACACACAGGAAAAATGGAGTACATCATCATGAATGCTGTTCACGATTCTTGGTATGTTGCTGTTTGTTTGCTACCCTAGGTGGGGCTGGTCAGTGTCTTTGGTTCAAACAGATCTCGTTTGGATGAATTTCCATCAAAGCCTCGACAGACAGCCAGTCCTCAGAATGTGTACCTCTGGTGATCTTCTGGCTTTTTCGTGCAGCAACACCATCTGGTTTTCATTAGTATATCTTGTGTTTAGTTCTAATTACCAAATGTCAACATGCTAACAAGCCATGATGATAAGAATGTCAGACACGATAGCTTTTAAACATCATAATATCAGTATGCTAACAAATCATTTGGCACAAATCTGTGCCATGCCTGATTGTAGGCTCACAGAGGTTCAAGCGTGGCTGAAGAAAAAAACAATAGTTCCTCTAGTGTCACTGTACTATCACATTTTATAACTGTCCATATTTTTGATAAGTTAGTTTACACTGAAGTCAACAACAAACAATAAATCTGTAAAATGTTCTGCTTTGGAATATGGTTAGTCTGAATAAAAATAAAAGAAGTTAGCAATCAATAATTGGGACTTGCTGCTTATTTTCTGCAGATTTGCCATCGCAAATCAATAGCTACACTTTTATTGCATTACTAACTAGACATGCTTTCTTCACTCCTTGGGTTGCTCTGGAGTTCAGCACAATTTGCCTTAATCAGGCAATCAATCACTATTAGGTCTATGTGCCACACCAGAACACAGCAGGCAGATGTGCCCCCCAGCAAAACTACAATCCCTAAATTGGGGCAGACACACACTTGTATGGGCCCTGTGACTCAATATAGACGTTGCCAGAGTTGCTGCCAGATCTTGCAAAGCAGCATTTTGCCTTTATTTGTCGACAAGGGGATGGCACCAAGCTGCTTTACTGACATGTCTTTTCACAAGAAATTACAGAGAAAATGCTTGGTGGAAATGTTCTTGCATGTCTCTGTCACTTTGCATACAATACAATATAATCAGATCCCTTTTAAGATTACAAATTTTCACTAAAGTAATCATGCAATATTTTTTGATAAGAATATGTCATGAACTACATTTGAGGAAGATGGCTTTGCTGTGGCCTGAAGGTGAGAAGTAACGGTAAACTGCTCAATAAGATTTACACATGTCATGTATACGTACACAGCGTAGTCTATACGCACGCAAAAAATATGTGTACACGCACCCTGATACATGCATGACTCTATTTGACTTCATTGTTAAAAATGATATAAAAGATTGAATGAGCCAATTTGCCGCGAGAGGAGAATAATCAGAGCGTTACAGTGGTCCTTTGAGATCCTTTATTGAATGCATCACAATGAAGCTTGATTGGAATTGATAATGGCTTTGAAGACTGGGTTGCTCCTTTCCACTCACTAATTTGTTCTAAAGCAACCTTTGACATGAACAGCACTGCCAATGACAAGGTAATTAGCCAACTGTTGAGAGGGGTCAAAATATGTGTGTTTATACCAAAAAGAAAATTCTCCCATATTGATGGAATTTTGATGTCTGGAGTCTTTACAATATGCAGCATGTGTGTCTTTGTGAATTTACATAAGCAGCCAATAAGACTGTACGCATCTGTGTCACTGAATATTGCTGCGTACATTTGGCATGAGTAGAAATGACTGAGCTCTGCAATATGTACAAGGGAGCAGAGGTTGAACTGGGTGATATTCCTGTATCAATACAAAGTCAGCATGAAGAAGTGCCGCGGATGTGAAAGTGTTGCTGACCTCATCCATTTTTCTTCCAGTGCCATCAAGGCCACCGTGCTGCAATGCTCCATCCTGCACCCAATTGTGCAGAGTAAAAGGTGTAGAATCGAGAGCTCCTGCGGCCACGAGCCCTCAGACACCTCCGCTTATAAGAGTCAAGCGCGGTGTCAGCAACACAACCAACATGCATCATGCAGCTGCCCCACACATGCCTGCAAAAATCCTAAGCCATGTACACACAGGCAAGGAAAACTTGAGAACATAGCTACAGTATTGACCACAGACTCAGCAGCAAGCTCTGATTTCACCTCTGATTGCAGATTTTAAACCACGCCAAACTCAGGTATACCCCGCACGCAGAGTTCTCAGGGGGGTCTCCGATTGGTCTTATGAATTATGCAACATGATATTGTGTGATTGAATGCACCAAGTCCAAATTGGATTCCCTCTAACGCCCCCTCCCCTCCCTGCCTAGACAAGTACTGATGAAAGATAACCGCCTCTGCATTAATCAAAGAGATGGAGCATTTTGATCCCACTCTCAATTAGATTAGATTACATAAATTTAACAATTTGTACAAAATGTGATATCAATTATCAACAGGTCATTCAGTTTGATCTCTTGCCCCATTCTGCCACAGCAAAAAATACATAAATAAATAAATAAATTAAGAAGAAAAAGTGCACATTAAATCTGTGGGCTTTTGGTTGAAAGATGATTTTTGTCATGTTTCTCAACAGCAGCGAGGAATGACTGTGGATAACAATCACCACGAAAAAAGATTTTTAATCTTAATTGTTTTGCATTTTCTTTATTTGCTTTAATTTCATTCATTTTCACCGAAGTCACAGTCTCATTATTTTAGAACATGGATGATCAGGCGTGCTAATCAATGACAAGAGTTTTGAGTAACATAACTCACTTATCGCAAAAAGTGAGGACTTTAAAAAAAAACGGTTCAGCCTTCACTTCCTGTGTATGTGTGCTGACTATAAGTGGGATGTGATGGTGCTTGCTGTTTGTTTAGGATTACAACACACTCTCAGGAGCGGATGGTTTGATTTGTAGGAGGAGGGGAGCAGCATCTCTCCCATCACAAAATCACCTGCACCTCAAAATGCCAATAACTTGGAAAACAACAGATTGCCCAGGAGGAGGTGAACTAAAAGTCAGCCCTTGTTTATTATTTGGAGATGGTGTACGTGTTTTCTTGTCTACAAAACTGGAATATGTATCTGTGTCACACATCCAATTTATCACCTATTCCCTAGAGACACCTCTTGATGGTTAATTAGGTGTCACCAGCATAACTCAGGTAATTTAACCTTCATCAGGCTGTATCACATGAGCAGATAATGCAAGGGAATTATTCATTGTATATTTTAGTGGAACATGAAAAGAGCTTTACTTATGAATCCCAGACTTAACTAAAGATAAACGAATAAAAATGCAACATTGAAATCTCCATAGTGATCAAGGCATTTGTAAAAGCAAGCTTGTTAGATAGTTGTCACAAGTGTTTGTATGAGAGAAGGAAATGTTTGAATATTAAGGCATTTAGCACCTATTGACAATTAATAATCCTTAAGAGCAAATGTGCAGTAAACAGCAATTATCTAAGGGCAATGTGACCAGAATCTCCCCACTAATGATCAATAGAGTCTGGGCTCCTCTTTATGCAGGCTGAGAGACAACTGACTGACTCCTGAATAGCTGATGACATTCAGCAGGCATTTCCCTCAGAGGAGCCCGGAGCTAATAACCACAGAATTCAAATGAAAAACAGTATAGGTATTCATATTAGCCCAGCGTATTATGATCTGGAAGGAGAAAAACAACACATTATTAGAGAACTCCAAATCTAACTTCAGAATATTACAGTAAAAGTCTGTCAGTCACCCTTAACTGTAAATAAATATGCAGCCACATTGTTGTGTCTGTCCATGTGGGTCTGTGCGTTCTTTGTCTTAGATGATTTAAACTGTGTGAGTACGAGGAAATGACAGCAGACAGTGAGCAAACAAATGGCAAATTCAGATTGTTGTAATTACTATAGACTCAGCAGCATGTCAGGAAGCAGTTCCAGTGTGTACAGGAGGGAGCGTTCAAAGGTCCTGTCAGCATTTTTACATTTACTTACATTTGTAAACTCACATATGTGACAGAAAACATAAAATGCTGTCAAAACCACATCTCTCTCTCTCTCTCTCTCTCTCTCTATATATATATATATACACACACACATATACATGTATGATGATAATAAGGGCAGCACTATCACAGCCTGTGCATGCACTTTATTAATACGTATGAATGTGATATAATAAACTCACATATGTGACTTACAACATAAAATGTTGTCAAAACCATCTCTCTCTCTCTCTCTCTATATATATATATATACACACATACATGTATGATGATAATAAGGGCAGCACTATCACAGCCTGTGCATGCACTTTATTAATACGTGTGAATGTGATATAATAAACTCACATATGTGACTTAAAACATAAAATGTTGTCAAAACCATCTCTCTCTCTCTCTCTCTCGCTCTCTCTATATATATTTATACACACAGACACACAGACATACATGTATGATGATAATAAGGGCAGCACTATCCCAGCCTGTGCACGCACTTTATTAATCCGTGTGAATGTGATATAATAGCGTGTCACCGAGGTGACGGTTCACACCGGAGACCCCCGCCCGGTCCCAGCACTGAAGTTGGCCGTGTGGCCGGTAGGGAGAGACAGTGAGATGGGCGGTTTCTAGCCGAGAGTCCGGGAGCAGCAGCAGCCTCAGTACCAGGCAGAGCTCAGAGCAGACGCACAGGCGAGGAGGCTGCCGCTGCCACACCGCTCCTGCCTTTTGTCGCACACGGACGTTGTTCACCGCGGCCACACTCCACTCACAGGATATTCTTTCTTTTTTCTTTTTTATTTCTTTTTTAATTTTTTTTTTACCTCCATTTCTTTGTTTTCTACCCGGATTCCGAAGGTGGGGGATTAAGCCAATGTACTTCATGCACGAGGGCAGCGGTGTGCTGCTGCTGCTGGTCCTGGCGGGACTGCAGGTAACGGGGAGCCGGAGTTCCGGCGTGTGTGTTCGTGTGTGTGTGTGTGTGGTACCGGTGTTCGGAGCTGCTCTCCATCCAACACGCTGGAGCCAGAACCAGAATTAACCACAAAGTCGGTGCGGCGGCAATTAGCCGCTAACGGTCCGGTTCGTCGTGTGCTCGCGACCTGCCGTGTCGCTCCGAAGAAAGAACGCGTCAAATTTCTCACAATTTAAATGCGTGTAATGGCGCAGGAGACATTTCACAGTTGAATCTATAGTTCAGTCTTTCATTGTGTTGAAGTTGGGGACGCAGGCCCACGTTAACCCAGTTCTCTCTGGTTATATTTAGTTTGGGATTAATATTTATGTAGATTGCTGCAGCGTGTCCCTGTCGCCCAGCGAGCGACTTAATTGCCTTTCTGCTAAAAGCCTTTATGAAAAGTAGCCCAGAGGAAATGATTGGGACGGTGCAAACACTGATGGGACGATGATTGTTGTCCAGCTCCGAGGACTGAACCTGTCGGTGAAATCCCAGTGTCTTTGTGCTAATCAGTTATTTTCTGGACTGGCAAATTTTCACGTCATTTTGTCTCATAAAGTGAAACAACGTAGACACACAGTTAAATAGTGAAATCACAGCTGGGAAAATCCCCCCCTGAAAAAAAAAACACTGGCATCATTGTTAACACCTAAAAGCAGAAAATTGTCCACCCTGGTGCCTCTGTTGTAATGAGCTAGAATTCCAGCTCTGGTCCCCCCCCTTCCTTCTCATCCCCCCCTCCAATCTCTGCAAGCATTTTCCATTTAAATTCCTCTGATTAGGAATGGCAAGTGGCAGAGACACCCACCCACAAAACTCTTTTTTTTCAGCAGGACTCCTCTGGCTTTACATTCTTTTCAGAGTGCATGTGAACAAAAAAGGGCCAGCAATCAGCGCTGAGGTGATGGAGCATTTGCTCGGACACCAGTTTGTATTACTCAGTTATACTGTCTGATTTCTCACTAGTTTCACGCTTTAATGAAACACAAGCTCCGGTGATCCAGAGATTTGCCCGATTCTTCTCTAAATCTCACGTGTTGACACCCTAAGCATAGTTTTCCTCCTCCGAGCGAGGAGAAAAAGGCACTATATTGATCACAGTCATAGCCTAGCAGTTTCTTTAGGCATCTGCCGATGCCGTTTCTTGTTTATTCAGACATTCACACATAAATGTTTATTCCCACAACAGCGGATCGTTAGCATTTACTTTTTATTCCCTTGTTCCTGTACTTCAAAGTGCAGTGTTTGTCCACGGCAGAGTGTTGATAAGGGGGGCCAACCAAGAATGCTGGTTATAAACCGGCCCTGTGCCTCGGCCCCTCCAGGGGACAAATGAAGCTTGTTCTTGCCTAGCCATGCTTTTTGGCTAATGCTTAACCCTTTTGGCCCTATTATCCTAATTGCAGACCCTGCTATAAAAACAACAGATGCTTTTGTACAACTGTGGGGACTTTAGAACGTGACCAAGAGGTTTTTAGAGGCAACACGGTGCATTTTTGAAGGTTGATTTATGACTCATTGTAGCAACCCCCCCTCTCTTTTTTTTTTCTTTCTCCCACCCCACCATCACAGATTTCAGCAGAGGGCAGGGGCACCCCACCGTGCAGGCCAGGCTTCACTGAAGATGCATACAAGGTTGTGGTGCCAGATACCACAGAGGAAGGACAGCCCCTTTTCAGCGGTGAGTGTGAAATATTCCTAGCACTGTTTCGTTGTGGGTGCTTGTTGTGTGTTTGATTAAATGTGGGTATGTGTCGGTGTTGTGTACTTGTCTCCATGTGTTACATTTCAGGGAGGATCAGAACAAGCCTGTGACATATTTAAACAATTAGCTTCGGTGTAGCTGTGTGGTATTGCAAGTCTTGTATTTTCCCTTGTAAACCAACTCAAATGTGGTTTCAACTTTATGCAGCCCCTGTCCTTATTGCTTACATGATTTTCTTTCCCTTTCATATCAGACAGGCTTGAGAAGATTGTGGTAAAACAGTTTCACTTTTAGCATTCTGCACTTTCTTGAGAAGAATAATTATTGCTGGTTTTATCATTAAAAGTAGGAAAAGTTTGTTGATTACATTCAGGACACTTCTTGTTTCAATGAAAAAAATCAATTACACACAGATTTGAATACTTATTCAAATTTAATCAAAAACCATCATAGCTATAATATCTCATGCCTAGAGCTGGTGCATGAGATTATTTCCATTATCATATGCTATTATTTTTCATTTGCATTTAACAATTACAATTATAAGCAAAGGATATTTTGGCTGTTTAAACACCTTTATGCTCAAAGGTTTCTTACAGTGATGGGTCCATTTGCAGTTTAGCACAACCATGTCTACTCAAAAGCCGTAGTTACAGCTATTAAGGTATTTTTGAAATTGTTTGTTACTGCTGCAGCCTTATTGGAAGCCTAGATTTTATATAACCTGCTGCAGAGAAGAAAGAGAAAAAAAGCTGATTTTTTTTTTCAGGATTCCATTACATTGCAGCAGGCATGAACAATACTGCCTCTTCTGAGTTTAATATTGGCAAAATGAGGATGCAGCTAGCGTGAAACAGTATGCAGCCTTACAGATGGTAATAGAAACTGTAATATATCGACAATGTGCTATTAAAGAGGTTAGAGCCTTGAGGTCATCTGGACCACAGAACATTCTCACTTGTGTTGGATTTCACACTGTGCGCCTAAAACTTGCATGCTGCCGTTGATGTGAGTCAGAGAGGTGGAGGGGGAGGTTGCAGTGGCAAGGGGAAGAAAGGAGAGAGGAAAGCGAGTGCTTAGATGGGTGGGTACAGCTTTCACTGGGCTTTACCTTGTGCAAAAGTTTCTGTTTGATCCTGCAGGTGATGGATTTCCCTCTGTTGGCTTGTGGATGAGCCGTGACCAGGGGTAATCAGGTTCCCTTTTGTTTGCCCTCCGCACTCCCCCCTCTCCTCTTTTCTCTACCCTCCCATCCCCCAGCGAGTTGTTGCTCTGTGGAGATTTCCTTGACAGCGAGGGGCACTCCTGTGTCATTGTAATGCAGCAGAGCTCAGCAGCGTGGGATGGTGTTAATGAAACTGCTTTCTCTAATGAAAAGCTCCAGTGGCATGTCTTGAAAGACAAAGGCCTCACAGTGTGGAGAGTTTGCCCTAAGTTTTTCAACTTTGCTACCACCATGCTGATTTAGAACATTGTGTTTGACCAGGGCCTGAAGGTTTTTCTTTTCCCCCAAATTGATGCTTCTTTAGCCGCATGTTGCTGGCTAAGGCTTTGTGTATCCTTGCATTTCATTAATGATGTCAATTGTGCCCTTAAATGACGAATGGACAGAATGAGTGAATCTCAGTGGGGGTCTGTTTATAAATTACCAAAGTAGATATTTCCAGTATGCATTTTCAAGATTTAAGTTATCTTCATGCCTAATATATTAAAATTGTGTTGTTGTTATACAATGGTTTCTTAAAGTTATTGTTTCGTGGTCTGTTATATCGTGTACAGTGTCAGCAATATGACTCCTTTCCATGTATTGTATTGCTTTTGACCTCGAATGTGCATTGAGGGTTAACAGTTTGGTGTCTTTGTCCCAACTAATTGCATTCTCTTCTTTGCTATTGATTAAGAGAATACACATCCTGAGACCTGTAGAACCTGGAAATGGTAACAGTTGACGTGTAAACAGTTGAGTCTGTATGTGCTAATTTAAAGACATCCTGTGGCATTGATAAGGCGGATTGTAGCCAACAGATTAACATATCTATTGATTGTCAAAAGATTCAGTCACATTCTTGTTAACTAGCCAGGTGATATCACATTGATTTAAAATGCATGTCTTTAAAGTTACTTATAAGAGCGGTTTAGAGAAAAGGAATGAAGCTTGATTATTTTCTTTTGAAACTCTTCTTAAACCATTCATTAAAGAGAATTTACACTCATTGTATGCCGACTGAAAACGATTAGGTTTAGCCCACCCTCCAGCCGTCCTGTGACCTTGGACGTAAGGTTGGAATATTTGCTCTGGCCTGATACTGAGATAGTTGTGTAATACCAGAAAGTTTTTACAGATAAAAGCAGCCAAAGTCTTTAAAGATTTGGGCAGTGTTTTATGCTTTTGTTGTTTAGTCATTTAATTTCAGGTAGACTGTGGCTGCAGGAGGTTTGCCCCTGGGTGTCTAATGGAATTCTGGTGGCTTTGGAGAGCTGACACACATTGTGCAGTTTTTTTTTCGAGATGAGCCCTCTAAAGCAGGGTTGCAAAGTGAGTCAGCCAGAGCATTATTCAGCAGAGGTTTCCCTCCCTAAAAACTGGGTTAATGAAAAGCCCAAAAAGCCTAATTGAGCTTAATATACTCTCTTATGCTGCTGTTCTGCCTTCCCTACCAACCACCTATTCTGCTTTCATTTTTCTTTTCTCCACCCCTCAGCATTGTGTTTAACTTCTTCTTTTTTTAATATACGAAAGCTCATGTGAAGGAACAAAAGCATGTTCACAGTCTGCTTTGCCTTGCTTCCCGTGCTTAAAACATGAGTGTATTAGAGTCCACTGAGCTGGTTCCAGAGATGAGTTGGCGGGCGGGATTTACAGTTGACCAGTTTAATGACGTGATTGAAACAATTAGTGTCAAAGTCAGCAACGAGAACATGAACTGAAAAGCACTCTTAGGCTAAATATGTTTCTGTTTTTATTTAAAATATAATTAAGTATAATCATTTGTCCTTTCTGTGTTTGCTTAAAGGAGACCCATTGACAAGAAAAACATTACTAGAATGCAAACTTTGCACTGACTCAATCCATTTTTATGCTGTTCTCTGATGGCCCCAAGAACAGCTGGGGCCACTCAGATGTGTTTAAGGGGCCCCAATGTTTGGTGAGGTGTGACCCTGCTTGACCCTCTCCTGTAAACTGGACCAAGTGCTCAGCAACATGCTCAACCCCTTTTTTCATGCTCTCAGATGGGGAATGAAGCTGGTGGGGGTTCCTGGTGAGCTATAGATGAATAGAACAGCAGGACAAGAGGTCCTGATCCATCACCAGGGAGGCCACCAGTGCATAGCACCCCTGCTTTATGCTGTGATGACCTATGGAGCTAGTTGTTTACTGCTTGGAGAAACAGACAAAAATCAAATTTCACAAACCAATGTTTTAATGCAGCCTGCATAACAAGTTTCTTCCTTTTTTCACAAACAGCATGATAGACAGATAAATAACTATTATGAGACTGTCTCCGGAGCAATGTGGAATTTAAAGTTTATAGCTCTATTGTTTATGAAAATGTTCTGTTGTTTAAGAAATAGCTTGGGTGTTTTCTGAAGTCTAAAGAGGGTTTTGTCCGCTGTGAGGATCATGTGTTTGTGCATCTGTGTTTATAAAGTCCACATTGATGTTTGTGACAATGCTGAAAAATGAAATAATTAAAAATGATTTTCTTAATGTTCAAATCCATGTTCAAAACAAAGTTCTTTTGCAGTAGATGAGTAAAATGAAAAGCATGGTGACTGCGGCATGTGTCACATACTCTCTTTGTCATTGTGGGACATCATGGGCAATCCCCTGGCCATCCTTGTCCTTTTTTGTGGGGTTTAAACTCCAGCTTTCAACCCCTTTTCAAGCTAAGGAAGCAGTTTCACAGCAAGTTTGTATATACCGGTCCGCTGCTCCAATATTGCCTCTTTTTTCTGTAAGAGGATCAATGAATACAGGGTCTTTGTTTGCACTGATCAATATGTTGTAATGAAGTCTCTGCTCCAATTCCCAGCTAAGGCATCACTAGCATGTTGGAGTTGAATTTGTTTTACTTTTTATTGTTATCAGCATGCATACATTTATTTTTATCTCCTATTGCTCTATGATTTTTTTTTTTCCTGAGAGCACCATGGCCTAGATTACCACCACATATTGTGATGACAGATTGAATCTTGGCAGTATATGTTTTTGGAAAATTGGTGCAGTTTGCCTACAAAATAACAAGCAGATCTAGAGTGCTACTGCCACTGCTGCCATTTGTTAGAAGATCACAGCTTCATTGTAGCCATGAGGCTCTACTGTAAAAGCGAAGTAACAGTAATGTTTTAGCCTATTAGACCAAATGCACTCATCTGTGTCTAATTTGCGGGCACGCTTTCTGCGCCTGCTGGGTGGCATGACAGGATAGGACATATTTTATTTATGTCTGACCTTTTTAGGATCTGTATTCTTAAGTCATCCCTCCATATTTAGATGGAGACAGGTACTTGTGCACTGGCTAAATGTAGATAAAGTATTTTGTAGAGGGTTGACATTGCCTGGTGGCTTCTCATCACTTCTGTTCATATCACTCTTATCAGCTACAGGCCCTGCCCTCTGCTGTTGCTATCTAACCACGTGCCTCTGACATTGTGCAGCAGCTAACGTGTCCCTCTCTCAAGCCTACAAGTGTGAGTGGGGTGTTTGTCCTTGGCATATAATTAAATTGTTTGACCCAGACTGCTCTTGGTGGTGGTGGACAAATGCATTGGCAGCTCCTGGTAACAGAGATGTTTCCAACCAGATGTTGGCAAAGGCCATTTGACCAAGACTTTGTCTGACAACATACACATTGACTGCAAATCAAATCATGGCTGTTGTAACAGAACTAGTTGTTCGTCTCTCACAAGGTTGCTTTGCCAAATTTAGCCAAACTGTCATTGTCCGTTGTGATCCAGAGTGATTTATAGAAAAATTTGGAAAGCTGAGTTTTCATTTTATTGCTGTTTCACTCGGTCATGCAAAGGTTAGGAGGGTTTATAGGTTATTTGGCTCAAGATCACACCTGGGCCCCTCCATCTGTGATGGCTTACGCTAAGTTTAAAAACCGGCGTGTGCTCTTCCATCTAAACTACTGTCCAAAGTGAAAAGATTTATTTATACAATCACTCCTTTTTGCTGTTGGTCAC
Source organism: Channa striata (assembly GCA_033026295.1). Lineage (NCBI taxonomy): Eukaryota > Metazoa > Chordata > Actinopteri > Anabantiformes > Channidae > Channa > Channa striata. Next base: position 10,631,775 of record CM065185.1, on the reverse strand, counting down.
GACATGAAAGGAAGCAGGAATCATTTTTAGTAATTGTGGTGGGTTATGGTGCGTTTTATTTAAGGTGAAGAACACCCAGAGAGATGACTGCACTCTGTAATGAGGCCATGTATAAATAGCTATATTGACCTGACTTTCTGCATACACGCCTCTATATACTGTAACTAGGCAAGTGTTATTTTTCACAAGTGAAATGTTAGAACCAGTGTAGGAAAAAAAACTGCCAGCTTGCACCTAGAAGATTCATCAGCACTATGGAGTGAATTGTTTACTTTTCTCGGCACTGATTTGTGGATTTCTGTGCCATTTTTCTTTTATGGGACAGCCTCTTTTGGTTGGTAGAGCAAACAACTCCATATCTCTCTCACAGATCCTGTCTCTACAAAGAAAGCTCTGTTTGCGTTGGTGCCCCAGCTGCTTATTGTGCAATACCCTTGTTCGATTTTGCCCACAGTTTCTCTCTCTGCCATGCTTGTTTTTCTCAGTATGTTAAGGTAGATGAGCATATAGAGAGAGCCTTGTCCTTGTGTATTCTGTCGGCAGGCATGTGAAGGGAAGCCACTCCCATTCTTCATTACGTTCTATCTTGTTAAATCTTTTGTTTGCTATAGGCAATACATTTAGCTTCAGCTTTGTTGCTTTTGAAAAGGAGTGCATGCACTGCCTGCTCAGATGCAGATTCAGCCGCATTACCTGTCTCACGTAGCTAGGAACGACAGACAGAAGGTAGACACGGCGTGTCTTTGTGTGCAGGGTCAAAGAGAGAAGCTAATACCCTAATGAATATATTAATGAGATAGTTTGACCAAGTGTAGAAAATAGACGAACATGTTTAGCCTTTTTTCTGTATGCAAGTGACACACATAACTCACATTTTTCAAGCATCGTGCTGTGTTCTACATGAATTGGCACACTGTTATTCCGCTCGCAACAAAAGAGAAATTTGAAGCAGGGACACATTAATTGACCCAGATACTGTAACGATGTTCACAAAGGCCAATATCCTGTCTGGGAAGAGATGTCTAACTCCTGCAGGCCACGCCAACTATTGTGTTCCGGCAGAAGCTTCAATTTCAACACACTGGCGCTTCTCTGGACACAGGCCTCTGATGAGTCACTAGGTCGTATCTTGTGACATTCTCCAGGCATCCTTCTTTTATCCAGCCCTCCACCACTCGCTACTCTGTCATCCCTTCCCCCTCTGCCTCCTGCGAGCTTTAAGATGGAGGAGCTCCCTTGGCTCTATACAATGATTGATGTGTCCAAATTGAGTAATGCAAGGACAGTATACTGAAGCATTTAGTCCTTTATTCTACAAATGAGTTTGTTTCTCGCAGTGACCTTGGCGGCTTTATGGCTTCAGTCATGAGTGTGATGTGCGATTTCACTGGTGCTGGTAATATGTTTGATAAATGGCTTTCTGCGGGTTTGCGATGCTTGTGGGTTTTGATAGTTTTTTATTTTGTTTTACACAACTTGTGCTCTGTGTGTCCACGCTTGTCAAAGAGGATATGAATACAGTTGAGTCCCAAACACTATTGATTGATCATATCATTCCAGCAACCTGTGGGGTGACAGTCATTCTATTTTTGCTTGTCTTACAAAATAAAGAACATTTTATTTATAACAAATAAATGTTTTTCTTTAATCTTAATTGGATTTGGGATTGGGAACATTGGCTTCCACCCCCCCCTTACTCCAAAATGTTGGCTCATCAGATAAGTGCATGTAGCCCACCATATTACTTGTCTCGAGTGATCTAGTATTACTAGGCCTCGCTGACACCAGTGTATGCTATCACCACACGGATATTATGATTGACCACACTATGGCAGTAAGCAACATATCGCTCTGCGGCCTGTGTTGTCTGAGTTTATTTTATCTCCTCCTCTGTCGATATTTACTGAGGCATTAAAGAGCCTGCAGTGTGTCGCCACTTTATTTCCTGTAGCACTGCAATGCACTTTATTTCCTATAGCACTGAGCGGGACAGAGGCTGCAGGGGGTAGATTCTTACTGAAGGGCGCCTGCTACAAAGTGAGGGTCTGTTAAATTCTGAACATGTTAAGTCGGACGCGGTGTAAAATCTCATTGTGTTAGAAAACTATGTACCAGAAATATGGCTAAGAAAAAGACATATGCTAGAACGATTTGAATGTCTTTTTTAATTTGATTTTCCTTTGTTAGAAATAACTTTGTGTCCGAGGTTATGACCACAGTGTGGAAACAGTCACAGAGATTGTAATATTAATTGCAAGAAGTAGGTATATTAAGAGATGTCAAGAAATGCCAGCACCAAGACTTTCACCAACGTCACAACAATATTAATACATGTATTTTTAATTAGCTCTTACACTTACATTTTAGCAGCTTTTGGAAGTTTCACCCCTTGTCAAGTAGAAGTCAGTTTTTGTGCCAACTTTCCTTCAAGGTCTTATTAAAACATGCTTTTACCTTTCTAGATGTTTAAAAGCTCTCGATGTTGTCATTAATTTCTTTGACTCTATGCTTCACCTTTTACCTGCTCACCATTTGATGCTGGGAAGGTAGGATCGTGTAAGTTTGTGAGTCGGGAGCAGCTGTCCATTAGAGCTACATGATTAATTGTATTAAAATCAATATTTACATTCACAATGATGAAACCTCATTTGTACGTGACAATGACTTTGCTGTGTTTGGATTAGTAGGAGCTCAGTTACCTTCAGCCAAACACACCTAATTTCTCTCTAAATACAAATACGAACTGAAAAAGGAACAAATAAAGCCCTGCTAGTTATAGTGAGGAAGAGAAAATTACCGTATGCTGTTCAAGCTAGATTTTCAACCAAAATGTGCATACCAAAAAGGTCGCATTTGTTCTACGTGGCAGCTTTTAGTTACTAAGAAGATGATAATGACGATGACAGTCACAGGCACACTCTAAGCAAATAGTGGTTGCACATTAGAAAGTAACAGTGAAACCATCAATGTGATTATGAAACAGCAGAAAATCCTCACTGCGTATAGGGTTTAATCTCTTGGTGTTTGAAGAAAAAAAAGTAGTCGCAGCAAAACTTTCAGGTGGTGCTTTTTGCAGGGGTGGTGCATTGCATCACGCTGACTGTAGAGGTGCTGTTCTTTCTGGTCATTGTGCTGTATTTTAAATGGCAAACATCATTATAGAGTTTGCCTTTTACAATCCTGTACACACTAATTACATCATGTATTATTTATTATTCTGTAAATGTAAGAAGTGTCCTTTCCCTGTCTATTTTTTATTTTTTTGGTGCTGCTCATAAGACCACGCACCTTTTCGACTCTGCTTGAAAACTCTTATTTGGGTTTCCAGATGTAGCATGCCGCCTACCTTTCATCTGATTTCAACCGATTACACTCAATCTTGTATAGATTCTGTGTCAGCCATTCACTCTCACACTAAGTGTTCTAAGCACGGTGACCTTTGTAGGAGATAAGCTTTCTTCAGCTGACTTGAAGAGTTTGGAATAACAGCCTCAACCATTAATTTATGGCATTGCTAACCATATGAAAGCTATGAGCCAAGGTTATTGACCTTTCACGCCTGTCACTAGTGATCGAGGGAGCCGGAGCCAGGAGCGAAATGAATTGTGCTTATTAAGGAGCTGGGCTTTGAATCAAACCTAGGGGCAACTTTATTCTCCAGTTTTCTCTTTCATTTAAATCATTATTTTTTTACACTGTTTGACCAATTCTCTTTTGCCAGAGTAGAAGCTGAGATCACGCATAGCAGAAATAAATGCTCCCCTAAATGTCTGGGAGAAATCAGTGTGCAGTGCGTGAACTGCCTAAAGGATTAACACTTGGAGCACAAAACGCATTACAGCAGCACATCTTGAACTGAGGTCATTATTATCACATGAGGAATTTTGCGGATTCAGAATCAGTAATCACAGTTTTATTTTTTGCAAAAGCGAACTGCTAGACAGACATCGCAGTTTTTTATTTCTCTCTTTCACAAATCTTTTTGTCTTTGTGGGTCTTTGCTCGTGATGTACTTTATAGCGGTGAGACGGGGGAAGAAAGCTGATAAGGCAGAAAACCATTTGAATAAAATAAAGCATGTCAGGAATGTTGTGTGGACTGCAGAGAAACAGAGCCATGGATAGAGAAGATTGGGAACATGTTATTTCATCCCCATCCTCCCTCAGAGCTCCTAGTCTGTAAAACCTGGTGGGAGGCAAGGGAGGCATGCATTTATATTGGATCAACATGCTATGATGTTATTTCCAGCTCCACTACTTGTGTTTATAATCACACCCGGTCCCTTATGGGGTTCAACTCAAAACCATTTTTATTGACTCTGGAGAAGCTTATCTCTGCCTGATGCATTGTTTGTACATAGGACCACAATCACATCCCAGTGGAAATAAGCAATAGATAAAAACAGAGAACTTGCACTATAAATGTGTTTTTGTTATTGGAGGACATCCCCAGTGAAGTCCAGCTTAAAGGACATTTTTAATGTGATACATTTTATTCATACATATACCTCAGATATTACAAGTGCACAGGACCAGAGACCAAACCACGGATGCAGCCTCAAACATCATCTAGCGCATTATTTGGAGTAGCTTCTTCAAAAATTCAAGTGTTTATTTGCTGCAGGATTGCTATAGAATGAGGTAAAAGGACTAATGCAATGTGTACTTGTGTTTTGCTAGGACCTATTTGCGTCCTCAGGTGGGCTATTTATCAGAATGTACAGTGTGTACAAAATGGAAAGCGTATTATCTTTGCCTGTGGGTAACAGGGATTTGTATGAGTGGGAGGGCTATTTTGGACCCGAACCGCTCCGTATCACAAAAGCTTATACCTCAAGCTGAGACTGTGGACGAGTGGGTGCCAGCTGATGGGGAAAATATGCACTTAGGGTATGATGACACCGTAGCTAAATACGGTTGTCAGTCTAAATCTGAGGTTCACACACAGTTCACTTACAAAAGACGATGACCACCGAATAGTGAACTAGCAAAAGCAGCTGAATTTCTTTATGCACTTATTTATATTCTGTGGTTTGATCGGAAATCGCTGTGGAAAACTAGTAAGTGATATCCTCACATATCACAGCTCAACTGTCAACTCTGTTCCTCCTCCTCTTGAAGGTGTAAGTCCCACTTTTTTCATGCAAGAATCCAGCTACTCATCGAGATAAAGACGTGATGAAACACCCTCACATTTTGAGCCCAGACGCTGCCTCTCCACTGGAGTTGCTTCTTTTGCAGACCATTTGTGCTCTGGGACCAAATGGTGCACTTCATACTGAGCACTTAAAGGTACTAAATTTGTCAGCAGGAGAAGCACACAAAGTCAGCTTTATCACAGCCTGGTGGATCAAGTCACACCCTTGGTTGATTGAGAAGCCGAGCCGAAGGTGTCACCGTTTTGAGCTTGGTACTAAAGTTGCTGTGCTAATGGGTGTTAGTAGTGGACAAGCTGTTTACTCCTCTGCACTAATATACTATGTAAATTAAAACCTCTATAACTGGCAAATGGAAAATGAGGTTTTAGCTGTTATTCATGCCTGGGAACATTTTAGGGAAAATGATGTGTGAAAATTTGCAGTCACATTAACTATTATAATAACTTAACAAATCCTATGATCGAAGATTGTTTTCAGCTGAGAACAGTCCCAAACAAAATCATAGATAACTTGGCGATGACAAATTAAAAGATAGAAATGATTTACTTTACTAGATAAATATTTGTTTTGAGCATACCCCCCCACACACAGATGCACGCAGCTTGTCTTTTTAATAGGATCTTATTGGATAAATAGCAATAAAAAAAAAAACAACTGTGGTGAACCCATTTTAAAGTTCCTCCTCTGTGCTACCAAGAATTTGTTGTCTGGGAGAACTGAGGTCAAAAGACACAAACAAAGCCTTGTTCTACATTCACCAGCCTTACTCTGCGCAGAGTGACTGTACGAGGCAACACTGGCATTCATTGTTGTTTTATACATCTGTCAAAAGATTGGGTAGTTGATTGAAAGACAATTTTTATTCATGAGCTTTAATGTTGTATATTAATTTTACATTCTTTTGACTACCAAGATAGTCGCGCACTTGTCTTCTGAATTGGAATATATTGAAGTTGTACATTGTGAATTTATTCATAGACATTAAAACAGTCTAAACAGAAAAGATTCATGACCTGCAGTAGGTTACACATTGATGTGTGAAAAAGATTTGTGGCTTTTCAGTAATAGGTATTTGATTATACAAGATGGAGTGCGGCACAATCCTCTTTTGTCTCTGAGATTTTAGACTTTGGGTATAATACATGCAAGCGTGCAGTGCTGCCACATTATTTATGACTTCAGATTTGATTATTAGTCAGTGCGCTGAATCCAGAAGCTGGTACCCAACCACAGCTGTGTAAATGAATATCCTTAGCGATAAGTTTGATGAATCATTCCAATATGAAGATGATCCATCAACATTTCGGTGCCACAATCAGTACATTCTCACAGGAAAACAGTGTGGCTGTTGTTGCTTTTAATGGTAGACGAACTACCAGCTACAGCGGTCTCATGCTGAGCACCTTATGAGCAGTGCTGCTGCAGGCATTAAAGGGTGTGAGTGTGTGCAGCAGTAGGTGTTGGACCCTGCTGACAGCTGGAACAGCATTCTGTGAAACTTGGCCACAGCCAGTGCCGTGTCTGGCCTCTCCACAGCCTGTCCTCTAAACCCCCGGCCTTCATTTATTGGGCCGTCTGCAGCGCGTTTGGAAAATGCAATTCCCCCGCCATTGATGATTTGTGTGTTGAAATAAGGCAGTCCAGACAACGGGCACGTGCTTAAGTGGAAGTTGTCTTTCTTTTAACTCTTTCTCTTTCATTCCCACTCCATTTCCGTTCCTGGCTCTCTTTCTCTCCCCCCTTGTCTCGCAAATCCATTCGCTCAGTGCCACAGTGACGAGACGATGGTTCCTTAGCCGCTTATCGTGTCCTCCACCAGACCACCAAGGGGTCTGAGCATGTGTACACATGCAGCTGTGCACCACTGTTAAACTCTATTCTGTGCAGGATAAGTGGGGATTGGCATGTTCTCTGCCTGTCAGAGCGGCTTTCATCTGCTCAAAAATGCGACAGCTGGGCAGAGATTTTTCACTCCTCCCATATGAAAAGGACAGACAGAAGTGAGACATAGAGAGACATAACCAGAGCAGGGACAGAGAGAGTGGGGTAGCCACAGCTTCCTGACTGAGGCTTGGAGCAAAGCAAATGTTGGCACATGTGTTATGAGTTAGCACCAACATAACTGTTTTTAAGAGTGGCCTAACACATTAAAGATGTGTGGCTGGCTCCTCCACTTTCTTGCTTTGCTCTTTATGCTGTAAACACTGAGCAGTAATGGGAGGAAGGGCATAAGAAGAGTAATTTATGTGCGGAGGAGAAGCCTGAGATGAGCCCTCCCTCCGGGATTAATGGGAGTCTGTGTCTCTGTTCACAGGAAATATGAAAGGCCCTTTGTTGGTAAAGGGTTTGCTGCTGCCAGCAAATAACTACCCCCTGTCATATCAAAAATCCCCCAACCTCTAAATTCATTGCCTCCTCTGCTGCTCATCCTTCACCCCTTTTTTTCCTTTAAGCCTATGTGTTTTCTGTCAAAGTCGCTCATTTATGATTCTGCACCGTGCCTGCTGTACGGAGGCCCAGGAGACACTATCTCCCGTTGTTAGTATTCACTGTCACTTCTAGAGTTCTGGCTATTGGGTGAGCAGAGGGAAGAGTGGGAGAAATACCGCTGTACAGGTGGTGATTCATAGTTTGACCTGCGATGCCATGTTCGGTCTTTTCCCTCTGCTGTTTTCTGTCTGATTGCAAGACTCACTATCTTATCACACATAGAAAAGCTAGTTCCTCGCGGTTAATGTGTGACCAGTGGGCTGTGCTAGAGGTAACGGTTTATTTTTAGTGTTGTGCCAGTGTGTGTTGGTTTGCTTGGTGGGCAAGCATACCTCCTTAGGCTATGCTAAATAAAGAATGGCCTATCAGTGAGGGGAAATGACTGTTTGGCACTACACTGGCAGTGTGTCTTTTATCAGGTCACACGTCTGCCTCCTCACACCTGCGGCTTAGGACAGGAGGGCGAAAGGCTGTTGGCAGGTGTTAATTGCTAGAAAAGACAGCGGAAAACAAGGCATGATACGGTGTATATATTTCCTGCAGTGCCTTTACCTCTCTCTCCCGGCCCGATATTCACACTGCTAAGAATAATTTGTGAAGTGTTTTTAGTTTTGCATCCACACTAAGATGGGAAGAATAAAGTATTTCACAATCGATTGTTCTATTCTTCGTCTCCCTTACGTTTGAATTTACTCCTTGCCCAAGCACATCAATAAACTATGCAGATTAATGCTTGTACAAAAATCCGATTGTCAGTGGCTCTGAGCTTAGAAACACTAAAAAGCTATTCATTTTTTTTTTGTCTGTCCAGCATTTTATTTCAGCATAAAAATGTTTCGTTTACTTGTACATGGCTAGGAAGAAAAGCTGTTTACTGAAACATCTCTGTCACACCTGAATAAATTCCGACTGTGAATATAAAGAAGTAAGCACAGATTTTTTTATTTTTTTATTTTGTAAATACCTGTTTTTACCTAAACCTTTATCATATATTTAAGAAAAAAAATTTACTGGTGTTTTGAGCTGTCTGTGATTTCAGCTGTGTTTGCAGTTTCAGCCTCAGGAGTTTCACAGTCAAAGCCGAGAATCTGTTGGCTCCATATTGACTTCCTCCGGCTGTCTCTAATGGATTGGACATGGATAACGTGGCTGTTTGTAACGAAAGGGGGTGGGGACTTAATAAAAGCAGGAGACCCCCGACTGAAAAAGAGGGAAAAGGAGTGAAGTAAAGAAGAGGGGAACTTAAATTAGCAGGGCTCAACTTGGCAAAAGCCATGGGTTGTCAGGGGCAACTCAAAGGGCTCAGATAAAAGCATATAGTAGGACTGAATACGAGCCTGACATTGAAAGGGTGAAACAAAATACACACATTGGACGTCTGCCTTACAAATGATTTATAATTAAGTTTTCCTGGGCTCTGCGTAGAGTGTAGATGGAACAGATCTTTAATGAGCTTCATAGTTTCATGTTATTCTATGCTTTAATTGTAATATAGAGGACGCCATTCATTTGTTTAATTTACTGGACTGGAAGCTGATGGCTGGCCTGGCTTGGGGGGGGTTAATGGCCATCCCCTGGAAAGGATAAGGCTTATTAGGTCTGATGGGCCTCCTGTCTCATATAACCTAATGTGGCCATGATAGACTGAGAATTCTGGGTTTGGATACATTGGAACTATAAATCGAAGCATATTCTCAGGCCCTGGACTTTGTAATTGCCCATTAAGGGCAATGTTTGTAGATGGAGGGGCCAGATGTCCGCGATGTGGCTGAGGATCCAACACAGGTTTTAAGGAAGCACGCAGTTAACGTGAGGAGGAGCATGGGCTGGACATTGGCCCTCATTAATGTGACCTACTCTCCGCTAGTAGACCCATAAAAAAACACTTTAATGTTCTTACCAGAGAAGCTCCACAAGCTTCCACGGCAGTAAAAATGGAATTGAATTCCATACAAATTCTCTTCTGTCATAGCTCATGGCACCAGCTGTCTGTCCATGTTTAAATGTAACCCTTGGGCACCATTCCCTCCCAGTTTGGTGTGTTCCATATGTTACATTGATCTTAAAAGCTTGGCTCCCACTGCTCTACTTGAGCAGAAGACCTTAGCCTGATTGAGTGGGACATATGCGGGACAACATCAAACATTTTAGGATTTGGTGTAAGATCGCATGACCCTGGTGATGTTATCCTGATTGATTTATGATGCAAATGGGGTTTCTCACGTTACCACATGCCTCATTTCTCATGCTTATCTTCTCAATCTTAGTAAATATATGTAAATGTGCACTTGGTTCCATGAAAACGGCTGTCACGACATGGTAATTTAATTAACTCCAGACACAGCATCTGGGATAGTGTGTCAGTGTTATACTGTACATGCGATGGCGCATCCCATCTCTCCATGAACACCCTAACCCTTGTTTGTGTTTGGGCCGTAATCGCCCGAGTGCAGCTGCCACCGGGGCACGTCTGAGGGGGAACTGTAATGCCGGTGACCTCCTAATGTGGATTCCAGTGAGGCAGAAAGGCAAATGTTTATGCTTGCAGGTCTTCTTGGTATCCCGGGTCACCGCAGCTGTCATGTTATCCCCGTCCTGGTCAAACCTTCCAGCTCAGAATACAACACAGAATCTGCAATCGTCCCAGTTGCAGGCGCTTTAAAATATGTGCTGTTATTTTGAGGACTGCATACTTAATTATAAGGCTTCTGGCACAGTAGTCCTCTTTGAGGCTCAAGTCCCAACTGGAAAGATTTCAAGGAAGAAATCTGATTTAATGCCCTCATAATGCCATGCCCCCCTATCAGTGCTGCATGCACTTTATGTGAACCATGCATTTTTTTTTTAGATAGTCTAACCTTTCTGTGTTGTTCAGAATAAAATGTAAACTGTGAAACAATCCCCACTCCCACCATCTCTTTAATTTTATTGTTTTCTTTTCTGTGGGATGTTATGGCCTTATTTGTATGCTGGTCATAATGAGTGCCAATGGAAATCTTATTTACACTAGCTGGTTTTAGGAGTGTTGGACAGCACAGTGGAAAGTGTCACCTCTTTGCCAGTCTTCAGGGTCTACATTGAACACTGTTTCTGATGGATGAGGCTTTTAATGTGACAACTGAAAGAAACCCCACAGTTTCCGCCGTGGACCTGAACACAATAAAATAGCTACTAGTAGAGCTCTGCTTTTACACCCTCCTCTTTGTCTTTGTTTGGCAGGTTTTTTTCTTCTTGTTCCTGCTTTATTCTGTTCCCTCTGCTCTCTTCCACAGCTCTGCTTACTCTCAGCTGAAAACTGATATGCAGTACACTGCTTCAGGTTACAGTGCAGGCTGTAAGATTCTTTTCAAACGGTAAACTCGGTGAATAATGGGGTGGTGGTGGTGGAGGTGTGGGTATAGGGATGGAGGAACCCGGCACCAAGGGAGGCGCCGCTCTCCCCTTTGCCGCTAGGCTCAAAGCATTCAGCTCCTGTCCATTGTGAGTCCTCACTCAAAGGGGATTGTGATGGGGCTGATCTTTGACCTCCTTACGCCCACATTATGTAAATGAGTGTACAAAAGAGAGGGATGATACAAATCATTTTCCTACACACTGTGATGTTGTACACAACAAAGCAGTGTGACGCTTGCTTTAGTTGTAAAGCGATGTGAGGATGCAGAAATTTCATTTGCTTCTCGGTTACACTTTCTAACACCCAACACTTTGTTCTCTTTTCTTGTGCGTGTGTGTGTGTGTGTTTAGTACTTAACGACCCTTTTCCCTGCGGAAGCCAAACAGCATATAGAGAGAAATATAGGGAGATGGACCTGTTGTTGTATAACTGAGCTTCCTCCATATGTTGTTATGACAGTGGTTGGGAAGGTAACCAGACTCCCCCTCTCCGTCAGCCCTGCAACCAACACCCCACCCCCCGCATGCTGTTATTGTCCCTGTGCACAAAGGATAGGGGATGTGTAATACAAGATGGAGCTACATACTGAGGTTCACAGACAACACCCTTTCCCAGAGTGTATCTGTTGAACCTTTCTGCTCTTAAAAAGTGTATATTTCATGCCAGAGAAGAAAGCTGGTTGCCCCTCAACTTTAGTGAGAGTAGTGTTGCAGTATGTGGAAGTATATGCAGGTGGTTTTACATCGGAACAGACCCAGTCACCCACTTACACAAAAAAGAGAGTGAAGGTTTATTTAGCGTTTTGCTGTTTGCTTTAATGAGAAAGTGAAAACCTGCAGACCCGTGCCCTTTGTGCAGGGTTAATGAATTTAAAAGTACCCAGTTTGACTCAGTAATGGAAGTTGCACAGTTAATGGCTCTCAGCATTCAGCATTGTCTTTTTACACCTTTTCTCCCCTTTTATGCTGATTTCTGCTCTGTGCATTGATGTACTGCAGAGTGCAATAATGCATTTGAAAGATAGAGTGGCCTTCAAACTCAATAAACTAAAGTTTTAGCTGGGGATGAATGGCAGCAGTAGTTAATGTATGTCTGCATCCGAACATGTGCAGGATGTAGCGGAGGTTGTTCTTTTTTTAAACTCCTAACAGCTTGTAGTCTGAGACTGTATGATCTTACATACCCAACAGTTTCCTGTGCTGATAAAATCAGACCATAATTTTTAATTTCAACCACTGACTTTTATTTTGATACTTCTCACCTGATCAATAATTTTAAAGCTTAGAAAGTGTCTACTGTGCCATATACCACCATATACTATAAATATTTAAACCCTTTTTGTTAGATGCAGAGAACAAGCCTCACTGTCAAATGCTGTTTGGTTTTTGATTTGAAACTGTTGCTAGTTTACACTGAGACACTTGGCCAAATAGTTTTTTTCCCCTTTTGAAATATGTGGTCGCATAAATACGCTGTCAGCATTTCTACATGTCACAATGCATTTTGTGATGTGTTCTTTACTGTTTTTAATTAATCTAGCATTTTCAAATACAGGGGACCTTTTGCTTGTTTTTAAAACTCAGTATGACTCTGATGTACATGATTCAAAGCATATGTTGAAATGGCTTGAAAGGATTCCACTGCATCAACACACACAGCTGGCCAGTGGTTGGTGATCTCATAACATGCCATGTTTTTCATGTTTTGCTCTATTCATCAGCTTTGCCGAGGCCCTACTTGCGCTAACTCATTATTTGCCCTCAGATGGCAAATCACATTCTGATGAATAACTTGTGGTTAAAAGTGGTCAGTGTTACGCCTATTATGGGAAAAACAATAAGAGCGAGTGAATCAGATATGGTGGTGGTTTTTTAGGGCTCCGCAACTTTAGTGCTGACGTCACACAGTTGGTAAGCTTGTTAAAATGTCTGCATGTTTTTTATTGGTGCTGTGTCTGCTTCTTTTTGACGCATATCTCTCCAGCACTTACATATAGTGTTAGCATGAGAATTACAGTCCGCATCGGCCGTGAAGTGGCCCTGGTCAGTGAGTTACAGCATAACTGCCCTCAGCTCTGATCATTAACAGTTCTAACACACTGGGATATTAAAGTTTGTTTTACTGCTCCCATCAACAACCATGCAGGGGTATAGACATGTGTTATTGAATTCATATAATGTGAGTTATTAGGCTGTTCATCTTGAGTGTCCATGTATATTGCTAGATCTGTCCTGTGTGGTCCTAGAGGAAATAGAGTAGTGCAGGAGATCATATTGCTTAATAAGCAGCTGTGCTATACTCTGAGCACAGAAGATATGAACAAAAATAAAAGTTTATTATTATTATTGTTATTATTATCACCCGTGGACTGCTTATCTGAATCCTTACATCCCTCTGAGCATGCTCACACCTGGTGCGGATAGACTTTGTTCAAAACAATAAATAATAAGCTTACTTTTAGTACAGGGCTTTATCAGCCAATGAAAGTAATGAGATTAAGCTAGTAAAAAAATATAATTTCTGTGCCCACTCCAGTGAATCAGAGGCATGTGGATAAGTGGAAAGAACAGCTTTAGATGAGAAGTAGTGTATCCAAAAAAAACAGACCAAGTGATTCCTTCGTTCCTGTTGCTCTGTTCATGTGCTTTAAAACATGGGATCGATTTCAGTCTCGGGGATGGCTATTCTTACACCAGCAGAAGAGTTTCAAAGAAAATCAAACCCCACTGGGAAAAATTTTATCTTCTGTTTCCAACAAAGAAGCAGTGCTGCACCCTGCCTGTGTCACGAACTTGCCCAGGCTGTGCCAAATGTAGCCGCTCCCCAGTAATGAAAAAGCAGATTAATGTCCATCAAAACCAAAAGTAACTTTTCATGTTACTAGGTAAACTCTAACAAAGGGTGTTTGTCAACTGCGTAAGAAAGTCTTACTGCCTCTTTTCACACAGACATCTTATTGCGGGATTAATGCGGAATAGTGTTAGGAACCAACTTGTCTGTACTTATGAACATGTGAAGGAAGAAAGCAAGACAAACAGGGAGGCACATCAAGAATTGGGTGGTGGATTATGGTGCACAAGTGTAGTTTGATGTCTAATCACTCCTTATGCGTAAGCTGTTCTAAGGGGGATAGAAAGGCTTTTCAGTAATCTCTAATGGCAGTGGGATGTCTTCCTGGTGAATCATGCCTCTGTTGGCATAACTCACTGTGAACCTTCATTTTTTTTCAATTGCCTGAGAGGTTCCACTGGAGCAGAATGATAGGATGGCTCAGACCAAACATAGCACCTCACCTTTCTCCTTCTTATCTCTCTCACTCCCTCTCTGTGGGTCGGTTAGGGTGGCTCAGATGGAGCCTCCACGGTTTCTTGTAATTTTGAAGTTTTAAATCCCGCTTCAGTAGATGCACTTCTGGCCTGGCCCGAAGCCATTGTTTTCTTGGACACTTTTGTAAAATTGAAAACAAACATTTAGACTTATGGAAAAAACATGGAAACCAGCACCTCATTCACTATAAAACTAAGGGTCACGACATAATCACTGCTGATCCTTTCCCTGAAACACCCACAGAGATCACACAAGTGAACCAGAAGCTGTCTACGGGATTCACATGTTTGTGCCACCTGCTTGTTTGTGCCCCCATTGTCGGTGTTAGTGTGACCCTGATGAACATCGCTATCACTGCAAGGCGACAGACTAGTCCCACGAGTCCTCACGTTAAAAACCCAAGGTCTGGAAACGATTCCTCGGGCGGCCTTCCCAAGCGAAGACACATTTGTACATGGTCATGCTTGTGGTTTGGTGTTATAGCTGCAGACAAACTGAGGACAGATGTGTTTGTAGTTATTTTTACCCCTCCTTCCTTCTCCCCCTACAATCCTCTATTCCCCCCACCTCCTTTCAGTTTCCCTAATCTGGGACTCATTGTGTCTGTAATAAAGCGCAGCTGCACAGATCCTTCTCTGAACCCACTCAGTTCAGCTGATTACATGGGAGTAAAAGGCCTCTCCTCTCACAGAGTCCAGTCACACAGCTATGCTCCCCACGTAGTGATGCCCTACTATTCCCTTAACACAGATAATGCATGTGAGAGGAGCCGCTTCCTTCTCCTGGCCCGTTGCCAAGACTAATTGTTCACACCTGATGCTACATTTGCATTGAACAAGAGTTCCAGCGCAGGGGCTACACGGGAAACGCCGACTTTGTTCATATGAGGGAAAACGTGTTCAATATTTGTCTGTGCAAAGAGTTGGAATCTATATAGCAGCTGTGCAGTTTTGCAATTATGTATATGCATTTTTCTCTTCAAACGTATAGTTTTTTGTATAGTTTCAATGCTGCTCACTGTGCGTTATGTTAAGGCGAGGCTCCGGTGCAGTTTGTCGGGTTGGATTGTGTCAATTTGCCTCCTCTTAGGAATAAAAATGAAGTCATGCATATGAAAGTGAGCGGCGTTAATAGAAAGATGTGTCTCTCTTACAAATTGATGCTGCATTGAAAATCAGAGGTTGAACTTCTGCATTAATGACGAAAAAAAAACAGCAAGGGATTAATAACAGCTCTGAGTTGTCCTCAAGATCCCTCTGTCACACAACATAACACTCAAATTAGAGAAGTTCTCAAAGTTTACATGTAGGCATCATTTGTTCAAATGAAGCTCTTTGTCTGCCGCAAGTTTGTGCTATCAATTTGAAAAATATGATTCCTTCAGCCTTGAGATATAGAAATTAAATGCTTTGCACAGATAGATGTTATACTGCACTATCCAAACACAGAATAAGCTGCGTCGCGTCTTTGTCTATTCCGCTCTTCTTTTGAGCTTCAATGATGTGTGGGGGAGGGTCAAAGAGGTCAAAGTAGGTTTGTAGCAAGATGCATTCAACTTCCGAGTTGTAACGTGATATCTCCTGGAACCAACTCGGTACAAAGGGATAAGCTCAGCTGACACGTTAAGACAGCAAATTCATACAAATGCATGCTTTCCTCTCTGTTTGCTTTCTTCAATTGGAGCAGCACATAACAAGCTGTCATGCATTTGAAAAGCTGTGAATGACTTGGATATGAAATCTTTTTGAGAGGAACATTGGACTTGTCTTTAATCTTCCTTCTGTGTACTTTTCGTCGTTTTCTTTAAGCACGGGCTAATTGTGTTTAAAGCAGAATTTGACACGTATTGATTCCAACGTGTAATGGCAAATGCGCACACCCTGTGTATTGGCAGCTGCCCTAATCCCTCTCTTTGAAGAAGCTTTATTTTCTTTGCTGTCATTGTTTTGGGGATGTTTTTTTTTTTCCATTTTCTCTTTTCCCCATCCTTTTAGAGAGACAGGCTTCTAAACACAGTCCTTCTACGGCACTGGGGGTTTTCTATATGATTGTTTGTTTTGGTCTTATTGGAAAAGAGAATTTCAAGCCTCTTGTGATGTGTGGCATAGGGCAAGTGAGTAAAATAAGGATAATGGTCGGTAACTGGGACTGTAATGGGCTGTTCACCAGAATGACTCATTTGCTTTGTTTGTCTGGAAAAAGAAGCATTTAAATGTCCTCGTAGCCTCTCCAACTAAAGAGTGTTTTTTGCTTGTTATCCTTTTCTTTATTATTTTGTTGCTTTTGAAATTTCAAATATATGCCCTAGTCAATCTCTCTAAGAATCTTTTAGCCTATTACCCCATATATATATGCTTGCACAATTTACAGTGATTACTGTATGAGACACAACGAGACACAATACACAGTATATATTTGTGAGTGTGTGTGTGTTTTGTGTGTGCAAATGACTCAGTAAATCATTTTTCTTTACTTCAAGAGATGCAGAGAAGCCCCTATCTTACATTATGATAGTCTTCTCTAGAGGCTGCCAGCCTCATCTTCCTTTGTCTGCTTCTTTGTTTCCCAGCCAAAGAGGATTCACATGCCTTCTCCTTGTTTCTCCCCGTGCCCTGACTCCTCCAAAAGAAAAAGCAGAGAGGCAGGAATTCCATTAGCTTTGTTCTCAAAAACTTGTGACTGTGCTACACATGACATAATGGCCCCCGAACTAGTCCCAGATCCCCGTGCATGCAATCGTCTTCAGCTTTTATTTTACATCTTATACTGTAGGTGAGTGCATCACATCCCCGCGTCTTTTCTTCTTCAGACATTCGGTGTTGCATACAATCCCTCACTTTGTGAATATGGCTCAAATTGCTGTGCTGTTCTGTTTTCAGCACACAGAAGGGCAAAGGGAAACTGTGTGTGTGTGTGTGTGTGTGTGTGCGCATTAAAAAGAAAGTTAAAAAATGTGAACAGAAACCGTGTGTTTGTGTGGTTGGGTTTGTAATTGGATGCAGCGGACTGTATCGGTCTTTACCTGAGCTAGTCATTTGCATGGGTTTGATTGACAACAGAGCTATGCAAAACAGGCTCAAGTATTATTTTTATGAAGGTAGAGTGGATGCACAAACCGTGTTTTTTTATTAGCTATCAGTTTCTTGTTAATTAGTAGTGAGTCATTGTTGTTAAGAAAATGATTTGAATTTTTATTTGCATAAAGACATATATTTAACTCTATTCAGCCATGGTCTATCCACTGAAGTTCTAGTTTGCCAAGTTTATATTTATTATATAACTAAAACTATAACTTCAGGTTAGTACAAACGAATATGTAGTTTGAGTGTTTCATACATTTTCTGACAAAGTTAAAGCAATTGTAGACATGTAAACATGGAAAACCTGGAAGAGGTATCAGCCAAGACATCCAGAAAAACATAACATAAGGTGGTAAACATGGTGTATCTTCCACTTACTAGTCAATGTGTGAAAATTATTACACAACAGGAAGTATTGCGTGGAAAAATTGACCAATGGGACATTATTATTCCTTAGGCTTTTATGTTGCCTTAAAGATCATGTGATGCCATGTGCTTTATTCAGCACCAGTTTATGACATGTTAACATGTTTTCAACTCTAGTGATGATTTCCTAAATTACTATATAGA
Source organism: Channa striata (assembly GCA_033026295.1). Taxonomy (NCBI): domain Eukaryota; kingdom Metazoa; phylum Chordata; class Actinopteri; order Anabantiformes; family Channidae; genus Channa; species Channa striata. The sequence goes on along the minus strand of CM065185.1, from coordinate 10,613,756 downwards.
ATCACTAGAAAATTGTAGAATTATCATGTGCTGTATTGACATGCATGAGCCGTGTTACTCATGAAGAGGTAACAATGCCCCTTAACACAATGTGGTTAACCTTTACAGTGGTTAACAGTATTTGTCTGTAAAGGTCCTGCTTATTTTTAATTATTTTGGATCACAAATTAAAATTAAAAACAAAATGTACCCTTCTATTTTTTTTCTTCCTCAAATAAAATACTAAAAGATTGTTGCACCATCTTAACCTGCTCATTTAGAGTAAAACTGTTTTAATATTTCAGTACCAAATGTTTCAGTTGGCCTGAAGTTGAGGGTAGTTAAGTGTTCTCCTTCACAAAGAATGGGAAGTGACAAGGATGAAATGTTGTTGAAACTACTCAAACCGCTCCTTTAGCATAATTCACTTCTTAGCAGTCCTTCTGTTTGCCAAAACGTGGCTAAATACACAGCACATGAATAACATACAGTATGTAAGTGATCAGAGTGTGATTGATATAATTTTTCCACCCTCTACTATAACTTGCAACATATGCAAACTAACTGATGCTAGAGATCTTCAACCGTTTTGATTTAGTTTCCATAAACATGCATATTTTCCTGAGTTAAAATAGTCCCAGTGCTAAGACAAAAGCTTTGGCTGCAGTGTTTAACGGATAATCACTGACTATGTGTGATGTTAACATGATTAGTTTTCCAGTCTGTGAAAGCAGAATGAGACATTGACATCATTTTGTAAGTCACCTGTCTGTTTTTCCACCAAGAGCCATAAATAATTATTGTTCCCATGGAACAATGACTGGGCAGAAAGATATATTTCTGTGTTTTTTCTCTCAGCACCAAATCAGAGACAGAAACCATTGTGCGCGTGTGATTAAAAAGTCTTACAAGACCCAGTGAACATGCCAGCAGAGGTTACCTCATCACTGCCTCCTTCTTTGTCTCTGATTTTTATGATGGTATTTTGACAGAAATGATCAAGGGGGAGAACTAAATAGCTCTGAGTCTGTGCTTTTGAGATCAAAAGGACCTAATAATGCCACATTACAGGTTGCACTGAAGCAGTTTTAGTGCCCGGCCCTCGTGATCAGTCTCTTCAAAAAATATCAGCATGGAACCACAGGCATGGGGGCTCATAGTAATCCTCTGACATACAGTAGCTATCGGGAAAATTAAACTAAATTATATTTAAGAAATCAAATACCAACCGCTCCTTCATCTAATTTAAGCAAATCGTTCACTGCTTGTGTTTGGCATACTTATCCATATAAATACATAGAGAAATCTTTTTTTTTTTTTTACCTAAAAGTGAATTCAGTTTTCTTTGTGAATCCTGCTGAGCTTCGTACGTCTCTTAAGTAGTGTCTTTGTTTTCATCACAGAACATGCATAATTAATGAAGGCAATCAATATTTGATGTTTAATATTTATGGGTATTTCTCACCCAACCAGAGCTTCAGAAAATAGTTAACACTCTGTCCAGTTGAAAATGCCTGAGATGTTGTAGCACCATGGCATGACAAAAGATGGATGCACAGTGCAGTGGAGCATTTCTTAAAATGTGTGCTACTGCAGCACATGGCCACCAGAGAACGACCTCTATAATACAAAAACAATAAAAAGTGATGCATGTGGACACCTTAAATGGCTTATTATCCGCAATCTGATTTATAAAAGGCATCTCAGTGTCTCGACCTGCCTCTGGTCTCCAACCACACGGAGATTGCTTTATTCCAGCCCTGTCTGCTTTTGTTCTCCATCTCTTACTAGCTCCCCCCTCCATTAATCATTAAACCTTAGCAGATTTAACAAAGTGACCAATGCCAAAAGTATAAGGTGAAATAGGATGTGGGAAGCAATTAAAAAGCTGTGACCTTTATGAAAGGATGCAGTTAGGTCAGCTATTGTCCTTTGCACCTGAAGGACAGTGAGACATTGAGCTTTTCGTGATTTTTGATCATACTGGTATCTAAATGTGACGCTTTGCATAATGAGATTCACCTGTAAACATTTGCAGGGGTCACTGAGCGTTTGCTGAAAGATGCTACAAAGAGTAAGAGCGTTTGACATCCTGTTAATGTGGTCAGTTTAATACCCCACTAAAGCCTCTGTATCAAGCCGCTCGTCTCAATAACTCACAGAACAAAATCCCAGTAGCTATGCGCTGATAACTGCAGAAGGATGTAGCTTAGCCTTATCAGCTCTTGGCTCCACTGACACAGTAATCCACACAATGCTCGGCTGTCATTGTACTGGAAAACACTGAATCATTTCATTTACCCAACAAAGGCCAGAGAATAATTGTGACGTCCCCATGCACTCCCCTTCACAAGTAAACCATTGAGATTGCTAATTTTCAAAGGCCAAATATTACTTATTCACAAGAAAAGAACTGTCATCGTGATTTTTTTCCCTCTTTGCAGAGAAACCTGTTTTGCCACTGGAATAAGAGGCTCTTACTGACTGTCAGCTTAGAAAAATCACTGTGACCGGTTTGCGTGATGCTAGCTTTGTGTTCAGAACCCAGCAGGTATCTAAAAAGCATGGAGTTGGTGTGTAGATACAAGGCAGAGAGGGTAATGGTGGTGTCCTCAAGGCTAATCATTGCTGAGACAGTATATAGGGCATTTGCACTGAACAGAAGCAGGAAGAAGCACTCCTGGTGGGGTGTCTGCTTACCTTGCAGGTGTCCTTTGAATAGCGTTGTTGTCAATTGCTGTTGCTGTACTTTAGGAGAGCAAATGGCCCTGTGTAAATGTCATGTAAATGCAATTGTGAAACCAAACGAAAGAGCACTTCATATAGTTCAAAATAGTTCCCCCCTCCTCACAGCCAGTTTGCTAGATCAAGCTCAAATGGCCAGAGCCACTCAGACGTCCCATGGTGCTTATGTTTCTGTGTGATAAAGGAAGTATCAATATGTTTTTGAGGGCCTCTTCATGATGCTTTAATTGAGGCACCAGTTTGAGGAAGGAAAAATAGTGCCAACAATATGCATAAACTACACAAACCAAGAGCTAGGGGAATGGTCACTGCAATCAAGCTTGGAAAATGAGCCAGCTGCTTGTTAAATGTGTTTATGCTCTGATGCAATTCCTCTTTAGTTTTCTTAATTGCTGGAGACACTAAACAGAGTACAAACATTCTGTGTTGTTTTTCCGATGCAAATCCCTTACATATTTTAGGCCCAGCTATAAATGCATGGAATGCTTTACGCGTTTGAAGTGCAGTGCAGTAGTAAAATGCCTTCAAGGGCTTAGTCTGGCAAAAGGGAGGATCGTCATTCCCAGATCCAAGCTTCAGCTACAAACTGTTTACTTTCTCTGAACAACATGCTATTTTCTGAAAACAGAAGTATATTTTAGACTCATCTCTGCATCTCTTTGAATAAATGATTTTTTAAATGTCTTGACACAGACAAGTAGTGAACGATTACCTCAAGTAACACAGCAGACTTTTTTCACATTTCCAGGCTTGTTGCCCCAATTCTTGACACAATTAATTACATATTATATTATTTAAATGTGCATAGACTATAAACTTGTAGAAAAAAGAAATGGATCTTTTTTCATTGTGCCACAACAGAGTGCAACAAAACAAGTCAACACCTACATGGAAATAGCTATAATTGTGAGGAATGTGATGTCGTAATTTGCACAATGGCATTTGTTTACTTACCAGCCTTGAAGCTGTAGAATATGCATTTACAAAAATAGCATTTAGAAGTATACAGCTGGAAAGAATAACATATGAATGCACAATTACACATTGCGAGCAATGATCTTATTTCAAAAGCATTAGTGTATTGTGCTTTTAGCAGTTTATGCAGTAATTGGCCTATTACAGAAAATGCTGTGAAGGATATTTTTATAGTAAGACACATAGTGTGTTATTCTGTTAAAGAATGCTGACCTTAATTTAGCATGTTTTCCTTAATTTTTGGACAGGATTAGAATTTCATATCACAGCAGTCTGAATTTAGGAAACAGAGTGTGAGTTCCAAAGGGGCTTAACAGGATCTTATAAACAGTGGTGCAGGCATGGGTGTCTCACACAACGTATTCAATTCAAGCCTTGGCTTCAAATTGCATTGTTTCATTGCCAGGGCAGGCCACCATACTAAACCTGGTCACATTCGTATGTGAATAAAGCATTTTGTCAGAGGTTTTGTGCCATTTGCCAAGGTTTGAGGGGGGGGGATTGTCACTGTGGTATTTGCCCGAGTCTGCATTTACCCACAGCTACTGATGAAACACCTATGCTGAGTATTTCTCAACTGTCAGTGACCTCACTTCCTAGAAATGAGGGATGGTACACCGAGATGATCTCACATGAGGGGTTTCAGTCTTGTCATATTTACAGCACGTAAGCGCGACTTTTAGCCTGCTCCCTCACAGGCAGTGCATTTAGCACTCAGACATAAAGGCAGAGATTGTGGAACATTTTTTCGCCTCTGTGCAGTCACAGAGTCCACATTCATTGTTCCAAATTAAATGTATCTCTCTCTCTGCCTCTCCCTATCTCTCTCTATTTGTGTCTGTCTGAGTTATCACGTGATGGAACAGACAATAGCAAGGCACTCTGGCACTACGGAGAGGTTAGCCGGGGTTTTTGTGTTGCTTGTCAGTGAGGGGGGCATCTAAGCTCTGAATAGGATCATTGAGTCGGAGGTAATTTTGGGGCCCAGTGCAGGGCATTAGTTGGACAGACCTTTCTGCTGACAGGCCTGTTTGTCCCCCTCTCTCTCTCTCTCTCTCTGTCTCTTCCCCACCCTTTTTTTTTAAAATGCAAACCCCCACCCCCCCCTCTGCTGCATCGGCATTTCTGTCCGAACCAGAGGCCTTTATCGTTCTTCCCATGACGACATGTCTGATAGGGCGTGGCACCCAAGGTCTCCTTTAGTCCTCCACCTTTTGGGGCCAATACATCTGGAAATAGATATGTTGTAGCAGCCAGGTTTAAGTGAAGCCACACTAAATTTCTGTGGTTTTATAAGCCACCAGAGTCTGCGTGATAAATGAATAGACACCTGCTGGACATTCCTATTTATTATCATTGGAAATGGCTGTGCCTGCTGGGAGTTTGTGCAGCGATTGCCGTGGGGGTTGACTGTTGAAATGCCTCTCGGAGGTGTCCTGATGGCCAAATTTCAGACAATGTTAAAGAGCTGGTGCTCAGCTCGACAAGAGACTTGGGCTAAAATAACTCACAGGGGGAACGCTGCTGTCAAGTGCACCGCTGCACACCGCACAAAAATGTATTGTCAAAAGTGCCATTAGGACAGAAAATGGAAACACATGGGCGGGAAGCACAGGAGCTGAAAGACAATATGCATGGGTGCAAAATGTGTGTGAGACTGCATATACTGATGGTAAAAAATAAATGTAAGTTAAATTAAAATTTTGGATTAAACATGCTTTGTTTTACTGTTACTCTAGTTGAGATGACTGAAATTAACTGTCGCATAGAAGGAACACGCCTAAAAATGTGAAGCAAGTACACAAAAACAAGATATATTCAGATTATATTTTAATCTAAAGGTATGTCAACAAAAAGAACATTTTTAGATAAATGTGACATCTTGCTGTTTAAAAGATTACCTAAATTTATTAATATTGTTACTGATTAGCTTGTTTCTGATCAACTTATATTTGCTGAAAAACACTATAATATTCAAGCAGCAATAGAATGGGAGATCGGCTTTTCTAACCAGCAGTACTGTGAAGCTTCTTAAATCCGTGGACTTTCTTCCACTGTATTGTGAGTTATTTTGACAGTCCCTTGCTCTGTATTCTACTTCTGTCTCAGTATCTGCTGACTTGGGGTGCCTGGTGATTGCCTGAAGGCTTTGAGTTTACAGGCGACTGGCTTTAAGGCAAAACCTTCAGAGAGAGAGAAGGTCATCTATCTGATGTCAGCTCTGCTGGGTCCAGAGTGGAAAAAACCTAATTGGTCAAGGGTAATTGAACAAAAGCAGTCAGGAAGAAGATGGTCAATATCAAGTGTATTTTACCAAGGAAGGAACGTCATGTCATCTTGATTTTTGGAAGTGCTGCCTCTCCTTTAGTGCTATTTCAAGCAGTATTTATGAATAACACTTCTTCAATTATAAAGCCCAGTTTGCCGTGCTGCTTTCTGATTTAGTTGATACTTACTGTAAATCTTTTAGGAGGCTGTAATGGAATGCAGCACATGGTCCTTGCAGGAGATTTGTTCCCCCTGTTTGGGTTTTGATAAAGTAGAGCAAGATTGCATTTTTATTCATCAGAATGAATACATTTTGATTACACTGCATGTCAGTTCTCAAACTTTCCTCGGGCAACCTCCTATTTCAGATTAATTCTTTCTCTCTCTCTCTCTCTCTCTCTCTCTCTCTCTCTCTCTCGTTCTGTGTGTGTGTTTCTTTTCACTTGCATGTTTGAGAAATTTGCTCTGGTGTTTTGTTTTTTCCACTCCATTCTCTTGTCATATTATTTTTTTACACATATGTAATATTTTCTTTTTTTTTTTTTACTTGTTTTTTTAAAAGCATGATTTGCATTACCTTTGCTTTAGTTTGCTTTAGGTATTAGATTCTCATCTAATAGACCTGTACATCTTTGTCAGTGTCATCTACCAGAAAACATCTGCCATGTCCGCTGGTATACGCGGCACAAAAAGTGTTAAATCCGCCCCTGTCATCACCCAGAGATTTATTAGTAGCGGGGTGTGGTGCACATTGGCAGAACTGATTGCAAGTGTTTGGCTGATACTATTAAATTAGGTCTGGTGGTTAAATGTATGACTTCCTGTAGACCCGAGCTCATCTCCTGCATCCCCTTTCACTGCTCAGAGGAACTCAATGTGCTTAGATTGCAGAGGATGCTCTGAAGACATCAGTGGGTCCCCAAGGTAGCGGCACAAAGGAAGATTAGGCACCCTCCTCCAAGGTTTTTGTTAAGTAATTCCACATCTGCTTTAATAATTTAAACCAGCACAGTCCTCACACAAGTGATATATGGTTACGTGCGCGCTATGGCCAAGAGGATTTTTTATGGTGTTTTGGTGCTATAAACATGAGGGGGGCCTGTCAAGGAAACATATCCACACCAAAGGATCACACAATGAATCTCTTTGGTGTTGAGGTGCGCCTGTGTTTGTGTGCAAATAGGATATACGGAGGCTGTACTGTCACTCACTTGTAACATGAACTGGTGTTGTACCACTGCCACTGAGGCACCTGTGGGACTCGCGCCCCCGTGAGCCACCTGTCTGCAGTGTCTGCATGCATGCGTGAGTTACTGTGTTTTCTGTGTGAACTTGCTGATGAAATAAACATCACATGCACTTGCTTCAGTCTCTCGAGGAGCTGAGGATCGGTAGTCATCCGCGGAAAGCATCCCTGTATGTCATGGGGGACAAAGCTAGCATGCAATGGCCTTCGTTGGAAATAAAACGACTTATCTAGCAGAATTAAACATGTTCCTATGTTCTGTATATATTTTCCCAAACCTAAACACAGTGAGGCATTTAAACATCCTAATTTACAAGATGGGTTTTTAATGCTGTGTTTGGGGTCTGTAGATTCTTGTTAAATAGCTCGTAAGGGGCACACTTCCTTTTTTTCTGTGGTTTTCACTCCCTGCAACTCTCTCCTCCACTGCACCTGTTTGGAGCAATACCTTTGGGGCACAGCTTGAAGTGAATAATGCATGAGTGAGAAGGAGAATCAGAAAACCTTTGTGGACCCTCTGTCTGTCTCCCTAGCTGTCTATCTTCACCTCCTTTGTCTCTATATCCCCACTTTTTTCCCTAGGTTTCTCTCTCAGTCTCGAGCTAATTTTGAACTTAAACCCATCTGTCTCTGTCTCTTGCAGTGAGATTTCTTGACTGCGGCCAAGGTGGTTCGGTGCGATTCGAGTGCAGCAACCCGTCTGACTTCCGGATAGAAGCCAACGGAGTAGTGTACGCTACCAGAAGTCTTCAGCGCTCCACCCTCCCTGTGTCGCCGCTGCTTATTAAAGCCAGTGACACTACCACGCAGCAGCAATGGGTGACCCAAGTCATGCTGACACCTTACACCCACTCAAGCCATCAGGTGAATACATTATTCACTCAACCACTTTCATAATATATTTGACTTGTTTGTCAGTTATTTGTGGTATGTTTCTGTTGAAAAGAGGAACTTTAGTTCTGCCCTTGCTTTAAATAACTTACAACTTTTAAGGCATACCACCCATTCACAAATGACTAGTTTTCTAAATTGTACCAGGTGTTCCGAGAGACTGGATTAGATGCTTGCTAATTAAAACTTAATGTGTCGATTTACTAGGAGCACAAACATATACTCAACACGGTCAATGGATAGCAAGAGCAGATGCAAAATAGCTCCTCATAAAGCTGATTTCACTGAGAATGCCTTGTGACTGGGAGGTTATTGCGTTATCTTTCAAAAAGGGGACTCATCTCTTTCTGTGCTTTGGAAGATGGGAAGCATCTGTTTGAGCTGCAGAGTGCAGCTTTTACTGCTCCGCTGGACATGTTGTGCAGTCATCTGCAATTAGTTAGAATGACCATGTGCTCATATGTCAACATTGTGGTTAGCCAGAGATTAGAGGAAGTGCACAAAAAGAGCTCTCCACATGGCCCATTTGCCTTGCCTTGTAACCAGGAAATGAAAAGAAGCTCTAAAGACTCTGTGATTGTAGAGGTTTTAGCCTCAGTGCCAGTCGATTGTGTGATCCTGCTCAATTTGATAATATCTACTAATTCAAACTTTAAGGAGCCACAATACACAAAGCTCTCTATCCTGATGCATTGCGTAGGGTTATAAGTGAGCTTTTATGTGCATATGTTAATAATCACAGCTGTAAGATTTCATTAGCCTTCTGACATCTTAATGAACATCCTGTAATCATGTTTGCTTTACAAAGAACAATGTGCTTTTCTTTCTAATCCCTGTAATACACTTAAACAGATGACAACAAGTGGCCATTTATACACGTGCGGTGCAGAAGATAATCTCTGCAAAGGCCACCGTTATGTTTAATATGCATGCAGATTAAAAGTTAATACTGACAGTTATGTGAAGTTACTGTCAGTACTTCGGGTGCAGTGGTCTGTTGGACTGAAATTAAACTTGTAGCTAGTAATGATTTTGTGGCCTTACAACACCACAGTTAGCCACAGACACTCATTTACTACAGGGACATGCGGTTTTGATGATGCCATTAGTCACTGTTGTTGTTGGTTGGTCAAAACCAAAGATGTATTTGTCCAAAACAGGTAGGTTTTTATTTTTTAACAATAACTCAGATTCTCACATGACTTTGACATTTTGGTACAAATTATAAACTATGTCATTGTTATTTATCTGTTGAGAGCTGTTGGGTTTGCCCTGATTTGTCCGTAATGAAATCAGGGATTGACTCTCCCATATCTTGCACGTTTATTAGGTCATGAGTGGCTATCTTCCCCCCCAGCACAATTATTGTCATGAATCATCACGCATCTCTTAATCACATCAGCGATTAAATTTCTTTATTAGTGCCGTGAATGCGGCAGCCTTGGGGAAACATTTTAATCAATGGCAGCCAAACAATGTCCTCATTAACATGAGTGTCCTCACCCGCTATCACCCCCTCTATTAGAACCTCAGCTCCACCGCAGTCCGTGAGGAGAACACGTATCAGATTGGGAAAGAGAGGCTAAATATACGTGCATATTCCTTCACACACACACACACACACACACACACACACACACACACACACTCACAAGCACTCGGGTCATCACTCAGCGTAACACTCTCCTGGACCCTGAAGTAGACTCCTAGTCAGAAGACGGGGGGTATGAAGAGTGTGGATGGCTGCAGACCTCCAGCGCACCACAGATAGATGCATGTTGGGCTGTGTGAACCCACTGTGCCATTTATCATTCCAGACACAGGTTGCAAATAATTACTGCTCTCACTCACACCCGTTTTAATAGGGTAATAGATATTTCTGAAGCATGCTTCTTCACTATCTGTCTGCTTGCCTTTCTGCATTTCCAATGTGTGAAAGCAGTATAATCGGATTTCAAACATGATTAGTGGAAGCTCTCCGACAGCTCCCCAGATTTTAGAGGTAGGGGAATGTGGGATGTGGGTCACGATATAAGGTGGCAAAGTGCTAATTAATTTCTGTGTCTGCACGCTACACTTTGTAGCAGTTTGTAGGACTTTGCAACGAATCAACACTCAGATAATTATAGGCAACAGTATGAAAAATACTTCAAGAGATGTGACAATTCCAGTGAAATCCCAAATATCATTCATTGACATTGACAGATTTTACATATTGTTTTCATGTTTTCCTTCCTTCCTTGTTTTGTTCAAGGTTATTTTAACTTTCTCTGGCAGTACTTCAGTCTCCTCAGTCTCTGGAGCAGCATAGGCAATTTGAGCCATCTGTGTGTTTAGTGTCTGGCTTGCAGGTACCATCCTCCTTTGTTTCAAATCTCATTCATTACAGCTGAGGGAGGATGGCAGATCCATTATGGAAGCTGGTCTGTCTGTGTGGGTGCATTTTATCAGGACATAAGAAAAGGCCTGCCATTTAAAGCAGGCTGGTGCTGGTGCTGGTGCTGGTACCACACGCCTTCTGCTGTAGCCACACCGAAGCATTACGCAATTTAAATCACACGTTGTTCTGTTTATTTAGGCTGCAAAGAAAGGTATAAAATCTGGGTTGTTTGATTAAACCCACATCGTGAGCAGATTTTATTTAACATTTGGAATAGTTTATACTAGTAATAGTTATAGGTTTAGTAGTAAAAAATGACAGTAGAAAATGCTGTTTTTATCTTTACATCAGTTTCCTCTTGTAACCCCAAGAGAGTGTGTCATCCATCAGCCTACACCACTGGAATAAGGTGTCTGTCCAATCACTGGATGGACATGTGCTGGAGTTGATTTTAGTGATTGTGTCATCAGACTTTAGATTTCAATCCCACCTGGTAAACGTAATCACAAGAATCAGCAGCCATGCTAACAGGTTTAGGAGGTTTCATTTAGCGATGATTTAAGTCAAATACGAAGATCAGCAGGCTAATATACTTCCAATTGCGAATGCTATCATAGTGAGGTTATGCAGTATTATCTGTCTAAAACTATATTAGTATAATTTTGCTTTCTTAAATGCTAAACTTTGCTAGTGTTTTCCTTACAGTAAATATCATTTGTTAGGGGGAAGTTTTTAGGAATCATAACATGGGAACCACAAATCATTGCAGCAAATATCATGGTAATCCATTAAGTAGTTTTATAGATGTTTCAGTCTGTGACAGACAGTCAAACCGACTCAAAGACAAGCCACTAGCTCAGTTAAAAATGTATGCACTCACATATTGCATGGATGTGATCACTATAACTACATTATTTCATTTCCACAGGTCCAGGAGTTTGCTGCCCCTCCAGTCATGTCCAAGGATTTGAAGGAAATAACATTTCCATCACGTAACACAGACAGCCAATTCAAACGCATGAGGAGGGACTGGTTCATCCCCCCAATCAATGTAATGGAGAACTCACGAGGTCCATTCCCGCAACAGCTTGTCCGGGTAACGTAGCTCACTCTTGCACATGTGTCGACGTACACACCACTCTGAGCTTCAAAGAAATATTTTCTTGATAGGACAACCTTAGAGTTTCTGTTTCCGTGAGCTCAAAGTCAGAGACATGAGCCTTGTACCATCAACAAACTGCTTCATATTTACAGTATTTTGTTAAAGGTCAGGGCCCTTCTTTCCTGCTGTATTGTTTATCGTGTGTTTCAGGGGGCATTCTGTGCCACTATAATGCTAAATCCGAAGAGCTCACCAGCGCAATTGTTCCTCAGTTGCCTGTTGAGATATTACGCTCCTTTTATCATGCCTCAAGGACACACATGGCCCAGTTCATTTGGAACAATTCTGCGGTCAGGTCTAAGTGTGGGTGGCTGACAGAGGACAAGCAGCGATACAGCAGATACAAATGTGTCTCTTCAGTATTTTGAGTTAACTTTTTGCCCACTGTTCAGTCTTGCACATACCATTTGTATCAATTATATTTAATCCAGTCATATTAGGAGTGATGTTCCCAGGCTTTTGTGGATGATATAAGGATGAGGAAATACTTTTCACTGAGAATGAATCTTAAGTCTCGACTTACAAAGCAAACATGCACACAGGGACAATTAAAATGCATTCTTACACAACAGCCTGTTTTTTTAAAATAGCACAGTGATTAAAATGATTAATAGCTAAAAAATGCAAGTTATTTCTGCTTTAATAAATAATTTATAATTGGCTTGGTGCAGCTTCACAAAGATTGGTTTTGCTGTTTTTTTGAGGTTTAATGGTTCTTCATAGGATAAAAAGCAATCTAAAGCAAAGTCAACAAAGATGAATAATTTAGCTTATCCGATCTAAATGACACAAAAATGACAACAAATACAAGAGATTTCTCAAAAAGTATTTTTATGTGAAAACATGCACTCTTTTATCTTTACACCTACAGATTCGGTCAGCTCATGACAAAAACCGCTCCCTCAGATACAGTGTGACAGGACCTGGTGCTGACCAGCACCCCACTGGCATCTTCACCATCGACCCGATTTCTGGAGAGCTGTTGGTTAACAAACCCCTGGATCGAGAACACTTCCCAAGCTTCCATGTAAGTCAGACATAATAGTTAAAAATTCCCTCTTTGATTATATCCCAATAATTTGCATTCCCAGTCTGCCGCACCATAATGAAATGTGATCTCTCAAGGCTCACGTGTAGCCTAAACAGCCTCTGTAGACTCAATAAGGACCAGGATCTCTCAAGGAATTTGACTTCACCCTCTGACAATTTAAACAATTTAATGTGATGATTTTGAGTTAAACTGTGAATGTTAGATACATCATAGTAACCTGCTGTTACTTGTCACTGGAGCTTTTCACAACAAAATAAGATTCGGTCCATGCCCATTCAGGTTAAACTGAATGTGAACTGATAATCGTAAAGAAACTGGACTTTTGATTTGGGTTAATATCATACGTATTAATTTCTCTTTTAGCTTTAGACACTGCAATGTAACAAAATTCAATAAGGGTTCTACATTCTGCAGACTATAAGGAAAACATACAGACGTACAGAGTAATGTTGATTGTCAATACATACTGCAGTACATATATTTATTCAAAAACATGAGTGGGTGGGATCAAAATAGATGCTGAATATCCATAAAATAAAATAAAATAAAGTGTTAGACACCAGCCTTGCAGTTACAAAACTGAACCTGATGATGATCTAGTTTTAGGAAAGAGTATTGAATACATGCAGGAGAGGTTTTTCAAGAACAAGCATAAAAATGCTCCTGTTATTGTCACATCTGACAGGTCTCAGACTAAATCCAATCCCTGATTGTCTTATGTCCCGGCACATGCTTAAGCTAGTAATGGAAAACAAATCCATTTATTTTTCATAGACGGGATTGCTGTTGGTGACACTGGTTTGAAGAGAATTTTCTGAACTGTTTGCTCTTGTACATACAACAAAAGATGTTAATGATGATTCAATTATGGTTTGTGGGCATAATTATCACAGCAGTTTAATGGGTGACATTGAGTTTGTACCAATACATTGTGTTGTTTGCACAGCTAAGAATCTTCTTGCTCAAACAGTTTCTCTAGTCCAAATGTGTTTGTGCTTCCTTCCAGCTGAGAGCCCATGCAGTGGACCTTAATGGCAACCAGGTAGAAAACCCTATTGACATTGTGATCAATGTGATCGACATGAACGACAACAGACCCGAGTTCACCCATCAGATGTGGAATGGCACAGTTCCAGAGGGTTCCAAGCCAGGTAATATATCACAAAAGACAACCCCCGCCATCACAGTGTGTTCCCCTCCCCACGCTGCCCTAGTGTTAGCAGATCAAACAGAACTGATAGCGTTCCTGGGGTGGCCATTTTATTAACAGGGCTTCAGCTGTACTAAGTGATGACTGAGATCTTAGAGTCACAAGAAATGACTGTGGATATATAAGTATATTTTGTAAATCCATAAATTATACAGTGTACAAAATTGTTTGTCTTCTCTGTCTCTCTTTCCCATAGGAACATTTGTTATGACTGTAACAGCTGTAGACAGAGATGACCCCAAAACTGCTAACGGGATGCTGCGTTATAAGATCCTCTCTCAGAATCCAGAAAGTCCAACCTCAAATATGTTCACCGTCGACAATAAAACAGGAAGCATCATTACAGTGGCAGCAGGCCTGGACCGAGAGGTGACTGACACATTTTCGCTCCTTCTTTGACCTTTCAAATTCCCTTCATTTTTCTTTACCTTCTGGTACTTGACTTGGCTTTTTTTGTGTTAGTTTCATAGACTTTTGTACTTCATTGTTCAGTTTTTTTGTGAATGTACAATAAATCTAGTTGTATCTGAACTAGATGAAGCTTTCACTTGCAACACTACCCGTTATGTTAACTCATTTTTATCTTGCATTTGCTACTGGTTGTAGATCATCTTATCCGTTTCCCATCTTTACATAAATAGATTGTGCTTTTTCAAATTTAAAATATGATGACAAAACGCAGCTTGAGTATCTTAGCTAATATCCCAAATGTCTGAGAACTAATGAGCCAAAGTGAATTTTGCTGATTACCAGCTAAATAAGAAGTAGAAATGGACTTGGCTCTTTCACACTTATTTACTCTTACAAGGAGGCAACGTGCATCACTGAGCAGCTAAATGTTTCCCTCTCCTCATTCTTGCCTTCTGCTCTTTTTTTTTCTCCAAAGCAGACGCTTTTCTTGCATTTTCTTGCTCTCCATTCCCCATGCTGTAAATGCTACCACTCTTTCATTTTATTGGATCGCATGGCTGTTTGAGAAAATAAATAAAATAATAAAGAGAGCTGGAGCCAGTTGGTGCAATTCTAGAGAGGGCAATCAGACTAGGTGGCTGCTCAATCACTTCCACCCTGGGGCAGCAGTTTTATGTCCGCCTGTTGCCACCATGAAAGTAATTTGCCCGACTCTCATTACCCAACAACTGGTCCGTCACCTGAGTGGCTTTTAATGTGAAAAGAGTCATTTGTTAGCTCCATGATGGTGTACATAGCAGAGGTGTTAGTTTCACATATGCACTCACAAACACCCACCCACCCCATAAGGAATAAATCAGATTTATATAAAAAGCCACCATTACTCATCTTAATTAAGATCTAGTCAGTTCAGATTGGTTTTATTTTAGTCGAAATATGAATACAGAGTTACCAGCTTATCGGGGACACATGTAAAATAAGTGTTTTGTAATTGGTTTTGACGGCCTGCAAACACTGAAATGATAAAGCTTGGGTTTTGCTGACTCTGACTTGAAGAGGTGTTGATTCAACTATGGTAATTCTTCAGGCTATAGTTTTGAATTGAACTGTTTTTTATTATCATCTCAAATGTTTTTGCCTATCCTTATTTTTATACATGAAGAAAAAAATGTATTTTAAAATTTGCTCTACATAATACACTTGTTAAAGTGTTTTAATCCTGTTACTGTTTTTCTTCTGTTTATTACAGAAAGTGCCTGAGTACACACTGGTCATTGAAGCCACTGACATGGAGGGCTTCAGCATGTACGGCCTCTCCAACACAGCCACTGCTGTCATCAGAGTCATTGACATTAATGACAATCCACCCGAGTTTACTGCTGAGACGGTAAGACACAAACTCATATTTAGGACATCCACACAGTAATATTAGAGAGAAGCAAAACACCACAAGAACTCTGAATTTCACCTCACTGTGGATATCTGCATGCAACCTTTAAGATCTTTACTTACCAGGTTCTGCAGGCCAAGCCATTCACATATTGCATAGATGTGATCACTATAACTACATTATTTCATTTCCACAGGTCCAGGAGTTTGCTGCCCCTCCAGTCATGTCCAAGGATTTGAAGGAAATAACATTTCCATTACGTAACACAGACAGCCAACTCAAACGCATGAAGAGAGACTGGGTCATCCCCCCAATCAATGTCCCAGAGAACTCACGAGGTCCATTCCCGCAAGAGCTTGTCCGGGTAACGTAGCTCACTCTTTGCACATGTGTCGACATACACACCACTCTGAGCTTCAAAGAAATATTTTCTTGATAGGACAACCTTAGAGTTTCTGTTTCCGTGAGCTCAAAGTCAGAGACATGAGCCTTGTACCTTCAACAAAATGCTTCATATTTACAGTATTTTGTTAAAGGTCAGGGCCCTTCTTTCCTGCTGTATTGTTTATCGTGTGTTTCAGGGGGCATTCTGTGCCACTATAATGCTAAATCCGAAGAGCTCACCAGCGCAATTGTTCCTCAGTTGCCTGTTGAGATATTACGCTCCTTTTATCATGCCTCAAGGACACACATGGCCCAGTTCATTTGGAACAATTCTGCGGTCAGGTCTAAGTGTGGGTGGCTGACAGAGGACAAGCAGCGATACAGCAGATACAAATGTGTCTCTTCAGTATTTTGAGTTAACTTTTTGCCCACTGTTAAGTCTTGCACATACCATTTGTATCAATTAGGCTTTTGTGGATGATATAAGGATGAGGAAATACTTTTCACTGAGCATGAATCTTAAGTTTCGACTTACAAAGCAAACATGCACACAGGGACAATTTAAATGCATTCTTACACAACAGCCTGTTTTAAAGTGATTTAAATGATTAGTTATTATTTGATTTAACAAAATAATGAATAAATCGCTCGGTCCAGGTTCTCAGAGTTTACTTTCTTCTCTTAATTTTCAGAGGTTTAATGCTTCTTGATGTCGACAAAAGCAATCTATATTCTGATGAACAACATTAGCTCATTTCATGTAAATAACAGAAAACTGACAACAAATACAAGAGGTCTTTAACCAGAGTGTAAGTGATTGTTTAATGATATTCTTTTGTTATGAAATGATTTTTAACTCTTTATCTTTACACCCACAGATCCGATCGGACCATGACAAAAACCGCTCTCTCAGATACAGTGTGACAGGACCTGGTGCTGACCAGCCCCCCACTGGCATCTTCACCATCGACCCGATTTCAGGAGAGCTGTCGGTTAACAAGCCCCTGGATCGAGAACACATCCCCAGCTTCCATGTAAGTCAGACACAAAAGTTGAAAAATCCTTTATTGATTATATCACAATAATTTGCATTCCCAGTCTGCTGCATTAAAATAAATGTGATCTCTCAAGGGTCACGTGTAGCCTAAACAGCCTCTGTAGACTCGATAAGGACCAGGATCTCCCAAGGAATCTGACTTCACCCTCTGACAATTTGAACAATTTAATGATTCTGAGTAAACTGCCCATGTTAGATACATTATAGTAACTATAGAAAAAAAAATTGTCCATGCCTGTCTAATTTAAACTGTATTTGAACTGATCATTGAAAGAAATGGGTGGAGCGCAGTTATGGTTTTGGTTAATATTGTATGTAGTAATTTCTTGTTTGGCTTTAGACACTTTGCAATGTAACATAATTCAATGATGGATGTACATCTTACAGACTATAAGGAAAACACACAGACGTACCGAGTAATGTTGATTGTCAATACATGCTGCAGTACATATATTTATTCACAAACACGAGTGGGTGGGATCAAAATAGATGCTGTATATCCATAAAATAAAATCGAGTGTTAGACACCAACTATGCAGTTATGTGTATTTGGGACTTCAAGTGCGAAAACTAGCTGTTTCTGTAAAACAAAACTGAACCTGATGATGATCTAGTTTTAGGAAAGAGTATTGAATACATGCAGGAGAGGTTTTTCAAGAACAAGCATAAAAATGCTCCTGTTGTTGTCACATCTGACAGGTCTCAGACTAAATCCAATCCCTGATTGTCTTATGTCCCGGCACATGCTTAAGCTAGTAATGGAAAACAAATCCATTTATTTTTCATAGACGGGATTGCTGTTGGTGACACTGGTTTGAAGAGAATTTTCTGAACTGTTTGCTCTTGTACATACAACAAAAGATGTTAATGATGATTCAATTATGGTTTGTGGGCATAATTATCACAGCAGTTTAATGGGTGACATTGAGTTTGTACTAATACATTGTGTTGTTTGCACAGCTAAGAATCTTCTTGCTCAAACAGTTTCTCTAGTCCAAATGTGTTTGTGCTTCCTTCCAGCTGAGAGCCCATGCAGTGGACCTTAATGGCAACCAGGTAGAAAACCCTATTGACATTGTGATCAATGTGATCGACATGAACGACAACAGACCCGAGTTCACCCATCAGATGTGGAATGGCACAGTTCCAGAGGGTTCCAAGCCAGGTAATATATCACAAAAGACAACCCCGCCATCACAGTGTGTTCCCCTCCACACGCTGCCCTAGTGTTAGCAGATCAAACAGAACTGATAGCGTTCCTGGGGTGGCCATTTTGTTAACAGGGCTTCAGACTGAAATCTTAAAGTCGCAAGAAATTGCCTTGGATATATATGTATATTTTGGAAATCCATAAATTATGCAGTGTACAAAATTGTTTGCATCTTCTCTGTCTTTCTTTCCCATAGGAACATTTGTTATGACTGTAACAGCTGTAGACAAAGATGACCCCAAAACTGCTAATGGGATGCTGCGTTATAAGATCCTCTCTCAGAATCCAGAAAGTCCAACCTCAAATATGTTCACCATCAACAATAAAACAGGAGGCATCATTACAGTGGCAGCAGGCCTGGACCGAGAGGTGACTGACACATTTTCGCATTTTCCCCTCATTTTTCTTTACCTTCTGTCACGTGGCTTGCCTTCTTTGTTCTGTTTCATACACTTTTGTACTTCATTGCCCATTCAGTTTTTGTGAAAGTTTACTAAAAAATGCTTTTGCCTGTCCTAATCTGTGTGCACAAGGGAAAGGGTGTATTTAAAACATTGAGGTATACAGTTAAAATAGTTTCATAAAAATGTGTGTGTCCTCTGATTATTTCAGAAAGTGCCTCAGTACACATTGATCATCCAGGCCACTGACATGGAGGGCAACCCCATGTACGGCCTCTCCAACACAGCCACTGCTGTCATCAGGGTCACTGACATTAATGACAATCCGCCAGAGTTTACTGCTGAGACGGTAAGACACAAAACTTATACTTGGGACATCAACACCGTAATATTAGAGTGAATCAAAGCGCCGCAAGGACTCCCATTTCACCTCAGTGTGGATATCTGCACGCAATCGTCAGTTCTGCTCACTTACCGAGTTCTGCTTGCCAAGCATTTCTAAAGCCTTACAGATACAAGTAGCCAGCCATGCGTAAAGTGTTATACCTCTCTCTGAATGTTGACACATACAGCGACGGGGGATGTCTGTCTGAGTGAAAGGGGCACTTATTGTGCTCTCGAATCACTGAAATTTGTAATGCCACTGTTGTGCTATCAGGGGAGAACAAGGAATGAGATGACCATGACGACATGATAAGTTATCTTAGATGCCTATTTACCCAAGATTGGTCCTGCTGTGCCGTGAGAGGCAAGCCTTGGTGTGTTTTGTGCTGCCACAGCACTATCACTAACAGCTTGCTGTTCTGTACGTTCATGGTTTATTCATGCAGTTTTTCGGCGAGGTGCCTGAAAACCGTGTGAATGTTATTGTGGCCAACTTGACGGTGACTGACAAGGACCAGCCCAACACGCCGGCCTGGAATGCTGTCTACAAAATCACCGGGGGCGACCCCACCGGCAGGTTCTCTGTGCCCACTGATCCGACCACTAACGAGGGCCTGGTTACAGTCGTCAAGGTAAGGACTCCTCTTCAGACTATACACTTTTAAGCCCTTGGAGATACAATACGTACTGTGTCTATGTATGTAGCTTTTAGGAGGAGTTAATAGGGGGGTTGTGAGTAGTTAGCTACATTATAATCTGGCAGTAAGACTCTTCTGTGAAGTGCACATGAGTGTAGACTGTAAATGTCTTATATGTTATCTTCCTCCCTTGTAATGAAGAGGACAAATTTATAATCCAACCCTGCAGTTCAGTAGTTTGAAGGGAAGAAGAATTTTGTTATATTAGACTCCAGTGAGATAAAACCGAACAACACAGCAGCGGTTTTGTTGCATGTTTTAAAAGAATCGTTTTCTGGCAATGATTAATATGTTGGGAAAATTGTGTAACTAGCAACGTCTTATCTTGGATTATGTTTAAATTTAAATTAATATTATATGATTAAAACTTTGAACGATTTTACAATTCAGAACACATTTCAACTCTTACAATTCTTTCACTAGTTCCTCTTGTTGTTGACCACAAAAGGAGACTGTCTCTTTCTCAGGTCCCTGTCGACAATAAGCTTTCATAATAGTGTTTTTCAGACAAAGGGAAGGAAAGCTTTCATTCTTTGTGTTATCCTCTTAACAGTTTCACATAAGCAAATGTGCAGTGTGATTTAAGTTATCCTAATTTCTCATGTGATTTGCTCTTTGTGTACCCTCTCCTACTCGCTCCAGCCTATTGACTATGAAATCAGTAGGACGTATGTGCTGACGGTGGAAGCCAGGAACGAGGTCCCTCTGGCACGAGGCATCCACCCGCCCCGTCAGTCTACTGCCACTGTCTCCATCAGAGTGATAGATGTCAACGAGAGCCCCTACTTCGAGCCCAACCCAAAACTCATTAAACTGGAAGAGGGAATGATGCCAGATTCCACTCTGACCACCTTCACTGCACAGGACCCTGATCGCTTCATGGTGCAAAGCATCAGGTACTTTTCACCGTAAAATGGAGAAGAAATGATCTTAAAAAGATTTTAGTCCAAGTCACAGCATTTAAAATTAGCTTATTTTTTAAAGTCTTATCCGTCTGAAAATCACAGCACTGATTTTTAAACCACAATAAATGAAATGATTGACAATAAACAAAATGAGGCCGCCAGTAAGTTCACTGCTGGTTATTTAAGTTGTGCTGACTGCTCACCCTGACCACTTTACATGGCAGTCCTGCAAAAATAGCAGCCAACATGTCTCCATCTCATTCTTGTCAAAGCTCTATTTTTTCCCTTTTCATCTTCAAACGCTTTGCCTCACAGCTGTTTGGCCATGGAAGAGTTTATCTGCCTGAAAACAGTCCATGAGAAATGAGCTAGCTTTGTAATTCCACGCTTTGTCCTACAAATTAGTTTGAGCTCCTGATAACAACAAGCCAGTTTTGTCTCCCCTGTGAGGCTGAATAATTATGTAAAATGCATGATGTCTAAAATATTTACTCTGTGTAAACAAATAAAAACAAAAACATTTTTTGAAGAGTGGGTTGCTAAAGTGGTAATGGAGACTAAATTGACTAAGATTTCTTCTGCAGAAACCAAAATTAAACATTCCTAAAACTATCTCATGACAAACTTGCTATAACCACTGACTAGAAATCTAGCTTAAAGTGAATAGGAAGGATTATGAATTAATGTGTAAACCTCTTTTTTTTCCTTCCCTCAGATACTCCAAACTCTCAGATCCAGCCAATTGGCTGAGCATTGACCCCAACAGTGGCCGAATCACAACAATTGCCATTTTGGACCGAGAATCACCCTTTGTGAAGAACAGTCTGTACAATGCGACGTTCCTTGCTTCTGACAGTGGTATGTAGCCATTCATGTGGCTCTGCAGTTGCCAAAAATACCTTGTTGTGGTCCTGTGATGCACCCGTTACATGGTCTAGGTGTTTTAGCCTGGTTGTTACACAAGCACTCTATTCCAGGCCATTATTGTTAGAGCATTCAGGAGGAGATAATGGTGCCTTTTCAAAAGGAAGCCTAGCGGATGTCTAATCTAGCCTACCTTTCAAAGGTCAATCTTCCACACAGCATCACTTTGTCTACCTCTGTGATGTTTTTCACCTAAAGCCAGTGCGCAAACACTCTGTAAATCCTTTGAAAAAAAAAAAAAAACTGTCTCTGTTACTGCCACAAAGACACCCTCCATGCTTGAAGGTCAACTTTGTACCCAGTACCTGGCGTGTCTGGAACGCTGACCACATTAGTTGAGGGTTAATGTGCTAGCAATCCCAGAACCGGCCAGCTTGTGGATATATTCACCTCTTCCTGCACTGGCGGGATTTACCTCTGTTCAAGTTTACCCTGTTCTCCGGAACATAGCTTAGGCCAATAGGCTTAAAAACTCTACCAATAAAGAGGTTTCTCAGCATTAATGGGTCAGCATTGGATGACTAGCTCCTTTGAGCGTGGCCTGAATGGTAAAAAAGCCTCTTAGCAGTGTGAATACATAGAGGACCCTGAGAGGAGCGACAGTGGGCTCTGTTTGTCTGCTTTAGTATTCCCATCCTGTGTCCTTCGTCAGGAAGACGTTCTTCAGACACACACACACACACACACACAACCCAAATGTTCTGATATCTCCCTTTTTCTGTCTGCCTCCTCACTTGAGATTAGATTCTCAGATCAGTATGCAGTTTGGATGGGTCTTCTCCCACTAGAGTAAATAGCTGTTTAGAGTGTCTTATTATAGCATGAGACCCAAAGAATAAACTTCATATTTTACTTTTCTGTATCCACTGCATAATGAGTGCAAAATGAGAGCCGGCATTCCAGTAGTATATATTTCTATCCATATGTAAATTTTAAAGATCCATTTTCTCATAAATATGTATGGCCTAACTGTGTGTCAATTTGTGCTCCATGCAGGTGTACCTCCAGCAAGTGGCACAGGTACTCTCCAGATCCACCTGCTTGATATCAATGACAACGCTCCCAAGGTTTTCCCCCAGGAAGCAGAGATATGTGAGAAGCCAGAGCCAAATGCCATCAACATCACTGCACTTGATGTAGACCTGAACCCCAATGCAGGGCCTTTCGCCTTTGAGTTAGCCTATCGGCCCTCGGACGTTCGAAGAAACTGGACCATCACAAGAATCAGTGGTAAGACACGACACCCTTAATGCTTCTATTTAAAAACTCAAGTTAGTTTTATACCTGGCTGCTTGTAATGTACATTTAAGAGAATAAAATGAAACTAATCTTTTACCTGGCAAGGACATAGATTGATCTTTTTGGCACTGGCAATAATATTCATCACTGAAAAATAAAAAACAAGAAGATGGCCATTTGTAAGTTGCAAAGAAAACTGTAAAAATAATAATTCTGTTATTTTGTACTTAAAACTTATTATCTGTGTTTCTTCTAAGCAAAAAATTTGAGTAATACCATACTGCATAGGGGTCAGGTAGTGCAGGGACCACTAATATAATATTACATGAACCTTACCAAGCAGGCATTAATTGTTTATGCTAATTAAAAATAAAAACATGAGTGGAGGAACTCATTTATTGAGTGTTAGTTATTAGCGAGTGTTAGTTGAAACACAGTGAATATATCTTAATAGGATAACAGCATTTGGATTATAGCGGCTGGGAATTTAGCCTAAGCAGCATTATCAAAAGGTATTCAGTGGATTTATAAGCTCCAAATCTAAATCCTGACCATGTTTTGGATTAGATATGCTGATGCAACTTCCAGGTAGGACTTTTTACTGCATATCTGCAGTACTAGGTGTAATCATAATATGAACATTGTTAATTCTATATATTAAACAACTATTGAGAGTTTAAGTTTAATCCTCTTTGGAGGAAAAACATGATGTTATGCATTTTTATCACATTAGCTTGTTTAGTTTCTACACTCACAGTGTCATCTGTAACTCCTCGTAAAAGAAGCCATCAGACATCACTCACTCTTTTTGTTCTCTCTCTTCTCAGGTGACTATGCTCAGGTCAGCCTAAAAATTGGCTACCTTGAAAGTGGCATCTATGATATCCCCATCATAATCACAGACTCAGGCAACCTGCCCATGTCCAACACCTCCTATCTGCGGATTAAAGTGTGCCAGTGCGACATCAATGGAGACTGTACTGACCAACAGCTCATCATGGCTGCTGGTCTGGGCACCGGTGCCATCATATCCATCCTCCTCTGCATCATCATCCTCCTCAGTGAGTGTCTCAGTGCCTCTCTCATACAGCACATCACATGAACACACACAGGGATTATAAAGACAGCTAAACATTATCCGAGATACCACTAGATTACTGTAGGATTACAAAAAGATTACAAGAAAGCCTTGATCAGGCCCTCATCCAGCCTCTAAAACATCTGATCCGATTACATCGGTATGAAAATATGTAAGTTATTATGTTTTGTAATGTGAGATCTTTCTCTACTTTCTCCTTCTCTTTTTCTGTGACTCTCAGTCCTTGTGCTGATGTTTGTCGTGTGGATGAAGCGACGCGATAAAGAGCGTCAGGCCAAGCAGCTTCTCATCGATCCCGAGGATGATGTTAGAGACAACATTCTCAAGTATGATGAGGAAGGTGGAGGGGAGGAGGATCAGGTACGTAGACATAATGTGGGCTCTGAAAATCTATTTCCCTGTGCCTGTGGCTTGTCTTATTTCTTGGGACTACTACTTACAGGCATTTGAGCACCAATCGGGATTTAGCAACATTTGATGATGACAGCTGTGGAGCTGTTTTCATATCTTGCCAGGCTACTGTCAATCATTTTTCATCAAGCCCACACACTCCTGATGAAGCAGATAAACTGAATTGCAAATGTTGGATTTGCAATATGTAATACAGTTCCTCGTGTCTAAAAGAGCATCACTCATTTAGATATTAGAATTATTAGTAATGGATAAATACCTTAGGGATCAGAGAGTAACAGACTGTTTTTGTTGCATTTGATAATCATAGCTGATTTCTACTTTTCTTTTGTGGTTTGTGGTTTAAATCTAAATAAATTCGAACAATATTTAGGAAAGGTTCCTACATTTCTGCTTGGGTTTAGACAATATATTTGACATTTGAAAACTCTGGCATCTTTTGTTGTATTTGGGTAAAAAGGATATTGTAGTGTCAGAGTTGTTGTAGTGTAGGAAAATGTCAAATGCCACCCAGCCCTACACTTCATGTCAGTTTACAATTTCTTTAAAAGGGTGACATAAGGCGCGTGTGTGGTCTTTATTTGGGAGAAACATTCTGGCCACGTCTATGGACCACAAAAGACGTTTTTGTGAGACTGTAACAGGCTAAGGACTGAGAAGGCCACCTACTCTCTTTCTGCAGCATACATACTGTACAAGGTACAATGCGTTCTTTTTAGTGTTAGTCCTGCTCATTATGCTGCTTGAAAAACACGTCAGAGCTCACACCTCACAGTCATTCACAATGAGTTTTCTTTGTAAAATAGAGATGGTGCCTTTTTTCTTCCACTATTGTGCGGGAATAGAAACCTGAATCAGAAAAGCAACACAAATTAACCCAATTTGTTCTAGAAATATTGGAAATGTTTCGCCAGCTGAAACTGGGTCCTTCTTCACAATGCTAACAAACACAGAAACACACGCAGAGAATAGAAATGCAGTCACTGAAGTCCCTGTATGCCCCTGCACTGGTCAGGCACACCGACACAAATTCAATTGTCCTAATGACCCCTTGTTAGCTGAACGGAATCATTTCATAAAAAAGGCAGTAATATACCAAATGGGCTATATTCTTGCTGCTGGCTAAAGTGCTCCCGTGGCTTAGGTATAGCGGAAATGAGAGGGAAACCCTGGTCTGACCCAGCACAGTGCCAAATTAGCCTCGGAGCCTAGTAATTGGTAAGCTGATGTCATTTGGAAACAGACATCTGCTCTGGCGCAATAATGAAGCTCTGTCTAAGGTAACAATATGACTGCAAAGCCATTACACATCTGCCTGTGATTACGCAGAGAGGAGTGCAACCACTTTTGCATTCACATCCTCACTTTCACATACAAAACGCACAAACTTATAAACCAGAGCATGTTTTAAAGAAACACGTCATATGCTATAACGGCGCTTGAAGGCAAACGAATAGGTGCAGCAATTAACTGAAGGAAAACAAAACGTCCATATTGAGTGGCACACAGGAAGTCAGGATGCTGGGAGAAATCGGGGGAGGTCAATGTTGGACAGACTGGACCTGACGTTCCCAGTGATGTTGTCTTTACAGTGCCCTGCTGGGGAGGAAATTAAAGTGTCAGACCATTGGGTGCTCCCACACTATATGATTTTAGCGGTCGCAGTCATTGCCCTGGTTTGAATTAGTTTGCAAAGCACTCATTTCATCAAAGGCGGACAGCTGATCAGACCGCCCCCTGTGGCCACGGGGAAAAAAAAACAACAGCCGACTGGGAAGTTGTCGGGCACAGGTTTACAGGTGAAAAAGAGAAAACAGAGAGGATGAGTCATCCGCCTCTTCAAATGACCTCAGAGTAATTTAAAGCACATTAACCTTAGAAAGTGTGGCATCCTTTGAAAATGGTTTTGATTTTGTTTTTTCAATCCCGTGCAGTAAGTGAAACATACTGAATCACACCTGTTTATGCAGATAGCACGACTGCCTCATCTGTTTGTCACGAGAGATAAAGAGAAGTTCAACATGACAGCGGAAGTGTTACATCTCCTGAAAGATTATTCCGCTTCATTAAAACAAGTGCCTTGTTTTTGCACCCTTGGCCTATGTTGATGACGTCGCTGTATTTGTTGGGATTTGGAATCGTGAAAGCATCACCAAACTTATACCCAACAGAGAGAAAGAATAGTTTTCTAATTTTGAGCTCTATTCTTATTTATCTTCTTCAGAAGGATCTATATGGGAAGATCAATATCATGCCCATGTAGTGTCCATAGGCAGTTTCCAGGCTTTATACTATGCTAATGAGTTAACTTTACATTAACAAGTCACCACTTTGGCTAGATTATCTAAGGTAAAGCCGGTAGTGAGCACACTGAAAAGGTATGTTGGTCAAAATGAATCCAGAAAGTCAGCGTTGGATGTTTACAACAAGTCGTTTGGATGATTTAGGTTTTCTTCTCAGTTTCCTCTCGCAGTGAACCTGGGGTGTGATTATACGTTATAATTACCAGAAGGAACGATGACAGAAACGTAAACTGAAATAAAACCTTAGGTTACTAATAGAGGTTTTGGGCTTCACACTGTTTGTTGGCTTCATGATAAATTAACTCAGTTCTGTTTTAAATTGCTCAGCTATTACTCACAGCAGATAAAATGTGTAAGGCTCAGCAATGTTCAGCTTCCTGCGGTTGAATGTGGGTCATGAGTGCTGGGGGCAGCCATTACACCAGGCCGCTGGATGTGTGAGGAGTCATCTCCCTGAAGGCTGCTGGTATGTCATTAGGCCTTCCTGCTTAGTTCAGCCATTATCCTGCTGCAGCTTCTGTCACCAGCTCCTGACCCTTCCACCGTGCGACCTCAGAGAAGGTCGAACAGGGGTGAGACTGAAATGAACCAAAGATGACGGATGGCCCGATCGAACGATGCGTGATGACCGTTGTTCCTCTGCTGCAAGCCTCGGGGTTACTGTCAATCTGCACGGAATCAAATTACACCTGAATAATCAATGTGTTTGTTTTAGTTTGGAGATGATGCTTATTAGCGTGGGGTTGAATCGGTGTTCATCAAGTGCCTAGTTGCTTTAGCCTGTTTGTATTTCGAGCTGTTTGTGCAGCATCACAGGGTCGATATTTATTCTCATGTTTATTTTTACATAGGAACGTCTGCAGCCTTCTTTTTTTTTTTTTGTGAGTGTGCTACTGTCTTTGTGTGTAGGTGCATGTGCAACTGAGCAAAGACAATTTTGCAGGGGGATATTAGAGATGGATGGATTACTGAAATTCTTCTAAAGAGGGACAATCCATCATGCATGCTTATTAGGCACACTGACTGATTCTCAAATGGCATTTTCTCTATCATATCTGCTGTCACCGTGATACCATCGAGTCATTCAGCCCAGATCAGCTCTGCTCTTCACCGTATTCTCTTTCTCTCTCCGAACTCCATTTTCTTTCTTCACTCTTTCTCCTCCTCCTTCCCTGCCCATGACTTTGCACAAACTGCGAGCCATTCACGTTGCCTTGGTAATGTTAATAGGATTAGCAATGGCTTATGCATATCCACCATCCCGTGTCTAGGCATTGATTAGAGCAAAAACAGCCCCCTGCACATCCGTGGTGCTGCACGTTGTCACACAAGTACACACACTCTGCAGCGTATGATGTGGTCCTCAGATTGGACCCCCTCAGTGCCGGCTCTTTTAATGTGTCAAATTGTCCCTGGGCTCGTGCTTCACAGACAAGAAGATTAAAGTTTCGCTCATGTTCCCTCATCTCCTCTCGCCTCATTCTCACTTTAAAAAAATCTTCCCTCCACTCAGTTGAACTCCTTCTTCCACTGTACAGCACAGGAAGTGCTTACCTATTTAAATAATCACACTCAGTTTGGGGGTCGCGTCACGCCGGCTAAGCTACGTCCCATCTGTCTATTTGTCCCGCAGGATTACGACCTGAGTCAGCTCCAGCAGCCGGACACGATAGAGCCTGACGCCATCAAGCCGGTAGGAATTCGCCGTCTGGACGAGAGACCCCTCCACCCTGAGCCCCAGTACCCCATGAGGTCAGCAGCACCACACCCTGGAGACATCGGAGAATTCATCAATGAGGTAAAAACGCCGAGCAGCAACAGTTGTTAAAACCCGAGATTGTTTCGCCGTGCGAAATCAAATCCCAGGAAAAGAGCTGAAACGAAGGGATCAGTGGTGTTACAAAGCTTGAATTTCATTTTCAAGTTGGATGGTTTCTTATAATAAACTTGTATCTAAATAAACAACTTGGCTTATATGGCTCATACCAGAATTGTTTTCATCTTTTCCCAGTAGAAGGACTAGAAACTTTTCTCATCTCACACATATCTGCTGTGACATGTATAAAGCCTGCAAAGTACATGACGCTAACTCACTTAGATATAATTGTTTTTCTCTCCACTCTCCACCAAAGTAGAGTTATAGATGTATCAGCATAGAAATAGGAGATGAGAGCAGCAATGCATTGGCTTTCTATTGGAGTACACTGTTCAGAGTGCCCTCGTTTGCCTGAGGCCATCATTGACTCCAGCATGAAGGGAGAATGTAAAATGAAAAGAGCAGTCATGTATTTTTCACAGGCTCCAACAGACAAGAGTTTCACAGTATTACAAATGGAGTTCTCTCCTAGTTTTTGGATGGCGCCCATGTTTTCAGATTAGATAGATTGCTCTTTCAGGTCTGCTCCCCGATCATCTATCTCTGTGATTCCTTTACCCTGCTCCGCTTTTTTCGCTCTCGCGAGTGTCATGAATACATGCTAATGCGCTTGTCGAAACAGCTGATAAGGAGTGAAATTTAATGTTTGGTCCAATAAAGAACAATTTGGCAATGCACCATCCCTCATTAGACTTGTTTTAATATTCTCACAAGACCTTGGCGACTTTTCAAGTCTGAGTATCCTGACCTAGAAACACTCACTGCAACCGCAGTTGATCTGTTTTTAGACCTAGATTTGACTGTCGCTAACCCTCAGTCGTGGTAACTCATATAGAGTTGGAATCTGACTGAACTGATAAGAGCTAGCTGCCAGGGGAGCAGGGAGACAAAGAGCGATGGGGGGTGGGGGATGGAGCAGCGTGGGGAGGTTGCTGATCGCCACCCCAAATTGTGCGCACACCCCGGGGGCTTGTGGCTCTTAATTAAATTAGAGAGACCAAAACAACGGGCAGAGGTTTAGCATAAGGACTTTAAC
The DNA here is from genome assembly GCA_033026295.1 of Channa striata. Taxonomy (NCBI): domain Eukaryota; kingdom Metazoa; phylum Chordata; class Actinopteri; order Anabantiformes; family Channidae; genus Channa; species Channa striata. The sequence continues at coordinate 10,584,121 of CM065185.1, read as the reverse complement.
CTCACAGTCGGACAAACAAAGGTCTATTAGTCCACTCCTGCTCTGGTCCAACAGATGGGGTAACATTAAACACATTAGCACCAAGTTAACGTGACCTCCGTTAGTCACAGGTGCCGAGATGAAGTGATTTAATTCATAGTTTTCCTTGTTTCACTCTGAGCAAAGTTGTGCGAATCTAAACACTCTGGGTTTGATTACACGTCTTTTGTTACGGGTGAGACAGAGCGACTCCGATACGTGAGGACAGTTCACCGTTTCACCAAGAGTTGTAATTGTCTCCGCCTCAGTGGGTGACTCAGTTCTAGCAAAATTATGAGGCTAAGTTCTGTGAGTGACTAACCTTATAAAAGTGCCAGTGGTGGTTTGGTTGTGTGTGTGTTTGGGGGGGTTATAACCAGCAGAGCGATTATGGTTATAATTGAAATGAACGATCCATCTGTCATATTTCCCAGCAAATTATCAGCACCACAGCCCTGAGCAAATACTTAACAAAAGCTAACAAGTGGAAAATAATCGCTAAGTGTCCGGTCGCTTTAATTTAATCCATCTTTTTCTTCGAGAGCATTTCAGCACTATAACGGCAGCATAGAGGAAGTATAAATCTTTGCCAAGTTCCCAATGAGCTGAGGTCTCATTTCTCTTATGTTATGTTGCTCCACTTCTTTTAATTCATTTATTATCTGTTGGGTGTCCTCAGTTGTGGCAGTAAAAGGGAGAAACCAGGCTTGGATCCAAAGTGGTTCGTGGCCAAAACACATCTCAACTCCTAGATTAGCAATCCATCAAGTCTCCTGAGTACTGTTAAGGAACGGGGCTGGAAATCAATACCAATCCATGTGGACCGCTCCTGACGCTATGAGGATTTCTGGGAATGTCGAGCACAATCTTTGAAACAGATCCACCTCCACCACAAGCAGCACGAGTCTCGAGATAACACAGAAACACACACTCCAAATCTCTGCCTCAGTTGAGTCTTGTGCTTAGGACGAATGTTCGAGCAGGAGTCTTATGAATATGAACATCATTTTGGTTAGATTATAGGTGGTGGAGTTTCAGTGCCAAAGCTGTACTTTCTCCACAAAGTGTAGGAGAGAGAAGAGCCCTGCAAACGGGTCAGTGGGGGAAAGCGAGAGGGTTCCAGTGATTTGATGCTGCTCGTCATGCTCAGTCTTACATCCCACACTCAGTAACGTCAGGAGAATCCCAAACTAAACACACAGGATGCTCACAGGAAGACTAGAGCCTGATTAATCTGGACAAGAACCTGATTTCCCGAAGTGGCGGGAGACCAAACCAGAGTGGTTTTAGGGTAGATTAGCCTGCTTGTGTATCGCAACATGGGGGAGGGAACACGTTGCTATGGCTCGCTCCTTGTCAGTACAGATGTGGTTTAATCTTCTCATCTAACGGTGGTTTTATTTCCGTCTGCACAGGGACTTAAGGCAGCAGACAACGACCCCACCGCTCCTCCCTACGACTCCCTGCTAGTGTTCGACTACGAGGGCAGCGGCTCCACAGCTGGCTCCCTAAGCTCCCTCAACTCCTCCAGCAGCGGGGGCGACCAAGACTACGATTACCTCAACGACTGGGGCCCTCGCTTCAGAAAACTGGCAGACATGTACGGTGGAAGCGATGACTAGGACACACAGCCAATTCTCGAAGGATGAAAAGATGGATGGATGGAAAAAAAAAAATGACGGAGAAAAGGAAAGATTTCCTGTTGATGGACAAGGACAGCTTCTGATATTCCCCAGAGAGTGACAGAACTATGAGAACAGAAAAGAAACAAAAAATAAACCTTGATTCAGAAATTCTTTCAAATCAACCAACCTAGGCTTATTGTTGTAGTCTACGCATACATATGCTTGTCGAAAGCTTAGGCATAGACTGTGGTCCGGTTATGGAGGATGTGGGAGGGAACGCTCGTGGACTGTCACCACTCAGATTGTCGGTATTGAATGCGCTCAGTTACACTTGAATTTCACAGTACAGAAGCACTGGGATATAATGTGCCTTTTTGTACATTTTTTTGGATCTAAATGATTAGTTTTATGTTAAAGGCTTTAATGGTACTGACTTTTGGAGTGATTTCAAACAAAGTATGTTACACTCTGGTATGCTTCTACATGCTTTTTTCTTTGGTTACACAACGCTCCTGTTTGTTAAAGATTATTTAAACGAACTACGAAGGAAACGAAGGATCGTCTGTTAGCTTGGACGGGAGGAAAAACAGTTATGAGCAGCACTGTACAGTACACTAGACTTCTAGACTTTTTCACTAAAATTAAAAATTATGCAGCTGGTTGCAAATAAAGGGAGTTATGAATCATACTTTTGTAGCAGATTTTTTTTTCTTTTTTTCTGAAGTGATGTAGTATTTTACAAAAACAACAAAAAAAAACTGTTTTGGTCTAATCTATGTACACTTCATTTGCCTTAGTCATCATCGGATACTTTCAAGTTTTACTTCACTGTAAAAAGATGTGTGTACATATTTTTTTTCTTTATCTTTTTTGTTTGATGTAGTATATGAAGAAGTGCAAAAAGTTCCAAACTTGTAAATGTATAATTTGGACTACAAATTCAAGTTTTTTGCATGTTTTTATCTTTTCATGACAAACAAAAATGAAAAAAATGTTGTTTCCCAAATTTATTTACAAAGTGAAAAAATAAAAAAAATAAAACCCTGGGTGACATTAAATGTGTAGAAGTTAAGAGAGTTTTTTGATAAAAAATGGAAGAAAAAAAAACATTGAAGAAAATTGGAAAGTAGTTCTCTTGTCAGCACAACTGTTGAATTTGTACCAAAAAGGGGGGGGGTGGGGTGGGGATGACATGCTAGGCACTAATGAATGAATCAGCTTTAAGACTGGAAAAGGTTTTGGAGTTAAGCCTTGAGGATAACCATGTGTACTGGATAATTATACATCTCTGACCCCAGCCATCCAAATAAAATGCTAATTTTGGAGCTAAAAATTGCCTCTTTTTTTTGGTTCTTACTTAAAGTCATTGTAGCAGAGGCCGCATTAGACTGTGCAATCAATCTCAAAGGACAATAGCTTTTAAATAACAACAAAAGTAGTTAATTGTACCATATTTTACCTAAGGGGAGAATAAATCATTTCTACGATTATTTGTTGTTTCCACACATTATGGGAAAGCGAAATGCTAAGGGCCCGTACAAGTCTATTGATGATAAGTTGTGGGCTTGCAGGCCGAGAAGGAAACAACTGGTTGATTCTGTAGCATTATCTTCGTTCCTAAGCCAAGTCAAGGTCAAAAGCTTATGGAAAAAAAACCCTAATCCATCCTGCACCTGTGTGCTCTCATGGATTTGTGCTCCAGGTCAGATTGGACCTGACCTCCACATGAAGACTACCCCCAAAAAAAATCCACCTGGGACATTGCATGTATCAGGACCCTTGGGACATGCAAAGGGATAAAGATGAAAATTATAAGCGTTTTTGTGTGTGTGTGTGTGTGTGTGTGTGTGTGTGTTTTTGGTGTGTGGGGCTCGTAGTGGCTCAGTCCTGATGTATCGCACCATGTCTTTGAAACGATAAAAGTCACAGAATGTCACTCGTTTATCCTTCACTTGCCCTTCGTTACCCCTCTTACTTTACTGTGGGACTTGTAATTCACGGAGCCAAGCCGCTCGCACCCATTCGAATGGATGCCGACACGGCTAATTAATTCCACCAAATTAGACAGGAGCAAGTTGGGTTTTGTAGTCTTCATACAAAATGCAATGAATGTCTATTAGAGGAAAACCACTGAACCATACTTGCCTTTTGTTTTTCAGCTGGCGTAATCAGCGTCGCGGCGCTTTGTTAATCAGTTCCACATCCTGTAGCGCCAGTAGAATTTCATACATCCCTCCTGCATGAACAGAGGAGTCGTTCTTACCAAGTTGTTTTTCAGTGACCTTGTCTGGTGTATATCACGTATCTTAGACTATGCATAGCTCTGCGCTCCACTTGCCAGAAGCAACATGAAATTTTATAGTGCTCACTCAGATGAAATGTTGAACAATACAATGTCTGACCTTAAAGTGTTGTTTCACCGGCGCCTGAGTCATATTTGTTTTGCCAAATCACTTCCTTTAACTTGCAGATGGCTGGTTTTAAAGTTTTTCCTTTTGTTTCTGCCTCACTAATAGTGGGGTTACAGCACTTAAACCTTCGCCTAACTACCTTCTCTCGTCTTTGATCTTGGGCAGACACAGATGTGGTTAGTGATTCACTATCTCGACAGGGCTTCATCAAATCCTTTTTATGGCTCAGATGTGCCTAAAGTTAACAACTGTGCAGCCGAGCACTTCGTTCTTTGGGAGGGAGGCTTTACACCGTTTAGAGGAATAGACTCACGTTTAAAAAAAAAACATGCTTATCTGCTTTCAGATTTATCTCAGTTAGACTGGGGATTGTTTTAAACACAGGCACCAGCCAGTTTGTATTGCACAAGTCGATAAGTTCCAGGATTTCACGAATATTTTTGTGATTGTTGCAGCCTAAAACCCAGATTTTGCAGATTTTGTATCTTTTGTTTTTTTGCACAGTTGTGCATAATTCACAGCTGATTGGTTCAATTAATTGTTGTGGTCTCAACATTTCAAATCTGTGTAGTGGCTGGAATGGGGAAAATGGATAGTTTGACTCTGTCTGAACTTAACTTGAATACAAACGTCACGCCAAAACTCATGAAATAATATATTTGATAATCACTGTTAAAAACGACAAAAACAAAATCACAGTTTTAAGTTGGAATTTGTGCCAGACTGTTTCCTGGCTGGGAACACTCATCATTTTTATTTAGTATTTAACTGCAGACAAATGTCATACAGCAGAGATTTATTTAAGAGATTCTTTTGATGGAGCGCAACCAACCAGCCCCTCTCAATATTCCACCGCCACCCCCCATAATTTTTTAGAAGACATACTGTCCCTTGTCTACTAACTCTCCACCAGGGAGCAATTTATTGATAATCAATTATTGATTGTTCAACAATTAACACACACACACAAAAAAGCGAATGGCTTCAATTTATTGTGCTTGCTCCTGTTTTTTTACGCTGCCTCTTCAGCTTTAATGCCTCTGTAGCCGTCCCGCTCTCCCGTGTTGTATTGATGTTCAGATTGCTTCGACGAGTTCATATCACATACCAGTCACATCCTGTTCATTTTTTAACCCTCAGCAAGAGGGGGAAAAAAAAAAAAGAATTGACATTCCAGCACTGCACTTCAATTTCACAACCTGGATTATCCCCGAAGGAACGCTGGCAATCTAAGAGAGCCCGGGACATAAGGACAGCCACTGCACAGCTCCTTCACCGTCCACGCCCCGAACATAAAGCTGTGTACCATTTGTAGACATATAGCATTAGAGAGTGTTTAACGGGGCTTTGAAAAGGATCATTTTCTGTTAGAATGATGTGGGAACATATTATATAGGAAATTAAAGTACAATATATTTTAATTATAACCACTGACATTGACTGACCGAGCTGTAATTGCGATGACTATTGTGTTAGAAGCATATTTTCATCATTTATTTGCCATATGGTTCAGCAAGGATGGGTGAAATAATTGCTCAAAACAGTATCTCATTTGCACATTTTAGCTAGCTGACAAATGGATAAAAATAGTAATGTGAGGGAATTTAAATATGCAGAAAGTTATTTGCAAAGCTAATTAAGTTGGCTGGGAATGACACTGGTTTCATCTGCCAGTTTATGGGAATGTCTTTCACATACAAAATGCACATTAAAAAAGGCAAACACCTCAGGAATACAAAATGCTAAATAAATAATGAATGCACTATCAATTCTGGCTAGCATTACTGCCTTTATTGTCTATCCTGGACTGAAATCTGGCTCTCGTGTACCCATTGAATTCCCGTGACTCCATATCTCTTCCTGTTTAGATACTGCAACATGTGCTGGGCAGATTATTGTTTTACTTTTTAATCGAATTATTAACTCCAAGTATGAGAGGAACTCAACTTATAACCCCCCCCGAGTACTCCCAAGATGTTCTCATTGGAAAATAGCTGCAGATTGCTGTTCTTACAAGCACCCCAGGGCCCGTTTTATTGACTGTAAAACAATGCTTTCACCGACACCCCCTCACCATCGCAGATTTACAAGACAGGCATCTTCAGCTCCGCAGAGTGTGTGCGCGAGGACGGCCGAGCAAGTGTCACAGAGCCACTCGGCCTCCTTGGGGGGGGGGGACTGTCAGTAAACATGCAGAATACAGACTAGAATACGATGCAAACCAGCTTCTAAGTTATGCTGCCCCTGACCTTTGGTGGACTTTGGAAAAGATGGATGCTACCCAGGCTATCGATAGAAATTTGTGGCCCGCAGCAGCAGGAGCATATTTCTTATGGTTTCCCAGCCCCTGCATGCTACCTTCGAATGAATAAATAAGTAGGCTGCACGACAGAGCGCGCTCACAGAGGCACATGCAGGATTGTATGTATTAGTGTGTAAAACCTAGTCACTTGAGTAGAATCAGTCAATTTCATTTCTACTCTGTTGCACTTTAAGTGTAATTTTAGATCCATTTGTTGGGATTGCTTCACCCACAGAGGGTGGATGGGACCCGTTCATAAGTCCCAGGTATGTGCGATCACACCGACATCCACCCTTGATCTACAGCTCCCCGCGCTCTCACCGACTGCAGGCAGATATCTCCGGAATGACTCGCCCTCTGTTTCTGCAGATATTGTTCTGCCTCTGTTCGCAACACTGATTTATCAGCTCTCATTTATCAGGCCCCATCCCGCCATTATTTTCACTCCCCACATAGCTGTGGCACCACGGTCACAGATCACAGGGAGCAAAGGGGGGAGGTTGAAGGGTTTTGGGGGGCGCACTGAGACGAAAATGATAAACGCCGTTCCTTTCGCAAGATGCATATTGGCCGAACATAAGATTTCCAACTTGTATATGAACATTTGATGTCACTTTCTGCTGCCTGCGAGAGCGCGGAAGGCATTTCTCATCTCGCTGTGGTTTCTCTTGCATGAATGGTTGATGTGCCCCACAAAGGACATGTAATCATAAACCATGCACACACATTTTAGACTCTCTCTGTCCCTTTCTCTTTCTTACTCGTACACACGTGCACTTATCTTCCTTATCACAACCTGAAAACCGCTAAAAAGAAAGAAATTACATTAAGCAACCGGGCACTCAAGTGAAAGACGTTTGGATTTTTTTTTTTTTTATTGTCCTGTGATATGCAGAAAGGAAGAGACGAACGACAAAAATGAGAGGAAACAATGACTCCCTTGAGAGCCTTTAGATTTATTCATGCTTTTAAAGAGTTGACATTCCATCACCCTCTTGTCATTAAGGCTTTATGTCCCTTGGCCACATCCCTGCAATAACTGGATAATTTCTTCCAGTGAGAACAAATATGTTATTGTGATCTCGCTGCTGACTAGTGACGGACTTCCGCCGTCATTGGCTAATAACTGTGCTGAAGGCTACGCAGCCTGGAGATCATTGTGCTTCACATCGTACAATGGGGTCGTTATATTATTGTCTATATGGAGGTGAAACCAGGCCACTGGGTAGACCAGTCTTTCCCGTCTACTGACTCCATTGTAGTTACGCATTCATATGGACGGCCGAGAGCTAGAGTGACAAGCCGTCAGCCCGGCAGGAACAAAACTCCAGAGTACAGTCAGTCTAAAGAACATCAGCTTTCATTCCCACATTGTCACAGAATGCGAGAAATATCAGATCAATTTAAGTACGTTTTAATCAGCCTATTATTATGTTGACATCTGTAAAATGTCAGTTATTACACGAATTACAGCTCATTACTGTAACATATCATTGAATTAGTGACTGAAAATCATTAGTTAGCTCCGACATATATGTCAAACCATCCACTGCGAATGGCTAAGTAGTGATAAACATAGCGATTATGAGCTCCCTTCAATCCTCGTGACACGTTAAACTCTATTGGTAAAATTCCCGTGATATAATAAACAGTTCCCACTGGTATTTGATGCTAATATGATCTTCCTTCAACTACTCTCAAACGGTGTAAAACAGAATTAAATAGCAACTGGACGATCTTAAATGAGTTTTCGCCCTGCTCCGACTAATCTCTCGACAGGCCGTCGTTTTTTTACAAACGCCTTCTTCTCTTGAATTGACCCTTTACCCCCAATTCTAAGTGGAGAGGAGCTTCAAAACCAGGGTGGCTTATACTGGGAACGTCTTCGGTCTCTGTCGCAGAAAGTTTTTACAAGCTGTGTCTTTTAGAAGTCCAAAGTCCAAGCACAGATTTTACTCAGGGAAGATTAAAGAAGTGTCACACCGGGCCTTATTGCTCATCTGAAGAACTTTGCCTATGTGCATGAAAAGTAGAATTATTGCAGCATTAGGTGAAATCTTCAGGGGGGATGATTTATGATAGTATGCTGCTCACATGACTTTTTAAGTTGCATCCATGAAATAACTTTCTGTTTTTTTTTTTTAATAACACCTTAATAACTCCTACACTGAAGGGAGTAAAGGGAGGATGAGAACAGAAATTGGCTGGAGCACAGTTTGGGATATTTTGAAGTATGTGTTGGCATTTAGCTCAGCTCCACAAAATATATTATCTTCTTTATCAAACTGTTTTTTGTAAAGCATCTGTCCATTCTCTGCATATCTAGGAGAAAAATGCTGCCAGGTTCTTACAGCACCTACACACACACACACACACACACACACACAAAGGCTTTAAGATACAATGATTAGATTGCTTGTTTTCTCATGCAGTATAGAGACTATTTCCTCTGTAAATGAACAGCAGTGTAACCAAAGGACAGATGAAGATGAAGACAACGGTGCCAAAGCTTAGAACCCCATAAACTCCTCTGTTTATTAACAAGCAGAAATGCATGCCTGCCAAGATGGATAAATCATCCTCACGGCTTTAAAGCTCCAAACACAGAACTCAAAACTCTGAAACGACTTTATTAAGTGGTACAACATAGTGGAAGATGGGGGTTTTGGTCAGGTGCACAAACAGGCAAAGAGAAGACAATGGCTTTGCACGCTTTTTCATTTTTGTCTGCACGAATATTGTCAATTCTGGCAGCAGTGGCGAAGTGCAAATATGCGGTGAATACATAGTATATTAGAACGCTGCAGTCAACAAAGCCAGGTGCCAGAACATTAAATGACTGGTTAAATGGAGCTAAATTAACAAATGGGACAATTAATAACTGCTTAATATCTTCAATTCAGTACGCTTTTGCCATAACTGTCATGATGTTATATGGCCTCACAAATCCCTTTGCAACTCCACTTCCATGTTCAGCAAACACTGTAACACAAATTCATTGTAATTATGGGTAAAATGAGGTTTAAAAAAGATTACAGGACATAACTACTTCAGCTCATTACGTCCAACTATCGACACCACGTCCGAGCTGCTCGTTGTAAATGCAACGCAGCGTGTATGCGCATTGATTTCCCTCATTTTAATGTGGAGCACAAATCGCTGCTGAAAATGTCCATACTTATTGTTGTGCGTCTGCAGGAGGCAGAGCCAGATTCACATCCATGAACAAATATCAATAACAAGGTATCCAAGGACCAAGACCAGAATTGTATATGGAACAAAGATCAATAATTAATTTAATATTACACAGTTTGAGATCTCTTATTGCCCATTAGTGCCTTAAATAGGAACCACAGAGACGTCGTTAAGACATATTATTCGTGAAATACATATGCAGAAATGACTGCAACTGAGTAATTAAACATTCACGCGAAAGAAAAGAGAAAACTTTTTAAAAGAAAACAACATTATTATATAGGGAAGAATTGAAATTTGCAATAATAAGACGGTTTGAGGTGAATGAAAAGATTTTAGAGTGTGAGTCAGAGGCGGAGGATATTGCCACCCTGTCAAGGAACAGCAGCGCACAGTAATGTGGTATCATGACCTTGTTATTATGTGAGCCCGACACCATTAATGGCATGATACTGTGATCAATCACACCTTATAATAAGAAAAAGGTGAAGCTTGTCCCAGTCCCTCAGCAGATTCCCCTCTTTCACCCGTTCTCCGGCTTCTATCTACTTTCGGACTCGGTTTTATAGTTTCATTGCACCGCAGTGGGTTTTAGCAAAGAGTCAATATTTTTCATGTGTTTTATGAAGATGCCGGTGTCATTGTGACACCGGAGGCAACATGAAATAGTGTGGCCTCTCCGACCCGCAACACCTTCCAGTAGCAGGTCACGTTTTTGTGTAGATTTGGTGTTGATAGGAGCTTAAAAGGAAGACGTTTTATAGAAAAATAGGGAAATCAGGTAAGACAGAAAATAGAGTAGTGTTTAAATATTTTATAAAACAACAGAATGTTCTTCTGACTTGGCTGTGAGTGTTGTATTTGTTCAGCTGCAGAAAAAAATTACAATTCACCCACATTTCACAGCTCTGTGGTACATAACTTTGGTAAATATCTCTCTATCTATCTATCTATCTATCTATCTATCTTCATCACTTCATATTGCTAGTGTAAAAATGTGCAAAGAAGTTAAATCTAAATGCCTATAAAGAAGAAGAGAGACAGAAGAAGTATGTAATCATATAATCCTATTTGACAAAGTCTTCACCAGCTCTAAAACCAGTCGTTGTACAGCACCGCAGATAATCTTGTGTACACTGTGAAAATACACCGTAGGAATTCCATTTAATAAAGCACATAGTATGCATGAGCGATCCTGAAATCATTACCATAACTTCCAACAGGTAGGAATGAATATTTTTCTTATTTGTTTGTTTGCTTGTTTGCAAATGTATTTAATATTTTTGCGGAGCCCCCTGCTTGCGGCCCTAGCTCACACAGAGGAGGGACCTGAGCCGAATAGTAATCCCTGCAGCCGAGGAGCCCGACGTGTGGAACGGCGAACAGCACACAGGTGGATCGCTAGTCATCTGTCATCATTGCTGCACTACTGGGCACAGCCTTATCAAGGACGACATTCATGTTTACACATTGGAAATAGCCTCGGATGAATATTTGATATGGCTTTCTCTGGCGCATTGCTCAATACACCTCGCTGATAATACATTGTTGCTGTAGCCTGTATTTGACGATGTTCTCTGAAACCTATGGTCATAAGTGGAAAAGAACTTTTAAAAGTGCACGAATAGAAACGCTTTTGTTTATAATTGCTTGCAAAAACTTCATAGATGCTCATTCAGATGCATTTCCCGAAGGTGTAGCTCAGGTATTGGGGTAAACTTTCGGAAGCAATTCATTCATCTAAAGTATTGTTGTGAGATTTGTTTTTCTTTCATTATCTTAAAGTTTAAATTTCCTTTACAATAATTTTTGGCTTACGATTTAATAAAGTCTTTGTGTAGCACTGGAATACTTTGTTTGGGCCCCGTAAGAAGAAAGACTGGACATCCGGCACTGGACATCTATTATCTAAAAGGTGTAATTAATGCGAGGATATGGCTGGCTACGTTCCGCCAGTCACCCTGCAGCTTTTGGCGGGAAAGCAGCATTGTCATCTAAGCACTTGATTCTTCCTCTGAGGTTTGATTAGCCAACATGTGAAGGATGAAGAGGACTTGGGGCCCTCAAGCAGACGCACTCTTGCCTTGTATTTCCGCCAATGCCACTGTGCTGCATCTCTTAGTACCGAGGGACAGTATTAAGGTGGACACATTTCTTTGTGTTTCAGACTCTGTGTTGGCTGCCAGGTTTTGCAGAGACTGACTGGTGAAGGAAACCGTTTTATGTGTGTGGGTAGGATGCTGTAGGACAACCAAAAGGAGCTTTTTTTACTTTAGAGGACACCCACAGGCTTCAGTGGGAGATGTTCGGACTGAATTACCTACAAAGCTGTAGGCGGAGAGGAGAAGAAGAAGAGGAAAACGTAACTGTTTGCCCAGTTTACAGAGGACAAACTGCGGGATACAGAGTTTAAAAGCATCTCCTCGTAGTTTTCTCAAAATAACCCAATTTAGTCAGTGTTCTACAGCACAAGGGAATTAGCCGTTCCCAGGACCCTGCAGGCAAATTAGTGGGACACTTGTGTCTGTAAGAAAACGCTTAGAGGAATCCTGCTCAGGATTCAGTGCACAGAGACGCGGATGAAACAAGTTAACAAACTGTGAGTTCGGTACGAATGCCAGTTTTAACCCGCTGTGACACTGCCGAATTGCTTCAGGATACCACGCTTGTAATATTTTCGAATTAAATTCTGTAATAATGAGCAATCATTGCACATTGTGATGCATATTTATTTCAACATTATTATTTAAGTTAAAGTTTATGATGATTGTAGAGGCTGTGAACAAACACGTTCTGCTGTTGACAAGACAAAGACAAATGTTCATATACTGAATAGCTGGTTTTCAGCACAAAACAAGTCATGGAGTGAAACTATATTTATGCTAGTATATAGTTGCAGAGAAGGTCCTCCATGTTTTATGGAGGCATTAATATTGCATGTCCCGCTAAACCCATATGTTTTTGTACAGGTGAGCAGAGAGGTGAAGAGGCACTGACCCACTTCAGTAATGAGGAACAATGAGATCCATCTGTAAGCAAGCAAGGGAAGGGGTGTGACCACCAGCCTATATTTTATTCATATGGATATTAATACTGTGGTGGAGTGGGGATAAAGATGATGATTAATATCAAAGTCTTGACAGTGAAAGTGCCTCTAAAACGGTTGGCCAATTTGTGCTCTTATGAAACACTTTTATAGCAAAGACAAAAGGCCGGGTGATTAGTTAGGGCTCATTGCTTTCGGAGCATGGAAACAAATAAGTAATGCTTTACACGTCACGTGCCCTTGTAAGGCTCCAACCCCCACCAACCCCCACCAACCCCCACCGCACGCACACCCCTCGGCCCCACCCAGGCAGCGGGGACAGCGATTAGAGCAGCATTAGCCGAGTACAGGGGAGGTTCAACTCTGCACCGCGGCAGATTTATGAAGGCAGGGGCCCACGCACTGGTGACCCTCTTCAAACTGGCCCTTTGTACGGCTCCACCATAGATACAGTTAATGGATGCACACAATGAGCCTCAATGGCCCTGCAATGATGGATCTGGGGCATTGTGAAAAGCTCTACAGACAAACCAGGTATTTCAGATGCTTGTCACCCAAACTTAGAAGTGGCAGGAGTGGGAGCCGAGCGCACGCTGCCGAAATGCTGCCCAGATCATTTGCAGAAGTGTAATTGGGCCACAGTGCAGTGTTCCTGCGTGGTGTTTTAATTGTGGATAGAGGGAGCAGATTGAATTAAAATACTGTTGAGGAAGTGACCCAGAAGTGTCCGCTGATTACGAGCTTATGCGGATATAGGAAAAGCCTGGCCCACCCAGGGCATAGATGTGTGCACCACTTAGGAAGATCATAAATTTTATTAGGCGTGAAAAATAAAGCACACATTTTAAAAAGGAGAAAACACTAATAAATGTCGTGTATCTATGTCACAATTACTAAATAATTTGTCAGTATTGCCTGTATTTGAAGATATGATTTGAGATAACGTGAATATTTATGGTAATCACTTCATTAGTGACACATATAATTTTTATTCCAAAACGTCTGAACTTCATCCAATGAAAATAACATACATTACATTTACACAACAGTCAGTTGTTTATTAAAATGAAGCTGTGTCGGATTTGTGTGAGTTAGCTGATGTCTAACGTCTTCACCATCGGTGCTGTCACACGATTGTGTATTAATGCTGCACAGCCAAAACAAATTCTGCTGCTTGGGACAAAAGTCTCGAGCTGCTACATTAAAAAGACAAATTACGACATCATAGACTCTGGGTTAAATTTGCGAGCATTATTTACAGCTTTGCAGTCTCCAACACAGTTTGCCCAACTATAAATCACACCCTCTTCACAACCTACATTTAATTCCTGCAGCACATTACACATTTTACTCGCCCTGTCCCCAATCAGCTCCTCATCCCGGTGCACGACCATTAGGCCCTAATGCAGGAGTCGTCTGCTGAACTTCGCCTTCATTCGGGCTCTAATGACAGGGCTTGGTGGGCATGGGTGTCACATGTCTTTCTTCCTCTGCGGGGATGCAGCTCCTACCGGCAATACTCACTGCAGGGGAGAAATGTGGTAATTATGTAGACAAGGCTGTGAACGAGATCCAGAATGGAGGTTGTTACCTTGTCAGTTTGATTACAATATACAGCATGACTGCACCTCACACTCTGACATGTGTTTTGTTGTTTTTGCTCCTTGCCTGTTGTCACACCTCAGGTAAGGGGGCTGATCTTTAATTACGATGCACTCGCAGCTTCCTCATTGGCGGCTCGCTGTAAAGCTGCAACATAAGTCGAAACATAGGCTGCGGAAGCGATTCCCTGACATTAAGTGTGATAGTTATGATTAATGGGCTGTAACTGCTCCCCCCTCTTCCTTCCCATGAACTGCAGTGTCAGAAAAACTTTGTGTTGAGGTGATCCGTTTCACTACAGTAACCCCCGGCGCCGCCCACCCCTTTCCAATCATTGTACACAGTGTTCTCTTCTACTCAGCAGCTTTGATCATGCTGAGATTGTTTGCTCAAGCCTGTCACTGCGCTTTTTTCCTCTTCCAATCGCTCTCAATGCCAACAGTGCTGTCCTGAACTCGGGTGACACGGAGAAAAAGGGAAATCAACAATGGGCCTCATTTGCCAAACAAGAGACACATAAATGTTCACTGAGAGCGCTGCTAATAATGCGCATTAAAAATTAATTAAACTGCCACTTAGACTGTGGCTAATCTTTACAAACTTTTGGCAAGAAGGTTTTGTGCTATGATTGTGTTTTGGCTTCAGATTCCGATGTCTGTCACAGCACTTAACAAATGTTTGTCTTTCTAAAGTCTTACCAAACGCTGCCTAAACATAGTTGGTGATAATAAAAAGTCTGACTATCGTTATTTCACCTTGACTACTACATTATTTATCAGGGATTATTTCTGATTGTTTAAAGCATGAGCCGTGAGACTTTTGATTTAAAAAATTTTGCAGGAATATTTTTTTTTCCCTTATCTGCTCTATTTATTACATTTAAGGATGACCGGCTAAAGCAAACAATTAGAGGAACCCAGAGCCCCTTTGTGCAATGATAAGTGTATTTTTTAATCAGGTTAAGTAAACACCAGCACCAAGCAGCTGCCTCCTTGGGGCATTCTCCAAGAAACACTCTCTCTTTTGAGATTGCTCTTTTTGTCATCGTACAGAAACGCTGCTGCCAAGAACCTCTCCTAATCCAAGTTCATGGTCACTCTGTGCACACAGTGTGAGAAAAGCACCAAAGCCTGGTGCAATAGACAGTGAGCAGTAGAGAGGAATGACGGAAGGAAAGGTCACATTGACTCGGGAGCTAATCTCCATCCTCTCCAGTCAAGTGTGCACACGGTGACAGACAAATAAGCTCCTCCCAGATACATTAACACAACAAATAAATCCAGCATTACGCGTCCTATTTCAGAGCTCACCTGCCACTGTAACCTCATACAACCGTGTCTCTCCTTTGTAGCCCACTGGGCAATCTCTCCATTAACTCGGTGATTTGCAGTCTGATGAGTCTATCACAGGTGACAGTGACAAGGAGGACTCTCATTATACTTCATACACAACTGATATGAGCACAGCTGTGCACTTCAAAGGAATTCCTGGATGTCCTCTTTGCCGCTTTCAGTCACTTTATCATCCAGACACAATGACACTATGTGGCCAATGAATTACAAGCCAAGGCGGGTACTGTGAAAGCGTGTCTCATGAATTATTCGTCACATACATTTTACTTAAAGATGAGAAAATGTCTGATTTAACAAGAAAAAATATTCTCCTCGTATCTCACAAACCGTGGGACCTGCCTGCCAGAAACTAGAGGATAAAACGTAAATTGTTATGTGACAATTAAGCACCTTGAGCTTCATAACTAAACTTAAACATTGCAATAAAAGACCTTATAAAACGATAACGTTATAAATGTGTGAAAGACAACCTATATTCCGTGATCAGCATGCTTTTCCTTCTTCATTAAGCTGCAGGTTTGCAGCACATCACACTTCGTGAGCATAGAGCAGTGAATGTTCATATTTAAAAGCAGGAAATCAATCATATTTCCCCTACATAATTGTGTAAGTGTGGGTGTGTGTGTGTGTGTGTGCGGAGCTGTGTTCTGGCACAGAGCATATGGCTGCTCTGCCAGTCCTACTTTCACAGTTTGGTATGTGCCAGAGTAGTCAGACCACTTTCGAACATGCCATGTGGTCCAATTGTTCTCAATTTGTAGCTGCTGAAACAGGGAAAAAGGTGTGGATAGCACATTACCCTGTTCCTCTATCTTTGCTTCACTCATTTGTTTAGCTAAGCGGCTTAAATGACACATAGGGAAAATGTGTTCTACAGTATGAGATGTTTGTTACTGAGGTGTTCCGGCAGTCCATCTATCTCTGTCTCCGCGTTTGGCTGTGGTGTTGTGCTGACCTGATGCTTCTCCCTGCAGCACCGAGAACCGATAGAGATAAACAGTAATTTTCTTCCAGTTCACTGGACCTGCACTTGAATTAAACAGCTAATGCTTAAAAACTCAGTGGAATTTCTACTCTGTAGGGATCCTAGGAAACTCACAGGCCCGAACTTCTGTCAGCTCTATTGCATTTCTTTCGTCTTTCGGTCTTTTTTTTTTTTTTTTGTGGGGGATTGGTTTTTCTGTACCGGAGCGACACAGCTGCTGTCTGTTCCCTATATGACATGTACTTCTGTCAGGTCTATTGTTTGTCAGAGTGCGAGACGGAGAGTGGACTGCGAGCATGTCTTTTTCTTTTTTGACATGAACATTTTACATGAAACTCTATGATTTTTCTCCAAGCGGTGTCACAGCAGCGTGCCAGTGTAAATCTGTGCGCAAAGAAATACCACAAAAACTCAAGTGCTATCAAAAAGCTCTTTGATGGAGGATGTTTGATGATAAATGTCTTAATTCCTTTTGTGCGGAGACCTAAATAAGGAGACAGAAATCAATAACAGGTCACTGGTTCAAATCCCCAGACCAGCAGGTGCCCTTAACCCCAGCTGCTCCAGGTGGGAACGTGATCCGGGCAGCTTTCGTTAAACTACGCTGGTTTGGGCTGTTGGGAAGCAGTCGCCTCTTGGATTCTCTGATGATTACCTTGAATGAATCATGTGTCCCAGTAATGACAAAGCTAATATCAAGCGTACACTGCAGCAGCTCAACTTTGAGGAGGTTTGAAGTGGATTTTCGGAGATGTAGCTAAGCTTGCACATTGCTGCAGTGAGATAACGTGGGAGTGCAGCCTAAGACCAGAGGATCCTTGGCTGAGCGCTGTTAGTGGCTATAGTGGCTCTCTGCAAAGTGGTCATGTGTGCACGGAATGAAATTTTCCAGACAATGTACTGTGTGGGTTTCCGTGTGTGTATGTGCGTGACTTGTTTTATGCGTCCACAGCAGTTAGTGTATAGGCGCTTCATCACAGACGCGTGTCCGTAATGATTCTCTGTCTTTCGCTGTCTTTCCCTCTCGGTGGACATCAGCGAAGTGTCACAGGGGAAATAAACAGCAGCATCTCAGCAGGATGGGCCTAATTAAACACAGCGCCTCAGCACAGGAGCCAGCAGACTGCTGCAGCTTGGACCAGTCTAGACCTGACCAGCCTTGCCAAAGACCTGCCGTTGCCATGATCACCGGCTGCCACCGCAAAGCGAATGCCAGATAGGAGCCCGAAGAAGAAAGAGGACGGCACCTATGCAGTAGCTTTTCCCGGCTCTTTGCAGTAGCTATATGCTATTGAGAAGGTCCAACGCTCAGTTAGCGAAACAATGAGGTAATCCTGAGGAAATTGAACAAACACTTTTCATGTTCACCATTTATGAAGGGAAACGAACCACTGAAGCCAAAAATCTAAAGGGTTTGTTTGCTGAGGAACCTGACATAAGTCTTTAAAAGCTTAGAAAAGGGGTGATGCACCAGCCAAAGTTAACACATCCATCACAATGTGGCGATGAACTATTTTTACGTAAAACTCTTTGATTAAACATTGATAACACCAAGGGACTTTACAATACTTTCAAATCAATTGGAGAACTGAAACAGAATACAGGATGTAAAATATTGATTTGCATAGTAGTGGGTGTTGTAGGAAAATATTATTTGATCTTACTGAGAGGAAGAAAGATGATCAAACTTGCCTTTATGTATGTTATTTTAAGTTTTTTTGCAAAGCAGAGTGCAGCTCGATCTGAAAGGGGAAGTCCATCTAAAGACTTCTTCTTTAGACGTACAGAAGCATCTGGAAACCGAGTTAACACGTTTAGTGTGTACAAAGAACTTGTGCTTTGTGACAGAGTAACAGCAAAGGTCAGCACGTGTTAACTGAGTCACACATATGAAGATGAAATGTAATTATAGCTGCCTGCTCACAGAGAGACAAATAGCATACATAAAAAAATTCCATTACACGGAGTATTTCCCCAGAAATGCAGTGAAGTGTAACAATTAAGCAGCATATCATCGAGCGATGATTATTATACACTGATCAGCCACTTTATTAGGTCCACCTGTACACTCCAATACAGCAGCTCCGCCATGAATTCCACTTTTAGAAGGTTATCATTTCTTATCTACGACTTAATGTTTCTTCACTTATATTTTGCCTAAAGATGGGAAAATATTCAATTTAAAAAAAAAGAAAATATTCTCATATCTAACCCTCATTCATTTTAAATGAGGTGGAAAAAAACATTAGAACCACGTCTTATGACTCCACCATCCACTGTGAGCTCAGTAATAAACGCAGAGTAGAATTATCCCCTTTCTGACAGATTCAGTCTAAAACTAGGAAATTATAACCTTGTAAAAGTAGAAGTAATGGGGGAGATATGGCAGATATCAGGTTGCACAGGTGTAGCTGACGTTGTGGCTGATTGCTGTATTTAAATGCATTTTCCACATCTGCAAACAATATGTTTGAAGTCAGGGGAATCTTCTTATGCAGCACTTTAACAGCTAAAAACTATTATTATTAAAAATGATACATGGTGTAAGTTGGTGTAATATGTCACGAAACCTGAGGAAGGCTAGTTTCTCCAACCGGTCGATGAGCAGCAAAATGTTCAACAAAAATGAAATTTCAGAGGTGCCCCCATGTGATTTCCAATACAAGCGTGTAAAGAGAACTGTGCCTCATTGTGTGTGTGTGTGTGTGTGTGTGTGTGTGTGTGTGTGTGTGTGTGTGTGTGTTTAAGGCCTCACAGGAAATTCTCTCAAGCTTTTGTGTGAAGGTGTGAATTAGATGCTTGAGAGTAAGCCAAATCTCAGTTTAGTCATAATGCAGCGTTTCTGCAGAAGAACTCTGAGCTCTGACTCCGGCTTCAGTGTCTGCCTGTATCTCCGAGGCTTCCCTCTTCTTTTATTGCACAGTACATAATAGAGGATGACAGCGGAGACGTCGGTGAGACAGTACAACACGCAGCACAGCGTTTGAATCAGAGCGAAAGCCACAACGCACCCTGGCATGTACCTCAGTCATCTGATCTACTCAGCAACGCGCTCGCCTGTTCTGCCTTTGTATATTTCATTTGACCTTTTGACTCTTATGGTGTCACTTAAAATAAGCAGCTCCATCTCCAGCGCTATTCTTAAACCACTTATACTGCCAGATAGAGGAAGAGGGAGGAAGCTCATTCCCAGTGTGATGTTTATCTGACATTTTCCACTGGCCCGTGACTCAGTGGGCTGTGATTGCTAGCAGAACACATCGGGCTGGCAGGGCTCTCCCAGCGCTGGATGTAGGGCACCACTTTCTGGATGCCGCATTCCTGAATCCTCGCTCACGCAGGAGCCAGTAATGACAACATTTTCCACCAGGATTAAGAGGCTATTTGGACATTGTTCTTGTTTTCCCGCGTCTGCATTGTCCATTTGTTTCGGGAGCATTCGCGTGCATCTGTGCTTTCGTTGTGTTGGCGAGTGTGCGGTGAATTCTGTGCATCAGGGTCTAAATGGATTCTTTTCCCTTAATTAATAATTCACACCATCAAAGATTTCTCCGAACAGGCCTCTCTGAGCACTTTGACAGTGATTAGGTTGCTTCGGGGATCATAGGAACCAGTAAATAATGAGGCGGCCGTGCAGTACACTGCAAAAATTACAAAATGATCATAATAATTCCAAGATTTTAGCTTTCATTCTGTTGCTCCTGACTTACAGCTTCCCTGTTTTATTGATGGGTTTTAGGAGACTTCCAGCTACTGCCTTGTGTTTTAATTAAAAAAAAAAAAAAAAGTAACATCTCTTCCTATGCTGCGTATTGAATTCATCTCTTGTGTAGGATGAAAACCTCAGAAATTAAATGAAGATGTGTTGCCTACAAGGACAGGTATAGGGCAGAAGCAGCCTTGAAGAAACTTGTCTGAGCAGCAGCTACGTGGCAGCAGCGTAATGGCCAGGTGTCCAGGAACAGCAGGCGGAAGACGCTTCTCCATATTCATACTTCACATTCATTCATGTTTCGCAGCAAAAGTGCCATTAACATGCACATCATGTCTCATCCACCTGTCAGCTTATTTCAAGTTTTATACAGCACTGGTTACTTTAACGCTTCTTTTACTAACCCCCCCCCCCAAAAAGTGAAATTTAATGATTCCAGATGTAGCGCACTAATGTATGCAGTAATTCTATATGCCGTGTGCGTTTCACAACATCTTGATGACCATTTTAGGAGATTTCAGCGCAAGCAGCAAAGCGACGGCAAAATAAACATTTTGGAAGGACATTTCCTCGTCCCTGATTCAGAACAGCTTTTAAGCAGTTAAGGTCATTTCTTTTCAAAGCCGCGAGGCCTCTTATAATCAGAGCCACATGTAGACCGGGGGCACAGTCTGGTCACCGAAATCAGCAGCGTTAACAACCCGAAGCATTGGCCTTGACACCTTTTCCATCAGCTTGATATAATTTTGTTTGTCTGCTTTCTGAAGAACGTTCACAGATGATTTTTCACAGCAATTCATTTATTCACACCCCATTCATCGCCGGGGCTCGCTGGCTGTGGACACAAATTACCCGACCGTCCAGGGCCGTCTGCATGTACTGAAGTTAAATTAGTGATGAATAGACAATAGAAGAAATACGCCACGCAACTCGTCTGTAATGCAAAGGGGATGATGGAAAGAGAGAGGCCATTTGTAAGAGCAGAGTAAGAGCTGAGGCCATCTCGTATGCAGGCCGTGAAAAATCCTATTTATTATCATTTCAATTAGTGTTTCATATTCTTGGATAAAATGATATCCTTTCACATGTCACTTCCAGCTCTGACATGTGTTGATGACTGCTTATCCCAGCACATTTTGTCGGAGCCATTTCCACAGTCAGAAGGACATCTCTGTATTCATGACCGGTTTACAGAGGTGAGGGACTTTTACATTCAACGGCAAATATCAATTAAAAGAAACCACTTTCAGCTGGCAAATATAAACTGTATGCTTTTGAAATGATCAGAATGTCTTGTATCAAGACCAACCTTGTAAAGAGATCTTAGCACCTCTGTATTTGACCAATGATCTGTCTATTAGAACAGAAATCTACTTTCATGTAACATTAGCTGGGATTGTTACTGCCAACATTTTTCTCTGTGGTCACTGCACATTTGCACCCGAATGAATATACTGAAGCTTAGCTGTCATTGAAAACATGTGTTTAATTTGCAAAGTGCCTCTGATCTGGATGTTTTAGTGTAAAATAAAGACGTTCAAAACACTTTCAGAATGTAAAAAAAATTAAACGAGAAATGTGTTTATAAGTTTGATTACTGTGCTGATTTTTAGTTGGACTATTGGAATTAACTCAGTAAAACAAAATTCATCTCACTTAAGTTTTATGCCTTTTCTGTATGTTCATATTTGCAGTAGCTGGATTGGTCACTTGCTTTCTGGCACAGAGCTGGAAATAAGAGGAAGAGCTTAAACTGTCAAGCAGCTTCACTGTGTGATTTGAAAAGATTAAGACAATGATTTATAACTACAAGATAAAAGCATGAAATCATGATGCATACATTTAGATGTTAGTGATAGAGACGTGCAAAGTATTACCTGTACAAAAAATTAATTACATTGTTTAATCAGAGCATGTGTATTTGTACACACAACATGTATATGCTGTGTATAAACACACACTATATGCTATATGATTATATTGTATAAGTCCATGTGATGGTGTGAAGCCTGTTTTGTCTTTTGTGCATGACATTGTGTTACATTTAAATCTTTGTGGTTCTCCGTTGAGGAGGAAACAGCGTGGCCTCCCGTGCTTTAATCATGCCCATGGCTGAACCGCTATCACTGCTTTCTTTTGTGGTAAACACGGCTTGGACAAATGAATGTTCACTGAACTGCCCACAGATTCCACAAAGTCAAGTGTCCACTTTTATGTCAAGACATCGTTCTCCATTTCCTCCCGTGTTGTCTAGTGGCGTTCACCATGTTTTTATGTTTGCATTCAATTTTTATTGATTTCTTTATTTTGGAAGCCACTATAACAGAAATGATTTGATATGATCAAAAAAAAAGCGCAGGGGAGCCTCAGTGTCTGCAGTATTAATCATTGTTGTGAAGCAGGTTTTTTTGGATTGCCCTTGTCTCCAGCTCTAGTGTAATCAAAGGGTCAGGCCTTGTTGTTCGCAGCCCGAGACACAGCATTTAATGAGGATATTGTGTCCCGGCTCCCTTAGTCACACTAACACTCTTGTCTGTTTCAGCCACTAGACATATAATAGTGCTGATTACAGCATTTTATTTTCCAATTTTCAGGGACCATTTGTAGTAGGACCTGTCGATGATAGGTGACTAAATCCAAACACAAGGACTTTTTTCTCACATGGTCCAAGCTGTTGAATAGGTTTGTGCGATTAGGCACAATGTGAAAAGAATAAAACCAAATGGCCACTATATTGGACGTGCTTTTCATAAAAAGAGCATTTTAGTAATAAGTATTGTAAAATCCCAATAATTAATATTAGACCTTGTTGGGAAACGTATGCGTCTCAAATATAGGCAGCATAAAACTAACAGAAAGCATTGCACGGTTGTGACTCATGGGAAATTAATGTGTCTATAGCCATGGCAAATTGGTCTTTTTTAGAAGTGGAACAATTCTATTCATTTTTTTTTTATCAGTTATGAAGCTTGCAAGCCAGTGCAGGCAGATGACTTAAATTGCAGTCCAACACTCCCACATGACATACTCCCATCGCACCCTTTGCTATGCTGTGGTCTTCCGGAGGGTTCCGGGTTATTACGTAGAACCTGCGTATTTGCTAAGGTGCTGTTATAATTCTTCATCCTACTCTTCATCATGCTTTCAAGAAAAAGTCAAAAAGCTTCTTCAATGAGTCCAATTGTGCTGATCAAGGGTGGACTGTGAAAGAAATTGTTGTGCTTTGTGGAGAAATAATAGTGCTTGCACCTTCCTTGACTCCATTTGTGGGTTATTCTTCATATCACTCCCTATGTCAAAGACTCGCGTTCAGTCAGACATTTTCCACTTCGAGCACAATTCACGTCACCACACTATTTCTGGTTTTGTGTGTGTCTCACTGTCTTGGTCCTTTTCTCGTGTCTCTGTACTGGCTCCAATGCACGGTGGCACTGGCACATAGGGGGACACAATCTTAACCCTAAACCCCAACATATGAGCAATGCATCATCAGCTAGTAGATATGGATATGTCATTCTCTTTGGCCATCCGTCCATTTTCCACACCAGCTTATCATGTTTAAGGTCCCAAATGGGCTGGATGATGTCCCAGCATTGACTGGCAAAGAGACAGCATAGCTTATAACTAAAGAGCAGATATTGTAGTTATTGTAGGGCGGTTACCAGGAAGAAAACATTTCATTTATAGCCGCTGATTTTCATTGTGTGTTTGTCCGTGTACATTCAAACCTAAGCTGCTGCTTACTGTGGGTAGCGGCAAAGGTCACGACCTTCAACTAGTAAGAAATTGGTAGAAACATCCCGTCCTCCAGGATTTCATCATATTCTTGCATTTCCATGTTCAAGCAGCCACTCACTGGAGGCCGTGTTAATAATAAAAATATAATGTGGTAAATGTACACAGTCCTTGACATCAAAAGAGATAACTGCAGAATTGAGAGCAATTAAATACAAAGTGCTACATTTTCTTTTTATATTTCTTAGTTTCAAGAAATGCTACGGATTCCCAAAGGCATAGTCAGATCAACAATTATTTGAAATTTATGTGAAGTAATTTATTTATTTATTTATTTTCCCCACATCATTAAATCCACCATATGTTCATAGAGTCCCAGTGGGTACCAAGCTGATGGATCTCAATAGAGTTACATATGATACTGGACAGAGTGGAGGAGGGAATATTAGGATAATGAGCATAATTATTAAGTGTAACGGTCTCACTATCACACTGTGTTATTAAAGGTTCAACATTCTATTAATTCTGACCTCTATCTTCTTTTGTATTCCCCCTCTCTACATCATCTCCTGTTGCTGTCCTCTCAGTGTCTTTGCTTGTTGTGCACACATGCATATTTGACTAATGAAATTCTGCATGTGTAGGTGGTTCGTGGGTGGATATGTAATCACTCCCAAATTGTACTCACGATGACCTGTTTTACTAATACGGCCATTAAGGAGCGTTGTGGCGGAATAATGATTCGTGCGGAATGCAAATGTGTGAAAATGGAAGTGTTCAGCATCTCAAGGCTATTCTAATGATAAGAAGTGGAAAATGTTTCTCAAAGCGCGCACACAGACACATCAAAGAATGCAAGAAGTTGAATCTGGAGAATAATAATCATCAGTGGACTTTGGGGACTAAACACCAGGCTTTAAAGGAACATAAATTACAAGTGATTACACATTATAGACTATTTAAAGCTCCATAAGGTGATATTTTTCATTAGTCTGAATAAAATGATTTTAGTCTTGTAATGTGGAGGGGTGGCCTGTACTGCTGATGAGTTTAACATTAAACCTCTAAACTTTCGAGTCCGTGCCATTTTTCTGCGATTGCCAAGTAAATTAATATTATACTGTATCTCTATAAGGAGGAAATTTCATTGTTATTGGCTGCTTTTACCATGCTGAAATTCAGACTGCCACATCCAACTTCTCGAGGAGATAACCAACTTTAACACGCCACGCTGATGTGTGGAGAGCTGCTCTCTTTGTGTGCAGCATGGAATCAGATTGCAGTTGCAATTACTGTTGAATATTCTTTATTAAAACAAAGCAAGTTGACTTGGTTAGACTATAAACAGGTACACCAGCAGTTTACCGGTTTTATTGCTCAAAGAGCATTCGCAGTCTTCAGAAATATGAAGCCTGCAATATAAACCCATTTGTGTTAATATCACAATGACCACAGGTGTCATCAAATCAACCGGTGCTAAAATCTTAAGGGATGCAACTTTAAATACCAACATCCGGCACTGTAGCTCTGCGTTAATATTTAAAGTTTAAATAATTTTATTTACATTAATGTGTCCGGAAAGTCTATGAAAGCCATGCATTATTCTTCTTTGGTTCGAGGACCAAACAACAGATATAACACGAGACAGGTAGAAAGAAAAAAAACCAAAACAAATGGGCTGCTTGTATTTCTCTGTGTGTGTTGGACGTGCAGGCATCCAATTTTCTAGTACTGCTTTAGCCCTGAGTGCTTGATAAGCTGATGGCGTATCAGGGCTCTGTTGCTTTGAATTTGTGTTGGAATCCTTCTTCTCTCTAGTGGTAAACACTTAATGCAGGTTTAAGAGACATTCATTAGTGTATGACAGCGCATGACAGACTTTCCTGAGGGACATCTTATTTGTAGTCTTAAATTTCATGTTTAATTCATCATTAGACTCGAGGCATTTCGCAGGAACGTTTCTGTCAACAGAATGGAGCAGCCCGGCGATGTACCGACAAAACTGGAAGCAAAATTGGTCGTGTTGTGTTTCTGCGAGTTCTCCAGAAATCAAAAAAGGGAAAGGTGAAAACACTCCAAATGTTGTTTTTTCTAAAGTGCATAAAAACTTCATGTGTCAGAACACTTAAGATTTATGAAGCCTTCACTCCATTGGTCCAGTATAGTTCATGACAGCCTGCAAAGCCATTAATCATGTGGTGTGTGTCTTGCACTTCCCATGGGGCTGATCTACTGTCATTGATCATTTTTATGTCAACAGCATCGGGCCCGAGACACAGCCTAGAGATATTAAACTTTAAATAAAGATGATGGGGATATTTCCTAACGTAGCTTAGGGGAGACTGACTACTCTGACCTGTAACTCCACACAGGCCCTCCGAAACCGAGTCTCATAACCTGCACGTTTATTACACAAGTGGTCACTCTCGGTGAGTGGAGATAATCCCTTCTTGGATTAACCTGGATGTTCACTGATGTAGTAAATATAAAACGGCATCAATTTGAGCTTTCATTTTAATTAAAGATGGGGGATCTGATTAGATGGAGGTGACCCTTTGGAACACATCACATTTGTCACGCCCTTACACTTAGATAACTTACACAAAACGTGACAATCAGCAACGCAGATGGAATATGATAAATGACAGACACCCAAGGTAAAAACAATTAGAACTGTTTCGGATTGATGCGTTTCTCTTTGTGCAAGCGTACAAGAGGAATAATGTCAGACTCTGCAAACTGCACTATGGGGTCATTTGTCCAAGCTAAATATTAATTCCTGTCTCATAGATGGGCACTTTGGCTCTTATGCATACAATAGATTACAAATTATAGCCACCTCCAGTAGCCTCACTAGAATTTTTCAACTCAATAATGTTTCAGCATCATTGTGTGAGGCGATGCGCCGCACAAAGCTCCAAGACTTCAGACAATTTCCCATACGGTAAGTACAACTTCTTTCCTTGTTCGTTGTTTGTCATTTCTTTTTCAAATGCAATCAATATTTCATCTGTCAAGCTACATGCTTTAAATTTCACAATTTCTTTTCTGTTTTGAGCAACAGCTGTATCTCCCTGCATGCACTTGTTGGACACACCCGTTGTGGGGATGTTTGATTCGGGGAACTTAACAAGCCAGATAGATATAGATTGATAAAATATATACAAAGGTATATAAAGATAATATAAACATGCAATGGTTTTCATCTCTGCTGACATAATTAGGTTTTCTATAATGATTTTCTTAAATTTTATTCTGTGCTGTTCTCAAACTAGCTAAGATCTGTTCTACCCCTCAACATAGCAGGTGATTGTGGAGTCTGACAGTGATTGAACTGAACATTTAGACTGTTGCCGAACGCCTCACCACCCTGTTAGAGTTCAGAGAATATCAATAACTCGTAGAAACATGGTAATCAAGTTTCAAACTGTACACAGTGTAGACAGCGAGCAATTTTCGGAGGAGATTGTGAGTAAAGCCCGTGGCGCTCAATGGCAATAGTGTTTTAATCACTCTGTCACAGAATTGAGGCCACTTTTAGTAGGAGAGTGAGACATGATGAATGATAGTTTGGACTCTGGTGTAGTCTGCAGGTTTGCTACGTTAGTGCGATGAAGAGGCTGATTAGTGGCATCTGGGGCAATGATTAATTGATGCAAACACATTTCATTTTAACGGCTCTTTGATCAATTATTAATGAACACAACCCCTCTCCACCCCCCACCCCCCCACCCCCCGTCTTTTATTATGTACAACTTCAATTAAAATGCTCTCCGCTTTGACCTATCACTAACCTCTAGTGCAAATATGAAACTCGAGCAAGTATGCATCAATGAGCAGAAACACGGTGCAGATTTATATGTAGGAGAATCATTGAATCACTTTTACATGTGTTAACCTCATTAAAGGAACCTTGGACTCAACAAGAATTACTGAAAATTATGACCTGAGAACATGTTTACAGTATGTACATGTGTAGGCTGATGGAAAGTCTCTGACATTTTACACAATATTATCCCTGGCATCTGTCTGCGAAGCTGACGGTATCTGCTCTAAATGAATGAAATATAACAAAGAACTTGATTCTTCATTTTCAGAATTTATTTCTCACATTCTTGTAGAAGCTGTAAATTGGAGCACAGATTTCTCTGAGGACCTCTAGGTGAGAGAGTGCTCATTAATGCGCTGCCGGTAAGTTGGAAATTGTTCCCCTCAAGGCATCACTGCCTTCATTCGTGTAATCTTGCTTGTCTTGTGGACTGGTGGTGGGAAAAAAAAGCAAATCAAAAAAACACCTTTTGAGGTTTGTCCCTGGGGCCTTCCTGTTAAATGCTTCCAGTACAGTATTATTTTTTTCTTCGTTTTTTTTTATTTTTATTTATCACTATTTCTGATTGCCAGAAACACTCACGGTGCACTCATACTCGACACTCGTCTGAAACTGAAAGAAACTGGTAGAGCAATTTAATGACTGTGTTCATTAGAAAATGGAATATTTAAGAGGATTTAATCGATTCAGTTTATGCAGCAGCCAGGATTATTACAGTTAGGATCAATTGTTCCTGCATCACAAAGTGTGATTGAGTTTATAATAAAGTCTCCTACATTACAAATCTAGCTCCTTTGATTCATGGTTTCTACTGTTTCATTCAGACCTCCCATGTTTGCAGATGTTACTGAACGGTTCGGCTCAACACTTTGAAACCCATTGTAGTAAAAGGGCAAATGAGGCATTCTATATCATTTTATTGCAGTCATCCCTCATTTTATTGGTATGTTTACTCTGAGGGAAATACTCTCAACCACCTCACTCACCTTGCTATAAATAATTCATTAAGGAGCCACGGATAACAAGGGTAGAAAGAAAAATATATGTATCACTAGTAATCTGGGAGAGAAGCCAAAGGATATGTCAGACACAATTATGGGGAAAGAGGAGAATAATTCCTCCCGTGTACAGCTCTGGCCCCACTTGTCCCTTTGGCTCTGCTCTCGGGTCCTCCAGCCAGTGTGGACGGGTGCATTAAGACACACAGGTGGACTGATAGGGGTTGAAAGTGACCCTCTGCTCTCAACGCTGGCGCGGAGCTGCAGAGCATCAGGCTAAGCCACTTTGACTCTCCCGGCTCTCTTAATTGCTCAGTGAACCTGGCTGCAGCATTGAGCTGCCTGACTTACTGGTCCCCTGGGAGTGTATTACGAGTGCTCTGTCCAACTAATCGCCTCCTTTGTCCCCCATCATCCCCACACAGTTTGTCCACACATAGTGACAGGCCACTCATGATGTTACTAGCAATATCACTTTCGACTGCGCCCCAAGGTCCACAATCGCTATCTTATTTCCTCAATACACCGTCGCCTGGAGTTACAGCAGAATGCAATTGATGAAAAAAAGTATGTATTTTTTTTTGTTAGAGTTATAAAAATATGCAGAATGGATTTCTTCCACAAACAAATACTTTAACGTGCATCGCACTCCATCACACAGTTTTTGCATTTATTTGACATTCTTTCATCTCTGTAAAAATATAACCATCAACATTCAAGGACAGTGGTAATTTGATTTTTAAAGACTCCTGTTGGTCAAAGTGCTCTTGTAAAATATAAAGAGGCTTCCAGCTTAAAAAGGGCACTGCAAATTATTATTTTTTTTCTGACAAATTATGCAACCCTTGGAAAAAAGACATGCACACTGGTGAATGCTCTAGGGCATCCATTTGAAAGCAGAGGATATAACAAATTAGAGCAAATGGTAATAAGTTTACATGTTAAGAGCCAAAATGTCTCATCAGCATCATAAATATTTTAATGTCCTCCCTTGTTCCAGATCAAAATGTACCATGTTGGAAGCGCATCTTCACTGTTACTGTACATCCTGTATTTACAATGTGTCTGTCGTTAAATTGTCTCGAGCCCAAATGTTGCAGCATGAAACTTGCCCACAGCATCACGCATCCAGGCTCAAGCTGTGATTTATAGCAAAATATGTTCAAGAATAAATGTAAATTAATTTTATATGAGGGACTCAAAGGCAAAAAGCTACACCGACTGAGCTAAAATCCATATGCTAGGGCCAGCTTTTTTTTTTTCTTTTTTTTTTTTTGAAGTTATGATGAAACAATATTTCACGGTACATTAAGCTGACTTTGTGAACTGGCAGTCTGAGTTTACACCCACAACAGGAAGCAGTAAAAAAATGTATATCCAAGTAATACAGTTATACTGCTTCATCCATAAAGTCAGTGTCTTTTTCTTTGTGAGAAGAGCTTTTCAAAAGAATGTCCCCTAATGTTGTTTTGGTCAACGTTGATTTGGATTATTGTTGTCACTCGAATGTGTTTATGTACTATATTAAATATTTAAAACCAGCCCATTTTTACTTTAACCATTTGCCTTTAAACAAGTGCTTACTTGTATTTTGCACCAGCTAAAGTGACGCATATACAATATAGTAGATTTGTCAACACATGAACATTTAACTAACAGTAAAATTTAGATACAGTCAATTAAGATTCATTTATTCTATGAAATTAGGTCATTATTAATAACTTCAGGCCTAAAAGACCAACTCTTTCTTTTATTTTACTGAGGACATAAATGTTCAAAGGGACCCAGTACTATACGTGAACATACCAAAAGAATAACAATAGATTATTTACTCAACCCCTTCTCCAAATATCGTCCATTCATCGATTATTAACTAGCCCCAAGTTAAAATAAATGTTTTTGTTTTTGGGCTTCCCCCCACCAATGAATATTATGCAAACAATTATAAAAAGTCATTCCCAAGCCTCTTTCCAGTACCTCAACTCTCCAGGTGAGTAACCAATAGAAATTTTCTAACAACTATAATAATAGAAATTCTTTAAAACATTTGAACTTGACGGGGATTGACTCCTTCCGTGGTGGTCTCAGCTCATCAGAGTCAAAAGCTTTATGACAGCTGGTTGGACAATAGGCGTCATTATAAAATGGATAAATTTTGCGTTTTTCCAACAATGTCTGTTCAGAAGCGTTGCCTTATTAATCTTTATTTAGGTTTGCTTACTATACCCTGCACTTTTAGCATACTATAAAATATATATTCATAATTTACTGGAGTCATTATTTGTTCAGGAAGGAAATTGCTAGACAGAATGCTGTTTACTTACATATTCAGTTTCACCACTGCTCTCCAGGCCCCCACTTCTCTCTACACGTCTTTTGTGTCGCCGTCATCACAGTTACTCATTAGGCTGGCGTCTCCGAGTACGTTCACTCGAACCCGCTCTCACATCATCAAATCACGACGCTTTGGCGTCTAACACGGACTCTGAAGGTTCCATTTCGCATCAGTTCAGAGGGGAACTTTACCATCAGGGCAAAGTGGGAAATTCCCTGGCCCTCCTAACTTAAAGGGGCTCCAAAAATCAGAAATGGACCCTTCTTTCCATAGTTAGAACAAACAGGAAGTGCTTATTCACACTGGGGCCGTAGGAGAAAATGCTGGTTGCAAATGCCATTAAACACCACGAGAAGAAGAAGAAGAAATCACCCGAGCGAAACGAGATCAGGCCTCCTGCTGTAGAGTGAGCGCAACTATTTTACCAAGGAGTGTAAGAGCTTCACTCTGTGTTTCTTTTAACATTTGTTCCTTAGATCAATAAAAATGATACACCTTCAAAGTGCCCAAACAAGATTTTCCTTCTCCAAACACGGCAGCACAATAATGTCCGTGACAAATCCATTACAGTTCCCATTTCCTCTTCACAATAAGAGCCACTCCTAAGAATGAAATACTTTCATTTTTAGGGAACTGCATTGGTAAATGTTGGATTAGCATTATAGCTTGTGCAGGAAAGGGACATTTATGCTCTCAGATTAACATTACTGGAACAGGAAGAGTAGTTATATATGCTAAAGTCTGACCAAAGACATATCAACTGGACGAGACTTTATGGTAACAGCCTCCAGGTGAAAAAAGTAAGTGAGCAACACGGAGGAGGGATGAACCGAAGCATCTGATTAGAAAGCTTGTTTTATTTCAATGCACGCTGGCTTTCTACATGACGCTGTGATCCACCCAGCATTTAATTATGAATGTTCTGCAAAGAGGAAGAACTGGTTTAATGTAGGATGTCCCAGTCAGACTGTATTAAAATGTTGATCTCAGTCGGGCTTTGTAGCTGTCAATCACGATTAAGTCTGATTCCTGTTGCAGCAGCAGCAGCAGCAGCAGCAGCTGTGTGTGGATGAGTGTTTACATGTCGTTCAGTCTGAATTATTGTTTTTCTATGAAGAATTGGCTCATTTCACTGTCAGTCTTGTCTAATAAAACTTTGGACATTGTAGTCAAATATGCACGTTGTATTTGCTCGAAAACAGCAGGAGTTAGATTTTTATCGCAGAATGCTTCTTTTCTTCGGTGTGATTGCTAATCATTTGTGATGCAAAGATTGCCAGGTGAATCGCTTTGATAATAAATTGTAAATCCTGATGAAACATGTGCAACAATTGCAAATACATATTTAAATCACTACTTCAATTCAAATAATTGATGCCTCTGTTCTGCCAAATAACGCCTTTGTTATAAGATAGAAATAACCTTGCCAATAAAAGCTTTTAAAAGCTGACGAGAAAAAACAGAACGTGAAGAATGCAAAATAGAAGTAACGTCACTCGTGGTGTCAGGCTTTTGCACCACACTGCACACAGATATAAAGGTAAAATGACAAAAAGTATGCAGCAACACTCCTTAATGCCAGTAACATTGTCAGAAACATTTATTTGTACGTGAGTTGCACTTGACTCACAACAGTCCAGGTGTCACCGCTGAGATAAACACATCTACACTGCAAGAATAGCAATAGTCGAAATACTGTGCAGGAAATATGTCCCGTAAACACAAACACAATTGCAGCCAAGTTTGTGTTGAAAAACTTTTGGGAAGGAAGAAAAATAGTTTATCGTCAGAGTTTCTGGTACAACACGGCACGTCATCTGCAACACAAACAGTTTGCTGACGGATGCCATGAACTTGGCAGAAGGCAGCTGTTCGTCCTTTCCTGTCAAAATGTTTTTCACTATTTAAAAAAAAAAGAGAGTTTTTTTCTTTAGCTATGGAGACACGCTGTAAAGTCATAAAATGAGAGGCCCCTCAATCTCAGTTCATCTCAAACACAACTTCGTTGTACTCTTGCATGCATATTGTTACATATATAAAGGCCTGTGAATTTATTTCGGTCAAAATTATATAACAGAAACTAGAATCAGTAAAAGTATTTGTCCAAATAACTATGTTTGAAATAATTACAGGTAAAAAGGCTGTTTCAGGCAGCACGGCAGCAGAGTGGTTGGTGTTACTGCCGCCCAGCTGGAAGGTCCCCAGTTCAAGCCCATCTGCCAGCATTTTCCCTGCCTGCTCGTGTGGGTTTCCACTTGCTATTCTCTCCCAATCCACACACATGCATGTTAGGTTAATTGGCGACTCTAAATTGTCTGTAGGTGTGAATGTGAGCAGGAATGGTCGTCTGTGCTGCTTAGTGCATGATGATTTCTTGACTGTCACGTAAATGGGGAAGCTGTTCTACCCAGGTAGATTTCTGTCAGGGAACACAGATTTCGTATATGCATAACCATTTTCCTAGTTGGTTCTCTCCAACTGCGCATGTGCTTAACCAAAAGCTGCAGACAGGAACAAGCAGCTGAGCAAAAGGCTGAATGAAAGGAGAGACCGTTAACTGCAGATGCCTCCTTTATAAAACAAAGTCTGCCTGAAATCAGCTTTCTCTCATTATGTAGTTATAATCTGTGTCTTGCAGTCTATGTGAAGCCCTGTGACAGACTCCTGCCCAAGATGTTTCCTGCCTCTTGCCTGGTGATGATTAGAATAGGCTGCAGTCCCCCGAAGGTCATCATTAAGTGGTTCAGAGAATGGAATCCAATGGAAGTTTATTTTGCAATGGCATTCGACCTCGACTAACTGATTGGATAAGACACTTTAACCCGCGCCTTTGCCAAGGTATCAAAATAAGGCAGAGGCTAATTTTTTACAGGAAAAAGCCAGCTGGATAGAGTCTTTGGGTCCAGACTGTGACCGGACTCCACAAGTTGAACACCATTTATCTGAAAACTAATTTTAAAAGGCCTTTTTAAGGCAGAATAAGTCAGTCAACTCACAGATCAAGATCTGCCACTGACAGTTGTTATTTCAGTTACCAATAATTCTATTCAATTCACTTTATTTCTATTCAACTTTATTTATTCAATTCACAACAATGTCATCCCAAGGCACTTTAAATAATAAAGTCAAGATTACACAGACATTTAGCGAAACCCAACAAATCCTCCTTGAGCAGCCATAACCACAGTGAAGAGAAAAAACTCACTTTAACGGAAGAAAGCTCCAGCAGAACCAGGCTCAGGGTGGGCGGCCATCTGCCTTGAGCGGTTGGGGTGAGAGGAAAGTGGAGAGAGAAAAGAAAAGAGCAACGAAAGCAACAACAAAACGTTGGGCAGGTTGGTAGGACCAGTAACTGCACACTGGAGGGCACACAGCTCCAAATCCGGGGACACCTGAAGACAGGGACAGAGAGAGGGAGACAGAGAGAAAGAAGCACAACTCCAGGAGAAAGAAGACACAGAGTTAATGTCATACAGTGGTGATATAAATGTGGGGTGAGTCGGGAAAGTGGCTCAGTGCATTGGGGCGTAGGTCCCCCAGCAGTCTGAGCCTATAGCAGCATGACTATAACTAACTATAATTTTTATCAAAGAGGAAAGTTTTGAGCCGACAAATCCTGGTCAAAAATGACTCAGAGATTCTTTTCAGTTGTACTGGGGGCCAGAGTTCTGTCATCTAAAGTAACATTATGGTTGAACAACATGTTTCCGAGATTTTTAGGCCCAAACACAATAACTTCAGTTTTATCTGAGTTTAGAAGAAGGAAATGTTGGGATATCCAAGTATTTATGTATTTTAGGCATGCTTGTAGTTTGATTTATTGATTTGTTTCATATGGTTTCATAGATAGATATAACAGCTTGTCGTCATTCACCTCATCAGAGTCTTCCCTAATAATGTTACCTAGAGGAGAAATATATAAGTAAAAACACAGAGCCTTGTGGAACCCCATAACTGACCTTTGTGTGCATGGAAGATTCATCATTAACATTTACAATTTGGAATCTATCTAATAGTTAAGATTTTAACCGACACTGATGGTTAATGACTAAAAATGAAAAGTATGCTTTTGTCCTCCATCAAAACCAGTTGTTGCATTCAGTACATGTTGTAAGGAAATATAAGGGCTGACAGGTTTAGCAAATCTGTAGTAGACTGAAGAAGACAGGACTTTATCTTAGAGATGTCCTGCCACCTGACCCTGATTCCTGTCCTTGTAGGTGTGGACCCACAGGGTGGTGGCTGGCTCCATGTTATTTCTTAGAGCTCTGTCCCTGACCAGGCCCCATCAATGAAGTTCCAGTGACCTCACCCACAAGCTTCCCTACCAGGTCTCACTGCAGGAGGCTGCCCCAGTCCCTCTCCTCTGGATGCAGTAATACATTCCCAAACTGCCATATTTATCAAGGGTTTGTGGATTGCAGTTGGACCCCTCACCTCAGTCAGTTAAAGATGAGATATGCAAGAGAAATTACTGTGTCTTCTAGACCTAACCTGGGGAGTCCTACCTTCTGGTTGTGTCTGAAGACCTCTAATGGGAAGTGCCCAAGAGGCTTTCTTGCAAGTTACCCTAACTGTTTCAACTGACTCCTTTTGACACAAAGGAGCAGCAGCCCTACTCCAAGCTCCTTCCAGATGTCCAAGCTCAGTATCCTATCTTTAAGGCAAAGCCAGGCCACCCTATTGAGTAAACTATTCAACATTACTGCTAATGCAACGCCAATCCTCTGTCAATCCCACACTCCATTTTACACTCACGTGGAAATAAGACGTCAAGATACTTGAGCTACTTCAATTGGGGCAGTGACTCATTCCAAACATGAAGGGGCCAATCCATCATTTTCAGGCAGAGAAGCATGGCCTCAGACTTGAAGATGCTGATTTGCATTCAACCGCTTCCCGCCCAGCTGGAAACATCCTAGTGCATGATGAAGGTCACATTATGATAAAACCAACAGAAGCACATCATCTGCAAAAAGCAGAGAACTGACTCTACGGCGCCCAAACTGGACACTCTCCTCCCAAATCTTAAACAGGATGAGGAGGTGTGTCTGGCTGATTTTTTTTTATGTTGTGTTTTTGGATGGCAATCGAGTTCTATGGCACCGATACACAAGCTAATCCAGCCTGCAGACTAACGAATGAACTAAAGTTGAGTAGAGATGATTCAGTGTTGGTACTAGCATCTGTATGGCAGTTATGGATAATACATTTAGAAAATGTTAAAAAATTTCCTTTAACCAGCACGCAGTATATATTTAAATATGAAGGCATGCAAACCAAATTTTAAAGCATTTTGTGTATTATAATTTGTCAGCTGACGCAAACCATGTTGTCTCCACAAGAGGGCTACAGTGCCACTGTAAAATGAAGAAATTACTTGATTGAATGAGTTTTTTCAATTTCCTGTTCGAAAGTTAAAGACCTGAGTCAGTTAAAAGAATCAAATTTCCCATCTCTAGCACATACTGAATGAACACACACTTTTATTTCACTTTATTTCACAAACATTTATTGTAGGATAGTCAGCCTATTAAGTCATTTTAGAGAAGAGAAAAATAGTACTTAAGGGGAACTTAAGGGAAAGTATTTAAAAAAAGCATAATCCATAATCAAAAATATAACTGACTAATAAAAGATGTATTTGATCTGTGATCTGTTCAAACAGAAGGCGGTCCTTCAAGGACTTTCATGTTTTCAGATTTATGGGTGTTGGTATTTGTTCTTTGTTCATTGACAACCCAATGTTGTGTATTGCAGTTGAAATCAAATTCAGTGCTCTGCTGGAATCCAGCTATGCCTGCTGCCGTTAATACACAGATATGACGTATAGATGCATAATAGAAATGCTGCATGGATGGGTGGAAGATTATAGATAATAGATAATGTGTGGATGAATGCTGCTCTGTGCGAATCACCTTAGCTGGGGTTTCATTCAAGAAAATATGCCCTTTTGCATGTGCTATGAATCGGTAATTGGGATATGACCTTTAAAAACAATGAGATATTTACCCAAAGGAAGGTGCTGGCATATTATCACTGATGAAGGGGATGAAAATATCTCTACAGAGTATGAGAGTGGCTGAAGGAATTACAAGGAGGATAATGACAGCCTCGATAGGCTTTTAAATGGTCAGATCTTATAATTACAATGCAAAGTCCCAATAAAACTTCTCATTTATTTCTATTTTGTCTTCTCTCTGTACACCAACAATGCTAAACCCGTTTCTCTTCTCACTCAGGACGTTTATGTGCACATAATTTATTCATCTTTGTTTATTCAGTTTTAAAAGTGACCCCTCCCTCTTGCAGACAAACACCCGATGCCACAAATGCCACATCCACCACACGCAGGAATGAAGGACAATGTTGTTAAAGAGGAAATTGGAACATAATTACTGGCAGCTTTTATTGCACAATACATTGTTGCCTCTTTTCATTCCAGTCTTTGTTGAGCTAAGGGCAGTGTTGATAATGTCTGCAAATGCAAAGTGCTCTTTGTGCTTTTGAATGAAGCTGTGCTTAGTCTCTGCAGTGTTAATGAAGACTCTTTTCTGCACATTGCCACACACCAATAATACATGGTTATGAGGGATTTGTCTCTCCCATCCCTGTGTGGCTTTCTGTCTGCCTCTTTGTATTTCTTTCTTTCTAGTCATTTCCCCTCCCTTCCCCTCTCTCAGCCTCTCCTCCCGCCCCCTCTCTCTCCCGCCCCGTCTTTTCCTCTTCTCTCGGTCTCTCTCCCTCCATTGGCATCAAAGAGGTGCATAACCTGAAATGAATGCGTGTGTTAATCACCATCTCCTAAGAATTAAATGATCTCCAACCACTCTGACAATTCATGTGCAAAAGAGAGCTCTCAGTATTCATAAGCACTGTGCGGAGCATTTACATGGATAACAGTGTCAAAACATTAAGTAGGAGGTTCAGAGAAAATGGCTGTTGCAGGAGATCAAACCCTTTCAGTGTTCTGTGTGAATTGGGTTCCCCCATGTCTCTGTTGCCGTCTAGAAATGTGTTTTGTAACCTAGATAGCGCAGCTTATATGAGATTGTTATGTTCATCCTCTTTTCTTCTGCCTCTCTCCATCCAATTAGTATGAGTCATTCCCAACAAACATAGACATCAAATGAGAGGATGAGCAACATTTTCAAAAGTTACAGTATATGTAGCTTGGATGCTGACATTATTTACATGCTTACAAAGATATGTGTCACAGTTAAAATATTCTCCAAAATGCGATCAAATATTTCAACATTTAACAAATAAAACAAGTTGTTGCCTCTTTAAACATCCAGCATGTGCAGAGCGACATAACCAGATGTCGTGATGTCTGTGGGCTGATAATGTATAGTGATTTTTTTTTTTTACTTAACAGCTGCAGGTGAGAGTGATCTCTGACATTAAAGTTGTGGGCTGGATGAAAACTAAAGCAGTGAGCTAAAAGGTGCTATTAAGCCCTGGGAGCAGAGGGAAAAATGCAGAATTCAGGGATATGTGATTATGAGAAGCCATTTATTTCACATACATCTAGTCATGCAGTTGTTTGATTGTTGATGTGACAATATCAGTTGTTACTCATTTAATGGCTTTATGAGACACTGTGGTTATTTTAAAACTTAATATTACACATGCAGTGGTGAAATGCAGTACTAAGTTGTAAGTAAAAAGTACTTAAGTATTTTTTTTTATTAAGTAGATTTAATTACGAATTTTACTCCACTACATTTGTAATCAAAGTTGCGTCAGAATCATGTCACACATTACATAATAAACCACATTTTCCATTTTTTATGAAAATGAATCACTGGAGAGACAGGCATAATGTCAGTTTCTCCTTCCATGTTCTTATTAACTAATTAGCAATGCTCAAAGGGAGTGTTGCTAATGGAGTGAATAGTTCCCTACCTCTTCTCATCACTTGACATGAGTAGTTTAGAAACAAAACTGAAAAAAGCATCAGATCATATAATTAATCAGCTTTGACTCATCATTTATGTCCATTCCCATTAATTAGTAATTTTGACTGCTTCTCAAAAAAATGTTCTAACAGGAATTTGCTTAAGCAGGACACAACACCGATTCATAATTTATGTTTTCATGCACTTGTGTCGCCGTCTTTAGTGAAATTACATTGTTTCAACTTACAATTCAAGTTGTGATGCCAAGCTATGAATCAGTAAGCAGCATGAATTCTGAAACAGGCAACGAGTAGAAAATGGTGGACGTGGGTGTTTTGATGCTGTGTTTACATTGTAAGAAAGACACTTCTGTCATTTAGCAGTAACAGCAGTAGGTAAATGAGAAGGAAGTGTTTTTGTGATTGAGTGTCATGGAAAAAGGCAATGCAACCCTGTCTAACAGCGAAAACATATATTCTGTATGATTTCAAATGCGCAAGAGTATTTTGAACCCAAGGGACCTCCAAAATAATGTCTTCTCCAGATGAGCAGCCATGAGTAACTGAAAACATTATGTCAGTTTATGGTATAACATTAAGCCACCCTCCCTACACGGCTGAAGTGGTTTCATTTAGTCAAGGCAAGGATTTTTGTTGGTGATAATTTTGTTTTTAAAAGGAGCAACAGCATCGAGAGAACTCAAGCAAGAGCAGTTAAAGCAATCAAGAAACTCTTCAGATGTGAGTGGAAGCACTGAAGTAGTGTTGGATGGGATAAAAGGGCCCAAAAAGCTCCAGTAAATTCGCTGGCAGATGCAGAGCTAAAACTATAGGAGTGGAAAGGTGCACAAAATCTGAGAGCGGCTGGGCAACTAGACAGTAAAAATAACATCCATATGGTCAGCAACACCCATTTTCTTGATAGAAAATCTTCAGATGGCATTGCAGTCAGAGATAATGATCGTGGTATGGTTCCTAACACAGCTATTAGCAAAGGAATAAAAACAGAAGGAAATGTCCCATAAAGATTCACACAAAGTGCTGAAAGTATGAGACGTCATCAAGAAAAGTCTTACTCTTCATTTAAGGAGTCCAGGACACACAGCAGGAAGAGTTAGACACTATTCAATAAACCTGGGTCTTAATTGAGAAGTTAACAAAGGTAAAGTGGAAGGGATAGGATTTGAAATCATAGCTGCAACTTCATCAATATGAAAATGTAGAGGAGGAACATAAATGCCTCAACATCATCCATCAACATCCAATTATCAGAAAAGTTTAGTAATTTTTTTGATAAAAGACCAGAGATTAAGCTGAAACAGATGTAGGAAATTTCCTTTAAATGGGGCACATGAAATTTATAGTGTGGAAGAAACATTATTTGTTAATGGGTTGTGAACTATTCCAAAGCTTGTCACAACAAAAATCTATAAAATACATAATACAGCATGTAGCCTAATGAACATTGTGTCGCTGTATGCTTGAATGTTCTCTGTTTAGTCAAAATTGTTCTACTAGTAGTTCTTCCGTCATAATTGCATCATCAGTGCAAAAGTCTCCAAACAACCGTGTATGAAAACAAAACAACAAAACCGATCAGTCTTGTAAAGAGCGGACTTTCTTTTAATGTCACTCCAGCAACAAAGGATCTATCATTCAAAACCTGGCCCTGAAAAATGCTTCCTAAAAACATCACTTACACAGAGCAGCTGTCTGTTCTGATGACACTGGTGGAAACAATTGGTAGACTGGGAGGAAGATACTCGTACAGAACTCACCAAACTTTTTCCCAGTTTTTTTGAGTTAAAGGATAAAAAAGCAAAACATATATTTACGATTTTCTTCCTTCTCCTTCAGTTTTAATATTTCTGCTACTGAGATGATTATTTTATTTGCTCTGCTCTAATCTGCTCAAATTTGAGCTTCATTATCAAAACACAGTGGCATGGAAGCTTAATCTAATCTCTGCTCTCTCTTTTTAATCTTATGTTTATATATTTTTGCATGTATTCCATTCAGTACTTGGGTCCGTCTGTTTGTCGCTGCAGCATTTCCACTCAACATTTCCGTTTGTGTTCGGTAAATACGGTATCTGCAGTAGAAATAGAGTTCAGTAAAAACTGACAAAGAGCAGCAAAACATCTCCAACTCAGCAAGTCACACAGATCTAATGGATATGTTAATGTTGGCCCAACTCTGTGATAGATGTAAACAGCCCTATATTTTGGTGCTTTTGCAGTTGCGAAACAGATTCTTGTTGGCAGCACATTCAAGCGCTCATCAATTCTGAAGAAGAGCTTGTTGTCTGTGGGAAAGCATTGCATCGATGAGGTGTGTTGTTAGAAAATCCAACTCAAACGGCTAAACAAGCTAAGTGTTGTAAGAAAAAAAAGGAAGGTGAAGTAAATTGAGCTGTTTTTTAAACTCAAAGTTTTATGATCTACAGCTGACTTCGAAAACTCCGATATTTGTTGTCCACGTTAAGGATGGTTTCTCCTCTTTTATCGCCAAAAGGCTGAGATAAAGTGATATTAAACATCTTTAAGATATGTCAGCCGTAAAAGTTTTATACAATATTACTGTGATGTTAGTTTTACTTTTGCAATATTTACTTTTTAAACTAATCTCAGAAGTTTGGCATATCTACCAAAGTTCCACAACATTAAAATGAATAATGGGCTGTTGAAGCTCTCACAGTGTCAGGCTCCTGAGGCGCAGTGTCTGTTTATTTCCCAGAGTGCAGTTTGTAAAGGAAATTGGTTTATACTTATGAGCCATTGATCCACAGAGAACAGTACACTTTGTCATTCAGTAGGTTTCTCGGACAGAGGATGGAGAGATAGGGGGAGAGTCTGGGGAGAGATAGATCTAGATAAGTTACTTCCGCCATCACTATCAGCGCGGTCTGGGAGGACATTCTGTTAGAGAGGATATGAATGGCTCACTGCTAAAAGGAATTACCAGCTATGTTAAATACATCTGCGTAGACGCTTAAAGGTCGGGTTTAACTACTTTGCAGGCAGCGGCAAAACAATGCAGCTTTCAGAAAAAGACTTAAGCCTCTTTTGTTTGTCTAGATTGTCCGAAATAGGCACGCGGAGATTTTATCTCCTACATGCATAGAGACTTACAGTGAGTAAAAGTAACGCGCAAATTTCAACACGCAATGGAAGCACAACAACCCGGCCGCTGTTGATCTTCAGTGATTAAAAAGCATCATGAATGTGTCTTTTCAGAAGACTCAGCAAGGAAATATGATCCACCTCGGCCTACGTTTTGCCCAAAAGGATAAAGTTAATATCTGCAGAAATATTGGATTTGTGCGGCATGATACTGATGAATTATCTCGATACATGCCCTATTTGCAGAATGGGAATGCAGCCTTTTAAAGGAAAAGATTGCAGCGCCCGCGATGCCCATGCTGCCCTATTTGCATTCACAATATGTCATTACAAACTCAAGCTTCAGAAGAGCAATTCATGCTAATGGAAGTAATTACATTGAAATTATAACCTGTCTAAGTGAAAGACTACAAATGAGCAGGCATGTGACTGAAATAGGTGCTTCTCTTACAATCAACACGTCTATCTGTGTACGACGTACTTAACCACAGTGCTCTCTGTGTCAGTGTTCTTAACTGCGCAGTTGAGAGGAAGGAAAAAGACTGACATTTCCATAATCTTACATGAACGCAGAATTTGACCTTGTATTACTTAATACCCAGCAGAGCTCAACACTTGAAAGAACTCTTATCTCCATTTTGATGAAGTTCAAATGGGGGAAGTGGATTCATCCGTTTTTTCCCCATGAAAATCCCAAAGGTTAAAATCTGCTCACTCGATATTTAAGGTATGATAGGGAATTTGACGCACTGGCAATATTGCAAACTTTTTCATAGAATCACTGTACTCAGTCATGTTTAGAGTGCGGTGATTTGCTCATCTGGAACCGCACACCCATTATATTTTAAATGATAATCCAAGAACTTGTGTTAAATAGAAACATATCTACGATAAACCACGATGGAGCGAATCTAATGCACACGAGCTAACATTGTAAGCTGAAAACTGATAGACTAAAGCTTTGTTACTGGGTTTGTGTTCTCAAATGGAAGCTCTTCATCAAATACTGTCAGGTGTGTGTGTGGCCCAACAACAGTCCCGAACACAGAAAAACTGCCCACACACTGACAGAGGTAAAGAGGCTCTAATGAGATTCACTCCCACCCTGCCACTAAAGCTTTTTACACTGAACTAAGTCAACATCCAACATATGTATTTTAGAAAGATGAGGATTCTTCTTGAGCTTACACAATAAAAGTGTAAAGATCACCTGATCTGAAAATACTTGTTTGACAAACTATTTTCTTGTTAAGCCTTTGCAGTGCCCAAGTTCTTGAGAGAAAATCGAATCTCTTTCAGTATCCTTGGACACATGCTGTCCTCAACACAACGTCCGTTTTAGGCATCTTAAACTTTTAGTTCTTCTTTAACATAATTGTTCAGCTTTGGTTTTATTTTGGGATTTTAAAAAGCAATTTGATCCAAAGTTATTGGAGTTTATTTGGGTTGAAGTTATGGTTATGAGTTATTATGTAATTTGTTTCAAGTTCTACATAAAATATTAAATTATGAATGTGACATAAACTCGCCATGCTATTGTTTAATTTATAACAAAACAGTGGTTATTTATTTTCAATAAAGTTGACCTGTGAATGTCACTACTGAGAGAAACTGAAATAGTTTTATGTGAACTAAATGAACGATTGCAAAAAAAACTGAAGTGATTTCAATTAAAATCAACATTATTTATAACATCCCTATTTCAATAAACCTGTGAGTCCTAACTGCCCAATGTTTCAGGTAGTCATCATTTTAAAAGAATAATTAATTAAAATGCTTCAATAAATCAAGGAGGCATAAATTACAATTCTCTGCATGGTAAGAACAGCGAGTCTTGCTCAAAAACTTTTTAAAGGCAAAATTCTCTTCCTGCTGCCAGTGATGTTCAGTGGGTTCATAGGTTTAAAACGTGTTAATAAAAAAACACACAAAAAGTTATATAGTTTATAATAAAGCACAAAAGGAGCTGTCGTTGCAAACCTGACGTTGTGCCACCCACATTTTTTTCCTTTAGCCCTTTAAGAAATTCTTAGATCACTGTTTTAGGTCAGGAGGGTTTTCGGTATTTATAATAAGCACAAAAGCTTTAAGTTCATACAAGATTTACTCATGCATTGATGCGTGGATGTAATAAAGATAAACGCTTTCATTACAATGACTAATTGGAAGTGAGGATACCTTTACTGTCAGTAGATTCAACTGTGA
The DNA here is from genome assembly GCA_033026295.1 of Channa striata. Taxonomy (NCBI): domain Eukaryota; kingdom Metazoa; phylum Chordata; class Actinopteri; order Anabantiformes; family Channidae; genus Channa; species Channa striata. The sequence continues at coordinate 10,539,749 of CM065185.1, read as the reverse complement.
CCCTGGCATTTTCAGAGAGAACAATCTCTGAACCTCATCCTGGACCTTTTTAGAGGGGTTATACAGTGTTTTAAAAAGCTTCATAATAAGTGGTCGGGTTTAAAAGCTGAGGGACCGCGGTACCACTGAACCCCCAATCCTTCCTGATATAACACAGTTAAATTATTCATTTGAAGTAATAGTCTTCCTGATGAAATATTCATCATTCTGTAATGAGGGATGTATTGATTTAAATAGCAGCACTTTGTTGAAAGCCCCGGCATCAGCCACAGTGAAAAAAGCAGAAAGAATGAAAGGTATTCTGCAGATCATCTTTTTGTATTTTATCAGCACTGAGCACTTGTACTGATTACTAATTAGGCACCTTTGTGGGGAAACTGTATTTGGAGGAAAATCACAGTACCCTCATATGTTACAGTAGATTAGAAATCAGCAGTTACTGATAATGAAAACACTGTTACCCTTTATTGCATCATTTCATTGTGAACTTCATTTGCCTGAAGCACAAAATGCTACTCAATGACCACTTGTTACAGTACGTCGGTGCGATATTATAATAATTGGGATTTTTTTTTTCTCCTCTCTTACTTTGGAATAATTAAGTATGGCAGTGATATCTTTATGATAGCGGCATTAGCGCCTTTGCCTGTACATCTGACATATTCAGGTAAGTATTTGCTGTTTGGGTTCAATTCAAGTGTGAGGAAAGATCAGCCAGTTAAATCAAGGTATATGTATTCTGTAGCTTCAATATCAAGAGATATGGAGATAAAGGTACGAGCGGCAAAAAAGAATAAAGATTGTGAACCAGTCCCGACCTGTACTGTACCTCACTGTGCATGTTCTGTGTTGTCATATACATTGAGAGAGTTTCCTGAACCAAATGTCTCTTCAATACTTTGCATTTCGAGTTGTACTAACCTGGATGAAAGGTGCTGTATAAATAAAGTTTTGACTGATTGACTGAGTTTTGAACACAAGTACAGTGTCTATGTGGAACAATAGAAAGAACATTGATAAATCAATAAGCCATTTGCTGCTAAGACTTAACTCTTACACCTGAAGTTGCACCTCTGGGACATATTGTCTACAGGGAAAAAAAAAAGACGCGACAGAAGGAACATCAGGTAGAACAATATGTGAATTGACATTGCAGCATGTTCAGGTTAACACAATTATACTGTACTTACTTATTCTTCACCTTTTAACAGAATCACAGGCACAGTAGCAAATATAACACGTCCTAATTATTGTGCACTGAGTTATTTGAAGCGACTCCATTTTACAGTTCACTGGACGTGTGTACAATATTTGAGATTTATTGGCAATTTTGCCGTGTAGTAAATTTCTAGTTTTCGTCAACATGAAAGGGATTTTTCCCCCCATTGTGCGGGAGCACAAACAGTGCTGCTGTGAACTGAAAACCACGTAGACGCTTTGATCTTTATGCAGTATGCACGTCAATGTAAGCAAGTCCTGTCAAAAATCTGCTGTTTTTGTGACACATGATATTGGACAGATTGTCAAACACTATATAGCAGGAACAAATGCCTTAGGAGAATTTTGTTTATGGCAATGGAAAACATGGAAACGCGCATAATGGCAGTGTTGTGTGCCAAACTTAGATGATGTAAGTTAAGGATGTAAAGTGGCACCATTTATCTTAGGTAATCACCAGCCTACAGCTTTTTCATGGCATAAATCGCTGAATAAACATGACATATTGAGGGGGTTGTACAGGGATTATGAGAATTATGGTACAATCATAAGCACATAAGAAAACGTGTCCCTCCTGGTTAGAATTAATTTAAATACAATGCTGCTGCATTTCTTTGTCTAACTGATTCATAATGTGTAAATTCCTAGTAATACGAGTTTACAGGAGCAAACGATTAAAGATAATTAAGTTTAAATGCTGCTTGACCTCAGCGCTTGTGTTTCCCATGTACTGTATATTTGTTTGAAAATAAAATGAATAATTCAGCCATGCTCACTTCCTAGCCAACAGTGACCTGTAGCAGATAACTCATTTTACCTCAAATCAAATACGAGCTGCAGTTTGCTGTGAACTTTCTCTTACACTGCATGTAGCATCTCACGTAGAGCAAAGGGATTTCACAGGAGAACACGGAGGATCCGCGAACAGGTGCTGAACCTTAGGACACGCCGAGCCTCTATCTGTGTCAACAAGTGGTCTTCATCCATGAAGACCTGAAACTGTATATATATATATAAAGTGTAAGCAAGGCAGCATTAGCTATCACTTGCTTACCACAGACAGTTTATAGCTGCTTTCGATATGTGTTATAATAAGTTACATATTTGGCTGACATCGTTAATAGCTTTGTCCGAGTGCTCTCTCTCCTCACCAGCCCTGGCGTGTCAGGGCCCTCACACATCCAGATGTGCCGCACAGTCAAACCTTATTATAGTAACACAGAGTTCGTGCCTACTTCCCATGGCCATTACTGAAGCTCGGAAAAATTACACCTCAAGAAATGAAACTTGAAAGTTTCTCTTTCCTTTGATTAAAGATTATACACTGTAAGGTTTCACGAAATACTACTTCCCATCAGTATAACTTACAATTTTTTATTTATTTTTTCATGAGTAGCCACAAAAGAATATTTCATTACTGTTTACTGCATGCAACGTTTCTTATTTTAGCCAGAAATACCACTGGTTTGCTTTATGTGACTTCAACATATTTTTTGTCAGGAACCCTCATATCATGTTGCAAATACGCAGTTCAACACACTTTGACATGGCAGTAATGTTCTACCTTTTGGGATGCTCCCTGCTGTGGCAACACAGCAAAGCAGCATAGGAAAAACAGCGGCATAATAAACGCTGTGCGGGGGGCACATCAACCGATCCCCTAATGGGAATAAACTTCGAAATAAAGAGACACGATTGTGCGTGCAAAGCCTCGGGAGGAGGATGCTCCTGCCCGAAGGAGTTCAGGGGTTGTTCAGACTTTCAACCAGCTGTATCTTTGACAATAACAGCTTGTCCGGAACTTCGCTGATGGCCAGTGGTGTGGTTGTTTTGTCTAGCACAGTTGTTAGCCCTGTGCGGAAGCTGTGCTGCTTCCCAGAGTGTGTTTCTGTTTGCTGGTGATGCTCGCAGGTAGTCTGGCTGCTAATTTGGTTGACATTTAGGCTGAACTCTGTGGGGTGACTCAGGAAAGGTTCAGGAGGCTGAAGAACAATCAGTTGATTGCCTCGGTGAAATTAGAGGAGCCTGAACTGAAGAACCAAACGATGAAACGCATGCTACAGTCTGATTGATTGATATTCTGCAGTTAGAAAGGTTACAGTTGGAGAACGGGGCAGAGAAACAGCGGCGAATATACAACACTCAAAACGAGAGATGGGGGAGAGTGCACAAGGTTAAGAGGTTTGCAGCAGAACATAAAGTTGAGCTGGTGCTGCGGATGAGATACAGCACTCATGTTCCCCTTTAGTGGAAATTCTGTTGCTTTTTTCCCAGAGACATTTGAGAAGGTTGTTATTAGTGGCTCAGTAAGTAATAGATAAGGGTATTTTGAAACGCACATTACGTTTGCTGTAGGAAACCTTGAAGTAAGTAGGGAAAATGGAACAGGTATTAGCAATGTTTGATAAAAAAAAAAAGAAGGAAAGACATTTGTGCATGTTTTTGCAAAGCATGACCCAATTTTTTATCGTTAAATTCTAAACACTAAGAGATTCAGCCTTCTTCTTAAATAAGGTTTTTAAGATGACTCATTTCTGACTGTTTGTTTATGTAGCATGTGTTTTTAAGTGCCGACAATTTGTAATTTAATTTGTGCAGATGACGAATGAAAAAAGTAGGAAGAGTTTGGTATTGTCACCAATGGATGTCAAAGATGATGTGCTCTTTTATTTGGCCAATTCTGGCTCATTGTACACAAAGGGTCTCACAGAAAATACAAAACGAACTACAAAAATACAAAAAGTGATTTTTTTTATTCTTACTTTTTACTATTTTGGAAAACATGAGTTAAAAATACTGCTAAGATTTGCTGCTTACAGAACTGCATTGTGTAAGCAGCAGTGAGCAAGTTCACACTTCACAAGAGGTAGCTCATAGTTCAGCCCAGCGAAACTGAAATGAACAAGTACACATTCGTTGTTCAAAATGTAGAATTATCTCCCAATAGATGAAGTAGTTCATGTCCATTCACTGAGGCAGATACACAGAAAACACCATTTCTGTGAAATACTTGTTTTCTTTGCGAGCGGGAAAGTGGAAAGAGTTTAGCAGCTTCTGTGACTGATATGGACTAGTGTTCCTTTACTGAGCCTGCAGGCCATCCGTTAAGGTTCCCCGATAAAAACCATTTTTTTAAAAAAGTAGTGCCCTACAATCTGTTTGGTCCCTGAATGCATCAGAGACACATCTAGCGAACCCTGGTAGAAATGTAGTGTGAGGAAGAGCTGCAGGCTCACACTGAAGACATGTACAATGAGTCAACATTTGCAAAATGAACTGTTCAGTTCATTGTTCACTGAAAAATGAGCGCATTCAATACACAATAGCGTTCTTTTAGGAGTTTCATGCAACACCACTGATGTACTGCTGCAATATTTGTGCTGGTGTCTCGTGACAGCTCGGCGCTTATGAGTGAGCCTGTGAGCGTCGGTACTGAGAACGACACAAGTTAGTCAGAATGGACCAGAGTGCACATAAAACTGCAAGATATTTCTTTGTTAAACTAACCAAATCCGATTTTCTTCCAAGAGCAAGAGTGTTCCTTGTTCCTCTGCTTGAAGCCACTATAATTTATGAAGTGACTGATGAGACGCTGCAGATTGTGGCATGTATTCAAGGATTCAACAGAGGCAGCCATATATAAAAAAGAGTTTGATATTTGTTGTGTCTGGTTGATGTCCTAAACCAAACGTATCAGTTAAAGTTGTGCTGCTTGTTAGTTTGCAGCATCCGGCAAATATGGAGACATTCAAATCACCTCCCTAACTTTCCGAACCAAGAGACAATTTTAGTTTGAATGATTTTTTTTCCTCTCTAAAACAGCACTATCTTGGAAGCAGCTCTGTGTGGGCAGAGGACACAGCAAAAGTGCAAAACTGCATTTCATCTTTTTAACTGCTTGCGAAAAGCGAGGTGTTATCTAATGAAATCTAATGAAAATGAGAAACACTATTCCCCCTGCAGAGTCTCTGCCAGAAGAATGTCAGAACAACTGAGCTCTTGCCCCCACTGTCGCTCCTGCTTCCTTCTTTCATAATGAATTTAACAGGCTTCCATAACGAGGCTATTATAGACTCCAGCCTTCCAGCAGAACAGAGAATTAGATAAGAGGGCACCTGGACGCTTCAGCAGCCATCAAAATAGATGCCAATCAAATTAGCCAGGGTCGGCAATTTTCTCATTTTTTTTCTGAAAGACAACACCACAATATTCCCCAGAAGCTTTCTTCACCCCGAGAGTCAGAGGTTTCATTTTCTTCTGACAATATGCTGTTATCCAAACTAACCCTATAAAAAATTCAAATCTGTTTTCGGAAATGATTCAAAGCTTAAACACTTCACCGGCCTTCGCTGTGCAACGCAGAATCATAAGGCATTCCTTGAAAAGCACAAATTCAATAGCAGTAACGAAGGACAGCCTCCGAGAGTTTTAATGAAGCGAACGCTCCCAGGGTTTGTAGCAGCACTTAGCCTTTTTCCACAAACATTGAAAATATGAGAACAAAAAAAAATGAGACAGAAAGAGTCTACAGAGAAAGCAGAAGCTCTTTGAAGCTCTGCTTGGGAACAACAGGGCTGCGAGCTAAATGCTAATGCTATCACCGCTGCCTTCACGTTCAGACAATAAGTATCAGTGTCAGTATTGCTAGTAACTATTAAACTAAACCTAAAATAATACTAGTACTTTGTTATATATGTAATATTATATATAATACAAAATCTTTATGAACATCTTCTGCTGTCCCCACCACATCCAGAAGCAGTAAGCCCTGTCACAAGCTGGCGTTGTTGGCAGTGCTGATATAGTAACAGTAGCAAGGGCTCAACACTAATTAAAGTGAGTCTTAATATATTATTAATATTTAATTAAAGAGAAAAGTATTCAAGATTCAAGAAACTTTATAAATCCCAAACGGAAATTACTTTCCCTTGAATTGAGAAAATTGATGCTTTGAGCAGATAATGGAATTGAGTAGAAAAATCCTGAGGGAGGATCTAATGTGGTAAATTACAGAGCATGTAAATCCAGCCAACAGGTCACTTCAAACCACAAAAGGTCAGGGAGCTTTATAGTTTTAAGGATTTATTGTTTGGGTATTGGCCACACATTTTATGGGCGAGTTCGTGGCAGATTGTTTTGATGCTCCTGATTGTGTTATTCTTTACTGAATTCACCCGTAACAACTTCAGTAATCTAGGTCTCGGAGGAGGCAGCCAAAGGCTTTGTGGGTTATCATCAGGGAGGGAGCGAGATAGAAAGAATGAAAGAAAGGCAACAAACAATGGAAAATTTTGCCTGTAGGACAGTACGGAATTCCATCAGCACTACTGTCAAGTTAAGGAATTTGTGTCAAGAGAAGATGGAAGCGAGTGAAGCAGCGTTTAAAGGAAAAATGCTTCGTTATAGAAATGTACCTCCTTACGTATTTTTACACTGCCGTGATTCACTCTGTAATTAAGAAAGGAAGTGGTCCGCACGGCAGCTTGCCACTACGAAATGTAATTTCCAAGCCTCTAACTTTCTGTAGAGCATCTCATAGAGACTTGCTTGCAAAAGGTTTAAAACTGAATATGGCATTAAATGGGCTTTATCTAAATGTCACTGCCTTAGTGATCGTCGATTATGTTACCTGCATTGATCCCAATTTTCCCTTTTCTTCGGGGTCCTTTATCATTTGTCCTCAGCAGCCCTGTAGCCTCTGCAGCCACCGCCCACAGCTTAGTCAGAATCTCTGCAGCCTCTTTCTTTTTTCTGTGTTCAGGAGGACTTGATTTCCTTCCTTAATGCTTTATAACCCTGACACTGTCTCCAGGCAACTCAAAGGCTCTTGAGCTCGTTAAGTCTCTATCCCCCGAGAGGCTGAGTTCCTTTAAGATTTTATGCACTTTCAGAACCTCTGTGAGTTTCTACTGAGGATCAGATCATATTCGCACACCAACCGCATTGAGAATAATTAGAACAGTAATAGTGCTAGACAGTCCGAGCCCTCATTAAATTGCTGTTAATGTGGCTATTTGAAGCAGTTGGTTTTGACACTACTCTGATGTCAAAGAGACAAGAAGGAAGAGAGGCATTCATGAGTGTGTGACTATTGAAAACACCAGCCTCATCCCCTGCATTTCATATTTCTGTCCTAGTATTTCCAGCAGAGTACATTTCGAGGAGACATGGAAAAATCACCTAAAATACATTTTTCTCTAACATATAGCTTGTAAGACCTTCACTTTAACTTCTCTCCACAATATTTAATGCTAGGGTTTTTCAATATATCCACTCAACGTACAACTAATGTATTGGATGGATGGATAAATAATAAAAATGTCAGTCTGGATTTTTTTCAATATATGTTCATCACTCCATATCTTTCTGTGTATGTAATGTTAAATTACTGAGTCCCTGAAGGCACATGAGCAAAAAGAATAGTTTCTCACGAACCTGCATGCTTACTAGGAATGTTTATGTGCTCGTGAGAAAGCGTTTTACGCATATGTGATAATTTACTCAAAAATCAATTGCAGGTGACACAGGTGTGTTGAGTTCCGTCTCCCTAAATGTGTGTTTGCATTTCCTACTATTTAGCTATTCACAGTGATGCATGAAATTGTCAAATGGCAAAAAGATGTCGCTTTAATAGATTTATGAAGTCAGCAATGTTACATTTTCGAAAAAGTGCTTTTGTCAAGCTACAAAACCCCACAATAAATTAACTGTGGGACTGTCTTCGGTTAACAAAGTCGGTTTTATGTAAGTAAATTAGGGGAATAGAGGCTGAAAACCTCAGCAGCTGCAAAACTAGCTCTGATTAATGTTCCAAATTTAAAGTTATGCAGAAGTAACTGTGTAACTGGACAATAACTGAATCATTTTCTTTGTGCGTAGGGCTACAGTAAAGAAACATCTGCTGTGTCTCGCAGACGATGTCCGTTCAGGTCGTCTGTGTTTCATCAGAAAAATGCTCTGTGTGTCAGGCCCTTCATGGGTGAGATTTTTGATTTTAATAATCTCAATCCAATTTTAAAAGTAACTGTGGCCAGTGAAAGCCCTGAACGGCCAGTAAGTTTGGAAAAGCCACAGTAGCTGGTAAGCGAAAATGTCAAGTCCCAAAACATATTTTATTTGTGACACATGAGGGAATTTGACTTTGTGGCAAAGAAGGTTTATATAAAAAAAACAAAACAAGGTAAATTAAAAAATCTGAATACATACATTCAAAAAACTGGGGTTCAAGCTATGTTATAAAATTGTTTCGTAAATTGCAAGTTTTTGTTGTCAACACTGTGAGAAGCCAAATAACGTGATATTTACATTTTGTTTGACAAAAATGTTATTCATCACAACAATCTTCCCCATGTTTACATAAACTACATCCATCCTAAAATTCACTTAATATCTGAGATAATACTTTATAAATACAAGCATGTAATCATTTATGAGAATAAACTCTCTCTAAAATGAAGAATAAAATCAAGAGTTTATGCAGCTTCATATACTTGGAACTTAAATTACCTAAAATTACAGTCACTGCTTTCTTTGTGCTGATTTGAAGATTTGCTGCATCCATCAGTGTCAGTGTTTTGCTGAGAGGTCTTATATGTTGCTGTGTCATACAACTTTCACTATATTTTATAGTTTATATACTATGTATACACATACAAATATATATGTGTGTGTGTGTGTATGTGTGTAAACTTTTACCTAATTACAATTTTAATGTTTAATATTTATTAATGATTAATTTGTGATAAATTTGTAAGGGGCAGACAAAAGAACAACACGTGTAACCAAAGTTTTTTCTGCCTTTGCGTCGCTGATGTGATGTGGAGAGAATATAAAAAGCGATCAAAAGTTCTGTGTTTCAAAAGTTCAGCATAGTCACACTGCAGCTTTAGAGACGACAAGATGGGTTCATGGTACTTAGATGTAACATAGTTTTTATTGGTTTGATTCGATTGTTTTGTGCTTATTTGGTAAAATTTGTAATATTTGATAAGTTTGTTTTAAATGTTCCATATACATTGCAAACATATATATACTGTATATAAACTCTATTTCCATCCATGGAGCACTGGGAAACTGTGTGTCTAAGATTAGATTGCCCTTTAGTTGCTAAACCCACTTTCAAGCTCCACTGACAGCAAATATCCACCAGTGGAAGTGTTCTTGAGCAGAACCCAAGAGACTTCTTCCTGACCTCCCACTGGACAGGAACAAGCCATAATTAAATTTTTAGGAGATCAATGCAGTGTAAAAAAAAAAACAGAAGAATTAGAAACAAACTGAAAGTAAAGCCCCGTGACATGGCATTCTCATGAATACTGATAAATCTTTAGTGACAATTTTTGTTACTCAGAGGACGGAAAAAAGCTACATAAACAACGGGTAGTGTTACGAGTTTAATAGAATTAAGAATTCTTAAGAATTAAAGCAGACAACTATTATGCAAACTGTGATCATGTCAGAAAATTGTAATAGTTAAATTTAATCCAACCACACACATTCATACGTGTATTCACTGATTCCCTTATATGTATTCTGTAGCTGAACCCACGAGAGCAACCTTTCCTTAGGAGGAAGTGTTCCTGAAATTGTTTTTTATCTCGCACAGTTGGTAAATACTTAAAAATTAAAGGCGAGCAAGTGATATTTAACTTCACCATAAAAACATACTAGTACAGTATAAGAAAAAAAAAGAACAAAAAAAGGAAGAGACGGGTGCTTTATTTAAAAATTGAGACAGGTTTGACAGGTCTTGGCCATGTCGAAGCTCAGTCGGTGGAGCAGTCGTCTACAAGCCACAGAGTCAGTGGTTTGACTCCAGGTCCCTCCCGGCTACATGTTGAAGTGTCTTTGTGACACTGAAGTCCAAGTTGCTTCCAGTGAGTCAGGTGAGCACCTTGCATGGCAGCCGCTGTCATCTGTGTGTGTGTGTGTGTGTGTGTGTGTGTGTGTGTGTGTGTGTGAATGACTGAATGTGCTTTACAATCCTCCTCACCCATTCAGTTTTTACAAATACTATGTTGCCAGTTAAACATTCATAAAAATAATACAGGTATGAGCCACACCTGACATTCACCTGCATAAATGCACAAATACCAGTTAAATAATAAACCAGAGATTCTTAGATTTGTTAAACCATCTTCTGGTTAAATGGTTTTTCTTTCAAAAACAAATGTTTCAAATGAAACAGTATCCCATTTCAGTATGAAATATAACGAGACATTCAGAGCCATTGACTGTGTCTGCCAAGCTTCCATGTAAACAGCAAATAAATATATAAAAAGAAGCAAATGTTTCAGTTGAGTGGCCACTGAAAAATGATATAAGCAGGATTAGGTCAACTATGTAATGCAGCCAGAAGAGTGGCACGTTAATTAGTGCTGTTGAGCAGACTGAATCCATGGAAATCTGTTTTCTGAAAAGCAGACATTGATTATAATCTTTCTCCAGTTACATTAGTTTCCAATAATCTTCGACTCTGTTTACAGTCATGGTCATCTGCATCTATCACAAAAACAAGTTAATCCTATACACGATGTTCCCCATCAAAAACATGAAAAAAAAACTAAACTCAACCATTTGAGAAGCACATTTTTTTTATACTATAACAGAACACTCATAAATTATATCAGCCTCTTGTCATTCGAAAAGCGACAAGAAGTGACACTTTGACCAGTTGTAAATGCCAAAATGCCCCTATGCATCAATAATAGACACATGGGGCTGTCAGTCATGTACAATGGAAACGCCAGCATCTCAATATCTGACGCCTAACTCAGTGACGCAGTATGTAAAGGGACGAATCTTCACACAGCAGCCGGATTCTGCATGTGGCCTTAAATAGTCGTGCTCCTGGAGCCTCCGAGGTGATGCCAGATACTAACTGTGGTGTCAATATGAGATGGCAAAGGACGTTAAAAGTGAAGATTATTAATGCCTTTAGATGTCTCACTGTTTGATGCCGTGGGATTAAACATTTTGCATACATCCTCATGTCACCCAAATTTCAAGTGGATGATTATAATACAAATACAGACGTCTGATCACTTCACACAGTAACACTTTTGCTCATCTGGGACATGTAATGAAACGATTCACCACTACTTTTTTTTGTGTATTTTTGTCGTATCCATGTCTATAATTCAGTCTATTCTGAACAGATATGTGATTGTTGCAGGAGCTTCCTTTGTACTTAGCAACAAGGAACTTAATGAATCATCCACTCCAAGCCTTCCTTTAATCTCACATAACAATGGCAACAAGGACACCTAGAATATTTTGTATTGTTTTGAGTAATATCTTTGTAGGCTTTCTGTTTTGTTTGTGTGTTGTTCCTCTAACATTACAGAGAACATCAAATACTTTTCTAAGAATTTCTAGTCCACATTTGTTTACAGCAAAGGGAAAAACTTGCAGTATCACAAATGTCTCAGCGGCATCTGACAGCTCTGAAAATCACGGTTCATCCCAGATCGCTCATCAGAGACGTGTGAGTGGCGTTGCCATTAAGAAAATGTATAATTTCATATACAATTATTTTCCAAGATAGACAGTTTGCAATTGTTTCTCATAGAAGGTTCTGCATTTCAATACCGCAATACAAGCCATTAGACAAGGACAATTGAGTGGAGTTGTCAAATTCATGAAGATTCATGGTGTTGATGAAAACAGAGAATATACAGTGTTATTCCCAAGAGATGTAAGGGAGAGTGTAATGCGTGTCCCACTTAGCTCCTACAGCTTGATGGTAGGATGTACCTGGTAAAATAATACTTCAAAAGTCACTGGAGAACGTTTAAAATAACCTGACTTTCAATATTGTTCTAGATAATCAAAAAATGTTTGAGCAGAACTTTGCATTTAAAACAGAAATATTCCTTACAGCAGCGTTGTTACAGTATGTGACCACATTCGAATCAGCAGATATGTAAGGGATGCAGGCTCCACTCGGGAATGTCTGCAGATTGTCGTTACAGAGATAACATGCAGTCGCCGTAGCGACATTATCGAGGGACTGCTCACATGCATCTTTTGTGACAACTACACCCGTGCAATTTAGTTTGATTGCTTTCTATTCTCATTCTAATTGTGCACATTCAAAACTCTGAGCAATATGCATCTATTATGACAAAACTGAAGATGATGATAATAGATAATCAAAGTCTCATGTCACGGCGAGAAAACATTACTTGCAAATATATCCACTGTTTGAAAGTGTTTTCATATTTTATCACCAATACCAGAATTGCAAAAAGCTGCTTCAGGCAACCTGATGTGATTTTTGCAGCAGGCTTTCACTGTGTCTAACATATTTCTTTATAAAAAAGCTGTCTGCCCCACACCTTACCTAGGGCTGTGCAGTCTGTCACCCAAACAGAGCGTGTCCATCTGTCCCTTCCCATTTACTCTCTGTTGTTCTCACCACGGCTGAGCCCGTCATGTTACGCAGGGATGGCTGACAGCTGTTTGTTGATTCAATGCCACGGCTTATTTCCTCTGCCTGTTTGTTTTGATGTCAGCATTCAGCAGGATCAGTGGGTGAGTCAGCGTGTCTCTCTTTCAAGGCCTACACCTGACACCAGGACACAGACCACAAAGTAGTTGGTCTTTTTCTGGCACGTCTGGCCGTTTTCAGTTGACCATCACAGCTACTGGACAAGTTTATCATCAGTAAGCTCCAAATCGCTGATACAGTGGATGAAATGATGATGATGAGGCTTAAATTATTTTCAACGTTCATGCAAAATCCCAAAAGACTATGCAGTTATGTGACTTTTACAGCACATCTATTTTAGAATATCCATGCTGGTATTCTTGAGGAATGAATCCTACTAACAAGACACTAGCAGCTACATGTATAAGAGGCTAGACAGTTACAGTAAATGGCAGCATCAATATGCCAGCCTCGGAATAAGAATAGCATCGGCTTTTATTATTAGCCAAGTGTGGGAACACACACATGAAATTTACTTCTGTTCATGTCAGTGTCCAAACAGTTATAAACAGATTGAATAATGGCGTGGTTGCAAAAACTAGATTTTGTACTGCATAATTGGGTGTTTTGTCAGAGAAGAAAGCTGGATTTAATACTGGAGGAGTGGAAATTTTGGCTGAAAATTTACATTGTCTGAGAACATTGTATGGTTATGGTCAAATAGTTGGTATGGTTAGCATCAAAGTAGCAAGCTGCTGATTTACAGTGGGTATGAAAAATTTTATTTTTTTTACTGAACACTGAATCATTTTCCATTTAATTAGATTTTTCTCACACAAAATCACGAAAGATTCTTTAATGTCAAAGCAAAAACTGAGATTTACAAATTAAACTAAGTAAAACAATCAAATAAAAAAAATGATGAAGATTTATTCCCTTTAAAGTAATTCAACTAAATGATCATTGGTTTCCTAAGTCTGAGTGCAGTGAATGTGTAGGATTGTAGTATGAATCCAGCTGCATCTGGGAGGTCCAGTTACTCTTGAATCATTATCCTCGCCAAAATCTACACGACTTTAATCAACTCTATGAAATGATTATTAAAAAGAAAGAAGTCAGGGATGGAACCAAGAACACTTGATTGATTCACTAAACATCTTTTGGAGTGCAGTTAATTCAATTCAGTTCAAATTTTTCTGTAAGAAATAAAAAAACTCAAAAACTTAAAAAGACACACCAAAATGAGGTTAGTGAGAAAGTTTCAGCAACACAGTTGAAATATATATGTATTTAGTTTTGTTCATGAAACACAGAACATTGAACAGGTCATGGGAGACAGAGTGATAAGTATATAATATTTACAACAAATTTAGTGGAATCCATTATAATTCAAAGAAATATTTTAAAAAAGTTATTGAATTTTTTATACTATAGTATTCTGCTATGTTCAGCTTTTAATTTTGTAAGTCAGCTCTGAGATCAAGGACTAACAGAGCTCCCAGATACGTAAAACATTTAAAGCAGCTGAGGCCCAAGGTAAAATTTAAACTGCATGTGACTAGATTTTTTATGACTGGTGTTCTGGGAAGGAATCCACGGTACACTTGCTATTCACTTTATTAAGTACACGTTCTCATTTACACAAACTGCTCGCTCCTCCAGACAGTGAGTCATACTGTATATGAATAATGCATGAGTGTAAAGCATGCAACCAGGGTTGAGAGGTTCAGTAACTGTTTGACTAAATGCTAGAATGGGCAGAATGTGATCTGAACAACTTTGAATGTGGTGTGATGTTTGATCCCAGATGTGCAAATTCCAACACAAACACATTTACTATTCTGGGAAATTCACTCGCCGCGGTGCCTTCCGTTTATTCTGAACTGTGCTGCGAGTGAAAGAATATGAGCAAACAAACAGAAACCCTTCCAGTCACTGACAGGTTTGTGGACAAAAGCACCTTGTTGCCAGGAGAGGTCACAGTAGGATGACAACATTTGCTTGAGCTGACAGATGGCCTGCAAAAACACAACCAACGGCTCCGCATCACAGCGATGTGCAGGAGGCCTTCTTAAGTCAGACAGCTAGTCAGATCCTAAAATGGATGGACCAGAACGGCAGAGCACCATGCCAGGTTCCTCACATCTAAAAGAGTGATAAGACGTGTGGGGATCTCATCACCGCGGCCCAGCGGGGAGCTTTTCCGAGTCCAAAGGGATCAAGGTTTGCGTGACAACGTGGTTACAGCGAACAGGTGACGACGGAGCATGAACTGCACGAATCCAAGGCTACAAGGAGGCTGCTACCACCCTGTATGGTTTTTGGTTCACATCAGCCAATTCACAGATGTAGCATACCTAAACATTTCTGACAAATCACGTCCACAGCCGACCTATTTTTAGATTTTTTTTATTTTTTTTCAAGCTAGATAGTGAATCCAATCATCATAAGACAGTTCCAGAAACATCACAGCGTTGCCAGCTCAGTCCCCAGATCCCAACCCGGCAAACCACCTCTGGCGTGAGCTGAAGCCAAATGTTTACAGCATGAATATTCCACCAAATTTTATGTGTATTCAGACAGAACAATAATCCATCCAGTTTTAAAATCGTTGCCACACCACACAATTTGTCTTTATATCAAGCAAACTTCAGTCATCAACAATGAAACCAGTTGGTTGTGTGTTCTAAGGCCTTTAGTTGGCGATGACATTTGTTGATATGGTTGTAAAAAAAAGTCTTTGCAAACATCATAATTTCATCGTTACAAGGACATTTAATTGAAATTCTGTGGTTTGTGGGGGTGAATATTTGAAAAGTGCCCACTGAAAAAAACATTCACATTCGGTTCCACAGCCTATCATTCCCATTGCAGTCACAGAGTATTTGATGACATCTTTGGCATCTGTCATAAAAACACACACACACACACAATTTCAGAGAACAGTGCTGGGAATACTTTGATATCACACTGCTATTCACAGCTCACTGAAGGCTATTCTATGAATATGATAATGGTGGAATGACAGGTACTACTGGCTTATTGTTACAGGAAATTTAAAATACCACGTATCTGGCATTTCTTCATTACACAGAACTGTCATCAGTCTCTGATATGAATACGCCTTTAGAGTCTTTTGTTGACAAACAGATTCGCTGAACAGGCCCGAATAAATTATTCTCTATATTGTGGGGGAAAAGGGGGGAAAAGGGGGGAAAAGGGGGGAAAAGAGGAATCAGAGTCTTCTGAGTACACCCCGGTATCTTGACAAAGGCTAGGGAAAATTAAATTGAACACAACGTGTCTTCTCCAATAAGCCCAGCTAGTCCATCTTACACCTTGATGCCCATGCGAGACGAAAAGTAGAGCCACTCCCTGACAAGCTGCGCATCAGAATCATTGCGACTGATGCCCACTGCATTTAAAGGAGCATTCAATCTGTTTTCATACTTCTACAATATTTAATTATTTAAGGTTTAGATCAAGAGTAGATTGCCAGTCGTCTTTGGGGTCTTGGCTGCATATCGTTGTAACATGAGGAACATAATCGATCCAGAGGACTACTTTACTGATGACGCTTCAACCTGCAGACTGACGCATCCGGCGCCGCAGTGGAACACAGTATAGTGTGAACAGCAAGGATAGACGTGCTCAGCTGTTTTAAATGACCATTTACTTTTTGGCTTATTAGGCCACAATTAATGAGAGGCTTGAAAAAGGCTTGAGGATTTTCGGTCTACTTCAGCCCCCGACCACGCTAGATGTGATTTTGTTTTCTAGTTTGCATCTGCACCACGCAGTTGTTTATGCATAGCAGCTTCTTTCTCGTGTACTTGAACTGATTTTTTTTATTATTATTTCTTTCAACATGACAACATGTGGCTACCTTGTTTGCCAACCTTGTCCTTTTCAACATTTCTATTAAAAAAATTCATAAAAACATATTTGCAAAGTAAACACAACTAAAGTGGGTTGTATTTTAGAGTAATTGTCTATTTAGGCTGTTCATATGGTTCACCAGAATTTTATAAAATTGGGTAGTTATGTATTATCTAGTTTTATGTGTATTACTGAGGGACAAGATGTGGAGCCATTGTATATGCACAATTTCAGTTTTGTTTTGTTTCATTTTTACAATCACTCTGCTCAGACCCTTTTTATCCCAAAGTGGTTCAGAGACGAATAACTAGATAGGTTAAGAAAGAACATGAACAAATGGAAATATGCAAGTAATAAAAGGAAGAAAAGCTCAGCTGAGTTTCAGATTCGACTTAAATTACAAGACAAGCATGTCTTTACAAATCTATATGCTTTTCATTGTAATCATGCAGGACATATACTGTTTTTCCAGCCCTGTATTGACTCCAATTCAAACCTGTCTGCTTCAATATTGTATGCCGTGAGCTTTGACAGATATTCATTATTCAGATATTTTACACCACCTACACCTATACACCTATTAAGTTTAATATTGGGACAAAAGAGATATTGTACTTCACTGCCATGGTAACACCAGAGAAAAAAGTCAGAGCTCTTGACTGTCAGAAGAATAAATAAATGAATCCCTCGAGTAATATTGTTATATCAAATGTCTATGGATTTTCATTTGAGGAATTACTGTATGAATATACCGTATTATTAGCGACAGTGGGCCGCTTGAATTCTGAATTCCTAATATCCAATGGGAATGTCCATTCTTGATATTGCCATATATCAGTTTATGATGGAGTCACTACAAAACTTCATCAGCCGCCCTGTGTGTATAAAACTGCCACCAGTGGGTCAGCACTGCAGTCAATTGAATACCCTGCATGTCAGATGCAGATGCCAAAGTGTACCTGGTGCGTATTTATGAGACACTAGCCGCTTTGACAAAATGTCAGCATTTCACACCACAGGAATGACAATTGGTTGAAATACAATATTTGTAAGTAATGCTGATGCCGGTGACACAAGCACTTTGGCTCAAAGCTGCAGCACAACTTTCTCAGTAAGAACAAAGTTTTGAATTTTTGAACTGGAGAAAACTGACTTTGAAGTTGTAGCAGTGCAGGACAAAATGTGCATGGGTATAATTTCATAAAAGTGAAACAAAAGCATGAGACATAAGCTAACAATGCACTTGTGCAATGCACAAAGTCATAACGCAGGCAGTGAGGCTGGTCTTCCAAAACACTGATAGTTGCATTTCGGAAAAGTAAAAAAGAAGAAAATGTTGCTACCTGCAAAAAATCAGTTTTATCAGTGCCGACTATGTTCTGCTTTGTAATAAGTCGGGCCGTGGTGTCAGGATCTGGAGCTGAGTACACAGGTTGTAACTCAGACAGTGTATTTAATTGAACACATAATTTTTCAGTAAACGCTGAAGTGAATCGATCCTTTTACAACAAAAGAACATAAACGTCATTTACATACACGTTCACCCGTACACTGATCAGCTGAAAGCGAGAACTTGCACAACACTGCACAGATCTTTTACACCACAGCAATGTCGGCACCCATCATAACCTGCAGTTCACGGCGCTATCTTCACAAATACAGACTCCCTGGCAGAAGAACTCTTAATATCTGATCCAGCTGTCAGTCTACAGCTGTCGTGGAAAATGGAGAAAGGGTGTAATTTTTCTTAATCATTTGTGATTGCTTTAATAGGTGCAATTATTTTATTCTTGATTATCATAATGACCAGCATCATATCCAACAGTCTAAAAACTAAAACTAAGTGTATAATAGTTACACATTAGGTATTTATTGTTTTCTAAAAAGTAATACGCTCAGTTTTTCCACTTTTTTCCATTTGTTGCAGTGTAATATCTGCATTTACAGTGATACATTCCAATATTTAAAATAACAAAAATGCAGAAAAAGCATACATATGTTCTTTGTTCAATAACAGATAATTTAACAGGACAACTTTCACTATTACTGCTTCCTTGACTAATGCACAATCTGAGCTAAAAATAGCACACAGATAAGCCAAGCCCAATGACTCTTAACTTCCTGTTAGCGATCGTGATTGAATACAGCTGGTGGCTTCTCTGTGCCAACATATAATGGTTTGGATGACAGCACTCATTAGACTGACCAATGCACAATTCAATGGGGGAGCTCAAGAAGCTCGTTGCAGACCTGAGAGAAAGATGGTAGATTTACACGACTTAAGACTATCTCACTGTTTTCAAAGAACTGCAAATTAAGATCATCAGCTCAGATGTTTGCACAGACTGTAAATACAAATTACTGAGATGTGTTGTCACTTTCCAAGTTTCAAAAAAAGTGTGTCATGTTGCTGAGAGGATGATGGTTAACAGGCCAACCATGGACTAGACCATGGACTGTACATGATGAACATCTTCATGAATGAAGAAAAAGCCTTCTGGAATGAGATATTATGGCCCAACTAGTAAGTGGGTCGTGCTTTTAGTTAGTTTTGTTGTCAGTGGATTTGGTGCGTTGCATAAGGTGGATAGATTAATGAAAGGGGGGCTACCTCAGACTTTTAGGTAGATGGTTGAAACTTGGGTTTTTCAATAAGACAATGACCTGATGAAACACACATCGCAGCGGCTCAAGGTAAGGATGCACCAAGATCTTCTTAAAGTCCAGCTCTCAGGTCTGTGCCACAAAGTCAACTAATTTAATTGAGCTCCACCACACATGCCAAGAAAAGTGTTATATAATATAAGTCTGCAAGAAGTTTGTTAATGGCTACCAAAAGAATCTGCAAACGTGGAATCTCACTAAGGGACATTCAATCAAATGTTTGGTGTGTTTTATGTGTAATTCTGACCCGGTAATTATGATTTGAATCCTGTATTAAATGAAATATACCCTGTGCAATGTTGTACAATACTTTGGGCCTAAAAAAAATATTCAGATAAATAATTTAAAGTCCATAATGCCATGTTAGTCATGTATTAAACATTCTTCCATTTTCTGTAACCACTCATCCTATTTGGGTCAGGGGGGCTTGAGTCTATCCCAGCTGTAATCGGGCTGAGATGGGCTGACACCCTGGACAGGTCGTCAGTCTGTCTCCGGACCACAGACAGGCTTACAGACGACCACCCACATTCACACCTACAGGCAATTTCAGAGTCACCGGTTAACCTAACGTGCATGTTTCCAGACTGTGGGAGGAAACCGGAGCATGTATGTAAATGGGTACCGCGTTATTGATTTGCTGATTCTGCCCTAATGGTCCAGATTAAGAAGATACCGCAACCAGTACCATTTAATTCTGAGAACAGTGCAAACCTTTTAATGATTCACTTCTCAGCCTGGAAAAAAAAATCTCAGTTTGGATATGAATAAAAAAAAAAACATATAATTTTACTATTTCACCTGGTCATTTTAAATTTAAACGAACTGTAGTACATAGTATGTTTAGCCCGACTTTTAGCCACTAGCCATTGTTGTGCATGAAGAACAAAGAGCACCATGATGCACGTATTGATTTTGCTATAAAAGTACAAACTCAGAGGGAGTATTCGAACAAAAGGTCAAGAAAAACGAGATGGAACTTTCTTATTATAATACTGACATTCCCAATTACATTCAGAGTCATGAACTGCATCCTCAGTTCCCACTACTCCCTAGTGAGTAATGCAACATTTTCAGTTCATAAGTGCATGTTGCTCAAGGACACTCTATCCCACTTAATGTGAATTGAGGTAGTCATTTTTTTTGCCACAGTTACAATATCATTTAGTGTCGGGTGAAAAACTCCAACTACTTTAGACAGTGTGAATACAAGGTTAGAGAAGCTCTTGATGTGTAAAGTTGAAAGGAAGAAGACAACGTCATGAAGAGAAGAGAAGGATTATTGGTCTGGATTTGTATTGACCTGCTATTTGGAATAAAAAATACAAAACGAGCTTTCCAGCTCAGCAGGAACCCAGGAGTCTTTCTTGGATACATTTTTCATACGCTTTCAACAGCGTTCAGTTCCAGCCATTGGGAAACTGACAGAAGAGGAACAGGATACTTAGCTAACCCAAATAAACAGCATCAGTGTGCACAATCCAACAGAAGGACGCGGCGCTGAATGTGCTGCAGCTCTCTGATATTGTTTTCCTGAAGAGACAGGATCCTCTCCCCTAACCATTATGTGCCATGGCAACACGTCTGTTTCCTTCGTCTGTGATCCCTTTGCCTCTCCGCTCACTGTACTGCCTCTGAACATGTTGTCAAATTACTTCAGGAAAGAGGACGTTCAGCTCCTAAATGCTGCTTCGCCCAAAGAGTAAAAATACTCCGTAAGTACTGCCACTGTCTGTGGCAAATGCACAAATGACAGATATAAACTGTGTAGAGTTAGTTAAAGCCTGTGAAACTTACAGTGAAGCTGCTACTGCGCTTGTGATCTGCAAACCCGCAATAGTTAATCAACAAGGAAAGACATATTTTACCTTCACATAATAATTAATCAGTCATTTTTTTTATAATAAAGGAAGACACTAAAGACCAAGACAGCACGAGTCAAACTGGGACCTGTGTGAAGAGCATCAGCAGTCCCTGTAAAACTAAGACAGACTGAAATACTTATTATATGAGTCAGAAATCTGTTGAGGTCAACCCTAAGACACAAACACTTGTTGACTGATGCTTAGTGAATCAAAGATTTCAAATTGTCATATGCTACTACCACTTCATTCGTGTGAGCAGAGCTAGCCAAGCAGCTAGACAACATATTTAATAATTGGTTATGATGCAAAATTGTCTTCTTACTTTTGAGTAACTTATTACCAGCAACCAACTCTGAATTTTTAGTTTGTTGACACAGACTTTGACTTGTAGTCTGCGTGGCCCTTTTACAGTAGTGGGCCTGTCACTTTTTCTTTCCACCTCAGAAACTTTAAACAAATGACAATAAATATAAATAAATGTAAATGTAAATATGACAATAAATGTACTTCCACCTTATCTTTCAGCCCAATTTGTAGGACATAGATCATGTGATTGTGAAAACAAAAGAGATGATTACAACTCATCACAAGTGCTTAAGCAACGATAGCTTAAGCATATACTTAATCAGAGTTTATGGACTGAAGGGGCTTCAACAAATACTCAGAAGCTCATTCAGAAAATCATCGTTCCTAAAGACAGGCTACATAAATTAGGTATGTTACAGTGTGTTGCCACCACTGTGCAGATTAGTGTGAGCCCAATTGCGGTGAGTTTTTAAATGAGTTTGGGCTAAATTCCATTGCAAACTGGCAACACAAAATGTAATATTATAAAAAAAATCAGCTCTTCAACACAGCATGTTTGTATGTTAGTTGGTTTTTATGTGAGTTGAAAATACTCATACTTACTAATCAAATTTTCCTTGATAAGAAGGAAGTAGACTCATGATGCCACATGTTTATTATGTTGTATTGCCAATTGTAATACTATATGACTTTTTCAGCAAATTGTTCAGCCCTATTACTTCACCAAATAGACGTCGTCGTCATCTGTGAAGACATTTTCCCTTTCAGCCTTCATGTGCACATGTCTCGCTGAATAAGTCATTTTCCATTTTATATTGCGTAAAGTGTGGTCCATTTCGTTTTTGTAAAACCTTAAACGACAAAATTGAAAACTGGCTTATCAGATCGCCGTGCACAATGACTCTCATTTGTTCTGACATTATTCCTTGTACTATGTATAGAATTGAGAGTGTTGCCATAATGTGTTGCCATGTGGGAAGAGTCATGAAGCCAGGGGCTAACAGCCGAGCCAGTCAAAGCCAAAGTCAGAGCCATGTCCGCCCTTCACATGCATCCCCAATACACACATCAAACACCCCACAGTAGTTTTTCAGCCGCTGACTTTCATTGCAGATGACTGTTCTCCGAATGTGTCCAGGCTAAATACATTCCACACACGAAAGATGCTTTATATCATGTATTTTACAGATTTATTAAAAGTAATGAAAGCTGTGATCTATATGCTCGTCGTCCCCTCCTTTTTTTTTTTTTTTTGCCCGAAAAGCAGGTTTTAGCCCATAAATTTGAGTCTATATACAGTAGCTTGTGCCTATGGTGCATGAAGAGGAGGGTTTACTCCTACAGGGACCGGCCTTTGGCAGACTCACTAATGGGATATGGTCCACAGCTCCACCTGTTCCAATGAATTTCTCTCCAAGGATCAGCTAGACAGCGTCACGTGAGAGGCAGAAATAGGGAGGTAATGGGGAGGTAGTGGTTTGAGAGACAGCAACGATCATCCCTGATTTCACGGCTATTATTCCAGCAGCCATTTAAAAATCAAACATCACCAGTACTCTCTCAGGCGGGGGCAAGGAAGAAGTTGAAAAATGGCAAAAGGCTTCAAGGACACGAACCAAGCAAAAGAGCCCTGACAGCCCAACTTGTCGTGGTTTTTCAGAGGATTTTTCAGTGTCAAATATGATTATTTGACCACAACACAGTGACACCGTGGAAAATTCTTCTGGCTATTCTATTCCAGTATCTCAGCGCATTACGTTACCTATATTCTGCATAAACAGTGGTTGACAGGTAATTATTTTAGACAATAAAATTGAAAAGAGAAGTTGTGTGCTTGTGAGTGCAAGGGCCTGCAGTGTGCCTTTCACCCCCGCTTGATTCTCATTTGAAATATAGATCATTTTTATTTCAGCGCTGAGCCCCCACTTATCTTTTCAAAAACACTGTGCATTCATGGCAGTATACACGGTTTAGTGCAAATCCATCTTGATAATTGTCATATGCTGAATGGAGTGTGGACAGAGTGAAACATAGTCATACACCAACTCGTGTATTAAAGGGAGAAAATTTTGTTTCATTGGCATTCACACCCTCCACATACTCTAAATCATATAAATTGAAAATGTGCACATTTGAGCAGTGATAATACAGAATGCCGTGACAAGGACGACATAATCTCAAGAATGTGATCATTAAAGTGAGAATTAATATTGAGGGGGCCTGTCAATTCACTCCTGTCTTATCCTTTTTCATATTTATTACCTTGTGACTTAATCGCTCCACATGATGATAAAATGAGTATTGACTTATTTACGTGTCGCGTGTGTTTGTATACGTGCGCACCCACGCGCGTGCACGTGTGCGTTACCCCAGGGTGCTTGTACGCTAATAGAGTTCTTTAGTCACAGATCTGTGTGACAGGTAGCCCTGCTGGCCTCTGGTGTGTGTTCAGTACAAGTGCTCTCCTGGGTGAGAAGCTGTCACATCCACTTACACAAGGGAACAATTCCTCAGTCCCCCTTACTTTAAACACAACTACCTTCCACCTTCTTCTGAAAACATACCACTTTTACAGTTTCACCATTTCTAACTCGCTTTTCCAACCTCCCCCATCTCCCAGCAGCATGCGAACACACAGTCCAGAGACAACTGTGAGTACTAATAGCCCCAACAAAACATCGGCGCGCTGTTGAGTCCAGTGGGGTGTCTGCAACCGGAGAGTATCGAAATTTGCCGAAGAATAACTGACACTAATGCATGTCTCCAAGGCGGTATCCAGAGGATGTTTTGGCTTTTACTTTCGACCATAGCACCGAGTAGCCCACAGTACAGTTCCATATATACATGCCTATGTTGGAGAAAGCTGTGTGAAGTGTATTATGCTCCATAATGTGGGAGCTGTTTCAGCAAAGAAAGGCTATATTATGGGCTTTATGCCTGGCAGTTGAACCATGTGGGGAAGAAAATGTCATTTTTTGTTCTGCATCAGCTGTATGTCACCATAGGGAAATATTCCTACTATGCATGTTCTCCAAAACACTCACTCTAGGCTACAAATTATGCAGTTTGAGCAAAGGCATAAAGAAGAAAGGAGGCATCTAAATTGCAGCCACACATTATTTTACATTATTAATCACAAAAAAATCATAAATTGAAATAGCAGGATTGAAATAGCCACTGTGAATAGCAGCTTTTTAAGGTTCTCAGATCATGTGCAATAATTAGTCGGATTTATTCAGCTGATTAAATTATGAATCTAGGCCTGGTCACCTCCATTAGGGTCCAACAAACAAGATCTATTTTTTATAATTTTGGGGCCTGATATTTTAACCATTGTTAAGGGTCAGGCCAAGCATTTGATGAGAAGATTTACACCGTGTTCACTTGCATTTAAAAAGTAAGTTTATTTGAGCACAAAGTTTGTTCCAGTAACTTCAGAAAAAAGAAAAGACAGTAGGAAGTTATTGCACCTGGCCAAGAAACTGTTTGGCAATTACTCTCCCCTAGCAGTGCAATGTGTTGATCTTCTAATCCAGCTCTTGGCAGTAAAGCGGATAAGCGTGTTTCTCAAAATGTCAAATTATTACTTTAATACAGGCTGTATTCTATTGACTACAGCGTGATGGAGGTTGTTTGTCTGTTGCTAACATTATTTAGCTTGTAATAAACAGTGATGGCCTTGGATGTGCAGTATGTGGATGGTGAAAGGAAACGCTGCTTTATTAAATTTTAATGACCCCCCAGTTAGCTACCAAACAATATCCCCCCCAAAAAAACAACCTGTCAGATTAACACTGAGCTGACTTTTTAAACCCACCATGCAGGGCTTGGAGTTGAATGTACAACAGGGATAAAGTCAAGCGGGTTTTACTGTGCAACACTACTTCTACATGGATATATACACACCCATGTGAATTATCCAAACCATAGCCAAGGTTTTACACATTTATCCCTTATTTGTATGCAGTGGTCATCTGAAGTGGCACAAGCTGAGATTTTGACACGACTGCAAAGTATAGTAATTTTACAAACATTTTTTTTTTTTTTTTTACTAAGCCAACAAAAGACAGACAGAAGGATGAATAGCCTGAGAAAGCTGACAGGGAGCTCAAACTGTGACAGAACACTCACCATTAAGTTGATATTATATAATGCCACCAGGGCTGTCACTCAAAATGTAAAGCTGGGGGTCCATGAGGAATCAGTAGGTGGCAGAGGCGTCTGCGTTTCAAAGCACACTGGCACCATCCTGAGGCGCCATGTTGTACCTGCATCGTTCACTGCAGTGACCAGCATCTGTGGGCATCGGGTAAATCAAATGAGTAAAAGAAATATAAGTCCTGCAAATATTTATGTCGGACTAAATGTTAATACTGTGTGTACGGGTTTTTTTTTTTGCAGTAAACATATAGACTACTTTTTTTTTGTATTGACAGTGACATGACATTTATTAATGATAAATTATATAATATAAATTTACTTAATTATTTACCTCCTGTGCATTTAGGTTTGCACCGATAGCAGTTTGCATGTTTTGCTGCTACATGTTTCTGTAAGACCGAGCGAGGATGAACCTTGATGCCCATTTTCTCTGACACCTGACCCCGCCTACATTTAGTGAAATCCCCTTTTAACAAACTCACTCATTTATTTATTGTTCATTTTGTGTTTTCCACAGTTCCTAAACGTCCCTCAATCTAGTCCCGGACTTGCTGCCCCTCAAGGCCGCCAAGTAGCTCATTCTGCCCACAAAGAGATAGATGAAATGAGCAAGTGATATATTTGTTTCTGTAGGCTGAACTCCAACATTAGGCTATTCTTGGAAAATGAAGAGGAATGAAATGTTTCCAGGACTGTGCCAGGAGAAAAGTGTAATGGCACGCTTGGCACCGAGGCTAAAGATGCAGTTTTTAGCAGCTTTTCACCAGAAGTAATTTCATTAGATTGATTGATTGATTTGTGCTATGTGTAGTGAAGCTAAAGGACAAGATTTGTTTCTTGTTTTTAGATGATGATTGGGTGGAAAGGATCATTTATGCTAAAAGCGGGGAAGCACATGCAAAAACTGAAATTAAAGACAAAAGCCTGCGTCACTAAAAACACACTTTGTTGTTAACCAGGCTGGTTTTCTTTTTAACATCTTGGATTTTACTTTCTTGAAAACCTATTTCTTTTCAGTGACAATTTCAGCAGGATGGGGCAGTAAAAAGCGCGAAGACAGACGTGCGAAGATGATGCTCTTGGCTACGTGAACATTTTTTAATAGTATGCCAGTGGTTGAGAGAGGGCGCTGAATAAAATGTTGTCTAGGGCACAAAGACAGCCAAGGCCGTTCAAAGGTGTTTGGCCTTTGCTCTGTGTGCTGGCTTTGGTAATTTAAGAGCCACTGTGACATTTCAGACTCGTCGTTGGTGAAGGGGAATAAAGGAAGTCTTTGTGGCGGGGTCGGAGTGGTACCTCTCACCACGTGTGACCTAAATATACAATTGTGTTCCTTCGTTGTTTTACTGTGAGTTGTCATCTGAGATTTAGTTGGAGTTCCCTCTCATACCTCATATTTACATTAACCTTATTACTGATGTTGTCTTTTTTTTTTTGTCAGGGATAAAATGGGAATCCCTCCTCTTAAAGTTCGTCGAGTTAGTGAGATAGTTAAACGTCTCCACTGGCAGCACTGACAGCAGATTGTAAACTGATAGTGAACCCCACAGACTAACACCTTGTGGAAGAGCTGGTTTATAATCAAAAATTCAGTTTGAATGCTTTCCCTGTAAATATTTTCTTTCCCCTCTAATGCTGATGCTAGCAGACATCCTATTTCCTTCGCTTTGGGAGTTGAAGCTGATGGTTTGCAGCATCTGCAGTAGGCTCCTGTGGGTTTCAACCTGACAGCTTGTCTCCATGAAGGCTTGGTAATGAGAAAGACTGTGTTCATCCTGTCTACATGTGTCAGAATGACACATACACAAGTGTTTTAGAAGCTCGTGCACACTGTAGTTTCCTTTAACATCGCTGGCAAGTAAAACAACCAAACGGCGATGACAATATTTAGACATTAATCTATGCTATCTATTTGTCTAAGTTATTAAAGTATTTTTTTTGAACTCTTATGGCATGTAATTCAATCTAAAGGTGACGAGTGTGGAGTAAAAATGCCAAGCACTAACACTCTTGGGTGAGGCCATCACAGTCGCTGTCAAACTAAAGTGGTCCTCTTGTTTGAAAGGTTAAGAGCAGCAATGGCGATATTGTCTGCAACGTGTGTGCGTTTATAGATTTTATTGCCACTTGGGGGCAGCACAAAAAGTTATGAACACAGTATAAACTCATAAACCTAATACCCATATTTCTGTCCACCTGGAAAATGTATCATTTCAACATTCAGTTTTCAAAATTCATAGATTTTTTAAAACGGTTTCACTCTTAAAACAGTAAAATTGCAAGTAAAGGGAAAACAGCTGTTTCAAAGAGATTAAACAGGTTGATAAAACTGCAGCATACCTCGGGTTGGTGATAATGTTATGTGGGGTTATCATTACCTAACCTAACAACTGAGAACGACGACAAATCTCAATGTTCACGTGTTTTTAATGAATACTTCCTTCACAGAAAGAAAAGACACTAATACTCACAGTACCAAATTTATTCCTGCCATCGGTTTGTCATAAGTGACGTCTTTTTCACACCAGATTTGACCGTTATTATTACAGACCTGGTCAAGTAGAATTAAGAAGCGGTGAAATGTGCTGTGAAATAGCATGGACTGCTTGAATAAGCATGCGAGACTGTGGTTTGTGGTTCACCAAAAACCAAAAGAGACACATTTAAAAGCTCTGTTCTTATTGTTTCTGCCAAAGATGGTGAAAGGGGAAATTCTTCATTGTTTTCTAAAAAAGAAACTTGATTTATGAGAGAAGGTGTTAGCAACCTCAATTTCTCTACCTTATTTACAAAAAAGTGATTTAATTACTTTATTTTGCATACAAACATATTATATTTTGTTTGTATGCAATATATAATATAAAATACATATTTTGTTTGTATATTTAGCATATATTGTTTGAATCAAGCAGTGCTGTTTACTTGACGTGAAAAAAAACTAAGCTAAGAAGACATGGACATCAAAAGCTTTCATCCCATTTTTTTTTTTTTTTTTGCATTTTTATATTTGACGTCATCCTCCATTTAACTGGTAATACTTTGTTTAGTACTCCATGAAAAAAGTGCCTTCTTTATTTTCTCTGTACTTCAATGTGGATTTTAAAATGTGGATGGCCTTGAGGCTGCCTTGCAATAAAGACTAAGACTGTGTTCACTCGGTGGCTGTTTTGTCTCCTGACCTGGCCTAACATACAGAAAGCCTTTCAATTAGTCCAGACTCTCCGAGAGAACAGGTTGTATTAAATACTAGCACAAAGTGTCTGTGACCCTGTTTAACACACAAGGGGATCCACCACACAAGTATAATGACGCGTGTCGGGGAAGCTCACAGCACATCTCTGATAGTAAGTTATTTTTAAAATCCTCAATAGAGAATGTGACGTTATGTCATGATCTGCTAACTGTTGGGGGGCGAGATTGCCATCCTGTGATCTATCTGACCTGTTCACTACTTAGTGAAGGTACTTAGAAAGGTAACGCAAGACTTATCTGCTGACCTACTATGGCAGCAGCGCTGACCTAGACTGGTGACGCCTCCGGACGCCTAATACTAAGGACCACATCACACTGGTGTGGCTGAGCACTTTGGTAGATTGATCCATCCATGATGAGCGGAGAGAATATTTCCTTCTAAACAACAAAATCGTCACTCAAACGCTGAGTTTGTCAAAGCCCTAATATAAGGCGCTGCACAAAAGCACTGCTCCTAAACCTTTCTATGGGAGGGTAAACCTGTAATACAGCATGTAGTGCTTTGATCTGAATACTTGGTACTTTTTTTGCCTAATTGTGACATGTAGTATTCCAGAAATAGATATCATAGATTAAAGAAGACGTCAGATGTGATTGTTGGAAGCTTGGATCCCTCAGTTGCATGTAAAGGATGTACTGTGAGACTGTCTGTGGATACTCTCTGAATCTACAGAACTGGTGTTTACTCTCACTCGCCCTCCACTGAACAATTTGTTCCCCTCTGATGCACTTGTCCTCTGCTAAAAGTGAAACGGGAAAACCAGAGACAGAAATCACTCCACAGTGCTTAGCTGCTGTGAAAGCAAGATATTTATAATGTTTTCTTACTGGGTCATAGATCACAAACTCATCTTGAGACAACAGGGACATGTTTGGTCAGACGGGTTTTTCCAGGAAGAGCAGGAGTAAAAATGGCATTTTCCGTTCACAAGTGGACTGGAACAAAGGCGGGACATGGTGTGGTTGACAGGTTATCCTTCAGTTTGAAATCACAGTGCAGCGAAGGACTTTTTGACTAGGTTTTAAAATCCCACAGTTCATGTTTGTCACATTTTGCAAAACAGGATGAAACTCAGTGAGAAAGTGTGTGTGTGTGTTGATAGAGAATTAATTTGCTTATCATTATCACAAGTGAGGTGTGGAGCATCAGCAGGGAGAACACACATGCAGACAAGGCAGGTGCAGTGAGGTAACTTTATTAGAGAATTAGTGAACACAAGATGAACAAGATGAAAAACGAAACTCCACAGAACATAGACAAAAATCTGGCAACATAGATTAGGAATATATATATTATATGTGGGGGAGCTAATGGAGGAAGTGGCAGGTTTGAAGGTAGGCTGTGAATGTCCAGTAAATGGTGTTGGAACGATTGAGCAGATGGCTCAAACTGGGAGTCAGGTGACGGGCAGGGAAAATGAGGAAAATATGAGGATGAAAAATGACAGCAGACAGTTGCCGAGTGGCCGAAATGAACAGGGTTGAAACAGCAATTAACTCTTTTCCAAACGACTGATCACGCTAATATTGTTACTGTGTCGTGAGCGGTTGGACTTTTGCAGATAGTCCTGGATCCTTCCGCGTGTTGTTTTAGTGTATAACAGTATTAGTAGAGGACAATTTGCCATTTAATCTCTTAAAAGTGAACAGAATTGAGTCAGACAGAACATGAGACAGAAACAGATAAATGGGGTTTCAAGAAATTAAACCCCCACCAGGAGATTGCAACTGGTGCTGATGACTCGTGCTGAAGATGATGTGATTTTCCCATAAAGGGCCCTTACGGACGTGAACATATGACACGAGTGTAGAGTGCTGTCCGGCCACAGTAATAAATCAGATGAATGCTATGGCTGTGATCCAGAAAAATATTAAACTGAAGCTAAATTTCATAGGGGCCTTATTCTGTAAGTCTGCATCAAGCTCAAGCATTTCCTGGTTGTGTATCAGGAACATGGTGGAGACTAAGAGACCACAAATCATTAACTCTGTCTGTTCACTTTATCCTCGTAAACGTGTGCAGAAACCACTAACCATCCATAGCTGCACACACAGTCTGCACGTTAACAATGTGGAAAATTGGGTTGAGCCTACCTGAGTTCTATGGTGGCTGCTCGTTCAGAGGGCACACTGGTCCCTTAAACAAAGGACACTTTGGGACAAGAATCCTGGCATAGGAACTGTAACATCTTTATCATTCGTATTTAAGAGCAAACCAGACTGTGAGGCTCGTTGTTTTGTTGAATCTCGACAGAATATCACAAGTGCAATAAAGTAATTTTTTTCTTCGATGCCTGGATTAAAAACACCACGCTGGTCGTAAGCTACATTTAATCTCCAGCTACAGTGTGATGCATTTTGCTAGTCCAAGTAGAAAATCTGAGTATATTCTCTGGATGATTGAATAGGAGTAATGAAGCTTAGAAGGAATGTTCCCTCTCCCTGCAGCAGAAAACACTGGGATCCTGTCAAGTTGTTATTGTCCAGCAGCACTATAATCTCAAGGTCTTCGGAGTGCTTCTGAGAGACAGACAGGGCGAAACACAGGGAAAAGGAGAGTGGAATGAAGAGAAAGTCTGTGTGTTTATCAGACCGTAGGATTTGCACAGACTGCCAGCTTTGAGAACCGCATAATGACAATTGAGCAGCCAGCACACATGGAAAAGTTTTATTGATGTTTAAACTGAGCATAAGCAGGAATGTTTAGCATTTGGGCTCCGGCGTCATCTCCTCCTGCAGTGAAACTCCGTGAGCCTGCCCACAGAGCTTTAGGAGTGACTGTAACAAATCCTCACCTGCGGGGAAACGAGAATCAGAGCCTTGAGGTGGAGTTGATTAAATACTGGGCAACAGCAGCGGTGCTTGCACTGCACAGCAGCACAGAAACAGCGAAAGAGTGGGTGCATGATTGTGTTACACTGAGCTGAATCCGTCTCTTTGTTGATTATTAACAAATACGTACACCGTCATTGTCATCACACAGTGTTTTCAATTTTATCCCAGGTTTGAGAAATTCCAAAACCTGGGATTGGACATTACGTTGAGATCTTAGTGTGTATGATAGCAATGGTTTCAACTGTATTTTCTCTGTAGAGAAAGGTAATAAAAAAGCCCTTTAAAGATCGTTAAACCAATGAACTTTGACATAATTAGTTCTGATGTGAATACTAGAGAAATTAATAAAATAGGTTGATTATTTACTTTTGCTACTCTTACTGTATCTGGCACATTTTCTCACACCAACTCAGTTTCTAATTAAGACATTTGTCCATGATGCACTTTCTCTATTTCCAGTCCAGAGGAGCGAGACCTGTGTGTGAGGTGCAGGGGCAGCTCCCTCTCCCTCTCACACACAGCACACACTCACTCTCAGAGGCTGTGTCTTTAATCCCCCCCTACACTCACACACACATATAGTGCAGTATGTGTTAGAGTCTGAACATTACGTGTGTAATTCCATCCACTGTATAGTGCTCTCAAAACCTGAAATCCAAAAAGCAGTGTACGTGACATGTGCCACTTATGAACGTGCAGCCAAAATACCTGCTAGTTTACATGTGAGAGCGGAAACTTGAGGAGCTCTCGCTCTGTTCATCTAGCCAGAGGCCGTAACATATGGGCTGAGAAATGTACAGTTTCCGACTGCAACACTCGTAGTTGTTTCTGGTTGTTAAGTTGTTCAGCTGAACAGCCGCCTGGAGCCCACGCACTCAATAGTACAGACTTAATGATTAAAAGTAATCATTAGCCAGCCGATTGTTATGGATGCATTCGTAAATTCAATTTGAAATTAAAACTGTTGTTTAGAAATTCATTGTTTTTAGAGGGTTCAGGGCAGGGGCAGTGTTAGTGATTTGGAAACTGCAGTTAAACCACCACACAGTAAAAATACATTTTAAAAGTGTCCAGCAATGAGCAAAAGAGTAAAAGAGACGTATCATCAAGTCGTACCTACATACACTTAACATCTTTTCAAGGTGAGGCCTTAAATACTGATATAATGGATGAGTAACAATCCAGCACATTTTACTTGTTATTTTGAGTAAAATAAAAAGTGCTTTGATATGAGCTCTAAGGATCACATCCAACGTATTATCATCCATTCATTTAACACCCAAAGATTTTGCAAATTATTTGTTAAAGTTGCCGCTCAAATGAACCAACCCACTCCTCCCACTACTACTGCTGTTGCTGTTTGCTACTTAACAATGTTAATTTATCTGCAGAAGTTTGTTTTTCTTTTTTCTGATCAAAAGAATTAGAAAAACTACTGTATAGTAATGTGGAATAAGTGTAAGTAGTGGATCATTAAGCACCATTAGTAAAAAAGTAGTAACATAAATATCTTAACGACATCCATCTCTAAGTATTTGTTAGGTTATGCTGAGGAAGCGACAGAGAACCAGAGAGTCAGGTCAGCGTCAATATTGCAGTTTCAGTCAATAATAATTCAAGGAGACATGCTTTTGCCCCAAATGCTGCAAATCACCATAATTCCACCAGGAGATATCGAGCATATGCAGCCAGAGTCAGGCTGGGAGCTGAGTGGCTGACGCAGAGCTAAGTGGTTTGAGTCTGGTGCCATGATTTGGCAGAAAGGGTGTGTTTACAAAACCGAACATGTTAAGAAATCTGGTAGAGGCAATTTATTGATCATTTTACTGAATGTGGTAATGGGCTTTGTTGAAAATATTGTTTATTTAGAAAATGAAGTTATCATTTAAATCAATGCAAAGCTACTAAAAATGAAAACTGAAAACACTGTGTGTTACAGAGAGAAACCAAAATTCCACAATGAATATTGAATATGAATATGTTTATCAGTGTAATGGCAAAGTGAGGCCCCTCTGGTGCTCAGAGAACCGGGGTTACAGCAGGTAACCTCCATTCACGTCTGTTGTGCCAAGACAGATCGAGTGGAAGTCCAGCAATTAAAATCTAACGAACAAGGCTGGTGTCGGCCTATAAAAATAAAACTGACCAATTGATGTTATGAACATCACCGAACAGAGTCAGTCCCTGCTATGTCTTATTCATAGAAACTATATCCAAAAAGAAAATCCTCAATGGATAACCACTGGGCTGAATGCATGTTAGATGCATGAATGCATGATTGTCAGTCAGTACAGTTAGCGGCTTGTTTTTCGCTGTGTGTCAAAGGTCAAGCGAGCTTTCAATGACAAATTGTTCCCATTTGCTTCATTTACTTCAGTAAGAATCAACCCCTTTAACAAGTGCTGTCTTTCAGGAGGAGGCGACTGATTTTGGCTGCCTGTCAGGCCTATAGGTTATATAACAGTGTTCGGAATCTCTTCGCTGTGGCACATGGAAAAATTGGCACGGAGCTGCGCTAACAAAGGCAGTAGCTTGTGTCTAATGAAGCAGTGCAGTATTACTCAGTAATGAAAACATGTTTGTGACCAGAGACATTCTGCTTAAGCTGCCTTCAGTAAATCCCCAGGGCTACATCTGGGGTTGAACGTGGACCAAAGGAAAGTGCCACTCACAATCTGCCTGTGGATTTACACTGTTCATCTGTGAATAGGTGTCATTGTAAATTTTCATTTATTCATTTTGCATTTTCATGTTTAAAGTAGTACAAAACACAAAAGCATTGATGGACAGTGGTTTTCCCTGAATTGGTTGTTGATGGTGATTTTTATTAGACAGTTACATCGATTACCTTGATAAGTTTCTATATTTGTTGCAAAAGAGGTGAGTAATACCAAGCTAACCCTGCCTTTTTTCAAAGCACATTAAAAATTAAACACTAAACAAACTAATCTGAAGGACACTTCTCTAATCAAACAGAACTCCTATTGTAATTGCAAACGTTAACCGACTCAACTGTAACTTAAACACATGCAAATCCGTAGCATTAAGGCAAATCTTTAATTAGTAAAGAAAGGACTCATCTCGCGTGTATGAGATGCCTGGAGGAAATATACAAACAGGATCCGGGAAAAGAACTCCACACGATACTGAATAACAGTTCTAGTGATTTATGTAGCTCATTAATGTTCTAGTTTGTATAGTGTGCAGATTTAAATTTCAGAGTAACACGGGGAAGCCTCGTGGCCATATTTACCATTGTAAATAAAATGTACCGCATACATAAATGTCAAACTATGCATATGGGCAGGTTGTGGCTAATTGTTTGGGGAAAGCAAAGTGCTGCTGTTTCCTGTCTCATTCATGGTCTCAACTTTTTTAACTTTATTGGAAAATAAATACATTGGAGAGAATGATTTTAGAATGAAGTTTCTCCTAGAAGATGTCTAATTTATGTGTAACCCTTTGCTTTTGTTTCTCACTGGGCATGCAATACATGTCAGGATGGCACCGGTGAAGAGCGATGAGGAGAAAATGCACAATACCCTCCTCAACTTCCAGTAAGATTTGCATTTTCCAGTTGTTTGCAGTATTTATATCTTCAACTTTATGTTCTGAAATTCAAAAGGTTTGGCACATCAACACCTATCCAGAAATAGTAGGTGAAATATTGGGGGCAAACATTAGGTATTTGCCAACTTTTAATATTCTAGCACAAGTCAGTCATGCACTTGTTTAGACCTGAAATGTGTGGGATGTGTGAAACACTTCTGCGCTCACATAGAGGACAAACGTAGGTCATCTTATTTTATTTTTATCATTGTTTTCAACTTCTGAAACCTCATTTCCTCAATGTCAAATTGACACAGATAAGAAAAAAAGCAGAAAGGCGAGAGAGACAAAGAATATTTGAATACCTGTGCAAATATCCCATACAGAATGAGCTTTAAAAAACCTTATCAAATCTTTTGGGAATTTTGTTTATTTGTGTGGCTATGATATGTTGATAAAAAATATGTGCATTTTTCTTAAAACCGTAAAATGTAAATGCAAATTGTTTTCATATTACACTGTGCCTTGTTATCTCAAAATCACCTTCATTTTCCCCATGACCTTGTTGTTTTTTGAGGAGGATATCTAAGGTGTTATCGCTGATATGAATAGAAATCTACAGCACAATGATAACCATAGATTTAACAAGTTGGACGACAAATTTATTGCTAAAGTAGGTACTGAAGCAGCCATGGCACAATAACACTTCCTCAATAAGTTAACAAGACAAAAGAGGTGCTTTTGAGATTTTTTTTATTTGAAAACAAAAAGTAAAGAAGGTGTGTAATACTTTTATGTTTACTACTGACAAATGATTTATGGATTTGAACATTTCTTGTAAAAGCTCCCAAATAATTGTAAATAAAACATACAATATCACTTCCCAAAAGTAAAGTCCATGTATTGATGCATCTTAATTTATTGCATGGATTTTGTTAAATGTTATTTTGCATCGTATATTTATAATGATATCAATTTAAAACTTGTACAGTTTTATTCTTAAGTCATTGAGAATTTTGAATTAGAAGGAATAATTAAAGTTGAATCTAAAGTTGAAAATCCATGAATTTTCAGGTTTAATATTCATAACCTGGATGTTGATACTGACTGACTCACTGTGCAGTCGCACTTTGTGCAACAGCGCCATTGTTTGCACTGAAAGCCAATCTCATAACTCCTCCCCTGAGCAGGCTCTTTAATTCCCATGAGGGTGATGCCCGGTTGCTAACTTAATAAGTCTTCTGGATGCAATCCCAGGGCACAACGTGTGCATCATGTTTGGCTGACAGACCTGCTCTCTGCTCAGCCGCCCTGCTCTCTGTGCTCTACAGTCACCACTGCAGCTCACGGCCGTCGCCGATTTTAGATGTGATGATGGGAGATATGTCTCTGCCAGTCGAATAACTCACCGGGACTTATGAATGAAAACTCATCTCACAGAACAGGGACAGTAAGAGGGAGAACATGTCATTACATTAGGTAAGTTTTACACCGTGAAACAAGCAAAAAGAATCACTGAAGTTACTGCTACGTTGGATGTTTGCAGTGTAAACATATTCGATATTTCAAAATGTACAGTTACTTAAAGAATGTGTCTTTTTCCTCCATCCTGCTTAAGGTTCAATGAGTGACTTGAACTCTAATGATTTTCCCTTATACGCTGGGTTCAAAGAATGCTCTGTATTGTATTTTGTGGTGCAAAGTCACTGGCTTTAAATCCTTAGTGGTGTTATAAATGTTGTGCCCAGAGGCGGCCGTCCTGATAGGGTTCAGCACATTTTCTGTCACATGTACATGCTAGGAATACATAAGTAGGCTAATCATTTTGCTCATTATTCTTTTTGCCAGGAGGTTTCTGTCCTGGTGTAACTGTCAAAGCATAATGGTGGCATTTAAAGGGATCTGGACCAAGGACTTCTGGAGGGCTGTATCTGGAGAATACCTGGCCACTCTCATCTTTGTCCTTCTTGGTCTGGGCTCCACAATTAACTGGGCTGCAGACCAGGAGAATCCTCCCCCAGCCAATCTAGTCCTCATCTCGCTGTGCTTCGGCCTGAGCATCGCCACCATGGTGCAGAGTTTTGGCCACATCAGCGGCGGACACATTAACCCGGCCGTCACCGCTGCTATGGTTGTAACCAGGAAGCTGAGCTTGGCAAAGGCCTTGTTCTATATGGTGGCTCAGTGCCTGGGAGCTATCACAGGAGCCGGGATCCTTTACCTTGTCACACCCGCTGCTGTTAGGGGGTCTCTGGGTG
Source organism: Channa striata (assembly GCA_033026295.1). Taxonomy (NCBI): domain Eukaryota; kingdom Metazoa; phylum Chordata; class Actinopteri; order Anabantiformes; family Channidae; genus Channa; species Channa striata. The sequence goes on along the minus strand of CM065185.1, from coordinate 10,502,331 downwards.
TGACCATGGTAGGAACCTGTATTCATTTGTAAACACGTTCATTTGTGTGTGTCATTGTAATTTTCCTACAGTTTATAACAAAAATCTTCATTTTTTTCAAGGTGAACTCCAAGATCTCATTAGGCCATGCCTTTCTTGTGGAGCTCCTCATCACATTTGAACTGGTCTTCACCGTCTTTGCCACCTGCGATAACAAGCGGGCAGACCTGAGCGGCTCTGCTAGCTTGGCTATTGGTTTAGCTGTGGTGATTGGTCACTTATTTGCAGTAAGTCCCTTCCAGTGAAGCGAACATAACACAGATATGAGATAGAAGTTAGTTACAGCAGGAGTTTCTGAATTATTTTTTAACCCAGGTATGTTCTATATATTTGTGCCCAACTGCATTATATAATAACCATGATGTTCTCACAGCAAGATTTTATATTTTATATAAAATACCATATGCAAGTATAATTGCAGCGCCTACTTTGCTCGCAACACCCGCAGTGCAACACAGATTTAAAGATTCATACAAAACGCACGTCGAATTCAAGACACCACATTAAAGGATAGTAGAACAAAACTCTTTCCAAGTGCAAGCTGTTATAGTACGAAATGAAAACTGGAACAGTGATGCTTCCTGAGAAAGTGAAGGCGCATCACAGCATCTATTCTTTAATGTGTGATATTGCTCACTTCTTTGTGGTTCACACCCACGTGCACATCTTTATTGGAGGCTGCTACTGCATGGCAACAAATCTCTGGGGTCTCCCTGAACCCTGCACAGCAAATGAACACGCAGGGAAATAAATGTAAGCTCTCACACTGCTCAGCTGATTTCTCCTTTGGACTATTTAACAAATCCATATATAAATTTGGACTTTTAAACAGCGTTCTATTTAGGATATTTATAAACCACAGCAGCATGGACACAACACATATATTGTGATAATGTCAGATAAAGTAATGATGTTTCATTATTTAATCTGAAAACAGTGTTTTTACGTCATGTAGATTCCTTATACGGGGGCCAGCATGAACCCTGCGCGTTCTTTTGGGCCAGCAATGATCACGCTTGACTTTGAGAACCACTGGGTAAGACACACTCCCTTACGAGGATGAGCCTTCTTCCTGAGTTTGCATGGACACATTATTACCTGGTAACTCCAGATAATGAGCATGTGCTGCTTGTGTTACAGATGATAAACCAGCGTGCTGTTTAAAATGGCATCACCGCATATTGTTATGAAGAGAATTTATTTGCAGTAGCTAATGATGATCTTGTATGATTGTCGTGAAGTGTGAGTGCAGAATCTATGGTACGTTAGAATGACACTGGTCCTCTGAACTATTTACAGGCAGCATGGTGTCATGTTGTGTGTGTGTGTGTGTATTGGGTGATATACTTAATAACTATCTCGGAGGCTAGCATCATATTCAGAAGCATTTATTCTTATTTCCAAATGTTTGATACTGCAGAAACTGAGGTACTTGTCTTTGATAAAGGTTGGCACCCTGCAGGACAGTTTCAGGAAAGTTTTCATTTTCACTTTTTTGACCGTGTTTACGCTACATTGTGTTATGATATATACATTGTGAGTCATTTTAATCCTGTCTTATGGTAGGTTTACTGGGTGGGGCCCATTCTGGGGGGCATCCTGGCTGCTGGCCTGTATGAGTACCTCTACTGCCCTGACCCAGAGATAACGAAGAGGCTGAAGCAGGTCTTTCAGAAAGACTCATCCGGGAAATACAGGGAGGTGGAGACAGAGGACATTGCCATCAGGCCAGGTTCCACTCAAACCATCAATCTGGAGAACACAGAGAAAAAAGATCCATTTCAGGACTCAACAGGAGAAGTGTTGTCTTCCGTATGACTATCACATGCACTGGAAATCGAGACTAACCTGTAAAGCATGATGTCAAACAAACATTGAAGACGGAGATGAGTCCTCTACCCTCCAAAGTAAAATACAATTTCTGGTCAAAAACCTAATGTGATTCTATTGCTGAATTCCACAAACACAAACAGTCTGTTCAGTTCTACTCCTTAGGTCCTGAGCAATTGTGTTGCGGTGTTGGCATGCAGCGCACGTTGTGCAGCGCAGAATAACAGCCAGCAATACATTGTGTTTGGGAATATGTGTAGGGTCAACCAATTATGTAGGGTCATCATGCTGAATTGGAGAAGTGAAGAAGCAAAATGCAAGCTAGTTATTTTTGGATTAGTGTCACATTTGGTCCATGTACTGTATATATAATAACAGGGGAGATTTTCCTTGTGATCATTAAGCACATTACAGGTTCTAAGCGGTGTAAGATAGCTCTGACCAGCTTTATTATCAGGGCTGTGTTACACCGCTCTCTATTTTCAGTGCATTTGTCAGCAAAACAATCATCATTACGGGCAGATTGGGTTTCTGTACACGTTTATCTCTCTCTATTTTTTATCTAATTTATCGTCTCTATAACTGTGCTGTGATTAGCTTTTTTCTTTTTTTTCATATAATTAAAATATACTTATATTGTATGTTGTAGATCTAGATTTGGTTCTTGGAACACATTTCTTAGCATGATTTCCTGTGTTTCATAAAAAGTATTTAATTTATTGATGTCTGGCTAATCTCTGTAATTTAGTGTGAAAGTTTAATGTACAAAAATTGTAATTATTCAAAGATTAGTGAAAGATATTTAGTAATTCCAATAATGCTTTTTAAAAGGTAAACAGGAGAGCTACATTAATCCACTGTGAGACATCTAGTTGCCACACCTAGTTTTTTTTTTCACTTGAGTCACTGGTTTCTGGTAGTAGGAGCTGGGCACTGGGGAAAGAAGAGGTTCGGTGATAAATTGGCTCATCTACCTTTAGATTATGTCTCACTATGTCTAGATAAATGTCCACGGTATGTGTTCCCCGTGAGTTAGTTCCCGGAGAATAGCTTCATGTAATCTCATTCCATCAGCGCGAGCACAGGAAATGATACCTCATTGTGAAAAGAAATAGAGGTGATCCGTTATGTCTACACTTTATTTCCTTTGCTAAAAGAACAGGTGCAATTCAATCCTTTTCTATAATGTGGAGCGAATTATCAGCTCTGCTGATACTGCTGCATCAAATGAAGTTGTCCACGTGGAGAACCAATATTGAGCTTGCAAATCTAGAATGCCAGTGTTATTCAGATACTAAATCAAAATTGGTTTTGCTCCTGCATGGACCAACTCCCCCATTTTACCTTTTTCTTCGTGAAAGTGCAGTTTTTTTCATGTGGCAACAGCTTCCCCTACTGGCCACAACGTCAGTGAGCTACTGTGCAATAAATGCTCCCATTTGTATTTCTCCAAGGGAGGGCAGCCACGAGCTTCGGATGCAGAGGTTACACCGAAGACCTGGATCCACACAAGTCTGAGCCACATTAGATTTGAACTCACACAGGCCCCTACTTCATAAGAACACACAGGATTATCATGTTTGCCATAATCCCATAATACAAGAAAACTAAGTCAAACATATTCTTACCAAATTGTATATTTTCTATATTTTTTGCAACTTTGGGAGTGTATGAGAACATTGTGGCATGTTTACTTTCATTCAGATGTTTAAATTGAACAGCATTCTAATTACTTTTATGTATTTAGCATTACAGACCTGCAACCTTTTGCTGTGTGAATGCTTTTCTTCAAGGCTTACTTTAGTCAGAAATGGACAGCGCTGAATTTCTCATCAGCACCATCCTTTACCTGCAGGCATGCTGCATGTGTCCCTTAAGGCTGCTGTGTCTCAAGGCCACAGCTACTGTACATTTAATCATCTTTATAGCCCAAATGAATGAGTACATAAATCTGATATTTCACGCATTGACTATTTCCTCCTGGGACAGATTATAGGGAATGGGCTCACTCAGATTTGATTTATTGGCCCTTGCTCATCGAAAGATTAAAACGAAGAAGACAGGTGTGGATAGCAGTCCGCGTTGGATTGGAACTTTAACTTTTGTTAAGAATTTCATATTGGTGGTGGAGGATGAAATGTTAAAAAAGTGCCAGCGATAGAGACCCAAACATCGCTGCAATTCACAGCATTGTATTTTCCAAAGGCTATATAATCCCGTGCTGTAAAGTGCCAATCAACCTGGGTCTTCATTAGAAAAATGTCCTCTCTGCGTGTTGACAATCTTCCAAAAAAACGCTGCAGACATCTCAATTAGGCAAAAGCAAATAGGAAGTGACAACACATAATAAACCAGCACTTTTTCGGCTGTCTGTCAACATTTTGAACGATTTATCGGTGAGACGAACAGCAACGTGATAATGCATGAACAGTCTTTGAGGTTCACTTCAAATGCTACAAGAATGGCTATACGATGACGATATTCCATAGCCAAAACTTCATTTGTAGATCATAGAGATGCCTGTAAATTACATCTCAAAGTGCATCTCATACTTAACTGAAGAAAAACAGATTTCGTGCAACTTGAAAATTCAGATTCTCTATTCCCAGCATACAACAGAAGGGGCAAAAGATAAAACACACACCTTAAAGATCATTAGCAATTAATATTTGGGGATTCATGAAGAAAAACAGCGTTAAACACTTGTTTAATAATTCATACTATAAACAAGAAAGTCTCCCACTTCCTTAATAATTTAGACGTAAGCTAATGTTGATTTATTCAGGAAGGTCTCTGCCACCAGCACCGCCTGGAGTGCCCAAATTTGAATTAAAGTAGGACAGTAGCAGGCGAGTCTGTAATAACATTTGTATAATTTTATTATTGCTCTGGGCTCAGTTCATTTCCTCCTCCAGTAGCTGCGTGAAATTGTTTGATTCTGGAAACTGCCTTGAGTCTGCGGCTCTGGGGTTGGAGGGTGGTACAGGAACAGGAAGGCATGCGACACTCTCTCTCTCTCTCTCTCTCTCTCTCTGTCTGATGCTGTCACAGACATAAACACACACGCACACACACAACGCTGTGTACACACAGACACACATGCAGAAAGAGAGATAAATAACTTTGTTATTGTGGGTTTTGTAATACTGTTACATTGGCTCACTTAATAACTCAAGCTGTCTTGAAAATATGATTGATACTCTCACTCACCTTGTCACTTATGATAAATATTTTATTGCATTTATGTGAGATAGCTAGGAAGTGGAATAACTCATTCATTACATTATCACATCATATAAATATGAGAGCTCGTGTTTACGTCCCTTTCCAGTAGGAGACTGACATTTCTCGTAAATATTAGTCAAAGAAAGACGCTTTCGCTGTTTGTGTCTTAGTTTGCACCACATCTGATGCCAATTCATCTTTTTTTTTTTCAACTTAAAAATTATTTCATTTCTCCTCGCCCACGAGGAGGAATTAAACTTGATAATCATTTGGAGGTTTACTAAACTATCAAGTCTTATCATGGGATTTCTAGTTTGTGGTGTTCCCCAACTTTATTGTGATTTTGTTTATCAGCGATAGGACTATCATTTCCAAAATGGTAATTTAGAAAACTCTGATTACTCTAACACAAACAATCAAGTTTGGGAGGTATTAGCTCATGTAACACACACCTGAGACCCCGGTGGCTTTGACACAGGAAGGGAGGGTGGAGAAGTTCTGATTGGTTTCCTCAGGGCTCTGCTTCCAACTTCCCACCCGCACACATTCCCTCACTCCTCCCCCTCCTCCCCGCTCCCCCTTCAATTCCTTTATGCAGAGCAGCCCAAACTGCAGTTTGATGAAACACATTTGTTTGACTTAACTCTTGCTTCGCCATCACGGCTAAATCTCGAAGGCCTGTCAGTGTAATTTGGCCCAACAGCAATTGGGTTAATGAGAGGATATATGTACAAGTGTGGGACTTGACCGGAGGAGCTGTTTTCCATTTGGGTTTGGTCTGCTTGTGTTATTAGGGAAACCTTTATTATTGTTGCCCTCTAGTGGGAAGCATATAATAGGATTACATTTTATTAGAGCCTCCCAGCATAACCCAAGCAGCCCCCCCCCACACCCCCACACCCCACCCTCCTTGTCTCTCTTCCCCTCGTAGTGTCACCGACTCCTCCGTCCACTGTGGATGGGATGGGTGCGTCTGGGGCCAAAAGGGAAGCCAACAAGTGGGGCATACACTAAGGATTCCTCATCAACAAGTGATTTGTCAAAACGAAATCTTGATTTTTCTGTCACATTTGCAAAGAGCCGCTTTTCATGAACAGAACTCTGCAAACTCCGCTCTGCAAAACTGTACTACCTCAACTGAACAGTGATGCAGAGACACGTCTACGAAAGTTCGCACACACAAAGTATCTGGAGAAAGGCATGAAACAACTAGTGCACAGGTGTCTTTGTTGTGGCTGTTTTCTAGTGAACGGAACAAAAGCTCCTCTATCGTGTAATTACAATTGTTAACATGGAACCTTGTGAGAGCCATATTTAGACTTCACTGTAGCGATGAATACATTCTCCAAAGCTAAAATTTCATTGTGCCAAAGATAATATTTGATGAACAGTTCTGGCCTAAAAGTGTGCAACCCTGCAGGGCAGATTGAGTCAGGCTCTGGAGCAGTTTCAGCACTTTTCCTTATCCATCCCACTCCATTACATAACCATGGGCCATTAGAGGGGTGTGGTGAGTGTGGAAGCAGTTATTAATATGATCTGAGGCTAAACCAGCGTTACTGTTAGACCATGTTGACTTGCAATGGTCGCAGTATGTTGAAGGAGTTTGTTTGCTCTATCACAATGCGCAACCAGGTCTAAACAAGGATAAAATAGGAACTTCAGTTTGTCAACTGTGATATTCCAGTTTTGAATTAAAATATGCAACTTTTGCTAATCTGATCAAACTATTTTCATTTTCATAAAACTTGTGTCTGTTTTACAGGGTTCCTCTCCTCTCTTGTGTGTATGCTTTATAGACCCTGTGATGTCATTCAGGCTAGGCAGTTTTTGTTTGGGGCTAACTCACATCTGTAACCAATCTGGATAATTTGTCCACCAAAATATGCCGCAGCCAGCCAATGTTGGCCTGCAGTCGCTGCTGTAGCAGTTATATCCAAGGAAAATACTACTCCTCCACCACCGCACTGAATAAGGACTTTGTTTTTTTGGCATCAAGCACCAAATGCATTTAAAGATCTCCACTGGTTAGTTTCGGCAACATCTGATGCATATTTTAAATTCTGAGGTGAGAGGATCCCATAATGAATGGGATCCATTTGCGTGGAAAATGGATAACGTATGGGATTTTAAGGCCCGGGGTGCTCGCTGTTCACCAAAGATTGTCAGACTAATGGCACAAATATGTGCGTATATCCTTAGTAGTTGAGGCCTGGTGTATTGTGTGCCAGTCACTAACCACTGGGATAAATAACTTTGTCCTAACACTTTAATCCTGTGTTTGTTTTCCTGCGGGACACGCTGGTCAAAAGGTGGAAAGTTTGATAATCACTGGATGAGATGGAGAAGGGACAGCTGGCACTTCCTCAAAAGTAATTCTGTTTATCATCTACAGAGGATGCTCAGAGAAGGGAACTCTTTTGATGAAGAGGACTGAAAAATGCCTTTGTTTGTAATGCGCTGGCATCCATCAGTCACTGGTTCCATGCTTTAACTGCAAAACAAACGCCCCAGATTTACTTTTCTCCGTGGATGATTGTTGAAATATGCAACCTGTTCATAAATATTCATTTCAAATCTGTGACTTCTCCAGTATATTTATTATTCTCTGTTATGTGTTTCTGGCTCTCACCGTGGTTGATGTTACAATAACACAGCTGAACTGATTTGCTCTCAGGCGTTGGTAAAAAAAAAAAAAAATTATAATAAGTGGATGGTCACTACAGTAGGGGGCGCAAATGTGGGTATTTCAGCCTTATCCCATGATGGCTGGGAATGACTGTGTGGACTTCACAGTTTCACTTCAGTTTCCAGGTGTGCACAAACTAGTACTCCTCACTGTTCTTACCTCACCGTACTGTTCACATGGAGGGATTTCATGAAATGAATGACTTTAAACACAAACGTGATTCTTTTACTGTCTACAACCCCTCAAGTGATTCCAAAAGCCTCAGAAGTGCCTCAATCTTGCTGAAATCATGCATGGCTGAACATTTGAAATGAGCTCGCACATCACCCTCAGGCACTGATTCAAACTTGATTGGGGCAAGGCAAGCTGCAAGTGCTTATTTATACAACTACGTCATTTGGAGGTTGTCCAAGGGGAGGAAAGAGGCTGAAAGAGATTACAAAAGAGAAAGTACAGAGTGAGAATTTCATTAACCACATTCTATTTAATTAATAAGTTGATCCCAGGCTAATCAACAAGTTGCCTAATGCACATGCAGTATGGCATGTGTTAAAGAAACAGGCTAAATAGGTTAGATGTCTGAGAGGTAGGGGGGGAAAAAATCAAAGGACTCCACCAACAATCTATATAATCATCATCATCTGCTGCTTTTCCTCCCTGGCAAAGAAACACTCCATCCATTTGTAGAAATCGCCCGGGGGAACGTTACATCAAAACTAATCATAACGATTAAAATCAACTTCTCTGCGAGAGGGAGGCAATAGGCAAGTTGGAGGCAGGAGGAGTGAGGGTGTTGTAAATGCAGAAAAAAAAATTATTTCTTCATTTGATTTTATAAAAAACATAAACTCCACAAAAAAAAGACTGAGGCACTGCTTGCTGTGATCTCTTCCTTTGCTCGCAGTTTTATTCTGCAGATTGGTTTAGACTGGGGCAGAGACATGAGCTAATTGTATCCTGATCTTTGCCTTGAGGGGTTTCGGAGCCCTGGAGCAAGTGTTCTCTGTATTTTGTTCTGTCTACCTTAGCCAAGCTATTGCATTTCTCACTGGTGTGGGAAGAGAAGCAGATCGTGAGCCAAATCGGAGGGAAAAGGTGCACAAAAAGATACTTTATGCCTCTCTATGTTTCAGGTAAGCGGAGATTTATTTGGTTTGCTGTTATTTCCGAGGCTGGATGGACTGGGACGTTGAGGCGCAGCAGCTTTTACGCATGTGCCAAGCGATTCGAGCGGTACAGTTCTTAAAAAATAATTTAACCACTTCCTGGCTATTGTTCCCCACTTACTGTTCAAATATATGCGTGACTGCGATATATGAGTCTGTGGCGCGTCTGATCCAAACGACGAGCGGATTTAGACGGGGATCGTGTCGAGCGAACGCCACTTATCCACCGTGCGAATTCGCTCCTGGCGCGTTTCGGCGCCTGAGCCATCGCCGTGTCCGTGTCGCTGCCGCTGTGGAACTTGCTCGTAACTTACTCAGACGTGCCGTTTTGCCGTTTTCTCCGAAGATTATTATTATTTTTGATTGTTTTTGAAGCCATTTTTTGTCGCGAAACAGTCCTGTTTCCTGGCTGCCCCAGATCTCCTAATGAAAGACGCCATTGTGGAGTAATTTTGCCGCGGGCGTTTTTTTCTTATTCTGTAAGACAGACTGCACCTTTTACACACGTCAATGCAGAATTTGTGAATCATCCTTTAATACAAGCTCGAACAGTGTTAACAAAATCAGATTTTATGTAAAAGAAGGCAAAAACAAGAGTGACTTTTATCCTCTTTATCCCCCTCTGTGCCCGCCCGCCGTGTGCGTAATCAGCTTCAAGGTCCGGATGCAAATACAGTTTATTATTGAAGAACCGGGACCTATTTCACATATGGGACAGTGTGGCGTGTAAATAATCTTCTGCTTCTCTTCATAAAGTTCAGACTTTGCAATTGTATATTACACTGCAAACAAAAAAAACACAGTCTGTGCCTTGTTACTTTTGTTATTCCTGATGAGACTTTATGAAATTATGTGTAACATAAAGTAATCCTGGAAGTTTAGATCACCTGTAACGGTGGCCGGTAGTGGTTTCACCAGTTTCAGGGCGCATGAATAATCCGAGGGGTGTTGGGTTGTCGGGTCTGATCACTTGATGGCGCTATAATAACAAAGCCATGACACTTTATTGTATGTAGAACATCTGTACGTTGTTATCCCAGTACAATAACACTTGAGAAACACACTCTGTTCGGGCTGAAGACAAATACTTTTAAGGCAAATCTGCAAGGCCACATTATATTTGTCAGACTCCGCCATCTGCTCTAAGTTAGTGGTGCCTGATACATGGCAACTCCTTGGAGAGAAATACTGTTATTATATTTCATATTGTAGCACTGCCACTCCTGTGCCTTAGGACAGTTCGATCCGTGCCAGTGAACATGCACCACTGTCTCCCAACAGCCTGCAGCAACACGGTGCTGATCACACTTCCTTATGCGTGAGGTCATGCTGATATACTGCTGCAGTAACTCCACACAGAAGTAGCCTTACTTGTAATAGAACAGATTATGATTTGATTAATGTTGGAGATGTGAAATCTGAAAATCCGAGTTGCAAAATCTGAAACGGTGCATCAGTTCAGATTGCTGTTTAGTCTGTGTTGACTGAGTTGCTTCAGTTCTATGACATTGCTGAGTCTGGGTCACAACAATCACACACACGCCACATCTACTGGCCAGATATTCTAATTCCGCCTGTCCAGACGACCATCGTACAACATCTTCTCGGGTCGTTCGCTTTCAGCGGTCTCGCTACCTGCTATTTTTGCCTTTAACGGCCGCTGCCAGTGTCTGAAGTTAACCCAAAGTCTGTAGTTGTCTGTGTGTGGACATTTGAAACAAATGGCCACGGGCGCTAAAGCAGAGACAGCCTATCGAGATTATGTAAATACCAGTCTCCCTGCCTCGAACTGAATGTTAATGCTGTGATCTGAAATGCTAATTGTGTCTTGTGTGATATGTCGAAACACTGAAGAGCTGCATTGTGGGATGGAAAATTGAAAGCCAGTTTGTTGCTTACGCTGATCCCAACAGGCCCTTTGATTATTGCAGTAGCAGACAGACATTTTATTCCTTGGCTTTTGGAGCATTAGTGGGTAATAGCCCACACTAGCTTACTAGACACTTTGCATCCCCGTGTATGAAGGAAGATGTTGCATGAAAGGCACATCACTAAAAGATCAGTACAGTGGAAAACAACAGCAGTAACTGGAGCAGCCCAAGCACTTTAGGCTTTGATACAGCGAGCCTGTTTTGGATTTGCTTGTTTGCGCATAGTGTGGTGCAACAGATTTACACAAGCTCGATACATGAGCAAATTCTCCAAACAAGTACGTTCCGTCTTATTTCACAAAGGCTGGAAATGTTGCACACATCCACGAACGTGTCTACTAACACTGTCACATGGCAACAGGTAGGAGAGGCTTGTGTGCAGGATCTGCAGTGCTCATCTGGAGCTGATGGTTGATACGATTGGTCAGTCGCACTGCTTGCCCAATGATGCGTTCCGAACGTTTCCGTGACCTTTGAACTCACCTTAAGCTACAGTAAAAGTGTTAAACACTGATTTGTCGTGTGCATATCAGTCCAGGAAAAACGTCTACATGTTATTTGTACTTCCACCAACTCAGAGTGATCTCGTGATATAAGAGCACATTCCGACAACCACCCACCCAAGCACCCGTTCTCTTTTACTCTCTCTTCTCTCTCCCCTGCAATTTTCCATAATGCCTTACAGATTTTACACTCAATCCACCTTTACGATGACAAGGCTTTGAGGAAATCCAATTCCACCAAGCTGTTTTCAGAACTTACTCTCCACAGGCACACACTCACTTCTCACAGTCACTCACACACACACACACACACACACACACCATCATCTCCACAAATTAGTCAGGGAACAAATTACCTGCATTCTGAGTGTGATCCCACGCACTTTGCCGGCTGCCTTACACAGGTCCCCTTTTGAAGAGCAGCCATGTGATTTCTCTCTCTTTTGCCCTGCAGGCCCCTTTGCCTTCTGCGAGGGATTCTGGAGTTGAATTTTAAAACTATGTATGGCTGCTGCCTGCGCTTATCAGCGCGTGCACAAGCGGCATGCAAATCAGACCAGGATCACACACCGCATTGGAGGCCTACACTCAAAGGCAAGCTTAATTGCTAATTGGGTATCTAGGTGTGAAACTCACACTGCCAATGAGAGTCAGGAATGTGGATGTTTTAAGGCCAGTGGTTGAACTAATTAATTTTAATGTGAATGTTATTAAAAATTGTGGATTCCTTGCATTTTCTACGGGAAAAACAGCCCAGGAGAGTGCTGTGGCAGTACTTTTAACAACATTTGGACATGTGGTCTGGTTTTGTGCTCCATTATGTCACTAGTGTGGCAGTTTTGCAATGCTGATATGGTCATCGGAGGTGATGTTTACACACTGCAGTTATTATACAACCCTGACATTTGTGAGGCATAAAACCAATAACAACCGATAAAAAAGGATGTTTTCAGTGTGTGTGTGTGTCTCCTCTGAGGAACATGTGTTTTGGAGGATTACTTCCTGCTTGGAAAGGGCAGCTAGACTCTTAATGTTTTGTGTAATGAAGAAAAGTGTGTTTTTGTCCCTTATTAGCAACATAACTGAACAAATGCAAACGCTACTACAGACTGCTTCTGGAAAGATCATAAACATTCAGGTGCTTGTAATTAATATGTGTGTGTGTGTGTGTGTGTGTGTGGAAGGAGTAAGAGCATTTTGTCTGGGTTTTGGTTACTGTACGTTGTGCTGAAGGAGGGTTTGACCTGCTGAACAGCAGGAGGAGAGTGTTTGTGCGCACGGACACTCTCCCCCCCAAAAAAAAGGGCAAAGGCCAGATGTGGCGCGTCCAGATGTGCGCGTCGATGTGCCATTTTGTTGGGCAGGATTCGTTTAATGGTGAAAATGCGACGCACATACCTGCTGCAGAAACAGCGACAGCCCAGAAGAGCCGCGGGCGCTACAATGCTAATGTTGTCGGGGGCTTTGACTTCTTCCAGCCATTGCGAAGGAGCTGCTCCGCGTGACAGCCACGGCGCCGCTCTGCTCCCCCCCGCCGCCGCTCACGCCTCTCCACGTCTCGGCAGGTGCGTCCGGAAAACGCCAGCCGCGTCCCGTCCGTTAACCCGAAACTCTGAGCCGTCATGAACGACACGGACATCATGGACTTAACGCACCAGAAGGCGAGAAAGCGGCCGCGTCCGATCACCTCCGCGGACGAGTCCGTGCACTCGTCCCTCAAGCGGCTCCCGATCCGGGCGGCGGACTGCAGGGATCCGTCGCTGATGTTCGCGGTCAGGGGAGAGCCGGTCCCCGCAGCGTCGCTCAAGCAAAATGACCATTCGGTGACTTCGTCCCCGACCACAGTGATGCCGGCGCAGGTAAACGCGTAAAAACCTCACACAGTCCGGGAAGAAACGGGGAAATAAGTCGAAGGCTGAGCTCGACCCAAGACTTTTTTTTTTTTTTTAGCGGAGTAGGGAAGTTCATTCTAGATGTGGAGCGTGGACGGATCGTCTTCCAGCTGTTCCTGGATGTGGAGTGCGCACAGTCCTTTGTGCTGCGTGATACAGCCTATTATCATGACTTTAATTTGCTGCTGGATGCTTGTAATCGTTTTCAGATTGTGTCTGCTGTCTGATTCTAGAAACCCTTTGTGATTGATGCACTTGCCGGTTGGGTATTTCCTCCCATCCTCACTCAGGCTCTGAAACTTTTGGGCGTAGAGAGTCATTTTCAGACCTTAAAAGACCTTAAAAAAGAAATCTGCCTCTGCTAATGGTGTTTGTAGGTTAACAGGAGACAATTTCTCCAAATCCTATTACAGTATTCAAATCAAGAGTCATTATTGCTCATTTCCAAGACTGTGAGATTGATGCTCCAAATTAATTTGGTTTTGGAGATTATGGCCCTCAGGAGTTGATGCTTGTGCTTTGTGGCAACATTCAGGTCAAGGTCAGGCTGCTCTAACTTGCAGAGGAAAATCTTCCCTAACACTCCTGATTGTGAAGCGTGTTACACAACAGAAACGTGGATTGTGTCTAGTTGTTAATTCTACTAATCATCCTAACACTAACTTTGCATGCAGTCATTAACTGTGCGTTTTTATATCTGAGCTGCAGCAGGACGATAACGAATTTCATGCACCTTTGGTCAGTCGCACCTGTCTTTTCTTGTTTGAAACAGGATAATCGCTCCAGCATGTCCAGGCCCATGATCACTCGGTCACCAGTGTCCCCCTTGAGCAATCAGGGCATCCCCACACCTGCGCAGCTCACCAAGTCAAACGCCCCTGTGCACATCGATGTTGGCGGACACATGTATACCAGCAGCCTGGCAACCTTAACAAAATTCCCAGAATCCCGGTGAGTCTGATCTACCGTGCATCTTTATGTTAAGTGTGTGACGGTGATAAAGTTTGTGTCTTCGGTTGGTAGTGAATATTTGTTTCTGGTATTTAGCTTGTATCAGAGGAGGAGACTGTGGATGTGTCAGAAATTCTGTCAGAAATTCCTCACTGTTTAATGTCATTCTGTGACATTCAGCCATCAAATGTCACATCTTCAGATCACATTAATAAAATCTCATGCATGCTCTTGGTAGACACTCTGGGTTTTTGCACAGTGTTTACTCCGCACACTAGTTCCTTTATTAGAAAAAAACATCTTGCCATTTAAAAACCCCCACTTTTTTTTTTTAGCAGTAAACAATTTGTAGGAGCGTCAAGTGCAGAATGCAGCACACAGACAAAAGCAACTTGGTTATTCTGACAGATGTCACAGCAGTAGAGAAGGGCCAAAGGGCATGGGCCATCTGGAGGCCGGGAGGCTGCACTGTCGCTCCTGGCCCAAGCCTGAGGGCGACAGGCACCCTGCCTCAGGCAGCCCACTACCAGCTGGGCCTGACCTCTCCAGACCACCTCTGTTTTAAATTTCTCCTTTCTCCTGTCATTCATACTCTGAGTATTGAGCTTGGTAATGTGTAATGTCTGCGCTAAGGTGTGACAAACACCAAGTCATGTCCTCCTTTTTTTGCCTCTCTTTCCTTACTTACCCCCAACAAAAGGTGCACGAAGCAACGCATTCTTCCAGAGATAATGTTTTAAAAAATGGTGTGAATGTTTACATGCAAAATTTTAAGAAATATAGGGATGTTAAATGTTGACGTGTTGTTCCCCTCCCTTCCCCCTCCCTCCTCTTCTGTCTAACCCGCCACCCCCTGTCCTCTCCCTGGGTAGAATCGGTCGTCTCTTTGATGGCACAGAGCCTATAGTCCTGGACAGCCTGAAGCAGCACTACTTCATTGACAGGGATGGACACATGTTCCGCTACATCCTTAACTTCCTCAGGACGTCCAAGCTCCTCATCCCCGACGACTTCAAAGTGAGTGGAGGTCCATCCTAGAACCTGTAAAGTCCCATCAGCCAGTCAGCAGTCCTGCAACTTAGTTCACACAATGAATGCTAAGGCTGTGGCATGCCTTTGGGCCTTGAAACGCAGAAAATGGTTCCCATGCAGAAGAGAAAATATGAGAGCTCAATCCTAATGCATTTACTGATCATGAGATACAATTTGATCCCCTCTGGCTATTAACAGCCAAAGATTCTTTGAGATACACTATGTGCAGTAAACAGGAAGCTTCCATCAAGACATTGAAATAAACGATCTGGTGCCCCTGACCACATAGCATGTGTTCCAGCGCTCTGTCTTCTTGTGTCCGTTCGAGGGGATTCTCACCGTATGCAATGCATTACCGTGTCTCCTTTTTTTTAACTCGTACGCGTCTTTTTAGTCAGTAATTACTTAACTTGTCCTGGGAGAAAACAAATAACCACATTATCTGATGGACTGTCCACAGTGTGACTCAATCAGTGGAAAGTATGTCAGCTAAAATAAGCAAAGACAAAAGACAGGCTCAAGTTCAGGCTAAGGCCACATTCACATTGAGTAGATTTTGAGAGCAGCATGAGAAAACTCGAATGTGGTGCAATTTAGGCCCTGCAGTCCTGTGGGTAGAGGATCTGCTCCTCTAGCCCACACAGCCCCGTGTTACATGTCGCACTACATCTCCTTTACTCAGTGTGCTCTGTCATTTCTGCTGAATGGTGTTTTGGTTAGGGTTTATTTCTTTGTTTGATTTAGAAAGAAAATCACATTCTAAACCTAATTTTTTTTGGTTATTTATTACTATAACATGATGTATTGTTCAGGCGACCAGGTGCCTCCAATTCAATTCTATCTACCTTAAAATCAATTTACTGGATGGAAATTCTGACCTTTATGTCAATAGAAACATAAAGGGAGAGACTAAGTGTTTTTAATTGAAAACATTGAAAGTAGAATGCATGTCCTGCTTGTTAGATTAATGACACTGATATTGTTTTTTGCAAAACATCACCTTTCCAGTGTTGACCTCGTGAGCATGAGTCAGATACATTCTCACCGCTATTTTAAAAATGCATACCATGTGCAACGCATTCCAGCGCTGACACTGTGTGTGTGGTGAATATTAGTCTGAAACGATCCAGTTAAGTACTGTCTGTAAGTTTAGTTCACAACCTCCGTGACCGATCAAGGCTGCTACAGTACGGGATTATTATTTACGTACAGTGCCTTTAAATATAACCTCCTGTGTTACCAGGAACCACAAAGCCTGCTCTTTAAAAACAGCTGGTATTGATAAGATGTGTTGCTAACTGAAAAAAGCAAAATCAAAAATGGGAATAACCAGAGGAACAATAACCAGCAACACATTTAGGATGAAACAGTTTCTTTTCCATACCATATGTACATTTAAACATCGCACCTTTCCTTTCCCTCCCTCGTACAGGACTACAGTCTGCTGTATGAGGAAGCTCGATACTTCCAGCTGCAGCCCATGCTTGCAGAGCTGGAACGCTGGCGTCAGGACCAGGAGCTGGGCTGGGTCTCACGTCCCTGTGAGTGCTTGGTGGTGCGTGTTGCACCCGACCTGGGCGAGAGGATTACGCTGAGCGGCGATAAGGCCCTGATTGAAGATGTGTTTCCGGAGATCGGTGATGTCATGTGTAACTCTGTCAATGCTGGCTGGAACCATGATTCCACGCATGTCATCCGCTTTCCTCTCAATGGATACTGCCACCTCAACTCCGTCCAGGTAATGCCAACCTCCGGCTGCTCTGGGTGTATCGTCTTTTTCTGTCAAGCCTTGGAATCTTCACACGCATGCCTGATCGAAAAAGTAATAAAATTATAATGCTCTCTTTATTTTTCCATCCAGTTGTTTGCCCAGGGAAGTAACTGAGGTGATAATTTGTTCATTCAGTTTCTTTTCATGTGCTGTCATACAGTAGACTTTAACATTTTAGTGATGTCTGACTCCAAAATCTTATCTTTTTTAATCTAATCAAATCACAAGCCTTGCAGAAAAATGAGCTCTTTGATGACTTCATCAAAGCATCAATTTAGCAAGCCATCATTACACAAGCCCACCACTATCCTTACTTTTCTGTGATCTGATTGGAATAATGATTTCAACTTTGACTCTGGAGCTGGGAAATGGTCAGCACCAGTGGTTTCTTCTGATGTTTTCCGCCCTCTGTGTGCCTAAAACACAGTTACAATTAAATCCTTAAGTCATTTTGAGTGTTTTAATGGTCAATATTCAGTGAAAAGGAAAAACTTGTAAAAAGGGCCTAATTGTAGAATTTATCACACAACTGAGCGAATGGCTGAGACCTTGAATCGTGGTGGAGAGTCACGTGAATGTGCAAAGTGGCTGACGGCAAGAAAAGTAGTCAAGGAGGCAATTTAGGATGCGGTGAAACACCAGAGAAGATGAGATGATGCCTTTGAGTATCAGGATCAACTGTCCAATAGATGTTTGGTTATATGTTTCACATATGGCGTCTGTAGACGTGTAGATGATGATTCATGAATACTAGGAATTCTTTTAGGCAGGTGAGTTGTAGTTCTACATCAAATAATTCACACTTAAAAAAAGTGTCGAAAAATCTTTTATTAACGCTTGTTAGGCTTTTCTTTGAATCAAACTATGACTTGAAGTCTTTTATTATTCAAAGATTTATCTATAAATAAGCTTCTCTTTGTGCTCTTGACACTTGTCATATTTACACTGCACCAAAGGGATTTATAGTTATCTCTCCTTAGTTTTTATAGGAAAAAACTAAAACTGGACTTTAAAAACAACTTCAAGATTCATAAAAAATGTAATAAATCATCTTTTATATACAGCACGGTATTTGGCAATATTATATTTCCCTAATTAGATATTGATATTCCACTAACTCATTGATGGCAAAATCCTCAGATATGGATCAATTAATAATAAAGAAGAGGCATATTTCAAAAGACTTCACAATGATTTGGACTGTGTCTCCAAATGAGGAAGTGAAATCTCTATCTCCTTCCCAAAAACACACAAACAAACCCGTCTCTTAAGTGTGTGAGTTGTGGAGAGCAAGCAAGAGAGTGAGCATGCTCCCTGGCAGGTTGTCCCCAGGCAGGGCCCATAATCCTGTTTGGTTATTAAAGCACGCCGGCGGTGGATGCTGTATCTGCGGCTAATGGAGGCAGGGCGGGGGTTTTGAGAGAAGGAAGGAGGGCAGAGAGAGCTGCCAGCAGTAGGGGGACCTTTGTAGTTTTGGCAGAGGCTTGGGCCTGGGGGCTGGGGGAGAAATGGAGAGTAGGGGGGGTTTGCTAAGCAACCCACACTGAGCCAAGTGGCAAAGAGAAAGCCTCACTGCTCCCTGGGGCCTCTTCGATGGAATGTGATCCTACATCCCCCCTGGACACGTCTGTAGATGTCTGCAAGGCTGTGAGATCAGGAACAAGTACACAAACAGGCAAACACACATGTACATAAGAAAACAATGAAGATGAAGCGTGGGGCAAAATGAGAGGCTCTTAGTTTCATGAAAGTCTTGCGAATGTCGCATCCAAATTCCCGTCACAGGCCGTGTGTTGCTGCAGCTTATTCCCGAAGCTGTTCCCAGCGCTAGGCTTAGCACTAACTTGGATAAATAGGACTGGAGGAGTTTCCGATGATTTTTTGCAATTCAGTTTTGCACTAACAAACAAAAGGTTAGAGGTTCTTGTTTCAGTGCCAGAACTTTAGTTTGACAATGACCATTGAAGATAAAGGACAGAGCACTGCCTGTTAAGTGAGTGCTAATCATGGGTTCCTTCTCTATCACTTATGTCATGGAAGCCGCTGACAACTTCCTCTGTCTCTCCTTTACGTCTCTCCCAGGTTCTAGAGCGTCTCCAACAACGTGGCTTCGAGATTGCTGGCTCCTGTGGTGGAGGCGTGGACTCATCCCAATTTAGCGAGTACATCCTGAGGAGAGAACTGAGGAGGACAGGTCAGCGAGGACCCAATTCAAACAGGATAAAGCAGGAGCAGCTGGACTAGAAGCCTCCGCAGCAGTAGGAGGTGCTAGACATTTTCTGTGGCAGCCGAACGCTCGATGCTGCAGAGCTCTGTGGACTCTGTTTTTCTTCGTTTCCTTGTTGATGTTATTGTTTTCTTAAACTCGAAAACCATCTAGAGAATTTTAAAAAAGAGGTGCAACAGGAGACTTTTGCCATAAGAAGATACAAGACATTTGATAAGTTTGAGATTGCAAAGACATTTGTGATTGTCTAGTCCCAATAAACCATTTTAAAAAGGATTTACATACAGTTGCAAAAAAAAAACAGTAATTGCTCTGTTTGTGATTATCTTCTGCATAAATTGGTCATGAAGTGATCTGATCTTCACCTAAGTCACAAATATCACTAAACACTATATTGTTATGCTGATAAAAGGCAGTCGTGATTTTCTGTGTCTCTATTGAACACGCTCATTAAAAATTCAAAGTAATGATGAAAAAAGTATCACATAAACAAGTGTTTTAATAAATGCTTGAACTCCGTTTGGCAGCAAGCACTTCCATCCACTAGCTGTGGATTAGAAGTGGAGGAATTTGGGACCGTTCTTCCATATAGAACTGCTTCACCTCAGCAATATGTTTGACGTCTGCTGTGAATAGCTTTCTTGAAGTCAATCCGCAGCAGCTCTGTTGGGATGAGGTCTGAGGCCTGACTGGGCCACTTCAAAAAGCGGCATTTTGTGTCTCTGAACACATTCTGTACTGGGTTTGCTTTGATTTTGAGGGAATAGTCCAGCTGCTGCACCCGGCTCCTTCTCACATCGAGCTTACAGACAGCCACTCTAACATTATCCTGTAGGAGATCTTTGATAAACGTAGTAATTAATAGTAGTAATTTTCCTCACCACAACAGCAAACACTCCAGGTCCAGAGGCAGCAACGTAGCCCGGAATGGTGCTGCTCGCTCCACCGTACGTCACTGTTGGTGTGATGTTTTCGTGTTGTTATGCGGTTTTCTTTTTATGCCATACATAGTGCTGTGTGTTTTTTCCCAAACAGTTCAACCTTTGTTTCATCCGTCCACAAGTCATTTTCCCAGGGGTGATGTCAAACTGGCAAACTTTGGGTGTGCTGAAAGGTTGTTTTTGGACAGCAATGTGCTGTGCTGTCCTGCCACGGATACTGTGCCTGTTCTATGTTTTGCCCATGGTGGACACATGGATCCCTCAAGTCTTTAGCTGTTACTCTGGGGTTATTTTAGGGTCAGTTTTGCTAACACCTCACTCAGTTCACATTTTCCACCATCGCTTTGAATGTTTGATGGGTGCGTTAAAGTCTTAGTGAAAACATAAATGATCGTGACTGCGTTTTATCTGCTTAGAAATATTGTGTTTGTTGATATTTGTGACTTTGGGGAAGGTCAGATCACGTTTCGTGGCCAATTCATGCAGAGATTTGCAAATAGTGTCATCAATTTTTATTGCGACTGTATGTTGGATCCCCCAAAAAAGTTGGTTTTAAAACTTGGAGCCTACATTAGGTTGAATATCATTTCTATTATACCCATTATAAATTAAAAAAGGCTTTTATTGCTGATGTGTGTTGCATAACTTGTTACCAGTGAGTTGATTTTGTCTCGCTGGCAAATTGGCTAGGCCTGTTTTTATTCCTTGCTGTACAAAAGTCACTAATGTGTTGCTTAAAGTACGGAATGTCTCAGTTGTTATGAACCGAACAAAGCATCTTTTTTCACAATTGACATCATGTTGAATATTGTGATACCAATGAAGTGTTTTTTTTCTTTATGGAAGTTATTTTATTGGAGTATGCCATACGATAGAGTTGACATTAGTTTCATCAAAGACCAAACTATACAAATAATTTAGTAAATTATTAGCACACCATTTGCATCACTGGGGAGTATGAACTTCTGAACCTCTACGTGCTACTTTGGAAATTATTTAATTGGATCATTTTATTCCTCTAAGTCATGACCTGTAAATCTTTTCATTGTATATGTGTTTGTGTTTTTTACATTGAATATTTTTAAGCAAATTTGTTGCCTCAGACATGACTGAACAGATTAAAAGCATATTGTACCACCCACTTCAAGATCGCGTTTCCTGTCACACATATCATATATAAAGTATTTCTAAGACTGACTGACCCACCTACGCTCCCTAGATTTGAGTTAAGAGGAATGTAGCGAAAAATGTGAAATAAATCTCAGCTAAGGTTGTCATGGTGTCTGTCCGGTGTTTCTACGTTGCTGTAGGGACTACTTTGACATTTCCTACTATGTGTATGCCCAGGTTTCTTTTAGATAGCAGTTCCCTGTAAATTTAAACTTACTCAATGCAAAGATTTTTTTTTGACATCCTGAATGTGTTCAGTGGTAAAAGGAAGAAAAATATGTTACATTATGTAGTGGTTAAGCTCTGTACAAGCACAGAGGTGAAGCTAACGTTACCAAGGCAAAATTGTACCTTGGAGGATTTATGCTGGTGCATCAGTGACTACATGGGGCATTCTTTACTTAGTTATATTGAATAGAGCCGACTTCTCCACGCAAGTCCTGTCAGCTGTGCGTCCACACATTCCTGCAGGGCCAAAATCCAAAGTGAAATCCCACATGGAGTCCTGTCGTCTTGTTTTCATCCCTTTTGGCAGAATCTCCACTTTCTTCGGCGATCTACGGTTTATGCTATATGTCTCCCTTTCAGGCCTCTTTGCCCTAGATTCCCTTTTGACTGACTGTTATTCTCATAGGCTAGAGGTGCAGCTGTGTTGTGAGCGGTACATAACAATGCTTTGCTCTCAATCATAAAATCAAACTTTTCTGTGCGTGTGAAATAAGTATTCATGGAGCAGACCACACCAAATATTAGAGTTTGTACAAGTTAAGGATGCAGTACGTAACTTTCTACAGCATTTTTAATCGAAATATGCTCCAAGATGATGAGGAGAGGAGCTGTTAAAGTGACCGAGACTCAACAAAGATTCGATTTAAAAGTTATCGAGTGAGACTAGCCCGTCTAATGACTCTCAAAATTTCATTTATTTCTGCTTGACTAACAAGATTTGGAGCATTCGCATTGTAACTTTATAATAGCAATTTCCTGAAGAACTGGGCATACCACGGCAGAGTACAGCAGGGCGTAATAACTACTAAGTATTCAAAAAATTAATCATCAATATGTTTTTTACAGGAATTAATTGCTTTCTTGCCAAGAGAAAAACAAAGTCAGTATCACTCTCGTATTAATAACCTAAATATGGTGCTACAGCTAATAACAGCTTGTCAGAAAGTCTAGAACTCCACCTATCAGCCCCACCAAAGCTGCAATGAACATGTTACGGTTGCCCAATACACACAAAATCAGATCTATTAATTAGCTGGGCACACTGACTTCCTGAAAGAAAAAAATGCAACTGGCTACTGGGTGAAGGAAAATGCAATATTAATATGCAAACAATTTCACAAAACAGCAAACAATTGCTTTAACCGTTAGAAATCCTGAGCTGTTTTTGGAAATTAGATTTTTACCTTAATTAATTTGCTACATTAAAAGATGTTTACCATTAAATAATAATGGGATTTGATCATGTGAACATGGTTGTGGACTCCTGTTAATACATTATTTCAGTTTTGTAATAACAGGGTTTCCAAACTGCATGTATTTTAGCTATGGGATCAACACTAGATGGCCAGTACTTTCCTAAAGTGTAAGGGAGGGAATGAACATGTGTTTAGTTTTAAATTCAGCACTACTTTTTGTGCACCCGATGTGATTTTTTACTTTGTTACCTGTGGGGCAGCCTGGGTATAATGAGACCCTGTCCAGCCCTATCTCCACTCACTTCCTGGATTCAAACTAACTTGAAAAGGAATTAGAGATATCCTTTTTCTGAGGACACAGCCTGTTGGAGAAAAGATGAATGATATTAGGAAGCTGACTTCCAGTGCTTCAGAGGAAAGGGGGTTTGAGGAGAATAAAGTAATTTGAGATCCTCCTCTCTTCTGTGGTCATGTCTCTTTCACGCACTTTCTCTCTAGTGATTACTCCCAGTCATCAAAAGGCAGAGTAAGGCCTGGAGAGAGTGACTGTGGCCATCTTTCTCTCAATCCCCAGGCTTTGCTTACTCACCACCAATGAAGGTCAGAGGATGGACTCATTCACCTCGTCTTCAAATCACGAGCCCTCACAGTGTTCAGTCCCACTGCCCACTGTAAGCAGTGGCTACTATTTCTAATGAATGTCCTGACTAAATACACTTATTAGATGATATACTTTGTGCTCTGGATTTAGTCTTGTTCTATCTGCACTCTCCTTTCTTTCTCTGTGTTGATCCGTAGGCAATATTCTCTACTTTAGGTACCTCCTACCTTTATTGAAAAAGCCTCTTGGCTATTTTATGCCAGCAAGATAATTATAAATGTTACCTTTGGCAAAAAAGCAAAACACAACTCCCACACCGCTCCCTTGCCATCTCTCTCTCTCTCTCTCTCTCTCTCTCTCTCTCTCTCTTTCGCCCTCCCCTCCTCCTCCACCCTCAGCCTCAGGAGCTGATTTCAAATTTTCAAAGATATCTCATAGTGAGGATGGGAGATTGAAGGCTCATAAATACCTTTATTATAATATAATGGCCACATATTTCCAGCCATTATTTCTAGTGGAAAAATTAGTTCATCTGCGTGATGAATGCCTCTGCAGTCTTTGGGGCTTTGAATGTTCTTAGATGGACAATTGCTGGTAGGAGAATATCCCAAATGGACACTCACTAGAAGAATAATATGTCACAGTGGCTTTGCTTTAGTTATAGATATTCAAGTCTAGATAAAAGTGGGGAGTGTCTAAATACATAAAATGCAGCTCAAGCCTGTACTGAGCTTAAACTTGTTTGAGGTGCATGTTGCATGCAGAACAGAAATCTGTGTTACTTTTCATTGTGCAGTTCTATATTAACACATTATCCTTAATGTCCTTAAAGTTTTCTATTTTGTACCAGCCCGAGGCAATTTCAAATAATCAAATTTTAATGTATAACAAATTTTAACCCAGTAAGCTCCATGATAGTTTTCCAGCTCAGCATTCAAGTAATCTTGGAAACACACTTTTATTTAATAGATTGTAAAAAATTGTTGACAGATTGGGACAAAGCAAAGCCTTGTTTGATTGACAAGACAGTGTTTTTCTAAGTGTATTTTCATTGATCCTTCAAGGAAAGTTCAATAAATTAAAAGGTACCTCCAAAGATTTAGTATTTGTTTGGGGTTTTCTAAGGTCAAGATCTCTGACTTTTAGTTCCTAGCAAATTGATGTCATCTCTGCTTGAGTTTGGGAGGCTATAGTTTCAGGAGCTGCTCAAATAGTCACAATCCATCACAAATGTTTGCACCAAATAAAGAGAATCCCTAGAATAATTCATACAGGTTCATTCAGAAGCTTAAGTACCGGGCAAGACTCAGGTCAGAGTCGTCATCTGAGAAAATTCATCAGCTCAGAACCATGAGAGACTGTGTGAAACATTGTGTCAGTCCATTCACTACGTGTTAAGAATCCGTTTTTCACAGGATTATTAGAAAGAAACGTTGTCCTACATGGATTTTTCATTATTAAATATTAAGCAATGCTCTTATTAATGAGTAATAAGAAAGATTATGATACTGTACATTCCCACGAGGGCACATCATACAGAAGGACCACACACGGCTTGTAAAAAGACATTTATTTGACTAACTCCTGGTGATTGGTCTGTAAACTGTGACAGTGCTCCAAGTGGAGGATTTCAGGAAGTGCTCAACAACATGCTGCACTTTCCATTGTTTATTTATCAGCGAGGCCTTGAGTTATGGTGCGCTTGCAGTGAGGAATTTTAGACCGGACTATGGTCGCTGCAGGCCCCTTGGCATACACTGTACACTGTGAGGGAATCATTTATATTCTACTCCAGAGGTAACAGAAGAACATGAGATTGGGAAACAGCTCAAACACCACTCGCTTGTGAGGCTTAAGGCGCAGAAAAGTCAAGCTGTTTTCTGGAGCTGCAGAGAGTATTCAAGCAAGTTGTGTTTTTCCCTTTTCTATTTTTGAAAATAGTTTCTCCAAACAAATATCCTAATATATATAGGCCTATCCTGTGCTCAGTCATTCCTTCATGGCCACACACTTTACACTGAAGCTATGACCCTGTGGAGGTGTGATGGAATGCTGGTGAAATTTTCAGCAAGCAATGAAATCTGACCGGTAAAGCTGCCTGTAAATGCTATAGGTGCCAACTTCTAACCTGTCCTGGAAAACCCTGGAGGGCGTTTTAACCCACTGAGATAATTGCAAAGGGATCCTTTAGCACAAACATCAGTAAACCTACCCCCTCCCTCACTCCTTCTCTTTTCTCTCTTACTCCCCCTCCCTCTTGGTTGAAAATTAATAAGGGCTAGCCAGCCTTGATTAAAAGGTCTCGACTGTACTGTATTGCTCACCGGTAGCACCCCTCCCTGCACTAGCCTTTCACATGGGTAGACCTTCATGTTAGGAGTGCTCTAATGATTCTGGAGCTTGCCATTCGAGGGCCACCCATCCATCATAGTGGTAAGGCCAGCGGCTTTATTATAATACAGAGGACAGATGTGCTCTGAGGCTATGTGGGACACAATAGAGGTCTTTCAACAGACCTATAAATACATGATCTGTCAGAGTTGCTGTCCTGAGGGCGCTCTCAGCCAGGCTCTAGCCCTCTGGTTGGCCATCACTTATGCTAAGATATGCGCAAGCCCCCAGGCTAAGGCTAAGGCTCAGTTCATTTCAGCCCCTCATCAACCACCTCATTCTACCTCCAGCTACGAGAATAAATAAGAACAAGATGAAAAAAGTGATTCATTATGATGGAAAGCAAAACCTTAACAAAACAAACAAGCGGAGGGAGTGAAAACAAACAGCGATAGCCCACTATTGGCTCATTGGCAGCAGCATCTGAAAAGCTGTTGCTGAAACGACACGAGGTGTTTTTGATGCAACAACACACTTCAATATGAGGAAAGAGCTGACCATAAGCACTGCATGCTGGGACATTTCTTTTGTTGTGTCACTAATGTGGACAACTTTATTCAGTGGAACAACTTCAGCGTGCTTCCTAAATGAAAGCCATATTTAGAGAACGGCTGTCAGTTTAGAGGTGAACCACCGCTGTCTCCCATCTGCTGTTCCTTCAATACAGTGTTTTTATAAGTATATTTTAAGTGGCATACACAGCCGCCTCCTCCTCCTCTTCCTGCTCCTCTCCTCACCTTATCTCAGGTGAGAATCTCCTTTCACTTTTGCCTCCAAGCCAAGATCAGCAATCTGGGAGTTGGGTGTGTTCAATTGGAGATTAGTGTGGATGGAGGCTGTTGCATGTTAGAATAATAAGGTGAGCACTTTAGCTCTGCATAATTCTCTATCTCTGTGCCACCTTAATGTATTAAAATCATATTCTTCCTTGGGGCAGAAAACCAGCAGCAGATTATATCCAGGGCATGGTGAGTGGAAACCCAATGACAAATCCCGCCACTCGCACAACAATGATCACCTGGGCAGGAGGTTGCTATTTATCATGCTTTTCTCCAAATCCTGACTTTTAAGGGTTTGATTCTAGATGTTAAAAGTCTAAGTACTGCTAATGGGGCTGGTGATGTGGTAATACGTTGTTTACGCTGGGACACACTTTATTTGTGACCTACCAATTCTGTCTCCTAAAAGCGAGGTTCGTGCAATTGAACTGCAAACCTGATTTCCTTTTTCTCAGTAACATATCATCAGCGTTGTGTTCCAGTGCAGCATATTTTTTGAATGAACGAAGTGCTATTTAATAATGGAAAGCAGAGGGAGGACGGTCAGCACGGAATGCACGGGACTCTCACACTCTCAAAATCACTACCCACAGACCCAATTCCAATGTCCCAAGAGTGATTAAGTTGAGGCCACATTGAGTAATGTTAGGAAATTATTCTGGTTTTCATCAAAGTAAATACGAAAGTTGTGTGTGACAAGATGTTTACTGACAGAAAAATGGATGGTAATGAAAGGTTGGGCAAAAAGAAAATCACATGGTTCATAAGCTCCACAAAAACATATTTGCATTAGTTTAGCTGCACAGACGTGCAATTTGTGGGAGACAGAGTTGAAACAACACCTTCCTCCAAGTGTGTTCAGGTATGCACTCCCAAGTTCTTCCTGTTGCCTTTTGGAGAATACCCACTCCACTAGCCTCCTCTTTGAGTACTCTGTTCCCCTTGACAGCCAAGCCAGGTTCATAATAGCTGGTGTGCTCAGTTTTAGATTTTAGTAACCCTCCCATCCCTCCCTCCTTCCTACACACATGCACACAACAACGCCCTCTGCACCAGTTTCTTTCACCCCCCAGCGCTCCCTCCCCAACTCACTCTTCTTCTTCTCCTTCTTCTCCTTCTTCTTCTTCTTCCCCTAGATCTCTCTTTGCCACAGCTGCTGCCTCCTGGCCTCGCCCAAAGCCTTCAGGAGGCTTCCCAGTTCCCTCTCCTTTCCCCTGCAGCCAAGAAGGAAAAGCAGGCAAAGAAGGAAAATAAAACTTCAGGCACACCACGCAAGGCCATCTGGGTAATCTTGTTCAAAAGGCTTGAGGTGATAGCTGCAATTTACACAGGCAAAAAAAAAAAAGAAAGAAAAAAAGAACAGACCTCATTTCCATACCTACCACCCTCAAGGAGATGAAATTGAATAAACTAAGAATTAGAAAAGAATTACAGTAAAACCAATACGGAATATTCAACATTAGTTCATTTTGTCCTTGCAACACCCCCCTCCTCACACACACACACATCTTCTTATTTCCTAAGAAAGAGAACAGTTGGGCTGACATTAAGGTGGCATGGACAACTAACAGAAACATGCGGGCGTACACACTCACACGCACGCATGCACCAACCCAGCTCCACTCACATACACGTGCAGACACACACAGCCGAGGGGGGAAACAATATTTGCGATGAAAGCAAATCAAACTGAAATCCAACATGTTAAAGTCAAGTTGATTAGTGTGAAAATGTAAAAGCATCTTCAACTGGCATATCCCACAGCCATAAAGATATGTTAATTTGCAACTTAATGGCTGAAAGCATAATTTTGCTTATATAAACCTTGAAACACGCTGCATTTCTGAAATGTGCCTTAATTTAATGAAGTAAACACCACCACAAAACAATAAATGCCCCAATTAAAGAACAGGCATGAAGAGAAGTGTCTGTTTCCCATTTTGCCCCCGCGGACATATGTACCCAAGCGTGTCTGTGCATTTACCCACACGCAGAAGCATATGCATCGTGTGCAGCTCATAAACATCATGCCTTCGTGTCTCCCATTAGCATATGTGCCGTGTTGTTGAAGATGTAAGTTATCTGGTGCGAGATCCAGGCTATGTGTTTATGGCAAAATCACTGCATGTGTTTTTGAATGTCTGTGTCAAATAGGAGTCTGTGTTTTTTGCATGCTTCAGTATCTGGGTACGTCCATGGTGGCGTGATGTTGCTGTGTATTTAATACCTAATGTGGCCAACGTTACCACTTATATATGCATGTTATTGGAACATAATGTGCATTAAAAGCGTGCCATCCTCGATTCTTCTTTCCTTTCTTGCCTGCCCCTGTATGTCATCTGGCCTGCTTCACACCCCCTGGGGGGCATATCCCATCAGGCTCGCTGTGCTCCGATGTGTCCCGACAGACCTGATGTGATCTGAGTGGCTGACGGGTTTGTCCCTGCTGCCCGCTGTCTTTTCTCTTCCCTGTATTTCTCACACATGTGCCTAAAAAACCCTCAACCTGATGCAGGGTGACTGGAGTTTGCACCTCCTGTGGAAAGTCTCCAATCCTGCACATGTACATGTGTAATTATATGTTGCGTTTTCATGCACGCAAATGTGATCACCACATAAAAGTGTTGTACGATACATCACAACAATAATCCCGAGTTTCAGTTTTATCATGGATAATTCAAGTGTGGAACACTGTTACTCGCTTCGCTTCTACTTTTACTATCCATTTGAATGAGTGCATAAATGTGAACGTTCAATTATGAAACCCCGCTGGAGAGAAACAATGCCCTCTTGGTTCAGTAGCCATCTTACAAACACACACACATACACGCAGAGAAGCCTAAGGGGATGCAGAAAGAGTGGGGGTTGGATACCATGAGACTAGGGCATCAAACTGAGGCTTAGAAACAGAGATATACCAACTGGAACCTTGTACCTACAGGGTGTGTGTATCTATGTGTGTGCGCTCACATCCTTGTGTTAACACAAACTCACACATATGGAGGAAGCAAGTGTCATACTGAGGAAAGGAGAATGCTGCATAGGGGGAATGCAGTTTGTAGAGGCTCTGTGTGTGTGTGTACGTGTGTCTGAATATAATCTAATTGCTTACTAGCGGAGGACAAAATTGTTTTGCCCGAAGATATAAGTATGGGTGGTGCTGATGAGAACTGGTCTGATATCTCAATCCACCAATCAGCTATGCAGGGCCACCCCACAGCCTACCTCTTAAATTCATGTACTTCATGTATGTGAGCATGAGGGTTTTTGGTTTAAACTCCCCGCTGAACTACAACAGGAACAGGGAGAAACAGGCTTTTAGCCTTTATATTAAAAAAAGCATCAGGGTTTTTTATTGATATTTTTCTGCACACTTCAGGCACAGAGCTATTATGCCCCGAGTCGACAGTAATGTTTTTTTGATCGGTGATTAAGTATCTTAGTCCAAATGTTAGATCACCTTCAGGTGCTCCTCGCAAGTTAGTTTCTCTTGTGGCAAAAATAAACCACAACACGGAGCAAATGGCTTCATAAATGGCTTAGGGAGGATAGTGACGAAGCAATGTCATTATCCTGCTCGTGTCCATTCAACCAGCACGACTTCGGTATTTGTTGAACTCGGGGTCAAGGTCCAACAAGACAAGTGCTTTCTGTCACTGTAGAGATGATGGATGGCATGCTTAGTTTTACTGTAGTACCCAAACTTTTTCCACACGAGTAAAATTGCAGCTGTACTGCTTTAAGATGACACATAAGGTTGGCCATTTCTGACATGATGTTTTGACTCGCAAAATTCTTCCTTCAAAAGCCCAAGGACATAACCGCCATTTTGGGGGGGCACATGTGACCCGTGCGCTGTCTGTGATCATTCTAACCGACTCGCCATCAGGAGGGGAGGGGTTGTAAAAGGCCAGGCAGGTCAGGAGTCACGCAAGTCATGTGACAACCCCAGGGCATTGTTGGGAGTGACAGGGAGACCAAGAAGCAGAGCTGCGGTGGAGCTGCAAGCCCATGGGTAAAAAGGAGGTCAGTGGCCACAGGAAGCAGTGCAAAAGTGCCCAGAGCTGCTGTCCTTAATGAGACCGCATCCCCTGGGGAGTATATCCCAGCAACTGCCATGTGAAAAACTCCAATCTATATAGAGTGCTGCAGGCACAAGAGAGCAGCCATTTTCATGGTCCATTCCCTGAGCCAGAAGCCATCTTGTGAGGTAAACAAACATACAAAGACGTGCACCTTGGCACAGGTCCGCTGCTGTTCCATCATCCCCACTGTGCAAAGTCTCTGTCTCGTCATTTGTTGTGTCAGGAAAGATCTTGACTGCGTGAATATCAATAGCAGCCTCTTCCAAAGCATTGTAAATTGATTTATTAATACAGTTTGTCTGCTGCTGAGGAACAGAGTCTAATAAAATAGGAGCCCTATAGGGTGAGTGGTGGAAATACGTTTGAAAATAAACTTTGAGTAACTCATTAGATTAAGAAAATTATAAGAATAATAACCCTAAGCACTGCCTGGGGAGGGAAATCTCATTAACAGGTTTTTCGATTCCTCCTTTCAATACATTTGTTAAAAGTGCCAGGGAGTGTTCAATTATCACCCGCCCTCTCACCTCCAAGACGTAGGGTGACAAGAAACCCCAGAGAAAGCTGCAGGGCCAGGGAGGGGCAATGCACTCGAGAGCACACACATTTACTGTAGACACACATGCACACACAGTTTCACTTCATTCCTCCCTGAGTAATGGCTTTTCTGACCATTTGTTTAATACTGTCAACAAACAGGAGCGCTGGAGGGCTACTTAGGCAATGCAATCCCACTCTTGAATGAGTATGAGCACATGACAGGCGCACACGGATTCTGTCAGGTCTGTACACGTCCAAATGTTCATACCCCGAACCGCAGCCTTTTGACTATTGAGTCTTTTGACAAAAAAATGTTACATTCTAAAGAGTAAAAAGTATTTCATCCAGCTGTGTTTCCAAAAGCTCCACCTATAGGTTTTTTTTCTTTCATCTGTTTCCAATCTTCAATTTGGCCTTTGGGCTACATCCTTGAGGCAGGAGGTTTTGAAGGCTATATTTGCTCTGGAACCATTTACTGTGCCCTCCTCCCTCTCGAAATATGGCAGAGCGCCCGAGGGTAGTGCAGCTCGGCCCACCTGGAGTGCCGCGTCTCCACCCCACCCAACCGCCTTCTGGTAGTAGTCACCAACACTGTGCAACACTGATTTTTGCCTCACAGGCCTCCAACTACAGCAACTGTTTGGGAAGGCATCACAATCTGGAGATCACGATTGAAAAACCGGCAGCTTCCAAACACCCGTTTTCTATGGTACAAGGCTGAGAGAAGGGATTTGAACCATATGTGCTCAGTTGAAAATACTGGCCACAGTTATGTTGCAGCAGTGCTCCATCACCATTCACAAGATAGATTTTTTATTTTTTTTAAACCAGAGATGAGTTGCTGGGTAACAAGAAAGTTGAAGTGTCTGCTATTAGTGCACACGGTACAATTTCCATGTTTATTTCTGGTACCAACTGGCTAACAGTTAGCTTCACTGCAGCAACACCTGGAGCTAACACCTCTTGCCAGCTAATACTCCTCAAAATAACATTTAAGATCCATGCAAAGAAGGCATGAAATAACTTGTAATAATTAAGACAGCTAATTAAAAACAAGTGTAAAGTTGAACCACTGTATGGGGTTTATCTGAGTGAAAGTTCTAAAGTCTGATGTTTTTGCACGTCTAAAATTATTTATGCTGTGCAAGGAAAACAAAGGAATTGAAGGCATTTATAGTTATGATAAAATATTTTTAATCACATAATTATTGTGAATTGCCAGTTTCGGCCTACGATTTCTCAGTTTGACTGATCCGCTTAATGGGTGCGATTTACTTTGTGTCTGACCCTGATAAAAATGGAGCATGCTGTGGTGTTGAGAACACTATATGTGGTTAATCTTAAGGACATGAGCCTGTAGTGAGGACGGATCAACCACGTTGTCCCCAGGTAAGACTTGAACAGTTACATATGAATGGAAACCAAATTAAACCTCTAGGAAAGAGATATGGATGTTCTTATGTACACTGGAAAAATGTGATTAAAAAACACATTGTGGGCACAGATGTATGGTGACTATTGGGTATTCACACACACAGTGAATACATGTGTCTATTCTTATGTAAAAGGCAGATTACTTGGAGATAGGTAAAAATGTAAAAATAAAGACAGTCCCTTGGCTGGAGGCAAGACAGAAGTCATTTCTTTCTCAGCCCTCCAGCAGAAAACCTGGCGTTATTCATTTCCATTTCTCTGTTGCCTACGCAACTGTTGAAACTGCAGTATGTGCTTGGCCTGTTTCATTTTATATCCAAAGGATATAAAAAAAATGCCATTTAGTGGGACAGAGGAAAAGAGAATAAGTGAAAATGCCAGATCTTTTTCATTAGGGCTATAGTGTCTGATGTGGTGGTGACTTAAAGAACAGGGCCAGATCCATACATTTTTTACTAGGGTGGCCAGACTTAAAATAGGGTGACACATTTGGAAAAAATGAATTTAAAGGTTTTAAACTGGTTTCAAAGTTTTAATACAAACGGTGTATTAATGTGCTAAAATGTTTGTGTCAATGTTTTCATGTGTCTCAGAAAGTCGTGACAGTGTGACAACGTAAACTAAACCAAGGGCCCTGACCCTGAAACTGAAGCAGTCAAATAGAAATTAGCCATCAAAGATTTTATTATTTAAACATTGTCTGAAAGTGTTTGAGAGCCAATCCATCTCATAGACGAGGAATAAATGCATAACCAAAGCTATCATTGTGTTTATCCAGAGTTGTATTTCTCTTAAAAAATAATAGAAGCATTTAGCAGCCATTGGTGTGATACATTATTGCATGTTGGTCAATTATTTTATCTGAGCTAACATATGGTAAAACAAAGACAACAGCTGTTACTGAAAAAACTTACTGGCTGTGCATGGTCCTTATTTTAAACTTTTTCATTTTCTTTTCCTGTAGGTGGCAACATCATTGTCTCTACATATGGGTCTAACTATCTGCTGGTGGGGCAACATGTGTAACGCTGGCTTGACAATGATTGAATAGCTTCCTCTTGTGGAGAATCTACAACATGCTAAACCTATTTTAATTGTGCCACTCTCAATTAAAACACACACACACACACAGAAAAAAGAGGTGTAACAACTAGCGTTGGTCACAAATATGCATTCACTGTCCAAAACAAAAAAAATGATTTGTGTTTTGTCGTGCAGAATATAAGGCAGAGAGAAGAAGAAGCCAAAATGAGTAATGGTGCATTCATGATAAAATGTAGAGCAAAAAAGAAAAAATGCAGGCATACACACACACACACACACACACACACACATTCAAAGTTTTAGTGCTTAGTTTTGATTCAGCTCTTCATTAGCCACAGGGCCCAACTCCGGTTAGCTCCAGTATTAGGCTCAATTAGAACAAGATCCAATTAGAGGGCTCCTTTCCCCTGGGGCAAGGAGAGGCAGGAAATGGAGACTGAGAAATGTATAAGTCGACAACATGCGGACACAGCCAACATAAACAAACTTACTTTGTTGATCTCTGCGGTTGCTACGCAGGAGTCCTCTGGGAGTTAAAGCCCTGCTAGTCTAAGCTATGAGATAAAACAAAATAAAAAAAAAAAAGCCCTGCAGCAAAACATGAACTCTGTGAACACAAGGGCTCCGACACCATGAAGGGAACGTCTGGGCCCAGAAAATGAAAAGCCCACAGGCGTTTTCCATTTACAGCTAAAAATCCAGCACTAGCTCCTAGCCAGGGTTAGTATCAGACTCTCAAAATGAACACTTACACTACGGGGGGAACAAATGAGTAGCTTTCTATTGTCGCTCTATTAAATCTGTCGGTTAATAGACATATACCTTACTGCTGACAGAAATCAATAATGTACAATAAGATAAAGGGCAGGAGGGAACGGAAGAAAGGGAAAGGACAGGAATAATTGGTGCGAGAAAGAAGGAAAAAGAAAGACTAAAGATCCAGTTGTGTGATTCGGAGCCGAGTATTCCTGTCCTTCTGTTTCTGTGGTTAGAGGTGGTAATGGCAACAATGTTGTGTGAGCTGTTTGGGCTTGCCCTTGCCTCGGGCCTCTAGTGTTCCTCCCCCAGGCGGCTTGTGAGGGAAATGGTGTGTGGTGCGAGGGTAAACCTTGACCTGGCTGCCAGGAGGCTGCACACGGAATGAAATGAGCACAAACAAAGCAAGAGAGAGAGAGAAAGAGAGAGGAGGAGGAGGAGGAGGAGGAGGAGGAGGAGGTGGGGGTGTCAGATAGCAGTGGAGGAGCTATATGGCTTCACTCGTATCACCGCTACACTCGTTTCTGTTGCCGTCTAATCTGGCTGTGAGTGGCAGGATACACATCATACACTCGTGGCAGGACACACACATCTCAGTGATTGGGAGCGCTCAGGTGTTGTGGGTGGCATCCTGGTACACGGCAAAGATGGAATGTGAAATGTTGCATTTCCCTTCATGCGCTGCCAAGTTGTGTTTCAGGGAAATATGGAAATCCCATTATGTCACATGCCTAACTTGGCCCTACAAACTCTGAAACTCATTTGTGAAATTGGGTTCAGATCATAATGAGTTGCAAAGTGGTTTTGGTCTCACAAACCTGCAGAGGATATATTTGTTGAGACATCAGTGAAAGTGTGCCTATGTGTCAGACTTGATTTAAAGTTTACTTACGAAAAGCTCGCAACCTGGCAACCCAAAGTTACCGGTCTATTCAGTTCGAATTCATCTGCTCCTGCTTACAGTAGGTGTTTGAAGACCATTTGTTCATCTTTATCCAGTGAGGATTAAACAAATGTAAAAGGTATAATCGCAGTAAACCACCGTGTTGACTGAAGTGTGTGCGCCATATCACCCTGCTTACCTGTGAAAAGCCCAGTGAAATCCATTACATACTTTAGAGAAGACTCATGAATGGAATAATTAGCACAGCATGCTTTCCGCCCGGCTGGAAGTCGCTCTCGATAATGAACAAAGGAAAGGAAATTAGCTTTTGTCTCATAAAGTCACAACTTCAAAGATCCCTGCCATTGCATTAATACAGCCATAGCCCGCAGCAGCATGGGAGAGAATAAAATAAGCACTCTCACTCAGACCCCATTCCGATCAAGGTCTTTCTCAGGACAAATACCGCGAGCTTGGCTCTTATAGACCACACACACTGGACTGGATCAGCAAGAGAAATTAGGAGAGAAAAGGCTATGCAAATTCACCTCAGTCTTCTCACTAACTACACAGTGAAATAGCCTGACTTCTTAGTGTCTTCAGACACAAAACACCGTTTTATATTAGTTCAACAGATTCCCAGGTGTAACACTATGTTCGTTGTACAGTAATATCCCTCCATGCAGCTGGGTGTGCTCTTAATCACATCAGGTCAGCATTTTGGCCTAGAGGCTCCCAGCTGTGGCCTGGGCGACCCGCGATGGCCCATCTCGCCTAACTGCAGCTCCAGTCAGCTGCCCTCGGGAGTGTGAGTGGTACACTGATCTGGTGTTGGGTCATCCTGCTTGGCACTAATGCGTTGCAACACTGGAAAAAAAGACCTAAGAAGCCCACGTTTGTGGTCACGCTGACACAACTGATGGTAACGGATACAGCTCGGATCAGAAAGTAAAACAATGCGACGGGGGGTTTCCAAAGAAAATGTTTTACAATGGAGTATTTGGAAAGATGATAATATACAACAAAAATAGTTTGTCAAACAAAAATAATACTTTTCTGGCTGTACACTTAAACTACTCATCATCAGTCACATTTTGTCCTAACGGTGGTTATCGTTGTCTCAGGGCGAAAGGAAGTGGCACTGAGGACCGAGGCAAGGCAAGCATTGTCCGAGGCACTCTCTGTTCGCCTATCTGCTCCTTTATCTGCCAGGATCAGTTGTTAGTGCTGGCAGTTTTCCTCTCCTGTCCTCTGGAGAGAGGTGGCTCTCAGCTGGAGAGAGATGCCAGAGGCTACGCACTGTCTCCATTGTGTGGAGAGACACACGGAGGACTTGAGAGACTCAGTGCAGGTGCAGAGAGGAAGAGTGAGAGGGAACACACCTGAGGGGAATGTTTTTTTTTTCTCCTCACAAAAGTCAGTCTGATTTTTTTTTTTTTTTTTTTTTGAGAGGCCTTTTTGGTGTAGGGACATTTGTTGTTAGGGAGGACAGGTTTACTACAGGTGCAATATAGCAAAAGGGTAAATAATACCCGAAAATAAATACATTTCTACCAAAAACAGCCTTATAAAACAACGATTGAAAGCAGCACTTAGTTTGAATGTATAGTATAATCTAGTGAGGCGTGAGACTCCTGCATGAGATGAGGTCATATCCCTCACCTCAGTCACAGGATGGGCTGGACAGGACACAACATGGAGAAGCTGATAACCTCATCTCAGACTGGGAGGTTTCCTGTTAAAGCGATCCTTTTGCTAACTGTTTGTTTAAAAGCTGACAGGCTACAAGAGTCTCGGTGACAGCATCTATTCATCTCAGGGTGTCAGATGGAGAGAAAGAGTGAATGAAGGAGGGATAAAGAAGCCGGGATAAAGGAGGCGGATGAAGAAAGATGGTGAAAGAAGGCGCAGCGCAGAGCAAATGGGGGATTGGTGCACTTTACCAATAGGTTAGATTTACCTTAAGCTTTAAAACATCTTCACATCATCCTAGTAGCAATTTCAGAAATCCATCTGGCAAGTGACTGAATGAGTGCTGATGTTTTCATCACTTTGGTTTTAATTATATGTCTCACTCAGCACAGTCTTCCTTCTACTCGGCTAATTTAGATTGAGATCCTTCCAGGCTTTCCCCTATCTTTCATTTCCCTCCCCTCACTCTCTCTTCTCTGCATCCCATCAGCCCCTTTGTAGAAAAAAAGAGGAAGGAAAAAACCTTCATGTCTGTGACTTTCTTGCCCTCCAGCATATGAAGCCCTCTTTTATTTTGATCATCGCAGCACAATGGATTCATGCCATTCTGGCAACTTTATTCAGTATCAGCCCAAATTTACATACTGCTTAACAAGTTTGTGCGTGACTGTTGATGCCTCTGATCAAAGTGCTTTTGGAAATCTTTCTCATCTGATTTTTTCCCCCGTCCTTCATTTCAAATGCATGCTGCAGACAGGCATCTTTAACTCAGAGGCAAAGAAAGGTAACCTTAGTGCTGCACAAGCCCAAATGTCATCCAACAAGGAGGGCTCATGTCCTGAGGATAAAGATAATGTAATCTAAGCAGTATACAGTGTGACTGTGTGTCTCTGAGTGTGTGTATCTATGCTAGCCTCAGTGTTTGTTGGAGGCTTGGGTTTGGGGGCGGAGGGAGACAGGGGATGACAAAAGTCAAAGCAGTCATGTGTCATTTTCGGTGCTGAAGGGCTGGGACCTGCCTCCGGGGCTGTCCTCTCTGTCAGACGCACTCAGATATCTGCGCTGAACTCTCTTGCTGTCTCTTTCTTTTGCTGTCTTTGCTCTCTCATCTTTATCTAAAGCACGCGCGCATATGCAGCTGCATGTTCGTGCACCGGCACATGCAACAATCACATGTCTTGACGTTGCGTCCAGTAAAAATGTAACAATGACATCTGTACGATGTACGTCCAATTTAAACACACAACATGCAATGACTCATATAATAATGCAAAATTATTATTGCACTTTGGCCACATCTGCCATAGGAATAAGATTTGTTCCAGGATTGGGGATACGACATGTGTCCCGCAACACTGTGAGGGCACATTAGGATGAGTGGAGAGGTGATTTTGACTATGATCAGGTTGTAAATCAAGATATCAGGGGCCACACTACAAACCAATGGCCCATGAAATCCCTATGGGGATGGAAGAGGAGGCTGCACAGAAAATGTACTGTAGCATCCCACTGCGAGAGCACAGT
Source organism: Channa striata (assembly GCA_033026295.1). Classification (NCBI taxonomy): domain Eukaryota; kingdom Metazoa; phylum Chordata; class Actinopteri; order Anabantiformes; family Channidae; genus Channa; species Channa striata. The sequence goes on along the minus strand of CM065185.1, from coordinate 10,463,811 downwards.
AGCCTCCTACGGTACATGCGTAAAAATACGTGGCTATCAGAGCAAACAATGGAATTGAAAACATTAAATAACAGAGGAAGAAAAATGGATTCAAAAATACAATGAAAAGAGGGTGTGGGTGGAAAGAGAGGAATCGTGGGAATGCAAGATTGCACCTCCCTCAGGCAATCGAATTATCCTATGGGCCGATGGTTCCTCCTTATGCGTCGGCTGACATTTTCCTGTAACCCCATCCCTAGTAATGCTATGTGATGTGTGTGACTGGCTTCTGCCATGGCCCTGAGAGGCCATGAAGCCCCAGGGCTTCTGCTTTTGGCCTGCAGCATCCGGGGAATTGTTTATTTTAGCTCTGTCTTCTCCTTTTTGCCTCTCCCTGTCATTTTGCTCTCCCCTGTTCTCTCCATTTCTTTTCCCTCTATCTGGCCCGCTGGTGTCTACTTTCAATTAGAAGAGGATGCACTTTTATTAGACAGGTCAGTCTTTAAGGAAACCCAAAACCAAGTCTTTAATCTCTCCCCGCAAACTGTTAGTATTCCAGCATATTTAAGAGGACACAAAGGTAAACGACAACCAAATCTGATGGCGGTATCTGCTCCTCAACTGTACATGTTGCGTGATGATGATGATAAGAGCAGAGGGTGTGTTCAAGAAAAAACACAGTTGAAAATCAAATGTGCTGCATATGTGCGAGAGAGAGAGAGAGAGAAGGAGAGAGAAAGAGATTTAAGGACACAGAAGATGAGATGTGTGATATGAGATAATAGAATGATATTCACAATGTATCCCTGGAGCTATAAGTTAAAAGAGAACATTAAATGAGCACATATTTTGATCACTTATGGATATATAAGCCAGTACACCAATGTGCCCAAACTTTACTTCATACTGCAGAGCCCTAAAGGGCATAAGTGGAGGCGGGCCAATCCAGTAAACTCAGTGTATGTGTGCAACTGTTGACATGTGACAAGCAGAAAAGGGACAGTGTTGAGAGCGTAGCCTTTTATGACCCAACACACTTTGACAGCTTGGCCATTGCTTGAGGACACGAGCAATGTTGCTTTTTCATCTGACAATTTTAAGCAAAACAACTCTCCCTTGATAGAATCAATTGTTCAGAGAGCCTTTGTGGCTGTGTGTTAAAGCACAGAGACAAAAACATGTCAGTACCCTGTAGATTCTGCTCGCTGTTTGCTGGAGGAGTCATACTGTCAATCTGTAGGACAAAAAAATGTGAGATGAAAGTGTAAGCGATATGATGCCAGCACTGCATTTATGCAACACTGCACTCTACTGGTTAAAGCTGAAAACACTTTGAGTTCTTGAGCAGAAACGCTAGGAAAGTCTCAACTAAGGACCAATGTAACCTTAGTTCCCTGGTGTTTGCAAGTGTGTGTATGTGCTTCTACCCTTGAAGCTGTTGCCTTATTTGGACCTAAGGACATTCTGCAAATTTCAAACATCCCAGGAGAGGCATAATTTGAAATATGGCCACGGGGTGGCACATTAGAATGACAAAAATGTAGATCCTCAAAGTGAAATCTGCCTGTGACTTGGAAATCAGCCAGAGAGGACAGTAATGGATATCTTTAGAGAAGGGTCAGACTATTGACGCTCGATAGATCCAAATACCTGAATCAGATGTGAACACATGGAATGTTTTTCCCGGTATTTGTTCCATATTCACAGCAACATGAGAACACACTTTGCCTCAAGTGAATGTGCATGACAGATCAAGAGAAAAAGAGATGGAGGCACTGTTTATACATAAAAAAAAAAAAATCTGTTGTGTGTTCACATTAATAGAGTATTCGCTATGTGTATGTGCAATGGTCCTGTAAGCTGTATGTGAGCGTGTGCATACAAACTGTGCACTCAGTCGACAGCCTGCAGCAGTTTGCATACTTGCTTGGAGAGTACATGTCCTCGGGCCTCGTTCCTCCGTCGATGACCTCTAGTAAAGCCATTATTTTCTGCATTAATGATGAGCAGGAGCCAGCGATGAGAGAGATGGACTTTATCCTGAGGCACAGTAGCACTGATTATGGGCAACAATGCTGGCAAAAAAAGAAAAAAAGAAAAGAGAAAAGAAAAACTCTTCCCACAAGCGGTTCAAAAGACCAGGGAGTCTTAGCAGCAGCACAGAATAAGCTGCTGTTGCTCTATTGACAAGATGGATCAGATAACCTCTGTAGCTGGAGGATTACCTGGAATAAACTGTATTAAAGTTTTCCTATAGCTTGTTTTGTCATCCAGTATATACAGACTGTCTGCAGCCTGAGTACCAACAAATCAATGATTTCCACATCGTAATCTCGTGAAAATCTGACCTAAAATACATTGTTGTGGCAATTAGTGTATGGATGAATTAGCTGAGGTTGACTTATAAAAAAACAAGTTGTATTGCCATCCTGCCATTTAAGGAAAATGTATGACAAGTAAAGTCAGAAGCTTAATTGATCAACTGACTTCAGCCCAAACAGCTACCTCCAAGACTCACAAACAAGACAAATTGCAGACAAAGTGCAATTGCTCTAGTCAAGGCAGCCAGGGCACCCACTCAGGAAATCCTGGCTTGGGGAGATGACTCTAAATGAAGGACTTTACCATTCACCATTATGTCTTTGGTGAGAGTCAGAGGGAACCCCCGGGGCTCTTCAGCACAGCACGGCACAACTTTTCAAAGGGCTCCAGATTAAAGTCACTGAAAGTTCCCACTGGGGTCTGAGGCCAGGATCCCATTAAGCAGCCTACCACACCGCCGGCCATAATTGTGTCGTTGAGAATTCAGAGCAGCAGTTGCTTGATAAGCGAATTTAGGGTGAAATAAAAAAGGATAGGCAAAAAGGGGTCTTGTTGGGCCACCGTTAGACACTTGACTTGCTCCTCGCTAATTTGTTTTAAATGACTAAGAAAGGTGAGAACTATAAAAAAAGAATCCATCTACCTGTGTGACAAAATGCTGATAAATGAGAAACACTATATTTTTTAGGCCTGCACTAAACTGCCAATAGTGTTTTAAACTGTAGTTCTCTTTATTGCAGTACTTGCTTTGTAGCAGGATAATCAATGAGCCAAAGAAAAGAAAAGGGTATGAGGCCTTTCTTCCGCTGCTTTTTAAGTGCCTCTACTCTCATCGTTAAAAAAAAAAAAAAACTTTACCGCTAGTAATTCCACTAATACTATCTACTGAAGCATTTAGTAGCAAATGGTTTAAAACTAGTTTTACAAATAACATGAACATGTTACAAACAAGTAATCTTTTATTGAATATTTAGTCTCATTATTGTTTTGAATGTTTTTGTTTATTTCAATAGTTGAGCTTAATCACCATAACGGTAATTTGGCAAATGATATAAAAAATTCCGGTAAGTCTAAACCATAACTTGAGATCCGTGTATGTACTTTTACACTAAAGTTGACTCAGCTAAAGTCCAATGACTGTAACTGGTGCAGTAGCACTCTGAAATGTGTGCAAAATATATAGGCTTCATAAAATCTCAAGTAATGGTTTAGGTCATTACAATGAAAGAATAGGGATTAAACCCCCTGAAACATACTTAAAACATTTGCAACCCAAATATGCTATTGTATCCCAAGTGCAAAAAAGAAAACTCTTAGTTAACTGCTTCAAGTGGATTTTTTCTGCTTTTTCTTTTCTGCCTCTTCCTCTTTTTCCTTCTCAATCTCTGCCACCAGGGTCTCAATTTCCTTGGATTCCAAAATCTGCAAACAACCAATCAAAATTAGAAAGCCAATAAAAAATTTAAAAAGGTAGAGAATTAAGAGAAAAATATAATTTGTAGCAAACCACCTTCAGTGGCTGATTCCGTCTGATTACAGCAAGTTCAATGTTCTTTCCTCCTGACTGGACAACCTGTGACAGAATTAATGCAAATACCAGTGAATAAGCATGAAATTGGTAAAAGTTAGCTTTTTTTACAAGTTCATCAAAAGTTTAATAGGCCTTTAAAAATGGCAGAGGGGATTCAAAATATGCAAGTATATGTACTTCAAAGCTATATTTGATCTTACCTCAAGCAAAGCCTTGATAGCTAGCTTAATAGCCTCATTGTCCCCAGCAATGGCGTCATCTGTGTAATTCTTCTCCAAGAACTCTCTCACAGTTTTTGCACTACGGCCAATTGCGTTTGCCTAATGTTGTTTATTCCAAGAACACAAAAAAATTAATTATTATTTAATTTTAAAATGAAACGTTACTTGTTACATGGGGATAGCAGGTAATGTACAAAGAGAACAATTTCTGACCTTCCAGGCATGGTAGGTTCCTGATGGGTCTGTCTGGTACAGCCTGGGAGTTCCATCATAGTCAAAGCCAACAATTAATGCAGAAATGCCAAATGGTCTACGCCCATTGCTTTGAGTGTAGCGCTATAAACAGGAGCAATATTCAGATCGATGTTAAGGGTCAATCGAGAATGTTTTTAAACCAACATTTTAAAAAGCAAACAGGAAGAAGACAAAAGCTCCAACGGATGCTTTTGCCCTCTGAATGTAAAAAATTTCTTAACTTAATTAATAGTAAATGAATGGTATAAAGGTTAAGTACCTGTTTGAGTGTAGCTATGTATCGTGTGATGTACTCCACTGTGACTGGGTCCTCAACAGTTAGCCTGTGGCTCTGGCATTCAACCCGAGCTCTGTTTATCACAATACGGGCATCTGCTGTCAGACCTTACAAGAGAAAAGAAAATTTAAATGCAAATTTACTTGAGGAGATTCTTATATTAGTATGTACAATGACAAAGGGGGTCACAAATAGTCCTTGGAGTACTCAGTCACACAGTAAGCTGTGACAACAAGTATGTATTGTCACATAATCAATGTACTACTGAGTGTCTGGAAGAGACCGTTGTGAGAGGTACCTGCAAATGCCATGCAGACATGCTCATCCAGGGCACATATCTTACGGACAGTCCTCTCTTCCTGCAACTTTGCCACCGATTTCTTTTCAACGCCAAGGACAACAATGTCTTTACCTCTGATTCCCACCTGAGGATATAAAACAAAAAAAAAAATCAGATTATTTCACTGACATATTTTAGGCTTTATTTCAAAAATCCAGTAAGGGTCTCTTAATGTAAGTTCACGTTTGCTATTTGAGTGGAATCTAATCTCCTCAAACGTTGCCATGTGACTGAAGAAAAAACAAAAACACGGCCTAATCAAAAAAAGATCTAAATCTCAACTTTCTCTTGAACAAATACTTGATGTAATAATACTTTATGCTTTTACCACAGTTTGTAATGCTATGGACAGTAAATAACATGTTCCAAACGACTTTTAGCGCTTCCAGTACAAACCAACACATTAAACTTACAAGAACAGACATAAAATCTAATAGAGTTAGCTTCTACACTTATTGAACATATGAAAAACAACGGTTGAAATTAAATGTGCTTATAGCATCTACTGCATTAAGAGAATGAAGCATGGCACTCGTCATTTCTCTGATACAAGTTTGGTGATTGTATTGCTTTATGGTTTACATTTAATACACTTTTTTACAGTTTACCTAACACATTTCTGTTCAGATAAGCACGTAACAAAGAAAGACTATTTCTATGAAGCGCGATTAGTTAGTTATTTGCTAACGTTTTCACACTGAAACTGAAAGCATCATGAGAGTGACACAGCGACAAAATGCTCGCTAATGACAACGTTACTCTTTATTTACTTTGACAGAACCAAACACGTCTAAGTAACAGACAAAGCAATCGAAAAAGGTTGTAAAAACCAAATTACGAGTTTAAAGATCGCATAAAACAACAAAAACAGATAAACGCTGAAGTTGTAGGAATGCCTGCTAACGTCAGTCGCTACCTTAGCTTAGTTGGCTAATACCGTTTGCTAACGTTAGCGTTTGTTTAATTTCAGGACTTACTGCCGTGGATCCTTTCTTTACAGCTTCTTGTGCATACTCCACTTGAAAAAGATGGCCATCGGGAGAAAATACAGTAATAGCTCTGTCATATCTTGCCGCCATTGCGCTGCAAGACACGTACAATCACAAATAAAGGGAAGACTTCTACTAAATGATTCAGCTAGTTAGCAAAAGCCGTTCAGCCTGCCGTGTGTTGCATAAAGCGCCTGCGCATGACCTCTGAACTGGGCGATACCAAAACTAGGGGCCAAGTATTATATTTGGAATAAAAATACGATAGAACAAACATTTTTTCGCAAAACCTATTATCAAAACAAACTTTATTATTGAAAGGTAAAAACACAGTAAGCCTAAACACTATTATATTGCTACAAACTTCCACACTAGGCATATTAACGGTGGCTGGGCAATGTGAATTACGCTTGAAATGTGGATAAACTCAAACACACAAACGCAAAATTAATAAATATTGTTACTTGCTCCTGTCCTTGCAATTAAAAAAGATAATGTTACAGAAATATAATATAGCTTTGACTGTTTATCTTTTTGCGGAGCAGTCAATCTCCCGTGGCCTTTTGGATTCCATCTAGACTGTTCCACTATGTGAAATATAGGTGAACATGTAATTGAATAACCAAAAACGCTAAAGCTATGAATTTGCTATATAAATCTTTTGACGTGTTATAGTGCATATCTTGAACATTTGAAGCTGGCAAATCTTATATGTGACCAAAATAAATAACAGTCGTCGAGTCTGTTGCTAGATGTGTTGAATCCCCCCCCTTCAAACGGACCACTGCATTACGAAATTACATCCTATTCTGAACTGTTTGATCTGAGTTCTACCGATTTGTTAGGTGTGTTGGCCACTTTGGACTTTTATGTTCTAGTTCAATTAAATCTCTTCGAGTATCACCATGTCGGTGGCGTTCGCATCTCACAGGCAGCGTGGGAAAGGTGATATAACACCCGCCGGAATACAAAAGGTAATTCATCTTTTAGCGCGTCGCCGAATGGAGGCTATGGTACCAGACGCTGCTAGCCGTTAAGCTAATCAGTGTAGCAGTGCCCATCCGAATCCAACAGAGAACAGATCGGGAACAATGTTGCAGGGTCGAACACGAAGCTCTGTGGAGTCAGGACGCCATGTGTAGACGACAGACGCGTCGATTTACTGGACAAACCTGCTGTTTTTATTTCAAATCAATGGAGGCCTGTGGTTTTGTTAGCTGGGAAACAGCTAGCTGGCGAGACGAGTCTTTTGTTAGCTAGAAACGCACGTTTAAATTTCCAAACGCCCCCAAACCTCACAGACGTATTTACAGTGTCACAGCGGCAGTGAGCATCAGCCGCCAAATAAATCAGCGTCACCGTCCACATTTTAGATGTGTTACCATATAATATAAATGTCATTTCAGTTACTGGACGAAAACAACCAGCTGATTCAGTGTATAATGGACTTTCAGAGTAAAGGCAAAACAGCAGAGTGTTCACAGTAAGTCGTGAAAATTCCCTCTTCCCTGCACGTTGCAGTAATTTTCAATTCACGTTGACGTAAAACCTGCATTGATGCCTCTTCACCTGCCCAGGTATCAACAGATGCTGCACAGAAATTTAGTGTACCTGGCCACGATAGCGGACTCCAATCAGAACATGCAGTCTCTCCTTCCTGCTGTAAGTATTGCTGTTTGCTCATTCTGTTGAGTGAGTAAATGCACATATAGTAGAGTAACTTATCTCCCTTATGAATTATTGTTGGGCTACTGTATTAGAAGATCTCAAACATGTCACTTGGGTATTAGTTTAGGCGTGTGTCCTTGAGCGATACTCAATAACAATAGTATATTTAAACACTGGTAATGCTGATCAAAGCTAGTGTTATATTACTTACACACAGCATGTAATATACATAATCAACCAGAATAGTGGTACAGCCTGACGTTTCATTTTAGATAAATGACGTCCTGTCTGATATGAAATCATGTAAGAATAACATCACCTTTATATTACAAGGGAACAGTTTTAACATTTTTTCCACCCAAAGCATTATGGAAATTACACAGTTTAAAATTTGTAGTTTCACTCTAAAAAGGAGTGAAAATTCTTAATCTTTTACTTCCATGACATTTTGCAATTTCAATACTGAGGAGACAATCCCTTTAAGGATAAAGTTGTTCATCTCCTAAAATTATTATCCACAATCCTCACTCAGACAATAAAACCAACAATAAGTTACATATGCTCATGTGTACAGTCTGCACGTTATTAATGTGCACTGTAGACCAGTTAATGTGCTTTTGATGTCCCAGATGAATAAGCTATTCCAGGCTGCAGATTCATGGACATGTGAGAAAAGGCAATTCGGTTTTGGTTTGGATGCTACTTGAAAATAAATGCATCTAGAAAACTATAAAATCTACACTTTAAAATAAGTATTTTCTTTAGAAGATGTTCCTTATTGACGTTTTTGTGTGCATATTAGCCTAGAAGAGGTAAGTGATTTGTTTAGATCCTTGTTGTATATCTGCTGCTCCATCGTAGGTGATGCCACAGCGGCGCAGTGTGAATTAAAATGGTGGCATTTGTCCACTTTGTTTCATGCGTTTCTTGATTTTCAATGCAAAGTATGTATGCATTGGTACATGTTTGTTCAAATTCCACTTTTTACATGTAATATCTTTAAAAATCTTTCTCATCCTCAATTTATTAAGGTGTATTTCAGTTATAACAGATTTTAATTTTATTTTATTTTGTATAGAGATCCTGGCTTCTCTGTGCTTTCTTTTTGAGTGGCTCAGGCTCAAATGTGCTTCTAGCCAGCTGATGTGTGTTTTTGTGTCTGTGTTTTGTGCCTTTAGCCGCCTACTCAAAACATGCCCATGGGCCCTGGTGGGATGAACCAAAGTGCACCCCCTTCTCAGCCTCCTCACGGTCACAACATGCCCTCTGAGGGTATGGTCAGTGGTGGCCCTCCAGCCCCACACATGCAAAACCAGATGAATGGACAGATGCCTGGTAAGTAACCCCTCTACCCTTAACTTCCCTTTCATATCTTTCTCTCTTTAGTCTTCTTCAGTCCCTGTCTCACTTGGGTTGCCTAGCAACACCACAGAGCTGTAAGGGAGGTCGCTCTGTTGAAGGATGATGTCACCCGTTTGCCAGCTTCAGTTGTCTTAGACTTGTACACCTTTTGATTAGGTTTATCGTCTCTTCTTTAAGTGATCATCTATTGTTTGAATGTAAGCTTTGTTGGGTTTTTGTTTGCAAATGTATATAATGTAACAGCTGGAGAGATTTTATTTTATTTATTTAAAGAACTGATTGCTTTACTACTCAGTGATTGTATTGGGAGATTATTATTTATTAGCAAAATCCCAAATATCAAAACATTGAAACTCAGCATATTAATTGTGTGCAACAAATTGTGATTTTTAGACAATTGTGAATCATCTGTGCCTTTGTTTTTCAGGGCCTAATCACATGCCCATGCAAGGTCCCGGCCCAGGCCCCAATCAGCCCCCAAATATGCCCAGTGGCTCAATGAATATGCCTCCCAGCAGCCATGGCTCAATGGGTGGGTACAATCACACTGTCCCTTCCTCCCAGGGCATGCCAGCTCAGAGCCAAATGAACATGACCCAAGGCCAGCCCATGGGAAACTATGGGCCACGGCCAAACATGAACATACAACCCAATCAAGGTAAAAAATATATATATTTTAGTTTTCTCTTGGTTGAATTTAAGTGTGTTTTTATCTGTCTTGCTGGTCTTTTCTGCCAATTGTTCACACAATAAACTTAAAATATTCAGTGTAATGGGAAAAGTTAACTCTTTGTCGGTGGACCGCAGGCCCTATGATGCACCAGCAGCCTCCTTCCCAGCAGTACAACATGCCTCCTGGTGGTGGCGGACAGCACTATCAAGGGCAACAAAACCCAATGGGTATGATGGGACAGGTCAACCAAGGGAACCATGTCATGGGACAGAGGCCAATGCCACCTTACAGACCCCCACAGCAAGGTATATGCCCCAGAATGTTTCTCTTACATATGCAAGTTGGGAGTGTTGGTATTTCTTCTTCCTAAACAGCCCTCCTGCATTTCTTACTCATTGACCCTCTCAATTTCCTTTTCTTTCAACTTTTGTAGCTCAAAGGCATCTCATCGAGAGATGTAACCCTAAACCTCCAATTATAAAAATTAGCCAAGTCACCCAAAGCAAACTTTTGAATAAGAACTGGCAGCAAGGAATCCATCCTCTCTACTATTCCCCTCGCACAACCGACCCAACAACACCTTGAATCTACTTGTGTGTATGTTGTGTATGTGTATGTAGGACCCCCTCAGCAGTACCCAGGGCAGGAAGACTACTATGGGGACCAGTACAGTCACGCAGGACAGGGGGCCTCAGAAGGTAGGAGAATTCTCCAGTCAGTTGGAGAAAACCAACAGAAAATGAACCCAGGAGTTGTGTTAAAACACAAATGATGCAAAGAGACTGTGACAAAACTAAAATTTCAGTTTCTTCATTGTTTTCTGGGAAATCTGAGGGACTTTGGGTTGTCACAATAAATTATATCTAATTCGGAGTAGATATCCACATGCCAGAGTAAACCCCACTCCACGAGGTGCTGCTGCTTATTGATAAGTTAGGACCTACTCTTGTAATGCCGCCACCCCCAGGCCTGGCTGGTGCTCCACCTTTTGCAAAAGAAAAGTCAGGCAGGATCTTACACGAATCTGAAAGTGAACACTATCGTTCTCTATATTTCTAATTTGCTAAATGTTGTTGTTTTTTCCTTTCCGACTACCCTATTTCCCTTTGACATTTCACACACAAGTGTTTTCCTCTTCTGAAATACTGAAAATCCAGCCATTTTTCAGAAACAGTTCTTTAAAAAAAAGTGCATTTCTACACTCATTGAATATATAATCGCTTACATATTCTTCCACAGAGATTATTTTCTTTGAATTGAGTTTTGTGCTCATTTTGAGCTGATTTAGGTCATAGTCACCACTATATCTTGATCAAGTCATCAGTAGGCTTTATATGACTTCTTCCTCATAACAATTCTAGCTGTCGAAAAAGGTAATATTGACATTTGTTTCTTTAAGTAACTTAAGAATTATTAAAAATCAGATGGTTTTGGCTAACATGAAACGGAATAGTATTGACTATTCTAAACGAATACTACGTGAGACATTGTGCTACGTTACATACTGCAGTAGTGACTGCATATATCTGTGTTGCCATTACGGCTACCTCACATCTTAAGCACATGTTCTGAAATTGATAGAAAGCTTTAAATGAACATTGAAGAAGTCATTTTTATTTAATGACTGTCTCGTTGCCTTGTTGTTCTGCTTGGTTGTCAGCATATTGCTAACATTGCCTGCTCCTGCCCCCTGAAGGTAATGCCCAGTACGGCCAGCAGCAGGAAGCATACCAGCAAGGCCCTCCCCAGCAGCAGGGTTATCCTCCTCAGCAGCAGTACCCAGGTCAACAGGGTTACCCGCCACAGCAGCAGGGTTATGGTGAGTTAGCCTCCCTCAAATAGGGGCAGACAGTACATTTGTCCTGTAGGAGGCACTATCGGCTCTCTTTGGCTGCCATATTTTTAACTGTTGAATAATAATTCCTCCTGAGCGAGTTGGTGGTTACTGCCCCTTGGAAATGTAACTGTGCCAGATGCATGTCAAGACATCATTAAGAGCAAGGAATTAAAGGACCACCTTAATGAATGGTTAGGGGATTGGAGCTTGGTGGAAGAGAAATTTAATCAGTGTTGGTTGCTGGCACTACATTAGCATTTCTCCTGGTGCTTCAGTTTGATATGACACTGTTCTAAGGGGAGTGGGAAAGGAGCTTTGGCTCATGGAGGCAGGCACTGGGTAAAGTGTGTGCAAACTGTCAACCAAACTTTTTTATTTTGAACAAATTACTAACTAATGTTTTAATAAATTATTTGTCACTATTCAACATTTAAAGTCTCTTAACCATCATCTCACCATGGACTTCATTGTTTAAAAAAAAACAGGCAAGCAGAAAATAATATCTTAATTTATTTGCAACATTTCCTGGTCTGTATTTTCTAAGTTTAGGGTATTTACATTGAGGGCATACCATAGAGATGAAACCACAGTGAATATAATGTGGTATGTTTGACTTGCAGCGTTATTATTCAAGTTCTTACAGCTCCTTGAGCTTTTTTCCTCATCCCATTTTTCATTGGAACTTTCCATCATTCACCCTCTGTCAGAGCCAGAGCTGATGTTAGTAATGAGCCAGCAGAGAGGCAGAGGCTGTGAGGTGAGATCCATCTGGCACACACACATGCTTTCTCTCACAGACCCCCACAAGGTTATGCTCAACAGCATAAGGCATTATGAGCGCCTAACGATGCTGCGTGGGCCTCATTTGACTTCAGCCCCAGTCAAGCTTTGCTCAGTCCTTCACAGAGCCGGCAAAGACAGCTACAGTGTACGGGGGCTGATGAAGTGAGTTTTTTTTTTTTTTTTTTTTTTTTTAATGAAGCCTGCTCCTCTAATGAAGACCAACAGAATCTGCTTGATGCCTGCTTCCATTAGGGAACCACCGCCTGGCTCCAACCTGACTCACTAATTCTCATTCATTACTGACTCAGGCATTGTGGAGGCAGCCTAAACAAATGGGTCTGACATACCCACCATTCTCTCTTTGTCATCCATGAGCTTTTTTTTTTTTATTGCAGCCCATTAGTGATCATAAACTAACAGGGATTCCCCAGAGTTCTCACAGTAACAAGTAGGAAACTGAAATGGTTAATGAGCAAAAGTTGAGCTATTTTCACACCAGGTTCCATTCTTTGACAAAACCTGAGTTTGGTTGTCACCCCTCTCTGTAGGCAGATAATAAGACCTGTATTGAAAGAAAACGGGGGGAAGCTCGCAGGGCAACTCATTTAATATTGTGTGGCACTAAGTTGCTCTTGGATGTTTTTCAGTGGTCACAAATCATTTAAGTTTATGATATATAATGACACGATCCACTTATTCTAATAAATTATGTTATTACATATGCAACATATATATATTACAAGTTGAACCAATGATATGTGTGGCCTATGTCTTTTTTATTTAGTCTACGTTACTGTCGTAGAACTAAAATAAACTGCCCAGTGTGAACCAGAAACTAAACGTGCTGATGCTGGGTGATTCGAAGCAGCTCGGTTTCGTGCTAGTGTTGGCTCTGTGCAGCAGCACTCCCAAATGGGTTCCTGTTTACTCAAGTGTGTTAAAGTATGCATAATTCAAACTGAGTGTACAATATCTGTCGTAGGTCCATCCCAAAGTGCCCCAGGACAGTATCCCAACTATCCCCAGGGGCAGGGTCAGCAGTACGGGGGCTACCGCCCTCCTCAGCCTGGTCCCCCACAGGGCCAGCAGCAGCGCCCCTACGGTTATGACCAGGTGAGTATACTTACAACATTAAACAGCCACAGAGACTTGACCATAAGCGGGTCTTAGTTTGTCACTTAATATATTTATTGCCAGACATAGTTGCATATTTACGATATAATGTTAAAAGGTAAAAGTGTATGCCATGCATGCTGTCATCTTTTTGAAGGTTAAATCTGTTCTTCCCAAAAAGACTGTTACTATTGTCTTTGGCTTGTTACCTGACTCTTACCTCTGTATCCTGGCTAATGTGGTTATGCCATCCCAGTGAAATATGAGGGCTGTAAGAGGAATTCTCCTTAAACGTGATGCAGACTGCTCTAGTGTTGCCCTGTATTTCCTGTGGTCTCATGTGGGGACCACAGCTACACTTTGATATCTTTATCTTTGAATATTCAGGGGCACATGAGGAAATAAAGACCCAGGGATTTGAACCCCTGACTAGCTCTGTAAGAAGCAAAGGTAATGGTTGCTGTGAAGACCTCAACGTCCAACCTAGATGTTTGACCACCTAGCCTTAATTTGCATTTGTTATGTTTTCTTCTTTCTCTTTTCGTTATCTTTCTTCCATCTCTCCTCATTAATTTTCTTTCCTCCTCTGTTTACTCTTTTTATTATTTTTGTTGTTGTTAACCAGGGGTCGAATTGTAAGTCAAGAGGTCTAGAAACACAGCATGCTTAGTTTGCAGTGGGACAGCCAAATGCTTACCTGCTTTGGCTGTGTCCTTAATCTCTGCAATTTTATAACACTGTTTTTGATTACTATTGTACTCATGATAAAACTCCTAAGTATATTTGACATAAATGTACATCCCTGACATTATATTTTGTTCCTACTGTATCTTCCATCAATGCTAAACCCATACTTCGACCCCTGTTTAGAAATGCTTCAACTACTACTGTTTTCACACTGAATGTGTCTCACTTGAAACTAGTGTCCACTGTATAATGAAGAATATTGTCCTCAGCCATGCTGCTGCCAAAACCTGAGGCATCAAAATACAATTTAGAGCTCACAAGTTGTGAGGCCATGCTGCCACCTGCTGGTTAATACCAGCTAATGCAGCCATAAATCACGGTTTGCAGTATGATATGGTTGAAACCACAGATACTTATTTGCACCCTGTTGAGACTTGAATAGAATAAAAGCTTTTGCTGTTTTTGAGAAGGTCAGTCACAGGAATCTGTCACATTTCTCTCCACAGGGCCAGTATGGAAATTACCAGCAATGAAAGATGGTCACAGCAACCCACACAGATCTGCTCTGATCTCTGTCTGGAGCTCTGACCTCTGGTCTGCTAAGCAGACGTTAATGATGGTTGCAGCTCACAGAAGTTCTCTCAGACACGAACATGCTACACTCAAAAAAAAAAAAAAAAAAAAAAACATGTTTCCCCCTTTCTCGGGCTCCTAAATGTATTCTCTTTGTCATGAACATTGACTTTATAATGTCAAAGTCCATGATTTGCCCTGTGGTACAGTATGTCTCAAAGTAGCAATGCCTTAAAAATGGAACTGCCTTATCCTTTAGCATTGCAGATTGTGAAACGGGCTATAACAAAAGTTTGGATATCAGAGATGATTTAACTGTACAGTTACAAGCTACTGTGGTGCATTGTTTCTCTATCATTCAGCTCCCTGTTCATAAGAAGCAATAATGCCAGCAGTAAGGAAATGTGTGGGGGCTTAGATTTGAAAAAATTGCACCAGATGAACTTCCCGCTAGGCCATGGTACATGTATTGATGTATGTGATATTGTTAAAATATATTTTATGCTTTTTAGATCAAGCTAACTTTGTACAAGACATTGGAAACTAGTACTACAGCTGTATTATTTCATGAAGTGTATGTGTCAGTGTGTGTTTTTCTTTTTTGTTTTGTTTAGTTTTTTACAATCTTTAATGATAATCCCATCCAGCACATTTTTTTTATCATGTTGAATTGTGTAACTATACAATTAGATCTGCTGCTTCATTGACACTGATGGTGTAAAAATGAGAAGTCAATTAACATGCACAGAAATTCCTTGAAGGTCACATAACTGCAGCATATCTGGAATAAAATCAAAAAAACAATTGCTATATATTTTGTGGTGAGCTGTGTTTTTAAAGTCAGTGACAAAATATGAGTCATTAAACACTTTCTTTTTCCTGACATATGTGCCCAAAGAGGTGATATGTAACAGATGCCACTGCCAATGTTTAATTGATGCTCTCTGGAGCCGCTTTTTTCTGAACAAGCACCTCAGTCTTGTCCATTGACTGCAAATTTGGTGAATGAGAAACATCAAACTTGGTATAGTATTTCTGACCAGTACTCTAATGTTGACAACGCTGGAATCTCTCTTCCTCTTTTTTTTTTCTTTTTTTTTAATAAACGTCTAAGTTGATGTCATTCAAATAGTGTGTGAATAATAAAGATTGTTACTGTCAAATATGTAACATAAGATGTGAAAATAATGTTCTGAAATGGATTCCTTAATGTCACAGTAAAGACTGGTTGTGCAGTTTTCTATCACTGTCTAGATATCCGTTTTATGGTGTATACTTTATTGATCCCATATGTACAGGGGCATAAAGAAGAGGAATTCAGTGTCCTCTGCTATTGTTTATATGGCTGTTTTAATATTTTGCATTCTGCACCCCATTGAAGTGGTGGTCACATTTGTGTCATGGCAATGTATAACTGTACATTACAATAAATTGGAAGAATGACCTGTGTTATTTATAGCATTTGACCTTTTTATTGATGTGCTGTTAATGCAGAAGTGAGAAATTATTCCTCTTCGTGGCAACCCAAATAAGATCTGCACTATTGGTGCTGTCAGAATGTGACAGTATGATCTAATTGTTTTGTCTTCATCTGCTATCTGGTAGTCAGTTTCCAACTGATAATGACCCTGCCCCGCTCAGCAGCATGTCTGCTTTGTCCAGATGCATCCAGAGAGGTCCAGAGCACATTTACACCCAAAATTACCTTCCGTGTCCCTCTTTCCCCTTCTGCTCCCTCCAGAGAGGGAGAGGGACTACCTGTCACATTGGGGGGAGCGATACAGATGGTGCACCAGATGTGTGGCCGAAGCATGTGATGTGAGGGTGGTGCTCGTGTTAAGAGGGCCGCAGACTGTTTGGGCTGCTTCGGTGTCGATGAGTGTTTACGCGTGTGAATGTGGGGGTGAGCGCAGAGCAAGTGCTTCAAGGTACGAAGGAACCGTGAACTTTGTGAGTAGGCTTATGTATAAAACCACGTGTGTACTTGTGTGTTCGTACGTGTATCCCTGCTAAGGTTTAGTGGCATCTCCTAGTCACCCCACCGTCCTGCTGCTCCACAGCTGGCCGCCCCACCCTTCCCAGCTGCCACTGGGGCTCCCCCCGGCCCCTCGGCTTGGCAGAGCTGGCGTTTTGGGCGCTCCCCCACCAGTCCTCCCTGGCAGCTGCTGCCCTCAGCTGCGCTCTTGCAGACGGGATTGGGGTCGGACAAAGTCACTCCTCCTGTGACTGTGTCTGGGGCCGTTGGGGGAGAATGAAGAGGTGGCAAGGAGACTCTTACAAAGTGTACTCCTGCAAAAAAAAAGACGTCTTTGATCGTGTAGTTCTAAATGAGTTATCAAGTAGAATTAGAGGAATGTGATTCTCCACGCACGTTCTCTGCTGGTAAGGCGAGTGGTGAAGTAGCAGCATCATTTAAGAGGATGATTATCTTGTTCAATATTTTGATAATTATAATTCAGGGCACCTTTCAGAAGAGGCTCCCAGCCACTGAGGGGAAAATGACATTGTGATCATAGCTGGCAGGCAAGATGTGATCTCCCTCTCTCTTTCTCTCTCTGTCTCTCTCTGTCTCTCTCTCCCCTGCTAACTCTCTTTCACTCTCTCATACCCACACTCACAGTGTGACAGAAAGTCTATGGGGAGGTATAAGAGGTAGTTATGGGGGGAATGCAGCAGCCTCCACAGTTTAATTGGAGATGTGTCACACTAAATAAATGGTGCAAAAACAAGCGCTGACTGGAGGCTTGAGGGAGGGGCCCTGGGGATGCAGCCTGTTTTATTGGGCAGGAGCTTTGCACCGCTCCAGGGTGAAACAGGGCTATGCACTGCTGAGATACCCTCCAACCACCAAACCACCAGGCCTTCCAAAGACTAGCATGGAGAAACAACAAAGGCACTCTTTTCACTCCGTAGGAAAAAAGAAAAAAAACCTTATTGGTGCTGAGGAGAAGGTGTGGGTGAACTTGGTGACCCGATTGTTCCTCCTCCAGTGAGGGGCATATCGTATCATCACCCTCATCTGCAATTTCAATTTCTGCACGCTGGCGAACAAATCTATAATTGTAAAATTCTGAGTAAGCGCAGTCTGCTTCACTTGCTCCTGGATCTTTTGTATGTCAATTTATGTTTTTAGAAGACAGCAGCTAACACCCGCGAGACAATCCCATTTCCCTGTGTAATCCATACATGACCTCCAAGTTACCAGGACAATGTGTTTTCCAATATTTTATCAATTTTGATATAACTGTGGTCTCGCTTTGCTCATGCAGTGTGTGTGTGTGTGTGCACCTTGGATTCCAGAGTTCATGTCATGAGTTTTGATTTACCTCTACAGTGGCTGCAGTAATTGGATGTGACACCATTCTCTCTGCTCTCCCTGGGGGATATAACAGGAATCTAACTATTATGGCCCTAGTCATGAATATGTCGCGACAGCTGCAAACAAAGGCCCGTGATTTGGATAAGACTCTTCTGTATGTTGTCTCTGTGCTGATATATGAGATAAATGCTGCAAGAGTAAATGAGTTTTCTGTAAAGCAATTTGCAATGTTTACAAAGAATGATTAATTGCCATTGTTTGAAAAAAAAAAAACTATGGTAGAGACGGTGTTCAATATTACATGTTCATCATTATGCCTGCCAGATATATACTTGCCTCGCAGATATTTGTGTAAGCTATTATATCTACTTTCACAACAACTGAAAAGATTTTTGGACCTGACATACACAAACAGGGTGATCCCCTAGAAAGACAGTGTTTTGCATGCATCTGATGTGCAGCGCTTTGTTTAAATCCCATCGTTTGTTGAGGGTTTAGCCATCAAATCAAATTGAGTGTGCTGTTTTGTATGTGTTCTAGCCTCATAAAAGCAGTCTCTAGGTGAAATAGCAGGTATGCTGATATCAGTATTCCCACAGCCTGCATAATTGCTGTAATTTGCTTTCCCTTTGGGTAATCTGTAAACATGGCTGTTTTGATGTTTTTGGCATCCTCCATTGGCTGAGCTCTCTCCTCCTCCAGTGGAGCCCCCATCCCAGCCCAGGGTGACACAAATAGATCCTTCCCCAGAAGGCGCACGTAGTTCCACATGGGCACAATCAATACAGCCCAGTCGTCACTGGAACTGTGGCGGTATTAAAAGCACCCCGTGTGCTGGTTCTCACCTCGCCGGCGTTCTAGGGAAATAAAGCTATTGATCCTCAAGGGCCTCTGGCAGAGCATTAACCTGGGCCCGCAAATTAAAACGTGCTCATCTGGACACATCTGCCTGCAATGTTCCCAAAAAGCCAGTCCCAGGGAGAGAAAAGGAGGGCTGCAAGGCCTGCTGCTTCCAGTGATGAGTGGAGCGCTACTTGACGCCCATGTTGGAGCGGGGGAGGCGTCTGGATGCCCAGGACTTCCATTAGAGGCCCAGGATGGTGGCATGGGTCGATGTGGCAAGGTTTGGTTGGGGGTACTCCATCTCAGATCAGTGTGATTCCTTCCCCCTGATGTAGAGAGAGAGGGGGCTGACCCGCGGTAAACCTGAGCTCCTGACTGGAAGGACAATGAGAGAAAGGGCTGCTTGTTCCAGCAGAGTCAAAAAAACACTGCCTCTTTTGTGCCGTTTTATATCAAAAACCAGTCACAGAAATATCCAGAAGAGCCGTACAAATACAGATTTTGGCTACAACACACTGCAATCAATAAAAAATCATTCATGTCTCCCCTCAACTGCCCTCAACATTTTATTTGTCTGGAATATCTTAAAGGCTCCAGTTATATGAGCCACTAATTTAAAAGTGTCACTTGACAGAGTGTCATACAACGAATGTATGTGACTAGGAGATTAAAGCCTGAACACACAGACACAGAGTTGTGTGCATATATGTGCACAAATGCATTATTAGTAAAGATCTATTCACTGTTGTTCCTGAATTTGAAACCTGTTTCCCTGACCCTGGTTTGACCCTGTTTAACGCAAAATATAATGTTCGTCAAAATGTTTTATTGTCTTTAGAACAACATTCAAATATCTCACACTTGGATGCTGGAGAGTCGCTCTTTGCTTCAGCAACATTTGCATGATTAGTGTTCACTGATCACGAGAATCTATGTCTCTGTCTTAACAACACATTTCACCAGCTACACTCGCACAGACAGAGACACTTTGGAAACTTTCCCTCTTTCTCTCAGCCTGCCCTAACAGTGGGAAGCTTGGAAGTTCTCTGCCCCAGTTCTCCATGTCCTTGAGAGTTGTGCCTTCGGGCCGGGGCTGGTGGGGTCCCGTGGTGCACAATGTGTGCTTCTCACTCAGGCTCCTGCTGTACTCCGCCACCCCTGCATGGCTCTGGAGAGTTGCCAAGCTCTGAGGGGTTGTCCGTGCGAGTGTGGGGGAGGTGTGCGCGTTACCACAGACCTGCTCCAAACATCTTACTTCCTTCCCCGATGTCAGCCGACCGGATATAAATCAATTCCTCGGATTGGCCGACCACACTGGGATGCTCGGGAAGATGTTGTTATGAATAATCAGACTAATTGCAATAAACAGTGTGAAGTGATGTGCAAATGACTGAGGGTCTTGTTTTTCCACATTCTGCTTTTGCAAAGGTTAAACCATGGGGTAGACTGTGTGATGCCAACTTAGTGAAGTCAACAAAAGCCTATGTGGGATTTGCAAAACAAACACAAAAAAAAAACCCTTCTTGGTAATATTTTTTTCAACATTATTTTCCTTGTGTACGGCAGCTGAATTAACATCATAGGGAAATGGCAATTATAGAAGGTGGTCATAATTTGTTGCTGTATGTAGCTGACAAATCTCTTTATATTTTATTCAGTTCTAATGCATTGTTTTTTCTTTTTTTGGTAATTAATATGGATATTGGCCGAGAGCAAAAGATAAAGATCCATTTTCTAATATTTTGTCCTTGGATTGTGCACTCAGGGAATTCACTCCCCTTTTTCTCTTTCGTTTTCCTGGCAAAGGCATGGGGAATTGGTGGGATGAGAGGCTATTCCCTAAATAGCCCATGGCAAGAGGTATCCTGATTAGCATGCTGCCTTCTCTCTGGCAGCAGTCCTCCAGGCCACCAGCGCTATCACTTACGTGCTGTTTGTATTTGTAGTTGATAGTGTGTGCTGTTATAATTGGAATGAGCTCAGGAACCTCGTTTGCTTTTGATCTGCTGCCAGCCACTCAGAGTGCTACTGGGCCACAGCTCTCACCTCAACACTCCCAGTGGATTATGGGAAACTGCAACGCTTATGTTCTAAAAAAGCGCCTGACAGCATCTCACTCAAGGTCGAACAATACAATGGTAAGTGTGTGGAGTAGAACAAAAAAAAAAAAAAAATGGAGGAAAAAGTTGAACAGATATTTGATGTAGCACTGGGCACTGACTTGAGAACTGGGAAAATGGTCTTTGAGACTTGTGAAATTTAGAGCCAATTATCAGAGGACCTGTCCGATTGTTGGGGGCAGTTTCAGAGACCCAAAGGAAGAGTTGTATGTAAATCTGCATTTTTGGGGACAAACTCTGCTAGTGATTCCCACGGCGAACACATGTAGTACCACAGTAAAAAATTTTCATGTAAGAAAATCTCCAATATTACTAATAACATTAATGTCTGAATCCTTAAGATTTCAGTCCTCGTTGATGTTGCAGTGCCTGTGGTTACTTATGGTACAATTAAGTGTATTTTAAACGTTCCATGAGCAGAAACCATTTCATAAAATAACTGAAAGTAAATGATCTACACATGTACCTGTATTAGTGTTGTAAAGGTACATGTTTAGATCAAGTGTAGCTGTTAACTATATTTAATTTTCCATAATGTAGACGGCAACTTTGATTTGATTTCCACAAAACAGCAGGGCAAAGTTAAAGCGGTTTGATTCCTTCATGTGTGCCTGCACCTGCACTTCTTCACCCTCCAGTTTATTGTATTGATTCATTTATGTTTTAATGGCCCATATTATATTTATATTTGATCCACTGTCCACTGAAAAACATTATATTATAAACACATAAATGCGGATGTTTTGTGGCGTTAACCATCTATCAATACCTAATGTGGTTAAAATCAGCTCCACCTTCAGCAGCAGTGATCTTTGTTTTAATATAAACATGTTTAAAATTCTTTGTTGTCAAAGTGGAGAGAACTCTTTTACTTTTTTACTTTAAGTAAAATTCAGATAATCTGCTTATTCATTTAACTTGAGTAAAAGATTTAAAGTGGTACTTGCAATGAAATTTCTTTAGGCCGTTGCTTTTACTTGAGTACTGAGTTAGTGTGTCCTTCTACCGCCTCAGCTCACATTGCATCACATTTTGATGTGTGTGGAGCTGTGAAGCTGCAGAATTCTCGGAGTGACCTTTCACGACATTCAGTCCCGAGATCAGTGACATCAAATCATAAAGAAATTTGACATGCTGTGCTTCCTGTGATTCACAAGTTCACTACACGCACGTAGAACAAAATCCCCACGAACAATCAAAAACACTAATTAGAAAATAGATAAACACTGTATTGAAAATAGGTTTGATTTCACTAATATATATTTTTATTTTCTCAGCTTTATATATTTGATATTTCAATTTAATTTCCCATCAAGCCATGACAGGATAAACCAGTATGCACAGTACAATCACAAGCAGCTGCAGTAAATGGAATTCAGCCATCATTCATTTTATTATTAACACTGTGAAATGTTAAACCGTGTTATTACAATGAGTTTCTGTCATTTGCTGGTATCACTTATCATAAGACACTAAAACCCCATCATTCTGTAATTCACTGGGCATGAGTTATAACCCAAGTTAACTTTTCACAGCAACACTCATCTGGACCTCATCAAGAACTATAATGTCAGATGTGAGGAATACTCTCTAATGATATATACTTCATTTTATTTTCACTCCATGACATTTCTACAGTTTGATCTGCTGGCTCAGCACTTTTTCAGAGTGCACTGGCTCCACAGACGTATGGGAGTTTGATGCTCCCTTGGTGCCAGATGCCAGCAGGCCAATGAAAAAAGATATCTGAAACTACTAAACTCAATATTTAATCAAGCGCTGGGTTACATTTTCTGTTTGATTAGGTAAGAGAATTCCACCTCCCAGAGTCTGTGATTGCTTTGAAAATATTTGGCCAAAAAAAAATTAATACTCCTCTTTGAACTGTGTGCTCTCAGCACTAATAGCTATGCACCAGTAACCGTTGTCGGTGTTACACTTGTAGTCTGTAATAAAGGGCAGTAAATTACAAGTTTCTCCACTTGTCCACTTTTTTCTTTCTCTGCTCGGTTATTATAGTTATTTCTTTTAATAATATTCATATTGTAAGATTACACATTGCACTGTTATTGATGTTTCCCGTTTGCCGTTGTTATTACTGTTGTCCCATTCAGCAGCCTCATTATTACCCATGTTTTTGGACCATGAGTCCATCTTGTCGCATCCTAATCACCCAGGACTGCCGAGATCCACCTGAGAATAACCCTGATGAGCTTGTTTCAGGAGGGCATTACCACTGGTTAAGTACAAACACCTGCTAAAATATTGGCAATTAGGACATAATTAGCTGCTAATGTATTTCTAATCCGAAGCGGGCCATAGATTTGTCTTTTTTTGCGTAGACTCCCTTTTTTAATGTTCACCGTTGTTATTGTTTTCCTCAGGTATTTGTATCCCGAGAACATTGACTAAGTGCCCTAGTTCATCATATGCAAATGGCTTATTAATTACACATGCATTATACCCATATTCAGAAGACATCAAAGGGCCTGCGAGTCTTCAGATGGTCCCCCTCTGTACCACACTCAGGTTACAAATGCCTGCGTGTGCACTTTCCTGCATGCCTTTTTGGGCAGAATAACTACATCCTCAATTAAAAATTTTCACAGGAACCTCTCTCTTCTTGCCTTCTAATATTTGAAAAATACCTCCGGTGGTCTGTGGTTGTTTGGTAACCGCAAATTGCAAATAATCATTTGAGCCTAGATTACATTATTAGAAAGCAGTGAGTGTGTCTTTGTAGCTGAGCCAAACCAACATTTGCTTTACCGCTTTACTGCTTAAGTTATTTCGTAGGACCAAACTAAGTTGTATCCGACCGTTCTTTTGATCAGCGCCGCGGTGGTGCTTTGGTGTCTGCGCCTCTGTCTGAGCTTCAGACATTTTTGTTCTGCGCGTCTGCATGTTTGTTCTGTCTATTCGTCCCTGGTGAGTTCTCTGTTAATGACCCATACAGCAGGTGTCAGAGTGTGATTTATACAACCTATAATGCCTTACATTGATTAGCAATAGAGGCCTAATGGCATGCCAGCTCTCAGACTCAGGTTAGAACGAAGGAAAAAAGCATTGCATACCTTCTAAGTGCACTATATCATCATGCATCCTGTTTTTGCAGCAAGTCAACCTGTCCAGTGATATGGTGTGGAGGGAGCTGGTGTGTGCAATCACTGTAACCCTGGGCAGTCCTCTGTTATCAGTCTCTGGAGGGCTGCTCTAACTGGGTGCTGCAAGCGTAATTAACACAGCACTCACTTTGATGATAAAATGGGTAATAGAGCATTCCTTTCCTCCCCTGCCTACCTGATTTCACCATCATTTATTGATCTAATTAAAATAATTCTGTTGTTGATGGTGTGTTTTTGTTATGGAGAGGAAGTTTTGATTAAAAATACTTAAAAGGATCATGCGTGTGAGTGTCTACCCACTCAGAAGACATTTATTTAAATGTCGACTTGCTGTCTGTGCCTAGACGTGTTGACATAATGCATAAAAAAAAATGTCTCCTAACCACTCAAGGCAACTGAAATTCAATCTCGCTGAAGATATTGTGGTATTACTGACACTAATGCAGAGCATCGGTTTCCTGCTCCTGTACCAGGAGTGCACGGTGTACATCAAAGCCACCAGGTGGGGCTGATTCTTACACGAATGAATCCCACCTTTGGTATTTTTGTTCATCACAGTGGAAAATGCTTAAGCGAGGTGTTATTCTATGGCATTTTTGTATGGCACCTCCAAAACTATCATTTCTCATTAGGAGACCAAACTGTTTGTGGTTGTCCTCATTACTAAAAACGTAGAGCTCTACCCCCAAAGGTAACTTCATCAACACCAGAGACAAATCTATCTTAGGTGCTCTATTTATATTTCTGACTCACTGCCACAAAGATTTATTCTGCTCTCCTGTCAATCCATCTCTCTAATGGGCAATGGCATCCTTTTTAGTTTAGATGGGTGGCTGTGTGTGTGTGTGTGTGTGTGTGTGTGTGTGTGTGTATACACATACGTGCACATTCTTTAACACCAAGATTTTTTTCATCAGATGTGAGCACAAAAACAAGTACCTCGAAGTCACGGAGCCCGTCTCATCTCTAAAGAGAGTCATCTTTAGATAGAGAGCTCAGATGTCATGTAATTAAGATGATAAAAAAAAGCCCATTTGCACTTCCATGGGTTATTAATGTGGACTAATGATGCTCAGATCAACTAAAAGATGTCTGCTAGTTATGGGGTTAATCTCCTCATTCTTGCAAAAGGCATAAAGATAAACATCTTTACAGAGAAAATGGGCTCATGAAAATCCCCAGAGAACTGCGTCCCAACTTCATAAGAAAGTTTGAAGGACCAAAAATAAAACTGCTGTGCAGACTAGCATGGTCATTTTTGCCAAATCTTGAAACAAAGCTAACCCAAGAACTGTTTGCAAAAATAACTCAATTTTAGATTCTGTGTAATACAGCATGCATCATCCATCCATCCATGAACAACCACAAAAAACACTTAGGCTGAGACTGACGAAGGAAGGCAGGATGTGCATTTTATCATAACTGAAATATCAAAAGCACTTCCAAACTGTAGCTCTTCCTAATGCATATATTTGATTCGTGCCCTTAAGGGTTCTTGTAATCACATCTTAAGGCTTTCAAAGACTAAAGTTTTCACCTAACAAGTGAAGATACCATAAGTTGTTTGTTGCTACTGTGGGTCACTGCTATAAACTATAAATTAAAATCTTTAATCATTGCTGAGTTTCTGGAATGGATAAATTCATGAGGAGGAACCTGGGGTTCACCTGAGCGTATGGGTGGTAGAGACCCTCCTAATCCACTGAATGTGTAAATGTCATGCCTTCTGATGACTTTATCATGAACGCTCTGATCATTACATTGTCATTAGTTAGGAGACATGGCTGCACCTCATTAATGCGCACAAACAATCCGAGGAGCAGCAGATAATGTGTGGTGGCGGTGGTGTTTAATGAGGGTCCACATTTGCATACTGGCCTCCACCCCCACTTGCATTCCCACCCTACACTCATTTATAAAAATAAATCACATTAGAACATCACCAACTAATAAAGTCAACTCAGGCCCACATCCCACGTCCCAGTGATAGCCAAGTCTCAGTGCAGGAAATACACAAAGCAGTCTCACAGGATTAGAGAAAACCTATTATAGAATATTCTCATATGGCACTGGAACATTCTTCTTATTAACACTAGGCTGCTGAAGTAAATTATGCCAGTTGTTGTGCATGCTCCAATCAAATAATTTATCAAGGAATCTCCTGTGGAAGTTGCAGCAAATGTTGAAAGTCAGCCTATCGAATAATGCAACCACTTACAGAAGTCAGATTTAATTATATATCCCATCACTGAAAATAGAAGTAAAATAGGAGTGTGTTTGATTTTGAAGTTGTTTGTAATCTTGATTGCACATAATTGTACAGGATACCACCTGAGGCGAGCTAGTTTCACTGCCATTTCTGCATTATTGAAAAGCTTTGATTTCGCGAAGAAAAGATTACACTTTGATTATGAAACAAATGCAATTAATAGCAACGCTTACATTTTGAAATCAAATAGCTGAGCCCGCTGCTTAATATGCTGCCCTGATACCATGTAGTGTTGATTATGAACATCACCGCCCAAACTAAAGGGGTCAAGAGCTCCGACCTTGTAAAAGTGGTTTGTTTTGTGTCTGTGTTTCTGTCCAAGTGTGCACACGTTTCTGCCCCCAGGTCAAAACCCACTAAATAAACAGTGTGTTTCCTGATGCCTAACGGTGTGCAAGGCCCATGCACCGTTGATGTCAATCCACCCAGGACTACCAGTGGCCCCACTTTGCTCACTTACTTACTCTTTGGCTCACTCCATCCTTCCTTCATGCTCAAATTGACACTTGGTGCAGAGGCAGGCAGACAGGGGGCCTCTCTGCCCTGCGCCTCCAGAGATGTGGCCCAGCTGTCAGCCGTCTAATCCAGTCCAACCTCCCTCTGAGCCAGGCAGAAAGTCCAGGCTGCTCCCCCTCATCCTAACGCCCAGAGGCACAGCAAACAGCCCTCGTCAACTCTACACACAGCGGGCTAGGATGGGGAGCACTTTGCTAGTCAAATCAGTCTTGTCCATTCTTCATAAATCAAGCACAACTGTGTGACGGCACACCCGAAAAGCCTCTTAACTGTGGAGGACAGACAACAGGTTATTGACATTGTGCTGATCTTCATCACTCGTCCTTTTTAGCAGAAACCGCGATGAGAGCGTAGACGTTGTCGTCTGTGGCGCACCTACTAACGAGCTACAGACAATTTGAGCATTTTTGTTTCCAAACTGCTCTCCCAATCCGAACAAAGAATTTCCAGGCTGTGTCATCTTCTTTTACATCATAGGTGTTACTGTTGCTGTTGTTACTATGGAAACAACAGTACAGAGAAAATGACATATTGGCAAATTTAGATACAGTGGCTCAGGCATGAACGAGATCAATACGTGATTGTCTTTTAATCCTATAAGAATTTGACCTGACTTTGCAACCCTGTATCCGGGTGAATAAAAACATTCGAATCGCAGACACGATGATTTGGTAATACAAGACTTGTTTTGTGTGGCGTGCATGGCACAGTCATGGGCATGCGTGTTTTCAGGAGTATATCTGTACCTTTTGTGTTTCTCCCCATGGCATTCCCAATATCAGTATTCCTGTAGATGTGTTTGATGTGTTTGAAGCCACGTAGCATACCTTGGAACATGACAGTAAACATGGCAGAGGCTCTCCCTCAGTGGAGCAGTGATGCACGTCACCCCTCAGAAGTGTGTGACGGGTGTACAAACCAAACCCACTGGGCCACGTTGTCTCCTGGGATTCTCCTTTACTATGCTGCTCTGACTGGCTGCATGTTGCTCAGTGCCACACTGTTCAGAATTATTCCACCCTCAGCCCGGAAAAAACAAAAAAGCCAAGTAAAATGGGAGACAAACAACGAAGAGAAAATGCAAAGCACAGGCTGGTGACAAGTTATGGAACCCACTTAACTTGGTTATCTGACCTAGCAGCAGCAGATGCCCTGATAGATCCTCTTCTAATGTTTTCCCTGTGTTTCATCCCTGAAAAGTCACCAGTGTATGTTTCCTGCATACTTCCCTGGGGAAATTAAAAGGCATACTATGTATCTCAGGAGGATTCCCCCAAGAAGGAGAATAAAGCAGGCAGCAAGAAAGAGTAGTGTTGGTGTGAGGGAGTTATTGGTCTGGCAAAGGGACTGCCAACACATCAAAATAGCATGGGTGTTGAACAAGACAGAAACTTGCAGCATTTACACCTGCCAGGGAGGAAGCGAGAGAGAGAGAGAGAGAGAGAGAGAGAGAGAGAGCCATCCCGACACTGAATTTCCATAGCCACATACGCGGCGCATGATGTGAAGTGCAAGGGTTGACGTTTTGTGTCAGGCAGAATTTCATGAAGTGACACGAACAACGTGTTCACATGACAGAGATGCTTTGAATGTTGTTTTAGGGTTGGTAAGATAAGTCATTTGTATACAGCAGCAGTTTGGTATTATCACACAAGCAGAGCTTTGAAAAGGAGACGCTATGATCCGGGACAGAAAAGCTGGAGAGCGTCAATAATTTGACAAAATAGTCAGTGGTGCAAGATGTTGCTCTGCTCAGCATATTTTACACTATGCAACAGTGCCAAGCAATGTTACAACATAACACAATCTCTCCGGTTTGGTCTCGCTTGGGATATTTTGTAAAAGCAGGTTTAAAAATTACAGTATTGCACCAAAATACTAGCTTTGTGTTACTCTTTGCTAAAACATATACGTCATATACAGCAATCAGGAAACCACATATATGATTTCCTGACGTCATTACTTTGCATACATCCATTGTAGAACCTCATAATTCTCAGCCTTTCCATGAATCCAATTAAGTCCCTTTATCTTTAAAGATAAAGTTGCATTAGTGAGCTACAAAGGTATCGCAGACTTCGAACGACCAAACTTTGCTGCTGCCGTCGCTCATAAACTTACGTTTTGCTTATTTAAAGACTTAACATCTCAGATGCAACTAAATTAAATAACCTGTAAACTCACCTGCAAACGTAACTTTAATAATTTAGATGCCGACATGGCCCTTACTCCTTATTACCACTGCTAACAGCATACTGTCTGCTGCAGTGCACGTTTGTTTACTTTGAATTCCCTCCCCAACAGCGTAGAGCAAAAAGAGTATTCCTAATATTTCCCCAAACATCTGTTTCCTTCCTCTTAATTATGATTAAAAAATATGACATTTTTAAATGAAGTCAAATATTATTTTGCACTACTGAATAAATAATTTTATCAAGATTATTTTGTAAAACTACTTTTCTTATAGATCATAAATGACTTTTCGTACCAACAAAATGAAGCAAATGATGTCAGACAATATGTACATACTGTATTTATAACGTACAAGTAATTTATACTTATTGTGGTACCATGCTGTTTTTAAATTTGTTATACAAGAATAAATTTTACTTAACTTTTTGTAAAAACAGGGATTTTACATATTAATTACAAAGACAACAACTTTTCTTTTTTTATAAATGTAAAACTATATTAGTTTTGTATTTCTGTGTTCTTTGATTTTATTTTGATAGTTATTTATTTTGTTGCCTTTTCCACATCACATTTCACAATCTGCTTATAGTTTGTGTGTGGTATGGATTTGAAACAGCATCAGCTTTTTTCTGCAATTTATGGTTTGATTTTTAGTTTAAGATGACTTTAATTGTTCCTAACATACACAGACAGAAGGTAAAGTTAAGTGATGGCATTGCGAGAGGACTGGAGCAGTTCATTGAGGTCAGGATGACAGTAAAGAACAGATGAGACGGGGCGGCTGAGGAGCATTTTGTAGGTGGGGTGTTGCAGGAAGGGTGGGGGTGGTGGTGAATAGAGGGGAGAAACTAGGCCAGTGTCCAGACTCAGAGCACCAAAAGCCCAGCATCCCTGGTTGCCCCGTGTCAGGCCTCTGACAGGAGAGATGGGACTTTAACACAGACTTTTTCACCACCAGACACTCTCCGTCTCCTCTGAAGAATACCCCTCCTCCACGACGCACTCACCAGTCAGAGTTTGAGGAGAGAAATGCTCTCGTTACAATAAGGAGGGCACATGGCATGGGACCTGAGGCTTTGAGTGCCGCCTCCTCCACACTCTCAGTAGAATTAGGATCTTTCCTGCAAGTGCTGTGAATTTCCAAAGCTGACATGCAGTAAATAGAATTTTTGAGGCAGTTCACACTCCTGAGGAGCACGGACATACAATATGGTTTCCCCGCTTGTTGTTCATATGAAAATAACAACCTTATTGCGCATGAATACACGACTCTCTGATAGCGGAATATTACTCCTCCACCCTGCACAGTCTATTCGGCTCACTCCGAGCCCATAGATAAAGCCGAGTTATTGTCAGGCTTAATCAGGTGGTCTGTTACCTTGGCAATTAAAGCCTTGTTAGAGATATAAAACCTTGAGACTCAAATGGAGAGTCCCTGGCGAGTCAAACCACAGAGCAAATCCTTAAACCAAACAACCTTCCAGTGGGAGCACTTCTTCTCTGAGGATAGATGTTTAATTATCTCTGCTTGTTTGGGGCGGAAAGGAAGGAAAAACTGTTTCACTCCCTCTTGTTTGTCTTAAAAGCTCATGAGTATTTATTTGAATTAATTTAAGTGGCAATCAGTGGGCTTTATTTGATAGTCGCAACGGATTGACCTGGGGTAGTAAATATTGTGGACAGTGTGTGAAACAAGTGAGACAGATAACTGAGTTCACTGAGGGTGAGGGACCAAAACACAAAGATGGACTGATGGTTTAAAATATTTTCTTAATAAAAGGTAAAGCATCTAGACTTATTTTGGGATATTAAACAGATTTAGTGTTCTTCATTTGCTTAATGAATTAATCTTTAAAATATTGCTACTAAGTGAGATCCATTTATCATTAATTCCCAGCTGATGCGAAACACCTATTTCACTGGTAGCTCTCCTAAACTAGGCCAACAACTTTCCCCAAATGAATATATATTTTTTATATAATGCTACACATTTGAACAACATGAAATGATAATTTATCATTACTGTGTTTAATGATCTCCCACAGACAGTACATCACACATGGTGCAGTCAGCGACAACAGCTGTGCAGGACGGTGATGGGCTGGTTCTTAGAGACTAAACTTGCCTGCACGCCCAGGCCCGCATAACCCTCTGACCCCTTCTCTGTTGTCCAGAGTGGATGTTTTTTACCAAAACGCTGTGTCTATTCCTCGCTTTTCTTCTGTCACCTCACCTTTTTGTGTGTTTCTCCTTACCTCTGACATACTCCTCTAAATGGGCCTGGCTTGGATCCCACTGTCTAACAAAGGTGTGTGTGTGTGTGTGTGTGGGCGTTGCTTAGGGAGCAGAGACCTTCTCTGGGACACACTAATCAGGTCCAAATCAAGGCACCGGCAGGGAGGCGCTGGACAGGTGAGTGGAAACACTCGCTGCAGCTCCTGGCTGAGCTTTAGTATGAGGGTCAAATCAGCTCCATTCTTTATGCCCCAGTCACTCCTTCATCTTGTTTTCCCAAGTCACCTGGCTTCCATCCCTGGTCGCTAGGCCCGTCCTGGGGGAGTCTGAGGAAGGAAACAGTGAGCAGCTGCTCTACCGAGGGAGCCTGCTGAATGCACCTTCTGCCAGGCCCTGTGTGTGTTAACCTTTTCCTTTAATTAACACTGTCCCAACTCCCAGATTCTGCCACCGTGGTCTGGAGAGAGCTTCTCCAGGTTTATGCAACTGTCAGGCAAGTGGGGAAGTCATCGGGGAGCAAGAAAGGTGGTGGGTGGGTGAGAGCAATGAAGGTGAGAGGGGTGGGGAGGGGGAGGTTTGATGAATAATGCCTGCTTGGCCTGGGAGTGGGGGTTCTTTTAATCCTTCAGAGCCTACTTTATCCACATGCCTTCACACAACTACAATACACCAGTCATTCCGCACAGCTGACAATTTTCTAGGGACAGTCCTGTGGTAAATTGGACGGGCTGATGAGAAAATGGCTGCTCTTAATTTGCACCAAAGATTATTACTCTGCCCAAAGGTCACAAAGCTTTCATGCGTGCTCCGGTTATTGACTGCACAATTGTAGATATTTATGCGTACATCGGCGGGTTACACGTAGAACCAAATATTAGTGTTTGTTCTCCCAGTTACAAAAGAACATGTAGGAGAGGAATCGTCTATCTAGGCAGAAGCAGTAGCTACAAGCCTATAGCCATGCTCTTGATTTTTTTTTTTTCTGAAAAAATATGCTCCGCAAAATGATTACATTCAGTGTGAGATCCATTGAACCTAGTAATCATACAGTGGTACTGCTCACCAGGTGAGTCTGGGTGATTGTGTAAAATGTTCTGTAGGATAAGGGGCTCGGCAGCACAGTTACATGCTGTCGCTCGGTTAACAACTGCTGTATGGAGAGGTGAGTAGGCTTGATCTCATCTTAAAGTGAAGATCTCCTAATGAGAGTGTGGTAATGAGCAAGAAAAAAAATCACTCATTTCAGTTAAAAAAAAAAATGTTAAAAGGTTTACTATCTTTTCCTTTCATCTTGTGTTCTGGTGCCAAGTGGAAAATGTCCATCTTTCACTGGGAGATTTTTATGATCATCTTGGCTCATGGTAAAGCCCTCGGGGGGATTCTCTTTCTTGGCATGTTCACAGTGGTCACCATTTGCAGGAGACGGGCTGTGGAGGTCAAAGCCATTTGAGAAAGACATAAAAACCCTAGAATGATTTTTGATCGCGCTATGAAACCATTGCATTGTGGTTAAAAGGGTATTCTTGGCGCCAATCACACATCTTTGTGGAGGTTACTGTCGTGACAAGTTAGTCTAAAGGAATAAATCTACAGTCAATAGGTGAATGTTATGAGCAATATGTTAATGCGACCAGATCGTGAATGTGGATGACTTAGTCCTTCTAGGAATTTTATCTGTAAAATGTAGAAAAGCTTTCAGTTTTGGCTCAAGTTGTAGAACAGAAGCAGCGTCTGTCTATCGACACTGTCAAAGCTTAAGCGTGAAATATCATTGTCGTAACGCTTTCCCGTAGGTGATAACTTTCTCCCTAAAGCCGCAATAACTTGGGTCGTGATGCTGCAAGTGAGGGCTATGCGAGTCTAACATCCTGTGACCTCAGTTTTATGATGGAGTAAGTAAGGGGGAAAACTGCCAGGACCTTCTCCTCATGAAGACCCAGAGCAAGGGCACTGTCTCCCCAGCCCCATAGATCAGCCAGCCCTGAATGTCAAATCGCACAGCAGCCGCTGCAGTGCCAGGAGTCCCCCTTTCGCTGCCTCTCTGGCCCGTGATCTGCTGTCTGGTGACACCACTGTGCTAATGACCTGGTTTGGGAGTCGCTCCATGGGGCTCCTTGGCTTGGGAAGATGGAAGTTGTGGATATCCAGCTGGAAGGTCACTGTTGACATGGACCGCTCATTCCACATTCCCTCTATTTGGTTGACACCCTTGAATTTGCAGGACAAGGAGACATGGAGCCTGTCACTGACCCTTCGATTCAAAGATAAAATATATATATATATAAATATATAAACTGACTGACAACTCTTATGTGATTTCCACACAGTTATTGTAATTATATGCAGCATTTCTTGGTAGCGAAAGACACAATGTTTATGTGAACTGCATACATATGATAATTTTTTGCTCCAGTGTTTAATTGCTCAACAATTTGGATAACAGTGAAGTTGGAAAGCAGCATTCACGCCTTGCTTGCCAACACTGAAGCCTTCTGATTGTTAGCTCTCCATGTTGTTTTTGTTCTTTTTTTTTAATCAGTTTACTGTCAGAGTAGGCCTCAGTGCTCAGAGGGCAATGTTTTCAGTCACTCGCTATCTTGACTTTTTTTCTCAGCCTCAGGAGTTTGGCTTGTTGGATCAGAGTGTAAGGTCCCCGGGGAGTGCTCCTCTGGTGATGGGGGCACTGCCTCGACCTCACTCATGCCGGGTGTGGGTGGCATCCAACTAGGGAGACGCACAGTGGAGAGCAACACTGAAGATGGTGATGCTTCTGGTGGACTCTCTCAGGACTCAGCCTTATTCTCAGGGTCATGCATTCCAGCAATCTCTGTAATTATAAGCAAGTAAGAAAAAAGTTGAATCTTCTGCCTTTCTCAAAATGAACGTGCCCCACTCCTCAAGGGAAACATTCACATCTCTGAGTTCTAGTAGCTGGATGGGTTTTAATGAGGCAAGTCAAGTGTGTGTGTGTGTGTGTGTGTGTGTGTGTGTGGATGGTGTACATGCATGTCTGTGTATCTGCCCTCTTCTAACGAGCGTAATTGACCGACTATGCTTTTTAGCTGCCGTTTTTCACCATTTGCGAGACTATTCTACTAAATAGCCTTCAGTGATTATTATTTCTACAGGAGACACTTCATTGGGATTAAAACTTTCTCTTAGTTTTAAAGTTCAGCTACTATTTGCTTTTTGGACAATGTGCTGTTGGAGCCAAATGGACAGAGGGTGAGCAGAGCATAGGTCAGGAGGAACTGCTGAAGGATCCCACCACCCGAGGGCCACGGATTCCACTGGGGAACATTTCACCCTGCTGAGAGGCAGAGTGAAGTCTCTGATGCTGGAGCACGCACAGTTGCTGCAGCGTCTCTGTGTCTAACTAAACGCTATGGGTGGTGAAAAAAAAATGCCCACATAACTGCTCAGTTTTACTACAAATGCCGCAATAAGATGTTTAAGTGATGTGAAAATAGACTGTGCTTTTGTGAGCTTGATAGCATTTCTAATGTGATTGTAGCATTTTCGCGTATGATGGCGCGATTAAAGGGCGTGAAGCATCAGGAAGGCCTGAACAAAGAGATCAACGGCTTTAACCCAGTGGTTTTGCAGTATCATGTAGATATGTAATAAAGAGAAATTTCTTGGCTGGAATTGTTTTTATTACAAAAGTGTCTTTTTTTTTATATCTTTGGTTGATTCCCTTTCCCCTTTTGCTCCGAGGTGAGACTTAAAACAGAAACATTTTTGTGGATTTTCATTGTGCCTATTTGCTTCCCCAAAATGTATATTTGATTCTCCTTTCCATATTTATAAGCTTTTCTCTCGGGGACAAGCCGTGTCAGACAGTTGTTCGGAGCATCATGAGCAACAATCCTCACACGAGTCCTCTTCCACTTGAAGAAAAAAAACAACAACTTCTAAACAAGAGTGTACTGTAACTTAGAGACTGAACCGTGCGAGCACTGAGTCAAGTCAAGCCTTTTCCCAGTTACTTTGTCACTAATGAAAGTAGCAACGAGCCCTGGAGGACTGAGGAGCACTGTTTGTTTGTGTTTGAGCGGTACGGGGGGAAGCAAGGTGGTAAAACTTTGGGAGAGCCGCCTGACAGCGTGCCGAGACAGGGAAGGGGGGGGGACTTGGAGCATTGTTAAGATTGAAGTTTTAAGGCAGCTGAGACCTCCTGACAGATTCCAAGCACCTACAAATAGATGTTTCATATGTGTATGTTTACCAACTTTACTGTAGTTTGTGAGGGCTTTGAATCTACCAAAGCGCATCACGTCAATCTGTGTCATGCTCGGTTTTATTGATCTTTTTCGCACATTTTTGTGGCAGCTTGTGGGTGGGGAAATTGTTTGAAAGGCAAAGTGCGTAGATTAAATTACAGAATACAAATTAAGCAAACAAAATGAAGGCTATGACACCATATATGTAGGTCATAAGTCCCCACTTATTATGCCCAATTCTCACATCTACTTATTCGAGACAAAAGATGCAAAAGTCTGATAGTGACTGTCAGGCAACCTGCCTCCTCTGCAGCTTTGTATTTTCTGTTACATTTATATTACTTTACTTCCAATGTCTGAAACAGTATATGGCCTCATTATGAACTCCAAAGTAAAAGGTAGGAACACCCCATGGGATAAAATCAGCCTTATTATGTACTCACATCATTAACTTTTATAGTTATAGTTAACTTTTATAGTTAAATTTTCCTTAAGAAACTTACATTGTGCCACAGTAGAGGCTATCAAAGGTTGGTGTTAATTTTCTTCTTCTACATATTTGGGAGTTGCCCTATCGACTGTTTCTCTCCTTCCCTATAGGTCTGCAGCAAAAGCTTGAGTTTCCTTCGACGTTTGCGTCTGTGAACCAGCCTGAATAGAAAAGCAACGAAAGTGGGAAAAGCAGTTGCGTGAGTGTGATTTTTAGATGTGACCCCTGGCAGAGGCTACCTCCAGACTGCGGAAAGAGAGGAGAAGAGAGTGAGAAGCCCACTGCAGGACTCCTCTCTAGATCTCATTTTCACATAGCAGGGGTAGCATGGGGGCCTGGACATCCACATGCAGGTGAGGGTGTATACCAACGCTGTGGGAGGACAGACAGACCGAAAGACAGAAACATGTTTTTATCACAAACACACAGAAAAAAACATTTCTATTTAAATAACTTCCACATTTACCTACTATAATGCTTTTCACTGCATAAATTATTACGTTTTAAATAATAGCAAAATCAGGCACAAAATCTTTGTTTGAGAGAGGAGGAAATATTCTTTGGCAGAACTAATCATAACGTGGTTGTCAGTCTAAAGCGGGTCTTTCCTTGTAATTCACACAGTAACAACGACAATAGACGGATTCAGACGTCTCAGCAACAGCGTTAAAAGAGCATTTGTACGCAAACGAATCGCCCCAACATCCAGCGTGAGCCATCGCATGTCACACATGTCACCAGCCGCACAGAAAATGTCTTTCTGCTGAACCACTTCCACCAGAAGGGGGACCAGTCCGTCTGCCGTAGACGGAGAGTGGCCGACGGTGAGCTGAGGCAGAGGAGACGCCAGGGTGAGCAAGCCGACTTTGGGTTTAGAGTTCGACTCCGGATCCGGGGACCAGCAGATCCAGCAATCCGCATCTTGCCACGATCCCTCGGATTTTAATCATGCCTCTCTGTCTGTGTGTGAGTGCAGGCAGGCTGACAATGATTTCCTCAGTGATTACGTACAGAGCGAGTCCCTGCGGGGTAGGGGCCCCCTCTGGAGCCATCCTGATGGCTTTGGGGGCCTTGCTTCCATTTTCCATTATTATGTGGACTACCGGAGCGACAGCGCAGTCCAAGACCTTGCAGGTTTGTGATGAGGAGGGAGCTTCCATCTTCTCTCTGCTTCTTCATCCTCTTTTAAGAGCAATTTAGACGTAGACTTAGATCAGATTCCGAAACTAATTCATGATTAGCTGACTGGAGTGAGAAAAGGAAGAGTCTCTAGTAGTTTTGATGCTGTTAGGTGGATATGAAGTGAAAAGTGTAATTATCATTTTTTCCTCCTTTTTTTTGGGTTTTGTTGCAATTTTTTTTTATTTTTTTTTTGCACTCTCACAGGAGGCGTTTTGCTGATGTCTTTCTCACGCGGATGCATTTGAGATGAGAGGCGAAAGGCAAATATTCGGCTTTTATTTCTAAGCGAACATCATGCCCACACGCGTGTGTGTTTTCCCGGAGAATGGAAGCGCATGACGGGATCCCTCTATTCTCACACTTTTCCCGATACCTAGATCAACTAAACAGAGTCGCCTATACCGATCGGGATAATTGGATTTTGTAACGTCCACCTACTCATCACCAAAAAATCACAGCTTATTCGTGTTTAGACCGCGCGGCAAGGGCAAAGTTGCATCTGTGTGTGTGATGGTAGAAAGGCAGCGGCGGGTTCGGCCAGTGACATTTAGAGAGACTGCACCTTTACACTATCCCGTCTTACACGATTTAGCGGCCAGAAACTGAGCAACTTCAGCGGTTTTTTTTCTGTAGGATGTCGCGCCGCAAGCAAGCTAAGCCAAGATCCCTGAAAGGTAAGTGATGAAGCCTGTGTTTTTGGTGGCTCTCAGAATATTTGATTTGAAGGTGATGACAAGTCTGGACGAACACGAACTGAACTTGTCGCTCACTGAAATGTTGACTTGTCTTCCCCCCCCTCCCTCCCCCCTCTTTTTTATTAATATATTTTTTTTTTTTTTAAAAAAACGCATTTCCAAGTCTTCCTGTTGTGTTGCGCATGAAATCGGCTGCATGGAGGCTGTGGCGTCGGGGACAAGCTTCGCTTCAGACCGGGCTGTGGTGGGGCTGTAAAGTGCAGGGGCAGTGCGGGCAGCTTTTTAGCGAGCAACAGTGCAGCGCGACACATCTGGATCCGTTAAAGACGCTCCTGCTCGGAACTTAAGCCGTCTGATGGAATGGGGTGCATGGTCACGTGACAACACCCCCACTCTCTCTCTCTACCCTTACCCCTCCACCCCTACCCGTCTGAGAAACTATGGAGGAAACAATTTTATATGTTATGAAAAAGGGAGGGATTGGGATGTGCGTGTAGTAAAAACGAGAAATTAATGCTGCGATATGCGTTAGGTGTCAATGCGACGTGCTCGTTGCAAACTTGTGAAACATCTGGATTTATCTGCGCCCAAGCGTGAAAACTACATAACTTTGTAACCGCACTACATGCCACTATATACACAGCAGATGACGTATAGGATTTATGATATTTAGCTCTTATTTTGTTACTTTTGTCCATTTTTTTTTAAAACTGTTGGATTAGTAGTAATTTGATCGTCCATTTGTGTCTGAGTGGACGTGTGTGAGCGGGTGGTGGGATGTAGGGGTTAGATGGAAGGGAGAGCAACATGCACACACACTCTCCCATGCACATATTCACACACTACTTTTCTCTGTAGCGTTTTTGGTAGGGGAGCTGCTGCGCTTTGGAGGTTGAGCTCCAGTTCATCTGGCAGGCATTGTATTTTGCTCAGCAAATAATTGTCCACAATTTCACATTCCCAGCTTGTGGTCTGTGGAGCCCTTTCTCTCTCCCCTTTCGTTCTCGGAAGTCTTCATCTCAAAGGAAGATTACATGGTCTGCACTAGTACATTCATGCAGCCACCATTTTAAATCAATACCCAGGAGAGGGTGGAAATGTGAGTGCATGCACATCTTAAAATTGTCACATTCTGTTTCCAGACCTGCACTGCTCTATTCACAGCGAACAGCTGTATACATAGATTTCCCATTTTCTCAGACCAGATTGGCATTGACTGTTTTTTTGTTAGTTGGTGTGACATTTGCTATTCTCAAAAGACACATCACTTATATATAATCGTCTCCTGCCTGCATGCCTACATGCTACAAGTGTGTGTGTGTGTGTGTGTGTGTTGTGTGTGTGTGCATTCAGAAGAACATCTGTTAAGATTTGTGTACATCTATGTGTGCGACAGAGAGGGATAGAGTGTTAGCAAATCAGTATGCAAATGAAGTCAGAGTGATGACATTGTTTGTTTTGTTATTGTCACTAAAATTTAAATTAGAAAAACGCGGCGCACACAAAACATACCGACTTTTATGTCTTCATTCCGACTGCTCAGGCAGAGCAGAAATGCAGATACGTCATAGATATTTCCCTGTTTTGGATCAGACCCAACGAAGGCCAGGCAGATGTTATTATTATTGTTCTTTGTCTATCTTTTTCCTCGGGGACAGAGACACACTCATACAGATGTCCACAATAACTTTCCAGCGTCAAGAAAACAGTTTCTTGACACTGTATTCTCCACCGTTGTTTGTGCAAGTCAGAAATGGTCATTTTATGTTTTAAACAAAAAGCGGCACCTCTTATTTTATTTCTCCTATGTTTTCATACGTGTCTTTACATGCATGTCTGTGTGCGAACCTGTGACTGCATGTGCTTCATGTTTTTGCGAATGAGCTCGCAGAGGTCAGGTTTCACTTTTATAGGCTGTCTTCTGCTGACTTGAGGCACTGGTCAATGTGGACGGTTCTGTTTTTGCACAGAAAGAACACTTTGTTCTGCAGAAGGGAAAAATAGCGAGAAGTGCCGATGGAACGTCGAGCCAAGGTAGAACGGGCATCATGTGCGCTGTCTGAGACGCTGGTATGGATAGTGTGGGGTGTATGTAGAGGAGATGAGAAAATAATGCTGTGACAGTTGGCACTTTTTCCCTTGTGTACCCCAACACACACACCCACTTCCTTAGTATTGGCTGCTTCTGGGAGTCAGAGGTTATGTTTTTGGTCCCTATGAGGAAAAGGGCAACATTACAAGTCCCGTTTCAATTAAGTCTGAGAGACAGATCCGGCTACGTTATTGCTTGGGGGAATAAATGGCACAGGACGAGACCATACATCATTCGCTTATATGCAAACACTTCACCCCAGCCACTGACATTTACTCAATCCTGAGCCTTCTACATTTCTCAACTGTAGGCACATTGTAATTTTGTTTTGATGTGTGGAGGTCAGCACATTGCCTCAGTCAGCGAGGAGCAGCAAGGAAGGAGGATCTCACTCCAAATCCTGCATGTAACGTGTGATGACTGCCACGTTGTCTGTCCTTAGAGCACTTCCTGAATAATGTGCGGGTAGACTGATATTTTCATTTGAAGCACAAATGACACTTCACGAAGCCTCAGTTCTCGTGTGTTTAGTGACCGAGGTGGAAGTTTCCAGGTCTTTCACCTGTTTTTAAAAATGTGTTTTCTGCCGTATTTAGTTAAGTATAACACGCGCAGTGTCATGTGCACCCTAAATATTTGATGTTTTTTGAGGAACATTTATCGTAACATGATTGAGGAGTATAGACTTGCCAAAACATGACAGAAAATATGATTTTAAATGTAAACCTCACAGAACAGATCGGTAAATGAAATCTTTGAAGGACGTATGAAAAAATAAAAATAATTATAATTTTCTCCTAAAATTCCTCTGCTCAGACATAAATAGAGTAGTTGTAAAGTATATTTTTATTTACTTTCATGTCAGGCAACTGTGACTCCTACTAATATTTGACGTGTCAAAGAATTTTTTTTAAAGTCCACATTTGCCTGGATTTGAAGCTTTTTCTTCAGCATGTCGATTATGCTCAGAAATGAATAACCACGTCCCCTGTAAGTCCTGATCTGTCTAAGCCTGTGTAACTTCAAAAAGTGGGTGCACCTTTAACCTTTAGTGTTTTATTTATAAAAAATATCCTCAAAAAGAAATGAGGCTTTTTATTTGAAATATGCGTTGAATTCAATGTGTTTA
Organism: Channa striata; assembly: GCA_033026295.1. Taxonomy (NCBI): domain Eukaryota; kingdom Metazoa; phylum Chordata; class Actinopteri; order Anabantiformes; family Channidae; genus Channa; species Channa striata. The sequence goes on along the minus strand of CM065185.1, from coordinate 10,422,770 downwards.
ACATTAAAAGTAATAATGGTCTCGTCTTGATTTGAACAGTATTTCACTCTATTATTTCCCGTCATTTTGACTTTTTATGAAGCTGCAATATTCTGTTCACAATTAATGATCTGTGGCATAACACCCATTAACACTTTTCTAATGTGACACAAAAATATGGTTAGTATTATCATTAAGGAAATTATGATGGAGCCGTGGAAAAATCCCATTAGCACGGCTGTCAGTGCTCTTGACATGCGGCTCACTGTGTTGGACTGGGTGTCGCGGGAGCTGGCCGATATCTCTTCTTATTCCATGGCATGTGTCTCTCTTCTTGTCATGGATTGTCTGCCACATGGTGATTCAGAGACAATGATTGATTTCCACCAGTGCTGCAAACGAAATGATACGTTACTGGGCTTATTTGCATGTGTCTCATTTGCCTCTACGAATACCATTAATATGCGTGTGGAAGCTACATTTGCAATAATTTCATAATGAGATTATTGATCCGTGACATTTTTATATTGCTACTAGTGATTTTTTTTTTTGTTGGAATAAGTGCACTTTTGATTGTTTACTGTAAGTGGGGATATATGAAGGATTACAAATATTATGCAACGTGATTAACATGCTCCTCTATTGCAAATTATTTATGACACTAATCACCAGTTCAAATAATGCTCATTAAGAAAGTTATTCATGTGCAGTATGTGTCCTCCTCCCTCCCTTCCCAGCCCTAATTGAGGAGGGTTGACCTCTTGACCCGAGCTAAATTGAGTTGTAGTCCCTGTGGCGAGCGTCTCCTTCCCGGTCAGTCAGGGCGGATTACACAGCCATTGTGTTCGGCACTGTATCGTCCAAGCTGGCTGTAACCAAGCAGATGAGTCACGCATATCCAGGAACACACTCAGGGCTTTTTTTGTGTGTGTCTGAGAAATGCTGCGGACACCAATACACAATAGCCTTCGCACACACAAATATGTTGGCAATTCTAATATAAAAAAAAAAAAAAAAAAGTGAAGTATATACAGCACACACACTTTTGTGTGCATGCACACACTCTTCTACTGTAGTCTCTTACACAGCAGAAATCCGTTTGATGGATTAGGAAAGGTCCAAGCTGCTGAGAGTATGTCATGTTTTGCTTATTCATGTCTATTAAATCATTAGTTTTTGCAGTTGTGATATTTCATGGGCTGCGCATGTGGCGATCAATCTGTTTATGAATTTTGTTCCGTTTGTTTTTTTACACTGTGCTTTGTGTTTCGCTTTCTTGTTTTGCTCGCCTAGCTGTAGAAAATTAATTCATCCCTAAAAAGGTAATGTCTTGTCTAGGGGATTGTCACTCACGCTATAATGACAGTTACTTTACATTCATTTTTGTGTGTGGCCAGTGTGTTAATTAGTGGCCTTTAAGACTGAGCCACTTGTTGTGGGATTATGTTTTTCCTGTGCCGCATTTTGAAAATCAAAGGAGCAGCGCTGAAATGGTCCCATGTGTGTTTGGTATTGTATCAACAGAACCTAGCAGCATGATTACAGTTTGTCACCAACCGAGTGATACACTGTACCTTGTCAAACATTAATTAACTGATAGCAGTGATGCATTAAAAACAGTGTAGGCTGCCTTGTATTCAGTTGAAGTTATAGTCATTATAAGGTGATCATGAGCTTTAGAGTTTATTAATTAAAACTGTCCGGCTATTTGTATTTCTACTGCGTCATAATTGTTGATCAAATGTCCACCTAGTATGAGACGTCACAGGAGTTTGCCCTTACTTGACAGCTCGCCCTCTGTGATCACTCCTAGCTAGTTATTAATTATCCAGAAGACAGGTGCAAATGAGAAACGAATTTGCACTGTGATGGAAGTTGTTTACTTTAAATGACAAAACTTTTAATAAGTTCACAGTGGTGACAAATCATCACAAACTGCTGTTATGTTTAAGTTCTTATGGCATTGTGAAACTGAATTTTCTGCCTGAACTCCCTCATCTCACCAACAGGGATGGTAATCAAAACAAAAACTCCAGCTCCCACCACCAATCTCTGATAGAACCATGGGGGATTTATTAGGACCCCCTATCCCTAGCCCATTTAAATGATCCTAGATGCAAGGCACTCAACGGTGCTGGAGAAACTCATTAAACTCTCAGGGCGTCAGCCACTAAGGCCTCCTTTAACAGGACAAGGTTTCTGTGTTGGCTGAGGCAGTGCTCCTTAGCGATGCCGTGGGATATACCTCCGCGGTGTCCAGCTCTGTCTACCCCGTCACTTTTATTTATCTATTTAGCTAATTAATTGCCGGACACATGGCACATTTCGTATGGACATTGATTTAATGAGGGAAATAGTTGGCAATCAGAGAGATTTTTATATATTTAAACCAATATTGGCGTTTGTTTTACAAAGTTTATTTAGAATAAAACTTCGGTTTTGGATGGACGCGGACTGACAGTAAAACATAGTTGCTCCGTCGTTTGCCATCTTCATGAAAAAAAAAAAACGCTCGACGCTTTCCTCTTCATTTTTCACTGAGGTTTGACACCCTGCTTGACACTGACTCTTGCTCCCCTGAGGGAAAGGCTTCTGCCACCATAGGATCCTGCCTTAATTATGCAAAGTACAGGATATTTTGTGTGATTTTAAAAGTGCGCCAGTTTCTGCTTTGGCAGTCACTGCCACACTCCCCTACTGGGAGGTCCTGTCAGACTCCCCCTTCCTCTTTGCCCAAGAAAATGAAAGGCTAGAAAGAAAAGACATAATGGAGAATGCATTTCAACTGCAGGGGTGGAACGCAGAGGCGTAAGAAGTCCTCAGTGAGACCCTCATTTTACATGGAACAGGTGGGAGACTCTTTTGTTCTCTTCCCGCTGTTAAAATCCATTTCATTTCTTGTACTTGACATGCCACAAGGAACTCTCACCAGTTCCAAAAAGGCTCCAATGTAAAAGGTTCCTACCTTTTACTAAACAGAAGTCGTGTTTTTCAAGGCTAGTGCTGTTGTCAGAAAGTCAAAAGTGGTTTAGTTGCCATGCACCTAATGAGCGGATGTGAGTGCCGATCAAGCCATCACTATTTTGTCAGTCACCCTGTTAAAGAGCAAATGCTCTTTCCTTCGGCTGTTGTGACAGTTAGTGTGAATATATATCTTACAAAATATACAATTTTCTTTTGATTTAAGATTGGATCGCAGTCAGCTGTAGGCGTCTGCATTTATACTTGAATCTCCAAATCTCTTTTTTGATACCTTTCTAATTTCGCTAACCAGGGCACGGTACAGCCTTCCCACTAACGCACTCATCAAGGTGTTTTTCACTTGGTCACCGTTGATGTTTGGAGGACGTTTCATGGGAGACGTTCATAATTCATCACGTCATTACCCAGTCCAATATGTTATTTACGTGGGTGCCTGTTTGCCTTGTTGCCAAATCTCATACATATGAAAGGCTCGCATGGATTCCCAAACCACAGGTTGAGCTGTCGAAAGCTGTTGAAATCTCCTGGAGTTTCCATACAGAAAATCTCAATAGTAAATAATAAAAAAGAAGGAAATCTCAATGTGCCAAACTTGTTTTTCACTGTTAACTGTTTCTTTCCCTCTTTTTCTCCCCTTTCTATTTTTCTGGCAGTAGAAGACAATGTGACAGAGGACCAGCACAGTCCTGGGCAGACTGCCATTCCAAGCGGTAATGCTCCAATTCATATTTCATCAATTTCAGCTGGAAAGTGGATCATGTGTCTGCGTGTGTGTTTGCGTGTGTGTCTGTCTGTAAAATCTTTGCCGGGTTCAGAATGAAATAAAGTACGTTTCCTGTTTTTGAGGTTTGTACACTGTCTACTGCACGGTTGCATGGGTTTTTATACGAGTCGGGCCGGGCGGTGTAGCTCTCCTTCCTTGTTTGTGTGCATGCATACATGCAGGTGTGCTTATAGCTGTCCTTGTGTTTCTGTGTGTTCCTGCCTGTTTTTTTTTTTTTTTTTTAGACGCTTTGTTTCCCAACCTTCTGTATGATGTAGAATAGAGCTACCCAGATGAATGTGTCCTGTCTCCGTGCGTGCCATTCACAGTGGCCCTCCAGGAACAGAGCGGTAATTCAGGTCAGGCTAGCAGAAAGCCCCCTATGAATGAAACCTGCTCCTGATGCACCACACTGTATATTTTCATTTCATTTGTCTCTGGTAAAGGTTAAGTCTCAGGCGTGGTTATTTTAAACCCGATATGGATGGTTTTGCCCAGCAGGCTGGGGACCCTGGGTACTCCTAGGCTGCCACATTAGTCCAGCATTTACCCATGGCTTCCTGAGTGCTCCTGTGAGAAATTCAGGAGCTGCATGCACCACTACAATAGATTCCAGCATTTCTCAGCGGCTGATGACTATGGTATTATGCTCCTTTTTTTTATGTCTCTGCAAGCCTATGCTTAGTGTCCAGCAGGTATTTAAAGGGAATTTAAACATATCTTGAAATATATTACATTAATACTGAAGTACTTTGCAGCAAATAAAGTGCAGATTTAAATATCTAGTGTTTTCAGTTTTCTCTCCTCTATGCATCCAATTCACACTTTACTTTTTAAATTGAATTAATTAATTGATCAGAAATAGCAGTAAACTTGTCTTGTACGGTTTTGTGCAAAAGCAGAGCAATATCTAGCTATCTGTTGCTGCGTTAATGTGTACTCATAGGTATGTGTGGGTGGTTCTGTGGAGAGAAACTGCCTCCTTAGCCCATCTAACCCCAGCTCAAGGGATGAAGAACTGGGCATGAGAGGCAGACTTGCTTTGGAGACCTCCTGTCATCCAGAGCCAAACCAGAGCTAATGAGTGTGCCTGATTACAACGACCCCCTCAGACACACGAATCTCCCCTCTCTCCATCCCTCCACCACCTCTATCTCCAGAGTGAGGGGAGACAGCCGCCACATGATCGATGTCTGCCTGTGGAGAAATCAGGAGGGCGCACAAATTAATTTCTCACTTTCCTCATTTGACTTCGTCTGACTGATTTATTTTTTAACCCCCTCTCAGGATGCAGCTCGACTATTGGTCAAAGAGAAAAGAGTTGTTTGTGGCAGTAAACTTTTTAAAACGGAGTAAGATTTCTCCTGATATTTGCCGATATGTCATCGCCAACTTTTCAAACGTTGAACCGCTGCTTGTGTGTCACAAGGTCTATCATAACAGCAGTACTCCATTTGTATAGTTAAAACACTGCCCAAACAAGCCCTTTTTAACGTCAAATTGAAAAGCGGTGCAAACGCTTACCTGCTTTTCATGCATTTGCCACTTTGACGGACACGGCCACAATAGCCATTAGACTCCTGACAAGCTAAGGGCTTAATCAGACATGGTGTCAAGATCTGCCTCATAAGTAGACCCCCAGTTGTGCTCTTCTGTGACTCTGCAAGCATTCTGCAGGCCCTGCATCCTGTTTCTCATTCATGTTTGATATGTAGCAAAGGCAAAGGAGAAATGCTAACAAAAGAGGCCCTCTACAAGACAGACAGTATTATGCATAGTATAGAGGGGCAGAAACAGTGTGATATCTGAGATTTAATGAGGCAGTGCGCTTTTTTACCCAGAGAGTGTCGAGTAGGCTTAAGATCTGCAGCTTGGCTTTACCACCGTGCTGCCTGTGTGTAATTATAACCACATGCTCCATGCTTTTTCTTCTCTCTTATATATACATCCCTGTCTTTTTCCTTCCTTTCTTTTTCGCTCATGGCTATGTCAGATTGAGGTGTTTTTTGGAAGACAGTGTCAGCTCTGTCAAAGTGGAGTGGACTGAGGCAAATAGAAGTGTTTGAGAGATCTGAAGAGAGTGTCTGGGCGGCCATAGTGTGGAGTAGTGTAGCTTAGTGGTGCGGTGTCTGAGACTCTGACTCTAGCTGAGGCTGCCCACAGATCAATGTACTGCAGGGCTCACTACAGCAGGAAGAGGAAAGGACTCTTTCACTCCACCACTTCAGAAAATCATATTCTCTATTATTCATTTCCTTTGATGTTTTACTGCACTAATGGCATAGCAAGGCGCTCCGTTCAATATTATCACTCCCTGCGAGAGAGTGAGTGAGAAAGGGTGAGAGAGAAAGACAGCATTTGGTATGTTCAAATGTTGTTTCTCATTCAACTGCTTTGATTTCCATTCTTCCTTGGAAGCTCGTGTGGGTTTTTTTTTTGTTTTTTTTTGTGCAGAAATTTTAATGGTGGTTGATGCTGTCGGTACACCTGTGATTATATGTGCTGCTTCCTTCATGTAGTGCTCTCTGTGTTGCCTTCATTGTTTGTCCTTACTCTTCCTGTAATTGTTTGGCACCTTTTCTCCCTTATCTTTATCTCAGCATGCATCATAAAATTTTCATAAATATAGCACGTGTTTAATTGTAACATGTAACAAGTTGTGAAACATTTTTCTGTTCGTGAATCACTTTCAGCTTGTAATGTGTTTAGCATTTTGAGAGAGAGGTCTTTCGACAAACACCTCTGCCTATCTAGTTTAAAATTCCAGATCCATCTAAATATAAAGCAAATTTGTTGTTTAAAGGAATATGGGGGACTAGATTATTAACAAGTGCCAAGCACACACCATTGTCGATGGATCATGACATTCTCTAATGATGTGGGATCATTGGATGTGACGGTGTAAGTGGAGAGTCCCTAGTCTCATCCACACAGAACAGGATGCAGTTGGAAGCACATGTGGCATTAGAATGCAGTGTGACCTATATATGGTGGGTGCTCTGCAAAAGTTTTAGATTTTTAAATAATGAGGTGCCGGCAACCGTGTGAAGGTTATTCAATCTTAATGTCCTCCTATTTCTGACAGCCTCTTTCACTCTGATAAAGGAGCGTACTCACCTTTGATCAGGCCTGCCGACATGTGTCTACAGAAGCTGCTTGCTGGTTAAAATAAATTCTTAATTTGAACTTGGGGGTGGGTGGTTGTAGGGTGGATTGCCAGGGAGGGGGCATCACAGGATCAGGATCTCTGGGAAATGATGGGGAAATGAGGAGATGGGTGAGCTGGTAATGATGTTTTCAACACCAAGGTCTTTCAGTGCACAAAGAAAGATTCAGGCTAAAATCTGATGGGGCCAGATTTACTGTATCTACAGGCAAGAGAGAACATAGCCCACAGTTTTGTGCTCAGTGTTTTGTGGCTGGAACTAAAACAATTTTAGATCAACATACTGACATCTATCACATGTTGCATTCAAAAATGACTTAGAACCCCACCTACAACTTTTCTGTCTCCCTTCCTTCTCTACCTTTCTAATTCTTCCGTATTTTATTTTTTCCTAATCTCTAAGCTTAGAGTTAGATATAAAATTCTCCATTGAAGTTAAGTGTGTGAGAGGTAAATTTTTAAATGAAGCATCTATTGAGTTCAGGTGTTGGAGCTTGGCCAGATTTTTCCGTCTACCTCTTTGTCTTTCTTTTTCCTTTGAGTATTCCTGTACATTCAGGCTCTCTCTTCCCTGGTCAGGATCTCAACTGGTCTCAGTGTGTGGGCCATACTGTGGGGGGCGAGTGTAGGCTTCCCTGCTAGGGACCACGGGTCCCTGGTGGGGTTAATGGAGCAGAGAAGAGAATATCAATTAAAAGGTTATAAATATTTAAGAGCAGAAATACTCAATAATATAAGGGTGGGGGGTCCAAGGGACTCTTCAACTCACAAGATGAAAAGTGTGGCATGATAAATGTCACCAGGCACCATGAGAGACAAGAGTGTGTATGATGGATGGACTTGGACTCAGACAGATATTACATGGCTGTAAAGATGTCACCATTCAGATTTCCACATTTTACTGTTGCAGTACTAATGTGCTTTTTAGTACAATAAAGGTTGGAAATTCATCCTTACAATTCTTCAGTCAGATTTTCATTATATTCACCTGATTAATAATTTCTCAGTCCAAATTACAATCCCCTTACTTGAACTGACTTATCAGACTATAGATCAGAGGTCAACGCAGATTTGCATTTGTTCTTACCAACATTTTTAGGATGATTAACAAAATTAACAAGGCCATTAAGCAAGCTGAACAAGTCTTAGTGTGCCACAAGTCTGCCCTCATATTCCACATGTGACTGTCAGCCATTCCATGCAGGCTGGTATTGATCCAGCCTGTGGAGACTGGTAGAAGAGGATGTCCTGATCTGATGGATTACTATATTAGGCCCAGAGGCACAGGAACTTCTGCTACAACGTGGCTCTTTAATCCCAGGGTTAGACGTGACCTTGTCATGTCAAGCCCCCATCCGCCTGCCCCTATCCCTAAACGTCTACTAGTTTGTACTTTACGCGGCCCGCTACGCCAGTGTCGTATTACATTAATGACAAAGCCCTGACTTTTGTGTGACTCTCACTCTGCAAGTCAACATTTGAGATTATGCAGGTATGGATTTATAATTTTCAGTTTTTCTCATGTTTGTTAGACTATTTAGCTTTTTCAGGTATTGTTGTGAAAATTTATAAATTTGTTAGCATAATAAAAACCTCTGCATCAACGTAGTGTCAAAAACTTTATACTACTTTTAAACGCGCATGTAGGTATTTAATGCACATTGTTATTTTTTCTTACATTTAGACTGATGTGGTCAAAATTGGACATACTGATTTGAATTAACTCTGTTAATCTTGTTATTAGCTCCCGATACTTAAATTCAGACACTTCTATAGATATACAAATCCAAGTATTCGTATCAGCTTACTTCAGAGCACCAGTAGAGTCAAAAGGGAAGCCAATTTAAATCCAGTCGTCATGCAGGGGTCGGAAACTACAGCTGGTCACATGACTATGACATTATTTGAATAGTTGTAAGACTGTGACTCATATGTTGGATTCAACTGAGAAAAGCAGCATTTAGCAGCTACAGCTACATTTAATGAAAATTATCAGACTAATCCAACTCTGATATTACATTTTCTTGTAATCTTGCTGATGTTCAGCATATAAGTATTGCTGTTTTATTGATAAACCCGTTGTGCACTTTGCTTTGATGTTTTCTCCATGACATAGATTTCTTTTTGCCTTTTACCTCACTTGTAAGTCGCTTTGGATAAAAGCATCCGCCAAATGACTAAATCTAAATGCAAATGTAAATGAAAACCAATGCTACAGAGGTTTTCTAAAAATGTTACAAATGTTAATTTAGGTTTTTTTAAAGTGTTATTAGAACAAATGGTTGCCAAAAAGCAATTAATAAATAGTTAAAAAACACATTTTGGCAAACTTATGTCTGCTAGTGAATTCACACTTGTCCATGTCCAGTCTGTTGTGTATATGTTAAATAAATTACGTGGGTTTATTCTTAACGTTAGTTAATCCGCTGAAAATTGTGAAAATCGCAATATTTTGTAGTTGTTGTTCAATTTGAAAAAAACTAGATGTCACAATTCTATCAGATTATTATTTATTACCTGAGAATAATATGTTGAAAACAGCAACTCAACATTGCCGCTGTTACTAGTTGTCACTAGATGTTTACCGTCCGCCACAGCTTGAAATGTCGTCACTCCTTTACTCAGCGTCAATCTCCAATCTCCCACACTCTCTCTGGTCAGTGAACGCACCCCTAATTGACGCGCTACCTTTTTTTTAAGCTAGGTCAAGTTTGTCACAAAGGCGAGTGTGGGGAAATATATAATTATATATATATTTTTTTTTTTTTAATTGGAAACGTTGGCCCTCAGCATGTTGGGGACTTTTCACAGATGAGAACGACTTACCAAATATGAATAGAGCGTCCGGCCTTCGTACGCACTTCCTAACAGGTAAAATGGAGGGACGTTTGAAAATGTCCGGAGTGACACGAAGATCCCAGCAAGACGTGCAGGTTACACGGAACAACTATTAAAAATGATGAATTTATGACTAGAAAATGTCAGTGGACCAACATTGAGCTAACACCTTCTTGTGTTGAGCCGGTGCTGATGTTGCATTTGTTGGTTATAATGACAATCATGGTTTCAATCGGTAAATCAATTCTGTGAGGAACTAAAAAAATTTGTATTCTCCTTTCACAAGGTTATAAGTTCCCAGTTTTTTTGAAACTGTCAAAAAAGTGATAGTGACGTCATAGTGGATGGTTATTATAGCAGGAGGTGGTTCCTATGTATTTGCTTGTTAGGCTAGAAAATTATGTACTCGGTGCTTTTGTGGACTGCAGCAACTATTTACAATTATTGTTATATATATTTTTTCTTAACTTTGACGTGTTTGTCTCTATGGTTGTGTTGGGATCTACTGTTGTAGCCGCTTAGTCAACACTAGTTAACAAAACTGAGAGAAAGAAGTCAAAATGGCTTCACGCTTGATCATAATTCCATGCTCTATTGAGGTTAAGGTTTGCTGATTTGTACCTAGTTATTGTTATAATTTTTATTTTTTTTCTCTCTCTCAAACCTTGAGTTGTCGATATGCTTACATACACTAGAGGTCCTGCAGCTAGACCAAGAGCCGATCGATTGAAACATTACAGTTAAACTCAAACTTAACAGCCATAAAACTCTTTTGGGTTTTAAGATCACAAATTTCTCAGTTTTGCTAAATTGATTTTTCACGTAACCTTTATGGTAAAGCTGATATTGTGAAATGATTAACTCAAACAGAAATAATGGCCATGATGTATTTCTATTTCATTGAATGCTTAAATTGCAGAGCCATCAATCAGCCAACCATTTTTAAAAAATTTTCTTACAGGACCAATGTTTAATATTAGAGAAATTAATGATTCAAAAAGGATGCTGGTGTTAAAAAACCCACCTCCAAAGCACCCTGTAAAAAAGGCATGAAGTGTTCACATTTCAACACATATTGTGGATTCTTCATTTGTGTGTGGATGAATCATAAGTCTATATTGTGTGGCTTTTGGCTTCAGTCAGAAGTGTTTCCCCCCAAGAGCAAGAAAGGCCTGCATCTGTGAGGATTGGGTTGGGATTTTCATTTTCTTGAAACACCTTCTGTTCTGTTCTGCATGGTCCCATTGGGGACCACAGTGCTGATATTTTTAGAGGGCATGTTCCGAGAGCCTCAGTCGCCAAGAGGGAAGGACAATGGAGGGTGTGATGTTACATCAATACTTGGCGCAAGTGGGGGAAAGGAAAAATCCTGGGTGGCCTTGATGAGTTCTGGAACGCCTTTCCTCAAGGAATTTCACAGTTTAAGAGCACCCTACAGAAGGAGAACTTAAAATGGCCGCCTGTGTGTCTATACACCCGGTGCACCCACAACTACACACATCGTTGCCACACACTCCTTGTCCTCAGGCACTGGTAACTGGTGTGCTAGGTGAAAAAACAAGCTTCCTCCTAACGTTCCCCTCTGGAGTTCCTCGACAAGCTGAGGAACACTTGCATCAGTAGGGCTTAAAATGGCTGCCAGTGAAGTACAAAGGCTCTTCTCCCCCACAAAGCTTTAACCAGGGTGACATGATTGTTTGATTGTAAGTATGGCTTTTTAATCAGTCTCATTGTGAAGTGTAATGGTCACAGCAGGGGAGAATGAGGGCTGTAGGCCAGGCTGCCTGTTTATAAGATGCTGTTGCAAACCAGTTCTGATGTACTAAGCCACCGAATGAAGATGTTTATGGTATGCCGTGATGGAACAATGTAAGGTTTGATTTGTCATTGGAATATTTCCAAATATACGAAGAACTTAGACTGACAAATTAGACTGGTATTTGAAAAGATGATTCCTAGTCCTGGTTCAGGGTAGTCAATCGCCCACCCCTGGCACTGCTGCAGCACAAAGCCAACAAGAGACAAAACTGCAGATGGATTGAAGAATATTGATGTGCGCGACCCGCGGCTGCCTGCGAGCAAGGCTGAATAATTTAGGGAAGTGTGTTGTGACGACAGCCTAACACACACCAATCTCAGTTCTGTGCGACTTAACTGTGCTCCATACATCCACAGATCTGGCCTAGATGTCTGGTTAATATGGCAAGGTCTGTCTCCTTTTATAGATAGTGACTGATGCAATTCAGCGTTCACTGGCTGAATTTCATATTTCTTTGGTCCAGCCAAAACTACACTCCAGGATTTATTAACTACACATATTCCCATCAGTCTAGTTTCATATACTGAAGTTTTGCTTGGGTGAAGCAGGGCAAACACAACGTAAAACCATTTCTAATAACTGAAGTGTGTGTGTGTGTGTTTTGTGTGTGATAGATTTGTGTGTGTGAGCACTGTGCCACCCAGTCTGTGTATATCCCCCACCCTCACCTGCCCAACTGTTCTGTTATGGCATGAGTGGTTGAGTTACAGAAGCCCAAATTGAACCTGCATTTTTATTACAGCTTTTATTATTGTTTTTATTAAATCCAGAGTCTAGAAATCTATTTTATTGTCACCCAGAGGAAGCTGTTGTACCTCACTGTGTGGGTCACCCCACTGACTATGTGCTGCTGTCATTTCCTGTGGCTTGGCAGATCCAGAGTGCGCCCTCGAGAGGGCGGCGGAGGATGGTGAGACCGGGCGTCTGAGGAAGAGGCTGCTCTCTCCAGAGGAAGGAGAGGAGGGAGAGGAGGAGGACGAGGAGCCTGCGCTGCACAGCTGCGACAGCTGCCGGCAGGTGTTCGAGTCGCTGAGCGATCTCACCGAACACAAGATTAATCAATGCCAGCTGACAGGTAAACAACGTTCAGCCCACCGGGCCTCCCCTCCACTCTGCCACTCAGTTCTTCTCCCACTCCCACTCTCGCTCTATGCCTTCACCAGAGAATATGCCACACTATGTGTGTTACTACACTGCGCCAAGGGGAGCAGAATACCAGACTACCAGCTTCCTTGGTAGATCTCCAACACAGACAAGCATAGGCCTCACACACAGCACATTATTTATATTAGCTGCATATCAATATCTGCAGATGTGACATACAAGTAGGCCTCCGTGTGTCCTTTTAGTAGATCATCGCAGGCTCCAGTATGTGTATTTATAGGATGTGCATTGTGTCCTTGCCTGTTTGAGCATACAGCACCATACTAATTCTAACATTTCACTAGAGTGTAACATGCAGCTACGTTGTCCCAGAGTAACCAGACCACCAACTGGAAACAGATCCTTGCTCCAGGAAAGTCCCTCAGCTGGTCCCAATGCTAGCTAGCAGCACTAGTGAGACTGAAAAAGAAGGATGCCATTGGCAGACTGTGTCATTGACCTGTTGATGGATGAATAGAGCTATAAATACCCTGACAAGGTGGCAGACAGAACAAATGATGTGAACTGAAGGTTTGCGTGTGTTTCTCCTGGACTTGCTGTCCTCCTTTACACATCCTGATGTGCCTGCGTTGAGATACAACATCTGACACACATTTGCCGATGTTTGGGCACAGACCACATCTCTTCAGTAACAGAACACGAACAGGCTACATACAATGATCTTGTTTCTGTTGGCCGTATAGAAGCTACAGTGTTAATTTAGAGCAAATTCACTGTACTGTTAAAGAGAAACCTACTGTAGTCTCCATTCTGTTTACACTCAAGCACAGTTTGATTCATATTTTGCAACCCACAATCAGCAAGCCACAAATTGTAGGGTAGATATCCAACAAGTTTTACAAAGATTTTCCATTAGCTGTAAGTCTCACAAACTGTGTCTTGTTGTTTATGAATATGCGCGAGTCTGTACGTGTATATGTGCATTCAGTCATGCCCCCACTGGTGTTAATTTAAGCAGAAATGCATATATGTTCACTGTAAGAAAGACTGAATTGTTATGTGCAGGCGTACTTAGTTATATGTATCTGTACTAAGAGTAGGTTTATTTGTATGCACAGTCGAAAAAAGCTATGCTTAGTCAAGAAAACGTGTGAAAATCAATTTATTGTTCACTTTCAATTTACTGTCATCAAGCAAAAGCACTTGTCAGTTTAGGGGAAACTGATTGAAGAACTTCTGTCTTACTTCATACTTTTTCCTATATAACACCCAACCCAGATTCATAGACAGTGTGTTTCAGAAACCGAGAAATTAAAAACACAAAGGACATTATTTAAGACATGGGGGGACATGTACTCACACTGCTCGAATTAAACATTTCTTTTAATTGCACTTATTTGATAGTGTAATATTCAGGAAATTGTCAGAAATGTTATAAGAGTTGTGTTTTGATTCATGGGCAGACCTTTTGTGTTCTGCCCTGTTGTAATGTGGTCATGACTGACTCAGCCATATTTTTCCTATAATTAAGCCTGCTTTTATAAATGTCAATCTTACGGACAAATACCTCTTAATTGCTCAATGATGAAAAAAAAAACACAGTTTGGATAAGAGCCCCTGTGGAAACCAAACAAAAGAATCTAATTGCCATTAGGGTATTGTGATTGTGCAGAAACACTCTATTAGTATTCAAACACAGTGGGAGAAAAGAAACTTCTAGATGGCATACTAAGTACTTGGAATTTGTCGGTGTGTGTGTGTGTGTGTGTGTTTTCTCTGGAATATGGGAGGAGATTTCCTATGTGGGATTATGTAGACATCCATGACCAATTAATCTGCCTTACATCAAGTCTCTACTCACAGATGGATCCTTTATTAGAACCATTTTCTAATCAACCACCAACACCTGCTAAACCCTCCATTTTTACAATTTCAAATGTTTTATTTTTGGTAAACAAATTGCAGAGCTTGACTGGAACCAATCCACATATGGAGATGGGCTTGCTGTTTCCTAGCAAAATTCAACTTGTCTTTTTCTCCCAACTGATATCCTTAAGCGCATAGAGTGTATTACTAGAACCCGATATGCCCATATACACCCGCTATCTCACATGTTTATTCTGGTCCTCATTATACTTTGCTTCTATGTTCTACAGTAAAAACGCAAGTTTCACAACAGGAATGAGACTAAACAGACAGAATAAAGTCTAAACAGATTCTAGCTGTATGTCGACTACGCCCAATGGACAGAGAGAAAGATGTTACATGTCATTGCGATCAATGGCGGCCATTGTCTCCCCCTCGTCTGGCAGAGGTATAACACCTTTCCATGCACTTAAGCCGTGACCACTGCAGTGCGCTAAGGGAGCGCATGGGTATGGATTGCCTCGTGTCCCCGATGCGATCGGTGCTATTGATCGTGCTAATGCTAGACTGCAGAGGAAGGCGAGAGCCTGAGAAAGAGAGCAAGGGAGAAGGAGGGAGATGGGGAGAGAGACAGAGAGTGCTGCAGGAATGTGTCCCCAGGGAGCCTGTCTTGGGCTGGGGCAGGGCTTCAGGAATGCTCCCCTGGAGATCCTAGTGAAGGCTAGGGCAGGGATGGAAGAATGCTCCTCTAGAGAGTTGAGAGTGGAGGTTGGGGCAGGGCTAGAGGAATGTTCCCCCAGAGCACCCCTTTAACTCTAGGGCAGAAATGGAGGGGCTCCGTGTGGGGAGAGAGCTCCCCGCCCCCCCCGGCTCCAGAATGGCTGCAGATCAGGTTTCCATGTGGGGATCAGCATCCTGCCGACAGGGCTTTAGGCAGCCCTGGGGAGGAGACAGGAGGCTGGAGGCACTGCTATTCCATAGGCCTTTCCAGAAACACTTCAAAAAAAGCTTTGTCTCACTGTATTGTCTCTACATCCATGTATTGGTACCAATCATTCATCGAGAAAGAAAAACAGAGTCGGTAGTTTGACTTTTGTTCTCAGTTGGCATAAAACATATTCATTTGTTAGATATGAGATTGCAGTGGTAGGCAAGGACGCCTGTCTTCATACCAACCACCAAAGAAATACCTTGCTTCTCCACTCATTTCCACTTGTGTTTACTGCTAGCCCACACTGTAAATAAAAATAACACCTCTCGCTCAGAGTTTAATTCAAAACACTGCATTTTCACAAAGCCTTTCACTGTCAGTTCTCCAATTCCCTGCCTCTGAAACTATTTGAATAGCCTAGTGCAAACATGAGCTGTCGGCCTGGTGGCCATTCTTTCATTACGGGTCCAGCTCCCTTGAGCAACACCTTTTCTTGTGTCCTTCACTAGAGGAGGGGCATGGCTGCTCCCCCCAGAGATTTCCATGCCCTGCTATTTTAACCCTCTGTGAGATGACCTTTTTAATAAGTGTCTTTCTCTGTTTTCCTGCCGGCCACTGTGCGAGCAAACAGAGCATGTCTTCTGCTTCCCTCAGATAAAGGAATCAATCAGAGAGGGTGCAACACAGAAAGAGAGAGAGATAACTGGGCCATATATGGATTTATATTATGTAGATTTTCTGTTTCGTCTTCCCTGTGGACATTGCAAAATGCTCTCAGCTTCAATAAAATGCATTTCAGATTTATGAGAAAAATACAAATGAAATACTAATACTCAGTGAAAAACAATAAGATCCCCCACAATGCAGAGGATGGTAATATGATATCAAATTTTTTTGGACAAAATTGTGATATGAAGACTTTGCGGTTGGGAACCACACTAATTTTTTTTAATTCACTGATATGTTTTACCCCTGCCATTCCTGACCATGATATGTTTGTTGGAATTTTTTGAATTCATTTACATCAATCCTTTGGGTCAGCAGCATGGAAACACTCAGTAATACCCACAACTATGAACTGGCTCCTGGCAGTCCATGTTTTTGACTAACTGTTTCCAGCAGGCTCCTATTGGTCGTATTTTTTTTTTTTCAACTAACTTTGTATATTGATCCAACAGCTGCTTTGTGACTGCCAAGAAGAATGTGCCAAACTGCAAAGACTTTATTTGCTTCAAAAGGGCTCACGTAAGAGGAAAGCGACATGAGCAAGACCTGATTAGCCGAACTCTGAGCCACTGCCGTTCATCAGAAATTCTGCTGTGTTTTTGCCGGGGTGTCTTGCGACATCCTGGTACAAAGAGCAGCACACTGATTACAAGGCTTTGAAAGGAGGAGAGGCGGTCAGGGGAGAATAGCTACTTCTGGCACAACGCAGCCACTGAAAAGAGACCTCATGCTAGAGTGAGCTCTCAGAAATGGGCTTGAGTCTTTGCTGTGTGTATGTGTTTGTGTGGGTGCATGTTCTCCGAGTGTATGTGGGTAAGAGAGAAATAGGTAGGAAGAGAACAGAGAAAGGGAGTATTAAAGTAGATGTTTGACTCCACGACATGGCATCCCTGTGCATTTCCTCTGTGCGCAACAGTGCCAGTAACGTTAACAGGAGTGTCATTAGGAATTCAAAGCATATGCCCTCGTGAGGACGCCCTCTTTCTTTCTCCCCTGTGCTTCACACTGCACACATTATGCACTGTATAAAGTATTTATTGGTCTTTGTCAGATGAGGACTGCGTTTCAGGCAGAAAAACAATCAAAAGAAGAATAGAGGAGCCTGCGTTTTATGCTTGTTTTTCAGCGTTTAGGGGAGAAATGGTAATGGCCAACACAACAACTCCTTGCTTTCCTCAAATTCGCTCTCCTTCTACCTACAGTAGCACACTCCATATTGCTCAATCAGTCGTCTGCTTAGGCACGCAAACACGGGAACGTATTCACACGCACGTGCTTACACATGCTCCCTCGCAGCACCTGCGTGCTTGCACATTGCATTTTAGATGACACATAATTCATCGCTGAAGAGGCTAAACACATGCTGCGACTTCATCCAGTTGACCTCTTTCTTAAGTAGGTAGCCACAATAACAGTGGTGGCATGTGGCCACAGAGATAATCTTGTGCATTCATCCAGAACTACATGCTCTGAGTGAAAACACTACATCAGTGATACTGTTGTTATTTCCCCCTCTACCGTAGCAACCCTTTGAAACGACTGCCTTCAGTTGTGTGACAAGGACCTGGCCATAGAGTGGTTGTCTCGGTTATTCTTGCTCTCTTCATCTCTCTCTCTGGCCCTGGCTCTGCCTGCTCTTTGTTCACTCTCTTCCTCAGCCTGCAAGTCTTTTTCAGCGGCACAAGCAGAAGAATGGCACATTAAATCTTAATAGGACTGCGTCTGGCCGTGTTGAATTGCAGAGCGTGTTAAGCCGGCGCTTTCCTCCCCCTTGGCACACGCTTGTGGAAGTGGAAAACAATTGAATAAAAGAAACTGCTCCCTCCCTCTGTAACACAAGTGACTTTGACTGCTCTGCTGAAGCATTGAGACTGAACTGACTCTAGCTCACAAATGGCTTAAGCTCTTACTGAGAAACTGTAACATAATTTACATTAGTCCTTTTCAACATGCATAGACATAACATGGAACACAGACACAGGATTTACCTGACCACCCTCAGTGAAGCTGTTGCATATTTCGTTCTTAGTGAGAGTTAAAAAATATTGACTCAGAATTTCTTCAAAGTCGCCAAGTGGATGAGATAAATAAAACCGATTTAGATTAGGACAAAATTAGCCAGGTGAGGCAACTAAAATGCATGGAGACACGGAAGGACAGAGAAAGAAAGGCAAAACTGTACAGGGAGGAATGGATCGGTAGAAAAAGACAAAGAAGTCCAGACAGACACAGTCAAGGTAGGGGAGCCAATTGTAGCAGGAGCAATGTGAGTCCAGGCCTGCTTTGTAAGGCAGTCAGAGGTGGTAATTAGCCAGTGATGAGTTGACTGGTTGTGTGTCCAGTGCACAGCACTGCTGGGTGGGGCTGTGGGAGGTAGATAAGGCCAGCAGAGGGCTTATCTCTGAGAAGGACAGGCACCAGGCCTGCCAGGCAAATCCACCCACAGACAAGCTGCATTTTATTAACAACATCATTAATGCCAGACAGGTTATGTGCGATGGCTCGGAAGAGAGACAGGAAAAAGTAAAAAAACAAATAAAGTCTCAATTCCTGCTTGGCCGGCCAGTCTAAAGTACATAGGCACCAGTTGACGTGTTTTGAAAGCAAGGAGCTTGTGGAGATGTTTACCAGGTAGGCAGCCAACGGAAGGGCACGGAGAGCGAGCTTGGATCTTACCTCTGGGTTTTGCTCACTCTCCTCTGGGTCCCCAGAATTCAAATGATTTTCTTTTTTCTCTTTCAAACGTGGGACTGCTCACCAGAATAATGATGAAGCAGATACAGAAAAACATAACTAGGCACAAAGAAAAGGCAAAATGTGTTTTAAAAAATGTCTTGGACATTTTCTGGGCTCAGGTTTCTAACAAATGCTTTGTAAAATGCTTTTTTCTTTTCTCTGAATCTGCATAGTACAATAAAGTCTGTGGTTTTTTGGTTTTTTTGTTTAGCATTTTTTATATAACAAGTATGAAAAAATACAATTTTATGCTCAGGTGCCTCAGAGTCTATCTATTCTTTTGTTATATTAATTTTTTTTCATCAGATGGCACCTTAACAAGTGGCAAATGAGCTTTTACTAATTCTTTGATTTTACAAGTGATCAGTGTGAAGCGAGTAACATGAACACACCCTCGGTTTGTAATTAATACTGGAATAACATCATATACTGAAGAACATTTCTTTTTTTACGATAGTTTGCACCTGGAGTCGACAGGATGTAACATGGCTGTGGAGACTACTTTGCCAATTAACATGAACCTCATTCACAGACACCTCAAAGACCTGTACTGGCTTTTTAATCATTTTAACACTCCCTGATGAAAAGGTCATAGGGTTTTGCTTATGTCGCATGGAAATGTACTGCACATTGATCCCCATAGGGCTTTTTCTTTAGATGGCTTTTGCCAAACTCACCAGTAATGGGAGGAAAGAAGAGAGGGAGATGGAGGGTGGTGGAAAGAGTGACCAGTCCAACAGGTTTATGTCTCCCTGCAGGCTGAGCTCTGTGGAACGGGCCCACAGGAAAGACCGAAGCCAGCTGTGACGGCATCCTGCTAGCCACTGTGGTTTAGGAACTTTGGGGTTACACTGTCACCGACTCAACATTTCCCCCTCTCCTCAACCCCTCCCAGGGGTTGTTTTTGTTGGCCAGGGGGCAGTGTTTGGGTGGGGGCTGCTATGAGGCCGTGTGGAACAGCCACTCCTATACTTCAGGATATGGGGAGTTTAGCCACCCACAAGGACAGGGATTCTCAAATATCATGTGAAAATAACGTTTTTTTTCCTTAGTGCTAATTGCTTACTTAGTGCTTCGACTGGACTGGAAGGTGGGTTCATAAATGTATTTTTATGTGCAGGTTGGGTGCTGTTTAAGGTCTCCAAGGCCACCACCTGGAACCTGCTTTGGTTTTGGGATGAATGTGTGTCGGTAAAGAATGTAAGAGTAAAGCCATGCTGTCAGACAAAACAGAGATGTTCTTATAATTTTAAGAGCAGCAGACAGTGGGGGGGGGTCCAACACTGCTGAGAACGTAAAGGTCATCTAATCTATTCCACCTCCAACCTGCCTGACTGATCGATCACAGTGAAGGAGTCAATCAATTTGATCAGAGAGCCTCTCCTAAGAGATGTCCTCCCAATGTGTGGCCGGGCTTCTGCGGAATGCTGCAGAGTGTGCCAGCTTGGTGCATGTCTCTGCGATAAACCAAGACATTAAAATTCCTGATTAAATAGTAACTCGCCACCTGTGATAGCCATTGTCTAAATAAGCCACTGATTTAAGACGGCACAGAACATCCACTGTTACTTTCACTCCATTATATTGTCAGGCTCATTCTATATGCAGTGCATGTACACTAATATCAGATCAACAAAATCCTGCTGGACTGACTGACAGCCAAGAGAGATTGGGCTGTAGTAAACAGTGTGGTAATCTTTATATTAGGACATTATGTGCCCCCAGTCAAAGCATGATGCATCTTTCTCATCATGAGCTTGGTTTGTAGAACATACCCCACAAACAAAGTCAACAGACAAAACCATCGTGTGATTGGATTTTAATCCGATTGCATTATTATTCAGGCCTCCCATTGGCCATTCATTACTCTCACATGGAGCCTGTGTGGGTTGTTATCACCCAATCAGGCTCAAGACTGTATTCTAGAGAGCATGCTTTCGTTTGCATCCTTTAAACCCTGTGAGCCTTCCCTCTCTCTGGGCCCGCCAACGGAATACCTAATTCCAAAGTAAACTGATTGCTCTCTCCAACAAGATTACGCTGTGATGATGTTAGCCAAATGAGACCGCTATTCGGATGCAACCAGGGCAGGCAAAGATGCTTACTGCAAGATGACTGATCAGCATGTTAAGAGAAACAAGGTTGGAAAAAAGAGAGGAAAAAACGAGGGATAGAAATCGAAAGTGTGAGAGAGTTGTGCGCGTAGGGGTAAGCAGAAATGTAATTTGCTTCTCACCTCAGGCGACTGGGCTCTGAGGCCAGTAAATATGCAAACAAGCTGAGCCTGGCCATCAATATGAAGACCCTAGATGATTACTAATCTCCACCACAGAAGTAGATTGAGGTCTGATCAGCAGTTCCATGCAACATGAGGAAAAAAACAGAGGGAGATTAGAGTCCAAACTACATCTTCATATTCATATTGAAACTCAAAATTATGGGTATATTTGACCTTTAGTTGGATAAGTAATAAACTGTTTAGGATGCACAAAATTCAGCAATACATGTGTGTAAAAAAATGAGACTGTCTGCATATACACATATTGCAGACATTAAGAAAATGTCCATCGGTCTTGCATTGCATTGTAAATGTAATTTAGAAACTATTCGCTATAACTTCTTAATAACTTTGAACCTTGTTCTCAACTCACTCCAGTCTTTTCATCATGGAGAACTTCTTGTCTGATACAAGCTCTTAGACGTGAGGCGCAGTAGTTTACAGCCCATTGTCATTCCCCATCCGTAATCCGGGATAAAAAAAACCTATGGGATATGGACCAGGCTGGAGTCATTAGGTGTGTGCGTGTCTTACCCAGACAGCCAGATAAACCAGATGCCTCGGGATGGCCAGGGGTCATCTCTCTGTGAGAACACGTTGTTGATGTCCTTGTTTCTCTCTACCTCTTCTTCACCTGCACTCCTCCTCCCGCCCCCATCTTCATCATTCTTTTCTTTCATTCTTTCTCTCCCTTGATTTGCACTGCACAGTCATCACAAACACAGAGGTCCGTGCTGGAGCTTAGCAGTCGAAGAACCTGTCAGCCAAAGGAAAGAAGGAAAGACAGACATGGGAGTAGTTGTGACCCTAGGTTGAATGCCTAGGGGTGTACTACGTGTGGAGGATAGTTAGTGTAGAAAGATGCACCGCAGTCTGCAGGTGAATCCTCTCATTTTGGGAGACTTAATGCATTTGAATCATCACCTCTAGGGGGGACTCTTATGACTTTGGTTACAGAAGGAGCCTTGATATAAAATGCTGCAAAAGTTGTCTTTTTATTTTTTATTTCTCAATACAGCAGGAGGGCTATGTAAGAGGAATATATATTCTAAGAATGTTTTCCTACTCCTAAACATAATTGACTATTCCTTGTATTTTAGAGTGTGTTTGCAGCATTGAGCTTTACCCTCTGCAGTGAGCGCACAAGGCTTGAGGATGTTTACCTGGCATGGTGCCTGTTGTAGCTGCCCTCCTGTTGAGGAAAAGCAGGTCAGGCTATAGCTTTGTGTTTGTTTGTTTGTTTGTGCGCATGAGCATTTTTGCAGATGTGTATGAGTTTGTGTACGTATACGCTGTATATGTGTGAAAAGTAGGGGAGAGATCATTAGGATGGAAGGGTCAGGGAGCCCATTACGTTGGGCAATGAAAACAAAACACAAGATGCTTCTCCAGTGTAAGCATTTACGTTTCAGGAGTGGGTGGGATAGGCAGGTATAGGGAGGTGGTTAACTGGCCTCACAACCTGACTCAACCATCCATCTCCTCAGCTATCAATCTTCCCCGTCTTTATCCCCGTGTTCATTTACTCATCTAGCCATTTATCCATCCTTGCCTGTGGCCAAAGGGCGATGTCTCTTTGTGGCCCTGATAATCTGGAACAATTTCCTCTGCAATTTATTTTCCAGCCAACCACCCACCTGGTCAAGCAGCATCAGAGTTCTCAAGGTAGAGCCACTCATCCCAGCAAGCCCCTTTCCACCAATCACTTTCTGTTTTTTACACCTTAAGATTTTCTGTCTTTTTGTGTTTTAAAGTTTCTATTCAGTGCCGCTGTAATGCAGCCATTCCTCCTTTTTTACTGTAATCCCTGATACCCCTCAGCAACCATTGTTTACCCCTAATGTCCTACCCCTACTCACTCTTTGTTATCTATTATATTCTTTCTACCCATGGCTCTCTCTCCTGCCTCCCCTCATTCTCTCTTTCTCTCTTTCTTTCTCCCTCCCTCCCTCCATCCTGTCATGGCTTCTCAGTATTCTGCTGCTGTCTTGTGTGGAGTGATTTTGCCCAGACACGTCTGGCTCTGGGTAAAGTGCGGTCCCCAGAGAGCACGCTCCGCAGCCCCCAGGTCGCCGGCACCATGAATACATTATGATCCCCATTTCCATCCTGTTGCCACGGCAGCACTTTTGGAGCCGCAGGGCGATTAAGACGTGTGCTGTCGATACCGTGATAGGAGCAGAAGTTGGATCTAGAAGCTGGCCTTTGATCAGATTCCATCTTCCCGTTTGCTATTGGTGGCTTTGGTACAGGAAGACAAAGAGGAGGTCTTGTGGGCTTTTTATTGGCTTGACAAGCTCACCTGCTGCACATAAGCATAAGCATACATCCATCCTCGAGCTCTTTTTTTCCACCTCTATGCTTTATCTCAGTCTTTCCTGCCTGAAACCATTTCCCTCCCTTATTCTCACTTCCGTTGCTCCTCCCCATCGCTGCAGTTCAGCTAAGGCAGCATTATACGCAGTCTCTCTCTGCTCTCTGATACTCTGCTTTCCTCACAAAGGAAGCAACTCCCTTACCTTTTATTGTTTCCTTTTTTCTTTGGGGGATGATGTATAAAACATGGTGCCTCAGGTAGAGGATGTTGGGTAGGAAGCCATGTCCCCCTAAATGGCCAGCCGTGTGCATGCGCCTAACACTTCACTGAGCAATCTGTCAACATGTCAGCAACACATGTTTTGTAAAAAGCCTCTGGTGGGAGCCAGGGGAAAAAGGCACTCCTGCCAGACCAGAGAGGAAATGCTTTTTTCTCCTCTATGCAGTGGATTTTCTATTGCTGGTGCTCAGTCCCACGGGCCCCCCACCACCACCCTCCCCTCCCCCACACATACACCCGTTGTCTGCACTTCAGAAATTTGAACTGGGGACCCTCGAGGGGGTTTACTGGGAGGGTGGGGGTAGGTTGTGAGGGAGGGGCTCCCTCTTTTTCAGAGCGTATGAAATTGTGAAGGTATATTGTGGCAGGTCCCCAAGCGGTCTTTTCTAATACCTGAGTTTCTGGCGAAGCTGGAAATTACCAGCGGCTCCCCCGAGGGACGGCTTTATCCACACCAGGAAGGGGAGCAGAACTCAGTGGGGAGGTTACTTAATGCATGGCTGAAATAAAAGAATTTCTGAGAGACAGAGGCTGAAAAGCTAGCATTTTTTCTTTTCAACCCCCCTGTTCCCTCTCCCTCTCTCTTTTCCTCCCCAGTAGTATAGTTTACTACTCTCTGCCTTCTCTTGAAGGGTTCTAGTTTAATAAACTTTCAGAGGATCCTGCTGGTGCAGACAGCTAGACAAATACCCTTGTGTGTTCTCTTTTGTCGGAGATACAGCTTTTTGTTATGTTCTTGCAAATTTGATTTCTCCCTCTGTCTTTCGTTTTCTCTGCCGCCCTCTGTCTCTTTCCTTTTCTGCATTTGTCTTCATCTCCCTCGTCCTCCTCTTGCTTTCTGTCTCCCTCTTCGATACACACACACACACACACACACACACAAAGTCAAACTCTGTCTCTTGTGGTTGAGTTTATTGTTTGGTCTGTCTCTTCGTTCTCCCCCTCTGTGCTCCCTTTTGTTTTCTGTATGTTTTGTTGTATTGTGCAGAGAGGCTGAGATGCAGATAGAATGCAGACAGTTTGCCCTCGGTGAAGAGTACGCACAAGCACCCTTGGTATCTATTTAACAAAACACATTCATCTGTTTACACATTACTAAATGTATAACTTTTCTTTTTTGAGCACATGGTATACGGTGTGTTTCATCAAATAAATTTAATCCATTATGTTTAAGGGGGTGATTTGCTTTATTTCTACTTACTGGATACCTTGGTTCTTTAGTAATCAGCATCTATATCCAATATCCATGGATCATTATTTTTGCTTTGTTCATACCCTCAGAAAACAACAAATCTCATCGCATGTATGAAATGCCCGTGTCTCTGTTTCATTCTCCCCCTCTCTTCCTCCTTCTCTACTGTTGGTAAATAATTCAACCTTTTCCGTGTAACAAGTGCTGGCCTTAATAGGGAGCAGTACCTGTAGTTGGGATAAACAAGCCAGTCGGCCTCACCAGTGAAACAGAGGGATTTGGGTTTCATGAGGGCAGAGGAATAAGTCGTTTCCTTCTGAAAGGCAGAGTAGGCTGGCTGACATTAATTAAACCCTATAGGATAAAGGTTATCTGAGGCCTAGCAAAGCAAAGACCATGCGTGCACGTGGGATGTTGCGTCTGCCGAATTCAAATCAGACTTATTAAAGCGACATGTGTGGGCTCAGGCATGTACGTGTGCCATGTTTATACCATTATGTTCCAAAAATCTGTGTCTCAGGGAGCTAATAATGGAGAGGAGTGACAGCATTTTATCAGGTAGAAGAAAGACACTAACCTCTCTGACCTTCTGCCTACAAGCTAATAATCCAAAGGGGGCCCAAAAAATCTATTAAGAGTTTAGCTACCACCTCTGCTACATTTGCAGCATTCAGCACTTTCCTAAAAATAAAGGCTGAGCCACCGTTCTCGAGAGCTCCATGTTTAGAAAATGTTGTACTGCCCTGTGGATGTAGGTCTTCCTCTTCGCCAGATATCCTCCCTTGGTGCACCTCTGTGTGAGTCACCTGACCCAGGCTTCGGCATGGCACTCAGGTGCCATGGCTCATGTTTTACAAATTACCCAGGGGCTTTGCACCACCACTGTGCCCACATTTCCTCCTCTGCTGTATAGTGCAAGGGATTGTAGTCCCCAAATCCAGCTCGTCCCTTAGACAATGAACACCTGTGGATATGAGAGTCACCTCACTAACCCAAGAATGCAAAGGAAAATACAAATTAAGGAAGGGAGGGTATGATTCTTTGACCTGTTGGTTTCCTCTGTTTCTGCTGTCGGTTGTAGAAAAAACTGCATGGATCCTTTTGCCAGGCAGGTAAATGGGTTTATGTGAGTTTCATCGGGACTCCAGTGGTCTTCGAACATCTCTTTTCTCACCCTGTTTCTGACTCATCAGCTTATTTGCATGCCAAATTTAATTAAAGGTCACCTTATTGGTAATATTCTCTTGATATTTAAAGTAGCCAAGTAGGAAAGCCACTGGGGGAGTGACATGGGTTTTATTACCATCTCATTGTGTGCTGATTCTATATTATTGGTCGTGTAACATTAGCTCTTTAACAGTAATAGCGTAATAGTAATGTCTTCTCCTTTCATATACAGATAAAGCCTGATGTCCTCTCATCTACAACAGCCCGGTGAAAAGTAATTAGCTGATATGGATGTTGCTGTCAGTGATAACTGATATTGGGGGGCTATTACATTCTCTCTCGTGAATGATCTTTCTTGAAGCTGCACACAGTAAGCTGCATATTTGGATTGACATGGGATTGCAGCATGTAAATAGAAAAACTCCTTAAATCAGAAATTTTTCATATACTGAAGCCTCGCATTTGAATTTTAATTAAAAACACACAAGTCCCTCCTAATGTTCAATTCATTTACTTGATATTCTTTAAGAAGTAGGTTTCAAATGGGAAGTCATAGTGAACACGTGAGATTTTTGAAAGATTACTTGTTTTAAATGGATGATAGTTCATATGGGGGTGTTGGTTGGCAGTCGTACCGAGTTCCTCTCCTGAGAGACATAAATAGCCTCCCAGGTGGCGGTCTGTAACTAAGTAAATGGTTACTAAGCCAAGGAGTGCTGGGTCTGTTCAAATAGGGGGAGAAAAAGTATCCGTTGAGGTACTGGAATGAGAGGAGGGTATTTAAAGGTAAGACGAACCTCAATAATCTCTTTAAGGGGTTTTTCTACAGTGACCCTGAAAGTTTTCCACTAAGTATATCAGCATGCAAACTTTCAGCAAAACAATCCAAGGGAAAGTTTTTTTTTTCAGCTGATAAATAGATAAACAAGAATAAATCAATGTGAAGTGATGGATGAATAAGTAAAATGCCCTGTAGTCATTTGTCTAGTTGTATTCCGGCCTCATATACCAGCCCTGTTCTGCAAATGAAGATGAGGTTGAGGGCAGTGAGGGAACAGCTTCGTTTGAGACGTGCATTTTTGTGCATGCGTGTTAGTGTATGCATGTGTGTGTTTTTGTATTACTTAGTAGTATTAAGATATGATGATGAGCTGCCTGGATACCAACAGAAAACAATAGAAGGGGAAACAAAGCAAACCCCTAAATCTGTCTGCCATTTGTGCTCGCATACTGTACACACATGTCATGAGTATTCTGGCACAGTTACTGGGCCAGAGAAGTGCTGGTCTGGGGCCTGGCCCATTCTCCAGAGACAACCCACCCGCCTCCTCCCTCTCCGCCCCCTTCCCCCTTCCTGTGCAGTCTGTGGACACAGTCTGAGGCGACAAGGTTGCACAACAGCTCGCATAAGCTCCACTTTACAAACACGATCATAAAAAAGCCACAGTCTGCCATTAGAAATCTGTTTAAGGAGAAAAAATAATTAGGAGGACTGTGATAATTGTGTCAAGGGGGAAATAGATCAGACAAATTATGGGAAGAACCAGAAAATCTTGCCGTGGCTTTGTTACTTTGCTGTTGGTTCATTTCGACATTGATCCACCCTTCCATCTGTCATCCTTTTCCTGTGCTCCTTCTTCAACTCTCCATTTCTTTCTCTTTCTTTCTGCCTTTCTTGGACTCGAGAGCGGAGGAGCCTTCTGGCTTTAACAGAGAGGGGATGAAGATGTTTATTCATCTGGAGGGTATTAGAGCCATGATTAAGGAGAGGAGGGAGTAGTAAGGCTGATGCGACGGCTGCATCACTCGTTTGTGGGCTGCCTGCAGGATTCTAGCCAACACACCAGGAAAACAAGAAATGAAGAAGAATGAAAAAACTTGTAGTGAAATTTGATTCTCTCGGGAAAGGACAGAAGTTTAAATTTTAGCCGCCTCGCTCACTCCCTTATTCTCAGTCTTACTCCTTGTCCTCACAGCTGAGCTAATTATTAATGAATGCGGTTTCTGTTGAACCTTGGAGAGGTGTCAGCACTGCAGTCGCTGAGGGTTAAGAAATCTTGACATTTAAGACAGGGATGCATGAAAATACATCGTCTTGCTTGAGTTGATGCTTGTTTTTCTTCCCCTCCCGCTCTCCTCTGCAAAATGCATGTTTTGTTCTCCCTCCTGGGCTGTCTCCAGTTGTTTTACCACTGACAAGCTGGGATGGCATTGAGGAGATATCAAATGGAGCCACAGTGTATTAATCAAGGGAACAGAGATCATGGGTCAAGAGGCAGGGTCAGGTTGGTAAATGCTAATGCTAAAGCTAACACTAGAGTTGCTCGTCCATATGCATGTGAATTTATTCATCCTTGTAGTGAGAATAAAGAGGTGTTGATATCGAACTTTTTCATGGGCGTTTGGCAGACAAACTGCCCTTTTGAAAAATATCCCTGGTGTACTGAGACATAGATCCAAGTGTCTGAAGCTATTCTTTAAAAGTGAAATAATTCTTAGTTGAAGTCTAGCCCATGTTTTATGGGTCACTACGAGGTAGTTTGATTAAAAAGAATTAGACCCCATTTTCCAAATTCACTGAGTGCTGTGCTTGGTTTTCAGTAATGGATAGTGCCTCTTGAAACTTGCAGCGCAAACCCTATTTTAATGAAGCATCCATACAGTAACTCAGCATATTTCTATACGAACCGCCATTTTTTTTTTCTTTTCCAAGTGATCACATAAATCACATTTCCATGAGTAACTAAGAGTAGGAAAAAATAAAAGAGCATCCAAGTAAACTCTCACACGGTGAAGAAATATTAGTAGAGAGGCAGCACAGGGCTGCAGCTTCTCTCACTGTGGCTGACTGGCTAGCTGACCGTCCACTGGGTTTTTTTTTGCCTGGTCTGCCGCAGTGTTGAGATAGCAACACACACACACACACACAGAGTAGTTCCCTTGCGTATTGAAGCCCAGCCCAGCCCAGTCCCGCCTGGCCCAGCACTCCCCTAGAGCCAGTGCAGTGAGGCAGGCGGTGAAGGGCCATGCTGGGGGACAGATTGTCATCCTCCCTTCGCCTCCTGAGAGGCTCACTGTGTCTTCTAGTCCTGCCAAGACCTGGGGAACAGCCTCCTTCCTGTTTGTACTGTACTCTACCTGAAGTGGTCAACTGTCCTTCCTCTCCACACCACCAGGCATTTAGGTTTACAGGAGATGACACCACTGCCCCACCCCTCTCCCACATACAAAGTGCTCTGTCTGCACACTGAGTGCAACTCTCATCATCCATGACTTTTCAGCATCTTTATGTCTTGTATCTCCCAAAGACTAATTGGGCGTGTTGCTTTTGTATGAGTGAATTCCGATTTATTCATAGTATTTAAAGCCTTCCACTTTGCGAAAATGTGTTTTGTCATTGTGATAGTAACTGTGCAATTAATAGACATTTATTTACAATGTAAAAATACTTTCACAGAGTTAATGACATGCATGCTGTGAATGTATTCCGGCTCCAAAATGTCTCACTTTTAATAATCCAGGCATTTGAAATCAAGTAAAATTCACCTGAAACAATGGAACATCAACATTAGCCCTTGAGCCCACCCACTGCACTCTGACTAGGAGTCAATTATGAAGCCCAAATTCACCTTTCTTGAATAATAGAGTAATTAAATATCTTCCTTTTCTTGTCCTCTCATTAATTTTTTTTTCTCTTTTGAAAAAAAGGACTTAATTTTCAAAGGTGCTAAATGAATCACTCCTGACAATTTGAATTCTTGTTAACCCTGTCTTTGTGACTTTCCCTGGCACAAACGTAACCGTTGATTCTCTTAGAAAAATGCTAGTATTTAACAAACAGCAAAATAATTAATTCATAATGTTTTTACAAGCCTGCCTAGACCTGTTTTGCTCTCGTATTATGTTTTATAAAGTGTGCTGCTGACCTCAGTGACCTCATGTAATAGTATGCAGTTGTTATTGAGGGTGAGAATGTTTTACGGCGCACTAAATTATCTCTGGTATCCTGCAGTTATAGATTGATATGCAGTGATGATTTTTACAGGAAACACAGTGAGGCTGATTCTGCACACACACACGCACATTTGCCTTCATTTCAGAGACCTGATATTATTTGAACAAACACTATAACTGATGATCATCATTCATTCTTATTTAATCTGTCTATGTTGAAGCACAAGCAGAAAAACAATGGTTAATGGAATTCCACTTTTTATTGTAGCTCACTATCGTGAATAGAAAAAGCCTAGTAAAGGATGACTGGCCGCCCTACTTTTCCTCCTCTGGCCTTCCATTTGTCTAACTTTCCCAGGATGCCACTGGGGCACTGTGATTTCTGGGACAGTGACCAAGTGCTCCTGTCTGAGCTGGGGGACGTGGGTAATGTGGACAAAGTAGTTGACAGTTTGCCGCTTCCCCATGCTTGAGAGACAGAGCCATGAGGGCCGAAATAATGGACACCCAGACCACAGAGTCAGGACAGTGCTTGATGTTCCAGCTCTTTGTGTCAGGCCCTGTGTGAAAAAATCCCCACTGACTGCAGTTTGGGGGTGTGTGCATTTCTCCTTCAAGTTTCTGTGTGTGTGTGTGTGTGTGTGTGTGTGTGTGTTGACGTTTTACTGTGCATGTACACAGTGTTTGGCCAGAGTAACTTGCTGCTACAACACTGATGAAACCCCAGGAAGTGAATCCTCATTTCATCTACTGTTTTTCTACCTCGTCCAGTAAAAGATAGCATCCTTGTTCGCTGCTCTTCCAGTCGTCTCACACAACCCCTTCTTCTCATCCTGTAGCACAGTGGATTTGATTGATCTGTAGCAAGGGGGGAGAGGGACCTGACATTTCTCAGTGATGTGTAAAAAACATATTGTGTTTGCTAAGAAAAAAAAGAGGAAACGAGTAAGACAAACGGAATATACGCACGCCCGTACACACAGACAATACTATGTCTCAGTTTCAGAATGTAGTGGTAAAGACAAACTAATTGTGCCTATTTATGTGTGTTAATCAGCTGCATGGTGCAAAAAGCCACATCTAGCCACCTGGCACTTTTGTTGACAGCTACTGGGAATTATCAGTGTTTCATTTTGACTGGATTTGATGTCTTAAAACAGGGATGTAGCGGGACTACTGTGAGTAAAGCCCAGCACTGGGCCTCTTCCAATAGCTCTGTGTCCTCTGAGCTCCCAGTCCTAAATCAACTGAGTGATTTGTTCATCTGACTGGAATTAGTCCCAAAAAATCGACACCCGACTCCACACACTCTCAGTCAGGGAGATTTGGAGTCTTAGCTAATGTAAAAATTGCCTCACCACCTACTCTATTAGATCTTAAATGGATGTGTCACAAACAAGGCCGTACATGATAGCGTGTTGTTCAGACACACATTGCTATTTGGGCATCAGAACAGGAAAAGTGTTGAGATGACACATGCATTCTCTCATGGGAAAGGCTCACTACTTTTCCCTGTAACTGTAAAAAGATCCTTTCTCTGAATATGAAGTAGGGTCATGGTGTTACATCAGACAAGTTGTCATCTTTTTGTTTATTCAATGAATCCCCAATCCCCAATGTGCCACAAATACACTCACACAAACACATCTCTTATGACAACCACTATGTACAGATATCTGCTACAACACAGAGAAAGATAAGGTTTGGTGGCAGAATGCATGGCTATGCTTTGCTTCACTAGAATGGCTTTTGAACAAAGTCTAGCTTGCTATAGAAGTGGCAGATGAGTGATAGCAAAAACACTTTTCTGATAAGATAAGGTCCTGGACCTGGATAAGAGTTTGGCTCTCTAAATACAAGAGATGTACTCTGTTGCTGTCAGACAGTGATAAGCCATCTTGAACTGCTTCCAGGACCTGAGACATGAAGGTCCAGGCTCCAGCAGTGAGTTATTCTCAAACCATGATCCATAAAAGGTCTCAGAAGGGTGTACTACTGGATAAAGACAAGAGATTTACAATTGCCTTTTTAGCAATCACTTACTTTATAAAAAGTAAACCTGAGTCATTGTGTTTATTAAATATGGCATAAAAAAAGTTATTTCTGTCAGGATGGTCTTTGAACCTTTATGGTCTTAAAGCATTGGAGAACTCAACTACAATGCATTCTTTCACAATTTTTATTTTTTATGTTTAAAATAATCAAATGAAGTTTGGGTGCTGTAATTTTTAGGTATTTTAACATAAATCTTTCTCCTTTTTACGTTTTTTTTATTTTACAAGGTTTTAAAAAATAAAACCAAACACTCCAGTTTTAGACAAATGCATTAATTATGACATTCAACAATTTATTAAATTAAATCTGAATCTTTCTCTTTATATACATGCAGTATTAGATATTAAGGCTTTCACCAATTCCATCATACCTATAAAATTTTTCTACAAATCTCACATATACTTTCATTGCAAACTGTGGCAATTTGGCTTTCACCAGAAGGATATGGATTTGTATAAATTCTTCATATATTTTATTGATTGCACAAGTTTAGGATTTGTGACTGAAAAATTATGTTGCCTTTGTCCCTTATGACAAAGGGGTATCTGTCTGCAAAGACTCCGGTTGTAATAATTTTGTAGGAATTATGCTTACCATTTACCACGGACAAACGCTGAGACGATGTTTGCCACCATATGCATTATAGCCCAAAGGGAACCAATGTCATCTAGAAAATTTATGACTATCTCTATTAAAAAGATATATTTTTATATCTTGTTAATTGTCACATACATTAATTGCATAAATGCAAGCATTCTTCAGGGGGTTAAATGCAATGCTGATGTGTACAGAAACAGCAAACGTACCTGTTCCGAGCATTAAGGATTTTATTTGAACAGGAGTATTTACTTTGGGAAAGGGTGCTATA
The DNA here is from genome assembly GCA_033026295.1 of Channa striata. Classification (NCBI taxonomy): domain Eukaryota; kingdom Metazoa; phylum Chordata; class Actinopteri; order Anabantiformes; family Channidae; genus Channa; species Channa striata. The sequence goes on along the minus strand of CM065185.1, from coordinate 10,389,750 downwards.
AATGAACATAGAGGAAATGGTGCAGAAGAGTACTTCAGAGTGGCTTAGAGGAAACTAAGACCTGTCGATAAACGGGCATTTTTGATGGGATTTTTTGCAGTCCAGTGAAAAATAAATAAAAAGTTATACAGTATTGGGGGATTGTAAATTCTTTGTTAATCCTACATGTGTTGATTCATTGAACTTGACAGGCTAATCTCTTATTTTAAAAAAAAGTTTTTTATGTCCCCTAGTTTAGGAATAATTATCTTACTAGTAAATATAGGTATGGAAAATTTTAAGTCCTTACCTATAGGGGTTCTCTAAATTAGGTTGTTTTGTTCCATATAGGAGACATATAAAAGAGGGGAAAAAAAGAAGGGGGTAGGGACAGAACTCCCAGAGAAGGACAGGCCTTAAGATGGAGGTCTTCCTCCCAGGACGTGACAGGCTGTTGGCTGGAGGATGCTCAGGAAGGCCTTGGCAGACCAACAAAGACAGCCCTTCAGCTGCAGGGTGTAGTTTTTCAGGCCCCAGCATCCCCTTTGGCAGCAGCACAGAGAGTGCTGGCGTGCACAGGCCCCCGGCCCGAGAGACAGGGAAGTAAGGCCCATTCTTTTATTTACTCAGGCTGCTGCTGAGGCCTGGGCATTTCTTGTCTGGGTGAAGAAGGAAAAAAACAAGTCTCTCTCTCTCTTTCCTCTTGAGGTCTCCTGAGAAATATCGCTCTTTCATCTACAGTTGTTCACACACTTGTTTCGGCCATTGCGCTCGTGTGTTTCTCCGTGCATGTATGTGTGCTTACATATATAAATATGTTTCTATGAGCGAGTGTGCAGCGCACTTATAGTCTCTGCTGTGTATATTATTGAGAGAAAGAAATAAAGACGGCGTGTGTGTGTGTCTGAGTTAGTGTGAGTGGGGGAGTGAGAAAGAGAGAAAGTCTCGCTATGTGGGACAGTTGTACCCAAAATATACAGTTTAGACTCTGAATGGCCTAAAACAGATGTGATCTTTTTTTTTTCAGGCTATTTGAATCCTGCTACACAAAATTAAGCAACCATGTGTTTTACAGAAGTCGCAACTCTGGATTTTTGTTACAGCGCACATACAACATATTAAAGTCAGATTGGTATGATGGTACATGAATGGTACGCAGAAAATTTTAAATTAATATTGTGTGAATTATTTATTATGCTGGAGCTTCTGTAATATTTCACAAACCTAATATTAACAAAGCTCTTTGCGCATCTAAACATCCATTCTGCTAGTTGAACTCAAGCAATGTTTGCGACTCCCACATGTCCCCCACAGATATGACTTTATGTATGAGTTTTATTGGAGTAAAGGCTCTAAATAAATAATATACATCAAGTAAACAAACAAAAATGGAATGAGGTTGTCCTGACAGCTTAGTAATGTCTCAAGGCATAGACATCCTCATTTAAGAAGTAGAATTTCATTTAGCCTTGTATACAGGCCCATTTATTTGTTTGTTTTATACTATTGTCTTGAAGCCAATATGTTTGACTGTAAGGCATTGACTTGGGTCATTCTTCTTGCACTGTCTTCTTCTCCTATACCCTGGGAGGCAGTATGAGAGAGGGCAGATCCGCCCCCTCTGTGGAGGAGGGCATAGCACTGAGTCACCCATCCTCCCTCAAACCAGAGAGAGCGAGAGAGAATAAAAAACATTGAGACATGTATGAGAGATAAAGCAAGCAAATCGGGCAAGGTTTGCTTCTTGAGTGAGATGTGTGTGCAGAGTGGGCGCCTTGCCAGGGGTGGGAGGTTTCCGGGAGGGCCACGGTGTGGAGGTGGGCTCTCAATGTGCCGCTTTCAGCAGTTTGGAGGGGCAAGGGAATGGCCTCCGACCCCATCTGTTTCCTGAAGATAGGCCCTGATGGGGGTAAGTGCTTAGAGAGGGCATGATATCCTGACAAAGGGCAGATCTCCCAGCAAAAACAACAGTAAGGGGGAGTGAGAGAGAGAGACTTAGATTTGTCAGCTGAAGGAGAGCACAGAGGTTGGATCCTGGAAAGAGCTCCTGCTTTTCCTTCGTCCCTCTCATAAATCTTTGCAGTTTCCTCTTGTTTTTCCCATTCCAAGTTTTGGCCTTCTGACACTTTTTTTTTCTTTCTGAAAGGGTTGGGATTACGTTGTATTATTTAGGTAAGGAAGTTCACAGCACTTAGAATTCGACAGCGGGAAGAAGTGGTCTATAACCTTTTGAACTTGCGGAAAGTGGTGTTCTGTGTTTTCCATTCATATCAACGTGCAGTGAACAAGTGGAAAGGAATGTCAGCAAAGAAACTATTTGAATTGGGAAACTGTGAAGAAAATGGGGGTTTTATTGTCAGTTGACTAGTGTTCCGTAGTGAGTCTGTCCACCTGCTTGTCCTTGAGTGAGGTAGTTAGCAACTTAGTTGTCTTCCCCTATCTGTTTCCCTGTCCCCTTCTCCTCGTGCATCAGCACATAGCACATTCATCCATCTAGTATCAATTGCCTCACGGCTTAGCACAGGCCACACAGACAAATATGATAATAATGCATAGTGTATAATCTGATAGCTATTGATTGATGTTCAGAAAGGTCAATGTTTCATGAAAATCATCTGTTTTGCAGTAGAGTTTTCCTAAAGGCTCTGCAAAGCTGTGGCCTAAATTGCACATTTAATCTTCTCTTTCACTCTTGAGAAATGCTTTAATTCACTTTTTTTTCTCTTGTCTTAAGGTCATCTGAAGGGCTCTTGTTTTTTAAAAATATTCTAGTAATTGTTAGGGAATAATAGAAATGTTCTAATTTACCTCATGCCAGGCTTACATCCTAAAGTACACCCATTGTCTTGTGTTGGCTTTAAATGTCAGAGAGATTGTGTGTTGAGTCACAGTGGGCTAAGCCATTACATGGCCACATACAAGGTTAATTGTAGTAAAAGTATTTCCACTTATTCTCTTCTCTAATTATACTTTAAATTGCATTTTTAAATGTAACTTTTTAGATAACACCTAAGGAGAGGTATTGTTTCTGCTGAAGAAAAATGGCCTAAGTTGCAAAGAATTCTAAATTCATACACCACAACCTCATAATTACTATGACAAATAACACCACAGTGGCCCACCTTTTCTATTTGACAAGAGTGAGACAAATGAATTGCTAATACAGTCTTAAAAACACCTCTCTCTTACTCCCTCTGTTGTGCTCATGCAATCCTTTCTCCTCTGGCATGGACTTGATCTCCTGTTTTCCTTTTTTTTTATCTTTTTTTGTTTTTACCAGACGCTGTTGATCTTGAGGATGACCCATCATGTTCCTGGCCAGCATCATCTCCCTCCAGTAAGGATCAGACTTCTCCAGGACACTGTGAGGATTATGATTTTGGTGAGGAGGAAGGAGGCCCTGGCCTGCCATATCCATGCCAGTTCTGTGATAAGTCCTTCAGTCGCTTAAGCTTCCTCAAGCGTCACGAACAGAGCCACGGTGATAAACTCCCTTTCAGCTGCACCTTTTGTAGCCGTCTGTTTAAGCACAAGCGCAGCCGAGATCGACACGTCAAGCTCCACACCGGTGATAAGAAGTACCACTGTGGAGAGTGTGACTCTGCCTTCTCCCGCAGTGATCACCTCAAAATCCACATGAAAACCCACGCCTCCAACAAACCCCACAAGTGCCCTGTGTGCCGCCGAGGCTTCCTTTCCTCCAGCTCTCTCCACGGCCACATGCAAGTACATGAAAGGGGCAAAGATGGCAGCAGCTCAAGCCTTTCTAGAGCTGATGAATGGAAGCTGAAAGAAACCCGTAAATGCAGCCGTTGTGAGGAAGGCTTTGATGTCCCAGAAGAGCTCCAGAGGCACATAGCAGAGTGCCACCCTGAGTGCTCTCCATCAGAAGATGGAGGCCTAGGTGCCACCCTGCAGTGCATCTACTGCCACGAGCCCTTCAGTGATGAGGGCACCCTGCTGACCCACATTGACCAGGCCCACAGCCGAGACAGGAAGGGCCACACCTGTGCTATCTGCTCTGAGCACTTTCTATCTGTTGAGGACCTCTATGCTCACATGGACATCCACCAGCTCCCAGAATCAAGTAACCATAGTAACAGCCCTTCGCTGCTGACTGTGGGCTACACCTCTGTCTCCAGCACCACTCCTGACTCTAACCTCTCTGTTGACAGCTCCACAATGGTGGAGACAGCCCCACCTGTGCCCAAGACGAGGGGCAGGAGAAAGAGAGCTGCTCAGAACACATCAGACATGGGAGGACGTTCCTCCAAGCAACCTAAAGTCTCATACAGTTGCATCTACTGCAACAAGCAAGTATTTTCCAGTTTGGCTGTGCTTCAAATTCACCTGCGAACCATGCATTTGGACAAGCCAGAGCAGGCTCATACATGCCAGTTCTGTTTGGAGGTTCTGCCCTCTTTACTAAATCTAAATGAACATCTTAAGCAGGTCCACAATGCAGAAGACCATGCTGCCCTACTAGCTAGCTTGCCTGATGCCCTTCTTCAGTGTAACTTCTGCCCTGAGGTGTTGAGCGACCTCAATGCCCTACAGGAACACATCCGCTGCTCCCATGGCTTTCCCAGTCCTGTTGCCAAGGAGAGCAATGCCTTCTTCTGCCCCCAGTGCTTCATGGGGTTCTTGACAGAGGCCACCTTGGAGGAGCATGTTCGTCAGACTCACTGTGATGGTGGGAGCTTGCGCTTTGACTCCCCTCTGGCAGTAACTCCCAAGGAGCCTATAGTAGAAGTGTACTCCTGCTCATACTGCACCAATTCTCCCATATTCAATAGTGTTCTGAAGCTCAACAAGCACATCAAGGAGAATCACAAAAACATTCCACTGGCATTGAACTACATCAACAATGGAAAGAAATCCCTGCGCACTCTAAGCCCCTCTTCTCCAATATCTGTGGAAACAACTATGCTGAAACAAGGCAGTTCAGCCTCACGCACTAGCAGTGAGTTCATATGTAATCAGTGTGGAGCCAAGTACACCAGCTTAGACCTTTTCCAGACTCATCTAAAAACTCACCTAGATGGTCTGCAGCCGCAACTTACCTGCCCACAGTGCAATAAAGAGTTTCCCAACCAGGAATCTCTGCTGAAGCATGTGACAATTCACTTCACTATTACCTCCACTTATTACATTTGTGAGAGCTGTGACAAGCAGTTTACTTCAGTGGATGATCTGCAGAAGCATCTACTCGATATGCATACCTTTGTGTTCTTTCGTTGCACTCTGTGCCAGGAGGTGTTTGATTCAAAGGTGTCTACCCAGCTCCATCTGGCTGTTAAGCACAGCAATGAGAAGAAAGTGTATCGCTGCACCTCCTGCAACTGGGACTTTAGGCACGAGACTGACCTTCAGCTGCATGTCAAACACAGTCACCTGGAGAACCAAGGTCGTGCCCATCGCTGCATTTTTTGCGGAGAGTCGTTCGGCACAGAGGTGGAACTGCAGTGCCACATCACCACCCACAGCAAGAAATATAACTGCCGCTTTTGCAGTAAGGCCTTCCATGCCATTGTCCTTTTGGAGAAACATTTGAGGGAGAAACACTGTGTGTTTGAGGGAAAGGCACAGAACTGCGGTGCTAATGGCTCCACTGTAAGTGTTGGGGATGGTCATGGTCAGCCAAAAGAAGATGCTGAGTTACAAGGCCTTCTAACAAACAGCCATGGTCCAGGGGCAGCAGGAGGATCTGTTGTTGAGTCTCAGAATAGCCATGATGGAAGTGAGGAAGAGGTGGACACTGCAGAACCCATGTATGGGTGTGACATATGTGGGGCCTCTTACACTATGGAATCACTCCTCACTAACCACCAGTTGAGAGACCACAATATACGCCCTGGTGAGAGTGCCATGATAAAAAGGAAAGCTGAAATGATCAAGGGCAACCACAAGTGCAATGTCTGCTCGCGCACCTTCTTCTCTGAGGCTGGGCTGAGGGAACATATGCAGACCCACCTTGGGCCTGTCAAACACTACATGTGTCCTATCTGTGGGGAGCGCTTCCCTTCCCTGCTCACACTTACTGAGCACAAGGTCACCCATAGCAAGAGTCTGGACACAGGCAGCTGCCGCATTTGTAAGATGCCTTTGCAAAGTGAGGAGGACTTCTTGGAGCATTGCCAGATGCACCCTGACCTGAGAAACTCCCTGACAGGTTTCCGCTGTGTGGTGTGCATGCAGACAGTCACTTCCACGTTAGAGCTCAAGATTCACGGCACCTTCCACATGCAAAAAACAGGCACCATGTCTACCAACCAACCCATTGGCCGGAGCAATGCGATCTCTCACAATCAGCAACAACACCACACCCAAAAACTTTTCAAGTGCGCCTCTTGCCTGAAAGATTTCAGGTCAAAACAAGACCTGGTAAAATTGGATATCAACGGATTGCCTTATGGACTCTGTGCATCCTGTGTGACAGCAGTTGGCTCCAAGAGCTCAAGCCCAACAGTGAATGGAGGAAGGCAACAGCAGCAGGGTGGAGCCTCCACTCCAGCAACAACTACAGCTACCTGGATCCAAGGAGAGAGTCTCAGCCCTGGAGATGGAAAAAGCAAAACTGTTTCTTCTTCATCTTCATCCTCTTCTACATCTTCATCATCCGCTGCCAAGACACGTTGCTCTAGCTGCAATGTGAAGTTTGAGACTGAAGCAGAGTTGCAAAACCATGTCCAGGCGGTTCATCGGGAGCAGGCTGGTGATAGCAACAGCGGGCAGCTCAAGACACCCCAGGTGTCCCCTATGCCCAGAGCCAGTCCTTCACAAACTGAAGAGGTATTGTTAATTAGTGTTGCATGAATTGAGATTGAATAGCCCTTGAAAACACGTTATTATGTACTGCTGTGTAAAATTAAAAAAACAAAAACGATTGCTAGTTTGTAATATTACCTTTTATTCAGTATTGACAATAATAATCCCTTTCCTCTTGTTTTCATATACAGAAGAAGACATACCAGTGCATCAAGTGTCAGATGGTGTTCTACAGTGAATGGGACATCCAAGTTCACGTGGCCAACCACATGCTGGGTAGGAGATAACTCTATTTGTTTCATTAATTGTGGTCTCTGATGCTCTACTGCAACAAAGTCGTAAAAATTGTGGTTTATGTAAATATGTTTTTCAACATTTGAAGAGTGTTTGTATAGTATATTGTAAACTTAACGAGTGTGGTTTCACAGTGCGTTTTAATTGTTAGAGGGAATATTTTTTGTCTAACACCCATTGATACAATATACATATCATTAAGGAAATTTCACTACCAATTTGTGAATTTTAAATACATATTGTCACCCTCTTGAAATAATGGCCTAAGTCAGTCAAGTTTTTCAAAACAGAAAATAACTGAACCAAATATAGAGTAAGAGCTGACTTAGGCAAAAAAAAAATAGTTTTGTCCAAAAATGACAAAGGCTATTATTTTATAAAGGTGATGATATCAGAAACTGTGTTTTCATGTTTTGGTTTAAAGGTGAATCATACATTAAGGATTGATGAAATATATGTAATAAAATATTTGACCCTGTGTCATTTAGGCTTACAAGTGTCTGGATCACATCACCAAATAGGTGGAATTATTTTTATATTTTGACCATCAACTGCATCCCCAGTGTTGTGCATATATGTAACCCATTCATTTTCAATCCCTCATGCATGTGGATGGTATAATATAGTACAATGAGTGTGCATGCACGTGGAGCCGAATCTCTCCACTTCAAACCACTCAGTTATGAAGGTAGTTTGAAGTAGTGGGAACATACTCTACAGACTATTTACTTTATTAAATACCAAAAGCAGTTTTATTCAATTAGTTTTAATTTAAAAAAAAAACACACACACACATTTCTGCTGTACTTTTCTGTTTGTGCCTTTTTGGATAACTGAGATCTGAATACATTTGGTAACATAAATCCACGCTCTCTCCATTGAATGACGACAAATGAGCTCAAGAAGTGAATATTTAATTTTATCACAGTGTTTATCACAAAATGACTCAAAATTTCTCATTTCCTTTCACAAGATTTCTAAACAAGGAGTGCTGGCATAAGATTAACATCCACGTTCTCAAAATGTCTTTACTTTTGGTTGCCATTTGTATGCAGGCAGAATAATTTGTAGAGAACAGACAATTGGAAAACAGGTTTTCTTGCCTGCAGTAAGTAGGCGTCTGAATTCCGGTCTCACATTCCTTTATTCATTCATTTATTCAGCTCGTTTGGCGGCTCTTTCATTACACTGCATTATCTGTTGTCTTCACTGGGAGAGAGACTCATTGATCTGGAACCAAACCGCCTCTCTGTTTGGGACACGCTTCTAGGCGCAGGTGAATTTAAACACGGTGGGCAATTCTATCAGGACTGGTAGGCAATTCTATCAGGGACCCACTGTTTGTGCATAAACAATCAGAAGCATGTGATTTGTGATTTTGATGCTGCGGTGTATTTGCAAAGGAGAGAGACGAGCTGAGAGTGTGTAGGTGTGTATTTTGTATTCATCTTTGAGATCTGCTCACCCACTATTCTACTGGGGGTGCCTAATACAGTACCATGCCAGCATTAGTCCTTTCTCTCGCAAAGGCAGGCACGGAGCACACTGGGAGGGTAGAAAACAAACCCCCCTACTGGTTATTTTATGTCTTTCAGCCGCACAAGCACACAGTTCCCCCATAATAGTGGAATTCAGACAGCTTAAGATAACAGGAGGATAGGTGATTGGGTTATTGTCTGATGTCTTATTTCTGTGATATGCCATTGCTTTGTATTCAACATGATCACGGGTTTCATCAGACTCCTCAAAGGGTTTCTGTTAGATGCATTTGTTTTGTGATCTATAAAATATGGAGAAAACAAAACTCATCGTAATGAAAATTTGATAGAAAGATGAAGTTGTCAAGGCATGATTGTATTTTGTATAAAAAAGGTAAACTGAACAGAATAAAAATAAAAAATATATAATTCAACTGAAGGAAAATGTGCATTGGATTGTTACAATACAAATGTTGATCTCATGATTTCATATAGCTTCTAAAGACTAAATCATGCTATGTGTATAAAGGGGGTAAATTCTTTTCCGGCCGTAATCACTGTAAAGCTAATCTTGGCCCAAAAAACTGAAAATATACTCATTTGGAAAAGCTCTAAATACCTTTTCTGCTGAAAAAAGGGACACTTTCTCCTTTTAATGGCCATCTGCACAGGAGAGGGGAAACAGGGGGCTGGGGTCATCTCCGCTCAGCTGTCAGCGTTATTAGCGTAGGTAATGGAGCAGACGCTGGATTCATAGGGGTGTTGTTTTCGTCCATGCCCCGCTCCATGGTGTCAGTTCACACTGATAACTCTATATATAGTGATGTGCCGTGACATAACCATAGTGCTAAGTGTATGGAACAACAAAACCTGAGCCTGTTTCACCCAGACAAGTCCATATGAGATGTCTTTGAAATACAATAGTCGTAAACCAAGTGCACTCAGCCTCTACCCACTGGACAAAGTGCTTATGGTTGCTTCTTCTGTATGACTGCCAACACATTTTGATGCATGAATATCACACTCAGACAATGGTGGTCCTGGTTCAGACATAAAACACAGCTTTGGTGCCCAGCTACTCAGCATTTACTATGATAATTGAAGTAAATGAAAGAAAGGAGGTGGCCATGGGTGCAGAAGGGTGTGTTATGGACCAGCCCCAGCCAAGCCTGTGAAAGGCCCCACGTGTCTTAAGATGGAGGCCGCAGCCTGCTAGGGCCCAGATGGATCAGTACACATTTGCTGTACAGCTGGTCGCTCTGTTTGGGGACCTGGTGTGATACTCCTATGGAGAAAAAAATGATATCGCCACCATCCAAGGAGCAATTTAATAGCAGGCCAGAAGACAGCTGGCCACTCTTTAGTTTAGAGTTTTTTTGGCATGGCACACTTACAGAATTGAGGGTGTCCGATTTTTCTCCAGAGACACACTGATTTATACAGCTTTCAGCTGCTGCAGTCACTATCAAACCTTTTATTTCTATTCTTCTTTGAGATTAAGAAACAAATCCATCCATCGGGTCAATTTACCATTTTGATCTGCAGTAATTGCATCGGAAAAAGATTTAATATCACACGGCTTTCACAAAGTAACTTGTTTTTTAACAGGACCTTTGAAGGTCTTTCATTGACACAAAAGCCTGTTTGGTTTTATCAGCATGCCATCATGCCACCCCATTGCTTCACTTTGACCCCACTGTAAACTATGACATTTGGAGCTTCATGGGGGGCACGTTTGGCCCATTTATCGCACTGTTTCAAATGTCCCTGTGCGGATTTTCAGAGCCCTGACAGGTTTTGAAGCACGGGCTCTGTCTTAAAGGGTTTTAAAAGGTGAAAAGGATTTTTGGTTTTCTGCTGTAGCTGCTTTCAATCCAATTCTCATCTCACTCTCCTGTCCATTGCAAGCAGCTACTGCCGAAGTGGCAGTGCTCAGAAGGACAACTGTAAACAAACAAACCGAACCTCATCCCAGAAAAGTGTTTTTGAGGTCACCTCTACCGATTTTTTGGGTTGGTGACAGCACTGAGCTTGAAGCCAAGTCAGGGAGGAGCCTTCTCTCACAGAGAGGAGCTGGTGGCCTGGTCGGCCCAGGCAGAGGGGGGCACTGGAGGGGTGGAAAGGTTTGGGGGCGGAGAGGGAAAGGCACATTTGCTGTACAGCTGGCCGCTCTGTGTGAAGCAGGCACTGTGGGCCGTTACAGAGCTGGAGAGGGGAGCGAGTTAGAGGCCTTTAGCTCTCCTCTAGTTTCTCCTCCTCCTCTCTGTTCTCTCTGTCTCCCACCCTCTCGCTGTCCACCATCTCTCTATTTTCCTCTGTCTCGCTATCTAGCTCTCACATTTTCATATTCGCTGCTCTCCAACCTGGCAAAAACATACTGTGTTGGCTGTGAGTGGAGGAACAGACAGGAGGCGCACTGTAACAGTATTTGAAGCTGAAAGCCTTGTTGTGTTTCTTGCTAAGGGCCACAAATTATCCTTGACACATATCCTCTTGTCTTGGGCCCCAAGAGCAACTTGGCCAGTGTATGCTGATTACATGGTCTCCATCACTGTCGCTGCCCTTGTGGCAACACATTTACTACTCCATTAAGTGTTTGTTTGTTAGTTTTTTTTTCCTACTGCTGCGTTAACCAAATATGGCATTTTCAGTCTTTGTTTCTTTTCCTATAATCCTTTTTGATTAGGTATGTCTGATGGTGTTCTCTCAGTTCGTGGGACTCATTCATAGAGCACATACACATGTAATCTGCTAACAAACATGGCCAAACACTCCTCATTTGACTCCTAGGGGGCTGGATCAGAGTCAGAACTCAATAGACAACGCAGCACACGAACAGAATCAATCTTATGAAATAAATAAGAGAACAAGCTTGGACCAGCCAGTGGAAACAAAGGAAACCATGCGTGCCATATATGGAGCCTGATATCTGCCTGCTTTTATTAATTGGTGATTAATAACACCTCTCTGTTCGTTAGCGTAGTCACCTCCCGTGCAGCCAAGTGTGTTGCTGCTAATATGCAATTATGCGCACCTTACTGCTCGTTACATTATACCTCTCCCTGACTAATGTGGCGTCCATGAGGAGAATAAAAAAAGAGAGTGAGCTGCAAAAAAGAGCTATCAATAAGATTCTCACATTCACTGTGTTACCTACCTGTCTGGAAGGAAAACAAAAAAAAAGCGAAATTTCTTACAAATTCCTTGATGTAACCAGGAGACTGCATTAAAAGTTTTACAGCATTGCAGAGACTATTTTGCTCTTCCTGGTGTTTTTGTTGTAAAGCAGAGGTAATTGACATCACTATGGGGATGCTCTGTTGCTAGGCCAGACAAGCTTGGTCTGATGTGGTCCTTATCTATTGATTTTCCTGACATTTCCCCACACCTCACAGACTAGGCCAACATGTGAGAAAATATCTGATGCTCTCAGTTCATACAGCCTGTTTGTACAAACTCTGGATGAACACTTGCTGCCCCTCACTGCATTGTAATTTGTAGGATGATTTCACCATAGTAAAACTCATTTCAATGATTGTTTAAACCCAGTTTGTGGACTTGTAGTCAAGTATTAATTGCAAACTACATACGGGAATACAGACTTAAATAAATCCTACAACCCTTTTTTGTTTGCATCTCCCAGTGAAGGACTCACTGGTTTACTTTTTGCCATATGCAAGTCTAGTTGGGGACTTAGGCAACTTGAGTAGAGGTAGGCTCTTCCTGTGCTTCTGGTCATGTTTTATTGATATACAGGAGGGATGTCTCCTTTAGAGTGTTAATGCCAACCCTTGTTCTGAAGTGAAGCCCATAAATACTGGATGATCAGAATTAACCTCTGCATTACTCCACCTCCCCATGGTCTCTAAGATGTCACCAAGGCCGTAGGTGCATGCGCATCCCTAGTCTGATGGGGTTGCTTAGCAGTCTGACTGGAGGGGGGCTTATGGGAGAAGTGCAAACAGACAGTCCTGCCTTAGTAAAGGTCAGAGCTGCAACCTACACCTCTCAAATCCCAGTTTGGCCCTGATGGGACCAAGGTTCCACTCATGCCTAGAGATGTTTGTGGTAAGGGAGAATTAAGTTACAGTAAGAGTGAAGTGGTGCTCTACTGCTGAGCTGCATTGCTTTTAGAGGTTGTCAGCACCAATAGCAGTGTGACAGATCTGATCTAACTTTGTGTTGTGGCTCTTACATGGTGTGTTTTTGGAATGACATGCACGCTGGGACACGACTAGCTATCATATGCTACTGAATAGGAAAGTGTTTCAATGTTGTTCTCAAAATTGTTGTCAAGTGCACTTTATAGGTGTAGAGAGGTTTGTTTGAGAATACAAACAGACTCCGAAAGAGTACAGCAAAAAGTTTTAGCTCTCTTCATGGATAACAGTGGTGGTTTTCCAAAGTACCATGTAACGAATGACTATCCTCATCGAACTTTGGCTGTGTGAATGGCAGACAGGGGAAGAGAGGGGAGGGGGATAGGGTTCTGAAAGGCCCCCCAGCGTCAAAGCCTTAATAATCATGTGAGCAGCGCTGGACTTCATTACCCTCCTGTTCGACAGGCCGAGTGCCAGCCTGGATTGCTGGCTGGCTGTGGCAAGGTCAACGGCGGAGGAAAAACCAGTTACTGTGTTACTCTGGAGCGGAATGGAGAGGGGCGGCCATCTGTCAGCTCAGGCCTGCCATACCCGCAGAGCAAATGGACACGGGCGGCTAGAGGAGAGGCCACAGACACCCATAGAGCTAAACCCAGTGAGCATAACACTGAGGCATGGCCACAGATTGAGCCAAAGAAATGGGCCTTGGTACCACTAAAACACATATATACACACACGTAGCAGAGAAGATAAGGCTATCTCCAAGAAATTTGGCAGCAATTTGTGTGTGTTTATGCATGTTTGTTTTTAGTGTCAGTGCACTATTGGGCCCCTACTGTTATAAGTCCAGATGGCAAACCATTTGATAAAAAGTTGATAAAAGTTTTGCTTCGCTTGCCAACAATAAATGTTTTCAGACCTAGTGTTTCTTTATCAAGACAAACTCTTTGTGAATAAATGCAGAAAGTGTGATAGTTTTTTTTTAAGCCACATTTTATATTTCAGCTGGGACTATGGGCAACTTAGAGATGTAGTGGAAGCAACATATTTTCTTCCTAATGACAAAACCAACAGCACTCCCATTTGCAGTCAGACGTCCGGTTCTTCCATATCAGAATCTAGTTTTAGTACTTCACCTTTTTGGCCGTTCGTTAGTGTCTGAGGTGCACCGACCCTCTCTGTGAGGACCTTTACGATGCCCTCAGGCCAAAGTGGAAGAACCCTGTGGAATGTTCCAAAGCTCTCTAATAGGTTTCAGGTGCTGTGGGCCACCATCCAGCCCCCCACCGTCACCACACTGTGTGTCTTGTGTGATAGGACTCCCTCCTCAACAATCTGCCATTTCTCCTCTGACAGAGCGAGAGGACAGAGCTACAAAATGGATACGCGCCATTGTTCGCTGTAAAATCTTTGCTTGTGTTAGTTGTTTTTTTTATCCTTGTCAGTTTCACACTGGGCCTTGTGCATCTCCTTCAAGTGAAATGTTTAACGTTTAATTGCTGGCCAGATTGTAGCAGATTTTCTTACATGTGGTTGATGTTCAGACAGACATGTGGTTTCCATCTCTGCCATCCCAAAACTCAGCACAGATAAAGTTCCTGCTCGTTTTCCATGCGTGCCAAGGGTACAGACCCCCTTGGCTTGAACATCAACATGCTCCGGAAAATAGGGAGAAGGATACGGTCTTGGGCGATTCCCCCTACATTAGTGGAAATCACACAGAAACTCCCTGGATAAAAGCTTTCCTAGTTATTAAGGTTTAATGTTGATATCAGTGCTTATATGTTTATTGGAGTACACAGGGCTGCTGATGTGGAATTGTCAAAGAGGTGCAGATTTAGTAAGGAATTAGTGTACACCCAGGATTTAATTAAGAGGATCTATTTCCATCTTGTTAGAAAGAGATAATGTGAGTAGTCTATGCATCATGGGTTACTATATTAAATGTTCTCCCCTGTAACAGCATTATATGCACTACAGTAGTGCTTGTAGATTATCGACAAGAAACAAAACAAAGCAATTGTAGGTTAAGATTAACCTCAAACTCACAACCTCACATTATATGTAAAATACATTTTACATACATTCTTGCTATAATTCTAGCATGACAGTGGAGTGCGAACACTGAAGCGACATGGCCTCTTTGTCTCTCCATTTGTCCCACCACTGCCTAGAGACGTAAACCGTAAGCCACTCACTCTCTGATTAATCTTTAACATTTATAATTACTAATTAAGTTAGTAAGAGACTTTTAATGTAGTCCTCCTTCAATGGGGAGCAGAGAGGACAACAGATCATTAGCTTCAATAATGAACGCGGATGAGAGAGATAATGGCCTATGATAGGTGAATACTGACAGTTATATTAAATGAGCCAAGTATATGGGAAATGCTATGCGCAAGTAGCACTTCACGGACTGAAAGACACAGGAAGACAATGTGGTAAAGTATTCCACTAACTCCTGACAGGCCTTACAGCACCAGGAAATCTTTAGGGTAGTTTGTACTAATTAAGATTTGTCACACAGTCACGTTTTCATTAGCATATGTGTCATATAATATAGCCTATGACTGCCGTGGTAATTGTGTCGACCCCAGTTTCATGTGCAGATTTTATTTATGCATTTACACTGTTTTCATTGAGTTTTTGGTCTCCTTAATGTCTTTGGTGTATCTCATTATCACATTATTACATTAGTGTCTGCATTATTCTAGTGGCTGTAAGTTGCTGCCCATTAAGAGTCATTTCATCTCTTTTTTTCTGTTTTCTTTTTTTTTTTTTCTTACCTTAACGACGGTGCTACTCTGGCACATTCCATGTGCCTTCCCACTTTGGGGAAGGTGCTTATGCCATAATGATTATTATCATTAAGAAGATATTAATGTGCTTAGTGTTTGCGACCCAGCTGCTCATCATGGCCTGAGCTCCCTGCCGGGGAGGGAAGAGAGCTGCTGCCAAAATGGACAGTGCACGTAGGCCACCGCCCACCTGTCCAGAGGTTTCAGGGTCAGTGGAGGTCATATCTACCTATCTCCCTGCCCTCTGCTGAACTGGAGGAGGGATGGCTTTGATCATAAAATTGGAGGAGATGAATTGTGGAGTGAAGTTCAAGCATTACTCAATGAATTCATGACCCTAGTTGTACATATTAATTATAGTTAAGCCTGTGTTATCATGCTGCGAGCTGAAATGTATGGATGTCGCTGCAGATATTTGTGCCACATATTTGTTCATTGAACTTAAATCTTGATATTATTTGTAGCAACAGAGCAGTAAAATATTATTTCTTTAAAAGAAACCACAGTTTTCTAAATCCGTTTGTTTAGCTTCCTTAATTGTATTTTTTGGATAAAACCAGGCTCCCTCAAAATCTACTGTATAATTATGTTCGTCACAGCAGAGGGACAGTGGCAGGATTTTGCACGATGCCTCTTGTTTTTTTAGCTGCAAATGCACACAGATAGATGGTGCAGGGCTGAAGGCAGCCTGGCTCAGCCTCATCCAGTCTTTCAGTTTCAAATTGCTGCTTCATTAGGGCTTGGAAAAGAAACCCATGGTTACATTTAATCAAACGAATTGGTATGGCAGACCCACATAATCAATCACAATCCTTATCCAATATGCTACATTCTGTACCTACCAAGCTGGCTTGGAGAAAAGTCAATTAAGGCCCCACTCTGCTGGGTTTGCTGTGATATTATACTGTTACTGCAGTTGTTTCCATTATGCAAACATGGACTGTGTGCATCTCAAACATACAGCAATTTCCTATTCATGCTGCTACTCCTCACTCTTTTTTTTTTCCTTTTTTATAATTCTAGTTCTTGTATGATACATGGACTGGGGTTTGTTGAGGAGAATGATGTGCCATATCTGAATTAATCAAATTAACTATTAATGTTTTTTGCTCTCACACTAGCATTTGTGTTACACAGTGGGCTGCAGTCAGTGATGTTGTTTATATTTCATATGTTTTGTGTCCGTATGGGTCTGTTTGCACTGTCTCTCTGTGTATAAGTCTCTTGTTTCTATGAATGTTGCTCCCCATGTCACAGAGTGCATTTATTTTAATGTTAATATGCACACACTGCGCACTAAGTCACATGCACAATGACTGTAAACATACTCACTTACTGTACACACACTCATCACTTTCTCGCCCGCATCCTGTGTGTTCTTTCTCTCTACCTTTTCACTTCACTGCTCAATCTCATACACAATGAATATCCTCCACATAATACACACAAGCAAGAAAACACACATAGGCACACACACAAGGTAGCTAGGTTGGTGGGGGCCATGGCTGCAGCTCCTCTGCGCAGTCCCAGAGTGGCTCCCTGGGCTCGGCTGCCAGTTGTTTGCCGGCGTCTCCGGGTGGAATTCATTCAAATTAAAGCGGTGGAATGAGGCCCGAGTCCCAGAATGCCTCGTCCCTCTCCTTCATCAGCATTCCGCCGATGAGAGTAATTAAAGCAGAAATTAATTCTGCTGTAAGCAGAGGAGCCACAGAATAACTGATATTAGAGGCTGGATGATGAATGCTTGGCATCAAGGGAGGTCTCAGGGGAGGAAGGGGAAATTCACAGATCTTTTTCTTTCTTTCTTTCTTTCTTTCGTTCTTTCTTTCTTTCGTTCTTTCTTTCTTTTCTCTCTTTCTTTCTCTCTTTTGCGCTCTCTTCCCACATTTGTGTCTTAATTTTTTTTGTCTGCTCTACTACTCTCTTCTATGTGTTTTTCTCTACGTGACTGTTTACTACTTGCCCCTTCTCATCTTTATATTTCCTTCATCCTTCATGGCAACATTTGTCCTTCTGCACCACCTAAAGTCTGCCACAGAGAGCTGAAGCCATTGGCTTAAAGCGTGACTGAAGACATCACCGCTAAGCCTCCTCTCTTAGTAACAGTAGTTCACATTCTGTCAGCACGGCCACGCTCATTTTCAGTCAACAGGCATATTGGAGTGTACTGATGCTGCAAATGATAGAGCTTTGTTGTTTGTCAACAGAAGTCAAAATGTTGCATGCTTCCAGGTGATTCTAAAATACCAGGGGCATAATACTTAATGTGACAGACAAAAATACAGGAGTCTGTGTAATTATTAAGCAGAAAGTGAGCAGCTGTAGATGTGCATAACTATAGAATAACACTGTGTGTATTGAGGGACTTGGAGTCAAACACAGTTTGCTTTTTCTTAGGCAAAGTTTGAGACTAAACCTTGAAGCTCTCCAGATGATGTGATATTCTACCCAGGATGATTCAATGATCCCCCACGTCCCCTGACGCTTTATTTTTGGAATAGCACATCTTTAGCAAGAGCAGTCACAAGACTGAAAGACAAACAACTGAACTCTTAAAACACTGAGGCTTTATGAGGCTGTCAGGAAGACTGTTTTCCTCACTTAGAATCAAATGGAATTGAACAAAGGTTAGCTCTTTGGGGCCTTATGGTAATGTGATATACGATGCTGCCATGGAATTTGCCAATGCATGTCTTAGCACTGTCTGACTCTAAGGAAGGAGTGAATGGTAATTATGCTGACCTCTGCCCCTCCCTCTTTTATTCTGCCCTCTGGGTAAAAAGCCTGAGGAGATAATAAACAATAGATAGATTTGTCTTGTTTGTACTGCAGCTGCTGCACTCCTAATGACACATGAGATTGGTCTGTATTTTGAAAATAATGCTTGCCAAGATTTGCAGGTATAGTTGTATTGCATTGTTAATTGGTTTGTGCAAGAATATCTCAATCCGATGTAAATTAATGGAGGCCCAACCTGAGAGTTACTCCCTGTTATTAAGAATTTAGCAGGCTGAAACCATAAAAGGGCCCAAATGCAGACAACAGAACTAACCACAAACCTGTTGATGAGGCCAGGTTGAGAGGCTGAAAGGCTTGAGGGAAGAATTCACTGGCACTACCCAATAATGCTAACTCTTAAGGGGAAAGACATGCTGTACATTTCCTGCTTCCCGTTAAAATCTAGGATTTAGACTTACATACACAGTACGTCCACACGCCGTAACTCTAGAGCAGATTATTTACATTATATGTACAAATGACAGTTTCACTGCACAATATTTTAAAAGGCTCTTTGTTGCTAAATGAAACAGAAATTATGTCCTAAACTCAACAGAAATGCACATGATGCTGAACCTCAACACTTGTATTCAACATACAGAGAAATAGGTACAATATCTAAAATTGGTGGATGTCTGATATTGCAGTGATACTCTTCAAAACGTCAGCAAGAAAGCATACTCTTCCACCCACAATCTTCTATGTCATTTGGCTCTTTCTGTTTCCACTCCTTTTTTTTTTCTTCTTTTAGAAAGATGATATGAAGCATGAAGCAGAAATAGTAATCATACAGTAAAGGAACTGCCTCTAAATAATTGAGTAATGGTATCTTTTTATAGACACAAGGTTTACCTATGGAGCTTACTAAAAGCTTGCTACTTAGCAGCAGTTTTCAGAGTATGTCTCTACAGTGGATCATGTTGCTGTATGATATTTCTCTCTATCACTCAGAATGGCAATGCCGTTATGAACAGTGAGGGCATATCTTTATTTCTGCCATCCTGGAAATGGCGGCAGCGTTGTTTGTTTGTCTACTTTGTTCCATACACCAATAAAAATACACTCAAAATGAAACCTTGGTGTAACAATGACCTTAAACGCAATGACACTCTTTCCCATAACATTGTCCTGTCCAATAGTCCAGAACTCCCCTAAGAGGCCTTACAGCAAGTCTAGGAGGAACCAAATGAGAGAGAAATCGATTACTTTCCTCTCTCCACTGTCTCTGCCCTGGCTGAATTACTGAAACAAGATGCTGCACTTAGAGAAGTCTTTGGAGAGGGAGAGAAAGGGAGAGGTGGGGGAGAGAGAAACACTTTTAGGGACATGGGTGCCATTTAGACTGGGACCATCTTCTCACAGAAAGCCACTAAAAGCAGTGAATGATCCTCTTCCTGTCCCTGGGTGGGAGGCGGTTAGCCTCCTGTGGTTAGGTGAACACAGAACATACTCTCAGGTTTGAGGTCAAAGCAAGATCATTAAAAAGAATATTAATTTCTGAAGTCTAAACATGAGAATCATGCACATGAGTGTATCAACTGAGCAGTCCAGATGAAAGAGTATGTACAAATGATAGAGACCAGGCCTCACAGATTCAAACCGATGTTGTTCTCAGACATCCTGATGTCAAATGGGTATTGTTTAACATCCGCACCAGATTTTATTGTCTGAACTATGAAGATGAAAATGAATCCCGCTCGTTTGGTAGACAGAACGTGGTGCTTAAGGGACCCAATCCCTGTAAGTGCCATTAAGTGGAAATTGCCGTTCACATATTCCAGTGGTTTGATTAATTACACTCTCTCATGTGCTTTCATAAAGGCCCAGTGAAATATGGGAAGCAAATTGCATTGTGTTCCTGTATCCTGTTATGTAAAAGCAGTTTAATTATTGACACATGTTTTGCCACCTGGCAGGGGGAAAGATGGTTGGACATGAATAGAAATCGTACAATAGATATGGACGGGTAAAGCTAACACTTGAGATTCTCGGTCTGTGACTCCATTTATGTCCCTGTCTTCACCTCGCATCTGGTTCTCCTGCCATATAAGAGCAAAGAGAAGACGTGATCAGCTGGATATGTCATAGTTGTAAGGGAAGCATTTTGTGGAAGTGACTGCACTTTAAAACCTGTGTAACGTTGTGCGGCAGGACTGCTTTCTCAAAGGTCTCTTCTAATAAATATGTAGTTAAGGAGATATTTTGTGAAGGCTACACAGTCTCTCTGGGGGATTAAAAGATCAGTGCTGCCTTTGTGCGATATCTTAAGATAGCTCTTTTTGATCAGAGTACAGGCTTAGACGCTGCTTAGTTACTGACACACTGCTACTTTGAACTAAAAGAAGAAGTGTAGTCAGACAACAAGTTAATTTCAGTTTTAAATGTCTTTTTTAAATTACATATATGTGTGTGTGTTTGTGTATGTACGTGTGTGTTTTTCCATCAAAAACAGTGCCCTCTGCTGACATGGAGACTGAACAACATCAAAGTGTCAGGGACATGCATCCCTTCTGCTGTAGCCACTAGTACTTAGGCTTCACTCTATTCTGTATTCTACAGTGTATGTGGAGGTATTAGCTCATAAAACCCTCCTACTGTCATATGAACCCACTGCTGTCCCTGAGCTCTATATGAACAGCAGGGCTCTGATACTTAGTCCCAAGCTGTTCCTGTTTGCCCAAAACGATCAGGCCTGGCCTCGTGCTCTCTACCTGATCTAGTTGACTGGGCTATGTAAGTTAGGTAGGCAGTCCCTGTCTCCATCCCCCTCCTCCCTCCCAATATGCACTTGGACCTGGGCTCAGGCTGCACCTTTTGTGTTCCACAGGGATAGGGGGGCCAGATGGAGGAATTTGATTAACCAGCAGTGGAGGACCAAATGTTCAATTGGATACAGAACCAGTTGGAAGGCGGGAGGGAGCGAGGGATGAGGCGGGGTAGAGGGAGAAATCTAAAATGGCTGGTCATGTGCGCCGGCCAACACTTTCCAAAGGGGAGCCCAAACAGACACTGAGGTGTAGTAATGCAGAAGCCCTTTTCCAAGTACCAGCTGGGCCTTTTAGGAGCCTCTATCCCCACAGCAGACACTCGGCAGCCTCCGAGCAGCTTGACTTTACCATATGTGGAACTTTTTTATGCTCCACCTGGTTTCCCCAGGGGACCTGTGCCGCTGGGACGCCGGAGGCAGGTGAATTGCTCTTAATGCAAGGCACTGAATCACTGGGCCAACAACATGAGCAAAGTGCCTAGGGAGAGGAAATGGATCTGCAGAAAGACTGGCGCGGACTGGCGCGACCTTGGAGCTAATGCCCGCCATGGAGCAGATAGAGGCCGTCAGACAAGTCACTGTGCCTTTACTCTACACCTCTGCTTAAAAAAAAAATACTTTTATTTTCTTCATAGCATTGGGGAACAAAGTGTTTTTTAAATGGAACTTAATCCATTTGTAAACTGACTGGTCACTCAGCTTCCATTTAGAGCATCTGTGCAACTCCCAGAGTCTCTTCCGTTTCCCTTTTAGCTGTTCTATTTTAGCTTGATATTATAATTTATTGATATGCGTCTTACAGCATTGTTTTAGTAAATGCAGCATAACTATATTCTGCTTCCAATATTTGCTCTGACTACTGAGGAACATCAGTTGTACCTGTGGTTAATATTTTTTATGTAGTTTAGGTCCAGACTATCAGCACGTGTAGGTCAGATGTGGGAGATTTTGGCTTGGACAGGGGGGTTGTGGTCACTCTTCTGCCTGCACCTGTCTCACCGAGTCTGTGGCACAAAGCCAGAGGTCAGGGGTCACCACAGGGGGCTGTCAAGGTCAAAGGTTTATCACTCTCCAAGGGGTCCTGGAGCCATCACTCAGACCATATAGTGCACACGATCTGCCCGTTGAGTTTTTTCTTCCCCCACTTTTTCTAATCCTTCCAAATGGCTCCGGCAAAACTCCTGACAGCAGCAAGAGAAACAAACTGTGGGGTGTGGAGCTCTAAGCCATCAGCTGGAGATTTCACTTTGAAAAGATTCCCTTTTACTCACTGCCCTTTCCACCAATCAGAGGGCCCGCCAGAGTCCAGGCACCCAGAGCAGCTGCCCTCTGACCCTGCCAGCGGTTGTTGGTTTATTTTGTTTGGGCATTTTAGATGGGATGGGGCTGTTTTTGACAGGTCAGGCAGCAGGACTTGGATGAGGTCTTTAGCTAAGGCAGCCAGAGAGGGAGAATTTTCAGAGCTCGAGAAAAGACTCAAGCTACCCTGAGCTGTTGTTGCAGTTCCACTACTGCGCTCATATTGCTGCAGAGGTTGTCATATTCATTGAGACATGTGGACAATGGCCCATTTCAGGGGGAAAAGGGCCCATTCATGCAAAGTCAATTCCATCAAGCAGACAGAAATTCCTTGATACCCCTGTTTATGCAGCTGTGCCCTCTGATCAAATTACCCCAACCCTCTTGCAACACCCACACCTCCCTCTGCCCTTTTTGGGAGTCCCCCAACCTCCTCTGACTGTGCCAGGAGCCTCAGATGTGTCCGCCACTCACCGGGGAGAATGGTAAAGGTAAAGGGACATGAGGGGGCACGTAACCTAGAGTTCCACCTACCCATAGCATTAATTGGGGCAAAGCCACAAAGCTTCCATGGGTCAGAGCAGTGGCTTGTCATGTGAGGGGCATGTAGGAGCAGGCAAAGGAGGCACATCCCCAGAGTAAAAGTACTAACCGTCATGCTGTAGCACCAACTCTGACAGACCGCTGGGAACGGACCCGTCGCATCGAGCCTGTCAGCTGTTCCAGCAGCACAGAGTGATCGTGGAGCCCTCCACTGGGACTGTATTACTGAAGGCTTCTCTTCTCTGCCTCAGTTTTATTTTTTGGGTGGGGAGGGCAGGGTTGCGAGTCTGTGTGTGAGAGGGGGTTTTGAGGGGTATAATTGAGAGCACAGAGGGAGCTTCGTCTCTCCATCTTATGATTTGGAGGTGAAGACAAGCGCCCTCGGGGGCCCCCTGTCAGAGCTTTTGGGCGCGCTCAATGCAGACTTCAATAAAAACACACAAAAAGAATTCCCCCACAAGGGCGCCTGGCTGAATTGCTGACGCCAATGTAAAAGATTCCGTTTTCTGTGAATCATTTAGTACGCGACCCTGAGCAACGTGACAATAACAGGAAACCCCCCTCTGTCCTCTTTAAAAAATGAGAATTGCAACAAACCCAGAGAATGCCGAATTATTTTTTTCACACATACAATTTCACACATCGATCACCCACTGCCACTCCTCCATTTTCCTCTTCCCCTCCCACTTCTCACTCCTCTTTTCTTTTCGCCTCTCACTGTATTCCTGTCATGACAAATGTCAAACACAGTCAGTTAGGAGGGTGTTTTTTTCTTTTTGGTAACCAAAAGCTTGCCAAGTTGAATGTGCGCTGGGACAAGACTGCTGCGGAAGCATCACATTGGAGCATCAGCATCAGATATTTCTGTGAAAGTAACAGAAATGTTTGAAGGTGTTGTCACAAGCTCACAGGTTCCTGCTGTTTGTGTGCACCAGAGGGAAATGGCGCCTTCTCAGCCCTTTTGTCTCCACCCTCCCCATTGTTGTTTTTAAACTTATTTCTCTGTTTAGTTGTTATCACTTTTATTGTGGTTAAGAATCTCAGCATGGTTGTTTTTTGTGGGTTTTGACAGAGGGGGTCGGTGTTGCAGTCAGAGTTAAAATTAGAGGAGTTGCTTTTCTGTGTGACTTGGAGACATGTCATCTTCTAGAAGCGGTGGGGAGTCTGTCAGTCACAGCCATGGTGTGTTTTAATCATCTCTGTCCCACTTGGTGAAGCGCTGACGGTTAGAGTGAGGGTTCCCTCCCCTGGACAATACAACTATGCTAGAATCTCATACACTCTGATGTCAGCGTAGCAACCAGTTAAGAAATATGAGATGTTTCTTCTTCACGTTAATCCTGCAAATTCAATGGGGGAATCAAGCAATGTCTGGTGCATTTGAAGACATATCACAAGTGTGTTTGAAGGTTTTTGTGATCTTTCAACAGTCATGACAGCTGGAAAGAGATTGGCAACAAAATAGCAAGAGTTTGTCACTATAATAAGAGAATGAAGCTGATAGAATAATCAAAACCCACGACATCTTAGAGGCTTAATGAGCGAGGGCTCCCCCCAAGCGTGCAATAATAATAGTGTTTTGTAATTCTATAGCCCTTTTAATAATCCCCCCAGGACTTTTAAATAGACATTTCTTTGTAAAGTAGGTTAGACTGGAAATTATATTTTCCATAGTATTGCAGTGATGACGGGTAGTTTGTCTTTACAGGACGTTGAACATCACAGAGTCCTCGATACTATTCTGCACAGTCCGGCCCCAGATTTTCTTAACCCTGTGCAGAAATGGCCACTACACTAAACCCATCTTGCTCACTCCCCTTTAACCCCAGCCTCTATCTGAGCATGCTCCCTGTAGACCTCTCCGGAGATATGGCCTTCCATTTCTGAGAGCATCCTCTGACAGTCCTAATGGACAAGTAGTCTCTCTACAAGGCTAGGAGAGCTCTCGCTGAAAGACCACTCTGGGTCCGTCTGCTATAAGTACTGTTTTCTCATCTCTTGTGTCCGGCCCATCTAAGTTTGCGTTTAAAGGCGCAAATTAAACAACCTTCATAGAAGCAAACATATGAGAGGGAACGACAGGGCATTCTATATATTCTTTATTCATGTTAACATAAATAACAAATTAGTATAATAGAATTGTTGTTGAAGAAAAAAGATACTACACATTCATTTACATGTTGTGAAATATGAAGTATACTCATATTATTCCTTCTAATTACACTTGGAGTTTGGAGATTTTCATACGTTAGATATTTAATGTTCACCAGAGTGACATACGCCACTAAACTGAGCTTTAAATAGAAGTACTTAGAAAAATATTCCTACAAGCCCCTAAGCAATTAGTCCAGCTGCCTGCCTTTGTCCACCTACCCATTGTGTTCTTTGTAAAAACCATTCTCTTATACCTCCACTTACTCCATCCTTTGAGACGCCATTGGAAATCCAGGGCTCTGAGTTGAACCCACAGTTGGTTTAAGTGTAATGAAATGTATGTCATGTCTCTGGCTCTCTCCCTCTAGTTTCCCCTCACCCCTGGCCCCCTGAAAGCACTGCCTTTGACAGGAAGGCCTCTGTGGCTTCTTCCGCAGTGATCTTTAGCCCCTTCAGGTCCCGTTGACTATTTTGCGATGTCCCTGCGATTTCAGGGTGGATTCAGCCATTCACGCATGCTTCAGAACATTGACTGAGGAGGAAAACAGACAGATAGATAGAGGGGGAAGCCATGGACAGCTAACCCAGCCCTCTGGGAAATGTTACTCTGCTACTCGTTGACACAAAAAACAAAACAGTACCAAAAAAAAGAGAGAGAGAGAGAGCCTCTGATCTGAGTATTTATTAATGTTTTAAAATATGCTTATTAAAAAACCATGAAGCTGGCAGTGCTTACTATACACATTGAGGACCTGCATACATGCTCATTTACTCTGCGGTTTACACTGTTTTACTGTTATGTGTTTTCTGTCCTGCATTGTACACATAAACGGAACGATGGCAACTGAAATCAGGTGCAGTTTGTGTAAAAGGACCCAAGCTGAGCCATTCCAGATGATGCACTCTTAAATTTGAAAATAAATTGACTCGCTTCCTAGCGTCTGTTTGTTTATTATATATTCAGACTTTATGTAGATGAGGGTGAACAGATCATGCATGGAACACTTACCTTGCATCCGTATGTGTGTAGGTTTAGAAAGATGTGTATGGGATTCACATGAAGCGTTTGTGAGTATGTTCTCATGTGTACATCTGTGTGTGCATTTGTATGTAACTGCATGGATTTTGCAGCTCACAGAGAAGTGTGCATGTCCACTATATTAGACAGAGTGTGCGTGGGGTGTCGCAGCATGTGTGTACTGCTGTCTGTTCAGAGCTCTCGGCACCAGCAGGGTGCGCCATTCCAATTTACCCATCAGCCACAGAGGCAGGGGGTAAAAGCACGGGGCATCTCTGTTGGAGATTTCACATTCGAGGAACGAGATTACCAGTCAGGAGACCCCTGTGTGGAGGTGATGAGGGAGGGAAACTGCAGGGAAACAGTGTGGGGGAGTTGGGACTGTTGGGGGACGGTGGAGTGGTGAGAGAGGGGAGGGCAGCACAACTCAACACCACCCTGGAATCCGTGGGCTCTGTGTTTTCTGGGGAGCATAGCTGCCAAGCAGCACATCTGTTTGACACCAGGCGCTGTGGTATGGCAGTCAGGGGCTGTCTGTCCTGATTCACATCTCTTCACTCTCTAGTTTGTTCTAAAGATCTGGACAACTACTGAAGTTTTGTCTCTTTAGAGATGTTTCCAAGAGCCTGAATTGTGTAGGTTTTGGAAAAAGAAAAACATAACAAAGGATGCTATGTTCTCGCTTTCACTGTAACAACTTATCCTTATGTGTGTTTTTTCATTCTACCTGCCGTAACCACATTTGCAGGAACAATTTGTGTTTCCTAAAACACTAGAGTATAATCATTGTAAAATAATCTTGAGTAGTTACCTCAGACCCCGAGACCCAGCCTGCTGTTGACCATGCTCACTCAGTCTGTGTTTGAGTGTCGGCCAAGTCAGCCTTGACTGCTCCAGGGGCCCTGAAGCCTGTTGGGGAGACGGGACATTCCAAACAGCATAACTCATTCTTTACACCCTGTCTGTTGCCATTAGTTAATTATATGCAGGTGTTTTCCTTTCTCAAGTCTTTTGCTGTAGATCTAATAAAAATGTAACCATAAGTACATAAAGCCAGATAGACGGAGAAAAGGAAGGGGGAAATAGTGTGGAGGAAGTGGCTGAATGTGCTGTCTGAAGCAAATTATTGCCCCCATGTAGATTCATCAGTTCTCCCTGCTGGATTAAGGAAGGGCCTTTCTAATGAAGTTCGCCCCGTCAAAATGAAGGGACTAATTCTGATTTAGCTGAGGTAATGAACTTCCCCTCTCCTAGTGAGAGCAGCACCATGGGGCGAGGAGAGAGGGGTGGTGGGGGGGGGGGGCAAAGGAAAGTGGCAGCAGGAGAGAGAGGGAGGCAGGACGAAGACAGGAGCGAGACGTGGAGTGAGGACAGAGCGATGGAAGGAAGAGATGAAGCTAGTTGAAGAATGAGGAAAAAAATTATGCAAAACGCCTGTCTCGTATTTGCTGAGATGTATTAAATTTCCAGTGCGGGTGCCTGTGTTATATAAAATTATGCTAATGTCTTATGGCCCGCTGTGAATGGCGGCTTGCTGGTCCTGAGCATGCGTGGCTGGCCGCTACACGGAGTGCACTCAGTGGGACTCAGCTTTTCTATTAAGGAAAACCTCTAGACACCTGATGATGAATTCTCTCTCACCAAATGTTCCCCCTTTTTTGTGTCGAAAATATGAGCGCTTTTCTAAATGACTTTGGAGAGCCCGGCGTGGCGCTCGGTGGCCTGCGTTGAGCAGGGGGGAAAGGGGGTATGGGGGGGTCCCTCTGCAGCAGGCTAAGGGAGTCAATTAAGGCGAGCACTGATAATTATAAGCCGGCAGAACGTAGGGGCTGGCTAATTGTACAGTGTTCCATGCCGTGAGCCCAGCCAAGGGGCCTCTCCGCAACGCTCTCTTTCCTCGCTCCTTTGTGTGGATCACAGAACCCATAGAGCCACATACCTAAGCCTGACAATGCCACAGTAAGACTAGCAAAAGAAAAGCCGGGCATGTGCCCGTAATTAACTTTTTACATTCAGGCCACTCACTCTTTCAGACCTTAAAGGGATTCTGTTTAGATTCACACCTAATTTCTTATGTCCTTTTTTTGCTTGCCTTAACATTGTCTTTGCCCATTTTACAGTGTCTTTGTTTGCTTGTCTTCTTTTTTCTCACTTTGTATTGCAACTTTCATTGCGCACAAGAGTCTTAGAAAGTCAGGGCGTAGTCACTTGACCTTTATTTCCTTCTAACAAGAAAATGCCCAGCAGTTTAGAATAGGCATGTATAGAGTAAATTAGAGCATTTCATTGCAGAATGGTGTTTGTGTCGCTGCAGGGGGTCCAGCACTCTCATGCAATCCATCTCAACAGCCTGCACTGTTTGTCCCCAATGGACCGCCGTACCTGCCTGCAGCTGCAGCGCCTACACATCATTCGTTAACAAGTATTCGGCTCTTGCCTTTGTTGTGGTGGATTTCTCCCTTCACTTTTTTCTTTTTCTTTGCCTCTGTGACCTACACACTGTTCATTTGACCGAGTTTTAGCCATTGTGGGTTTCAGTTGTAAGAATAGCAGGTAAAATGGTCCAGGCAAAATTCAAAAAAGGAAACGGTTTAAATTCTTCATACCATTCTGTAGCGCCAGATCTCGCTAGAACACCGCACCAACTTTACTGTAAAATACATACTTGCACAAAAGCTGAAACATAACCAACATTCTACTCAAATTATAAGGCTATTGAGAATTTCCGAATGTCTTTAAAAGTTTTAGTTAGGTCTGTAAAATATATACAAATATATGTATATGTGTGTATGCACCACACACACATATATGCATACATATAATTTTTATTTATTTTTTGATAAAGATTCAGGCTATAGTATGGTGAAGGGTAAAATTTACATATAGATTTTCCTTCAGATTTTCTCTTTGATGTTCGTCCTTCTTACCATAACCCAGCTGAGTCATAAAAGCTGGTATGTAAGCTATGAATATAGAAGCACAACACTCAATGGGTTCTTCATGAATACCAGGCTCTTAATAAGAAATTGCATAGGCATACATAACCTATGATTTTTTTAACATCCATCCCATGTATTAAATACTTTAACATAATAATTCCAAGCAAGCCTCTTACTTATATGTCTTTAATATTAATGTTAAAGTAATCGCTACTTGCTTTAGTTTCTGTATTTTTGCTACACAGTGAAATGTCTGAATATCATTAAACACATGCACAGGGACTCTTGGCAAATAACTCATGTGGAAATGTCTTCTCGGTGCATGTTGTTGGGGAGAAAAAGAATTGTCCTTACGTTTTTGTCCCTCATGTTTTGTGAACTCCAAAAGGTGTTCTAGTTGGGTAAACCTTTTGTAACACCCATTCAAGCGTTACGCATGTTTATCTCAACACAAAAACCTGTCAGTTTGGTGTTTCTACCTCTGGCCCGGTAGCCAGGGGAGCTGTGAGGCGGTTAATGTAGGCTCAGAGTGGCTGATCCTAGCAGGAGCCTAGCCCTGCTCTGATTAGCACCTCCAACGAGCTGCCATGCATCAGAGCTGACATTCTCCCAGAGACATGTTCCCCCAGAATCCTTTGCTCTTGCTGTGCGAGGGCGTCACCGTTACTGACATGCCGCAGCCAGCAGTCTCACCCCTCCTTCTCCCTCTGAAGGTTGGAATACAGCATCAGGCACGCATTGAACCTACGGCCCTGACACAAGAGCTTTGGTACCTTGCGTAGCTTATATTTTGCGCTTCATTCTTGCAAAGACAGAATATGTCTCATACACGCCCTCTTCCCTACAGGCAGACTGGAGTAAAGCTTCTCCTTCTCATGCTGTGGTAGTTTTCCAATCTCTCTGATTTTATTAGCTAGTGCTCGGCCACATTTCCATCCCTGTTCATGTAATACATTAACTCTATGATAGAATGGGGTGAATTCTAAGGTGCTATGATTAAATCTTGTACTTTAATTTCGACATTTTGCACTTGATTCACTCTGTCCTTCTCAAACTGTGGAGGCAGGAAATAGATATCAGTAATGTTCCCCCCAGGCACCAGTTCTCCAATCAGCTTTGGTCCAGGGGGAGTCCATCCCTTTGCGCTCCCACCTACCACCTTCCTACCCCCATCCCCTGCATTCTCCAGGCCTTAATGGGCCTTGTAGTGCTTCTGAAATGAGTTTGTTCCTTATGAGCAGTGCTTCTACCTCAAGAGAGCGCACCACACAGAGGTGGAGTCAATTTGTATTCACCCATAATTCCCTGGGCCTTAATCACTCTGATTTTCCCCCCATTATCTGTTAATGGATAGTTCCCGCAGAGAGAAGAGAGAAGTAAACCCACCTACTGTTTACAGGCCTGAAGCTGTCTGCTACCATCCACAATCCCGCAGTGGGTTGTATATACAGCAGTGAGTCCGCTGAAAACCAAATCTTCTTGGTTTATTAACATACAACTCCAACATCAGGCTGAATAGTACGAGACCGCTCCTAGAAAAGGAAAGCAAACTATTGCTTAAAGGTGAAATTCATCCAGCAACGGTTGGCATTTTCGACATTGACCTGTTAGTTTGACTGGACCAGCTTTGATTACTATGGCGGTTCTGTCTTTGGCTTTTTCAAAACAGCCCATCCTTGCCTACTAAATATTCTCAATTTGTTCTCCCACTTGTTTACTCATTACTTTCAGCAAAGAAGTGCCTTGATTGATGTCCTTAATATAATTTGTTAGAGTGTGCTGCTTTGGCGACACAAGCAGCATGGGTCCCACTAAGAGGGAGCGTCAGAGAACCATTCACAATGCCCCAGAGAGGAGTGTAAATCTAAGTATCAGATTTTTCTCCTCCAAAGCCAAATGCTGAAAGTGATCCTGAATTCCCCTGCAATTCAAACTGCTCCTCAACAGAACTGTTTAAATAGAGTAAGGGGCAGTGGTGTTGGGGGGGGGGTGGAGTAAGCTAAGGCAGAGTTTTTAATTAAGCAATGCCCTGCGTTATACTTAAACTACACACTATTATCAGGAAGTTTGTGTGTCTTTAGTTACTTTGGTTTCGGTGCTTTACTCACTGTCGGTCGATGGCTGCTGATGGCTGAATGCAATATGCTGTAGCTGTGTCGTCGTTACATAAGGAATTCACTAATCTGTGCAAGCCAAACCTGCCAGCCCCAGCGTCCCAAACAACCTTCAACAGTACATGAACTTCAGCCTGGTTGAAAAAGTAAACAGCATGGAGAAATAAAGACCATTCTTTTTGAGAGTAGTCCCCCCCCCCCTTCTTCCTCTCCTGTCCTCCTCCACATGGGAGAGATATTAGGCGTTTGTGTTTTAAGGAGCTGTGAAATACATAAACCATGAGCCACAGGAACGCAAGGCCCTGTGGATATGCAGATGGGCTTACTTTGCTGGTGTCAGGGATGCTTAGAGGGAGCAGGCACAGGAGCAGTTCTCATCTAAAGGATTTTCTTAGGAGTGCAGAGGGACAGGGTGGTGGCATCGGAGAAGACTCGGGAGACTCAGAAACAGGGAGTGGGAGGAGGGAGAGCGAGATGAGGATAGAGAGAGAAAGAGAGAGCTGACAGTCCCCTGTGGCCCTGTAACTATATCCAGAGTCTGCTCAGTGCATAAGAGAGGGGTGGGGGCTCACACAGAGCCATGCTGATTGGGCAGCCCTAGAGAAGGGCTGTGGGAGCAACAGGAAGTGACCTCAGCGCAATGAGGCAGCTATAGGGGCGAGCAAGCTGACTTCCTCCCTTGGCTCTCACCAAGAGACAGACTGCCAGCCTGATTCCACCCCTGTTACACTGCTGAATACAAACCCAGCCCTACACAAGCTGCATTAAAAAGACTAAAAGAGCAGAGTTTAGTCACGATAGATTTGCAGCCATACTTGTATTACTCTTTTTCTCTTTACATTCACCTATATTTATGCAGATTGTACATTTAGTCATTTGGCAGGCGCTTTTATCCAAAGCGACTTACAAGTCAGGTACGAGGCAAGCAAAAATCTAAGTCAAGTACGCGTGATGCTTTTAGTTTAGTATTGAATAGACATAACATATACACAGCAGGCATAAATTCATGAAGAACATGGGGGGATTTTTTAAGTAGAATTTACCTACAAAAAGTATTTGTGGTTGCCTCTGTTTATTTCAAATCAACCACAAACAACATTAAAAAATACCAGCACTGACCCCATAACAAGTATTGTCAGCGGTAACCATAGTTAAATGTGCTGTGGCTCATTCCTCAGTGTCGTAGACGTCCATTGTTGTTCAGACTAATGTAACACGCTCCTTCATTACCACTCGCACGAACACAGTAGTTAAATTTGACTCAGTTCTACGTACTGTACATTCTGCTATTGCACCAAAATTGTTCCATGAAAAATGGTTCCTAAAAATTGTCCAATTCTCACCTGTTTAAGTAATGTATGGTTAAAAAAAATACAATGCACAGCTGTTTTAGAACATGAATTACAACTTAAAAAACTCAAACTATATGTTTGCTAACTATATGTTATTTTTCTTCTTCTTGAGGCCAAGAGCCACAGCAGGGTAGACAGGTGTTAAGACAGAGACTAACACATCATTGAACTCAGTCTGTTAGCAGGATTCGATGACTATAGGAAAAATACAGAATAGCACCGGGTCTTTTTCTTTAAATTTGAAGCAAGTATTTTTGTCTTTTTTTGCCACTTTCTGTTGATGCACCTGCTCACAGATACAAACACACGCATGCTCACGCACAAGGTCAGTCAGGCAGGTGCAGAGTTATCTGCATAATGAAGCACACCAGGTCTCCAAAGGGACAGCGTTGTGCACAAGGGTCAAATGAGGGCTGCACATATGGCAGAAAAACAGATCTGTGAACCCTTGCAGCAAGCTTGACCTTAGTGTACACCCTCACACAGATAAGCAAACTAAGTGGTGATCAAAGAGGGCAGTGATCCTCTTCCATGGTTGTATGGACGTGCTTGTGCCACCCCCCCCCCCCCCCTCCCCCTCCTTCACTGATGCCTGCTGCTACACTCAAATGCACATGTAGGCTACAGAAAATCTCATCTGCTCAATGCATCATTGCAGAACACACCATCAACTTTTCCCTTTTAAACTGCTATGAGGTGTTTGATCAGCCTCTACCAGACAGTCATGAGGGAACACAGTCTGTGCACTTGTGCTGATGCACAATTTATGGTTTGTTTTTTCTGCTGTAGACACCACCTTATGTGATATACTATGCCATGTGTTTATGATATTGAGAAAAGCTTGTAAAGGAACATGTGGTAATATGTTAAAGTAAAAAGTTCAATATGTATACACTCCCACTGTTTCGTTTGGCACGGCAGGAGATGTTTCCATTTCCTTTTCTTCCTAAAATATCAGGGGTCATTGGGTTCCAGACATCACTGTTAATCTGTATCAATTCATAGGTGCAGAAAATGAGATACTACCCTACTGTTTTGTTCTGCATATCGTCATGCATATGGCAAGTTCTGAACATGTTGTTGGAATTTTTCATCAACAAAAAGTTTTTTTCACATTCTTGATACAGTAAGATCATTAATTGTTTGTCATTGAGAGAATGATATCAGGTTTTAGTAAGAACTAACTCTAAATGAGAGAAATAGGGAGTCATTACACAGAATGGAATTAGGAACTAGACGTTCTCATGCTCATTCATTTAGGTCATGGTTATTCCAAATATGTTTGTTTGGCGACAACTGGACTTGAAATTCTGGGACGTTTCACTTCCCATGCACATCACCAAACAATCACTTCTGGGATTGCACAGCACAGTTTTTTTTAGACTTATTTTCAAAGATTTGCCTTGATTAACCCTTTGATTGGATCAGGTACAGCTCAGCACAGCTGGATCGGTAGATTATGTGTTTGTGCATTTGGTAGCCGGAGCCTACAGTATGTGTTGGGCACTGGGCTGTAGAGACCTAGGGTTAAATTCTAGATGAGTCCCTAGTGCACACACCCCACCATACGTTAGACTACCAAGAGTTTGATAAAGCGCTAGTCCTGCCCCATGGCAGCGTATGGGCCTTTTATTGACACACTTGAGATGGGCAGTCCACTGGAAGTCTGAGTCAGCAGATCGTTGTGCTGCAAATGAGCGTGCAGGTTCACAGTTTGAACGACATTTATTTAGGCTATCTCCGGCCACGGGTGAGGTAGTTTAATGTCAAGATAGATGTGTGGGGAATTGTAATGCCAAGAAGATAAACTGGGAATCTGTCGTGCTGTTGAAATAACTGTCACATCACTGTATTAAAAGTGTTGATGTGTGTGTATGTTGTAAAGGAGATTTGTTTTGACAGTCTTGACAGTCAGTGTATGTACACCAAAGAAGCTATGATATGATTTGGTGACATAAAATGAAGCACTTAAAAACAATTTTTACCAGAATGTATTGTCCTTGCAATAATATCAATAACCCTCTTCGCTGTTTGAAATGGGACTATATGCCTATTCTTGGTTTATGTTGACTCATTTTCAGCAAAGCACAAATGTTTTAATTTTTTTTTTCATTCATTCATTCATAAGACTTCCCTTTTCTCTGTTTTAAGTTGAAGATGCTAAAAATAAATTATTTTGCATGTAAGTTAATGAAAGAAAATGACACTCACAATGTTCAAATTGCAAGGCCTCATCTGAGCGATTACGACTCTGGCTGATCATCCAATTTGTACTTGATGGAAGCATATCACACCTTGTATTATTTCCTGCCTGAGTCATGAAAATCACAGGCAGTAGTCTTAGCAGCAAATTAGTTAAATTAAAATTTCATGTGAAAGAATAAAGTCAAAATGTAAAAAAAGAAACAGGGCAGAGATCTCTGCTATTTTTGCTCTGCTTATTTTCCTTCTTATGATTTTCTGTGTGTTTGTCTTGTCTCTTCTCTACAGAGGAAGGTTTGAACCACGAATGCAAGCTCTGTAGTCAGTCGTTCGACTCGCCCGCGAAGCTTCAATGCCACCTGATCGAGCACAGCTTTGAGGGAATGGGTGGAACCTTCAAGTGTCCGGTCTGCTTTACAGGTGTGTATTGTAATCATGTGACATGCGTGCATCGTGGATTTAAACTGACTGACTTTTCTCGAGAGACATTTACATTCTCAACATGTTAAGCTTTGCATTTCCAAGCCTCTTTCTTCAGTTTGAAAAGGCAAATGGGTTCTAAATGAGTTGGGGAAAGGTCAGGCAAGCAGGTCGCTAAAGCTGAGAGCAGTTTGCTGCATGTGACTTTTTATTTAGTCAGATTGCCTCCAAATCAAGGCCAAAGAAGTGTCATGAGGTGAAAGGGGGGAGAAGAAAGAGTGCAGGGGGGAAGACAGTGTGAGCCGAGGGGAGATGGGGGATGGAAGAGTGGGGAAAGAAAAGGAGATGTGCTAATTGTGGATGGCAGTGGTGCTGATAGCTGTAATGATCTCATCTGTCTCTGTGCGTGGAGGTGGAAGGACCGGACTCCTCCTGAGAGGATAGCGCCCTCCTTCAGTGTCAACAGGGTTAACTATCTCTATAATGAAATCTGCAAAGTCGTTAACTTCAGCTCTTCACTCTTTCTCCCATCTCAGCTCTTTACTCTTCCTCACACTTTTTGGGTCCTCAGCTCATTTCCCTCTCTTGCACTTCCCGTACCCTCCTTATCCACCCATCACCCAAAAGAACTCATTTGTCTCTCTTCCACTTGTTACATCAGTTAACATCATTAGCTTGCGTTTTGCATTTTGCTCAAAGACCTTTTTTTCATATTTTTACCTCTTCATCCACCTCGCGGCTCAGCTTCATATTCATTTTCCTGATCTCTCTTTCTCGCCCCTCCCCTCCTTCGACTCCACTCTACTTCTCTCATTGCTGTTTTGGCCTTATCTCTCTTTAAGCAGAAGCCTATTGATATATCCCCACCCCGAGCCCCCTCCTCCCCTCACAGGGGTCTGGGCATTTAATATACAGAGCATGCCTCCTTCATCTGAGCCTTCATTTTCCACCGCCAGCTTTGACAGACAGGTCCCCCCTCTCCCTCCGCGTCCATATCGATCATGGCGCATGAGAGAGAGGGATGCTGGGAGGGAGAGAGGAGGAGGGAAAGACAGAGTACACCCTCAGGACAGTGGTCGCAAAGCAGACAGACAGATGGGAGACGGCCTGTGGTAGTGCGGAAGGGAGGCTAGAATGGACTGAAAGGCCTCCCTCTGTTGGGGATGCAGGGGACAGGCAGACTGAAGTCACAGCACTCAGAGGAAAAGGACGAATTGAGAGATTGGCTGACAGCTGTCCTTGAATATATTTCCTCAAGATGAGTCTGGCATAATGTAGAGGAATTAAATAGTTAATGCACTAATATAAAACAACTTACTATATATGTATTGGTAAAAATGTTTTTTTCATTATGTGTTTAATTTCACAAATTAGACCTTTATTTACAGTGATGAAAAATGTTTTGAAATAGTGATTCAGTAAAATTAAAATATTACATGCAAAAGTCCTTCATTTTCACTTCTAGAAAATGTGTTAATATACAGTTGGCTTAATACCTTTTTTTAAGAGCACTTACTGCATATTTGGAACGGAACATACCTTAATTATATTTTATTTCAAATACTTAAAAACGTATTAAATATTGTAAGTATGCATTGATTAAAACAACATTTCAAAATGTTGAGTCCGACTTCAAAAACATTTTTGCAGACACAGTAATTTTTTATGTTTTTCAACATGGATGATTAACAATTTTACAGTTGTGTTTAAGCACTCACAGCACTTACATGTCATTAAAGGTAAGATAATTGTCACTGTTAAAAAATTTTAAGTTAAAAAGAGGTTATTATTTGATTAAAATTAGCAACATAATAATTTGTTAAGCTTAAGTTTGCACAAGGCTGACCACATCCAGGATACAAATCCACAGATTTCCTCACAGTATAACAAATTAGTAGAAAATAAACATACTTTCTAGAAGTCAGGTTAGAGGAAAAGTATTTATCAAGTCCTGCCAATTAGCAAATAAATATACCCATGTGACCTACAGTAGATCTCGTGGGACGAAGCGAGGGATTCTAACTCTTTGACATATGTGATTCTCCTCAATCCAACCCGAAGGGAATGGAAAAAGGACAAATCGCACCACAAAATAGACTGGAGGAAGGTGTGTGGAAAAGTAAGTTTATAGACGGCAGATGAGTAGAGACAAAATAGAGGAGAAAAGGAGACAAAACTTGGAGGAAGCTAAGAAGGTTGCAACTGGCAAGTTTGGATGTGAGATGAAAGGGGGGGAAGAGGAGGAGGAAAAGAGAACTGTGTATGGGGAGGGAGGGTAAATGGAGAGAGGTCCATAAGCCCCTGGATGATGAGAGAGAGGCTGACTCTCCCAGGACAGATTTGACAGGTTTCAGAAGTGGGGGAGCCTGCAGCTAGAAGTGTCTGCCTGCACCCTTAGGAGCAGTAGTGAGGGCTGGTGTGGAAATTGTGATTGGGAATATGTGCTTAAGACAAACAAAACAGAAGAAAGTGTTCCTGATGAAAGTCGTGTGCATGTGTATGTGTGTGTGTATACACACACTTTTTTTTTTTTACTTATGTCACAGTATGAAGCACAAACTTGAAAAACTACAGGATGCACTGCTTTCAAATCCACAAGAGTTTGACAAGTACAGTAGTTTAATTAGTTTTTTGTTTAGTTGCTGCCAATGTGCTGCTGGTGCACGATGTTAGAATTATGACATCTTAAATCCAAAAAACCGAACATAGGCTTAGCCTTAACTCAAGATTAGTATATATCAACTTATAACTCTGAATAAACTTATGCTGTCAACTTGTCTGTGTTGCCTCAGAACACTTGGATCAGGCTCTGCATTGTGAAATCTTGGATTAAGCAGAAACAAGCACATGTAGGCTAGACGAATAAATAAATGAAAAGGAAAAAGAATAAACTTTTTTTCCTCCCTGCACAAACAGCTTAGTATTGGTGCAGTGCAGCCTGCAGAGAGCACCACCCTGCCAAAATAAAGATGAGCTGGGGCCTGTAGTAAAGGAGACGTCTGCCATGGGCGGCCCCTGAGATCTAATCAGAGGGCTTAATATCCCCCACAGCGAGGAGACCTTGGCCCCTCAGCCCCCTCAGCCCTGACACCCCTGACGCCCAACCCGGCGCAGGGCTCTGTTCAGCGCTGCTCTGCTCTGGCTCCACGGCCAACAAACTCCACAAAGTTCTCTCTCTCTCTCTCTCTCTCTCTCTCTCTCTCTCTGTCTCCTTCCTGTCTCTCGCTCTCCCGTACTCAGCAGGGAGAGTCACAATGGCCAGCTACTGATCCTGTTTGGATGTGGTTTTGGATTATTTCTTCTCCATTTCTCTATGTCCTTATTTTAACCCTCTAGAAAGACATGCCTCTGTCCCTCCTCTAAATGGCTACAGCAGTAGAATTTTTGCTGCCAAATGCAAACTCAGGGTCTCCCCATTGCCAGTTTAACTTATCCCTTCATTACACGTCGCATGCAAATTTTCAATATGACATACAAAGTTTCTAAATTGAAACTCTTACTACTAATTAACCCTAAGCGTAACCACCACCTTACAGTATATAATACCAAGGCCTCAGTTTTGCAGTCATCTTTAATAACCATAAATATGAGCCATGCCTTTAAAGATGTCAAAACTGCACTAAATAAATTAGCACAAAAGTTGTGAAGCTCTCATTTAAATCTTAGTTTTAAATGCCATAGCTCTAGCCAGCATTTATTGTGGCTCTTTACCCCCTTTAAATCAGCTGCTAATGAACACTTGCATATGAATGAATGCAGAGCTATAAAGTGATCATGCATAGCTGATTAGATGTGTCTATTACTGAAACTGGACCTCATACACATGTAAACACAGCAACAGCTAACTTGACATCTTGTTGTGTTTAGCCGTATTGTACAGCATTTGAAGGCCCCCCAAGTCTCGAATCCATTTTTATTTTTGCTGTATTGACTTTTTCCTCCTCTAGCCAAAGACATAATGAAGGCTTCCTGCAGCTGCTATGACCTGCTTCTGTACAGTATATGCAGACAAAAGACAGCTAAAGGAAAAAGCCATTGTTTATCAGTGCATTTTTTTTAGAGCATGTGTTCCCTACATAGAAAATTGTCATCATTTTTTGGAGCATAACGGAGCAACAAATATGCACGATAGCTGGGGTCCTTAACCTTGAGCTGCAGTGTTTTGTAACCAACTGTAAAACCAGCCATCTATCTGCAATTATGTTTGTCTTCATATTGCTGTGGTCATTAGTTTCAGAAATGGACCATAGAGTTGTTTGTTCATTAGCGGAGGTTTGTTCATTTCTGGTTAACATGCTGCCATGTTCCAGAGACAGCTGTCACCCAGGCATTAGCAGTCTGAAAGCATCACCGTAGTGTGTCTGCTTTGGATCTAAACTTTTATTTCCCAGGTCAGGAGTGTGACATTCAATGAAGCTGAGTGTGTCTCAAGTGTACACAGCTCAATAATTAATAACTGCTCTCCCAGGTGAGCTCAAATTGTGGCACGTTAATGTTGCACAGCCCCGCCAGTGGGCTGCAGCGACCCCAAAGCCATCTCCAACAGACACCTCACCTTTTGTGGCTGTGCTTTTTTTTTTCTTCATCCCTCTCCTTGTGGCCCCACGGTGCATGCATTAGAAGAAAAGTTATTTTGAGCTGTAAGAAATTCAAATGAAGCCCCCACATGCTAACTTTTCCAGAGCATCCAGACCTTTGAGATTAGACAGCCATCCTTAAAGCACAAGGGTCTGGGATAACAAACGGCATGTTTGAAGTGCTCCTCAGAGAACGCAGAGACACACACCCACACATGCAACACACATACGCTCAAGACACACGCAGTAGAGTCCTTTGCACTTTCCAGTGTGGACTATGTCTTAATTAAAGCACAAATGTACAGTACGGTATGTTTTAAGTGCAAGTGAGTTGTGTGTTTATATCGTGGTGAATGTAATCTGAGTCTGCATGAATAAGTAGTGCAACACCATGAATATTTATATTGTCAATATAATTAGCAATGTAGACTAATGGAGGCCGTGTTTTGCACTTGAAGCCATGCCAATTTTTTGTGGTTGTTTATTTTCTGGCTTGTTGTCCCGACAGAAGTGCTAAATAAAGAGCATCATTATTCCCAAAACATTATGCATTCTCTGGCTCTAGTGCCATGACCACTCTAGTTTTGCTGTTAACATCTCATTTTTTTCAATTATATATCTCATAAAAATGTTTTTTTCCTGTTCTTGATAGTGCATTCATTTGTTTGGAATTAGGTAACTTTTCTTGCCATTCGACACATTGCATTTAAATTTTATTTAGGCAGACGTAATTATGATGCTTTGCTCCTTTAGTCCAAGCAACAATGCTTCTAGTCCAATGGAGCAGAGTCAGCAATGTATTTGCATCATGCACCTTACAGTGACTAATTTGGAAAATACAGCATTATAATCAATACTTCCTTTTTTTTGTTTGTTAGTTTTTTTCCAGTAGCGCTGACATTTACAAGTGTCTCCTCCTTTCCCTGTTTTTTTCTCTTCCATGTTTGTGAGCAGTGTTTGTCCAGGCCAACAAGCTCCAGCAGCACATCTTCTCTGCCCATGGCCAGGAGGATAAGATCTACGACTGCTCGCAGTGCCCGCAGAAGTTCTTCTTCCAGACAGAGTTACAGGTGAGCCTGGGGCTGGTGGAGCAAATGGGCCACCAGCACAAACTGCAGTCGCTAATCACATGTGACAGTTTAACAAACACTAAACACCGCTCGCCACACTCCGGCTATCCCCTCCATCCCGTGTGTGGCTCAGAAGGAATTATTTCAGTCCGTTTCCAAAACTCATTTGTGATGTGCAGATATGATTTGATTTGCTTATTAGACCAGCAGAGCACTAAAATATCTGGAATTAGAGGATTAGTGGAATGTTCGTTTTTGAAGAGGTAATTACATACAGTGCAGAGGCAAAAACACAGTTGAATCAATATGCTTGCATCTCCCCTTCTAATCACAGAGGAGGCCTCATGGCTAAATATGAGCTTTGTCCTCTGGGAGACCATATCTGCCCTTCAACAAAGTTAGTAGTTGGACTTATGAACTCGCAATGTTAGAGAGATAATCCATTTTCTAGCAATCTTTTTCTCTGGTCCTTGGAGAACCTGAAAAAATGAAACAGACCTTATTATATTATTTCACTGTGGTGGTGTTTTCAAGCAGCTCTGTTTTGTTAGGGGGATTCTCCACCATACACACAGCACACTTCTCATATCCAGATCTTTTTCTATTAGCTTTTGAAACTAAATCATTAAAATATGTGTAACGCGTTCACTTCAATCACTGAAATTATTCTTAATTCACCTTAAAGCACAAAGAGAAAACGGCAGCTCCCTACCACATCCGCCTAGTGCACCTACCCGAAATGTGGAT
Source organism: Channa striata (assembly GCA_033026295.1). Lineage (NCBI taxonomy): Eukaryota > Metazoa > Chordata > Actinopteri > Anabantiformes > Channidae > Channa > Channa striata. The sequence goes on along the minus strand of CM065185.1, from coordinate 10,348,353 downwards.
TAGCAGCACTATTTATTAGCAGGTAGCCAGAGGAAACATCCAGGGCTTGGCTGCCCATTGATCGGCAACGATTTTCATATTGAGATTCAGGTTGTAAACACAGAGGCGTGTGTCTGCCAGGAGGAAGGTGAATTTGATCATTATCTGCTGGTCATTTGAGCACCGCAACCATGAATAAAACAAGTCCTGATCCACCAATATGCAACTCCACCACAGAGAAGATTATTTAACAAGCCTTGCTCTCTGCCAAACTGCCAACGTGGAGACTTTTCATTCATGCCAAGGCCTCCTCTTTATCACATTTTCATCCCTCATTGGTACGTGTGTTCTCTCTATAGCAATGGTTGTTGCAGGTACCTGTAAACAATCTCAAATAACCTGGGGATGTTTTCCTACTTTTTTTGTTTGACATTTTTTGGATTGAAGTGATCTCTACCTCCCGAAGGTGTTGTTTCATGCATGATTATATTGTTTTACACTCTGTGTGAAGAGACAAGAGTAGAACATGAAAGACCTATGGCACTTTGTTGTGAAACAGGGGGTTATGAAAGGAGAGCAGGAATGAGCTTGGGGGATAAGATGATTATTATGCTCAACCTGTGCCACGTTCCAAAGACAGTCCCATGTGAGTGCATGCTCATGCTCTTTCACATATATGCAGTACATATAGATACAAGTACACATACAGTACTGTTTCTTATCACATTCACTATTTATTTATACTGTGACTGACCGGAGCCTTCATACGTTTGGGGAGGTCCATCTTTATTTTAGGATGCAGTTCCTGGACACAGTAATGTTAAATTTTGCCTTTTTCACAATCTATAGTTAAAGACAACAAATATTGCAGGTTGGAGTTTTGTTTTTAGTTGTTTTTTTGCAGTTGCTATTTCCCATGCATCACACTTCAAAATGTCTCACTGACACAGGGCAGTCGTTTGTCAGTCTGTCTGAAGTGGAGCTGTCTTCCAGCAGCGAGAGAAGTAGAAGCTCTCTCTCTCTTTGCTAGATCTTGAGTTTGGAGTTTCTCCCTATTTCTCCCTGACACTCTGGCCCACTCGCCGGCTGCCTGGGCTCCTCATCTCTCACAGTAGTCGGAGGGGTCAAAGGGCCAGTGCAAGCTGGGAGAAGTAGCGGCGAGAGGGAGAGCTGCCACGGCAGGTAAAGGGAAGCAGGAACGATATTTTATTAATTTGCTGCTGAGATCCTGAAACAGACCAAAGGCTGTGACAGGTATCCAGTGCACTGCTCCACATCCTCCCCCACCGCCTCCCCCCGTGAACTCTACCCTGCGAGGGGCTAGCCAATTTTCGCCAGCCTGTCGAGATGGATGATGGGAGAGCATCCGTCTAATCAGCCCTCATAGGACCCCCCGCCCAGCCACCCCCCTCAGACCAGCCAGATTGACTGACTCCTGGGCCTGTGTGCCCCAGAATCCAGATTCCAAAGGAGAATTATCTCTCTCTTACTCTCCCTCTCCCTCTCTCCCTCCATTTCTCTCCTTCCTCTTTCTTTCACAGACAAAAAATAAGCACTGAGATGCATAGACCACCATTCCCCTCGAAACTCTCCAGAGGACTCCCCTCCACTATCACACACATTCACACAGCTTCCTGCCCTGCACATCCCTCTCCCTCACTCCATTAAAATATGGAGCAAAGTCTAGATATTTCATGAGGTGCTGATGGGGAGGGCAAGCAGGCTAGCTGTGCAGTGCTCTCTCTGACCCTCAACCACTGCCCACCCCCAGAGCAACTAGGAGGCATAGCTTCACTATATACTCTCACCCAAATAAGATCCACTGTCCTCTCAATTTGAAAGTAGCTCTCTCCCTGTGAGTAAAAAATGTCCCTGGGTTCTTGCAAAGGCAACATTGCAATGTTGAACTTAACAATAAACTTCCTTTTCCCTTTGCGTTGGCTTCAGATACGGCAGATTTTTACATTGCAGAGAGAACTGAGCCACTGACAATGCTGCTAGACGGGATTAATTAGCCAGATTCATTAACTGATGGATGCGCAGTATTAGCCACAGCTTAAATCTGACATTTCTCTGAGTGCAGTTCATTTGTGAGGAAACACACAAGTTCAGCTCCTCTAGCGATGCGATGTACTGGAGGGGCTGCAATTGGAAGCTTCTCTCCCAGCGATCTAAATTCCTCCAAAGACAAGACAATGAGATTGAAGTTACACAACAGTGAAGATGACATTTTCTGTGCGAGATTCCCTTGTTCCTTTTAAGCTGGGCTGTCTTTTATTCCCTCCATCCTCCAATTTCATTATCATTCCTTGGAAGTGACATGAGATTGTAAGTCATGTGTTAAGTTGTGCCACGATTGACGGTGAAGTGAAAGGACTGGGGTACTGTATGACTTCTCCCTCTCCTCAGACGCCCGCAGGACACGTACCTTAATTGGAGTGTCTTTTAAAAGGATTCCTTCAAAGACAATCCAAAGCTCCCTGGCCTTAATGAGTGCTGAAAGTGACAAGAGCACATCTGCATCATGTTCTGCTTCCCCACACAAATGAGATCCTCCTCTCACCGTGTGATAGCCATTATTGCCAAGCTGTGACCAATTCCACTGTTTTAATTAAGCATATTTATAGGCTTTGCGGTCACCGGGTCAGTGTAAACAGCTATGCATGTCATAATGTCCGTCTAAGACAGAAAATAGGGAGAATAACGAGATGAGATGGACAGTCACAGAGAAAGGTGTGAGTAGGAGAGAGAGGGAGAGCAGAAGAGGAAGCAAGTGCGTGCAATTTGTTAAATGTAAAATATATTAAAGCCATCATGCACAGCGTCATGTAATGTAATATTTGTGAGGCCTTCTTTTCAGAAAATGGCTTATAAATGTTTCTTCGGAATTAAGCATAGAGACTTAAATCTCCAGAAGTTTATCTTTCTTTTTTAAAATGACTTTTAAAATACGCCCTCAAAAACACCATAACTGCCCCGCGTCCCAAACATGTCGCACAAAAGCATAGCTTCGTGTGTTTGTCCCCAAGCGGCTCTCAAACACCCCATTTTCTCTGAATGTCTTGATCTGCCAAGTGTGACAGCTTCTCAGGCTTTTGAAAGTTGTATATATATTTTTTCCCTTTTATATGACAACGTGTTTTCTTCTTCATCACCCCAGGTGCTCAGAATTCTGTCACCGTTTTCAAAAAGTTGCACTACAAAATAAAAGAACAATGAATTAGAGGGAAAAACACAGCTGCTTGTGAGGCGCCATCATTAATATTTAAGCTTATTTATAATTATGTACAACACTGTACACACACTGCTCTGCACTGTAAATGGGGACATAAACACCCTTAGATGACTGGTGATGTATCACAATAGTGGTGTTCTAGTTTTGTAGGTGTATCAGAATTAGACAGCGTGACAGACCTAATGATCCTGAGAGGATAGTGTCTTTCTCATTGTGTGTGTGTGTGTGTGTGTGTGTGTTTGTGGATATACATCTGTGTGTGTGCTGTATGTATTTGTCTTTGTCTCTGTCTCTCTCAGGGTCTGATATGTGCACGCAAACACATTGTCTGGAGGGAGACATGACAAAAACTCCCAGAAGCCTTTGAGCTGTTCTTTTTCTTTTTCCTCTGTTGCACCACTGGGGAAAGTTAAATCCAAACAAAGAGGAGACACTTGGTGTACTGTGCTAGAATCCATCACCAGATCTCTCCCTCAAACATGTCTCCTTTACTTTTCTTAGTTGACTTTTTCAACAACTTTGATAAATACCATTTTAAGTGCTTCTCAGGAAATTCACCACAGGTTTAATTTACTGTCTGTAGTGATTTGATTTTTCAAGTGTCTCTTATGCTGTTGATGTTAACAAAATGCAGTGGAGGCCAAAATAAACAGCATTAGAACAATTACTCCCTCTCGAGTTTCACATTCACAAACTGCAACAACAAAGTAATTTAACTCTCCAGTTTTGGAAAAGGATGTTGAATGACACCAATTGCTGGTCGATTAAAAGCTAATTTTCTGCTTTGCTCCACCATTTTAGTGGGAAAACACGAGAGCGCAGATCAGCTCTCGGCCTCTCGTGAAAGCGTGGAAAAGCAGGAGAAAATGTAGTCCTCAAAAATCTACGCATTTCTGAAGTGGCATATCTAGCAGCGCGGAAAACGGAGGGGGGTGGTGGGCATGGGGGCCCGGTGCTTGGTAGCATCTCTAGTCAAAGTCTGTCCCTGACTGAAGTGGTTAAATGTGAGAGTAATTGTGTTTTGTTTCTGGGACTGACATGTGGAACCCCATGGACCCCATCTCCCTCCCAGTGACAGGCAGAGATTCTCCCCCCTCGCTCTGTCTAATTAGAGGATGTAGCCCAGGGCTCATGTCCCAGGAAGACCCATCCCCCTCCCAAGATGGCTCCCCTAAGAAAGCCCTTAATTGGGTTCTTTAGTCATAGTCTTCATTTTGGCTGGAAAGGCATCTGTGTGTTGCTATCACCTCAGAATACAGTTTGTATCGCTCTCTTGTGTTGTTTTTTCTTTCTCTCCTTTTTCCCCTTTCGCTGGCCCTCTCTCTATTGCTTTCCCTCTCTCCCTCTCCCCATCTCCCACTCTCTCCTCACTTAATGAGGCCCCATAATAACACAGCAGTTGTGCAGTTGTTTTGCCACCTCAGTCAAACAGCGGGATCACTGCATAGTGTGTTTCTAGTACCATTCACTTGTCTACTTAGACAGGGTAATGAGTATCATTTGGAGCTACAAAGCACCAGCCCACAAAAAGGGTGGTCCGTCATCTCCGGTTACACCTCAAAAGTATTTGGTTGCAGTAGTTAGACATCTAATCAAAGCATTTCGAACATGATGGATTTATTATTTATATTTCTACAAGCAGTCCCTTTGAATATGACTGAACACAAAATGACACACGTGGAAGACACGAAAATCGATTGCTGTTGTCATGTCCACTGTAGCCTAGTGCTGTTACTGTAGGACCATGACTCCCTGGGCACCGCACTTCAAACAAGACAGTCTGTTACCAAGGAGACCGGGCCGGTTGTGGCACAACAGTGTTTAGGGTCAGCCCTCCCAATGGCCCGATAAGTGATGACTGTGGAGAATGCCAACTGCTGTATTATTTATTTATTTGATTGTGTTCTTCATTGGCTAAACTAGCCAGCAGTAAGTCTGGCCCGAGGTCGAAGCAGGAAAAGATTACTCCCTCAGTGAACTGGTCAACAGTAGGGAACCCACAAAGGGAGAATGGAGTCAATACTGGCTCGAGTTCAACACACCATTAAAGATCAAGGCAGAATGCAGCACTCTTGTCTTTGCCCACAGCTGTTTTGAATGACAAGAAAACAATGCAACTATAGAATTTCCACAAAAAAACTTAAGACGCACAAGGGTCATTACTGGTCGAAGTCCATTGTTCATCTTTCAGTCATTACGCAAACATAAGTGGGCATAGTGATTTCCTTGCTTAAAGTCACCCTGCAGTTTTTAAAGCCTCAAAGAAATACCACAGGCTCTTTGTTTTAGTATCTTTTGGTGACGTTCTCTTATGCGTTAATTAAATTCCTGAGTGATGACTGTGGGTATACACAGGTCTCTGTGGTTTTGTGCACACTCCCCGTGCTCCAGATGCAGCTATGCAGACAGTATGTCAGCCATGCAGGGTAAGAGAGAAACTCAACACCGACTCTTAAGACTCTACATCAGAGCTTATAGTTCTGTGTTCACACTTTTGGCTGTTTCCTTAAGTTAACATAAAAAGTAAAAAGGACACTTTAGCTGCAGGAGCTAAAATTATTTTGTAAACCTTTTTTAATCGATAAGTGAAATTTAACATTTGGTTTAAAGTTTGGTTTTTAACACTTTTAATTTGTAAAGTGCATAAATATCTTTATCTTCATTTTAAATAATTGTCCATTATTTCCTTTTGTCTGAATTTTCCAATTAGTAAATATTTTACATTTGTTGCACCAAAAACCTTTGTTACATTTGAAATCCAAATGACCTTAGTGATTTTTAATAATAGTGTAACAATCTGTTTTTAGCAATTCTTCCGGCCTTACTTTTCACACCATAAAATGTCTTAAGTTATACTACATAGATACACCCTAATACGTCTAACATCCTATAAAGAACATTATTTTTTTATTCCACTTTACATGAGGTTTGACGTTTAGAAAAACACAAAGAGTGTGTCATTAAATTGAATTGCAGCATTTTCAGCTCCATTAGATAAGAGCTTTATACACAATTGTGCATTTATTTGTTTTAAGTGCTCGATCATAGAGTCATATTAAATTATTTTGACCCTTAATTCAATGATATATAATTATCCATAAACGGTTAAGGTTACATAATGCATAAAAACACATTCTGGGCAATTTGGTGGTCAGTGCTACAATTGTGTAATGTGCGCACTGCGTTGTGTGTTCGAGAAGCTTTGGAAAAAAAAACATGGCTTAAAAAGTCATTATTGCTCACTCAGCTCTCTAACCACTCAATAGAGCCTGGGTTTAACATTAAACGCTGCGTAACACCAGGTAGGAGAGCAGACACAATGTGCTTAACATGTGCTCTGCAGGTATTAACATTACGCGAGTCAAACATTGTTAGTGTTATGATTAAGCTGTACGTCCTCTCTCTGTGATGTTGGACAATGTGATGATTGTCTATAATACAGTGCGATCAGATGAAAGACAGAATGCGTCTGCAAGTCCGCTAGCCTTCCTCTGCAGAGCTGATGTAAGAGATGCACCTCTGTTGCCTCAGTGGAGGCCGGGTGCTATCGATGGAGACCAGAGCAATGGGGAACGACATAAAGAATGATTAGTTAATAAATCAAATCCCCAGCCTACTTGCACTTTCCCACTCTCTGCTCTTCTTCAATCGTTCCCCTTTTTTTTTTATCACCCTCTCCCTCTCTGCAGTGGCGTTAAATTCCTAAGACATGTTGCACCTGTTTGCATGGGTACACAAGACCCCTGCCGGGTGTTCTCCCTCCTTTTCCACTACCCCTGAGGGCGTTGCAGTAGGGTGATGTAATCAGATGAAAGTGGTGGTTTAATGGTGGCACAGAGTCGCTGAGAGGATAAGAGAGGAGGAAGAGGTTTGCTCCAAGCCAATGCAGCCAGTCTTCATAAGAGAGAAGTGGGTGCGCAATATTGATCAGAGCAAAATTTAATTTAGTGGAGAATTGACTGCTATGGTTTACCTGAACACTGCTGCTAACGGAGCCCTGCAGCAGGCCTGTGTGGCCAGCAGGTGGTTGAAAGGATCGAGAAGGAGATTAAGGGCTGGATAGAAGGAAAGGAAATGGATGATAAGGGGAATGGGAAAGTTTCAGGGGGAATAAGACGGCATTGAAGGAGGCAGCCAGGACGAGAGCTAAAAGGCTTAATGGAGGGCATCTAATCCTAAATTGCAGCGATTCCGATTTGACACTATTAGTGTCATCTTCCTGGATGGGGCGCCGGACATTTTGGACGTTTTCTCGCGTAAGGTGTGAATCGTGTGTTTCGCATTTAATTTGACATTTGGGGTTGCATACTGTACGTAGGTATTTAACTTAACCAGCACTGGTGCAGAGGTACTTGAAGAACTTGACAAGGATGAAGATTGGAAAGTGAATTCCCACTCTCCCTCCACCCTCCCTCCCTTCCACCTTACATAGTCATACACAGAACAGTTTATAGCTACTCTGTGGAGTTCAGTATCCACAGAGATAAAGGTATCAGTTTCATTTTCTTTTAACGTTCTCCCCCCTCTTTTCCTCTATTTCCCTTCAGTCTGCATGGCTGCCACAGCCACTGAAGTCGTTTAACACCGTCCTTGAGAAAGCCCTCAGTGAGAAAACTCCTGGCATGTTTAAGGAAAAGGTAGAATGCAGTGTGTGTCAGACAGAGCTGGGACATGCGAGGGGGGGGGGGAGCCATTCCCCAGAGGGGTTATTTTCCCCTCTAATAGCTGTTACGAGCCCTACATTATATCCAAGGAGCTACGTTCCTTTGGGGTCCACAGACGTGCGCACACACACACCTTGGATGCACTGGCACACTCACAGAAAGACATGCACACTCAGTTGAGCACAAATTTTCTCTGTTTCTCTCTCTTCCACACACACGGGCACACAAGCCCAGTCCTAGCTGCTTTGCTCTCCCCGTGTCAATATCCTGCCATTTGAAGTCACGTACTGCAGGGGCTTCTGGGAGTCGCAGAGGAGCCGGGCTGACGGGTAATGGGCCGCATTCATTAATAAGGTTGCCGTGCTCCTGTCCCTCCTCGGCAACGCCAAGGATGTCTTCACCGGGGGGTAGGGGCTTGGTGGAGTGTGAGGAAGGGAAGGAGGTGAGGTGGGGGGAGAGAGAGAGAGAGAGCGTCCCGTGGGGAGTCTCCTCCCAGACTCACTTAAAGGAGCTTTATTTCAGCAAGAGAGGAGAGAGGGAAGCAGAGGAGCTGTCCGGGGCCGCCTCTTTAAAAAAGGGAGAGTAGGGCCCAAGCGAGCCGTGCTAACCCTTACAGGGGTCACACTCCTGCTCCCCGTCAAACAGCTTATTACCCCACCTGTCGGGAAGTAATCGCCCTAGCTGAAAGGAAAGCTGTCGAGGTGTTTAAATGCTTTATATGGAGGCAGCTGAAAGGGTAAAGAGGGTAGGAGCGAATGTAAGGGGGGCTAATAGTCGTCTCCTAGTGCTGCCCAAAGGATTCTGCACCGACAGCACTGAAGGTGACTGTTTGGGTAAACCTTCGCACTGAGCTTGCAGTGATCAATTTGTCTCGTGTGTATTTTAAATTTCGGTTCACCGCGATTCTGCCCGTTTGCGCGACTAAACACTGTGTTTTAGTCGAGCTCTGTGTGTGTTTGTGAGTATTTTCGCTTTTATGCATGTTGATGACTCGGTGACAGGTGTGTCTACTCCATGCCAGTTTAGAGAGTCCAAGGCCGTGTTTTAAACAGAGCGCAGCAAGTGGGGCATGTAGTTTGCATTAAAGGGATTAGCAGTCACTTCAAAAGATGACCTGGATTCAGCCCACCAGGGACACCAGTTACACACCCCCTGGTCCACACTGCCTTTAAAGAACCTGGCACAGCTGCCCCACTACAACCACTCTCAATGGTCTGTGTGTGTGCCTGCATAAATTTGGAAGATACAGCAAAGCAGAGTGATATTGTCAGTTTGTTATCCTGTCCTAGCGAATTGTGCGCCGTACATAAGCGTGGTGGCTCAAAGGATCAACAGCCTCACTTGCATCTTAAGCATTTTAAAACTTTTTTCAGCTGCTTTTTTTGTAGCAAATCCAGTGCGTGTAGACAGTGAATAAACAAGAATCCAAGGACGATATTCCATCAGGTGTGCCTTGTTATGGATTTGTTTCCATGGACACAGCCTTTGATCGAGAGGCAGCATTTCTGAGGAATGGGATGTTATCTGTTAGTGGTCTTGTGCCTTTTGTGTTAGGCCAGGACTTAACTATGCTTAATCCCAAAGCCAACTGCTATTGATCCTCAGATTTGGCTCCTGTGAATTAATTGGATCTGGTGAATGGTGATGTTCAAATGTCGAGATTATTGAAAGACTGTGTCTGTCAATTATAGCATTGAAAATAAATGGAAAAAACTAAAATAAATTGCAGGAGCATAACGGCTTTTGGTGGAGAAGATGACCGTTTAATTATAGGCAAGAAAGCTAAAAGACATATGTGATCATAATGCCTGCTCTGTTTCTTTTTGTGTCCTTGCAGAACCACACGTTGACTCAGCACAGCAGCTAACATGGCAAAGATCAGCGCCGTGGCCAAAAACAAGGATCATATGATGCAGAGAATAATGTCTGACCACCAATTACTGTCAGTGCAGTTTCCCACTGACTGTCTTGCACTGAACTTTCGATTCAGTTACACCACAAGGAACCATGCCACAGCAAGAAAAGAAAAGCAAAGAAAATAAAAGAAATGGGGGGAAAGATCATAAAAGAACCCTCTCTGTTCTTTACTGACCATTATTTCAGAAATAAAGAAAAAGCCAACTTGTTTGTACATAGAATTCTTCATGTGTTGCTTAACTACAGCTATATTGCAATCTTATACAGTATTTGCCAATGTACAGTTCAAAATGTTTGTCTAAAAAAAAAAAAGAAGGGGGGGAAAAAAGATCAATGACATTGTCCATCAAACCAGATGGGTTTCAACCAGTTGTGTAAAGGAGAAACAGGGTGCCACTGAGAGTGCAGGAAGCTGTAGGAACCAGCAAGTGTTGTCAGGAGGACTCTTTTCATCAGCGCCACTCCTACTGCGCAGTATGTTGCTCTATATCCTGAGACGGTCAATCATTATGGGGTTAGAAAAGTTTGATTCACCAGCATAGGCTGAGATCTTGTTTGTGTGTCCATCGTTACGTGGCTGCCAGAGGACCAGCTGAGAGTGTGACTAATCTGCACTGCCTGCACTGGAGTTCAGTTTGGGGGGGGGGGAAAGAAGAAACAATACAGAGAACAGAAAAACAGGACAGGATGCTGATATATGCAAACGCAGTGACACAGATTTGGAAAAGGCTAGTTTCTCTGGTTGGCTCGTGAACAGAGGCGTGAAGCTCCCTAGTGGCTCTCAGAGCATGGGGAAATCTCCAGCCCACTGACTCAACCTGTACATTTCTGTTGTTAATGTTTACTGCTCGTTGAAGCTGGGAGATTACTGGAATATTTTTTTTATGTTATTTCTACATATTTTTTCGCAGCGGGGGAGTAAATCCATTTGGATTTGGGGTCACGAAGACTGAACGCAATTTCAGTCTGTCTCGGGGATATACTGTAGTTACAAAACTTTGTCCCTGGCTCTCCTGGAGAGTGCCCAAGAACTCCTCTTGTTTCTTTGCAGTGTACCATTGCTCTCTGCTCAAGCTGGAAGCCAACGTGGCATCATACACAACTTTAAACCATTCTGTCATGTAAATGTTTTGCATTCATTGAACCTGAGATGCACTTTTGTATGAGACTTTAATGTTTTGACATTTTAATTGAGAATTGTTCGTACACAGTTTACAGGAAATCACCATCTCCTGCAGCAAAAGGACAGTTATCTCCGATGTTATTAAAATGTATTGTACAAATAAGGAGTTCTGTATTTGGCAGAACTCGTTTTTTTGTGTTGCACATGTGATGGAAATATTAAAAACTGTATGAGGAAATGGCTTCAGTGACCCTTTATTTATATATATATAACATAAGTGTGTGTATTTATACAATTGACGCATCAGACTACACCTACAGTCTGACAGCATAAACATGATCATCATCAAACGCTTACACTTTGGTTTTTTGGGGGGGGTTTTCGTATCAAATTGGATTCTATTTTTCCTCACTCCCTCGTGGCTCTTGCTAACGAACATCTGAGCATCTTAAGGGAGGTCTGTGTTATTAATGACTCCATTACCCATCACCCTGTGCGGTCCCATTCTACACACCCTTGTGCTAGGTCTATTTGGGGATCCTCCAGCGCTCCGGGGGACCGAGGAAAAAAAATTCTTCTGGCTTTGCCGAATGGGACGAAACCCATGCAACAACATCTGTCTGTCTCAGCAAATGATTCATCAGTGGTGACACGAGAGCAGCATAACATTTGCCGGAGCTTTCAATTTTGTTTTGAGACAGCTCAGCACTGGAGCTCTATGCACTGTAACTAGGTTACACGGTAACAAATGAAACTGCATTTGAAATGCACAGCAGATACGCAGATATACAGTGTTTCATAATATAATGGATCTAGATGCAAATAATTTATGTATATTCAAACAAATGATACGGGTGGAACACATTTTAACATATACTGTTTTGATCCTTTGTGTACAAAATGCATTTAAAAGCCTATAGATGTGATGCCTCTGGTTGATAATAAATCTCATTTTTCACCGAAAATGATCACTTATAGTATTTTATGAAGCATCTGTTTAATCTGGATTTCTGAAGCTTGCCTTATGAATTTTCTTGCTTCAAACGTAACATCAGTTGGGCATGTCGTCCGTCATCTCTTAGCTTTTATTACTTGACCCTGATGAGGATCAGATGAGGAATGAACCGGGCCTCTTGCAGTGGATCCCCTCATCCATATCGGACATGGTATGGCCCAACATTAACTGTCATACTGAATGCAAGCTGGGCATCCATTAAACAACTTTGCTAGCATCTCCCTGTGCCAGGCACTTTTAATAAGCTTCAAGGGCATTTGAACGGGTCCAGAACTTTGCTTTGCCAAAGATGGACTGGCCCACATCATCCATTACATTAAATTGGGTGGCGGCCTCCAGCTCATATTTATGATTTAATTAAATTCACTTGTGAGGCGTATCAGAACCACTGTGGCTTCCCTTTTAACGCCAGCCTAAGCATCAAAACACACACACATACACATACACACACACACACAGCTACACACATGAGTGCATACGCAAGCGTTGTGTTTCTGACACTCGCCCAAGTGTGAGACTTTGTGGGCGCTTTGGCAGAGCCATTCTCGGGGGTTCATTTAAAGCAATATAATTACACAGCCCCCAAGTATTCTTCCATCAGAAAGCAGCAGAATGGATGGCTTGTTCAGAGATAACTTAGCCTGACGGATCCTCTGCGGTGTCGTCGCCTGAACATAACCTCAACGCAAGTGGCACTCAGTGCTGCTGAGAGGCCGGCCAGACCTTAGCGAAACCGGGCAGTTAGGCCAGATGTTTAGGAGTAGTTGAAATGCCATTGTTCTTGTCCAGGATGTGTGTGGAATGGCATTTTGTTTTTTTTTATTTGACATCCTAATATCAATATCCTCTAGGGGAAAGTGGTGGCAGCCTGTGTTAAGACTTTATTAAAAATTATATGAGATTCTACTGAACGTGTGCAGCAGGAAGATGAAAATTTGCCACTTTATCTGGTATGAACAACCAGCACAAATCTAAGAATGCATTCAGCGCTTGTCCCTTGTGTGCCAGTGTCCTTGGTATTGCACTGCTTTGGTGCAAAATTTAGTTTGGTGAAAACTCCACATTGTTAGGCTCTGCATTCCTTCCACTGAAGGAGACCTCAGAGACCTCTTATGGCATTCAATATGTGCACCCAAGCGTGAGATCCAGATCCATTTGGCCGGGCGATCCGCTGGGAGTGTCTGGGGTAACCCAATCTCTCACACCGGCACTTCACATCCACAGAGCCATCTTTTCACTTCAGAACTGTGTCAGCAAAATGGACGCCTCAACCACAGTATGTAACGATGCCAGTGTTTATCGAACTCAAGGGCCAACGCTGTTGTCTTTCGTGTATTTCCTGTGTAATTAAAACATACATAATGTGAATGTATGAATTTTAATAATAAAGCATTGATTTATGTAGGAAATACTTCATCTCTTCATCCATTTTCTAAACCATTTGGCTTGTCCAGGTCACAAGGGACTTCAGCCTATCCCCGCACACATTAGGCAAGAGGCATGATCCACCATAGATGAGTCACCAGTCTATCACCAAGTTAACACACATATAGACAAACACATTCACACTTTTCCCTTCTGTGTAGCCCCTCCTAATGATCCCCCCTGTCTCCTGAACCAGTGTACGCTGAAGGTGAGTATCCCCCTCCAGTCATCTCCCCCCACCTTACTAAGATAGACGCTTGGAATAGACAAGGAACTAGGTTCTTGTCTCTGTGTGTGTGTGTGTGTGTGTGTGTGTGTGTGTGTGTGTGTGTGTGTGTGTGTGTGTGTGTGTGATGGGGGGAGAATTTTCAAAAATGTATTAAACACCAAACAATAAAATATAGACCAGGTGGGGTCAAATTCACTGCAACTCTCCAGGCTCCACTGCCAATGTGGCCGGTGTGATGAGTTGAGGACATGAGAAGTCTAACAAGAGCAGAGAAAAGGAAAAGAAAGTATGAATAATGCAGCCTACACTGTATACAGCTGAAAAAATCAGAGAGAGGAGGGCGCACTGAATTCAGGGCAGAACATTTGTTGGTTAAATAGTTTTAATTCATCGTAACCAGTTAAAATAATTCCGGACACTGGGTGTGTGTGACCACGTGCAGAACTCAAACTAGCGCACTGCTTAAAGGTTTTCGCCCATGTTTTGTACAGAGAAGGAATATCAGTAAATGCCCGTTAACACCGGAGGGAAACAATCCGCTCACACGACGAGTTTCTTTAATGAGCCCGTGGCAGATAAACACCGGTGTGTGTTCCAGGAAATGTGGAAAAGGAGGCCGATCGAAAAAGGGTTTTAACTTCATTCTATTTTCTAATCTTTATTTTATTTATTATTTGAAAACTGGTCAGTGAAAAACATCAGTTTCGTATTTATCTGGTTTGCTTATTGGTGATTAACTAGAAAAATGCTCCATAATGGAGCCCCATGGGAGAACAAGGGCCTCGTACTCCCCCGTATTCCCCTGCTGTCCCCCTTGTGTTCCTCTCCGCCTTTTTCTTATTTTTCGCCTTCTTTTTTTTTTTTTTTATTTCAGTGCGTCCCGTTCGCTCTCTTCCTGCCATTCCCATCCTTCACTCTCGTTCTCTCTCACCCATGCCAGTCTTCCTCGCTCTTGCTCTTCCTCCACCCCTCCTCTCCCTTTGCATCTCTTGTATTGTAAACAACTCACAAAAGCATGACAAGGTCTCTGCTCATGTTCCCCCTGCCTCCCTCTCTGTTCTCCCAGCTATTTGTTATTGTCTCCTCGCTATCGCGTGTGTTTGTCTCTATCACGCTTTCTTTATTCTGTTTTTTCCTCTGCGTCAGAAAAGCAAAAGTTAATTAAATATGGAACGAGATGGAGCAGCATCTCTTTAAACCATCATGTCATTAAAATGGCATCCCTGGGAGATCAGCTTAAAAGGAGTTGAGAACAATGTCTTCTCAGTCAGATATTTATGGGCCTGGTTATGTAAACATGCTCCCTTTATTCTCTATGTATATTTCATGTAATTATCACTTTTTGTATCGTTTCCCCCCTGAGATTCGTAGAGGCAAGAAGTTACTAGGGGAATGTCATTAGCAGTGACTATTGTTACAGCTCTGCTATGATACTGCACCGGGAAAAAGACTACATTCAAGTCCTGGTGAAATCTTTTATCTATATTTGACTTCATCATATAAAAATCATCACTGTCTTGTTAGATTGCATCTACAGCTGAAACCAAAAACTTGCCTTGTCCATTCTCTTCATTTGCCCATCTCTATTGAAACCAACAGCAGATAATCAACCACATTTAAATGCATCTGATCTCGATAGCACAACATGAAGCGCTGATTTACCGGTTTGCAAAGATCTTGATGCTGCTCACTCAGCCCATGGGTTAGAAAAGCTGAAGATCTGGGGTGAGCTCGATTCTTTCAGCAGCACAGGCCCATGACTGGTGCTTGAAGGCCTGGGTGCCAGCTGATGGAAGGCTCTAATTAAGAGGGCTGGAGAGCCGGTGGGGGGCCTTATGAAACAGGGGCACCTGGGTTTCACAAGAGGGGGTCGGGTAACAATCACAACTCATCAGTGTTGGACTATAGTCCGCTCCAGAAGTATGGTACGTAGCACCGCTTCACTCAAGCGTAATGTCAAATATGTCTCACACCAAAGGCCCCCCTCCCCCGGTGGCCTCTCTCAACTTGTTTGCCATCACAGAGGGAGATGTTATTGCAATGCATGATGAAATTGTACATGTCACGGTGCATTTAATTCAAGCCAAATGCACTTAAATGCAGATGCAGCAGTCAAGTATATACACACATAATTTAACAGAGGATATGCGCAATCACACAAGATGTGGCCTCCCTAATGCAAAAGGTAATGCCCCTCTCTTTTCCATTGTTCCGTGAGTCTTCTTTGCTGTAGGGTCAAAATGTCTCCAAGTAATCTAACTAGCTTTGTCTTAAGGGACAATATAAGGTCTGCCATGAGTTCTGCCATTACTCTACTAACCACCAGAGGCAGATACAGCTCTCGACCACCACTGAACCTGCCATATTGCTATCCAACCTGACCCCACAGATGCAGTAAACCTAAGTGAACCACAGTTTTGAAAGTCGACAGCAATAACCACTGCAGAATTGCTTTTAATCAACGTCTGAAATGAGGGTGACTTGAAGCGTCGCCCCATGCTGATTAAATGTAATTGTTTAATTGCCAAGTGCTGGGAACCCATCCTAAGAGGATTCCAATGGAATTATTTAATCTCTAGTCAGGAAGTACACTGCAGGAAAAGGCAGAGGGAAAAACGGAAGAACGGAAAAGGCAAAAATCACGCAGAAAGAGTTTGTTTTTCTTTTTAAGTATGTCCCTCATCAAATATTTAGGGTGGTTTACATTTAGTTAGAAAGTGAAGAGCCTGCACTGGGGGGAAATGTACGCTAAGTGATGCTACAACTTCAAAAGAGGTCACAGCTTTGACCTGTATCTGCAGACTAAAGTGGTTTGGTCTTTTCTGCAGGTCCACTTTTATGTTCCAGCTTTGCTTCAAAATATCAATGCAGTAGCACATTAGTCACTTGTCTGTCATAACGAGTCCTGGCATGTGAAAAAGTGTGTGTTTTTTCCTATGACAAACGTTGCAGCGGTTTTAGTCGACATCGGTCAGCTTTTATTGCCTATTGTGCAGAGATGAGGACAAGACTTTTCCCCATTAGTCAGCCCAACAAAGTGCTGAAGGGAAACGTCTAAGACTTTAGCTATTCAGAGATTGTCATGAGGAACATATATAGTGTCCCCCCACCAGCACCAGACTGAGTCTTTGCTAATGGGGCTCCATAAACTTAAGGGCACAGGTGTGCTCCATTTGGGGTCACAGCTTTTAGATACATTGCTTGGGGTCACAGACATCTAAACTCCCCATAAACACAGACACACGGATAATTAGGATTAAAGAGGCGCACGCAGCCTTGCACTGTTACGGTTCTATTTATTATTTCTTCTTTAGTATTTTTCACGGCGCCACCCCTCTTACACTGATTGAAGCGGGCATAATACTCAATACAGCCTCAGTCCGTAGCGTTCAGTTTGGCACACATGCCTTGACATTTCAATCTATCAACAAAATCAATAGCAGTACTCCTCCTAATATAACTGCACACAGTGCAAGCTCTCCTCACAGTGATTCGCTTCTTGCTGTTGCATTTAGATACACAGGGAGTAAACCCATTCTGCTGATAAATGCAGTTCTGTCACCCCAAGGGAAATGTGCCTGCATCCCTCTGGTCAGAAGTGTGTTTCTGTCTCCCTCACCACACCACGGGCAGAGAGGGAGAGAGGGGGAGCAGAGGCCTGTTCCCCGCAGCTGTGCCCTTATTCCCAGCACCTGACTGGGAGCCCAGATGTGCACACGGGCAACAGCAACAATTTGAGCAATGTAAGTCCCCTGTGAGACCCAGGCACCTGCAAACGTAACCTCACAATCTAGCATGATGGCGTAATTACAGGTCTAATAAGTCTACATCTGGAAAGGACTCATTTAATCTATCAAATCAAACCTACCCAAACTGGGGAACAGCACAGAAACGGTACTGCATTCTCAGCATTTCATCTGCACATCCAAGAAAAGCCGATCGACAATTGGCACTGACCCAATTAGCCATCAGGTGACACCGAGCGCAGGCTTTAATTCTGCCATTCAGAACACAGCTCAGAAAAAAAAACATCTGTTTTATTCGACATTGATTGTGCATAGGGATTCTCATCCAGTTACAGCGTTCATATCCATTCACCTAAAATAAACAATAAATGACTTTACATTTTATTTTTACATAATTTCTAGACAAAAACACAATACACAAGGCTACTACTATAATATTTGTCTTACAAGAACAGAAACTAGCATGCCAGTGCTTAAGGACTGTACATTTTATTTCTTTAGACATACTGTAATACATACTGTAACTGTTCACGTTTATAAAGTATGACAACATGTGCAGTGAAAAGTGTCACTGTGTAAATCTGAAGAGAGCACCATCCGAATTTATAGATCTTTGACTGTTGAATTACATTCCTCTATTATAATTCCAAGACCCTGACGCAAAATTAAACAACTGAATAAATATATATTCAGATGAAATAAAAACACAAACAATAAAGTAAAACAGGTAATGGAAGCCATGTGAAATCCTGAAGACTGGCTTCACTGTGATGAGGGGAAACTGAATGCTTCTGCATTGCACACACACAGGAAGCTGTAAAGGTTAATGGTGACATCTAGTGGGACACGAGGATTCATACACCTGCTCAGCAAAGTAAAATGGTGTTCTGGCATCTTATGTAAGCAGGTTACTTCTCTTTGTTACAAAATAGAAAATGCTTTCTTTAAAGTAAATACATCAATACATATGGACGTTTGCTTTTGTTTGCATTTTTTTTTGTATATTGATGTAAAAATACAGTATAAATGATTTGATATGTGTGCAAAATCTGAATCAAATGTGAGAAGAAATTGAATTGGTTCACTAATCTAATGCCATGGTTCCCAAATTGGGTCTGAAAGATGGGTGCAACAAAAATCATGGGGGGGGGGGGTGTAGTCTGTTATGAGGCCCAATATGGCCATTAGTATATTAAGAAAGAAGTTATTGTTTGTTATTGTTCATTTTTTTTAATGTGTGGCTGGATGTGCAACACACGGCCCCTGTTTCAGTACAATAGTAGATGTAGCACAGAGCTGTGTATGTACTGGTGCTTACATTGATCATCATTAATATTCTTTTGTTGTGTCTGTGTGCAGGCTGAGGGGGGGCACAGCATTCCCTTGATACAAGCGGGGGGGGGTCTCCAAGGAAACAAGGCAGGGAACCACTAATCCGATGTACAACAAATAATGTGCCGAAAACAAGAAGAAAAATTATGGTTGTAAAAAACACTTTGTATATTTAATGGCACTTTGTGTAGTCGTTACTGTGCTTCTGTTGTAGTATGAGTTGTAAACTTTCCAACAGCAGAGGGTGATAGTGATCTTTTCTACTTCAGGTGAAGCAAGGATGTCACAGTGAGGCAACACTTTATATGATCATAAAAGGTCTAATGTATGAACAACTAAGAACAACTTTTATTTAGTATCTATCAAAGAGCTCAGCTGACGATGGAGATGCCAAAGAACGTCCCAGTCAGTACAGCACAGGTGCTTTAAGGTTTTTTCGTTTTTTGCGTGCCGTAATTGTGAGAGAAGCCAACATGTGACCAGGCGGTCACCAATTCAGGGTCTTCTGGACTGAATCCACTTGAGATGTATGAAAAGGCAGCACTAGCCCCTCCCTCACCAACACCAGTAATGTGTCCTTCAGCAAGACCCTTCGAATCCCAGCTGCTCCAGTGTGTGTGTGTGTGTGTGTATCAGGGTCTTCCTAAAAAAAGAAAATCAATCTACCCTGAAAAAGGTTAAAAATAAGCATTAGCTGACATGTCTCAATGTTCTCTGCATGGTCTTTATCAATGGGCCTGTGTCACCATGTTTTTTTACTAAAACTTTAGATGTGAAAACAACAGACTTGGTTTTACTTTATAGTAGCAACTTTATACATCCAAATACTGAAAAGCACAATTGATAAATATTATTTGGAGTCTATGTGCCAACATGTGGCTCACAGTTTAGCTTCCGCTGCTTAAACTGTGGGATTTAAGTGTTTGAATACTTCCATCGAAAGCTTTGGCACAATCACATCCATCCAGGAGCATCCGTCACAGGGTGGCACGAAGGACAGACGAAGGGGGAGTAGTATGGCGCTTTGGGCAGAGAATCTTGTTGAAGGCCCTGCGGAAGCTGCTGTGGCAGAGCGGGTACAGGAACGGGTTAATAGCCGAGTTGAGCCACAGGAGCCAGAAGGTGACCTCATACCAGTGATGCTGGATGCACTGCCCTCTGCAGGCAGCGCGGATGATCATCAGTAGGGTGTACGGGGCCCAGCAGATGGCAAACACACACACTATGATGGCCAGGGACTTAGCAATTTTCTTATCCCTGGACAGACGGCTAGGCTGGGCAGCCCGGCTGGTTGAGGGATCGAGTTTTCCCAAACTGGGAGAAGAGGTCTGGGAATGAATGGAGCCTCTTACAGCCAGTTTCATCCCATACCCCCATTTGTGGGACAGTGGGGTACCTTCCCCCTGAGTGGAGGCGGGTTCGCTCATTTGAAGATGGAGCTGGGCCTGGAGCCTTCTTCTGCGTATGCTGAGGTAAATGCTGAGGTTAAAGAAAGCCACCGAGATGAAAGGAGAGAAGAACTCCAGCATTGAGGCACTCAGCAGGAAGTACCACGAGTAATAGAACTCCGCAAAGCACTCATCCTTTGGCACACGGCTTCTGCCCACCACCAGCTCCCAGAATATGATAGCTGGTCCATACAGGACAAAGGCTAGTACCCAGACAGCAATCATCTTGAATATGGCTTGATGACTCATGCTCTGTCTCGCACGGTAACTTACCTGCAGTAAATAAAGCACAAATGAGAAAAAAAAATTAGGTAATTGCTACATTCTCATATTAGCGTGGAAATATTCAGAGCGTAAAAATGACAGCGCAGCACTGATCTCCTGAAATAATCCAAGCATAGTGGTTTGTGTGGAGGCCGGTCTTCAACTAGACGCCAGAGTTTTAAGCCCACATCTCTACAAAACCATCCAGTCCAGTCATCCATCCAACAGTAATATCCATCTCTTGACAGATACATTTACAATTATGTGAAATCGCAGTAAATTTTGATGGAGAGACAGAACATATGGGCTCTTAATGTTTCCAACATGCAGTGCAGAAAAGCGTGTGAATGAGTGTTAAGTCAATGGAGCACCTCTCACGGCCACTTGTCTCAATTAGTCTCACATCCAATGTCCCTGTCCACATTCTTCTTCTTCTTCAGCGGGCAGCACACTTTACAACCTCTCCAGCTGCTGTGAATATGTGCCGCTGCTCTGAATCACATGAAATTAACTGCAGTTCTTCTTCAAAGAAGATGACAAATGACTCCACTTGTGTTTGCATAAATTGATTGGTATAATTCTCACCCCTGCTTCGTATAATGATGTACCACTCAACAGAGAAGAATCAGGTGTCCTCATGAATCCGACATGAATCTTTCTGTTACTATTATACTATTTCAATGACGTCTATATCTGATCTTTCATCTCTAATGCCGTGCAATTAGCGTTTTCTTAATGTGTTGACATCTCACCTAACGTGGCAAACGTGAGCATCTAATCTGACTCCATCTATTCTTTTCAAAGACAAACTTTGTCCTACTTGCTGTTGACAGTCCTTTGTCTTTCGATGTTCAGAGAGAAATGCTTTTAGGAAAATTCAGCTTGGCTGCCGGTGGGCTGTTTCTGCTGTGATTGATCTCTCCAGGTTGGAAGGACCATGGCACGGAGGAGGGTCTCTATGATCAAAGCTGGCTAATTAAAGAAGAGGGTCTCTCTCTGGTGTTATTTGTATTCATTGCTCTGATGTTAAGTGTTTGCTTGTGAAAGGAGACAGAACGTTCTCTTTGTCCACTGTGCCAACCCTCATCCCACCTTTGAGTTAACGCACATGTGTATAACGCACGGCCACCAAGCTAACGCCCAGACGAGGCCCGACAACAGGTTCAATGGGGCTGAATAAAGGGAATGTGAGCAAACTGCTACACAGGTGCCAAGACAGGCAGAAAAAAGAAACTCAACATTACTGATGGTGTATTTCAGAAAAATGTATGAAAAAAATATAGACCATGACTACAACGTGGCACATGTTAAATGTCACTGGCTTATCGACGGTGGTGAGTTTTAGTGTGTGCATGTGTATTTTCTAAAGTTGAGTCCAATCTTTGTCAGGGGGAAAGACTATAATTAGGCGTGGCACTGGGCCTGAATGGGTCAGGAACGATTAACCTCTGCAGCTGGGTACATTTGGGAGAATAAGGTGGTGCTGCCCCTGCCAATGACCTGAGAGACTCACCAGTCACAAATTAAACCACTGAGCACATGCAGTAAACATGTAGATGGCTATGAAAGCTTCAGCTTCGTGCTTCAATCGCTTCGTTTAAAGCTGAAAACAAGCATTAAAACTGATAAAGGAAGACAAAGGCGTGCACCAAACTGTAACAGGTGCTGCCGCAGCTTCGTTTGACCGTGATAACATGTGGCCACAATCCTAGATTCACTGTAAACGGCTGTGTGCGCTGGGCCAATGTTGCACTCACTGCTCTGGTGACTGACAGGAAGCGGTCGTAGCTGATGAGGACGATGCTGAAGACGGACGCAGAACAAAGCAGATAGTCCATGACCAGCCACAGCTTACACAGTCCTCGTCCCAGTGTCCATCTGCCCGTGAGGATGTAGGGGATGTAGACCGGGATGCAGAAGGCCCCTACAGAAACACTTATTTTAACTTGTGTGTAGTAATGCAGTAAAAAATAAAGTCTTTACAAATAATGTTAAAACACTCAAATGCTCTGCCCATCAACACAAACTGTTCTGCTGCTTATAACTCCATCATGGTCCTTAATAAACAATATATTAATTCATTTCAATTGTAAATACCAGCTTACAGTAATTAAATAACATTAAATGTATTTAACCTTACATGAGTGAGCAAGATAGTGACTAGTAATTGTGACAAAGGAGATCATCATGCAGGATGTTTGCAAAAACATTCAACAGGAAAGGAAGGAAGAAAGATGATAATAATCTATTACATACAGTCAAGATGCATGGTTTTTCAACGAATTTCTATGAAATTTCAGTTGCTCAGTGCATCTGTATTTGGTCACATCTGCAGCACAGGGACTCTGGCCAAAGTAACACGTCTGAACAGCGTGTTAACAAAAAGAACTGGACTTACCTACAAGAAAATCCGAAATGGCCAAATTGAGGAAGTAGTAATTGCATTGTCTCCTCAGACTCTTGTCCACTTTAAAGGCCAGAATGACCAGCGCGTTGCCCAAAACTATCACCACGACCAAAGTCACCATCATGACCATCAACAGGATGAAGACGGGTCCTGAGAAGACGAAAGTGCTCTGCACTCTGCTTGAGGAGTTGTCAAAAAAGTGCCCGCTGGAGTTAGTTGGATCCTCCGACATGGTCCTGATGGGAGGCGAAGGGCTGCGCTCGTTAAATCCTCCACAGACCGGCGCTGGAAATCCTCAGGCAGCAACAGGTGCCAGACGAGCGGCCACAGCATCCAACCCTCCCATTTATCATGTGAAAGCTTCGCCTCCCGGTTGGAAATGAACACAGTGCCCAAGGAAATCCACGAGAGAGCGCACGACGCAGCCTGGAAACGCTTCGCCTCCTTCTCCAAACGATCACTGCGTCGCACATCTGCACAGGAAGACTGTCAGGCAGCGGACAGAGGCACAGGAGACGACACACATCACCCAACAAAAGTTGCTTTGTCCAGTGAACTAGTGCAGGACCTGGCAGGAAATCTTGCTCCTGCAGCTCCTGCCCTTGATTTTTGTATTTTGTGTAAAGCTCAGCCACCCTGATAATTGTCTGAGAATCTCATTTTGAAATGATCTGGCTAAAACCAATTCAGGGAAACTTCATAATTGATTCAGAGCCACACACCAGCATGCAGGCCAGCAGCCTGCTGCCTGGAATTAACATTGAATGGGATGTGACACCAATCCAGCTCATCCCACACTGCACTGACATCAACTCTCAGCTATAAGTTAACAGATGCTCATCACTCCGGGCTTTTTTACATTTTATTTGCGTTGGTACACCTTCAGTGGTTCTCTCGCTCAAACAGTTGTCGGCCTGCCTTGTGAGAACAGTTTTACCAGTTGTAATAAAATATTAGTATTCTCCCCCGTGGCAGGCCAAAGTCCACTATAATGAATTTGTATTTTCCATGTTCTTGTGTGGCTACTTGTGTAGGTCTTATTTGCATTCTGATGCTGTCCTGTCAGTCCCCCAGCTGTGGTCCAGGAGAAATGAGAAACACTACAGAAGAGTAGAAGTGACTAAAGGAGCCCAGCTTGAATTACTGTTATTTTCTCACAAATGGAAGCACCACCATCTCTCAGAGTTAGTCACGTCACAGTTGCAACACAGGAACCAGTGCAGGCAAATAGCACACAGCAAGCGTAGGTGTTTTCAGTGCAGCTTCTTTTAGACTTTTTGCCAGTGCTGTTCACAATAAGCTCAATTAAAGTTAAAATGTCTGTTCAAATCAGCGCTTTAGAAATTTGAAGATAACTGGTTTTGCAGCTTTGCCTTAATTCATCTGTTCATTTGTGTGCTTTGACAAAAGAGAAGCGATTGAGTGCTTTGACACGTGGAAAATGTTTCATCATGATCCAGCATGTTGATTTGTGTTTGTGATTTGTACATCCTGATGGTTAATGGGACAAAATGTTGTTTTCATTTGTTCCATTAAAGAACAATAAAAATGTTTGCTTTAATGTTGAAGATTAGTTTTGAGATCAACTGGGATTTTATCGAACCCGTCTCAAAAGCTCAATCATAACTGTTTGCATCTATGAAAATGTCTTTTAAAGGTCAAACTTTGAGTTCAGTATTTAAATAGTTTGTCTGAATTAATCTAGTGATTGCAAAATTCACAGTAGTTGCAAATCTTTGCAAAAGCAAAAAAAAAACAAAAAAAAAAACACCAAGATATCATAGAACTGGTTTTGTGCCGTCATGGAAACTAACGCTTGTACAGATTTACACCAGTGCTGTGCTCCAGAGACCTTTTCAGAGAAATGTTGTTTCCTGAGGTGCGGATCACAAATTCTGCTAACGACAAATTGTAATTGTAAAAACGCTTTTCATAATAGCTAAAACATTACCAGCAACAACTCTTTGTTTCTGCCTTCACCAGACTGGAAATAATCCACGTCTAAATAAGTTCTTAAATAAGTCTAAGACATCAGCATCAATATTAAATGACTCTAAAGGTCGCACTAAGGCGTTCTTGAGAACATACTGAGAGGAAACAACCAGAGCTGGATTTATGTTAATGTAATTATGTTTGTGTAAAATATGTTCAGCTAATGCATACATATTAAACTGAATGCAAGGAAAGTGTGTCAGGGAAGCAATCAATTTGCCAGGTGCATTGTCACTGGGTTTGGAAAATCCAAGCACAGTGACTCATCTGAATATGGAGGGCACTCAGAAACAAAGCCGTGTCACAGAGGGTACACAGATGCTCTAGTGTTGCTGATTATACTGTGTCCTGCTGTGGTTCTCCATTACTCTATTACTCAAGTGTTTGTATTTCGATGCTGGGCTGCAGAACTGATGCTATCGTGCTACAACAGCGTGTCCGTCCACAGCTAAACGATGGCATGTAAGGCTCACATCCAATGTAGGGGGAATGTAGGAAAAATGTCTGCATATGTGAGCTAGACGTATCTGAGGATGAACATGAACAATGTTTGTTTATATAACAATTGAATTGACATTTCATTCTTATAGTTTCTCATTTATAAAAATAGAGATTTATTGGACAATACTGAAGTTAATATAGGTTATAAACATGGGAAACAAACTGAAAAAACAGACCAAAGAACGGCTGTTGAACCACAAGTTCTTTACCAAAACTTCAAAAAGCATTTTTGCTCATGGAGTCTTTAATGTAAAAATTTACAATTTCTTAGTTAGGCTAAATTGAAATTAAGCAAGTTTAGGTTTTATTGCACCTTCATGTCTGACAGGAAAACAGCTGAATGAAAAAGTTTGCCTCCCCTTACGTGGAAATGGCAAAAACTGTGAAACAAATAACTTTTTACATCAGCATAATATTTAATGTGCATTTAGATCTTATGTACAAACCTGGAAAAGTTTTTTTTTTTTACTGATGATGAAAGAGCATTTAACCAACACTTAAAGTTTGCATCCCCCTACATGCAGTTTCAGCTGGTACAAGCTAGTGCTCGTTTTGCCATTTCAAACTGAGTTGATGCAGACTTTCTGATAAGGCAAACTACATTCTGCCTTGTTTTGTGAAACCTGAGCATTCACATGAAAAAAAAGAAATTTGCCAAAAGACAAAGAAAAATAAAACAAACACGCAAACTAAACTGTACTTTGTACTTTTTAGAGTTGTTAGAGAGTTAAAATGAGTAACTAGTGATGCAGTTTGAAAATATTGGGCTCTTGCATTTGAAAAACAATGTTTTGTAGCAACTGTAACTCTGGCAAAAATGTTATTGTTGAATTTGTTTGGTACGCCTGCATTTCACCTAAATTGACACATTCACATCAACAGTATGAATGTAAAAATATGTCAGTTTGCTTTACTAATTAGGCATAACCTCAATGTGCTCATTGCTTCTTACTTGGCTCTGTCCAATGTCCAATTCTAAATAATGCAGGAGCTCCTGACAACCAGCCAAGTGTTTTCTAGTGCCAAATCACAAAAGAGTTTCACATGTTACTACATGTTTCACTAAATCCAGTCTGATTCCACATTGTTTTCCTCAAAATGTATTTTGTGCAAAACAAAAATCACACTTTTAACACAACCTTTACCAGATTTTCTCATTTTAGTCGAGTGTCCTGCAAAATCAAGGATGTGTCCCGCTGTAAAACAGTGATGCATCTGTGGAGAAAAAGCATGTTTCAACTGTTGAGTGCAGGGGCTGCGTCAATATGGTGGATATGGGCTAATTGCCATTTGAACATGGCAGAAATATCCCCTGGTACTCTCAGTCTTCACATCACATCAGAGCTGTCACAGTTTACATAATAAATGCTAATGATTAATGAGAGAGCTGAACTCATAGTTGGAGGGCTTCACAGCCTCACAGTCTGTTTGGCAGGGCTGCTCGCGAGATGAAGGCTGCTGGCATTTACCTTATGCTGCAGATCCACAGAAGCTCATTGAAATGCTGTGGGTGTGCCTCACCGTGACAGCATTTTGACTTGTTAAATTTTTCATCTGGTTTTCAAAAGCAGGAAGCCTGTTAATCCATGTATCACTGTACCGCACCCTCATATTCAAATGTATTAAGTGTCAGAACATCAGTGTGCTCTAATTGTTACTGTAAGCATCTGGATATTAAACAACTGGAAAGCCTGTTGTTTAGTCTAAAAGCACAGAAATTGATGGCAACAACGCCTTAATTAATTTGGCAACAATAACGTGTAATCAGTGTTTTTTGCCAAGAACAGAATGGCAAATATGTTTTTTTTATCTCAAAATTTTCTTTGCACCATGTTTCTACCACTGCAGTTTGTTTTATTTTAATCTATGGATTTTTTTGTGCTTTGCTTTAGACTTGCTGCTTCCACTGGGTTATGAACAAATAATGGTTATTGTTATGTAAATATGCACAAAAACGGTTCCAAATGAGGTTCCTACTTCAATTTCCTTGCCAAAGGTGACGAGACAAATAACAAAAGAAAGAAATAAATTGACATTTATTTTGTACGAACCCAGTATTTAAGCAATCATTTTATGCTTAAATATGTTTTAATGCTTTAATGTCCTAACACTGAGCAGTTCTAATGACAATAGCATTGTTGGAATTAACGCTAAACCTCATGATATGCATTTGAGAACATTTCAAATGAACAATACATCTGTCTGGTTATTTGCAATTGTAAAATTTGAGATGTGGCATTTGGGTCATTTCCATATTAAAAAAACAAAATAAAAGAGAAGTCAGCACTTATAGTCCAATTTGTTTCCTGAAACACATTTAGTATGAATAATGTATAGAGTACAGTACACAGTACAGTGCTGGAAAGACCCTCTACACCCACTGCATGCATGTGCTGATTGTATAATGGTAACACAATTACTGTACATAATGTTTATCAGAAATGCTGTAACAGACTGGTCTTTTTCATGCTGTAATTTTACAACACACCTAAAATCCAATTTTGCTCTGGCTTGAATAAGCTTTTACTAGCGTGTTCCACACCACAGTTAAGCATGCCACATGTCGGATTCAAAAAGAGAACAGGATTATGAATCTGTGCTTATTAAGTGAACTATCCACTGAGCTCATGCTGCATCATGGAATACAGTGGACTCATGGGGCTTTATTATGGGCTATTATCTTCATAATAGTTATTTTAAAAAAATATATGTGAAAAAAGTCACAGTGTGTAAATGGAGCAACTTTTGAGACCTGCTTCTTTTGGAGCCAACGGTTTGATGAGCGGTCAAATATAACCCTCGTCTTTAAACAGCTCAATGTGAAGGGAATACATGCTGTACTTTTTCCCTGCTACCTTTCCCTCGCTCGCTGTCTCACTCTGTCTGCGTGTCCCTGAAATGTCCCTGCTGGGGATTCTATCTCCTGGTTCCTTTTGAAGCAGTGGCCTCTCTTTGCCTCCATTATCTTGTAATTTGTGAGGGATTACGCTCTGGAGCACACACAGTCCACCCCGTTGCTTAAGAACTGTGACAGCTTACAATAATTGGCATAGTAATTAGCAGGAACTAGCCCAGTGTGCTTCTTTCCCTCACTAGACCTGATTTGATGAATATGGTTTGATTAATGTCGGCAGTGGTGTTTCCATATCTTTTAAACCGTTGAAATTAACCATGTCACTGATTTGGCAAAGAGGGGATTGATTGATATATGGTGACAAGTGACCAGTGGAGGTGACTGTTTTTCGAAAGATGAGGAGAAAACCTGCATTCAATCAGGACACTGAGAGCGTTTTATTCAAGTGTTTGACCAGTGTAGGCAACCGTAATTACAAAAAGATCAATACAAACATCCCTGGAGTGTGAAGCAAATTATGATCAGCTCAACCATAATGACTTAAAAAGACCACCTTTAACCCCTGATTCATTTCTCAATTGATGGAGGCAGCGAGTCCAGAATAAGAATAAAAGCAAGCCACAAATTACAGCAAGATATGACTGAAAATTAAAAGGAAGCTGTGAAGTGGATTTTTCTTGCCCCTCAATAGGAAGATCCACTCTTCTGTCTAATAAACAGGTGAGAGAGCTAAAATTAAGTCCATTTTGTCCCTAATAGTCAACAACATCATAGTTGCTTTAACAGTCATAACCAAAAAATAATGGTGCTGTAATTAAAGGTGCTTGAACATATCAATAAGCATATTTACATTTTTTCAGGTTATAAGCATCTTTTTAACATGTAAATTTCCCTGTCCGTTTGATCAGTAAAAGATTACCTTACTTTACCTTTGTTCACCACATCCTGGAAACAGCGTATGAACTTGGAAATAAACCCGATTGCAAACATTATTCTAAATATAAGTTGCATTCCTATTATCACTCAGAGCAGTTTTTCTTTGTTTGACACAATTGTCCCAACCATTCCGCATCTTCAATTAGGCAGCAGTTTTGGCCTAATTAGAGTTCTGCTGGTTATCTCGTGTTGTTTTGAAAGCTCAAATAACAAAGTACCGATTTGCAGACTCATTTCACAGCTGGCAGATGCAGCTGTGACTATACAAACTCAAGTGACCCATCTTTGTAGCATTGTTTGTGCAGCCAATTGAGTCACTTCAGCATTCAAATTCTATTGCGTTAGAGTTTACACTAGTGTTGTCTGTTATTAAGTGTCCTGGTCTACACATCCTCTCAAAAAACACGTCTTTTCTCACAAGTGAGTCATCTTTGAAGTCCTCTCTGACATGCACTTTCATTACAGCGTCGCCTCCTGTCATCCTCCCTGCCAGATATGCACGTGCCTCGGGGGAGCTAACTGCTTGAAATAAGTGAGGCCTTTAAAGCCACACACAGCGAACTGACCTTCAGTACCTCAAAATGTCTGCAGCTACAGTTTTCTAGTTAGAATAATAAAGTCCAAAATGTCTGGGATGAATGACCTTTAAATGACAAGTATGGTACAATTAAGGGTAAAGGGTTCACATGTGGTTGTGATGTGCATGTGCGTGATGCGAGATTCTTCACAAACATTATTTTGTCTTTTTCACTATAATGTATGTGGACGTCACCTGGTGCAGTGAATGCTTCCATCTAGTGTACAAATGAAGAATTAGGTTGTGTTGGAGGGTCAAAATACAGTATGTCACTTTTTTCCTTTTTCATACTATAACATTATCTTAACGTGAACAGGTGCTGTCCAATTCTCCTGTGATCTGATTTGCTTCCCAGTGTTTTAAGGCACGTCTCGCCCCTTCAACAAAGCAGGGAATATTAGTTATTTTGAGGCTCATGCCAACCCTAAATTCAGATGCATAAATTAGCTTTGCTGAAGTCAGGACCAGTAGAATTTTTGATTTACTATGGTTTTCATAATGCAGAAAGTCCATTAATGTGATTACAGAAAGCAGAGATGTCGACTCAAGGCGGTTATACACACTAACACTGGTAGAATTAAAGTACTGTAGTATACTGCCTGGACAAAACAAGTCCTGGATTTAACTCAGCAAATAGGTCAGAGCCTTCCACTAGATAATTACTGAAGTGATTGATACTGTATGTCTCAGCCGGCAACAGGTAATTCAGGTCTAACTAATGCAATAAGTAGCTGACTACCTGAATATAATGAAGGATTAGGAGTTGAATTAATGGATTTTTTCGCTCCCTGATGGCATGGGCATTTTTCAAGATGACAATGCCAGGATTCGTCTGGCTTAGATTGTGAAAGAGACATCATTTTCACACATGGATCGGCCCCACTGCGAGTCTCTGGGACGTGCTTTATGCATGGACGTGCTCTGACTCTCCCATTATCAACACACAAGATCGGAGTGAAAAATAAGTGCAATTCACGGCAGAAATGAATTTCATTTTTGAATGCGTGCTGCAATCAGTGCTAGAGACGGTCCAACAAAATGACTGAATGTGTGTGACGTGAATTTATATGACTTTGTGTTATGTCTGTGCACAGTGACAGTGAAGGTTCTTGCATCTTTTTTTGTTTTTATTTTTATTTATCTTTTTTTTCTGGGGGGGGGGGTAGTAATCAGCTACGTCCCTGCCCACCGTTCAACAGCTGCCCGGTCACGTGACTGTCAGCTGATAGAAATGATCAGGTTTCACCTGTGAAGTGTGAGGGGGCTTCCGGCTCTAAACCAGGGTCCGTGAAAGTGTGGTGTGCTAATATGTCCATGCCCGTAAGTCTCAAATTGTTACTTTAGCTTTAATTTAAACTTAATATTGTTATGGTATATGTGCCCAACACGTGCGCCCGTCGCGTAGTTGGTTTTACGTCTTAAACTCCATATCCCATCAGGCTTTGCGTTAACCCAAAGAAAACAAATATAGCAGCGAGCGCGTGGACGAGCTACTCAACCTTTTAACTAGAGAACGAGAAAATGTGGCTTCGTTTGTCTCTGTCTAATTGCTTTTCTATTAAATATTTTCTATAACAGTGATAAATGGGAGAAAGGAAGTTGTGATGGACACACACACACTTGAGGAGCAGCTTCTCCTCTTTGCCAAAGAGGGAAACTGTTCTCATATTCAGAGGCTCCTTCAGGTGAGACTTGACCAAAGCAGCTCCTATGACATCAACTGCAGGTGTAAGTAGAACTTTTATTCCGCAGACTAACACGAGCGTAAGTAGACGTGGAGGAGACTGTTCATTTTCCTCTGTGTGTCACTGCAGCAAAGTGTAAAGACAGTTCCGGATGGACGGCCCTCCACCTGGCCTGCTACTCTGGACACGGCGACGTCGTGGAGGAGTTACTCAAGGTGAGAGCCGAACATGACGTGAC
Source organism: Channa striata (assembly GCA_033026295.1). NCBI lineage: Eukaryota > Metazoa > Chordata > Actinopteri > Anabantiformes > Channidae > Channa > Channa striata. The sequence continues at coordinate 10,316,786 of CM065185.1, read as the reverse complement.
CTTAGTCTGTGCTCTGCCCCGAGTAACTATGTGACATGGATTCGCAGGCAGGCTCTCATGTGAATTTGCAGAACGACATGGGCGACACACCTCTACACATGGCAGCCAGCACCGGCAGAAAGGTAGAAGAGGGGAAATACACCTGCCTGCATCTCATCCGTAATAACAAATCCTCTCTGTACTGTCACATGCTTTATTGTCAGCCAGAGCTACTGTCATAGACTCCACAAGCTTCTGTTTCCTCCCCTTAGAAGTGTTTGACTGATGCCAAGCTTTTCATTTTTTTATATATATATTTTTTTGTTTTATTTGCTTTACTGTGGACCCTGAAGGAGATCGTTCTGTTGCTGCTGCGGTATGATGCCTCTGCCAAGATAATCAATGGAACAGCTCAAATCCCTAAAGACGTCACAGAGGATGATGAAATCATTACAATGCTGGAGGGTATGAAATGATGGGAATATTTGCTGATGGCTTCTCGTTGCTGTAGATCGTCTGCCCTTGTTCTGAAATAGCACTGGGTTTGTGCAGCTGCAGAGAGAAGGGAGAACAGGCGGAAGGAGGAGAAGCTTCTGGAAGCCGCCAGAGAGGGTTACATCTCTACTCTGTGTGAATTGGTTAGTGGATATCTAACAGTTAAAGTTATATAATTCACACATCTAATCTTACATTTATTGGCACATGTTGCATTTCTGCTGTATATCAGCTACATGATCCATTTTATCCAGCACCATTCAACAGGATTTTCATTGTATTAGTTTTCAGGTGAAACAAAGTAGAAATCAAACATAAAAGTTATAAGAAACCTGCTATATTTACATTTTTTTTTCAAAGCTAGTGCAGTTTGGAGGAAAGAGTAATAAAACAGGTGTGTAACTGTTGTTCTCTTCAGCTTTAAGTTGTTTTCTGTTCTTCAGCTCAGTGGAGAGGACGCTCCAGATATTCACTGCAGGGATTCAGTGGGAAACACGCCCTTACACTGTGCAGCCTACAGGGGGCAGAAGCAATGCATTATAAAACTGCTCAAGTCTGGTGGCAGCTCCGTTATCAAAAACAACAATGGTATATCACTTTATTATCCCATGTCATTATTCTGACACCTGTGATGGCTTTCACAACTTATTTGCAAACCTGCTTGGCACTGATATTCATCAGTATATTCCATATTCTGCTAGGCAGTGTCTAAAGGTTCATAAAAACTTACTGCTGATACTGTTGCAGACCAGACACCAATGGACCTGGTCCGTACTGAGGAGCTAAGACAGGTTCTAGCAGCGTATCAAGACAAGGTACGTATAGATAACTTGGATGCAATCATAATTCTATTTCAATTGGTAGGTGTTTATATGCATTAAAAATATGTTTTGTTCTAATCTAAAATTGAATGCATGTAGTGAGCCAGTGTGTTGGTCTGGTGAACTGTACTAAAGCTAGAGACAACAACTTCATACCAGACTGCTAATAAATTTGGTATTTGATTTATGGTCCACAAAGATGATCATCTAGCACCACCACTGGGGCAAGACTTGGCTAGGAAAAATAAAAAATTAATGAACACTGAAACCGTGAAATTTACTGACCTCTTACATGTTTCCCAGAGGATTACATGCCAATTTTGGGCACTCAAACTAATAACTTCATTTTTAGTACTAAAAGTCAGCACATGGTGTGTTAGGCACTTTAATCGTAGACTGGGTGTTTGCGTTTGCTGTTCTCAATCTGGTCTATACATGGGTGCCACAGCCATCAGTCTGCATTGTCTATTTTATTAATCTTTGCACGTGTTCACCTTAGGTCTGTCGACTGTGGAGGAAAAACCTCGTCAGCAGGCCTCGCTCTTGTTTGGATGTCTGAAAATTCTTCATTGTATTATCGCACTGTAAAGGAAAAAGATGGTTTATAACAAAGCTATAGTAAATTAAAATTTTATTACTGACATCCTAAAATAAGCAGGTTTTATTGTAAAAGAAACTGTGGTTGTGGGTTCACCAAACAACTTGTTGGCACAGTCAGTCATGAACCATCTAAAGACAAGACTGAGCTGAGAATGACATTTTCTTTTCTCCCCCAAACAAAGGATGTCAGCAGTGAGGTGAAGAAGATCGAGGGCCCTCTTTGGAAGGTACGCAGATGTTGAAGGCTTTTTTCATGTGGTATATCTTTTTTTCTGATATTTCTGGCAGATGGTGACTTCTTTTCACACACACACTTTACTTTATAGTCACTTCAGATCAGTGTTTTTTCTCTGTCTTAAGCATCTGAGAAGTGATTTGTTTATATGGCAACATTTTGAAAATTTTAAAGAAAGAAAATGTCACTTCTAAATGCACCAATCGCCCATAAGATTATAACCACGGAGAGGCAAAGTGGAAATGCAGCGTGATGCTGTGGGCTTGTTTTTAATGAGAAACCTTGGGTCCTGCCTTTCTTGTGGATGTTACTTTGATATGTACCACCTTCCTAAACATTGTTGCTGACCATGTACACCCCTTCATCAGAACAGAATACCCTGATGGCCTCGTTGAGCAGGACATTGCAGCCTGCCAAGTTGCAAAAAATGGTCCAAGAAGCAATTGAGGAACAAAGCAACTAGGTTGAGCTTTTGAACTGGCCACCAAATTTTCCAGATCTCAATAAGTTGAGCATCTGTGATATGAACTGCAGAAATAGGGCGGCTGTAGCTCAGTTGGTAAGGCAGGGTCAGTGGTTCGATCCTCGGTCCCTCCTTGCTGCATGTGGAAGTGTCCTTGGGCAAGACACTGAACCCTTAGTTGCTCCCAGTGGGCCAGATGAGCACCTTGCATGGCAGCCATCGCTATCGTCTGTGTGTGTACTAAATTACTCTGTAAGTCGCTTTGGATAAAAGCGTCTGCCAAATGACTAAATGTAAATAATTCGGATCCATTGCGGCCCTATGTCGCAATCTCCAGGACATCAAGGATCAGCTACTGAGCGCTCGGTGCCCGATATCACAGCATACCCTGTGAAGTCTAATGGAGTCCATGCAAAGGGTCAGGGCTGTTAGAGCATGGAAAAGGGGGACATACGCAATATTAGGCACGTGGTTATAATGCTTTGGCTTATCTGTGTACTAGTTGGTGTCTTTTTACTACTGACTTGCCCTATCTGTGACAGAGCTCACGTTTTCTTGGATGGCGGTCCCACTGGGTGGTAATTGAGAATGGGACAGTCTCCTGGTACCCCAAACAGTGAGTTAACTTTATCTGAATCCAGTTTCCAAAGCTATAAATGTAGTACAGGCAGGTATGTGATTAAAGTTTCTCTCCTATTACTGCAGCGTTTTGTGTGTGTTTTGTGTCTGTGTGATCTTTCATCTGTCTTTGTGTAGGGCTGATGCAGTAGCTGGTGTCAAAAAACAGGGCTGCAAGTCTCTAACACAAGCCTACTGCATGGTAAGTAGTTAAACATCATATCTGCTGAAGTCCTCTCATGTTTCAGATCACACTCCCTTTGTACCGTCACATCTACTGCGGACGGCTGATTTGTAGTTTGTCTTTGCAGGTGAAACCTTGGGATCATTGTTTCTTCATGCTCAGGTGCTTTGATGGCACTGTGCATTCTTTTAAAGTCTCCTCGAAGGTGGATTCAGTGGCAACAAGAAAAGTGAGATTTGTCTTAATACCCCCATTTTCATGAGCTAAATGTATTTAGGGGGGATTTTCTGAATGCATCTGCATAGGTAGACAAATGTGTAAATACTGCTGGTATTTGTCCTTATAGAAATGGTTGGATGCTTTTGAGGCACATTCATCATACAGCACTCGCCAGTGTTTCCAAGAACAGATTATCAGTGATGAAGACGGTGGTGATGGTGTGGCAGGGGCAAACTTGACACAAGCCCTTCAGGTAAACTAGAGTTTCATGTATTAAAATTCAGTGTTTTGTTTAGCGAAGAAAAAATCTGCTGATGTGTTTTTGTTGTAAATTTGTTTGCTTATTTTCTTCTACAAAGCCCTAGTTTAAGTTTCTGTACTGCTGCAGGCAGCTGGTGCTTGCCAGCAGAAGTTGGAGGGTGAAGTTTCTATATTTCAATCCATGGTGAAAAATGAGGATAATTTTGGTAAGTGTGCTTGACTTTGTCTCATACAAATGCAAAAAAAACAAACACATTTGACTTTTTAATTTTCCTGATTTATATTTGTTGTTGTGAATAAACAATAAGCATAGGAAATTTACCATTAACATATTAACAAGCATTTATTACTTTGACCTTTTTTATTTTAAATATTTCAAATGCAGCCTTTTACATGAACTTATGATCAGACAGCAGTATTTCTTTAATAAGGACAATTAGCTTAAAAAGTCATAGAATTCAAATTAAAGAAGATAATATGCATTAAATTGACACAAATGACACAAAAAAGTGCTAAACCCATAATTAGAGAAATATTTAAGATGCTGCAGACAAAGCACCTGCTTATGAATGTTTATCTTCAATAACTTACGCAATCATTATTTCAAGTTGGGAAATTGAACCAGTTAAGATTCTCCATTCCCGTATATTTTGGACCCAACTTCTTCTTATCATCATTACCTGTTGAAAGAAAAAATAAATTATTAACAATTTGGACTCTGACAGAGAGAAGCTGAGTGTCACTGCAGGGCTCTTTGCCTCTGTCCATCTTGAGATGTTGATTGTGTGACAATCAAATGATGCATCATAAAAGAGTGAAAGTATCAACTACCACACGGACCAACCCGGCCTTTTCAAAATAGCAAGAGAGTCAGTAAAATTACCTGGTTCAGAGCTTATTTTTTGTCATTCCCGTTTATTGTGCATAGCTATATTTGCATCTTATGCTGCATTTATGAGCTAATACCAATATTTGCTTCTAATGTCATGTCTACAATGGAAATGGGTCTCATAAAAAAAAATGTTGGTGTGTTTTATAATCATTTTACCCAACTTAAGTGGGTTATCACGAAAAAATGGTTGTCGCTTTCCTATAAACTGTAATCACTCTAAATTAAAACCTTTCTGATCTATCTGTTAATCTATTAATTGATGATAAGTATATTCACCAATTATGAAATGTATTTATCATGTATATATTAATATAAATGCAATTATTTACTATTTTCACTACTAAACTACCATGTTTACATATTTTACTTATTTTCCAAGCATTGGCTGCTCCTCTTCTGTTGAAAGCCAAAGAGACCAGTGAGCTCTCCAGTGAAACCTGTGCTGCTCTCCATCTGTGCCTCGAACTGATGTCAAAGCAAGAAGAGGTCAGGAAAAATCCTCGCCCCAGTTAAGCCTGCATCTACATGTTGTTCTTGGCAAATAACAAACACATTTCTTAGATTTTCCACCACTTGAACTTTTCTCCCACATATGTAAGTGCAGTTAAAAAGCACAAAGGCTTTGCCCAGTTTTGTGTAATAATATATGTTGATGTAATGTTTGTTGTGAAAGGCTTCACCCTGTGAAGCAAGATGCGCGTCACACACCAAATTTAATCAAGTAACATCGTATTTTTTTTGTTTTTTGATTGGATGCAACTCACGGAGTCTGTTTGAACCTTATTGATTCCTGTGCCCATGTGCTCCGCTCCTGCTGGTTGAATAAATTATATTCGCTGATTACAAAATCCTCATGCTCCCCCCACTCTTACGTTAGCTCCTTCATACCAATCAGATGTGAATTTCATGTGTACGTGTGTGTCTCGTCCACCTGTCCTAGTGGCGGTACTGTGCCCTTGGGAAGAATGCAAGCGTGTGGTAATCAGTGGCATGTTTATAGGGAGGACACGGACTAGATCCGCTTTTATGCTTAGCTCTGCATTCAGCTTGCAGATCAGGGTAGATGCACACAGACCTCGTTGGAGTTGGATCCACACACTCCCGCTCTAGGGGAAAGAGCTGTGCATTGAGCGAGGGAAGTCAAGCGCGTGCATATTCACAGGCTCAGCTGGAGATACACGCTTTCACCTTCACACAGGAAAAATATACTCTTACACGCACACATTCAAATGCCAGAGCATCCAAAAACAGGAGAAAGACGGGACTCTGACGATCGTTTCATTTAGAATCTGCACAGGTACAGACCTATTTGTTTTTGTATTATATTCTCTGTTTTCTGCCTTTTTATTAAATCATCAGCTACACAACTGTGTGTTTGCAGTGGGTGGAACCCATATGACTTAGTGAAAGGTGCTTGAAGGTTCACATTGAGTGGATTTGTTGAGGTGTGTTTTAGTGCTTCATTGAACTGAATATTGAAAGTGTTGTCATGAGCGAAAGCTATTCATCAGTATGCACAGGTCATTACTACGCTTTTACTGATCTGAATTCAGAGCGTGACATGAGCATGTGTTACATAGCTCATTGCATCTTTGTAATGAGATCATCTTATAATGCAATGAATTCTTTCAAAGTAAGCGCATTAAGAAGTATAGATTGAAGTACATGGAGGAGTTATTTGGTGCCACTTGAAGTTTAATTTTTAAGATATAATTGTGGGTTTTACATTTTAAAAGGGGTTGTTTTTCTATACTAACAAAAAACCAAGTGGTCTTTTTTGTCTCGTTACCGGTTTATTTCAAGTTGGAACTTTGGCAGAGTATCAAAGTAAAACGAGTCATTGCTGATTACATTATGCTGTTTTACAGATCTTATTGCAAAGCTAATTATCTGCATATGAAGACACACCTACAGACTTAAGGATCGGTATTAGTTTTGTATAATAAGGTAAACATAATCAAATTAATTTTACATCAGATACAAAGAGAGTCTGCTTTGAAAGTCAACTGATGCAAAACGTTGCCTGATTGGAGCATGTTTACACAATCACGTGTGTACTGCCACAGGATATTATTTTTGTAAGAATTAGCAACAGCTGTTGCCCTGTCAAAAGACATTATCCAGTATTTATATCACATAGAGGTTGAGGACATTTCTTGCAATCTCCACACCTGAGAAATATTCAATTTCACAATGATGGCCACTGAATTAATTTCTGACAATCAGATTTATTAATAAGAGAAAAATGCATTAACAACTAACATCCACTAGTCTCCCACTAAGCCGTTTCTGCTGCTACATATACTAACTGGATTATATTCCCTACAGCTGAGAGTGGCTACATTAGGCAGTATTAACTCTAATCCACATTCCCATTGTTCTGGTACACATACCTCTGTTGCGGCCACTTACACATTTGTTTTCTACCGTACATATAACATAAAGTAGTCACGTGCTGCTGCTGCTGTAATTGTGCTTTGGTGTCTGGGCAGCTAAGTAATAGAGAAGCATAATTCATAGCTCCCGAGGTTTGGCAGCAATTACAGTATTGCCCTTCAGCAGAGTGGATGTGGTCTGACCCATTTCAGCTGCTACTGCAAAATTAAAGTGTGCAAGTGAGAGTGCCACATACAATACGAGGCCGGTTGGTAGCAGCTTCCTTACCTGACAACAAAACAGAGACTTACAGCATGAAAGCAGTTTTTTTTTTGCACGTCTTTTGTGTTATTCATAATTTTGTCAACAGTCTGGAAGGATGCAGATTGCCTCTCAGTCCTTTAGGGATTGGCGAGCACTTAAGAGACTTCATTACGCATCAGCTAAATTTCCTTCACAAGTAAAATTATTTTTAAATTGCTCAGCTTCCTTTCACCTTCCATTCACGTGAAGTTTGATATACAGTTACACGTATTAAAGAATGTTGTAAAGACCTTCATAAACCTTTCCCCGGAGATTTGCTTTTCCCTCAACAGAGGAAGCACATTTTAGAACAAAGTAAAATATCTTCCCTTTGGGGTGTTGGCCAAGGAGAAGCATCCCTCCCAGGCTTCAGCAAACAGCTACAGCACACAGCCTCAGCAGGGCTTAAAATAGCTGCGTTTGTGCTCAGGCTAGAGGATGCAGTGAGAACGAACGAGCTGGCTGGGATAGTTACACAACAAATGTTCTGTTCCTGGATGGGCTCTTAAGCCAAGTGCCTGAGACAGGGAAGCCAACCATTCAAAAATAGGCTCATGTGAAGTGTGTTTCTCAGCCTAGAATTGAACATCCACATTGCATATCTATTTATATACAGAGTATGACCAAGATGGATTAAACGGCACAGCAGGTGTGATGAGAGCACGAGTAAAGGTGTGAAGTTTGTCACAGGCAGCTGTTGAACCTCCTGTAAAAGAAGCTGCTTACAGTATGAACATCATGACCCGAACATGAAGCAGCTTTCAACTCCTACCCTCACCCAAGCAAAGAGTAAAAACTTAGCACCCTGACCCAGTCTTGTATCTGCTTAGGAAAAGCCGCTGTGGCTCACCTCACCCAGGTTAAACCACGGTGGATTTTTTTTTTAACAGGGTTGCCAGAGTTCAATGTTAAAATACGTTTTGAACGATGTTTGGGTGGTTTTGTAGTGTTGTTCCAACACCCCAAAACATTTTACCTGTATCCACACACTCCTCCTAATGTGTTATTGGCAAAATTATTTGAGATCTGTAAAGGTCATGAATGTGAGCTCAAATACGTTAATGGTAGCTTTGAATATTATGGGTTGTATTTCCCTGTCTGCATTAGAATCTGATGTTGTTGCAAATTATCATCGTCTCACCGTCTCCTTTAAGTGTGTGTATAATGAAATTTTGCTGAGTCAAGTCTGGGGCACAAAACAAATGAGGTCTGCAGAATGCGTATTTTCATAAAGTCCATACTGTAAGGGACTTTTACAGTGCAGTGGTGTTAGGGTGGTCCAGTTAACCATGCAACCACTGGAATTAATACATTATACTTAATTTGTAAAACCACATCCTTGTTTACTCATCTGAAAAGACTAATCAGTATTTCACACATCATGAAAATTTCACCTTTGCAGTATTTTTTGACGTTGTTGATTACATAAATCTCAGGAGTCTGAAACTTTCCCACACTATTAACGTATAGCCACACGTCTCAAAGGGAAATGGGTGAGTCACAGATTACACTTGATTACAAGTGTAAATTATAACCCACCAGTTGCACGTCTGCACACGTTTGAACATGGCTGAGGCTGAACTTTTCATCCCTAATAGAAAGACATTGCCCTTGCTTTGCATTCTCAGATTTAGAGGGTAATTTACAAGCTCCTGTTTCTCCACTGGCTTCCTCAAGGTGACTCCCAGGGTTTAATTCTGTGTGGTTAAAGCTGTGCTATTTCATGACCAGTGCACTTTTTTGCTTTGTGAAAGCTTTTTGTCAGAATGCAATTTAGTATTTAAATTAGTTATCTACATTTTAAAGATTTTATTTATTAGAAGATTTGTTACTGCCATTATCTGATTCATGGTGAGTGTGTATTTTTAGTTTTTGGTTTTCCGTTTAGTAATGGATGCACAGCAGTGTCAAGCAATAGGAAACGCTGATCTGGTCTGTCCCACAGTAGCAAAGCTCAGGTTGCTCTGAAAGTTGCTCTGACACTGGGGTGTTTGATTCCAACTGGTGGAAACTAGATCTGTATGCAGGGTTAAAATAAGCACCTAGCATCTAACCTGCAAAGGTATAAATGTTTTGGAAGCTACAGATCCACATCAATACCTTTTTTATATGGCTCTAACCATCAGTCACATATTTGCCAGCGACACCATCGGCACTTGTCTCATTGATCAGAAACGTTGATTAAATATTTGACAGCTGGTGTGTTCCCATGTGTCTTATTTGTCTGCTGGACCTGTGCTTGCAGGTGTGGAGCCTGAAGTTAGAGCAAGAGCTAGAGAAGAACAAAGCTCTGACGGAGGCTCTGCAGACATTAGCAACTGAGCACCATGAACTCAAGCAGTCCCTGAGTAAGAGCAGGAGGTTGTCTACCCTCAGTACCCTCACTGAAGATGACTTCTATGATGCTCTGTCAGGTCAGCAGCACCTCTGTCCACAGTTACTGAAGTTATCGAGAAGTTATACATTGTGTAAAATGCATTGTGATTTAAGTTGTGTTCTTTCCCCATTGCAAAGATTTCCCTTAGGAAACCGAGTGAGTGGACTTGTTGTATAGTGGTACAGTAGAGCGGTGGAGTTTTATTTGTGTTGGAGATATGATAAACATTGCTACTGTTGGTTTCACTCACACTGTTCCACTAACTGGTGGCAGGAAAACACAAAGAAGCATTGCAATGCAGCAACAAGAGAAACAAAGACAAAGCAATAAACCAGGGCAAGATCACAAATACGGTTGTGTACGTTGCAAAAAATCTTTAAACAAATCTGCCCTGCAAATGTTTTGTGAGAAAGAAAATGTGCTCAGCATTTTAGAACTAGTTTAGATGTATGTTTTATTTCAGCTTTGGTTGCAAAGTAGATTTCAGCCTTACTTTTACAATAACCATAACAAATATGATTAACGAAGACATTGGTACTGTGTGTGTGTGTGTGTGTGTGTGTGTGTGTAAAGTTGTACCCAATGACAGTCTATTAACATACACTCTGAAATTGCCCTGAGAGTATTGCCAGTGTCCTCTTCATTTTAACTCAAGGGTAATAAGCTCATGTTTAGTCTGATTTCAAATTCTTGCAGTTTCTTAATAAATATATTCTAATAAATGATCAGATGTTTGTCCTGAAACTAGATACATGGAACTAATTAAATACAAAACTCACAAAAAACAAACTTAAGGTTGGATTTGATGAGTGAATACAGGTAATGTTTTATTATTTTATTTCGATTGGGTTCTGTTTATTCTGCCATAGGGATTTTTTAATTTTTTATTTTGTTCATTTATGCAGAAGAACTGAAAAATTTTAGGGGCTCCCAAAATATTACAAGTGCCACTGAACAGTTCTCTTTCACCGTGAATAAATACCACGCTACTCTCCTTCCTTTTGTAGCGTGTGACGAAACCTGTAATGTCACAGATAGTGTCGTTTAGAGGAGGAGTAGAATTCAGGAAGCACAAAGCAAACAATGTTGAAATGAAGCCTCTGATTGGAACATAATCCTCAGGTGGGGCTCGGCAGCCAGCAGGGAGGGGGAGGTTGAAAAAGAACTCAAACGCAGATGCTTATTTGCTGACTGTATTCTGTGGAGGCTGCAGCGATCTGAGCCAGCCACTCGAACCTGTCCGTGCGTCAATGTGTGTCAGCTGGAGAGTGTTTGGCATGACCTGGCATCTGCCCCCTGTGCTCATCCCACAGAGTCCGAGTCGGAGTTCTCTGTGAGCGGCTTCCTGTCTGTGGCCAGTCACTCCTGTGAAGAGGACGAGGGGAGAGACACTCCCCTTCTCAGCAGCCTCTGCCATCCCAGCACACTCAGCGGGCCTACCGGAATGTCAGGGGAGGGTAACCATGGCAACCAGTCGGCCCAGTACAACGGAGTCCAGAGGCCCAGGTGGGACACGATCCAGTTATGATGTCATGCTTGTTTACTGACTTAAATGATGGAAATGAGACAGGTGGAAATACAAAGACATCCGTGCTGAGTGATCTCCAAACAACCTGTGCACTGCTGCACACAAGCCGGCTTTGGTTATCACCGCTGGCAGCGGCGTTTAGCAAAATATAACTTGCCGTAACTTCAAAAGTAGCTTAAATATAAGTTGCACACGTGAATTGTCAGTATGAGTGTCAGATGGCAGGTTGCACACTCGATCAGCATTCAGATCGGTCAGCGAATGGCAGCGGTGGTGTAATAGGATCGCACCTTTCCACTGCATCCTGTTGATGTGGTGAGGTGTTTTTCTTTGAACACCCAGTCCACAGAGAATAGCCTGCTTTGTTTTTCCTGCAGATCCAACTCTACAAGCAAACAGCCAACTTAGTTTTTGCCGCTTCGCTTTTGAAGATTTGACAGTCTCTTTCATTTCCATGGATGCTGATTCTGGCGTGGCCTCTTGTCCTTAATCCAACAAGTGATCCATGAATTATTTAGCATATGCTGGCTCGCAGTAGCAGTTGGAGAAAGGGGGAATGGCTGGCTTTGTGTGGATATGTGGGGGCTTGCGTGCTGTGCCTTAAAAATTAATGAGGCGTCTGTTTATTTGGAATGACCACTATCATTCAAAGATCCTGTATGTCCTGTCCCTCGTTGCCTGTACAGTTATTTAAAAACTTCTCACATAATATAGGAAAAGGTACTGAAAAGATTCTACAATAAATCTTAAAGCTTAACTTAAGATGGTGTTGGATGCTAGAAATATTTGCTTCAAAATATTGTTTTAGTCTGTTGTATAATCCACTTATGCAGGCGGTTTGTGCTTTTTAGCTTTCAGTTGTGCCGAAAAAATATTTTATCTACTCTTTTTCTTGAAAAGGTGAAATTTGTTAATGAGTATTTTTGACTATTCTGAGGTGTTTAGGCAGCATTTTAGCTAAATATGTGCATTTCAAACATTTCAGATTTTTACCTACAGGTCCAGTCATATTTAGACTTTAGAATGAATTCTTCTCTGCCAAAATATATTTTGAAGCAGAAGTTTATGAAACACTAACTAGGCCAGAAGTATATTCTGCCATGCATCACTGCTCTGCTTATTCTACAGATGGAGCAAAGCCCCCACTCGCTACCTCTGTTGATTTAGCTGAAGTAAGCTTTTATTTGTGTGGCTGTTTGAGCACTCCTTTCCAAACAAGAACACCATCTGCCTGCAGCCAGCACACCTGTAAAACCCGGAACGCTGGAGCTGTCCACACAACGAAATAAAAGCCCGAGACAGACTGAGTTTAGTCAAGCAGCATGATGTAGGCATATTTAGAATATTTAAAGGGAATGCAAATCTAATTATTTTGTTTTTGAGAGAAAGTTGGCATACAGATCAAAACATGTAAGGATTGCATCCTGTAACCAGCCTTGGGACCAACACACATGCAGTTGCGCATCCATTCATGGTTATTACATGAGATTTGACCAGCTGAAAGCTCAGTTTCTCACAGGCGTCAGGTGACACTGTTTCCAAATGCTGGGTCAAGCTACAGTACGTTGTCTGCTCTTCAGCTTTTCAGCTGCCGAAGAACGTGCAGATAAAATAAAGATTTGAATGTGTGCTTTACCCAGCGCTGTGTGCTTGATGCCATAATAGAAATGTAAATAATTCTGAGTGATGACGAGACCACATCACGTGCTCTGAGGCATCTGTGTTTGCCTGCTATAGATTGCACACTGAATAAACAATTGAATTAATGAGCTGAAAGTGTGTAGTGTTCGCAGACATGTTGGCACGTGATATGGACATAGATATCATGTACAAATTCTCTTCTTTAATTCCTTTTCGCTGCGTGTCTTTCCACAGAACATCTTTACCAGCTCCCATGTTCTCCAGGAACGATGTCAGCATCTGGAGCATCCTGAAAAAATGCATAGGCATGGTGAGCCCAGACTGTCGTCTTTAAATGGATTAGCCTTGAATTTGCTGTTTGGGAAGAATACATGCTGATGCGAGCGTTTGTTCTAAAGTAGGCTTGTTGAGTAAGGACTAAAGTCAGTAATTGTGATGAATCAGTTTTGCACTTGCTCATTATCTTTACTATTAAGGACTGTCATTAGTATCAGTGTCCTGGAGTCTTAAGGGATCTTATTCCTCACTCAAGCTCCTGTCTGGATTTAATTCAATACAATTATTAATGATTTATTTCTCAGCTAAATGTGGCTAAGAACTAATTGTTAGAAGGCTAAACATGCACTCAGTATACAGATGCACATAGGGTGTGTGTCTGCATCTGGTTATCGCGCAGAAGCACGTCAACAAATTGTTTTCTTTTTTCTATCTGCTTTATTGCAACATTCTTTAGTTGTTACGTTTCAGGGATTTCTTCCTTCAGTCTTTTTAACAGGTGAAATGCACGATCAGTTGGGTTAGGGTCTGGTGACTTTCTGCAAAGTTTGGCTTTTAGTCTCTTTGGTTCATCTTAGTCTCAGCAGTATCTAAAACTTTGTCCCACAACCTTTATAGCTGATGTAACCTGAATTTCTAATTGTGACTGCTGATGAGGGATTTGCAGGGTGTGGTATCAATTCTATATTTGTTCTGATGACGTTGTTGTTTTTTTCCCCAAACTGTAAATTTTGTAAAAAGGTGCTTTACAAGTCTCAGCACAATGTTAAAAGAAAACTGTAGCACCAGAAGTAAGACAGCTGAAGTGGATTGCAGCATTGAGGGTGGGAGTATGAAAAGTGATCAGATCGACACCGTGCACAGCAGCATGGCCACGTAAGGCTTTGAATGCTAACAGCAGTTTAATCTAAATACAGTAAGGGACCACGAGGCAATGCTCCTGAACATCCAGGGGAAAAAGTTCTCAGACATTTTAGATCACATGATAACTCGTCATTGAGATAAGAAGCAAGCCACTGATAAACTGTGCTCCAGCGCTCCAATATTATAAAGAAAATCGAAAAGAATTGAATGGAAATTGTGTCAAATGCTGCACTATGGTCCAGCAGAAAGAAAATGGACAACAAACCAGAGTCAGGTGCTAAAAAAGATCATTTGTTATTCTGACCAGGGCTGTTTGGTGCTGTGGCTTAGACAGAAACTGTGATGGAAATGACACAAAAAGGTCATTGCTTTCAAGGTGGCTTTGGAGGAGTTTGGAGTAAATTGGAAATTGGCTGATAGTTGTTAGTCATTAGAGTTTTTTTACTTAAGTATAATAATAGCCAGTTATGGTGGGACTATATGCAATCCCAGAGTTGAATTTAATACTAAAGTGGCCCAGGGAGTACAGTTACCAGGTGGTCACATTAAATTTGACAATGTCACAAATGCGTTCCTTAGTTTGAAGTAAGTAGACAAATCATCACTTCATCAGTGAGTTCTGATTAACATACAAATAGAAAAATGAACATTTGACGGTTTAGTTGGTCTGTAGGTCAGCAGATCTAATATTGCAAGACGGACAGTCCTAGTGTTCAGGTGGATTTCTCCCTTTGACAACAAATACAGCTAAGGCTGAAAGCAGCAGTAGTTAGTTTTAGCTAATTAAAATTTGAACAATCAATGTCCTGGGTCACACCTGGATAACAAAAACGTCATGTTTTTTTTAACTTCCATTTCATGTTTCAAGGCAGTTTAAAGGATAATTTCATCTGTCATTTTCTAAATGTATCAACTTGTCCATAATCACCATACAGACTAAAGAATAAACAATGAACTTTCTCTACTCTGGTTTAGCACTAACCAAATCAGTGTACAACCAGAATTGTCATATTCAAACATAGACCTCTGCTGTTGTCCAAAGACTAATAAAATTAATTGTACCTCAGAGTCGACTGGGCATGTGAGACATCTAAGGTGGAATAATGTATTTGTAACAGGAAAATTTAGGCTACTGGCTAAATGTTGGTTTTAGTGTCTGAAATAATCATTTAAAATTTGTGAGATCTGATATAATATAACAAGATTTAAATAGTAAAAGCTGAAACTCAGACCTCTTTGTCTCATTCATATTTTGATTTTAAATGGAACTGTCTTTAGCGCAGACAGCCAACACAAATAAAAGGCCTTGTCATTTCAATACTTTTGGATGGACCTGAAGCTTTAATTAGCTGAATTAATCGATTGATTGATGGCAACTTCTCTGTATAAATCTGTAGTAACTGCTTGTACACGAGTCCGTGGCCTCAGCGTCCTCTGTCTTTCAGGAGTTATCAAAGATTGCCATGCCTGTGATATTCAATGAGCCACTGAGCTTCCTCCAGCGGTTAACGGAGTACATGGAGCACACCTACCTCATCCACCAGGCCAATGCCACAACCGACTCTGTTGAGAGGATGAAGGTATCGTGGTCTAATAGTTGATCACAGATCTATACTCTACTATTTAAAAAGTCTAGTCAGAGCTGCTTTCTTTCTTAAATTACTTTACTACAGTCTATTCTTGTCTTTCAAGTAACTGGCGAGCTTTTGTGCAGCTTAGTAGTCACAGACCTTGCATTTACTTCAAACGCTAAATGAGTTGCTCGTACTTTGATTATCATAAGTCAATGTTTTTCAGTGCGTTGCAGCATTTGCTGTGTCAGCTGTAGCATCTCAGTGGGAAAGGACTGGAAAACCTTTTAACCCTCTACTTGGGGAAACCTATGAGCTCATCAGGTAAGAGAGTTGATTACTGTTTGTCTGAAAGGATTTTGTGTTTGAGAATTACTTTTTTAACGGCTACTAAGTCTTTGTTTTCTGTTAGAGATGATTTGGGCTTTCGGTGGGTGTCAGAGCAAGTAAGCCATCACCCACCAGTCAGCGCCTTTCATGCTGAGGGCCTCAAGGAGGATTTTGTCTTCCATGGTTCTATCTACCCCAAACTTAAGTTTTGGGGAAAGAGCATAGAAGCAGAGCCCAAGGGAACCATTACACTGGAGCTCCCAAAGTGAGTCCACATAGGTTACCGTTGTAAGTCAGATTTGATTCATTTTGAGGCGACATAATCACACATTCTCTTTGTCTTTCCCCTTTTGCTTCCTTGTCTCTGCAGATTTAACGAAGCCTACACCTGGACAAACCCAACTTGTTGCGTCCACAATATCATTGTGGGTCAGCTTTGGATTGAGCAGTACGGCAGCGTGGAAGTGATCAATCATAAGTAAAAGAAAATTTCTTCTCATTTTGGTGTACTTTGTGTACGTCTGTCTGCAAACATGCTGGCCACCTGCATGCACACCGAGAGCAGAGCACATGAAAAATAGTTGTGCCCTGTGCAGTGGAGTATTGATCTACTTTGAGATCCGGCTTATTGATCATGGGGAGCAGAACAGGGACACTTGGCTATTAGACTAGAAGAGCATGGGGAAGGAAAACGGCAGCGTGTATGTTATAAAGCCTCAGCTCACAAGATAACCGTGAAGAGAACAGGTACAAACTGTTGTTCTTCTGTGACAGGACCGGAGAGAAATGCATGATGACATTCAAGCCATGTGGCCTCTTTGGAAAAGAGCTCCATAAGGTGGAAGGATACATCCTAGATAAAAGGTATATTTTTTCAAAAAAGCTTGTTTGTGTGCTCAGTATCACCTGGAAGGTGATAATAATTATAAGGTATATAATTACACTTTTGTCACATTAAGTTAAATTTTTTATGTGGCATTCTAGTATTGTCAGTAATGTTGTCAGATGATGTATTATCAAAATAATCTGTGGTTTAATAATGTGTTGTTTTTGTGTTTGCAGCAAAAAAAAGCTCCATGCAATATATGGCAAGTGGACTGAATGTCTGTACACAGTAGATCCCGCAACCTTTGATTCCTACAAAAAGTCAGACAAAAAGAATTCGGACGAGAAAAAGGGCAGTAAGCAGGTATTACATTTTCATGATTCAAAGTTACCTGTATTCTATCTAAATTTAAGTAAAACCTGACTGTGTGTGTGTGTGTGTGTGTGTGTACCTTTGGCATCAGAGCACTGTAGATGAGGAGCCAGAAGAGATGCCTCCACCTGATGCTGAGACAGTCCAGGTCATACCAGGCAGTGAACTCATCTGGAAGATAACTCCTCAACCAGACAATTCATCCAAGGTATGAGGTTAAAGATGTTTGATTTTTTTTTTTTTTTTTTGAGATGAGTGAGATGACATCTAGTGATGAGTATTTAGTCGCTTCACATCGTTGCTCCATCAATTTGTCACAGTTGCCCTTTTTGTATTTTCTCTGTGGCAGTTCTATGCCTTCTCTGCATTTGCCATGCAGCTGAACGAGCTGGATAAAAGCATGGAGGGAGCCATTCCTCTCACAGACAGTCGCCACAGACCCGACATTCGCGCCATGGAAAACGGAGACATAGGTAAACGACTGGAGTGTGTGATTTGACTCCCTATTATACCGCAGCAGTCAAACTTCATGTTCAAACATCTGCATCTATGCATTCTAGATCTGGCAAGTGCAGAGAAGAAAAGACTTGAGGAAAAACAGAGGATGGCTCGGAAAAATCGTACCAAATCAACAGAGGAATGGAAAACGAGGTTGGACAATAACACATGCATCCAATGTTGTTGACGAACTGCCATTTGTGGATCTGTTGTTAAAAATTACCTCCCTGTTGTCACGTTATCCACTCCACCTTCCCTTCCCCCCTTTGCTAACAATGCAGGAATTCCACACTTGGACCAAGGTTCGGTTCAAAGCTCTGTTTTTCTTGCTTGTTGTGGACCCTGGTGTGAATTACTGCCTTACACCACCCTCCTGAGGACAAAACGCTGAAATGCAACTCTGTTAATACTTAAAAGCATGTGTCTCAACACTGATTATCTACAGATACTGGTGTTTGATACTCAACATTTAATTTGATTAAAAATTGACTACTTACGTTTTAAAATTGTACAATATACAATAGAATCATCTTGCTTTTTGTGTGTTTCAATTTGTGTGCTTTTTTTGTATATATACACCTTTTTATTTTTTTGGTGCTCTATTCAAATTTATTTCTCTCATTGTTAAATCTCTGCAGGTGGTTTCAGCCAGGGCCAAACCCTCACAACAAAGCTCAGGACTGGCTCTACTTGAAAGGCTACTGGGGCAGGAACTACAGTCAGCTGCCTGACATCTACTAACAAGTAGAAACACGTACAGATACAACACACACGGAAATCTTCTTTTATCACCTTTGGACCTTATCTGGTGTATTTGGATTTGCTTTAGGGCTTATAGCATTACCAACAATGATGATCTAGAACAACAGGTAGGGTGCAGGGGTTAAGTCTGAGAGACTATACTTAAAAGATGTTGTGAAAGGCAGCAAAACACTGAAGGAACCCAGGGGAATATATTCAATAGATCTATGTGAACGATAAAGCACAAAAACTCTTATTGATATTTAAATATGGCATAGGCATGTACAGGAAAAAACTAGAATGTATTTTAGAAATATCTCATGTTAGTGTGTGAACAGGAACCTCAGTTTAATTGTTTGTAGTTTGTCTATAATTCGTACTGGTTCTGAAAACATCTTATTCATTAGGGTTGAGGCAGGGACGTAAGAGGCAACACGCAGACAAACTGCTGCAGTGGAAAGCATGGTGCATCTTGAGCACACTGATTAGATGTTTGACTGACACCGATTCTACTTGTGCATGCGAACCGTAAAGCAGTGCAAAGTATTAAAATAGGCAATTTTGGTGCATTTATGTTTGTTTTCAGTTGCTAGTACAATGGGTGGTGCATATACACCACATATAAGTAGTGTTTAACTGGATGTCTTATACATTTGCCTGTTTACTTGTTTGTAACAGCTGCTGCACTAAATTGGAGCCATTACCCTGTACAAAGGATGGCAGGTAAAATGACTCGTACTACCACAGTAAGACTTGGGTTTTTACAGTAAAACAAATGTTTAAAATGTCACCGAGCCCTAAACGTTGTACTGTATCAATGTAGGGAATGGATTGCACACAAATCTACCTGATTCTGTTGACTCAGTAGCAGTTTTTTCTAACTAATGTGCATGTGCGTGTAAGAGTCTCCCAATAGTAATTATAATTAGGTTTATTCCTAGTGGTATGTACATTGGTCTAATTCAAATCTTAAGTCATGCATGTGTATCACTAGAACTATGCAAACTTTACCTCTAACAAACAAGCACTGAATATTCATTCTAATGTTGTGGACAGCTGCTATAAGATTGTTTTCATTTATCACTTTTCGGGTATCAAATTATTTCTATTGTTGCTAAATAAAAGCTGACTGTTAAATTAATTCATATACATATCTTTATTTCCTTTTAATTTTAAGGAAACTTTTTTTTTTGACTGGTAGAATGTAATGTGAATTGCACCACAATGATCTGTCCTATATTTGTGATTTACCACCAAGTTTTTACAGCCGGTTATTTCAAAACTCACTAACAGAATCCTTTGCGATCAGGCAAACTACATACTGAGAATGAACATGCACCAGCTGCATTTCACTAGCACTGACAGTAACTTGACAGTATATAAAACCTTAAAATGTATCAATAAAAGCAAGGAAGATCAATTAAAGAGCTGATTAATTACATTTTACTATTGACACATATTTGAAAAGACATTACAAAAAGCTAATGTAACCAGGTAATGTTAGAAACAGTTGTACGCGAATTTTGCTACTTGAAGAAAACGACCATAAAAGTGCTATAAATATTACCTGAGGGTTTGTGTCGCACCTGTTCAATCACTGAGGATAAAAACATGTTATCATTTCAATATTAGATTTTATTATCTTAAAACAATTATAAAGTAGAACCAGTTTACAGCAAATGGTAGCGGTGTGCATGTGGGCCCCAGAAGTGCCACAACATGATGGGAGTATGTAATTAAAATGTGTAAGACAAATTGACATGAATTAAAAAGCAATTCTCCTTAAAAAAGGGGAAGTCTAAAATCACAATTTGGTACTCATGTCTATGTTTTAGCGAAGCCTTTAGAGCACAAATGGTAAAATCAACAACCTACACTGACGCTGGAAATGTATCTGTTTTGCAAAGTAATTTGTTAGAATTGCTTTGTCGGTTAATACTGTGCCAAAACTGTGCTTGACCTGAATTTTCTGAGGCAACAATTGACCTCAGTGGAAGCAGTGTGCCTGATGCCTTTTAAAATCAATCTATAATTTAAATTAGATTTAACTGGCATTTAGTTTTTAAATTAATGTAAACATTGAAACCATCTACTGTGTAGGATAGTAAAGTCTCTTGTAACTGCTATTCCATTAAAAAAAAAAAACATAACTATATACTGTATATTGCACACATTTAAAATGACCCACTGGCAGAGAATTACAAAACAAAAATAAATTAAACAGTGCAGCAAAAGTCCCCAGAATAGTACACTGACTTTTTTGAAAGACTCTCTTCCAGTTCTTAGCAAGATGCAGGTTAAACTTGGTCAAGGCTGGGCTGCCGTCATCACAGAGGCAAGAGCTGAATGAATACGAACATGGAGCCTGTTCTCAAAGTCATAGCCAGCGTAGTTCTCCTGCATAGTCCATGAAAAGAGACATTAGTGAACAAACATTTCGTTTGTGCTCTGCCCTCAGCACACTCACTGCCCTGTCAGGTCACAGAAGAAGGGGGGGGAACTGACTGCTCAGTTGCTTAAGTGCTGACACCTGCTCAGGTATGCAGAGTTGGCTGTTATTCCAACTACAGCAGAGAGACGGAGAGCTCTCTCAACATCTCAGTCAACGTCAGCTTCTCATCCACTAACAAATCAACATCGCATCGCAATTTAACACAATTTAAATGGTTGAGTCAGCATCTGGACAAAAGCCAACGCAGATGTCATATTCAGGACCTGTGTAAACAGTTCTATTTGTCTTTGAAATAAAAAAATGTCCGGACACCATTCAGATACTTTGCGGTAAACTAATCAGTTGGTTCAGAGCAAATTTGTCTTCATGCTGAGGTCAAACAATGCGAATACAACTTAAATGAGCAGGGGAAACATGGAGAGGACCTCAGCAAGAGGATCAAGACTCTCACAGAGGGGGCAACATAATTTCCAACCAGGAGGAACGCATAACAAGCAGCTGCTGCATTAAAAACTTAGTCACAGGAACCTGGCATAACTAAAATCAGCAAGCATTCCCAGTATGGTTAGGTGCAGAATAGGTATGTTCAGCACTCCTGAACATTTACAACTGGGAAAACTGAGTTTGTTGTAAACTTTTATTTTCCCAGCTGGTGCAAGTTCACTTCCAAAAGCCTGGCTATGGCTCAGTAGGTGGAGTAGGTTGTTGTCCATGAACTGCAGGGTTAAGGATTTCCAGTTCCTCCGGGCAACATGTCGAAGTGTTCTTGGGAAACGAGTTTCCCTTTGCTTGTCACTCTATTTGAATACAAGCATCTAGTAACTGACTAAATGTGCATATGTAATTGTGGACCTGACCTGAATATACCAGAGGATATTAAATCTGAACCAAAAGCAGTCGACCATAACAGATAGAATAACAGTAGTAGCTGCAAAATTATAATTAAATCACATAAACACCCACAATGAAAAGGGCAGCAACCTAATGATAGTAATAATAATATAATGATCTTGTTATACAAAAACTTTGAAATAATTACAGAAGTAAATGTCTTTGAAGCATAAACAATTACAATCTCCTGCAACAACTAAACTTTCTGTAGTCAATTAAGATGCGCGCACAAAAAGTAATTTAACAGCATAAACCTTGAGGGAAACTTATTTTTTAAATTTATTAAAATAAGTTCTGCAAAGCTCCAATGAGTTGGAAAGCCCAGCACCTATTTTGCTTCCAAACACACACACGCCATTTATTGCTGAGACCCAAGACCTGCAGCAGTTAATGGAGACCTAAACCAACTGGATCAGAGTCCGCTGTGACGCTGTCAATCTCCAGCAATTTTAATTTAGTGATAAGCTGACCCACTGTACCCTGTTCATTCACTTCCATGGGAACCAGTGGGTTTACTGCGCTCATTGAACATGCCATCACCTGATCAGCCAGTGAGCATACTGATCTGTCTTACAGTGGTGACACAGCAAATAAGAAAAAATAAATAACCTTACCTTGGCCTGAAGCATCAGCATCCGGCCCCTCCCAGCAGTCTGAAAAGAGAGAATTAAACAGTTTGACTATGTGACTCTGCCCCTGCAGATAAGGCAGACAGTCTCTCAATATCACAAATACCTCTGGGGTGTCCAGGAGCACACAGCCCAGTTCATAGCAGGAGTAGGGCTGCACATAAGAGTTAGTCAGACGACCAACCTCATCCCTCACAGCCAGCTGGAAATACTGCAAAAAAAAGAAAAAGAAATAATAATACTTGTCACACACTGGATGAAAAGAGTTTAAACTATTATTAGCACAACACTGATTGCTGTGTGAAGACCACCCAGTTTAACAAGAAATCCTAAGGGTAGTGTATCACGCAACACATTTTGTTTTATTAAATATAATCTATTTTGTTTAATAAACTAAACACGACAGTACCTGAATGGCATCTTTGGTATCATGAAGACATTTGTTTATGGCACCAAGAAGCAGGTTTTTCAGGCCTGCACATGAAGCATCATCAATCCCCTGCAGGACTAAAAGAAAGAAATACAGTTTAACCAGACCCAAGGCCACAGCAAGAACAAGAACAATGTTATTTACACTGTTTAATTTGATATAGGAGTGGGGCAACGTGTCGACTTATTTCAATAAACATATGTAGATTTACGAAATGTGTGTCGACGCGTCGCACGTTAAGCTAGAAACTGTATACAAAGATTTGGTACCTGGGATGACTTAGTTTTAAAAGAACATTGCATTATTATATATTTAATGACAAATTTTAAAAAGAGATTAAGGATAAAATAATTGATAGATTTATCCACTAAAAACAATCTTTGGGCACAGCTCTACTTTGATACAAGAACATTTCAAAGTCAAGTACCTTGTGTCATTGTCTGCAGCTTGGCAGTGGAGCAGTTTGGCAGAGCTTTCCACAGATAAAGAATCTCAATCACAGACAGGATGCAGAGTTCTTTGGACAGGCTGGAGCTTCGTAGCTTCTCAGACTGAAAACGTGTGAATACGTCCATTCTCATTATATTTTTCAAGAATTGACTCTACAGACTAAGCTGGACATACAGCAGTCAGCCACAACACTTATGCAGTGCAGGGGTACTCATTCCAGATCCTCAACAGCCACTGTCATGCTCGTTTTCTAACTATCCATGTCCACTGCTGATCACCTGTATCGGTGTGTTCAGACAGTCAGATCTCAGTGGGTAGTGCAAGAATAACTGGAAGAGATGCATGACTGTTGCCACTGAGGACCTGGTATGAGTACCACTGTTCTTGTAAATAGTAGCAGCATAGATGCTCTGGCTGGTCTGCAGCCACGCTAATGTGGGAAGCTATGTGGGATGCCAGTACACACACTGTGTATACTCCCTTAAACATGGTCAGCATTAGATAACTTTGGGCATTTTTTAATTCATTTTATCTTTTTTTTACAATCTTCAAACATACTTTAAACTATTAAACTTCTTTAATTCCAAAAGGCTTGGCTGACACGCCATTAAAGAAAAAATGTCTTCGTGTTTTGGGAAGAAATCTACGGCACAGATAAACTTCGCTTCATTTCATCTCGTGGCTGATCAGTGTATACTCACCCTCTTCATAGAGAACAACTCTATCTGATTATTCTTCCGTTTGAAAAGTTTCTGAACATCCTTGAAAACAGCAACAGCCCCCTCGAGATCCCCTGTGGCTCCTTGGCAAACTAAACAAACAGATAATACTAATCAAGAGCAGAAGTAATATGAAATGCTCTTATTGCTCCAAATTTCATAGCAGTGGTCCTACCTCCAGTCAAATAGGCGTAGTAACACTGGGACCAGCGAGACTCAGACTTTAGTCGCTCAAAGGCTCTGTAGGCTTCTGTGTAGTTCAGTTCGATCATGCTGCACCAACCTAAAACGAACAACGATCAGAGATTGTGATGCAGACCAGAAGTGAGTGCAGTGCTTTGAAATCGAAGAGGGAAAATAGTACCTATTTCATATAAACACACATGCTGAATCTCCCTCTGATCAGAGGCCAGATTTAAGGCATCATTGAAGGACGTCAAGGCACTACTGATCTGGCACTAGAAAGGAGGATTCACAGTGAAATAATACTGAGTTTACCCAAGTCAGAAGAATTAGTCACATGGCAGCCTGTTCTTAACATGTACTTACCTCAAGGCGCTGGACTCTGCCTTTGAAAAACATGAAAAGGGAGGAGTTTGGGTAGATAGCCTCCCTTTGTTGGAGAATAGACTTGGCTTCTGTTAGGCCTGCCTGTGTGTCTGTGCCATCCAGAGCGAAGAAGGGCTGCACTACTGTGTGGTACCACAAGAGGGCCAAGCTGTAAAAGGAGGCACAGACACTGTCATGGAGCCAATATGCTGGTCTGTGCATCAACATGGATCTTTTACAGGTAAAAATATGACACCTTATGTGAAATTGTTTGACAATGTGAGATGAGCCATGTTTAACAAATACTGACTAGTTTAAATGGGAAAGAAAAGAAATACGCAAACACACTCAGAGAAAGAAGTTTCTACAACCTTGATTTTTAAAAGCAGTTTAGTACAAACAGAACTGAATGGAAGAATGGAATTCAAAGTTAGAATCAGTACTCCTCATACATGGCATAAACAGTGCAAACCATCAAGGCAGCAGTTCGAAGTCTGTCCTTTCCTACCTCCAGTTATCATGTTTCCATTACTTAGTTGTATTCTTTATAACTGAATTAATCAGATCAAGTTTCAGTTGCAGCCACAATACAGATACACAAACGCACTCACTCACGTACTCACGTAGCTAAGGGGGCCTTCATGTCCTTACTTTCACTGGCGTATGTAAGCGCTGACAGGCCTTGAAGGCGGTCGCCTGGGAAGCCCAGCAGATTGACGATCTTCAGGAGGTGCGGCGGCACCATCGAGATACAGAGGTGGAACAGGCCGTAACCAAAGCTGACTGAACCCTTCAGCCGGTCCAGAGCCTCTGGGCTGATTCTGTCAAATCTCTGGGACGGGCTCAGTTTGGGAGAAGATGAGCGGCTGTGGTCAGACGGGTCAGAGGGCGATGACAGAGATGGAGATGACGCTGATTGTTGCTCTGAGGCTTTTCTTCTGCTGCCCTCCTGTAAATGTGTGATGTCGCTGTAACATTTGTTGTACATCTTCCAGGCTTTGCGGAGGATCCAGCCTCCTTTAATGTATGCTGTGAGCGGATGGAGGTTAAGGAGGTCAGTAAAACTGTAAATGCTGACCTCTGCAATCATCTAATGATATTTAAAAACATATAAATGCATCTGTTGATAATAAAGCTCATAATAGAAAACTGCAAAGTTTATCATTTCCTATTTTACACTGATGAATGAGCACTCTCTGTATTTAACCAGCAAATACTATCGCATTTCTTACCTGACAGCTCTTGTTTGATGAAAGACAGTACTGCAAGGTAAACTTGGCAGTCTGCAATGATGATCTGCCTCTGGAGTCGGTCCACCGCAGC
Source organism: Channa striata (assembly GCA_033026295.1). NCBI lineage: Eukaryota > Metazoa > Chordata > Actinopteri > Anabantiformes > Channidae > Channa > Channa striata. The sequence continues at coordinate 10,290,873 of CM065185.1, read as the reverse complement.
CACACCTGACCTCTGAGAATCCACCTGCCCACACAAATACCTCACACTTACAGACTGATGTGGCTGATGTGTCAGCAAGCTAACAAGGAAACCCGAAGCTGTACTCCTGCCAATCTGTACCTGTTCTGTGCATATGTCATATACGATCCTTCAAATAAACAGTTTTTGGTGTTACTCACATTCCTCTTGATCTTGTTTTTAATTGTTTCAATGACTCCAGTGTTTTCACTCTCACACAGCCTCTCTGTGGCTTTGAGGTCCTCAAAGGCCATCTGCATTTTCTCCTCTTCAAACGTCATGACAGCGTTCTACAAAAAGGGAGCCAGTTGAACAGTACTGTACTTGGCTATAGCTAAAACCCTGGTGATGCACACTGATCTTATAAGTAAGCAAAAAGTGTAATCCTGGACTGAATTAGGCTCATGGAAAGAAGCATAATAAAGCTCTACTAGTCAGCATTCTTTTATAACTAAGTGTTGATAATTTTAACTTATTAACAAGTCCACTTGATATTTAAATATATATTTATTCAGTTCACAAAGACCTTCACACAAAATTATATAATTTTTTTAGTTTTTTTTTTCTGGCATTTAGTTTTTAGTTCTATTATGTTTAACTACACTCATGGCAAGATACTTTGGGCAAAAGCTTCTGCCAAACAAATAAAATGTAAAATAATAGATAAACAGACATGGTGAAAACTGGATTATTCATTCCATTAGTTGGTTCCAATTCTGTTTTTGTGCCAGAAAAATAAGAAGTCTCTCTTTGCCCCAACGAGGAACACAAAGAGAAATTCCTTAATCCTCATTATGAAATAACTGCTTTTTAAAGCATAATTTAAAACCCTTTTAGTCAGCATTTAAACAGAAAGTAGAACAGTAGCATGCTGCTCACCAGAAAACTCACAAAACTGGCCCCAAAACTCATCAAGGGACTGTGGTTCCTGAAAGGCAGCGAGGCATGACAAGTTACAGGTCAGTGACAAACAGCTCAGTACAAACAGAGAAGATTTCACCAACACATCAGGAGTGCACGGATATGTTAGGCCTGTTCCGTGCATCGTGAAGTGGGTTGATTCACTTAATAAATGGACAAGTTGAGGCATAGTTTGACAAAAGTAAAATTAACTTGGTATGCGGTGGCTGGGTGTGATAATAAAAGAACTACTCCCACACCTTTAAAAATCATAACAGAGCTGCTAGTCAGTTATTGGAGATGTGTTTTTAACTTCCCACCATCTTTTTCGCTCATGTATTGAAAACAGGAGGACACCTAGTGCTAAACGCAATTAGTGAGAGATGTGACATTTCAGGTTTCGCCAGGGGTCGGGACACCTGCCGCCTGCCCTTCTGTGGCAGCAACATTCAAGATGAAGGCAAAGTATTCAGAGAAATAACGAGCCGCTACACAAACCCAACAACAGGCCGGAGGAACGTTGCCTGTGCAACATCACAAAAACCTTTTAACTAGGGTCAAAAGGTCAATTAAGAACATCAACCAAAGTGGGAATTTCTAGTGAGAGACATGCTTGCAAAATGCAAACATTAGCATTACATGTGCAAAACACAGGATGTCACTGACACAGAGAGTCACTCCCAAACTTTAATCTGCACATTTCAGCACATTTCAGCGGATCCCCCTCCCCCCCCAAAAAAATGAATTTTGTGTTGGGAAACACAATTCACAAAGTACTGCAGGTATGATCATGACCCCTGAGGACAAATTAGAAACACAAACATAAAGAAAGTAGATGACACGACACGAATGTTCACCTGTCACAGTCCCACTCTGTGGATTTTTGCTCTGGGGTTTTAAGCCGCGTTGTCCCTGCAGTTCTACATTAGCCCTGCGGTTCTACATTAGCTCAGCACACCGTAGTTTGACATGTCTCCCCCGCAACACACACACACACACACACACACACACACACACACACACACACACACACACACCTGTACGTCCGGAAGAGCTCGTCGCTCTCCTTGAAGCCGTTGTTGAGCAGCATGTTGATGCCCTTCAGCGCCAGCTCCGCGTCGGCGACACTCTCCGTCCTCTCGTCCTCCGCGCTCCCCGCGGCGGGTTCCGGCGGCTCCGCCATTGACTCAGCCGACAGCGGAGGTGAGGAAGAGCGAGGCGGGGAGGAGACGGCGGCTGACTTTAACGTACTTCGAGCGGCGCGGGTCTCAGCCGGTGGCGCAGTCCTTCAAACCCATGTCGTTCAGTTCGGAGACCGGCAGGCGAACGGTTCGGAGGAGGCTACCCGCGGACGGAGTCCATTGTCCCGCTGGTTCCGGATTCTGCCGCGTGCCGCGGTGGTTTGTGTTCCTGCACAGACAGGAAATGTGCTGCCTTCAAGTGCTGCGGGAGTTGTGGGCTTTGTGAGGAAGCCGCCGCGCAGAGACCTCGACAGATCCCAGTTTACTGCGACACGGACTTTCACGAAATTTCATCAGTTTGGTAAAATATCAAACATGAGCCTATTCACCATTTTATTTCTTTAAATACAAAAAAACATTAAGCCCCCACATCAAAGTTCCTCATCCCCTCCTGTCTTTTCCTGTAGCAAAATCTGTAAATATAAGGGACCATCTGTCAACCGTCTTTTCTTTTTTTATGGGGGCAAATATTTGGCTGATCATTGCAATGGCCATTATTAACTTTTTTAACTGTAATGTCTATTGTAGAAAATGACTGAAAACAGCAAACTGGCAAAAAAAAATCATATTTGAGACGACAAATTTAGTTATGAATCAAGTAATCATTTAGCTCAATAGTACTGATGGTTTGTAGGTAAACCTATGGGTCCCCAATAATTGGTCCCTTACATTTAGTTGGTTGTCTGTGTTAGCTTTTAATAAAATATCTTTATGTTTTATGTTACTTTTTAAAAACTAAATGTAAGTATGAGACATATTCTCATTCTTTATTACACACCTTATTGTGATAACTTTTACCAGAGTCTATGGTAGAGAATTAACTTCACAACAACTAGAAGTTTGACCAGTTTTTTCACAGGTGTCAGTCAACATGACTTTTACCGCTTTTTTTCAGCTATCAGAATTTTTCAAATGTATTTATAAAAATTTATATTTGGTCGTAGAATTTCCAAAAATTTATGTGAGAACGTCACAAAGAGTCCCTGAAGGCAGCATCTGAGTGGGCGTGGAGAGTCCAGAAAGTCATCGAGGTATAAAGAAAGAAGACAGAGAAAAACTGTTCTCAAAACTGTATTATCAAATTATAAGAATATTACGATTCCCTGAGGGCCATAAAACGTGTTAACAAAGAAGAAAAGATACATTAGCAGTGTAATTACGGAAGAGTACTTTATCTACACTTATTGTAATTATAGATTTTTTTCCTCTACAATAGAGGAATTTGGAGATAAACTGACACCATGGGTATATTGCAGCAAGTAAATTTGAAACATAATTTTCCAGTCCCCAAATTAAACATGAGCTCTATTCAAACATTGCAAATTATATTTATCTAATCTTAAGAGTCAGAAATATGAGCATGTTGCTGAGAACAATTTAACACTTAATCTTGGATTTCTCTAAAAAATAAAATTGTTTAATACATAAAGTATCACTGTGATCACAAGTCAAATGATACTTTTCAAGATGAAATATTAATAAAGAACATTATTTGGACAGATAACCACAAGGTTTACAAATCAAGGGTCGCAACTGGAAGGCATATATAAGTCCAATTATCATGCATATTTGAATGAGTAAGTAAACACCTGAATTTCCCCATAAATACCCTTTATTTTTCATTACATTACTTGCAAATTGTGGGCAAAATGGTCCCAAACACGACTGACCAAAACTGTGGACATTTATTATCAGCTTATGAGCTCCACAAAATTTAGTGCATGGCTGCTATTACCAGCCACACGGAACATCCTAATACATGCAAAAGGAATGCAAAATGGAAAATGATTTCAGAACAACTGTAACTGCAGAAAAATGATAATTCATAGCATGTGTAAAGGCTGATTTCTAAAGTAGTTAAAGTCAGAATTCTGTGTTCATAAATTCTGTGTTCAACATAAAATAGTCAGGCAACCCACTGAAATGCAACTGAATTGAGCACCATGGGTGTAAACGTAATTATTTGAAAATGAACTTTTTCATCCAACAACAAAAACATGAACTATTAATATTGATTTCTATTAAAGCACCATGAGAAAAAGGCATTTTTTGCTTCCTTAAAGTGCTGGGTTGCTCACACTGTAGCCCTGATCAATCACAAGCATATTCAGTAGCATTTGATTGTCAACGAGAGAATTAACGGACTAACACGTCAGACTGTAAAAAAAAACTGTTAAAATATGCATTAATACGTGATACATAATTATATCACAAAATAAATACAGAGCAGCAAATATTATGAACCTGTAAGCTGCTGCTCATGTCCGTTTTGTGCACACACATTCACAGACTCTTGTGCTCACTGAAAGACACTCAGCATATATAAAGAGTGGCAAGAAAAAGAAAGTGGGATTACCTGCATTTATGTACACATCACATTGTTGAGATACATTTAACACAAAGCACAACATTTTTATTACAATAACACACAATTTTTTGAAATGTGTTTCTCCATATTGCCTTTGTGTCATAAATTTCCTGTGTGTAGGTTGGAAAAAGTATGTGAAGCCCTTGTGATATCAGTAAACGTTAAGTGGTGTCAGCAAACCAGGAGTCAAATCGATGAAACAAGATTGAAGACGTGTGTTAGAGCTAATTTGACTTGTAAAAAAAACGTGCTACTGATATGTCTCACAAACGAGATCTCACTCATGATCAAGTGTAATTATTTGCATCGAGCTGGAAAAGGTTACAGCCTAACGCCAAAGACTGGAGATAAAAGGGCATCTGGGAGTCGGGAGGCTAGAACACGTCTTTGTCTCTCTAAGCTGTCTACTAGCACATTAAAGCCTAAATCACTATCAGAGGGGAAACTGAATTGTCTGACACGTCGGCTGTCCACCTACGAGGCTCCATAGAAGCTGAACAATGCAGCAGGACAATAACCCGAAACATCAAAGTGGCTGGGTCTAGTCACTGCTGTGGAATGACTTCAACAGAGCTGTTCACACCAGACATCCTAAGAATATGGCTGAGCTCTTTGGGGAACAAAGGTCCAGAACTGATTATGAATATTGTGCAGGGCATATCCAAAGTTACCAGAAGTGCGTTTTTATGTAGTCCAACCATCAAAGCAAAGGGTTCACTTACTGTTTCCACCTGAGAGTCTTTTAATGGTGTATTCGTAATATAAAGGTGTTTATTAAAGACAAAACAACTAGTTTAACCACGTTGTTTTTTTTTTCTATTCTCGTTAAAGATGAAGATCAGATCACATTTTATGATTGGTTCGTGCAGAACAGCAGGCTGTTCCAAAGGGTTCACTTACTTTTTCATGCCACTGTACATTCTTACACACAAACACATTCTCAGTCTTGGTAACAGATTGCACATGGTTGGCAGAGGACATGGTCCCAAGGTTTGTTTAATGATGCTGCAGCCAGACACTTTTGTTCAGCTTGGACACTCTTTGGGGTTGATTGGACCAAACAGACCAGAAAGTCTATCAAAATTGACAGAGTCTCCGTTGATCTTCATGTCCTGGATGCATCCCACAAAGGATGATGTGACAGGGAGAATATGTTGCATTGACATCTCTGTACAAGAAAGGGAAATGGAATAAACTGGTGATTCCAATGTGCCAACTCAATTTAATCTATGTGATTTTTTTAGAACTGCAACTGTGTTTGATAATAGCAAACTGCATATTGGCTAAAATTAACTTGGAGATTTTTTTTTCCCTCATTGCCATTGTGTGTTCTGAGAACCCACAATTTCCTTTCACAATTTTTGACATGTGCAAAAAAAAAATGAAAAGAAAACGCAGCTCAAAGACTCAATTACCTCAAGGAAACCTGGCATTAACAGATTAATACTCACCAGGGAGGCCACCCACATACAGAGGGTGTTTGGTCAGAGTGACAGTGGACGATGGTGGTCCAATCTTGTAATTGTCCATCGTGCCCACATGCAGTTGTATAACATTTTTCCTCTTTATTACTAAAAGAAACATGGAAAACAACTTATTTATATAAATCATAAAAAGTAATAAAACCACTTAGACTTGTTTTGAACAATGTGCTTCATTTTACCTGAAATTTTATGGAACATTCCATCACATAAAGAAGATTTTGGCTTCACAGACACCATGAATTCTCCTTTTCCATTGTTAACTTGTGCCACCACCTGTTAATAGGAGCATGTTAAAACAGTCAAAGTACTCTATGTAAACGTATAGTTGTAAGTCTAGATTCAATTTAAGATCAGATTCTCTTCTGCTAATGTACCTAAACCAAAAACAGAGCAACGAGGAAAGAAGTCATTGGCCACAAATACAGTAGATCAATTTTGACTAAAAACAGTCAGATGTGGAGTCATGTGTCACCTCTCCTCTGAGCATGTAGACACTCAGATAGTGGCCCATCGAGGGTCCGTACTGAGTCCTGCTGGAGTCCCCAACATGTAGCAGGAGTCCAGTCTGTGACCGTGGACGAATATTAAACAGGAGCTCAACGCTGGAGCCCACAACAAAGGAGTCATCTGAAAAATATGACACAGTAATAAGATGGTTGGTATTACTGATATTGTCATGGATGTAAGTTAGATCATGTTTTCAGAGTCATATACGCACTTATAATAGCATGTGCTCCATTCCCTGAGAAATAAGTCCCTGTCTGTGTTGGTCCCTCGAAGCAGGGGCCAGCGCCTTGGTTTGTGGCTGGCTGGGACATTGGTGATCCATTCATTTTAAAGTTTTTGAGACAGCCGTATACAGCTTGCTTTGGAAGCGCCTTCGACTGAAAGTAAACAATAAAATTATTAGCTGTAATATGTAAATCAATGTGTGTGTGTGTGTGTGTGTGTGTGTGTGTGTGTGCGTTTACCTTCAGCTGTTTGTGAAGGGACTGTGGTGCATTGCCCAGGTACACAGGTGACATGAATTGCTGCATGGATGTCAACTCAGTATTTGTCAGCTGACCATCCTGCGCTCTGATCCCATCCACTATCAATCGAAATTTCTTCTTCTCCAGACTGAATATAACCTACAGACAACATGTTCACAGTTATTGCTGTAATGTGGATTTACTGATTCCATATTAACAGTTATATTATCAATTTAAGGGCAATAATGGCAAATAAGTTTGGAATTTGTGTTAACATGTAAGAATGTAATGGATAATTTGAGACCACTGACCGAATGCCACTTTCCATCGTTGTACTTCTCCCGGTTGAAAATCTCCTTCTGTTTGCTCACAGACAGTCTGATTCTGCCCTTGGACATGTACAAAGCAAGATGAGAGTGCCCTCCTCTGGTGGCAGCAAAAAACAGCAGACCCTCTGGAGATCGAGTCCTGACATCCAGAGAGAAGTGAGGTCTGGCAAAGACAAAGACAAAGATCATCTTTAGTGATTCCGTGTGTTGGCTCGGACAGACTCGGCCGACTTTGATTTACTTTTATTTGTGTGGTTGCACATCAAATCAAAAACCAGTGCAGGGAGGTGGGACCGGCTTCTGACCTGGGCTGCAGGACCTGCAGTGGCAGGCTGAAGCTTAGGCTGCTAACAGGGCCCCCAATGTGAAAGGCATGTTGAAGTTGTGCAGGCAGTGTACACAGGGATACACTCTCATTTATCACCTGCATTACACCGTCCTAAAACAGCACAAATACAAACAAGAGAGAGACTCAGTGCCAGATACATATATTTTTTTGAAGACTTTGCTGGATCAGAGCTTGTTGGTTCTGTATGTCTCCACTCTGTCAAAATGAAAATGTGATGGTCAACAATGAATAGTGGTGAGAATAATTTAAATCATTGTTAATATATACACAGTATATTCTGTACCGGAGCTCCACTAACACAAAAAACCAAAGGTGACAACACAGGTGATGCACATTAAATGAATGTACAACTTTGGCTTATGCTTATTGTCACCGTACTATCACAGAAGTCTAAGGAAATCAGAAAACACTTATGTTCAGAAAGTTACAACCACTTAAGTTTTTGATTTTTGGTTTAAAAATAACTTAAATAATCAGCAAAATTCTTGCAGCCGCATTTTTTTAAATCTCTTACTAAATTTGTTGTGCAAACCAGATTTGTGTTTCCCTAAGAGCGTAAACTACAACCGTGTGATAGTTCTGGTATATTTGATAAATTTCCAAATTTAACCTGTAGTTATGATGATTTTTGATGACGGCTGCAATTAAATCTGCGCTAGATTTTTTTTTTTTTGTTGTTGCATTAAGGTTTTTACCAATATTCTGTGCTTCTTCTAGCACAACCCACACAAACTGTCTGTTACTCGGGACGTGTATGATTTCAACATGGTTAGGAATTTGTACTTGTCCCACAGTTCAGTATAAGAGGAGACAAAGTAGTGGAACATGCAGAATGAATGCAACAATTTTGGGTTTGATATAGACCCTGGGATGATGATTTAAAATGTTTCTGAAATCGCTTGGAGGCTTTGGATATGACGCTTTCAGTTTATGCCAAAATATACGGTCATAGGAGATGAAAACATATGATCTAGAAGGGAACCGCCATGACTGCATTGGAAACATTGTCTTTTCTGATTTTTTGCTTTGTTACCCATTGGTCATATTGTCCTTCAAGTTATTGTGAACACATTTTATGATGACGATTTATTGTCCATCAGCCATCGCTGGAGAATAGATTATGGTTGTTAATGTCCTCTTTCAGTGAGATGCTGAATCAAACAACATAGTTTAGTGGATAAAGATGAGCATGCAAGATCTAGAGTGATGTCAGAAAATGGTAAATAGTAAATGATAATTATGAGAATAAAATTAGTGATAGTTAAACACTGTACCTTCAACCAGGCCTCTCATGCTTAAATGCCTCCAAATCTCAAATATATATGTTCTACAATTCTGCACATTAGTTTCTTAACCCTAACGCTGGACAGGAGATTTGTGTTTGCAGAGCCTGTGCATGTATTGCATACACTGTCTCGTTAAGCCTTAAAAAGCCTATGCTATAGTGATATAGAAATGATATGGTGTGAATTCATGTAAAATGTCTGATTAATAAGAGGGTCACAGGCCAGAAAAGGTTGAGAAACTAATATGCAGATTCCATAGTGTCTGAATAGTGAAGGTTACTGTGCTCAAGCATCATAATTTGTAGTTTAATCTCTACCAGGTTATAGTCAGACTGAGCATGAACTTGTCTATTAGTTCCTACAATGGTGAGACAGCGTGAACGTGCTTGTGGGTGACTATTAGAAAGTGGCTCATTGTGGAGTTACATGGAAGAAAGAGAAGAGACATGATATGATTTCAAGCTTGTTATTAACAAGTTTTGGTTTGTAGTTATTAGGATTTTTAAATAGAGTTTACAAGCATACAATACATTTTATAAGTATTGTAATTATTGGAACATTCATGCAAGATTTTTATTGAAGTACATTGCAAATGAATGATCTTGTGCAAAAGCAACAGGACATTCCGGTGCACACTGCCACATGTTTTTTTCATGTCAATATCAGATTCTTGTCAGCATCAGAGGGTCTTAGGGCTCCTTCTTCTTCATCTCTGGAAACAAGGCAGCGAGATACAATGTAAACGACGTCAACAAAGCACAAATATTCTGCAAGTTCGGGCATTTACCAGTATTAACTTACTGCTACGTGAGTAAAATCAATCATCATAGAGTCATCATAGATGTGTCATAGTTTACTAAAAAATTTCTTGATTCAAAGAAGGAGAACCAAGTTCATTTGCTTTAAAAATAATTATGTCATCTGACATGACTGAATGACATGTTGTTTATTTATTACTGACATAGGTTACAGTATATGTATTTATGCATGATAAGCACTCACCTTTTTAACACTACGGTCCAGCATCAGTTGAGGAAGACTGTCAGCAGTACACACATCCAGCAGGACGTCTCCAGACGACTGGAAGGAGGTAAAGTCCTCAGCCCTGTACAAATTGTCTGGCCTGCATGCAGAAGAAACAGCATATAATATTAACATCAGGCAGTCCATTCTGTACATACTTAGTCTGCAGTTGCTTTAATAATATTTTAATGGGTACTTCAAAATTATGCAGCTGTGAGAGCACAATGAGAAAATATTACCGTCTTGTGTAAAGATTGGAAACACAGCCTTTAAACTTCTGATTTCCCAGGACCACAGAGCCACTTGTGTCAGCTATGGAAGTGCTGCCACTCTGCTCCTGACCATTATCTTCATCATCAATAACCAGCTCAATCCTGTTTGGAATAATCACAGTATTTACCATAAGTTTTACCAGGTGTTAATTGTATATACTGAGCAACCGTCACCGTTCCTTTACTTTCCGCTGTTCATGGTGACATGTGCATATTTAAGGGTTCATTATGTAAAATATTAAATGTAACATTAGCATATGTTGTATAAGTGTATAGTTCTAAATCAACGCTTCCTTCATACCTCTCAGCTCTTTTGGTTACAGTCAGGTAATGCCACTGGCCATCGTGGTATTGTTTGTTAGATTTCCATTTCCTGTCGTTGAAACTGAGACTCAAATAGCCATTTTCCAATGCAAGATTAATCCCATTGCCCTGGAAAATATATATTTTTAAATAACAGGCATTTAAAAAACACACATCAGAACAGTTATAATTACAAGATCAGATTTTAAAACAAATGGAAAGACTGACCAGCTGTTTGTCCTGCAGAATGAGACCCTGATTCTCTGTGCTCTTGAATCCAAGAGAGACAGTGACATCATCAGCCAAGCTAAAGCCATTGAGATTAGCAGACAGGGAGCTCCCCAAGCTGAAGTCTGCTTTACGAGAAACCTACACAAGAACGTGGATGTTATTTATCAGTAGATGAAAACTGATTTTGGCTCGCGCAGTAAGATGTTCGTACAGAACAAGTTCATAAATGGTTCTGGTGCAAATGTTTATGTCTTACCAAAGAATCCTTAGGACAACCTTTGCTGATGCCCACTTGTTCATCAATACCTTTAAACTCTCTGTTCACCTTCAAATTACTGAGGCATCCCCTGAATGGGTGCATATTGATGTTATATCTGTGAGGACAATCAGAAGGAAGATCAAGTTATTCACGTAAAAACGTTGAGCACCTCACTTACAACACGTTACAATTAATAGTGAAAACGATAACACATACCTTTCCCTCAGGTCTACTGGTGCACCACCTACATAGAACTCTTTAAAGTCGGCAATGGTGTACGAGGCTTGGGCCTTGACCACTTCTATATTGGCAACACGGACTGAAATCTCTCCACTGCTTTTGATTATGATGAGAACATCTGCCCAGTCGGCGGTCTGAAGAAAATAAAGACCATAAAGAGGCAGCTGAATTAACTGTTTTAATTAACCTTTCGGTCGTGTAATCTGAAATGTCAAGGAAGAACACGGGGGGGGGGCGGACTACAGAAAACCATAAAGTTTGTTACCTGAAATAATTTACTGGTAGTTGTTGCTGGGCTTTGAAGCACATTACTGCGTATGACAATGTAGCCCTTTTCCAGTGTCAGAGTGAAGTATCTGTCCTGTGTTGAGAGGAAACAGAATCATCAAAGTCCTGCAAACTGTGCCTTTGTTTATGTTGTAAATGCATTAAAACTTATTATTATAAAATAAACAAATTAATAACTTACCTCACTCCCTATGTATAAGAGCAGACCGTTTTCTAGACGAGTATACATGGACATAGATATGAGGAGGGAGGGTAATTTTTTAGCTATGATCACTCTGCCATATCCAGTGCCTTCAAAGTAGGACGTATCCACTTGAACCACGTACCTAAGCAGAAGGAAAACAGTTTTAGAACAGGCTTTAGATCAACAAATGCAATAACTCATATCTGTCTTTCCATTCGCCCACTTTTCTTTGCCTGAAAATGTTTTGATATGATCACAGTGAAGCTTGGGCCTATTATAATAATAATTTAGTCTAACACACGGATGAATGAATTAATCCAGGATGAACACACTGACAAATAAAGAAACCAACAAACCAAAAACAAAAACTGTCAATCTGACCAACTGTACATGTAAGCTAACGACCAAATCACAACAAAAAACTACAGAAATGGGCGAGCACCAGAAAATTAAGAACCGGTTTAAAATACACTGGTGACGACAAGGTCATAGCTAAGAGTGATGGGGTAATATGAGGTTGACAACACGTTACAAATGTCCATCTTTTCCATGCCAGACATTTTTTTGTAATTACATTAAATACATACAAGCATGTTTATCTAGTTTCAGTGCAAAGTAAATCAGGACGTACCTCTTGCATGGAGTCTCCAAATTAATTTTTTCAGCCTTTTGGAAATTATAGAGACTGACAACTTTGTCATTAAAGGAGGAGAACTCAATGCAGCCCTGGTATTTGGGCAACCTAAGAGGAGGTGGTGGCTAAACAGCAGTAAAAAAGAAACAGATATTAATAAAACCCCTGCTGGTATTAGAATATAAAATAGTATTTGTGCACTCATTTTATTGCTGCTTACAGTGAAGTTGGAAGGATAACCTCCAACATAGAAAACAACATCACTGGGGCTGAGATCCAGGAGGTTATGGCTCACATCTCCTTGATTGGGGTACACTGTTGGCTGAGTGGCTGTGACTGAGGTGACGTCTTTGGTGAAGACTATCTCGGCATCCTGGTAAATTCTGAATTGGAAATAGAGGGGAACATTTTTTTAATGATAACTCAAAGTCATTTTCACTTTAAAATACAAAGAAAATCAAAAACTGGTAAATTACAGGAGTAATGTGTTTACCTGTGTAGGTCCACTCGATCAAACCTGGATGACTCCGCCGGAGACCTTGTGATAGAGAGGGTTTTGATGGTGTAGTCCTCTCCGTTGAGCTTGTACACACCATGTAGCACGTTGCGCTTTAGAACCATTCCTATGTAGTTCTTAGACTACAAAACCACAGCTTATTAATGTCTTGTCTATAATTACAAAATAAAACAAACTATTCATGTGCATTTGGATTCACTTACATCTCGACTGCCCAGGTACATAACAAACATGTCTCCATTGTCTCTAGTCTGTCTGCGCCTGCGTCTTGAATCTCCACTGCCTTCAGGTCTCTGCAGTGATAAAGACACGGATGTGTAGGCCTTCAGATCGTCCACATCTCTTGGCGTACGCATCTCCACATAGCCTTCACCTGTAAACTTCATTGGAATTCCCACCTGGAGAGGGGAAGTGAAGGAAAAGTGGTAAGATATTCTGCAGGTAACAGCTCTGTTTCACTTGGTTTGGATGTATTCTATATACAGCATGAAGAGTAGAGAGATTGTGACCTCACCCTGTTCGCTGCATCCCGCGCTTGTTCAATGAGCTCTTTGATCTTCTTGATGTTCTCAGATATGTTGCTGATGGGTGAGAACTGTGAAGTCAAGTTCTCCACCTCTGAGATCTTATTATTTAGCAACGGGATGGCATTCAGCAAGTTCTTCACTGCAAAGCAGGAGGTTGGGGCGTGGGTTAGAAAAAGTCATTACTTTTAACCTCAAATATTAATGATGCTGTACATCATTGTGCTGTACCATGAGAAATGTGCTCTTTTTTTTCTCATTAAGCTCACCTGACTGGTCCACGCTGTCTAACACATTGCTTAGATTGGAGTCCACTGGAGTGACACTGATCTTGTCAATTTCCTTTCTGATGTCATTCAGTTTGTCCATAGTACTGCTGGCTGTGTCATTTGCTAGAGCTGCCTTCCTTTTAGCTTCATCAATCATTTTGCCAATGTCATCTATTTGGGAGAAATGAGTAATCAGGGGAGACAAGAAGAAAATATGAACCTTGGCTCAGACACTACAAGTTTCACAGTCACACTAATCTTCCAAAGCCTGAACTACCTCTTTTGGTGTCATTTAATTGCTTCTGTACATCAAGCAGTTCTTTCGCTAGATCATTTTTCTTTTTCTCAGCGTTCGTCAGGCGATTCTTCAGATCAGTAAGATCACTGGCGGCGCCTGTTTAAAAAAAAAAAACAAGATTAGTGACTGAACTTAATCATTTAAAATAAATTTAAAACAAACACATTGAGCTGAATACCCTGAAGGTTGTCCTCTGCTGCCTGTGCATTCTGCAACAAGTCATCAGCACCGTTTTTCAGGTCTGTTGCTCTTTCTGTGAGCTTTTGTTTTTTTACATTCTGAAGAAAAAAACGCATAGAAGTTAAAGTGACTCAATTTTCTAAAATAAATAAGGTGATACATTTACTTCCCTGTCATACCAAAAGAAGAGGGCAAAGTTAATGCAATGTATAAAATATTAGTTTAGTGACTTACATTCAAAGCATTTCCTGCAGCATCTTTGGCGTCATTTGCTGCAGCCTCTGCAGAATTAATGGCATCTGTAATGTTCTTGTAGGCATCAATAGCGTCTTTGGCGTTACGCACCTCACTCAGTCCACTTGTGTTCTTCACAGCACTATTACACAAAATAAAAAGGAAAGAATCCCATGTAGTTTTAACTGGGAGGCTTCTTAAAACTTACGCAGACTATGGTTGAATAGTTCTGAATCAGCAAGGAAACCCTCATAGATACAGACAAAAAAAAAATGTTGCCAAAATGTTGAATTCACAAAGAACCTACTCTTCAAGATCCTGCGCCAGCTTGTCGAGATTCTTAGCATGGTCCTCTGCAGCCTTCACAATGTCTTCTTTGCCTGCTGCCTTGGAAATCTCGTTCACCTTCTCTGTCAGGTCAGTCTTTGCACCATCCAGCTGTGCCGCCAGCTGTTCGTACTCCTAGAGAGGAGAAGAACAGGTGATGTGGTGTTATTAATAGAAGAGGAGATTATTCATAACAGCAGGAAATGCCATTTTGCTCACTTCGGAGCTCAACAAGCAAAAACACTGATTGTTATCCGCATGGATGATATGTTGCAACATGACAGCCTGCTGCTGTGGGATCTGTGATGTCGTGTGAAAATGCAATAGTCAAATGTACCGTTTTGCTGTCAGTGAGCATTTTCAGCAAGTCATCTGTTTTCTGCAGTTCATTCTCTGCCACTGACATTTGGTCTTCAACAATCTTCTGCTCTTTTTTTAAGTCTTCAATACGTTTCTGTAGAGAGGATAGAAGTCAGTTTTATTACACTTGTGTAAAAAGTGCATATAAACCACTATACAGTAGATCTTTGTAATCTCCTCCTCATGTTACCATGCGAACCAATAACCAACAAGCTCATGTGCTCCTCATAAATGATTAACTGCTTAACTTATTACCTGCAGATTTCCCATTGCCTGAGAACTGAGTCCATTCTGTGCATTGGCTTTTTTCACCAGGTCCTGCGCCTCCTTCAAAGCCTGGTCCAGGTCCTTCAGCTTGGCTTCATAATCCTTAAGAAGGCCTCGAATCTTGTCTGCTGCAGCCCCATTCAGATCAGCCTGTTTACTGACATTTGCCTTGATGTAGTCAAGCACTGCAGAATAAAACAAAATAGAACGTGTTAGTGGAAATGATACTCACCAGTCTGCAATAACGTTAAACATTATAAAACCAAATCAAATATTTGTTAAAGAAAACTTGGGAGTTTAGCTCTACATCCAGGTTTTGGAAAAATTAATTTTTAACGGAGAGTTTCAAAGCAATCATACGTTTCTTGGCCTCGTCCTTTTCTTTCTCGGCGGCTGTCTTCTGAGGGGTGAAGTTTCTGTTTTCCATCTCTCTCACCATGCGCTGAGCCTCCTCCAGCATTTTGTTGAGGCTTTCATTGGGGACCACACCACTAGAGGTGTCTCCCTCATTCAGTTGGTCCAGCAGAGCTGCAAGAATAAAAATGTTCAGTCAGACAATCAATCCAATAGAGAATGTGAAGTTGACATAATGCTGTTGTTAAATTTTTGTTTTTGGTTGCCATGTAATGAGGTTCCTCTGTTCCACAGTAGGTCAGTGCTGCTGCCATAGTACCGTAGCTTAGTAGATGACTAGTGACTATACCTTTATCTCCATCAAATTTGAGCAATTAAAACTTTTTGGCCAAACAAAGGAGAAAATGGATAGAAGGTTCAAAAAAGTTACTCTATCAACAGACTTTGACAAACAGAATTTCTTTTTACCTTGGATCTTCTTGAGCATGTTTTTAATCTCTGAGTCTAGATCCTTGGCCCTTTTTTGTGTTTTATCAATTTCTGCTACTGCCTTGCCAGCATCAGCAGCCGTTTTATCTGCCTAAATACAAACACATACATCCACATACACGATTACACACATTTTCCGACGTACAAATGCCACATTTATAAATAGAGTCCTAGGCACTGGGTGCAGCATTACCTTATTCTTGAGGGAGAATATGTCATCGGCTAGAGTGGACGTGTCCCCATCAAGATGGTCAACTGTGGACTTCAGGGTGTTGATGGCAGAGCTAAATTTATTGACAAGAATCTGCGAAAGGCACACAATTGTTCACTTTCACATCAAAAACTAACAAAGGATACACACTCATATGAAACCAGTGACATTATGAGAGAATGAGAATAATTAAGTGTGACTAACATCCAATGGCGTAGTCTCTCATTAGTGTTGGCACATAGGCTGCGTAACCCAATTAACCGCGGATGCTTATCAGAAGGAAGCTTAAATGGTTGAACAAGCACACCCATCTCATGTGTAGTGCACTGTACGTCCACAAAATGGCAATGTGCAAAGTGCTAATGATAGAAAAAAATGATCTTTTTACACTTATGTGTATGGATTTGTCATTAGGATTTAGCATCCTTTCTTTGGTTTCATATCTATATATCCTCTTCACCTCCTCTTTACTCCTACATGTGTGTGAAGCTTTCAGAGCGAGAGAGCGACGTAACAGTGTACCGGCATGTTACCTTTGTGTCTGACACGGCCCTCTCCAGCTTCCTGAGCCCGTCCTGAGAGGAGGCACTGGCAGTGGCATTATCCAGCCCAGCCTTGATCCTCACCAACTCATCATCCAGCTGTTCCAGATCATGCAATAATGTCTGGGCACAACTGTCACATTCTGGAAGACAAACAAAGAATGACTCAGCAAAAGATCATGTTCAATTTATTGTAAAATGCAATTTTAATCTTCAAAAAACTGTTTGTTTGTTTACCTTGGCACTGCTCATCTGTATTTGTGTCCCCTGGCTCCAGTGCATTCTTGCAAACTACAGAAACATTCAATTACATATATTTAACATATGTTTATATTAAAATATTTATTTAAATGTTCAAATTATTGAAAGGAACTCAAAGGTTCTAGTTCTGTTTTTAAATGCAAGTTCACAATCTAACCTCCAGTCCGGGGATCACAGTTGTTACCGTTGCCAATGCAATTACATGGTCGACAGCTTCCCCCTACCGTCAGAGGGTCTCCATAGTAACCAGGAGCACATCTATGTAAAGCAGAAATTAGTATCACAGAATAGAAATAAGCAGACAGCATCTGCACAGTCAACTGTTGGCTAGATACAGACACTCACCTCTCACACTTGTCACCAGTGTAACCTGGTCTGCATATACACTGGACACTGCCGTAGACATCTCTGCAACCTGTCGCAAAACTGCAATTTGACCGAGAGATGATTTAAATTCTGAATTACACATTTCCATTTAATTTAGCAGTTTAGCGTTTTTTTTTGTTAGTTTTCTTCACCCACCTGTTTGTTGACACCCCCAATGGGCACGGGCACAGCCTGCATGTCCTCTGAACTGCGTTTCCGTAGTAACCTTCTTTGCAGTGTTCACATCGCTCCCCAGCTGTGTTGTGCTGACAGTTCTGAAAAGGAAATAGAATTGAAGTATTAATTCAACCACTTGCAAATTATATGTGTAGAATTATGGTTGCGAAGAAGCTTAATAATGACTGGGTATTTAAAAAAACTAACAACCAACCCAAAGAACAAGCCCTCTGTGCACTCTGCAGTAAGCCTTTTACACACAGGTAATGCAAACACCCAAGGGGGAGAAAAAAAGATTTCCCTTGAATTCAAGCGTCTGTTTAATGCACAGCAGAGAGAGTGTGTTCTGACGCTTCTTTGCATTTAGCGTGTTTGCTGCTAGGGTGTGGATCTATGCATATGTGCACACACACAGGCCCAGTCTTGAGTGTCTTGCATAACAATAACACCACAGACACAGCGATTTTGAAATGTTCTAAGGCTGCTATCAATGAGTGAGAGGGGCCCCTTGAGAGGAAATCAGACAGCCATGTTTAAAAAAATGCTACTGATGAAGTGATAAGAACGAAAAGTGAAAAAGAAAGAGGGAGGGTGGGGCAGGATAAGAGTGCCCATAAATGTATCCTGAAGGTGAATGATGTATATTAAAATTGTGGCTCAGGTTAGAGTTAGCAGGGGTAAAGTAATCACTCACTTTAAATGTGTGTGGGCCTAAAAACTTGTTTTGACTGAGTTTCTTACCAGGCACCTCCCTGTCCCCTCTTCGCAAACATCAGACAGGCCGTTGCACTCACAGGGCACACAGCGGCCCAGGTAAGACCCGCTGCCATCTCTGTAGAAACCAGGAGAACATTTCTGAAAGAGAAAATCAAAAATATCGGAATAGGATTAACAAACTTTCAATTACTGATACTTAAATTATATCTATATATCTGAATTTAAATAAAATTCATGACAGTTACATAACAGTCAGTCATAACCTGAATGTTGCCACCTTTCTGTGTTACTCATTATACACTATACTGTCATATTGCCAAATCATAAATGATACCATAGGTAAATGTTTTACATTAGACCAAATATCACCCATTTATTTTTCCTAAACACAACAGCATTTCCACAGACCATGTCACCATTTACAGATGAGAATTAAAAAATGCTTTTCCCCGGCACTGGCTCTTGTGAAGAACGAGAATTTCAGACTGCACAAGATGAACTTGACCTGAATCGAGCGTCATTAACAATTGACACTGAAGAGCTAACACCTGCCCTTTGCCTTCCGAGATAACAGTCTTCCAGTCACCAACACCCCACACCTGAGATTTCAGCAGGGCAACCAACAGGCCAGGTGAAACAAACAAAAAATAAATCTTTACCTGAATCTGAGAACTGGCAGCACTGTCATTAACTGAGGGAAACTGAACTCTTTGTCCTCTGTCAAGCACCGAGGGGTAGCGTATTTCTTGGGTGTCTGGGCCATTCACTGATGGATACTCTATCTGCTGAGTTCCCTGGTCATGAAGTGATGGGTACTCTATCCTCTGAGTCCATCTGTCCTGGTGTCTAGTGTAGCGAGGCCGGTCTCCTCTCTCGAAGGGCCTGTTCCCAGCGCAGCAAAGTCCAATCAAAGTCCAACATATCAGGGTCTGTAGCAGAGCCCCTGTAAGCCACCGTCGATCCATACACGAATCTGACATTCCAATCGTTCAGTCTGTGCAAAATTGTGCTCTACTCTGCCCGGCCTCAGCCTCTTAAACACACACACGCACACTCACCCACACGCACATCAAGAGGACACACCCATCTCCCACCTGAGTCAGTCCAGCAGATCAGCATGATTGTATGCAGGCACTCAGGCTCAAACGTGCAAGAGTCTACATGCCCTTTCCATGCTTTTTACGCTTTCTCTCTCTCTCTCTCTCTTACGTACACACAGATTTTGAGGTACATCAAGCCACAAAGAATATTTGCATTAGCACAATTATTCTAAACAGAGATTTGGGAAAAATCAGAATATAAACCTCTATGGGGGGAATCAACCCCAATTTCGAGAAGTCTCACAATACTTGTTAACATTCTGTGTGTGTGTGTGTTTGTGCGTGTGCGTGTTTAGGCGTGTGCGTGTTTAGGCGTGTGGTTTCCAACGGTGTGCAAGCATATGTGACTGAGGGGAAAGTCAGACATCCTCAGACAGTACAGACAACAAACTCACGCCTGAATCACACTCCTCAAACACACAACAGACATAACTAGGTGTGTCCGACACACACACTGAGTGCACTGAGGTAAGGTTTATGAGCAACACTGTGTTGCCAGCTGCCACACCTCATGTGTTAAGGCGAGGCACCGTGTCATAACCCCTCCAGGTACGTATAACGAACTTCCTTTAAACACTCCCAACCTCACAGGTTGGTAACCACATCTATGGCAACAGCACTACCTCAAACTTACAATGCTTTTAAGTTTTTAGATGTCTGTTTTTTCCTCTGGTACTAAAGAAAAAAGTCCTTGTAATTAATGCTTGCTCTGTTCTGCTGGAATCATGTGTACACAAATCAGATTTGAGAAACACAAACACACTCAGTCAACTCAGCCCCATTCCCAGCATAATGGAATTCAAGATAAGCCTTTCCTTAGCAACTACATCATTTCTCTGAGCTGTAGCCATGCCAGTGATTATAGCTGTATAATCACTAATATTATGTCTGCATGATTGTGCATCATATCCCAACCCTGGGGCTACACAGTTTGGCTGCACAGCTCACCAGCCGGTATTTTCCAGTACATTCCATCCAAGGCTCCTCAGCAGATGAATTTTTCTTTTGGAGAAGGGTGTGGTTTTTGTATCAGGCATGTCAGGACACCCTAAAAATACGAGGAGGAGGTCCAGCTCTTAAATCAACACCCTGCTTCACACTGTTTGTCATCTCTGCCGCTTTGTACCAGAAAAACTCAGCCAAAGTCTCCATGCTGTCCCTTAGATTGAGTTCATATTTTTTCATGTTTTTCCTCAGATTCACACTTTATAATTCCAAGCTCAGATTTTGTAATTCAGGATTTTTTCTTTAGATGTTGTAATATTACTGTGTGTCCACATATATCACTTATAAAGAATTTAATTTCATTTGAAAAGATAGCTTAGACTTGAATAGTCTGAAAAAAAAAATTTTTGTTGAAGAGAATTTAAGAGACTCAAGGGCCTTTCAGTTTCTCACCTCACAAGAGCCTCCGGTGTACTGAGGGGGGCAGAAACAATGCTCCACCGTGTTTCCAGGACTTCCAGTCCCTGTGGTAGTGGCCTCCTCCAGGCCCACCTCTCCTAAGCTTAGACGCTGGGTCTGAGTAAAGTACAATGCTCGAATCCTAAGGCCCACCAGACCAGCTAGGACCATCATCAGTTCCTCTCTGGACACGGGCCTGTTAGTGACAGCATGGCGCCAGTTTCCCTGCAGAAAATATATTTTATTTAGATATATGTTATTTGGGGAAGAATGTTGAGGAATTTATCAAGGATTCTATATTAATACAATTCATTCACAATCCAGAGAAGCACTTTTTATCACACATTTTATATTTTCTATCTGATGTGGTGGTATATATTTCACCAACCACTGGTTGAATTACTGGTATTATTCCCATTGGATGTATACTGAGATGTAATTCTAATTTTATTTAAATATTTTATGATATTACGTCCAGCCATGTGCTGAGGGCATAATTAATTATTAAATCATAAATACATTTTATTGGTCCTCCTTGTTGTAGAAGTTTAAGTTTAGATTTTAGTCAAACAGAGCAACTGATGTGTTTTACCTCCACGAGCTGAACTCTGCCCTGAAACAGCCTGTCTGGAAGTGGCACTTGTGGAGCAATGTGGATCAGGGTCATATCCTGACCCTATGATGAAGTAATGAGACAGAAAACAATCAGCTGTAGGAGAAGCCATTGGACAAGGAGTGTGTAAGAATAAAGAAACGAGTAGGCAGCACCACACACAGTAAGTACAACATCGGGTCTTCTGTCCATCAGAGTCATCCCCTCACTGGGAATCCCAAAGGACTTGGACTGGTAAGTGAGGAAACCACCGTAAGATGAAACCTAAGAATAAGAAAGACAGATTTCTGTCAGCCTACCTCAAAGGGCTGAAGGAACCAATAACATAAAGTACAAAACAAGAAGATAAAGTCTGTATCTACATTGGTCTTATTTCGTATTTACCCAGGCCCACTGTATTGTACAAGATGCTGACATGACTGACAATTTTCGATTACCTCCATATCGTTTCCTGTATGGTTTTTGGATGGCAGTTGGTGTGGACATTTCCTGTTTTCATGTTGTAACTAGATCACTTCCCATTGTGTGCAGGTTTTACATTTGAATTACACTGTAGCATCAAAGCTGCAGGTCTGCAGTGTCTTGCAGGCAGACACATGATATCATGACCATAGTTTTGCCTTAAATGAGCGACATTTTAACATAGAGATAAAAAGACAAATCATTTTTGCAAAGCATCCTTTGGCATTCTCACCCTGTCTCCCAGGTAAGATGGGGGTGCTACCCAGTGTAGAGTTTGAACTGCATGAGGAAGCTCCTGGATGTCTGCCACCACTGTGTTACTGGCCGTGTTCAGCACAGAGGGAAACTCCTCCTGGTCAGGACTTCCCAAACGCCATCCCCGCATCTCAACAAACTAAAAAAAAAGAGACGACAAGAAGGTTAGGACTCCTACATACGGTAACTTATGAAATACAACCAAGAGTTAAATGTAATAGCATGTTATGATATTATCTGCTATGCTAGTACATATACAGATATTTTCTAAAAAACATCTGTACATGTGTGTTGTACAGCACATACAAGCAAACACACACCTTCCCCCTGCGTTTGTTGGAGCTTTGACACTCTTCAGTCGCCCCAAAGCAGAAGCAGCTGGTGCACCCACGAGGGTTGGAGGGGTCAAAATAAAAGGAGCCTTCCCGACACGTGTCACAAAGGTCGCCAGCCACATTTCTCTACAAATATATATAAATATAAGTCACAGTGAGGAAGAACAAGAGACTTTTTAGCAACGTGATGGAACTTTTTGAATTAGCAATTTGATAGAATCGGCTCACCTTGCAGAGACACTTTCCTGTGTCTGGGTGGCACACATCAGGCGTGACGCCACCTTGATTACAATTACACGGCAAACAGTCAGGGAAGCGGTAATAACCTGCAGCACAGCGGTCGCACTGCCGGCCTCCAATCCTAGGCTTGCAACTACGTGAAAACAAAGCATTTGGATGCAATTTACAAACTAGTCATGTGTTGTTCAAACATTTAAACTTCGATATTAGCAAAAAAAAGGACAAACAAAATTTACACAAAATTGAAAAATTAAAGCCATTTTTTATAAATTGAAAAATAAAGCACAATTGTGCTCAGTAAATTGCTTTATTCTGGTGCTATATTCATTTATCCATTCTTGTTATTCCATTATCAACTTAGCGGGAAAGCTGAGTGACTGAAGACCTACGTGACGGAAAACAGTTCATCAACATGACTGGACTGTGTACCAATCCCCTCATTAATCACTTTAAGTGGTTTGCTGTCATGTTTCAGTTTCAAAAGTAACGGGCCTCACATTCCAAGCCTCTTTCACCACCCAAAACATAGAAAATTATATTTACACTTTAAATAAAACTGCGGTATGTGCTGTTAAACTCGCCCGCCTCACCAATAAATTCTAATCTCTAGTCCTAATTTTAGTGTAGGCTTCCACACACCTGCACTGTCCAGTGATGCGGTCACAGTCCAGTCCTGCACTGGGTTTGATGCCACTTGGAGAGCATTCACAGTCCTCGCAGCCCAACAAAGGGTGGTAACTAAATGTCTGATGCTGACACATGTCACAGGTTGGTTTGACTGTCTGAGGAGGGCAGATGCAGCTTCCTGTCACCTCATCGCAGAGTCGGCGACCGCATTGACACGCTGCAGGGAGAGGAAGGGATTTTATCAAGTCAAATATCAGTGTATATTTTATGTTGACTGGAGTGGGACTTATCTTTGTGTTTATCTTATGTACTTTATGAATCACAAACAGTACATATTTATTTTCAGCTGTCAAAATAAGTAATTGTTAACTCACGTCGACAGTAGGGAAAGCCGTAGTAACCCGTGGCACACTTTGTGCACTGTCGACCGATGACGTGCTCCACGCAGGGACACTGTCCTCCAACTGGGTCACAGATCGTCCCTGTGGACCCAGACTTGTCGCAATTGCAAGGAAGAGCTCCACCATTATAGGCAGCTACGAGCGAGCGGGCAGAGTCTCTGCAGAACTGCGAAGATGTTCTGGGGCTGAGGGTAGAAAAATTCTGTCTTTTAAATTATCATCATCTTACTCACTATTATCACAGCTAGAGGGCACCATTTACTAACTTACACTACTTACACTATAATGTTTATTTCTGTAACAAAAAAATAATGATACAGTATAACATGGATTATACGAAACCAGGGATAATCAAAGAAAACCTATAGATCTACAGTATTGGTCTGGCTTGTTTTACCAACATGGTGAGTACCTACTCAATATAGAACCCTTCTCCTCTGCATTGCTGTATGAAATCTGAAGATTTATCCAGCGGCTTTTCTTTCAAAAGATCCAGAGTGTAACTACTATCAGGAACCAACAAGATATAATCCTGTACAAAAGACACAAATCATAACAAACGATAAAAACACAGAACCTCACTGAAAGCCTCCACTTTGTTTTGTGGTTTAACCATATTTAGTAGTATGATAGACAGTAAGGCACATATAGGTTGAGTGTTTGGAAATGATTTGTCACATTGTTCTGTTTGATTTAATTAGAAGAAAGAAAGCGAATGAGCAACAAGCGACAAAGCCCAACCTGCACCGGCTTAAGGTTGGAAGCTTTGCTCTTATAAAGCTGTTCTGAGCTGCCAGGTGGAGTACAGTCCCTTCATTGTTTTTGTTGGGGACATGGCATAACCCTGAGGAGAGAGGATCTCTGCATGCCAAGTCCTCAAGCTGAACTTCGCTACAAAACCCAGACTCCTGAGTCCTCAGAGGCTTAGACAACATTACACACATTTCTTTTGTTCTTAATTAAATAAGAATTTAGTTGGGTAAACATTTTAGATGGTGTTTGACATGCCGCATACTGTAAACCACTGACCAGAATAAGAGTCTTCCTAGGTGGCACGATGACAGAAATGGTGGGTAGCTGCCAAGAATTCTGGTCAAAGTCGAGTGCAATGCGCCCATCAGCAATCACAACATCCCTGCAGCCTGAGACTGCAGGGCAGAACGATGCATTTATTGAACCTGCAAGAGAAGTGCAAAGCTCAATACTGAATGAAGAGAGACACAGTAGCAAGCTGAACAACGATCATTGAAGCCATATAGGGAAGTGTGTCTAAGGCTTTGATCAACTGCTCTAAAGGAGAAAGGGTAAATGGTCTGCACTTATTTAGCACTTTTCTACAAATTTATTCTGCTTCTCATTCACCCATCCACACTTACAGTCATGCACAGATGGGGGGGGGGCTACGCTCACCAAGACCATCTAAGCTGGAGTTCAATGTCTTGCTCAAGGACATTTCACCATGTGACAGGAGGGTCGAACCAACAACCCTAGGGTTGGTGGACGACTACCAAGCACTCCCAGAGGAAACTCAATTCATTTTGGTCACAAAATGAATGACTCACCCCTCCAGTCACGGCCTGTGTCCACTCGGACCTCCACAGGGAAGGAGGTATGTTCAGGCTGGTGATAATGGACCACAACCACATACCTGGCTGGGAGGGGCACCCTGGGGGTGAACTGGATCTCTGTCTGAGAAACAAAATGGCATGAAAGTATCAACCAGACAAGACAACTACAACTTAGTGTCAGTGCATGGGTTGCTGTTTGACTTTTCTAAGCAGCAGAAGAAGGCTCAAATTATTCATCAAGGTTAGGAAGATCAGTGGACATTTTTTTTGTTATGATACCTGAGGGAATTTCAGCAGCACCCCATCACTCTGAAGTTCACTGGCAGGGAACTCCCCAGATTGTCGTCTTCGTCTCCAGTCATCGTGGTCAGCTGGCTGCGAAGCTGCTGCGGAGGACAGCTGGCCATCACGTGCCGCATACAAAATCCAGGCTGAGGTCGGCTTGTCAAACTGCCTCAGAACACAGTGTCGACTAAAAGCATGGAAAAGCAATAAGTTGTTTAGTGTTGGTAGTGGTTGAAGTACTTTGCGTCAAATATTAGGTTAGGGGGTCAGTGACAAGGCCAGCTTATGACCGAAATGTCATCTGTTTTCATAAGTCCTCTTTTTTGATTTTGACATAATTATCCTTCAAAGTTCCCTCTAGCTCAAATTTGTCTCTTTCTGTACAAACTTCAAAACTAAATTGGCACGAAAACATTTTGATGTTGAAAAATGTGTTTCTTATTTTAAGATCTGCCCTGAAGTCCTGAAGACATTTACCCTTGTTTCAGGTCAGTTCAAATCATTCTTTTCTGGTCATGTTTCGCTTTTAGGAGTTTTATTCAATTACATATGAAATCACATGACTGTACATGTGTGACTAATGTCTAACCTCGTCTTTAGTTTTAGTATGGGAGTTAGGAGAAGGGTGTTTGACCCTTTCTTTAGCCTCAGGTTAATGACTTTCCCCAGCTGGAGGAATGTATCCAACCTCTCCTGAGAAACAGATGTGCTTCTCTGCTTCCCCAACAGCACAACACAAACATGTGGTCTCTGTTAATAGATTACCCAAAGTAACTTACCTGTGCTCAGTGAAGCGGCCATGGGTGGAGACACAGAGCACCTTGGGCTCAACATACTCAATTGAGAACTCTTCTGTGGGCACTGCATACACTTTGTACTACCAAGAGAACAATTTTGTTGTTGTTGTTGTTGCATGTTGTAGTGTATATTATACTGTATTCTATAACAGAATGTGTGGAAACACTTCTCTCACCAGCAGGAATGAGGTCGTGGATGTCTGCAGAAGAAGTTCTGTCCTGTGATTAAGCTGTAAAGCCGCCACCTGATTACTGCTGTCTACTGCTACACTCCGGCACAAAAAGCTGCAGATATTAGAGGAGACCACAGTTAAAAACCTGTGAATTCTACCACTTATTTTTCAATGAACATACAGACCAAATTATTTAAATACAAAGCTGCAGCAAGAATTATAAGGCTTACCTGAAGGCACAACTGTAAATGTTAGCCCTGGCCAGGATCTGACCACCTGACTGACCACTGATGACTATGTTGACATTCTGGACAATGTCCACCTCGCTGGCATATTCCAGGACAAGGGCATATGGGCCCGGATGAGGCACACGCAGACTGAGCTGAAGCTCAGACTGTAGGACACAAAACATACACTTTGCAAAGATGTCATGGATTTTGAAAGAATGGGATGTGAAAAGGAATCCTTAAAATATACATACATTACATAAAAGCATGACCAAAACCGACTTTAAGTTGTAACTTTACCTAATTGGGCCACTTATTCCAAAAGTATAAAGGCATGGCTTCCTACCTGTCTACCATTTAGAACAGCCATGTCAGGATGGTCTGGGGTAGGACGCCGCACACGAGCCTGCCTACTTCTACGCCTGCTGCGGCTGGACAATCTTCCCTGGGAGCCCAGTACAGAGCTGAATCCGTCCATGGCCACATGTTTATACAAGAGACAGCTGCGATGGAGACACACAGAGGTAAGCACCCTGTTTTGGTTGATGCGTGAATTTAGGCCTAGTGTAGTTTTTAATTCTGGTGTTTAAGGAATACAGACTGCTTAAGGAACATGTTAGGACTATATAGATGCTTTTGAAGTGTTGAACAGAATGTTTGAATTACTTTGTATTCCTGTTTGCAGTGGGTAAGTATGTGCAGGGCTCGGTGACCTTTTCCTGTAACAGCGGTGCCTCATAGTAATCCCGCGGAAGCAGCACTAAATAGTCCTGCAGAGTGAAAGTGGAAATGCACTTTTATTCAATCTTTGGACATTTTGTTCTTTTTCTCCAATCAACAAATGGACTATGCTCAATATTACACAGAGAAAATTTACATGATGACGCTTACATCATATTCATTATTAGACTCACCAGCAGAACCCCCTGAGCCCTGATGTGAATGATCCATTTACCAGGAGTCAAGGTAAAGGGCTCGGCAAAGCCTTCTCCTGGCACAGTGAGGAAGGATGGGTAGCGGCTTTCAGGGAATATTACCTCCTTACTCTGATCTGACCCCGCCAAAATTAAAACAGAAAGATAGTTTTAAAGTCACAAATTCCCATTTGACAGCACATAAATGGAATAATAGATTATTACATAAAAGACATCATGCACCTGCAAATGTCACAACGGAGATGAGTTATTAGTTTTATTTACTGATGTGTTAGAATTGATGGTATGATCAGTTTCAGAGGCAGCCTTACCTGCAGTGCCTCTGTTATTGGAAGCCCTGATGCTACCAGTCACTGTGGTGCTGCTGGGGTTAATGAACCGCAGAACCACACGGAACAAATGCTGCCTCCCATCTTTTTCGTCAACATGCACTGTTACTCTGACTTCACTCTGCAGGGATGAGAGTGATACACAGCTGACCGTGAGAGTGCAATGTTAAGAATTTGGTTAAAACTCATGTCTGGTGAGCAGAGAAGTCACACAAACAGACTTGGTTAATCAGCAGACTGCAAGCATGATAGAGAGGAAAATACAGCCAAGGGAGGGCAGACCCGTCACTTACAGTCACAGCAGGACTGAGAGCCGCCCTCATCCACCACCAAGATCCTTGCTCTCACTTGTGCGCCCCCCTTTTGTTTGGGGGTGGTGTAGCGTAAGACAATATGGAAAGGGCCAGGAAACCCAAGGGTAAGCATTACGATCACCTCTGGCTGCAGAAAAACAGTGTTAGTTCTAAGAGAGCTGGTGTCCATATTCCCACATTAGCTCTGATAAAATAGAAGCTTGTGTGTAAGCAGGAATATCAGTGCAGAGGTAAAAGCCAAAGAACTAGGCTAGTGAGAATAGACAAAAAAAAGGTGAAATAGAAAGCTTTAAAGTGATTGAAGTAGCAGAAACACCTCATGTACTAGCATTAAAATTAAGAATATTTACCTGTGCAGGCGACATAACAGCGTAACCTCTCCAGCTGAAATCTGGAAACTCTTGGGGGTTATAACCAAAACGTACTGGTCTGGCATTGGGCGTGGTTCCATCCTCCACCTCAAACTTCAGTTGGTGCAGAGAAGGAAAATAGTAGCTTGGTGCTGGTCTAAAGGTGCATGACAATTTAAATTGAAACAAACAGATGATTAGCAAAAGATAAACATTTATATTTTATGTAAATTTGGTCTGATTCCCAATTAAATATAACAAAAAAGTTTGCGATATCTTACTCAGTGCATTTATGACCAACAATGTTCTTCAAACACCAACACTGTCCTGAGATCTCATCACACGCCCTGTCGATGGCACCACCTACATCACACTGACAGCCTGAGAGGCAGGAGTCATTATTAATAAAGCAATGAAAATGCCTCAGTGTCACGATTCAGCTAAATCTTAATAAGAATCTGGTGAAAAGTGGGTTTTTTAATCACTGTCACTGAAATCTGACCAAACTCCAACAACATAGAGGGAGAGTATTAACTGACATTTTTCAATGTTACTGAACGTTATGTTACATTTTTACTCATGAAAATTTAATGATTTGGAGAAACGCTAAGATTTTTTAGTAAAATTTGCAAGCTTTTCACCGCCATCTCTAGATGAAGCATGTTAAACATACTTTACACTCAGCAATAACACATAAAAGTGTGCCCTGTTGAACATGTAACTACACCAAACACTGATATAAGGGTGTATGGATTATACTACTACATCACTTCATTAAAAGAGAAGTTAGACCGTTGGAGGTAAAATAAATATATACATACATATATACACATACACACATACATACATATGTATATGTATATATATGTATATGCAATATAGCTGCTCTTCCAATTCCACGTTTACAAGGTTGTAATTTCAAAGTTTTCAGGTTGAAACTGTCGTTGAAAACTGTCGGAAAGGCGACTGTCAGTAACAAGATGTAGGACATGCAGGTGAGATGTGTTGCTGGAAACATGGAAATTAAGCGAATGTACCTTGACAACCAAAATAATACTTTTTCTGCGGCAGGAAGTATCCATCCTTACAGCTCTCACAGGAATGTCCACATGCATTGGGCTTACAGTGACACTGTCCGGTTTTCTACAAAACAGGATAATTAAGAGAAAAGTTTAAAAATTGCTGTTGAGCAACGCAGTCAAATTCTGAGGTATAGATGAAACCCTCACCTGTTCACACTCTCCGACACCACTCAGAGTCCCTTTCAAATCACACTGACACTCTGGTATGAGAGCAAGCCACAGAAAGAGAGCAGGGAGAGGTTATGAAAATGTTAAAGGGGATCTACAATGAATAGACCCTGATTACAAGATTTTGTCACTCTCATGGTTGAAACACAACAGCACAAAACCCTCCGATCTTCAGAGGTCTGCACATCAAAGATCCAGGGAAGCTTTACTGCCATGGTTTGCTTTCAACCCAGTGAAAAAAGCTTGTTCCTAATGTCCGGCCACATTCAAGCAGGAGCATTCTTTGGATATTAAAAGATCTTTTTCCCCCCTTCTTCTTGCTGTCTTCAGGCAGCGTGGAAGTGATAACATTCTTTCAGGAGAACAGAACTGTAACATAAGACAGGTATCTGGACAAAGCCTGAAGCTGTTCCCTCACTGGTTGGGTAAGAAGTATTTCCAGTGGATGCTTTTTTGTTTTTTTTTTCCTCTGGGTAAAGAAGGGAAAGACTAGGTGTCCAGAGATATATTTAATGTGCCAATAAGTTTCTGATGGTCGGTGACAGAATGACTGTCAAGTTCACTTGCAGCTCCGCGCTGAGCAGTTAACAGGAATTGTCCTGTATTAATGTGTTTATCCTCAGCTTCCCTCTGTGGGACAGGAAGGCAGATCTGACCTTGTTGACAGGGACATGTTGACATACCCTCTGGATAAGAGGTGCCAGGACCCATATCAGTACCCTGCCAGATGGTTACTGCTGATTTAATACAGTTGTGTTTTCTGAGATTGTTTAGAAGATTCCGTCAGTTATAGTATTCAGTTTTTCCCTGTTTCCGGTCACTTACCTACACAGCCATGAGGGTTTTCTGTGGCCAGATTCCAGTAAAGAGGTTTGCATTTGTTGCACTGCTTTCCCTCTACGTTTGGGAGGCAGAGACACGAGCCCTGAAACAACAGATAAGGAATAAAAGGATTGTTGAGACTGGTACAGCATCTGTTGTTGAAAGCCAGGTTATGCAGGCTATATTTATTATTAATAATAATAAAATCAGCTGTTTGTGATCAGATAGGCTCAGGTCTGTCACAAAGACCTGCACTTTGTATCACACTTGTCAGTGACTAAAAATTGACCCTGCTTCTTTCTTTTAAACAAAGGAAAATTAAAAGGAAGAAAGCAGACTTCCAGCAATGCTGAATTAGCTGAGCATGACTTCATGTTGTTGCTTTCTTCTTCCTCTTGCAATGGAAGGAAGGCTCTTTTCCTTTTTTTAATTACATTTACATTTCAGAAGAAAAACACTTCCTTGTAAAATCCGCTTGATGTACTTTTGGCAGCTGTGTTATCAATTGTAGGACTGTTCCACACCCAAAGGACCAGTACTGGATTTAGCCTGTGACCACTTCTATTATCAAGGCTAAAAAAATTGATCAACACTGGCTTCTGGTAGAAAAATAAAGTTTATTAAAATGGATTACCGTTTGGGGATTGGCAGCTTCAGTTCCTGCTGGATTACACTGAGTGATAGAAGCTGAAATGAGAAGTTGTTATCAAACTCTACCAAAAAACACTGGCATATTAAACATTTTTGGTTTAAATAATAACTGCTCCCATTAAAAACAAGTGCCTTTATGAGTATGAGTACCTGAGCACTGCGGGAACGTGAGTCCGGAGGCACAGCGGTCACACTGCTGGCCCACCACTCCAGGAAGACACAGGCACTGACCCGACAATTGGTTGCAGATGTTGCCATGCGAGCCTTCGCGTGAACATCGGCAGGCTGGGAGACAGGAAAAAACTGAACTTTACATCTAAGCCTCATTAGGGTTGGCTGAATCTGATATGAAAAGTGTAAAAAACTTTTTCCAGATTCCTTTATATTCCCTATAAGGAAGAAGCCTAGCTGGCTGTGTCATGCAGATAACAATAAATGAATTCAACGTGGGTGACAATGTAGGGTATATTGGGATACTGTGGGAGAATGAGATTGTTTGCTCTACAGAGTCATGAGAAGAGGCCACAGTAAGCTCAGTGAAACCAGCAGCAACATTTTTCCATCGGCCCTCAGATCACCAGGGGTCACATGTTTATCTATCATAATCACACTGGTGGACACAGAGGGATCAGACCCACTCACCAGCACAGTCTGGGTATCCGTAGTAGCCTGGTGCACATTCGTCACACTCCTGCCCTCCATAGTTGGGGAGGCATGTGCAGTGTCCACTCGGACTGCAGACGCTGTCAGCCACACCAGCCCCGTCACAGAGACATGCTAGAGGAAAAGGAAAGTAGGTATGAGCTGCTGCTTCTGCTTTTTACATGGTTAAGATTCCCCATCCCACTTTGTGTAACAGTAAAGCATGAGCATATAATGCATCTGTCAAATTCTCTGCACACCAACCGTCATTGTGTAACCATCTGCAATTATTCCCCCAGCGGTCCACAGTGTCACGTGGAAATCTATCCACACTTACTTTTTTCCTTTTACTGACTTTATGTCTACATTGTAAGAGTTTGCAGCCATATTTTTAAAAAAAAAAAGTTTTATAATCATTCGGACGAGTAACACTGATGAGGTTGCGTTTCGCAGTCTGTGAGGGGTTTCACGTTGGCATGGTGAT
Source organism: Channa striata (assembly GCA_033026295.1). Classification (NCBI taxonomy): domain Eukaryota; kingdom Metazoa; phylum Chordata; class Actinopteri; order Anabantiformes; family Channidae; genus Channa; species Channa striata. Next base: position 10,258,136 of record CM065185.1, on the reverse strand, counting down.
TGTTTCTTACCCTGGCAGTAAGGGAAGGAGTGGTAGCCATGTCGACAGTGATCACATCGCTCCCCCTCCACATTCTCACGGCACAGACAGCGGCCTGAGGCATCACACACCTTATCCACTGCCCCTCTGTGGTCACATATACACTCTGAGCACAAACACAGAGTTTATTTTAGCAATTAAAGCAATTCAATCCTAATCCTCCCGAAATTCTAATGAATAACACAACAGAACCTTGAGGCATCTTAGTAAATGAGCCTGAGCTCTTTATTTGGTCCAGCTATCGTGCCACATATTGTATGTATGTATGTATGTCGACAATGATGCCCACATGTCGCCTGGTTTTGGTATGAGAATATTATAATTTATTCACAGAATAAAAAAATATGTTCTAATAGACAAGTTAAAGAATAATCTATGTTGTTTGTCTTCATTCAACAACAAGTCATGGAATGAAGATATTTGTCTTAATAGGAATACCATATTAGTAATAATGGACTTCTTAGCTTGGAGAAAACCAGAAAAGGACATTTAGCAAGACGACTACAACTAATAATAGACTGATTAGTTCTCACCGGACAGTCCCAACTGAGTAATGCTGTCATGAGAGGACTCTTGACCCTAAATCTCCACTAATGGCCATCGTCATTTAAGGCCAATAGACTGCTGTGTCAGATTTATTTATTATACATTATACCGGTACACTATACACCAGAATTTTAGCCATCTCATTAAACCCAAGCATAATATACTGCCAGTACAGACCCTTTCCTGACAGAGCCATGATGAATATTCTTAATAACCCTGTCAGACCCTGTCAGACTCTTAATGTTTAACCCTGTCAGACATAAATAAAATACTTTTACAGAAACTGTTACCATTGGAGAGACCCTTATATAGTGGTAGAACATATTAGGTTTAACTTTATAAAACTCATGCTGACAGCTGTGTTTGCCAAAATAACCTGACAGGCACTGGGTGGGCCCTCGGTAGACAGAAGGAAAGAGAACGGGGAAAAAAAGAAATGTTCATCAGACACAGCATTGTAAATAACTGCCTATAAATGTCCTTCAAGCTAAACCGTGGTATGAGACACTGTAAAATCTTGGTTAGTGAACTTACCCGTAATGGGACCTGCAGGAGATTTGGTGGTGGCCGGGTATATGGGATATTCTAATTGCAAAGGAAAAATTCAAAAATAAAGCATCACCAGTGATGGAAACCGGATCTTGAAAAAAAAAACTTCAAGCAGTGTCAGATGTATTTATCACAGTATTTGCTGAATTGACTTTACTACATTTGTAATGAAATTAAAATAAACACATACAAAAGACCCCAGTAAAGTTCAAGGTAAAAAAAAATGAAGGAGAATGTGGAAATCTAGCCTTCAGATGATTGATGTCACCCTAGTTATCTCATCTTAACATAATGGCTGGAAGTAAAGGGAAATCTACCTGGCTCAAATGTCAAAGAAACAAAAGTCAGTCAAATATGAATATATTGCATCTTGTTTGTTTAATCCATACAAATAATATAAGTGTTAATGTTTAAAAATAAGTTTACAAAACAGAACTCTGCCCATTTTTCTGAGGGGAATGCTGTCTGCTGGGAACAATAATGGTTGACAATAATGGCAACGCTGGTTTTCTGGCAACCGCTCCCAGCCAAGATATAATCTGCCACATAACCCCTTTTAAACCACAACTTTCCTGCGGCTACATTTTTGTCATAACATTACAGACACAAGAGTGTCATCAATCTTCTTACCTAAAAGCGTTATTTTCCAAAATGTCAAGCTATTCTTTCCACTTTTTGCCTAGAGCTGCACTGAGGTCTGAAAAAGAATTTTGCTGCTGGCCTCGCTTGGTTTGGTCGGCCCAGTGACTTGTTAATGTGAGCAATCCGTGTAAAGTCAGATTGTGTTTTTAAAAAGACAATTTTGATTCAGCACGCTGACTACGACTCGTCACCACTGTTCCACTGTGACCATGTATTTCAGCATTTACCCACAGTCATCACTTATCACCTGTGGCCACGGTGTCTGTTTACTGTTATAAAGCTTCGCTAACTGGTTGTTGGGATTTCACACAGAATCTCTTGCAACCCAGAGAGCCTCACAATGACTGTGTGTGCATGTCTAGACTAGTTTGTCAGTGCTAAGTAACTGAAGAAGACCAAGTTTTAAAAACGGCTTTGTATTATAAATATAATATAAAGGTTTCAAACTGTCAGTGAACAATTACTTTCAGATTTATATGTAATAAGAAATATTACATATGTCGCATATGTAGATTACGTGTGTGATGTGTGAGTAAATATAAACAACATTTAAGTTTTACATTCCGTGTTTTATAGTCAAACATTGTTAAATAGCATTAAATCATAAGGGAAAATGGGAAATGTGAATCATCACATGCCCCATGACCTAGAATGAGTGGCCTCAGAGCAGAGCAAAGAATTCAAACGGTTGTTGACTTTATTTTATGGGTTATAATTGCTATTTTTGCCATAGTAAAAGCATGTTCTTGTGACAGTTACACTTCTGCAAAGGCAGAAACCTGATACAGGTGAATGCATTTCTAAACTATGCCCAGCCAATGCAATGTGCCAAAGGTAATCAAGTACATATCAAACAGCAAATCTATGGAAACACTGTGTATGATCATGAGCTTAAGTGCAACAGCAACATATGACTAATGTTAGTTTATGTGTTTGAAAATATTATGGATGATTTTTGGGCATAAACTATAATTATTTTAAGTAAAACTCAAATCCATGTGAAAGGGCCTGAACATTTCCTAAAGCCACTTTAATACAAGTGCCCCCTTTGAGAAAACAAGTTATTTTTAGTTTAAGCTTCATCTAAATATCACGAACACAGCAGAACGTTGACTTCTACATCTGTTTCACATAGAACTTTCTGGTCAAAATTTGGCATTTGAACCTCTCTGCATTTCTAACCTATATCTGGGTTTATATAGGTGTATGAAATGTGAATGCACAGTAATGGGTATTTAGTACTGTAGCATGTGCACAACATCCACGTTCAAGCCTTGGAACATTATAGTCATACAACTTTAAAATAAGCTCTGTCTAAAAAACCTCAAGGAAGAAACTTGCACACCGACACATAAAAGGCTAAAAAAGGTGAACATGAAACTGATTCCAGCCATCAAAGAGTGGGTTTAGTTTCAAAAACTGTCTTTTATTACAAGACGCTCTATTACCTATATATTTTGAAGCGGTCACGGGTTTTAACTCTTGCCATACACATACAAATTAGTTACTCCTCACAAATTTGTCCACATAGCAACACATTTCCCCAGACATCAGCTCAGTCACTTATCCATCTGCACAACACGTAGAATCCAACATTAGAGTTAATAAAATAAAACTTACGAATGCATTGAGGGTAGTAATAGTATCCTTCAGCACAGCGATCACAGTTTTCTCCAGCAAATTGTGGCTTGCAGATACATCTTCCAGAACCCATTTCACAGCCAGATGTAGTCCACTGCTCACACCTGCAGGCTGGTTGGGATCACGTTTTAATAAAACATTAATATTATAAATAAACAGATATTGAATAACATCAACAGAACCGTGAATCACTGACGGTATGCAAAAATTACATTTTCCATACATAACTTTAAATCCTAGTTTCAAGCATACATCATCTCACAATGAGAGATTTCAAGAGCAAATAATGACTACTAAACCTTTACCGCCGCTGTTCATGCCAGAATGAACACCTTCCACTGCTAAGCCCACTTAATTGAGTTTGTGGATTCCAAGGTTTACTTTTCAAAGTGCTCAGTGCAAGCAGTTTAATTCCACTACTTTCTAATGTCCAAACACAAGTGGCAGCTATTTATACAGCAAGACAACAGCCATGGACCATTAAAGTAATGTAAACACAAAGGGAGCCCAGTTTAGCAATATTACAAGCAGTGGTGCCAGTGGCGATTATGCAATGGTGCCATTTGTGTCTGTCGGAAACAAAGAGACTGATGCTGTCTTTGAATCTTAGCAATGGTTTTGTGGTACTTATAAGTCATGTATACTGTAAATTAAATACCGACATGTTGACACATTATTTACTTCCCAAACTATATTGTGAATTTGACAAGCTCAGCCCAACTCAAGCAAATGTTTCCATAATGTGCTTTTTGAAGTTTCTTCAATCATTCATTAATTATTTAAACCATTATTTATTCAGGGTTCAGTGAGAAGGTGCCTCTTTTTCAGAAGACACTGATCATTTTCATACAGTTACCTGCAACTAAGAGCAGACCAGTAAAACCACTGTCTAACCTGCTGACCACTGAGCGGCTCCACTGAAACAGATGGGATTAAGACTTTGCCCAAGGGTAAGTGTTGGTGATGATAAAGGCTCCCTTCTCTATTTATTGTGCCACCGCTGCATTTATTAAAGATGCAGAAAAAACTGAAGAAACCATGGATGTTATCTCAATACACATTCGGGTTACATATGAGCCTTTCATTGTAATGTAGATTATGAAACCTATTCAAAAACACATATAACACATCCCCACACTTGTGGGCTCTCTGGATGTCTTCATTATCATAGAGGTCTTCATTATCATAGAGGTCATATTTCATCGTGCATGGGGAAAGAGTAACGAAAACAGCGCACACATATCAGAACTATTTAAAGCCATATCTATCGCCGGACCCATGCCAATATAATAATATCAGTCTAATAGATTCAAGCTGGCCACAGTTCTCAAGTTTAAAATACTAAAGCACATCTAAACAGCATTTCCATAGATCTTTCAAAGAAAAAAAGGAAAAATAAGCTAGTATCAAATCAACCAACCAAAGAATAAATGAAAAAAATAAAACAGAACTGAAAAATGGGTAGATGAGCTAAATGTTGATTAAGAGGACAAACAGGGAGTAAGTGGCTCACGTATGCATCCAGTGGGAGACTCTGAAGGGACTCCATACGGTCTGTAGTAGCCTTCAATGCATCTCTCACAGTTTACTCCAGCCGTGTTGTGCTAAGAAGAGCACAAATATATAAGCCATCATTCATGCAGAACTGAGTAACAGAAAACACAGGTGAAGATCAAATAAATCCCCCTCTAAATGTAAATCTCTCTCTAACTCATGTATATTTGCTTTATTGCAATCTGTTGGTGTAACCTATGTAACCTGTGTTTGAAAGGATGCAGCATTTTCTGCATCACACTCCAGAATATACGTAACATTATTCCCACAAAAGAAAATTACATAACATTGAGAGCCAGGAAGAAAAGGTAGTTTTGGGTCAATAAACTCATTTGCACACGCTGCAGATTAAATGATGCAGTATGTAATATTCCCTAGAGGACTACATAAATATATAGACAGGCAACATGGAATTTCTCTTCATTTTGCTCCCTCCACCCCTACAACCACACACATGCACATAGACAGGAATCAGTTTAGACTTGATATAAATTTCATACCTGGCAGTCGATGCACACTCCTCCTCCGTCATACCTGCCGAAGGTGTCTAAACTTGCTCTCCTCCTTTCCACCTCTGGGTCGTAATAACAGTCAAAGGCATGAGCAAAACACTGGCAGGCTGAGGAGGAAACCCCCGAGACAGACACACACAATCACACAGAATTATTCTATATGCCTCTGCAAATTACCTCTGACTCCCCATCTGTATTTAAGCACCTGAAGCTACTCATTCTTCAAAAAGGATATCTCGGTCCAGATGCTAAGCATTAAAAGAAACTATAAAACCCAAAGTAAACAGGGTAGCACATCCTCTTCCTGTATACCACCCTTGTGTCTTATTAATGTTTATGAATGGTTAGGGTGCATTTCCACTGCTTGAGTGCACTGATTGGATTACAAGGCTTATTCGCCTTTCTTTCTGCTTTTGTGTCTGATACAAGGTCATATTTCAGGAAGGCAGAATTTGTCAGCAGTCCAAAGCAATTAGATTCCAGCTGTTACAGGCTCTGCTGGCTGACTGGATGGCTCGCCAATAAGCTTCCATGGGGGACAATCTAGACTGGTGCAGGCCTGGCTAGGAAGCTGACTATCTGGCTACGACAAAAAGCAGTTATTCTTGAGCTACTTGTGCACTGCGCTGCTCATCACCCATACCATATGAGGAAAATCTTTTCATCTCTTCACTGAGGCTCTCTACAATACCATATCAGGGCATCGACAACAAGGGTTAAATTTTAGAGGTAAGCGGACACTTCAGTCAACTCTGGGAGGGGAGGGTATAATTCAGGGAGCCAGCAGACAAGTAACAAATTGTGATTTTATTTTACACATACGGACAATTGTACATATAAACTTACGCTGACACTCATTCGGGCTGTCGACAGTTGCGGCGCGCCACGGCTTCTGGTTAAAACCTGGACAGCAGCGGTCACATGACTCACCACAGGTGTTATGTTGGCACTCGCACTGAAGTCTAATGTCAGAAAATGAGACACCTAAATTTAGTGACACTAATACTCATATCATATTGACACAAAATTTGCTGTAATCATCCCATAATGCTATGCTTTTTTTCTCTCACCCAGCAATGACAAAGCAACATTGCAATTATTTAGATTTATGTTTGAGACTCAGAAATACAACTCTAGCATTTATGCTCTTTTTAGTTCTGGCACTGCTAGTTAGCACTTTGTATGTCTGCACTTTGGTGATGGTAGGTAGTACATCAGAACTTTTTTCACTGAAAACAGTGACACTTTGAGCTGTTTAGGTTCTCAGAATACAAAAGGCAATGGTTCAAAACAGCAGCCAAACTCACATCTTCTACTTTTACCAGGAATGCATGATGTCACAGCCAGTATTCAGAGTAACAAAAATAATGTGCCGTTTCTTTTTTAAATGGTGATGTCATTGCACAAACACAGGAGGCAAGTGCACTTGTTTGGAAAAAATCACTATCGCTCAAATCACTATTTGGAAATATGTCTGTGTTCTTTGCCTCATCACAGTATATTGTCATGCACAATAGATACCATTGTGCAGAAAGACTTCAGCTCTGTTATGAATAAACAAATGAAATGTATTTCATCCCAACTTCAAAGTTAGAATTTGAAATGCTCATAATAAATCAGCTCAAGGAAATTAATGACTGAATAAAACTCGTTCTCCAAGAACTTACCACATATATTATGTCTTGTATGATATTTAGATAGGGGTCTAACAACAACATAGCTGTTAATGATGAATAGCATTCTTACCTATTTGGGTGGTCTTGGTTTTGCACCCCTCCACACACCTGTGCATGTCCGTGACATACGCAGCGTCCACCGATGCTGATGTCTTTGATACTATAAAAATACTGTCAACAAATAACAAAAATATGATTATTCCCATCAAAGTATTGGCTGTGTTATTAGCTACTCAGGCATGTCACCTGCACCAGAACAAACAGCTGGCTTCCTATGGCAGCAGAAGTGAGTCATATAGCTGACAACAACAAACCTAAACCATGACCCATGAGCTGCGTCTAGTTTTATGGGGTGAATCAGTGCATCATAAAAATAAGATAAGATTAGAATCAACAGCTAAATCAGTGATTCATTATGATTGCGTTGAATAGAAATGAATACATTTGCTTTTGACATGAATTCCGAGGAAACATTACTGGAATTGTAACGTGGTTTTACAGTTTACTACAAGTATAAATATTGAGTCACTACTTAAACATAAAAAACACAGGCTTCAACCTCAACACTCTGACACAACAGGTTTTTATTAACGTACAGTATTCTCCTGTTTTAAAGAGAGGTGCCATATTCTGCACCTGCAGTCTATGGGAGCTGTCCAAACCAGCCTCGACAATCTCTGCCAAAGGAATTACCATGATGACTGGACAGACAGATCTGGCTTTAGGCCTCGATGAGGATGAATGTGTAAACAAGAGAGAGCAGGTCAGTGTATTTGTGTCAGCAAAAAGGAAGCTAGAGGGTATGTGCTGAAGAGCTGTAAATTCAGCTTGCCCAAGTGGGAAACATGAACCAGTATGTGTCTCACCCTGCGTGTGACAGTGGGGTCTCTCTGCGTCTTGGAGATCAGGTGGCCCAGCAGTGTGTTGGTGCGGAGAAAGTGCAGGCGGATGTTGGTGGCCTTTGTGAAATCTCGCAGAACTGGTGAGTACGTGAAGTTTCTGGAGCCTGGCCGACCGTTGACAAGAGACACCACAATCTGGACAACACAAAATATTTTCAGTTGGTACTGCTGATATTCCATTAAATGTTTAGTTTGGTTTATAAACTACTTCATGTGATATTTTTACCTCTCCATTTTCCAGAGGTACAATACGGGAGTAATCTGTGGTGCAGATCTGGTCATCATCGTGTAATATACGAGCATTGGGGTGCTTTCCAAACCTTTCAATGCATTCACGCTTTGAATCTGTCCAAAAATAAATGTATTAATTAAATGGGTGACTTCTGTAAAACTACTACCCAAACATATTAAGCTCTGACATATTTTATGTAATCAGCAAGTGCCAAAACACAGCACCTTGTAATTATTTATGTTGGACAAGAAACCCAGGAGGAAAAAAATCAAACAAATATAACATTAAACAGATTCACAGTGTGTGAAGTGTTTCAAATACGTGAAAGAGAAAATGCTTTTAATTACTGGGTATAGTTCTGTACTATTATGATTTTAACAAGTGAAGAAAATTATAAGAACAATAATTCTGGAGCAGAGAATTCAAGTCACAATGTTTATGAAAATGAAAATAAAGCCTTTGAAAGCACTACACCTAAGGAAATGAATCATGAGAGCTTTTGAAGAAGTGGAGTCTGTGCTGAACTCAGGAAAGATCCTAAATAAACATGAACTTGTTCAAATGAAAGCAATATGACTGGGAGGAATAATCTGATGAGTCACAGCAGTATCTCCTAGATATCTCTATGCAGAAGTGCCTCCCTGATATCAGATATGACAACTCAGCAAAGTGTGTTTTCAAGAACGCAGTTCAGGTAATTTTGTAATAGAATAAAACTACAAGGCCTGGCAATTCAGATTTACTGCATGTAAGCACTTGTCACTTGCCAAAACCGCTACTTGTGAACAAAGTCTGTCCTTGGATTTCATTCAAAAATAGATTGTTCAACTGCCAGTTTAGATTTCCCCTTGAATTGTTTCACACAATGCAAACCCATACAAACAATAAAATTAAAGAAACAATCAGAACATACGTGCAAAAAACTGCCAGGGGGTAAAGGTCCTCCCGTTGTCCACCGAGCGCTCCAACACCCACAGGTCAGGCCGAGGTGAATTAGCAAACTTGATGAGCACATACGCGACATGGAAGAGCTAAAAAGCAGAAAACAAAGAGCAGGCTAAACAAAAGGCAGTCACTGCAGTGAATGGATCTTGGCAAAATCTTTTGTTCAAGCAAGTAAGGCCAAATGTTGGCTGGAAATCCTGACAATACTCTTGTTTCCTTTCTTGTGAAAGCCTGGGAACAACTTCAGCCTGGTTATACAGCATCACTGCAAATGATCACTGCAGAACTAATTACTTTGGCCATTGCAATAAACAAGGTCAACACTTCCTGTTTTGAGTTTGTCTTATTATTTGGGCCTGACTTCATTAGTGTCTGTTTGTCCACACAACAAACATTTCACCAACATTTGCAATAAAAATGATGCAGGTGCAGTCTGGTTAATGAAAAGACATCAGCTAAGTCCACATGATCCACGTAGGAGTTTGTTTTGCATTTCATCAACACCCTCATCAAGCCCTATAAACGGGTGACTTCAGCTTGACTGAACAATGTATAATGAAAATGTGATTTGTGACAGTCAACGCTCTCTTTGTTACAGTCTGGCACGGACTTTGCATTGCTTGAAATATACACCCTGTGACTCCAACATGCACATGACACCTGCCGTGTCAACAAAAGGCCTCACCCACACCTGACCACCTCACCCCTGTCTTGTTTATCTTAAGCAATAGAAACCATGCTATTTCCGTTCTAGTGGCTCTTTGCTTGACATGCGATTTCTGTATACATGACTGAAGCGAGGAATGGAAAGTTTAAAATATGGTATCCAATTTAGTCAAAAGAAATGTCCACGGTCTTCTCTTTGAAAAGGTTGAGGGCAGGCCTGCACTTGCCTGGCATCCCTCAGCTCCTTGATAGAAACCCCAACAGGCATTTGAAATATTCAGGTTTCTGTTAGCTCTGCTGACATATCAAAGCAAAAGTAACCCATGGTAAAGGATCAACTGTAGATTCTGTGTCAACAAGAATCCATAATTACCAATTACCTTTTCTCACACAACCCTGAAAACTAAAGGCCTGAAGGACGAGTAGCTGAGTTTGATGGATTGTGAGAGAGTTCAGAGGTCAGCTGGAACCGCGTGGCCCTATTGTCTGATGTTCGTCAACAATGCGTATGAACAAAAATAAAAACTAAAGCATTAGGCTGCAAATCCGTAAGAGTCAGGCAAACCAGTCAGTCCTTCTGACTGCAGCTTTAGATAGGGTGTGTTTTGAAATTAATCAGAAAGCACTTCCCACCCACATGCGACAGGATGGGCAGGATTTGGGCTGTCAAACTGCTAAAAACAGAAGCAAGGTTTTTCAGTGGAGCTGCGTACATATTAAGATGTTAGTTCTGCTGAGCAACAGGAGGGAGCCCGGTTCACACGGGCAGTGATGATATTAAGGCACAGAAGGAGGAGGGTGAGATGGGCGGGGGGGGTTAAAAGGGTATGGGTGGTTAGAGACGTGTTGGCTGGCATGTGGACCCATCTCGGCTTCCAAACATAGCGCCACATTTCCCTTCCCTCCTAATGCCCCCAAAGCAGGGCATGCCACTGCTTACAGGAACTTGTCACCGACACCAACGCACAGCAGCGAAAATCTCGTCCACCACCATCAATGACCAATGCTTTTTGACACCAGAAGTTCTATTCTAAACGCTAACAGATTCACATTAGTTTACCTGTTTTTATTACATGTGAAATTTAAACGAATTAACCGAAGAGCCTGAAAACATTTATTGTTCTGGCACATATTATTTTCAGAATGGGTAAAGATGTATAAGTTGCACCTGGGCACCTACTAAACTGTACACAGATTAGTATCATTATAAAGCTTAGTTAACTGTTAACCCAGCATATGACAAAAACATCTGATGATGATGATGAGGATGAGGATGGTGAACATTTTACTCAACACTAAAACAGACTGATCCACTGGAAAATAACCATATTGTCCAGTCACTGGAATAATGTACAATCTAAACACTCTTAATTATACAAATGAAATATCATACACTTTGCTTAGTGAACTAAGCAGTAGCGCAAACCTCATGCATCCAACTTTATTAAAAAATTCCTATGTGGCCTAAATGCAGTGATGCCATTCGCTGGGTATCTAATACTGCCTTGATGCCAGTAGCAGAGTGAATCCTCAAACAAACACACAGTTAGAGACAGACAGCACAGTCTTGGCCCAGGATAGAGCCTCTCCTGGCTTGGCTTTGCTTAATTTCAGGCCTGCCTCTCCAAATGTGTCGTGCCAGTCTAAACACATGCTCTTGAAATATGTCCAGCACCTACGTATTGTTTAGAGGGAGCATGAACTATCGTGATGGCATGCTAAGCACACTGGCAGGAGATTCCAAAGGCGTAGAAAGACATGAAACAGATTGACGAGCTTGTGGCAAAAATACTTGGAATAGCACTTGAGCAGAGGCATCTTCTGCCTCTCCCTGCACCAGCAGCCTCAGGCTTTAGACAAGAGTGCTATGCCAGGAGGTTTAGTGTAAGAGGCTGTGGGTGGGTGTCAAAAAGGTCAGGGGTTGAGTTACAACAGGTCTACACTGTTTGACTTCTACCCTCTTTGCCTTCTACCCCTTTCTCAAATTCCTAACCTTGACCCCTTATAATAGTGTCACATATACAAGGTATAAAGTAACCAGATTTCTTCTAGCCTTCTAATTAACACAACAGGGCCAAACACGTCCCTCATGACAAGACACCATTTGAACAACAGCACATTAACATTTATTTGGACATGCTCACAGTCTCCAACCTCGTTCCGAAATCTGTTGACCTCTAACATTTAAAGCTTAAAGTGTGTTTGTATGTATTGTTAAGTGTAAACCACTGACCCTTGACAGTTAATTCCTAGTTTGTGAGTCTGACGGCTCAAGGATGATAAATATGCAGCCTTGAGTGTGGACTGCAGTCCTGCACTCACTTGCACACATGCCTGCACTTCATGTAATGGAGCTGCCGAGCACTATTAAATACTTACCAAAAAAAAAAAAAGGCCTGCTTGCGTGACACTTTGCCAGTTGCACAGTTACACTCATTGTTGTGCCTGCCACGTGGATCTCTTCCATTATAATCTCTTTGTGTTGATCTAATGAAGTGTACTGTAAAGTGGACTGGTTAGGAATTTCTCACAGTCTTCTCAATAACAGATTCCAGTGTCTGAAACAATTGCCATTCCTTTATTTTATAATCCATGAATTTGTCTTGATATTTCACATATCATGTGAAGGTAAAATGTGTAGGCACAGGACATAAAGTATCTAATATCTAATCTTATGTAACTATGTCAAACTACCAATAAGAACACTTTCATCATGTGCTGTCAAGAAGCAGGTATTAAAGATCCTAATCCCAAATTTCAACCAAAGGTCACAGCAGAGCCAAAAGGAGTAAATCTACTGGGAGACCAGATTCCTGACAGACTGAAGGCATCTGAGCGAGCTCTTGATTGTCTGATGTGAGGACAGAAGAATGCATTTCAAAGGAGCAGAGGCATCACCTTCTGTTGGGATGAATCAGCTCTGCTAGACAGAGCACGCTGCGGCTCGGTGGGGTGGAACAGTTGCCCCCCACTTTGAAACAATAGAGTGTACAACTGTTTGTCTTTTTGCAACAGGTGGGCAGTGGAAGGGGAGAGGGGCAGTCTGGTGTTCTCCTCTCTGTCTCCATGACAGAATTAGGAATATACATAATACAAGGAACTGTTTGCCACAATCACATAAGAATTGTTGCAGCAGAAAACATGATGTTTTTTTCCAAGTTTCTTCCCAATGTAAAAGCCTAACACAGGAAGAAGTAGTCTGTTTATTTAAGAAATGTTAATATAAAATTTTTACAAACATACATCAATCGAGGCAATAAACTGCATAATGTCTTAAATTTGTATATTTATATTACCTCTAATATTATTGTAATGTTTTGTTATTAAACTGATGCCTTTTTCAGTGGTCTCAGTTGGGGGTAGGCTGATGGATTTTCATGAAACAGCCCTCTCCTTGTCTTTAACACAACCCACTGCGTCACTGGCTGCGTCAGTAAACCTGTGAGTAGTGATTAGCGATTCCATGTAACAACTGGTGACAAAGGCATTTAAAAGACAGAAAGATCCCACGTTAACCCCTACAAGCCTTTCCACATCTGTGGTCCAGAATTAGAAGGCTCTGCAGTCCAACAGTGACCTGTGATATACCCACCAAGCCAGAGTGATGCTGTTAACTAGCACGAGGTGACTGCTAGTTGAGTAGTACATATCTCAGGCAGCATGGCTAAAGTCAGGCACTTACATCACCACTGCGGTCAGCATTGCCTGTCTCACTGTCAGCCTTGTCTCTAGGGTCAGACTGTGGTAGCTGTCCTGTATGAGCAAATATATATATCACCGTATATGTACATTTGTACCAGTGCAGGTTGGATTTTAAACAGCAATCAATTTTAGTACTTGATTTAGAAGGACACAGTGCAGCCATGCACACCGAATTTGTACCCACATAATCATCCGTGCATGCATGCAAGCATCATGCTTGGCTGTATCTGAATGTCTATTCAGTAAGAGGGCTGATGTCAGGGGAGTGTGGAATGCCATGTGTGTTTGTGTGTGTGTTTTCTGTGTAAGTACTTTCTCACCACCAAATTACACTACTTCTCCATTTATCGAGTGAATAGCGAAAGCCAGGTCACTTTCAGCAAAGTTGAAAAAGAGCCAAACCTTTGTGAGAGTTTGAGAGTGCAGAATGGATGTCACACAATATAGTCTAGAAGGACTCTTAGCACAAAAGGGGGCGACGGCTGCAAATAAAACATTCAAACCAACTTCAGTGGGAGGTGGACCCCTGAGAGAGGGGGGATTAGGTTCCAGGGGAATGTCTCTAAAATTGAGTTCTTGGAAGCTTTGTCTCTTGACAATTGCAAAACTACAAGCAGAGCCAAAGCCACTGCACTAACCCAAACCAGATCATTTCTCTCTTCCAACTTCAGCATTTCACATCCGAAATATTCCACATATTGACATTCCATAAAAAGTGCAAATCCTTTATACCAAGCTCAATTATATGTCAGCCTGGTGAGCAAATAACTCCATAAATCACAGATAAACAGCAAGATGTTCCGCAATCAGAACTGAAGCCATAAAACCACTGCACAAAGCTCCATCATCAACCCAGTAAACACCTGTCATCCACAGACATAATCCATAGCTTTAACCTTCACATAAAATGCCACTTAAGTCCTTCATCCGTTCATCAACTAATCAAAAGTTCATTTAAACGAATAACTATTGATTTCCTTTCCGTGCCTGAGACCCACCAATCAGAAGCAGCTCAGTCTCATCAGATGGGAGACAGCAGTAAGCCCTGGTATGTTAGCCTCACATGGTCCACTCTGGGCTCACTCAGGCAGATAAGCACATGTGCTCAGGGCTCCTAAAATACATTCCCCAGAAAAAAGGAGTGACTGGCAGTCTTGATACATGGCGTAAATGTTTATCAGAACAATGGCTAGCCTACTGTGCACTGTAAATAGTTTAACGAGGGCAAAAGCTCCTGGTAAAGCAGCCAGAATTTTGATGGCGACAGTGTAGTATAAATTTAAAATGGGATGGACAAGAAATGACTGCATTGAGTTTACCTAAAAAAAACACAAGAGACAAACATGTATATTTCAACAACAGTTATAATGAAAATCAAATAAAAAGTGAGCTGCTCACCCATACTGTTTGTATTTACTTACAGTTTTGGGCCAATTACTTCCAACTTTTAGGACAAACACCAGTGTTAATCTTTCATACATCAAACTTTTATCAAACCGGATGATGACTTCACATGACAAATCAGGGATAGCCAAAGTCATTACAGTCCAATCCAAGCGGGATTTGAATCTAAGTCCACAACCGCAAAAGTTGCAGTTCATCCAAGTGCTGTTGAAACATTTGTCTAAAACTTAAAAATCACAAACTTGCTGTGATAAGAAAAATTCACGAAATCAGTGTCCTGGGACCATGGACGTCTGTACAAAATTTCATGACAATCCACAGTGGATCAACAGACCGACTGCGAGTCCAACATTGCCACCTGAGAAACTCTTGAGTTCACTATCAGTCAGAGCAGTCTAGCTTTAAACACAGCACACCTTGCTTCAAACAGAATCTCTGAAGCAGAAAAAAACGGAAACGGCTTTCAAAAAAGGGGGCCTCTCTTTGAACTTCATCATTGAACTTCAAGATCATTTTAACACAAACAACAACTGTGCTGCTATCTAAGATATCTACTGAGAGCTAACATAGCAGCCACCCTGTCCTTACTGTGGTAGGTTTTAAGAGCATGTTGGTCTTAAAAGAAACCGCAAACCCAATGAGACGAGTCTGGCCCACATATTATTGACCACATTATTCACCATGGACTTCAAAATAAAACAAATCCAAAAAGCTATCAATGCTTCACACGGGACAGTCAAACAGCTTGACAAATAAATCAGCTTTTTAAAAGCAGGAAAATGCCCCTCAAATCATAATATATGCACATATGAGCTTCCTTTAACTGATATTTCATTCATAACGTGCCAGCTTATACTTGCAATGTTTGCTTTTTTTGTGCCTTTATAAAGCAGTGTCTTTGCACAGTAACAGAGAATGTTGTGTTTGATTGTTTAAAAAATGCAAAATTAAGAAGTTGGACACTTTCTTTTTAGCCCCATTGTCAGAATAAGTAGAAGATTTGAGCGCTCAAACATAATATGACCTATAATGCAACACTGGCAGTTGGGCACTGTTTACAGTCTGAGTGGTTGCATCAGATGCCATTAAAAGAAAAATGGATGTGACAGGTGTGAGTATTTGGTTGAGGTGACGGTGATGAATTTAGGGGTGGCAGGGTGTTTTGTGGTTGGTAGTCACAGTCACAGATCTAGCCATGCTCTTTTTTTGGCACAACGAAATGCAATGATGCTGCTTTGCCTGCTCCTAAATAAACTGGGCATTACCACGTATTAAAGCCAGACATCCGTAGAAGCCCTGCATGTGCCCATCCTCTTGTAAGCGTGGACTATATTTAGCCATGTAGGGTCTTTGCTCAGCTCAGTCTGTCTAAAAACAGAGATTGAAAAGCTAACACCCATTGTCTGACACAGTGCCCACTGGGAGCCACAGATACAACACGTGTCGAGAGGAGCTCTCTTGTTCCTCTGTGCTCCAAAATTAGTCAAAACCCTCCACATACGAGAAGGTTTGCCTGCACTCTCTGAATCGGATTTAGAATCTTTCTGATCCCTAATCCGAGGACAAAATTCCCCTCTTTCCTCACAGTGGATAATTGAGCATGAGATGCATTTTTGTGTTCCTTGAGTCAGACTCCTTCTAGAGGCACAGGAGAATCTGATACCTGGCAAGCATCCAGCTGTAGAACATTCACATAATCACTGCTAGGTAACGTAATAAGACTCACACTGAAATCATAAACATATGGAATATGATTGTGAATGAAAAACTTAAAACTAATTTCTTCCTTAAGCATCCCAAACAAAGGAGCAGCAGTAAAACACAGCACTGAAGAAGAGGCACCACATCACAGGAATGACACAACTCTGTAGCAGAGCCAGATGTAAGACAGAAAAACACATTCCTTCTCTTTCCACCGGTCTCCAGGTATGTGTACACTGCCACCACAGAGCAATCATTATTCACACAGCAGGTAGCAGCAGGTAAATCAATGTTCACAGCAGAGAGCGGTATGATAATCTCACCTGCCCAAGGTCCAGGGTAACGTTCACCTCGTTGTAGCCCAGTCCCCTGGAGAGAGGTGGGCTCTGCCACCAACGCTCAGTCCCATCGATGGCGTTGGTCACCGGGTGGGCTTTGTTCGGGTCAAGGGAGTTGCAAAAGTCACAAAACTGACCCTAAATGGAGTACAGCTATTACATTTTCAGAAACACACCCAAATAATGGCTGCAAACTACATCCATATTTTATAATGGAGGGAGGTGCTGGCGAAAACTTTTATTATTTTTTAAAGGGGGTTTTACATGTAACTGTCACAGTGGAACTGTTCTTACAGCAAAGCAGGGCTCAGAATAGTCCCTGTAGGCACCAACACAGAAAGGGCATTTCCTTTAAAAAACTTGGGACTCTACTACAATGGTGTGAAACTATTTCTGGCTGTCGGACAACATGGTTAGGGCGGGCGGAATTGAAAGGGCTCCCCACAGAGCTCTTCACACTCATTTAGTACATTTTACAGGACTACAGATGGGCATATTAATAAGCAAAAAATAGGAATACACTATCTAACAGTGGCATGCAATAATTCAGTAACTTATATCACTTCCTGCTTACTAATTTGTAGCCTGCTTGATGCTGTATCATGTTGACAATACCTGTTTGTTGGAAAAGCTGCAGAGAAATCATGTAATCATACCTGAATATTTTGAGGAGGATTTCCGGTGGTCGGTCCTCCGACAAGTTTACAGTACAGATCATTCCTCGGTCTCCCAGCCTCATCCTGGCCGCAGGTTGCTGTGGCGGAGATCGTGGAGCCCTCGGCCAGGTTGAAATACGGCGGGTTTAAATTAAAACCCGTCAAGTCATTCGAAGGTCCTTGCGCCTCTGCGTCCCTCGTAAGCGACGTCGCGAAAGTGAAAAACACCGCGAGGAGACGAGCTCCTCTCATCCCTCCAGCCATGTTCCGCAGTAACGATCCCGGCGTGCACACGTTGTCATCTGTGCATCTCCATGACGAGAGCTCGGCGCGAAGATCGCCACACACGCCCGCCCGCTTACGGAGACGCTGCAGGTTGGTGTTCAGTGGGAAGGCGTGATTCCACACGAATCAACGCGGGCGTCCCGTCCTGCTGGCCACACTGGGACTGTCAGGTGTCGGGCTGTCGGTGGTTTGAGCCCCACGCTAATCCACCGACGGGGGCCAAAGGTCTCCGATCACTTATCGCTCGAGTTTCTTCTCCCTGATTAATAATTAGCCTACTTACAGGTTGCATTAGTTATTCACGTTAGTTGGTGTAAGGTGCTTCATAGGCCCAGATCAGGTTTTTACAGTAAAAATGTACAATCCTCATCTTTAGGTCCGTTTGATAGTAATTGATAGATAGATACTGCAGATAGTATCTTAATATTAAAAATGTGCAAATGCCCTCACTTTTTAAGTTTTTAAAAAAGGAGAAGACTTTATTTATGTTTAAGTTTACATCACTACATGTAATTTTATACAGAATTCACTTCACATTTTTATAGACCTGTTGTCAATTCGAACCTACAGACTATTATCTCTGACGACTAACTCGAAGATGTCAGAGTGAGTTTCTAGGGTCGGAACATGATTTATTAATAATCTTGGTGCGACCTCTAGCGGCCATCACACGACTTACAGTGAGGGACATTTTAGTGTCGCACACACGCATACGAAGCCCCCAATATAACCCTTTTTTAATTAGGGGTGCGTTTGAAAAAACTAATTACTTCTGTGTTATTTATTCTTCTTATTATGCTCTTTATATCCCCCATTAAATAAGGCTTGGATAGGAGTCCTCCATTTCTGAAGCAGCTCTTGGTATTGGGATCCTTGATGCAGTGGTTCAGCATCTTATTAATCCGCACAACAACAACAATAAAGCGCCGTGACTCACTGGCAGGAGGGTTTCCGCGCCCCGGCATCGTTGTCATTCCTTTGCAACTGGACAGGCTGCTTTCTTGAGCGCATGTGTCAAGGCAGAGGGACTGAAAGGCAAACAGGAACTTAGTGCTCTGCCACTTTCCAGTACAAGTGGGTAAACGGATCAAGCCTGGCGCAGATCTCAGGTTGAAACTGAGGGTTTCGTTTAAAAAACTATCACAGGACTCCGCATGGAGCCAACAAATCTCCAGGTAGGAAGGATAAGTTTCCTTAAAGTTAGTGGACCAACCCACCGAGCGTAGCTGCATTCAGTCTTGACGGTTTCATTTTAGTACTCCCGTTGTATAAGCTATGAATGATTGATTAAAATTACTCCCAGTGGTTTGGTAAACAATAACTGCATAAGCAGTTATTGGCTTCAGTGCGGGGGCATCGGTGTCAATATTTCCTTTCTGCAAGAGCTGCCTGCAATCCATCACTGAACAAAAACCGAGATTCATATCAAGTCCACAGATTCGATGGCAGTGAAATGAATCATTAAGAAACAGGAAATGACAATAATTATAAGTTTCTATTTGTCGTTTGAGCGCTTTTGGTAACGATTGTGTATCAGGTATACCCCAAGGTTCTCTAATAGGTAAGTGGGGTCTTGGGGTACAGGGTCACTCGTTTTATACTGGGGAGTTTTAAGCATTACTCTAATAAGGAGGATATGTTAGCTGATTATTATTATTTTATATTAATAACAACAAAATTGTATTCACGTATAACTAAAAGGTATTAGTTGGACACAGGTCATAGTTCAGTAAACGTTTACACATTACATCCCTGTGTTCATATCAATGATTTTCACTGAAGAATTACAAATACAATTGTTTATTACATAATTGTACTGGACTAGATTTATAAAATTTATGGGACACTGATGCCATACGGAATCAGTCAAACTCTAGATTAGAGTCACACAGACTTTAATGTGGTTATTTTATACAAATAAAAGGTCTGATTGTCTAAAATATAAATTGATTTCCTGCTCTTCCAGAAAGCTATTGCTGTAGCACAAAAGGCCTCACAAGAGGACCAGGCTGGGAACTATGAAGAGGCAATTCGTTCCTACCAACATGCTGTCAAGTACTTTCTGCACATTTTAAAACGTGTGTCACCACAGCTGGAATCAAAATGCTTCTGATTTCACACTTAAACACCACACATACAATAACTTAACATTTTAAAGTTACTTAACAGTCTGTACATGAGTGTCCATCCCTCTAATTGCTTAATGGACTAATTAGCATTTTAGATATTTACTAGGCCTTTGGCTACTGATTGTTTGTATATAGAACATAGTTTTTAAAAAAGTTTTTTAAAAACTTATTAAAAAAGATAGATTACAAAATGTATAATTGTATTTTAAATGAATGTTGTTCTTTCCATCAGGTGAACCCCAGGGTAAAGATGGCAACCAGAAGATCAGAGACAAATGTAAACAGTACCTGGACAGAGTAGAAGAACTGCAGGAGTACCTAGAAAATAAGGAGGTTGTCACAAACATTTTAAACAACTGTGGAAATTATTCTTCATGACGATAAACTTAGTAATGTGTGCAGTTTTAGGCTATTGCTATAAAAACGGTAAATGTTAATAGTTGATAGAAATGTTCTTATTTAAAAAAGATTCGTGTTAGAATGGCTTTGTTAGTGTGGCAGTACTTTCGGAAACCCTGTGTCAGTAGGTTACACGGAGGTTTATGGGCGGGGGTGAACCTCTAACCCAAATCACCACATGAAGACACATAAACCGCAGCTAAGAAAAGAGGGTGGTAAAACAGATGCAGGGTAACAAAGGTAACACAAAAAGATGGCAGCTGTATGTTCACTAGTTTGTGACAAAAAAAGAAACAGGAAGCTCATTAGCGATGCTACGTCTTGACGTCATCACATTCCGTACATGAGAGTATCGGCTGTTCAATACGGAAGTTCCCTCCTCGGTCATCTAAGCGATCTGAGAAACAAAAACAGGGCTCATAAAATACTTAAATGTTTAGCCATCGGTTTACTTTTAACGCTGCATTCGAAAGCTGATTGTTTAAAGATCGTCTACACACGGTGGTGTTCCATTCGTTTCGATTAGTGGACAAGTGATCGGCCCTTATGGCTACCAACAACAATTTACAGGTAAGTTTAAGACCAACCCGGAGCTGGCTAAAACGCGCATAAAATATGCTAAAAAAAGTTGTTTACGTGTAAGATTTAACGAAAAAGAGAACTGTAGGTCGTGACAACTAGAATCCGTCCCCTAGTTTTGTTGGACGTTTTTTATTATAAAAGTTTTCTACGGGGTAAAATAGCGAAATGTTTGACAGCAACGCTAGCAGCTAGTTAGCATGGTTGGCTAACTCAGTTAGCTACGTTAGGCGTGACATGACAGCTAAGTTATGAACAACAAATGAATATACAAAGCAGATGCTGTGATCAGTGTGCAGCATAAAGGCTGGGCTTTTTGGGACGTTACAGTAAATACAACAGTTGGATTTATTTTTTTTACGTTAGTGATGATTTTGTGTTGACCAGACCGCTAATGTGATTAACTTTGCTAGCTAACTGGTTTTTATTTGGCCTTTCAACTTCCAAAAGACCTAAGCTTTCAACAGGAAGACAATCTATTTATGCTATAGACATATTTTTGTTAGAGCTGTAAGCATGATCGGTGTTATAACTACTCTTTATATTTACGGGAACTAAAAAGATCTGAAACAAAGTTCTCAAAGTCGAGGCTAGTGTCGTCGCACAGGACAGGTGTTGAGTTTCATCTGGTCGTTACATTTGTTAAATTATGGTAAAATACGATCATAGGAACGTGACATGTTGCAGACATATTCAAAGTGTCCACGTATTTGTTCACCCCCCCCAAAGAGTTAATTTTGTAATGTTATGTGCTTACCTTTATTAATTTATTTGGATGTTAACTCGATAGCTTGATATGTGTTCCAAAGTTCAGAAAGGTTTCATTCTCACACATCTACTGTCATTTTAAATTTTTTCACAATATTTAAAAGTGTCAACAAACAGTGTTTTGTCTTTGTTATTTTAGAAAGCTATTGATCTCGCCAGCAAAGCTGCTCAGGAGGATAAAGCACAGAACTATGAGGAGGCTCTGCGTCTCTATCAGGCTGCAGTTCAGTACTTCCTTCATGTGGTGAAATGTAAGGCATATAACAGACTGGCTTAGAGTATAATATCTGGTAATCGTAGTCATATTTTGATAATCAGCTCATCCTTCTTGAAGGGTTGTAGCTATACAAGACATGCAAGTTATTGTGTACATACAAGATGGTATAGTTATTTCTTGAAAGCCTTTTATGTAATTTGTTAATCTTAATATTTTGTGAGTATAGTTAAACTTCTAAACTAAAAATATGTGAAAGCATTGTTGAATACAAAAGCCTAAAATCTGTTAATATTTTGTGCTTATTCTTGACAGATGAAGCCCAGGGTGACAAAGCTAAACAGAGCATCCGGGCAAAATGTGCAGAATATCTGGACAGAGCAGAGAAGTTGAAAGAGTATCTAAAGAAGAAGGAGAAGGCTCCTCCTGCTAAGCCTGTCAAAGAGTCACAGTCTGATGACAAAGGGTGTGTTTGTGGGTGGTGCACTTCTCACGTGGTGTCATTCAGATCTGGATTGAAAATCTGTTTCCCCCCTAACAGAAATGACAATATGTATAATTTTTACCTGAACAGTTATTACTTTTATTTTTAAATTGTTTTTGTGTGTCTAGGAATGAAAGTGATGAAGGCGATGATCCAGAGAAAAAGAAGTTCCAAAATCAACTCTCAGGTTTGTAATATTATTTTTGGGGACTATTTGGACTTTTGCATGTCCATTGTTCTAAACTAATCTCTAAGCTGAGTTCTTGCAGTATTCGTTACTTCTTAGGTTTTTGGTATATGCTATCATAAATATTGCATCATTGTGACTTTTCAGTAAGTTTACTAGTTTATTTATATACACACACATACACACACGTTATTTATAAATGCCTTTTTTTTTAGGTGCAATTGTTATGGAGAAGCCAAACATCAAATGGAATGACGTTGCTGGTTTAGAGGGAGCCAAGGAGGCCCTGAAAGAAGCTGTTATTCTTCCAATCAAATTCCCCCACCTCTTTACAGGTAATAAATCATATTTAATAGAATTTAAGGCAATACATAACTCTTAAATGAGAGAAGCAGTCACTCATAGACTGAATTACCTCTGCATCTGACTGACAGGAAAGAGAACTCCATGGAGGGGAATCTTGCTCTTTGGACCTCCGGGTACAGGAAAGTCATATCTGGCTAAAGCTGTTGCCACAGAGGCAAACAACTCAACGTTCTTCTCCATCTCCTCATCCGACCTCGTCTCTAAATGGCTGGGAGAGAGTGAAAAGTGAGTAATTTTGATTATTGACAACCCACATGGGTTAGCAAATAAACATACTTGATATTACTGCCTAAAAACCTCTATTTTGCTTTCCAGGTTGGTGAAGAATCTTTTCACTCTTGCTAGAGAACATAAGCCTTCTATCATCTTCATTGATGAGATTGACTCCCTATGTGGTTCAAGAAGTGAAAATGAGAGCGAGGCTGCTCGGCGTATTAAGACAGAGTTCCTGGTTCAGATGCAGGGTATGTCTGTTGAGCTAAATTAAAAAAACTATATTTATTATAAATATTTTCATTAAGCTAGAGCTGAACTAATACTGAGAGAGGTTTGACTTGAGTTCATGACTGGTCTGCAGTTGGATCTGTTGAAACTAATCTAAACGAGGCTTCAAAGATGAATGTGGGTTTGTGATTTGAAAGGTTGGTAGAAACCTAATAATTCCTTTAGAACTAACATGTATGTATTTTAACAGATACTCACTGGATCATATTTTGAGAACATGGAGTATAAATTTATAGAAATGTGTATAATGCAAGCAGAAATAATTAGGTTTTGCTTAGGTTTAGGGTAAGGGTTAGGCATTTAGTTGTGATGGTTAGGGTAAGGGGCTAGGGATTGCATTACATCAGTGAGTGTCCTCACAAGGATAGAGGTAAGCGTGTGTGTGTGTTTCAGGAAGTTTTTTCAGTATTGTTCTGTTATTTGAGAAACTGCCTTTAGGATCTAAAATGGGAGTTCAAGTAGAAAATGGAAGTTTGTGGACCAATTGAAGTGACTCTTTCAGTTTCAGTCCCTTTATGCATCGTCAACTGTTATTGAACACTAGTTAAAATATAAGATGGACAAATGTGTTGCCATAGAAACAGATGCCAGGATAGATAATGTTGTTGACAAGTGAGCCGATTAGGATGTGGTCAGAGGTGCAACAAAACTTGCAACAAAAAAAATTAGAGCCGCTTCCTCTAGCTAATAACACTTCAGTAGGTTACATTACTCATCACAGGTAGCTACATAAATATGCCGTGTTACACCTCTTGTAACAAAGCTTGTTAACAAAAAAGGTTCATTTCAAACATGTCTTTCCACTTGGCTTGTTGTTTTGCAGGTGTGGGAAATGATAATGATGGAGTGTTGGTACTTGGAGCTACAAACATCCCATGGACCCTAGACTCAGCCATCAGAAGGAGGTAACTGTTATTACTGGGTGAAAATTATTAGTGACCACGTTGTCTTTCACCTGTGTTCACTTTACATCATTGACACGCTTTCAGATTTGAAAAGAGGATCTACATCCCATTACCTGAAGAGCATGCACGCTCCTTCATGTTCAAGCTTCACCTGGGCTCAACGCCCAACAGTCTTACTGACTCTGACTTTGTCACTTTGGGCAAGAAGACAGAGGGATATTCAGGAGCAGATATCAGTATCATTGTCAGAGATGCTCTAATGCAGCCAGTTCGAAAGGTCCAGTCGGCAACCCACTTCAAACGAGTATGTCTTTTAAAACATCAAATACTGTCTTATGCCATAATGTTTATAGATTTTTGTCATGTTGCTTACTTTATTGTGATTTTTATTTAAATAAGGTTCGAGGGCCATCAAGAGCTGACACCAACATTATTGTAGATGACCTTTTGACCCCCTGCTCACCTGGTGATCCTAATGCAATTGAAATGACATGGATGGAGGTTCCAGGGGAGAAACTACTGGAACCAGTAGTATCCATGGTAAAGACATAAACACATTAAATACCTATACAAATCTCTATTAGAGCCCTTGCTTTAATATACAATATTTTCCTCTTTTCAGCCTGACATGATGAGGTCTCTGTCCAATACGAAGCCAACAGTAAATGAACAAGATTTGGACAAACTGAAAAAATTCACAGACGACTTTGGACAAGAAGGATAGGTGGGATGATTGAACCAACCTGAACCAAAGTAAATGAATTGTGATTGTCTCTCTTTTCTATCCTTGTTTTGTTTTTTTTTCTTCCTCTCTCCCTAACTGTTCACCAGGTCTGGTGGTTTATCATGGGCTGGATTACTGGTCTGTTCTGCCAACCTGATAACCACACAAAGTGTGGAAGTTTATTTGATATTTACTGTTGTCCAAAGAAGATTAAACATTTTCCATCTGCAGCTGAAAAATGAATCAATAAGTCATTACCAAATTTTAAGGTTTGTTTGATGTATGCACTACAGACCAACGAGCTTGATGTGTAGGATACACAAGCAAATCAAGGAAATTAACACACAGGACACACACACAACAATTATTATACTTGAGACCATTGAAAGTAAGAGAATTTATTTTAGGTGAGTAGTAGCTTCATGACCTTTCCAGACATTTCCATAAATTTTATCAGACTAATAAAAACCCTGCATCTACTCATTATTTTGTATTATGAAAAAACAAGCATTTTATAATGTGTATTGTATTTTGTGGAATGTATAAATTTGGGGCTGCAAGAGTCAAGTTGGGCATGAGTTCATAAAAATTTTAAAGGTAAAATAAAAAGTAATTGTTGTCTCAAAGTGCTGAGCACAGTATAGTTATGAGACAGATACTCAGGATGAGAACAGCATTAGGCCCTTTGGCAAGTTTGGATCATCTTTCAACTTTCCAAACATTACAGTTATATTTGTTTACTTATTATTTGAAGAGAAGACGTAACACCAACAGTGCTGTACCAGCATTGTTTTGTCTTTTTTTCAAGGTTTTTCACAACTTACTCTACATATTTTTCTTTAACCTGCCCATTGGCTTTGCTCCTTATTCTTAATACAACTGCAAAAAAATCAAGCCTTATATTAAGAGAAAGATGCATTGCCAATTTTGATAAAACCAGACTTTGGTGTTGAAGGTGGATATTGATGGCTCAGGTTGGAGACATTTTCTTTTTGTATACTCTACAGTATAAGAATGCATCTCCAAGCATGAACTATTTGCAGCCCTAAGTGGCAGTGTGCACCATGTGCCTTCAAGAAAAGCTGAAATTTTATTTTTTATTAGTTTATTTCTCAATTGGTCTCACAGCTCATATATTGAGTGCTTTGTCACTACAACTAAGACATGTATATTACTTGCACATTTCATGTACGCTATTTTAGAGACTGTATACAACTGTACTCTTGCTCCTGTGCAAACAGCTTCTGTTAAATTTTAATGGGGAAGATCTCTTGACTGTAAATGTCTATACATATAGCCAACTTTTGATGCATACCGTTTTCTGTTGGTTTTTTTTCCACAATGTAAATAAAACTTACCTACATCAATAACAGGTTTCCTTTTTTGTAATATTTGTAAAACATGTTATTGGCAGTAATTTCAGGTATGGGTGTCGGTTGATTAGTTTTTAAAAGGATGTCTTTATTAAGTAGTGTAAGTGTGAAGGATAGGCTTCTTAATAATTATTTTGACCTTTTTTTCTTTCTTTTAATAAGTATGAATGATAGCTTTTTTATAATTATTTAATAAGTGTGAATGATATATTTTTTAAAATAACAATTATTATTTAATAAGTGTGAAAGATATGGACGCGGACTGGACTGAAGCGGATACTACGAGCGAGGAACCGAGTATTGCATTGTGGGAGTTGGGGTTATATGAGCCCGGCCGCGATTGGGTGAAATAATACAATTTCGCCCTGAAAACTACAAGTACCAAGTTCCAGTTGCCAGGCGTCCGTTCACAGCACAGTTGGATTTGTTTTGGTTCACGTAGACTGCTTTGTCACGGGGAGCGAAGGTTCAACGCGGTGCGATAACTTAGCCGTCGGACATCATTGATTCACTGCCAAACCCGGAAAAACTCCTCCTCCGACACCTGTGCATCGCCGCCCTCCCCTTTCAGGGTCGCCGCCTGCCTCGCAGCTCTGTTATCGGACCCCAGAAGCTGGCCTGCTAGTTAGCAAACAAGCTAACGCTTGTCAGATTTCCCCCATGTCCTCTGAAGAAGGGTTGAGCTCTACGATCACCAATTGGCTTTTTATTAATTCTTGGTGGCTCCTTCTGCCCTTCATCATGCTTCTTGTAGTTGCTGCCTTCATTGTTGCCTTTGTGTTGCTGTTATACATGATATCGCCTCTTATTAGTCCCAAACCTCTGAAACTGAACGGGGCCCACGTCGTGGTAAGTGCTCTCGAGTGCTAACGTTACTTAGTAAGGCTGATAACGTTTGCTAGCGACCTCTAATTAACGTTAGTATAACGTTAGCTTTACGCTAACTAGCTTCAATGCTGTAAGATAACTTAGCAGTTGCATTATCTGGTTTAGGTTTGTTAGCTCTAACGTTAGGTACAAACCGGTCATAACTTAAAAATATAATTTTCGGGATGTCACAACAGTAACGGTAAACTAGTTACCAGCTATGAGGAGCGACACGCCCACGTAAGCTAAGTGACGTTACCTTAAGAACAGCGTGAGGTGCTAATTTCAGATTAAACATTAGCAGTTCATTTTCTGGTTGGCTAACACTAGATGTCTCGGTCTAGCTTGTTTGTGAAGCCTGACATTATCGTTACGGTTGTGAAAGTTATAATAATCAGTTCTGTTGAATATTTTGTGGGGTTCTGTGTACGGTCTTTATGATTGTGTCACAAAGAGTAGACTATCAAATCAACACTAACCCACTATTATTGTTGGTAAAATAACCAAATAACCTCAACTCTGCGCAGTATTTCTCACTTCGTTATGCAGATTGTGTAACCTCGTGGTTAGATTTGACTTGCACATTTTTTAAAAGTATTAGGCCTTCTGACATTTTAGGTGCATTACAGTCTTGCAGTTTATCTCCAACCAAAGTCTACACGTTGCTAAGGCATATATGACTTTTAGATCAGTGTTTTTTTTTTCAGTTTCAGTTTTTTTTTAACCTCCATGCATTTTTGCATTTTCAGGTGACAGGTGGCTCAAGTGGGATCGGGAAGTGCATTGCTATGGAGTGCTACAGACAAGGAGCGTTCATCACTTTGGTGGCTCGAGATGAGGTCAGATCAAACTACTGCCTAGCCTAGTGTTTCCTAGTTTGTTTAACTTGTTTAATGTCAAATATCGTGCGACAGTCTTTTAAGGTTGTGCTCCACGCATCTGTGGACAACATTAAATTAGTATTTAAAATCCCTTAGGCTAAATTGCTTCAAGCTAAGAAGGATGTGGAGAAATATGCCATCAATGACAAGCAGGTATGGATTTCTGTATTTATTTTAGTAAAATGTGTTACTCTACATAATATTTAAATAAGATTAAGACATTGTGTTCACATATGACATTGCATTTGGATACATTTTGTATCATATTATAAAAGTAATCTTTCTTTTATGTTTATTTAGGTGGTACTCTGCATATCAGTGGATGTTTCCAGTGATTATAGTCAGGTGGAAAGTGTAATAAAACAGGTAATATTACCTTCATCACTACAGTAAAACATTCCACATTTCTGCAGCAGCACTATTGAAGTGACTTTTTGCTGGTGTGTAGGCTCAGGAGAAGCTAGGACCTGTTGATATGCTTGTGAACTGTGCTGGAACATCACTTTCCGGCAAGTTTGAGGAAGTGGAAGTGGATCATTTTAAAGTAAGTACTTGGAAGTTTAAACACTGGGGTTTAAACAAAGACACATTATTAACTTCTGAGTTACAGAAACAAGATAAGTTTGCACCAAGACTACAGATTAACTATGAAAAATGTGTTTTGGAATTAAATACTAATGAGGAAATACATTTTAATTGTTGTTTACTAAACTCACAGGTAAATACAAGTTGCAGTCTGTTTTCACTGGCTAATTTGATACAATTTGCAACAGTACTGTAAATGTGAAATTTAGCTGCACTTATGCAGCACTTGACTGAACAAAATTATCATATATGTGAACCTTGATTTACTGCAGAAACTGATGGAAGTGAACTACCTGGGCAGTGTTTACCCAACACGGGCCGTCATCACCACTATGAAGGAGCGAAGAATGGGCCGCATCATGTTTGTGTCCTCTCAAGCAGGCCAGATTGGTCTGTTTGGATACACTGCCTACTCCCCATCCAAATTTGCCCTGCGTGGCTTAGCAGAGTCATTGCAGATGGAGGTGAGTTTTGCCCTCTCATACTCAAACACCCTTTTGCACTGATTTCAGCTCCACAAATAGCAAACACACTGCAGCTCTGATCACTTCACTACTCTTTATTTTTTTCCACATCGGTGCTCCTGTGTGATGAAGAGATGTATGTTACTTGTTTGAATGTTAAATTAAGGACTCAAACAGGAAATATTGCCTTTAATACATAATTTTGTTTCCTTTACAACCATTTTTAAGTAAAATGTTTCCTGTTCTTATTATGGTCAAATGGCATTATGATCAATTTGTTTTGCTGTTTTTCAGATTAAGCCGTACAATATCTATGTGACTGTGGCCTACCCCCCAGACACTGACACTCCAGGCTTAGCTGAGGAGAATAGAACAAAGGTGAACATCTACACAATTAAAAATAATGTAATTTCACTTAATTTTTTCCCTAATTTAAGCAAATCTTCTTTGTTATGTTCTCTCTTAGCCTCTAGAGACCAAATTAATCTCTGAAACATCTGGAGTTTGTCAACCCGAACAAGTGGCCAAAATTGTTGTTCGAGATGCAGTGGTAAGGACACACAAGTGAATGATGTTTGAGGAAGGTGTGTAATCTGTTGTAAATAATATAAAAGTTGAATCTAAATCTAATGTTGTTTTTCTGCTTTGGTCTTACAGCAGGGGAACTTCAACAGCTCTGTGGGACCAGATGGTTACATGCTTTCTGCCCTCACCTGTGGAATGTCACCTGTCACCTCCATCACAGAAGGTCTCCAGCAGGTACAGATATGTACATAGATACTGTCATGTTAGTCAGAATAATGCTACTGACAGCTGCAGATAATAGTGGGTGATTTACAGTTTGTAATTTGCAGTGTATTTTCTTTTTGTGTATAGATTATTACAATGGGACTATTTCGGACCATCGCCCTTTTCTACCTGGGGAGTTTTGACAGCATTGTTCGTCGCTGCATGATTCAGAGAGAGCAGTCAAAAGCAGCAGACAAGAGGGAGTAACGGCTGCCTTACCCTCTTTACAGCCCAATGCCCCATCCACACCCCACTCGCATTCCCTCCTCCAGCTGTACAAGTGCACAACCTTAGGTGAGAAGAAGGTCGAGCTTTGAGCGCATTTGTAATATCAACTTACAGTAACCAGTGAGATGAAAGAAAATGACAGATGTTTACTCTTTGCTTATCCAGTGACGTAACTCCATAGTAGACTTTAGACATTTCGATTTTTGTATCCTAACATTCCAGTGACGCTTTAGTTTAATGTGTCCAACTGCTTCTTTACATGGGAGCAGCCTTACTGTTAGGGGAATAAGGGCAGACTAAACATCCCACAGCCCGGTTTATTAAGTAGGCTTTATGAACTCCTAACATGTGAAATATCAGGCTTCCCTTCCTCTGCTTGTATAGTGTTTTTTTTGTTTGTTTTTTTTCCCCCTCGGAGGAAATGCAACATATATTCAATCTGAATGGTTGTACCAAAATGGCTTGAAATTTCTTTTCACCAGGTACGATTGTAAAAACCAGAATAGTAACTCTAACTCAGTTTCATGTATCGCAAATCTTGGTCCACTTAGACTTTCACAGTTTCTATTAAACAAGCTCCTTCTTCTCTACCTTTTTGTACCACAAGTCTTTGCAGGCAAAGCACCTTCCTTTTATTGGTGACCTGTGTCCCTCAGTGTTTCATTTATGCTGTGGGATGTTTTGTTGTGATAAAATGGTCCTCTTCAGTGATATCAGGAAAAGAGTGTTTGTGATATTTGGTTTTGTTTTTTCCACTAATGCAAAAACATAATTTTTAGAAAAATAATATTGTTAAAAACCTTAATACGCAATGTTGGGGCAACAAATTTTGAGTGAATTGTGTGCATGAATGTGTGTGATTGTGTTTTCTGTGACTGAGCCAACCCCCCAGGGAGAGAAAAGCCATTAGATTTTACTGTCTCGGGAATAATCACACCAAAATGATTTTCTCGTCATCCCAGTTTATTTTACTGAGAAAGGAAAGAAGGTACTCTGGGTTGAAGTCATGGAGTGAGATATGGGGGGAGAACACCCGCACAGGTGACATCATTTTTCACCCGAGCGTTAAATCAAGTTTAATACACGTTTGTCCTTTTTGAATTGTGCAAGAAAGTGTATCATTTTTACATGTAGCTTTGTATGTCAGTGCACATACTCAGCTACCCTAGTAAAGATCCACGTGGGGTCTGTTTTTTGTTGGGTGGTCTATGTCAGGGCAGGGCGTAACTCGCTGGTTCGAGTCATATCCTTATAGGTCTAGTGAGGGCGCCAGAGATTTGTTTTACATAAAGGCCAAATAGTAGAGGGACTAGCAGGGACACATGATTCTTATCCCTCTGATTTTGACCTGCTGTCACTCAACCTAAATGATTAAAATCAATTCCCTTCAGATTTTTACTAGGCCTTGAAAATTTGTTTATATACTATATAACCACCTAGTTGTTTTACATATAGAGGGAGAAAAAGTTGCAAGTCTTCCTTTGGTCCATCATAAATGGGGAGAATGTACTTTAATACAAATCATACAAATCAGAACAGAGAAATATTATTTTTAAATACACCAATATTTGAATGCCAAAATGTGTTAAGACAATTTATGTAGATGCAATGCATTCATTTCAGATTCGTTTTGATGTTGCTGCTCTGTTGATTTTTAGTTCATAAAAGCTGTGGAGCAGTATGGGAACCCATTCTAAGCCTTAAGATGTGGCTACTGATGAAGCTAATGCTATAAGAATGGACCTGTCCACAGAACAATGTGGCTTAACCCACTTGTGGTTTATCAGTTCATTTAATATGACTTTTCATTGTAAAATGCCAACTGTTGTTGTGTATTTTGTCAAGTCTTAGTATGACAAAAATAAGCCTTACTTAAATCCAAAATATGAAATTGAGAATGGATGAGTCTTGTTTGATGATGTTCTCATTTGATATTGGTTAAGGCATACAGTCCTGCACTTGAGCATTTCATAGTTGTACATTTATTGCTTTAAAAAATTATTTTACCTTAAGGTAGCAACATGTAGTTGATAGAACATGTAGCCAATATAAAAAGCATATTTGTTTAACACCTTTGAGCTATGCAAATGAAGCTTATGCTTATAATATGTTTAAACATACAGTTAAGATTTAAGTTCTGTAACACTTATACTACGGTAGTTTTCCCTGTTTAATGGTGTCATCAGAGTTTAAGTATTAACCATGGGAGTCATAATGCACTCTTCGTTTCATTTTTCATTCTTGCTTTGACTTGCTTGACTTTTTTTCTGCCAAAAACAACACTTTCACCTTGTGTGCCATTGAAAGAAAATGTGAGAAGTGGATCGTTTTTGTCTTATTTTCTTACATGACAAACTAAATAAATGACTGTGAGGAAAACCAACATCTAATCTGTCACATTTATTCACATCTTCAGATCTCAGTGGCTGAACAATTACGCCTCATCTCAGTGAGCGATTTGGGGTCTCTAAGAAATGTACTGTTGGTGGGTTTCTAGAACGCTGTGGGTCTTAAACGACTGTTTTGTGCACTTCCAGGAAAGCAGCTCTGACTTCTGAAATGCACAGTTTGTCAGAAAATAACAAACATAAATGACATAAGCAGCTAGAGAAATAAAACAGTTTCATACAGACACATCCCTATCCACAAGGGGGTGGCTGGACCACGCAAAAGCAGCCCCTCGGCGTAACGTGATGGCCCTGTGTGCCCCTTATGAATTCACTTCAGGTTTTCTTGCATGTATCTGGCAGATAAATGAAGACTTTGCTTACATATTCTGGGTGGAACTATTTGGACTCTACTATTGTGTGTTTTAAACACATAACCATGGGGGGGTTCGCTTCGGATGATTTTTAGTACAGTTCTTTACATGCACTTGGGAGTCTCCGAACGCAGGGCATGAATTTACAGTGGCTGGGTGACGTCACGAGTACATCACCAGCAGAGTGCGGCCCACTAGCGATGGGCAGGGAGCTGTAGAGGATATAGGAGCAACCGCACAAGGACTCAGTCCGACCTTGTCTGGCTCACAGCCCCGCGCCTGGTCGTGCGTGAACGCTGCTAAAACACTTGGCGGCGTTTAATGCTCCTTCAGGCGCGCAGCTTACAACTTTGGCCCCTCATTCATGCTTTTTTATTTGCACCACTTCCACGTCGGGGTAATGTGCACAGGAATAGACCAGCACTACTCCAGCCTCTTCCGCATATTGGATTTCTATGCAAAGAGAAGGTCGCCCATGTCCCAAGGATTCGGGAAATGAAAACTGCTGTTGCCACGGGCTCGGTGTTTCCGACTTTTGGAGCGATTTCTGCGCATTTCTAATTAAAGTATCTCGTCAACTCTCGAAGCCAGTATCTGCTCTCTCTATGTGGAATAAGTCGCTGCATAGCTTGTATTTGAACACCGCCGACTTTTGGACCGACCTGTGCAGGGCAGCGTACAGAGCTCCCGTGTGATCAGAATGCATTTTGTCTAGGGTTCCGTCCGTCAGCAGGCAGACAAAGTGCCAATTTAAGCCAGAATGGCCAACGAGTGTAATCGCAATATTGTGGAAAAGTACATCTGCCACAAACTCTCCAAACGGGGCTACGCGTGGGGGTTTCCAAATGCCCAAGACGAAGATGCTGCTAACAACGGGTCCATAGTCCCCCCTCCGCCGCCTCTGGCTCGCCGGTGCCGTGAAGCCAGCACCGGGCCCGACAGCGACAGCATCCCGCAGCACTGCAGACGGCTCGCTCAGTCCGACCCGCACGCCGCCATCCACAGAGTCCTGCGCGAAGCCGGAGATGAACTTGAGAGACTGTACCAGCCGGACTTCACGGAGATGTCCCGGCAGCTGTATCTCACCTCCACCACAGCGCAGAGAAGGTTCGCCGAGGTGATAGACGAACTGTTCCGGGATGGGGTGAACTGGGGCCGGATTATCGCCTTCTTCGAGTTCGGCGGCACGGTGTGCGTGGAGTGCGCGTCCAAAGAGGAGATGACATCGCAGGTGGACAACATCGCGGAGTGGATGACGGAGTATTTAAACGGACCTCTAAACAGCTGGATACAGGATAACGGGGGATGGGTAGGTCTGATTCCGAGCGCTTTGCAGTTCCATGCCACGGGGGCGCAAAAGTCCTCCTTTACTCCTGTTTACTGTGTTTTAATCAGTGCCTGCAGCTACGTATAAGTGTTTAGTTGACGGTAAAAACGTGGATTGTGGCATCTTTCGATGGCACACAACATCCAAACCACATCTGTACGTAATCATTATTAAATTCAATCCATGTAGATGTGGCCCAGTACACGCAGCGCGAACGGTCTAGACGGAGGGACTACTCTGATTGGGGGTTCCTGGTGGCTGTTAAACTTTAGACCAATCAGGCAACTTGCTCTGTCACACCTCCCGACGTTCTAATAACAAAAAGCCCGCCCTCAAGTGAAGAGCCAATCGCAGCCACACAGCTGTCATGGAGTGTGGAGCGCAGTTGACTGCAACTTAAAGCAAATTAACGCTCACAAAACCTGCATTTAACGAATCTCAGTGTAAAGCCCAGAACGTCTGAGTCACCATTTACCTGCTTTTTTGAAGCCAAAGTGCTCCAGCGCTGCTGTGGGTGTGATGCATTGCAGTGTGATTCCAACAAGGGGGGGAAATAGGTCAGACACATGTCAGCAAACGGAAAACTATTGAATTAATGTGTTCGAGCCTCTGGGCACAGCTGGACAGGGTTCAGCTATCAGGGCGGTTTTCTGCACACCTAAATGACACGTAAGCTTCAGGTGCTAACGAGGAGAGGCATCCACACTTTGTGCTCTCTCCCTACACACATTCATGGAGAAATAACAGGCATAAGCAATAGTTCATCTGCAAACTCTCGTGCAGCTCTTGTTTCCAGTAGAGAGCACAGCGGCCTCCTCGTCTGCGATCACTGCAGCCATTAAGCCAATCTGCCTGGAATTAGTCTCTAATTAGCAGAAGTGCACATAATGAGAGCATAACATTTGTGCTGCTTGATTATCTTAGCTGGAAGTTATCAGTTTTTTTGGGGGGGGTGGGGAGTCATCAATGATTCATATTGAACATTTCACCTCAAAGGGAAGGACTGTTTAACATTCCCCTTGAGTCTGCCTTGCCCCTGGAGGTGGCAGGTTGTGCCACATATCAAAGGCAGGCAACAGAGGGTGGGCCCTCCAGGAACACAGAGTTCTAATTTGCAGCCACTGTGTTAACACGTAGTCCTCTGTGCATCTAGGTTGGAAATCTTTGTCTGCTGTTGGAGACTTGCGCCTTGAAGCTGGCACAGCTTGGGCTGCAGAGATGCCTGCTCCAGGTCTCTGGAGTGTGTGCCCACTGAACAATAATGTAGGTCATCATAGTCTGTGTTTTCCAGCTGAGTGGAGATGACTGTATCTCTGCTGCTCTGCATCCACCAGAGAGAGTAGGAACAGTCTTTTAATCAAAAGGATTGTGTAGGATTGTTGAAAAGCACACACTTTCTGACCACCTTATTAGCTACACCTTGGTGCTTCCAGGTTGGACCCACTTTTGTTTTTATAACTGCTGTAATTATTTGTGACATAAATTCAACAAGGTGCTGGAAGCATTCCTTAGACATTTTGGTCCAACTGCAGATTTTTTTGGCTGCACATCCATGATTTAAATGTCGCCTTGTCACACATCCCAAAGGTGCTCTATTGGATGGAGATCTGGTGTGTGTGTGTGTATGTGTGTGTGCCCAAATGTGGTATTAAAATATCCCCCATATCAATACACTATCAGCCTGTTGATACAAGGCAGGATGGATCCATACGTTTATGCTGTTTCTGCCAAATTCTGTCCACAGAAATTGGCAACAGAAAGTGAAACTCATCAGACCAGGCAGGGTTTTTTTATGTTCCATTGTCCAGTTTTGGTGAGTCCTTGTGAGTTGTAGCCTCAGTTTCATGTTCTTTGCTGACAGGAGTGGCACCCGGTGTGGCCTTTTCGCCGTCTCAATCTGCTTTACAAGTACTTATTTGAGGTACTGTTGCTTTTCTATCAGACTGAACTAGACTGGCCACTCTCCTCTGACCTCTGGCATTAAGAGACATTTTGATGTTCGGTTTAAGCCTCAGCTGATTGTCTTGACATTTGAGCAGGTGTACGTAATGACCAGTGGCCAGTGATTCCACTGTATCTCTCCATTTTAGTTTACTCACTTTGGCTCTTCATTTTGAAAACCATAAACCATTACTGGCACATGTTAACATTTGCTGATGTGGACTTTTACTTATGATGTTTTATGTAGCCTCAGAATAGACACATCAGTGTCTACCAGAGTCTGGTGTTATATTAATTTGAATGTCAGTCAGGTGGGGGATTTCCGGAGGTATGTATTATTGCCTGACGTTTAATAACTGCCTCTAGAACTGGTTGTGAAATGCAGCTTCTCCTTTTTTATTGACTTGTTGGCCATATTTTCAAATATAATGAAAGCTAACAAACCATTCAGCGTGTGTCAAAAAAGGTTTTCCATGTTGTTCACAGCTGTGCTTGGGCAGTATTAGTCAGTTTTATATTTGCAGAGTTTATGATTTAGGTTAAGATGGCAACTGAAAGTTGGTTGATTTCGTTCCTGAGCTATGAATTTAAAGCTCTAGTTAATTAGATGTTTCCCCTGAATGGAATAAGATCATCAGGCTGTTGTTTTGGAAATCCTTAGAAGTTCAACATTTTGATAAAAAAAAATTCAATTAGACAATTAAAAATGCACAGTCTAAGCTTTTATTAACACAATGTACATGAACACCCTCATTTGCCAAAAGACATTCCCAGAGAAAAGCAGGGGCACAACCTCAGCATGCCTCAGTCAATGAGACAAAGGACGCCACTGTTTGCAAACAGTTTGTTTTAGAGTGAAAGCTTTGAATGAATTGTGAAGGAAGTAATTGTGTCATGTGCTCATCTTTGTCACACAGTATTTTGTCGATTTCACACATTTCATCTTTCAGTTCCTTTCACTTCTGATGAGTGTTTGGCTTGGTGAAGGCACAAACCATAAAAAAGGATCATATTTCTTGATGGAGTTTACACAACTTCCCGACAGTGAAGACACTGAATAAACATAGTTATATGTGCATTTAGACAGGCTGTGTTTATGGTCACTTACGCTGTTCATTGTGTTATTGTGTGAAAGAGGTGAGTCTTATGTTTTCCACCACTCTTAAAACAAACGTGGCCTAATCAGTCCATTACTGACATTTTGACATGTCAGAGTTGTGTGGAAACAGCTTTCTATCAGCCAACTGGTTTCCTGTTGTTTTTCAGACCATTTTATCCCAAAATAGGAGTGCCCACTAATCGTTGTTGAGTCTAGCCATCACCGGTGAGTCAAATATACTTTTAGTTTAACAAAACTATCTGCCCTTTGGAAACAACAAAGCTGATGCTGTATTTAAAACCCAGCTCCTGCGCTGCACTGATTACTTCCCACACTCCAGCAAGTCAAACACTGTCCTTTCATTGTCCCAAACACTGTGTTTTCTCCACCTGTATAAATTTAACCTTTGTAATGACAGAAATTGCTCTCATCAGGGGACTACAGCCTCCCCCACACATGGAACACCTGTGTTTTTTTGCCGGCACTTGCTGTAAATACCAGGTGATTGAACAAAATGCTGTATGGCCTTGGACTTCACGAATTACATGCTGACCTCAAATATTTGACTGGCTGAGTGGGTGGCATGGGTTGAAGTGTCAAAATATGTTCCAGAGAAATGCATTGTTTCACAACTGTAGGAGGTTCGCTCAGAGCAGCTTCAGATGCAGGGTCAAGAAACTGACTTGTTGTCTTCTTTGGTATTTTTAGACACAGTTTAAAGATGGCAGTGTCAGTCAGTCAGTGGCTTCACCATTTCTGGCCCACTGAATTCTCTCAACAGCTATTGCATAAATGGCCGTGAATCATCATTATAATGATGTTGGTGACCATGACTTTACCTGTGGGGCCGTTTTGACGTTGCCATTTTGGCAACGTTGGCAACAGTCTGACTTGCCTCTAGTGGCACCACAGTGTTCACTGTCATGTGTTGAATCTTAACAACTAATGGACGAATTTGCAAACGCATTCACATTCCCTTCAGGATGAATTGTAAAAGCTTCATTGACTGCTTGACATTTCATTTACTGCAACTATCACATCACATATGACTTTTTTCCCTTTGTTTTATTCGAATGTTTGTTCTTAAATGAAACACGTCCCCATCTGCCTTAGCTGTTAAGATGCTGCGCCAATAAACATAAATTGACGTGATAACAATCAAAACTAAAATGGTGCAAAGCACTCTGGGTACAGACATAGTAGTATGGTGCAGACATTTACATATATCGTGCCAAACAGAAGTGTGTGAGCATGCTGTCGTCTCACAGCATCTGGTAGTTGAATCTTTTTTTTATGAAAAGAAAGAGGTAAAGCTCCTGAAAAAACCCTTTTCAGGTCTCAAACAGCAGGATCAGGTGTCTGAAGAATGCTGCTGGCCAGGTGGCCTATTTATCTGTGTGTTACAGGTGTGTATGTGTGTGAAGAGAAGACAATGTAAGTTGGCTTGGGTTGGGTCCATCCTGTGGGGGATTCCCTGAGCACAATCTGCTCATCTACTGGTGTGGAGATGCATGTATTGCAGACATCTGGCTGCACCCCACTCCTCCCTTGTTAAGACTGAGTGGATCTGGGACAGCGAGGAAGTCATTAATCTCCATATAGGTGACATGTTGGCAGAGTAGAGTTGGGTAAAAAAAATCCAAACAAACTGAATCACAAAGGAGGAACATGGAGCCAGTTACAAGAGAGTCTCAATGAGACCTCACTTACATCCAATGTGTGTCTCCCAGATGCAAACTCAGTCTGTTTAACACAAGTCGATACTCCAGTCAGAAAAGGATCATGTTATGTTTTGTTTGGCTTGACACTAAAAAGCGCTGCCTGTAATTTACGACTGAAGCATTCATTCAGACCTAGAAATCCTCTCTTTTCACATCGTGAGTCATCGCAGTCACTCGTTTCTTTTTTCATCTGTTAATTCGTAGTTGTGGGCTGAAATCTGATTTCTTGTTTTATAACAGTAAGACAGGAATGTGGAGTGATTACTCATGTAAATAATATTTTAGGGGTTTTCCATTCCCATCCATCATCCCTAAACAGAGAACTAACCTAGTTTTACTGTTGAACAGGCAAAAACATCTGGAAGTAAGGCTGAGTTTGGAGATTTCAACAACAACACGCTCTTTTTAATGTGGACTCTTAGCTCTGTAATGGAGACTGTACACCGCACAAGGACTTAGTGTGACGAGAAGCAGCCAAGATTTTCCCCTGCACTGTTCCCCTTTTGCTGCGCAGGCCTCGGTTGCTTGCCATCTGCCACTTTTACAGCCATTAGCTCGGCAACTGTAATCTCTGAAACATTTCCTAGAGTCTAAGGCAGCTCAGGGCTGGGGCTCTCTGTTTCAGGCTGACATGAATACGTTTTTTCAGGAGCGGGGACAGATCTCGAGTCTCTCTGCTATCTGGGTCTCTGAGATGCTCAGGGCACAAAGACCATTGTTCCACGCATTCAATCCTTTGGGTAATATTTAAGAAAGTACATTTAACCATTTATAGGTGCCCATTTGAGTGACAACAAGAGGCTGCTTTATTAAATTCTTACACATTACTGCTTAATGAAATCACTTGACTTTTACAGCAGGTTCCTGTAATGACATAAGTGGTCATTAATATTAACTTTTACACTGAATATTTCTCTAACCATCTCCATGCCTGTATTTAGGACACAGAGTGATTTTTTTTATTAAGAAATTGCTTTGTTTTTGCATTTATCTATTTCTCCTAGAAAACAAGTACATTTTTCATACTGTCCCCATCCTACAGCCTTTTACTACAACAAACAATAACAAACATAAGCTTTTATTGCAGCTGAATGCAGTGGAATAAATAATTTAGCTCTCTATTCAAAAATTGAGCTGCAATTCCTTTATTTTCTGGCAATAACATGTGGTTGATCTGTCGACTGTAGACATGCTGTCAGCCTTAATTATGCTTTCATAAAGACAGAGTAACACACTGCATCTCCAAACTTTACCAAACAAAGGATTTTTTGTTGACTGGAGCGAAGGGTCAGAAGTTGACTTTGATCTTTCTCAAGCTTCTACGTCAAGTTTGCCATTCCATGCATGTCGAGCAAACCTTTGCGGGGTTTTTTTAAAACACCCTAACGTCGCAATAAGCAGAGAAAAAGGGTTTCATCACTGTTTCTGTAACATAATTCTGTTGCTTTGGAAGTGCTCTGCCTGTTTCCACGACCTAATTTGTCTCCAGAGACCCTCCACCCGTCCTGTGTGCTTATTTCTGGGCCTCCTCAGGAGAGAAAGAGGAATGTCTGCTGGGGAACAGGAACTGTAAATAAATTATGGATACGACCTGGGTGTTTCTTTCCTGAGTGGCCAGTGAAGGGTGTGGGCGATTTTGTTCTTTTGTTGGACGATCATGTCAGCTGAGCATGCTTCACTCAGGAAACACTCTAGGCTTTTGGTGTGCTGATGTGTGTGTGTGTGTGTGTGTGAGTAATTTTTTGTTTGTTTTTGTCTCCAAAAATTTAGGCCTCTGGGGTCATGTGAGCCTACACATTGGTGTTTTGTTTTTTTTAAATTCAGCCATATGATTGTGTTTCCTTTTAATTATGTTGCTCAAATCAGTAGTTACCACGACCTGCTGTTTTCCAGTTTCATAGGGGACATGTGCCTGAGCTGCTAAAAAGCCCTACCATCCCAGTCAGAACACACACTTATGAATAATATATGGGGCAGACAAACTCTGATACTAAATGGATGTTCCTCAAGTGGAACCCCAAAGGCTGTCTGAGCTCCAGTTAAGAGCTTAACTCTACTTTTTCCCTTCTTTTTTTTTTTTACTCTCTCTCTCTCCATCTTTCTTTTACCCCACCACTGTAGACATAGTAATTTACATGCACACAATCCCTTCACAAACAACACACTAATACCCTGAGACCTGGCTTTCAGTGTCAGGTAACGTTCCACATCCCTGAAAAATGCAGGGACATGTGAGAGGCCTCTAAATTTAGAAGTGTAACCATCCCTGCTCCCGTGTGGTCCTTTAATTGTCATGTTACACATAAATCCCTGCCCTGTTTGCTTCTGTGCTATCATCACACTCACATCACAAGTCCACCACCAATTTGCATAGAAAAAATGTCCTTATACACCATTTGAGATGAAAGATAAAAGATTTTTCCACCTTCTTTGTCATAGGGGGAGCTGGATAATGAGGAGCCTACTGAGAGATACTAGTTGACTTTGCCAGTGGGCACACCCTTACGAGTCACACAGCATATCAATATAGGGCAAGGTTAAATGGTTTCTTCCATTGTTTAGCTACTGTAGATATTTTTGGGACAAAGCCCCAGAAGGGTTTGAAAGAGATGTAATATTCTGAATTCATTTGTAGAGCACCAGTGGCCACTGCCGTTCAAAATGCAGCTGGGATTATTCTTCAAATTACTTTCCAGTTTGCAAAGACAAATCCAAAACTATTAGTGCTCTGATCAGCCACAACATTAGGTACACCTGTACGGTCTAATGCAATCTGATGAAGCAGCTGTGCAATAAATTCTCTTTGTACAAGGAGGTGATTGTAATGCTTTGGCCCTCTTATTCTTTTTAAAAAGGGTAACCAAAACAAAATTAAAATGTCAACTCTTAACATAATGCAACCTAGTGCAACTTCAGCACCCAGTGTGACCTGAGTAATAAGCCCATGATAGAATTATCAACTTTCTGACAGTTTGAATGTACAAATTGAGAAATCATAACCTCATAAATGTAGAATTCATGACAGAGCTGCTGGACTGGATTGTGTTAGATTATACTTCTGATGCTGTGGCTGATCTGTATTGCGGCATTCTTATTTATTGTAATCATCCTAAAACCAGACCAAAGAGCTGAAGGTTGTTATAATACACACAGCAAAGTGAAAATGCACAGCCAGCTAATTATTCTTGTAGAATGTGAGCAAGTTGGTAATATATATATATATGGATTAGTGCAGCTTTGTTAAAATACAAATGAAATCATCTGCATGATAGATTCCAAATGGGTAAGTGGGAAAATTTGGTTTTTAGTGATTCAGGTAAACTGAGATAAACTTTTAAGCTTTACAAAAGTTTATTCATGCACAGACAGACAAACACAGAAGCGGATGTGCTGGTACAAATCAATTATTTGCTGTCCACAAAATGTGTGTGTACACACTCGCGCGTATACATACACACATATACTGTGGCACATCAGCGTGTACACACAGAAGCGGATGTGGTAGTGTGAATCAATAATGCTGTGTTGTCACAGGGTGACATGTGAGCCATGGCAGGGAGCAGATGGCCCCGGGGTGCCTAGCTTCCTGTTAGCCATGCCATTCAGCCTCACCACACACACATGCACGCTCATACTCACCACTACCATCTCTGCTGGGATTTCCTAGTGCAACAAGCCACAGCGCTGGCCATTAACAAACAGCATGCCATTATTGGCTCTTCTCTGAAATGCTGAGTACATGCCCTCCCAAAAATGACAACAACCAGATAATGGTAAATAGATTTCTCCACCTCATCCATGAGGGTCTGGGGTAAATAATTCTCTGCACCCCGTCCCCAATGTGATTTTTTTCGGACAAAAAGCCCTCAGGAAATTTGATCTGTTTCAGTCGACGCTAAGTGAGGTCAGCCGTTGCTCAGATATCGCTCTGAATATGTCGCATTGATTGGGTGTTTCCGACCGTTTGCGTTGGTATCTCTGAGCGAAGATTCAATTAACACAGTGAGGCCGAGGCTGTGAATGGGAGATTGAATATGCAGTTGATTTAAATTCATGCTGAAGGAAAAAACGTGTCTGCAGAAAGACTTTGACAAGACGTTTTAGCAGTTTTGTGCAGATTGTTTTTAGAGTGTGTGTGTGGGTGTGTGTGTGTGCAACCTGCGTGCTCTCACCCCTGACAAAGCTCACATACAGTAGCATTGCCCTGTTGTTAGTCACCTTTGATGGCAACTCATTAGTTTTGAAGCGTAGAAAAAGAGATATGCAGCTGATGTTTGGAAGATAAAAGCTCAGCAATGCGGATGTTGCCGCCGCTGCGTGTTTTAGGGCAGCGACCATCGCTCGTGAAACACCTCACCGTCCCGAAGCCTTCGCATCCTTCTAAACCTACACAACCACATTCTGTCAGCATGCTGCAGCAGAGAGACATTTTGTCACACATAACCCCTGCTGCTTTCAGAGGACGCCCTCCGCATGCCACTTCTGCCCAGCGTTATATTACACCCGTTCCACTGGGTCTGCTGTGATGGAGCTGCCTTTAATTGGTTGTTTGGCTGCCATTACAATTTCAAATAACGACAGATACTTCAAAGGGAACCGGGAGAACTGAAAACAGGAGAACTGACAGTGATGCCTTTTCTTCTTAGGTGTTTTGTTCTGCAGTTTTTGGTATTTTTGACAACACAGTGATGATTTATGATTGTATATGTTCTACGCATACATCATGTTGTGACTTTTGTCAGAGTGGATTTTTTTATGATGCCTGGATTCAGTTATGTTAGGCGCCATGTTGCTTTATAGAGTAGTGTTAACTCTTTGACGTGTCTAGACGAGGTCCATGTCCACAAGTATAACCACCAGAATTTTAATCAACTCTGCAAATAGACCTATAAAGTACTTCCTTTATCGTTCACATTTTATGACACTGGGTGGTAAAAAGGATGCTTAAAAATGAAAAAGAGCAAGGCTAAAGTGTTCATCATCACTCCTT
This sequence comes from Channa striata, assembly GCA_033026295.1. Lineage (NCBI taxonomy): Eukaryota > Metazoa > Chordata > Actinopteri > Anabantiformes > Channidae > Channa > Channa striata. Next base: position 10,213,861 of record CM065185.1, on the reverse strand, counting down.
TTAATCAACAAATTTCATTATATTAGCAGAAAAAAAGCTTGATTGTGCCCAAATATCAGCTACATTTGCTCATTTTCTGATACCACCGAGTCTACCAGCACAGGCAGTCGGCCCCCATGACCTTTAATGTTTCCAGCTTTAATCCACATTCCTGCACTCCCAGGAGGACAGGGGGGTTAAATATATTCCCAGATGAAATAGCTGGACTTCACAAGGTGTCTTTGATCAGCAGGTGAAGCTAACAGGGGTGTAGAGGAGGAGGAGAGATGGAAGGGCATGCAAAGAGAGGAGGCTTATAAAGCAATAAAGAAATGGTCCAGCCCCTCTTAAAGCCGCATGTGCTGCACAGGTTGAGACCGACAAGGTAAATGCCTGAAAACCTATGGACGGTCTGCAAAGTATGATCACGCTACCAGGGCTGAAAGACCAAAAAAAAAGAGAACTAGTAGAGCAAATGCTTTTGTTTGAACTGTAGCCTGGGGTGTTAGGTAGAGCAGGAGTAGATTGTCTGACCCCAAAGACATTTATATGGCAAACACGGAAAAGGTCGCCCGTTAAAGTCATCTGACTCAACAGTCATCTGAGTCTCAGCTGATCCATCTGCTGACTGGAAAGCAGAGCAATGTACTCATGAAACCTCCACATGGGCATTCCATGGCAAGAAATACAAATAAAGAACATTTCCACACTCCCAGTTTCATATGTGCATACTTTTCCCCTCATATGATTTAAAGTGTCTGCTTGACTCAGTATATTCCCACCTTCAGCCAGCACATTCCAGCCCCAAAACTGTTCACCGCACAGCAGCCAGTCACTGAATACCACTAATAATATTTTCCATGGATTATTCCAGAGAGAAAATGCCAGAAAACGCTCCTCTATTATAAACCCAACACGCCTTATTAGCTTTCCACACATTTCCACACCAGAGCTTCGGTGTCACAATAGGTGACTTATTATCATTCATCAGGTAAGCTGTGCTTGTTTCCCTTTGGTCTGCGCTTACAGACAGGGAAGGTCACCCAGCTTTGAGTGAGCTAACCTGCTATGGATAGTTCAAACAATCAGGCTTTTTAAAGCGTGCTGCTCAACATAGCTCTCTCCAAGGTCTCTATAAGTCACACTAAACTCAGACCAAAGTAGGAATAAAAGAGCAGGGATAACGGTAATGTCCACCCAGGCTCTTAGTAACTTTTTCAGGCCCTAAATACATTCATCTATCTTTTATAACGTTTTAGTTGCAGCCGTTTTATTACATAATGCGATGTGTGCGATGGAGCTGCAGTCGACTCGGTTATCTCAAGGTTCATTCCTTCACATATCAGCCCTCGCAGGCACACACAGTGCAGTTGTTTGTTTATGCACAGGCATTCCTCTCATTCCTCTGCCCCAGCATGGATGAAAATCAGCTGGTTGCCTTAGAGAGGTCATTGAACTTTTCCCCAGCTTGCCCAAACATGGAGGAGAGAAAACCGAGAGGATTCGCAGTAGAGAATGTTGTGAGCTCCTTCTGAGATTTTCTGGAAATCGGGAAGAATATGTACTGTGGATTTTTTTGTTGTTGTTTTCAAGTGAAAGTCGACTTGCGTAAGCCTAATTTATTACTTCCCGCTCTCTCCTTTCTTAAAATGATCTCATGCTTCAGGAAGGACGGAGAAGTTTTTTCGTGCGTGTCACTGTTTCATTCCTCAGCATGTGGGAAAGCTGCTTTCGTTCCTTCACTCGAGTTTTGTTTTGCCTTCCCTCATGATACCTTCTCTTTAAAATACTCTGACGTAAAAAGCACCATAGACAGAGATGAAAGACATATTCAGAAGTAACTGTACCAGTACTGCATAAAAGCAATCCATAATTAGTAAAAGGTTTTACATTTAAAACAGGAGTAATAAGTGTTGTCAGCAGTATAGATGCTCAGTATAAAAAGTAAAAGTGTTCACAATGTGTAAACCTGTCCCTGTGACTGATATTGTACGTTATCACATAGTTTCTACTGTTAAAAAGATTTAGTGTTTTTGTTTATTTAATGCAGTTTAGTCCAGTTGTTCCCAATTTGAGGGTGCGGCCCCACCAAGAGCTCAAATTTAAAACCCTTTTTAGAAATAACAAACTGTACATTAACAGGCTAAAAGTGTGTTTGTCCAGCATCAGAAATGTCAAATATGCAACGTATCCACCGTTTTTAATTCTAAATTGTCACAAAGAGTTGGGCAGAGGTAAAAATCTTTTGGGGATAAGCTGCCAAATACTGCAAAATGTTATTGTGAAAGCACAAAATAAAGTACAAAATAAAAAAAAATCTGTTTATTTGCCCCGGTCTCTCTGTGCAGACAGTCCCTGCATGTTCATACCACGTGTCACTGTGTTAGGAGGCGTCACTTGTGCTGGCCAATCAGGATTTGGGATGACCAGTGCCTCACAAAGCCGCGTCTGGCTCCATCCCCGATAATGGGAGGGGGGATGAGTTTGGCTGCACAAATTTGTTTTTGGACTTTTATTCTGTTTTTCTGAAATGTTGGATTATTTGTCATGGTTAGGCCATCTCAGATTTTCACAGTGGAAATTTTTCTTGGGCATAATTATTGAATGTTAAATGTGAAGCGCATACTAGACCGTGTTGAGAACTTTATAGAAATGACACCAGATGACTGTACTGTCGTACGATTCCCCTATAAAAGAACCTGAGAATAGCAGTTGAGTAAATATACCTGGTTACTCTCCATCTCTTATGGCACATGAGCTTCCTGTGAGTTTGTTGCTGGAAAAGTTTCACTTCTCTCAGGCTCCTCTTCTCTCCACTTCAAAGGTGCTCCTGAGGGAGCTGCGCCTCAAACACACAATTGTTTTCTCTGACATTATCGGACATCTGAGATGCTCGATGCGCTCCGCTCGCAGTGCGCCCTGTCCCAGATTGTGGCCTCGCTCATTTACATGGGTACACAGGGAACACGGCTTAACCTGAAACCTGGCCCCGTGTACTCCAATCACGTAAACCGCTCCAATATCTTGTTGCCAAAGCTGACAAGCTTTCATTTATCCCCGACTTTACAAGACGTCTCCCATATGAAAGACGAGACTATGAGAGGCGCTGGGCGTCTAGCTTTGATGTTTCTAATACTTTCTTCTCCGCTGACATGTTTAATGCCCTGTTAGACGATATTGCACTCGACGTGTTTGGCACTGCTTCCTAAATTACAAGGGTAACCTGGGATTTCATCAAAGGGAAAAATCACAACATTGCCACTTTTTGTGAACATAAAACTTTCCCTTTTGCTACGCTTTACCTTTTCTGATACTTGAGGCTAAGATTTAGGAGTCAGTTAATGGTTCAAAACAAATACAAATCTCTTAGTTACAGTGTCTAACCAACTGTAGCTCTCCCCTGCTGCTCCCCCTCCCTTTCTCCACGGTATTAGTATGACTACATGTTTGGCTTGCTCCTAGTCTTTCCCTAGTTACCCGAACAGAGTCTGTGATTTAGCCATACTTGGCTCTACCACAGACAAGCTATAGTCTTAAACCAGACAGTGATGTCATTCTTGTGGCATCTAGTACAGGAAGTGACTTAACTCAAACTGAACTGTTGAAGTCTTTTACAAAGACTTAGGTAATTATTGGAAACTGAAAATCCCCTTTTGGATCATCAGGATTATGTAATGCTGTTAGACCAAGGCTTGAAAACAGCTCAAGCACAAAAAAAAAAAAAACATCTGGGTAGCTGATTGCCTTATTCCAAAGGAATGACCAAATAGCTTTACTTCTTTAGAAGTTCAGAACAGATCAGCACATGCCCGTCACATCACATTCTGCTGCAGTTCCCACACATCCCATTCATTACTCCATATGCAGTAGCGGTTTTTGGCTCCAATCCGCCCGTCTATTTATGGAGTTGCTGTTTCGATGTTGACTGTGTGGTCTGAAGGTCTTAAGGGTTCAGTGGATGTGACTTATAAGGCTTAAAGTGGCGTGCTGCCCCTGTCACAGGAAATGAACTGCTCCCATGGGCTGAGTATTATACTCCAGCAACAGGCCACCTAGGACTCTGCTGGTTCCCACAGTCTCTATCAGGGGTTACTATCTGCACCAATCAGGCGGAACAGTTCAGCTACAGGGGCTCTCATGCTTTGTTCTTGAGCCAAAACAAGAGCTGCCTTGGTTCCTGTACACAGCAACCAAAAGCTGATTCAAAGCCGATAGAGCCGTTTGAAATGTGAAAGCCTTCCATCAATGTCTATTTATTAACCTACACTGTAAAGTGAATGTGGATGTTCCTCCATGTTTGAATTGCCCTAAGTGGCTCCTTCTACAAGTGTCCTGAGTGCAAAATTGGAACCAAACAAAGCAGCATGGAGAGTTTCACGTGATTATATCCGAAGAAAACACCGCGACTTGTTGACTTTCACAGGGCTTGAAGCCACAAACACGTTACTAGTGCGGCTTCCTTGGAGAGAACGCAGAGTTATTAGATGCTCAAGTGGCAGACATCCTGTCTTTACTGGAAAGCCACTCAAGCCAGCTTTAATGCACAAACACAGCAGCCCTGCAACGGGCGGGTGATGACTCAGCGCCCGCTTTTCTTTCCCTGTCTTCGGCTCTGCTCTTGCACGTCATCGGTGGCCTTTTAAAGAGGCCCGAGCCGTGGAGCTGTGAGTGGTTTTATTAGATTAGGCAGCCCTGAAGCAGGAGCTGAGATGAAGCCTCTCGATATTTATAGCAACACAGCAGTTGTGCCACTTGTGTCCGGTTCAACTCTGTCACTTCCTCCTCCGCTGAAGGCCGGATGGGCTCCGTGCAGACATCCTCAGACATCCCATTTTAACCTCATTGTATCTATTTGAGGAAGCCATTGTGTCAAGTTTTGGCGATTGTAAAGGATTTTGAATCAATTGTTTCAAGGGCAAAATTGCGGGATCGGATTGTTTTGAAGGAATGTAAGAAACATATTGTCTGATTTACTGTGTGAGAACGGGATTGTGTCACTGTGGCTCTTCCTCCGCTTCGACGTCTCTTTGCTCTGCATGATTGTAAGTGATTCACCCTGAGCCTCAAGAGGTGCGCAGAGGAGAATCGGTGACAGGGAGGCAAATATCCATCCCCTCGCCATAGGCCGTCTGAGCCTGCAAGGTCACCCAGTCCCTCATTTCATGTTTGATCAAAGCTGTTCAATAAAAATCAAGGGGCTCAACAAGAATAAATGGCCTGCAAGGATCACACTCAGTCAAAGTTAGGTGAATATGTCAGAAATGTGGGTCAATTCCAAATCCGCGCTCCCCAGAAACTACAGAAAAAAAGGGATGCTTCGGCACAAATTGGACACTTTAACTTGAGCCGTTCTCCTCCTCGTCTTCCTCCTGCATCCACAAACAAGTTTACTGAACCGATATTCTTCTCCAAAGAAGCCAACGTCTCATGTGTAAAGTTGCAGTGCTCGTTTATCTGGCAGTTTAGACAATGAATAATGGGGACAATAAAGAAACGCAGAGTGTCATGAGGAGTGTGGGTGATTTACTGACGATCACGTTTCATGTTCCAGTGGAGCAGGCTGACTCCCACGGGAGATCGTACTGTTTTGTAAACACACAAATGCTGCCGCCGCTGCTGCTGACGCACATTTTAATATTTATGAGCCTTTAGGGTTGCACCCAGCGTCAAAATTATTTCTCCCGTTACACTCGAGTCCAACGTAATGACTTTTGAAAGTGCGCTGCTGCTATGAAATGTGAGACTAGAATGAAACTCAAGTGGAGCCAAATTATAAAGGCTTCCTCATTTTCTTTGTTTTACATCATGGCTGCCTCCTCTTTTATCAGATAGACCGATAAAACTTCACAGTTATCACATTGTCTGGCCAGTTTACAGACCTAATTCCTTGGCTGACTTCATTTGACATGTTTGGAGGATAAAGGTGGAATGTCTTTGATGTTCACCACTTTTGCTCCTCTCCTATGAAGTGGTGATATATTGATCTGTAGGGGTGGTGTAATGCCCCCCATGCAGTCATATAGCTCTTTATTAAAGACACACCATTAAAGTAATTGTCATACCGAGGGTCTGAGATTCATTTAACCCCGACGTTACCTGCCAAATAACCGGCAGATTATTGGCTGTATTAGGTAATTGGTAATTTTATCATCTTATCAGATCAAACGAAAGTATTTATTTTCTTTGACTCACACTCCAAAATGAAAAATGTACAATTTAGAAATGATGCAAAATAGAAAAACATGAAATCCCTAGTTTAAAAAGGCAAAAGAAAAACACAGGGTGGGAAGTTTTTCTCAACTTGGGCTCATGTGCCAGAATATCTTTTGCCTGGAGCAACACCAGGCGTCTCGAGGAAGATATAACGTGAGCTCACGAGCTTTAGATGTGCTGGTTAAGGAATTTCAGTACCTTAGGACAGAGAGAGAACTGGCTGTTTTCCCACATCCAGTCTTATGCTAATCTAAGCCAATCACGACTCTCAGACCAAAATGATAATGATGATAACAAGAACAATAATAATAATAATAATAATAATAATTTGTCTTTGTTCCCACCTATTGATTGTTAGGCCAGGAGTGTATGTTTTAGATCAAGACATTTACAGAGCCCTTCTTTAAATTCTGATCCATTAAAACTTTTAACTTTAGCATTTTAACTGGGTGTATTTTCCAGATTTTTTGCTGCTTCCCGTCCCTGGTTGTCATCACTTGGCACAGTGGCTGTTGTTTCCAAGTATTGCAGTATTGTCACAGCGCAGTGAAGGGCTCAGTGTCCTCAGCTCCAAGCTGTTTGGCAGTGCTGACACAGGGGGATTCACTGGGTAATGAGTATTGCAACAAACTCCTCCGTCATCTCATTTTTGTTGGGCCAGTCGATGGATGACACTCCAGAGACGTGATCGAACCTGACCTTGCTGCCAGACAAGAGGTTGCTGTCCTGCAACCAATTGTGTCTGGAGAGGGTTCATGTTATATATATATATAAATACATATTTTTTTCAATGCATCCATGTGGGCGTTACTGACAAATGTGCACACATGAATGAGAGAGGTGTAGTGTAATTGTATATTTTAATAAAGCAGATCAATTGCAGAGAAAATTCATGCCTTTATTGCAGTTTTTAAACTGCCCGTTACTCCCCCTTAGCCCCTGAAATGGGAGTTTTGTTTGACTTTAATTAGCTGCAAAGAAGTCTGCAAGAAGCTCATTAGAAAATCAAAGAAGGAGCCCCGGCGTGTGCAATGTTATACGCACGCATAACATTGTGAATGTTCAGGACGTAAACAGAGCGCAGGGAAAGGCTCGGTTCATATGTGAATATAGCAGGGAAGCCACAACAGGCACTTTAATTACAAGTTGAACCTTTACCCACATCCCTTTTCTCCCAGTCCCAGGCTGCCCGCAATTACCCACTGAAATGTCCCAACACAGAGATGACTGTCTAATCATTTTTCGGTTTTGGCAAAGCACTGCTAGAGGTTTTTAACAGAGTTAGCCAAGCACACAAGACAACTCATTATCCTCCACACAAACTGAGAGATCGTCCCCAGTAGCATGGGGGATACCCAAAGGGACTGGTCAATATTTGGTATTTCCTGTTGCCCTTAAGATAGTGTAAGGCCGATCCGAGGAAGACAACGGCGTGAAATTCCTTTGTGTCCATGACAAAGACTCTGTGCAAAACCCAGAAGTCTAAATCATGTGAAGAACAAATCAGAGGTCCAGGGCCGGCGCTCTCCCACTGGTGGGAAAAGCAAATCATGTGTAAAGCTTCCAGCCTGGGTAACCATGACACTCAGGCAGCGAGTTGCCACCCCATGGCTGAGTCCAGGATCCTCTCAAGTGCTCGCTGCTTAGTGTGACTCCTTCACTGCGTATGCTCCTCTCCCAGGGGCTCATTGTGTGCAGTAAAAATAAAAGGAAGGGAATGTGTAAACCTGGCCAGGCATTTTCCCATTGGCTTCGCGGCTTCTGTAGGGTGGCTGTGACCTTTTTAAAAGCCACTGATCCAAAAAACGAATACTGTAGAGAGCCGCAGCCTGGACTTTATGTCCCAGATGTACACCTGCTGATGACGGCAGATGGCCTGCTGCAGGGCAAAGATGAGTTTCTGAGGATTATACTCTTTTGTCGATGTGATGAATGCAGATGTTTTGTCCTTTCCTGTCCAAGCCAACCTCCTGCGTCCGACTTTGCCAGCTGCTTATTATTAGCTCATTTTTCCTCAAAGCCTCCGATTTTCCTAATGACAGTTGAGTGCACAGGGAATAAGACTGAGAGAAGAGACGGGAAGGACAAAATAGAAAGTGTCAAGGTTTGTTTTTCACACTCCTCACATGGTTGCTGCGGTGCTGCTTGCTAACGTGTGGGTGAAAAAGTTCCAGGAGCTGAAGTGGAGCATGCCTCAGTCTCATGATTTGCACCTGACACCCCTCCCCTGCCTCCTCTGTTTCTCGCTTCCCAGCTCTGCTCTGAGTCAGTCTGGAGTTATTACCATCCATGTCCTTGCGGGATTCTTTCAAACATCCATCATCGCTCGTATGGGCCTCTTACCGTAATTGGCCAGCTTTTGTTTCAGACTTAAATAGATGATAATCTATGCCGACTGTCTGGGACAAATCGAGGACACACATCATGAGTTTGCCATTTAGCTCAGCCTTGATAGCAGTCAGTCACATGCACTTGCTGCCGGACCCGGGCTGGTTTGTGTTGTTGCCTCAGCAAACTGTTATTTTCCAGGAGTAGGTGGAAAAAAAAAAGAGATGAAGGCAGTGTTTTTGCCAACCAACGCATTCCTATCAGCTTGAACAAGCTTGTTCTTTAATTAACAATGTGGATGCAGTGGAGGGGAGGGGGCTTGTCACGAGGCTTTAAAATAAGCCTATCTAACATTTTCCTCCCGGTGTTTAGCCTTGTAAGTGTCGCGTCTCTAGGGATCAATCCACTCATTTCAGACTGACACGTTCACCAAAAGGATGACATTTCATAGAGATGAATCGCCCTCAGATGATGAATCCTTCTGACTCTGGTGATCTCCTGACCTTTCCTCTGGCACCACCGTGAGCACCACATTTACACTTTAGACTGAAATATTAGATGGATGATTAAGCAGTCAGACTCATGAATTTTAATCACTGTAGTGACCTCCTGACTTTTCAGTGCTTCATACAATCGCGTATGAACACCTGCAAAATCATCATCATCATCATCATCATCATCATCACAGCAGCTCTACTATCCAGTGTCCAGTTTTAAAATTTTTACCTCGCTAATTTCCTGAAACCTGCCTGGCAGTATCTGGTCAGAACTGTGTTAAAGGGCGCCTTAGCTCGCTGACATCACCATGGCTCCAACACAACTCTTTCAGACGCATGTAATTAAAAGCACTCAGCTGCAACAAAGGAAATGCCATGTGATTACAGATATTGTCAGCTAATTTAGGAGCTGGTATTTGGACACCGGAGGGTCTAAAGTGGAATGAAACTGCTGATTCTTCCTCCTCTGTGTCATGGACTGGCGGACACCCTCAGGAATGCCACAGGACGGGAAGGGAGGAGAAGGAAACAGGAAATACTTTTGTCTCCCCGCTGAACTATGTCTACTTTATTTTTCTTTTTTATTCCTGTGTGGGCTTTTGTTTGATGAAAGGAAATAATGTATTAAAATGTGACACTTCTGAATTAGAGCACAATGACCCAGTTTTGCTTATACTAGATCAAGGTCAAATAAAACGTGTGTTGGACTTACACAAAACATAATTACTGTAGGTAAATTGAGTAAAATCGAGACAGATTAAAATAGAAGGATAATAGACTCCCATGTGAACTGACACAGTAGTGAATTAAACTTAACAATTCACCATTGTTCACAGATAGGTCAAGTTACAACTAAAAACAGAGGCAACAAAGGAGTTCAAATGTGCAGCGCTGCGAATGTGGTTAGCTTCACAACGAAAGATCTGAAATTCAAGTGGAAATGGGAAATACATCCTCTGGTGAAAGCCAAAAATTCAGTCGTAGCTTGGATCAACATAATTTTGTGTGTGTGTGTGTGTGTGTGTGTGTGTGTGTGTGTGTGTGTGTGGGAGAGCAGGGAGCTCAGCACCGTGACTTCCTGTCCAGCTGTTCCCGCTGTCATTGCTTATGAGCAGATGTCTGTATTTCCCTGTCTAAGACACACAGCCGTCGTGGCATTCACTCTGCAGGCACATTCACACATTCCCAGTTTTTATCAGATCTCCTTTAAAACTCCTGTTAGCACCAGAAAGCAGAGCCCCCTCTGAGTAACATTAATATATTTATACTCGAGCGCCTCGGTTCTCCTCCAGCACACGCTCATAAACACACCGATCTGTTGATGTGCAGTTGTGAATCGGCTCTTTTTGGCCGATTTGCTTTGTGCGTTTCTGGTTTTTATTGTGCATGATGCTTCTCTGAGGCTGTGCATAGCAGGGTGTGGGAGCTGATGAGCAGTATTGGATCTGCTGGCAGCACGGGCATTGCAGCATGTAATAACGCTCTGTTTCGTTCCCTCGTATTAGGGAAGAGATGTGTTTACATAGAATCATGGAGAGTTCTGAGATTTCTGCTGCCACCTCCATAAATGGAGATGAATCAAATTATGTTATTGGTGCACACATTATTGTAAATTTTAATTCAAAAAATTCAAAAATTCTATTAAGCTGAATAATACAGAGACCTGACTTCATGGTTAAATGGAAATAGTCTATACTGCACAAAACCTCCTAATGTAAAACTGCTCACAGCTGTGTGAACTACCAAGAGTAAGGACGACCCTGTTTCTGAAAAGAGTTAAATAAGTGAAGTTCAATTTTTTACCACAAATGACCTCAGTCATATTAAGCACAGATTGGTCAGAGAAATTTCTAAATACCTGGATAAATTAAATTAAAAGTATCTTGCATTGCTCTTCATTAAGAGCAGGACTTTATCTGCTCGAGCAGGGCAGTTGATGCTGCTGTCGCTGCCTCTCTCTGTGTATTAATGTGCAGATGATAATAGCCTCCAGCAGATGATGTATTTACTCCTGCTTGGAAACTGTAGCACCCGGTTGCTTTAGGTATTTAGCAATAAACATGTGTGACACATGGAAAACTCAGGCTACATGCATTTATGAATGATGGCAATTCTGCCTCATATATTTGGGTGTTTTTTAGTTTGCAAACTATCTGAATGTTAATGAACTGGTTTGTCTCTTTCTGTTTCCCAGGATGCCTTTGTGGAGCTGTATGACAGACAGAGGGAGTCGGTCTTCAGTTGCTCCTGGCCCTCCATCAAGACAGTCTTCGGTCTTGCGGCACTAGGGGCGGCTAGCCTCACTATCGGAGCGTACCTTACACAGAAATGAGCGAGTCTGATTTCTACCAGCTTTTCTTTATTTCCCAACATCCCTTTTCCTTTTACAAGACTCCCTGACCCCTCAGAGACAACCTTCAGACTCTTCCCAATCTCTTCAAAGCCTTCTCTCAGAAAAACTCCCTCGTCCTTGGCCCTTCATGTCAAAACAGACACAAATCAAAACAACTGAGAGAAGCAGATGCACAGCCCATACAGAGTGAAGGATGTTTTGAAAAGAGGCAGCTTAGATGTAATCACGCTAAGCGGCGTGCGAGTGATGAAAAACGAGGGATCAGTGGCATGCATCTATCTTGTTTTCTTGTTCTGCCTGCTTCCGTACTAGTTATAGCATGAATGTTGAGTGTTAGTGTAGACGTTGCATGTGTCGGAGCCGGTGCGGGACCTCTGTGTGGAGGGCTTAATGATGGGGATGCGGCGACGGGGACGAGGACCACGCCGCACCCCGGAGAGCAGGCGGCCGCAGCCCCACCTCTGCTCGTTAGGGTGAAGAATCCTGTTTGAACTGTGGGCTCCACTTAGCCCCACGCTGCAGCCACCCTTCAAAGGACTTCCTCCCAACAGCTGCTCGGAATGTATAATGGAAAGCACTTGCTAGGACCGGCACAGTGTGTATCTGCTGCTTCCACCTCCTCAGACAGCTCCAGTGAACTCTGAACACAGTGCACCATTATACTCTCCCAAGCCTTCAACAGAGGATGGACCTACGCAGGACCGAGATCAACTTCTGAAAGTTTCTGAAAGCTCGATTTTTACCTTTTATTTTTGCAACACCCTGCGTTGTTTGGTTTCACGTTGTTTGGTTTAAGGACTAGAAAACCGGCAGGAGAAACTTTTCATTGCAGAAAAATCTCGTATGTCGATGAACATACTGAGAGAAATGAGGAGCACAGCACAAAGGAGAGAGGTAGACACAACAAAAGCATCTGGAATAGAGAGTAGGGCCCTGCAACGCCAGCGGGCGGCATTTTAAGAGGGGTTTCCTACAGCAAAGGGGTGCGATTGAGACCACTCCTCTGCTAAACGTTTCTCATGCAGAGCTCAAATAATCACAGTTCTCACCAAGTAACTCTCAAAGCTACCAGGGCGTTTCTGTTCTCTACCTCTGCAGCGGTTTTCTCGCTCCTCAGTCATTCAATATGTGCTCGCCCAGGTTTCAGAGCTGGCCCTTTCAACATGTGTCCTCCAGCTGCCGAGGTCCCCACAGCCACTCTGTAACGCTAGAATCCACTCCGACAAAGACGGTTGTTGATGCGGACTGAGAAAGCCTCGCTCAGCCACACACGACTGAGTGGAATAGCACGACAGCAGGGTTTCACTTCAGCAGGAAGGACAGTGTGTCCCATGTGCTGGAACCTGAGATGTCCCTTCTCTGCAGCCTGCAAATGCATTCAGTCATTGATTAGTTCCTTTCAGTCTGTTTTTATGGATGCTCGTCTTGTGTTACAGTCTGATAGAAATTTTGGAAAGGCTCACAAAAGCTCTGAATTATTTGGTTGTATACAGTACTTAGCAAGGTGGTTATGGAACAGTGATTTTATTTCTCTGTCATAAATCTTCAGCTTCTTTGACGCATGGATGAAAGATACTGCCTTCACGCAATAGATTTTCACTTTGTTGTAACCGTATTTATAAGAGTAGGGTAGAAGACAACAAAGATGTTGTGTTTTCTATTTATTTAGAGGTACCAGATCACAGATTTCTAATGAAAAATCAGTCGTTTCACTCCTATGCTCTGGAATCTGTACACACTGTAACTACATTTTTTTCCTGGCTGCTATTATAACAAGAAAAAATGTCTAAAAAGTGAATTTCTGTGTCGTATTAATATTGGCTTAAGGCTGCTATACTGTTGATTTAACTTGTACTTACAGCTTAAACTGCCACAAATTTACAGTATAGTTCTAGAGAGCTGGAAACCAAAGTTAACTTGTATTAATCTTTAATTTAAACTTAAAAGTAGCTCAATGAGAATAAGTGTCGCTTCACTTTCACCGAGAGTCCGTCAAGTGAGGTTGTGTGATCTCTCTGTGGAGGGTTTGTCTAGTGTTACTGTACTATATCAGCTTAACTTTTGTCAACGTCGTGCTCCAATGACTCAATAACTCAGTGCTTATCTGTTAAAATGTTGACCTGCCAGACCTAAAGCTCGTCTCAGTTATCACTGTAAACCAAGAAGCAGAGATGATTTATGATTTATGAGCAGGAATAGCAACAGTTTAACGGCAATATACTGTAATTTTTATATTCTCTGTGCATTTATGAATGTAGGCACTCTGGTTGCTGTACCCGTTTTTTTGTCTATAATCACAACCCTGTAGCACTTAAAAAAGTGAAATGTGTTTCTGTTGTTTACTGCTATATCAACAATAAGCTAGTGGGATCATATTGTTCCTAATAAACCAGATTTCTCAAGCAGCTGCAGTCCAACTTCATGTTGTGTTTGTCTGTTTTCTTTGTTTTATTGATTCTCAGTTTCATCTCTTAGCATGTCAGCAAGACAGAAGGACAATAGGAGATGTCAACATGGACAGCGGCGTACCCACAGCGTGCTTTTAATATCTGTTATCCACAGCCGCGGACCGTACAGTTTATGTTGTGTCAACGTGACAGTCTCCTTGTGAAGGACCGTGCAGAAGCCGCAGCCGCACCCCATCAGACATCAAAGCTGTCCCCGAACACTGCACTTGTCAGCCTCCCTCCTCTGCTCAATACTCTGCTAAACACGAGTGCAAAAACCCAAATGCCCCAAGGCCAGGTTTTTTTTTTTTTACACCCCCTGCCTCTGTTCTGATCACACTTGTCTTCAAAGGCTATGGCACTCTCGCTGCTCGGTGTAATTTGTGAAAAGCATGATGCAGTAAAACTAATGTTGAAAGAGTTGAGAGGGTGAGAGAAAATGTGGGGAGAGGAGTGAAAGAAAGTGGTGGTTGTGTGTGTGTGTGTGTGTGTATAGATATATCCCTGAGGAGACCAACAGCAGAGGGAAGTTCATTTGGGCTGGAGCCCCACGCAATCCCTCCTCTCTCTCCCACTCACCATGCATATAAAATGCATGACACGCTCTGAAGAAGAATTTTAAATCAAGCCCTAGACTTTCAAAAGAGAGTCCGGTGTGGGTGTGGATGGCGAGTGTGTGTGTATAAAGGATGGAGAGAGATGGGCAGTGAGCAAAAGGCGGGGGGAGGATAGTGAAGCCCTCCTGCCTCTTCTGCTTTAGGCCTACAAGGTGTTGAGGAGGCTTTCCCAGTGCTGGGTAACACTGGGGAGATTGGGAGATCAAAGCAGATTGTCTGGAGTCAGTCTGGTCCAGTTTTACCCTCATTTGGAAGTCCATCAGATCTATGCATGGCACCTTTGCCTCATTTAGAGGCAACCTCCACTGCAGTAAAAACTTCCTGCTGCAATCAAGCAATTTCCTTGAAAGAGATTGGAAAAAAAAAAAAAGCCGTGCTCAGAAATCATTTATGTCATGCCGGAATGTAAATATTCGATGAGAAAGAGGTTGTTACTTATTACACCAGGATGGAATCAACTGTAGAAACTTGATTTTGGGTGAAGGCTTATACTGCTAAGCTGTGTACTACAGTGTCACCTTGTGGCTGCTACACGCTGCCTACAGTTACTGCAGCTGAGTCTGAAACACAAGCCAACCAGCGAAGTGCCAAGAGTCTGCAAATTTCTTGTTCATTTACAGGAAATGACAGCTGATTTCAACCGAGCACATCGTGTGCAAATATAGGGGATGAACTATCAGCTGCTGTAGTGCTCAGCTGAAATAAAAACCAGTCTTTTCTCAGCACATTCTGGCACATGGTTGCCTATCCCTGCTCTAAAATATCCTCGGGGCAGCATGCCACGAAGAGAAAAGGCTCCAGGGCTGAACACACAACAGCTTACAGCTTTGGTGATGGCTGCTCAGCCGTCTGCGGGTGGGGAGCCCTTTTTATTCCGGTAGAGATGTTGGGAAAAAATGTGTGAAACTAAGGTCTAACTGTCACATAATATGGTAGCAAATCAGCAGGAGAGCCAGCGTGGAAAATGCAGGGCAGTAGCCATCAACTACAAATCTGTCTGATGAACAAAACAACAGAGATGTTTAAGGCTCTAAAAAGTAAAGCTATTTAATGAAAATTAATCGCCTAAACAGCCACAAATGCGTGGGCCTGCAACAATTTCAGTCCTGCATGTTCATGATAATTTATTTTATGGTATATAAAAATAAAAGAGTAGGAAGTGTTTTTAAAGTGCCAGGGGAAAATTTCCAATTGAATATTCAACTTACACATTTAAGCAAAACAAAGAAAACCAGAAAATCTTATTGGTTTTGCAAGAAAAAAAAAAGACAAAAGACAAAATAGTTGCAGGCTGGTGTTCTGTGGTTTATGCACGCGTTCATTCTCCCAGTTCTACAAACGCTGGGTAGTATTTCTATACGTGTAAGGGGATGTGAAAAAATGCTGAGTAGTTAAGCTAATCTCAAAGTGTAAACTTAAATAACTTGATATATAAAGTTCACATCCGTGTGTATAAGAGAAAAAAAAAAAAAGGCTAACAGCCAAATCATGTGAGGCTGCTCGTTACTACATTTAATGCTGCCGCGAAGAGCGAATGAGAACGAATTAACAAGCAAGCCAAGAGATAATTCAATAAAAGGGGCAAACTAAGCCATCCAGGGTCACTTGGTTCTATTTTCATCCACAGATCATGAATCCGACACAGCCACTGTGTAATAGAATTAGGGTAAATCAGATCAGCGTTATAAACTTGCATTGCAAAATTTTGTGTTATGTACAGTTTGAAAATGCAGTAGAAACAAGGCTAAAACGTACATTCAGTGTCTTTTTATTTTTTCCACAGCCAGAAAAATAGAAAAGTAAAACAAAAAAAAACATTCATACTGCTGAAGTGTCATTTCTCATGCTTGCACATTTACAGTACATGTTGATCTGATACGAAGTTTGTTTGAACTCAACATATTGCCACAATATATTTACAAAAATATATTGCCACAATATATATGTACAAAAATTTACATAACATTAAAACTGCAGTCTCTTTATACATGTTTACACATTCATAAAAATAAAGCTTTCTGTGACACATTTCCCAAAAACTATCCTATTTACAGTCAGAGATGGAGATGAGTCCTGTTGAGCTACAGCTGAGATAACAGTTTTGCATCTTTTCGAGTATCAGATTAGCTGAAGTGTCAAAACCACTGGAATTACATGTAAAAAGGGGTTTTAAACATCTATAAAGTAATTTTCAATCTTGCCATACTACCACAAAAAGAATTCCTTCCTCAGCAAATTATTTGTGCCAAATCAGTTTTTATTTTGCGTTTGATTTGTATAACCTCAAATCCATTTATATGAAATTGTTGATAATTTGGACATAATTTGAAATTGCTCAAACAAAGCTAAATGAAAAAGTCTAAACTTGCTTGAGTTTACACATTCAGATCTCAATTTCTTTACAATTCCATAAATTAGCACTGTTGTGAGAAAAAAAACACAAAAATAATAACTTAAATTGGTATGGGCAGGGCAAACAAATGGCACAAATAATCACTGAGCATTAAGTGCTTCATATTAGTATTGGCAAACTGTGTGTTAACACTCAAATTGGCCACATTATAGGGGAAGTACAGTTTTGCTACCAAACATTAATCTGCATCAGTCAATGTCCATCTTTTCTACAGAAAATACTGATATAAAGGCAATTTTTCCTGTAGGTGATAACATTCAGTAAATGGGACTAAAAGTGATGAGAGCAGCATGATCATAACCAAAACCCATAACGCTGAAGCCCAAACTCATCAAACTGCTTCAACTTTCCCCGTGTTGTGCGTGTTTGTGTGAATATAGATATATATGTAAAGTATCCAGTATGTGTTTACATTAGATCAGTGTTAAATCAAACAAAAACTATTTGAAAAAAATCAATTCTCAGTGCAGGAACTACACTTCACTCAGCTGTCTAGCTCTTTGGTTTCCATGCCTCTGTAGTGCATCAGTTGCAGGCGTGTCCTGGACCTTCACACTGGCTCTGGATGCCTCACGCTTCCTACCTCCACCTTCAACCTACGTCGCCGCCTCCATTTCTCCACTTTAGATGATGCTTCCGCTCTCTTCCTAGGTCAGGCTCTCCTCCTTACAGGTATCTGCGGAGGGGAAGAAGAGCAACAAACTGGGACTCAGAGACAAAGTACTGGATTGTAGCATCAAAAGGATTAAAGTTATTTCACCCAAAGTTTGTTTAGATGTTTTCATTCATTTTCAGGATTCATAATTGTTTACATCACAACCTCATCAATGAGCAATTACACTGCAGCACTAAGGAAGAAAAACATTCATGCCGTCAAAACCAGACAAAATTCTAAACACATGCTGAATATAACATTTTTCATAAATCAATGTTTCTACTTTGCACAGTTCCCCTGTTTCTGCGAGGATGCAGAAATAAGTCAATAAAAGCAGAAGTAAGCATAATTAGCTAGCTTTTTATGTGTATGTATAACATGAGGAGCGGTCAATGTCTAAACTAAACTTCCTGTTTTCAAAAACAAAATTTATCATTCTTTTTGAAGTCATCAACGACTTCCCCACTGGACGTTGTGTAGACTCTCTGAGAAGAAGCAGCGGACTGCTTACTTCCACAAAAATTGGGCTTGTATTAATACAGATGTATGCATGATGATTTAAACAGGTTAGTCAATCTTGGGTTGAAGAACATAATGTTTTAAGCTTTGAATACTCGGGTCTTATGTTTTCATGAAGGGTCATTTGCCTTCACACATATTGATTAAAAAACAAACAAGTAAAAAACAAACAAGTAAAAAAAATCTAAGCAAAGCCTGCTACTAGCAACATGCAATCATACTATCAGAAATACATACCGTAAATGAATAAGTAATCTTCAGCATGTGACACAATTTGCTTTATTGAATAATAAAATTTTTGTGATTAGGCAGTTTTCTTTTCGTTCACATTTACATGAGAATCACAGATTTGATGTGGTTAAAATTGACTCATCCTGTGTAATTAGGAAGTCTGGGAAACTGGTTATCACACCAGGTTGGTATGTGTTAGGGCAACGCAGAGAGCAAAACACATTCCAAGTAATGATTTACTTAAACTATCCCTGATAGAAAACAGTGTCCTAGAAATTAAAAATGAGCTACAAAGCATATTTTGAGAGAGGTTGGGATGCTGAGAGTACAATGTCATCAAAAAGAGAATTCAATGATTTGCACATCATCTGCTGGTTTTATACCCAATCTCGGTTGTTACCAGCTGCTTGATCCCCTTATTAGCTGTGACACATTTCACCAGGTTTTATTTAGACTTACACATTACGTTTTCCCAACTTTTGCTAAATGGCATAGAGTTCAATAAGAGCATAAATGTATGTATGTACAAACAATCATACTTCTCAGTTTTAACTTTTCATATGTTGCCTTTTTACTATTTATATTCAAATTCAAATCAATTCAAAAGATTTTCGAATCACTGTCCGTATGGATCCACAAAAGGCTTCATACTACTGCACATGTGGAGGCATACTCCCGGACTTGTAAACAGACTTTGAAGTGTTTGGAAAAAAAAAAAAGTATAATAAAAAAATAAAAATCAATAAAGATCCCCTTTAACCCACTTGGAAAATGTCAATGTTTACCCCTGCGCTGTACAAGGGCAAACTGTTTCCCTCGATGTCAGATTGATCCATCCACAACTTTGAACTTAAATTCATTTTAGATTTTTTTCCCCCACATGCTATTTAAGCCAATCTATATCAACACTAAACATACCATACATCTACTGCAAATGTATTTCAATGCATTATGTCATACTTGTTTTAAACTGGTAGCATGTTTTTAGCTCTTCATCCTGACACAAGAATCCACACAGCACTGCATCCAATAGAACAAACAGGACGTTGGACAGGCGCCATGCCTCCTCACAGCCAGTCGAGAGCAAAACGGGTGTGTTCCCTACCTGGGGCAGGGTAATAAGGCAGGTGGGGAGAGAGAGAGAGCTCGGGTTCCGGGGCAGAAGGGGGGTTGGGGCTAGCAATGCTGAGCATCTATACCTGCAGGGCTGAGCACCAGGGCCTGGAGGATGTCTGACAGGGAGATGATGCCTTCGATGCTGGAGCGCTCATCCACTACGACAAGCCGATGCACCTGGCATCAAAACACACATTTACACGACCATAAAAAAAACTGCATTAAAATGTTAATTCTTTTTTATGAATATACTGGATGTAAATGTCAGCCTCACTTCAGCTTTCACTATTCTGTCCACAATAGTCTCCATTGTTTCCATTTTATGGCACTTTACGACTCCTTCAAAGTACTGAGAGCGATGTTTCAGAGCCTGGGTCACTGTAATGTCTAGGTTATTATACGTCTTCTCAGCAGCCAGGTTCTAAACACACACACACACACACACACACACCAATTCAATGTATAGAAAACAGACAGTAAATCACAGACCAACATTAATATTTGGAATCAAAATCTGAATTGTACAAATCTTTATTTACAATCACGTCGAACTTGGAGTAAATATCCACAACTTTGCCTGAAAAAACAAAATCCAGTAAATAGGAACGTTAGTTTAATACTATTATTAAAACCTATATAACATTTATAACTTCGATACTGGAGGTTGTGAGCTTACCGGAGTCATCTACCACAGGCAAAGCAGACACTCGTCTCTCCACAAAGATGTTGAGTGCTTTGATGATAGGTGTGTCCGGGTGGATGAAAGCAATGTCATGGTATGTACCAATCCCCAGCTCCCCGAGAGTCTGCTTCATGAAAGCTGGCTTTGGTATTTCACACATCTGCAACACACAGAGGCACAAAGGAGGCACACTCAATCAGATCAGTCTCCTTCCAATTCATCATGGCAACAGCATAATCCTAAAATGTGATCTGATCTTCACCAAAGTCACAAATATTAATAAACACAATATTTTTAAGCTGATAAGAAACAACAACAACAAAAAAAAAAGAGTCATGATCTTTCATGTCTTTATTAAACACACCCATTAAACGTACAAAGTGTTTCTGGGAAAAGTAATGGGACTTGATTTGGTACTGTGGCAACTCTCCATTTAAGAAGGTGGTCAAGAGCGATCCAAAGCCAGAACACAGAATGTGTAATTAGGTAGAGGAAAAAAAAATCAAAAACACGCGGCTAACGACTTAAAAGATTTACTGGAATTTGTTCATGAGACTCTGCTCATGAGTCAATTATGGGCAAAACATTGAAGGGGCATAATATCCATGGCAGGACACGACAGTGGAAGCCATTCCTCACCAAAAACAACTCTGCAGCATGCCTGAAGTTTGCCAAAGATCACTTTGAAACTGTACAACACCACTGGAAAAATGTCTTTTGGACATATGAATGCAATCTATTCTACATATGTCTGACAGTACACAGAGCACTATGTATGGCATTAAAATGAGGACTGCATACCAACATAAAAACATCACAGCAACAGTGAAGTACAGTGGACTGAGCAGCATGATTTAGGGATGCTGACATTCTCATGTAGGTCTCCTGCATGATAATGTCAAAGTGGCTGGACCTCAGCAGTAGCCAAATGATGCACCAGGACAATAATATTAACCCTGAAGTAAATCTACAACACAATGAATTCAGAGAAATAAAATCCACCTTTTGGAGTGGCACAGTCAGAGCTCAGACCTCAACCCAATGTTGTGGAATGACCTCAAAAGAGCTGCTCACTGGATATCTTAATATTGTTGAGCTGAAGCAGAACGGTAAGGAAGATTGGTCCATAATTCCTCCCAGACTTAGGAAGCGCACGAAGTGCTTACTTAAAGTTATTGCTGCTGGGGTCAGCCGGTTATTAAAACATTGCCATTACCTTTTCTACCGTGACTGTGGATGTTTATTAGCTGTGTTGAATAAAGACATGAAAAATCATGACCGTTTTATCAGTGTTTGTTGCCATTTGGGAATAGAGGATCAGATCACATTTCATAACCAATTTATGCAGAACAAAAAACAGTAACTTCGCTACTGTAAAACAATCAGTCATCACTCAACATGTGATGTGGGCATAACATTCACTCACAAAGAGCTGGAGGAACTTGAGGATCCTCTTGTGTGTGAGAATATAAAGTGCATTCCCTGTAACAGGGTCGATGACAGGCAGGCGGTGAATTTTGTTTCTGATGAGGGTGTACACTGCATCAAATAAGCTGCAAACAACAAGCATGATGACAAATCAGAAGCACAATTAAATCTGTTCACACTGACAAATAAGAACCACAAAGAATTATTAATAGTCCGAAGACGTACCTTGCATCAGGTGATATGTTGACCAGAGGTTTAAATGTTGCTTGAAGGTAAACCTCTATGTATGAAAATTTAACATATTAAAGTACAGTATTGTTAAAACACTAAAACATAAATCATAAAGCTTATACTTACCTCTCCATGTCTCAAGCTTATGTTCTTCTAATTCATAAATTTGCACCTAAAATACAACAAGAACAGATGCTGACTTTAAAAAAAAAACTTCAACGAGAAAAGAAAAAAAGCCAGCGTCATGCAAACGATACCTGTCAATGAGACCTACCATGGGCGACTTATAGTATCTGTGCAGTATTATGATGAAATCTGTGATAGTCAGCATTCCTGCGA
This sequence comes from Channa striata, assembly GCA_033026295.1. Taxonomy (NCBI): domain Eukaryota; kingdom Metazoa; phylum Chordata; class Actinopteri; order Anabantiformes; family Channidae; genus Channa; species Channa striata. The sequence goes on along the minus strand of CM065185.1, from coordinate 10,191,813 downwards.
TAAAACAAGCAGTGAAACACACTGAATCAATGAACATTCAGAGACGTGACTGCAGGCTGTGCGTGACTGGGTAGAATAGACAGTGAATACAAGGGCGTGGTTCAAACAGCACATCACTGCCTCACCACTGCTTTATCATGCTGAATTGGCATTCATTATTCATCACAGGCTCACTAAGCAGCACAACAAAGACGGTTCACTTATTGCTTTGGCTTTTGACGCCGTCTCCGTAACAGGTTTGCATTTCTAAAAGTCAATTTTTTGTTGTTGTTGAATATTCTATGTCACCTGTCTGAGCACTGAGAACAGAAGGTCGTCATTAAGGTGCTTAATGGTTTATGACAGCTGCAGCTCAAACCCGCACCATGCTCCACTAGCCATGAACAGCGGCATTAACACAGTGGCAACGCTATTAAAACATTAAAAACGTAGCCACCATGCTCCTTCAGCAGCACGGCAAGGACAGAAATACAGCAGGTTAAAGAGTTATCCCCTTATTGGTAAGCTTTGTCTTCTCTTTGAAAATGAGATATGAAGTACATAGGAGCCTTCCTTTCTTCTTAATCACACTTACCGACCGAACAACTTATTTTATTACAACTACAAACTCAATGTATGTACAACACGCCTAACTACAGTATGTCCTGAACAGCAACAAACTCTGACAACAGTAAAACAGGAAATCAATTCTACATTTAACAGATTCAACATATCCAAGTTAACTATCAAAATGAAAAAGAATCCTTTTGTGTTTTAGTGGCATTGCAACAAATTTGGGAGCATGGAAATTTCCCCACTGTGGGACGAATAAAGGTTTAAATTTTCTTAACTTCTTTGACAACTTGTGTATTTTTCCTCACGCTTTGATTTTATGAACAAAATTTAAAAGCCTTAACTTGTCATGAACAAATAGACTGACTCTTCCATAAGGAAAAATAGACTGACTTGGGAATTATGAAAAAAAAATTAATTTAATTGAAACTAAAACAAAGTTGTTCAAAGTGGCCTCTGTTCACCATACAATCGATGCAGTTTGGTCTTTCAGATTTTGGTAAATTATTGGACCTTATTGCTTATACGTGTCGATACAGAAGCTTATACATATGAGCAGCGAACTAGGGAGGAAATAGAAAAATGTTCTAATTGCTCTCGCTGTCTCATGGTTTTTATTTTAGTCTCTGTCCTGCAACATCCTCTGCTGGACACTGTAAAATCTGACTGCAGGCTGGCATAATCTCCAGCCTTATTTTATCACCACTTGAAGTCCTCATGCAGTGACAGCTGCAGAAAGACCCTTTATGTATTTTTTTTTTGTATTTAAATTCAAAGCAGCCCGAACCATTCTCTTTTTGTCTCTCTCAACCTGCTGATCGCATCTGATGACATGCCACTGAGGCTAACATTTTTTCATTGTTTTGTGACAACTCAATTATTTGATTTCAGGAGTTTAAAGAACCCAACTTGAGACAAACAAATCTTGCACAAAAAAATAAGAGATATAAAAAGAAGTTTCTTGCAGACCTAATTATTTTAGTATCCAACAGGAGCAGGCATGAAAAAGCCCATAAAGTCCTGAGAGGTTTTATGGTTCTTACCTACAAAGCTCTGCTTCTCTGTGTCCCATAGCGGGGCAGCTCGTACACCGTTGGCTACCAAGGCAAAGAACGCTTTCTTAACCTGTCAAGTAACAGCAGAAAAGAAAAATCCTGTTAAATCATAACAGACTATAGAAAATACTGGAGCTGAAAGAATAATCAGCAAAAACTCTTCACTCATCCCACAAATTCAACAGGTGGTTCCTTAAATGCAAATCATTGCTCTCCTGTGTGTTTAAAACTCATTTAAGTTGAAGATAAATTTTTATTTGTCATCTTAGGCTCTGCAAACCTGCGATGGAAATTCTTGGAAACAATGACTTTGTTTCTCTCAGATTTTTATGAGTAGACAAACTTTTTTGAACTTTAGTCTAGACTTCTGATGACTTTTGTTAGTGTAAGTATTTCCATTTCTTTTCGATAAGGGCTCTTAACTTTTAGTTTCTGTGAAATGATTAGTTGAAGATCTACACATCAAAAGAGGTCAGACCTTCCCAGGATTACTGTTTAACAATTTTATTAACCATCTCAAGGAAATTGCCCTGAGGCGAAAATATCCTGCTTATTTTACTAAACATTACCTCAGGATTATTATTTCTTTCAGGTCTTAAGCCTGAACAACCTTAAAAAAAAAACCCCGCAAGAAAATAGGTTTGACTCAACCGCATTGTGTAACAATTCTAAAAAAACCCCAAAAAACTCACTGCCGTTTTTCACGCACAGTCAATGTTATCCCCAAGAAAATAGAGGCATAAAGACAATCAGTACTGACCTGGAGTGCTGTGTCGAACACAACCAGTTTGGAGCTTGTGGGGACAATATCGTAGCACTTGTGGGATTTCATAAAGCGCATGTAAATATCACTCTCAGGTTCAGCAGCTGAAGGGAAAGAAAAAGCAGGAAAATACTTTTAGAGGAAGGATAAGTCCCCCAGGGAATACATAATGACAGGCTGGAAACAAAACACACTCAGGGCCTAAACAACCATTATGGGCCTGGACCACTTTGCGGCTCGATCTTAGTGATAATTATGCTCTATGCTGTGCTTTAAGCACCAACAAGCACAGAAAGAGTGGAAAAACAAGGACTGCAAAGATGATGCAGTGTGAAGATGGCAGTATTGTTTCCCCGCATATATGGAGATAAAACACTGAGCAAATTAACCTATTAGTTGACGGTCAGAAAATTAAATGGAGGTTTAGTCAATTCATCACATGGAATCAAGATTTACCACAGCACTGCTGTTTAGATATAGATAAATATTAAATGGGAAAATCAATCCAATTTTTTTCTATAAGGATGGAAAAAACTAACAGTTTTTGTATGATTGTACGTGCGATATAGGGCTTGATTAAATTTTGCATGATTCCTTTTAAAGCTATTCATGTATTTATTGACAATTCCTCTATACAAATACATGCATACAATGCTTGTATGTACTCTTTGGTCTTGTCTGGTCTAATTACAGGAACAAAAAACTGCCATGACACACACACACACACACACACACACACATACAGACAAAACCAAAAGTCATTTGTCAGTGTATTATATACAGAAGCATTTAATTAGAGTGGCAGAAAAAAAGCCTCTTGACTCCTGGCGTTTGTGCAGAACCCGGTGAAGTTCGGATCCTCCATTTGGACCGTTGAAGCTGGATCACTGTGGGCTGGACCACAGCAGCGCTGCGTCCGTGACCGTGCAACGCGAGTTCACTGTTTGAAACGGCTTTATGTCTAACACACTGGACTTAATAAAACCCACGGAACAAAGCTGGTAAACAAGCAGGGACATAACAGCAAAATGACTTGTATTTCCCAGACACAAACACTTGGAAAGCCTTCAACATTTGCAGCAGTGACTGTAGTAAAAGCGAGCGGCGTGTCCGCGGCTCCATCTTACCGTCATCATCCAGTTCAAGTTTCTCCAGCATGCCTTCGAACAAGCCGTACACCTGTGGACAGGGACAGAGGACAGACGTTTGCAGTGAATCTCCACAACACGCAGCGACGAGCCGCCAAACTTTGCCTAAATTGGGATCGACTCTTTCCCAGCGGACTGCGATCACACCCCGGGCGGTGCGCAAACGCCACACGCTTAGAAACACGACGTGCGCCACCGGCGTTCCACCGACTGCGCTAAACTCCGCCCGCACCGCCCGTTACACAAACGCAACGTGACCAAATCTCGCGCTTTGGAGCTGCGACGTCATCGGCACCTCGGTGAGAGACAGCGCACACCCCTCGAAAGTCCGAGTGGAACAGTCCTGGTCCGTCCGCTGCAGCAGGGGGGGTGGGGGGGCACTAATCCCACTCCAGTGAATCAGCTGCTCTCCTTCTTAAAGCCACAGTTTGCGACAGGAACCGTGCGGGAAGAAGCGGGACTGAGGACACACCCTCCGTGCAGAGCGACCCGGGTGCTTCGCCATATTAGGAAATCCCTTCCGTTGCCTAGCAGCAAGAAGCTGGGGATGCCTCGTCACATCATTCGAGCTCTTTTAGTCTGACAAAAACAACTCTGGCGAGAACTGCAGCGTGGGGGAAAATAAGATGCAAAGTGCTTTTTTTTTTTTGCATATCACGTGTAACACAGGTGAGCTCCCAGCATGAAATGTGCCGTGTCATGCTGAGACAAAGGCTGCTTGTTGATACATGATTTCCCCTGGTCCCTAATATTCCCGTTTATTCACAACAAACTCCTGCAGCAATATGAGAGCAGCTGCATTCCTGCTCTGGGGTGTTTAACGGTCCCCAGTGTCACCCTGCAATGGTGACACAGCACTTTTCTTGCCAGAAACTACTCCTGCACTTTCATAAATCTCGTCCTGCTGCACCACAGCAGGTACACAGCCTGCTCTGGTGTTACAGCAAACTCTGCTGAAGCAGGATATATAGCTTTTATCCTTTCAACTGAATCATTTTAAATTTGAATTTCAGCAAAAGGTAAAATACGGCATTGAATGCATTTTTTTTTTATCAGGCATCCTTTTGTGTAATGTAGAGTGAGGGCTGTAACACAGAGGCTGACAGGCTGACTCATCACTCTTCAGCCACAATCATGAATCCTCGGGTGTTTACATTAAAAGCAGACAACACTGGTGATGAAATATTGATTTACCTCCTCTGGCTAGAGCCCACAGTCACTCACAGCAGACAGATTGAGATAGACTTTCAGATAATTATTCGTTTAATCAGCACAACAAGTCATAAAGTTTCTCACTAGCTGCAGGGAATCCGGTATCACACCCTGACTCAAACGGTCTCAAACCGTCGGAAAAAGTCTTGACAAATAAAAACATATTATCAGCTGTTTTATAGCAAAAGGCAATTGTGCAGCAGCTCACCTGGCATCTAACAGCGTTTCATATCTTCGTTCAATTCCAAAACAATATTTACACACTCTACCCTGCCACTGATGCTCACGGCAAATAGTGCAAACAGTTCTGTTGGCACAGCATCAGCTTGAACTACAGAGATTTGCATCATCCATGCTTTCTGTGCACCAGTCAAAGCAAACGGCTATGAGGAGAGAGGACTCCGTGACTCCTGGACTACAGGCTTGTAAGGCCACTCTTATTCAGCTTCACAGGACAATACAAATCAGTTTCAACATTCTATCACCCATGAATTTAATCGGTTCTTTAAGCAAATTGTGTAAAGAAACTGCATTTTTCATGACAGTTCTGAGTAAAAACAACATCACCTATTTTACAAGGTCAAACACAGGCCCCAGGCAACTTCAGTCATTACTCGTGAAACGCACACCACTTTATCCTGAAAGCACCAACAAGGGTTTTTGCATCAAATTCATTTTTATGTTCTAATAGTGCTCAATGTTGCAAGAACTAGCACAGATCTTTCGGAGACATTCACAGACATATCAATTCACTGCTTGTGAGCTCTAAACTGTTTGTGATAACATGCATTATCAAAAAGGAAAGCATCTTTTGATTAGATTTGTGTGGCATGACTCACTTGTTGTGAGGTAGAATAAGATGACACAGGACTTGAGTGAGGGATAGGAGGTTTAGCAGAGGGGAGGCTGAGGCGTTGTCCTGTATCTGGAGGTGTGGAAAGGGAGCGGGATCGGAGGGTTGGCTCCAGGCGTTCAGGACTGGGGCCACTCTGCGCTGTGTCCTGGGTGAAAACAGGTTGGCTAGATGCCTGGGTAGGGGTAGTTGGTGGTGTGGAGATTCCAGAGGCTGTGGAGCAGTTGTTAATTTAGTTAGTTTCTTCTGTTTATCAGAGAAAGTACCACTTAGGCTCATTTTCAAGAAAGTCTTGGGAAAGAAAGCAACATCGACAAGATGTTATGGTCCTGAACTGATAACTTAACAATATCAATCCATGACACATTTGTGGCGACACTGAGACACAATACGAGTTATCACTGTAGACTTAGTTGACAGGACTGAGATGCTACAGTTGTGATTGCTGCAGATACCATCAATGCTGTCACACGCTATAAAAGGGAAAGAATGCATATCTCATCCATTAGGGACCGCGAGAGTCCTTACTACTGACAGACAACAGATACCAGAGATAAATTCACAGCCCAGGTGTCGACAGACAGGGATGCAGGACTCTGTTATATGTAATAATCAATTACATTAGCAGGATAAATCAGCTTTCACAGATGTTGCCTTAGTGGTATTTTTAAAAGTGAAAAGCTAAAATACTGAATTAAAAACTAATTAAGTCCAGGGTCGGGTTTGTTACAGCTTCAAAACAAGCATCAAACATGAAACAGCTAATATGATGCTCTGATTATTAATAACATAAATACTGAGAGGAAACACTTGGTAAGAGCCAAAGCCATGTTTCAGATATGATTTCTAGCGTTGAAATGCTTTATTATGATAGCTGCTAACTATAATTTTACCTAACTATAATTTTCTTTTACAGGTAGTCATGTGAATTAGAGTAGTGTTCTGGGATCCACAACGTTAGAGAAAAGAAACATGAAAATTATTAGCCGAGTTAGGACCAAAACGGGTTTTGGTCTGTTTAAACAAAAGAAAAGACAGGTTAATTTTAATATCCTTCACAGGGAGAAGTTCAGTTGGATGACATTTGTAGGAAGAGGTGCAACCTGATGTCTCTACAGAAATAAAATCGGCAAAAACAACTTGGATCCACAAGTTTCTAAGTCATTTTTGGACTGTGAAATATGAGTATGAAATCATTCTGCCTAAGATTTGGATTTCACTAGGATTGTCCACCTACACGCATTTTAAAAATGATTTTGATTCAAACCACCCGTGTGTCACTCCCACAAGTGTTTTTACTCATTTGGCCTAATTAGAACATCTCAGCGCTGTGCACTAAACGAAACCCAGCACAACCCCGCCCATCTTAACCAGGGCCGACCTCTAATTACTCTCAATAGCAAACACCTGTGTGTGCAGAGCCTTTCATTTTTGGTTATCCAGCTACTAATGTGTCTTGTACTTGTTTTTGTCTCTGGCATTCCAGTTTGAAAGTTTATCATCCACGCCTTAAATTACATCCACTGTAATTCTAGGTTTCCTCCTGAAACTAAACGATGCTACAGCCTTGGAGGTGTGTTTAATCCCAAAGGGGTTCGCTCTCTGACCCTCATTATATGTTGCAAATTGTAAATCTTAAATGTCACCAAAGCAAATCACAAGAAGACCAAAAAAAGCAAACAGTTATTAAATCTTTAACAGTTTACTGAATTTTGAAAAAAATAATTATTTAATTTAATGGCTAACTCTAGCCTAAAATGATTTCCATGGCATATTCATTGATAATGCTAAAATGATCCGATAGCAATTACAGTTCAATAATTATGTTCTTGGTATCCGTCCACAGAGATTAAAATATAACACCTAGCTACACATAAGAGTCAGCTGTTAGTGACACAGCTCCTCCTGCAAAAGTGTCAGAGTGTCTGTCACATGATGCAGCCCACATGCTCTTTCACGTCAAGCGTCACAACGTTACGCACAGTGGCACGCGACACTCACGCTGCCATGGCTCCAACCTGGTGACATATTTCCAGACAGTAAGTCATGGATGATGTGAGGCAAATGGTGCACCTTACAAAGTCTCCATCATGAGACTTCAGGTTGTTTCATCACGTCCACATATTTAACATTGCACTACGTAAATGTCACATTTATAGAGTCAACCAGCCACATGATCATACACGTATTCTAGACTGTTAGTCAAAAGCCAGTGGAAAGTGCATGTTCATATATGAGCCAGGACACAAATCTCTATGTTAATCTCTGTGTTCAGTAACTGTATTATTATTTTTTTTATCATGTGGAACAAAGCGTAAGAAAGAGGTTTTAAAAAGACATACATGAGGGCCAGTGTGTACAGCACACTGTTTTTGCCGTTCTGTCCAAGTGCACTCTACACTATCTCTTGACATTTAATTGGCGTGCACCGGCCCTCTTTGGTGTGCCCTGCTTCCGCTGTGAAGCCTTCTTATTTTAGCCATGCTGCTGTGGCACATTCCACAGGAGGAGATAACCGTGGGCCTGGGAGCTCTCTCCTCAGGCCGTTACCACTAACCAGGAAAGAGGAACTAGATGCCTCGCTGTAAGTCGTCCAGGCCATCTAATTTTGCGTCAAAACAAAAGTAGGCAGAACTCTATGTAATATTTTTGTGTGAGGCTATCTAAGAAAATACTGAGTAATTGCACAGACAGAAAGAGATACCTCCTATATATATATATACCAAGAGAACAAAAACAGCATCACAAATTCAACAGCAATGCAGCAATTTTAATAACAGATTAATAGTTTTACTCATTTTGCACAGATGCCCAAGATTCCCACTAGTTTCTAGTTTCTCAGAGGCAAAGATTTGCCTGACTTTTTTCCTTTATGACAACAGACTGAATTGTTTTAGGGCTGACAAAACAATTGTTAAAAGAAAAATATAATACAAATAAATATAAAACAATTATTATTTCTTTGATTATAATAATTTCCGTATTCTAATATGAACACAATACGTGTGATGTGGTCAGTTATTAACAGGTCTATAATCAGCTAATGTCTCTTGTTTGATGTGATGCAATTCAGGGGAAAGCTGAGTTACTGCAACACCTATAAAAGCAGATCCTCTCAGTCTGGGCGCCCCACAAACAGGAGCGTGTTTTCAGTCATGTGGAACTACGCTGACTATAAGAGAAACATGAGCCCTATTGGTTGACGTCAGAGCAGTAGTGAGGCCACTACAGGCCCAGTGGACATGCTGCTCTAGCTAGATATGTAACTTGATGAATCACAACTGTGAATGGCTATGTTTATATATGCGCACTGGTTAGAACTGGTAAGGAGGCTGTGAAACCGAGGGGTGACAAACACTCAGTAATCCCAATTAGCAACAAGGGTTTTAAACAAATGTGCTATGCACAATAATATCGATTCTAAGTATATTTAAAAAACTGCCTCTATATCAGGAGCTCTGAAGTCTGCGATATAGTCCCACATAAACAGCATGTCCCAGTGCTTCAATCATCATGTATTATGATTTAACACTTCACAATTCATGTATTAAGTCTCCATGATAAAAGTCTGTGCTAATGTTTGGTATTTTTTTTCATGGCCGTTTCATTTCCATTATTCATGGCCTCATTTCTATGATAAAAACCTGAATGATAAGAGACAGCTCCGAAACATAAGGACAAGCAAAACTAAATAAAATAAATACATTTATTTTTGTGAGATGTTAGGCTAAATTTTAGGCTTATTTTAGAATACAATTTCCAACAATGAAGCAAGTATTCTGAAGAGACTTCCTTTAAATAAGGGACAAAACTAATGACACTGAAGTGACTGTATCAAATTGAGTGGCTGTAAATAATTCCATCAAAATTACCTAAAATTGTTACATATACCGATAAAACGTCAACTCGTGACAGACTCAATTTCACCTTTTTATAGAGGGTTTGGATTTTTTTATTTACATATATGGATCCTTTGTTGATTTTCATTTTTTGTAAAAGCAAAGCGCTGCACACATATGTGAAATGTGTAACCAGCACCTTAGGTATGGACCGCATAAGAACACAACAAAGAGCATTCAGCTAATACATTATTGGCTATGAATCATTTCTACTAATTAAAATATAGATTATTTTGTCCTTTTAATTTTTTATGTTTCCATTTAGTTTATAGGCAGGATAGTTAATTATTTTGAAACCTTCAACTAAAACTAAAAAAATTCTGATGAAATGAAAACTAGCACATGACCTTTAGTAATCGTAAACAAAATATCTATATCTAAGATTAAAGTACCGGAAAAACGTGCAGGAAATTTTCAAGATAAAGGTCTAACATAGCAAAAAGAGCCCAGCACTTTACCAGATAGATACGATGCCTCAGACTGATGCCTCCCTCCTAGCCCATCTTGCTCCTTCCGTTTCTTGCTCCTCCTCAGGCTGCCAAACCTCTTCATGGAACACAGCAGGTTACGGGTTCAAAATTAAATCTGGACATGACCATATGGATCACGGTAGGCGCACAGAAATATCTCAAAGTGAGAGTCACTCCATTTGTAAGTAAACAAAGTTTAAAAAAATAAAGGTGGAGACTGAAAGTTGCTTAGTTTGTCTTTAAAGGACGACGTTGCCTTTAGTCGATGGAAATACTGTATATCTGGCCGTCTTCTATTGACTTTGCAGAAGAAAAGCTACATTTGGCTATTTGTTAACGTAGAATCGACCATTTCTTGGCACAGCACCACTACTTGCAAACAGAAGGTGACAACCACAGCAAGTCCCCGGTATAGGCTAAGCTTTCATATCCAGAAGAAAAAAAATCCTCCGGGGACACAGATCACAGAGTCAGCCGAAAGCAGACTTCACTGCTGCGTTACCTCAGAAATTTGTTGGCAAAGATTAGAGAGTATAAAAAAGCCGTAAATTCCGCACTGCTTCAACTGACAAATGTCCCTCTTGGTAAGTGATGCAAATAAAAACTGGGACCGACCAGTGAGCGTTTTCCCCACTCTCAGCGGTGTCAGTGCTGTACATTGTCAGGTGCAGCTGTGGGTGGTGTCTCTTTAATACAGCAGACATGGCAGCAACCTGTAAAAGGAGGCCAGTCTGCGAAGGAGGCACTGCGATTGGCTCAGGCTGAGCATCTGGCCAACCCCCTCTTCCACTGCCCTCCCTTCTGCCACAGAGCAAATTCAGCACAGGCGTATCTGTCTCAGTCCATCTCCAAACAGTTCAGACAATCTCAGCATTTTATGAAAGAATTTTAACATCTTTATATTATCAGTTAAATGGATTACAAATAGAGAAGACACGTCAAGGCTTTGACCTAGGATTCCTGCAGTACTACCATTTGTGCAGCTAGCTGTCTGTAAGCATTGAGGGCCTGACCTTTAAAACAAAGACCAGCCCCCCTCAGCTGACCTGGGGACATCCCATGTTCTGTCAGCTGATCAGAAAGCTTCCATTCAATAGCACTATCCTCCTATCTTTAACAGCTGGTCCACTCGATATTTGCAGCGCACATATGCTACAGCATATCCAGCACAGATCTCATTTAATATGTTACGTAAAGTCTCCACTTTGCTTAGTGGTTCGATGGAAAATATGAGTTTAGGGGCTGAGATCAAATAACTCTTGTGATAATATAAAAATTTTTTCACAATCCTTGTAAAAGTAATTCACTTTAGTTTGTTTGAAGGTTGCTAAGTTTCAGGTCCTTGAGGATTTACATACTTTTTAGATTACAAAACCACATCCGTGTCCAAGGTGCACGTTTTTTAAAGCTCTTCCTTATCTTAATTTAACTACCCAAAAATAAAACATTTAAATAAATAAAAAGCCTGGTCCTTGTAAGGTCTGCATTTTGTGGATTTGGTCTGTAAAACTACCCAGTTCTTGTATTTACTGACAACATTCAGTGCACAGTGGCAACAGAGAGAGTGTGAGAGAGGGGGAAAACTTGCATGGTTGTGTGGGGAGCTCATGTGAGTGTGGTCACTTCCAGATAAGGGTATGAAAGCACTACGGTTGTCTTCAGCAGTGAGAGACTGACAACGTCCAGGCAACGAGAAAAGGCATTTTTAAACCAGGTGGAAACAAAAAGTTATTCTGAGCATATTGTACGTAAATGGGACGAAATAGTTAAGCCATTAGTACAGAAAATATGATTCTCAATAACACAAAATTCCCCCCAAAACACTTTCACGTATGCATAAATGTTTAAAAAGTTACTTGTTATAAACCATTACCACTGATATCACACTAGATTGAAAGTAAAATCCTTCAGCACACCCTTGTGGTGACAGGAGGTTGTGTAAAAACATCCTATTAAAAAACACAAAAGCCGGAGTGGTCACTCAGTTGCTCAATGAACTTCATTTATAGAAACAAGAAGAATGCTTTGTTGCATAATCATTGGCCACGATTCACCTAAACCCACAACATTAGTCAGTGAATTAATGTGTCACACCACATCAGACACAAGTAATTCTGAGCAGCTGGCAAAAGAGTGCAGCAGTTAGTGTGTCTTGGTGTGGTTTTGTTTGGTTACCATTAATAACAATCTGTAAAAGAAACAGCATGCTGACTCTTGAGGCCTGGCCCTAACGGTGCTATTCCACCAACTGCTGCCAAACTGACCCTCTGCAAGGACACAGAGAAGAATGGGTATATGAAGGAGCCAAAAACATATGACTCATCTTCGTGCCATGTAATCCTTCCAGCAGAGATGTTTCCATGCTTAACAGGCTGGTTTTTGTTATGCAATAATCAGACAACTAAACACACTGAGGCATGAGAGATGAAAATCTGCCCAATAGGACTGTCCTTCATAAAGCAAGGTCTTGTTCTGCCTAGGCTGTGTCATTTCAGCTTAACAGCACATACCTGTAGCACCACTATGAGTTTTAATAGTAATATGGAGACTGCGCTATGGCCGATTGCCCGTCTGAAGGATGCCAAACCTATAATGTAATCTGAAAAACTGGCTCTCAAATGAATAGCTCAATGATAGAAATTCTCCTTTCTATTTGATTCAATACAACAAACAAATCAATTCAGATTCCTAGAGAACAGTGTTGACATCAGTAATGATAGAGACAGACCATGTTTTTTCTTTCTTATTTGTCTGACGGGGCTGTTGACTGTGTCGGCCTGCAGGGCAACACTGAGCAAAGCAGAGGAGGAAAAACATGTTTAAACCCTGGCTTCTATTTCCTTACTAACACAGTTATCGGCAATGTGTGCATCTGAGAAAATAATGCATGTCATGTTTGTTTGCCTTTTGCAACAAGTATCTGAACTCATGAACTCAATCACACAAACAAGTTTCTCTGTGTGGCTTTGCCTACTACATGCAGCAGGAAACCAAAACAATCTTAGAGATAACTTTTGTGTCTTACTTCTTTTTTTTTCTTGTTTTCCTCTAAGATGCTTGCTTTTGCACATGGTAAGTAAAGTCAGTAATGAGCTGCATTATCACGCAAAAAGAAAGAATTTTCTATTACTATTTAAATACAGCTGTGGTTATTGCACTGGCTGACAGTTACCCTTTCAGTTTCCATTAACACAAACTGAGCATTCATCATTAACGGACAGTTATCACAATGCTCGCTTTTTCGACTCACCTCTCCTGGTTCTAGAGAAGAGTTTGAGGCTTGCAGGTGAGGAGCTGGATGACGAGCGGAAGATACCACTAAAGCCTAGACGGCGGGGGGACTTGGGTGGTGAATCCTGGCGAGAGGGATAGGGGAAGATGGTTTTGGGTGAACCTGAGCTTGTCTTCGATGTCACTGGAGCAGACTGGGGACATGGGGGCAGCGTGGCGCTGGCAGGGCTCCTCGCAGACAATCCTCTAGTGGGGCTGGCTGAACTGATACAACCCTCTGTCTGAGAGACAATAGAGAGGCAGATTTAATTTCCTGCATTTTTAAAGTTTATGTAGAATGCGCTCGCACAATAAAACCAGAACAAAAGGCCAGGCTAAAGGAGTACATGTAGAGATGAGATTTATTGGGAAATGACAGCTGCTGATTGCACATTTTGTAGACGTCTGGTATTCTGCTCACTTCTCCTTTTTTCACATTTTTTTTTTGTTAACCAAACTGTAACATCTAATAGTATCTCATAAGCAGCAGGATGCACTATGCAGTAGGGTCAGAGTTCGCCTGTTTTAAGTAATTTGGCATTCAGGAGAACCTTGTATTCAAGCCAACCAAACCCAAACATGTCAATTTGTCTATGCACAGCTAACATTTAACAGTATAATAAAAGACAAAGCTACAAAAAACCCCAAACAAACACACAGCTCAAACAAACATTGTAAAAATCCAGTGTTTTTCCTGCTTCTTTAAAAAATAATGTCATTCTGTGCAGCATCTTAAACTTAGATAGAACTCCTTAGTTAGTGGTCCCACTCTCACTGGAACTTTTTAAACAGGAACATCAGGTCCCTATCAGACAATCCTAACTTTTCTTAGCCAAACAATAGTGACAATGTTTTTCATTTTCATTTTCTGTGTATATCAGTCAGTCTTTGCAAGGTCAATATCATGTAAACAACCTGAAAAACTGTCTCTATTTACTGTACAGATACCAAACCCAGACATGAGAGACATGGCAGCCAATCTAGCTGGAGACATAGGGAGGCTCCTCCCACCACTGACTGATGCCCGCTCTGGATGTGCAAACAACAAATATTTTAACTATGTGCGAGCTCTAACTCAGTAATGCATAATAATGTGCAGTGATCTCTAACTCAGAAGGATTGTACTGTATTTACTGAAAACAGTCAAATGTAACAGTATTTTGGCAACATTGTTGGACAATAAAATTCTGTACAACAACAACTCTATATGAAACAGGAGTTGCATGATGATATAAAGTGCATTAAGAACCATGGCAGCTCTGTAAGAAGTAAGAATGCACAAATAAAAAACACAAGAGACTCAATCTTGAAATGTTTTGACTGCTTTCCCTAAAAAGTGCTCACAATGTTATTTGCTTAAGGCTGGCCTTACTCCATACACACACTTCGGTTTAAACCAATCCTGTGACGAATCAGAGGGAGCAAGAACACACACCCATCTCTCTTGTTTGCCAACAGCTCTAACTCTGTCATTGTGCAAGAGCCTGTTAAGGCAAGTGAATCAGCTATTAGCATTTGGTCTGGTTAGGAATCCGCTTTTTCGAAACAGAGGCCAGTGCAGGTTTCTATTAACATTAGATGAACATCACTGAGATAAAACTGAAATGCATATTGTGGCTTGATAAGAGCTAATGGCTAGGAATTGTTCCCATTCAAATCAATTTGTGCAGACAGTAGAAAGAGGATGCTTTCTGTTACAAAAATCAATTTCCTGTGCGTGATCTTGCTATGCCTGGACACAGTGGGCGTAATGTTACTGTAAGCCAGTGAGTATTGGCAGAACAGGAGAAATGGCCTTGTGATGGTAATATTTTGCTGTCCCAAATCCCTGTCTGAATCTGTTCAAAGCCAAACAAACAAGTGCCAAAAAGACAAAATAAAGCATGTGTATGGAAAAAGCAAGCTTTAGAAAACAAACAATTGGCAAGTACATTAAAAATAATAACAAAATCATTCAACAACAACAAAAAAATATTTCGGTACCATGTGAGCACCACGTTTGGTTGAGCTATTCGTCTCCCCTTGAGTGGAAGTAAATGCAGCAAAGTTCTGCAGATAAGAGAGATCAGGGTTCCAGGGATAAAGATAACTTCTAGGAAATATACCAAAAAACAAAACGGCATGTCATAACAGGTAGAGGGAATATCTCCTTAGCTGCTGCAGGTTTTAAAAACAAAACTGGCGACGCTGCTTTTCCTTCATTCGAGTTAAAACGGACAATGTTAAGCACCACTTCCTTAGGCTGACACTAATAAAGAAGATCAACATGTTTTCCCACCATGGAAAGAAAATGGAACATACAACACACTCCTTCCACATACCAAAGGCTGGGCTTTAGACAAGTGATGCCATGCTTGATGTGACACAAAGTATGCAGAGCAGTAATTAGGTGACGATATAAATATGTTGCGATGATATGTTTAATGCAGCCATATCAGTGTTTCAACTGGGCTGAGGTTTAGCAATTACTGTACATAGGATATTGAAAAGCACAAAAACTCAACACTTTTCCAATAAATTCAACTACACTAGAGTGACTCTCAAAAACTCAGCTGGCACAATCCATTTATGTGACGTCAATTAAACACGAAAAAAACGACAAATTATAATACGTTTTTAATATCCCACGTAGAAATGTGTATGCCAGTGCATCTGAAGCATGCGGTTATACCTGTGTGCTACAATAACATGCTGTTATTAGTGTTCCAAGACAAACTGGTTGTCACCAAATTCTGCTCTCAGTATAAATGATATATATTTAATAACTTTGTGAAACAGACAGTTAGATGATGCATTAAGGCCTAATTCACTTGGATTTATACTTTTATTTGTAGGCTTGGTAGCAAAGGTAAATAAAGCCCCAGGCAGAAATTCTCCCAGTTGATGCACAGAACTGTGAATCAGGGCGAACCACTGACACAAAGTTAAGTAAGCAAAGGCCTTGGCGGTGACTACAGGGAATCCTGACTTACTGCTGCTTTCATTTACGTTATGGCCAGAAAACATTTAATTGCAGCGGCTCTCCTTGGATTCTGGAACACGTGATGGAGCTTTTTTTCCCTTTTGAGTCACTATTTCCTGATTTTGTGCATCAAACGAAGTAGCAGCGCTCACGCATTTACCGATGTGAACTCTTAGCGTCAGAGAAGAACGTGTCGAAAATGAACGTCCGACAGTGCAGACGGCCCTCGCCGTCTGCGCACACGGCGGGCTGTCTGCGCAGACGGAGGCTCTTTTGGTGCCCGTCGCAGCAGGCGGATTGAAAAGTCGTGATGCGGACAGCTGTCAATCATGCGCGTGGGCGCTTCTCCGCCCAGGCGAAGATGCGACACAAAGCGCTAAAATCCCGCTTCTAGTTCTAATGGAACCAGAAGTTCAACTACAAGTCAACTTTTTGTTCTACCGCCACAGTAAGAAGCCACATTAGTGGATAGTTCACCGACTCACTGGCATGTTAATCCGCAGACTTCTCTTCTTCTTGGGCATTTTCTTTGAGCTCTCCTTGCTGGACTCCATCACCGTGCTTCCCATGGTTTTTCTCCAAAGGCGCTTTAAGTGTCGCCGAGCCGCGACTGCACAGCACCAGCACCAGCAGCTGCCTTCGCCTCCACTACGGCTGCCCCCTCCGCTTACTACGACAACACTGGCGCTGCCTCCTCCGCCACCAGGAAGTAGACTCGGCCCTGGTGAAAAAGGAGGCAGGGCTCTCCGTCTGTTTACAGGTGTTATGTCACACTTTGCTCTCCCTAGAAATGCGCGTCCTCCGTGTCGCCCCGGAGAGGAAATAGAATTGCAGCACTTCATTGTGTGTTGCAGTTTTGGTAAAATCAAGTTTTATTTTTATATTTTTTTAGCTACCATGTTAAAACGTCATATTTATCATTATAAAAACTAGTAATTTTCTTACATGGGGGAGGTGGCGCATTTGCTCGCAGTCCCACGGTCATTTCCTTCTAACGTTACGCCGGGGGAACATTTAAAGACAAACCCCAAGTTACAAAGTGAGGAAAGGGTGTTTTTGAAGGGGAACCGGATTCTGACATAACACCAGGCAGGCTTGACGTACACGATGCTTCACCGACAGATGTCCCCGTTAGTCAAATATATATTAGCTTTATACATCAATGTTGAGAAAAACATAAACGTTATGTTTTTAGTTGGTAAAAAGAGGGTTGTTATACATGCAATTAATATTAAAAGTTCCATGAAATAGTCATAGTTGAATCGTGTGGGTGGTGGTGTCAGCTCCATGGGGACCTCCACAGTTTTACTCAGACAAAAGGAGGAAAACGCATTTAAAATAACTGTAACAATAAGTGGATTTATTATTGTATTCTTAAAAAACACGGATTGTGATGTTGTTTAGCAGTAAGAGTAGTGCATATAGTTTTACTGGTATTGTGTTTGTACAATATTTAGTTTACATAAACATGATATTCAACATATAAGCAAAGTTTATCCACACACATATGTAAGCCATCCTTAACTGGAATAATTGGAGTCTGCTAGTTTCTATCACTGGTTCAGTGTAAGATGTAGATGTTTTAATAAATGTTTTCTTTTTATTCAGCAGTATCAAAAGGTAACTAGAGGCAATTTTAAATCAATACTTTTTATAATGGATTTATTTTTAAATAGGTTTTTTAAGACAGTACCAAAAATTAATTATTCACTATTTACCTTTCACTGATTTTCCTCACTCTTTTATGACAACAATGTGATTGCGTTTGAACCCCCTGAGGTCTGGGGGCCATAGTCACACATTTTGTGGGCCAAATGACAAATAATTTCAATACAGTAACTAATAGTAAAAATACCTCTTGCAATATGACCTTAAAGGGGCAACAAGCTTAAAAAAGTTGCGATCAAATCACTATTTGATTGCATCCTTGCATCCAATGCAACTACGCCTGATCTAGTTCTTACCATTGCATTTTAACCCATCAATCAGAGGAAAACTATCAATAATTAACTAAATGAAAATGTACAAATTGATTAACAATACATACAACATGCTAACATGTAAAATAGTTTATTTTTGTAAAATGTTTCTAAATTCAGTTCCACAAACTCCAAGCCTCATAGTCTGTACACATCAAAAGGCATTTCAAAAAAAAAGAAAGAAAAAAGAAAAGAAAAGGGGAAAAAAAGGAAAAAAGCTGTCTACATGACCGAGAAAATGTAGCACAAACACACTGGCAGGATGATGTAATATACAAGAGAAGAAAAATATTCAAGAAACAATTTGTTACAACCATTCATTGAGAAAATATATACAATTGAGTCTTCGGAAAGTTAAAAAAATACATGCCATATACATTACAAGTTCTAAGACTGTCTCCAAAATTTTACAGTCAGTTTGAAATTGTGCACGCAAAAACTCTCTCCGTTTCTATGCATGTGACTTGTGAAGTGTCATTTCTATCCAAAAAGGTAGAACACCCCATGGTTCCATATAAGAGCTCCCCATTCTTTGTCACACACCGGTTCATGTAACTCACATAATCATTAGACATTTGCACCTTATTTTAAAAGTAAAGTAAAAACAGAAACAAGTAAATACAGGTTGGTGTTCCTATTTGTGTTAAAAACGTTACAAAGCTGTTTTTTTGGGTTTCAAAACCTAATTCACAGTTCTTTAAAATCAAACCTGATTAACAGCAAACAGATCACAACAATCTTTCTTTTTGAGTCTTTTTTTTCTTTGATTCTGTAACTGATAACTTGTTACATTAGTCAACAAAAATATTTCCTTTTTGAGTGGTCAAAGTATGTGTAAGTCACAAAACACTACGCTACAATACCTTATTTTAATACAACAAAAATACTTTGTGAATTATTGTGGTTATATTACAAATTCTGTACAGAATAATCATAATATATACTCTCAAACTGAAATAACGTCCATCTTAAATAAATTTCAATGACAAACAGAACAGAAACCATTTAAAAACACCCAAACATCAAGAAGGTTAAGGTAGTATTTGGTCGGTTATTCCTATAGTTTTCTTCATGTACATTTATACAAAAGTAACAGCATGTCTTCTTCAATCTTCAAAAACAATAGCAATCTAGCCTTCTTTAACTCAATCTCATCATTTTGACAATAAAATTCATTCACTCAGTAATAAATACAAAACCTCTCGAATTCCACACAAATCACATGACAGAGACCTATGATAAAACTGACTCATGGAATCAAGTATTTTAAAAGTTTTCGTGTGTGTTTTTTTTGTTTTTCTTTTTTTTAGTGCAAGTTATTATTCCCTTCGTGGTAATCATTGCTGTACATTCCTCATTCAGTGATGTCTACATTTAGTCATACGGTATACATTAACAGTATGAAACAAAAGGGCCTGCCCTTAGTAAGCAATAAGGCCGCACCCTGCACAGTGCTTTCTCATTCGCTGGTGGATTCAGCACCCCATGTACACCAGACAAACACACACAGATGCATACATAGGCACTGCATACAACAGAGCCCCTCACATATGGCACAAGTCACATCCTGCTACTGTGTTACACTGTCGCTTCCTCCACCCATTTTGTTTTGATGATCTTGTTGAACCGACGTGTAAATTCATTCATTTTCTCCCAAGGGTTCAGGCCTTCTGCTCATTAATAAAATGACCTCTGCGTGAAGCCTTTTTCTCCGTGCAGAGATTACGGCATCCACACACTAGAGCATTTAAGAATTTCAGGAATGTATTTAGATTTGACGTTTGCCTCAGTTAATCCACTTCCTGCATTCAGGAGCTCCACAGTGGCAGGCAATCTTGTGCTGACCCTCCACAGTGTCAAACTGGTAGTCGAAACACAGCTAGAAAGAAGGGATAGAAACATCAGTGTCCAGGCATAAAAGCTTCACACCAAGTCAAATGAAAGAAGCAGGCACTTACCTCCTCTCCTTTTTCAATTCTGCGAATGCAGCTGATGATGATTTTGTAACCTCTTTCAAATGTTACTACCTCAGCAACACAGTTGGGGGCACACGAGTGGTTGATATATCTGTAGAACAACACGTATATAAATAAACAATATTATGTATATTGCTGTACACTGTATTATACATTTACAGGGGCACTGCACTCACTAATGATCATTTTAAAAAAATCATCTTTCTACCAAAAGTATGCTATTCCTTGTTTCCCTAACTAATGACAATAAGGTCATTACCATATATGTAATAGTCCCAAGAATCAGGTGTATTGTCCTAGTTTGGGGGGGGACCAGGGATGGAACTAAACAAAACTTTTAAATTCAACCATACAAAATGGCTACAATAAACCAGGGTTTAATGCCTTCTTCAAATATTGCAAGTAACAGATTTAGTTTTCTACACTATTTGTAGAAAAATCCAAAACAGTAATAATGTAAGTGAAAATTCGTTTTAAACCTCTTTAAATTCAAATAAAAATTGTTTAAAAAAAAAAAAAAGCTTTTTAAAACCCCCCAAAATTGCTAATCTATTTTATTGTACATTCTCAACAATTCCACCCTATGATAAAAATTTGTCATGTCATGATTATATACTATTTGGGTCTTTAGTGGTATAATAATTCCACTACTGTTGGGTTTGCGGGACCATGAAAGACGATCTCAGACACATCTACTGCAAAATGATCACCATTAGAAACATTAGGTTCTTTATGACTTTAATGTTTTAATCTTACATTTATGTGTATAGAGAAATAAACTAGTGCAGGAACTTCATAGTGGCAAGTAGTGTGTGAGGAGCACTAATGAGGAAAGGCCAATGAAGCAGTAACTTTGTGTGTGTGTTATTTGTAACATAAAATAGTCTAAAATTCACGATACTCCAGAGGCAGATGCACATTTTTTTTGCCACAATTGTTTCTCCTGGAATTGATGGAAAGGACCATACACTGTTCATAAAAATGTCATATTACCTTGCTAGCCCTCCAGTTCGTGTGGCATCAACAACATGTTCACTGTCAATGCGGAACATGAACACTGCTCGGTTCTGTAAGGAAGAATATAAAATTAACTTAAAGTTACTTGTGCATAAAGTAATGTAAGATAAAAGGTGTTTTTGTTAAAATATTTAAAACAGACATATACTTGAGATCGGTAGATCTTCTCTTTTCTGATGGCAACCTCATTCCGGAGGATAGTTCCATTGTACTCAATCATCATAGTTTGTTTTTCAATGTCTCTTGCAGCAAACAGCCCCAGGCCCTGTGAAAACATTAAAATAGCAGCTGTTCATTTTGTCCACACAAGTCTAGGAGTATCACTTGCAAGTTATCCTAAGAAACACTCACTTGGATGCGGGAGCGGGCAAGGTAGACGTTAGCTCTCCACTCACTCTTCATCCAACGATACTGAGAGGACCTTGGGTGCACTACAGGAGGCTTGCTATGGGGGGCACCACCTTCTCCTTGGGCTACATTCTGGTTAGACCTGGCACTGCTGTTTGATAGAGCCTGTGGTTGTGGTCTTTATATTCAAAGGGGATAAGTCATGAAAATTATTATATTTGTCAATTGTTGAAAATTAGAAACAAGGGGAATGTAGTTAGCCGTTGCCTTAAAATGAACATTAACTTAAACTCAAAGTTACCTTATCACCAGTGAAGTGCAGGGAGAGCTTGTTCTTGGCTGGGCACGGGCACAGCCGGCTGGATTGAACATTAGAGGCAACTCCACAAGAGGGTTCCGTCCATAACGGAATGAGTACCTGTCACATGCATCCACTCCAGGGAGCTGAATTAAAAAGTACAAAGAGGTTATATGCTGCAACAATGGCAAAAAATGATAACCACATTCCTTTAAGTTATATTTATATATAGAGAGAGAAAAAATTAATTGAAATCACAAAAAGCAGCAACAAACCGATTCTGTGATCTTTGTAACTGAGGGGACTGTGAGCCCGAACAGGTCCTCTCCTTTTAGGTAAACAGGGAAGAGCTTTAAAGTGCCTGATTCAGTTCTCTTCTCTGCAACAGGACCAAGAACCTTATCCCACACTCCTAAATAGAGACAGGCACACATGATGGTTATAAAAGCGTTCTAAGGTTAGATCACACAACATGTCTCTTATTTCTCAAAGGAATAAACAAGGTCAAACCTTTAGCAGATGTGTCAGTCAGAACCAGGTCCTGGTAGCCCTGCTCAATGACTCTGATTGTAAACTCTGGTTGTCCATCTCTGTCTTCAACAGAACAAATGTAGCGACAGCGGCGGTTGCCATGACGCATGCTCCAATAAATGCGACAAGCCTCATAGCCAACAGGAAAGATGGCTGTAGGGGAATGGAAAGTGGCGATGTGCAGAGGGGTTAGTTGTCCAATTGCATGTAAAACCAAGCTGCCAACTCGAAAGGTATAACCTAACTCTGGTCTCTGCACAGCAGTTGCAATTTGACGCAGTTCATCTCTTTGGACATAGACACGCCGGAAGACAGCAAAGCAACGCAACTCATGCTCCAATGCTTGTCCTGCTGTTCCACGGGGCCTGTGGGCATGACACAACATCGTCTTGTCCTTGAAGAAGGTGCACTGAGCTTGCAGAGCACAGGTGAAATGGTAGATGTTGGTGCAGCGGAGGCGGTGGCAACCGCTGGTGGCTCCAGTTTGCTGGCAGTAGGCGCAGCGAATCGTTTGACCACGGCGCAGTGCAAGCTCCACATTGATGAGGGCTCCTGCCTGAGTCTCATACACTTCAGTGGACCACAGGGCACAGTTGAGGTGAACCCATACGTCAAGATCTAGATTAAGCAGCCTAGCAGGGCCATCAGTGATCCCATCTCCAAACTGGTGGCAGAAACAGCAACGCCTTTGGTCCCGGAGTGAAAGAGGAGGGCGCAAAGAGGCTCCTAGTTTCTGGAGGAGCTCATCAATCTTATCCTCATCTGGTAGCTGAGAATTCCCTCTTGGCACCACTATCTGGACAGTCCACTTCCTCCAGCGCAGTCCTTTTTGCCTCTTTCCTTGGTGCCAGCCGTCATGAGACCTTGGCCGGGCCTTCAGCTTTACGGTCACTTTGATGGCATCGGATTTTGTTTCAATCTTAGGTGCTTCACTGGCCATTGGGAAGGGGATGGGAGGTGTAGAGGGCGGAGACTGTTTGGGCTGAAGCTCAGCCAGACAGTGAACATCAAGTGATGACATGTTGTTGCTGTACTGGTGCTGGGCTTTAGAAAGGCTCTCTGTTTGCTCTGAGGCTGGGAGAAGCGACACCGATTCCTGAAAAGTTGAGAGAAGAGCAATGATGCCCAGTCCTATTATCTGCTCATTATTTACACTAACTGTGGGGTTTCTGGATGTGCTGGTACAAACCTTTGTTTCTGTGGCTGATCTGGCTTGCAGCTGTGATGAAGAACAGAAAAGAAGGAAGCAGCTGTGACTGCAAAAGACCAGGCCTTCTTCAGATTTCAAACGGCCTTCAAATTCCTAGAGCAGGAAATCAGTTCATGTTTTAAACAGGCCAATTAAGAAATGAGATGTTAAAAATAAAAGCCTGACCAATGGACAATGGGTACAGTTAGCTAATGTTAAAATAAGTTATCAAAAGAAAAAAAAACTATTTTAATTTACCACAATACTTAAGTGTAGTCACAGGATATACTGTTTGAGCCAATAATTGATCTGAAATGGACTCAACTCCAGCAGGCAGGATTTACATAATCAGATAATATGTGCAGCATTTCTGTGGTGCTGTGTGCTATTAAATAAATGTGTGTGGCCCTTCAAGCTTTAAGCAGATAATGTAATATATGCTCTTGACCAGCAAGTTATGGATCATCTATTCTCTCCACTGGGAAATCAATATTAAAATGATCCATAGTTGTCAGGCAGAAAGGACTTTTTTATATTACTGTTACTGTATATTTAAAATATGTCATAATCTACTAGACTTTTGAATTTTATAGCTTTTTAGCAAGCAGGCTAAAGAACTGTATTGTTTAAATAAAATGCTAGGAGGCTGTGTTCAGTCTTTATATTCAGATAGAATTATTTGGGTGGTCAACCAGTGTAATCTATACACTATATAGTGTAGTCTATATAACCCAATACCTTCATGTGGGAAGGGAGATCTCTGAAAGATTTCTGCACTCCATTTCCCAGAACTACCACTTTACAGTGGCAGCACCACTGTGGTTTACATCCAGGGCTTGCAGGGGTCTTCTGTTCAGGTGCGCGAGCTGCACCTAAAGCAACAGGAAAGGTGTTTTTCCAATATTTTCAAGATACCTTTATGACACAAGTTATGATAGTTGGGAAATTACTACTTCTTGGGCGATCAGAGACTATCATACTTGATTTATTCACTCACATGAGCTGTTGGGGTGGAAGCGGAAATGATGCGCCTGCTGCTGCATCATCCCCTGTGCACTGCTGGGTCTTATCATCTGTCCTGGCCTACCATGAATTCCTCCATTGTCTCCATGTGAGAGCATGGGAGGCCGAGGCTCAATGCCATGAGGACCCATCCTTGGACCACTGAGCATAAACAAGGACCCCTTGTCAGGGGTGCTGCTGACCTCATAGCTGCTGGGGATTTGTACACACAGTAGCTCTGAAATGGCTCCCACTACGCCTGTGATGTTCTGGAGGAATGAAAACAAAAAATACATTTAAGATGAATAAGTATCATGGACAGTTACAGCAAATGGGACTTCTACTGTGTAATCTGCACTGACATACCTTCCCCTTTATTTAAAGGTCAAAATTTTAAAAATACTACCAAATTCTCTCAAATATCTCTAAATTCTGGAACAAGTTGCGTGTAAAACACTGATGATAGAACAAAATCTTCAAGATAATCTGGAAAACTTTTATTGAATATTTATTTTCAAAACGAAAAGGCAGAAACTGTACATTCAATGATGTGGAAATGTTACGTTATTAAAGTACAAAATGGCAGCAAGATAACCTCTAATGTCTCTGCAGTCATAGACCCAAGTAATTCAGAAAGTCTTTTAGGCAAGTAAGGCATTTTCTTTCTTCATTCTTTCATTTGTAGTTTTACATTTAATGTCTGTCTGTAAGAAAAAAAGATTAGTTAAGATATAAAAACTGCAGAAAGACTTATTAGGTTCCATTTTTGGCGGCTGTAGCTCGGTTGGCGGAGCAGTCGTACACGAACTACAGGGTCAGTGGTTAGAAGTGTCCTTGGGTAAATCACTGAACCCCCCAAGTTGTCTCTAGCGTCTGCTACATATTTGTAAGTCGCTTTGGATAAAAGCGTCTGCTAAATTGCTAATGGTTAGGACTTAGGTATGAGTTAGGTAGGTAGGTAGGTAGGACTAATTATTAATAATCGCGTACTGTCCGTGGTTAATTGCAAATTAACTGCACGTTTTCTCTAATCACATTTGCTGTAAAGGAACATTTTTTTTTATTACAATTTATGACAAGGGAGTTGACACATGGCACTGATGATAATAAGATGAAGCCAATAAACTTAATTTTTTTTACAACAGCAAAGTAATAAAATGTCCCTTAAACTTTTATCTACAATGTCTTGAGTAAGGTTTAAAAATATTATAGAAATCAGTCTCTTTGTGTTGGCCCTGAGATAGACTGGTGACCTGTCAATGGTGTACCCTGCCTCTTGCCCTATAACAGCTGAGATAAGCTCCAGCCCCCAGCAACCCACATAGAATTAGTATTTACAGATAATGAATCGATGAATAACCTATAAACAATTATTTGCCCAAATGTGGCGAAACACCTTAGGTGCTCCTGTTATCTTATTCCCAACTGACTGTCTAGATCTTTGCTGAATATAACAGACTGACAATACTGAATTAAAGTTATTGGAAACCACAGTAACTTGAAGTATTCTTACCTCAGCTGCAGCTGGCCTCAATGTAATAGCAACAGAAACCAAGCCTTGTTTAGAATCATTAGACAAGAGGCCAAAAGGGGGGCCAAAGAACGTTGAAGATGGCTCAGTCTTGATATCTTGCACTCTGACCTCTGACCCTTAATTAAAAACAAAAACCAACACATTAACAAAGACATTTTAAGTAATTGACGGTACTGTAAAGGTACAGTATGTTGGAGTTTTGTGTCTAGAAGACACACATAGAAATATATAATTAACTGCAGCTAAAGACACAGGACTAGAAATGTTATAATGGAGCCATCTTTTCTTTTACCTTTTCCATCAGGTGTGGGAAGCATTGGGAGAACTGGAGACAAGCAGGGCGATGGTGGCTCTTCCTTCACCAGAGAAAGGTCTGGGTAGCGACTGATCTCCATGCCAACCACACTCTCAGGAGATGAGGATGGAACAAAACTGTCTGGTGTGTCTCTCTCTTTGCAAGGCTCCTGACTTCTGTTACTGTTACAAACGAACACGTTAATCACCTCTGCCATATATAAATAATAACATGATTAAAAATTATTACTGTTATTATAAATTATTACTTTAGCCAATACCTGAGCTCCTCCTGGTTGTTATGTGGGGGGGTGGGGAGGGACGCTGGAACATCCACAGTTTTGGGTCCCTGTGCAATGGCGCGGGCTAGTAGATCTTCTTCAGTCCTAAAAGGGACATGTAGCGGCTTTGGGACGATGCCTTTGGAGACTGTGTGAACAGGAGCATAATGTCAATCTGAATGTTCACTTGCAGTTGTTTTCTTGCACATATTACTAGTACACCATATCAGATATCATGAACCTGCTGATTATTATTAAACTGTAGGAAGATAGGGGCTAAATCTTTAGACAATGTCACGCTGTGTTAACTGTTTGTACCAAGCACTATCTGAGGTGATTTCCCCTGCTCTCTGTTGGTGTGTTGGGGGTTTTTAAAATATCTGTCACTGTTCTGAAAAGCTTTGCCACGGTAGGTCACAGTAGGTTAGTGCTGATGTTACAGTTGGTCGACTAATCAAAATAGCAGATCTAGCACAGAGCTACTGAAAGCGGTTTGAATCAGCATAGGGTTTCCCAATTACCACTGCTTTGAGGTCCAATCTAGTTTCTGCAGGTGGGGTCCCTTTTCTGCCTTTTTGTTTCTTTTCATCTCCAAGTATGAATTAAACAATATTTTAGGTAAAAACAAAAAATGGAAAAGACAGGCAAAAATAAACAGATTGTGCCTGGATGTATTCCATTGTGGTTTATTGTTCAGTGCTCTGGCACTATATATATAAAGTTTAATTTGATTTGATTTGATGCCTCAACAGTTTACACATTACTTCACATTATCTATGAAAGGATTAATTTTTGTTCCTCCTCTGTTCTTACCCATGGCAGCAGCTTTGCTAGCCAGTTCTTCCGCTGTGGCAAATCCATTAATCATTTTCTGACGGTTCACAGGTGGTGGTGTGGGAGGTAGAGATGCCGGTGGTGTTGGTGGATTGCTCAAATTACTCTGCTGTAAAAATGAACACCAATTCAAAGTCAGCGTGCCACACAATCAGTTTATCCATGTCTAACACAGTAGGATAAGCACATCCCACCTTGTAAGCCAGCTGGGTGTAATAGTCAGAGACTCCATCTAGTGATGCACTGCCAAAAGTACCAGACAAGAGGTTCTCTCCGTTGAGTTGGCCACTGCCATAGGGAGCAAAATGGGCAAAGTTTACCCCAATCAGGGGCTCCATGAGAGGTAGCAGGGAGAGTTGCTGTGTCAGGAGAGAAAAAAACAACCAGTACGATTAAACATGATACAACAGAATGTGTGTGTTTGGGGGTGTACGATAAAAAACTCTTACTTTAAAAAAAAATTAGAAGAGAGTTAAAAGAGTTTATCAATTGGAAAATATGGCAACAAGTACTAAGCACTAAAAATACCAGAGAACATGCTGTAATTATAATCCACCTAGTTTACTTAGTATCCTTAATCACAGAGAGCGACAACTGCTGGTGAGTTATACTGTGGAACATGCCATAGTTGTGTAATATAATGATCAAATGCGTAATTTTGTTTTTTCATAAAAAAAAAATAAAAGCAGACTTGTTTAGTCTCTTTCCAAAGATGCCAGTTTGAACCGTAGTGTGTTTTGAATAAAAACTTATGTTTAAAACTTGTGAAACACATACCACTGAATATGCTTGTTTATTGTTTCTTAAGTTGTACTGCAAGTCATAAGCTGGCAATATAATCTAATACTCTAATGAGTGACTCTGCCTTCTGAGGTTTCAATCAAGAAGCCTCAATCAAAAATGCACATACAATATAGTCTTGAATCCCATTCCACAACAATAACAGCTTCTACTAGCTGGGTGTACAACTGTCACCTCCCAAGCACCTAATTACAGTAATATGCTTAAGGTACGTCAAATTTGTGTCTGTGCACTTGGCAGAGACAATTTTCTATTCTGGCAGTAATTGATACCGTAACATTCATCATAAAGCATTCTTATTTGAAGCTATATTCTTTGAACAGTGCAGCTCCTATCTGCTCGATAAGGAGCAGGTAATAGGGTGGTAAAATGAATCTCACCTGTTTAATTTGGGTCATTACACTGTCAGGGCCAGGGTGCATCAGTTGCCTCTCATCCCCATCCTTCTTCCTCTTCTTGTAGCGAGAGACAGGTTTCTCTCCTTTTGGTGCTCTCTTGTTCCTCCCTTTCTTCTTCTCCTGTTCAGGTAGCAGAGGTCCAGGAAAGTCAGGCATGCTATCAGAGTATGCCTGGAGATGAGAAGATGATGTTATAAAATTAGACGCCATGAATAAATTTCAAATTACTTTACACGGTGGCTCAAAGTTAGATGTTTTTAAAGACAACTATGACTTAAATTATTCTAACTATGACATATCTCCAATATGAATCGGAATCACTTAATGACTGTATTGCCCATAAAGTTGATTACCCATTCAGCACTCTATAACTGTATGACTTAACGACTGACCCCATTGCTGTCCATGGAGCTTTGCCTTAGCAAGGTTTTGCAGTCTGCGGGCTCCTCTTCCTCTGATCGCAGACTCTCCTCTGACCTCTGCTGGGACAACCCAGGTGGGGGTGTGCTCTTGTTCTTTAAAAGGTGTTTCAATAATTCATTGCCAGCATCACCTTTGTTTGGACTTTGTCCTGTAGGAAAGGGAGATGCATTGCCCTTAGTGCTCTCCTCCTTCACAGAGCTCATTTCTGAGGTGATGGGTCCTTCTCTTGCCCCATGACAATCACTAGCATCTATCTTCTCAAGCTTTATGTTGTCAAGGATCCTGTCATGCTCTTGAGATTGTGTCCGTGCTGTGTCTGATGAAAGACTAGGTTGTCCTCCAGAAAGCTGCCTTTCTAGCTCTGAATGACTTGGTGTAGATGATCCCAGCAACGGAGACCTTGACAAGTCCTGCTCTGTGAAGGAATGGGCGTTTCTAGTCGGAGTTGAGGAGGTGTCTGAGATACATGGTGTCAGAGGGGCTGTAAGGTCAGAGTGTGGAGTTGATGGTGTCTTGACTGAATCTGCGTCATCATCTTTCTTCTTTTTGCGGTTTCTCTTCTTTTTCCCCTTCTCATCTGGGATGATTTTGGAGTAGAGTTGGATGAGAGACTGACCTGAGCCTGGAAAGTTAGAAGGCAGTGGTGTTGAGTCACCCCCATATGCTGGACCCTCACCGGGCATCTGAAGCATCATTGCTGTGCCACTTAACTGACGAGACCGGTGCTGCCCCTGGGGAAAGTTGGGTGCATGTAGGGGATGATTCTCAGGCCCCAAACCAGGCCCCATATCTGGGTGCATCATCCCGTTGCCCATCAAGGCCCTCCTATCACCTTGTATAAATGTTTCAGGGGGTGAGCCCATTCCATGTTGCATGCCCTGCTGCTGGTGAAACACTGGTCCAAGAGGCTGCTGTTGTAGAGGGGGTCTCTGAGGCTGCATGAAGTCTTGTGGCAGCTCTGCA
The DNA here is from genome assembly GCA_033026295.1 of Channa striata. Taxonomy (NCBI): domain Eukaryota; kingdom Metazoa; phylum Chordata; class Actinopteri; order Anabantiformes; family Channidae; genus Channa; species Channa striata. The sequence goes on along the minus strand of CM065185.1, from coordinate 10,161,761 downwards.
TTAAAAAATGGCATCTGAGCAAGTGGTGCCAGGTTACCATCAGGTCCAACCATTCCTTGCTGCTCCATTTCCATACGGTGTTTCAGGGCTCTATGTCTTTCAATCTCCTGCATAAGCTGCACCCGCTGTCTCTCCTGCTGCTCCCTTAGCCTCTCCCTCCTCTCCCGCTCTTGGAAGCCTTCACTAAATGGATTGTTGTCATCAAACTTTACACCACCCGCCTGCATGGGTTTTACGCCGCCTGGTACATTTGGTGGAGCTTGGGATTCCACAGGCATTTGTGTGTGCTGAGGTATGTTACCCATAGGCATCTGATGGGGCTGACCTGCATTTCCCACAGGTACCTGGTGGGGAATTACTGCTGGCATTCCTGGTCCACCCATGTGTGTAGGAGCACTTGGATGCCAGCCAGGTGGTGGGTTGGGCATTCGTGGAGGTGCATTCGCCTGGCCAGGATGAAGTGGCATCTGCATCATGGGGTTCATAGGAGGTTGAACCATGGGCGGCCCACTGGGAACAATGCCTGCCGGGCCTGGCATTGGATGCATCCCAGTCATTATGGGTGTCATATTGTTTTGCTGTTGCTTCACTCGGTACTCCTCTATGAGTTCAGCATGTTCCTTCTGCTGCTTGCGGATCTAAAACAAAATAAGGTTTTTAATATTTCACTACTGCTTACAAGGAGATTTTTGTCACATTTAGAAGCTAAATACAAGGGAAGATGATTTTATTGTCAAACTGTAAGTGAAGAATTGAACATTAAAAAGTTGGTGCCAAAGATAACAGTCAGCCAATATTATGTCTCAATGCACTTGTAGAAGGCTACATTAGGTTTCAACAGAGCTGCATCTAAACCCTTTAACACATACATTATACATAAATTATGTGTGATCAATTAGATTAATTAAATTAATATTATTATAAAAAAAGTTTAGGTATAGAGGTTACACTTTGTAAAATACAGCATCTATGGGTTTATAGCAAAAAGGTTTATGAAAAATGAACTTTTGTACCCTTGTTTAATACTTACAACAACAGTATGTCATTGCAATAATTCGACCTCTGCATTTTCTGCCATATATAAATCTTTTGGTTAAATGTAGCAGTGTAATTCTTAGTAATAACATAAAGGAAATATTACATTAATTACATTACTACCCTAGCACCAACTAATATTGTTTATACCCAATAGTGCTTTCTCCCATCTGAGGCCTGATGGTAGAGGGCACACAGTCTATTATTATCCAATCCCTTCTATAGGAATTCAACTCAAAGGACCAATAAAAGGATAATGCTTAGGGTGACCACTGTGTGGAGCAGAGTGGAGACAGAATTTTGTTTTGGAGCTTGACTGGCTGAGCATTTACCTGCTCTAGTTGTTTCTGTACTACACCCTGCTGCTCTGTGACATGTTTGAGCTGCTCAGCATCCTCCTCAGGGAACTCTCTCCCTGCCTTCTTAGCTGTTCTCTGCTTGGCAGACAGGGCTTTCTTTGACTTCCTGTGTGCGCCAATCTTCTCTTCCAGAAACTTCTGCTGCATTTGAAGTAGGTGCTGTGTCTCTTGGAGCCACTCCTCATACTGAGCCCTCTGAGTGTTGTCTAAAAGAAGAAAAAGGTGATTTTGTTAGCAATCTTGACAGCATTAAAAACAAACACCACAACATTTCTAGGTCTGACAGACGTTCAAACCCAGGAAGCAGAAAATTCATATACATTTAAAGAAAACTTACTGACAAATCCGGGTCCAAAGTTTGGCGGATTTGGTCTTGCTACTTGTGTCAATTTACCATCCTGAAAGCAAGATTGACAAGTAGGCTTAGAAATTTTACATTATATAGTTATAAACACTATCGAGGCAGATTAATGCTTTCTTTACCTGCCCAACAACTTGTGGTGGAAGTGGTGTACTTTCGGGACAAGGTTGTACAGGACCAGCTGGAAATCTATAATACAGCAATACCACAGTCATGCTTAGTTTAATCAATTAATCTAAGGAGCAACTTTTCTGGCTCGGAAATGAGCCTCGTTAACCCATTTAAACCCAAGAATACATACATACTCCCACTATCAGCACAACGTTATGTATTTATCAAAATTCTTTTTTTTACCTATTCATGACCATTGGAGTCATTCCCATGTTGTTTTGAACCATGACCTTGTTGATGCCTTTTAAGGCAACCATTTTGGCTTTCATGATGGGGTCAGTGATAGAATCAAAATCTGCAAATAACAAGGTAATGTCATAAGTAATTGCTTTTCAAAAAGTGAACATAAACCTACATTAAACATAAAGTGGTGGCCTAAACATATTACCAATGTTGGGGAAGAAAGAGTCGCTGGACCGCTGTCGTATCATAGCTTGCATCTGCCTCTGCTGCTGTTGTTCCTGTCGCTCCTGGTCTAGGAGGTCCTGCAATAGGAGTGGCTGCTCCTCCAGTAAAAGAGGACGCTGCTGCTGGTTGTGCTGACCCATTGCCTGGTTTAGAGCTGTCTGCTGGGCCAGACTGCTCTGGTCAACTCCAGGGGCTAGCCCTCCTTGTTGGTCTGTCCCAAAGCTGGCCATAGAAGTTTCTCCTGCAGTGGCGGTGTCAGTTAGTGTTTGATTTATTGCAAGTCCAGAGGTATGCTGAGTTTCACTGACTTGATTCTGCTGGGGCAGAAGGTTACCCCCCTGACTGACAGATTCAACGATTGGATTTAATGACTGCTCTTCAGGCTGCTGCTTAATGAGTAAACTAGACAGGACAGGTGTGGATTCAGAAAGCACTCCCTGCTGGTTTGAGGTTAAGATGTTTCCAGTAGCTTGCTGGTCTACCACCTCAGGTGGTTTCTGACAGTCTTTGACCTCTGTTTTAATTTCTTGCCCAGGTGTCAAAGAAGCAGAGTCCAGACTCCCAGGGGTTTCCCGTTTTATTTCAGATGAAGACTGCTTGCCTGAGGTCTCTGGCTTTGCCGGAACAGATGCTGAACTAGACGAAGCCTCATTGCTCAAGCTTTTGTTGTTGTCTGTGGTGTCAGCATTATCATCCATGGGATCACTGAGATCCAGTTCCTCATTAAACATGTCTTTCTTGATGTCATCTAGGTCAGGGTCTGTATAAGCAATGATATCAAATTTGCCAGATGTCAGGAAGTCATCAAGGTGTAGGTCATTTGTCTCAAGGTCCAGGTCTTTACCATCTTCAGGATCTAAATTTAGGTTTTCCAAGTCAGCATCCACCAAGTCTTTCACCTCAACATCTTCCAGATCTTTGACTGCTGATTCCTCTGCATCCAGTTTTTCTTCAACAGCATCATTGCTGGCCACTGAGAGAGTTTCAGTCTGCCCAGCAGGGGGTGCAGTCAGGATCATTGACGCTGCCATGTTCTGGGTCTCATTTGAGGCAGGCTGGCTCATGGATCTCATCAAAGGAGATTGTTTGACCGTGTTGTTTCCTGCCGTTTGGGTTTGCTGATGAAGATTGTCCATGCTGACAGATAGTTGTATATGGCCTGCCTGGCTGGTGATGGGGTCCACCATCCTGGGTCCCTGATTTAAAGGCAACCTAGAATCGTGTGCTCCTGGAAAGCCTGGTAGCCTATGAGGCTGTAAGCACTGAACTTGCAAAGGGTTTGGGGGAAATGGCATACGCGGCCTGTTTTCTGCTACTCTGTGTCGCAGCTCAATGAAGGTCTGGCCCATTATGTTGTGCTGCTGCACTGGCATACCACGTGGTGGGAAGTGCTGGGGCAGGCCCATAGGGTTCCCTCCCATACTCTTTGCCATTTCAGCAGAAATGCAGCGTCTCATTTGAGGAGGGACATCTTGCATTGGGTGTTGCCCTCGGGGAAAGAACTCTTGGGGACCATGAGGTCCTAATACCCCAGCTGAAAATGCAAACCTAAAAAAGGATAACAACATACACAGAAAATAAGAACAATGGCATTACTAGATTTGGGAAGTGCTGACGAATAAAATTAAAATATTAAAAAGTAAGGTGTGGTAGCAAAACAATTTCCTGAAAACCTTGAGTAACACAATAAAAAACAAGTTCACTGTTTTTTCGCATGGATTATCCTTTTTGTTGACCAACACTTTTAATGACTTTATGGCATGGACTGCAAAATGGAGGAAAAGAGAAAAAACAGTGGGTGGCAAACAAAAAAGACAGGCCAGAGAAAACAATAGCAAGTGTCCGAAAATTGGGATCCCTTTAAACAAAAATAAAAATAAAAAGTAGCCAATCACACAATATCATTGTCAATGTCAGTCCAATGTCATTGCTTTACCATCTCAACCAGAAGTGTCGAGTCCACAAACCCAACACAAGGTAAAATTAATGTTAGCATTACATCACTAAATGAAAATCAATAAGATTGCTAGTTGTTATTAAGGCAGTAAAGGATGTACATTGATTACATTACATACAATGGCTAGTTAAGAATGTAAAGCAATGTTGTTGGTAATTACGAAGTCTTTTTGCTTAAAGAAAAAAAAATGCTGCGGTCAGTTTGTGAAAGCCAGAGCTTCATTTGTGACATTATGATAGTCGAGGATTAAACTGGGTCGGAGCCCATTGGAACGGATTTCTGCTTCCTGAAGTTTAAATTTCAAGCTCAGCTCCATCTGTTCCACTAGTTACAATTTTGTTTTGAATATTGGAGTCTATTATTGGAGATACTCTCACAAATGACTAAACAAATACAGACTGTAGCTCCATCCCTTTGACATCAAGTTGCTGTAACTGTCAAACTGCAATAGAATAGATACGAATCACCAAATTGAGAGGAGAGGTGTGCATTTCACTCTGTTTACTGTACTGTTTCCCTGTACTTTAAGAGATGCTAATTAACTAGGAAATATTCGTATAATATGAAAACTTGCAAAGGTTATTCTTCTCTATACAAATTGTACAAACATTGTATAATGTATATTTATATAACATATATATAACTGGATTAAAAGCTTGCCAGAGGAGAAAGCAGTTAAATTATAATTTTAATGCACTAAATCAATTTGTTTTGACAGATACTATTATCTGCATTTCAGGCATTAAAAATGACAAAAACTAGTTTAAATAGAAACAAACTTGTTTTTAAGGGACCTGTATTATTTATCTTTCTATCTATGTATATTTTCTAAAGCTCTTTTATAAAACAAATGTATTTTTATCCACTTCGAAAATCAATTTTAGTAAGGTGTGATGACAAATCATAACAGCAACCTGAAGTAAGGAAAAAGACCCCTTATAAAGAGACATTTTATTATTATTATTATATATATTTTTTAAACACAAACCTTGGGCCTTGATGTCTTAGATTAGGATCTACAGGATGTGGGCCCCGGGGACTTTGTCCCTCATTAGGCAAAGGGACACGTTGATCCCCTGAAAAGGGTCCGGGAAACCTCATTGTGCCTCTCATGGGTATTTGTCCAGGATAAGGTGGAGGTGGTCGGTTGAACATTTCCCCCTGCTGTCCAGGACCCTCTTGGGACCAAGGTCGAGGTGTTCCTGGAGGCATGTTGCCAGCAACTTCCTGAGGGCCCCTCTCCTGTCGAATCGCACTCCTCTGTTGCTGCTGCTTGAGAATTAGTTCTCTAATTCGCTGTCGCTATAAAAATAGATAAATAAATGAAAGAAATAAGGAAAAGTAAACCTTTATAAATGCTTTATCGGTCTGTGGGCCTTGTGCAGCTTTACAAGAAGAGTGCACTTAGAGACAGACTGTCAGTTAATGTTGGCCCATTTATTGAGCACATTTGTGTGCTGTTGATATATATATGCGACTCTGTAAGTGCACATAAAATTAGCAGTTCCGATGCTCTGATTTAATGGGCCAAACATTTCAATAAATTTGTTAAAAAATAAGCATACAATGTTGATCTGGTTTCTTAACATGTATAAAATTCAACCTAGTATCTATATACACAAACGCACAAGCATGTTTCTATACTTGTAAGGACACTTATTGACATAATGCAATTCCTGGCCCCTTACCCTTACCCATCACAACTAACCCATCACTAACCCTAACCAATACCTAATTCTAACCCTGAGCCTAAAACACAGTCTTGACCCTCAAAAAGCCCTTTGAAAATATGTTTAGACAAGCTAAAATGTCAACAAAGTGTCCTCACAATAATTGAACTGAAACAAAATTTGTCCAGAGAAGGCTATAAAGACATGCGCGCACACACACAAACACACAAACACACACACACAGCTCTTATACTTTACAATGGGGATTACTTTTTCGGCAGTTTGGCCTCATACCTTTTATTAAACATTTTATTTAATAACAGGTATGATTAATAACGGAAAACAGAAGGTTTGTCTATCTTATAATAAAAAAATAAATATATTTTGTAATATAAATGTAATACTGTGTATGTTTCTGTTGTTTTTTTTAATTGTTGTGTGTGTGGGTTTCTTTGTGTCCATGTTTTGTGTTGAACTGAATCTTCTATTCCTTCATGCAGACCTAAACAGATCTTTGAAGTCTGCTCTTTGAATTTTCAAAAATCGCTTGAAATAAATTAAAATAATATAACTTCTAATTATTTAAACGCAGGTACAAAATCAAAATGTCATTAACTTATATTAACATGTCAAGACTTAACAAATACAAACCATGGCATTAAAATACCTGTCTAAGTCTTTCCTCACTCTCAGCAAGAGCAACACCCTGAGCCTCAGAGGACACACTGGCCATTTGTAGGTTGTTAGACAGTTGACCTGGGTCTGACTGATCTTTTATTTCCATTTTCTCTGTTGACTGTGGACATGGGGTCATGGGGGATTGTTCAAATGGATCGTGGCCAGGAGTCTGACTGGGTCGTCTGGAGGGTGACTGGGTAAATCCATCTTCAGACACACTTGGGTGTTTCGGTGTTTGAGAGCCTGGATGAGAATAGGGCTCTTGATGCCTGCCCTGTGGTGGTGAAAAGGGATCCTGGTTTACCATTGGGCCTTGCCTTTGAGCTTGCCTACTGAGCCCATCAGGACCAGGTCGTGGGGTCCCTGGAGGTTGGATGTAAGGGTCATTGAGCATTGGCCTAGGGCCCACGGGCTGAGAAAACATGTCACTGCTCACAGGCCTGGATATTCCAGGTGTACTACTAAATGGTTCAACTGGGCCCCTTTGACTTCCTGGTGATTTAGAAAATCGTTCTGCCGAGGGCCGTGGAGTACCTGGTGGCTGAGCATAAGGGTCCACTGAATGGGAAGGTGACATCCTCTGCCCTGGGTGCGACTGATGAGTAAATTGATTCATCCCACTGGGGCGCGGAGTGGCAGGTGCCTGTGAATATGGATCCAATGATGGGCTAGGTGTGTTTGATGGCTGTCCGTAGTTGTCATGTGGACGTGGGGTGCCGGGAGGTCGAGCATAGGGCTCGAAAAATGGGCGAGATTGAGTAGTGGGTTCATTGATCGCTCGCTGGTTACTTGTGGACTGAGAAAAGGGCTCAACAGCTGGTTTACTGGGACCAGATGGCTGTGCAAACGGGTCATATGTAAAGTGGTCAGGCCTTGGAGTGGAAGGTGCATGAGCATAAGGATTTCTAGACATCTGATTCATTGGTCCAGGCTGAGCAAATGAGTGCCCCTGAGGGTGATGCTGGGCCACTCTAGGAGGACTGGTGAAGCTGTCATTGCCAGTTGGCCTTGAATGTGAATGCTGAGCATAGGGGTCATTCTGCTGATTCTGGGAGAACCTGTCACTAGGATGTGGACCAGGTCGGTTGAAGGGATCCTGAGCCTGAGGTGGGGGCATAGGTGTTTTGAATAGAGGAACAGAGCCTGACTCATTACTTCCAGGAACTGGTGTTAATAAAGGTCTTGAGTAAGGATCAGACAAGATCATCCTATTTTGGGCCATGCGCTGATAGGTTTCATTTTTTATCATAGGCCTTGAGTATGACTCTCTACCTGGGGAACTCATCGGGGGTCTTCCCTGAGAAGCTTGACTAGCTCTGGGAGGACCCATGGGCTTCAAAAAAGGGTCCATTTCCCCACTTGGCCTTGGGGTGTCAGGGGGTTTGGCATACGGGTCACTGTTTATGGATGTTGGAGAACCAAATGATTCATAAGCAGGAGAAGGCCGGCCTCGGTCTGGTTGCTCCATCAAGGAGGTGGGCGATTTACCTGATTCCACAGCAATTCTGCGACATGCATTTGGCCCAACAGTTGGTGGTCTTGGGGTCCCAACCATCTTAGCATATGGATCCCATGGTGAAGAAGGTCTGGAACCAGAAGAACCTGGGGAGAATACTTGTGGTGACTGAGGCTGGGATGAAGGGCCAGATGGAGGGGGGGGAGGAGGTCTTAAGAACACATCCTCTGGAGGACCTGAAGTGGGTGTACCAGGCAGATGTGGCCTGGCAAAACCTTCCTTAGAGTTGAGCTGTTGCATGGGGGACATGCTGCCATTGCTGGGCTGGGAGGCAGGGCTCTGGTTGCCACTGTTGTTGCCATCTCCCTCTGACTGGGTGGTAGTCTGCTGATGCTGCTGCTGCTGTTGCTGCTGGAGTTGCTCATTCTTAACTTGCTCCAGTTTCTGAGTGGCTTCAATTTTGGCTAGCTGTTTGCTTTTCTGCCTCATTTGCTGTTGGAAGGGCACAATGAAAAGCTGGATAAGACACCAAAAAGAGTGCAGCAAATATCAGTCTCATGCCAAAAATGAACTGGACCTACTAACCACCAATGTCATCAGGGTTAATGTGGAGGATAGTGCAGTTGTTTACGGAGCTTTATTAAACCACCACTTCTTAGCTGTCTTAATATAAAGTGGACCTGCCGCTGCATTCGCTGACTTCATTGCATACACTCTTACCTGTCTAAACTTCCACTCTTGTTCATGCTCTGACTCTTTTGGTTTCAAAGGGTCTTTAAACAGCAGTTCTGTGTCTAGTGGTATGTTGGGATCAAACACCTCAGGGGGCTGTTGTTGTGGATGGTGCCTCTTCACAGTCTCATTCGACATCTGGACTTTGTTGATGCGCAGGGCAGCTCGGTTATCTCTTGCCTTTTGCTAAACAGCAAACGAACCACAAACATCAGACACATACACAGGAAAATTTCTCTTTCATAGCACTTGCTTCAACATTTCACTTCATTTCACATTTCTCACTTCATTTTAGTAAAGATCAGCTTTCAAGATTAGTTGGTCATTCAAACTTTTCCTCATGAGTACTACTTGACATCGAATATAAAGCTAAAGAGATCCTGATGGATAAGATCTATGACTCTTAAATTTTACCAACAAACCTTTCACAAGTAAGTGCCAAAGTGGCCACCCTGAAGAGATACAACAAAAAATGTACAGGGTACTGCAATCTTACTGGCTGTTGTGAACACTAATACACTTGTAAACAGCAGGGCTTGAAAAGGTACAACAACCACAAATGGTAGAAATCTCCTCTCCCTCTAACCATATCAACCCCCTTTTTGTAGTCCAGTAACAGACGATATACAGGATGGAGGTGTGCTCTTCAGTGAAACAGAATTAAGACTTACAGATGACACAGAGTATGGCATCACTACTGCTGAGGCTAGGCTGTTTAATGCCACTATATTGGCCTTTTTCTTTAGCAAATGTTTCTTATTACAGTATATAGCCAGCATAAGGTAGTGGTCATCCCATTGCACAGTAGATATTGCAAAAGTTGCTTGATCACAGCTAGGATGATAAAGTGGGTTATCAAAAGAAAAGGCTATGAAAGACAACTTGAACCATGTTACCAGTGGCAAATATGCTTAAAAATAACTAAGGCATGGAACATTTTTTAATAAAGACTAGTTCTTTGAAAATGGCCTCTGCCAGATAAAATTACATTTAGTGAACTTAATTACTGAGATCTAACACTGAACAGGGCTTCCTATGTTAATTAGTTCATCTGTGAATGGGTGGATTTCAAATTGCATTGGGAAGAGGCAAGATGTGATAAAGAAGTCTGCCTTCTGCATACTAATATGTTAGTCCAGTTTGATGTCTAGATTTAGGCCTTGAGATAGTTGAAAAAAAGCTAGCAAATTCAACAGTATAAGGGATCTTACCACATATGGGGCCCTGTCTTGAGAACTAGCTTTCCTCCAAAGTTTTGCAATTTGCTTTACTCTTGTAGACCAGTCTGTTGAGAGATCATTAGGAGATGGTTACAGGACAACAGTCTCAAAAAGCATACAAGGTGTTGATGGTACTGTGACACTGAGACAGTGCAGTGCCTACATGCAAACAATACTCAGACATACGACAATCAGACATAACATTATGAACACCTGGGCAATCTAACGCATTCCTATACAGTGGCTCTGCCCTGAATTCTACTTTTACAATGTTTTTCTGTAATTAAGTTGAAACTGCCGACCTATTTTAAATGTAGGAGTTGGCCAAAGTATTGGAACCACCTCTTCTTATTTTACACTCCAGTACAACTCCACTACCCACTTTGACCTCAATTATAAACATATAGAAAAATGATCACCTTCACGACGGTTTCAATCTAAAAAATGAGAAATGATATCTTTGTAAAAGTAGAATTCATGGCAGAGCAACTGTATTGAATTGCATTACACTGCACAAGTGTAAGTAGAAACAATAGCAATGACAAAACAAAAAAAGATCATTGACAAATGTAAACAACTAAAAAAAGAAGGAGACAGCCTTAAAACATCAGAGCTATAAACCAACCTGGGTAATCTTCTTTGAGAGTGGGGAAGTTGACATTGGTATATAGGACAGGTGCTACAGTAGCTAGCTCTCCAAGCGTCTCCTCCTTCTCCCACTTAAGTGTACTCCTTTGGGCATTCGACATGGCTTCAGCCTCCCCCTCGGCCAGAGAACCAGAGGATGCAGGGCCAGGACCATGGGCAGGGGGGGGCCACGGACCTGCCTCTCTAGGCATTTGATTAAACTTTCTATCCCCGTAACAAAGGAAAACATGCTGTATAGTATTCTTTAACCAGAACAATGTGATTTACAACAAAGAAAAGACATTGTTAGAATATGAATTAACTTAAAAGTATGAAAGCTTCACGTTACCTTGGATTGTCAGTGAAAGGCATACGGTTAAGGGAGGAGAAATTTTCTTGGATGCAGGGCCCTGCACCTGGATTTGTAGGGTTTGGTCCCATCATACCATTGATCATTGACATCCTTGGAAACATGGGGTTCCCTAGAGACATCATTTTAAATCAGGTGCATGAATTTTCAGAAACAACAACAACAACAAAAAAAGTGTCAAATGTGTCAGAGTTTGACAAGGTGATTAACGATGTACCTGCATTGTGGTGAGGCATGCTAGTGCCAGGTGTAGGAGGGAGGGTCCCTGGACCCTGGTGGTGAGGCACCTGTGGTGGTGGGGGAGGTTGGCTTGTGCTGGGGCTAAGGACTGCTGTAAAGAGATCCTCTACATCTTTACCCTCCAGCTCTGTAACAGAATGTGACATTATAATGTTATGTGCATCTAAAATCCATTACAATATGAGTGAAGGTGGTTTTCATTATTAAAGCGATGCCAGACTTCATTTATCCTTTGTTATGTGCAAACCAATTTGGTGCTTTATTTACAATAACATCGAGTCGCATAGATGTTCCTTTAAAAAAAATAATAATAATAATGTTGTTTCCTTTATTAGGAGAAGTAACTGATTTTTATATTTATTACTGCCTTAAATACATCTAGACATATGTTCAGTACGGTATCACACTACGTTTTCAACATTAATTTAGCAAAATCCTAAGCCATACCCCAAGAGCTATAACAAACCATGAAGAGTTCACAAGAGAACCTAATCAACTGGTCAGTTCCATTAAGGTTTCAGGGATACATTTTTTGATTGTTGTGGCCTAAAATGCCTGATTTTGCAACAGCTTTTTTAAAAACTTTATTTTGCATGTTGCCGTGTTTTATGATGTTTTATATTGCAAGGTTGGGCAGGATTCACAGATTTACAGGGGATTGGTTAAATTAATGTTGAGATCGCAACATTGCAAATTTCTAGAGGGACTGAATTGTGTGGGAAAACAGAGAATTCATCCTTATAGTTCACAAAGAGATGAATATACAAACCTGGAATTTTGTAAAGTTTGCTGAGAATTGATTCTGAAACCAGAAACAAATAGATTAAGTTATTTGTGTGAAATTCCAGGGTAAAAAGGCTGATGTTTTTTTGGATGTCTCCCACACTGACCGTCTGTGACCATTTTGTCTAGTTCTGGACTGAGAATACCATCCAGGGGTTCCTCTGGGAGAGTTCGAGGTGTCCTACGGCCAGCCTGAGACTGGTGCACCACTGTGGAACTGTCTGTCAGGGGCCCGATGTCCAAACCAGCTGTGGAAACACACACAGATGTTTTTAAAAACAACAAACAAAATCAACCAAAAAAGACAAACAAACAAACAAAAACAAAACAAATCAGAACATGCACACACACAAACACAGGAGTAACCATCAAAATCGGAAACCACGAATGTGGCCATTAATACAGATTTGAAGTGAAACATGTTTGTTTATTATAATGGCTTGTGGAACCTAATTACTGAACTGAAAAGTATGTTATTACAGCTCCTTGGGGTTCCTGTGTTGTTTAAAAATGTTTTGAAAGGAGACAGAAGTCATTCTAATTCTCGCCAAAGATTCACAAACAATGTGCAATGTTTGTGAAGGAACCTAATGGTTTTACCCATAAATTACAATTATCTATTTTTTATGTCACTGATCTAGTAACCGTAATAATATCAAATTTAAGTAAGTTGAATTTATTCATTATCTTGTCTATACTTGACAATTCTTCCACAATTTCAACTTAACAGTAGGAAGGTTGCAACCGTTAGTTGGCAATATTTTCATTAGAAGTACATTGTATCAGCCCATAGGGCAGTAAAGCTGAATAAAGTCATTTATACAAAGAATGAAGGACATCTATTGCAGCTTTTCTTGTCATCTGAGACAGAAAACCTTCACAACGTTCAGAAACTGGAAGGACATTCACCAAGGCCTCAGGCTAAATTGCTTGCTTTTAAACAGCTTCTTTATGAAAGTGAGAATGTCCTTGTTAGTTTGTTTCTTTGCCATCTTGAAGACATCTTCGATTAGCCAGTTAAGAATTCATTTTTTTATTTCTTTCGAAAATGTTACCACTGTGAAAGGGTTTAGGAGGCTCACAAACAAAGACTGACACATCATACACATCTGATAGAATGCTGTGCACTCAGTTAGGTAAGCACTAAGCAGTTTGAGTGTTAAAACAATCTGAAATATCTGAGAAAAGCAGTATTAAGCAGTCTATATACATGCACACTCAAACAGGAATACACTGTGTCAGAGAGGAGGAATGCACTAAAGCAAGGGATTAGGAGGCCATAGCACCCTTACCAAAAGGAGGAGGTGAGCTGTCAACCTGGAAGGAGCAAAAATCAAGACCTACAAGAACCCAAAACCAGATAAAATGAGTGAAAAAAAAAATAGTGAAGACAGAACAAGCACAACACGCTTCAGACAATGCAAACAAACATAAGATAAAACCAAAGATGAACAAAACAATATATATTGCTAAAGAATGTGGTGAAAGCAAAAAGAAACTTGCTGCCTGAGGAAATTTCTGAGCCGGGAAGAAAAGAGTTTGTAAACCCACAGCTAGGTGGACTATTACTAAAATCTTGCTGCTGTGACTGCTTGTGAGATAATGACGCACCAGAGTCACTGCTTGGCTTTCCCAGAATTCCCAAGATGTCTGCATCAGTGTTCAGAACATCAGCTAGATCAACTAATGGTTCCTCAGAAGTCTCTGTAGATGGGGAAAGAAAAGGAAGAAACAAAAACCAAATAGAAAAAAAACAAACTGTCAAAAAATTATAACTGATGGCGATGTTGAATGAACATTAAAAATATGATTTGGAACCATTTGTTTGGATGTTACATGTATATCTGTTCTGACTCAAACAAGAGCAAAAAAAAGTACAGTGTGTAAACAATAGGCACGCAACAAGAATTACTACACCAGATTGAGTTTCAGCAAATAAAAATGGCGAAAATATAAAAAATATTAACTTTGATGCCAGATTATCAAAAAAACGTTAACATGTTAGAGGTGGACACAACTGCCCTGACTTAGTCATACGTCATGAGTCAACAGACACTAATTTAGATAACTGTGGGTCTCTAACGCTCAACTCTGCAAAATTTAACGGCTGTCTATCCTCATTTGTTGTGCTTCCTGAGGTTTCTTAAAATGTTTTCCCCTTGCATTAATTGTACTGATATTCTCAATTTTGTACCTATATATTTGGTGTATTCTAGTAATTTGTTTTCAGGTCTCTTTTGCAAAATGATCTTGTTCTCAATGACTGCATTTACATGGACTTAATTAACCTGGGCACTCAGAGAAATCAGGCTTCTCGGGTAATCGGAGAACAGTGTTTTCACTTAACAGGAAATCCACATTTACATGCAGCAGAAGGGTAACCTGCTTTCTCCTCCACCTCTGACTTATTTTAGCAGGCTGGCGCACAGTTTTTAACTGTATTGTGACCGAAAATGCTGCTTTCTGACTTCTCTCTGTCTCTGCTTGTGCTTGTACATGTGCCTGTGTGTGTGTTCGTGTTGCAGCAGAGTGACAGCGCAGGGGAAGAGACAGAAAAGACACATGCAGCTGATCCACAACAGTCTGAATGTTAAAAATCCAGAGAGGAAAGAAAGACACATAGTTTAAATTTAAATTTCTGTTGGAACTTAGGCTTTGTTTTTAATATGAGGTGGCAGTGGCAAGTTAACCAGCTTTCTGTTCGTTAATTATTTTTAATCAAGTATGTAGCTTACTGTCTGTGGCCTTTGGTTGTGCACACATTAGAAATCTACCTCGGGAAACCAGATTCCCCTACCCCGATTTTGGAAACCAGGTTTCCCATATACTTGACACTTAAGAAATCAGTTTTCCTGAGAAAGCCGTGTAACCCAGTTATTTAAGTCCACGTTAGCGCACTCAATGAGATTTCCCATTGCAATACAACACTTAATGTGGTTTTAAAAAATTACTGAATATATATTTAAAACCTTCAGTCTCCAAAATTCATGTCACTGAAGCACGGCACATTTCTATGCAGCAGTCTTTTCTCTTGAGAATGTTCCATTTTTCTGTTTATTAACAGACACTTTGAAAAAGTTATTTGGTTGAAAAATCCCATTATTGTCTGAAGGTCACCACTGTCAAGGATAAAGTGCTTTATTTCAACAAAGTGCAGAGATTTAAAGGCAGCACATAATTTTCTGAACTGCAAAACTATTACTTTCCGAAGAAATTTATTTTTCCTTTTTTGCTCTCTATAGAAAATATAGGATGTGTATAAAACAAATTTCTGTCTTATCAATCAATTAACACTCTTTTTGGTAGCAAACTATGGGTGTGTATATATATATATATATCTTGCATATTTCTATCCCAAGTTAATGTATTTTAACTGTATTTAACTTCAAATTTGGCATAATTCAAAAACTGTTTTCAGATTTTACTCATAATACTTTCCTTAGCAACAATTTAAATATGCTGTACACTGGTAGTGGGTTTTTCCCTGCCACAGAAAGGCTTAGACATAGTGTCTGTGTTTTTTCTGGGGAGGACTTTAAGATAAAAAAGCAATGAGGTGCCCTACGAGAATAAGAACTTTATGCTAATAATCGGTATTTAGATGAACTTTTCTGTGATTAGTATGTAATTGATATAAACGCACTGATCATCTAACAGATGATAATTATCTGTACCATTAATTAACTTGGACATTAATTAACGTGGTAGCTTGGATATTTTCTGTCGTCTTCTTGAACTTATGCAGGTATACTACAATGTTCCACAAGTGGGGACATCTGATTCAGTTAGCAGGTGTGATGTGGAGATTTTGTAGTCATTTTACAGTATGTTGTCCATTTAGATTCAGACATTATAAGCCATGTTAAATATGAGTCAATGCTTGCCATTCAATATTGTTGCTATTCTGTTTCAGGCATGTGTCATTTTGCTTTTTTGTGCAACCAATCATTCAAGCCTGATCAAGAGGTATGTGACAATTCATGTTAAATAGAGAAAACTCAAGAGAGCAAGAGACACTGAGTGGGCAGGCAAGACAGAGCAAACTTGACAATGCACCACAAGCTTCTCTTTTTTCCTATTTTTTATTCATCCAAATAAAATTCTGTTAATTTCTTTGGTTTAGCAGACATGCAAATGTAATTCTAGATTATCAGTCTATGAGAATAGATTAACCTCTAACACTTGTATGAATGGGTTAAGTCTTACCCATATTCTTCTATGGTTGATGCTAGGGCTGAGCCATATATGCAGACTGCAATAGTTTAATTGTTTTAATGACGTGCAAGCTGACAAATTTTGTCAGTACGTCACTCACTTTGCAAAAACAAAGAACATACTTTGAGACTACACAGTCACTGCATCATGTGGCCTCGTAGGATAGACTGCTGAATGTGTGTGTGAGATTGCATGCTGTTAGTCAACACAGCACAAGCTAGTTCTGCTGCATACTGACATGGGCAAAAAAAATGACCAAACAAACAGCACCGGAGACAAAATGTGGACACCACCAGCCTTCCAATCTATGTTGTTAAGAGTTAATTGCTAGATGTAGATCCATTTCACTCTTATGAAATTGGTTTGGCTATGAAAAGATGACTATCAGCAAACACTGTCATCAAATGTTGGCCGTTAAAAATTAAGTTAAACAACAAACTTGTCTGACTATCTGTAAAACTTCACACAGAATATGAGTAATATGAAAAGCTTTAGAAGTTAGCTGTTCACGACAGAGCAACACCCGGCAAGGTACCAGCATCGAAAACCTACTGGGCAAATATCAGCAGAATCATTCTGCAAAAGTAATGTGACAAGAAATGCAATAGATGGCCAGATATAACAACTGCTATATAATTGCATTGCTAATACCAAGGCACCAGTTCAAGGGGTTGAGAAAGTTTGTTTCAAAGCACTTTTGAATAATGTTACTTTAGATCCTAGCTGAAGATTTTCAGTCAGATGTGCTTAAATTGTATGATTCATGTGGAGAAACTGTCGAATGATTTGCTGAAAATATCCAGATACTTTTTGTTAAGATTGCACAACCCTAGTTCATACAGTCAATGAGTGATGATACTTGCAGTGTCATAGGAGAAAAAAATGCATCATACCAAAGATAATGTTGAGCACAAAATAAAAATAAACACTGGATGCCCCTTTTGTGTTAACCTTTTCCAAAACCTGTATCAATTATCGTACAGCACTGGTCTAACTCAAGCAGTTGGTCACATAAAATATTTAGTCCAACACATCACTTTTAATCAATGTCCCATTACATCTCTCGCACTGTAATTCCTAAGCGCTGCGTATACATACGTGCTGTGATGGGCCTGGTTGAAAGTGATGTTGAGGCACTGAGTAGAGGGTTTGACGAAGGGTCCAGGAAACTGGTGGTGGGGTGGTTTCTCTCTACTTGACTTTGTCCTTCTTCCAGTAAGCCTGACTCGACCCCCTGCTGCCTGCTCTGCTTGCTTTTGTCCAGCAAGTCCTTTCCAAAGAATGCCTCCTATCATAACATAAAACACTGGTTACTTCAAAAGTAATTAGCTTAATATTCTTGACATTCTGAGGAAGTATGTCATTATGTTACACAGAAGCTATTCTGTGCATTTTGAACACCCTTTGAGAAAAGAGGAAAAAACAAACAAACAGTGCAACAGTCATGCTGCTGACCTCACCTTTGCCAGTACCTACCTCAACCAACAACTTATACCCACAAGTCATCTATGACCCCCAGTGACGTGTAACTTCTATTGACTTGCAGCTCCCTGCTGCATCAACACATTAAAAACCCAACATGTTTGATGAAATGTGCTTCACAGGGCCAGAGCTTTAGGTCAAACTAAATATTCCCCACTTCCCCATACTGTGGTGAGATAAAGAACACCACTGACAGTTGCAGGTGACCTAATGCACTTTGTATATCTCTGTTTTAGCCTATGTAGACAAGGAGCCTTGAAGTCATTTCCAGTTACGCCTTTCTATGTCAATTCACAACCCTGACAGCAGCCGTTTAAAGAATACGGTCAAAGACTAGTATACTCTACTGTGAATTCCTTTTGGCTGTTCATCTTTCAAAAAAGTTTACATCTGCTTTGAATTCTAAACCTTTCCAAGGATGAGTTAAAAATCATTTTATGAATATATGGCAAGAGCAGACAATATATATTTACATCTATGCAAGGGGTGCATCACAGCACAACAGAAATAGTTAGAATCAACTTTTAGAAATATGTAATGTCTCGGGAGAGAAATGATATAGAAGCAGACCTGCAAGTAGGTGGGAAAAGCCTCTTCCAGTTTGGTTTTCTTCTTTCGGTAGCGTTTCTTTATTTTTTCTGGGACCTCTGGTCCTGGAGGCATCTCATCCACAGGAGTATCAGGCAGTGCCTCTGTCCATCCTGCAACAGTAAGAAAAACTAATCACAACAAAAGCAAACATCCTTTTTAATTTACAAAAAAGAGCCATAGGAATAGTTGATATAGCATATTATCTGGCACCAACTAGTAAATTGTTCATTAGGTCAATGGTTATAAAACCTCAAATTATGCACAGTTATAAGTTATAACAATATAACAGAGTTATAATGAAATAACAAGAAATATCTAAAAGCTGTTGTTATCAGAGGCAGCAAATATGATACGAGAGAAGTGCGTACGCCAAAACAAAAATACTACTAATAAAGTTGAGATATGTGACTCACTTGTTAAAAATAAAAGAATCATAAAAAAATAGTCTAATTGCAGAGTAGAGTACAATGTAGTCTTCAGTGGAGATGAGAGATTATGATAAAGTTTGGTTAGTTTAGTGGGATTAGTTATTTGACTGATTTTAAACTCAGCTATTGGAGTATTGATATTGACAAGGGTAGATTAAATAAGCAGTAGCTTCTACCTACACCTTTTTGTTTAAGAATGCTTCAAATTTCATATGCATATGAACTTCCTTTTTCTTGGGACCAAATAAAGAAGTCTAAATTACATACAGGCATAGTATGCTATAATGTGATGTGAGGATACACTATTGTTGTACAGACCCTCGTCTTTCCCAGTGAGGTTCTCTGACACAGAGCCAGAGGAATCCTTTCTGCACAGTGATCGTTTGGCCTTGCCTGGACCCTGGCCTGGACGGCTCCTCTGCCGGACCATGAAACCTCCAATGCCTTGTTAGAAAAAAAAATAGAGAATAAAGACAGGAAAAATGAAATATAACAGAAGCAATACAAAAAAAAACTGATATTTGGCTGGTTCTAACAATTGCTCAGCAGTAAAGCTCAAACACTAGGCAGAGTCTTGGTTACATCAGAGGCCCTGACATGGCAGTGCTACAACATCAGACATGCAAAGCTCCATTTAATGCTTCAGAGGAGCTGTCTCCTTCAATCAGGAGCCCTACCTGGCCGGTACGGTTTCCTCTTCCTCTTCTTGCCGCCATCCGCCCCCTTGGAGTCGTCTTCTGCCGGTTCTCGCTCCGGGCTCGAGTCAGACTTCCCTTCACAATCTAGGAGTTCTGCCTCTGCAAGAGGGAGAGGCAGGACACAGCAAGACAGCAACTTGATTAGAATAAAGCTCTCCAGTTCCTTTACTAAGGACATTAACTTTGAAAGAGACTGTTTTGTTTAATACCCTGTTCTTTCTCTAATGCCAAGTAACATCATTTTTTTGTCTCTGACATTGAGAAAGGGGATACTTTCGACAAGGTTAAATACAGTATGGTGTGAGCAAATTCCAAAACTACTTATTATAGGCATCCAGTAAAAATGGTCTATACCTAACAAGATGCTTTCTTATTTGTATACGTATGCATGAGGAGTGTTGTTTGTATAAAGCACATCACATTCATGGTACTTTTACCTATTGAAATATTAAACTGTGGAGGAGGGAGCTTTAAAAAAATGATTTATCAAGCCAAACAAAATTTGCTCAGTTTCAACTTATGATAATCACAGACAGCAGAAATTTACAACATTTACAGAATTTTAAGTATAGTCTATGCAACTATGACCTTTTTTACAAGATAGGTCAAACCGGAGGAAATAAAAAATTCTACAATAAGTCAATTTTAAAAAAGGTTCAAATTTAAACCGTGTAGAGGAAAGTAAAATCACGCTTGTGTGAAATGACAAGTACCTCTGTTGTCCTCCATGTCTTCATCACGACAATGTTCTGAAAGAGGATCTACAGGAGCCTGAAGTACAGCAACACTGTTCTGGTTGATGATCTTCAGCTTCAGCTTCGGCTTGGGTTTCCTTCGACGTGAAGCTGTAGCGGATAAACTCTGGAGCTGGCAAAGCCCGGACTCCGTCAAACATACACCATCTTGGGTGTAGGTCCTTGACAAATCTGGGTAAAAAGCGAGATATAAGCATTAGCAGCTAGAATGAGCCAACTGTATTACTAGAAAAACTAAATAAATGTAGAATCAGTTCTGATGCTACAAACTCACCCATTTCTTTAGCCTTTGTGACAATCTGTGTCATAACCACAGGCTCAATGGCATCCCTGGCCTTGGTCACAACTACAGCAATCCAGAAAACACAAGCCATTAAAAACAAACACCATAAACAGGTAGATCAAATGTCATATTTGAGTATACAGCGCACCACGTATACACACTCAGACATACATAACTCCACCCCACCTTTAGTGGTCTTGAAAGTTCGGCACATTGTGCAGTCAAAGCTGCTTTCTGCAGCTTTCTCTACATCTTCTTCTGAATGGAGACCCTGGCATGAGGCATGAAACCATCTGCAGATGGAAGAGAAAGTTCAGCTCAGTACACATAAAATAATAATAAAAATTAGTAAAGCTTGATCCTCTTGAGCTTACAGTGCTTACCTGTCACACTGGCGGCACTGCACAATAATGGTGCCTTCATTGTAGTCCACCAGGCAGATGGGGCATGCTGCAAGACTGGCACAAGGGGCACACTGGGTATAATTATTCTGCCAGTCGCACCTTAGACCTGGAGTGGTGGAACCACACTGGGTGCAGGACACACACCTGCAGGAAATATGGAGTACAGAGGTTATTCTGCCAACACGCTGCAAAGATAAATTTATTGATTAATTTGTCATTTTTAGAATGGTTAGTTAATCTCTACATTTACTTTAAATGTCATTGTATAAACTGAGATAGGCACGACAAGATATTTCTTGATCTTTAAGAGGTGGAATATAGCAAACTGACTAAACTTTCTGACCGCAACACATACCACAGTAATCAACATGTCCAACTATTGATTGCTTGTGGCAAACGCATTCATTTTCAATTCATTTTCAATTTAAAAATTTATGACAAGTTTGTTAAGATGATAACAATTCCCACCATTTGCACTTCCAGCTGTCTTTGGGCACATTCTGCAGCGGAGGGTCCAAGCAGTAGGTGTGATAACTGATGTCACAGTCATCACACAGCAGCAAGCGGCCAGGATCTGTGGCCTGGCCACAGGCCTCACAGACTGTACACTCCAGACAACGCCACCCTTTACTCAGCACTACCTTGGTGATCTGTAAGAGTAACAATGAGACTTTTATATGTGGGGCTGTGTATAATGGGAGGATATTTCTACCGTGTACTTTAGTGTACTGAATTCGTGGTATTTAAACTCAGTAGTAATTGCACCTTTATGCCGACACAGAATGGATGGTAACACTGGCCACACTGTGCACAAGCCAAAAGACGGCCTTCTGCACCAAGGCCAAAACTCCCACACACCACACACATGTCCTAAAAAGAAAAAGAACATAATGAGTTATCATATTTCTGTGAGAGTCTTACCTTTGTTATTTCTAGCTGATACTTCTACAAGGAAATAAAAAATCTGGTAATTGCTGCACATGTAAGGCAGTTTGCTTGTCACCACCCATCAATTCAGTATAATTATATTCTGTGTAAGTATTCAATTCCACTGACTGCAAGTAAAAGGTCATTGAATATGTTGTTGCTATTCTGCAAGCCATGGGAAAGGGAATGCTTTCTTTATCAAATTATTAAATATTTATAGTGCAGTTATGCTATATATTTTAATATAAATGTGCATAAACAATCCTTGAAATGCAAGGTTAAATTAATACCATATGCTTTCGGAAACAATGGCTGTAATAAAAAAAAAAGATGACTGATTTGACTTTTCACACACATTCATAGCTGAACAGGACAATTATTTGAGCACTGATCACTTTAACATGAGCCATTAAGAGCAAGATGCCTGGATAAACAGCAGCTTGGTGGTGATGTTTAAGTGCTCTTTATTTACTTTGGAAATCAAGAAAGGCTATATATGCAGTTAGCTGTTGTATGCTGTTATCTTGTGATAAAAGGGTACTTAACTTGTTTTCTCAGGAAAACAAAGCTTGTCTTCTTGCGATAAAAAGATCAAAATCCAAATGAATGTCTTAGTTTCCACTGATCAGCAATGCTATCAATGCTAAACAGGGAATACAGGCTATGGGGTTTTCCGCATGGTTGTATTAATGTTTTACTACAGTGATTATGTGTTTAGACTACAGAACTAAAAAGTGCTCCCCTCTCCATCCGTCAGATATTTTATGTCCTCCGTATTAATACACTATTTCAACCTCTGAATTACTATCAGACACTTCTAATTTCACAGTTAATGCTGTCTCTTAAACCACAGGTAAAATTTGACAGTGGCATCAGCCATTTGTTATTCTCAGAATTCAAACTGGGACAAAGGCATTATTTTCAAGACACAAAGTGAGAATCCATGAAATCTCACTGTCATCCTGTATTATATAATCGACTGTCTTTCCTGAAGGCAGTTAACAGTATCTTCACAGAAATTAATAATCTCCAGCGGGAGAGGTCTTTAAACACAGATTTAATTTTAGTCCGTCTAAGTGAATGGGGCAATTTATGGATGGAGATTTACAATTAAATAGATCTAGGCACTACTCCTAAGAACACACACACACACACACACACACACACACACACACACACACACACACACACACACACACACCTGTTTTAGTGTAAAACTGTCATTGCTGGAGAATATGACCACTGTGTTATGCATGGCATTCTCCTCTTCCTCCTTGACTTGGTATGGTGTTTCTATTGTGGTGACCTGTATTTTAGAAAAAAAAAACAGAAATAGAAATATACACAATAGTCACAAATTGTGGGACGACTTCCTTGTTTTTAGTAGTTGACAAAAGTCGTGTGACTACAAAGAGCTACAACGATTTTGGCCGTATAGAGGAACCAGCCCACAGGAAATGTGCAATCTTTACCATAAACTTAAAACATTTGTGTAATACATCATCCCTGTATTTAGCTTGAGAGAAAACAAACAATTATTTGTATATAATGCAGTAACTGCCAAAGACGCCAAGATGTCATCCAGCTGAAAGCACATACCCCAGGGTTAATGCTGGGGCTCACTCCATTTTTGCCTCTGGCCCTGCCACGTCCAGCTCTCCCTGACAGCCCAGCCCCTCTGGGCTTCCTTCTCCCAGGGAAGCCTGAACCTCGACCCTGCAGAGGCAAGAAAAACACAAAACACAATGACCAATCTTACCAATTTGAATAGACAGGTGTTCCCTCTTGTACATGTTAAATCGTTGAAGTCACAGTTAACTCAGCAGACAAGATTTAAACGTTTGCTGTGGAGAACCTTTCAGTCCTCCCACTTACAAAGAATGTAGGCCTGTATATGTGACTGTATATGTTTCTGAATGCGAGGCACGAGGAGTACTGCTCATCAGTTTTTTAGAAATGTAATGTCATGCTGCAGTGTTGTTTGGATGAATGTAAGCCGCTACTGCAAGAACAGCCGGAACGATAAATGATTTACTTGATACATTCAAGGACTTTTTTGACATTGCTATTGCTTTGAAAATAATTTTTCAGTTTCAAAAAGGTTAAAAAGAAATTTTGGACAGCATGCCAATAGTCGCCAACATGAGGAAAAAGAAGAAAAAATAAAATAATAAACCAACTAAGATTCTTGACAGTTTGATAGTTCGTGGAAGTGTCTGTTATTTGAGAACTAAACTAAGAATTCTGCAGACAGTCAGCAAAGTGTAAAAGTTGGGAAAAGGCCTCTGAGCTGTTGTTCTAGTAATGCAAGTTCCACTGTGCTTTTGGCACATTTATGACAAGAGGCCTCTGCCTAATCAAGAATGTCAAACCTAAGTCTGACTGAACTTTCCAGCAGCTGCTCCAATATCCCTCCCCATTTACCCCACAATTGGCACAGATCCCAAAACCAGACTCCTGTCATCACTGTGCCTCCTGACAAACACACTGTACCATGGTAATTAACCTGGACTGGACGTGAGCCAAAGTCTACAAATTAACCCTCAACAAGGTGTGCTAAGAGTAATGGCTGTTACCCTGGCAACCAGCTTTTGGATTTTTATATCAAATCAAAGAAAACAAAAATATATACTTGAACTGGGTTTAACAAAACACAAGAGAGCACGGCAATGCAAGTACAAACAGAATCAGGACAGACTCATTACTTAATAAAATTATTCAAATATTGGTAAAGACTCTCAAAATTCAACTGCAAACCAAGCAAATGTCATTGTCAAATCCCACACCTTCACATTATAAAGTTATTAACTTAAGCCACTGGTTTCTGAATTTCTTCTTCTTACTTTCAGGTGGTCCAATTGTTAGTGTAAGCTACAAAAAAACATCACAGTGACATTCACGAACACTCGGGGAGTGTGCGTCACTAGGGTAAACAGAGGGCCAACAGAGGGCAGCTGCTGCCCTGTTGTTTCTGGTGAGCCAGGGTATTTACCACTCTGATGCTCCAGCCGGGGCTGCCAGAAGACTGCCTCGTCTTTGGGATGTCCCACCCCTCTGGCTGGTCTGGTGACCAGGACAAGGGGGAGCTCACACTGCTATGAGGGCTCCATGCACCCTAAGGTGGGGGGGGTGGGTGAGAGAGTGAGAGAGGGAGAGAGGAGGGCGACAAAATGCAGCAACTTAAAAACAAAGCCAGCGAAGAAACAAAACATACAAAGAAAGATGTTAGATGTGGTGAGCTTCTAATATAGTAACTTGGGAACTTTTCATCAAACACCCATTTAGACAATGCTAAAGGATGAGAAATAATCAGATGTGAAATGATTAAATTTCTAGGTTACTTTCTTAAAGCCAGTCCTTAGGATTTCCATGCATGTGGGTTAGAGGCATGTTTCTAATAGGCTCCATGTAAAGGCAAAACTGGTGAGCACAGTTGTGTTAGTACATTTCACACAGCGGAATTTGCCAGAGCATCATACAGCAGGAAAGAGACCTTGCAACTTCTCGCCATGACCACAGGTTATTGTTTGTCATGTTGCCAAAACACAGGGAATTGCGTCAGCATGAACGCATCAGGCAAAAACATCTTAGACTAAACAGAAGAAACAATCAAATTGCTACAATAGGTTCCCCCCATTTTTGTAACAAATTAATTTGAGCCATATAATGTTTATTTAAAGATTAGATATCTGGGGAAAAAATTGCACCACTCAGCAGGATCATTTATATTTTATTATAGCCATGGATGTCATTCAATTCCCATTATTATTTGTATGTGAGTGTCTATAGTTAGTGACGGTTTGTTACAATTCCTTACTTTTAATGACACTGAAACAAATCTAAAAGGAGATTCAAAGTTTTTTCGGAGCCACAGTGATCCAATGCCATTTATGGTGTAGTATGAAAAAATGGACACTATAATTTGTGATTTGATGAATGTTCATTCTCAAAAGGAAAAATGAAGTGTGTGAGATGAACAGAGACATTTGACAATACTGGTGAGGTGGAATCTGGTGGGGTCTGTTGGTACAATCTGTTTAGCCCTTACTAAAAAAACTAACACACACAATTCCCAATGGAAATACGTAATATCTCAGCTGACCCTTGAATGAATATGACTAGCCCTTTTTATATTGAAATCCTGCCGTACTGATGTTCAGCTGGCCCTTCTATCAGACGCCTCAGTCACTTTACACCGAACTAAAACTGAACCGAAAAGGAATGCCACCTCAGTGTTCATTTGAAACCGAAACCCAGGTACGACGTTTAGCATGACATAACACACACACAGACACACACACACACAGACACACACACACAGACACACACACACAGACACACACACAGACAGACACACAAAGACACACACAGACACACACAGACACACACAGACACACACACAAAGACACACACAGACAGGTTTGCCTTCAAAACGATAATGGTGGTTTAACTGCAATGCGCTTTTACTCGTTTTCCACATTTACAGCTTGATATGGACTCAAACAAAGCAGTAGTGCATCAAGTACCACATCACCAGAACTTATAATGGTCATAGATTCAGTTTCCTACAGTAACATGTGCAGCATGAGAAGCTAGAGAGGAAACAAGCAGACTTTCTCTGACTACTAGGCAGAAGTAACTGTTCAGTAGTTGTAAGACTAGGGTCTGGTTAAGCAATCGCAACAGGTTAGGCTATATCCTCCAAAGCTGACCACCTTCTTCTGATGACTCCCTGTAGGCCTACTTTGCAACACTCCCTTGCAAATCAGTTTCTCCTCCAGAGTCGTGTCATGTCTCATCAAAAACATACTGTAACTGCAAAATATATGCTATTCCATGATAGCTCAGTGCTATAAAAAAATAATCTGCTTTTATAGAGCATAGCCACCAACATGGAGGAATGTTTTTGAGAGTCCACAGGGAATGAGCGCACATTAATAATCTACAGCCAGTGGTACACTACTTGGGGCCGAACCAGCCAGAGTGACAGCAAACACATCAGTGACATCCACGCTCCTACCTGTTTCACTCTTGGCCTCCCGGGAGAAAACTTCCTCTTTGTGATGGCTGGCTTTCCCATTCCAATCTTGGGGGTGAATGGTATGAGGGTGGTGGACATACTGCCGTGTTCACCCAGTGAAGGTAGGATCTGGGTCTGAGGTGCTTCTCTGGGAGAGGTCACGCGTGTCAGAGGGGAGGAATGGGAAGGAGAGGTAACCATTTCCCCCAACCTCTCCACAGATGTCCTGAGGGGTTTCTCCTCTAAATACAGGCTGGAAAATGACAGGTTAGGCTTGCTCTCCGGTGCAGTGTCCATCTCCTCTGATGTACAAGTGGCTGAAGGTTTAACAGTCTCTGTCAGGTTACAGAGAAAAATATCCTCCATCCTCTCCTTGTTGGGTTCTTTTGGAGCAGTGTCCAGGAAAGAGGCCCTGACTACAGCCACACTCAAAGGCTGGGGTAGTGAGACTTCCATTAGTTGGTCTGTGAAAAGTAATGATGTAGTACTTGATTCTTTGGTGGTTGAGATGATGGCCTTACAATCCTTTGTGCTAGGGTTGGCCATGCCCTGCTCAAGGCAGGCCTCTGTCTCTGCTGGTTTGATTTGTAATGTGATATTTTGTGTCTGTAGTGCCTCCACAGAGAGCTGGGCTGGAAAAGACTCAAACTCTTGGCTAGGAGTCACTGAAGATGCAGGACTCTCTGTAGATGTATGCTGGATTCTTGCTGCTGGTGTTGCCTCTATTGGATGAAATAAACAGCAGTCAGAAGAATATATCTGCATGTGTTTGCATCACACAAAAAAAGATGGAATAGAACAGAAATGGAATGCATTATAATACTCTCAATGTCACGTGCTGTTAGTGGGGAGCCAAGATGTCTAATAGCACATTTAATGCATCTAATTGCACCACAATGATTATTTAGCATTTTAAATGTATAAATAAAATGTGAGCATCAACCACATCAAACTATGTTAATGTAAGGCAAATCAACGAGGTTCTAAAATGTAAACTGATCAGCCACACTAAAAGTGGTGGTCTTAATAATGTCGTGGAGAACAAGGGTCAGCATAGAGAGTCTGGGCAGGTTACAGCAAGAAGGGCCCATACACAGCAAAATGTGATGCACCGTGCACAAATACTCAATACTGATGTAATAGTGCAAGTATTAGTCTTAAAACTGAGTGTTCACTACAAATACCACTTAAAATCTTTTACCCTAGTTTTAAGCAGATTATCTACATTTAACTAAATATACAAAACGTAAGGTGCTCAAAAAACAATTTTAAACAAGGCAGATTCTTGTAAATACAGCAAAAATTGTACTGTAATTAACAAAGAAATGTGCGTCAAGGATCGCTATTGCTAAAGGTGGAGCTAATTTTCTCAAATGTATGTGCTGACAAGTAGTTAACCAATAATTACACATCAGCATTTTTTAGTTCATAAGTTTAAAAACATATAATATTTTTATATTAAAACCAACAGGTGGTAATTATGATGTGGATGAAATGAACAGTGTGTGTACAAACCTGGACTGAATTCTTTAAGGATTTTGCTGACAGAAGGTTCAGTAACCTGCCTCTCAGCAACCTCTGATCCCACTGAGATTTCTAAAAGCAAGAATGAAAGAGTCACTCAAAAACAATTGTATATAAACTAAATGAACGCTTATATTTTAGTGGAGAAAATAAGTCAACACACAACATAAGCTGAGGAAATAAAAGGCAAACTATAATTCAGAATTGCGTGCGTGACAGTCAAACTGACTTAGGAGTGTGTAGGTTGAGGGTGGGAACAGGCGGGTGGATTTTTTCCTTGCACCAGAACTAAACCTTTTGTTCAGAGACAAAACCAAATTGTTTTCAGTATCCATTTTCAGGTTCCTTTGTTAGCCTTTTGCTTTCTTATTCAATAAATTAAAATCATGAAATAAAATGCCATCGCAGGCTTACAATGCTAAATGTAAGGTTAGCTCTGCAACAATAAAAAAAAAAAATTGTAAAAAATGTTAATGTCTCCTCTAAGTAAAACCGCTGTCTGTTTTGCTATGAAAGAGGTAAACACATCATTTATATTACATATAATAATATATAATTTATATTTATAATATGAATTGAATATATGGTCCAATATTAGCACAAGTTAGAAAAAAGAGACTGCCTGGATTGAACACAGGTTTAGCGCGTCCTTTCTTGTCTGTCTGTTTTTGGTTCTGTAGTGTCTCTTTACTTCTCTGTTCATTCTGTTTTGCATCAAAGACATGAACACATTTGACAGTTTAGTATGAATAGAACTAGTCATTCCTGACTATCAGGCATCTACACAGCGAGCCAATATTCTGCCAGACGACCTCTGACAGTACAGATAGCCCAGTCTTAAAGAGACACCCACTATTTTAATCTACAAGTTCCCATGTCACACTGATCCTGACACACACATGCACCTGCTAAGCATCTCTGCCAGGGAAGAGAGTAACCA
Organism: Channa striata; assembly: GCA_033026295.1. Classification (NCBI taxonomy): domain Eukaryota; kingdom Metazoa; phylum Chordata; class Actinopteri; order Anabantiformes; family Channidae; genus Channa; species Channa striata. The sequence continues at coordinate 10,132,427 of CM065185.1, read as the reverse complement.
TGACAACCAACATCCCAGGGTCTGTGCGCTCTGGGCTCATGACTGTGCAGCTTGCAGGTGCTCATCCGGTGCCGATGCCAGAAAGTCAATTAGGAGATGGGCCTCCAACCATCTCAAGCCTTCAACTATTGACCAAACTGAACACACGTTCTCATTCATATTAACACCCTGCCTTCTATATCTCCTACAGTGAATAAGGTGATAGTTTGGATAAATACTTGGCTTTAATTAAAGCAGATGAGGCCTCAAATCAGGTCTAACTTGAGGTCACAGAATAGATCTAACAGCATCCATTTAGTTGAGTCACCATGAATGAATTCCATTCTTTTGGACAGGAATATCATAAACACTACCAAAACTAAAATGGAAATTTCACCATTAACCTAAATCATTTGACCCACAATAACAAACGACATCTTCCAGAGGGAAAACTCATTATGACACATATACTGAAAACAAGGTAAAGCCTAAATGAAACTCAAAAAAAATCCTCTTGGATTGATACACAGCTACACCTAACACACCTATAAACCACAGTGGGGGAGGCATCATCTCACCAGCTTTTTCATGACCACGGGACAAAGCTGGTCAAATGAGAGCACATGTGTATGGTGAGTTACCAAACAAATCATGAATATACAAGCATTGCTCAAAGGCAGGTTTGCAGACAGGGGGGTCTGATATCATCACCACTGTGCTACTCCAACCCTCTCTCTCACCACTGGAGTCTGCTGTCTAGACAAGAGTGGGCAGCCTAGCTACCGCTGGCATCCCCAGCGCATTGTTTATTTCTCTTAGACTGCACTCCACTGCTGGCAGATGGGACATGCAGCCTTCATCTTTAGACAAGCACATACCAGGATCATGTAACTTGAAGTGTGGAGCACAAGCAGCATGACAATATATCACATCAATGACCAAATTAAATAACTGATCCATACTGTGAAGAGGCACTTTTATTACATGGACTCCTGTTTGAATACCCTCTAGATAGAGTCCGCCAGTCTCAAGTTAGAGTGCAGTCACTAGTCTTTAGAATGGTTCTGCCTTGAAAATGATGCAGCTATTTCTCAAATTTAGAGTTTGAACCCTAAAATAGTTTATTGTGTTAGGACAGTGTCATTTCACCCCGTTGCTAGCAGGTACACACAGTGAAATGCAAAAGCATTAGAAAATCTTGATCAGTTTGAGGCGTTTATTGACTGCTGGCTCTCAGTTTAGTAGTATGAATAACTGGCCTGATCTGAGGTTAATGAAATGGACTAGAATTAAAAATTTTAAATTGATTTCATTTGAATGGTCAACTCAAGTACTGTCCTGAGTTTTTATCAATTTCTCATTTACATTGATGGGCAGCACATCCAGCGTCCCAGAAGTCAGAAGATAGAATCAAAGTACCTTTAATTTTCAAAATGAATTACAAAGACAATGTAGCGGCTTTAATTAGTAGAACACCATCTGGTTATTGGGGACCCCTCGGAAAATACTCCAAATGAAAGAGGAAGTGCTTCTCTTCCAAGTCCAAACAACTCTCTTCTCAGTTCTTTTATCTGTGACAACTAAGACTTTCAAAACTTTCTCAGCGCTAACACTACAACTCATTGTGGCGTTGCACTGCCAAAAGGAATCAGTGAACCCTCAACTACAAAAAAAAAGCTCAACCTGGTGCTTGTATGTAAAAATCAAAAGACTTACATTCATTGGCTTGTCCTTGCAATAACAAGGCACTATAATAATATCCTGATAAAACAGATTGGAGGGACACTTGGGAGTACAGGAAAAGACAAGGAAAGTGATCTGAGCAGTTATCGTCCTGTGTATAATCAAACACGAACAAAGACCCACCAGGCTTATGGGGTGACATGGCCAGCTTCTCCTCCTGGATGGTAGCCTGACCAGGCTCTGTATCTGAGTGCAGTGGAACAGCAAGTAATTCCGGTTTGGGGTCATTGTGCATTTCAGGAGGCAGTTCAGTGCCAGGTTTTAGGTCTGTGTGCTTTTGAGCCAGCTGTAGTCCAGTCTCAGAGTCTGTGTGCATGGAGACTGGCTGAGGGCTGAGCTCTGGGCCAGTGTCCATATCCTCTGCCTGTACCGCCTGCTCTGCGGCAGGGGACCTACAGTTCGAACAAACATAGTCCTCTCTGGGGTGGATTTCTGCTTGGCCTGAGTTCTGACGCTCGCACTCTAGGTGTAACCATCTGAAAAAAAGTGCAACAGAATTAAAGGGGTTGTTCAAAAGGGTTCTCTGGGACATATGTATTGCTGTGGTTCTCCTAGTCTTTCTTTACTGTTACCTGCACCCATCCATTTACTACAGAAATATTAGACTTATAAACAATGCTTCTTTACCTTTTACAAGTGTGACAGAAGAGTAGGTCTTTATGATGCTCAGGGTCCAGGATGCAAGAACATATAAGACAGCACAGAGCAGGATCTTGGTTTTGGACGCAGTTCTCACACAGCAGGCTGGTGTGGTGCCACTGCCCGCTGGTCCGTGTTCCACACTGAATGCACACTCTGCAGTTCTGAGGAGCAAAGGAAGCCCTTTTAGTAATAATTCAATGCAAGCCATTTGGGCCCAATGCAGTATGAATATGGTGTTTGTGTTGTACAGATTTAAAAATTGAGTCATGGAATAGGTAACAAGCATTAAAACCATGACTCCAGCTAAGTTTATGGGCAAAGCTTTGGAATATGACCAAAAGGTGGAAAAAAAGACTTCATTTCGATGAAATGGATTACTAAGACTTCTAATCAGAATTTCATTGACAGCAACTTTAGCACACCCATTTTGTTGAGCACTAAGTCTTTAATAATCTATGATTAAATTTAAAATGTCTTAATCAGGTGATCTAGCATTTTTAAATAAATAAATAAAGATAACATAAAAATAATGCTAAAAAAGGGCACAAGCAAATAAATGGCAGCCAATGGTTCTGATGAAATCTCCACCCTGACAACATGCACCAGCAAGCATAGCTGCTTCATATTTAAAAGAAAAGTGGTTCTTTAAATTCTCCCCAAATTTTGCTAAAATCTTTGTACGACCGTGTTTTAACTTACTAAACTTCACAAGAAAAACATTTGAAGAATGATAAAGGAAATCTTTGAGCTGAGTTACATTTCCTTATGACAAATACAATCACTTTTGAACAGAAAAGTACCAAAATTACCATTAAGCTACTTGAGTTTTATAAACCGCTCGACAATGTGCATTTTCTGTGACCTTGTCACTGTGTGAATGATAATGCAGGTTCATCTATTTTTTTTAAGAATAAATAAACAGCAGCAAGAGATCCACCCCAAAGCATTGAAAAAAGGGGCAATGACTCATTTTTCATTGATGTGCACTTCATTAAAATTATTGCACTCATAGCAAAATCGTCATGTGATTGGGAACATGGAGGTGGACGCTCAGGAGAAGCAAATGGTAAGAATTGGTGTAGGTTGTGTAGGTCCTACGCTGAGTCACACAGAGAAGCCAAGTGTGAAGACCTCTCATCACCTGCTGCCTCTATTACGGTGGCTTCCTCCTCCGACTGCAGAAAATTGGGTGGTGTGTTAACCAGCTGCCTGAGTGACATGCACACCATTTACACTGCTGAGAGACGTAGGGCGAAGCTACACTGAGGGATACATGTGATTAACATGCACACGCGCGCACGCGCATGTGCACACACATACACTCCATTGAATTTCGGCACTGAGACTGAACTGAAACCTTCAAAGATCAGTCAGTATGAGTCATTTCTTAACCACAGGAAGCTCAAAAACAAACCACTAAAAAGTCATAATCTCATGGGTGGTAGACATTTACCTCTCTGCCAGAGTAAAGATTTTTATCTTGATTCTTTTTCTGCTGAATATTATTATATATTAATCACACAGTGGGAAATTTGTGTTGCAGTTTGCTAGAAAAAAGAACGGTGAAAACAATCTTGGCATCAGGTTCAATCCCCATTTTTACAGGCTACCTAAAAATTTTTTTTTTTTTTGTCTACAATGGGCCTTATATGAAGTCTTTCCTACCTTGCACCTCCAGCCATTAGTGGGAAGAGAGTCAATAGCAGGTTGCAGACAGAAGGTATGATAGCCTTTGTCACACATGTCACACACCAGCATTTTAGTGTCCTCTCCTGGGTTTCTACAGACAGAGACAGAGACAGAGGGAGAGAGAGAGAGAGAGAGCGAGAGCGAGAGGGTTGCATGAAATGGGACAAAAAAGACCATGTAGAATTTAATGGGTATTAGTTACACTGATAATCAGACTTGTCTTGTGTATTTTCTGTTGATAAACTCAAGGTGACTAGCAGCCGTAATGTGTAGCCAAGGATGCGCAACAGGTTGCCCTGATATGGTCCTGCATAAATGTTATGTTCATTTTGAAAAATATCACTCTCGCACTACCAAAGCAGAATTACTAGGTTTCCATATAAGATGGAAGTGAAAGCTCAGTGGACAGTATTCACTTCAGGCAAAGAGGCATGGTTTCTAACTAGGCTCCTGTGCTTTTTAAGTGAGTTCGAAAGGTACAAGATCCAGTTAAGTCCTCATAGACCTCAGAGGTAAACACACCAGCAGCGAGCATCAATCATGCCTGGCAGCAATAGAGAAATGGAGTTTAAGATCCACTGTTTAGGATGTAAGGTGGTGACTCACTTGCATGTCTGGCACACTTTGCACTCTGGGCACTGCCAACCTGCCCTCCTTAGAGGGGTCACAGCTATATCCAGGCACATCCCATGGTAATGCTGACCGCAGCTGGTGCAGAAGAGCTGGTCCACTAGGTCCCCTGGGCTATCGCATAGTGCGCAATTTACATCATCTACAACTAAAGGAAGAAAAGTAAAGAAACGTGAAAATGAGATTAACACTTATTTCATGCAGAACAGTTGACTGAATTGTATTATTTCAAATCCCCATTTTCGGTCTCTTTTTTTCTAGAACTCCACTTACATTTCTCAACGGCCAATTCGGTATGTTCTGGGCAGAGGAGAGAGAGACTCCTAATATCCTGAAATGTCCCAGCTGCCCCTGCACAGGGGTAATGGTAGAGTTGAGCACATCCTTCAGCACAGCACTTAATGGATGCTCCAAGGCGCTTACAGTATGCACAGTGCTGCAGAAAGTAGGAAGATAACAAAATGTATAAAAACTACAAAGACTCATGACACAATTACATTTAAGAAGGAAAGTCATAATAATTATCCAGATACAACCCCTTTTCCTGAAAATTCAAGAGAATGTAAAATGTACAGAATAAATCATGCAGGGATAGTAAAACATTTTCAACAGAAAATGTAGCTGTGTCACATTCTGGTTGGGACGTGGTCACTGGATCTGACCACTGCCACACTAGTCATTGTTGTTCCACTAGGTGCGTCTTAGAAGTGGCTCTCTACTGTGATAATCTGCTAAAGATAATCATTTGCTTGAATTTTGAAGGAAGGCACTTTTCTGAAAACACTGCAACCTTCTAACTAGGTATGAGGATAACTAAAACACAGCTACAAATCTTTGATCAATGTCATTTGTCACCACTGCAGTGTAGGCTGCAGAACAACAAATGCAATGATAATGAGTGAAATTACAGCAAAAATTATTTTAATATGTAAAGAAAGTGTATACACACACACACACACACACACACACACACACATATATATATATATAAAAAAAAACATGAAACCACAAGAAGCAAAAATGCTCTTAGGAGTATAACGTTGTGCAGAGAATGTGCAGCAGATCCAACAGCCCAGATCTGCACTAGGTGGAATTTTTTCGTAAAACTATAAAATCTACACTCTATTTTTTTTTACATATGAAAAAATAATAATATTTCTCTGGCCTTTTCTCTTTTTGTCTCTAAAACACCTAACTTGTGGTGCTCCCGGGGATCTATATTTGCGTGACATGTATACATGTTACTAATCAGTAATGTCATCAGAAAACACAACATCTATGCTGATGATACATATACCCCTATTTGAAAAACAAAACCTAGGTGTTAGTGCTGGCTGCTGCTTTCACAGCAATACTAATGACAAGCACAATAACCATAACGTACAACAATGTTTCAAGTATTTATGTTTCTGGCTTTGCAAGCCCACACTCTCATTTAAACATGCATGTGGTTCTTGTTGTGGCTAGGGACGCAAATTTATTTTTAAACGAGAGCAATAGTTTATCTGATTTCAGGGCTAGGTGACAAATCTCTTGAATCTTAAATGAGAACTCATCATTAAAACTATATACCGTACTGCAGTAACTTGGCCTAAATGTGCAATACAAATTAAGAATGACGCCAGTAGAAAAGCTGTTGTTGCATATATACATTGTAAAGAATAACACTTGAAGCAGCTATGCCATGAAAAAAAAAGAAACATCCTTCCATAGTAACTGGATACTATGCTAGCTATAAATTCTTTGTAAACATGGGTGACCTACAGTCTGACATAGTGAAATTCTTTCAATATAAAACATGTGAGACAAGTAACAGGAGGCGGGATTTCTGTCATTTCCATATCACTGAGGTAAAATGACTTATTGATTTATTTAGTTGACTTCATCTGTTGCTGCCACCATTACTTAGGCCCGATGCCTAGTCAGAGACAAACGTTACTATTGTAACTTCTAAGACCTCCTGGTGCTGGGGTCAAGATGCAGCGGAGACATTTTTTTATTAATTTAATCAATTCACTGCAGCACAGTGGTGGAGTGAGTAGCGCTACTGCCTCACAGCTAGGGGGTCCGCGGTTCAATTCCACAGCCAGCTTTCATGTTTTTTCCCTGCCTTGCCTCCCATAGTCCAACGACATGCATATTAGGGTTATGTGGTGACTTTAAAATTGCCCGTAGTTGTGACTGTGAATGGATGTCGATCTATGTATGTTTCTCTGTGTGGGCAACCTGTCCAGGGTGCACCCCGTGTCTTGCCCAGTGACATTTGGGATAAGCTTCCAACCCCCCACGTCTCTGAACAGGACAAACGGTTACAGATAATGGATAGATGGATGGACGGACAGATAATTAATTCAATATACTGCCCAGCCCTATCTCCTATTAAGAAAAGCCTAATTTTAGTTTTTAATTTTAGTTTACCCCAAGCCAATGGGCATAGACTTCTCTGTGGCGTCTTTGACTTGAAACTGTAAACCGAAGCTTAGTGGTGTTTTACATAATCTGTTTTTAATCACCTTGAAAATATTGCTGAGGCACAGCCATTTCCCTCCCTGACTGATACAGATGCATGCTTCTATATCCAGCAGTGAACTGCTCACCTATCTTGTCTCCATAAGATATTAGCTAAAATAGTTAGTATTGATTCAGGACTCTCCCAGTGCTGACCAAGATCAGTAAGACAGATCACATTACACCTGTCTTAAGTCCTTTTATTGGTTACCTGTCAGTTTCTGTCTTGGCTTGTCAGAATCGTCTATAAGTATTTCAAAATGCAGGAGAGGAACTTACAGCGCGGCTTTTAGTTTTTACAGTCAGGTGAGTGTTGATATTTTTTAAATGCAAACCAAATATGTTTTATTGTTAGCCTAGAATCTATAGAATCTGTAGAATTGTTTTTTTATTTATTTTACATTTATTACAAATCTTTTAAAATAATTTACTCTTTGTAATTTTACTGTTTACTATTGTTCCATCTTGTTAGTAAGACATAAATCAATTCATCTAAAATAAATAAAGACTTTGATCAAGAAAGAAACAACATACTGACTGACTTATCCCTTCAGTGGAATAACAGTCATCTGGTTTCTCAGCTTTGGATCAGGAACCATATTTAAACCCTGTTTCAGCCCTGATGATCACACCCAAAAACAGAACCTCATCCAGTTCCCATTTTTCTCAGTTCTGTGAGTCTGCATTACCAACAACTCTGGATTGGAGGATCAGCAAGTGGAAGACTAGCCATGCCACCGCTAACACTAGGAGCTAAGCTGCCTTTAGAGCTCAGCCCTGTTGAGTGGCGTGACCTTTTCCATTTCACAGCTGAGAGATCCACGGTGCCAGGCCGACCTTTACCAGTCAGTCTGATCCATCAGCTTTGCTGTGGCTCACTGAAGCCCCTTCCCTACTGCCCCAACACATTAAGATGGTGTTAACATCTATTAGTCCACAGATGTTAACCCCCGACTCACCTTTGTGCTCCCTGAGTCAATGGCTCTGTCCACATTAAGCAGAGATTGTCCCTCGCCCTCACAAACACCATCGGACCACAAGACACAACTCTGATGTGCCCAGTATTGCCCTGAAATTTCAATACACGAAGGTGGAAAAATCAATTAAAAATATCGTCTATAAATAATGCATTTTAACTTCTCGTTACAAATGTCAACTCTCAATTTCTGGAGGTTGGGGGAGTTAAACAGTAGTAATATATTGGCCTTACCTGACTCAAAGAGAGACTGGACATCAAGATCGTCTGGAAGGCCCACATGAGAAAGCTCATCCCAAAATCGATTAGCTGGGTCTGTTCCTTCTTCACACTTTTCAGAATCACTGGAACAAAAGGAAAAGAAAGCAGGTAAGGAAAGTTTTTATCGTTTAAAGAAGACAATAAAAGATGTGCTACACAAGAGAAGGACAGCCTGAATCTACTCAGAAATGAGAACAGAGACAAAGATAGAGAAGGATGTGCAGTTTTTGCAAAAGCACAGATATGACGACAGACAGAATGAGCTGGGGGATAAATGCTAGGGAGCAAAGAAAAAGCTGTGCGGGAGGAGGGAGAAGAGGAGGAGGAAGAGGGCCATCTTGTTTGGCGAATGCACAAGAGGCTGGCTGTTCTGTCTCATAAAATCTGTTGAAAAGGATGTGTTTCTCCAAGTCCCTGGCTTGAACTAGTGAGCCACATAGCATGCAAAAAATGTGGAGAAGTAGCATTTGCATTTAAAAAGGACCCAAGTTCCAGTAAACAAACCAACTGCCAAATTCAAGAGCCTATTTTTTAGAAGCATGATGGCACAAATGAACAAAAACATGTAACAGCCTTGACAGCTTATTATTCAGTGCCAACGTTTAATCACCAATAATTTTAGTGGTTTGTCCCCTTTTGTCCAGTTTATCTCTTAGCCCTTTTCTGACAAATCAATCTTTAATTTGTCGCCCTGCCCTGGACTCCATACGTTGCCTCTGTGTGGCACAAGCAAGTGCTGTCCCCAATGACCAATCACACAGCAACAACGCAACAGCTAAAAGGTTGGTTTGGAATGCGGCCAGGCTCCCACTGCTCCCACTGCTCCCACTGCCCATTACATCACTGGATACCCAGGGAGACACCCAACTGGTTCAAAAGGACTATAACAAATTAGGCAGCTGTCCAAAATAGTCAGAGGTATGTCCTTTATAGATATGTGACAAAAATGCGCACACACGCACAAACTAATGGGTACCGGATGTGATATTTCTGAATCTTGAGAGTATGATATGATGGTGACACTTCAGCCTTCAAAACATATGAAGAAAAAAAATAACCTGTTAACTGAGGAAGGTCTTTTGCTTGTGAGAATTTTGTGTAGGTGCTTGTGTGCATATAAAGTTGTGCTTTCAAGTTTACATTTGCTGAAACACTGCAGTATTTTTGTCACATTTTGTCACAATTAAACATTTACAGCAGTGTCAGCTGTTTTTCCACAAGTGTTCTGCTTGTACAGGAACTCACGACAGGCCTCAACTCAAATTCAGATTTTAGGCCGTTTATAACAAATTCCTGGGGAGAAGACAGCAAAGTCCTCCCCCAGAGTGACATTTGCTGTCCCGACCAACAATGAAAACGGACCCAACTTACTTTGCCTTTTCCTTCTGTCCTGAGGTGGTCTCTCCGGGCATTTTTGACTGACTACTTTTATCACCATCACTGTTATCGCTTCGCAAGCCTCCTCCATTCTTGTGGCTATAGAGTGCTTCAAGCTGAGGAGTGGTGCTGAATGCTTGTAGTTCACCCTGACCCAGCAGGCTGCGGCCACCACAGTAACAGAAGGCACAGCGACGCTCCCTGAAACAAACAAACAAAAGTGTGGTAAGGGGGGTTCATTAAAATACCTATTGAGACCTAATACAGCACCATCCACGTCACTGCAATGAAGGCCTCCTTCTAATAGTGGGGTTGTCTGTGGATAGACTTACATGTCTAATGTCCAAGTACTTTAAGCAGTACACCCCTAAAACTAAAACAAGCAATAAATATTTATCACATTTTTTAGCAATGTTAAGATCTCGTTAATAAGATCCCAAGAGATGCTGCTGATTTGCCCTCCATCACTAATATCGATAACAGAGACAGGCCAGAAGATTGATTACAACCTTTGGAAAAGTGACACCTGTGAAGAGAGTGGTGCCTCTACCAACTGATTACTATTTTAGTTCACCCATGCATGTATAACACAGCAAAGAAACACATTGCTGAACATAAAGGCAGACTAAATGCATGCATTCATATTCTCTTTCTCTCTCTCTCTCACACACACACACACACTTCATCTCACAAACAATTGTGGTTCAGCTAAAGTTTAGTGTTTCTAACCTGCTTTTGACTTCTCTACTCGCTGGGACAGATGGTTCTACTGAATTCTCGGCTGGAGTGCTCTGGGGCAGAGGGGAAGAGGGCTTGTCCTCCTCCGGACCCTCAGTGGTCACCACTTCCACAGTCTCCACTTGCTGGATTTGAGTTTCTAATAATAAAATAAATTAATTAAAAATATAATTCCCCTGTAAAAGTTCTGTAAAATCAGCATGACGCTTCTGACAGACACAATCCATCATGGGGCAGATTGATTTTATTCTAGTCAGTTAGCCCAGGTCAAGAAGCATTTATAGGTGAGATGGATGACAATATATGGGGACCATATGCTCCAAGCAGTACAGAATAGTAATAGCAGTGGAGGAAGAAAAGAATGAATCATGGTTGACAAAATGTGTCAAGAAGCTGAATTCAGTATTCACAGGAAATATTTTGCCTAGAATATAACTTAATTCAATTTTGTTACCATCATAAATGCTTTAGACCTGACTCAATTCATTCAAGTAACCTACGATGATACTCTCAGTGTCTCAGAACATTCTACTCTGTTTATTATTCAGGTTCATTTTAAATTGGGTGGCCAAAACATTAGAACCAATTCTCATAATGTACTCCAGTATGAATTCACTACCTACTTCAGCCCCAATAATAAGCAGAGAGTAGAATTATTACCTTTATACATACAAACTGAGAAATAACATTGTAAAAGTAGAATTTATGGTAGAGCTGCTGAATTGGATTGCATTACATTAACAACAAAGTGGCCAGTGTATATCCCGTTAAGTTCATTTTTTCCCCAATTCTTACAACAATTAATTTACTAAAATGTGTCATTTTTATCAATCATTCATATTTCAATATTTTACTCAATAATATTTTAAACAAACAAATAGGACAAAGCATGCACTGCAGGGCGTTATTCCCTCCCAAACAATTAGACCAGTCTTAATTGGTAGTCTTCGTTTTACAGATGAATTTAAGTTTATATAAATACGTTCCAGCACAATATAATTTAAAGGAAGAATTGTGGTGCAATTTAGATTTAGCAATTCAACAGCAAAATAATCAAACCAATGCAAAATTCAAGTCACATTTAGGTTAACAAAAACTGTGTGTAACCTAAAATCTAACATTTATTTAAGTGAAAGGGATATTCTGCAATATATTCAAACGCTGAAGTGTGGCTATGGTACTGCTGTCATAAACCATTTTTAAATTTGCAGAACTCACAGAGCATGATGTTTGTTCTCTGCTTAAAATGCTTCCACACTTTAGATGATTTTGGTCAGCTTTTTGATCTTTTGTTATGCCTGCACATCAGTGTACTGTCTTATTAGGTAGTCATCCTAATTCCTACTTGTGGCGCATCGACATACATTAATTAAACTGAAGCATTTACATAATAGGTTACAATGATTATATGGACAAGTCGCCCTATCCTAATGTTTATTGTTATCTAGAAAATACAGGTATATGTACAGGTGAGGTTTTATAGACAAAAAACATTTGACACTAAATATTAAAACGTATCAGAATTTTCTAGATTCTAATAAAGAGACTGTACAATAACTGATTTATCATCATAACATTGCTAAACAATAAATCTAATGGAGGTAGAATGATTAACCTCAGCTGCTCACATGTTCCTATACAGCTCCACAGATCTTATTCTGTTAAAAGCCTGGTTACAGAGATTCACTGTATGAATCTCTGACTGGACTGTATGCTACTAAGTAAAATGAAAAACAAAACATAGACATGGGTCCATCATTAGTGAAATACAATATATTTAAAATTCAGAAACATTGGCTATCAGCATGACATATAAAACAACTACTAAAGGAAAAGCTACTGGCACTAGCAGAATTTCATTCCCCAATATCTCTAGCACAATAACAACAATAGTACAACACTGAAATGTATGAGAAAAGGAGGTATGGTCATGTGGTGTGATGTACACATGAAAAAAAGCACATAAATGGGTCTGGAGAGACTGATGGGATTTTAAAAAGCTTTTAGAGGGCATTAGCCCTGGGCTCTTTCCCACTGCACCTCAATGCCAATCTCTGAGAAGGAGGAGAGATGGAAGCAGTAAAGGGAGGAAAAAAATACACACCCACTGCAGCTTCACAGCTCAAGCTAAACCCTTTCAATTATAGCCCTGAAGTAGAGGCATGGGGTGCCAAGAAAAAGCTCTCATCTATCCTTCTCCAGGAGAGGGAGACTCCTTTACCTTTTACCGAAATGTCCTCTGAAGCCCTCTCTGTATGAAGCTGGCCGGATGAGCAACTTCACATCTTATGTCACTCCCAGCAGAACCAGTGTGTACATAATGAATCAAAAAGGGAGATTTCACAGTCTCACCTATGTCCTGAGGGCCTGTGGACTCTGTTATCTCAGTCCCATCCATGCTGTCGTCCTCATCCACAACAACCCTCCCTCTGGTGCGACCCCTAGGGTGACAAAAAGACACAAACAAATCAACAATGCAAGAAAAAAAAAGACCTGAAAAAGTGCACCCAAGCTGCTGGGTAAGGCTAAAGGCTGGGAGAAGGCAGGGGTGGAATACATGTTGGTGGGATATAATAATGGAGGCAGGCAAATCGGAATAGCTCTGCTGTGGACATGACAGGAGAATGAGAATTTAAAAAAAGAGGCATTGTAGGGTTAATGTAAATGAGCACCCACTAATCAAAATATATTATTACTTACACACCTAAACTGAGATGTCTTGATATCTTTAGTTTAAAATAGAACCAGCAGATAACACCATATATCTCTTTTAGGGGATAATGACAACATATAGTCTAAGCTAAAAATTCACACGTCACTCAATGTGACAACAGCTCTATAATTTAAAACAGGTAATGACACTTCTAATAATAAATACGAAGGAGTCATGTTTAGCACCTATAACAGTCATGTCATTAGTATTTTTTTAAGCATTAGAGGCTGTAATGTACAGTAAGTTCACAAAGCGACCAGATCCACTCACTTCAGTATTTATTTCCTCATTTCAATACTTTGCCAAAGCTGCTTTGGCCACAATTTCTACAAGCTCTGCACTCCAGAATAGTGGCATTTTTGCCCATTCTCCATGACAGGTGCTCTCAAGCTTAGAGGGGAAGGGTCTGATCTGCCATATTCAGGTCTCTCCACAGATGTTCTGTGGGTCTTAGGTCCTAAAGACTGATTTATACTTCTCAGTTGATATTGACACCTACCTACGCTTGAGTACGTTCGCACGTGTTCCTTTTATAGTTGCGCGACAGAAGTGCGTGTCCACAAGAGGTCAGTATCGTGTTTAACAACCCTCAATTAGCTGAAAATAAAGAAACAATTCGCACACTGAAAATAAACGTGCGTGTTCTACATATTACACCACTCAGTGTCTATGAAGGTAAACATAGATTTCAACAATAAAAATGGACCTGATGAACTTTTTTTAGACCTCTGTAGGAAGCTCTGCGGAGCTGTGGTCTACAGAACTGACTTTCAAAGAAGTAGATAGCACAAACTTACAATCACAATAAAAAAAGAAAGAAAGAAAAGTGAAGTTTTGTGTTTTCATTGCTTAGATGAGGATGTAAAGTATTTGATAAACATAGTGAAGTACAATGTCCTGTGCTTTGTTGTCATTGAATAAACCTATGAATTTTTCAGAGATAACAAGAATGGTCATTTAAATAATAATGGATAAATTGTGCAACTATTTTAATTTTCATTAAACAAATGTTTTTGTCCCATGTTCAGTATAGTTTACCATCCAACCCAGACTTTTCTTAAATTCTCTTATGAAAAAAAGTAATAAGTTGACATACACATCTCAAAACCTTGCATACAAAATTTAGACATTAACCACTAAATAAAGCAGCAGTACAACAGAATACATTAAACATTATATAGAAATATTATACAAAATCTGTGTGAACATCTATGCTAGTGTAAATGGTTGCTTTCCTTGCTCTACTTTTCCGTTTCTATTTCCATTTCGATCCCGCCTGCCAACATTATCAAATCAGCTTGGGCGACACATATCTCTGCACAACGCGTTGTTGAGATTTGGGAGGTGTGCGTGTCGGGGCCTCTATTGTGGCCTTAAGACTCACAGAATTGTCTTGGCTGTAGGCTTCAAGCCACTGTAGTCACACGCTCTGGAGGATTTCCTCACAGATGTCTGTATGTGGCATCTTTTTGGCAGGATCTTCCATCTTAACCCCGCAGACTTTTGTTGCAGTAGTTCATTTCTTTTAGGTTTTTCTTCTTGGGGGAATAAGTTTGACCCTAAGAAAAGTCCTGGTATTTCTAAGCTGCTTCTTTTACATATTTTAAGTCCATATATGCTACTAGGAACACTCAAAAGGTTTAGAAATTGTTTGATAACTTTTACCTAATCTACAATTTTGTCAAAGAGCATTATTTGGAAGCCATGACCGGGAATCCCTAAATGTTTTCCTCTCACATGGAGTGGGTGACTGTACATAGAGAAAAGCTCTATTTTTAAATACAGAAACTACCACTCTTCTTTTAAGGTGTCTCTGTACCATCTTAGGCCAAAAAATGTCTGGCAAAAACAAAAAAGACAGAGACACAGACATATTAGCCTATATTTTCGATAGCCAACACATTTGGTAATCTCAGAATGTAAACTCAAACTTTACATTCTGAGGTCTGAACCGCCATGTTTACGCGGCAGGTGTAATATCTAGTGAGGTTACGTTCACGAGAGGATCCAAGAGCCTTTCTTGTTAATGTTGTGCCCAAATTTCACTGCCTGTCGTATCCACTCCACTCTTTTTTTACTTGAAGAATGAGAACCAGCTCATATAGGGAGACAGACGTTGACTTACTAAAGGCCGTATAATTGTCCCTTCCTCCTTAGCACGGCGAGAGCCGTTGTAGAGTGATGTAGTGAGGGAACAGCGTTGGTGAGTACACATATATAAATCCGAGAAATCAAACGGTCTTTTCTGATCTTTACACAGCAGTTACATTCTAAATTACAAACAAACACGATCACACCTCCTACCAACCCTGCAGGAAGGCTTTTGTATGAACAAAACTGTAGCGCACATTTGTCTTGTCTGCTTCTCTGTGGCCTCTTTACTCTGCAGGTGTGTGCATGCGCAACCTGAAGCTGGATTCATGTTAACAGCATTGCTCTGCACTGTAAACTTACTATAGTCTAAGTTCAGAGATAGTCAGACATGGCCTATAAAAAAGGATATCAAAGAATATCAAACCTTTCTTAGTCTGACATCACAGAGTGTCTAATGGCTGCATAAATAATAATAATAATAATAATACGATTAAAGCAGAATTATGCTTCTGCACCGACACACATAAAAACTGCTGCGGCCAATGCTGAGAAGGGAATTATGGGTAACTGTAGACCATGGAGGCTTTATGCAGACATATATGATTTTATTTATATACGTTTTATATATTGTATTGTACGGTTGCTTAATTTTTACATTTTATTTTCTAAATGAAATATGACACTAATGAAACGCTGTACTTTTATTAGAATGCAACAGGGTATCACTTAAGCGTGGTGGGATATGTATTTTAACTTGTGCCCAAAAAAATAAACAAAATTATAACAAAGATGTTTTTTTTCTTTGAGCTGGGTTTGATAGCATTCTATACTTCACATGCGACACAAACTATTCAGTTAATGAAAACTAAAATTGTTCCACATTTTACCTTTTGCTTTTTGAAATGGCCGCTTCTGGTATTTCTTAAAATATTCATAGGTTTATTTAAGAACAACAAACGACAGGACATTGTTTCTCTCTATGTCTATCAAATAAAACACATCCAAAATGTTTCTTCATTTTTGGCAAATCGAGGTTTGGTAAATGTGATAGTATGGACGTGTAGGTCTTCTGTAAAAGTATAAAACAAATACATGTTCAAACGCATCCAAGGGTAGGTTAGCATTTACTGTAGGTCTGCCTCCATTGTGACGACATTGGTTGCTCATATTGGTCATTAATATTAAACACGCATAAACTAATCATTGTAAGAACGACTTGCAGCGACTCACTTAACGATAATCTCTGCCGACTCTCAGCGCCAACTGACTAACCGGGACCAACTAGGTCCAACCAGTCGCCACGACTGAATTACGTTCATAATTGAGCGTAAAGTCGTACCAGCCTTTACGGATGTCCTAATGCTAATACCAATATCAGATATTGCATATCAGACCGGATGCTGTCCTTGTGTACTCGTACTTGTGATAATGCCCCTGATATCATTGTAAAGTCTGGATTAGAGTTGTTAATTTAACTCATGACAACAAAACTAAAGCTGACAGCAAACTCTGCTCTGCTTAAGTCTTACGAGCCAGGTACTGTCATTATTTTTAAGATTTCAAACATTTAATATTAGAACTGACCATAGCAACAAGGGAAATCTACGCTAACTACAGCTTTACCTGAAGTCCCCTTTGTTTTACAGTTATTTTACTTGCATATTTCTCTACAGTCCGTGCTGCCTGCATCTCTCCATCCACCATCTCTTCTCAAATCTGTGGTTTTGTTTTTGTTGTTGTTTTATTCCAGGAATAGTTTCTCCGTCTATAATACCCCAGCAGCAGCCATATTAGTTTTGGCAGGAGAGCACGAGATTTTACGTTCTCGAGGGATGTGGGGGTTTGTCTACCTTAGAAAGCTCAGTCATCAATTGTGTGCTCATCAATTAACTGTCAGAGAGCACAAATCTGTGACAGCTTGGTGAATAAGTATTCAAGTGTGAACTGTCTAGTCTCTAAAAGTCTTCAGGTGTGTTCCCACTACTGTTTGGAAAAGCAGTGTCTGCCAGTGTCTCACATCTGCTTAACTGTGCAGTGGATTGATGAGGATTTTACTGTGTAGAAACTCAATCTAAAAGCAAAACTATTTAATTCTCAAATGTAAGTACTGGAAAAAGGGGCTTCAAGACATTCCTACTCCTAGGCAGATTAGGCAGATTCCTGGGCAGATTATCATATAAATGATCTAATCACTGCAATATAAAGTGTCAAAAATACTACAAATAGTAAATTGTGTTTAGCAGGAAAAAAAGCATGCGGAAATATGAAATAGTACATACACAATTAATGAAAGAATTAGCTGTACAAAATTACTACTGCTGCTACTATTATCACTATCACCATGAAGTATTAACAACAATAATATCACCATCATCATCATCATCATCAACTAAAGTTAATATTAATAGTATTAATGAAGAAATTGCAAATCATTCCACATCTTACTGAATGTGCCTTGTCAGCAAATCAGATCAGATCTATGATTGCAACACATGTGTTGAGAGCCAACTTGTACAGATGCGCACACAGACACAGACCCACACACACACACACACCAGCAAACACCCCTATTTAACATACTGTACGGAGAGATCTGTCAGTGTCAACATACTCCAATGGGAGCTCTGTTAACCAAATCTTGGAAGAACCATGTGGAGGGGATAATTGTCATGGATACAAATTAAATAGCAACATCACTTGTTAGCATTGCTAAGCGAAGAGAGGAAGCCTGAATGAGAGCAGCATGCCTCAAGGGTGATCAGGAGGATGCAGGGAGTTAGATTTGAGTGAGGAAACGATGCCACTGGAGAGAAAAATCACAAATGGCTGGATGCCAAACTGACCCCTCCCTCTAAATAACTTCCAAGTCAAGATAAGGACCAACCCTAAAACCAAAGAATGACAGGGCCTCCAACGTACCATGGCTCCATAATTACCTGTAAGCTGGTGTCAAATGCAAAAAGCTTAATAAGGGGGAAACAATGCACAAAATTTTAAGTGAACGCTCTCTCTGTGTTACTGCGCACTGATTCTGAGCCGTCTTGCTAGAGTTACAGATTGCCCTGAAATCTAAAAATAACACAACAATAGCACAACTTTTGCCGTTGTTGTAATTCTGCTTTATTTATACTTTTATTTTGGTTTCACACTCTTTTGAATTCCCATTCAAATTAAATACAGTATGTCACCACCTGAAAAGCTGTACTTTTATTAAAATGCTACAGGGTCCCACTTGAGTGTTTAGAGATATGTATTTTTTGGCTTATGAATTTTTGTTTCCAAAAATGGAAAATGAAATAAAAGAAAAAAAAAAAGAGGCAAAGTCTGGGCTTGATAGCATACTATACTTCACATAGGACACAAACTACTCGGTTAATGAAAACTGAAACAGTTTAACATACCATTTGGTCTTTGAAATGACCACTTCTGTTACTCTTAACACTTAGTTTATTCAATAACAACAAAGGAGAGGACATTCTAGTTCTCTACATCTATAAACTACATCAACACATCTCAACTGAGCAATAAATGCACAAAACAAGGTTAACTTCAGAGGCTACACATACTACTTTGTCATTGTAATTTTTTGCTCTATTCTTCTGTCAAATTCAGTTCATTAGATCAAACTATAGCAGAGCATCCTGCCATTCCTGCAAGGGTCTAAAAAAACTTAATCAGGTCCCATACATTTTATTGCTAAACTCCATGACTATCTTTACAGACGCCGAGTGTTGTGAATTGTTTAGTGTACTGTTTAATGTGCATTTAATTTTTTTCATTTTTCAGAATGTGTGAACCCCTCAGGGTGTAGATCCACGTTAAAATCTACATGTATAGACAGTGAAGTATAATTCCACTTTAAAGCAAGAGACAACTGTGTACGAAGAGGCATCACATTTTTTTGTCACAGCAGTAGAGAAAGAAACCATTTATGACTTTTGTCAATATATCAATCGTAAGATTAGAGAACCCCATATTTTCTATCACAGGCGTCCGTTACATGTTAACAACAAACATTTGAATGCCTATAACTAATGACATTTCAACTGGCTTTGATTCAAGGAGGCAAACCCAAATAAAGCTATTAGCTGTGCGTCATCTATGGCCACTATCTATTGTACAATCAAAAAGCAGCTGGTAGTGGCAGCATCTTCACACAGACTGCTACACAACATTCATCTGTAATTACATATAACTACACAAAGGGCATCAAATTTTAGCATTGAGACAGCCAGTTATTTCACTGACAAATGCTCAAGACCAACATCAACCCCATACCCTGCACAACTTATCCTCTCCACAGTCCCACCACAGGGAAAGGGAGAAAAAAGAAAAGGTGAAAATAATGCTGTGGAAGTAGTCCCAGCTAGTGGGTGCTGCCTGGAAAACCTGACACGGATCACTGTGTTTCCTGAAAGGACTGACTAGCAGATGGCGCGTGGGCAAATCTAGTCAATTGCAACAACCAGGTGTAGAAAGGTGATTTCTGACACATCTTCCTTTGTCTCAAGCAAACTGCCTTTTATCACGTAACTTAAACTGTATTTTTTTCTATTATAGACATTGATTATCTCAGGTAGAAAAGGATGCCTGTTGGTCCAAACACCCAATTGTACTATGCACATTAATTTCAAGTTCTATGAAGTGTCCACAAATGAGCATATTGTGTCATTTTACTTGAGCAATTATTATTATTTATTTTTTTTAATTCATTTATTACTATTACTACACAGTGATAGGTTAATAGTTTCTTAACTACCAAACAGGAAAGCCAAAATCAAAGAGACCTGATGCCCATTAACCTATCAACTAAGGAGTACTAAATATGGGGTGATAACCCACGAGCGCAACAGCTTAAAATCCATCACCAAAGCTCTTACCATTACTGAGAACTAGTAGAGATGGAGGTTCTATGGAATCTGAACTCACTGTTAAGCATTCTGGAGGTGCAGTGGAGCTAATTTAAGGAATTTAGATGGGAAAAGTAATTGTGATGCTAATATCGAGCTAAACATGATGCTTTTAGCTGTAAACTGCAGCTTTATCAGGAACCAGTTTTTACACAATATAGTCTTCTGATAAGATTAATTGTTACAGCAACATAAATAACGAAAAGAAGGGCACATTCATCTTCTTTGTTTGTTATTGACGAGTTCATCACCATGAAGCAATTCAAGTATTTCCCAGTCGCTCAACTTAACACAATGCCTGGATGCTTGCAGATTAAACGATTGGCTGTGAGTAAAGTATTAAGATTGATTGAGAGGATGGACTAAAGAGAGAGTTAAGAATCTTGTGGCCATTATATTACAGAGCTTCGATGAACTGAATTATATGTTGTAATGGAATTTACAAAGAAGCTAGACAACTCACAAGAAATCCCTGTGCTGTGGAAGCAGCTGGTAAAACGTACTGTAGGACAAGCAATTCCAACCATAATACCGACCAGGACATAATCAACAAAAATCTGCAACCAGTTTTTGACTACATACATTTTCTGCCATGACAAAAAAACCACACCAACAACTATTTTGTTTTCTATCCAGCCCCCCCAAAAAACTGGATCAGTATTACACCTGTATCTGCACCAACTTTACTCCTAAAGGTATTATGAAGCAAAAACCTACTTCTTTTTGATCTTAGATGTAGATGAGGGTGGGGTCTGGGCTAGGATGGCAGTGGCATCCTTTCGTGGCCTGCCACGTGGTCGCTTGTCTGTGTGGGCAGGACTTCCTGTGGACGTAGTCCCTACACTGCTGGAGAGCGGCGAGGGTCCCTGGTCAGAGGGTTCCACAGTCTTATCCTCTGATGACATTCTGGGAAAAAAGGTAAAAAAGAGGAGACTGTGAGGGGGGTTGTATGGCAGATAAGCTAAACTCGGGAAAATTAGTCCAGGTAAAATTTCACTACACTAATAAGGAAACACTAATAAGGAAAACAGGCAACAGTTTTTATGTCATATGTTCTGATATCGCTTAATAGTTTCCAATCAAGGATAAATAGGAAAAGGACATAAGGTTTTATGCGAAAAACCTGGTTTACAGAAATAGGAGGTTCAACTGTCTGTTGACAAATACGTGTCAACATCTTAAGATCCAGTTGCTAAAAGTCATAACTATAAAGATTACTTTAAACATGTCAAATATGTACAACTGACATCGGCAACAACCAAGGCAAAACCAAGGATTGGCTTCGGTTTTACCACAATTATAATTATTTTCACCTAGATATTCCTATGTAACCTCTGCAGTTTATTTTAGCGGACTATCCATTCAGGAGACACCTGTGCTTTGTCTTTTGTTTTGGTTTTTTTGTTCTTTTTAGAAAAAGTTGTTCCATTTTTAAAGGGCTGGTCACCACCGATTTGTTTTGGTAATCAAGCAAGAATAAGCTGCACGCTCCTTCCAGACAGTCAGAGATTAGAAATGTTTGAGTTGACGGAAACAGTGTAAAATTGTACAATCCTTGAAAGTCTTACTATGTCTTCAGGTGTGTGCCCGTTAATATTTGGGCCAGCAGTGTGTCCAATGTCTCATTAACTTAACGAGCAGTGGATTGATGAGAATTTTACTGTCCAGCAACTCATACTAGGAGTATGTAACAATATTGGCAAGTATTATAATGTAAGTATTTGTATTTCATTTTTTTCCCCAATATGGGGAAAAAAGTGATGTCGGGAGATTACTACAAAAACAGTAAATAGTAGTTTGTCCAATAGCTATCTGATATCTTCTGTGAAGAGGTCTACATTTCTGGCAAATTAATTTGCCAAATATGCACAAAGCGGCATCCTTTTTTGTGTTACGCTTGATCTGTCATGTACTGATAATAACCAGTTTTGATCATACAGTATGTCACTGACTTGCTATTTACAAGTAGAAATCCAGAATGCGTTACTTCACCCGAAAAACCTTGTATTTGTTGCAGAATCATTCTCAGTACCAAAAGTGGAAACATGTTCACCTCCGTACAGACAAATGCTGTTCAACCTAGCTTCAGCCCAAAGGAGTAGCACCAATTTTCAGTATTTACGCAAAGAGTTCAGTAATCATTCCAATCCCTCCATTTCAGATTTTCTATTTGCTGAAACCCACCCACTGAAACAGAACCCCTTACAAACCGCTCGATGGTAAATATGATAAATGCTCTCATTTTTTGGCGATTTACAATGTCCAGTGAAATATGGGTGGCATGAGTGTGCTGGCAAAACATACTCATTAAAAGCAGATTAAAGGTAGCATTTGATTTTTGTTTAAATCCCTGATCCTATTATCTCTATTGTTAAATTGAGGGAATTTTCCAAATTTGTGAACAGAACGGCTATATTTCAATACTAAGCCCTCTTCAAACATGGGATAGACACTGATGGCCTTATCAGTCTGTTAAAGTGATTGCTTTCTGCCATACAACCACAGGTCACCTTCAAAATAATCTAAGTACGAAATTATTCAGGTAGATCCACAACCTGGAGTGGGGCTACAGTCCACTCGCAATTTTATGCCATAAGCCGGACACTGGCGCAAGAAAATCAAAGAAGGAAAATGTAAGAGTTTTCTTACAATGTGTGGATAAACAGGAGTGTGTTTTCAAAATTAATTTTTTCATTATTCCTGTTATTATTGCTGTTTCGAGCATTTCCCAAAACAAAATATATGAGAATAGATTGCAGCTTTTAAAACATTACTATGCTCCTTCTATCCATGCCACAATATTGTGTGTCTGTTAATGCTGGTGCAGTCAATGCAGACTTGTCCCGTGCTGAATGGATAAGTAAATGATACTACACCTGAACCTAGCAATATTGTCTTTAGGACTTTGGCTGAAATATGACCAGGGTGCTCAATTAGACATTAATCTAACACGCTTAGATGCCATCAGGTTAAACGAAAGGAGTGTCTTAAATATGACTGAAAAAGAATTTGTATTTTCAGTATTTTTTACAAAAAATCCCCAAAGTGCTTAACTCTTGAGTTTTGATTAACTGGACTAGTCCACAAAACTGAATTTTAAAATAATTAAAAAAAAAAAAACAATGTACTGTACAACATTATCTACCGATATTGCTTGACGAACATACTATGACGTTAGTTTTGATCCAATTTGCAGACAAAAGTGCAAATTGAAAAAGACAAACCGCCATGTTTTGAAACCAATTAATTACCAGAGAACATTTGCCTATAATGTTGTACTGTTATAGTCCACGGATGAGGCATAAAAGAAAAGGCCTACTGGAAAATCTGACTAACTTGTAAGGTTTGTGATAAACAATTAAATTACAATACCTTTACAGTTGTTAATGTTCATTTGCTATTTGTCTCTAAAAATGCAGAAAAACACTCCAGTAGTCCACATCCCACAACTTACTAATAACTGTATTAATAATAATAATGATAATATAATAATAATTATAGTAATAATAATAATAATAATAACATAATATACTAATAATAATAGTAATAAATTGCAGTCCAATCAGATGTCTACAGCAGAAGCAAGGCTTCTTCCTGTAGGCCTTTATAAAAAGACAGAGGAAAAGGCTATATTTTTTCTGTCCACCCTGGTTTGTCAGTGCGCTTGTATGTCTTAAAAATGACATCCTACAGTTTTTTTTAACAAAACAGCATTTTTTATTGAATAAATTAGTGAGTTTTGGAGTTAAAATAAAAACATTCAAAAGATCAATGGCTTTTAACTTGTCCCTTCAGGAGTCACCCTGGTGGAACGTGTTGATTTCGTTTGATCCCACGCGTTGATTTGACTTGAGTTTTTACACTGGATGCCCTTCCTTCCACAACCCTCCCATTTTATCTGGGTTTGGGTCTGGCACCAAGGTGGCCCTTGGTGGCTGGGCGGGGCTGTGGCCTTCTGTATCCCAACCCAGTGCTGTACCACTGAGCCACCAGGCCCCCAAAAGAAGAAATAAAAACATAAAATAAACAAAACCGCCTTACAACTGTGTTGCATTTTCCATATGGTTTGTCTTATGGGGAAACCATTGCTTTCTTTTCTAAAGTCGACGCAACTACAAAAGCACACCTTGGTATTTGCCACTTGGGTACTAAAACCAAAACTGAAATGTGACTACTGGCTGGCCATTGACCTATGATTACTATTAATTAACGATAAGACATTAACTATCCTTTAGCTTCTGCCAAAATATAAATGCCTAAGTAAGGTTCACCAACACTGTAACTGTGTGTGTGTGTGTGTGTGTGTGTATATGAGAGAGAGAGAGAGAGAGAGAGAAACTGGGTGAATGAGAAGCACCCAAACACTGTAAAATGCTAAAACATGCAGCGCATTTACTAAAAATGATTGTGCTTATAACAATTCTGACCCTTTAGGAAGGATATGAAGGCATCTGCATTGGTAACATTTCTCGGTTTGTGTCTCAAGGGTTTTCTTTAATTGTGTCACCTGTATGATTTATGTTGTTATTTTATGCTTTAAAATGTGCCCCTATCTGCGTAATCTTATTGTTTGTATAACTTGAAGTCAGCAAGGATTGTTATATTTTGGCGAGTTGTCCTCACCAAAATAAAATGGCAAACAGTTGTCTCTCGTAAACCAGGTCACACAACAAGAGTTGTTTGGCTCATTAAAGCAAGGATCAACAAACAATCATTTTTGGCACACGCTTCAGCCAAATTTTCCATCATCCATCTTACACATGTCTGACAAATGGGATTCAACTGTGACCTGGAGGTTTCTGTTTAGTCATTAATTGCCTGCATAACTTTACTGACTACATTTTGAGCTGTGAGCCCTCTCGAAATGCCAATTTCACGTTGGTGTTGCATCTGAATGAATCAAGTGTAGATAGTGATGCTTCATCTCATTGCCACGTGGACAATAGGTGCAGTTAACAATTTGCTGGTAAGGAAATTTGAACTACTAGAAAGACCAGTAATATTTGTTATTTTTTTTAATGGAGGTCAAAGCTCACAAGAACAGCTAAAAATACTGAAATTACACCCGCACATCTGATCAATAACATCCAATCCTATGCTTGTGTATGTTTTTTCATTAGATAAGCAGTTATACTTCTTGTTCCATGGTAAATATAAAGAAACATTATTAAACCATGGAAACCCTTAGAGGAGATGTGATAAATACATTCTAATTATTGTTATATTAGTGATTAAAACTGAGGTGATTTACATCTACAAGGAATTCCAGGATACTTCTACAAAGAAACAAAGACAGTGGAAAAAGCATCCCATTCCATCCTTTAAAGAAAATTACTTCCAAATAGCAGACATACTGGGATTTTACCCAACTCAAATCATTTTGATGGTTCCTCTTCCAAAAGCAAAGGCACATAATCCACATACGCCATTAGCTAGTTTGTCAGTGCAAAAATGCAATCAGACTATATTATGACTAATAGTATGAGTCATGACAAAGTCAACTTTGCTAGTCTTCATTTACAGTAAAGCAGTGAAATGGTTTAAAACCATAGTGGCTCTGGATCGCTTCATTACGTTGTGTATATTGCCAAATAACATTTTACAAATCTTTACAAAACTGTGTGCTTAAAAGACGTTGTATACTGTGTAATACTGTGCAACTGAGACAATCTTCCACAGCCTATCTTGTAATTCTCTCTCTCTCTCCATCCCTCTTTATTATCCGGAGTTTAATTGAAATATCTGCAATTACAATGCTGGCTGGACTGTCAGGACAATTATCTAAAAATCATAAAGCTGGGTAATGACTACTTAATAACCAGACTTAAAAGCAGGCAAGCCCAAACTGAATGTGATGAGCATATGCAGATTGCAGGGCATCCGAGGTTATGAGGTTTTAGAACTAGGCAGTCACGACCACCATGGGCACAATTGGAGACGTGCTAACGTTAGCTTTTGTTAACTCAAGCTTGGGCACAAAGCAGTTGCGTACAGCTAACGACAAGCTAGCCTGTTGTGCCGAACTCTGTCGCCTTCTCTCCAACGACCGTAGACAAAAGTAACAATGACATCGTCTAAATGTGAAAGACACGGCAGAGAGATATTCCTCCATCATTATCATAAAACTGGCAACTGTTGATTCGATTCGGCTTTGAGGGACATTTGCCAATAAACTTTGAAAGGGGGTCACATAGCAAACAGGTTACCTACGTTTCCAGTTACTTGGTCAACTAACAGTCCTCGCTTCTAACTAACACTGAGGGAAAAGCATTCGTGCTTCAACCATTATTATCTTACAGGTTATATGAAATATTCCTAACGGTCATCAAATCTTAACTACTGTCCGTTAGCTAACTCACAACTGGGTGCAATGCAATGATGAGCATTTGTGCTCCACACACACAAAGGCTCGGTCTATTCAATGAAACGGAACTGTTGTAAGGAACTACAATGCTACACAAAAAGTGAAAATGATACACGATACAATGACGTAAGCCTTGATTTCTGCTTTTGGTTATAGACCAACGTAAGTCCCGTGTGACTTCATCGTGTATGTTGTATTGATAACTGTTAACGTAGCAAATTATTCACGTATTTCTGGTTATATAGCAGCCGTGAACCGTTTACTGAATGTTCCGTTCCGTTCAATAGACTGAGTCATGAAAGCCAAGGCGGCGACAAACCCCCAACATCTCACTGGAGGTGGATAATGTTGGCTCAGCTCGAACGTTACTTCCAAAGCTGAAAACCAAACAAATATAGCTTTGGTGAAAACCAGTTCAACTTCTCACTGGGCCTTACCTTCCAGCCCTATGAATAGCGAATTATCCTCTTCATGTCCAGAATACTGGGGGATGAAACGTCGCACTTTTATCACCCAGCTAGCTAGCAAGCTAATGGAGCTAGCTAGCCTCTCTCCAATGAAGCAACACCGCAGTTCTCAGAAATGCATAACGCATATCATTATATTCCAACGTTGTAATGTTTCTCCCAACTTTGCCCATTTGATGGAAAGACAGATGCTGTAAATCCAACAGAAAACCGCTTCACTGGCACACGCATTTGGAGGGGATCACTTTCCTTTCTCCAATGACAGCTGTCGTCGCACGAGTTCGGGTTATATAGCTTGTTGGTGTTAGCCACCCAAGTCTACGGCCAACAATCTTACCATTAACGTACAAACGAATCAAAGCCAAAAAAATCCAAAGCGACTGCAAAAGTCAACACTCCGCAAACGGAACTTTAAGCGTAAATCCTCAGCGAATATACAGCGACGAGCGACGCGAATGCCGACCGCTTGGTTGGCAACTGGTTCTATTTTCTTCAGCTGCGACAAGCTGCGGGACCAAGCGGCCAGTTAAGAGTCTCTCGCAGCCCGTCTGCCACGCAGTAACAACCGCTCCCAGGACATGTAAGAACAAACATTAGCTCGCCAAAAACCACATTCCGCCTGCGACAGTGGCCGAGCTGCGAAATTACTAAGAAATCTGGCAAAATTAAGTTGAAGATGACGCTTCGGTATACTCTATAACGGTGGCCATATCTAGTGATAAGTGGCACCGAATCACAGCCCCTCTAGGCTCCTCAAAAACTAGATCCACCTCCCCCAACCACAACTACGGCACGGAAATCTCTCCCCGTCGGCGTGGCTCGTCGAGGCACGTATGTGATGTGACTATGTTCAATGTTTACCATCGTCGATAAGAAGATTTGAAGAATACGTCCCGCAAACCTTTAAACAATTTCTTCAAAATACTCTCTGACCCTGCGGAGGGATATGGGCATTTAGTAAATAAAATAATGGCTGAGGAGGGCTCGAAGACACGGAGCCTGGATCGGAGCCGGTTGGAGCAGGACTGCTCGTGTTTGCTGCTCCATCCAGCTCATGCAAATCGTCGCCAACAGCAGCAGCAGCAGCAGCAACAACAGCAGCAGCAGCTGCGGTTACTCGAACAGTCATCAGCCTTTCCCCTCAGCAGGGGAAACACAAAGGTGGTTTAACTTCAACACGTCCGGTGCTGGTGCTCCGGGATCGGCTCAGATAGCGTCCACGCAGGTGGACCCAGTGGGTTTTTCACCGGCCACCCGATGACATGTTTTTTAGTCTTTCACAAACACACGCATGTACATCGTTAAAGGCCTTGAATCAGGTGTTTCAGGCGAGTCGCCTACAAACTGGCATTCTGTACACGCAAGGGTTAAATTCCGGAAAAGCCCCCGGGGGTCGGTATCCAGTGGCCGTTCATAATGTGTAATAGAGCCAGAGGGTGTTACGTATGGAGATGCATTTGCTTTCTGGGCTCTTTTAATTACAACGTACCGGAGTAAAAAAAAAAAACAACCTGAGGAAATTCACTGGCAATACGAGCAGGCCTTTTCCTTTAAAAGTGAACCTTGGCACGGATTTCCTGGGCTCCGAGCTCCCCCTGCTGTCGTCAGATGTACATGCACAGACTGGAGCCTCGGACGAATCACATCAGCGGGGCCGAGCTCCAGCAGCGGCCGCGGCCGCTTCATGTGACCGCGATGCCAGTGGGCGCGCCCGCAGCTGCGAGTAGCTGCTGCTGGAGCCACAGCCTGGTCACGGTCACATGCACAGCCACAGATCAGTTCGTCCTTTATCAGCGTAGGAACGATGAGCAGTTATGAATCAACACAGTGAGCAGACCACTGACAATTTATAGGTAAAACCTGAATAAATTATTGCAGAAACGTGTTGGATATTCTGCCACAAGGGGCACAGTATGTCACTGTTTGGATTTTTTTTTTCATAATTATATTTATCCAATGCCTGAACCTCCCAAACCCAAAATAGAGGAGATCCTGGAGCTGTGCTGAGTGTTAGATAGTGCTCACCACCAGCATCAATACGTTGCAATTGTTGTTGGGGAAAAATGTCTTCATCCTTCGAATACAAACATTTATACAATCTAAGTTGTTTGTGCAAGCAGTAATAGTCCAATAATGCCACGATAAGACATTATTTGTCTGAAGGAGCTTTAGTGAAGGGATGAGCTCTGTATATTGTAGATGGTTTGCATCAAAGACAGAGAAATACATAAAAAAAGAGCAATAGCAAACATCAGATTTGTCTTGAAACTTGTGAAATGAATAGAAAATAAGATAATAACCTAACTAGACTGATGTTCTTCAAATTTCCACCAATCTGCAAATATGTCTTGCACAGTATATATTAAGCCACACAGATGAGACAGCTACACAGGGAAACTTACAAAAAATGATCATAATAATAGAGATATAATTACATTGTCACATTCTTGGTCGTAATTAAAATAGACTAAATTAATCCATGCCAAAAAAAGATACCATAGGAAAGATAAAAGAGAAATTAATTGGATATATACAATACAATACCATATTAGGTGTATGCAAGGATATTATATAGGATATTCATTGATGCACACCAAATATCATATTTCAGTACTGAAAACATACAATATTCAAGAACAGATCAAATATCAGGTGCAAGCAATGAAATTAGCACCTTACGAAAGAAAGAAGCACTGCAGACTTATTCATTAATGTGTTTTCCTCAGAGAAAAGGAAACAGTTCACAAGTTTCAGTAACAGTGTCAGTGAATCATATCTTTTAAATATACAACAAAGCAATGAGACGAGCCTCTGTACTCATCTGTCTTAAGCAGGATGAAACTTTGATTGGATCGCCATTAAATGTTCAAACTGTTTTGATATGATGGAATAAAATAATGTAACATTAACATTATGTGCTGACATGCATTGTAGCATCACAAGTGTGATTGCTGGTTAGTGGTGAAACACCATACACGCAGCTGGTGTGTGTTTACACCACAGCCTTCCATTGACCTAATTACCCTGAAACACACCAGGCCACCGTTTAGTGTTGTATTGGTGACACTCCTGTTGGCCTAATTCCTACATGCTCATACAGATCTGCTGACATAGACTCAAGACTGTAATTACTGTAATACTGAGTTGTAGGGACTGAAGACTCGAGCAAAGTTAAGCAATACATATTTGTAATTAAAACCGGAACTTCATTCAGACCAGTTTATGAACAGCTGCATCTCATAGAGTTGTTAAAAACATTTGTTAGTCTTTAGCATTTAAAATATCATGACTTGTTATCGCAAGAAAAAATGTCATACATAATTAATGCCATTAGTGACTGAACTGTTCGTCTTTACTTGTAATTTTTACATTTGTGATTTTGCCACAATCTTTTGTGATGGAGGCCTAATTGCAAACAATTAACCATGAACTATTTCACCAATTAAACATGAACACAAAAATTTGTATCTTACATAAAGTACTTTGTGGTGACAATGGATTGAAAAAGGTCAGTTTACGCAATAGGAGACACGGAACCACATTGAAACCCTTTAAAACAACTAAGTCAGTTTCAGAGTCAACAAAACCAATTTCTTTATGGAGCCAAAAACATATGTACTACGCTTGGGTCAGGAAGATACTTTGGCATACAGACAGAGGGCAGCATGGCTCTATTTAATACAATAGTAGGACTCATAAGTAGATCAAACAACCCAATATGATTTAAAAAGTAAAATACAGTCTGTTTTCCTCTGCCTTTCCTGCACCCGTTTGTCTGTCTTCTTTTGTCATTGTTTATCTGGCTGTTTAAGTGATAAGCAGTTTGTGGCATCTTTTCCCCACATCTTAGAGGCTTCCTGCTCATGAGTAAAAATATTCTTTCCTGCGAGGGATGTAACTATTAGAGTGCTTTTGATGAAAGCTTTTCTCCAGAAACCTCTGGGTAGCACTGGAAGAGCAACAATAAAGTCTGGGATAAATGCAAAGCGTGTTACTATGTGCCTTTACTGAGCTGATGCAATGTGCCATTACACCAACAAAAACTCATTTTCCACAAAGTTCGGCGTTTGTGGAATATTTTCAGGAATCTTTGTCAATGCGGAATGAAACTATCCCTGCTTTTTCATGCTTATCTAAATGTCTCTGATGTAAATTTATAATGTAGGTTTACATAATTATTAGCAGACAAATGTGTTTAAATACAATGTGTCGTTTCAGCAAAATAAAACATAATTGCATGCTGAGTGGATAAATGCTCAAGGAGCTCTTTTCTGGTTGTTGAGCTTAATTGATGCCCTTTGGCTATCAGCATTAAGGATTAATTTTCAAGAGAATATCAAGGCACTGTGACTGGGATATAAAACAGGCTTTTTCAAGGGTACTGACCTACACTTTGCCAGCCATGCATGTCATCATGTGGGTGTAAAGTCTTGAAATGCAGTGGATCTGCTTTGCTGTTTTCACAAAATAATTGCCTTCTGTTTATGTCGGTGGTGGATTTCCTCACAGCGATTTGAATTACTGCCCTGCCATCAGTTTACTGATCATTATGTGCAAACTCTGACATGCAGGGGTCCTATAATGCAGGGCAATTCACGCATATTAAACATGTATTACTGTAAAGTAATGTAAACCTCATTTGATTCAAAATTTAAGAAACGTTACGTTTTGCCCATCCAAAAAGAACAAACCTTCTAATAACATTGAAGTTTTAGATTAGCAACCACTTTACTTTTCACCTTTGTAGCTTTTACACATGATTCTTTTAGGAGATTTCTATGACAAAGCAGTGATGCTGCCCAAAGCTAGGACATAAGGCAGCCGCGCAGGCAGTTGCAGAACAACACGACAGGCAGCTGCCAGGTGAGCAGATGGATCATATTAATATAATAAAGGAGACCAGAAATGTGAAACCAAATGCTGGCTGGGCTCTTTGTGCACAGAAGAACAGGTATTGTAGAGTCCAGCTCATATTTATTCACAGCACAGCTAGATCAACATTTTCCATGGTTACATGCAGAACACATTTCAGAACTTTAGTATGTTTTGAAAATTAGACTCAGTGTGAGTGCTGAAAACCACAGAGAGTACATAAACTTGAAAAGGCTCCAGGATAGAGAATCTGTTTTAAACTTTAATTTCAAAGAGATAAAATGTTTAAATATTTCAGAGACAAATTTGCATCATAATTTTTTCTGACAACTGGGAGTTTAAACTCAATGTGGAATGACTGTTACTTACCTTTAAATAGAGAGGGGTTTATCACAGTCTCATTAAAGAAGAAAGTTCTGAACTTTGAATAAAAAAACTTTTACAAGGACTTTGGTTGATCAGCGTACATTAAACAGGCAAAATTTAGAAAGTGGATGTGAGGAAAAGAGGAGTCTGTCTCTGCTTCTGGTCCTATCTCAGAAATCAAATGTCTTTGGTCTTGACAAGCTTTGAGAAAAGTATAAAGAAGTTGGAGCTGAACATTGCAAGTCTTGGTGACAATGGAAAGTGTACCAAATGTGCATAAATGCTATGAACATACGTTATTAAACTATATTGGTAAGCTTATTTTATCAGCCAACAGATAAAGAGGTGCTCAGTATCAGTTAGTGACTCATTTCAAGGCAGCCATAAAATCCTAAATCCTCATTAGTTTCTACCACATGTGATTTTGTGTGACTTTCAATCGTGCAGTTATAATGACCTTTTAGTCATTTTGAACCATAAGTGAAATTGATTGCAGTGTAGAATTGTTTTTGAACTGATAAAATATAGGAAAATTAATCCAGCTTTGCAAAACGAGAGAAAGAAAGAAATTAAATTTAGGCAAAGGGGATTTGCTATTCTTCTGACTTTTGCACAAGCTTTAATGTATAAAAGCTTCTGAGTGCAGTCCCTACTTGATGAACAATTCTTTTGCCCATGGCTGGAGGAGCTAATTAGAATCTATTTATAATCATAGGGGAATATATCCAAAGAGCTAAGAGGGAGAGAGGATAGAGAAACAGAAGGGGGACTAAAGGCGGGGTGGGTGTCATAAAATCGGTCCGCATGCTGTGATATCTGAAACCAAGACGTTCACATCGAAGGAGCCAGACAAAAACAAATTAACAGGTTCACACAGACAAGGCAGAGTTTCTTTTATTCAAGGGGGAGCAGCAGCTTACTGCAAATCCTTGTGCAACACGGACGCATAAGCGTGAGAATGAAGAGGAACGATTTGATTGCCTAAAATTTCGGAAATGTCCCATAGTAGCTTTTAGTAGTCAGATCTTACGTATGTATGTCTCTCTAGGGCCAGCATACGATGACCCTCTCATGAGGACAAGAATAGAAAGTGAAGAAGCAATATCTTTTGGACTTTATTATGAAACCATTACAACACATTCGCCAAGTTAATGCTAAAATACTTTTGCATATTCAACAAGAAATATTGTAATTCTGTTCAGTTTTAACTAACCTTCATTTGCACTCAGTGATTGCATCATCAAAGAGTCTAACCAGGAACAGGTTCTGCTTCACTACTTTGTGCAAAAATCATGACCACGCTGTCAGCTTTCTGCAGCCGGCCTCCTATTTTAATGCAATGATATGACACAGAGCAGACACAAGCCAGTGAACTCAGTGTAGACCACCCATCATCCATTTACATGAAAGCATTAACGCTCTTACTGGACTGAACTCACCAAATCACCCAGTTACATGCACATGCTGACAGCTCAGAACTTGTTTTTTTAGTGCTTGTCCTATGAGTTGTTTTATGTTACACTGACAAATATCAGAGTCAATCTGTTACATTTAGAACATTTAATTTCCAGTAACATATTTATTAACTATAGAGAGACAGAGAGAAAAGCTTTAAGACTTGACTTTTCTGCCACGAGTGTAGAAAGTGTGAAACTATTGTTTAATAAAACCCCAGAATGTTCTACAACAACATTTGGAGTAATTATGACTAACGATTTGTACATTGTTATAAATGGCAGTGACTCTGAGTTTGAGATGAAAAAGGGATGCTTTAAACAGTGCTAATCAGAGACAAATATAAATGCATAGAAATCCAGCAAAAATTAATCAAAATCAACCTGTTTTCAAAGAGTTTATTTAAAGGAAGGGTCCGAAAATAGCACAAACTGAAATAGCCCCTGATTTGCACCAGCAATCATTCATTGATGTGACTGAATGAAAACATCTTACCAGCAGGCAAAACATGATATTTTTGGTTCTTCACATTTCCTCTCTGTCACATCATCTCCATCTTTTCTAGTTCTTCCATGAACTATTCTTCTGTGTGTGACTGAAGAGAGAGAGAGAGGTTTTTTCAGTTTACTTTTGAAAAAGCACCAGAGAGCAGGTAGGCAGTGGGCTCCCTTACAGGCACACCCGAGTGGCCTTGTTAAAGCTAAAGTAAATCACACCCTGCTCTAACACTTTATACTAGTATCCATACACAAGTATAAGTGTTCTCTGATATGGTGGATTGTCTCTTGCACTTTAAATCCACAGAGACGCAGACAGAGCAGAAGTTATAGTCAGGAAAGGTGAGGTGCTTCTCTTCTTTGGCTCGGAATACCCTCAGGAAAGCAGAACAATAAGCCAACTTTAGCCTGTCTGTTTTGGGTCAGCCATTATTTCACCTCATTATACGTTATCATAAGTTGTTTTTAGACTAAGGCAAACCGTGCTGTTGAAATCCCAGGTGGGCTTTTAAAATTGTCAAATTTCCTGCAGTGATTTGTTCACCTATGAAACACTGCAGTAGAAACCCACCTTGTGAAATACTTTTGTTACAGCATTATCTCCAGTATCTCAGAAAATGTCATTCGTTCGAATGGCTCCATAAAGGAGCCTCTTTGCTGCATAAATCAGTTGTCTGACTCTGATAGTGCCTTATGGAATATCACAAGCCTGCTGCAGCTAGAGGGGACTAATTCACAGGGCTCAAGTTCCCCCATAAACCCAAGAGAATGAGTAGTGAGCCGTGAGACACCAGAACTGATACTGTCTTCAAACCGTATCGGGGAGTGAAGTGAATGTGGCAGAGGAGATTGAGGTGGGCTCGCCATCAAAGATCCCTGTTGACAGTCCAAAGCTCTCACCAACTCACCCCATCAGAGGAGTGTGAGCACGGGTGCAGAGGAGTTCCACACACCTTCACCTCAGTTGTCACCTGCCTTTGGTTGAAATAGCCACACTCCTCACACTGGAAAGATCCGTTTTTACAATAAAAGAAAAACACTTATTTGCTTCCTGGCTGAGATTCCCTTGTATGTTTAGAAGTGAAGCTTGATTCGGGAGGTTGTCAGTGTAGAGTTGCATAACAACTAGAAACTGGGAATTTCAGTTGTTAATTGCAGCTTGTAGCTATTAAAACATAGACGCGTTCCTTTTCATTTCTGCTTTTTGTACGACTTAAAGGAATTAGATGTAAACAGTTAATCTGGGAGCTTAGCAGGTTCTGGGAGTTTGGAGTTTTGGACAGAGCCAGACTCGCTGTTTCCCCCTCCCTGCAGTATTTATGCTAAACTCGGCTAATTGCCCCCTGGCTCTTGCTTTATAATTAATGCATAGATAGGACAGTGGTTTCGGTTTTCTCATGTAACTCACAGCAAGTAAGTGAATATCCATATTTCCCAAAGTGTCCCAAATAATTTCCTTAGGAGCAGAAAGAAACAATGAACAGTACATTTATAAATCAGGAAGTGATAATATAAGCTGAAAAGATATTTTGCCCTTGGTTGAATCAATGCTCGTACTGCATATTTTTGTATTGTATTTAGTGACTGTTGAGATTAATTTGTTGCACATTGTGTTCCCAAGGTCATTAATGAACTTACTTGCATCCCTTTTAAAAAATAGATAATTTAAGGTTCTTTTTACAAAGGCACCGCCTGCTGATTTTAGATAATTGCATCCAATTTAGCCTGTAATGACAGCCCCTGAGACACTGCAATGCATACAGCCAAGACATCAAAGGAAAATGGCACATATTGTGTTTCCAATGTTTGTTTTCTATGGCAATGAGAGTCCAGATTTATTGAATATTCACTTCACTGATGCGTGTCAAACCTTTTGGAACAAGGCTATGATGTTACAGCACAGATCACACTTCCTCCACTGTCAGTATGCCAAAAAATGTCAAACTATCTTTCAGTTTGTTATATTTATTTCTTTTTTCTCCCCCAAAGTATGAATCCCGGTAATAAGCTTGTGCTGATGGGAGAAATTTTTTGACAGTTTGTTGCCAGTGTGATACTGAGTACTAGACACAAAATACAGCTGCTCTTACTTTGTGTTATCAAACTGTCATGTTGTTTGTTTACATAGCAATAAGCTAAGATGAAGTGTAGGTAGTATTTGGAAGTGATTTACAGGCATTCATATTTCCTCTCATTACTGCTAGAGACTGGGCACAGTGTCGGAAGACTTTCACAACAGTTAAGTTGGGTTGGGACAGAGAAAAGACTACGGTGTTTAAGTTGAGCGAACTTGCTCTGTCTTATGATTCTGCATCGTATATATTCAAGAATTGTTATTGGACAATGTTTTTCAGATAAAACAGGCAGGCTGCAGAAAGGACGCGCAGTCACACAGGACAGTCCCAGTATCCATCCATCCGTCCATCTGCCAATGGAGCCTGTCCCAGCACACACTGGGTGAGAGATGGCACACATCCTGGGCAAGTTGCCAGTCTACCACCAGAACTCAGTAGAGCCAATTAAATGCTGTGTGTTTCAGTGGCTCACCAAGCCTGCGCTGAGAGCTGCAGCCGCACTATCAAATGACGGCCTTTTGAGTATGAAAATCTGCGCCGGTCCAAACAGCTTTGATTTGACACTGTTGTTGTGTAAAGGGGTTTGACTGAATGATGGACTGTGACAAACTCTGAGAATGACCCAAGAAATACAATATCAAACCTGAACATATGTATTAACAACAGTCAGCAAAGTTTCAGAGAGTAGGTAGTACAACATAATGCAGCAAAATAAATTATTAAATTATTACTAAAGTAATGTAGGTTTTTAGCCATGCGAGGAGGGATGCCAGTCTCTGTCTCTCTGCTGGTAATCACTTTGTTATAGGGGGAATAATCTCAACAACATTGAATGGACTGCACTTTGTACATTTGTGGTGCCACAAGGAATCTTGCTGACTTTGGTGATCTCCATCTGTGCATCTTTCGTTTCAAGTGAAACTTAAATTTTCCACGCACATATTCATATCCATATTGAAAACGTTTGACCAGTATAAAAATATCTATGACTTATCTATAACTATATCCCAGTTATTTAAGCAAACTTTAACATGAATTGATCTTGTGAACCTGACACTTTGGCATGTAGCAGAGACTTTGTGAGACTATTAGACGTTAGCATTTAGCTGGAGGCATCGTCTGTGCCAATCAGTTGAGGCCGGAAACAAACACTAAGACACAGACTACAGGATGTGGAGTTCCTCTTGTTACTGAAGGTGTGCCAATCAGTTAAAACTTTCTTTACACAGACCTGCAGACCCTCTGACGTTCATGGAATAACATTCTGTCCTACTTTCAGGCTGTTGATACAGGTGATGGTTGGTTGTTTAGGAGGGAAAATTAGGCAAGACAGAAATTCGGAGGGCATTTCATTTGGTTGTGGTGAGCTGGTTGTAGATGAGCCTCTTCCTGTTCGACTAACCACACTGTTTACCTTTTATTGACAGTTTGACAGCTGTAGGACCACTGGGTTGTGAGTGATAGATTATGTGTTTGTCAGATTTCAACTTGTTAACTTTGCCTTTCCTTTACAGTCGGACTTCAGAGGCCAGCTGGATGATTTCCAGTGAGAACAAACCCCCCTTTTAAAATAGGCCAGTTCTAGTGAACCAGTAGATGCAGGTGCCCTAAATCTGTCAGGTGGGGAAAGAGTGAGGAGTCCATCTGTCAATAATTAAGTATCTTTGCAGGTAGTGTTTGGGTTACTCAAGCATTCAATCAGAAGTAACATATCTCCTATTATCGCAATACAGTTGGGTAAATTAATCGTATGTTATTCATGGTAAAGAAATACCACATTTAGTGAATCCCAACCAGTTATTCAGCCACAACTCTTGATGAAACTTTAGTGTTTGTTGCGTGTGCTGCCCAGACTGTTTCAAAGTTAGCCAGTGAGAAAATGCTGAGATCCACAACTCAATGGAAATCGGCATTTTTACTGTTCCTGATGGTTACTAGATATAAATCAGAAATCAGTGTGTGTCTGTTTTGCTTAAAATCCACATACTTCCTGGAAGGTAATTGGAATTATCAAAGAGACTAATTATGTTAATACACAAGCTGTCTAAATGAGGTCACTTGGGTTATCTGCACAGCCTTTCCAAGAAAGTCCGCACCAAAAACCTTCATCTTTTCATGTATTTTAGAACAGGCTCTTTCACAGTCAAGGAAGAGATGCAGTGGACCAACATGAAATGGATAAATCAAGTGCTGGGCTGAATGTGGTGCTGAATCTGATGCTCCTGAATAAATCATGGCATCCACAACCATTAGGGAATTGCCAGAATTCTCTTTGCTGGCCGTCAAGGGATCAATTCAAAGTTTGATGAGACAGAGGATGAAACCTGACCGAGGCTTTGCCAGGTGTTTTGATCCAAGTTATCCAAGTGACAAAAGGCATTTTTCTTCTTTTTTATTTAACCCATTTTGCCTGAGTTAGCTGCAAAAACATACCAAATAAAGTGATATTAAAGACTGTTTGGTGTCTCTGTGGGCAGTTGTAACAGATCTTTACAGGACTTTCTCCTCTGAAGGTTCTGCGTGTTGCATGGAAGTAGCAGAAAAAAAACTCTGCAGATTATGGGATATTTCTAATATTAAATACAGTGTCAAACATAGAACACGAAAGGTCCGTGGAGATTCTTCTGACCAGCAGGTCAAAGTTTTAACATATACTGTATATAGTTATCTAAACTACAACAATTGGATAGAGGGCCATGGAATTTGACATTTATATCCCTTAGGATAAATGTGGTCACTTTTTGATCTTTTGACTATTAACATTGTTATTGCCGGTGTAAGCATGATAGAATTAACACGTAGCTCAAAGCTCCTCTGTGCAGAAGTAGAACCTCCCAGTGCTGCATGTGGACGGTAACAAAAGTAACCCAGTAATTACAGGGAGGAAATATCAGAGAATCTTCAAATGTGATGTGCTGTGGTGTCCAACCTAACTCAGTGTGCATTGCCCAAAGTATCCAAGTTTCTCAACAGTGAGTATGTACAAACATGCAGGAAATATTTGTTTTTTCAAACACAAAGAATCATAAATCATAAACTATAAAATAATCAGCCTCTGAAAGCCAAAGATCTGGCAGTGTGGCTGAATATGCTGAAGTACAGTAAAAATTCAGTGTCTCCTTCCATTCATAGTGATGAATGGTCCCCTTCTCTTTGTCAAAACAACAAAGCATGCGGAGACACAAAGGCTTTGATGATGAGTAATTGTTTTTCAGTTGGAATATGTAAACCTTTGTGTGTGCAGAGTATTTCTGTCAATGTGAGATATTTGGCTCACTTTTCCCTTTATAATCCCGCTTTATAAAACACATAAGGCTTAACGTGCTGCCAAGGTGATCTATGAAGGTGGGTGTCCGCGGAATAATGTGATGGAGCAACTGTACCAGAGCGGTGGTTTCCTGTCTGAATCCTGTGTGGATCTGATCGGAGTGTGGATAGCATTTTGACCTTTTGACGCCCGTAACTGAGATCATTTTAAAGCCGTTGTAGCTATGGCAAATTGCTGGGACTGCAGCTCAGATGAGAAAATGGAGAGTTTTATTCGTGCTGCCTGCGCCTTACATGACAACCACTTACTCAGAGTGTGCGCACATAATGTTGTTTGCTTAGCTCTTCAGCACAAAAAACTGTGTTGTGATCCCACACAAATGTGTCCAAATCAAATCTCTCGCAGGCTTGTTTTGTGTACTATCTGTCTCCTCTTATCCCTGCGTTGACAAATTCTATAATAACATATGACAGTTTGCACACAGACCGTGGAGGTTATCGAATTGTTGGCTCATTTTGAAGATTAATCTGGGCCAACATATTCCTTGTGGCGTTGTGAAACAGCATAGCCACTAATGGCATGATTTATCCCTCTAATACAAGCACAACACTAACTCTGGGTAGGGAATTCCTCATGCACACACAAGATTGTCATATGTGATGAATGTTGACCATGCAGGGCACCCATAAAAATGCTGACAAATTCATATGAACACATTTGACTGTGCCTCACAACAAATGGTCATACTGCATGTATTTGAGCATCACAAATATCCTCTTGTGGCACACAAACACGTTTGCATTAGAAAGCAAATTTGTTAGTGTTCGTGTGCGCGTTTGTGTGTTTTAGCTTTCCTACTCTGAATTGCTTGTAATGCAGATGACAAGTGCTTATTTTAATACAGCCACACGCTCTGTCTCCCAACAGAAAGTCCTCTCATATACTCTGCAACAAATAGCTCAGGAGAAGTGGTTTCATTATGAACCAGGCGCCAGAGAGAGATGAAGGTATACAATTCAAATGTAACATACGGATAGGACATGAAGACCACCGCATCAGCACTGTCTGCATGCTCATGCTATGTAAATTCTGATAATGTTTACTTGTAATTACTGTATGGATGTCAGTGGAGCGGTAAACAGAAGCTTTGTGGAACTGCACTGCTGACAAAAGGAGGTCTACATGTCGTTCCAGACTACAACCTGAGATAAAGCAGCTCGAAATCTGAGACTCCACCCGGGAAGCTAATGCAGTGGGTCTTTGTAATAGTGTGTGTGTGTGAGTGTGTGTGTGGTGTGTCTGTGCTCTTATCCGCCTGTGTTTGTGAGTCCTTTAAGGACTTTGTGGCCATTAAAACTTGGTTTTAGTGTGTTCAGATCACGTAGAAGATTTAGATGTGGCAGCTAAGGTTGGGCATTAATAATATTTAATAACTGTGATCTCTGCTGCATGTCTGACACACCCACAGTGATGGCAGGAAAGTAGTCCAACCTGTAACAATGTGTAAAAGAACAAGATTTTACCTGCTGATGTACAGATTAAACCAATAAGATAAAGTTGGTTGGTTAGTTGGTTTAATTCATATTTTTTTATATGCTTCCTATGTTTCCAGACTATCTGTTAAGCTAACCAGCTGCTGGATATAGTTAGGTCATAAACTGGTGACATTCCATTTTTTAAATCTTTTTTCAACAAATCCCATGAGAAAACAAAACCAACAACGTATTTATTCTATCTATTCCCTGTAGATCCAATAAAGCCTAATGTAATTCATTTATCAAAACCACACTACATATGGATATACTTTATTACATGGATCATGCGTAGGCACTATAGTTTAAGTCACCCCCCCTCACCCGAAACTTTTTCTGCTGTACATCTGTTACCATTAAAATATACAGGAACTTACGACCTTTATTGTATTTAGGCATATTTTGTGCTTTCCTGTGTCATTCTTTTCAATAAAACCCATTTATTTGAGCAGTTTTCATTTTTACTGTAATCAAGCTTTGAGTCATCCTCTGCTGCAAGTACTTTTTAAATCTGTGGCTGGGACCCTCAAGTGCTCCTCACCAATAGATTTCAGAGGGGTCATATGACCTATGTTTCTGCTGGAAACTGTATTAAGTAATTTTAAGGGAAAGTGGAAGAGTGGAAATAAATGTCAAGGGCAGGGCTGTTGTGGCTGCTGTCTGTCTTCAGCCTCATGTCAGTTCAGCTTCGTGTTAGCCCTTCAGCAGCCCACACATCATTAAGTGGAGGAGCCTTTTAAGCTGATAGCGCCGGTTTCCCCGGTCGTTCAGGTCATTATCACTGCGGGCCTTGGTTTTCCGCATGCCGCCAGTGTTCCCCCCAAAAATGTTCAGTTCCAACCCTTGAGAAGCTCAGGACCATTAAATCAGCAGTGCTCAGAGCAGGAAATTATCTAGAGTCTCACAGCTCATGTGGTGAACTTTGTTGATATTCTAATGAAGAAAGAAGAAGGCCAACTGGGTGAAAAATGGATTTTCAACAAGACGTCTGTGATTTGCTCTGCACTGGGATTGCTCTTTCTGAGGTGATGATGGAATAAATAAGTCATATGTGAGTCCATGAAGCACATTTTGAAAAGTCACTGGAGATTAAATTGTGATTTCTTTTTTATCTATGTTAAAACTGTTCTGGATACTTTCTATCTTGTTAAATTAGTCAAAGATTATGAATATTTTATTCATGTTAGGGCCGGTATAAAAAGCAGCATTGCATCCGAAGTACATCCTGCTGCGCCATGTCTTTTTTTAACGTCTAGAGCATATTTAGCTTCATCTAAATAAAGTGCTTATAGACTTGAACTGAAATAAGATCTGAAAATGCAGCACAGGATTCACAGCCCTCTCACATACCATTTGACAGGAAATGCCTTATTGAGAACAGGATCTTGGGAGCACTGATACTTTGTAATGGTCAGCTGATTTCTTGCTGCAAAGATGTAATTCAATATTGATAATCATTCAGCTGACATAACAGCACAGTGACCAGAAAAGGCAAATTAAATAAATTAGTTTTTTTTACGGAAAATTGTAATTATTACAAGCATCATTATTGCCTAAAATGTTTAGAGAAAGCCTGGAAAAATATTTAAAATACTGAACCAACACACACTGTCCTGGAGTATTTGATTTTGGAGGTTCAGCTCAAGAGAATTATTAAATTACCAAATTTGGATTTACTTTCATTCCATTCAGAGTATTTTAAGCTAATCACTTTAATGACCACAACTGCAGGTCACTTTAGTCATTGTCCTCCACCAGCTGCTTTGATGGTTCAGTCAGACTGTCAGGTTTCTGTCTGTCGAGCATATTGAGCTGGTTCATAAACACAAACAGAGACAAAAAAAAAAAAGAGACAAACATCATAAAACATATTTGTTATGCAGATTTCCCTCATTCAACCCCACCACACTTGATTTCATCTGGCCGCTTTCCAATTTATCTGGGTTCACTGTATCTTAGATCCTGGACTAAAACCTCTACTCCACTTGAGGATTTCCACAACAGTGTGACAACTGTAATTGGTCTCCTGTGGCTTTGGAGCCCCTTGCCTGTTCTTCCATTAACACCACCACAGAGCTGCCTGGCTGCCGTCCATGTTGCTGATCTGTAAATGATGGCTTTGAGATGGAGGATGCCTCCATGCTGCTCAGGCCTCTGTCACACACTCACTTCTTTATACTTTGTCCTGTCTCGTGCGTGATTGCTTTTCTGGAACACACAAAAGCACGTTACAGCAACATTGCGGATGGTCCTTTTCAAAGATTTAAAGATAAGTGGTGCATTTTTTTTAATGGTGGGTGGTTTCCAAAACTGAACAAAAAGAACAACTACTGTAAATCAATTTTGAAACATTTTAACATGAGATTTAAAAGAAAAACTGGGACGAATGAGCACAAATATGGCTTCATGAAATAATGTGTCATCTTTTATTGTGTATTGCGTAGGCAGGTCACTTGGGGAGGTTTTCTTGCCTAAACAATG
Source organism: Channa striata (assembly GCA_033026295.1). Taxonomy (NCBI): domain Eukaryota; kingdom Metazoa; phylum Chordata; class Actinopteri; order Anabantiformes; family Channidae; genus Channa; species Channa striata. Next base: position 10,088,790 of record CM065185.1, on the reverse strand, counting down.
TCTTTGAAGAACTCTGTGTTGTGTTTGCTACATTTCTGCAGTTTTAATTTTTAGGGTTTAACACAGTGTAATGTGGTACAGAAATAAATAAATCAAGTCTCCACGGAGAAGCATCAAGGTCTTTGTTGGCCCTTCATTTTCAGGAGCCACATCACAGAAGCCTGCAGAAGAATCAAGGATGACAGAACTGGAAAAAAAAAAGCTCCTTTCCCTCAAAGGAGTTACATAAATATCCTTAACTAAATATCAATCACATTTGTCTTGTTAACAAAAGAAAAGTCTGTCTTTTGTTCCTTCTAATTAGCTGGTACTGAAGTTGGAGAAAACTCCCCAGCCCCGGATCATTAGTATTTGCAGAGAGCTCCGCCACTTAGCTCCCTGTGGTTTCCCTAAACGCGCACTGCTCTCTGTAATGAACTCCTCTGCATCCCCCGTCCTCATTAGGCCCATGGAAGGAAATATTAACCGCCGAGGGGCCAGAGAGGAGGGGGGGGGGGGGGGGACAAACACTTTCCCCTTTGATCACCGCCCACCGCCAAAAGCGTCGCCCAGATACGGCGGCGGGGGGCGAACCGGGGCGCACAGGACGCAGCAGAGTCCAAACCTCCCCACATCTCCCCCAGAATCTAAAGATGCTGGTCTGAAGAGATTCCCGTTTGTCCCCAGCCGTCCTGAACGTGTCCACGCAGACTGGACGGTGCGTGGACATGGGAGACTCCCGTTACGCGCGGACACTCAGGGGACCGCGGTGGATCCTCATTGCTGGGGACACAAAAGCACATGCAATTTGCAGATAAAACCAACCACTTCCGGCCACCAAACTGATCGTGGGTCAGTTCATTTTTAGCAACAACTGTGCAAAAAAGCTACAAAAGAAACTTCATTCCAAATATGCCTCTTGTCATTTTGAAGCAAACTCCATGCCCATCATTTGGTGAAGTCCTCACCTACTACAGGTGGGCGGCGTTTCATCTGGCTCAGTGATGGAGCAGCTGGACGCGATGATCGCTGCTCGGATATGAGGCTCTTCTTCTCCTCCTCGCAGGTTGCACAGGGAAGAGGACGCAGATCCTGTGAGTACGTGCTGAGGTGCAGAGAGACAGAGACAGAGACAGACAGACAGGGACAGACAGACAGAGGGGGCATCAAAGTTGACTGTCCTCGGAGCCTCAGGTGAATATATCAGTGTTGCAGATTATTGCTGTATGGAACCATGAACTCATCCGCAGGGGCAGGAAGCTACCGTAGGGGATCCTCCAAGGGACACAAGGTAATTCATTCCAATACTGTCCATATTTATTTCTCCAGTTCTACTTTTTGCTTGCGTTCAGCCAGGATTTCTTTTCTTACGCTTCCAGCTGCGAACAGCTGTGTTCTGCTGTACTTTTGAAGGCGCACTAATGCGCACAGGGAAGGTTTTCGTTTCTCTCTTTTTGCTGTGTGGACGATCATGATGTGTGGTGGTTTTAACTTTGGGCACTTTCCTCCCTCCGATCACATTTGGAGGTCGCTCTCTGTGCCACGGATGTTCGCTTTCATCACCACTTAACGAACCCACCATCATTTCTATCGTAGGTTTTCTGGAAACAAGAAATTGCCCCTATGTGAAATAAATCCTGCAGACAGACAGACAGACAGACAGACACACTTTCAGGAAAATTCACCTCACTTGCTTTTAGAAATTAAGACTCAATGCACTGATGCATTTGGCACACACTAAGAATTATAGCCCGAATGATTGTGAAGACAAGTCACACTGTCCAGATAAGAGTCTGGGTGTCGTTGACTTTTTCCTTACAGCTTCAACTTCATGTTTTTTTAACCAACTTCTCTGTGCGCCTGCCAGACTGCGAGAGAGCCTCACAAATCAACCCGCAGGGGCCAAAACACACCTTTACAAAACTTTTCCTAACCAATAATGCCCCAGAAATAACGCTCCCATAATGCCATTTTCTGAACAACACTCACATAAAAGATGAAAAAGTAACGTGAATTACCGGGAGGATGCTTCTATTGTGGCTCCAATATGAGACAAAAAACATGCTGACGAGTGAATCAAGTTTGTTGGAAATCTGTCTGCCTCTAGGGGGCATGTCACTCCCAGAAATGATTCCATATCAAAAAACTGTAGCAGCTATTTTTAGATGGTTCTGAAGGCTTGACGACACCTGTAGTGCCACAACTAGAGCTTACTTATGTAAACTCCAATTTTAGATAAGTTTTTTTTTTTTACTTACTAGTAATATTAATATGAGTCATGCTTAGAAAGCCTCTTCACTCCCTGAGTTCATTTAATCACTTTGGACTTTGCAGTTGTGTGTAAGATCTTATTGTGTGACTTTGTCAGTCACATGTGGCTGTGAGGATTCGGCACAGATCAGACTGTGACTGGTTCCGAACAGCCCATGCTGGAGTTAGTTTGCCCTCTGCTGGAGGCACAGAGACCCATTCTTACTCACGATGATGCTTCTTTGACAGCCTCTTTTCAGAATTTATTGGCATCCTGACAGATATTTTTTTTCTTTAACTTGGCTTTTGCGAACCCTCAGCTGGTTCTTTCAAACAGATTTCACATATGCAATGAGAACTTTTACCTTCTCCTATATTTTTGCTGACACCGTGTACAACTCAGTGCTTCAATATGACTTTCACCCCCAAAAGTTTCTGTGACCAATTTTTGAGTCTTCACGGACTCCCGGGCATGGCCTATTACATTTTGCCATAATCTTTGGACAATTTGCATAGAAAAGACCATTAAGTCTGGCTGTGGATATCTGAGCTGCCTCCCCTTCTCCGAGCACAGAACAAATTTGGAGAAATGCAGACATGTCTTCACTAAAGCTCATTACCCTTTTTTTCTTGTTACGATCCTGCCTTGAAAATGACAGAGCACTGACTTACTAGCTGAAACTGCAAGGATTCGCTAATAATCAGTTTCCCTTTGTTCTTGTCTTCTTGCCCACCTTTATACTCTTGTTTTTTTTTAATATATACGTCTGTCAAGTAATTGCAGCAATCATCGATATAACTCTTGGTGAGGAAATTAAGTTTGAAAAAGTCGCAGCCAGGAATAAACCTGCTGCTCTTCATATACAAGTTTCAAAATCTCACGTCATCAGTCATTGCAATTATGGCGTTTCAAGCTTTTAATCTCATTATGTTATTAGAAATCACTCTAACCGTACTTTTTCATTTATACAAGAAAGAGTATGTAGCTTATGTGAGAGGAAGACTAATAAGTCGAATGATTTTAGGTACAAAATATACTTTGATTTGTGGCTTTGACTTGAACTTAACATGTTATACACGGTGTGTTAAATGCACATGTCCTGGATCTTCTGAGCAATTTAAAAATTCACGTATCGTTGCCACATTATATTTCCAGTTGCTTGTGTCCACCTTGCATTAAGCTGTTTGCAGTTTGTGTGCCGTCAACCTGTGAGCAGTTTTTGCTTCTGCGTTTAGAATGTTTTCTGTAGAGATTACGTCCATGACTGCTTTCAAAATGAAACGTCACCCAGGAGGATACACAAATCCAAAACATTCCGATTTGCTCAGTAGAAAGTAGGCTGTCACATGAACCTCGACGTTTGCAGTTTCTAGCATCTTGTGGTATTTTAGGCAACTACACCTATTCATCATATCCACAACCGCTCATTCATCATTTCACTGAGAATTCAAAGTACATCTAAGATCGGTGACGAAAGCCATTTATTCAGACACACCTCTGATTCACGCACTGGCGTTACACCAAAGGGAAGAAAATACACTTCATATTTTGCCTCACGGTGTTTTGTCTTATCTGTTGTGCTGTCTGCCTCTGGTGTTGCCAGGTGCCTGATGTTTTTGAGGCCAGTACCTTTCTCTCGAGTCTAGACTTCCGTCATTTGCATTTACTGAGAGACTGAGAGGCAGCAGTCAGCTGACAGCGCGCTCTGTTTCCAAGATACAAATGCCATTCTTCCACTCGCTCGCTGCAGACACACTTAGTTTGCAGTTCTGGTTCAAATGTTCAAGTGAAATGTTTTTATAAATGTGTCTTTGGGGCCATGTTGCACGTTGTTATTTTAAGTATAGTGTATGTCGGCAGAGAATATGATCATAACTTTAATCAGTTTGGGCAGGTTAGTTTTGAGTGAACCTGTATAAAAGCCATTTGAAATAGTGTGTCAAGGTTTTACTGGCACCTTGAGCTGAATTTTAAGGTTCCCTGGAGCAGAATCGTACAGACGAACTTTCACTGAGCAATTTGTATGCAGCAGGAATATATACGGATGAAATGCCTTTCAAAAGCATTCTGTATTCATCTAGTGAGCCGTCTGTATTTCTGCATTGAACCATTGCACTTTGAATTGCCTGTTTAAAATGTTTGTATTGCTGCCCACAGCCACTATTAGCCCGTACAAAATGACTTTCATTTTCCTGTGCACACGCACACACAGACACAGGGCGCACGCATTTTGATACCATCTGTTTATTTTATCCAATGACCTTATTGAGGGTGATAATGCAGTGACGAACAATAGCACATTGTTCAATGAAATGAAATTCGCAGACAGAGAAACAACCAGGGACGCCCAGCAGCAAGGGACAGCACCATTCAGCAGCAGTCATTTGTCAGCGCTAACTGCTGTGCTGCGCTCAGGCTCTCCAGGGAAGGTTTACTGTGGATGAGAACCGCGCTTATGAAAGCTGCCCAGATTGTGCAGCTCCTGGCCACCTTCGAACACCTAAAGCCCTTCGTCCTGGACCCAATTATTTTCTTGCATTGCTACCTGGGGTGCAGGTTCATCCATAACCTGTCACCTGTAACAGATGACCTAATAGAACTCTGTCTGTCGCAAACTCACTTGCAACTTGCTGATAAACACACACCGTTGCCCGATATGCACATTTTTCCTGGAGTCCTTCCTATTCTGACAAACATAGTTGTGTTCTCTATTCATATCTTTGCACCACTGCCCTTCCCTGGGCTCAAAAAGAAATGGGTCTGAGAAGCATACCAAGTAGAGGGGTATGAATTGTTGTGATCCACAGGGAGGAGTGCTTGAGGGCCTTTGAGTCGATTAGCTGGGGATAGGTAGTGTGGTCTGGCTGAAGGTCAAGATCAGAGCTGGGGCAAGGACATAAAGGTTTGTTAGCATCATGGGACACAGAGGTATGAATTGAGTAAGTACAGTGCATTTATACATCCATTCGAAGGCACGCACAGGGAACCTGTCTGTTGTCTGTACAGATATGCACACACACACACACCCACTCTACACCTTTATCCTATAAGTTTGCGGAGATGAATCGTTGCAGTAGTGCTGACAACATTGATCTTTGCGAGAAAAACAACAACAGGAAGACACTATTAGTGATGATTTGCTTCCTGCAATCCACATCGAGATGTTTGGTATTTACCAACCTTATTTATTGATCAGTTTATGATTCATCCATTTAATTCAGCAGCTAAAGACAACAGTCAGCCAGACACTCTTGGATAAGTGCAAACCTAAACTGATGATATAATTATCCCCAAAGTATTGAAGAATAAGTCCAGCTTTCTCCATGGATTTAATGCGTCAGTTATTTCCTCTGAACACGCTGATACCACAGGCCTTGGGATTTTTAACGTCTGATATGAACTAACTTACCTTCTTTGTCTGTGCCATTAATCACAAGCTTTATTAAGGATTTTGTTTTGACATCAGCTCTTAAAATGCTTTAATGGCGGCTCACATTCTGCCAAATCAGCAGGAGGTGACAGATGGAGGAAATCAGTAATTCAGTGTAAGCTGCGCTATGGAGTAAAAGTAAATAAGTAAAAAAAAATAATAAAAAAATCCAAGCCATGTATTGTTAATCTTCTGTCAGTATGATAAAACACCACATCACCTCTGTCCTCGACAGCAATAACAGCGCTGACCTTTTACACTAATTGCAATTACAGTGACATACTGTGAGCCAGCAATGTTCATAATCATAGGAGTGTATGTCATGGCTGTAAATGTGACAAAAAATAAATGTGGGAGATGACCAATCAGGGGCTTGTTTAAGGGACCCTGGAGAAATGTCATGGCACAAAATCAGCTTGTTAACAGCAGTGGTGAAAACTACAACCAGCACATCTTGCATTGACTCAAAAGACTTTATTATTTCCCGGTACGGTCACTCGAGCAAATGTTCTCCCAGATGAAACCTCATCTCCTGCGGTGTGCATGCAAATATGAACTTTTGTTCATCTATATCTTCAGTTTTGGAGTGTGTTTTATACGCCGGTCTAACATTACATATACAGCTTTTCATTTATTGTTTTTGTTGTTTGCCATTAGAGTTCATTTTATTTCTGTGATTATACTGCTTACCTTTGACAAAATGTATGCAGTCCTTTATAAACGGCTGCTGTCACGGTAGATTTGTTGTCTGTGCACAAATCAAACCTATAAAATATGAGCTGAAGCCTGGAAGCCATTAGTAATGAACTACTGCAGCTGCAGGGGGGAAGACTCCTGCTTTAAACGGATCCGCGAGTCACAGTTGAAAAGAAATTTAGCCGACTTTAAATCTAAGTATTTACAAATGGTGAAACCTCAAACCCGTTTCCACCTCAGGGTATAAACATTTAACTGTCTTTGAAATGGGAATATGGGCATCTCAACTTTATTTAACTTTTCCAATTATCAATTGCCAAGGTCATATTAAAATTGTTCACATTTTGTCTTTGAATGGGAAATTAGATTCCAACTTCCAAAGTGTGAAATGTTCTGCAATAAGATGCATTTTCATATAGAAATGTCACTGTTCTTGGTTTTGTTAAATACCATTTCGGTCCCTCTGCTGTGGTTTGGTTAAATAAACTGGTTACTCAGTCTCAGCCCTGGGATTTAATACACAAGGCACAAACACTACATAAATAAAGCAGCAGTGTATCTCGTGCCAGGCTTCTGTCCTGCAAGCATGGCTTATTGTGTGTGTATGTGTGTGTGTATGTGTAATTGTGTGTGTGTTGTGGGGTTGTGTTTTATGATGCAGAGGACAGGCAGCATAAATATTACTTGTGCTTAATCACAACCCGGCTGCAAAGCCGACTGAATTGATCCATTTCTTGGTAATATGTGCACACACTTAGATTGGAAAAACACAAACCTACACACACACACACACACACACACACAGCGAAAAATGCCAAGCAGGCAGTATGGTACTGATGTGCTGAGAACCAAGTTGTGTTTATTGTTTGTATATACAGTGTGTGTGTGTGAGTCTAATTTACCTATATTATTTTACTCTCCGCCTTTGCTGAGAAAAGTCTTGTTGAGAGTATTTGGGAGGGAGAGAGTTAGGGAGCAAGCCAGGGACGAGGGGAGGGACAAAGGACGGGAGAGATAGTAAGTGGCACTTGGAACAGCCTGAGTGGAAGAGATGACCCCCCCCATCCTTCGCTTCCATCTTACCCTATTGCCCCCCTCCCGTGGAGGCGATGCCAGCGTCTGGGTGATTGATTCACGCTCTGACGAGAGAGGGACGGCGTTCTGATCGGGCTTATGGACCCCCGGGTCATCCTCTTCCTTGGCTGTGAGGACGGGAGGAGGGAGAACAGGATGAGGAGGGAGGGTGGGTGGGGGGGAACTTCTCAGACATCTCCAGCAGCCCCAACTTCACAGTGCAAAAGTGTGAGCACAGCGAGAGGGGAAGGCAAGTGGCACTTCTCACCATGTCTGTCCTCATAGCCACCCAGCTGAAGATAGACACCAGCACTCCTTCCAGAAGGGTAAGGGGCCCTTTTTAGCATGCATGGCACGCTGTGGGGGAATGTCTGTGTTTATGGGTGAGTCTCCTGCTCCTGACAGAAAAGGCTGCTGGCTGCTTTTGAGAACAGCTGGACAGGCTTAAAGGGAGCGGCGGGTCCCGATGTCCCTTCTGAGGATCTTGATGGACAAACGCTTCTCATTTAATTTTCCTTTCATGTGCTGACTTCTAATGAATGGTTAGTGGAGAATGCTTAGCGTCTCATTGTTATTCTTTGTGATGTTTCGCCTTCTAATTTTGAGTGGGAGCCGGTCATTGTGGGGAAAAAGTTGGACAGAAGTGTGTGTGCGCTGTTGTGTGAGGTGTTTGATTTTTTTTAATGATTGCGTTCCATTCTTCGTTGGCATGTCCTGAATATAATCATTTTGTTTACTCTTTGTTTATGTGAAAATCTATCAGACGGCTTTGAGGTCAGCTAATTGCTTAGCTTTGACTAAATGCCGACTCTATGCCGGTCTCATGCTTGCATGCAAATAGGCTGGAAGGGAGATTGATGAAAAGCAGAAGTTCAGGATAACTTTAGTTGTCGTCAAGCAATTAAAGCGATTTAAAATGCAAAAACACACACAATCTGAGGAAAAATTATTGAAAGCCTGTTGTTATAAGAGTAAAGAGCTCCTCCAAATCCATCTCTTTTTACACTGAAATACACAAGGTACACAAATGATTTGACATTTGTCAGGGAATGAGTGGGTGCAGGCGATGCAGCTCTTGAGATGAATGAAGAGCTATAAGGAATATTAATAGCCAGAGGCACATTTTGTAGCACAAGAAAGAAACATGCAAACAATAACTGCATTAAGAAATGGAGGTGGGGAAGCAAAGATTGGTTTAGATTATGTCTGACCTTCTCATGTGGAAAGCTTCTTCATTTCATTCATTGCAACGCTTTTAGATTCGCGCACGATCTTTCTATTCACACACAAACACGTGCAACAGTGAATTTTTGGTGACATCCTCTCTTGTTCGGTTCCACCGCTCCCTATCTGCCTCCGTCTCTTCTTCATCATCTGCTGCTGCCACAGTCAACAACTGTAGTCTGCTGCTCCCCTCAAACATAGCCACAGTCTATTCTACCACATCAGCCAGCATTAAACTCCATTTCCTCAGTGACTTATCTGCTGCCATTTCAATTTGGGCTCACTACATAGCTTCTCTTCAGCTGTAATGTACTGGGAGATTCAGCACTTACTCTTTGTAGAAGATAATATGCCAGCTCTAACAGGCTACAGCTAGTTTCTGTCCTGGAAAGCAGTTACCAAAGTTGAATTTTACACAGGGCTCAGAGAAAATTGAGTTTAGAGCAAGGTAGAAATAAGCACTTCCTAGACTCTTTCCCAAGATGTGAATTTATAAATAGATTTTCAAAGTACAGTAATGCGTAAAGTGTTTAATCTAATGTTTTTATGCTGCTTGTATTTCTGTACATACTGTCAGGTAACTATGATCTGAACTGAATTCAGCTCTTATGTTTGGGGTGTGGGCCACAATTTGAGCCTTTTTTTAATACCTTTACATTTTGCTGCATTAGCACCATTATCATATTTGGAATTAGCTATTAACGGTTCTTGTTTGAAGTCAACTCATGGAAACACAGAGCGCTACCATTGAAGTACTTCCATACTATATAAAACTAAAAATTCTGAATGGATAATGAATCTGAAAGTATGTGTATTGTCAGTGTGTGTGGGTCATGTTTGAGGAGTAAGATTTTGGATGTGTGTGTATATGAATGGAATTAAACTTTGCTCCACTTGCCAAAAAGTATTTCTTTGCTCCTCCAGATGACGTCATCAGTAGGATTTCAGTAGGACTAAGGCTGCAGTCTCCGTTGACCCATTTCTCCAGAACTCCTCCAGATGACGTCATCTCAGTATTTAAGCTGAGACTTTTTTAATATAGGGAAGTTTAAAACTATTCATGTACAGTACTTCACAGGCTAAAACCATAGAAATGAAACTAAAACTCCATGAAGATGCCTTTTAATTATCTTCATAAGCTGTGTGTCACAGCTGCTTCTAACAAATCAGTGAAATAAAGTACAATTACCAACTTTCTGTCCTTTTTAGGACACTCACATGTGGCCGTTAAACATCCCTCCACCCTCCTGTGGAGGCACAGAATCGCTCACCGATTGAAAACCTCAGATGTGGAGGTATTACAAGGATTTACAGTGTGTAAATTCTGCCTAAAGACTAGTTCAGATAATTACACAATTTCAATGTTCACAGTTCAGATGAACTATATTTAATATTGTTTTTAATCAGTGTGATGGTAAAGTATTTACCGTCCAGTAATAGACTGTGTTGAGGACTGCGTTAAGATAAAATATGTGGCCAGTCCACAGCAGAGTGGGGCATGTAATCCGACACAGGCAGCAGGATGATAAAGAAACTTGTTGCCGCTGTTGGCTCAGCTGAGCAGCAAGGGAAATCATTAGTGCCCAGCTAAAACCAAATGGAAAATTGTGCAAAAATGTGATTATGGCCGTAGCTAAATCCATTCTGTTATATGTATTTTGAGAGGTGCAGTCATTTCCTTATTTAGCTAAGTGACGTTCAGAGGAAATTAGATATTACGGCACTCCCACTAGACATCAGTTGATTGATCTCTTTGCTCTTTCATTCAATTAATTTGTCTGTTTGTTTCGGTGTGTTGCATGCTGATGGAAACAAATGAGCCTGTGGGGGCACTTCAGTGTGTGCATCATATGTGCGTTACATCATTTATCACATAATGAAATATGTACAAACACAGTGACACCGATGTGTCGTTGAAGTTATTCTCACCGCTTGGGTCTCTTGAAAAGATTTGTAAATTGTACTCCAGAAACTTGGCAGGGGAGGAATTTTCCAGCATGACAATGATCCCACCTGACACACGGTGGTGGGATTTCAGCTGCAGACTGCCTCAAAGTATTCCAGCTGTCTGTGGAGTATGTGATCACTAGTATTTTGGCATTATTTCCTTTAACCAACTAGGGAAAAGCACCGTAACTTTCTGTCTGCCCTTTAGATGATACATTTATGCATTTTCAGTGTAGATATTTTTTTCCATCTCGATATCTGACATCATCCATTACCACAGGGCATCTCTTTTCTGTTACTTGCTATTCACCTTCCTGCTATATGACTTTCCCACCAACCTTCCCCACCCGCTCCGACAGCTGATCCTAATTTCCTAAACATACCACCCAACAGGAATGGAAGTAATAAATTACATGTATTGTTTTTGTAACAAAATAGAATCATTGTCTGTGGTTATATTTTTGGCATACTTTTTAAAACTGTAATTTTACTTTAACTTGGTTATGCCAATTCAATATTGTACCTTACAATTTAAATCTGGCCCATCACAGACTAAAAAAAGCATCCATGAACTTTGCCCTAGGAAATAATCTACTTTGCAAAGACATCAGGTCAGGTGCTGCTGCTAGTTGTCATGTCAGTCAATCAGGAGGAAATGTCATAGATAAAATACCACAGAGCTGGAGTAAAAAGAATGAAATGCTGATCAAATTAATCTGGATCCTAATCATGTCCAGTTGAAGTTGAACATGGAAGGTGGCAGCTTCATTATTTAGTGTCACTGTAAGCTTTTTGTCCAGAAATGTAGAGACAAAAACTGTGCAGCCAACCTGTGCAAACCTGAGTGGTGCGGTATAGGAATATAACTAACGGCTTTCACCATTTTAATATGTTACTGTATGTTGATTTGTTAAAGGAGCCATAGACACTGTTCTATTATTATCTGAATATGACATAGTACAAAAATTTTTCATTGTTTTATTCCTTTTTAAAATAATAAAAATAAACTTAGTGTTTATTTCTTGTTTTAATTCTTTAAAGCACGTTTCTCTATAAAGGTTATCTAAACTTAAAAATGTTATTTCCAAGCTCCTGCCCTGCCTGCATTATCTAGGAAATAATGGAAAGGACAAAAACAAGCTATAGTCAAAGTGCATATTAAATATTTTATTGGAGTCGATTCCTGCACACTTTATTTTATTTTCCTACCTACTTTTTTGTGTATATTTTACTTTTACTCAAGTACAATAATTCACCCTTTGCCTTCGCCAGTCAGTCAACACCACTTCCTTACTAGATTGCGTGATAGTATGTTCCTCCTTCAAGTTGTTCATGCTGTGGAATCACGTTGTTTCTACCTACCTGCTTGTCGGTGGGTCCGCAATTTCTTTCTCCATAAACCAGCTGTTGTAGTACGATAAGGCTAATTTGGACGCATCTATTGGAGGGGCTTTAATTCTGCACGTGAAAAACACCATAAAGGGTTTGCAAGAACACAGGAGAGCTGGAAAAAAACAAATGCTGCAGAGGTGACATTAGCTTGGCTGATGAAGATTCTTGGCACTGCAGATTTTGTGGCTCTGACCCCTTGCATGAGTTTGCAGGACACCTTATAATTCAACACACAGAAACACAGCTTGAGCAGACTAACAACGCTCCCACCTTCTTGGTTAGACGTAAAGCGGGCTCTCAGTCAGCTATCAGAGCCTTAGCTGTAGTTGTGCTCTCAGCTGATGCCCTGCACTCACGATGCAGGCTTGCAATGATTCCTTTGATTGGGCTCCCACTGTAACACCCTGTGTGTTTCTCCCCACCAGCTACACACCCCGGCCAAAAGGTGCCTGCTTTGGTTTCCAGACTTCTGCCTGTCTTACATCGAGCCCCAAACCGGCCTCCTGATGTCATTAAAATGCCTACTGTATGTTATGTGCTTGCAATATATTAGTTTTAATGTCCCACATTACTTCTAAAATAAGTTTCAACTGCAACAGCAACATCAGCTACCTGCAGTTCTCTCACGTATGGTCCAGCTATCATCATCATTATAGCTGTTATTACATGCCTCTCCATATTTTTACCACCTGTAATGCAGAGCTCAGCTGCAGAGATGCTTTTGAAAGAGGCAAAAGGCGTAGCTCCAGTCAGTTGCTGTATCTGTGAGGTGGTGATAGGGGAGTCAAGCTGAGCCCAGGCTCCCCAGCATGGTCCAGAGGGGAACGTTAAAGCAGTCAGAATGTTCACAATGCTGTAGCTCCTCAACAAGGTGAGGGAGATTAGAAGACATCTATCAGAGAGGCTGGGGTGGATGTTGAGTGGATGATTTCCCAGGGTGTGCAAAACCAGGAAAGGCATTTATGAACTAGAGAAAATGATGACAGGGACCAGAGCAAGTCACTGTGGAGCACGAGTCCAGATGTTCAGTCCACAATATACATTTCTGCTAAAACTCAAATGAAAAAGTGTGCAAAAAAAAGAAAGTTGATTTAAATAAAGAGAAAGAAACGGAGCTAACTTTAATTACAGTAGGTAAAGCGAGATATGTCCTTGTTTTTGAATGAATGTTCAAACCTTTGAAATCAACATTCTGTATTCCAGATGCATATCCTATTATAGAGCTTACATTCATAATTCAAGCCATGAATCAGTGAGCCTCCAGCAGTTCTTTCAGAACATGAGATGACTCACCATTTGTAAGAACAAAATTAATTTAAACTTTTTGTTCACTGTCGAAATAATATTTTCATTTCTGCTGTGGTAGTCCGGCTTTGTTGCTCTTTGCAGACAATTATCAAATGAACTTCATTTCACTAAATGGCTGATGCTAAACAGTGGTATTCAACAGTGTGTGTGTGTGTGTGTGTGTGTGCGTATGCGGGCGGAGGGTGGCTGAGCTCCTGCTTTGAAGTTGTACCCTGTGAAGATGACCTATTTCCCAGAAATACAGCTCGGGCCCCAGCGGACTGATAGTTCGAGCTGTCACAGTGAGAGGCTGAGGGGTGTTTCCCTGTGGCATTCATGACTAGGATGGCGCAGATTTGAACACTTTGACTGGAGAACCTTTCCCCTCACTGCACCGTACATAAGCCAATATTCTGCATTAACGGTGAGCTGCATTGCTGCGGCCTCTGTGAGCTTTTAAAGCATGAAATCACGTGTAATGTAGTGTAAGAGCTGAATGACACTTGTGGATGTGGACTGGCTGAAAGTATATGATAAAGGGAGGGGGAACTGCATAAATTACAGTGTGAAATAATCATTTCTGTCAGATGGGATTTGAAGAAAATATCTGCGTCTTGGAGATTTTGCAGGAGTGAAGTGAGGAGTTTGTGAATAAAATCACATTAAGACACACACTTTTAATTTTTGTATGAAACCTTTTGCTGCATGTGAGTGTATTTTTATTTTTATGAAAATGAAAAGAATACAGAGACTCCACTTAAGCAGCACATGATGCGCAGGAGGAGAACAGTAATTTGGCGTCTTCAGGTGCAGGGGACCGGCTCGGATCTGTGTGGTCAGACTGTCCTAATGCGCAGCGCCACAGAGAGGCACTCGAGCTCCGTCCTGGGACTCCATGCAGTCATTTAGGAGACATTCCTATTACTGATGAAATCATAAATCAGAGGGACTTGTTAACCTGAGTCTGTAGGTGCACGTAGATGCTTCGTGCGTAAAACACACACACACACACACACACACACAGGTTCTGTATGACAGCAGCTACAGTGAAGCTGCTTCTCTCAGTACCGGCCACTTCTCATGCAGCGCGCGTCTGCCGGGTGCACCGCCAGGCTCTCTGTGTCCTCCGGTGTCCACACGCTGGGGACAGTCCACCGGAGACAGTCTGGAAGTGTCCAAACACTGTCCTGTGCTATTCTGCGTTGCGGACAACACAGCGGGGATCGAATATCTGACGGGAAACTTGGCGCATCCGCCTGTTTTGTCGCCGTGAAGAGGCACCAGGAAACTGAAGAGGGGCAGAGGACGTGTGGCGAATACAAAGGCGAGCAACTCTTGACACCTTCAGCCCAGCGGTCCCGGACAAAGCCGGGACGAAGCCGGGAGGACAGCGAAGGGTTCGGTCCAACACTCCGGGCTGGAGGCTTCCACTGTCGAGCCAAGTGTCTCCTCCTTATCTCTTGGCTCCATCCCGGAGGCGAGATCCGGCTCCCCGACGTCGGTCCTCGCACAGAAAGCGCACGGACAAACCAGCAGATCTTCCCTCCCCTCCCCGAACCCGAATCAGGCCAGATTCTCTTCGTGGTTCTGACATGCTGTAAGTTGTTTTTATCTGGACTGGACTCGTACTATGGCTTCGCTGTATCAGAGATTCACCGGGAAGATCAACACGACCAATTCCTTCCCGTATCCACCTGAGGCCAGCCGCCTCCTCGGTGGCCAGGTTGCAGACGAGGACCACGCAGCCAAGACCCCTCAGCCCGCCGTCGACGGCAGCAGACCTCACGTCCAGTGCCGCAAAAAATGCTCCCGGGAGGATAAAGATGTAAGACAGCTGAGCTTTATTTTGCCAAGATACCCCCCAGTTATGTCAAATCTGCAGACGTGTGGTTTCAATAATTCCCATAGAAATATACAGAAATTGATGTCTGTGCTCACACAGTCACAGGCCTGCATCAGGGCAGTTAAAGCTCTCATTAGTTTCACTTTTGCTGACAGTCCAACAAAGTTTTATTATATTTTTTTGTATATTTTGTGGCAGCTGCACACAACAGAAGGGTCATAAACACTGGAGTGGTCATTTGTTGTGGTCAGATATTAATTCTTTGGCACATGTCTGGTTGATGGTGGTGTAAAAATGATCAGTCTGCTGTAGATTTTGTGTGTCTGTCTCAGTCTTTGTGTCCATGCAGCGCTGTCCTTTAGGGCGGAAGGAGCATCACGTGTGTGTTCTGCTTACTGACAGTGGCAAATACATGGTTGGAGTGTGTGGTGCACGACTCTCCGGTTCGTGTAGGGATGCTCTATGCAATTTGGTCAAAAGCTGAAGAAACCTTTGGATACTTGCTCATTTCTTTGAGACCAAACTCCAGCTTCTGAAAACTTTGTTCCCTTATGAACAGAAATAATATGCAGTCTGGGCTTTGTAGCACTACGTCCAAATGACAGTGAGGAGCTCAGCCGTTAAAGACACACGCTCTGGCTTATTTGGCTGTACTTGGCTTTTTGGCTTTGTGTCTTTCTGTGCATCATAAAAATATTTATCTGCATGTAGCTAAGACATGAAACCAAAAATACTCTTCACGTGAGTCACACATGAAGAGTATCAGATATCAGGTATTTCTGAGCCAATAAGAAATGATTTTGCTTTTGTGATTGATTCACTTCAAAGCTTGTCTCCGTCAAGGCCTAATGAAGCCGTATGTTCATACAAGTGTTTGCTGTTAGCTGATGACACCAGTTCAGGCCTGCAGCAAACACAGTCGTACATCACCGGCCTTTTATCTCTAAATAGCTGCCAACACTGGGACGTTCCTCTGCATTATTGATGTCTGTCACATTGAGAATCAAGTGATAAGGTTGGCAACAGGCTGAACAATTGGACTGTCTACAACACCATCGGCGCCTCGTGTTTATTTCCTTCAAATGCTCCTGGGTTCACTCTATGAGGTACTTCATTGCTGGAAAAATCATGATTTGCTCTAACAATTAAACCTCGGAATAGTATTTTAGGAGAGTGACCAAAAGCTGTTATTGCACTGCTGGATTTCCAACATATTTATTGGGCTTTAACTGTTAACCTCAAGGTCACCTTTATTTCTGATGTCCCCCCGAGTCATGCTGGACCATGAAATTGCCTTTTGCCTCAGGAGATGGGGAGAACATTTCAAGTAGTGCTATTTCCAACCTGTCCCCCCCTCAGAAAAAGTTTGTACAAGTAATTGTGTGCATTTATTTTGCAGAGGAAAAGGGCAAAAATTGATATGGAAATGGCATCAATTTATTTTTATTTATCTGGCTTTTTACTTGCATGGATATGCAGCTTGTTTCTAAAATCCCCCACTTCCAGACGCAGGTTGGGCTGCTTGGGGCAGCATTTCATTTAAAGCTGGTTTAAAAAGCAGAAAGAATTAGATTTTTTCCTGTAAACAACTGTTTAATTTGTTTACTGCACTGTTGTTCTGAGCTCCTGAGCTCACAAAATGCAGGCACTGCATTTGTGTGTGTGTGTGTGTGTCGTGGGATTGATTAATTGTTGCCTTGCTCTGTGTGTAAGCATCAGACTTTTGTGGTAAAGTTTGAGTCACAGAGGGAGATATCAGCAGCAGTTCTTCCTCCTCCTCCCTCCCATTTACTGCAAATAGAAACCCATTAAAGTCCTTAATTATTTGTTGTTGTATGTAAAGGTGAAATACAGTGACATTTTACCTTCACACTGGTGCCCAGGGACCTGGTCAGTATTGACTTTTCCTTTATGGACAGAGAATAGTAGATAAATGTAGACATTTCGACGTGATAATGTAAGATAAGCAGACTCCGCAGGCGCCACTTCCTCTACAAATGTATAGAGAGTAATTAATGCACAATGGACAAGATTCGCTAAGCTCTTAAAGAAATAGCCTGACTTCATTTTGCAATGTTGTTTTTAACTTAGCATATAACACTACACAACAAAATATGTTTTTACAAAACAAGTCAAACCAGTAAATATTAAAAAAATGTGAGCAGCACTGTTCACGTCTTAAAGTATTTTACAACGTTTGCTTTTCGTTTTGCTTTTTTCTTGATTTTAATATAGACAGGACAAAACTTTAGAGAGAGTTTCTTATAATAAAGTCACAGATTTAATAGGAAATGTAGGTCATTCTTTTCTGCCTTTTCTCATCCATTGACAGACAGCAATAATAAGTTTTATAATGCCTCTAAATTGTGTTTTCTGAGACTCCTTGTTTATCAATCAAACGCCCTTCATTTCAAAGTGATGCTCCATTGTTGAGGGGTATTTTTGGAGCCTTGTATTTTTAGAATATGATCATGTAAGCGCTTCTTTGCTAAAGAAGAGCTTCTTGATTTATTCGCTGTCAATTTTCTAAATGAGTTCGACATGTTGCATAATAAGGCAAATTACACATTTCCTCCTAAAGGTTTTAAAAGCTACTGCACTTTATGCTACTTTTATGTTTATCACAATAAAGATTCCTTTATCTATTTGTGTAATATTTCATGATGTATTCAATCCATATAACGTAAATAGTCACATTTATTTTAATATGCATGCATAACCATTTTACTGATGATAGATAAAACTTGATAAAACTGCTTATTTTGATTTTATGACAATCAATGTTTCCAAATAAGCACCAGTCACAAGCATTAAGCAGTATTTCCCACAGGGCTACTGTAGCGGCATTCTCTGCTATATTACATTAGTTATTTTTCTCCTGCATCTGAAATCATTGTGAGTAGATCAATGTGTTCATTGTGTATATTTTATGTTTTTGAGACAGTCTTACCTTTTGTGTTGGGATGTGCCTATGCTGTACTGAGGCAAAAACTGTATTTTATCATTGATTAATTCCCTGTTCATATAATTTCGTTGTCCAGCTTTGGATCACAGGGAATATGAGTTCAGTGGGAATGAATCATAAATCAATCTCTCGCTCTCGCTTTCTCTCTTGCTCACTCACGCACACTCTGCCTATACTTTCAAGGACCCTCACTGACATAATGCCACCCCTTACCCTTAACCTAATTCTAACCCAGACCCTAAAACCCAGTCTTGACTCTCAAAAGGACCTCAAAGTTGTGTGGACCAGCCAAAATATCCTCAACAACTATGGTATTGAAACACAATTTGTGCACAGAAGGCTATAAAGACACACACACATTGACACACACTCACACTCCCTGTCCTCGTGTGCACTTAAGTGTGTCTTCTACTTAGAGATACTCCAGATCTGAGTAAGACAGTTTGGCCCGGTTCCCAAGTCTTAGTTTAGCTCTGTGTCTCCTTTGGGGTCCGGAGCTCAGATAAATCAGCCAGACAGAGCTCAACAAGAACATCCAGATAAAAGAAAGAGAGCAGCGAGATGTGATAGGCTGTCCTCAATATCTCTGTAGTCGGGTTCAGTGTAGGCTTTAGATGATGACGGTTTACTTAAGGCTGCCTCTGGTTTCCTGCTGTGCCGCACTCATTCGACATGATGATGTGTCCCGACGACCCCAACTTAAAACACCTTTGTGTGTGTAGCTTTAAGATGACAGGACGTGAGGAGGAGGAGGGAACAAAAATGACATGCAACATTGGACCTTACAGTCAATCCACTGTCATAACAGGGACATAACATAAGCGAGGTGCTGTGGTCACATGTTACCTGTTGTGTTTTATCAGATGATTTTAATTATGAGAAGAGAAAATAACCACGAATGGTAAACAGATAAACCAATTGGTCTGAATCCACCTCACAGTGTAAGAATGAGGTATGTTCCCTCAAAACTTGGCTTTGTTTTCGGTCTCCTGAAGGGGATATTTGGCTCTTTGGCTGCTAAAGGCAATGCTGTGTTTTGTTCACCACATTTGTTCTTCATGAGTGTTTGTAGACCATTTTATAATAATGCTGTGCAGGTAGTGTACAGCTGCCTGTTATGACTGAAAATGGTGTAAGATGAGAGAGATCGAGCGAGCGAGAGAGAGACAGAGAGCGAAGCAAAGCATAATGTGTGTGGACCATAAAATCAAAACAATGAGCTGAAAGATGGTGAAAAGCTTCATAAAGCAAGGGAACTGCAAAGTCTGGATATAATCTCCAGGGTTTACTGCTACGATCAACCTCTTTTTATGTAACATAACGCATTAATTTGATCCACTGTTAATGAAAACATATCGACTGGAGAAGCGTTACGGTCTTGCTTGGATCATTAAGCAAAGTCTTAAGACATAACATTCAGGCTAACATGCTAATGTAGTTTTTATTAAAAGCACTTTTGCAAGTGTTCATATTTAAAGACTAAATATGAATATTTACATCTATTTAGAGATTGATAACTTTGGTTGCGTTGAACAAAGTAACATACACATGAATGCAGGCCAACAGTAAAACAGTAGTTAGTGGAAACACAAGGCAAACATGCTGTCAGCCAGTGCAGCTCCTCCCCTCAGGACAGCACAGCATCCTCAGGACCTCTTGCTCAGCGTTGCCATGGTTGCAAAGGTGGAAAGGGTGAGGTAGTAAGGTCTGGGAACACTCACTCACACACTTACTTACACACACACACACACACACACACACACACAAAGCCGCACAGCTTGCTGGTGGCTCTTACAGCCATCTGGAGATGACGCAGCTCTCTCATTGCACACTGAGCATCCTCTGCTTGTCTCTTGCAACACGCACCATCCAACGTAATGAGTCGGACCCCCACCTGCACACCCCCCTGCATTCTGAAAACAGCCCTGGTGGATATACGTAAACCCCTGCTCCTGTTTCAGTGTCTGGGTCACTGCTGAAAGACTTTTCACTATCGATCAGTTTTTTTTTTCTTTATGTTTTGCTTTGTTTTGTCTTTTGCTTGTGTGTTCCCAGAGGGCATCTCAACAAGTCATCCATCCCCCACCCAGCACCACAGCGCTCTGCTGACATGTCATCGATCATCCCTCGCCACTTCGCTCTCCCCACCACCACTTCCACAGACCTGTCAGCAGCACGTCAGCAGGCCGCTCTGCCTCCGCTGCCCTGCTGTGAGACTGTCCCTCTCCCTCCTGATGATTTACTGTATTATTACACAAGGTGACAGTGGATATTAGTCAGTGCTTAAATACAGAGAAGGCTGAGATGAGGAGCCTGTCAAATGGTTGATGCCGAGCTCCAGTGTCTCTAGATGTTTTCGCTGTGAAGATTATATGAACTAACAAACACATCGTCAGCTGTCATTAAGCCCTCTGTGCAGGCATATCACAGACGTTTCCAAATAACACCATCTTCCATCTGTGTGGTCGAAATTGGATATCCATAAACTAAAACAAATATCATTCCCTTTACTAGCCTTCATTTTTGATCTTCCGCTTCTTGATGTCAGTCATATCCCCGGCCTGCTTTACACTGGAGATTAGCTCACTCCACAGATGTAACTAGACTGTAGTTCTGCTTTTAAGACCTTTATGAGTGTGTTGCTAAATATAACCATCTTTTAACACAGCTCGTTCTCTCTTTTGCTTTACTCCATGTGTTCACATCTCTGTATTTTTATTTTTTTGATAACTTCAAGCAATCTTTTCTGTGTTTTTCTTTTGAGAATAAGCTTTATTAGTTGTCTGGCTCGTAATCAGCAGTTCAGCTGCTTTAAAGAGTCAAGGAAAGAGCAAGCATTAGTTTACCTCCCTGTCTGTCTTTTTATTTGTTAGACATTTTTATTTCAATAGTGTTTTAAATGCCCAACGTGCTGTAGTTTTAAATAGTTCTTCCATGCATTGTAACTGCTTTGCCACTAGAGACTGTTGTGTTGCAGTGAATACAACATCTCTACGCTGTACATGCAGTAGGTGACACAAGGTTTCGGTTGTGGTGAACGCAGGCTCCGACACACAATTTGCATCTGTGATTACAACCAACCAGCTGGCACAGCTGAGTGTGTCTCCTGCAGATCCAAGAGGAGCATAATGTCACCCCTCATTAGAATTGGAAAGGTTATACATTCATCTAACAAAATCAGCCACATTGAGGAATTGCTCTGACCTGTGGACCCAAAGACAAAGAATCATCGGTGGCATTGCTTAATTGCTGCATTTAAATCCAGTAAAGGAAAAGTTCAACGTATCGCTCTTCTCGCGTGTGCATGTGTGCGTGTATTCTCTTGAGGTGTCTTTGAGCAAGACACCGAATCTCCCCCTGTAGTCGTCACATTTGTTTTCCCAGGCAAAAATGAGCACACTCGGGATTAAATTATCAATAATGGAGACACAACCTTAAAGCAAGTGAAGGAAATTTCTCTTACAGCGTATGTGTCAGCTAGAGTTAGAGCTGAAAAACAGAGCTGCCATTTCTCCCGAGCCCTCACAGTGGTTTTGTGGGCTCAGACCAGGCAGCAGTAATGTGTTGTGTCACATGGGCAGATTCTTCTATCGACCCAGCCATGATACAGCAGCGACACACCCCTGGGAGACACATGCATGCAGGCAAACACGCTCTCAGGCAATTTAACTGGTGTACGGAAACGGTCACACACAGAATTTAAAAAGAAAGGCAATGCTGCAAAGTCATTAGGGTCATATTACAGTGTGGTACTGTAAAACCTGAAGGCAGGTAGTTTCAGAAGCAACTGGTTTGGATTTGTGCAGTTGTTGCAACAGCGTTTTCAAAGTAATGACTAGTGTACAAGGTTACAAGTGAACTTTTAGGAATAATAATACAGTTACTTCCTCTAAAAACAATTTATGATGTTACTTTTGCTGTCACCACGTCAAAGATTGATTTGAAATCTGACAGCACAACAATGTAAAGCTTGTGAAGATTTACCCCAACAAACATGGGCCATTGGCAGCCGTGGAGAATGGCTGTAGTAATTGTCAACAGCAGCTAACAAAGCTTCCGGCTGATTGCATTTCCAATATGGCTCTTTATTGGTCTTTCAAATTCTAGACTTAGTTACTTTGGACAGTGACTAATAAGTAAAGGGGTAATATTAATTTTTGGCCAGTAACGAGCAGTGAGTAATTTTTTAAATTTATTAAAAAATTGTGTCTGCATATGAGAGTTATACTGATTGTCTCATTGTCTTGGCCACAAAGGGAATACTATTCGATTAAACACACCCTGAATGATTTAACGGTCCATATTGCAGTAAGTCACTAAGTAAATCTTTAAATTTATGCATAACACCATATCTACTGGATACTAAATACTCATCTATTTCCACATGCAACACTTTGACTTCCTACTTTCAGTTACACCAGTAATGACTGAATCCACATGCAAGGTCTTGATGGAGGCTTCTATACTTGTAGCTAAGGTTTGTTGGTATCGGTTCACTCACAAAATTATGCCAGGGCTAAGCGTGCCCTCGCCTGCCCCTAGGCAGGTTTTGTCTTCTGATGAATAACACATGAGATAGGTTTACATGTTGTGTCCTAGCCAGGCCTCTTATATGCATTCTAGTCTTACGAGGAGCAACAGAGAGAGATTCGTTTTGTCCCTCCAGCCATGAAGGTGGGTAACTTGTAGCTGTCTGCTTCTTCTGGAAAGTGGCCGGTTGCATTCACAAGTTGTTTGCTGGTTTGCTGCATCTTGGCTCTGGATTAGAGGTTTGCTATGTGTGTGTGTGTGTGTGTGTGTGTGTGTGTGTGTGTGTGTGTGTGCTAACCTGCCAATTTACCTGCTGTGTACAGGCATGTGCAGGTCATCAACACTTTGGAGAGTATTTCTGTCAGACATATTCTGCATTGTCAAGCTTTCACTGCATCACCGTCCCCAGTCAATTTCTCTCCTGGTTCTCTGAGCCAGGAGTCAGGAGTCTGAATGAGATCCACAGCTTTGGGACCGAGGAAGGAGATTGCTTTTCCCTGAGCTGGGAGTGGAGCGCTGACTTCTGTGATGATGTTCGGTATGGAGCTCACATGGAGCAGAACAGTGATGGCGGAGATAATGATTGTTTGGTGTAGCGGAGGTGGAGAGAACGGGGAGTGCTATTGAGTGATTCACTACTCTGAAGCTTGGCAGCCTGTCAAATCATACCCCACCAAAGACAGGAAAGCCGAACCGCAATGATTGATGCTGCTCCCCTCGCCCGATTGGCTGTTGTGTCATGGGAATACAGTGACTTTGTTGCTGTGTTTATGAAGAAATTGCGATGGACTGACTTTAGACTTTACACGTTGACACAAACACACATTCTTGATCAACATGTAAAAAACAGCTGTTTTTTTTCTGTCTCTCTGTTGGACATTTCTAGACCCTGATGTCTTATTGTTAAGTACACCTCAAAGAGTTTACCTGGTTTGGTGGGGATGCAGCTCTGGAAATGCATCAACGATTGGTTGATGTTTTGATTTCTGCATAAAATAACATAGAAAGAGAGAGGATGCAAGTTTTAAGGTAAATTAATTGTGGTTTAGGTGACGATTTTTCAGGTCAGTGGAGGGCGTGACATGAAATCAAATCACCACATGAAGAATTTACAGCTAACGTGCTAGCATTTGCATTTTTACACATCTATCCGATTCATGTTTCTAGACAGCTTGATTTTTATTCTCCTTTTTTATTCTTTAGCCGCTGAATTCTTCACCAGCTTCACCTGCTCCTGGCTACCCTTGCTTCTCTGTCACTTTGTGCTGAGCAAATAACCCACATTGGGTTTCAGTGTCCTTTTACTGCGGATAAGTGAATCTGAACCGAAGTAAAGCTAAGGCTTGTAAAATAAGAGGAACTGCAAAGTCAGTTGAGACTTTCCTGTTGGACATAGTGAGTATCGCGTTTCAAATTGGGATGTTTTTTGACAAGATGAGGTCACTTAAAGAAATGGCATTTGTGGTGAGACCATTATGAAAGGCCTGGATGCTGAATATTTTAGTTTTGTGCTCATGTTTAAAAATTAAAAAGCAACAGTCCAACATTCTTGCAAAGGCTTGTGGGCACAGATAGTATGTGCACTTAGTGACACCTGACAGGTGTTCTCTCCAATGGGCCGTGCCCTTCGTCCATTTGACTTCCTGAAGAGTTGGAGAAATTCTAGTCTGCAGCTGTATGAGCAGCACTTTTATCACTCAAAAGTTGGTGTTGTGGGTAAATTGCTCCTGGGTGAAAAGAAGAGATGAGACAGGATAAACAACCCTGGATAAAAAGGGCTATAAAGTGGCCCAGCTCTGTGTGTGGTGTGTAATGCTGATCCGTGCTGAACAGCAAGATGCAGCTAATGGCCCAGGTAAGTGGTTCAGTGCTGATTGTTGTGAACGGGCCAAGTGCTTGGACTTCATCCCTCCTCACCGTCCTCTGGGTTTTGCGTTTCAGCGATTAGTGTGGCCGTCGTCAGTTGTTGAAACCGTGTTCTGTCTGATCTTTTTCCCTCGCCGATCTAAGATGACCTTCTCCGACGTGACTACAGTGGTGTTGGGTTCTCGTTGGCACTCTGGGGTCTCCTCATTGATGTGGCCTTTACTTGGGAAAACAGCGAGGCGTTTCATTCGGATCAAGTCCGTGCCAAGATCCACAGTGCAACGCACACACCGCACACCCACATGGGCACTGGCGTAATGTGTGGAAGTTAGCGTGGAGATGCTGACTATGGGAATATTCTCACCGCAAGCTGAGGTGTGTCTCGCTTTTGACCAGGTCATTATTCACTGTCTCCGTCTGCGTCCACATCACTCTTCGCTCTCTCCGTCATATGCAGCTGCTTCGTCACAATGAAAACACGCAAGTTGTCCCGTGTGGAGAGACTGTGGAAGGTGGGTGTGTTAAATCTTTTCAGTGACACATGTAACTTGTGTTTGCATTAGTTTAACGTTTGCCATATGAGACACTTTAGCATCTTCCTTCTAGCAATAATCATGCTTTTTATCAGTCTGTTATTGAGCACTTGAAGGACATCTTCAAAGGAACTTACAAGCTGTTTTTATGCTTGAGGAAGTGTCAGTGCCATTAATTTATTTTTTTATCTTTCAAACACGCTGAGGATATAATGAGCACTTCAGATGACAGCGCACTTTGTAAATTGTTAGAATTTGTTGAAAATTCATAGACACATCTAAAAACCTGTCAGCTGGTAAATTTAGACAGCGGGTTTCTCTGTGGAGACACGCTGATAGGCAACTTGTTATTATAAATATGCATTCAGTCGCACTACATAACAGTTTATACAAAGTTTGATGAAGTGAAATACATTTTTGCTTGATTCAGTTTTATACTTACCTTGTTTTACTGCATCTGTCTTTAAAGAATATTTACCATATTTTAATTCAGAAGGGCTTATTTTACTTTTGTAGTGAGATGTAAAAAAAGTAGAATCAGATACACAGGATACAACACAGAAATACTTTAATGCACTTTCCATAGAGGCATTAATTGTGGTTAAGCAAAGGCTGCACCGTAATGCATTGAGTGCTTCCTCGCTTCTATCATGCATTATCAGCTTTTTTTTCCGCTAAGATACATATTTAATATATGACCTGCTAGACAAAGATAGACCTTAACAGCAGAAGCATTTAGTATGAAGCAACTGTCGATGGGACATGGTAATTAGAATTATTGATGTTTCTAATAAAAACAAGGTCTTCTCACATATTCCCTCAAACCTTAAAGCATCACATTCTTATTTGTTTCACATATAATTTAACAGACTTTAATATGCTGCAAGTGAAGCTTTTTTAACCTTTATAGGATTAATCATATTTCACCTCGTTTAATTTGTTCTAAAGGCACAGTGGATTTACCATGCGACCCGCATGAGACCAGTCGGGACCTTTCGTACAATTCATCACTCTCTCCGTGTCTCTCTTCCTTTTCTATAACAATAATAATTAATACCACCTTCTTTAAAAAAAGGAAATAAACTCATGCTAAACGATGCTGTGCTTTCATTGTGCAAATTCCCTCCATGTTGCTAGTTCTCTGAAGGATGAAAATCTCAGTGTGAAGACCCATCTCAGTTTCATACATGCCAGCATGGAGTAAGACGTGTCCACACATTGTGTATTCTGACCAGAGTGTCTCAGCTTCTTTCTGTGGTGGTATACTGGAACATCAGGAAAAAAAACACCTTCACAAAGACCTCAGAGCTAGAGACCGGTTCATACAGGTGTCAGTCACTCCAGAACATCCATAAGGCCATAACACCTCCTGACTGTAGTCACTGAACTCACCATTTGCGCTCTCGCCAACCTTCTTGTAGGTTGATATAGAAAAAGATCCTTGAGACATTGGTGACATGCAGGTTCACTCTCGTTTGATCATAGTATTATTATTATGAACAATAACCCCGTGAAACCTGACTCCCTGATAGGGACGGGACCAGAGGAGTGGCCGGGGGAGGGGTGGCACCAGGGGGTAAGCGAAGGTGGCAGAAGGTGGGAGCTAACTTTAGGAGAACTAAATCTGAGGTTACTTTATATATTTTGTCACATTTGACTGATGTAGTATCAGATTATCCTTCTCAACTGTTAATTATAATTTGTTAATACAATACATTTAATACTGTAATTGGTCCTTTTTTAAACTAAATAAAAAATTTCTAAATGTGCCACCATAGATTGAGGGTTTGCCCAAGTCTAGACACCCTAAAAGAAAAATTCCCTGACCCAACATGACCCATCGTGAGCCATTTCTGACCAGTGCATTTGTGCATCGGCCGGCTAAGCGTTTAGCCTTAGTAGTTTATTAACGCCATAAAGATAACAATTTCCTTAGTGTTGGTAGACACACTTTGGAGCCCAGCGGGGCAAGATGTTTCACTTGATGCTATCAGCTTCACACAGAGAGCAGGAGGCAACAGTGAGACACTGTCTGGCTTTGATAGACTCAGGCTACAGCTTAGCAGCTGATTTAGCCGGGCGTCCCGGGGTTTTGTCCTTGTGGCTGCCTTGAGATGCTTGAAATATGCATTCGCTCTGACACAATATGAGTTTGACACGAGTGTTTCAAAGCTGCATCTAAATCCCCTGAGAGACCAGGCTCTGGCAGCTGACTGTGTACAAGCTGTCACCATATTTTCACATTTTCTGTGTGTCATGAATACTACTGTTACTATCTCTATCTGCTGCTACTCCTGTAGTTTCTACTTCTAATAATAATACTGTACGAGAAAGTATTTACAGTTTTACAGTTGTTCCCGGGGGAAGGACGTGGCACACTGTCTCCCACTTCGGTCCTCACTTCTACTGAATAAATTGTCATATTTGTGTTTCCCGGATGATTTTCTCCGTCTTAAATTTAGTAAACCCTGACTTTTCCTTCTGTTAATCACCTGGTTCTAATTAACAAATGCCAGAAACCTTAAACAAAAGTGATGATTATAAGGAAATATGTTCAGCTCACAGTCTGCATGGCTGTAGACTGTTTTGAACTTATTTTGATGGTCAAATTAAAAGGTTGTTTCTCACCGATAACAGAAAAGTGCTTGTGGAATCTAGACCAAGCACATAGTTTTCCTTTTGATTCTGTCTCTCTCCTATATCTCCTATTCAGCCTTACAACAGATGGTTGACAAGACATTTTGTTTGAAATCATGTGTTTTCATTATAATAGAACAAAGTCAAATTCATCTTCTATCATCAAACAAAATTGCTTTAACCACCACAGTTCTGAGGGAGGAGGGAGCCACTTCAGAGACAGAACTATCTGCGTTGCTAGATGCTTCTACAGGTGAATAAGAGGAAATCTGTTTTTTTCGTCGGCTGATAAGTTGATAAGGGTTGAATGAGAGTAATAACACTAGGGAGGCTCTGTGTTTATTCTAGGTGGGCAGCTTTCTGATTTTTAATCCCTTTTCTTTGTGCATATGTGTGGGAGAGCTAGATACAGGTTAGTGTGTATGCGTGTGTGTGTGTAAAATGCCTCATTTGGGTTTGAAGTACTAATAAAAGGAGAGACGGAGAATAATTAAACATAAACTAGATTGGAAAATTTTTGTCGGTTGGCGGGGGTCCTTGGAGACACAGAGTAGCCTGATGATGAAAATCTTTTCAAACCTGCAGTGAATTGAAAACTATTCATTCAGAAGATTGTAATTTGGTTTTAATCACTCCCCTTGGTATCTCGACTACTTCATTCTTAAGAAGAATAGAACAGGACTGATATATTAGTTACCCCATCCCTGCATGTGATTAATTATCCTTTCCTTTCAGCCCACTGAATCACATTTTTACACCTGTGACTTTTGTTTATTTGATGATTTGTAACTCCCTGATGTGAATATATTGCACATGTTGCTGCTGATTCCGTCTTTATCGGTCTAGTGGCTGCGCCTTACCTCCAACACATTTCTTCTTTCCAAACTTACCCACTTTAAACTTTTTTTCCTTTTCGTTTTTATGAGCCTCTTGTAAGTCATTAATGGCACACATAAAGTTCATGAGGCTCGTAAGTCTGCTTTTTATGAGGACTGGATCAGCAGATGGGTTAATGCTTTGTAAATGCATGCTGACTCACCCTGCGTGCGTCTTTTTGTATAAATGCCAGCTGTCCATGCGTTATACAGTAGTTAATGAACAACTTTATTGTTTCCTTGTTGACACTATTTTTTACTCCTGTTGTCTTTTATTATCTACATCGTATTCACTCTGCATCAGCTTCTGTTTACTCGGTTTCCTTTAGATCACAGTTGGGTGTTTTTGTGCTGCGGTCATTGAAAAACCTGCTGATGAAATAACACTCACTGGCGTCATGTATGTCCATGACAGCGAGCACTGCGGCAAATTAATTTTGCCGCCAAATCCAACAAAAGCTGGCTGGGTGCAGAAGCAACATGTAAAACACTTGTTTTACATGTTGTTTCTGCACCCAGCAGCCGCAAACAAGTGTTTTACATGTTGGTGTAAATTGGTGGCCCCTAACCCTGATCCTCAGGGACCCCTGCCCTGCTTGCTTTCCAACTACCCCTACTCTGCTTATTACCAGGATCAGGTGCGTTCAGTCATTTGTAAATTGGAAGACACCAATTTTCTTTGTCGTCCTTGATCCCTTAATCATTTAAGATGGTTTTTGACTGAACACACCTGATCCATAAGCAAAGAGCAGGGGTACGTAGGGACCAGGGTTGGGGAACCCTTAAAAAGGAAAAAAAACCTGCCAGTTACTTTCATGATTAAAGGCTTTTATTCTGACACTTTTCTGTTGGAGGTGTCACTCCTCTGATTCCTTTGACATATAATTGGTTACTCTTACAGCAAAGCACTCAGACTCTTTTAGTTCTGGTCTCTCTGCCTTGTCTGATCTGTCTGAACAGACTGCAGCATCCGGAAGATTCTTAGACCCACAGTGTTGCCTTGTTTGTCTTGTTTCAGAGCCCAACATTTAAAGAATGTATCCCTCAGAATAAAGAAAGGGTTAATGATTTAAATGTCCTGTCCTGTAAACTGGAACCACAGTGTGAGTCTCTGTTATCGGCAGACATACTGTAGTGCTCTTTGGTCACTGACAGACAATGATCTGTGTAGTTTTTTTTTTTTTATCTTTTTCAGTTTAAATGTATAAAAAAAGTATAAAAGATGTGTTGTATATTATAAAAAAAAGTAAAAAACAGGTTGCTCTGTGGCATGTTGTGCAGCAGAGTCTCGGGTTGAAAGTTATAAAGCGCAGGTAGCAGAGAGCTGTCAGCATTGTATTATTTAGAGTTTGCAGGAGCAAATAATTCAAAAATAATTTATATGGGTCACACAGCAACACAATAGAGTGTGGAGTATTGACGCCTGCAACTCATATATTCATAATCAAATCAATCTTCGAGCTGAAAACACATAAAATAAACCAGTTTTATGCCTTATTTTCCAGATATAATACAATTGTTTTCAGCAGTGGATATTCTGGGTTTTATGAAAACGTAACTCAAATAGTCTTTAACTGTGGACGTATTTTACTTATCAAATACCTCTTGCTCCTGTGCAGTCGCTCATGGTTCATTAATTACAGAGTTTGATTCCTTGCTTCCTTTCTCTAGGCAAGAAACTGCATGGGAGCTCCGCCACTGTGTGTGCATGCGTGTGTGTGTGTGTGTGTGTGAATGGCTGAATGAGATCAGATGTTATTGAGCCATTAGAGTAAAAAAAAAAATTTGATAAGTAATAAAGATAATAAATTATGATTTTGCTGAATAAAGGTGCCAAAAACAGGAATCCTAACACTATGTTCTGTGTAGAAACCTCTGGCTTCCTTTCAGGATTTGAAATGCAACTTGTTTTTGTAAATTCAAGGAATGAATCAGAAACAAACTGGGAAATAGGTCACTATTAATGAGTAGTTACTGTATAAATCGTTAAGTATTGCCTCGTTCAGCTATTTGTGAAATGGAATAACATGTTTAGTTATTAGTTAATTAGTTTTTCCTGACTCTGGTTCATTCACAGAGACAGACTTTTATCAAGTCATGACTTAAATATGAATTGCCCTTTTTTTGCACCTCATGTAATATGAGTTTAGTTAAAAAATCACAATTGGTTCTTTAATAGCAAACAGGGAGCAGGGTTCTCAAAACTGAGATATTTCTACTGCGGAACACTATCCATTCTGTTGTGTAACATAAAATAAAAGTAGTAAACTGAGATCGAGCCAGAAGATAATGTTGTTTGGAAAGACAATAGTCCAAAACTCACACAGCCTTTATAAAGTTTGAGAATAAGGATGACCTATGAAAAAAATGGCTGTTGTTCAATTTCTCATGCATTAAACATTAACTACCGATTCATTAATATGTAAAGTGTTTTCTAGTAACTAGTAGTCCAGCTCTGCACGTTATACAGAAACTACTCATTAACAATTCATTAATTCTCAGGTCGTTTCTGTTTTGTTCCTCAGCAGCTACTCACATTTTTCTGTAGCACACTGCGAAATGTTGCCTCAGTCAGATGGGATTAGTTTGTGGGTGGGAGGATGTAATTGCTTTGTTCACATCATATTTGAGTTAAGTGTAAATGTCAGTCATCGGGGGGGAAAAGTTCATGTCAGCTTGATAATTACAAGCTGGAAACAATAAACACATGAACAACAGACTGAAAAAAGCTGTGAAATTATTACAGCAGTAATGTTCGGCTTTAAATACTGTGCAGCAACTCTCTGTATGGTATAGAAATATCGTATGGACTTGAAACTTTAAGAATTGCTGTTTGTTGAATGAGTCGAGCAGCTGAGCAGTCCATCCAAATCAGTCAAGTATTGATGAGGGTCAAGTAGGTTCAGTAGGTGCCTGGGGGAATGAAAGAAAGTTAATGTAATTTGTTACTGTGTGTGTGTGTGTGTGTGTGTGCCCCCCAAACAATTCCAGATGAGCCATTTGTAGATTAATTGTTTCTCCCCTGAAAGTCCTCTCTTGGTAAGAGACCAATAATGAGTCTGATTAAAGACTGGTGGACTTGTTAATTACCCCTCTGTAATGTCCCGACAGTGAAAAACTGCATCTGCCAGCAGCTTGAAAACTTCTCTCCACGACATGCAGAGGCCTGATTTCTGAGGGCTGAATTGATGACCTTTAGTTACAGTAGTGATCTGCGATGACCTGTGACCTAAACTACCCCTGACCTGCGATTCCCAGCTGCAGCTCAGCAGAGACGGGTGGACATGCAGATACAGTAATTTGACTCAGTGAGGCAAGTGTGCTGAGGGAGTCGCGGCGGACCAGAGGGCGAGGGGGCCGTGACTGATGATGGAGTTGGTCGGGCTGACAGCTGGCAGCATGGCTGAGTGGAAACAGCTTGTTCCCAAACCAGCAGCCTTTAATGATTGATTGATAGGGTTTTTGTAGGCACTGTGTACAGTGAGAGAACAATTTAAAGTTGGAGCTGTGTTGAATTACTTGCTCCATTTTTGCACATTTTATTAACGTTCCCGCTAATGATGTGGGTCACCCTGTCTCAGAGCAGCTTGTCCTTAAGAAGTTTAATTGGCAGAAATTTCAGTGGTCACAACACTGTGTGAGAGGTTGGGCTGTATCCAAGGTTTTTGAATACTGAGGTCAGTCCAAGACGTGCCCCTCCGGCTATATCCCATTGCTCAGGTTCTGACAAACCACCCGTATAAAACCAAAATGTTTTTTCTGTGTTTTTCTTCAACTAAATTTTTCCTTGTTTGCACAAACCTTGCTCTGCTTCTTCTTCGTGTTCTTTGTCTTTTTTTTTCTTTGTCTTCCTTTTTGTCCTCTTCTTGTCTCAGACCTGAACAGCTTCTTCTTGTTTTCAGTTTTACAACTTGCCCTTAAGTTTTTAACAAAGTCTAAGTAGATCATCCCTGTCGTATCTTTTAAGTCATTTATTTCAACCTATCTTTAATCCTTTAGTTAAACTTGACGGTGTTTGTTCATGTTCACTATCGGCTGCATCTGCACAGATTCGCTGTTTTCTGTGTACATGTATTTTGCACATAAATCACCATATCTCCACACTGAGAGCAACCTTTACTCTGCACCCATCATATTTGGAGAAATTCAGAGAAAGAAATGAGGAATTAACCTCAGTCACAGTGCATATGAAGCGGTCAGATTTTATACATCCTCTGTCAGCACACAATATTAAACATTAGGACTCCAATTAAAAAATGTGGTTGGCTGATTAATAATGTATGAAACATCATTACAAGTGCGGAATGTACCACACAGTTGACTTAGCACCTCTCTGGCAATGATGAGCTTCACTAAAATAATACTTGTGTAAACCGTTAGATAGAATTGCATTAGTCCACACATGTGTTGATGATATTATGTGCATCATTTAATGATCGCCATGTATTGCTTGTTGGCTTTGTACCAGTGTTTTTACACATAAAAAACCCCATCAGGGATCCCTTTATACAAATATGTGGTGCATAATGGTTTGCTGCCTGCTTTTAATTGGCTGTGTCATTCTTTTTGCTCTGCTGTTTGGTCTGTGGCAGCAGCATGTCTGATAATGATCAGTTATCAAACAAAACTGTCCCCGCCATTGTTAAGCATCCTCATCACTCGCCCCTTTTTTCTCTTCATTCTTAACCGTGACAGATGGCTACAATATACCCAGACCATCAAAGACTCTTATATGCTTCCCACAATCTCTTTCATCCCTTCATTCTTCCATTTGCAAATTATTTCCATTTTTAATAACTTTAGAGGCCCATTAACCTACAAGTCTTTGAAGTGTAACTTGTGCCTGTGTTTCTGTAATAATATCAACACGAGCCTCCGGCAACAAGCAATTAAAAGTGGAACTTTCCTAAGAGAAATGTAACAAATAATAATTTATTTCTCATCAACAATAAAGATGTCAGGCAGCTGCTGATCACTGGGGGGAGCTAGCATGCAGTTGAAGGCTTTCACATAGGTTGCTGACAGCTAAACAAATGGATTTATGTTGCTCCCCTGGAAAGAGGGAGACAGTGACTTCAACAACACTGCACATTCACTGCTTGGTGCAAAGTGCTTGTTTAAAGGCTTTGAATGGCTGGATTTATTTGACAGGTGCCACCTAGTGATGCAGCCTCAGGCGGCACATAAAAGACTAAAACATCATCTAAATAAAAAAATGCCGGTAATTAGCTGATAAAATGAGATTTAAAGCAGATTTTGGGCTGTAAAAAAAGGCTCTGCTGGCATTCTTTGACCCCACATGGCTGCATTTCTTTGCCTCACCAATTAGACCCGACTGTCTGTTGTGTCTTTGGAAAGTAATTGTCACCAGGAACCGATCCGTGATGTGTTGTAATGATCAATCTTTGCAGCTCTCACTGTGTTTGGGTTTCTTCTCTTGTTTATTGGAGTTCAGCCGGTCTCTTTAGCCCTCCCCATGTTCACTTTGTATTTTTAATACAGCCTCTATTTAAAAAAAATACTGTCCGCTCGGCTTTCACATGTGTTGGAAACTAATTGTCATTAGCATGAATCCTGACTGGGAGGTGACTTTAATCTTGTCAGTGAGCAACTAAAGCACATTAACATGAGTGAAAAGAGATGACAAATTAGGAGAGAGGCTGTCACACATTTGAGGATTAAATGATTCTATTCACTTATGTTTTCTTATTATTGCAGTATTTGAAGTTATAGTTCAATGCTCTGAATTTAATTTGGCTGATCGGTAAAAAGCCTTTCTGCTCCTGTCGGTGAAGCTGTCCACAGCAGCGGTGCTGAAATCAGTGTTCAAAGTGAGGTGGTCATACAGCTCCCTCAGGCCATGTGTGGAGCTGTGCAGTGACAGCAGGGCCAAATGTTGTGTTCGCTACAGCGGGTGGCCTTTCAAAGTCCACAGTCTGACTCGCCCCACCACCAAAATGTTTGTTTTTGATCTGCAGTGTTAAAAATATTGTATCTTATTTACATCAATTCCTCTGGGAATCTTTCTTTTACCTCTTATCATCTGTGTTTCATCAGTGGCCACAGGCGTAACCTACTGCACATTACTGTATATTAATATTTCTTTGTAATTGAGATTTTGTGTTTTTGGGGGTACATTTATTAGTTAGTGACCATTTGGTTTTATTTGGCATGTTTTGTGGATTGCTTGATGCTCTGAGTTCACTAACTCTAATTTCTCAAATTGATGCCACCCAAATGTCAATTGTATTATAGATATTGGTATATTACATCTACTGTATAGTTGACAGTGAATCCTTATGTCTGTATATATGTCAGTCTTATGGCACAGCCATAATGAAATGATCCCTTAAACATTATAGTCTCACATTTGGAAGAGCCAAAATCCTCATAATGTAACAATAATAACTCGTTTTTACCCCACAGTTTCTTTTTCACGGTCTGGCTTAATAACCTGGCAGCTCTTCTTCACTTCATGTTCATAATTCCCAAGTCAGTAATGAACAGAGATGTAATCTGAGAATAAACTAGATTGCGGAGTTTAATTTCCTGTGGCAATCGCAACATATCATGATTCACTCTGTATGTTTTATAATCATTATGCACTTTAACAACTGTAAGACCAATTGCTATCTTTACCCTGGCATTTAGAGCTTGTTCTATTTAGATCTATTAATTTATATAACAACAAAAAGGCAGAGAGAGACAGAGAGGACTCCATCTTCACTGTCTGTAAACACAATAATTACCCTTACAGAGGATGATAAAGGTGCTGCTACATACATTATGCTAAAGTCATTATTGTAAAACAGGAATCTTTCCTGATGCAGAACATATCCTGCACTCTGCCTGTGACTCACATCACAGACTTTCTTTCTTTCTTGTGTGAGATTGTTCAGTTCCTTTCCATCCAACAGATGACTGGTTCAAAAGGCCAGGAGCTCTGCAGAGACCGTGCATGACTTCTGAAGAAACCTTCTCTCCAACATGAGAGCGCTGTGTGTGTGAGTGTGTGTCTGTCTGCATGTGTGTGTGCAGCACAAATAGGCAGACAATCTGTGCTAACAAGAATGGGGATTGTGTGTGCATAGAGATGTGACACACGGTGCGAGAGTTACAGCGCAAACAATGTTTTGTTAGAAACTGGAACTATTTCTGCTCTATGTGGGAGGACGGTGCTGCTTCTCAAGAGCCAGGCCAGCAGCATCCCTTTGTTTTATTGGCAGACAATACAGCAGCATTGGCATACAGTATATGGAGCGAATGTCAGTTTTATGGCTATAGATACATTATGCAAATGCTTTCCCCCTGCTCCTCAAACTCCAGTCCACAGGACATTGTCAGCCATGAATGTGTCTCGGAGCTCCAGCGAGATAAGAAATCCCATCCGAAAAGAGCTGCCCTGATACCTGAAAGTATTTTGTTCTTCTTGCATTGATTCCTGTTTCCATTTCCTGTGTAATGGACTTGCCAGTAATGAGTGCCCACAGTGATCTGATCCAAGCCGACAGGTCTCCATATTATCAGCTGCTGTGAGCACAGAGCTGAGCGGTGCAGCCTGGTGCAACTAAATATAGGTCTAGGTGGAAGGACAAAACCTTGAGCTCTTCCTTTACATTGCTGAGGAGGAAAAGAGAAAGGCAACGCCAAACGGAAATGGCAAAGTCCTGCAGTCTCATCTTGGACTGCTGAGCAGTGAGAAAAGACTTGTATGCCACCTGGAGCTTTTTTGTGATTTTTTAAATGTAATTAACTTTTGCTTCTATTTTTTTTCTTTTTTTTTTTTTGCATTTTCACTTTGCTGTGAAAGAGTGGAACTTTCCTTTTTGAAGATCATGGTGACACACACATGCCCTGGCAGCAGACTCCCAGTTTGGTTTTGCTGCTGAAACCATATGGAACCTTCCAGCTGCTGAAAACCGTTTGCTGTCATTAAGAGTGTGGCTGAATAACGGGACCCCCCCCCACCTCCCTCCTCCAGGAGCTTCTGTATTTCAGCTCGGGCCGATGATATCGCGATGGTCCGGAGTCGCCGGACCCTGCGCTGTCTGCGCCCACGGTCTCTCCATCATTTAGCGAATCACTGACGCCGCCGCCTCCTCCTCCGTCTCGCTCCCGGTTCGCGCTTCTCTCCGCTTCATTATCCTGCACCTGTCAGCGGCGGACGGCGGCGCGCGCTCTCTGCTCGTGCACTTCTTCTTCTTCTTCTTCTTCTTCGCTTCTTCCTCGCTTCTTCCTTCATTTGCGGGCATGACTTCGGCAAAAGACGCGAACGGGCCGGTGAAGGCGGCTCAGCAGCAGGATCAGGTAGGACTTTCAGACACAACTGTCCCCCCCCCTTCATCATGTGTCCACGTTGTTCCGCGCGTTTTCCTGTGTGTGTGGCGCTCGTGCAGTGGGTTTAACTACCCGAACTACTGCCGCTGGATTTCGGGAAACGGGTTTGAATGAAACCCACCAACAAAGCACAACTTCCTGCCTAGAAATGTCATCAGCCCACAGGTGTAGCTCCTAAAAAAACCCCTTAACCCTCCACTTGGGTTGTGCCACCAACTATCTGACTCCTGAAATAGTCCCAGCGCATGTTGAGCAGCTTTGATTTCAGATTTTTGGTTCTGATGCAAAGATGAAAGTTATTTACAGAGCCAGAGAGAAAATGTGTGTGTGTATGTGCAAAACAGAAAGTGTGTGTTAATCTCTGCATTGCTCTGTCATTTCATTGACTTTAAACTACATCTGCATGAGGCCATCAGGAACTCTGAAGTGATGTAACGTAGTGTAGACAGACCATCCACTTCAGGCTTTACATAACTCAGCTCCTGGCACTGATATCATCATTTGGGTTGAAAGGCGCTTCACCGAAATAAATTCATGTTTGCTCAAATGGGGAGGAGAACATCTTGACAATAAATTTAGTTGCATAACAGTCGTTGATTGTTGAGTGTTTGGCTCTTGAAGTCCATTGTAGTGCAGCCATTTTTTTAAAGGCCACTATAAATGTGAGAATACTAAGACTCTCCACCGTATGTGATTGTTGCATAAACAGCATATAGTTAAATTTGATATTTGTCAAAGTGGGAAAGGTTTAGCTGCATATTTCAACAATCCTCACCTGCATTTAATGGTTTATTATCTCCTGGTGCACTTTCTTTTTTTTTGTGTCTTGACTATAGTCAGTAACTTTGAATATTTTAAGTGTGTGTGTGTGTCCTATTCATACATTTTTGAGAGTGGAAGTGCAGAGTCGACAGCAGTACAGCAGATGCTTTACTATGTTCAGATAAAAAAGGAGGATGAGCTCTTTTGAAGGTTGAGAGGAAATTGGATGTTGTACTTGAAAAAGAAAGCCGAACATCAGGGCAACACAATATACATTAGGCCACATACATTATGTTACCATTATGCTTTTCATTTCCACTATTGTCAGTGAATGGAATGATGCATTTTAATTAGATCCGAGTGATTTTCATATGTGACCAGGCTTTGACGTCTTTTCTTTTTTCCCAGTGTGCACAGTTTGTACAAATGACACAATTTGCTGTTCGATGGGGAGCTCAGAAATTATACACCTCCATCACTGATGCTGTACAGCTTCAACAGTGACCTTGCTCGCTGGAAACATCAGCTTCAAATGTTAATGCCAGCCTCTGCGTCTAGTCTTTAATGATGGAGAGATGAAGATACTGTATCAGGAAGTACCATGCAGCTAATAAGCACATTTTACACTCTAGTCCTCTGGACTGCAACATCCCTGCTGCAGTTCAGCAATATGATACACAAATCCAAGCTATGTTATTTTCTTCCCCATTTAAAATGCAGCTGCCTTTATCACGGAAGTCATTACGGGCTCGGAAAATATACCTCTGTATTCTTTATGATACGCCATCGCTGTCATGCTCTTTTGTCGAGCACCACTGCAAATAGCTCTCACATTGTTGCTGATCATGAAGGTTCAAATGTGCAAAGAAATGTTGTTTGCAATTTAATATCATATCTCTTCCATTACTGTACTTCTGATCATTGTTTTGTTCAAGGTAGGATCTGCTTTTTAATCTTTTCAGTAGTGTGCATGTGCAGTGCTGTCATTTAAAACAAAAGTTCTCCCCCAGCCTGAGGGGGATTCAAAGTGACTCATGCAGTATGAAAAGACCCGTTACAAAATGAATGACACGGTACACCTACACCACACTCAGGTTCTAAAAATGCTGCCGTGATTAAGTTCAATTTGTGTGTTTTGGGGATTTTGTTCCCTCCTAAACTTCTGTCATGCTAGAACCATTTGGTCTGCACATAATTATTCTGAAAGGATAATAGGTCTCTTATCTTTCCATTAACTCAAATGGATTTAATTTTCAGGGACATTTTGAGGAAAACATTCCATTAAAAAAGAGAAAAAACCCCACCAAGGGTTACTTCAAACTGATCCATTCTTCAGTGATTCAACTTCAGTCATGTTGTTGTATGCTACTGTTCATCTGATGATTAAAAGATACTGTGCCACTTCTTCCAGAGGTAGACAGTAGTTCATGTCCTCAAAGAAAAAATACTTATTTTTCTCATTCTTGCTATTTTCCTGATGATCAAATCAGCAGGAGTTTAACATTGCCATATTTTTACTTTTTTCTCATCTCCCTCCCAGTTTCACAGACTCAGTGTGACATGTTATAAATTCTTACAAAAACCAATGAAACACACACACACAAAGCCCAGAAAATATCTATTCATATCTCCATGTTTTGTCTTTTTTTTTTTTGTCACTAAAACTCACATTCCCTACTTTTATGGATGTCTTCCCGCAGCTTCTCGTGTCATCTCTGAAGCATATGCACAAATATTTATTTATTCTCCTCATATTGGGACTGAAATACTTCCCGGCTGTAGTTGATATTTGTGCAGTATTTCAAACAATTACTTTCAGGATGGGTAATTTAGGAAATCTATACATTCACTAATGGCAACCCACCAACTCTGTATAGATGCTAAACACATTAAGCCAATTTGCTGGTTAGAACAAAGAGACAGATGAAAATTTGGAGTTTCTTTGTGCTCTGGTGTAACCACTTGGATTTAAATAAATTATTTAAAATTTTTGATTTACTTCCACTATATCTCTTTGGTTTATTGTTGGTGCCAGTGAAATAGAAATTAGCTTCTGAAACTCGCATCTGTTTTGAAATTTAATTTTCTTGGAAGAAAAGCTCTGCAGTCCTCACAACTGACCAGCTGTGAAATGTTGGAGGACAATATTGCTGCACAAATGGGCAAGTGAGTTTGATAAAGATATAAATAATAATTGTATTTATTACAGTAATCATGATATTCACAATAACAAATATTACACAGCTGATCTAACTGCTGGCTTATAACATTAATTATAATATAACACCTGCACAACTATTGACATCCAATCATATAATCCTCTGTTGTACTTTATTTTCAGTGAAAATGAGCAAATATCAACATGCTAGCATGTCGCCAATAACTTCACACTAACTTAGTATAATTTAACATGAAAATGTCTGGTGTTGTGTGTATGTGTAGTTTTTAGAATGTGTCCACACACTCAAACTAAAAACCATCAAGTACATGTGAGAAATGTTCAGGTCCTACTGGTTTTAAAGCCAAATTTATATAGTCAAACACACACACACACACACACACACTGCACAGAATGGATCCCTTGGAGCACCTCCCACTCCAGTCTTTGTAAGACGAGTCCAGCACTTATGGTATTATTAAATGAGACGCTGACTGGGTGTAATTCAATTTCAGATAGTCAACAATCAGGATACTGTAGCTGACTGGACAAATTTAAGTGTCTGAGCTATGAAGGAGAAATGCATCTCATTATACAGTGAATAATTTATTCCAGGTGAATTTAGATAATGACATGAAATACAGCCGTGTGAATCATTTCATATTAGCCTTATTGGTTATAAAGGAACAACCAATGCATGTGTCTTCTTTGAACCCATAAATCAATGGTGCCTATACAACAAATCTTCAAAAATGAATTAGTGGTTATTTATTATACATGTTATGTTGAAGCTGCATGATCAGTACTCCTATATAAAATTATACATACAATAGAATGGAATTGTGTTTGTTGGGTGAAAGAACCCAACGCTGCAGGTTATAGCAGCATGGAGAGTTTTTGTGATTTTCAGCTCTTTGTTTTTGCATCCCACATTTTGTCTTGTTCATGATCTCATGCATCGTGTTTCCAACAGTACGGAAATCCACCGCTAATCAGTGGAGAAGTCCACTTCAGACAATCTAAACTGACAATTTATTGCAAGCAGACTTCCTGCCAAAGAATTACATTCATAACACATTTTGAAAGCCTTGGAAGAATGGATTCAACACATATCACTGTCCAATTCTTGTATTACAGATGTTACTACCGTACTGTCCTGAATATTTCATTGTGCAGGCACGTTGCCATGAAACAGACTTTGACCAAAACTTTTGAATATTGTTTTGGAGTAAATGAGTTGAGTTAGTGTGGTTGTCACTGGCTGAATTTGGTTTGAGGAAGATTGGCTTGTGATCACTTTTATGTTGGAGACCCACTATGAAGCAGCACCTCTGGGGATGATTTTATTATTAAGGCCCTTAATTTTGTGATGCTGCAGTATTACTTGAAGGTAATAATGGTAATTAGCTTTAGTTTACAGCTCTCCTGAGTCAAGGTAAATATAAGCTTTTATGTAGCTTTACGTACCATTAATTCTAAACTAATACCTATGGTCATGTTGTCTGTACTTTTCCTTACTAGTCAGGTCTGTTTATCTGCTATTTGCTTTGCCGTTCCATGTCTTTAATTCCCAAATGTGTGCTTCCCTCTTCTTATCAGAGCCCATCATTAATCAACAAATGTGTCTGCAGGTTTCAAAATCTCATCAAAAGAACATTTTGTTTCTCTTTGTCTTGCCTCAGTTGAGTGTAGCTTCCACACTCTACATTTTGCAAAGTGGACAAAGACAGGCTGGAGAGACAGAGACTATCTATGAACCAAAAACCAGCTGGCATGAATTCTTAATCTCACTCATGAATGCCCATGATTTATTGATGCTGTTCCGGAGGAAAAGTTTACCCCCGTGTCTGAAGGCTACTGCTTCACTCTCCAGTTTGACTATTCTCAGACAGCGAATATACATTTCAGTGGAGAGATGCAGTGTATCACATGTCCAGTG
Organism: Channa striata; assembly: GCA_033026295.1. NCBI lineage: Eukaryota > Metazoa > Chordata > Actinopteri > Anabantiformes > Channidae > Channa > Channa striata. The sequence continues at coordinate 10,047,065 of CM065185.1, read as the reverse complement.
TCCAATGTCTTCAGTCAGCTGAAGTTTGCCTTTGTTAAATGTCTAGATTCACTTGCATTAGCGTCTCGTTGTCTAATGTCTTGAGCACCCCAGAACAAATTTCCTACAAGACACTCACAGTAATATTACTTTACTGTACAGCAGGCAGCAGCATCTTCACTGCAAATCTGACTCAAATGACTCTCTTGGTTCCCTTGGAAACCAGGTGTTCAGAGATCAGGAAAGATCCATTTCACACTTCAGCAGTGAGCGGAGAGAAAGCGATGCTTAGACAAAGGGAAAGTGGGAGGGAGAGAGGATTAGAAGGAAAGAGAGTGGGGGGATAAACGTAGCTTGACCTTAAAAGATGTTTCATTCTTATAGCCCCTTTGTCTTGAAATAGAATGAAAATATAAGAAATGGCTTGAAAAAACGTTGCTTCTCCTCTTGGGATTTGATATCTTTTAGAATTGTCAGTGCTGAAATGCATGGGATTCGTGAGTGTGTGTGTGTGTGTGGAGGGGGTGAGGGTTAAAATGGCTGCAGTTCTCATTTATTTATGCTTTTATTTTTATTATCTGTTAGCTGTGTATGCATGCTCCACACGCAGTCCAACAGAAGGAGATTTAAGGCAGACCGACTTATCTCCACACATCTGGAAACGACGCCAAAGGTCAAGATTTCCTCTCACACAAAGACACACTTGTTTTTCCTTGAGCACTTATGAAAAAGTCTAGAGAATGCTTCAGTTTTAGCTGCAAAGTTTGTTATATACTTAAACATGCTGTACATGAGGGGAGTCGGACCTGACGTTGGATTTTGCGCAGTACATGTCTTTAGGGTTTAGATTTGCTGCAAACAAAGGAGGTGTGATGATTTTCATACATTTTATGACAGTGAACTCAGCCAGAGTTTGGAGTTCTCTGTTCATTCGTGGTTGAGTAGGTGGGTGAAATATTTCACAATTCACACAGGGATAAAGTCGTCTGCAGGGATAAAGCAATCAGAGACACTTTAATAATAGTGAATTGCATGAAAGACGAGTGTGTTGTTTCATGTATAAAGCTACTTTCCAGACTCCAGCGCTAAAATACATTCATTTACCTCTACGTACGTCTTGACATTTGCCAACGAAATGAACGAGAAGTGATAGGAGCATCCTAAAGTATTGACTGACACTGATGGTTTGATCACAAACAGCTAAAAATGTCCAAATATTTAACAGACACAACAGGTTCATTTTAATTCTCAGCCATTTAAGTTTTAATCGAGAAACAAGCTTGGAATTTGCTCTACATGGCCCACCCACCACACTGGGACGGTATTTGTGTGTGGGCTGTATCGAAAGCAGATTGTAACATTAGTTAAGAAAATAATTTACACACACACACAGCCCACCACACTGTATTTACCTTCTGCTTAGTTTGGAGCATTTTGGCATTTTTTCATTTTCATAGGCACTTTCCCTTTCTAAAGCTTCATGGCCCTTTTCTCCCAAATTGGTTTTCACTCTTAAGAGCATTCAAGCGTCCCCCTATGAATAGCTTCAAATAGTTGCTCTGACGTGATCTCAATGAGCCCCTTCGCTTGGAGATCATGACAACGGTCCCAGCTGTAAGGATGGTCTGCTGATAATTGTGAACCCCCCCCCAAAAGAAATGTATTACTCGTAAGAAAACTTGCCTAGCGCAGCTTTAAGGTCCAACATTCTGTAAATAAACTCCTGATGCTTAGTCTTAATAAACTGTCCATTAACTGTTGGTAACTGATTGCGTCAAATAGCAGGAGCAGCTGCTGTGACGACCTTGTTGACCTAGTCACCGGACGTGTGATGAACGCGCATCGATCTGCCTCAGGCTGGTCTATCCACGAGTATAGACAGGAAAGTTTAATGGTCGTATCCATTTCAGTCGGTAATTATGTTTTATTGAGGGGGGGAGGCAAACATTTAACTGTATCTCATTATCTATTGATTTGAATTGTGGAAAAGTTCCTTGACCTCTGATTGAATAATTGTGTGTCTGTTTACACAAATGCCAGGCGCAGGAGGGAAGCTACTGGTGCTTGTCAAGTCATCTGCATCCAGTCAACAGCCTGAAACATCCCACAGGGCCTTTGGGAGATGTATTTAATATTCAAAAAGTAGGCTGTCTGAAAGAATTTTACTTCGTGTCTCTTCGTGTGAATATGCTGAATTTGTCATGGCTGGGAAATGACTGAAACTAAATATTTACTCACATGCCTTCAAGGCTGGCATCAAAGTGTTTGAAAATATTCAGATGAGAGATGGTTTCCTCTATGATGTGGCATAAATCCAGCTGCCACACTTTTAAATTTGTACGTCTCAGTCAGGTACAGGTGGCACTAAACTGGATACCTGACTGGCATGCATTTAAATCGCCTTCCCACAATAATTTGGTTTGTCATTTTGAGCCCGGATATATCCAGAAAAATAAATAAGCAGATGCAGAAACAAGACTGTTATCTTCATGCCTGTCTGAGCATCTGACTGTTTTATTTCTGCCTCAGTCAGAGGTGTGGATGGATATGTTTACAGGTATATCAAAGGCAAAAAGCATGTCTTCCCTATTACAGCGTGATAATGCTGGTAGATTAATATCTTTTAAATCCTGTATACAAGACTGTGCACCTTATCGAAAAAAAAATCTTACCTCTGCAGCAATAAATCACCCCATTGATGTACTTGCTGTTTTTCTATGTGTGCTCACTGTCTCAGTATTGATCTTCGTTGCCGTGATACAAAATGTGCAGAGACAGTCGGCGCTCGGTAAGCGGACACACACAGAGGTATGCTAAAAACCTATAGATGGAAAAGAACTCACAGTGTAGCAATTTAAAGCATCGTATGCACCCAAGAGTCAAAGTGTTTCTCCACACCAACACACTAACACACACACACACACACACACCTCATTTACATATAAGCTCCCTGTAAATAGAGACCAGGGCTAATTGGCAACAAGGATTTCAGCAGCTGGACAGATACAGGTGGATGCAGCTGTTCAGGTTCCTCACTGACTCTAACCAGAGAATTTAATGTGAATATGTTTTTTTTCTGTGTACATCCACAGTTCGACACAAGATATTAGATGCAAATGACGTCTGGGCTCAGAGGAGGTTCTTGAAGTTGATAAGTAGAACTAATATAAACAAGGTGGATTTGTTAAAACTAAATAGTTAATAGTTAAACTGCTTCTAATTAGTTAACCTTAAAAAGGCACAAGAACGGATTGATTCTAAAATGCTCATATACAAATACTCATTTGTACAATTCCTAGTCCAGTTGAAATGGTTAGAAAGTTGAGTCGTGTAGTTAAGAGTGTAATGGTTGAAACATACTGGGCTGTTCTTAGCACCGGTTTTGGATGTTATCACACATTATCTGTGGTTATCAGGTTTGAAAATGTAGTTCATTAGACTTTAGGAGTGTTCTATGCCATTTTTAGAATAAAGTATAGGCACTTTCATGTCAGTGTTTGCTATTTTACTTGTGCTTCCTGTATGAGTTGCTGGACAGTAAAATCCTCATCAATCCACCGCTCGCACATGTTATGAGACACTAGACAGACAGTGCTATTTAATTTAGAAGTGGGGAGACACCAGTTCACACTTAAATACTGTTTCCACTAATTCCCCCAGATTTCTAGTCTCTGACAGTCACACGTCCGACACCTAGCAGTTATACCCTGTTCTCATTCAAAAAGCAATGCTGATGATACATGCTGATGACAAAGCAGCGGTTTACCCCGGGGATTGTTGGCAAAATACAATGGTAACACATAGCACTTTTAACTAGTTTTGACTTTTAGTCGACAGTTAAGTTTAGCTTAGGTTTTATTAAATAAAATTAAACAAATTTGTAAATTAATAATGCACTTTATGTTTTCAAATTTCCCGTGTGCTGCTCCAAGGATTTCCAAGGTGTATAGTTGGCACAGTATCTGTCCATGGCAATTCATATTCAAATATTATAAATATAATATTAAAAATCAAACACACATGCATACACTCACATGTTTGTAGGGATCACAACATGCATTTATAACCACTTCTAAAGATCTGTGGTTCCACAAGCACAGTATTTTTTGCATTGCCATTTTACACTGGGTGAGCAACATTTTAATTTCTTTAAAATGTATTTAAAACCTGGTAAAATATACGAAAGGTGAATGGATGTGAATACTTTCAGAAAATGGCAGGCTACTCACTGCTGTTTTTAAAAAACCTCATGAACAAAACTAGTGAAGAAAACATCAGTGAGTGCTGAATATTGATCAAAGTTTTTTTACAAAGCATTTTAGCATTTACTGCTTATAGGTTATGTTTGTGAGACACAGTACAAGGCTACAAAATTATAAGCCACTTTTTAAGTCAGTTATTTACAGCTGCTTGTCTTACACTAGTAAATATTGTTTACAGTTTGACTTTACCATTTCATTTCACTGTTCCATGTTCAGAGAGCAAAAAAAAGTATTATATTTATCATGGATGTATCCAATCACATTACAATGTTGATAATGTGAAGCTTTATAAGCTAAAAAGTGTGGAAGCCTGGTCTTTGAACCAATAAGGTCATTACCATTTTATGTCCCTAAACTGTTTTATATTTCAGAATGGAAATATAAAACATCGCTGAATTTCAAACCATTAATATTTACAACTGTGCCATGTTCTCTGTAATGTTCATGGGCAAATTTGATTGATATTTGTTATGTAATATTAACAAGTGGTTTACCATTTTGTGTAATGTACCATATTAACAGGTTCATAATTATTATATAGTATTTTTTTAATATTCACTTTTATGATACTTTGTGATGTTCCCAGTCATATCTGAGCAATTTTTTCATGTGACTTTGAAATAATCTTTAATACCGAGAAGGTACAACCATGGCCAATGAGCAAAAATAGCAATAAATCCTTTAATATTCAGAGAATGTACCGTGTTCAGTGTAATAAAGAAAAGTACTACAGGCCTACTGTAAATGAAGGATGCACAGTTATTGAATTTACTGCTGATTTTGTTGAAATGTGTCAGGGTATCAACGGTATGTTTACACCCATGGAATCAGATGCTGGAACCACTTGGGTTTTTAGATAAACAGTTTAAGATCTGTGTTTTTAAGTAAGGGGCAGTCTTCAAAGGCCACCTGATTGCCGTCTCCCACACTTCTGCAATTAAAATGTTTCGCATGTCCCGTGGATTCTTGCAACGTATGTGTTTTGAATAGTGCTGATTAGCCATCTACCATCTGCTGGGCTGTGAGGAGAGCGGCTCATTGCTCTGCGTGTTGTGTCTGCGCTGATGCCATCGCTCCATTCCAGCTATCAGGCAGAGCTGCAGGGACTCTTCGTATGTGAGCAGCGGGGAGGAGCTGTAGGATGCTGCGTTATTGCACACGAGTGTCTGAGTTGTTGGCATCTGTCTGACAGCGAATGAGCTGTCCTCTGGCCAATCTCTGCCTCCGACTGTGATACTACAAAGTACATCTGTCTCGTGAGATGAACTCTAAAAACCTGCAAAGCCCTTTTGAAATAAAACACATCAGTGGATCAAGGGGCAGAATTATTTTATATGTTGCTTATTATCGTCTAAAAGGTCATATTTTGGTCTGTGTGGGGTGTTTGCATCAGTGTAATGTCTGTAATGTCCATGTTTTTCAGGACCTGGTGGGTAGTGCGCCGCCTCAAAGGAACTGGAAGGGAATAGCCATTGCCTTGCTGGTCATCCTCATCATCTGTTCCCTGATTGTCACCTCCGTCATCCTGCTGACGCCTCGTATGTACTAAAACACTCAAACGCATGCTAGCGAGTGAACCTACAGTATATCTAAAGAGGTCAGGAATGCATCTCTGCACTAGTGTATTGTCAACAGTGCTTAGCCATATAATTATTTTCAAACTGAACTTTTCTGCATCTCACAATTTACATCTAGTGCCAGTCTTCAGGGTGAGTGCATGAAGAAGTGTGCACTCAAGTGGGATGAACCATAATTGTGTGGAGCTCAAGGTTGTGGATATTTTAGTGGTGTGGACACCTACATTCAACGCTAACACAGACCTGCAATTATGTTTGCACACGGTGTTTCAGATGCTGTATTCTATCCATACCTCAACTGCTAACAACCAACCGAACCAAACAGTTCACGCATTGTAGAAAGGAAGAAACGGCGTTAGTAGGACGGAACCGAAACATCGTCTTGTTTGGCTGTAAGGCTCTTAAGTAGAAAGTCATGAGACATGTAGGACTACTGTCAGATCCTGCACATTTTAGTCATGGGAAAATACATTTAACGTTCAACAATTGGCAATTATGCTTCTTGTAGGAAACGGCAAATCAAAATTTCTTTTGCTACAAACCCATGTTCAGCTATATTTTACTTCAGGTTTACAGACGTTTTTGAAAACAAACACAGAAACATAATGAAATTAAATGGGTTTCCTGGAAGCTGTAGCAACACATATTCACTCATACTCAGAACAAATGCAGTTTCCAGCCTTGGTTTTAAATTGGGAACAGCAAAACCTCTGGACAGATATCTGCCAAGGATGTGCAATCCTCTGAACTAATTATTTTATTAATAGAAAACCTTTTAAAACTTCCAACCCTGTACCTGAAATTGGTTTAAAAAAATCACACAGTGATAAGCAGTGATGGGATACAATGGGCTACATGTTTAAAATGCTCCAGAAAAACTCATCTGGCTCCTTTTTTATAAGCGAACCATCTTTATAAATGGGCAATAATATTACAACAAATTCCAGAGGCACTGTGTGCTGTCTCATTATGCTTATACTAGGTCTTAAATTCAGTGTTACAAACACACTGAACCTCATTTCTTTCTCCTCTTGGTCGCAGGATTGAGCGTTTTCTTTGCAGAGCAGGCGCCTGTTTGAATTTGACAACCACTTGTCAATGGGAGCAAGGTTAGACAGATGACACACTTTCTCCAGTTCGGTGATTGTGTACCAGTTTTACACAGAGGTGGGGTCATCGTCTCACGTAATGGGTCTTTAATGTGTAATACCATTCAGGCCTGTTTAATGGAAATGATTATGCAGTAATAGTTCCAGCCATTTGTCAGATTGGCACAGCATCAGAGATACCATTTGCCTTGCGTTGAAAATTAGCTTTCTCCCTTCACTTTGGAGCTTCTTGCCAGACAAGAGAATTTCTCCGATTTTTCTAGTCGATAAACACTTGACAATGTCTGATGTGGTATTTACACGCTCAGATCTCCCTGCTCCATCACAACGTGACGCCTGCCGAAGAATCTGTGAACTTAGTGTTTTGTACAGTCAGACTGGCTGTCAGCTGCCGTGACGACTCACGTGTAATGGTTGTTTTTCTGAGGAAAGGTGCGGAAGAAGACAGTCAAAGGGCGCACAAAGCTGCTACACTCCACCTGCAGTTCATCTGTAAGCTTTGTTACCCATTTTGTAGTGTGGGGGGATGGAAATATTCACCCAGGAGAGCCGAAAAATGAACATCTGATCAATAGAGAAATACCGTGATCCCCTTAGTGGTTTGTAATGTCATTTAAATAGTTCTTGCCATACTGGTGAAAGCTGTTACAGGCGATGTCTGCAGAGATAAAAGAGGAGTGTAATGACATAGCGACAGTCTCTGGTATGAAGCTGCAGTCCCCTGAGCGAAGCAACATATCACAAAAAAGTCAAAAGATTATCTGAATGTCATTTTCAATGTTTGTGCCTTTATCTTTGGTGATGCTCTTGACAGGTGAAGATAACAGTCTCGCTCTTAAAAAGAAAGTGACTATAGAGGATGTTTTTGGTCCAGACCTGCGCATCCACGACCCAGATGCCAACTGGCTCAGCGGTGAGTGCCCAGTTCGCCTTGTAATTTTAGAATATGACTCTCATATCAAAACACAACACACACCAGACACATGGCACTGTTGTCCATGACTCAGATTCTGCCATCAGTATCAAAATCTGTGATTTGTTTTTTTGGCTTCTCTACACAAAAGATTGCCATGGCATCCTCACAGAAGCTTTTCAAGCAACATCAGGGATGAAACAACATTCATCAAAAGACAGCTTAAGTTATTGCATCATATTGCGACATTAAAATGCAGATAAAGAACCCTGGCTCTGTGCATAGTAGAATAGTCACGTGATGTTAATATTCACATACAGTGTGTAACGTCACAGAATAAGTTGCTATTAATGTAGTTTATGAATTGTAGCTACAAGGTTTAAATGAAAAAAATGTAAAGTAGTTTGGAATCTTTGATGTTAGAATTTTCTATGTAATAAATAAACTATAAAGTCTTCTCACACGAGCTAACTGAGATGTTTTAGCTGTGGAGGTTCTGTCATTCAGCCTTATTTGCAAGTCTTTTTGCCATCAAAAATCTTAGATTTGACTTTGATTAATCTGTAGTATTCATATAAAAACATAAATCACATCTCATTCTGGATTTTTTTTTACAGTGAATATGATAATCCTCTTGAAAAAGACACTTTGCTTATTATGCTTGATTTTTTTTTCTGTATCTGTAGTAAACAAATTAACTTAGTGAGGCTGTGTTAGCATGTACTACAAAACCATCATGTTGTGGACTGTAGTCAGAGCAAATGTATGGAGTAGGAGACCTGGCTCATAAGTGATGGATCAGCTGACTCAACCAGTGCCCTCTGGTGTTCAACATAAAAAGTACTTGGAAACTCAATCAGTGATTCTCCAGTGAGAGACAGATCCTGAGATTGTTCTGTGTAATGTGCAACAGTCTGAACATTCCATACATTACTCAGAAAAAGTAAGAGACATTTGACTTTCAGGTGAAATTTATAGAAACTGTAAGACGTTCATGCTACAGTACTATTATATCAGGATATTTAATAGAAACATGCAATGGCAATTTCTTCATCTTAAACAGTTTATTGAAACAAAAGCTAATAACTAACCATTTTTAGGTGTCGTCTTGGTCTCAGGATGTCACCATGTGAAGAGAATGATGAAGAAGACTGTTAAAATACAAACTGTCATGGAACCAGAACATTTAATGGTGCATTCATCAATCAGACATGATCCATTATTCACATTTAAGAGTTTTGCACTTAATTAACTTGTTAAAGAACAGCATGTTATGCAGTTAGTACTAAAACATCGAACATTCATGTGCATTCAAAAGTTTAGAGACGGTCAAATTCAGTTCACCTGTAAAGGTCATAGTGCTTTTTAGGTGCATTCTATGTCCAAATATCACCTGAAAGTTGTATATCTCTGACTATTTGTGAGCACTGTGTGTAAAATCCCAACTAAAGCGTTCTCATTATCTGTGTTTTTATTAAGGCAAAAAAGTCAAGGTTAACACTGCTGTTTATTCAGGTTGTTTGTACAGCATTGACATTTTTGAGGCTACTTTATAAATCACCGATGTAGGAACACTGAAGAGAAGTCAGGGAGTCTAACAGGAAATGTAAAAGAAATCACAATCAGAAATGCAAATAAGCCATTTGGGATTGTGTGTAAAGAAATATGATGGTTCAGTGAATTAATCAACTGAATACTGACAAACAAAATGGTAAAACGAAAGAAAAGGGAAAAAAAGTAGAAAGTAAACCTTTTTCTTTATTCCTTGAGAACATTTAAACATCCATTTTATTTACCCACTGTCCATTAATCAAAGTGTCAAAATTTTTATGTGAAATTATATACTTCCTCTGAAAACTTCCATTATAATGGTAATAAAAAGTTGAAGTATGTGAAAGATGGATGTGAAAGTTTGCTTGCAGTGATGACAGGAAATGACAATAACTCATAAGTGTCTAAAATCTCAATTTACTGCTCACACCACAGAGCACTGAGTGGTTTATAGGAGTTTTTAGTAGTTCATTAGCAAATGAATCAACGATGACTCCATTTTAGACACTGTCTGGGTTTGTTTTTGAAAAGTGCAAACAGTTGGGTGCAAAAGTTATCATCCCCTTAATTTGAAATGGCAAAAAGATTAAAACAAATCAGAAATAAAACATGTTTGAACTGACATGTGAGGTGATGCAAACTTAACCGTAAACCTGTGATAACAATAATGCACAAGTAGCGGTCTTCTTCCTTCCTTCAAGCTCGGGTCCTGGGAGCTTGAGGGTCCTGTGCAGTATCTTAGCTGTTCCTAGCTCTGCACTCTTCTGGACAGAGATCTCAGATGTTTTTCCTGAAATTGCTGGAGCCACTCTCCCAGTTTGGGTCCACAGCTCCCAGTCTTCCCATCACCATGGGTACCACTGTGTCCACATCCTTTCTAACTCTTCTTTCAGCCCTTGGTATTCCTCGAGCTTCTTGTGTTCCTTCTTGCTTATGTTGATATCGCTTGGATTTGCCACATCTAGCACTACAGCCTTGTTCTCCTGTTTGTCGGGTTGGTTGGCCATTACCAGTTTGTCAGTCTGTATCTGGAAGCCCCACAAGATCTTAGATCTTAAAAAAATAGTTAAGTTAATTTAACATAAGTAACAGCCCCTTAAACTGCTGCCTTGAATCCTCTTATCAATTTTAACAAACAAGCAGCTTTATGGAGTTTTTTTTTTACTCTAATATATGTCCCTTAATCCATAAATATTATGTCCAAAGTAATTTACAAGAACTTTAAAGCTGTGTTGTGAAAATGTTTTGCACTAAAATGTCACTTTCTAGAAGTAGGTAGTTATGATTATGATGGTATGTGGATGTTGGCCTTGTTATATTAATTAAACATTAAGTTGTGCTTCAGTCACAACTAAAAAAGTGAACAAATGTAAGCCTGAAACATCAAGGCTCACATATTTGTGTCCAACCAGCTCACACATAAACACTCCTGGGTTCGTGCATATTTACAACCATACAAAGTTGTATGTATAAATGGATTTACATTCTCACCCGCTCAAATTCCAACTCACATTTCCTTCTTGTGCTGACAAACACTTACAGTAATGACCTTCCACGTGTCCTTGTGCTCTTCTGTGCAAACTGTTCCTCTGATTAGTTACATTACTTGCTTATTAACATATAATTAGTCAAGTTCCTGTCTGTCTACGCCCTTCATTCATGACCATGATGAAAACGTCCCCGACACCTGACGAAACCCCAGCAATCAATTGTGTGACATTGCATCCTGTCAGTTAAGTTAATGCAATCAACTCCCATTTGGTGCTAATGACCTTCTGATAAAAAGTCCAATGGGACAACCTCACACTTCAGTAGTCCTCATCAATATTTTGTGGGCTTCATTCACAGCAGTGTGTAATTGATCCCTGTTGCTCTTTGATCACCGCTTGCCTCAGTAGTCTTTCGACTCACCTCTGAGTTTCTCACACAGACTCAAATCCAGAGACAAAGGATGCGACCTTCAGACTGATCTTTAATACAAAGAGCTGCTGCTGTCAGTCTGACACATTCAGATTTTTTGAAAAATAACAATATGATATTGTTCAATAATGAGAGCACAGTATCAACGGGGGACATCTGTTGTCGTCATAAATCCACTCATAAAACAAAAGTCACAAATTTGGCAGCTAGACTACTGCAATTTATGACTCCCAGCTCCGGTCTTCTTATTAAATTGATTTGCCTTAATTACAGTTCCCATCCTCAGTGTGAAGTAAGGTTATGTACTTTTTAATTGTTTCCCAAGTCAGTGAAATTGGCAATAACAGGTGTCACCAGATCATTTGTTTGTCTGATTTGTTGAACATTTTTGGTTTTGGATGTTCATGTGTAGTCACAGGAAAAAACAAAAACAGACTGAAAAAAGAGCGTTTGTTTTCCAGAGTTTAGTTTGAAAGTGTTAATTGAAAAACTTTGAATTGATAGCAAAGTGCTGTTCAATTTTGCATCGCTGTATTGTTAGTGCTAATACAACAAGGGAAAGGAAGACTGCGTTTTAATGAGAGCTTTTCATAAATGATTGGACAGTTTTGTGGCCTACAGACAAAAGTGACGAGGACAGTCATGGAAATATGAGACACTCACAGCCTTCTGTCTTGTTTTACCATGTACAATACAGAAAGAGGAACAACTGCTTGAATGTGTATCAGTGTTTAATAGTTTACTGGCAATTTAAACGGCACCACACTGCAGACAGACACGGAGTGAACAGACAGACACGGAGTGAACAGACAGACACGGAGTGAACAGACAGACACGGAGTGAACAGACAGACACGGAGTGAACAGACAGACACGGAGTGAACAAACAGACAGACAGGGAGTGAACAAACAGACAGACAGGGAGTGAACAAACAGACAGACACGGAGTGAACAGACAGACAGACAGACAGGGAGTGAACAGACAGACAGGGAGTGAACAGACAGGGAGTGAACAGAGAGACAGACAGGGAGTGAACAGAGAGACAGACAGGGAGTGAACAGAGAGACAGACAGGGAGTGAACAGAGAGACAGACAGGGAGTGAACAGAGAGACAGACAGGGAGTGAACAGAGAGACAGACAGGGAGTGAACCGACAGACAGACACGGAGTGAACAGACAGACAGACAGACACGGAGTGAACAGACAGACAGACACACAGACACGGAGTGAACAGACAGACACGGAGTGAACAGACAGACACGGAGTGAACAGACAGACAGACACGGAGTGAACAGACAGACAGACACGGAGTGAACAGACAGACACGGAGTGAACAGACAGACACGGAGTGAACAGACAGACACGGAGTGAACAGACAGTGGAGCATCATTGGTGTGAGAGATTGTGAAGTCATGTTGTGCGGTGTTACTCGTTGAGGGATTTCTGCACAATCTGTCCGCCTGTGCTTGCTGCAGTGGTTAGCTTTTGGCTTACCTGCATATCTCTATTTCTGCTAAAAGTTTATATCTTTTAAATTTGATGGAGATGGAAATTTATAAATGGGAAGTAAATTTACTCCACCTGCAAGGAGAAATACATGAACTATTTTCCAGCGGCTCCATGCTGATAAATCACAAACCATCAAACTGCGTGAGTACCGTCGTACCGGCAAAGGTAAAAGGCGGCACTTCTCTAGTGACAAAATATGGCAGCCACACTGACCTACTGTGGCAATATTTTTAGAATCACCACAAAAAACATCTGAACACAGACACATTCAGGAACAGACAGGCAGGGCGAAACAGTGTGACCTCAACTTCACAATGTCTCAGAAATGTAGACATTTCCATCAAGACATTTTCAGTTTGCACCGGTTGAGGCTCTTCCTGCTAAGCTCTTGGCTGGCTGCTCCTCCACAGGAGAGGGTTTTGTTCGCTGCAGGGTGGTCAGGTGGGGGCCACCGATCATTGATGTTTTGCTCTTTACCCTGGAACATCTGGGACAGTGAAGTGACATGTTACCTGCTCCCTCCTGCAGCTGAACTTCTTAAGGAGTTGATCTCTCCCCAACCTTGCTGTTGTCAGCCAGAGCCAGAAGATTGTCTTGTGCAGTTTAGCAGAAGTGGAATCACTGAATCCAAAAAAAGTCTCTGGCACCAACCTCGACAAGGTCGAGCCTCACTCGCTGGCCACCCTCCCTGCACGCTGCAATCAGATTACTATTTTTTTCCACTCATCCTTTCATATTCTACCTCCGGTTTTTCTTCCCGTGGCACTGTCAGTTCCACTGATATTGCTGATTTTCTGGCTGTGATCTAAAGTACAATGGTAGCAGTGTGTTGCTACCAACTCCATTCTCCACACCGGCCCTGGTACTTAGGTAAGGGTCTCCTGGTGATATACGCTCCCCTGGCTTATCTAATCCTCTCCGCTGGGCTCTGGGATTTTCCTCTTGCCTTTTTTCCTCCACCACTTCCGCCAACTTTCACACCGACGTGTTCATGTCCCAGCCTCTAACAATCCTGCATCAGTGCCGGTGTGTAACAGAGACATTGATGGTCCTGCAGATATTTGCTCTGTTCTCAACTCACAACAACTTTCACATTGTCAAACACCCCTTCTGCCCTTGTGCCACTGCCTTCGCTCTGCATTTTGGTAACAGATATCGAAACTCTCCCCTGTGCTTTTTACTTGATCTAAACTGGGTGTGTGTGTCCCCGGCCAAAGCCTGCCCATCCTGTCTAGATTCTGTGCACAACCTACTTGTGCTGCAGTCTATTTACTGCCCTCCATTTCCTTCTATTTCCTTTCTGTCACCATTGGGGCATACATGTCCATTACTGTTTTTTCAGGAGCGTCTCTTAGTTCCATTACCGGCAGTGCCTTGTCCTGCCTGTACCTTTTCATGATGGATTTCAAGGGTAGGTGGAGTGATTTCCACACATACATGCTTGCTGTTGAGAAACACAGTGGAATCCCCATCGGTTTGCAAATAAATGAGTGGGCTTTATAATCCGTCCTGCTTATAGCCAATGAATAGACGTTGCACAGCTTCAGGGGCTACATTACTCTTGGATACAGAGTGACATGATAACACCACACCTTGTATTTCCTGGTATTAGGCACATATCTTGGTAAACCCAACTACTCACTTTTGCAGGGTTGCTAGATACTGTGCAGATTTATTCCACTGGGTTTTTTTTCCCTCAACGAGCCTCTGTGTGTAACTGAATTAATTCAAGAGGAAGTTTCTTCTTCCCTTCTCTTTCCTTTTCCTTTGAGCACATCTCTTCCATCTTTTTTTTGACTCCTCTGTTTTCCACAAGCATTTGCACAGCCTGCTTCTGCTCTCCACCGTGCTGCTGATTGCTTCCTCCCGCTTCCCCTTTGTCTTTACTGCAGCCGTCCTGATGATTGTCTCCCCAAACCTGCTGCTTCTGTCTTTGGACACGATTTCCCCAAACAGGTTTACTTTGACTTCACACCTGTCTCTGCAGGGTTCTCTTCACCAGTTGGCTTATCGGTTTGTCTAACTTTATTCATTCTGCTGTTTTGTTTGACTTTTGCCACATGATCCTGTATCTTCGCCCGTCTTCCTCTTCATCGTGGTTTTTCAATTTTATTGCCCTTTGACATGCTTCCACTCTTGGATCTCTGTGGGTTGCTCCAGATTTTACAACTTTACACTTTTTTCCATTCCCTTCCGCTCTCCTGGCCGTGTCTTGACAACACTTGCATGGTTTTTGACCGGCCCGTTACTGTGATCTGCCTTTCGAACAAAGCAACGCTGCTTACGATCTACCGTTATCTCACTTCTTCTTTCTGAATGGATTTGAACATATATGTGATGTTTTTAATCCATCCACAGCTGCACTTATGAAGAATTCTTAGATTGTTGGTTGTTGTCAATCCTAGTTGGCCCATATTCTTTCGGGCTGTCTACTGCCTTTTTTTTCTTTTTTGTATTATTATTTGGGTGTTTTTTTTTCTCCGGAAACTAGAGCTACCAACCCGCCTCTCACAGTCCAGTCGATCCTGCTGCCACCACTCTTTCCTGGACTTCAACTTCTCTATTCAGTGTAGTCATTGTTTCCAGAGATGCACTTAGTCACATTCATCATGTGGCTAGAAACATGGCAATGAATCCTGGTGTTGCACTCAAACAGCTGGATGTGTGAATAAGCAACACGTTTGATATCAACATTTTAGATATGATAACAACAAGTTGTTGTGTTTAGAGTGTCTTCTTTGCCACCAAGGGACCAAAAATAATTTTAATAGTGATTCATCTTATTTAAGATCCTTAATGAAGGTATGATATGAACTATAAGAAACAATCATCTGGTTGTTTAAGCAGTATGCTAGTCCAGTCGGTCTCTTCTCCTGCCTGATGGCTGTTTTTCATTTGCCACTTACAGACAACGAGCTTCTATTTCGCACTAGAGACGGTGATGTCATCAAGCTTAATGTCGACACGCAGGAGAGAACAGTTATTGTGCCGAACCAGTTGTTTGTGAGTATCATTTTACCTGCCAGTTAATTCAAGAGCACAAACTATCCTCACACCAGCTGCTACACCGGGTGTGTTTCCACGGTGACTGTGTATTTGATCCCATCCAGGTCAGATCCAGAGCTGCCAAGTACCAAGTGTCTCCAGACATGCAACATGTGTTATTTGCTTTTGAAGTGAAACCGGTGAGAGCGTTTCAGATTGGTACCTCACACCATATAATTTAACCAATAAATCATGTGTCCTTTTATTTAATGCTGTTTGTTTCCACAGATCTACCAACACTCTTATGTCGCCAAGTACATTATATACAGCCTTGTGACACAGTAAGATGACCTTTGCTTTTATTGCAGTAATAAAAAGAAAGGCATTTGGAAATGAAATAAAGCAGTAAAGAAACCACCTAGAAGCACAACTTCCTTGCTTTGACCGTGGATCTGATGGTGTGCATGCAGTAGACGTACACGTCATTTGTCTATTTGTTTGTGATGTGTTCTCTCCGCAGGGAAACTTGGCCTCTGAATCCCCCTGAGGTGTACGACACTGCACTGCAGTTTGCTGGGTGGGGACCACAAGGCCAGCAGCTGGTAAGGACTTAAAGGGGGCTTTACCCTGCAAATGACATTTAGCACTGAAACACTTGTGGAGTCAGAATTAGCGAACCATCCCAGAAGAGCCACTATAGTAATTTATGGTTAGTTGTAGTGAAACCGACAGATTTTGCCAAGAGGATATTTGTGCAAATCTACTGTCCAATTGTGTAAAGGCCACATTAAAGGCACTGAGGTGTAACATTCTTTGCTTTGCATCCATCAGTGCGACACAAAATTATTTTTACTTTCACAGTTTTTATGACTACACTTGAGTCTATGAAAGCCACAGAGGCAGATGGCATCTCAGCGCCACAACCGGGGGCTTGGACTGTTAGGGGCTGCTATGGGGAGGTGTGTGTGTGTGTGTGTGTGTGTGTGTGTGTGTGTGTGTGTGTGTGTGTGTGTGTGTGTGTGTGTGTGTGTGTGTGTGTGTGTGTGTGTGTGTGTGTGTGTGTGTGTGTGTGTGTGTGTGTGTGTGTGTGTGTGTGTGTGTGTGTGTGTGTGTGTGTGTGTGTGTGTGTGTGTGATTAGCCGTAATTGTTGTGGGCAGTTTTGTAAAAAGCACCAGGTGATTGAAGATACTGTCTAATTGAGCAAACAAAATTGGTGTTTTCACTTTGATTCTACCACAGTTTTTTCAGTATTTGGCGTTTCTATTCATTCATTTTTTTTGTCATTGTAATTTTTCCGAATGGCTTCATAGGCTGAGTAAGAATGTATATTTTGCATAATATGTCTTTGTTCTAAGTATGGAAGTATATCAAATATGGTCAGCTACACATTTTAGGTCCATTTGTTTCAATTTCGACCATTGACAGTGCAGTATTAGTACTTTATGTTCACGTACCTGAGTCTGCTGTTGTAACTATTTCATGTGTTTGATGAAAAGCAGGAATTTAGAGACTGTTTATAAGTGTTTATAATCTTCTGACGCAAACGCTTCCCAAACTGCGTCAGGAAACATGCAAAACTTCAACTTGACTCAACAGAATAATTTCTCTCAGACGTTCCTGCCAACAAAAAGTCATTTTAGCAAAACGCTGATTATCGTCATAGTGACAGAGGACCTATATTTAAGAATTGTTATTTTCACATTCGTGTTCCATTGTTAAACCACAAACAGCAGAAAGAGGAGTATGTCTGATTTATTGGTCAGAGAGCGAAAGCAAAGCAGTTGTTAATCATGATACAGTGTGAAGGTCCATAATATACTAGTAATTCTAACCCTCAAGAGTTGTTG
Source organism: Channa striata (assembly GCA_033026295.1). NCBI lineage: Eukaryota > Metazoa > Chordata > Actinopteri > Anabantiformes > Channidae > Channa > Channa striata. The sequence goes on along the minus strand of CM065185.1, from coordinate 10,029,412 downwards.
TTGGATACGAACATAACCAAAACGTAATCGGAACATGTCCAATCACAAAACAGTTTCATTTTAATACCAGTGATGTGTGATAGTTTTAGAAAGCAAATTGTATCCTTCTCCCTGACAAAAACTTATAGTTTAGTCTAGTGTCAACAATATTGTGAGGATTTTAGTGCAGCTTTAAAAAACGACTCAGGGTTGCAGAGGAAGAGGAGCAGACATAGTCTAAACGTGTGGAGGTAAAACCAGACAAAGCAATAAAAAAAACTGATCCAAAAGAATTTGGTTCAAATATCCCTGCAAAAATCTGTAAAATATCCGTAACCTTATAACTCTGGAGAGGAACAGGTTCTAGGCATTTAGGTTGGTGCACATAGAATCATAGACATGGGACGAGAGGAAAAGTGTCCCTATACCTGGAGTGGAGTATTCATAAGTTGCTGAGCAACAGTGAATATTTCTTTGTTGTACTTTGTTAAACATAAGCGATATTTTTTGTCAGCCCATCATTTACTGGCGTGTGTATTAATCAGAAGCTGAAAATAAAGCCCAAACGTGCACTAACCCTCTTTCAGTTCCTTTTGTTAAAAACTACAGTGCCCCGGTCCTTTAAGCAAATTACAGAGCCTTAAATGGATTATATGTTTGTGGCGTGTTTTTTAAAAGATTTGCATCTTCAGTAAAAGCAGCAGCCGTGGGGCTTCATGTAAATGCAGAGAGACAAAAGCAGAGAATATATTGTTGCTTTTGGCATTTTGTCGGCAGGAATAATGACTTTAATGAGCCAAAAAGTTCCTTTATTTCAAGCCTCCAATGATCTTTTGCTATATTGTCTCACCTAATGCAAATTATGCAACTTTCCACAGTTTTTTTTCCCCCCTTGTTGACTTTAGATTAGTTTCTGTTTGGATTATGATGCTTAGACAACAGACAACCTCATGTTTCATCAGTTATTATTTCAGAGCTTTCTCTTCCTACATAATTGCTCTTATCGTATAATTTGCTTAAATTACAGATACATTGCTGTGAGAAAATATTAACATTTCAAGTGTGTGATGAGACTTTCCTACCCGAGGGAGGAAAGCAGATTAATTTGCATATGGTAATAGTGTACCTGATTGTTTCATGTGCAATGCTGTTACTGTAGCTCCGCATTTGATTTAATGAACAGCCGAGAAAAATGAGATGAGCTCTTGTCTTTTGTCTCTCTATGACCTGGAGATGTCGGATGTGTTTTCTTTTATACTCACGGTTTGTGAATATAATGATTTCCCATTAAGTTTATCAGAATCTGAGCAATTTATCATCAAGCGTTTCATCAGCAGGTAAAAATTAGACGTGTGTGGGTGTGTGTGTGTTACAGCGTGACTGTGTGCGCTCAAGCGTTAGATGTACAGTGAGAAGCGAAGGGAGATGACTCCTGCGACACTCCCCTCATTAAACCACAAGCAATTACTCTACTGTGACAGAGCAATCAGTGAGGCTGGGTCATCACACACACAAACACACACACGCACACGCACACCGTAAAAAGAGGTTACGCTGACACAAAAGAGGAGGAGAAGAAATGGGTTTAAGAGATAAAAAAAGGATAATTTGACAAATTTGGTAAATATTTCCCAACAAAAACTGCCACGTGAACTTGTAGACACGCTCAAACGCAGATAGGAAACCCTGCTATTCGAGCTCCACAGGTTTCTTTGATGGCGCTGCTTTCATGTCGCCGACCTTTTGAAATGACTCGTTTTACGGCCTTTTGCTTATTCCCTCTTTGCTCCCATCGAACCCTTTCAGACTGATAAGTTGAGATATCATGGCCTGTTTACAGATTATTCCAACTGAGGCCGTTTGGGATCATTTACCATACAATGCCGTATCGGGCTCCCTGCTGGAGTTGATGTGTATCTTTTAGGTGTTAGAATTATAAAGTGGAGCGGAGGTTTTGAGGTAGCTTTTGTCGAGGTACAGTTAATAATAATTAAGAGTGCTGAGAATTCTCATGCGTGTCTCTAAAAGCGGCCTATGATGTTATATCTCATGGTGGTTTTGCAACATTAGCCAACCACCAGCTTTCTTTGCAGCCCTGCATTGATCTGTTTTCCTCAGATGTTGATCCCACAATATGAAACTTTGATTTTCTCAACAGCCGCCCCAGATCAGAGCGCAAGCAGACGTGTTTTTCTTTTTTCTGATTTTCATTTTTTTTTGTTGCACCAATGCGAAGCTTCGATTTAGGTGAACAGGTTGTAGTCTGACAGCCTAGTCACACCAAACACAGCCCGAGCTTCACATACCAAGCAGCTCCGCGTTCATCTCTCATACTGGCACCATGCGAGGCAGCAAACACACTGGAGTGGATTGACGGTGGGTTTTAAGTGCCACACACTCATCTGCCAGCAGCGTGTCTTAATTCCTTGAGGCGACGCCGCTGCTGGCGCTGAGGGGCTTGAATCAACAGTCTAACCCACAGTTTAGCTCAGCCATTGTCCACCCCCAGCAGACAGTATAATGTCTCAACAAACACTTCGGGAAAAGCGGTGTGCTTGTGCGTGTGCTTGCAGATATGCGTGTGTGCCTGCAGGGCCTCAGTCAGCTCCAGTGCCTTGATTAGAAACAGAAAAGGGTTCATACTGCTTTGGAGAGGAATCCAGCTTGAATAATAATGAGGCAAATATCTGTTAATACAGAGCTTAAGGCAGGTGTCGACTGAGACTATATTAGCTTTTAAGTGTCTTTGAGTGGGTAGCTGTGTTTCCATCTGGATTAAGATAAGGTCCTGTTGTGATAAGAGCCACAAGTGTGTGGGGTAGAGGTTGGCGTCGTAGAAAGAAAAATGTGCGATGCAGAGGCTGGGGTAAAGTGTGCCCAGCTTCGCACTGCAGGAAATTGAAATTTAGGCGTGAGTCTGGAGATGGAGCAAAATGATCGTAGGCTGCACACGGTGATACAGAGACTAATGGTGCTCTGCCTTTTTTTTTTTTTTGGCCAGATATTCATATTTGAAAACAACATCTACTACAAATCAACATTAGAGAGTCGAACAATCCGCTTGGTTTCCACGGGCCAGGAGGGAGTCGTCTTCAATGGCCTCGCAGACTGGCTCTACGAGGGTAAGACCACTACCGCTGCACCGAATCACATCAACCCCATCGAAGCAAATCCTGTCACTTTAATGGCAAACAGATTAGAAAAAAGTAAGTGGAGGACTCCTAATCATTACACCTAAAAGTCTTCTTTCGACACCAGGCCCGCTAAAATATGGCTCTGTAACAGTCTCCACTCTTCCGGCAAGACCTTCAGCCAGCGTTTGGTGCAAAGACATTTTCTCCCATTCAACCAGATGAGAATCACAGAGCAAACTGTAGGTTGGAGAACGATGTTGCATGATAAGACCTGACTCATCGTCTGTTTTAATTCATCCCAACGGTGCAGGATTAGGTCACCGAACTTGGACCAGTTGCACCTTGCTGTTTGCACTGGGGGTTAGACACAGACAGAAAATGACCTTCTTCAAGCTGTTGCCACAACGTTGAAATAGTCCCATTCATCATAAACTTATTGTGACATTTTTGGCCTCTTTGGGAGCTATAACACCGGCCAATAATTTTGAGTTAATAGTGAATATGTTAGAAAAACATTACGAAATTTAGCTATAAAAAATGTAATTGAAATCATGTTTCCTGCCACCTTGAAATTGTACGTCTAATATTTTCCATTAATTACGTGGCTCTGGTCTTCAATGGTGAAGGAAATAAAAAACCAAAATGGAAATTTACAGGCCAATATTCAAAGCAATGAGCCAAACTGTGCAACTGCAGGATCCAGCGCCAAATATGTGTAGGTTTGTCAACTTTATTATTCCTGCGATACACTATGAAAATAAAAGTAAAGTAACTTTAACTGGAGCCAAGGTGCTTGAACAAAACTGGACAAAAGAGTCGCTTCAGTCAGTGGTGTCCACCAACGTCTTTAAGCGACTGTGTTCAGAGACCAATCTTGTGACACCTTCCCCTCCTCAGACATTCTGGGCGTTTGTGCGCCTGATTCCATTTGAAAGAGCACAGCTGGCTGCATTTCAGTGCCCCTCCTCCTCTAGACTTCCCATCGCTCGTCTTTTTGTCGAGGCAGTTTTAATTAATTCATGTCTGCAGCACTGCAATCTCACTAAGCAGATGTTCAAACACCAGCATACTTGTAATTTAATATGAGACATTTTTCTTATTACTTCATACGCGAGACAGTCATTCCAATTAGACACCACTTAAAAACGGCTTTGTTTACGGATACACTGCCACATTTGAGACTAGTATTTCCCCTGCGCTTTCATATAAAATTAACTTTATAGGCGTGTTGCTTATTAAGTCACAACTTCTATTTCTGGCATTGTTATAATAATAATTAATTTTTTAAAATTTCTTCAGAAGATGGTATGGGACAATAATTGCAGCGTAATTGTAAATTTTAATTTCAAAATGCCAGTTATTATGAGAGAAATTCAGTTACAGTGCATGAAGTGCTTCAGGGTCGCCGCTAATCGCTTTTCATTAATGGGATTATTTCTTTGTTGTAGACAGAGAACATCGCATGAAAGAAGTAATCCATTTTCAATGCTAAAAGAAAGATTTGCCTTGACGTGTTTTTTAACCTAGCTTTCATGGATTTATCAGAGGATAACAGACCACATTACAAAAACAGAAAACATGCAGCACATGTCTTTTACACACACACACACACACACACACACACACACACTGCTACGATGTGTGCTGTATTGTTCTGGTGGCACATTGTACTGGAGGCTTCACTGAAGATGTTTGAATGTGGCTCAAGGTGAAACAGTTTTTTTTTTTTTTTCTGTTTAATGCTGCGCAGTCAAATATTCACACTGCACGTTCCCATCACGGTAGCGTTTTGTGGTAGTTTTTAAAGCTAATCTTTTTTTTTACTTAGTTTCCCGGAACGGCTCAGCAATGGTATAATTTATTGCCTTCTGAAACTCTGAAAAAAAGTTTTTTTTTGTATAGCACAGTGCACAAATCTCCGGCCACCATCAGCTTTGCTGTTTTAGTAAGGTTGCAATGACAAGCCCCATTTATTCCTCGGTCTCTCAAGATATAAGCAGAAAATACAGAAATATAAAGGCAAAAGTCAGCGACCTCCTTTTGCCCTTAGCACACCTAGGATTCTTTTTGGGGTCTTCTGATATACAGTAGTATATCAGCACCTTCAGCACTTAAGACAGTTCTTCAGACTTCTATAGTCTTTCTCTATACAGATGATCCCATCCTGTCTTTGTGATCTTCAAGTCTGGGCTCTGCGGTGGCCATTCCATGTCTGCCGTGTATAATTTCATTGTCATGCTGAAACATAATATATGTTTCCCATAGGAGACTTGGGAGGAGGAACTGCACGATGAGTTGAACTTTGTCTTTACTTTTTCAGCCTTCATGATCGCAACAATTCAGACAATATCACCAACACCTCTGGCAGAAATGCAGCTCCAAGCCATGACAGAAGCGTCATCGTGTTTGACTGAAGGCTGCGGGCACATATTATTCCACCTCTCCAATTCTTCTTTTCACACATTGTCAAAGATTGAACCAAAAAAATGGCCACAACGATTTATTTCTCTGTTACTATTCTCCACTGATCTTCATTTCCCCTCCTTGGGAGCTTTTGCAAATCCTTTCGCCCAGTTCCTCTTCTGAAAAAGTGGTTTATTGGCTTCAAAGGCCAATTCTAATCAAGCTTCTTTAGAGTGTGGATGGATAGAGTTGGCATCCAGATGAAGCTGCCAGATGCTGAGCCAGGTCCTTGCTGGACTTCCAGTCTCTCAAAGAAGAAACTCTGAGAAACATTTCGTTCAATTTTGACAGTTTTCTTGCTCCTCCACTAATATGTTTAGCTCAAGAGAGTTTAAGACAGGCTAGTGCATAGGAAGGTCAAAGCACATACTTGTCAATTTCAATGTTTCCAACATTTGTGTTTTTAATATGGTTTAGATATTTCCTATATTTTCTAGTTGTCCTAACAAAGAAATAAACATATATGTTTACTAAAGCATTGCCTAAACAACAAATCTCTATATGCAAGTTTTGAAAAACAGACCTTTTATACATGAATGAAAGTGCTGCATTGAGAAATCAGTCTATCGTGCCTTTATTTATACAAATTGTTCCGTGTTTTAAGGCTGCACTAGTGCTTCAAACAGAATATTGCAGATGATGGACTGACAGCTTCTGTTTCAAATGGTTCACATTTTACTGAAACACTTGGATCATAACAAAGATTGCAAATACAGTCCAGTGGATTTAAGCAATGCTTGGCCAAAAACCTAATTATCTGCCAGCCTTTGATGTTGATCAGTGTTAATAATTATTCCTCGCTCGCTATAATGAGGCATCAGAAATCAATTTATAACTTTGATCAGAACGAATTCATGGGATTGAAGTTAAAAAGCCTCTTACAGTGTCTCCTGTAGAATCGTGGGTTTAGGAGATGGACGCGGTGTTTGGGTTTCTCTTTGGATTCTCGTCTGCGTGTATGGCCTCTGTAAGGCTGACGGAGGTTCAGACAGCTCTGCATCTGTGTCAGACAGCAGTGACTGTCATGCACAGACGAGACAATGTCACGTCACCTTCAGAGCCGACCTGCAGGACTCCAGCACTGATTTGATGTGCAAGGACGAGCAACACAAAACCCTCCCATCTTTCTGTGGAGCTGTTGCATGAAATATGAAGGTCATGTGTTGCTGATCCAGTGCGTTTTCATAAAAACACAGTGTTATAGGGCAACATGCAAGGAGTTTTATTAAATACATGTGGGGCTCATCTTGAATTATAGAATAATTTGCTGTGGGCTGATGGTCTGTGGGCAAAGGCCTTAATAAATCCTGCAGCACTGAAACCAACTAGTTGGCCTTCAAGCGAAAACTCAATCAACTGTTGGGGATTCAACACTGGAAAAACTCCTTTGCGTGTCCTGACCCTGACCCGGCTCCAACCCCGGGATTCACTCTGTTAGGAGAAGAGTAATTATAGCCTGCTAACATCAACGATAACAGCATAACGCACTCCTTATTAAACTTATAATAGTTTAGCAAACTTGATGATTTTTAGTTTTTCCTAAGAGCCTTTCACAGAGCTCTTCTGCCCCCTGCTGGGTGAAGGCCACTCCTCAGGAAAAAGCTTTTACACTGAAGTGGGACGTGCACGAAGCACGAACCTGTTCAAAAATACTCAGTATTTCTGTATTTTTTTTTTGTGTTGGTTTCTTCCAAAATGTCACAGTTACACACACACACAGAGTTTGTCAGTTGCTCAAGGCCACTTTCCAGATTCTGTTCTCCACTACCACCAAACAAAAACCTTAGACGAGACAGGGTCATGAAAGTTCGGTTTATACTGGATTTTTTATACACCGAGGGAACAGAGTATGCTTTACTAGAATATTATGAACAGAAAAAGTCTGCAATTACCTTCCAATTAACAACTACATCAAGTAATGGCAAAGCAACTGGCAGATAAAAGCCAGTGTTCATTAAGCTTTAAAATGGACGCGTTAACGTGACTAACTTCAGGAGTTATTCATGAAACCACTCGGGTCTTTGGGAAAATTAGACAGACGCTAAGGTAGAAGTAACTTGTATTTTTCCAAATGTACATATATGCTCTGATTTATCAGTGTCATGTGTTCTTAACTGCGTGTATAACGTGTTATCTGGCTGTTTTCTTTTCCAGAGGAGATTCTGCAGACCCACATTGCCCACTGGTGGTCTCCAGATGGGCTGCGTCTGGCCTACATGACCATCAATGACTCGCTGGTGCCAAAGATGGAAATCCCATTTTTCACAGGAATGCCGTATCCCGCCAGCCTGGAATATCACTACCCAAAGGCAGGTTAAAGTCATTTGCAACCTCACCTTCATTGTTTGGGTGGTTTTACTCCCCTGTGGTGTCAAGACAGTGGTTGACGTGTTGTGTACTGAGATCTTTTACTTAGAAAAGGTAAAAGTGAAAAAATGCTCCATTAGAAGTTAAAGGTCTGAAATGAATAAGCCCAGAAAAAGTACTGACTATGCAAACAGCTAATGTAATGTAAATACTTGGATTATAACAGATTTGTTGACATGTTTAATGGATTTTAGTGTTGTTCTTGTAGAACTAAACTGATCACAGCGTTTTACATTAAACAGAAAAACCTAAGTAATAATAGTTGTTAAATAAATGCAATGAAGTTACAAGTACAGCAATTCTCTAAAATGTAATAAAAACCGAAAAACTTTCCTTTAGTAAAGTACATAAAAATTGTAGTTAAACTAAGTTCCACCACTGCAAACAGGACTTTGATAAAGCTTGTTCCTCTGTGAAGACAACAGACAAATCCTGACTGTATTCAACTGAAATCCAGTTTGACCTACAGCATCTCATTTCCTCTTGGCCCTCACAGGCCGGGGAGGAAAACCCTGCAGTGCACCTGTCGGTGGTAAGTCTCAACGGCCCCCTGCACACGGTGGTGATGAAGAAACCTGACGACCCCCGAATAGGGTGAGAGACGGCCTGAGTGTTCCCTATTGTGTGAGAAAGACTTCAGATAGCAGCGTGCAGCGAGTTCGGACGCTGAAGCCTGTGAGTGACAGTCGTAGTGTGTCATTTTGTGCCTTTTCAGGAGGGAATATTATATCACCATGGTGAAATGGGCCACCAGCACCAAACTGGCTGTCAACTGGCTGAACAGAGCCCAGAACAACTCAATCCTGACGCTGTGCGAGGCTACGACTGGAGTCTGCATTAAGGTGAACCTTGCAGCAGCTTTTACTTTGGCAAAGCGTCAGTGCTGAATTGGTTCCCTCCCCATTTCCAGTGCAAGGAAGTGAAAAGGCGATTTATCAGAAGTTCAGACTTTAGCTTTTAACAGAAACAAATGGGAATTATGTTGGTTTGTTTCTTTTCATATGGTTTGTTAACTACAAGAAATAATATAAAATAGTGATAGACGTTACCTTTTAAGTTTGCACAATACAGGCTCAGAACCCTGAAAGCTTTCAACTCATACGCTCTTATTATTTTCAGAAACATGAGGATGAGAGTGAAAGCTGGTTGCACAGACAGGTAAGTGATCTAAACGCTGCTGCTGCTGTTGTTGTTGTGCAGCATTTTGTATTTGCTCTGAGCCAGAACAGGTAAAAAAACAGAAGACAGAAGAATAAAAGGCCTGCAGGCACATTTCAGACACAATCCACATCCAGGTGTTTTATTCTCTCCTCTCTGCAGAACGAGGCGCCGCTCTTTTCTCAAGATGGCCACAAGTTCTTCTTCACCAGGGCGATCCCTCAAGGCGGGAGGGGAAAGTTTTTCCACATCTCAATGTCGACCTCGATGGTAAGTAATGACAAAATGACCTCTGTGGTGTTTGTCTTTCGAAGCCTGGTACAGATAATTCAGTGGTCGTGTTTGTTACTGTCTCGCAGCCAAACACTAGCACAGACATACTTCAGTCCCTGACCTCTGGAGACTGGGACGTCACCAGTATCTTGGCGTACAATCATGACAGGAGCCTCATGTAAGACGTGTACATATTTGTTGATGCATATTTCTTAGTTATGACTATTGTGATATTTGACTTCTGGATTTTTTTTTCAGATACTTCCTGAGCACAGAGGATGACCCCAAGCGACGGCATTTGTACAGGTAGAATTTTACACATCGTAGAAAGGGTTTTCGCAGACGTGCTATGCAGGGTTTGCAACAATACTCACTCTGCGCCATCCCACAGTGCCGACACAATCCCTCCATTTAACCGCTGCTGCCTGTCTTGTGAGTTCAAGTGCGGCTACGTGGATGTTTCATTCAGCCACGACATGCAGCACTTCTTACTCAACTGTAAAGGTGAGCATCCTCAACCCTGAATCTCTCGTCTCAAGGCTTTTTTTATGATAGTGGGCCGAAAAGCGTTTTGAAATCCCAGCACTCTGGAGAATGAAATTCTTCTACAGGAGGCAGAGAGCCGTGTTCAGTAAAAGTGTGAATGAATTAGAGCTCGATGTCAGGTTGAGAGCTTATATCGAACAGGACATTGGAAAATAACCTCAAACCACTGCTGGGTCCCTCTGATTGGCCTCAGAAAGTCGTGTGTGTGACTGCTCAGCTGCCGGTGGAGAGTGTGTGGCTTTTAGTGATTGATTAATGTGAAAAAGAAAACAACCAGATGTTAGCACTGTGTTGATTACCATGTGATTTCCTTGTGTCCTTTGAGACCTGCTGCCTTTGTGTGTGTGTGTGTGTGTGTGTGTTTCTGTGCTTTTGGATTCAGCACAGTTTCCATGGAAGCTGATTTGTTTAGGGGACTCCCTTCAGAGAGGAAGAGTGCCAGTGGCTTTCTTTCTTAATTGGATCTTTGGAGAGTAGCTCCACTGTGCAATAATAAGCCTCTTCCTCATGGGATGGAAATACAGTAGATTATTAACTGTAGAGGTGCCTGAGAGGCCTGGTGCAGGAAAGATTTGGATTTCAGGGTCTTCTTGCTTTGATGGAGTCATTTGAGCCCACATCCAATTACCTTTATTATTGCCTCCTTGTTAACTGATTGGTCACTTTTCTCTGAATTGCTCTTTCTAAGGCCCAGATATTCCAAGTGTGGCCGTCTACAGCACTGAGGACAAACAGAGTGAGTGCCGTCTCCCCACTGTTAACCCGGACATGTACAATAAACTGCATTTGAGTGTTGGTAAAAGACCCTTTTCCCTCTTTAACTGTAGAGGTGTTTGACGTGGAGACTAACGAAAAAGTAAACAACACGTACAACAACATGCAGATGCCCCGAGTGCAGTACGAGACCATCACCATCGACGACTACAGTACGTGTTCCTGTGGAATAATCCAATGCACAATTATGAGTCAGGACTATTTGGTTATGACGTAACCCTGTCCTGTGTGTTGCAGCTCTGACAATGCAGATTCTGAAGCCAGCAGGTTTCGTAGATACAGCCCATTACCCCTTACTGCTGCTAGTGTAAGTAAAACTAACATTTACTTTAAGGGCCATTAAGTATCTCCATACATTTGGGGGGACTTGTGTTGGGCACAGAATCGTCAAAAGAAAGTTATATTCACAAATCTGTATATGGTAAATCCAAAATTAACATCATGCAACTCATATATATCCATTTTTAGACCCCATTGACCAGCATCTTTCAAACTCTCGCCCCCACTTTGTAATGCATGAGTGTATGAATCTGGTGGAATGGTCCTTTAATAGCCCTTAAGTTGCAAATTAGATTTAGTCAAAAATCATTTAAAATTATAAAAATTTGCCCATCACAGATCCTCAGAGCTTATGTTTGTGTTGTCCACAAAACTAGGAAAAAATGGAACAGCTAATGTTTTGACATGTTTATTTTATAAATGATGAAACTGATTAATTGCTTAATAAAATAGTGTCCCATTCATTTTCTGTCACTCAACCAATGGAATCATGAATTGATTTAGCACCACAGCATAACCTAGAATTAGCAGTGAATATGACACAACAAGATGAAAAAATGTTATGTTAAAACATCTTTAACTGCAAACGTTATGAGGCTGTTCTCAGACTTTATGACTCTAATAATTTGTAGGATCATTGGGTTCTACTACTACTATTCTCTGTTGTGCAAATGCTCTGATTGTTGTATGTGACGTCTTTTCATTAATAAATCTACCCGTTTTCTTCAGGGATGGTACACCGGGCGGGCAGATGGTGACAGAGCAGTTCCAGGTGGACTGGGCCACGGTTCTGGTCAGCAGCTTTAGCACCATTGTCATTCGCTTTGACGGCCACGGCAGCGGCTTTCAGGGCACGAACCTTCTCCACAAAGTCAGGAGGAAGCTGGGAAAACTGGAGGAGAGGGACCAGCTGGAAGCTCTCAGGTCTGAACCGGGAGTGGAAGGATGAGCACAGCTGCAGCCACAGACCAAACAGTAACAGATTTTCTGTGTTTTCAGGTTCATATCCAAAGAGCCCTACATCGATAAGAATCGGATGGGAGTTTATGGAAAGGTAAGCAAAAAAATTAGATTTTAGTTCACAGAGAAACTGCAAGTGCCTTACGTTGAAATTATTGTCACGATTATAATCAAATTACTTCAGTGTTTTTCTGATGCGTTTGTCTCCTCCACTTTTGTCCAGGCCTATGGAGGATATTTAGCCACGATGCTCTTGAGCTCTGAAGAGTTTACCCAACTTAAATGTGGAGCAGCCGTCTCACCGATCACAGATTTCGAGCTTTATGGTACAACTTTGCAGATGTTTTTTTCTTGGAGGTGTCATGCTCTCGGAACGCTGTTGACAGGCACCTGATTTGTCTCTTTTCTAAATTGTAGCATCAGCATTTTCAGAACGATACCTCGGCTCAAAGACTGACTCCCGAGTATACGCGGTAAAGTTTCAACACTTCTGTTACATGGATGTTTAGCTGAAGTGGATGGAGTTAAGGGTCTTAATTAAGCGGAGGTTGGTGATGTGTGTTGGCCTTTTTCTTTCAGATGGCAAATTTAGCACACAGAGCGGGTCAGCTACTGGAGAAGCGGTACTCGATAATTCACCCAACTGCTGATGGTAAAATATTTATCTCATACTGTTTTTCAATACAACCATTTAAATTTGATCTAATGCCTTTTTTAACCTTATCTTCACCACAGAAAAAGTTCATTTCCAGCACTCAGCCAAATTTATCAACCATTTAATCAGTGAGAAGGCCAACTATAGTCTACAGGTGAGCTGCAGTTTTTCTCCCACTGTAATCATTAATAAGCTCCTAATATTATAAATGGCTTTAATTTTTTTGGAGGGGATTTAAATAATCAAAAACCTATGTTCATCAAGTTTGAGTGCCCAGTTATTATGGAACCGCAAACATTTACATTTCCACATTATTCAGGGAACGTTAAAGTTAGTTGTCAAATTGAAAAAGTGGATATGGATAATACTAATAGTACTAATAGTAGATAATACAATTGTGTGTGATAAAAATCAAAAGCTCCAGAAGAACTGCTAATGAACGTGCCGAGTTTAAAATTGGCCAAATGTCTAAATGAGCATGAGAGGGCAAAAGTCAGTTAGCGGGTTAATCCTGTAACTGTGGCAAGTAATTTTCCACTGTGGTCATGCAACAGTATTTAAGGTCGCGGATTAATGCCACGGCAGTCTGAAGACAACTTTTCATTTGCAAATCAGGCCAAGTTTTCTATCTTAGTCACAGATCCCACCTTACTTATAAGGATATTCACTTATCACTTTTTTGTATTGCAAAAATGCAAAGCTTTGTCAGACATTCGAGGTCGTCGCCTTAGGGTCTGTGAACAATCCTGCTTGTAAAATTCATTGTCTTGCGTCTTGTCTTTTTCAGATCTACCCAGATGAGGGACACTTCCTACACAGTGAGGGGACACAGCAGCACCTGAGTCAGTCCCTCGTCAACTTCTTCGAGGAGTGTTTCCGGCTGCCAGAGGTACTGACGGACGACCAGCAGGAAGAGGAGGAGAACAGTTAAAGCTGTGCCCCGGAGTGAGCTACTACAGCACAATATGCAACATATCTTTCTAACCCGATCAACCAACAGCACCCGCTGTCCAGTCTGGTTTTAGCTCGACTCTGAAGTGCAGCACCTGCATGTGCAAAAAAGGGACCTCAACATATACCCCTGTCCTCACCTCCTGCTGGCTGCTGTTAGGAAACTGTTTGGAAAGAGAATAAATCTCAGATGGAACAGTCATATTTCTCCCTGCTACTGACTGGACTCTTTCTCCCTCTGGTGGACAAACAGAGGATCAACATAATGTCCATAGAGAAAGAAATGTCTGTTCCAAAACAGGCACATTAATCAAGCGCTTTGCAGCACAAAATATTGCCCTCTGTGACGATCGGTTCATTACGTTGAAATTTTACTTTTCAAACGGCTGCCAGTTTCCAATAATCTTTACCATCCAACTTACTGATTGTGTTCATGAGTATATTTACTGCTACTTGTTTCTCTGAATTTCTCTGTTCAGTGTCTTACAATAGTACCGTGTCTGAGTGGACGTCTGGCTGCATTAGTCCTTTTGTTGCTTTACAAAACAAGGCCACAATGTTTAACTTGTGTTATAGTCCAAAAAAAGTGTCAACACAAAAATGGCGTGTATGAAATAATATTCACTTTGCATATTCCTGAATTGAACCCTTATTCTTTTAGTCACTGTGCCTTACTGTGGGTGAAATCTTCATGTTAGGAGCCCACATGACACTTAAAATGAGTAAACATGGATAGACTTTGAACTGTGTATTCCATTAATAACTCAAAACCACATTGTGGTTTAAGTTCTTGCTCATAAGAGTAGCAGCCAGTTGTTACTGAGCAGCTAAAAACACATGGTATGGCACATTTTCTCAAAACATGGAATGAACTCTAGACAAAAGGAGCCATCTGTCTGCTTGAAAGGTCGTGTTGTGCTGACAAAATGTAAAGAACATTTTAGTTTGCAAATACAGTGAACTTCCCTTCCAGACGGGCGAGTCAACTGCTGAGTTTATCATTTTGTGAATTTCTTTGTGTGTTAAATGGTTCAACTCTCTCCCCATGTTCTGTTTGTGTTGTTAGTGGTTTCTAGTCAGCTGATGTACAAAGTGTATAAATCTTCTATTGTTAAGTCTTTATGTTGTGTGTGCAACTTGTATATAAAGCATTTTGAAATGTATTTTTTCCGTTGGCCTTTCTTTTAAGCTACAAAGTCTGACTACTACCTTCGACAGCAACATCTTTAACTGCATTAGTTTTTCAACACTAATCTTTTTGAACAGAGTTAAACAGATTTATAAAATGTAGGCACCTAACTAGCAGGTTCTGCCCAATGTAGATGGATTAAAACTGTCTAGTAAAGTTCTGTCAGGGCTAATAACCCAGTTCAAAAACGCCCAATCAACTGCAAACAATGTTACTATTAGTGAAATTAAATTCCCCTTACCTGGAAACTTCAGTGTATTAGCTCAGTTTCCACAGGCACGACGTCTTTTCTACAGCCTGGAAGTGTAAGTCTAGAGACCTGGTTGCATAAATTTCAGATAAAAATGTTAAACTTGAACATTTTTGAAGTTGCTCAACTCTGAAACTAGATGCGTTTCTCAATTAAGAGCCATTAACTTCTTCTGTGCTTTCTTCAGGTTTTAAATCAAAGCGAATTTAATGCCACGTTAGAAAACTAACCAACAGGAGCTACATTTAATATTCAAGTGTAAACAGACCTTACTCTGCCATTGACAAAATTTATTTCCAGTGTTTCAAGAATCTGTGCACACCAGAGGAACACAGCATTAATACAAATGGTCCAGCTCAATGAAGTGTTTCCTCCTGCACAGACCTCTCGCCACAGAGAAGTACCACACTGCTCACAACACCCACACTGGCCATATGAGCATCATCATCATCCCACAATACTGTACTTCTGCAATCTGATGGAAATGAAAAAAAAAAGCAGCTAAAACATGGCATTCATATGTACATTTAAGTTACTTATTTTACAATATTTTAAATTCAAGTTCTGTTAAAAGCAAAATAAAATAAAAATAAAAAATGAAAAAGGGGAAAAATGTATAAAACATGTTAAGACCAGAGTGGAATGCCTAAGGAATGGAAGCTCTGCATTTTGTTACAACATAACCTGAAGAATGACTGAGTATCGACAATAAAAATGTCATTCACAGTAACATCTTGGTGTATCTCAACAAAGACACTATGGCACCCTTAACATTTCATTGTGAGGCACTTCCTATTTTAAATAAACATGATTCTGATTTGATTACTTATTTTCTTTACTTATTTTTCTTCCAACCCTTTCTTCCTTTTTGCAATCTACTGCCAGTCACTGACATGTGTGAACCACAAACACTAAAACACAGCATTAACATTTGCATCAGAGATGTTCAATGCTCTTTAAAACCACATAACTGGGATAAACAAGAACTAATTCCATTTGCATAATTCCAGTGTTTCCTTGTTGTATTGTATGTACCTTTGAAAAAGGCCCTTTTGACAGCAGAGAGCTTGGAGGCAGTCCCCACACAGGCTGTACCAAAAAACACAATTCAAGTACACAGAAAAATAGGGATATGTACACTTTAGAATGAAACGCAAGCATCTAAAGCTTTTAGTCAGTATGACAGCAAGCATGTCTGTACATTCTTCATTTGGTTACTGAGAGACTCACTGACTTTAAACGTAACTTTCTTTGCACAAAAATAGTTCCTTTGTAATACTAAAAATCTGCCGTTTTCACTACTCTCTATCCTTCCTAAAGTCAGTTCATCCTTAAAGCCACTTCGCTAAACCTTTAAAACATTCTCAACTCTGAGTGTTCACACTTACTTGCACAGGTCCTCAATCTTCAGCAAAACAGGGATTTGTTTTAGGAAGAGCAAATCCTCCAGCTAAGCCATTCCAAAGTTATTTCATAAAAAAATATTAAGGTATAAACAACATTTTGTTCCATGCCTTATACATAAGATCAACAATCCCTGTGTGCAGCAATTCTCTTTTCACACGCACGCGCACACACAAACGCGCGCACACACACACGCGCACACAGAGATGACCAGTTTTGTACATCATGCTCATTCACTAACAACGTTGACACAACACTTTGTACGGACAAACTCTCGAGTACGTACACATCTTACAGACGATGAACATACA
Organism: Channa striata; assembly: GCA_033026295.1. NCBI lineage: Eukaryota > Metazoa > Chordata > Actinopteri > Anabantiformes > Channidae > Channa > Channa striata. Next base: position 10,012,719 of record CM065185.1, on the reverse strand, counting down.
GTCACACACATACAATACTTCTCACAGGTACTGATAAAATCGTGAATGGACCACCTGGGAACTGGTGAGTTTATGTGGGTGCGCAGTGGCTGAAAGGCTCAGATTTTTACTCTGGGGGACGTCCCCGTTCAACACCTCTGCTGGACGATGTTCGGAAGAGGACGAAGCTCCAAGGTTTGGGGAGTTCGCACTGCACAGCCCCCCCTGCAGGTCAGGTAAGTCCAGACTGACCTCTGGATTGCTGGTCCGGTGGCGCTCGCGGGCAATCCAGTCACCAATGGAGAAGTCCTGAGAGCTGCACTTAGGCTTCAGCCGGTCCACAGCTGACAACTCGGACCGAGAGCCCGAACAGATACCCACCTGCTGTGGCCAGTCTCCCAAAACAGACAGCTCGGCAAAATCCCTCTGGCCACCCATGGTGTGTCTGCGTCTAATGTTCTTCTTCTTGCTGCGGCCCTCCGGGGACCTGCTTCTCTGGCTGCCCACACCAAACATGTCATCCACAGACATACGTAGACGCACCTTCAGTCGATCGGTGATCTTCAGCTTCCATGCAGGCTCTGCCTTATCCAGCTCGCTACGAGAGGAGGAGCTGACGCTGCCTGTGGAAGGGACTTTACCTGACCCCAAAACACGCGACAGTCTATTGGAATCTTTATCCCGCCGGGTTCCGTCCAGCGAGGACTCACTGTCTGTTTTCTGTTTGGCAGATTTCTTTCTGGAGAGTGTATCACATTCGATTAGTCTGTGGGAGGGGAGAGGTTGGGCGACTTGTTGGTCTCTCTGATCGGTTTTTCCAACGGCATACACAGACAGGTCGCTCTCGCTGTCGGTCTCCATCGGCCTTCCCTCGCTGATGAGCTCGCTCCTCTCGTCATCTGCGTCATCTCCGCCTCTACTCTCAGACACAGACTGCACTTCAGGACTGAGGGTGCTGAGCTCAGCTCCAGTCAGAAAAGTCATGGAGGAGGTTGTGGAGTAGTCGGATGTAATGGAGCAAACCTCGGCTCCCAGCCCACTAGGACCCGCTTCTGGACCGAGAGCGACAGTCCTGCCACGCGTTACTCTGGGCACTGAAGCTTGAGAGCTGGTGCTGTTCATTGTACCGAGGTCAGACACTGTGTCGTCGTAGTTTGAAAGCGGGTCTGACAGAGAGGACTGATGAACTATCGTAGTGCGGTAGCTGAGGTTCGGGGAATGGGAGGGCGAGACATAGGGGGAACCAGATTGAAGGGTGGGGGAAATGAGTTTTGCAGACAGGGAGGGAGAGGGCTGCGACTTGGACGACAGAGACACTTTTGTGTCAGTTTTGTCAAGCTGTTCTTCGGAGCTGCTCTGGTGCTTCTCTTTCTCACTGGTTTCATCAGTTTCCTCCTCGGTCCGGTCATCTGGGGACCACAGAGGGTACTGCTGGCTCTCCGCTGGGAGCTCCTTCTTGGGGAACACAGAGTCCAGGTCATCGTCTGAACTGCTGGGGTGAGCTTTGTCCTTGGGCTTCTTACGTTTGCGGCTGGCAAAGAAGGAGGAGCGCAGCATTTCTTTGCTACACTGATCCTTCCCCGCTCCCCACAAGCCCTGTGGAAACAGAAACCAAACTACATTAAAACTTGCCATGCCAAGACATAAAAGAAAAAGAAATGAAGGGTTTAAAAAAAGCTAGACAAAAAAAAAAACTGAAGGAAATTACCTTTGATTTGGAGGAGTCACTACATGTGGAATCTGTATTAAAGAGAATAATAATTAGTAAAAGCTTGACATCTCTGGAACTTGCTGAAACAATCAAAAAGATAAAAGAGCAGATTCAAACTTTGTCCAGGGTGAAATTGACAAGACATGATGAGTATGATGAGAGCAGCTTGATGAAAGCAGACGACACTTTTTCAGCTCATAGAGAGACAAAGTTGAGTAACCACACTAGGCAGTATGTGAAAAAGTGCAGAAAGCAGCAGAAAAGGCCTGAAGATGAAGGATGAGAAGAAAGGAAGTTAAAACCCGGCAGTAAACCAAGATACAAAAAGCAGCTCATGCTTATGTATTGATGGAACGACGGTACATCACGGACAAACACGCCAATCACAAATAGCCACCAACCAGCTGACGCCATTCTTTCCCAACTCAAAGACATCACAGAGGAGAGGAGTGGTACGTTTGCTCTGACTGAAAGGGGCCTGAGCTGAACAGATCAGTAAATGTGTGTCGCAGTGGTTACAGCTGGCTCAGGGAAGCCTGAGTATAACACACTGCGCTTACTCCAACCTAGTGAAACCCATGTGGTACGATTTAACATGTCGCCTGTCAGTTTCAACAACACAAAAGGAAAAAAAAGAATTCACAAGTTTTCATTTCTAACTATTGAAAAAAAAAAAGAAAAAACCTAAAACACACAAAGTGCAGCTAATAAAGATAAGTGCACTAATAGCCCATTTCAACCAAACTGTTCACAGGAGCAGTTTAGGTTTGCTCAGCTCCAGTTAGGCAAATTAGACATATTATAATATGATGGAAATGTAATTTTCACATGAGAGAAAACAACTGTGTTGTTCTTGTATTTGTGTGAGACGACCTGCAAAAGTGATTAAGACTGAAAACCTACAATGTCACTCATGTTTACTGTTGAGTGTAAGTCTCCCTCTTCCCCCCTTATCTAATTTTAAACTTTTCAAAGAGGCAAACTACAGACAAAAATATCCAATCCTTGTCTTAATACTGCTATCAACTGCACCCACCTACTGAACATAGTTTGCGGTAGGTTCCTGGAGCAGCAGAGATGACCAGTTTGGCGCTGGAAGACTCACCCCGTTTGCTCTATGGCCATTACAAAGCACAACTCCTGGAGAAGTGCTTTTTTTTTGGCACTAAGAACTATGTATAAGAAACTTAATTTAATCACTGGCTGTATCACAGGTAAGATTTGTTGAGTTCCTAAACTGCTTTCCTCCCAGAAGAGTTACTAGAGTGGAAATGGGCTATTAACAATCAAATCCTAGGTCAAATGTGTGTGTGGGTGTATAGCTCCGGGTTGGGCAGAGACTGTGGAGCAGGTGTGACTGAGTGAGGTAGGTTATGTATATTATGCAATAGTAGGAGATGAGAATGTATGTGGCAGTGTTGGTCTGTAGTTGACAATGTCACGTAATGAAGACAAATACTCTGAAACAAGGACATCAGAAACATCAAATCAAACAGAAAGGCACAAGGAGAAGCACTTAAAACTAAACTGTCTGTGGCAGCAAATGCTGCCACATCATATGCCTGGAGTTCCCTCAACGGACATTTGACTGCATGTGTACCTGTGCGTTAGTCACTGCGTACTCATTGGTCCGAGGACATGCTTGGATGCGTGTTTGTCTGTGTGTTTACGAGTGTGTGCTGGGAAGTATCCAGCTCAGTCCCAAAACTGCGACCCCACCCTCAGACATCATAACAGATTATGCCACATGACCGGGAGAGAACCTGAGGTTGACCGTACCATGCTACTTGTCCTTGCGATCAGCTTAAGAGACAACAAGAGACAGCAGAAGGGCTTTCAGAGAAAGTACAGCAGCATCGCTCTGTATCCCCTCAATTTAGGGTATTGGTTTAAATATGAGACGTGCACACCACAGGAAGAATGACAAACATCGACTTCTCTTTCTTTCTTTATCTTTTTTCCTCCTTTCACCCAAATTTAAAAGAGCTGTGGGTTTCTGCAGACTAGGCAGCTACACTGGGCACAACACTCGTCCTTCTTCCTACAGTCCCAGCTGTCCATCACTGACAAAACAGAGTCCATCAGTGACATCATCGAGTGATAGACGCCGCCCACTTGGCCTGTGTCAAGATTGGGTAATGTGTGAGTGCTGGACAGGGATAAGGGAGAAAAACAACACACTACACACAGAAGGGCATAGGTGAGAAGAGTTAAAACTTCCATCGTTTCTTTTCGTTTGTTAGATTTTCTTTGGGAAAGAACATGCTGGGATTATGTGAGAGACGAGGAGGAGGGGGAAGAAAAGAACTGAAAGAAAAGGAGTCGTCGTCTCAACACAGGTAAAGCACAGGGAGAAAAAAAATGACTTGAGCAGAAAAAAAAAAAAGAATAAAGCAAAGAAATGAACTAAAATAAAACTTCAGGACAAATTTTATCTCTTTGGGCAAAAAATGTGAACATTGAAACAAAACAGACTTATCCAAAAATAAATAAATGAATAACGAAGGCTTGACATACTGCAAAGCATTTTTCAATAATTTTCCATCAAAACACAAAATGTGTGAAATGAAAAATTACCCAAAAAAAAAAAACAAATTTTGTAGACTTGTTTTTGCTGAAGAAAACAGGCGCTGCTCATCTGAGCATAACTGAGACACAAGTGACATTTGGTAAAATAAATCTATAGAACATTACTTTTTCAAAACGTTGACCTGCTGTAGTCCTAGTAATATATTCTAAAATTGCTGCCATGGTCATAACCTTTGGTGATGCAGAAGAGCTGAGTCCACAGAGAAAATCACAGTGAGTTACCTGAAACTTCGCCCGGTGAAGGTGCAGTTCGTCCAATGTTGGAGAGCAGGTGGTCGATGTTGGGCACAGGCTGAGACTGCACTGTGCTTTCCTGCTCCGCCGTGGTCTAGAACCGCATGAGGAGGGAACAAGAGAGAGCAGAAGGGAAGATAAATTAATAAGCCATACATAACTATAAACAAGTGTGAGCTGCATTTGATTTAAAGCTGCTAAAAACAGCAGAGTGAAACCAAACATTACAGTTGTTGGCAGGTAAACAGAAGAAATAATGAGCTCAAAGATGCTAAAATGTTGTGGACACTGCTGTTTTGGTTATTCTTTATCGATGTGCATAAGTTCCACAGTGCAGCTGTAAAATGTCCATATGTATGAAACAAACCTCTACTAAGAAAACAGAACAAAATTCAGTGCTACGTACAACCGGGTCCTCATCACAGTCATCAGTGAAGAACCAGTCATATTGCTGGATCAGGTTCTCAACTATCTTGCACTGGTCTGGCATGTGATTGACCATGTTGGTCATGTTGTCCTCAGAGGTTCTGACCAGCGTGGGACCAAACACAATCGCCAGGTTACGAGGCTCCATCTAATCAGTTGAGATGAGGTAAAAGTAGGTTAAACAATAATTGTCAAAGATTCAAAGGATTTCCACTGGATTTTTAATCAAAAGGTGTTAACGGTCATACCTTGTTCTTTTCACAGTTTTCAGAAACCCTCTTGAGATGAGCACAGAGGAATTTCAGGGTTTCGTAGTGATGATCAGGTAATTTGTGGATCTGCAAGAATGAACCGTAACAGATTAAAAGGTGTATGTAACTGAGATGCATATCAAATAAATGCTTCTTATTTTAGGTTCTTACTCACCAGGCTTTTTAACTCCTTCAATCGCTCCACTGAATCTTCTGTTCTGCTTGCTTCAATAAAATCTGCATACTTTTCTGTTAAGAAGAAATATTGAACTTCTAATCAAAACTAATGACACCAATCAAAAGTTATAATTGTGATTTTCTCCTGTAAGCATATTCAAGCTTTTAAAAAGAACATGTTTTAGCAATATTATTATCTTACCATTTGTAAACAAAGGTTCTGGAAGTTTTCGGAAAAATGATTTTAGTAGGCTACTGATGACATTAAGGTCCCGCCATTTCTGGAAAGAAACCGGAAACAGCATAATGTTTAAGAGACCTTTAGAGTATTGGTGAAAGATGTTAAGAAAGTGGCACACTGTACTGTGCAATCCAACTGTCAGTCACTCACGTCTTCCTGGATGTCGATGTCAGTCATGCCTTTGCTGTTGAGCTCCTCCTGCATGCTGGAGATGGCAGCATTGTTCCCAGGGACTCTGTAGATTCCTGTGTACTCCAGACCTCTCTCCTCAACAACCTTACAGCAAACCTCCACAATCAGAGGAACAAACTGTAGAATGCACAAGACAGACATTAGATATGGCAAATCAATAAAATGAATGTTATGTGCTACAGCAACATGCCACCCACGTTTCCAAAATGCCAAACAACGCACCCCTTCACTAACTACATTTAAAAAGTGACACCCACCCTATTACACTGTGCAGGTGGACAGTCATCAAGCCGCACCCCAAATGTGACCCCAGCTTGAGTCTTTTTTTCAAAGGGCTTCCTCATGATCCCTGGAATTCCGATTTTCCAAGCAGCTCTGTCCCTTGGTGGACTGGAGTCATCTGACAGGGTACACACACATCACACATTAGCCATTAGGGATCGGACACGCCCTGTAACGACACTAGATGACACAGCTCGGCAACTAGTGTCCTCACCTTTCAGCGCCCTCCGGTCCTCTCCCGTTTTCGGAGAATGTGGGCTTTGGACCTTGCTGTCTGCTTTACCTCCCAGGAAGGCTTGTTTGATGCTAAGAGACTGACGAGTGGTTTTGGGAGAAGGTTCAGATCTGCTACTGGGTGCACTGATCCAGATGAAAATTATGAAAAGCAAACAAATATTAAAGCCTTAAACTGACATACAATTAAAATGATAAAATGATATCTGAGCCACAGGAGGCAATGTAGAGTCCTGCATACCTCATCATGTTGTATTCTTTGATCTTGCGACTGATTAAGTCCTGGCTTGTTACAGTATTCTACATAAATATAAAAAGAGTCACACAGTTAGGAAGGATTAACATGTTAAGAAGTTTGTGTCACTCTGGTTTAGTTTCAATACGATTAAATAATTGTAAAATTATTTGAAACTGCTTGTAAACAACCAGTATCTTAAGATACTGTTTGAAATCTGTGATAACTAAGAACTTAATATCATATCAACTATGAATCTAAAAAACATGTACTATGTGGCAATCAGGAAGTAGTCGCTTGTTTGACAGGCTGGCTGGGAGTAAGCTCGAAGATAAAAGCAGAACTGCAAGCAAGGCAGTAACTGTACAAATAAAGACCAGCTTCCCTTTTGAATCGGCAGCCAGCTATCCTCCGAAGCCAAGACAATATATGAGTAAGTACCAACTTTGCACAAATGTTGACAGAACACATGTGTGCCTGTATATCCTCAATTCATAGCAAGGCTTGATGTCAAGAAATAACTAGTGTGATCATAGTCAACTAAATAAAATCAGAAAGATCACAGAAACCCCAAAATGCTGATAATTCTGTGTTATAGCCAATGAATCCAGCCACACTGGATTTTCATGTACTGATCAATAGTCAAAACAGTCCATTGTGATAACAGTGTAATTTACTGGACAATTTTCCTACAACCGGACTAAATTTCCCCGTCTTTTCCCAAACATTTCCACCCAATCCTGTACTGCCAGACCTTCCTCTGAGATGCCAGAATAACGTTTTGCCAAAAGATATCAGTTAACATGGTCTTGCTGGAAGGCGGCTTTATCATTGGCTCTCCATCTGAAATGGAATTCTCCCCTCATACCCAAAAAGTTCCACCTATTGTTTTTCCTACTAGGGCAGAAAAAGTTTCCAGTAACACCTTATTTTATCTTTTGTTAGGAATATAAAAAAAGAAAAAAGATTAGGGCTGTAATCCTTTCCATCTTTATCACACCTCCAATGTTTTGTTCAAAGACAGACATTGGTTGTCTTTGTCGTTAAGCTGGTGGGTGGGCCTGTAGCCTACTTTCTTTCAAAACTATAATTTAAACCCCCTCGTTTTTCCCTTGGTGGTCCCCTGATGACACTATACTTGATGGGCTGGGCTGATGATGGCAGTGCAAGGAGTAACTCTGGCTGCAATCGAGGCTACGGGAGATAAAGTGCTATTCATTGTGTGATATTAATCTCTACTTAGTTATACAGTCTCTCGTCTCTCTCTCTCTCTCTCACACACACACTTACACACACACACACAAAGAGTCTTACAAGAACACACCTCTTCATCTGGGTTACTGTTTTCCTGAATGACTTTGATCCAGGACAGCATATCATCTCTCCCCTCTGCCTGGAACAAATACTCGCAATCTGAGGTGGTTAGTCGCAGTACATTCTTGCGTCTTGTATCACTATAAGAGATGTCAATCAGACAGGACTTGATGCTGATTCGCAGTGGTTCCTCGTCAGAAGGCATCGAAGCATGAGAAAATGCATCCTTCCTGTCTTTGTAAAGTGTCAGGGTACAGCCCTGTAAAACACCATACATTTGCTTCCACGATCTCATTCCCCCACCAACACGCTACAAGGCAAAAAAAAAAAACAAGACAACATAAAAGGTAAATACTTACACATCAAAACGTAATTGCATAATGTGTGGCAATTTGATGAATTCATAAATGTACAGGCATACCTTATTTTTATCAGTATTAAGTTGCCTGAAGTTAAGCAGGCCTTCTTTGGAAGAATCAGGAAAGATATCTGAAGAGGAATCCCGTCGAGATCCAGAATCCCCAGATGATTTATGTCCATCAAGAGCCTGCAAGTGTGAAACATGACATTTATTTCTAGCATTACTAGCTGACAGTAGATTTCATGGGGGAGTGAGAACAAATTTCTCTAAGTTAACTAAAAAAGGTGGATGCTAAATGGCAACTGGGGCCCCCCAGCATCTAAAGACATGCACCTCAAAACACAAGGCAAGAATATGTAAGTTGAAACATCATCAAAACCTGTTTGAACAAAAAATAAAGCATGGCATGAAACACAATACACACCATCTCCAGTTTCTAATTAAATACACAAGCGTTTGTTGTCAAGTCAGATAGTGTTTGCTTCCTCAGTTATGGTCACAACAAAGCCTCATTTGTCTTCTGGTGGTGTTGCTGATTCTACCTTTTTTTGACAAACTTCTGTGTAGGAAAGTCCAGAGAGTTATGCCAAAGCATAAGGGGAAACTTGCATGCAGGGAATAATCCCATAGTTCCTCACCTTTCGCAGCCCCCTCAGACTGGGCATGTGCCTACTGGGAGCTCTTCTAAAACAAAACCAACAAAAAAATTAGCAACACAGGATGGTAGATTTCATTTCAAAGAAAAACACCAGAGAGGTCAATAACTCAATAAAAAAAATGGAAACAAATAGTGGACTGATCTAATCATGGGATGCACTCACCCTCTACTCTCCTCCTGGTAGTTATCTAGACCCTCGTCATAGGATTTGGACCTCTCTGTTTTACTGGCCGTCTCAGACTCCAGCAAAGCACTTCTCAGGGACTCTACACAGGTGTAAAAAACAGGAAATGATGTTGTTTGTAATTTATAACCCATCAAATGAGTAGATGGGTATAGGGTCACATTGCGCTGTCAGAGGTAGCTTTGCGCTTTAGATGTGGTCTTAAAGAAGACTGGTGTAAACAGTATATTGCCTGTCAGGTTAAGATAATTCATCTCAATTCACTTAACCTCAATGAATGAAAATGGGAGTATGTAAATATATAAATCCACATTTTTAGAAGCTGCAGCTAAAGAACTAAACAAGCTTTAATTATAGTGATTTATACACCTTTCTTACTGAGACAAAGCTAGTTTCCATCACACATCTAAAGCTGTTTACCTTGGTCATGTGACAGCTGACGACGAATGGTAGGGCACGGTGAGCCTGGACTGGAGTTGCCTGTAGTTATGAGCGGTGCAACAGATATCACGGCAGAGGGTGGAATAGGAGCCGCCTCCCTGTCCACACTTGGGCTGACTGGTTCATCTAAAACAGAAATGAATATTCAGTCAGGGCACTGTCATGGTCTACAGCTCATCTCAATGTTTTTAATGCATCTGTGGCATTAAACCACTGGCTCGTCTGATCACATGTCGAAGTGTCTTTGAGCAAGACACTGAACCCCCACTTGATTGCTCCCAGTGAGTGTTTGCCAGCTGCTCCCCCATTGGTGTATATCGAGTACAAATGGGTAAATAAGGAGCAGTGTAAAGCGCTTTGAGTATCAATAGGTAGAAAAGTTCTATGCAAGTGCAGAACATTTACAATGCATGTAAGATTTGGGGTGTCGTGGAAATGTCGCTTTACTAAATTAAGAATGGTGCATCAGCACATTCTTAAAAACAAACAAAGTAAAATTTTAAGTAGACTTTCTGTTATTCCAAAATCACACATGCCACAACACAGCTGAGAGTGGAAAAAGATCATCTTCTGACGCGCTTTTTCCTCAGAGAAGAATTTTTTTACTCCTAAGTACCGCCCACTCCTGGCACTTCAAGCCTGACACAGCTCATAGTACAAAGCTGCTCCCTGCAGCCGAGGGGCTTTTGGAGCTAAATTTAAAAGCAAACGTCCTAGTTCTTGACTGCACCCAACTCTGAAACGGGGCAGCGGAAAAAGGATGTCACCAACTCCCTGAAAGTGCTGGTGGGTCTTCGGATCGAACCACATAACTAATGAAGATTTTTAGAAGTAACAACTTTAAAGTTTTTCATCTGCTCTCTCCAGGTGTCCCGTCTTCTCCACTGTAACATACTTTCGTCAATGACCTTGGACATAACACAAAGGATTTCTTTCTGATAGGTGATTCAAATTTGGATCCCATTCCAAGTTGGAACTAAATATACCCAGAACTCTGGGGTAAAAAGAATCCCCAACAGAATGTTTCATTAACACTGAATGACCCTCAGAACATGGCAGACTGGCTTAAACGTGTAAAAGTAAATATTTGTGGTACTAAAATTGAGAATGACAATTGTATCACCTCATCCTAGCTCAACTAGAGGAGTTTCACAAATACAAATCATCAGTGGTCTCTATATTATTATGAAAAAAATTCTAAGTAATTTTAGGTTAAATAACCAGCCTCTGAATTTCTCAGCCTCATAATCTTATTTATATTAACTGAAAAAAATAAATATTGCCATTTGGGCAATAGGACAAAATGACCCCACACCACTAAAAAGGCCATTGATTGAGCCCCAGCGGTCTGCTGAATAAGGGCACTGTTCTCCTGAGCTGGGGCACTAGTCGAGGATGGTGGTCTTCATCATCTTCACTGCATGCTCTGTCTGCACCTGGTCATGCTTTCTTAACAACCTACATTACACGGGCCACTAAAGGAGCAGCAAAAATGCTATTTCATTCTTCAAAAACATTCAGCAAATATTTGGCAGGGTTTAGAAGGTCATGTGACCTCAAAATGCCTTAGAAAAATCACTAAATTAACTCTGACAAGGTTCAGCACTTGCACTACCTCACAACTGAAGGCACTTTACTAGCCCACCACAATTTACTGTTCGTTGGCTAGACATGAACATTTCACCAACAACTTTCAACATAATGCAATGCAATCCAGTATCACACTGACACCACGTCTACATTTAACATGAATAAATATTAAAATTAACAAGTGAAGATGGTATTAACGTTTTGAGACTACAGAGCTTCAAAACCCAAATTTAACTCTGCCATGTGTCAAACTAAAACTAGTGCTGCCACTGCCTGTGACCCAGTTCCTCCAAGCCTACTTGAAAAGTGCAAATGTTCCTTTTGTACTTTCAAAACAAAAGTAGATCACCCATCAGACAGTTTACTTTAGTTAAGATATGCTGAGTTGGGGCTTATGACATGTTATTTTTGTAATAAGGGAACGGCCATTTCTCTGCAGAGTCAGTGCAATTGTACAAATCTAAAACAAATACCTAATACATAAACTGTCACTAGCAGGTTATCAACTATTAGAGATCTCAATATGTAGTATCACTTTTAGAGGCAGACACTAAATGACAGAAGCGAATAAGATTTTAATTTTAAAACCGATGGTATGAAGCAACAAGAGCATTTTGCAATATGACAGACAGAAGTCGTGATAATAAAGGGTAAAAGTTAAAACCTTTTTTATCCTGCCTTCTGATGAATTGTTTTTGAGATAAACAGGATATGCATTAGGAGACTACTTTATCATAATGCAATCCATTCTGAAGAGAAAACATCAAGAAAACAATGTATTAAGGGTAGAAATCCAGTACATTCCAAAAGGATTAAGCCATGCTTCATTCCACCCCAGTTAAGCTAAACATCCCACAAACCCTGTCTGAATGCCACAAAACCAGCCTAATAAAGATTCATTTATTTGAGAACATCTCCTCAGCACGGTATATACACTCCCCTGCTCCCACCCACACAAACACACCAGTAATTCCCTAAATCAAATTAGCAATGAAACCACCGTGGTCCGTTGGGCCACAGAAACCATATCATGATTTCTATTAATCTATTGAATATTTCTATTAGCATCAACGGTGAAGGCCCTTTATCTAGCTTCAATATCAACACTGAGAGCGTGCCTCGTGTTATTCCTGCCTGTTGTTGCCATGACAACATTAACTGACAAAGTTTACAACTGATTATTCTCTTACCAATGAATGGAATGGAGTCCAGAGACTCATCTAGGTTGCTAGAGCAGGAGTTGTGACGCTTCCCCAGCCGGCGTATGTGTATCTCTCGACGTGCGTCATTGGGTAGCCAACATGCCACTACATCTGTTGTGGAATCTGCTCCGTCATCGTTTACAGCTAGGATGTAGGAATGATGCCGCAAAGGGCTGGGGTTCTTTCCAGAGGATGGCTTCTCCCTCAGAACAACCGCTGTCTCTGTGGGGCTGCGTCCGTTGACCTGACTCTGAGAGTCTGGGTTGGGTGGTTTAAGGATACTAGGCCTTTGAGGAATCTGTTTTGTAGTGGAGCATGAAGAAGACCTTTGTCCTGCCAATGCGGCATCTCTACTTGCCTCAACAGGCTGCATGCTTTCAGCCCGTACCCTACTCTGCACCTGTTGGGTATTGTGGCCTGCATGGCTTCCTTTAATTGAAGATCTTTGGTCAGCAAAAGAGCGGTCAGCACTTGAGCTCTTTCCAAAATGTGAGATCCTGTCAGAGAGAATGGGTGAGGAGCGGGTCTGAAGAGTATCTAGTCCTTTAGAGTAAAGAGCAGGGTTGGGCGTCCCCCTCATACCACCAATGTGTCCAACAGAAGGCCTGTAGACCACAGCGTGTCTAGGTATAGACTGTCTGCTGGGCCTCGTACCTTGGTCTGACCTTCCATACCCTGCTCTTCTTTCCATTGGCCGAACAAAATCTGCGTGTTCAACATAGTCTATGGAGTGAGCACGGGCTTTGTGTAGTAGTCCATCTTGGGACACGCTTCGGGGGGGCCAATTCTTGGCACGGCTAATTCTCTCTGCGCTGCTCATGCGGTCCTGCGAGGCACTACGTGGGGAAATCTGAAAGTGGGGTGGAGGCCCTTGGTACGACCGTTCATGGGACGTACTCCTTCGTCTCAATCCTTTATTGCCCCAGTCTCCCCAGGGAATGTGATGAGCAGTAAATGTGGTCTGACTGGCAGCGCGGAAACTGTCCAGCCTCTCCTGGATAGTCCGACTACCATGGGAATGTATGCCTTTGTTGTCAATGTACTCCCTGTATGTCTGGTAAGTGCGCCAATCAATGCTCTGGTGGTTGGGTGGGTAGTGAGGTCCCTGAACTCCATATGGAACCATTCCTGGACCACCGGGGTAGACATCAGCCTTTCGTGAGTGAGGGTACTGGGCTAGCGATCCAGGTCTACCCCTGCTAAAAACAGGGTCCATAAAATCTATCCTATGTCCTGGACCCATGCCCATTTGGGGCATATGGGCCATATCAGGAGGAACCACCACAGTTCTCACGCTGTCATTGCGCATGCACACTGCCATCTGGCTTTTCGTATATGATTGAGGAGGAGGAGATGGGGGAACAGTTATTTCCTTGCGGTAACCATGGTCAGAAGGTGCTGTTGGGCCTCGGCAGACCTGCCCCACTTGGTCCGTTGCCTGGGCCATGCCCGGAGGCTTACAGTCTACTCTGGGGTACGATAGTGGGGGTGGATCAGGAATACGACAGGCATTTCCGCTGTAGCTGTTGTGGCCACGGTGGTAGGCATCCTGGGAGTAGGCCTGGACACAGGGCAACAAAGCAGTGTCACAATAGATACAGTACAACCTGTATTATCAAGTGTGTGTAAAACTCAATAGTGTGCTACTAGAGGCTTTCAGTGAAGTCAAGTTATTACAAATGTTACTGGATGGATGTGTGTGGGTAGTGCATGTTGCAGTATGAATGTGTGGAGGCGTTAGCAGTTCAGGGGTGTCAGTGGTCTTCATCTGTTCCTTATTTAGCATTCTGGTGGTAATATTCACTGTTCTATTGCAGGTGACGTGTACACAGAGTACCATCAATTAATACTTAAGATTGCGTGTCAATAAACATCTACATTATTTTGGTGCAGCAATCTTTCACCATTCCTCATGTAACTCCAACAACTGATTTCCAATAACAAGGAAAATAAAATAAATGTGAAATAGTGTTTACTTGTACCAAACAGTAACAGTAGGTAATCAATAGCTTTTAAGACATTTGATTCAAAGATGGTATAGAAATGTACATACAAATGAACAGAAATATGGAATGGTAACCAGTGTTATCATGTAGCCACTACGCACTGTAGATGGTAAGCTTATACCGACAGGAGATTGTAAATGCCTCAAAACGTAAAATAATTTAGCCTGCCTTGATTATAGTCCTTAATAAAGTCTATACTACATCGCTTAATATACTAATACATTTATTTGATAAATAAATAATTAAAGCAATACCTTGTTCCGATGGATTCGCTATTTGGCTGTAAGGGTCATTTTATGTAGCTGCTTTACCAATGCCGTACTAACAACTAGTATGAGACGTGTAAAGGTATGAGGACTTTGATCCTACTACTAGCTGGAATCAAATTACAATCTTACATAAACCTGTGTGTGCCACAACAATCAGGGCCGACTGATTTCTTCTCTTTGCAAGCATGAATGTACGACAAAGTTCAGAGGTCACTGGCCTTTATCATACTAATGCCACTTGGCAAGGAGGATGACGAAGGGGCGAGGCTTCACTGACACACCAGCTGGATGCCAGCTTGAGTGCTCAATCTAACAGGTACTGCAGGCAGAGTGTATCGGCCATTTCTAGAGTCTACACATTTGAATCAGCGGCACAGAGCTGTCTCTTTAACAGTGAACGAGGCGACTGATGAGTAATAATGAAAAACCCGTGGAGTACATTCTACAATGACACTGACATGCATGACATACGCAAAATGAGACCGTAAGCAACATATGTCAACATCCAGTGGCGACCCAGCCTGCTATTTGCTTACCAGGTTAGTAGTTTCTCCCAAAAAAGGCTGCCGTTAAAGCATGTGAAAACAAGAGTGTTAAAAAAATAATAATAAAAAAAAAATCAAGGGAGAAAGGATAGGAGAGAAAAAAGATGCCAGCAGAGTAAGATGCACACACTGAAAAACACACAACATATTCAAAGAGAGTGTGTTAGAGACACAGCAATGCCTGGGCTTGACATGCTAAAAATATACTAGCTGCAGTATTAGTACAGAGGGATGAAGAAAAAGAAGAGATGTAGCAAGGTTGCCACGTTACGACCTGCCTGTGCCAGTTTGTCCTGGATGAGGTGGCAAGAGCAGAAGCTTGCCTCTCATGCTGCCGTTAAGTCGCCATGGTTCTATCCATCTTCAGCCAGAATATTACGGTAACTGAACAAGGTGCCTCCAGTCTATGTCACCCTCTCCCTCCCTCTGCTATTGCTCACATAACAGCAGCAGCTGCTGATTATACATTCAGCTGTGATGGTACATCTCCCCCTCCCACTCCTTCCTCCTTTTTCCCTGAGCATCAACCTTCAAAACACAGGGCAGTCAGCTGATTTCATCTCCTGGTTTTAGCTCATCATTCATACCGTTCCCCCGTTTCCCCCTGCTATGTATTTCCTATGCTTTCCCAGTGTAGAGTTCCCTCCCTTTTCTGCTCCCTGAACGTACACCCTCTCCATCTCTTTGCTAAGCAACTGCTGCCTGTTTTCAAGCAGTCAGTGTGTGCTGCCTCCTACAGTGTCATGTCATCGGCTTGCATCTCGGATAATCCTCTTGTTATTACTGGCAGCCTTTATCTGTCTGATTATCTGTGTTAAGAGATTTTTTTGTGTAGCTGCTGGCCATTACTGAACCATACTGTGACTTGTGGCATCATAATATATTTCAAAAATTAAATAAAAAATAGATCAATCGTAAATAGGTACAGTGGGAGTCAAAGAGGGAGGACCTAACGTTAATGAGGGGTGGAGTGAATTATTCATCAGAATGGAGAAAATTAACTAATAATAAATAACAGAAAAAATTTATGTGAATATTATTAACATTTCTGGGACAATAATTGTCAAATTTTAATTTACTTGCCTTATAATATCATCTAAATTATAAAAAGGACTGATGTTGCGTTTTAAATATATTAGAACCATGAATGGCTAAACATTTTCGGGATTAAGAGGAGATCTTATATATCGATATTGCTTTTCTGGCTGCCGGACTCCTCAACGATTACTTGAAATACCTTTCAAATTAATAGTGCTGATTTAATGGAGCCCTTAAGGACCCACAGGGGAAATGTTCAGTTAAAACAAAAAGTCCTACCCCTTAATTTGAACAATTCATAAACAGGCTGTCAAATATTAATAAGGAGATGCCAGGCATCCTGACAAAAGCACATTTGCTATAGTTATGGAACAGATGAGTGCACCTTTTTACTCCATGTACAGAGTGCATAATAGATGCCAGCAGCTGCAGGCATTAAAGAGTAATAATGAGATATACGGTTTAGTCAAGTATGGTTTAATCTACAAGTGCACACAGGTATGAGGGCTCATCTCTGCACTTGAAAAATATTTGGGTAGATGCAATACATGGATGTGATTTGTTTCCTAATGTTCAACATCAGCCAAATTTAATGTATAACTTTAAAAAAAGCACTAATAATAATAATAATAATAATAAATAAATGTCCAATAACTTAACAGCAAAATTAGACTCTCTTTAAAATCTGCATTACGTTGATAGCCACCAACAACCTAGTCCAAGTACCAGCAGCTTCCACATCTATGACAATGATCCATTTTGTCTAAGCATGCTGAGGATTTAAAGAACAAGCACAACAACATTTCTGCTACTCGACTTTTTAGTGTAGGTCTATTTAGGTAAAAAGAACTCTCAAAGTAAATACGTAGGCTGCATGAACATTGATTTGTATATTACTCTATATCATGTTTGTGTAGTGCGTGAATTTGAACTGAACCACTCCAATTAGGCCATGTTAACAGTAGCAAGAGCAGCAGTTTTGGAAGGCAGAATTTCTGCTCTGGCCTGATTAGGAGGCCTAGATAAAGAGCTCTGATGGGATAGGTGGGCTGCCTGCAACTTATCACTATGTTAACAACATTTCTATCTAGAGCAGTTCACTGAGAACAGACATAATAGAAAGTAGTCAAGTTAAGTGTCGTGGCAAGGTCAAAACGAATGTAAAGAGAAACGTACCAGCTGAAGAATATCTTCATCTTTTGGCATTACACAAAGTTCAAGAAAGTCACCACTGTTGGAGAAGAAGAAAAGATTTAAAACAGGGGAAATGTACAAGCCAAACGTCATTCACAAAAAATGTTCAATCTTACCTGTCTTGGATCAAAGATATAACGTCACAATAGGCTTTCCCAATGATGCTTCCTCCATTCACTTTCACTATACGATCACCTAACAGCAAAAAAAACACAGTTGCAAGGACACCATTTTTAAAAATACGTAGAAGAGTCTAAGCTGTTTGTTAGGGCCATGCTCCTATCCGAAGAGGAACTGTCAATTCTGGTAGACAATGGGGAAAAAAAAGCATATATACTAAAATAACGCACAGTTTACAGTCTCTACACTGAAGCTTCCCTTAATCCACCAAATCATAAACTCAATGCGGTAGCTACATAATAAAGTTCCCCTGCCACCCCATTAAAAAAAAAAAAAAAAAAAAAAAGCACTTCCGACAACTTACACGCCCAGGCTAATGCTTTGAGTCACAGCAGGAATACGGTTAGGCCACTACCAAAAACTGCATGCGTTGCATTTTGTCCCCTCATTTAGTTTGCAACGCTCAAAACATCAGTGCAACAGCTTAAAGAAGGGTTGTTTTGTTCCGCTGCATCATTAACAGAATAAATCCTCTGTCGTAGTAACGTCATGACATCTGACTACTTAAAAAAAATCAGTTGCTAGCAGATTTTAGTTAATCAAGCAGACTGACTGTTACCTGTACAAAGCCCAGCTCCATGAGCGGGGCCACCTTCCTTGACTTGCTTCACAAAAATGGTGTCCATCGGTTCCAGCCTGTTCCGCTGTCTCCCTGATGACAGTAAAGAAAGTATTTTAAATCTTGGAGGCAGCATACGAAGCAAACACAATTAATTAATAATCAATTAGAGTCAGCTTTTTTTTTAAGAGCTTTTTTTGGCCAAGTATTTTAACCCATACTTATAAGGAATTTGCTTCTGGCTGTTGATACAAACCCATGTTTCACTCATTATAAAAACTCCATAACTGCTGTTTGACTCGCTCTGCAAAATACAACACTGGACTGTGCTGCTTCCGCCGATTTCTACACATTTAAACCAGGCGTTCAACTTCCTTTGACAACTTCTTTTCAACGCCATTTTAAGCTCCGAACCATTTTATTTTTTGCTTAAGTGGATAGAAATCTTCAATATTTAAACAAGGCTATATTTCTCCATTATTATTACTTCCTATTCTAATAAAAGCCGCAGAATACTGTGGATCCTTTAAACAACCTTTCACTTTCACCAAGTTGAAAAGTGCAAAACAACAACCCCACAACCTACAAACGAATACGAGAGTGAGCCATTCATGACATTTAAGTGAGAAGAGAGACTGGCGGATAGGAGAAACTGGGAGGTTTATCACAAGATTTGCAAGCATGTGAATCAACATTATGACAGTCGAACAGGCTTTGCTCTTGCCAAAGCTTGCCCACATTACAACAGTTCTGAATAAACCTAATCATTAATTGGTTCAGCAAAAAGAAATCACAATGTGGTCCAATTGTGTGGTTTTTGAGAAGGTGTATAAAAGCAACTAAAGAGATGAAACCCTGTTTGCTCATTCTGCTCCTGTCTCCTAGCAGCTGTGAAAGAAGGGGGTGAAAGAAGAAGAAGGGACTAAGAGCCGTGTGCTCAGCTGCACAACTCCCACTCTTTTCTTATAAACTGAGAAATCGCTGTGGGCACAAGCACAGAGGGGCTAAAATCTTTCCCCAGTAGTTTACATTCTGATCATGAGTCCGTGCACAATCGCACACTACAGTGAATGGAAAGGCCACAATAATACCAGACACACTAGTAGAGTAACCCATTTAAAAATTCTAGCACTGCCACTGAAAGAAAGGAGAACTCTTAAAGTCAACGATCACAAAATTACCAACATAGTTTGAATGCTAAATATTTTTCTAAATGTTTTACATATTAAATACTTTGTGTAAAGACACCAAAATACAGGTAGGATCAACTCAGTAGTTAAGCAGTTAATTCATCAATAATAAATAATCTGTAAACCTTTTGAACACAGTCACACTCATGCCTCCATTTTTTCCCTTCCACACACACAAGATTACTCATGCAGAGTAACATCCTGGGGACTCACATTATGTAAGACTGCAACAGGCATCTCAAACAACTACAGTCATGAGACAGGTTCCCTCTTGTGGAAAACAAAGGCATTGCATCCAGATTAACCACAGTCTTGTTCAAATATGAATATATTAAATTCTTCATTCATTCTCCATTCATTAATTCTACCACCATACATGTAAATGCATATTAATTTACATGTATGGTGGACACTGGAGTGAACTCTGCAGAAAATGAAATATAGGAAAAAATAATTGCGTCATTCATATTTTTTGTCCCTAAAATATAATTATTAATGTGCAGAAATTGTACATACTGCATTGTACTCAATCTGACTAGTTTCAATCTGACTAATTTTTACTCTAAGAGTCTCCTCTTGGACACCAAAATGTCTTCACACTTTCAAGCACCGCCCAGCCACACAAATGATACGAACTTGCCACCTACAGTAACAAATGCATGTTGCACCGATAAGATTTAAAGAAACAGTCATTATATCTTGGTAAATGCCTTTTTTGCTGGATTATCTAAATATAAAGGTTTAAGATGCAACGCCTATATCAACTTTGACTACTGTGTTCTGTGCAGAGATTTAAAACAAATGTTGGCAGATTCCTTTAAAAACATAGAAAAGCCTTTTTAACAAACACAGCCAAGTTTCATTTGTACTACTTTAATCACTTGGCAAATGCAGGTAGAACGACTGAATAAAGAACCTTATTTGCCTACAGTTGGCTCGTGTTTATTCTCGTTCACCGTAAAGTAAGTGAAGACGAAATGAGCATTGCACAATAATCTGAGAAAAAAAACTAAGTTGTCATGGCCAACCATTCAACAAAGACTAAAAATCGGCTTTCATCTGCTAATGTCTTTACGCAACACAAACTATATGACAGTTGCAGCAGAGAGCTTTTTCTCAATGTGAGAAATAGTCAAGAGTTGATAAGGGAACATTAAATCAAAATGCAGCCAAACCTGACCCCAGAAATAACAGAAAGGCTTTGTCTTGGGAAGAAGCAGACTCTTGAAAACAATAAGAGAATTGATGATTGTGTGGCACAATGGAGGGACAAAAACAGCAAGAGGATAACTCTGATGCAATGTTTTTAGACATAAACCCAAGCTTTTGCACACGTGCAGAATATTTTTTTTTGTTTGTATTTTATAGTCTACTGTCTCTAAACTAAATATAAATGAAATACAGAGAGCTGTTCATAGTTCATTTGCGCATAATCTGGAATTTATTATATTCTACATGTTTCTGTTGGGAAATTCCTGATACCCTGAGGTCAATTTATCTGTCTGACAATCACTGATCCATTAATTTTTTTCACACATTGCTATGAGTGTCTAACAGTTACAACATGCCTAATATACAGCGCATGTGTGGCTTTTGTCTGTTTGAACACCTGACCTATAATATGAACAATATGTAGATGACAAAAGCTTTATTTTAACCCAACTGCATGTTCAAAAGAATTAAAGTCTGATTGACAGCCACTCCATAAGCTCCCTTCTAAAGAAGCCTTTTGTTGAGTTGGCAACGTGTTTTGGTCCATTGTTCATGTTGCATGTCGAAGCTCCCCCCTCATTAGTGTTAATGCATTTCTCTGGAAATGCAGATGCTCTGTACACCTCTGAATTCACTTTTACACTGTGAATAAATATTAGACAATACCGAGTGTGCTTTTGTCTTAACAGTCCATAAAGCATACTTCAGAACCTTCCGTGGCCCATCTCTGCATTTTCTTTTCCTTGGCTGACCTATTTAATGGCGGCCAATACAAGAGTAGTTTCTTTCTTTTTCAAGAGAAACGGTTGTAATGGCAATGCCAGATTTTTGTGCTATGAATGATTGTTTTCCTCTCTTTCTTCAAATTTAAAGTGATTGCTTCTCCCCTTTTTAAGAACAAATACTGTCAATACAGTAATCTGGTAGAATTCAAGGCTAAACCCGAACAAGTCATTTAGAACTGTTTATTTAGAGAGGAGGAAAAAAACTAAATATCAAACATTTATGAGACAGATAGAATTTGGCTTATCTAATCTTATAAGATTCTTCTATCTTCTTTAAAGTACCAAAGTGGACTGACATTTGAAACCTAAAATTCTCAACTTTGATATTGAACCCAATGTTTTCAGTAGGGATGACCCCAAATAGATGGATATTCAATGATTGGATCTAAGGATCCTGATTCACAGTCAAACCACTGCAGAATGCGATTACAAAACAAGTATTTATCCATCCCAGCTATATGAGGGTTCTAAATGTATGATTTTACATAGAAGAACTTCATTTCCCCAAATAATCATAGTATATAACATATTTTGATCTAAATATCTACCTATTAATAATTCTATTAAAGAATTTAAAATAAGTTATGTGCATTTAATCATTTTCTAGGAAGAAGGGATATAGCATCTCTCCCCCCCTCTTCTGCCTGATGTTTCACAGCCGTGCCATGGCACGACAGCACAACAGCTGAGGAGGAGAGGAAAGGACTGAGGCAGTTGACACTGAAAGTGAAAATGTGGACTGCTTCAGCACCATAATAATGATTCCACTGTCAATTATGGGAAAGACTTGATGAATCAAGTTATATGAAAATTATTAATGGGGGATAACCCTAATCATCAGTATTGAGAAAAATAAATTTCCCTCGCTATTTCAATACTTTCAAAGAGGTCACAGGTCTGCATGCTACTTTATTAATAATTTGGAAATCACTGATTTTGGTTGTTTAATGGACTAAGCATATGATGCACAATATATGTTTATATATATATATAAAAAATAAAGAGTAGTAGTTTGACAAAGCCAGCATTTGTTTTCTTCACAATGGTACTGTTACCAGGCTAGCCCAATCTGGATTGAAATCCGACCAGGATGTCCTCCTTTCCTTCTTCAAATCTGGCTTCATGCCTTCAAGTCCCTGAGTCCAGTATCATGTAACTGCCAAGAGTCTTTAATATTCTCTGGCTTTATCAGTCTAAACCATGCCAGTATGAAGGTTCATCAGTCTGACTGTATTTAATCAAGTAAGGTACCTTCCAAAGTTACAACCCTTTTAGCATGAAATTCCATTTGCTGTGTAAGGTACTTTCTGCAGTGGAAGTATGGAAGCAAAACAGAGAGGACGTTTTGTACAAAGCGATAGTTAAAACTACCCACTATTTCAGTCAGCCAAAACCTTATTATTACAACATGAACTTGAGAAAGAATGATTTTAGGCACTTTTTCCTTTAAAACAGTTCTGAATTTTGGGATTTATTTTACAGCGTTGCTTAACAGTCATGTGAGAAATACCTGAGCTTGACTGCTTATTGTGTTATGTGTGACATATCAATTATCAATGCCTCTTCCTGTTAGGTCACTGATGTGTGTCCCTTAATTTTTATTTATTAATTTTTTTTTGGGGGGGGGGGGTACCATAATTTCTAAATGATTTTAAGTCACTTCAGTCATTTCTTCAATTACTTCACATATTCATGAGAAAAAAAGACACAATTTAAATGGATAAATTCATCTTGGACTTCATGGGTAAGATCTGTTATGACACAAGGTGTGATTTATTGGGACCTCATATACCTAGTTGAATGGGTCTATAAACTATTAATTAAATTTGTTACAGGTCACCTCCAACAAAGTTGAAGACGCATCTCCAGGATGACTAAAGCCAACAGAGTCCACCTGACTACAATGTGGAATGCCACAGGAAAGGATAGGAACACTTTTGGAAATTAGATATTTTACTTTTTCATTTTTAATAATAAAAAAGTCTCATGCTTAATCAACCATGTTTTTTATCTTATACGGGTCACTGGTGAATGTCCTTCAGGACAAATTACAGTCACAGCAACACCACACTCGGGGTTCTTGAAAACCTTACAGGACAGCTTATGAAACTGTAATTTTCAAATGGCCTTTGCACAATGTGATACTAGTCAAAATTAAACTTTCAAAACATATACCTATATTATCTAATCTGGATATAACACGCTTAAGACAAAACTGAGGAGTTCTGTATTTAATAAAGCAGAGGTGTAATTTCTAAGGTATTTTCTTTCAGATGCTTTTGGTGACATGCTTTCTCATAATGCAGAATCTGAGGAAGGCAACTGTGCTACATTAAAAACAAAAAAAAACTAAAATTTAAAAAGCCGAAATGTTTAAAATATTACAAAGCACATAATCAGGAGGTGTATCTCTTAATAGGGGGAAATGGCCAAACACAACACCTAATACAAATTGAGGCCATCTTTCTGACAGCCCCTTTGTTGTGAGGGAGAAAAGCAGCAGGAACAAAGTGAAATAATACGAAGAGATGGGTCACTGCAGTACAGAAACAGATGGTGCTGAGCAAACCTTTCTATCTCCACAAAGGTTAGTGATACACAGAAGCTGCATTGTTCTTGTCGTAAAAGGAAGCAAAAAGAGCCAAAGAGTGGATGGATTAAGAGTCATTAGAAGTCAGAGGCACTGCTCTGACTCAGCAGTGCTGAAGTGCATGCATGAGAAAAAACAGCCAAGTTTGTCTGCTTACCTCTGTGACCATGATCTTCCCCCTGTGAAGTATAAAGAAATACTCAAGTGACTTTGTTGCTTGTGCTAACAGAAATAGTATATCAGGTTTCTGTTGACTCAGGGTTATATAACAAATACTCATGTGTATGAAACTAATTAAAGCACCTGAAGTTTAATAACATACACAAATCGTGACATTTACCGGGAAACCGTGCATGGTCGATTCCGGTGGGTACACGATGAAGTGACGCAGGGTGAAGCCGAACCCTTGAGAAGTGCGACGTAAATGCACGGTTTTAGGTCTTGGCCATGAGAACGGCTCCTCCTCTGTTGGGTATTGTGCTGCAGGAGAATCACACAAGCCTCCCCGCTCTGGAGGTTCACTCTGCACAAAGACATAAGGGTGAGGGAATTAAAATTAAGAAGGTATAAGTTAACTTCTACACTCAGAGAAAAAAAAGATTGTTATGAAATCTTGAAATTGAAAGTAAAAATGATGGAAAACCCCTGTGCTAAAATCCCTAGACAGTGAAACAAAAAGTTAGAATGTAAAAGCTACCTAACAAATTGCCTTTGTTAGATATCAGTTTATAAGTAAATTCTGGCATCGTTTAGAGGACAACTGGCTTTTGAGGAATTAGTGGCTGTAGTTTTGACAGTCAAGCTGTGTTACCAAATTTTAACAAGAATCAAGCATGACAAACCTCAGGGTTTTTGGAGACCTACTCCTGTTCTTACTGGCTATTAATAGACTGACACCTTTGCTGTATCATATGAAGCAACTCCACACACACTTTCAATAAGATCTCTGCATATCACATTCCCTCTTGCAGTACAAAGTGCCTCAGTACAAGTTCTGGCATTTCAACACTGAAAAAAAATAATTTTTTCTCCTCAAAATGTCTCAACAACCACCCCCCCCAAGCACAGACTTTCCGCCCCCCGCAATGCGAGGAATTTGATGAGCTTGCATTCACACTCTGCCTGGGCAAATATGTCGAGTAAAATGTCAGAACATCAGAGTGAATAACAAATATTACAAATTAACATAATGAGTGCTAACCTATAATGCAGTTTGACCTGCCCACTTATGAAGACAATAATTCTGCACACCTGACTTGTTTTCATCAAAAAAGGAATAACTACGTTTCGACAGCTTAGCCACATGGTTCAGCTGTTGCAGGGAAGTCACATTAACAACAAGAAAAAGTCAGTTTACACAAATTTAAAACCATCAACATCTAGTCAGTATTTGAAAGGATGAAATATCATTACACATGTAACGTGTGCCTAGAGGGGAGTTCCAAGTTAAAGCTTGTTTCACTATGTCGTTCTCACAAAGTTCTACTTCTTTTTACCAACCAATTTTCTACTGTTTAACAATGTTTTACTGACACCAGCAGTAACAAACTACATAAATCAAAGTATATTTTAAACCAGCAACCTGAGTTGGTTAGCACTTATAAGGAGTATGTCTATATCTTAGAGAGTAAGGACCCACAGCACTAATTTGGCTGGCTGGGAAACAGAGCTGCAGGTGCAGCTGACACCCATGTATTTTGATGAATCTGGCAAAACAGGTTTACAGTGTATAACCAAACTTGGCTGTTCTCTGATATCAACACTTGAAGTCTGTCTCTGTGAGCTCTGGGCTCCTTCACACTACTACAAATATGCTAATCCAGACCGAGACAAGTGTTTGCGGTAACACAACAATAGATCAACTGGATATTTGAAATGCCTGTGCACTGCTCTCCTCGTGTCTCTGGGGCGAACCAATCCCAGTTCTGCAGGGTCTGATTTAGCAGCCAATGCAAAGGGCAATTTCCAAGCCTCTGACCTCTTGATGTGGATGACAGAAGGGGGTGTGGGACTCCTGACAGGCACATGCCAAGCAGTATTAGCGTGACCACTCGCAAGGTTTATACTGTTGTGATATCCCAGGTCAATAAACTCAAGTCACATATGCTTCCAGATTCTTTCATTTTTAAAAAATATATTGCTAAGGACAGTGGACAAAATGAAGCAATACCCTGGTGTAAACCTGATAGACAGGAATACTTACATATTCTTGTCCCTTATATCACAACTAACTGTGACATAGGGGAATCAATGTAGCAAAGAACAGTGAGATTTTTGTCCAAAAAAAACAAAAAAAAAAACAACAACAACAAAAAAAAGGAACACCCACATCAAAATACACACATATCCTCTCCAGCCTACAAATGAATGCCTTTCACCTATTTATGAATCACCAGAATGCCAGACTGATATTTACAGTGGGTGAGGCAGCTGGAGAGTGTTTTCAGCAGGCATCTGTTTCTCTGGTGAATAGCTTAGGATGTGAACAGTGGCCAAGCCTGTGTCTCAGAGCAGGCACATGTTTAAACCCCCAGATACTTGACATCCAGGCATAGTCTAGCCCACCCCCCGAAAAAACTAACACCAACAATGATTTGATCCTTCAAACAAGTGGTGCCAATGTAGCCCTCTGCTACTACTCTGCTATTGTCTAATAGCTACTAAACCCACATTAATCACCCACACTAATGCACTGGTTGACATGTTTACTATGATGAACTTGGGAACCGCAAATGATTTTGAGTTGTCATAAATATTCATAGCACCAAATGTGTATTTATCCACATTTGAAAACAGTGGTCATCAACGTCACTGTTTACACAGCAAAAATATTTATATCTGAAGGTAAATGATGCGAGTAAAACTGGAACTTCCACCTTCTTCTATTTTCCATAACACTGTACACTTCTGCTGACATCATCAATCGACATAATACAAGCATCATCTCCACAAATGGCAGACAAGCACACATCCTTAAAATGTGAAGAAACTGAGTTCTCTGTGGGCTGCTAAATTCCACACTGCATCCCATTCAAACTAAGCACTTAACTGTGAAAAGCCTGGGGTAATGATATACAGGGCCACTGGTGAAAACTGGGCGTTGCAGCCTAGTAATGCAAGACAAGGTTTGGAGTATAATTACTCAGCCTATGTGTGCATGGTGTATTTGTGAATACCACACTTCTTACCCTGCATTTGCACCTTTACTCCATAAACATAGGTCTGTGACAAAATGTTGCATGTGTACCTGTTGTGGTTCAGTTAGGTTTACTTTAAACTATGCATATGCCTATTTAACAAAGTGCCCTCACATAGCCTACACTGATTTAGAAATTCAGAAATGTATGTGTCTAAAAAAAATAATGCCATTGCCTCTTTATGCATTGATAAGAAAGTACACCTGGGCTCTTGGAGCTTTATGGTGTGTAAAAAATGAATGTGTGGAAAGTGTGTTACTACAATGTGCACTAAAGTGATGTAATAAGCTGTATTAGCCACCTTAAGCTGCAACAGTCCTATAAACCTTGATGCAAGTAGTTTACATGACTGTTTACATGACTGATTAAACGGATTATAGCTGGCTACTAAAAAGGAAGTGATGGAAGTTGAGTAAGCATTTGGATTCTGCTTTTTATTTTTATATCATTCTTGTCAACAAAAACACTGCAGATGAATTTGTGAGCAGACTTTCAGCTAATAATGAATAATTTTATACCGTTTGTAGTTGTGAAATAGCAACTAAGGCATAACTATTTAATTTTGTTTTAGATGAAAAAGTAGTTTGCTCTTTGGATGTATAATGTATATTTCAGGCACTAGTTTGTCTACACTTGTGCCAGCACCTACATTAATCCACAACAACCTTTGGTCAGGGTTGCATTACAATGAGTCTTGAGGACCTGGGAATCAACCAGCAACCATTTGGTTTGTTGATCAACTGATTAAACTAGAGAAAGATGAGTGAGATTTTGCTGAACTTGACAAAATGTGTAGTGAATTTGAATTATGGACTATCCCTTCAACAGAGCAGATGTTCTGACAAATCAAAAACAGCACTCTGTGTAAAAGGGGAGTTATTTAAACAAAGCATTAGAAAACTGCAAACGTCTTCATTAAAAATTACACTAAGTGCTGAACAAGAATAAGGACTATCCCTAATATTTTCCCACGAGACATCACAGACGAAACTATAAGCAAACAGGAAATAACAGATTTTTCTATCCAATTTAAGGTCAATTTTCCTTTGTGATTGTCATTAGTTTGTCATATGATGTCTGTATAGAGGGTTCTGTAAAAGGCAGACTGCCTAAATGAGATAAACACTGAGCTTTAATGAGGCTGAGACTGCAGGGACGAGGGGTCTGTTTGTCAATACCCCCCATTGCTAATGAATGCTTCATCATTCATTAGGCAAAGATCAATTTCACACTACCTATTTCTATGTGCAGGTGTTATGGTGTTTGGATGGATGGATGAATGGATTAATGAATGAATAGATATATATATATATATATATATATATACACACACACGTGTACAAGAGTTCCAGATGAATAAATATAGTGTGTAAAGGATAAATTTTTAGACACCAAGTTTTACAACAATCCAAAATTCCCTGTATGTCCTGCAAACTCCAACATTAAGCCAATTCCATCTGCTATTTGACTTCAGTTACAATTTCACTATACTAAACACTATTTATCTGATAAAGTGGAGAAACAGACAAGTGTAGCGGAAACCACTAGCAAAAGCCAAAGTCCTGATTCATAAAATGCTTTTAATGTTTTTGCCAGCACAATATCAGGAGACAACAGGAGTAATGTTTCTCATAAACAGACTTAAAGACATAAAACAAAATAAATAACAGCAAACACATCACCAAATAATGTCCATTCATACAGCACAATGGCAATGGGCATCTTATGGACTGACACAGTGCCCTGTCCCCTTGTTAAAATCCCTCTTCCTTGTTTACAATAGCAACCAGGCCATGTTTTCCATGGGGGAAGAGGCACAACTATTTAACACCAGCACTTTTTGACTGATTTCTGTCAAGTGAAATCACCGCCCCCCCCAAAAAAAGAAAAACATGCACACGCACACACACATATATCCACTCAGGAAATTCAGGAAAGTGATTAAATTCGGTGTCTTCATTTCCAGAAAATCCCAGGAGCAGAGACTCCAGGGGGTTTCCGGCTCAAAATTAGCACATGAATTGGTTTGTGTGGTAGCGGTATTAGAAGGACTGCTAAAAAGGAGTTCCACTGACTGCACTGTAGTGTTTTTACCCCTTCCACTTTACTAATAGATAGAAGAAAATTTGTTTCACAAAAATCTTTCGGAGTACAACAAACAAAAATAATTGTTGTGATGTGATGGGGAAAAAAACTAGTTAAGTAATATTTCAGTGGGACACTTTTTATCGTCAATTACTGAATTTATTTCTTTAAACTTTTTTAGAAGAGGGTTTATCAAGATGGCCGTAATGGCAAAGGTAACCACATGATCTAATCTGCCTTTGACAATAAAACACAAACACAAAAACAAGTTGTCTCTACAGTAGGACTTCAGAATGAGTTCTAACAATGTGTGCCTTTGTGCGTGTTGTCTGCAGAGTAAGCTGCTATACTATCATCATCAGGCTTTTTACTATCCTATGAAAAGGTGATCTTTCTCTAAATAAAAAAAATGGTAAATTATAATACTGTAACCACTATTGGTTAATTTTTGCTTTAATATCTCGCTAAGGTATAATCTGCTATCCTGTTTTCCATCTAATGATCTAATATTCAGTGCATTTGTCATTTATAAACTGCTCACATAGAAGCAAGGAGGCTTAAGTGAACAATGAATATTAGATTAAAGCCAATAAAGGAAATGAGAAAATACAGATTCTAAAAATAAGTTCCTTTTCATTTCAAATAGTATGGTGTTGCTATACATCTACCATAAAGTTCCTCATTCAGGCAACAAGCTTTCAGGGCAGCAGATGGTGTCCTGTCTGGTATTACAGGCATCACAGCTTAAAAAAAAATCTTAATAGTCAGGGCTTGCATAAACTAATTTGATACCACTGTCTCCTGCCACTTACAGCAGTCACACGTTTAATAAAAATTTTAAATCTCAATAAATGCTATTCTACAACAGAGAATTGTATTTTTCTCTCTTTTTTATGTACAATAATGAACCCTATCAATTCAAAATGAAAATAAATCTAAGGAACCTATACACGCTTAAACATGACTGCTAGTCAGCTAGAATTTAAGGGAAAAAAGGACATGACAATTCAACAGGAAATCTTACAAACACAAACAGCTGGTCCAAAGTGTCAAGCATTACTCCCCCTCAACACCAGAGAGAGAGGAGATACTGACACCAGACAGTTGGCCCCCATAAACATTTTCATGATCACCAGTAGAAAAAAAAGTTTGTTGTCATTGTTCTACACAAAAGTATGACATTCTACTTGGTTGTGCTTACCTCGCAGAAAGAAGATCTTGCTTGTTGCCTCTCATCATCGTCACAAGAATTAAGCCAACGTGATGCCATCATTCAATTTCACTTGAAATCCTGTTATCTGTGAAGGCCCACATCGAAAACGCAGCTCAAGCCGGATGCAAGAAAATTAGGTTCCACTCGATCCAATTTACACCTCCATTCTTGCTTGATTTTTTGACGTATCTGCTTCGAGAGAGGGGGGGGAGATGGGTCATTGCTGCAATGTGGTCTATTAAATTTTAAAAATGCAGACTTCTAAGTCTTTCACACTGTTAAAGGGTCATGCACACACCCTATAGACCCTTGCTTTAATCAACCTTATGAAATGAGTCAACATTTCCTTTAGTATTTGTCTTATCTTTATGAAGTTTACACTCTTAACTGCAAAACAGGCGGATAATACGCACTAATACGCAATCGTTGGTAAAGTGTTGAAAGCAAAATACTAAATTGAGTCTCACCTGTGATAAACATGGTGAAGACAGTGATGTGACACATCACATCATAAACTCATTATTCAGAGAACAACAATTTAGGCGTGTTGTCATCAGCCTGAAGCTCAACAACGTGGACAGTCGCCACTGCGTGATGAATGACCAGCAACAAGTGTGTCCCATCACGTTTGAATTTAGTGCACAACAAGCAGATTTTTGAACAAAAGCTATGTGATTTCATCCAATTTGCAACATTTCAAAAGTAAAACCGATATTGTAGCGAGAATGAAATTGAGTTTGAATTTCTCGTTTGAGATCGATGGTCAACCGAAGCTCGATTGTTAGCGTGTCGGGCTGTTGTTCTCGGCGACCCGTCTAAAGTAGCCCTTTGTCTGTCACCTCCAACAAAATACCACCGGAAACAAGTCGAAAGCTCGACAAGAGGCGCTTAAGCCACTTTCCACGATCATTTAGTGCGTAACCGCTACGCTAAGTGGGTGAAACAACACCCGTAGCAACTTAGTTACGGCAACGGGCTGCTAGCGCTGCAGTTAGCATCCTTGCTAACGGCTGGAGTTCCAACAAAGTTACCTGTGTAGTTCCCAGGCGTCATTACAGACGGCCAGCGGCGGCGGCGGTTGTCCCTAAACCCGAGGACACCGAGGAAAAACATAGCGTGGGAACTTCGGCATAGCCAGGCGTGGTCATAATTCTATTTATTTCGACTACAATCTGTTTCCCTGTGGCTTTTTTCCGATCACACTCACGAGAAGCGCATGGTGCAGTTTTGTAGCTGGAATTTTTTTTTTTTCGACTTCCAGCGTTCCCGACACTCTGGGAGTCCACCTTCGGTCAACAGGACACTGTCAGCCAATCGTGAGCGGCGTTGTAATTTACTCAGCCAATCATGTGCGTGGTTACAAAACGCCGTAGCGTTGGTTGAGTTGTGTGTGGGTTTTTTTTTTTTTTAATGGAGTTCAATGAGTCGAGAGCACGTCGTTTGTCAGGAGGACAAAGTGGAATTTGCTAAATCGGGCCCCACTAAGCGGCAAATTCTCCGATCGCTTATGACTTTTAGCAATTCACTACCACGCTTTCGTATACACACAACAAGGGAAAATCAGAAGTCACATGTCCTGGTTCAAAAGGAGGTCGAGCAGGGCTGGCATGAGGAATGTGTGCTGACACACCACAGTCCCCCCAAAAACCAAGATTCAAACGAAAAGCCTTGACGTTAACACGCACGTACCGCACGATCGGAAACAGATTAAAAACTCGTGTGTGAGCCTAAAAACAAGTGCTCAGATTGGACCGTGACAAATGTGCCTTTTATTCCTCTCCAACATATGGAGCCACCTGTTGTTGAGTTTGTGTTGCAGGGGTCAGTTTAGGTTATGGGGAAATTTCTGTCTGGCATCTTTTACTTCCAGTAGACATTTACTGTCGATATGAGCTTAGGCAAACAACTTGGTGCATGAGCAATAACAGCAGCACTTCACAAACAAGAACTTTTCTTGTGATTTCCTAGAAATATTGTGGAAATGAAGCAGCCTATATTTAAACTGTTCTATTTAAACCTTGATTTCTTGTCCTTTCTCCACAGTTTAAATTTCAGAAGCAAATGAATAATTAACAATTAATAAATAATTGTCAAAAATTTGACAATTACAATAGTTTTTTTGGCGATATTTTACATGTGGAAAGAGTTATGTATTGTTAAAAAAATCCTAACATCCCATTTCTTTACCTTTGTGCAATTCTTACACCTTAGGCCACCATCATAAAAGAAAATAATATGTAACATACACCAAGATGTTTTAATACGACTAAGCGTTTTAACACATTTTCCTTTAAATTTGTCAACCGATTTCAGTACATCCAAAAAGTAACGACTAAAATAAAGTATTTAAAAAGGAGCACTTGATCAACACAGTATTCTTAAAGCTCTATTGAAAAGTCACAGTAATGACTAGTAGACCTCATATTCAAGAGAAAAACGATTTTGCTTTTACAGCACTTCATGTTCCCTGCTTTAAAGACTGGGAGTCAGATGTCATGTGTGTACAAAGAGCACAAGAGCTCAGCACAGACAACGGACTCTCTTTTGTTCCTTTTTGTGAACCTATTTTTTTTTTAACCAAACAATGGTAACCTGATGTAACTTTGGCCTTCTAATCAAACAATTACTTGTTGTTTAAAACAGTGATAGATAACTCATACAGAACACGTAATTCTTAAAAGACTTTACTAGTATTAAATTAAAGATACCAAAATTACAGTTCAATACTATTCCTTGAAAATACACAAAACAATTTTATGAAACAGCTTCTCTTTCATGGAAATTGACAGTAGACCCAGTGAATAAAACCTCATAATTGCTATGCACAAGTGACATGGTATGTAATGCTTTAATCACTAAATGGCACAAGTGTAATAATAAAAACAACGTAACTCCCTTTTATTTTAGAGGAAGATGACATATTTCCTTTGTCACCTCAGTGCATGGACATAAAAAAACATTCACATTCATACAGGTTATGACTGTACAAGTTGCTATGGATGCATACAAAGTGGTGTAAAACCAGGATGGCATTTGGGCTTGAGTCAAACTAACAAATAGTAGCAGGAAAGCATCATTAAATAGTTTCCATGTGAATGAGTTTTGTCTACATTGAAAATGACGTTGCAGCTTTAAAACACACAGGTGCTTTGCTAAAGTCAGTTAATGTCAGCAACTATGGTTAAAATGTATGAACATTTCATAAAAGGAATGTTATAACAAAACAGAGATGCTTAAGATTAAATGTCATAGCAGCTGAAAGGCATCTCAAGGACAAGGTTAAGGCTTCCTGTTAGACGACATCTGTGTGACAGTTGCCTCTATTGAAGTTTTTTAAATCTTGTATTTCATCTTCCCACTTTCGCTGATCACACAGATATGCTAAAAAAGGAGGAAAACACCAGTCAAATTAGACAATATGAACAGGTTCCCCAGCTGTAATAAACATAGGTTTCTTACACACTAATTTAAGTTCTTTGTCTAAAACAGAATCACTGTTGTCTGAAATCAAAAGGCACTGACTTACATTGAG
This sequence comes from Channa striata, assembly GCA_033026295.1. Lineage (NCBI taxonomy): Eukaryota > Metazoa > Chordata > Actinopteri > Anabantiformes > Channidae > Channa > Channa striata. Next base: position 9,978,823 of record CM065185.1, on the reverse strand, counting down.
GTCTCTAAAATACTCATTGTAGTCTAAGGCATATCCAACCACAAAATGATTGGGTATCTCAAAGCCAACATCTGAAATAAAAGACAAAGATGAACTTTAAGTTAAGTATTTTCTACAGTCCAGTGACTCATTGAGAAACATGAGGCAACAACTGTGAAGGGAAAACTTGACTCATAAACATTTGAAAGGGTTGGTCAATTACATACAGTCAGGAAGACACGCTGAGTTTTGCGGCACCCTCTTCACCAACAACCTGGGGGTAAAAGCAGATTCATGCAGAATATATATTTCTACCTGTCATGTAGGACGCAGCATTAATGGTAAACAGCAGCACCTGAAACTTGTCTCGCTTGTCTCTCACGGTCTCTTTTCTGTCTGTCTAGACTTAAAGGTGGGAATTTGGTGATTCATAAAGCAAAACAATTGGTCTGCCTTTTTTTTTCCGTTTTCCCAGCCATAAGGTAACTTACCCTGCTACTTTGATCATTTTGGGTCTGAAAGCTTCAACATGCTTCAGGAGAGTTTCCATTGTCTTTCCGGTGCCTACAATGGCCTGAAAGGAGACAAACAGAAAAACTGGATTGAGGAGGAATGAAGATTCCAGTTGTGAAAGGCTAATAAAAACAGCTTAATCAGACTTTCAAGTTTATTGCATGACGGTTTAGGAAGACTTTCTTAAAAATAATTGACTTAAACTGAAAAAGTAAAAATCAGCATGTTTTACCCAAAACTGCTTCTTGGCCTTTTGCAAAGTAGTGTTGGAGTGAAGCCACAGGAAGTAGGTTTTGTCATGTAAATGTTGGTCAGCAAGCCCTACAATTGCTGGTCCTTATAGACTTGAGGTTAATTTAAGACCTTACACTGTCATTACCATTTAAAAGACAATCATCACAATCTTTACCATTTCCACAATAAAAGACACTGAATATAATAAATCACTGAAAAAACAATGGTTTTGGAAACATCGATAGATTATAAGAAAATGGGCCCATGGGCATAGAAAAGAAGGGTCCCATGAACCTTTTACTTTTGGTCTGGTTGTGGTAAAATCTTATTTGTTTTTGAATATTTTGCTATTTTGTCATTTGACATTGGGTTTTACTCAGTGGATGTATATTTGTGGATGTTTTGTTTATTTTAGTCTTTAGACCAAAAGATCACTTCGGGTCATTGTTTATCATTTTTGAGTATTTTACCATCTTTGCAGTTGTTCGGCATCTCTTTGTGGTAACTTTGTATTTTTAAACAGAGCGCTTTCAAACAAGAAATATGAACAATAACGCCATTAGCTCTGGCCCCTTGACTTCTTGGGCCTGTCAAGGTTATCTTGATTACTTATTGCTAAAGTGCCCAAAGTTAGTACATTTTCCAGATTTTCAAGCACTGACTAATGACCACTGTTTCAAAATATTAACCACACTATATCATATGCTCCGTAAAGAACTGTTACTCACTAAGCAATTTCTTTCTGTAAATGTCATTTGTTTCCTCGTACAGGATTAATAGACTGGGCCAACAAATTTACGACCATGTTGGAAAAAAATTACTCTCTTATTTCCTAAATATAGGTCAGCCAATTAAAAAGTTTCCTCATATTAGATTCAGAAGCAGTAGAAGGAATTAAAATACTTTTCATGGCTCCGTTTGACCTGGATAGCCAACCACAGCAAGAAATACAATAGATCTGTTCACTGAAGAGGAAAAATAAAAAAGCAAAACACGGTCGTCTTACCTCCACAATCAGTACGTTCTGATGGCAGCATGTGGGGGAGAGAAAAGGGAGCAAAGACATAGTTATTCTCAGATTGAAAGAAGCTATAGGGTTATATTTGAAAAACAAGCAACTTCACAAAAACTATGTAGTTGTGATGTTCATGGCAATAAAAACTATGCATTTGCTGTAAAATTAAGTAAGACACGTTTTAAGGACAGACTAACTTTTACTGAACTTTTTGTGTTGGGCAGGAACCAAATTAAAATACATGAATAAAAGGGCATTTTTTTTTGGAGATGTCTAACGAGAGATGTGTTGAAACATGTGCTATCAACTAAGTCACACCCAAGCACGCATACTGCAAGCCATGTATGTGTGAGCATTTTATTACATTTTATGATATCAGTGATTACGCAAGGAAATGATTGCAGGCAACTGAAAACTACCTCATCCTGATTGGAAATCTGTGTTCCTACAGTCCTTCTTTGAATGTCACACTGAAATAGTTGAAATTCTACAAATGTTTGTCTAATCAACTGGAGACAACTGGGCACTGTTTATGTAAAGAGGCACAATCTCCAGCTTTACTTCAGCCTAGTTAGGTCAAAATAAAAAAAAAAACTTTAACTGGCGTGTAACTGTATTTGCTTTACCCTACATTTCAAACAAAGTATTCATTCAAGCATGCTTTGTTTTATGCTCATTATGCATCCATATTTATCAAGATTATAGTAAACCCCAGAAAACTATAAAGGAACAAGTTATATCAAGCCTAAGCCGAAAGGGGAAGCTGCTGCCTGTTAAATAAAGCGTTGAGAGGCGTAGGCGTAACATGGACCATGTAATATGTTCCTCGCCATACAATTATTTCACTTCTAACACCAAAACATCACAAGATTCAGTTACAAACAGGTCAGCTAATTTTAGTTTAGTACATCACAAGGAGCTCAGGGATTTCACAAGCACACTTAAAATTCTGAGAGTAAAGTAGTCGGCAGCGACTCACACACACTGCCTCATATCCTATTCAAGTTTCAGGCATCTACGCCACGCCTGGCTACAGGGCGTGTTGGTTTGTGAGTGTGTGTTCAGATCAGCTGATATATATTACATAGTAATACTTTAATCAACTTATGACTTCTGTAGTAGTGGTTAAGTAATTCATGTTTACACACGAACAAAAAGAAGCACACTCTGCAAACAAGCTGCATACAAACACGTTTACAAATTCAAAAAAATCCCTTCTGATGACAAATGTGCTTTACAGTTGTGCTCTTATTTGAAATTTTTATTTCAGGGCAGCGCTGTTATTTTTAATGCTCTCGTAGAGGACAGATGTAAATAGTAAAACGCATGCAATATTTTGAGATCTAATGCATAATTTAAGTAAATTCTAAGCCATGGAAACATTCACTGAAAGACTGTCCACTTGCCAGAGGGGTTTTCAGAGTTCACTTTTTTTGACATTTGTCACGCTATAAAAGTATGATTGTTTTTGTGACTCCTTAATGTGGAGCAAATTAATACAATACAAACAAAACAATCTAGGATTGGACTGAAAAATAAATGTAACTGTCTGTATAACAATTTTAGGGATAGTGTCTAATTGTAATTTTCTACACCACAAATCACCTACAAGGGTTAGGAATTACACTCTTCCCGTTTGGTGCCTGGTATAACTCTCTCACGGTTCGGTAAAAGGCAGCATGTACAGACACAAACACTATTATTTCAGTTCATTAAAGTGCCGATTTTGATTACACCATAAGAGAATGAGTAAACAAGCAGCAAGCTTTTAACAATTTTACATGTCATTCCTCCTGATCTCCTGTGGCATCCACTCAGTCTCACATAAACAGATTATTTCTTTCACTGAGATAAAGTGAAAGAAACCTAATAAACTATTACATTACAAGAGCTGGTATCTGATCGCAGCTGGTTTTGTCAGAAACTGCCATCTTTTATATCCTTTACGGAAGTACAGAACCAGTTATTCAGACTGGAGAGAGAGAAAGCAGAGGACAGGCTGCCCTCTTGAGGCTGTCATCGGTCAATGTATAACCATCTCCACGCTTGGGTTTGCTTTAATGTAATAGACAGACTGTTGTGCATTAAAAGAGCAGTTTGAACAAGACAAATATTACCTTGTCCGCTAAAAAAGACAAATCCTCAGCTCCGAGTATGTGAAGATCCTCTGTTGACTGATCATTCTGTGAAAATAAATATGCAAGAGACACAAAATGAGTCAAGATAAAAAGTAGGGTAAAATGTAAATATGAATTTCAATGTTTCCCCCTCTGATACAACATCACTTAGAGGAGGAAAACATTATTTGACCAAACTAATTCTTTTGCCTTCCCTAATATGTTTTTACTTGCCACAGTTATTGACAGAAATCATCTCCAAACCTGAAACAGTTGATGAAAAGCACAAGACTATCATCAGAATACTAACTTCAAAGTCTGTGGTTCTTTTTTCTTTTTGCTGTGGCTATGGTGGGTACATGAAAACACCACATTAAAGGCCCATATACACAAAGACATCTCTGTCATAATGTATAAAATATAATTTGTTACTAAGTCAAATGACTGCTCATCATGACTGATAACTTTATGAACAAAGAGCAGCTCTTCATTCTCACAGATGCCAATGAAGTGTCAGCGTCTGAGAGCTTTCGGTACAGTGGCGGGCTCGGTCTCACCAGGTAGCTCTTGAGACGGATGAAGTGGACCCTCATGAGGATTGAGCGGTTGGAGTTGCAGCTGAGCGCCTTGATCCTGTCCACCAGGTCGGCACAGAACTGGTAGCCTCCCTTCAGCACACACAGCACCGTGATGTCATGGTCCCCCAGGTCATCCATGATGTTTCGAGCGAGACGTTCTGTCCTAAAAACAACGTAAAAAGTGAACTCTGTAGAGAAAAGTTGGGATTTGGTCTTTAGGTCAGTTACAGGTGATTCACCTTTGTAGGCTGTGGGTCTGAACCACACAGTAATTAACAATCACCATGTTTTCACTCCTGTGAGTACGTCTTCACAATATCCCCAAAACATAAAAACCATGAGAATTGGTGTCTCTTGCACAGTTTTTGCAAGAAACAGTTTATTACAGCCGGGTTATTTTAAACTTTATAGTAATATTAAATGAATGTTTTGTGTTATTGGTTTGCATGTGAATGAAGGTAAATACTGACTAGATCCACATTTATTAGATGATTTTTCTTGAGCATAAAGACTAAATGTAAAGATTTTATGTTTCTCTCTGTCAAACATAATGGCAGTAATTTCAACACATTTGTTTTCTGGACTGTTGGTGAGTTAAATGCAACATGCGAAATATAACTTTTAGTATATTCTGACCATTTATGAGCATTTCAAAATATGCTGTTTTTAGTTTACACATGTGCAATTCTGTTTCATGTAATATATCAGTGTCATACACAGTTGACGGAACTGGAAATATGTTGAACTTGACCCAAATATTCAGATTTAGCAATGCCAATCCTGTCCATCAATGTGCAATATTACTACAGATTGTGTTTTGTTCAGACTCACATTGAAATTTCTTCACATTTTGGGAAATACAATAATTATAGTAGGTTATGTGGGAATGTTGATCTCATTAATGAGCAGCTTGTAAGCTCTTCAGTGATCATTTTAACAATTATTTCACACTAGTTTGCCCCAGAAAGCCTACAGTCCCTGAATCCTGTAGAGGAACTTCTGTAAAAGTCACATGGTGCATCGCAGGATGTCGTGTGTCAGTTCGTTTTGTTGTACCTGTCCATAATCACGCCGTATGGAATAATGACAGAGTGTAAGTCTCCGGAGTAGTGAGCTGGGAAGCTGAAGAGGTCTAGACTGTAGCCTGGCCAGTCATCGTTAATCTAGGAGAACAAAAACACGAGCTTTAAGTCTCAAAGTTTCTCGCCTGCACCTAAAAATCAAGAGAACGCGTCTACAGGATGCGGAGCGTTGATGGCGCAGCCGCCGACGCTGCGCATCCACGAAGGCGCAAACTTTCCCGGAGACATCGCAACACTTGCTCATTCGATTTACCACGATCGCGCCGCTTCTTCTGGGCTGGACGGAAACGTCTGCCATGTTGTTTCCGGCCGACACACAGCAGGTTGTGGTTTGAAGAAAGTGGCGGAGCGAGCTTTCACGAGGATGTGGCAGCGTGAGGGGAGAGGAGGAGCGTCGGGCTCGAGGAATAAATGTTCCTGTTCGCGTGCGCGGTGCCGAGGAGCCGCCGCCAGAGGCGCCCGGACCCGAGAGAGGACGAGTCGGAGAGGCCGCACATGGCTTCTGTGATGAGGGCGAGAATTTATTGTTTCTACATCCAACAAGAAACGAACTTTAAATAAGTGAAATGCTGCTGAGAAGTCAAATCTTTTAACTCTTTTTCTAAGCTGTGTTTTACACTGAAAGTCCAATTCTCTCAGAAATGTTGGGGAGTTCAACAAGATAGTTCAGTTAAAATAGAAAAGTATCTTAAAACCATACATTTATTGAATTAGAGGATTTTTAAACACAGAAACCGTTCAATTATTACTGCAATATTGCAATCACTTTTGTCTGAATCAGGCTCCCTCTCTCCCTCTCTCTCTCTCTCTCACACACACACACACACACACACACACAATTCCAACCTAGACCCTAAAACCCAGTCTTGACCCTCAAATATCCCTTTTTTTTTTAGGGTCAAAATAGTGAGGATGGGCCAAAATGTCCTGACTTTACAACAATGTCCTCACTTTGTTTTTAAAAAAAATGAAAATTGGTCCTCACTAAGTATCTACAGGAACACACACACAAACATACACAGAAAAAAAGAGATCAGCAGGAGTGGAAAGGAGAAGACTATGTCATCACCTCAGGGACATAACAAATGCTTTTACAATCATGCAAGTGTAACTGAAAAACACAAATAAGTGTAAAGGTGGCACAATGCCAGCAGAAAGCTGTCTTTTCCATCCACTGAAGGTGACTGTCACACAGTGAGCTCACGTTGCCATCTTGTGGAGATGGACAGACACTTCCGGGCCTTACAAGACATATTCGGAATTATTTTTTTTCTTGAATGATTTGGTTTATGGCCACATGTAATACTGTAATATTATAATGACATAGTAATATTTCTTATTTTAGTCATACGTCTCATCATGTTGTCCAAAACTAGATAAAAAAAAGTCTTGTAAGTTTGTAATTTAAGAGATTTCAATGACACACCCAGTCACGCTCAGTCTAACGTGTGATGAGTGTGAATGAGTAAATTTTCACCGCAACCACCCAGTGACTCATGTGGTCACTCAGACCTACAACAACAGCAGCAGCAGCAGCAGCAGCAGCAGGGTCTGGTCCGTTGTGTCACTGCACATTAGAGCAATCTGCTGGGCTCTGTTGAGAGGGGAAGACAAGGTGTCTGGGCCACCCACCCGTGCTCTTCCGTGGCAGCTGTAATTATAAACAGTGGTACAATGACAGCTGGGGAGGCAGATGTCAACAGCAACATTAGATTTCAATCAGCTTGCACAGCGCCAGCACCTCAGAGGAACGAGGAGGTGTTAAAACTACGCTGTGTGACAAAATCCCTCAAAAATGACTGAAAACAGTTATCATTCACGCCACTACTTATGTCATAAGATGTTTTTGTTACGAATGATGGGGGCTGGGGCAATCACGGAGCAATGCTGCACAAGTCGGAAGATGCTGTTGGTTGAGGTCTTGTCAGATTGTCTTTGATGCCCCATGTGCTGGTGAGAGAAGGCCGGCTCCTTAGCTGCCCTCGGGGCACAGGGGAGCAGTCTGGTTTTGGCATTTCACACTCGCTCAGCAGTCAAGGCCTGTGACTGTCTGCAGACTTTATCGCCAACTGCTCCCTTATAGCATTACCCCTGTTGTTTGGCCAATTATGAATATTCAGTTGCCATGAATGTAATTCTGTCAGACATGCAACTGTCCAGCCAGATAATGTCAGGGGCATTGTTTGTAGATTTTGAGAGTAGGGTCACACTGGGACATGACCGTTCTTCAGTTATTCTATCAGATTTCGATATTTATGGTGACAACATGTAAGACAGCTCAGGTATGTTACTCTTTTTTCTTCTGTCTTTTGTGTATTTGTATAATTTGAATTTTTTCCTCATTCTGTGAAAGAAAATTTGCCACAGACAACCAATGTTGATAATCTATTAAAAAGATATCAATGGGTTGTATAGTTTACCTTGTTTACCCTCGACATACACCATTTTGCATAAAACTATGAAATGCAGATTCATCTACAGCTGAAAATAGTCCCCAACAAATGCTTTATCACTGCTGTTTGAATGATGTTTGAGAAAAACTTGTGTCCAGATGTTTTGGGAAATGCACCATTTTGGCTACAGGAACAGTTTGTGGTCAGTTTGTTTTTAAGATTGTCATCATTGGTAAGATCAAATAAATTGAAGTGTGTGCTACAGACATAAAAAGTGTAAGGACTTCTTAAATTAAAATTACTTAGAGTGGATTTATGGAATAACGTGTTACAGTTAAGTTTATTGTTATTAAGTTTATTGCTTTATAAAATTATATCCGTCTGTGTTTGTTTATGGCTTTCTCCTTTCTTCAAGTGAAAAGATACCTAATAAGGATTTTAAAATTGTGTGTGTGTGCATAAATGCACGCACACTAATACGTTGGACAGGAGCCATTACAGCAGGCAGGCACACTAACGGCCATAAAAGGGGAATATCTACCGGCAGTCACTAACCTTGGTTGACTTTCAGTTATCACAACAGTGCCTGTGATTACCGTGGTGCCTCTGATGCTTTCATGTGATCCTGAGCAAAATGATGTGTCTTTGCTCTCTCGTAAACTCCACAATAAAAAAATGCTGATGTATGGTCTCGCTGTATTACATATAATTTTTAATGTGTTGAAAACCCTTTCCAACAAAGCAAGTCAAGCACAATGGTGCACATAAACACATGTGTAAAGTTCATGAGCTAATTCACGAGTAGGAAAGCAAAAAGTAATAGGCTACATTAAGCATAACAATAAAAAAAACAAACAACAAATACAAAAAACAAAAAGGTCACACAACATAAAAAAGTGTCTATAAACAAGGTTAGACTGCTCAGAATACACATAATTTGACATAATGACATGTCCCTTCTTTAGTGCTTAATGTTTAACATTTACAATCTTCATAAATGTTGGATACTGAAAGAAATCAGTCTGATAGTAGTGAAACAAGCATGAATTCAAATGTCTACATTTGTTTTGGTGTCAGTAGGGTTACTAAAGCAGTACCAGCAGAGTAATATGATGATTGAAAATGTAAATAAATGTCCAGAGGAGGACACAGTTCAACACAATGTGAACGGTAACATTGTCTTTACATCAAATTGTCCTCGGCTGAGCAGCAGTTCAGGTCCATCCAGATGCTTCTGTCATGGCAATGATCAGTGGCTCCACGCTACAAGCATCTCTGGACCAGTGCTATATATTCAGCAGCAAGGATTCACCGTGTAAGCATGTAAAACTCTATTAACATAATGACTTCCCTGTTTAAGTGGATTGTGGTTCACGTATTGAAAAACAAACTCAGTTACAGATGTCTTTGACAAACTTTGTTTTGCGTCGACAGCGATATTTCTTCTTGTTTTTCTTTCAATGGGACTGTGTTATTTACTTGATTGTAGCACCAGAGCTAAACGACAGGAGATGATGACCGAAATAATGGGTTGGAAAAGAAATAATGTTGTATGTATTTAATGAAAAGATATAATAGACGTCTTTTAAATCACAGTTTTGTTTTGGTTACATCAGCATTTTGGCATTGTGGAAAATTTTTCTTCTGCAGTTGTGTTGATGGAAACAATAAAAAAAATCAGTTTTTAATTGAAGCAAATTAAAATATATTTTTTTTTCAAAATAAAAAACAACAACAACAACAACAACAAAAAAGACAGCGTTCTCATTGTGTCAAGGAAACTGTAATTCTGTCACTGTCACTCTACCAATATGCTGCAGAACCAAAACCAACAGGGTGTAAAATAATTTAAGCTGATATATCCTCCATCTTAATGAATGATGTCAAGCTTGTCTGATTTGATGACAAGTATTTATTTATTGTTTTACAGATAACATACTTCACAGGGTTACCTTAAAGGTAAAATCTCCTGACAGAACTCTTGTTTTGACTCGTCAGAGACTGAGGGGAAGATGAACATACTTTTTTTAATCAAGCACACATTGTAAACAACTGAGCAATATTTAAGTCTAAATGGCGTACCATAGGTGAGACAACAAAATGTAAGTAAGAAGATGTGCCTCTTGCTTGCAAAGACAAAAGTTTCATTTTTACAAAACAAATAATGGTCACTGACATTTTTCTTCTTTTTTAGTGGCTGAGAGGTAGAATGAAGTATTTTCAGATAAAACCAATGATTTGATTTATTTACTTTATCATATCATTTCATCATACTGAGTGAAAACATTACGAGTGAATAAGTAACCCCAGCCCTCTGAATATATTGTGAAATCTGTACAAATGTCTCCATTGATTGCTGTATTGTTTTAAGTTTTATTGTGAAACTTTTTCTTTGTATCCCAAATGTCCAATGTTAGAAGTAGAGGAAATATTATTTTGTTTTTTTTTCTTGCTTAAGATTTCACAGTAACTCTCCAAAGTGTGGGACAGTGAATTCCCATGTTTAATACTGTGAATATCAAGGTCAGTCCATGTTTTTTTTGTAGATGAAGTGTAGAGATGGATATATTCAGTTGGAAGTATCTGAATGAACGCTCCCAGGTCCTTCTGTGGGCGATGTCACTGACGAAGGAGTCGGAGCATCTTGCCAGCCTCCATTTGTCTGTGGAGATAAGACAGGAAGCTTAATGGTAACACAGTGTACTGCAGGATACAACATGGGTACAAGAATATCTCTGAGGATAAGCTCTGCACTCTTCTATAAAGTATTTGTCACTGTTAATACACTCAATGAAAAGAGGAAAACCAACACCACTAACTAGTAGTGTCTGTTAAAGCTTGTCCATGGTGCCCCGGACCTTGTGCCAAGTGTCCAAGCAGTGTTAAAAAGTTCCTCCATCACAAAGTGAGCAACAATCGTCCAATTAGCTTCAAATTGAGCAGCACTTGCTAAAAACCCCAAAACAAGCCGCTGTTTTATAACGACACCTGAGTTTTTTTTTTTGTCCCCTGTGTTTCTGTATTTATTGTGAATCGTCGGCTTTACCCTTTAGTTTGACATTTTGGCAAATACACTCGCTGAGAAATGATGAGACATTATGACACCACTCTCATGCGAAGTTGGAGCCAGGAGATGTTCGACTTAGCTTATCATAAGGATTGGAAGCAAGACTCGGTCCAAAATCTAAAGACTCTCACAAGCTCAAGACGTTATTCACATCCTCCGTCTGATTTATTGCAACCAGAAACAACACAGTGATGTTAATTAGGACTTTACTAGCTGTATTTATAGGTTATGAATTTGTTTGAATTAAGAAAGAAGATACAGATGCTATACTCTATATTATGTGTTTATGATTTTAAGTAGTTGAAGTTGAGCTTACTGTTTCTTGGCTCCTATCTCATTTTTAACAGACAGCAGTGGAACTAGTATCAATGTCACTCTGTCTGTGCATTTCCCAGAATGTCAAACTACTTTAAGATTTACTAATATATACCACTATCACCATGGTCATGCAGTGCTTCATTTATCACTTGCAAGGTTTTCAAAATGTACTAAACAGTCTCAAATCCAGATGAACCTGTTCTGGATAGATGGATTGTCCTTAATGTAAAATGAGGATTTATAAATCAAAGATTCAGACACAAATATGAAAGCGATGTGGCGTACTCTTCAAAAGCAGTTATGTCTGTCCAGCAAGAAATCTCACCTGACAAACCCTGTTTTAATAAGACTGTTCATTAAAAATATTCTTGCGCCACTTCACTTATATCTTCGTCCAAATGGCTGACACGATGTGAGATAAACAGAAGAGATGAAACATGAAATGCGCAGACCTTTGATATTTTGCAGAATATACTCGAGATGGTTGATAAAAGAATAAATTATCACAATAAATAACGGTTCTTCTTTAAAACGGAGGCCTTCTCAAATCAGGATAAAAGGTTGACTAAAGACCATTAATTGTAATTTCCACACTATTAGTGAGAGCTAGGAATGTGCTTTGGCAGCCTCTTATTTCCAAACCCTGTTATTTTGCGTAAAGACTGTCTGTCATCGTATTCAGATGCAAGAGGGAAAAAAGAAAAAGAAAAAAAAAACATTTCGAGTCTCTGAGAGAGGCAACACCCACAAGCAATTTGAGGGGTGTAATTGCTGTTCAAGGATAAAGAAGGAGAGACGAACCATACGAGTTCAGTCAGTAGCTCTTAGAAAGAAACATTTATCATCTGGGCTAAATAAAAACAAGTACTTCATTCACAACTATTGACTGACTGCAATTTTTTAAAAGTACTATAAGAGCTCCATGTCATCACTACTAATAACCATCGTAGTTGTTTTTGCTCTTTATATCAACATCATCATGAGCCTCATCTTGGACTTTGTGTGTTGTTCTTTGGTGTCCTCTGCCCTTTGGTCTAGTTTACACAACCACACACTCAGCCATTTGTGTGCTCTCTCTCTCTCTCTCTCCCTCACACACACACACACGCTCTCTGTCTCTCTCAGCTCTGCCTTCCTCTTTGTTCACTTTCCCTCCCCCCCCCCAGTCTGCCACACCTGTTTTGTGTTGAACACCTACCCCAGTGCTATTTAGGTTCCTATATTGCGGGCACTTTTTTTCTGCCATGTCCTGTCAGTTATGCCATGTTTTGTCTGCTCCGTTTTTCCACTTCCTGGTACCCTACCTCGGATCAGTCTGATGTCTGATTCTCCTGGTAACCGGGTCTTTGTTTGCCTCGTGCTCACTCAGCACCTTTGTTTGCTCTTCTGCTCTGTTACGTACAGTACAGATCTTTCTTCGTTGTATTCAGAGTGAGCGGATTACTGTCGTTCTGTTTTGTTAGAGTTGTTCGGAGTAGCCTACTCTTTGCTTCGTCACCCAGCCCCAGTTCTAGATACAAGTACCTCACCCAAGAATAAGTTAACTTTTTTGCTTTCCTGTTTCTTTGCTTACCTGGCTGTTTCTGTTAACTCACCTGTCGTAAGTTCTTTGCCTGTTGTATCTTTACATTCTACAAAATAAACCCACTGCTAAAAAGGGAACTTTTTTCCTATGATGAGCATCTACACTCCCCTCTAAAAGTATTGGAACAGTGAGGCCAATACCCGTCTTTTTTTAACAGTTTCACATCAAAAGATGAATATGAGACAAGAGTGGAGTAACACTGGTTATAACATTGGTTATAACAACAAATAGTCCTGAATGTCTACGCTCAGTTTCAGACTTGGGTTTTGCCCGTCCAGACTGCAGTTTACGTAGTACACCACTGGTGTACTACGTAAAAGACGTCGACCAAGGAAAACAACAGCAGTTGACGACAGAAACATTGTGAGAGCTGTAAATGAAAACCCTAAAACAACTGTTAGTGAATGGCCAAGCCCATCTCCAGAGCTGCAATATCACAAAATGTGATATCTGTAAGTTGTGTATCAGATCCAGATGTACATACGTGAAAATAAAAGCTGATCTCTGGTCTCACATTCCTAGTTTGATGTCAAACATAAATGTTTCAGTCTACAGCAAAAAACGAGGGAATTGGCCTCAGTGTTCATATACTTTTAGAGGGAAGTGTACGTGTAAAACTGTGTCATGACAAAGTTTACTTGCCAAGACTGCAGGATGAGGTCTAAAATTTTAAAAGTCACATTTGGTTGTATAATAACTTGTGTAATAACTTTTTACATTTTTGGAATTTACAAAATATTAATTGTGCAACAAATCTAATTTTCTTTCAGATGGCTTCGACAAGTGCTTGAGGAATCCAAAAAATAGCTCCAGAACAGTCCTACCAGCCTCTTGGGTAATTGTTCAGAACATCTGGGGCTACAGTTTAATAAAGGCTATAATCGAATGAAGCTGGACTTATTGCTGAGTCACTTCATTAAAGATTTTGTCTGCTTTCAATTGTCCCACTGACCGACACGCCGACACGGTCTATTGAACATCTATTTCTAGTTGAGCCTGTTGCATATTGTGACTGATTTTAAGGATCTGTGTTCTTATTTTAGCACGGGGGGGTGTTGCAGGCGTGGCTGTCAGTGTCGTTGTGGATGTTCCTGTGGATGAATGATCTGACCAATGTGCTTGGACTGCTAGCCCAAAGCCCCGCTCCTTCTGTCCCTGTGACTGTCGTATTGACTCTGTTCAGCCCCGTGCGGCCTGTCGCTATGGATCTGCATGCTAACACACCGCCTCCAGTATTGCCTGTCCCGCACTGCCCAGGCCCAGCAAGAAGACCTAGAAAACTAGCCCAGCCTTTGACAGGCTAGTTAAAGAGTTATTTTAAGAATTAGCAAGTGGGAACTTTTTTTGTGCAGCCAGTCTCGGAGGGGACGGGAGGTTTGACTTGTCCTGTGCCAATGTGAGAGCAGAAGTGGGAGGGAGGATGACATCCGTGTCCTTGTTTCTGTCGACTGCAGGTGTCTCACTAACGCTAATATCTGCCGACAGCCTAGGAGCGTGTCCAGGTACTCAGGCTGGTAGCTGCCTCATTGCCTGCCACCCAGGGCATGACTAGGGCAGGGGGGCAACTGGCTGGACAACCACCCAAACCCAGCCAACTCTGCTAAGTGGCACCTCAGCGTGTGCAAGGAATTACACAATAACATGCACATCCTGCAACAGGAGAGTCATTGCAAAGTAACTGAGCAAAGGAAACGTTGAGAAGAATAGAAGAGGAGTGTTTACAGGTCTTACGTTGATGCCCTGTGGACTGTACATCTGGCTGGCTGCGAGACTGTCACTGTATCCTCCGGTCTGGCTGATAACATGGCGAAGGGTATCCACCTGAAACCACAGAGGCACACAGACAAAAGGCCTGGTCAGACAAAAGCTCCGGATAACAAAGACAGCAATGCACAAGGAAAGGTCACTGTGATAGTAAAAGGGTACCATAAACAGGAAAAGGTTACAAACAGCGAATCATAATGATTTGGCTCCTATTACAAGGTTGATAACAGGTGTTGGAAAATGACAAAAATACAACATTAGGTCATTATGAATGTACTGTACAGATGTTAAACCCAGTGCTCTGCATGCAATTGCTTACCATTGTTGGGAGTATATATACAGATACACGCTTGTTTTTTTACAACACTGAATCAAATGCTCTGAAGAGGTTTTCTGAAATACATTCACCTGACATGGCAGGGATTAAAAATATTGTGTAACTGACGTCAAATGTTAAACTGTTCAGTTATAACTTTTCTATTGCAATGCAGTCATTTCCATGTTCATCAAGCCTTCCCTGGAAGCTGCTTTACAGCTTTTGGCAGAGCAGCCATTGAGCGTGACAACACACTTGCTATATGAATTTCTCAATAAATCATACTAAGACGAGAGGCCAATTTAGTCTAAGTTGTACTCTCCCTTTTCTTTTGTCTTCCTTTAATTGCACTTTGCCATGAGCAAGGCCATGATCAGAAAAATAACCCTTTTAAAGGAACATGCCTTTAAATAATTAAAGGCCAACCCTGAAGACCCCTTTACTTCCTATAAGGGTCATTGTTTTTACATATTCATGAACGACCTAAAGCGTTTGCACAGCCAATGTGAAAAGAAAAAAAAAGGGGGGGGGGGGTGGAAGGATAAAAAAATTATGCCAAAAGCTCTCAAACAAAATGAACAAAATCACCCTGGGTTCTGACTCCTTATTGTATGGTGAGAGTTGTAACACTGAAACACTGCACTGGTCATCACTGTCCACTGAGGCAAGGTCAGGGAGCTACTCTGCACCGGTGGCTATGTGAACTCTTGTCAGGAGTGCTGATGAGTGCTGCACCGTTTCCAAAACTGTCTGCAGATGTCTACTCCACTATGGGTTGACAATAGCTTCTACATTAATGCAAAGCTTCAGGCTACGTATAACCTCTGGTTCACTGTGGAGGTCGAGTCGCCGTCCGCGTCCATACTCACAGACTGGGCAGATGTTGAACAAAAATCATAACTCGTCTCACGGGTTTTTTTCAGCTGTATATCAAAGACTACACTTAGAGAGGAGCCTACCTGGGATTGTATGTTGGCCCCAACCTGCCCCCCTTGGTACGAGTCCCCATTGAGGGACTGCACACTCATGAACAAGTCTCCGGAGTTTGACATGTTAAAAGAGCCAGCAGAACCTGAGAATACACAGAGGCAGAGAGGAAGAAAGAAAGGAGGACAAAGATAAAAGATAAGAAAGAAAAAGGGAAGACAGGGACAGAAAAGGAGGTAAAATGATCATGCATGAGCTAAAGTGTATTACGGTAAGTGGGTTAGTTTGAGAGGACGACAAGCAGTATGAAAAAGGCTTTTTCCCCCCAAATCTCACTGGAGCATAATTTAAAAGAAAAAACCAACAAGTAGAAGGAGACAGTAAATCAGCATTAAATACTCTGTTAAAACAAATTCTATAGATTATATTGTTGTTACATGTCTTTGCTGCTAGTCTTTCATTAAGGAAGTAATAACTGATCTGCAGGAAGACCCAAAGAATTGTCCTCGTCCATTAATGGACCCCAGCTCCCCAGATGTAAAGAGACCATCGTGTAACCTGATTTCAACACCCGGTCCTAATTCAATACAGTTGCAAAGTCTCTATATGACAAAAGACTCCGCTTGCCCTCTGAGCAGCTTAATGGCATGCACGAGGTCAACCGGACAAGAGGCAGGAAAAAATTAACGTCCGCAAGACCAAGAGGTCAATAACAGACAGTGGGAAAGAGAGAGAGAGAGAGAGAGAAAATGAGTGAGAAAGACAAAGAGTATGGGCAAAGAAGAAAGAGAAAAGATGGAGCAAGAAGAGAGAGTAATCTATAGAATATTACTGAGTTAGTTATGAGAGGAAGGGCCTGTTGGTCTAAACAGAGCCAGGGACGGAATTCTTGAGTGGCTCAGGTACGAGAACATTATTCTGCTCTTTGTTCTGCTCTACCCGTTCTGTGACCAAAACCATCTCTTTGCTAGTTTATCTATGTGAAGGGCTTCGGAGAATTTAGTTTGTTAATCTCAGTCTGATGCTCACCCGCTGAATTGGGAGTCGAGGGGGAGTTTGCCTGACTGCCGTGAGCCGACACACTGGTCGCATTGACTGCAGTCCTTGCTGCATACATGTTAGCCTCTTCCTGGAACTTGCCTATGTTTTTCTTGTATCGGATCCGCTTGTTCCCAAACCAGTTTGATACCTGTCAAGACATAATTGACAAGATGTAACAGATGAATTATACTTATATAGCATTAAGCCTATATCACTGACACAATGAAACAATGGACATTTTATGGGAATACATTATGATAATACATTTTTGTGTACTGTATGAGTAAAAAATATTTTTACTCATAGACAGACAAGCACTAAATCATAAAGTACAGACTTTTTAATTTTCCTGTAAATCTCCACTTCTCTGTCTGGCAACGACGTAATCTGGAGGAGTTATTTAGTTAACTCCTCCAAGTGGAGCTATGGAAGAGAAATGAACTGAAATCTTAGCATTATCTAGTTTTTCAGTGAGCAGCAAGGAATATTTTCATTTAATGTAAGTGAACGGGAAGTTTAATATAAGTCATAGGCTTGTACACCTACAACTTGAACCATAGGATAAGAATTAAAAGTTGGTAAAGTTGCTACTTAAATGCTTATTGCCTGACTTTTACTCACACATACTTTACGTCAGGAATGCAGTTGTTAAATAAATAATGTTTAAATTATTTTAAAAAAACGTATTCTGTGAGCTTATTTATTCCAGTTACCTGGGACACTGTGATGCCGCATTTCTTGGCCAGTTCTTCTTTGGCCTCTTCGCTGGGATAGGGGTTACTGAGATGCGAGTAAAAGTACTCATTGAGGATCTCAGTTGCTTGCTTGTTGAAGTTCCTCCTCTTTCGTCTGGACAGAAAGCAAGCAGAACAATAATTATTAAAATATATTTGAAAGTATCTTGTGTGTGTTTGAGCTTAGTTTCACTGAACAGTGTTTTAAAGCAGAAAAATATTGTTAAAATATTTTTTAAATAACACTTTGGGGCAGAATACGTTACGACAGACTGGCTGTGCTGTAGCAAATCACAGGAACACGACACACATACAGACCTGGCGTCAAGAAAGCGTGAACGCAGGATCATGACGGCCTCGCAGGTGCTTTGTTTCAGCTGCATCTGGATGGAGCTGAACTTGCGGTGGATGATGCTGACCATGCGCTCGATCTCTTTGGGCGAGATGGGTCGTGTTCGAGACTGCTCCCTCAGCAGGTTCATCACATGGGTGGTGAACTCATTGCATGCCTGGATGCACAGACAGACAGGATTCATAAAAAGAATAACTATCACAGAGGCTCGACAGCTTCACACAGAACAAAAGGGATGAAATTGGATTCTGGAGACGCTGCACTTTCACTTGTAGGCTTTGGCCTTGTAGAAGCGCTGCTGACACTATAACAGCAGCAGCGTTGGAGGTAATAAGAATAGTCTAGATGAAAGCAGCAGACACAGCGCAATGTTTCACGCCAAACAAATGTGGCAGTGGAGTCATACAGCGGAGGTAGTGAGATTCGCAGTGCTCTGAATATTAAAAAGACTTGTCTTCAATGGAAGAGAAAATGTGACAAGTGAAGTGAAATCTAAAATGACAGCAGGCTTTCAGTCCCGTTCACGTTCAAGAGGTTTAAACTGTCTCCCTCTCTTTTCACTCCGTCTTTCAGTCTAGCTCGTCCTCTCTCTGTCTGAATCAGTCACTGGATATAACTGCATTCAGAGTCAAGGTGTCTGTTGCTTGTCAACACCAGGGTTACGTCAGTCAAAGTGATGCACTGAGCAGCCGTTCTGCTTGCACACACATGCCAGACACTACTCACTCATACGCGCGCGAAGTGTACGTAGCATGGTGACACAAAAATGCTCAGGTGTATATTGACTGTGACAGTTAGCGATGACTAGCCTTCCTCTGAGAAGATGATAAACCCGCAACGCTTTGACTTTCGAGGGAATGACGAGACGTTACAGTCTTTAGAAAGGAGCTGGTGTGTGACTGATATAATGGCTGCTTGCCTGCTGAAGATAACATCTCTGAAAAGCTTGGCTTGTCATGAGTTGGTCGGTGAGAGCTGATTTTCAACAGCATTATACTTAGGTAAAAAAAAAATCACTCGCAAACACCTCATTCATCTTTTATATGAGCTTTTTCCTGTGGAGATCATCTCAGCGGGTTTTGGCCAAAGGACAAGTAAACAAGCCCTGGACACGACGCACGGCTGTTCTACTGTTTAACCTATGTGATACTCACTCTCACATTCACAAGGACAAGACTTAAATTACCCTCGGCTGCATTTTATTAAACCATAGGAAACACGTATATATGAGTAAGGAAATGGGACACGTGTTTTATGCATTTTCGTTTGTTTTTGTTTTCCAAAACAGAAAAAAAAAATTATTAAGAAGAAGAAGCCAGATCTCAGAGCAATTTGACAAGATCCCTGGAAGTGAATGCAACTTCACTTAAATGTGAACTTCATGTCTACAAGTGGATGAGCTACTGTATGTCCTCCCCAGGAAACACATTTCTCAGTTGAAACAACCAATACATGCAGACACATTTTATCAGGGGGAAGGTGTGCAGCAGTGAACTGAACACTGAACTCAACTTTCTGCAGTGAAATTAGAAATTTGACCATGGCCTAGGGCAACATGGCAGCCAAAAGTTGGAGATGAACTATATCCTAGTTTTCATCTGGCATCGTTCCCCCATCCTCTTTCTTTACCAGAATTTACTTGCACTTGTGTATCTTTCAAAAGAGAAGTATTCAACTGCCCTACATATTTAAATAAAACAGTTTATTGCCTCCAATTGGTAAATCAACATACGGAGGTACATCTGTTCATTGTGGAGTGTGAAAAAAACATAAAGCACAAAGAAGTTTAATCCAGACTTGCCTACACATGCATTAACAGGGCTCACACTTCCTATAGGAAGACACAAAAATGCTCCCTGGCCCTTAAATCATCGTATGGGCCAAAATGTGCAGCAGGCTGGAAGTCTACCAATGCGTTCTGGGTGTTTAGTGATAAAATAAAATGTATTTCAGCTGTTACAAGAGTTGGAAGTAAATATTTACAATATTTAACTATTATATTCTGGTGGAGAGCCAGTGTTACAAAAACAGTTTTCTTCATTCCCACCTGTTCATACTTCTCCAGCTCCGTGTGGTAAATTTGTCGGATCTGAGACAGCTTGGCTCGGTAGTCGGAGTGCTCTGCGGAGTTGTCTGCACCGACGCCGCCCGTGGCTGCTGCAGCAGCTGCCGCAGCT
This sequence comes from Channa striata, assembly GCA_033026295.1. Classification (NCBI taxonomy): domain Eukaryota; kingdom Metazoa; phylum Chordata; class Actinopteri; order Anabantiformes; family Channidae; genus Channa; species Channa striata. The sequence goes on along the minus strand of CM065185.1, from coordinate 9,958,631 downwards.
GCCGAGCCGCCACCTTTCTCTGGTCCGGCCACGCCTTCAGCCAGCAGCATGTTGTCCAGTCGCATCAGCTGGGGATCTGGGGGCTCCTCCTCCTGGGCCCCTCGGATACTGAGCACTGTGGAGAACACAAGAAAATGAAATGTTATTATGCAATGTGCTATAATAGTGTGTTGTAAATGACTCGCTTTTAGGGTGAACACTGTATATAACCGTAATAATTAAACAATAACTTAAAGTCTTAACTACTTGTCCTAGTCCAGTCCACCAAAGTGAACTCGGTGAAATATGGCCGTCATTTTAATAGTTCAAGTCTGTGCCATAAAAACCTGCAGCCTCACAGAAGCTGGCAGCTAGGCAAGACCATAAAACTATAATTTCATCGATTCTGACTATCATTTTATGTGGAAAAATTAACACAGACTTCCACCACAGTTCATCTTTCATTGCACTCCTTATGCTCAGACTATGCTTAGTCTCTGGCTGATGGCTTTATTATCTTGTCAGATGTTGTCTGCAAAGAAAAACAAACTAATGACACAAGTCTGACACAGCGTATTAATGCAAAGACACATGGCTCCTATAAATCTGTTAAAGAGATTATAGAATTCAAGCTAAATCAAATAGTTCCTTTGTGAGTAGACAAATACAAGACTTAATATACTTGTATATTTATAGCAGAGAACAGTAAAGGTGAAAGGTTCAGATTCCTCTATAAATGGATTCATAATCATTAGGATGAGTTATTTACATCATTCAATACATGAGTGAAATGCTGAGCAGTCGCATGTTTTCTCATCTCAGAATCAAACTGGAAATGCCAAATTTTGGGTAGTTTCTTTCCATATTACACAAATAACTACCAAATTAACATCCTCTCACACCCTGGAATGAATCCTTACATCACAATGGGTGGCTTGAGACTCAGCTCGCTCACATGATGTCAAAAGTGAAGTGTAAATAGAACAAAGACAGGTCGTCTGAGATGGATTTGCACAAGCATAATACAATCAAAATATTCTGATTAATGAACGTGTTCACAAATGCACACACCCACACACCTCGGTATTTTCAGCAATGTATGTGAAACAGGCTCAACTCACACAAAGACGATGCTGCTGACTTTTACTGTAATGCAATCTTATTAAACACACACGTGTTTCACCATATTTCTTTTCTTATCCAGGAGCAGTTGCACTGCTCTGCCTCTTTCTGCCACCAGAAGGCTCCCTTGGTAAAGCTGCAGATTGTCCTGCTTTTCAAAGAGGTGCTGAAAACAGTCGACCAGGTGCAGCCCTCTATTCCATCCACTGTCTTCAAGGACAAAGACAAACCTCACGCTGGCGCAACATTTGTCACGCACACTTTAATCTACGCATCTATCAAAATGTTTCAGGAGAACAATCTAATACTGCATACTGTATGTCTCCTCCATGATAACTGTAGACAGTGAGGGTAAATGACAGGTTGTGTGACGGAGCAGTGAAGCCATATTGTAGCTCACAGTCTCTGGTCACAGCAACGGCTCTTTTGTAATGAGGATGTAAGGCTGAGTCACCCTGTGACCTTTCTGGTGAGTGGGGGGTCCAGATGGATTCCCAGGGCCGCGTGGAGAGCTTGTCCCTAGTCCTGCTGTTTTCAACTCCACCACCTTTTTTTTTTTCCTACCCTCTCATCTTCTCCTCCAGCAAAAACATCATCCATTCCCATCAGCTCTAACACGTGAGCAAGCTCAGCTCAAGAGGCAAATGTCAATGGCTATCAGACGGCTGGAAAAGGTCAGGAGTTCAGATGGGGAGCAGACGCATGTGTGTGTGCGTGTGTGTGTGTGTGGGCGCATGTGCACATGTGCTAGAAGATAAATATGTGGATATTTTTCATGTGAATCACACCATCGGGAAATTATAACACTCGCCAATTTGATTCTGACAAAATAGTGGCACATCCCAACCAGAGGGTGAATCTAATGAGCCTAAGAGTGATTTATTCATTCCCTCCAAGTCCCAGAGTGCACAACTAAAAGCATGAAATGGATTAAATAAATACAATTAATAAGGAAAATCAAACAATTCACTGTGCTGTAGCATAATTACCCTAACCACAGCCATCAGCCTTATTTATTTCTGTTCAGTAATAGCAATGAAATCGATTAGACCTCAATGCCAGTCAGAGTGCTTGTTGTGAACTCTGCAACCATGGGCTATATATTAACATAATCACCTGACAGAGGGAAGTGCCCTCTATTACAATACATCACATGCTCCCAACACTTGTATAATCACATAAATACCCTTTTATATAGACTTTCTAATCTACTGTAGCAACAAAAGCATACTGCCGTGCGATTCTCTTATTCTACGAACAGCCACAGATTAGCATCTATAAAAGGAAGATGGCCATCATCTCATCTTGATCATTACCGACAGACTTAATTGAACAATGAGAGGACACAATTCCCCTCTCCCTCGCTTCCTCCCTCTCTTCTTCTTTCCTTCCCTTTGTGCACACTCTGCTATAATTCCTTGCCTGAGATGTGGGGCACTAAACCCAAGAAGGAAAGGCATGAAAAATGAATATGTATCATAAACAATTCTCAAGCCGTTTCCTGAATAACGAATGGAATTCTAAGAATAAGCTTTTGTTTTGATTATTGAAAAAAATTAATTTCTGCTGTTTTACTTCCTTAAGAGCTGGCTCGTGTCCATTGCCACAGCGCCTGCTGTTTGCAGACAACGGGAGTGTAAATAAACATGACGATTAAGCCACCCACACGCACACGGAGAATCAAGGTGCACACACACTAGCACACACCAACAAACAACACGACGTACACTTTGTGCACGAATGTAAGCCCTCGTATAGGTGCACACACTGGAAAAACACACAGCGATGCACATTGGCAGACTACCCTGAGCACCCAGCCTGGCGCCCTGCGAGTGCCTTTAAATGAAAACATGTTTAATTAATGATGTTGAAGTATTCTGTCACAATTAGGAAGATTTACTGTCAAACAAGGCAGCAGTGATGTCCCTGACAGTCATGATGAAAGTTTACCCTCCTTGCCTCTGACTGGCAGCTAGCAGCCAATGCTGGACTGGATCCATTTCCCATCAATACAGTAATGCAATACACTCGGCAGCACTGTAGTGTATATATGTGGTTGTGTACGTGTGTGTCCTTCCTTGCCTAACTCTTGTCCACATCACATGACCCCAGAGAGGGTCAGCCAGTGGCTGTGCTCTCTATTGATTGTGTGGGCACACGTCATCTAGGGTTTCAGCAGTTAATAAATCAGGCCCGCTCCTGACACAACTCTGCGTGTTTGTGTGTGTGTGTGTGTGTTTGTGTGTGTGTGTGTGGGCCTGTCACGGACCAGTCAGCAGGAGTGAAAGCGACAGCCACATGATAATGTAACATCACCACCATTCATCCCTGCCACACAGCATTCTGAGACAAAACAACAACAACCTAGGAACCTGAAAAAAGCAGCGTGATTTACAGCAGACATGACAAGTATCACTAATACAAATCCTCCCCTCCCTGCGCCTTCGAGGAGTTCAGCATCCTGCTCTAATCTGCATATGATACAAGCCCAATAAAGCGGCCTTCATAAGACGCCGCACAGTTCCACATCTCACACTGACCCACACAGCAGAGGTAAACTACAGAGCTAAGCAATACTATTATCATTACTGAGAACGCTAAATGAACATTATGTTGTATTATATCCAATTTACTGTATATGCGGTCATTTCTACTAAATTGAATCAGGGCTTCAATACAGAAAGAACAATCCTTAGGAAATTACTAATCGCAGCTCCCTACAGAGTCTATGCTATGAAAACAATCGCTTTGCTTTAAATACCGTGTTGTTTAAATCATCTTAAAATGCTTTTTACTGTAGTTCTACTTGGCTGTAGCTGAAAACTGGATTCAGAAATATCACGACATTGTCACTTTTACAGTGGACAGTTAAACGCAAAATGAAAGTTGGTGCAGCAAAACCAAACATATCCTGTCTTCCGTTGTATGCATTCTTCTTGTCTATCAAAACCTGCTGCAAACTTTCCCTACGTGCCACTCGACTGCTAATTGTTCAGTTGGAGACTCTGTGTTCTGTGCCATTGGGAGCTAATGTCAACTCGAGCCGCTAGCCTCAAGCAGGGATAGGGCAACAGAAGCTATACATCTTTTCTTATATTTTTAATCTTGAAATTATTCAGACCACTTAAGTGACATGAGGCAATTTCTTTCCTTATTTACATTCCACAACGATCCACATGCAGTAGTATTCCCCGAGATCTGTAAACTGTAAGTTATTAAATCCACCTACACACTAGAGGTAACCAACAGACCTAAGCTATTATCATTACTGGGAACATTAAAATAATTTTTTATAACCAATAATAATTATGACCGTATTCATTACATCCAATTTACTCTATATGTGGTCATTTCTACTAGACTAAACGTGAGCTTTAATAAAGAGCACAAGAATTATGAAGTAGCTAATAATAGCTGACACGTCTTAAATGTCCAGTACTGTGAGCTGCACTGGTTTTGTTGTCTATCCATGAACTCATGGGAAACTTTCTCAGACCCAAAATGTTCTCTCCATCACCAGATAATGGGAGGCTGTACAGCCTCAGTACACAAGGGCATAGTCATAAAGTACCTTTAAAACAGCTTTATGTTTTATCAGCCATCTTGAGTATCATGTGCAGAAAGAGGGCAGAGCCACAGTGTTGTATCTGACACTTGGTGGGGGGATGGGGGGGATACCAAGGACAAGGAATAACACCAAAGAAATACTGGAGGGACAGGCAGAGACGAGGAGATGTGGATGGTACAGGCGCAAGGAGGGAAGAGTGATGGAGGGAGAATGAAAGGCGAAAAATAGAAATGGAATAGGAAAGCGAGGTGTCAATTAAAAAAATGAACCCCAGTGCATTTGGGAGGTGACAGCTGGTGGGAGACGAGCTGACAGGCGTCACATTAGGCGGATTTGGTGGCCGCTCCCCTCATCCCCTCCTTTTTTTTCCCCTCCTCTCCCTCTGTCTCTCTCTGGCTTTCTCCACTGGCGATCGGTAGTTTCTCATGCGGCAGTAGTGGCGGCGGCAAACGAGGCAGGAACTCAGCTTGGTGTTTTTCAGAACAAGTTCCCCCTGCAGCTACTCCTAATAACGGTAATTATCGTCATCATCTGAGGCTTAAGCAGGCCAGTTTGAGGCCTTAGGGGCTGGCCTGATAATGAGGCAGCCAGCGCCAGAGGAGAAGACCATTCAGAGCACCGCCCTACCACCAACGCAGAGCACTCCCATTTAAAAGCCTTCATTAAAATAATTCATTATTCAAAATAGGCAATATATTAGCCCCCTGGCTGTCAGTCTTTCTTAAGGTGTCTTAAAATATATATCTTCTTGATTGAATCAAACTCATGCTCAGCCAATGTAGTTCTTGCAGCTCCAGGCTCCACTGGAAACCACGGTGGCTGAATAACTGAGGATAAGTCACAAGCTTGTGGAGCAGCGAGCTGCACAGTCACCTCGCTAGCACAGACACAAAGACGTCTTTATGAGAGAGGCTTGTGAAGGATTATCGAGACCTCGTTGCCTTTATTCAACAGTGGGCAGGTGTCAGGGAGGTCGAAGGCCTCCGACTTTATAACCACATGGGTAAAAGGTCTAGTAAGTCTCAATAGAAGTGCTTGTTGACTGTCCAAAGAGTTTTGGAATAAAGGTCAAATAAAGGCTGGAAACATTAAAGAATTATGTTTAAACTCTGAAGCATATTCACACATTTACACACTCACCATGTGAAGTATTTTAAGCACAAGTTGCATTTGTTTCACCAATCCTGAGGCTAATCCCACACAATAATAGTGGAACATAATGAGGAACATAAACACATTATCGATATATCTAGATTTCTAATGTCACTTCTTTAACTCAGGCAAAACTAAAATTTAGATTGGGAAATACATGCTGAAAGAATAAAACTTGATTCTGCGCATTGTGCAGTATTGCAGTTTGATACCCAGCCCACAGCTTAGGAGCTTAATATTAGATGCATTTAATCAATTTGCTTAAACAAAAACACAGAATGTCATATATTATTGCAGGCAATGACACCAAGACTTCCTTAATGTTTCAAATTTGTCACCTACTTCTACAAACAAATGTCAGCCTCTAATCAAATGACAGCCAGTGCAGTGATGCTGTCTCAGGCAACAGTTGGCGAGGAGGTGACGTGTGAAGCGTTCGGAGCCAGGAGGAGATGGTCCATGACAGCTAGCATCCTGCCCTAACTGTTGCCCTACAAGCCCTCCCTGTGCACCAGGACAAGACATGAAACAAGAGGTCCGGTAACACGATCCCGCCCAAGTCCCCATGGTGTGTGTTCCTGTGCATGGCACATTTCATAAGGCTCCGCTCTTTGACTGGTGATGAGTTTATGCGAAGGTAATTAACAGTAATTAATCCTTAATTACAGCAATTAGCAGAGTCGCAGTAAATTAAGCCACATCTGGAGGCATGGAGCAAGGCTAGATGAGTAGGGGTGGGATTTTTGACAAGAGGGGAGACGCTGACACGCAGAGACCACGTGACTGAGATTGTTTAGGTCTACCTGCGACGTTTAGGTTTCCACCCCCTGCTCTAAACAGTCTTCGGGGACCTGTGACACACTGTGTGATCGCAGAGGTGGGTGATGGGGCAGGGTCTGATGAACACGGAGGGCCGAGGGAGAGGAGGTTCATTTTTAAACAAAATGGTTTCATCTCAGGGAGAAAGGCTCCCTTAAGCTACCACGCAAGGACACCCACCATATGGCCGCTCACAGACATCGGCACATAGTGCTCGTGGTTCTGCTTCGCTGTGCTCGGCTTCACTCGACATGTAAACATGCATTTTGCACAGCGTCGCTTGAAAGCAAAGCTGGCTTGAAGTTTGCCTCTCTGGAAGAACAATACTACACCCTCTCTTTACAGGGTAAAACACGCAGGACAAAGACACGCTGCGGATACATTATTATTATCCTGTACAGAGTCTATTCCGAGTCACACGGGTCAGTCTGTACAATCCTCTACTATTACAAAAAGATTCAGAGTAGTTACTCACATTATCCCGTGATGCATTTCATCTCCAACAGGAACAATATCTTCCATGATGACAATGCTCTTCTGTATAAGCACAAGTGGTCACTGAGTGCTTTGAATAGCATGATAATAATGTTAGCCATATGCCAATGCATCTTCTGTAAAGAGGTATGATCCTATTGTCCTTTCTATATTTAGATACAATCCAAAGCAAGCATTTACGTATATGAAGTACCTGTCAGTGAAGTGTTATGTCAGAAGGTAATAATTCTACACAGTAAGTAATGTCAGCTCGGATGAACGTTAATACTTTTTGTTTGTTTTTCCATGCTCTGGACCTTTTTTGTTGAGCGCCAAGGCGGTTAGATTTACCCAATGATTTTAGCGTTTGAGTCGTTAGCCCTGAAGCTCTCACAAAATCCACAAGGCCACTTTTGTAATCTCATGACAAACCACAGCAAAGCTAAAAATATTAATAAACTGTCAATGTGATAGGTCATGAGAACGATATTATGGGGCTACAAGAGGACGACTGCAACTGCTGACTAATTTAGTAATTGATTATTCAAGGATAGAAACTCTCAAATATGTCCACTGTCAATGAATCGAGTCACTAAATGGATTTGAGAAAATGTTATGAATGTGTTATTTATAATTTTCCAGAGCCCATGGTAAAGTTTTTAAATAGCTTGTTATATCTACATCTCATCCTGATATTGTTTCTTTCTAATAATCAATTGACTTCACTGACTAACAACAGTCTGTAGAGCTAAAGAACAACAATTTGCTTGTATGCTCCAACTACTTGATCCAACATTATTGACTAAACTATTAATCAACTCTATCTGCACATACTTAGGATTTATACATTGTGGTTTTGAATTTTAGGACTAATTCATTAGTCGTCGATTGGTCACCAGTAACCAAGACACACGTCAAAAGTGGCTTTAACTACGGCACAAAGTTGCAGTGCAGAATCTGGCAGGTGGGCCGATGCCATCCGCCACGTTTGCTACAGTCGGGCTTTGAGGTGCCATTAATATTGCAAAACTTCAGAGATTTGTTCCAGCAGGATCTATAGTCTCTCCCGGCATTTATAAGGGAGCTTCCCATCAAGGCGGAATAACTCAAACAGGCTTTGTTTTGCTGCGTGTGCACTTTGTTTGGATGCTGTCACAACTACGGAAATCCCTGTGAGGTTTACTGTTCTGCCAGGGCTGGTGGTCTGGCAAGCAATGCTTAGCCTGCCTCTAGCTGTCAGGACAGAAAAACTATGTGAGGGATCACTGTCCATTAGTGGGACCAGCTCCATTTCATTTACTCAGAGATATTTTTCGGTCAAATAGTCTTGTTAGCATCTCCTTATAACCTGCTTGGATTACCTGCATGGAAAAGGCAAACATTTTAAATACCCAAAATAGAGCACTTAAAAGACTAATGAAGGCACTCTTTTTTTTGCATATACTTTGCCTCACACTACCAGAACTGTTCTAATGCAGAATTTATGCAAATTATATTTGACTAATGTTTGCTATGAGAAGCCACAGCTTCTTACTCAAAGGGAGCAGAAGCAAAAATGTTTGTGGTGATGCTGAACGAATCAGTGCGCGTGTGTGTGTCGGATGAGGTTAACTTGGGACAAAGGTTTAGAGTTTTTACAATAAATATGACGTGTTCCTCCCTCTCTCGCTGCCTGGAGGCGACACAGAGGAAAAAACACAGAGGCAGAGAGTGAGTGTGTTTACAGCAGAGGTAGTGGTCCAGGCAGCCTAAGTTGCCTGGCTGCCAGGCGTACCACACCACTAGTGGATAAAGCCTAGTCATTAATCACAGGCCTGTGGGATCGTCCCACTGTAGCAGAATACTGGGTCAGAAGGAGCTCCTGCTGTCAATCAGCATTGAAGTGTGTGTGTGCGTGTGTGTGAGGGGAGTGGGACAGCGAGCGGGGGAGCTGCATTTGATGAGAATGTGTCATTTTGCCTCCAGCTACAAAAAGCATATAATACTTACAAATTAATGCATTAATGCAAACACCACAGTGTGCAAGTGCTAGACGTAATTTACATGAAAAGCATATCGAGTCATCCGTTGGGAATGAAAGCAGCATTTTCTGCCCTAAAAGCTGGGGTTTGATTTTAAAAAATAAAGACAACAGTGCTCTGTGTAAAATGAGCAAATCGATATAAAATTCAGACAGCCCCGTGGCATCAGCAGCATGCGCCAGAAACGCTAATATCCCATTCAAATAGGAGTGTGGATGCTACGGGTCTCCTATAAGCATGTTGACCCACTTTTTTCATGCTGCTGTCACAGGTTTGTATACTCTCATCAAAGCGCACGAACAAAAAACAAAATTTGTTTTACGTCAGTTACAAAAAGAGCCCATTTCACTTCACACAAACACATGCTGACCCATTCAGAACATGGGTCACTGTGTAAGTCTGAAGGGGGAACAGGTTCAGGAAAACTAAAGCCGCTCCAGCCTGAAGTCTTCAGTTTTTAATAATATGATGAACCTATTCAGAAAATCAGCCGTGCAGCTTGTTTTTCTGAACAATGGGTTTCTGCTATATTCGTTGCTCTTCTGCAGCTTTTGACACTTTGTTCATCCAACACGACGGCCATGCAGCACTTTTATTGATGCTGCGGTCAGCTCTGTCAATACAGTGAAGTGTATATGTAAACACAGGGATGTACCTGTCCGTCGGTGTCGAACAATCAATAATACACTGTATACACTAGGTGGTTATATAAAAAGGTGAATGACATGTAAAACCTGAAATCCAATCCAATCACTTTGAATGTACGAGCCTACAAAAGTTTTTACAGCTGCTGTAATGATAATGCTGACAAAACAAGCCATATCTTCCATTCCACTGCACACTGATTTGAATACAGACTAATAAAAAAGTTTGTTAAACAAGCTGAAATTCCAAATGTCACCTTCAGGGGGTTGAACCTGTGCAAACGACACAGAGATAGCGAGAAGCAGAAGAAGAAGCGCTGGTACAGAGCCACAGTCTGCAGCACAGCATCCGGCAGTCAGACAGCCGTAACCATAGAAACAGCGTCAAATCTTCTTCTATCAGTCCATTGTAACCTGTTCACCAAACTGGCACGATACACAACTACGACTGATGTCGCCTCAAATGCCTTATTTATCTTTCCTGGAGTAAAGCAAAAATTGTATTATTCAGTTTCAAAATATACCTGTTGCAATTAGTTTGCTGACACTGAATTTCTTGAGTAGAAAACAAGTTCTATATTTGGTTGTTAGTTATGTTGCTGTGGTCAGTTTGAAAAAAGGGTAAAATAATATATAAGTTAAACCATAATACAAAAATAGCATTTTTACTTGAGTTTCACCATCCCTTCAAACATCTAAAAAACAAATGTTCATAAATCATAAGAAACAAACAAAGGTAAGGAACTGAATGTATATCTGGGAATGGTATATACATTCTGGCATATAAATTTTTTGTGGCAACACAAACTTCTACGTTTGCAGTGGTACGTCAGTATTATCAGATACAGGCTACACAACTTGAAGTTCACCACTTCCCAAACTGAAACGAGCTCCACGGCCCTCACCTCTCTCCTGGGCCCCCGCGTGAGAGAGCAGTCGTATTCAGTATTCAGCCTCTACACACCTGCATCCCCAGCTGGACATCTAATCCCCCCCACCCCCTCCCTCCCCTGCTCTACAGTGCTCTACTCCCAGCTGCCTGGGCTATTTATAGGTCCTGTTTCATTTCCACACCTGCAGGGAGGCAGAGTTGTCACAGTGGGCCCACAGAGCCTCTCTGGAATACTGCATGGGAATGAAAATGCACCTTGCTGATGCAGGAACTTATTCTTGTCACTCTCCCTGTGGACTTGCACGGTGCTATTTTGTTGTGCAAGTGCGGTGCAGTATGTGGTGCAAAGATAACGCGTGAAAAGGAGTCCATGTAAATAAGATTCCCCCAGTGAGGCGTGCGAGGTATATATCGACGTGGATTACACTTTGTGAATAATCACATGTACGCCGGCTGGAAAAGTTATCAGTGCGTTTGCTCAACACCAGCCTGCGTGGACATCACTCCTTTCTATACGTAACTAACCAGAGCCAGCGAGGTAATGCTAAGTAAGGCCAACAACACAAAGAAGTTCCGATTTTACTCCTACATTTCCGTTTTTTCCCTGTCATGCTTTTCTCTCTGGATGTAGTGGGCTGAGGATCCAGTCAGCGGATTACATTATCAGTCTGACCTAGTTGCCAGCTATCTCCTGAGACCTGAGGAGCCAGGCTTTCTGCACAGCCTTCCGCTGCTACAACACGCACACTGTGTAACTTTAATTTATCAGGGGGAAGGGGAGGGAGAAATGTGACAGGTTGACAGTTCTCTTTGCCTGCCACTCAGAGCTCGCTCGCTCTCTCTCTCTCCCTGCAGTGTGCCGGTTAAGGGTCCTCACTATAGAGCTGTGCATTACCAAGAGTGACTTTTATTCAGCGCACTGGAAACTCATCAGCAGCACTGGAACCTTCCTATTAACGTGAACGTTTAAGGCAAGACAAAGCAAGAATGGAGAGACGGAAGTTCCATTTTTTTTTTCTTGATGGAAACAGCAAAATCATAAATACACTGTTGTTCAAATTCACACTCATTCATTCAAGTCCAGCATTGAAATTCGACTTAAGTAAAAGTAAAGAAATATTAGCAACAATTTATCCTTCTTAGTATTTTATCAAGCTCCACTGGCCCCGTCATATATTTTATCATTGGATCGTTTCTCAATGATGCAGATATCTCGATTGGTTCAGGTAGACATTTAACTGTGTTTTATTAATGTTGACTATTAAGGTAATACATTGTATACCCTATATTTTTGTATAACATGGATTAGAATAGAAACATACAACACTCTAGTAGAAGTATAAAGAAGAATAAAATAAAGCATAAAGTTGGAATTAAAAGAACTGTACTGAGTATAGTATTTGAATGAAGGTCCTCACTTTCATACTACCAATATAATGTTAAAGTGTAACAATACAGCGTTGCAATAGGTTTTGCACATCTTCTTCAGAATATGGCCTCCATCCTGGGCAACTAGTGTTCAATTAATTTCATCAAGTCAATCATGTTGCAATTAGTCAAGGAAAGGCTTTATTTAGCCATTCAAAGGAGACCATTTGGGACTGTTATTTGAAAAGCACAAAGGACTTAAAACCACAAAGGAGTTTGCAGTAGCAGAATTAAAATCATGACACACTCAGTCATGTGAAAGGCAGTACGATGGCAATATACTTTGAGAACAAAAGACTGAACTAATCAGCCTGCAGATTAAAAAATGAATATGGAGTTGGCAACAAAGGGAGCACTGACGTCCGGAAAAGGAAAGAAAAGGTGATGTAGAGCTGATTCTGTACAACTCAAGAAATAAAAACCTTGAAAGAGAAATGGAGGATATGTTCAAGAGAGGAAACATTTCTCTGGGTTCTTCGCCGAAGGTGCGGTGATGATCGGCTAAAACTGCAAAAACAAGCTGGACGAATTTGACAGCTGCGAACGTTGACAGTCTTGACTCTCTAGGATCCAGCAGTTTAGATTAAACATCATTTCGCAGAATATTTAGGCTGAGCAGAAGCATATGTGCACACGAGAGATACAGTATAGGTGAAGCGCTTGTTTTTTGGGTCATGACTGTTTCCCCCAGTTAGAGAAAAAATAGCCAATATGGTTTTCTGTGAAAATTTAGAGGGGGTTGGGGTGGAGGTGGGGAGAGATGTGCTGCTGCCAGATTAGGCTACAGCCTGTGCCAAGGTTATAAACAGGCTGTTATCAGGCTTCCAAACAGAATAATCCTCCCTGTATCAGCGCCCAAACATATGGGGCCACACAAAGCAGCAGCAGCCCCTGACAGACACCCCCTTTTAATTACCCAGAGGAGGGGGGCAGGACCTTTCTCCCTGTGCCTTTCCCTTTCTGCTTTACTTTTCTTCTGTCTGGCTGTCTAGGAAATGTTTTAAGGAGGAACATCATGTAAGCCACTTGGTATCATATTAAGCTTTAAGATATAGCAAATGAAAACAGCTGGTAAGTTAATGTATCAGTTAATTGACAGTGAACTACAAGTAAGTTTTTTTTTCTAAGTGATTAATTATAGAAAATTTAACCATGACCATTTGCATTTTTTCTTTGTTATAGTATATGAATATCTTTAGATTTTAGATGGTCAATCAGACAAAACGAGCATCTAGGGATTGTAACCTGGGCTTTAGCAAATGTGACATGAAATGGAACAACAATTAAAATAATCAGCATTGTTAAACAGTTTGTAGATAAATCAATAATAAAATAGGTTATACATTGCAGACCCAAATTTAATGCTGGACTATCGTTCCACAGTACCTGCCTCAATGACAGTGATATTATCATATATTTTTTAGTGAACTGTGATGAGCACTTTTCACTATTCAACTGCAGACCCACTTTAAATAAAAACTGAATTCAAAAAAAATATTCTGTTTGCAAAATATTTGATTTAACAGAATCATGCCAATCGGTCCCACTCAGGATGACTCTCCCCATCTCAAAGAAATAAATTCTGATATTTTATATACTGCATACAGATTTTAAAGTCTTGTTCAATAAAATTTAAATGTCACAGTGGTGTAATAACAGAGATCGTATAAATGCTGGGCTTGGAAAAGCTATGCAAAAATGGCGGCGCCCCTTTCCGCTTGTGCAATAAAGTTTTATTTGTCTGAATCGGCCAATAAAAGTGAGCTTTGAAGGTTGTCAATGGGGAGTAATTGGCACGTTTTACAGGAGTGATCATATTTCTCTGAAGCTTTTTTTCATAAAGCATGAATGAGTGTTGGCAGCGACACAAGGAGAGTCTTCTTGTTAGGGATGTGACTTCAGCATCAGCCATCAACTATAACAGTGGGGCATATAAAAACTGAGACAAAAACATCTGGAAGACCAATACACAGCAGGTAAATGACACCACAAGATGAATATGCAGCTCTGGTGGACTTGCTGAAAACCCCTTTTTTGAGATTTCACATGAAAGATGGAGATACACAATAACAGTGCACAGTTTTGGCAGCAGCAGAGCCCATTTCACACACCCCCAGACAGCGGAAAGAGTGTAGTCCTTAATGACGTCCAATCTTCTCTGTCACGCCGTGCTAGAGGCTCACCGGGGCAAAAATCGACCGACAGCTCAAAGTGCTGTTAACCGGTTTTGAGGACTCCTCGCTGATGCACAAAACACACCTTTATTTCTAACACAGCTCGCAAAAAGCATGCCATTGCTTTTTCCCCACAATTAAAGTTTGGACATTCATCTTCTATATGGGGAAAATAAATACAGATGCCCGAATATTCACACATACTTTGGGCTGAAGCCTGAAACGCTGGCTTTTACAAAGTCAATTTCTCAATTGATAAAAACGTGCAGTTATAACATGTTTCATCATATCTACTGTAGGAAGACATAGACGTCAGCCACTGTAAGGATTTGTCAACACAGACCAAAGATGATCATAACCTCAAAGAAAATAAAAGGGGGAATCTTTATTTTGCCATAAACAATCACTTTGAGATCTGAAGGTGTTTTTGTCTACTTGCTTTTCAAACTATCTCCGTCTGAAGTCAATTTCTCTTTTGATTAAGACTTGAGTTTTGAACTATAAAGAAATGTGCTGCGTTGCTGCTTGTAACACATAAAATGTATGACTAACATTGTGATCTTTTTAATGAATCAAAGTCAAACATCACCACGAAGGAGCAGCACTCACTTTAAGTCACCCTAAGATCTCTGAGGTTTGGAATGGGTAATTTTTAAAAGACAACACTTTGTGGAATGTAATGCGAGATTAAATAACAGCGGAAAAAAAAAAAACCAAGCGAAGGAGTTTTGTTTTTGTCATCAGGTCTAAGCCAGCTCTTTGATTTGATTTCACAGCTGGAGAAGCATTTGGTAAGAAAATATCTGAGTGCAGCTGTAAGCCAAAGTGTCAGTGTCTATCCATCCCAGTGAGAAAGGCCCAAAATAATAATCAAACACTCTTGGCTCTTTGGAGCAACGCTGCCAGCGCCACAGAAAAACAGACAGACAAACACAATGAGTGTCTCCACATCCCTGCTCTGACAGCAGACGCTGGCAGAGTCGGGGTAAACGGACGGTGAGGTGCGGCACGGCAGCCCCTAATGATCTCCCCTCTGTTTCAGCGGACTGAGAAAAGCCATTACCTCCCGCCACATTACCCTGCCATCCCTCACATGGTGGATGGCTCCTCTCTCCCATGAGCACCTTGTTCCAGTCATGGCTGGCAGTGCTCACCTCCTTACCGCCTCCTCTTCAACCTCGTCCCCCCTCCTCCCTCTGAGACCCCCAGCTCTATACATCACATTTAACACTTTGACACTAACAGTCTATAATGTTTCTATTCTACAAAATCACTCTGCCAACTCCAGGATAGCAGAGCAGAGTCTGAGGAAAATAAATACCACTCTCAGCCGCTGGCAGTAAATTCTAAAGGAAAAAGAAAAGTACAAAAAGAGCCTATTATACACTCCCGGCATCTAAGAGGTCCTCCGGCTGCAGTGGAAGTGAGGGATAATTTCAATCGATACACATTACAGCTTCTACTGACAGCAACAGCTCACGTTTTACATGGAGGATCGTCCGAGCTGTATGAAGAAGCCATATAACCATATTTCCAGAGACATCAACACTACTTGTGAGCACTTTATAGCTGTATGAAAGAAACATTTCACTGCATTAAATTATTAAAATCAAAAAGTGGCATGAATAAATAAAACCAGCCTGAATAAGAGATGTGACAAGACAGACTTGATGCATGACCTTTGAAAGTGTCTCAGTGTGTCAGCAGACGAAAAGAGAGGGACATGCTTTAAGCATGTGGCAGGGAAGAGGTATGGAGGTACGGCAACGAGGCTGAAACGTAGTAAAAGAGCAGAGAATTTAGGAAATGCCATAAATGAAATGCGTCAGGGAAGATTAGTCGACACAAAAACAAAGACGAAGCAATAAACATAAAAAACGTCCACACCTCATTGCATTACAATTTCTTTCTTTTGTCTCTCTCTCTTTAATATAAGTGTTTACTTGGGCAAAATCCAATCATTTCATTCTCTCGCAGCGCATTTCATGTATATAAACAAACATTTGCTCGACCTCACTGGAGTATTAGCTTTAATGTATCGTCAGCAAGCCTGGCTTTGAGAGGGCATTAATTTCAATTCGCCGATTTAAACACTCCAGTTTGTCGCAATCCTTCATCGCAGTACGCCACCAAGTCAACACACACAATGGGCCTATTTTTCAATCTAATGGTGAGGCCTACTTGCCATTAGTGCAAAAAAAAAAAAAAATGCTTTTGCCTTTGAACAAGCCGCTCAAAATATAACCCTGCATTTCAAAATGAATTTGAATAATTAATTGCAAGTTAAAACAGACACGAACCCCAAGAAATGGGCTGAGGGACGGGGGAACTGGAAATATATTTTTTTGCCCCGAGGCCAGAAGATCTCTCATCTTAGAAAGCTGGAAAATCTAGTCTTTGAGGATAGAGTGTGTAATCTCCAGTGAATCTAATGAAACAAAGTAAAAGATAACGCCACATTTCATCATATTGGAGACAGAGTGCTTCCTCTGGCTTGCCCTTGAGGTGGCAGGAATCCATAATCCGAGGAAATCAGTCTTTTTATGTAGTTGAGGTATCACAAGCCCCTGTTTGACCCGACTCTCAAGACAATTGATTTATGAGCAGATCCGAGACTTGAAGCCAAAAGTCTACACCCTCTCCCTTAAATGATCAAATGATTTATTTTTGAGGACTTTCTGGAAATAAAAAATACAAAATGGTGGAAATTTCCGTGTTGCAGCAGCAGAAAAAAATGTGCAAATCCACAGCAAGAATTTCTGTACACCATCAAAAAACAAAAAGTCAGTATAAATAAGTGTACAATCAACAAACAATTGGACTAGGTCGATGTTATTGCGCAGCGTTACAATCAGTGGGAGGAATGTATATTATAGCGAGTATATAATATATATATAGAGAGGTCCATGATTTGGTCCGTTATTTAATGGACAGAGTAAAACTAAGGGGCACAACAAGCCACAAATACATGGCGTATGGGCCATCAGTGTCTACTTGGTGATGAATGAGACATTTTTGTCATAAATGTTATTACAGTAGTGCATATTTAGCACCTTGTTTTCTCATATATGTCAAAATTGGGTATTTAAAGAAGCCACCTCTCCTTCTTGCTTGTCCTTGGCCCATTCCTTTGCAGTAAGCTTGTCTTTACTATTTAATTAAGCCACTACGGCCGTTACATTAATAATTGAGTGTGAGAGGAGACCCAGGGCAGCCGCAGGCTCTGGTGCATTGGGCTTCCTGGTGAGGAGTGTATTAAAAATGTGTGTGTTTATGTCCCCAGGGCGTCTGTCCTGGCTGCATAAAATTGAATTGGTTATATCTAATATATCATCCCCTAAGGGTGGCTGGGCGGGTGGGGAGGAGCAGGAGAGCTGAGATGGTCGCATCCTGCCAGCAGGGAATGAGTCCAGTCTTACAGAT
The DNA here is from genome assembly GCA_033026295.1 of Channa striata. Lineage (NCBI taxonomy): Eukaryota > Metazoa > Chordata > Actinopteri > Anabantiformes > Channidae > Channa > Channa striata. The sequence goes on along the minus strand of CM065185.1, from coordinate 9,940,935 downwards.
TCAGAGAGAGAGGCATGAGGCTGTGACGTTAATGTCCCTCAGAATCAAATCGATGGCTGTCCGAATCCTCGGCGTGCATGGCCTTAAGCTAGGAGCACAAGACAAGCCCAGAACCAGATTAAACCCACTCGTAACCACAGTCTTTGTTCACTTCTGGTGTCTGGTGATGCATTCAGTGCATAAGTGAGAATGGGTGGAGGATTTCTTATGAGAACGGATTACAACCAGATACCAAATACAGGCAAGAAAAGCTTATGGCATTCATATAGATACTAAGAGGATATATGCGAGTGACAATGTGAGTCTCTGAATGTGGAAGCAGCAAAAACATCACTCATGATCCCTCCTTTCACAGACTCAGGGGCTGACTGCAAATACACTCTCCCTCTCTGTCTTTCTCCACCTCTCCTCTTATCTGCTTCTCCAACCATCCCCCCACTCCACCTCCACATCCAGCCAGCCTCTGTGACTTTATCCAACTCTGCACCTTTAAGGCCTCCAGACTCCAGAGGAATGAGCGTTTTAACACCACCATTAAGGTCAGGGCCTAAATTATTGATCTGCCACCTCTATCAGCATAACGGTCACGTAGCCAGTATCACAATCTAACCCTGCCGCCCTCGGCCAGCTCGCTGCAGCTCCCTCAATTAGAGAGAGATTCTCATTACAAAGAGAGACAGCAAGAGCAGGAAAGAGAGAGAGGAAGAGAGCAAGGTGGAGGGAGGAAAAAGGAGAGAGGTCCATTTCGCACTGGGGGAAAGAGGGGGGGGACAGCAGGCATTCTTTACACCCACCCTCCTCCCTCGCATCCACCTCCTCCTCCCCCTTGAAGTCTCCCATCATCTCCCCAGACAAGACCCAAAGATGACAGGTCTTATCCTCACCAAAATGCGGCCGATAAGGCAGCTGTAAAAGAATAATAAAAGAATAATGCATGGAGGATGAAAGAGGAGAGCAGACAGGGAGTGAGGCACAGAGAGGGAGGCAGGCCAGGGAGGGGGCAGCAACATAAATAAAGATGCGGCACAGTTGGGCTGGATTTCCTAATGAATTCGGAAGGTCCTGGATCAATAACATCAGCGCGCTGACGACACATCACAAATGCCAAAGGAGCTCTTCGCTTTGAGCCCAGCTCGAAGAAAAACAGACATTTACCGCATGATTCTGAAAATGACAAAAACGGCCCCAAAACAATGGCCAAATATATCAAAAATCATCTTTACAGATCGCGTGTAACGGCAAAGAGTGTGTCTGTGTGTGTGATGCTGCAGCGTGGAGCATCAGGAAGCAGGAAGCAGCCTTGATGCTTGGTAATGGGGATGATTTCCACCTAGGAGATGCCGCGATAGTGGCCGTGCTATCAGCGCTATTAGTGATGCTGATGACAGATGGTTTCTTTGTCTCTATTTAGATTTATTTTCGCAGTTGTCACAGAAAAAAACACACTGAGTACATCATTACCCAGTACAAATAGCTTGAAATAAAACCACCCCTGACATGACGCTCAAACTGTGCGCTGTGCTGAAGATCTATGGGAGAAATACTGGAGAATATGTTAGAAAATGTTTTGGCAAAAAGTCTCCTAGCTCGGGATCAAAGCAGACATTGACTTGGGTCTCTGAAAATGTGCCCTCTCTCCCTATTCGCTCATACACAATCATGGCCTAATGGCATTCCATTAACATAATTGCCAACATAACTAGTGTTCCGTGTCTGAGAGCCATTCCCCAACTACACGGAAAAAAACAGAGATGAGAGGAGATGAAATTGAGCCAAACTGGGACCTTCCCCAAAAATATATTGTGGGTGTTTCAAGCTGGATCCCCCTCCTTCTCGCCCGCTTTTCAAAACTACGGCGCTTTGTGGAGACCCCCTGGGAAGGATCTGGCATCTCAAGGAATGTGATGCCAGAGTGTGTGTGTGTGTGTGTGTGTGTGTTTGTGAGGGTGCATGTTTGTATGCAGCACAGATAGAGGGTGGAAGCGCTGAGCTTCCTTCACATCTTGGTAGCTGCCTCAGTGTTCAAAGATTGGGCCCCGACGCACGCTTCACACCAAACACAACCTGCCAGGCGAAATGAAATTCCCATTATTTTTAATTAATCCCTAATTAAAATATATTACTCCACAGATTTCACAAATCTCTCTTAATATGCAAATGTGGCCAATTCAAGGATATTTACATATCATTAATTAAGGCAGGCACATTCTCTTAGTCTAATGAGCTGTGGCCTGGGTCTGCCAAGGAAAACTAAACGCTGGGCTCAGGAGTGAGTAAGCACAGCCACAGGGGGATGCCGGCTCTCTGTTGAGTCAGGAGTATCAACTGTTAACGCGCTGGGGTGAAGTAGACAACAACAACTGTGCTACGCTCACAGCAAAAAAACCCGCCCTGAAACACTTTAACATAGTTAAAAACTGCTGCTGGCGATGGAGCTTGCACCTTCCTGCCTGCTTGGCCGAGTGGCGTATTCTTCTGACTCCCGAGAATCACGGGCCGAAGGAATGGGTTGTGACATCATGCCGAGGTGTTTCCCGCAGAGCTGCGGAGCAGTCTGATATATTACCAGTGTCCCTGTCAGAATTAGTCTGTGCACCTACATGGAGCAAATGCAACAAGGTCACGGCCTCCTCTCTGGAGTCACAAGCTGAAACACAGTGAAACATATCGTTTTCCCATTATCAGATATATTATGCATCAGATTGTTGCAATTCTTCATTTCAGGATTATCATTTCTATAATATGATGTTTGAAATTGTCAAACAAGAATTTGTGTTTTTATGCCTGCAGAGATTAATCAAACGTCTTCATTTTAAACAGCCTCAAAATTATATGTACAGGGCCAAGGCTAAAAAACATCCGCTCAGATTATTCTTAAAGTTCTGAAATGCCTTTCAATTTGCAGAGCCTAAGGCCTCTTATGATGATTGACTACAGCTGATAGCTTCTGTGCACCAACATGCGGTGTAAAGGTTTGTATGACAACGCTCATTGGATTGATCAACACCCAGTACAATGGGAAAGTCTAAGGGGCTCGGTGCAGTCCTGAGGAAGAGGATGGTAGATTTCTACAAGTCAAGCATGTCTGTTAGAGCCACTTCCGTTTAAACAAGTGCAAAATAATCAATTCAAATAAATATACGTATTACAAATTATTGGGAGGTGTAGCCACTTTCCATGGTCTGAGAAAGGATTCAGATTCAGATTATCAGCAACAAGCCAGCAACCATCATGGCACGTGTCTGTTATAAACTGGATGCTACAGACACTCCAGCTCTTTAATTCAAACAATCAAGTGAGCTTTAAATCGCATATTGGTCCAAACTCAACACCTGAGCTTAATGATTTAAGCTGAAAATGTGGACAAAAAACAGTTTAATGGTTAGATGAGAAAGGGATGTTTGACCTCAATGACCAGGTGTGTTTCTGATCAAACACTGTACTCACAGCATCCTGCTCGGAGACTGTCCACTGTTTCGAAGCCAGTGGACTTGCTGTATTGCTGAGTGGATGCAACACAGAAGGAGGAGGGTGCCAACATAACCCCGCTATAAACCTAACTATCAGATAGATGGAAGAAACATGGACACACTCTGATGCGACGCAGAGGAGACACAGCAAAGTTTTCAAATTGCCTTCGCAATGTCCTGATCTCAAACCCATTATGTCGATCATGTTTGAACACCAGGTCTGTGCAACAAAACTTCATCAATTACTGCCAAGAAAAGTGGTCACATTTCCAAACGGACTTTTGCCAGAGGCTTGCTGATGGCTACCAAAAATGTATGCCAAAGGTAAAACTTGCTGAGGGACATTTCACCGAATGTCAGGTTTGCAAATCAGGTCTCAAAAAACACAGACTGATAGTGGTGCAAGGTAATTACCTCAAACACCTTTCTGGGCAATTTCTGTGCTTTTTTTTTACCTTAAATTTTGAAGGAAAAAGATTTCTCTTCCACCACTGCACCTTGATGACACTGTATGTAACAGTGAGCAAGTACCTGAAGGAGTATTCTCCCTTTAACTGTATTTCACTGCAGCACTGCATGAGTAACATTTATTAACTGCAGTATCAGCTCTTTAATCATTAAAGTGGATACGTGGAGTGCATCCAACCATTTCTGCATAGTTGTTACATGGATACTACTCATGAATACCGCGTTGTATTAGGTGATTTGAAGGAGAGAGAGGTAGGGTGAGATGTACCTTGCCCATCTCCTTGTTCTCCCCTTTTCCAGCTGCTCTAATTTGACACCTTGAGCATTGGAGGGGGGGTGGGGTTAACTAGGTGGGGGAGTGCAAAGACACATTGGAATTCATTAAGAATAGCAACCCCGCTCTCCTCTCAGACTCCCTCCAACGCTAATGACATACGAGGTTAGCAAAGAGCAGACAAGCCAAGAGATGGAGGGGGGGGGGGGAGTGGAGGAACAAGAAGAAAGAAAAACAGAGGTGCACAAAATTGGAAATATTTTAAATAACTACGTTCTCAGTGGAAGGAGAAAAAAAGGTGAATGGCATGAAGAGCACCTTATGTACAAGCGTGCAGCTTTGACTGAAAAATCTCACTGATTTGTCTTGTTTTTCTGGTTCAGTCCAAGTGTATTTCTGCATCCTTTTAACATTCAGACAAAATGAAAGAGGTTTCAAAAGCTGCCATTTTGCCTTTGACAGTCCTAATGCACTATGATGACATACCAACAACCGACTGCAGACCTTCAAAAAACCCATTTATGCCACACTTTGTAGGTTGGATGGAGTGCAATCAGACCTTTTTCAACATTGTGATTACCACGTACTGGCACAGTAATCTGTGGCTGAGGAATTGGCTGGCTAATGGCAGTTTCACATCAGCCATCTATAGGGACCTAGCAGACAGGCAAACTGGTAGTTGCAAGATATTGAAATGGTCAGTGCCACCTGGGATGAAAGTCCTTTACAAAAAAGCATTAAGAACATTTTTCTCTCTGGAGGCAGCGGTTTGTGTGTAAGATGAGCAGCTTTATCTTTGCAGTCACTTAAAGCACCGAGCACCTTGCTTTCCTTAACAGACGCTCTGAAGCCGAGGCGTCATTTTAGATGCGGAGGGAGTATGATTGAGGAACAAGGAAAAAGTTTGCAAACTGAGCTGAAAATCTTTGCGAAAACAGTGTCCCGAAATCGTACAAACGCTCATTCCCATTTACGTACCGGTGACATTTTCCATGACGTACTCTCTGGCAAACTATCTAACTCATAAATCCAATTCAAGCCTATTACAGGAGAACTTTTAAAGCTATCCTTCATTAATGTTAATGGGTTTTTTTAGTGGAGGCCAGTGGTGGTTAGGGCTACATGGCTGCCTTCCCAAGCTTGTTTAACAGGCTCCAGACAGAGATGAATGCTTCTTGCAGTCCGATAGGCTCTCTGAGCCATCTATCACCCAGAGGACCCACCCACAGAGCTGGCGTTCCATAACAAAGGGCAGGCAGGAAAGCTCCTGATTGACAGCTTTATGTGTGTGGTGACTAGTCCGACAGCAGAGAGGAGACGTGCTATCTGTTTCTGGCCTCGGTGCTGGCCCGCTTTCTGAAAATGAGTTGTGAAGAACAGAACAAAATAATGAGTGAGCAGGGGAATCAATCAATATGCCGACACATGAGATAAATGAGAGAATCATACACACAAAAAACATCCCTAATGCTGCTGAGTAGGTACAAAACTAATCAGGCAAATGAAGCTGCCCGAGCAACGTAAACTGTGAATGGAGAGCAGTGTAAAAGCATAAACAGTTGTTATCATAAAGATTATTACCCTGACACCTCCAGACTCACTAATTAGCGCAATAAATAGGCATATTCGAAAATATATGGCTGGAGCATGCAATAAAACCCGCTGCAACATGTAAATACAGATACGGAACCCGCAGACGACACAAATAAACTGATAACACACTGCGCTACAGTCACTACATTGCAGCTGAAAAACATTAAAATCTATAATAATATGAAACATGTACAAGCATAAACTGCTTTGCTGCTGCCACCGCTGTAATCATTTTACGAAAGGCCACAGTTCCTCTCAGGGCTGTATATATTCTTGAAATGCAGACAAAAAGGAAGTGTGTGTGTGTGTGTGGGGGGGGGGGGGGGGTGTTTCAGAAGAGACACACTAAATTTGGACAGTAAGTAGTATCACCCCGTCGGCGCGGTACACCGCACATTCGCAACGCCCCATTTAACCGCACACGGCGCTTCCCTCTACTGCCTTCATTTGCATACTTCAGCGGGGCCCTGACGGATGAAGACGGATGGGGCAAAATCAGCCTCACTGAAACAACTGTTTTATCAAGGTTAAACTATCCAAGAAGCTCTTAACCCCCGCGCCTTTATCACACCACAGCTCTCCCAATATCAATCTATCAATATGATCTTATCGGCAGGGAGGGGGGTGAAGACGCTCTTCATAAACTCAAGTAATAGGAACATAAAGGAATTTTATGTGTTTAGGGGAGGAGACTGCTAAACATGGTGCTGAAGGACATGTCCAATAAAACAGGCTACAATGTGGTGCCAGCAAGCCAAATAAAATATAATAGAAGAGGAAGAAGAGCCTGCTCACCTCGAAACGTGAGAGGCGTGCATGGAATCACGGGGTCGCCGCCTCAAATCTTGTGAACGACCAGCGAAAGCGTGAATGAGAAAAGCCTCCTTCAACAACAAGGCTCAAAATAAGCTTGAACATTGTACTGACACACACTCTCCTCTGGTGAAGGTGCCTTTTATCTACAAGTAATAGTCTCGACTGGGCATCTGCCATTTTTATATCAAGTGTCAGTGGCAGCGGGCTGCATGTGTGGTTACTCAGTCGTAAACAAAAGCCAATAAATAAAGAGACATTTAGAAACCTTGCATAAACAGAAAGGAAATGCCTTTTATTTTTTGAGATCATCACTAATCATGTACATGTACATTATTCCTATGTATTTAATTGGCATCAATCAAAATGAGAAATTGTGTTTTAGTACGGCTGACCTGACACACTGCAACGTTTTTCAGTACTGCTGTTCTCGATTGTTGGTGAGCGTGTGTGTGTTTACTGGTCAGCTGCAGATGTTCATATGGGGAAATTACCTATAAAAAAATGCTTTCTACAATTGTAATAATGTCACAGTGTGTTACTGTCTGTTAACACACACACACACACTGTAGGGAGTGACTTCCATGGGGATTTCCATTGTCAGTTCACAAAATACAATCACAGATCAACATGATGATAAATACTATGAACAGTTAGGGAGCTCCTGCATTTTCTTTCATCTTGAAAAAAGACATGTTGTTTTGCATGTCTATATTAATTATGCAAATACCTAAAACGTCTGTAACACTAACGCAAGCACCTTTCAACATTATGTCCTCCGGAGCAACTACGCTACAAAAATAAGTAACAGGACAACATATAAAAAATGTTTTATTACTTGTTATCGAGCAATGTCTAAAATGAGAATAACTGAACTGCAAAAATAAAACCCACCCGAAACAATCTCAACACATATTTATGTTCTGAGACTTTTGATGACACAATTCTCCCGCTGTAATAACCAACTATTACACCAAATGACAAATTGTTGATATCACACATTTGTGCACATTAACCCACATGTATGCATAAATCATGGCAGCAAACTACCGCCTAACTTTTTTATCTTTGAAGGGTAAAAACTCTGTTAGAAATGGCTTGGTAATAAATGAAGAGAAGTATATAATTTGCTGATTATGCTCAAGTAGAAAAAAGAAAATGACAGCAATTAACATAATTTCAGTAGGAGTTAACTGTCCAGAACTAACACCGCCAAAGGCAAGCTGGCAGACAGAAGGCACAGAGGAAACCCACAGCTTTCACTCTTTGGGCTGGGGTATGGCCATCTACCAGCAAGCAGGCATCACTGAATTATCAATCCTCATTGTTGGCACTGTGAAAAATACATATTTTACCTTGTTAGACCCAAGAATGGAGACTGTGCATTTAAAGGTTTTCAAACTGAAAAAATATAGTGTTCTAAAAACAAGACATTTAATTTATACATGAAGTATGTTTCTGAGATAATAACAAATCCTCCACCAACAAAGTGTTTCTGACAGCTTTCGCTGAAAACGTGACTGTCTCAATCTAATGCCAGCTGACTATATTTTTTTTTTCAGGACATTCGTGGATTACTATAGTCAGAGCCAACAAGTGTGTTTTGTGCATATTTCTGACATTTATACACAACTGTGGGTTTTCATCCTGCTACAAGAGAAGCAAACCTAAGTGCTCTTATCTTCCTCCCTGAGACGGTTCTGACCACTGCCAGGCAGTCGGCCCAAACGCTGACCTATGCTAACACTCGGCCCACTGTGCTAAATGCTACCTGTGGTGTCACATCTGCCCCGGGAAGTGATCCAAAACTGCAGCACCCCGTGTCTCTATAGGCCTCACAGAATTAGCAGCAACATTCCCAAGAGACTGCCTGCCGGCATATTTGTGCCCTTCTAACACACACTCTGACACACACACACACACACACAGAAATAGCAGATACCACACACCAAACTGAAGATTGCCAGCATGAGGCTGTTTGATTTTGCAGCCACAAAAACAACTCTTTGTGTGGCTAAATTTATCATCGCTCTCCGCCACAGTGTTTGTGTCTTTCTCTACACTCCTCTCTTTTCCTGTGTGTGTGTGTGTGTGTGTGTGTGTCTGCATTGTTCTTTGTCTGCGCCTTTTCCTTCCAGTGAAGGTGCCGAGGTTACCAAGGCTCATCTGTGGCCCCTTTGTCTCTCACAGCAACGGCAAGGTTTATTAACATAAATTAGAATAGCTCACCAAGAGAGTACCTTGTCGCTATGCGTTACCCACGGCAACCTCTCCACCACTCTCAATCCACCTGAGCATGTGCGTGCGTGTGTCTGTGCATGTGTTTGTGTGTGAAATAAAAAGAGCGAAACAGAGAGAGAGAGAGAGAGAGAGAGAGCACACACACTCCCCTGCATCTAAATGTGAAACTACTCTGAAACGAGGGAGACACATCCACACCCATCTCTCCCCTGTCCTGATTAAAATAAATGGTGCTATCTGCACTGCATGACTCACTACACCATGGCATTACTATCAGTAATTGAAACATCCAATCACTAGTGAGCCATCAGCCTCACTGCTCTTTCCCATCTGACTTTGTGGCACCTGACTGAACATGCCACTGTATGGGAAGTAATACAGGATATTCCTATGTGTTTCCTACGAGAGAAGAGAAGAAACACTGCATCAGCATTAGTGTATTTCGTGTAGCTTTTGCATGACCGTGTATGTCAATTTATCTAAAATACAGTATTTAAATGCGTATGTGTGTGTCTGTGTGTTCCCCTCAAGAACCTAAGCAGACATCCAGGGAGAGTCGGGCAGCCTCATTGATTGGTGTTGATTCCATCTGGGCAGCGAGCAGCGACTGACAGTGGATCTAAGCCGCTGCGAAAGGCAACCATTAATCTTGGTCCTGTTTAAGCAGCATGTATTAATTTATGTCATTTTTACTAAGTCAGCCAGGGAAGAGCGCTTGCCATTTTATGTTTGACTGTTCATCGAAGTCGGGGTGGGGGGGGTTGAAGGGGGGGTCCTTTGTACAACCCCAGCATGCTGCCAACATGCCACTTACGTCTTAGTGGCAGGGTGCCGGAGAAATGAGATCCAACACCTCAAATTAAAGGTTATCAACTGCCGGGGCAACCACCTCCATCAATGTGTCCAAGAAAGTCTGAATGTATAAGTTAGACTTTTGATATAAGAAAGACTGTTTCTTCAGTCAAACTGTGCGGTAAAAGGTGACATGTAATCAAACAGCTTTAACGCCGAGAAAAATGAAAAACTAAACAGTATAATTCACAAGGTAGTCGGAGCTCCATGAACATATCAGTAATAAGATCTGCAGGTGTTTCAACTCCAACAATATGTGGATATATACACGTCCACCGGTCCTACTGCGTGAGGCAATTCCACTAGACTGTGGAAAATCCAATCAAATCCAAACAGCACCAATAAGAAAAACAATGGCTGAGGCAATTGCAACTGCAATAATGTCACCAGAGCTGTTTTGTAGACACTAAAAGCTGCTCCAGAGACAAACATCTGATAAAAAAGAAACTCCACTCCACCATAGAGCAAATTTCCTCTCTAAAGCAATTTTATATTCGATAAGTGGGAAGGCATTCTTAACGTAATGGATCTGAATATGATCTCTGTCAGAAGACTAAGAACACAGCCTTGTATAAAAGCCCAGTGTGCAGAATTGCCACTGCCGCTGCATCAGATAACTAAATTGAAAAGTGCAGGAAACAAACTATAGATAGAGACACAATGCATTCATATGTCTGTTGAATAGGTGAGCTGATACGTCTCTTTTCATGCCACTTGCATGAAAGTGAAAAGACGTGTGAACGGAGGGTGGGGGGAATAATTATATGGCAAAGTGAAACAAGCCAGAGAACACGAGGTCAACGTCAAACAACAAAACGCCAAATTAGACTTTTTGTTTCCTGAAAATAGGCGCTGAAATGGCTAAAAACAATCGAAAACAGATCCACCGCGCGACCTGCGTGCGCTTCCACAAACACGCACTCCCTCGCCATACGTCGACACCCAGAATATGACCATTCTACAGCCAGATCTGTTATCACGAGTAATTACTACTCCCACCTCACATATACAGGGCTGTAATTAGCCTCTTAAAACATGATTAACACGTCTCAATTAAGCCAGTCAACATTTGCATAATATATTAGCTGTCCTAATTGCAAGCGAGTTTATATCAGGGACAGACAAGAGCAAAAATATTCACTGTTGCTTCTGAAGTGTCCCGATAATGTAGTGGATGCAAATATGAGCACAGAGGAAATGTCACTGGATAAAAGGGAATCCAGCATATTTATGTATCATATTACTCACATTAAAAGCACAGATAAAGTTACAATCAGCACATTCCACGCACAGACTACTTTTAAAAATATACTACATGTTTATTCTTATTCATTTATGTGAAGGTTTTTTGGTAAGCGGGGGAAGCGTTTCCTATACGCTCACAAATCGAAGCCCGCCAAGATTTTCTCAGGAAAAACTCTGCACTCGTTTTGAAGTTGTTTATTTCAAATTATTTATGAGAGAACAGACAGAGTCCTGTTCAGCCTTATTTCTGTGGAAACTAAAACATGAGGGGGATAAACTGCTGCTTCGGCACTTCCAAGCCGGGGACAGATATACAGTCTCCCAGCTAGTGCGGGGAAACCAAGGACATAGCCATTAGTTTCAGGACAGCGCCACATTGGAGACTAATGCCTCCATCTGTCACTGGAGATGAGAGGAGAGTAACAAAGAGAGGCAACACTAACCCCTGAACTCATCATGGACAGCCATGTCAATTAAGAACTGAAAAACAGCAGCACTGGCAGCCATAGTGACCAGTCTATACACTGCTCCATGGGAGCTCAAGAAGTGCCTCTAACCAACGTCTGATGTCGATGTGGACGAATCGCCCGCAACACTTGCAGACTTTTAATTACAATTTTAGTTCAATATCACAGATTCTTTCATCTCATTGCTTTTTAGATAATATGTCAGGTTTTTTCTTTCACGTCAGTTTTTACTGTAATTTTACTTGACGTTTGAGGGTTCGATGGTGTTTTTTGGAGTCCAAAACCACACAACCATATTTCCACCCACTACTGTAAATGTGTCTGACTGGCTATACGTTTGCATATGTTTATTTGTTTTTAAATTTCATTTCCACACCCGATTCTATTTAAATGTCTTTGGACTGATGAAGAACGCGGGCCATGTTGGACATATAATAACAAAATATAATGTCTGACACTCCGCAAGTATTGCCGGCAGTTTGATCTTTTACATTTGTGTCCACATTTCTGGGCATCCTCACAGCAAAAAAGAAAATGCCATAAGTTGTCATTTGAAATTTTTTCACCAGGAACTGCAAAAATTGAGCTGAAAAGACTGTTTGATATATTGGCTCAGATATTGGAGCCGTTTTTGACCAAAAGTGCCAAACTTTCTCTGGTTACAGCTTCCCAAGTGTGAAGATCTTTTTCTGTTTCCACACATGTAATATGAATATAGGAGGTGAAGTGTTAGTCAGACAAAATTAGGCATTTAAAGAATTATTGGAGTTTTTCTCTACTTTTCTCTAATGTTTCATACAACAAATGATAATTATTTGAGGGCAAAAAGTAACCAGCAGACTACTTGATAATAAAAAAATAACTGGTTACTATCAATGCAACACCTCCAGAGTTGGTATTGAAAGAAACTTCTTTCCGTTAATGATGAAAAACCACTTCTCCAAAGAAGTTGCGAGTGCTGAACTAGATCAACACCTCTGAAAATATGTAAAGTACACGTCATTAGCGGAACAATCGTCGAGGGGGGTTAGCGGGACAGACTGATTCAGCAGGTCTCTAGCTTTGATAAGTTCAAGCAGTGTAATGCATTATCCGTCTGATCACATTAGTTATGCAGGAGCTCTCCATCTGACCCGAGCCTGCATGGGGGTAATGTGAGGCTGCTGACAGAGAGTGGCCTGACGAAACAGTCCCAGGCCCACAGATAGATAGAAACACACACACACACAGACAGAGAGAGAGAGAGAGAGAGAGAGAGAGAGGAGAGGAGGCCTGAAATCTGACACCCAGAAACACTGACTTGGTGTCTGGCTTCTCTTACTTAGTCAACCTGTACGTGCCAGTTTCTCTCGTTGTAATGGTTCCACACAAACAGAGACACTCTCCAAGCCTCTTCAGAGGATGTGAAGCGAGCGCAGGAAAGTATCGTCTAAGTGTTGTCAGGAACCGTATTAACAATGATGATGGTTAAAATAAAACATCACAAGGGGCCAGTAGACGGGGCAAATGTTTTCATGAAATACAACACTGGCGGCCACAAGGAGCGCCTGTAAGTGGGAACACAAGCCTCCGTCACTGGTTTTCCATAAGCCAGTGTGCGAACCTGAGCTTGTTTAAGCATGCTAAATACTCTCTCGCCGTGACACAGGCCTGACCCCGGCACAAATATACAGGGAGTAGGGTGGGGTGGGGTCATCAGTTAAGGCCTGCTCTGGCATGGCATGCGCTCCCGCCTTGTTTGTCAGCTGCTTGCCAACGGACTCGCTGCTGCAATGTCCCATATTGCCGCTGTCAACACACACACACACACACACACACACACACCTGATATACCATGAAGACTCGAGACGTGCAAAACGCATGTGAATAACTGCATGCGACAAATGATGTATGATCTAAAGAAATGTTTACTCTCTTCGGTAAAAGGTCGAGTTGCTTCAGATCTGAACTGCTGTACTCGTCTTCCCCCCCGCTCGCATTTCTTCTCAAAGACACTCCGACTGCAACAATGTAAAAAAGCAAGGAGAAGCTGACTCTTTATAAAGAATATAAAAAAGACCTGACAAATTACAGGCTGTACCCCGCGCGTATACACTGCACTCAGCACATTTGGCTGTAAATGCCATGGTGAAGGTTTGAGTCATTTTCTCTGTCACTGCAGTGAAAGGATTTTCAGTTTCGTCTGCACAAACCTCCTATGGGTGAAGATGAGCCGCAGCTCAGCTCTTCAAACGCAGACAGGGAGGACATACTGAGGCAGCCATTAAGCCTCGAGTCTCTCACAAACTGTTTGGGTTATTCTTAACTTTTAAATGCTTTTCCGTCTTCATAAAAACAATGCAATTATTTACAGTACAGCCGGTTGATTTGTGGTTCGAAGCATGTTTTTAGTCTCGCTCTTTCAGTATGTAAAAAAAAAAGAAAAACAGAAAATATAAACCATGATGAAATATGTCCATTTCCAAACTTGGTGCTAAACAGAGAGGAAGAGAATTTGCAGGCCGGAGGGAGCCTCTCTCATCAGAAGCTCTGAAAACACGGTTGCCAAGAATGGTGGGAAGAGAGGAGAGACGGGGGGAAAGCCAGGAAAAGGTCCAAGTCACTTTGTTCTTCTTTTTGGAAACGAACTCTGGTTGAACCCAGGGATATGCCAGACAGTTTACAAAGAGCCAGGCATTACTCTCTCACTTTTCCGAGCCTCGCAATTTAGAAACCGGGCCCCAACCTACTATAGCTTCCTCTGCGCAGACTGAACTCTTTAACCTTTATAAATCCGGTGAAAATCCCAGAGTGTCTGCTCGTTCCTTTTTCGAGTCTTTTTGGGGAAACCTGTTCCAATATCTGACTCACAAGAAAGAAATGTTGGTGAAAAAGAGCGTACGCTAAATCAAGGAAACTCCTGAGTTTATTTTCATCTGTCTACATGGCTGCGATGCACCAACGCCAGCAGACAAAGTGACAAGGCTCTCGCAATAATCTCAAAGTTGCGTTCACAGATGAGCTGATACTGAACATTTGTTTTATTTCCTCCCTTGAAAAGTAGCACTCTGCCACATCCCTCAGAGAATTATTCACAGGCTTTCATCATGTGAGCAGCTCTTCTCTTAATCTGCTGTTAAGTGAGTAATAATTCACACGTTCCTTTTCATGACTTTGACCTTTGTTGCAAACATAAACAGAAAATCCCTCTGATCTGCCTCTGCATGTAAAACAGCTCACTTAGCAAACAGCATCCAACTCAGCCAAGGAAAACAGACAGAGAGGGGTGAGAAAGCCCAGCCCTGGAAAGGCCCAAACGTCGGCATGAAAACAGTCCTGTCCACTGACAGCACCTCGTCTGGGGCCAGGGCTGTAAACTTGCATGCCGTGTGACGTCTGTCAGGCAAATCGAATCATAAATCATAACAAAATGTGCTTTATGGCAAATAAATATACAGTGCCTTGTGAGGGCAATTTAACAATCATCACAACTGGTGCTTTTATAGTTTTTTTTTCATTCCTCTACAATATATTAAAGGTTTTCACAAATAAAAGAAAGAAGTAAAGCTAAGAAACTGCATAATAACTGCAATCAACAACAAATCAAACACATCCAACAAACAAGCGAAACCATGAGACTGAACTTACCTGTCTTCTCTTTTATTTCACACAAGACGTTGAAGAGAGCAGGTTTCATTCTGTGGCAGTTCAGTGCATGTTTCCTTAGGAAGAGGACAGGACACCACTTTTCAGATCAATATTCAAACAAGTGGCAACAACTTATAAATATCGTCATGAAGATTCAGTTTGCACAGATTCCCCTGCTGTTCCTGCTTGCAGAAGCAGCCTACTTTAAAAAAAACACCCAGGAGCCAAAGCAACGACAGAATGAACCCACGAGGGTCTTTGAATTATTATTATATTTTATGAAATATTGTGTCTGATTTCTCTGGCTGCACAGTGTGACACTGCCACATTTGTCCTACTTACAGCACAAAATGCAACTACATCCACCATGTTGCACTATGTACCGTGTCTTAATTTTAGTTTTTAGCAATATTTTGGATTATTATGAATGCTGCATTTTGTCAGAGGTGGAGGAGAGGATCCGCAACACGTTATTGGAGCACAGGATTACAGTGTAAGCTCCTTTACAACAAGGTGGAAGAGTGTCGGGAAACTGAGGTGCCAACTGTTCCACAGTTTGGAAAAACCTCCCGACGCATCCGCTCAGTTTACCGTAATTAATGCGTAATTAACAGGTTTGGTGGGAAATGATAAGACAAAAGTTGCTTAGAATAATTAAACAGGAATCGTGACAAGTTTTGAGCGTTCGCGCAGACACGGCACTTCAGTGGGCGTAATTGCTTCCATTTAGAGGCAGAGCACAGTGTTATCTCCGCTCTCCATCCCCAACCAAACTGCTTCATATTTCCATTCGCCGATTAATAACACGAGTGTTTGTTGTTATTGTTCGCTCTCACCTCGCCTGCGCCTCGTCTAAGCTTTGGTCTGTGATGGTCATGATTTGCTGTAATATGTCTCCGATGTCCTGCTTCCTTCCGTCTCCGTCCGTCCCCGCCGTGCCATCCTGCATATGCTGCGCCAGGCCGGGGTGTCCGGCCATGCCTACCCCGTGGGAGTGCATCAACCGCGGCTGCTCGTCCATCCTCGACCACGGTCCCTGCTGCCTCGCCTCCAACTTTTAAATGTGGATGTGAAGAGCGGGGAAAGAAGGGAAAATATCCTGGGAAATTCCTCCGGATTCCTCCGCGTCTCTTTTGGAGCCGACACTCCTCCTTTTTCCTTGGTAAGCTTTTCTGGATTTGGGAGGAGGGAGACTGACAAACCCTGTGTGTGTGTGTCTCTCTCTCTCTCTCTCGGTCTCTCTCCCAGCTGGTTTAGGTGAAATCTGATCTGAATCGCTGCTTTTGGCTTTAGCCACTCCTGCACCGCTACTGTAAGGAGAAGGAGAAAAAAAAAAATCAGGATTGAACATGAAATGCTCCTAATCGGATTAAAAGTAACGCGCGTTGTTCTCCTCTTATGAAACCTCCGATGTGCTCGAGAGCTTCATGCGCCAAAACGCGCCTCGGACCCAACTTCCCTGTGGAGGATTTGGGCACAAAGTGAGCACCAACTGTTATTGTTTCGCTTATGTCTGGTAACTGACTCATAATCAGAGAATGGATGCAAAGCCCCCGCCCCCCTCGAGCCACGATTGGAGAAGAAGCGCGCAAGTCCCACCTCGGTCCTCTCCGAAAACGTCAATCATCCTCCACGGGAAGGTGGGACACTGTAATAAACATAAAGAGATGTGACCGGACCGGGTGGCAATACAGTGATGGATAGAGAGTGAATATGTAGCCTAATAAATAATTGTGAGTGGCAGTGGAGCTCTGACCTAACAGGACAGCGTGGTGGTGCTTGGAAAAGACACTCTGTCAGGCAGACTATATATTTTCCTGCTGAGTATTTACATCCATGTAATCAGTCAAAGGAATAATAAATCAAGATGAATTTATTAGAACATGCAGCAGTTTGTGGAAAGCATTTAACGAGCCGTATGCCGCAGCACACGACCGTTGTAGGTCTGTAGTAAACATCCTCAAACTTGTGGCGTTTCTAATTTTACTAATGGGGCTGCAGCCACTTCCCCAATCTCTACTAATTTTTTTACATCAAAGTCTGTTTACGGAAATTCTACTGCATATGTGGGAAAACTTTAACACCGTCCTTTGTGTCTTCACAGAGAGATGCATAAAAAGTGTTGGTTGGAGTGAAAATAAAAATCTGCAGGGATGTGGAATAAGGAAGAAGTGAGTTTACCGTATCTGTTTGGTTGGTGCCAGCACACAGCCCACAGCTAAATTAACAGTATGATACATTTTTAAAGTGACCTGTTGGTGCATTGAGTTGAATTGTTGTAATGTAGGATCCAGCTTTTAATAAAGAACACGACGAGGGGCTGTCGAAGCCTCCTGTGACCCAAACTCATTTAACAACAGCGAAAAAATATTTGCCCATAGAACTTTTTGAGTGAGGCACGACTTCAAACCAACTGAAATTACTCCTGCGTGATTAGTGTGTTTGGTGGCGTTCTCATATATTGTGATTTCTGCAGGGCAGATTGTAGCAGGGCACAGCGGAGCAGGGAGACGAGGGCTGGGCAGAGCAGAGTGGACTAATCCCCAACGTCTTACTGTAAGTTGCATACTGTACATTTAAATACGATCCTTTCAGGTTTTTATAGTCTTATATTTTTGTTTTTCAACCCTTCATTGATAAAAACATGCTATTCAATTAAGTCAACTGGGATATTTTGATAAGCATTTCCTTTGCTCATTTCTGACTCTTTATAGAGCGAAAAGGTAATCAATTAATTGAAGAAATCATCACTAGATTAATCGATTGTGACAAAAATGTCAGTACTAGCCCTAATTGTTGTAATCACTTAATCATCTCACATTAATACTCATTATAAAAGATCTAAAACACACCATGAATTTTTGGTGGGAGCCTGGCCTGTGCTGTATCCGTCTGCTTCTTTTCTTTTACTGGCTGGACAGAAATCGATCAGTCAGTTTTCTCATTACGTGCTGAATAGGGAGGTAGGGCAGTAATTGTCACAAGGGGCAGGGTGAGGTTGAGGGTAGTGGTGGTGATAATGTCTCACACTCAGGAGCTGCAAGACTGCACAGCACAGCTCTCAAATGGAAGTCCGCAGTCCAGAATAGCCATTCTGCTTTATTTTATTCCCTATTTAACAGGCTCATAATGTCGGAGGATAATCTTTCTGTTGTAGACCCGACATAAAGAACGGTGCTTCAGCTGTAAACCTGCATACTGCTGCACATTCCTTCAACAGATATGACAAATTTCAAGTTTTCTTTATATCCAACGATTTGTCTCCGAAACAGTGAATAAACTGTAAATCCACACTTTGGTGTGAGTTTGATCTTCAAGTCCCGATCTGCATCGCTCACACATCCGTCTTCTTAGTCTGATTTAAAAATCAAGGCCGCATTGATTAGTATGAAATATGATCTAAAGAGCTCATTCTTTTTGCTCTAAATTCAAATTTATTCCACTGTAAGCCAATAGACAGAAATGACCTTATTGCTTAGATGCTTTTGGGAAAGTAAACTCTGAATAGAATAAATAAGACCTTGTTTGCGGCTCTGATTGCTGTATTTCAGAAAAGGCAGCATTTGCTGCCTTAATGAAAGAGAAAAAAAACATCTGACATTGCATATTTTCCATCCATTAAAACCAAATGTGTTGTTGCAGCATTAATAATCCTGCAAAAAAAGAATAACTGGGATTTGATTATAATTGCAAATGGAATTTGGTGTAAAAACATTCTTATGAATAGTAGATGTTTTTCTCCAGAAGTTGCGGAGTTGTTTTCCACAGACTAAAAATTGTTGATGCCAAACATGTTGGCATTCCCAAGAGAAATGCGAACTAGTTGAATTTGTTGAGTTGTGCTGTGTTCACCATCATCCAGTGAGGCTGCTCTGATAAATATGGAGAAGACAGAATTTAGCAAAGATTATAATAAAAGTTAAAATTGGCATCAAGTTTCCTCGCAAATCACCTTAAATACAGCAATACAAGATGCCAGGACTCCAGCAGATTCCAGGAACAACATCTGAGATCTCTGTCCAGAAGAGTGCAGTGCTAGTAAGAGCTAAGATACTGGGCATGACGCTCAAGAGATATTATTTCTACTTGATTAACAACTTTTGGAGCATTTTCTACATATTGTAATTTAATGACAACAGTTACCAGATCATGGCAGGGACAGAGAGCTGAGCGTAGCAGTGAAAACTGACTAAGGGTTGAGGTAAACCTGCTGTTGACCCAAGCGAACGCGTCATCAGCATCATTGTTCTGATATTTCAATGACCTCCTTGCATAGTTTGTGTATGTCTGGAGAATTTCAAGCATTAAGTAAATGGAGACGGACTCAGCCAAATCATCCCTGACCAACCACAACATTTTTTCAATATGAATTTCCACTTTTCAACAACATAATTTAAGCACCATGGCAACAGGAACTTTAAGAGAAAATAGCAACAGCAAGATAAATGAGGTAGTTGCGAACAGGTACAGTACGTTTCTTCCCAAAACTTTCCAATGTTGTTGTTGTGATTGGAAGCAGCTGCCAAGATCATTTAAACGCCTCATCGACAATATGAAGTCGATATATGTTGACGCACGTCTAATATTATTTTTCTGATGACGTGCACAACTGATGCTCCAAATCAAGGCAGGCTATGTGAGGGCCCCATTTTGCTTAAACATATGCAAGTTTACCTCAACCTTAAGGTCTCATGCTAGTACTATCTTAAGTTGTTTATTCAACATTCAACATTCAACAAATACCTCATATTATATGAAGCATACATGTAATGATGGAATATATTGAAAATCCATGTACATGACATTATGTACATTAACTGTTACAATTAAAAAATGAAAACAATGTTTAAAATGAAAACAATGTAAAGTCAGAATTTCAAACTGCATAAGAATCTCCTGCTGACTACACAGCACAAACGTTCTTCTATCTGGACCAGGGTCAAGCCAGTCCTCCCACAGAGAGCTGCAGGTCAGAGCAGGGTAAGTTATGTATGAGCTAAGAACACACTGAGGGAGAAAGCAGCAACTGCATGGCGCATCTCTCCAGGAAGTAACCTTGATGAAAAATTCAGTTGTTTGCAGCTCCTGGCGTCCCTCAGGCATGAATAAAGTGAGGCCCAGACAGAGAGAAAAGACCTGGGCTCAGCTTGAAACTACTCACCGACCCACTGCTGAGGAACACACGCGCGGGCTACAGCGAGGAGATGGGCATGAATTAAACTTTAATCACGCCTCAAATAGATTAAGCGACAGGAGCCGAGTCAGCATTTTCAAGTCCTCGCTCTGCCTCGGTTGACCATTCTCCTTCAAACTCCCACTAAATTAAATACCCACAAGTTGCAGTTTCTTTGCACCCTTAGATGAGCTTTTAGGCAAAAGAGGAACCTGAAACAAACCTGAGGTAGAAAATCAAACCAGCCCGGCTGCTCAGTCAATAATAAATCATCTCATTAGCGGAGTGCTCCAGCAACTTAGACTACACTTCCATAAAGTTGGGGAGAGGTGAAAGACATATTTTAAAAGTGTTTAAAACTATGCAGCAGAGGCAGCAATCCCAACCGTGGGTAAAGAGTCGGATACTTCCATTTTCATAATGCAGCGGCTGTAACTGTGATGACAAGCTCATTACACTCCTACGATAACAGCAGTGATTAGTTCCCCGTCAGAAAAGGGTTTCTAAAATCTGAACACAATGTCTGTTTACTTGGACATAAGTAATTTATGTTTGGATTAATGCTCAACTAAAAAGCAGCATGGAACATCTCACCGTGTTTTTAAATGAACCCATAGCGCTTACTGTTCTATGTCCGTCGTTTTCGGGTTCTAACACTGTGGCCTACAGAATTATTTAACTTTTGCCACACTTATTTGCCTCATATCAGAAAGGTACTGACAATGACTCTACTACAGCGGCGTAGCATCTAAAAACACTTAATTGCGCTATTTCTGAGGACAATTAAAATGACTTGAGGTTTTTTACTCTGATGTGGCAAATAATTCTGTGTGTTGGCACTTTCATTTAGCTGCGGCAATGAGTGTGATGCTACTTTTTCACACTCACTTCACACCTGTTCCTGGTGCAATGTCCCTTTTTGAGGAGTTTTAATTCCTACAAATAAGTCTCATTGCCTGATATTTTTTGAAATATGATTACAGAGATATTTTTTTAATGCATTTTTTATTAAAAATGTGAGCAAATGTTGTCACCGCTTCCGTGTCTTTGCTTAGCAAAATAACATTTTAGGATTCAACAATAGGCTGGTTCAGATGGAAATTTTATGCAGTGTTTCCTTGTTAGTTGGAGTAAACAGATTTCTGCCTTTAGCCCAGCAGGATTTGCCTGAATCTTGTAGCTAATGATCATTTTTAGTGTGGAGGAGCTGGATGTGTGTTTGTGCAGCTGAGGCTGGGTCAGGGTGAAGGATGACTGATATGAAGGGGTTGACCTGTCACATAGCATTTGACTTACTATCCTTGGAACAGGATAAAAGGGGAACCAAATGTCAAGTGATACAAGTGACGCATCCTCTCTCTCTCTCTCTCTCTCTCTCTCTCTCTCACACACACACACACACACACACACACACACACACACACACACACACACACACACACAGACTGATAGGGAGATGAATGTTTTATAATAAAACCTCAAACCCACCAGCCATTCTGTGTATGCCATGGAAAAATAGTAAGCTTATCATTTTCATGAAAATAATAGTCACCGGTGGCACTCACAGTGTGTGTCAGCCACAGGATTTCCATGCCCTTTTCCATGAGTGTGTCTGTTCTTGCTGTAGGGCCCCTGTAAGCCCTTAGACCTCTTGGCAAAGCGTGGGTTGTGCCTGGTGGGGGGAGATGTGACGGATGCTGGAGCCTCGGAGCCCGCTAGCTGTTCTGTGAATTTTCCCAGACTCATTTGCATTCATAAAGAGCCTACTCCTTGTCACAGAGTGTTTTCTTTTTTAGTCTGCCTCCAAAAATCCCGTGCGACTCCTGGTGGGAGTACGCCGGGAAAATCTGACTGTCAAAGACGACAAGACGAATGAATCCCTGTGTCAGACGTGTGTGGCTTCAACGATGACAGATGGAGGAGAGCTGTCCTTTCGTCGATCGGCAGGCTTCATTTTGGTATAAATAAATATGAATCTCACCCCCTCCCATAATTACAAGTGTTGTTTTATTTGACAGCTCTCTGTATTTGTTGATGGAAGTGTGCCTGTTGATGTGTGAGTGTGCTTGGTGTGTGTGTGTGTGTGTGTGTGAGTGTGTGTGTTTATGCTTTGTGGGTGGTGGCACTGACCAGGTGACAGCTTGATTTAATTCCACATGGGCGTGACTGCAGTGTGGTGCAGTGGTTTTCAATTCTGACTTTCCGTTTTAGGCTTTTTAATAACACACACCTGGAATAGCAGGTGGGTATAAACACACAATTAAATGCAATTAATTTCCATATCCTCCCCTCTCCTCACACATCTGTCCTGCTGAGGAGTCCCAGAGCTAAACGCTGCATCCCTCCTTCCATTAGTCGTTCTGTGTGCAACCCTGCACTCTGACCTCTTGTGGAACAAGGCCAGAGGTGTCACAAGAGATTCTGGGGCCCCCCTGGAGGAATATTACTCTGTATCATCACTTCTTCAATAAATCATTCAGCTGTTGACTTCACTAGCAACTTAAGGTAAACATTAAGAAAAAAAAACTTGATCAGTGAGCCGTGAGATGATCAGTTGTATAGTTACAGTATCTTATGCTTGTGTTATTTTAACATTTGCATTCATATGGGCAAAGCGGCTAACAGCGAGTACATTAATTTTTATACAAAGGTCCCTCTGGTGGTTAAAATCCAAGGCTCCAAATGCCAAGCATTATAAGTGATTTTGGTTACATGGGGGAGCTGAGGACAGCACTGACATATCATCACCTTTAAAGTAAAGATGCAGCCAGTTGCCTTATTCTGAGCAGCTACAGTGTGGAGCAGACGTATTATTCATTTGGAGCTCTGTTTAACGCCACTTGTTGAATAAATGTCCAATTTTCACTGTGTTTTAGCTCTGGTTTTGGTCTCTACCAAGTCCTACCTGGCTCGGAAGCTGCGAAATGATCCTCCATGTTCACCAGTCCACCACAAAATTGTCTGCTAAGTGCAGCCAAACAATAAAGTTGTGGGCTTGACAGCTAAACAATGAGCTAAACCTCACAATTCATGTGATAATTATTTGTAGGCCCAACAACCATGTGTGGCATAATCAAAGCATATTGATAGGCAATAAAATTGTGAGTTGTGCAGTTATTTCTTAATACCTGCCAAGCAGAAATACTGAAAAAATACATCCCTTTTATATTTACTGTATGATATTCAACTATATTCATTGAATCCATGAATGTACTAACTTCCATTTTACTAGTGTGTTGAGTTTTTTTTTTAAGTATGCTCTCTTTAATATTTTAATCATTAGTAAAGATTCTCACTCATCCATGTCATGATTCTCCCAAAAGTGCTTCTATACACAATAGGGCTTTATGAAATCGAATAGAGTTTGATGCAGTGGTGATCCTGCATAAATGGGTGGAATTTAGGAAGTGTATTGCACACTGCATAAAGTGCACATTTGTCTAAAAGCAGTTGTTGCCAGGGAAAGTATTGATGGATGTGTAAATAAATACATTTTTACTGATAACATAATTTTCTTCACAAACACAGTCAACTTCAAAAGTACACAACACGTTAATTCTCCATAATTTTTTCAGCAAAACTTTAAATAAAAATGGTTTTTAAGAAGCTTGTTGTTTTTTGCACAAAACAATAGAAAACATCAGAGCAAGTTGAATGTGAGCGACACAGATTCCCTGAACCTCAAAGAACACGGTGCGAATGGAGGATGATAAAAAAGGAGAACATCTGGTGAGCCGAGCACAGTGCCAGGACAAGACAAAGCCATGTGTCTGGCAAACACATACCTACACACATACCTAAACACACACCCAAACACGTATCATGCATAAACACACACACACTCAAGCCTGCCTGCCCCTAAATTTGCAAACAAGCAAAAAAAAAAAAAAAGAAAAAAAAAGACTCCTAGACACACACACACATACATGCACATTACATTCATTGTGCCGGCACTCACGCACAGCAGGGTGCAGTTAAGGAGAAAGAAAAAAGAATAAGCAAAAATAGGATATGACTGGAGAGTCCACTGATCAGACAAGACTAATCTGCATACTCAGAGGCTTAGAAGTGAATATGCATGAGAGAATAAAACGATATGCCTTCAAGCAGACCACCCGCTCTCTTTGGATTACTGTACCCACCTCCGAGCCTTTTATCTTCTTGCTGGCATGCAATCAAGCTGATTTAGTGTGCAGTGCCTGATGGTTTCACACTTTGGATTGGACTTAAGAAATGTTAACCTGTTGAAAAAAAAAACCACTGTCACAAAAGCAAAAATAAAAAAAAGTACCAGAACGATCCTAGAAGGTGTTTTTGTGCATATTTGTTAGGCACATATACCCGTCTGAAGGTAGAGAAGCAAAACAGAGAGAATGTGAAGAAATGTGAAGAATTAGAAACAGAGGTCTGATGACCCATCAAATATTGAAGAAATGTCTGCTGGAACCATGAATTCACATTTCAGACAGACTTACTCTAAGACTGTCCTCGCAAATGAATGAATATTTCATTTCAGAAAATAGAGTGGCCCTGAAAGGCACCATTACCAAACTGTAATGTCAGGGGGAAAACATTCTCCACATTTAGTTGAAAGTTACGGTGAAATGATAAGAGCCGTCCATGCGTAACACAATCTGATGGGGTAATGCATTGGCATCACATTAGCATGAGTATTTTTGACTGCATGGCAGTGTGTGTGTGTGTGTGTGTGTGTGTCTAGATTTTACTCACAATGACTCAATGAGGAACTTGGACACTGAAGACACAAAGGTTTTCACTGCCTCATTCATCTGGTGAGAAGGAAGAAAAGTGTAAATGTTTATAAATTAAGAAGTGAAAATTTCCCCCCTTTTCTCAAACTGATTCGCAGTGAAGAAGCCGGATTACTACAGGTTTCCTGAAGGTCACATGTCTGTGAGTTGGAATATGAGTGGGAGGGTTATTCCATGGTTAACACCATAGACTTTCTTAAATGCATCAAAACTCTAGAGTGGAAAATGTTTATTAATCAAGATTTATATAAGTACAAAATATATTTAATTATATGTTATTATATAATTAAATATATTTTGTACTTATATAAATCTTGCCCGTCTTTGCTAACCTAGGTGAAAGTGATGCATTTTACCAAAAAATTCAAAGAATACATTTAAACAAAGTCTTCATGGTGGACTGAGTACAGTAAGTTGTCTTTGAGACGACTCGGTTTGCTACCAGATGCTAATGTTAGCTCAGCCGGAGTGACAGAAATCAAGAGACAGCAGCCTGTGATGGTTACATGTTATGTTATGTCATCCTAAATTGTCAAATGTCAAATATTCTTTAATGCATCCAGCCATTATCTGTAAAAGTTTTTCCTTTTAGGGGGGTCACAAAAGACGCAAAGGGTGAGTCTATCCCAGCTCTTACTGGAGAAAAGGTGGGGTACATCCTGGATGGGTCGCCAGTCTATGACTGGGGCAACACAGAGACATACACAGACAGACAACACATTCACACTCACATTCAGACCCACGGGTAAATGTACACAACATGCATGTCTTCGAACTGTTGGGGGAACCGGTGTGACAGGAGGACACCACTGCAAGCACAGGAAGAACATGCAAACTCCTCACAAGAAGGCGGCACGTGACCAGGACTTGAACCAGGGACATTTTTGGATTATTATATCAACACTAATGAATGTTCAAAATTTGTTGTGAGAATGGACATGAACACACTTTCTAATAGGTAGAGAAAAAAGCTGCTTACTGTAGAATAAATAAGACATTCTTAAGTGGGAGCTTTATCTTATTTACTAATAAAATTAGAAAATTACACATTCTCAATTTATCCCAATCAGTGATATTAAAAAAATTAGGGCATTACACAAGCTTCATGTTTATGTTACAACAAGGACAAGTGAGGCACTAACTAGCCCATTTATGTTCTGAAGTGAGCCTCTACATGCAATACATGCAATCTATGA
This sequence comes from Channa striata, assembly GCA_033026295.1. Lineage (NCBI taxonomy): Eukaryota > Metazoa > Chordata > Actinopteri > Anabantiformes > Channidae > Channa > Channa striata. Next base: position 9,914,744 of record CM065185.1, on the reverse strand, counting down.
ATCTGCTGTCTGTTTTGTCTGAGGGAATTTAAACACAGTTACTGAGACATATTAAACAATGTGTAGGAAAAGTAGCAGGACAGGAGTAAAAAAAAAACACCTGCTTCCCCTCCATTCTTGAAATTTCTCTGCACAGAAAGACAAAGAGAGGACAAGAGGCACAGACAGAGATGTCCGTGGTGTAGAAATAGTTAAAGCCATAAAGACGTACAGTACCTCAGCCCTGACCCCGTGCCCTCCTAGGTATCCCCCTGCACAGAATTCTTATTCCCTACCAAACTGACAAAGTGTTTTTAATCTTTTCTTTCCCTCTCTCCTGGAGATTGGGGAAACAAAAATCAATAGCTGCTGGCAGGCGATCTAGCAGGCTGGTGAATTACAGGGTCTGCGCTGCAACCAGAGCGCTGCATCACAGGGGCCTTGGAATGAGAGACCTTGGGAGAGGCATCAGAGACACAGAGGTTGCAGGGTCACTCTGGGTCCGCAGTCTGAGGAGCGGGGTATTTACTGCCTCAGCCAGCTCGCCGCAATGAAAAATAACTACCACACAGCACAGAAAGAGGGATGGCTGGGGTGAGAATGATGGTGAGAGAGACAGACAGAGAGTTAAGACAGACAGAGAAGTTGATGGCATGTGTACGAGAGGCAGAAATCTTGGGAGAGTTTGCTGTGATTTGTGTGTACGCCCATCATGTGCTAAGTGCAATACAGGTATGATGTCAGGAAGAAGACTAATGCTTTTTTTTTCTTTCTCTCTCCCAAATGGGAAATGATTCATTAGCGTTTGGTGATTTAGAACGTGGCAGTGCAGGCCAATCAATATGCATGGGCCCATCTGTCAATATGTGATTTCTGCTGGTAATTAGCTGATGTGGGCCAGTGGTTGTGAATATTGCCTGGCAACTGACAGCCTGGTTGTTTCTGTCATCACTGGGGGGTGCACAGGTGGTAGTAGCTCACTGCCGATCAATAAAATACTGCACCTCAAGGCCCAAACCAGGTTCATAAAGACATCCTCTGTGATAAAAGACGGTGTAAAGAGGCATTTCTAAATTTTCATTCGTTTCAATTTGTAGGAAGGTTTAGATTTATGCAAACAAAACAAAACAAACTCATGCAGCCATGAATCATAAATAACTGCAAACCACAGGTTTAGATAAACTTATAAAGCAAGCGCATATTTCTGTAAACATACATTTGCTACGGAGGTGGAGGCTGCATCTCAGGCACCACTGAGAAAATGTCTCAGATCACTCAATTATAACAACTCGAGACAGCTGGCAGCAAGACAATTAGGAGTGTGAAAATGATAATGATGATTATGATGAACAAAATTTTTAATTGCTTTGTTTTCAAAGCAAGCAGATATTTGCAGGCGGCTTTAGTGTGCAACCTCTAGTCTGTGTCTGGCTAACGTGAAGTTTAGCCAAGTTGTGCTGTCCACCATTAACCAAGAAAACGTTGACAATGATTAAATCATCACCGTTGGTAAAACCACATGCACATTGGGAGGCTTTAATTTTTTTAGATAAACTAAAAGTGTTTTTTTTTTTTTATGCGATGAGAAAATTCTTCACTTTCTTTGAAAGAGACATAAAACAACCACAAATAGACACAGAGTGACTACATGGAGATAAGAAATGACAGCAAATAAATCCGAAACAGAGACCTGCACATTTGTATCTCTGTTAGCCCGCGTGCTGCTCATGTACACGAGGTTGTGGGGGTGACTGACGTGACTAAGCTGTGATGTCACAAACAGGGCGGTTTTTCTGCATTTGGGACACACACGACTTCCACTGGATGCTGACAGCATAAAGTTTGCACCATAAGCAAACATGTCCAAAGTATTCAGATATTCAGATTCTATGTACAGGCGCATTTTAGTGATTTAGGCTCTTTACATTCAAGCAGCTAAACTCAGATGCCCATTTAGATGTATTGACTTGTTTTAGCTTCTATTTGCTTCCTATCACACTAGAAGCTGAGGAGCTTATTGAGCTGCACCATCGTGTGTCAATAAAACAAAGGCATTCATTGAACTCTTTCTCTTGCTCATTCTACGCCTGTTACATGTGTTATATTCCAATAATTTATCCTCACAATATGTGTCCAAGTTCATAAGTTCAGTGGGAGCGAAAAGCCAACAAGCAGAGGTGTGTAAAACCCCTGCAGAAGGATGCCTCTCTGTCTCTCACTGGCATTTGCATATTAGAGTGTTTTCTGGGGAAAATGAGCTGTAGAAATTAATTCAGGATTAATTGGTGCCTTTATCTCGTTAGGACAATCTAATTTAGGGGATGATGGAATAGTTTAGACTCCCTTTTGCATAATTGGATTGCGGTGAATGGCTGTCATTACCGTCTTTTTAGCATCGTCTGTGGGCCCCCTCTTTCTCTCGCGCAGGCCCCGGCCTCATAAAGAGCGATCATGTGTTACGCCAGTGTTTTGCTAACCCCTGGAACACACCAGCCATGCTGCAAGAGAGAAGCATGTGGCTAACCGCGCAGCAGTGATTAACTCTCTTTTCAGAGCCATTAGCAATACAGCAAGCAGCACGCTGTTGAGGAGATTTCACACGAACGCATAAGCATGTGGCTAACAACACGGCGATCATCGGCTGTTAGAGACACTGATTAGTTTTTAGTCTGTTGTGCTTACGTGCGGTTTGTGGCTCTGACAACATTACCTGACCCCGTCAGATGAGATGCACATGACATCTTAAAATCTCTTTCGTTCTTTCAAGAGGCTTTTGTTATTTTTCTTGTCCAGAACATTTTAGACACATTTTGCCCTTTCATTATTTTCACAATATCTCTAAGACAGTTTGCTGTTGGTTTTTTTTTTTTTTCAAAGTGGGATGGAAATCAATAGAAGAAGAGCAAAGCTCATGTAAAGGATCACTCACTGGAATACCTGATCTTTTCACTTCAACAACATTGATGTAACTATGGAAACAAGTTCCCAAGATGAACAGGGATATGCCTATCTCCTGACAAAAGGCTTTTTTATATCTCTCCCAGCCAGTTACCCTAAACCACAACGCAGTAGAAGCTTATATCTGCTGCTCCCTGCTATGATACCATCATCATTTTTCTGAAAGCACAAATTGTATAGATATTATTCTGCGGGCTGCTCTCTGGTAAACAAGGCAGAATGAAATCTAATCTATGGTGCTGATACTCAGGCTGTGCCAGGCTAATTGAGTTGATGTAGCCTGTCCCTGGAGGAGCTGGACATACAGTAAAGACAGACTCTATCAAGTCATATAGCTCATGTACTGTACTTACTGGAAGTGACTTGTGTCACGCTCGTCAACTGTCAGCATGCACACGAAACTACTGCTTTTCCATTAAACTACCGTCTGATTACTTGCATGCTGTTAAAAAGAAATAAACTGCCAAAAAGAACCAAAGCGCCACTCTGTCTTTCCTTATGTCTGCCGTCACTGTCTGGGCTTTTCCCCATGTTCGTGATGCATCCTGTGTCATGTTTTTGATGCATTTTAGCTCCCCTCTCCTCGTCTAGTGCCATTTCCATTCTTTGCATAAATGCAGTCTAACAGTATTAAGTATTCATGCGTGTTGGGGAAGGTGGTGCCTGTCCTTCAGGGTAAGTGTCAGGCCTGCGTGCGGCACAAGAAAAGCCCCGGGGAGAGGAGAACATTAGGATCCATCAGCCTGACAGACAAATCATTCTCTCATGTAAACATAAATATGAGGGTATGTTTCCACCACCATCCCACTATCTGTTGCTAGGCTACCTTGCATTAAGCAGTGTAGCTGTCCCTGTTCATTTTGCTCCAGGGATTCCAGCAATACCATCATATAACCTGCTGAGTCTTAATGAGAAGGCCTGCTCATATGAGTGGATATGAACATGGTGAGATGTGAAATTTATTCAAAGCACTAGAATTCAGCTGTCTGTCAGTGTAGTAGCAGCACGGAAATGTTTATGAATCTGAAGTTTTGAAGGGATTTTTTTCCCCTCTGTCTCTGCACAAACACACCTGACACATGAAAAGGTCATAATGGATCAACACACACACACCGGCTCACGCACACACACACAGAAACACACACACGCACACAATAAACAATATGTGACACTGAGCTTCATAAAGGTCATTTGTTGTTGAGAAATCACTGATCCCCAAATGCATTAACAAAGTCAATTAACTATTCTCCACCGAAGAAGAAAGGAACCCATCTCCAATAAAAACAGAGCGCTGAGCACCGTCCAAGCACCACCACAATTACAACAACTGTGCGTCCCCAGATAATTATATGAGCCATAAATGGGGAGAGGAAGACAGTAGAAGGCAATGGTCACTGAGAAGAAAGAGCAGCGAGATGAGGGAGAGAAGCGCCAACAGCTGGTTTGAATAGATTGTGTGTGGGATGAATTAAAAAGTTGAACCTTTCCCTGGCCGTATTCAGATGTCTGCCTCTAGGTGATTAATCATGGCCGTCAGGACCTGTAATCCTTTTCAATGGGAAACAAATGCAGCCACTGTCCTCTCTTCTCCAAAGCACCCAGGGCCCGGGGCCACCAGCCCGCCTGCCTGGTCACAATACCTGAACCACAGAGGAGCCACCCCAGGGAGCGAGGATGTGTGGACACACTGTAATCTGCTCCAAACATGATGGGATGAACAAAAACACAGGATTTCAACAAAACTGTATAGCACCCTTTATTGGTTTTGTGCATCCTTTTTTGTGTCTTGCGGCCAATGGCTAAAGACGGTGGCACGACTGCAGGTTTAGGTGGCGAAAGGTAAACGGAGCACCTGTTAAAAACGCAGGTTTTGAGCTGCAGATGAGGGAATTTAAAGAACCCTGGAAATGGTGTCAGGGTGTGTGACTGGATTTCGGATGACAGCGGAGTTTTCTCTCTGACTGATATCAGTCGCTTCTGCTTGCAGCTGCTTTAGTCAGTGAACTTCATGTCACGCTCCTACATGGTGGTAAACAGCTGATCTAGTTTAGAAAAGACAGTGAGAAAGTCAAGAGCCAGCAACATTGCAAGCCCGGGAGAAGAAAGTGTGTCATCAGCATAAAAATAGAAGCCCGCTAACGAATTCCTAATCATATCCCCCATTTCCTCCAGGGGCTATGCTAAAGAGGTTAAAACACCAGCCGGTACATGAGGATATGTGGCGCATTAGCTCTAGAGATTATTTCTTGGCATTCCAGAGGTTTTCATAGTTATTGATTGTTAAATTCAGCATCATCTGTACAGAACTACAAAATATGAGTATTCTCTGTGCAGCCATGTACACCTTCTGCAAATGTTAAAAGCGCAATAATGGAGAGTTATTTCTCCTCAATTTCTAGCACTAGTGAGGATATCAGGGCTGCTTTGCGCCTACTTTGTCAATCAATCAAGTGAAAATAATATCTTAAAAGCAAAATGCACCACTTACACATCAAAGGTAGTGGAAAAGCATCAATCTTGACTCAAGCTCGATTGAATCAAGTAATGCTTGTGTGGCTTTTACGAGTGAATAAATTGAATGCCCTTCAAAAAGAGCCCCCATACTGGTTCTAATGGTGTATATGACCTCGGTGTAATCACCTAAAAAAACTTAGTATTAAAAAATCCTTTGTATCCGACAAAAGGCAAATGTCAGTGTTCCCACTGAGGGAAAGAGTGCCTTTATATGTGTGAAAGGTTGTGAGGGTAGTAATTCAGCGTGGCTGCAGAAGGTGGTGCATGTTGGCAGCATGGCAGACTGTGGAGAATGGGCCATGGCCAGCCGTGTCCAGAGCCTTTGTGTGTCTCTGTTTGACCAGGCGTCTCCTGGTCCACAGGAGCACAGCTTCAACACATCTAGCAAAGGAACAAAGCGGTCATTATCAGCCCTATCTCATCCCCACCCTGTCTCGACTCAGTGACACGCAGGGACAAACAGTGGCAGGGCCCAGCCGCTCAGTTTTGCCGGAGCACTCTGAAGCGGACACTGAAGCGGACTGGGAGGTCCATTAAACACATAGGCGACACCTTAGCTGTGGACAAACATCAACACAATAGCATGCGGCGCTGGTTGCCAGGGAGATGGGAGAAAACACAGTACAGCGCCAGTGGTGACAAAGAAAGGGAGGGGTCAGGCATCATGGGCCAGTGGCAGCTGAAAAGCCTGTGCAAACTGCCCTGAGAAACACGACGCCCTTTTCACTTTGTGTCACAAACACTGCACTTAAAGCATCCATTCAGCGCGAGTAAGGAATAACATCAACAACTCAGCTGCGTTCAAAAAAATCTACAGTAATGTAAAGTGGTGGCTAACATTAGTCAAGCATGTGCCGCTTCAAAGTTTTGGTTGCAGGCACAAGTAGAAGTGAAGCAGAACAACAGCTTGAAATCTTAAATGTTTTATTGTTATTCTATTAGCATTTTACTTCATAATTTATGCTGTCAATGACAGTAGATCTTCTGTTAACTATTAAACATACGCATAATTTATTGCAGACTTCTGCATAAATCTGACAAAAGCAGTGATTTAAGCATTTGAGGATTTATTTGCAAAACGCTACTTATGCATCCCTGTATTTCAAATATACTATAGTAGTTCATCACTCATTTGATTCCTATACAGTTTTTGAGATAAATATAAAAGTTAAAGATCTGAACTTGAACTTGATATAATCAAGAACTTTAACTAAAGGTTGCAGTAATTTAGTCTTTGTGAAAGAAAAACAGATGATTTTTATTTCGTTTTCGGATGTTGACAAAAAATCTCCATTACTTTTTGCTCTTTGGGAGCGTGGACTCTTGGATTTCATTAAAATTTCCAAACTTAGCACAAGGCTATTTTCTTGTTTAATGAAAATTACCAGTCATAAACACATGCTAATGATGTGCTATCAATCTGTTAACAAGTTCAGATTTTGTTTATTAATGATGGATGTTTCCAACTGCTCTGACTTTGTTATGTCCACAAACGCAGTTTAGTATGTGGCATGGATTATGTTTCTGATTTAGGACATAGACCGGGACGGTACAAACGAGGGTGGTGAGGAGAGAAAAGCTGTGCTAATATTGTTTACGTGATTCTGTCAGTGTCTCTAATGAATGTGAATGCTGTCGATTCAGTCATTTTCACAATTAAAGAGTATAGGAAGCATTTTTATTATCTATTCAGTGTTGTGCCCTGCATGTCACATGTTTGCAGTGCCAGGTATTATGTATAATAAACTATTAGATTTTCTAGCTGGCATGAACAGGTGCCTAAATCTAGAAATTTCAATTATGAAATACATAAATCACTAAGTATTTAGAAATCACAAGAGTTCCCGTTTTGCCTTTAGATATCGATTGTTCTTAAACATGAGATTCAAAACTGAGTGGGCTAAATTGTATTGAACATGTGAGTGCAAATATGCTTCAGAGAAGTGTATTGTGACACATATTCAACATTTATTCTTACTTTGATTCAGTTTTCATTCGGCACAAAGAGTATAGTGCTTTTCTGCCTGCTTTCACTTATGACCAGCGAATCCAACCCGTCGATACAGTCATCCCCTCTGACCTCGGAATCTGACAGCACGTCTGCTAAACACTGCAAGTATAAGCCTCGGAGAAACGGACCCCCCCCCATCCCCTCTCCTCTCCTACTGTATTGCTGTGCACAGCTCTTCCTTCTCTCCACCTGCCTGAGCTGCTGTGGCCTTGTCTGAATCCACTGAAATCCCCGTCCACTGCAGTGTATCCGCCTGGAAACACCACAGATGCCAGCACTTGGTAAGTCGCAAAGAAACACAAGCAAAGTGATGGGATGAAGATGTCAGTTATGGCAAATAGAACTCTGTCACACTCCTACAACATCTCTGTCACTGATTATCAGACCGGAGAGTCAAACACACACAAGCACCCACAAACACACACACAAACATTGTCAGAATCACAAGATGATTTCTTAAAACACCGAAGCAAACGAACAGTTCAGGTTTTAAAATTAAATGTTGATGTGTAATGTGTGATGAAAAGATAAGAGGACTATAGTGAAGGGCAACAGGTCAGAGGCTCAAAAATGCCTAAGATTAATTTAAAGTTTGCGTTTATCTTAAATTTTAAGTTTTTTATTATTCGTGTTATATTTAAAGCTTGGCTGTGTGCTTTCTTTTTCTCTTTATCGGGAGACTTGCACCCTACTTTTCTCTCAAACTATTACAATGCTAGCATGTTCCACGTTGTCAGTTTTATTGTACGTACTGTGTATATGAACAGCTCATTACGGTTATGAGGACGCTTTGGCGACATGATGGAAAGTTCAAATAATCAATTAAATTTAATGCAGAAAAGCAATGATTTTGTCCTACTTATACACACATGCTTTTTATTTGTCACGACCAGGCACGTTAACCATAGTGCAAGTTCAGCTGCTATGGTTTGGTGAGACGTTTGGCTGTGTTATGTGAGTAGCAGCAAATGCAGCTTCGAACAGTTGCATTTACAGATGTGTGGTGAGCTCCAGAGGTCTGTTAAACTCACTTATTTTAAACTTTGCATCCTCATGTTTTAGTATTTTTTTTAACATGTGCAGTAGTTCTCAAGAGCAGAGCAGATTAAGTAGTTAAAATTTTGACAGTATAATATTTTCACAAATGCAGATTTTATTTCTTATATTTATTTAATTCTTAAACACTGCAGCTTTTGAAACATAAATCGTGGGTTAAACGTGGACTTGAAATCAGTGGTTGAAATGTGTTACAACACAAGCAAGGGCCCAGCATTGATTTAATATTTTGTCCAGACAGCAGTTTAAGCAAAGGGAGGGTCGCAAGCACTTTGGTTGTTTTTCTTGAGTCCTTCAGGGTGGGAGAGAAGGATCACGGGGTGAGAAGTCAAGGGGAGGACAAGGTGACTGATTGAGCAGAGGCATTAGGTCAGTGACGGGCAGCTGAATCAAACCCAACCAAGACCCTCCTCACAACTAACTATGATTAAATACATCATCCGGTTCTGTCAACACATGTGTCCAGCTGGACTCTATATCACTTCCACATGTGCATATGGAACTGGCAATGCAACAACACACATCAGCGGGGCTTATCAGCAGACGGCTCACAGCAGAACACTGACAAAAGCAGCATTTCGGGTGGAATAATGGATGCGTGAAATCAATCTGTGAGTTTCAAAAGGTCATCATGTGCAAAGGAAACCACATCATCTCTAGAAGGGTCCACAAAAGAGATTCCACTACAGGACATTAATTGAAAACGGGTGAACATGAGTTAAGTTGTTTTAAATTCAAGCTGTGTGTGCTTTATACATGGCCAGATAATTAATGTGCAGCAATCATCACTAGTCGCAATTGGGATGAGAATTAATCTACACCAATTGCTCCATTTCAAAGAAAATGTCTCACAAAGTACACGATTCTTTTCAGTATTCTTCCAACATTCATCCACAGCATTTTCAATACAGAATTCAATTATGCGGAACACCTGAACAAACAATATCTCACAGCCAATTATTCTGCGCCTTGGAAACCATTGGCAAACAAATTAGCAATGTTAATGTGAGAGAGCGTCTTGATATTTTTGGCTGTGCGTGCTTACAAAGGCGGCACCACAGCCCCCCACCCGCCACTCTCGAGCTCTTACTGCTATTGTTGACTGATGAATTAAACAGATTGGACATGATTTGAAAATAGAAAAGGGAAATTTTAGGTGTCAGTCTGCCTGCTCTTCCACTGACGAGAGTCATCTTCAGGCTGCAATTGCCGATTTCTGTTTACTATTATCAGATGCTACCAGATCAGAAAATGATGATTTTGACTACAGACAGCCGTATCTCAGCTTGAGTTTGAGCAATACTATTCTGGTTGACATTTCAGCTTCCAGAATGAACAATGAAAAGCTACCATGAGATATCTTGGCAAGGCTGTTGCCCTGTGTATTGATTGGGCAAAGGCCCAACATCCCCTCACTAAAAAGAGATTAAAATATCAGACTTGTCTAAGACATTTATGGAGTCTGCGACCTCAGTCAATGCTAAAGTGGAGTACATACATCATAGTCCATCTTTGTGAGCTGCACTGAGTCTTGAGTAGCACCGACAGAGTGAGGAAAGAGGCTGAACATTCAGCTGCACCTTCATGGGCTAATGCAAAAGGGATTTAGTTACCAAATCGTGGGTGTAAATCAACTTAGTTGCTGTTTCATTAAAAATTCACACCCCGTCGTTGCATGTAAATGCTTAACGCTGTGAGCTGTTGTCTGGGATGCTTCTCTTACACGTTCTTTTTTTGGCTGAAATGGATGAGATAGATTCTGTGGGAAAGGCAGGAAGACAAAAGCGTGAAAGATGTGTGTATCCATTCACAGCTCCAGAGGACCTTCATTACAGAGCAAGCAGGTCCTGTCAGCGTCTTTTCATTACATGGTCCCATATATCGAGCCCCGGTGTCCAAACGGTCCGCTCCGTCGCCTGTCAAGAAAAGGCACTCTCGGGGAAAGTCCTCCTATCTCCCCGATCCCACTCACCACGCCTGATTCCAGACTGCGAGGCGGGAGAGGCCAGGCAGAAAGGGAGGAATCGTGTTTGCCATCAACAGCTCAAGAGAGTAGCATGGCAGCAAGATTGATGACACCCTCCCTGAAAGTAACAAAAGAACTCCTGTGCACGAGGGCCCGCTTATGGGGCTTGATAGAGTTGTCATCCTCTTAATAAACAACTCTGATATGTCAGCGGCTGTGGCAGCAGGGACGGCACCGTGCTCACCCACCAAGCCATGGGCAGGACCACCTACTGGCACCACAGCACATACATCACCGAGCAATGTCTGCATGTGAAGGGCCCTGTGGGCGTCAGCAGGCCATTACTGAAGAACACCCAGTAAACTGCAAAAAAAAACTACATTCCTGTCTCTTAATTTCATTTCTGCATAAGAGAGACTGCAGGTACTGTAGAATTTACAATGATATCTGTAGAAAGAATTCACACAATTACAATTCATGCTGGTTGTGTTGTGGTTGACTTCATCTTTGTGGCATAAACAAGTGGCATTTTTGATTTTGAGCTTCGGAAATACTGAGAACAGAATCCATTAGAGAACAAATGAAACAGGCAGGTAATAGGTTTTCATGGAGGGCCTGATAATGTGGTTACAATACAAAGAAAAGAAAAAAATCTCAATTTAAGTACGAGTGCAACTGCTTCGAGTTACAATAGACAGAACATTAGCCACCGCAGCCAACAAACAAATGTTAAAGGAGCACTAGAACTGGAATTATTCTTTTATTTCGTGGAGTTTTGTTGGTACATGATGCCCATCCAGGTGATTTTTCCATCAAAAGTTCATATCATGAATTAAAACAACTTTTTAGTCCATATTAATTTTTTAAACCCGTCGGGTTAACGGACCACGCAGAAATGCCATGTTTAGTGCCGCTTTACAGAAATTCAGATTTCATGCAATACATTTACATCGTTGTTCAGCGGTGGGTCAGTTGTCTCATAAACATAGGGTCAGTGGTTCGATTCCCATTTTCTCTTGGGACACCACACACTACATCCCAAGTCGACACTCAAGTGTTCTTTATTTCATTCCTTACAAATAACAAAATGTATATGAACCTTTTTTACATTCTCACATCTTTCCAATAAATCAGCTGCATGGACAAGAAGATGATCTACCCTGCAGTAAACTGAAGGAAACTACATAATGTCCTGCTGATTTACAGGTACTGCTACTATTAGCATATAAAGGTTATAAAGAATTTGAAATGTTCATTTTGGGTGTTTTACTTATTGGCTAAAATTTTGCCCTAATTGTTGATGCCAAGAATGTTGCAGTTAACTAACATCGGCTTTAACTGACATCAGAGCCCTGTTACTTATATACACACATGCTGAAATGCAAAGATGCTCAAAGAAATAACAGATTATTTGAGGTCCTCAGTTGAATATTAAAACGGAGCTAGTTCCTTGTTAGCTTAGCTTAGCATAAAAAAACCCATCATAGAACCAAAAGTGGACATTTTACACTTTTATTTATGATTTTTTGCTTTTACAAATGTATCTAAACTAATAGCAGATAAGTGTGTAAATATCTAAGCAAATAAATCACAAAATGTTGCCACTTTATAAGCTTTATAAGACAACACTATAAATATCACAAACCTGCTTAAAATGAGCATCATTAAATAATGATCTTGTTATGTAACTCTAATGTTTTTGGCGAGAGTATTTACCTCAGTTATTATGGATATTATTGGAAGAAAATGTAACAATGCTTGCTTTTTAAAATCCATGGAGGATGGAAGCTGTCTATAGCTGAAGAGATTTTAAAATTGTGGCTCACAGATGCATGAATTTTGTCTTTACAGTTCTCTGTTTTGATACAAATCTTAATTTGAAAGCTGAAAACAAAATAAAAGAAGCAAATTTTATCAGCTGTATACATCCCATATGATTTTAAAAGAGCAGAATGACAAACACACAAATTCTTGCCAAGACAATGGAGCAAAAAATCATTTTATATACTCTGCCACTTACAATATTCACTTATTTTTCACCAGAACGTTGTTGTCTCTGTCACGATTCAATCTGCAGCACACTCCCCACACGCTGTATAATACCTAGTTAAAGCCAGCAGGGTGTGAAATGGTATTTGGAAATAAATGAAACTGACTATGAAACAGTGGAGTTGGGAGATATTGCCATGTCAAGATGACAGACAAGTCCTGGAATGGAGCAAAAAAGTTATTATCCCAAAGAAGAGCAAGGCTGGATTAAATATAACCCATGATGCCTCACGCTGCTCTGCCTTCATTCAGGCTGATACCGCAGAGAAAATATAGACAGAGATCATGCAAAGGTAACAGTCCCAGCAGCAGACGGTGCCCCTGCTGATTTTCATTTGAACAATCAATAGTATTTCATGCTGCCATGCCAATAAGTGTTATTGCAAAGTGTTTTGTTTTTGATTCTCCATATAAAGTGTTCTGAAGGAGCTTAAGAGGAACACAGTCCCTCGGGGCTCCTCCTGGCCTGATTTACAGCTGAACTGATGAGTCACAGAGGACATGCTGGGCATTGAAATAGCGACAAGTATGTTGTCAGCCTTATTAATTTTTAAGGTAGAGTGTTGTCCTGTGGTTTGCAGAGGACATGATGATATACGATGGCCGAGGGATTGCACGGGTTAGGGCCTAATTATTAAAAGGTTGAGTGGGGTGAAGGCGTAAGACGCGCGGAGGGGCATTCATCAACTTGTGCGCTGAGTGACAGAGCTGCAAAACCAGCAGGGGAGTTTTAAAGTCTCGAGACAAAGTTTGCGGTGCACGTTAGTCAAAATCCTTTTCGGAGGACATGCAGTCGTACATCAAGGCAACAACGGAGGAGTACGAGTGATCAAAAACAACCTTCACATGTGTCTCCTGCTTCAAGCATCGCTTCCCAGCAAAGTGTGTTGCTAAAAGTAGCATCCTCATCGTCTTTGCCTCCTCAGTCTTTATAAAAGCCTTCAATTATATTTTGACAAGCAAGTCTGGATCTGACAAGTTGTAATTTTGAACAAACTGAATGAAGGATGTTTAGTGACCATTAAATTCGCAGTTAAACTATAATAGATTTGCATGATATTTGAAAGTTTTCGCGTTAATCTACTGACTGCAGGGAGTGTCCTCAGGTTCAAAGGAACTGCTGCCTTCAGTTTCTCTGTGGCTCATGGGAGAAACCAGGATGCAAAGTTGTTCCAGGTGAAGTCCAGTGTTAGTAGCTGCTGCCCTCTGCTGGAACATCCACTCAGTTCACCCAACATGACAAATGTCAGCGCTTGTCAGGCTCCACTCCTGAGGATTTACTCGCAGAATAAAAGAATCGTGTGTGTGATTCTCTAAAGCAGGAAAACTGATGATTGTTAAATAGGATTTCATTGTCTTGTCGTCACACACACAGCTCAGTGACTTAGTGCAACTGCAATAACAAGATCTGTAGACTTACCTTTGCTTGTATTTTACTTGAATATTTCCATATTGTTACTTTATCATTCTCCTAAACATTTCAGAAGGAAATCTTATGTTTTTATATTTGTCTGACAATTATTAGTGTGACTTACATAATAATAAATGAGTCATAACTATGAGTATTTAGATGAGTTAAATTTTTGGCAGGGAATTTACATCTTTTTTTATATCAGTTCTTCTTATATCTATATGCTTTTATTTATATTTATTTCAGTCTTTAACTACAACATGAGTCTATATTTCCTGACTGCAGACTTTTGCCATGCAGATAACCCTCATGTTAGATTACAGTAACAATCCCAGACCGAAATATTGTCTTCTAAATGGTAACTTAACGCTCTCATTTTACTTTAGATGTCAGCTTCATCCATTTGCTCTTAAAACTGTCTCTACTTTCTACTGTGTTACCATGTGATTAGAATTTAACCTTGACATAAATAAAACTGAGGGAAATTAAATGTTCCCTGTGATGGATAATTGCTGTGTGGAAGTTTCATGCAGAAATAATTATCTTCTTGGTGCAAGGGTTAAATATACAGTTGATTCATTTGTTGTTTTACTGCAGGTATTCTTATCTTGTAATGAGGAGTAATACATAAAATCTAAACACAGTCATATTGGTGTTATTATGAAATCAGTGTCATCATATCACAGTGACTGATAAGACTTGTACCGTACCGACAGTTACCTCTTATTTCCACAGTATCAGCAAGTCTGCAAGCTGCACTGAAGTGGTCTGGTTCAAACTGCTTTACTCATGACATAAATCTGTGTCTAGATGTATTTCAGAACTTAGGTTTATTGAATATCTCAGCTTTTTGATGGAGCATGGCCTCAGTCTAACAATTTTATTTCTCACCTGCTGGAATAATTCTTACATTTTGCTGAATAATTTCTACAAATTTCTTTTTACCCCGTCTGCTTATTGAAAATATTTTACTGTCAGCCTTTTTAACTTCAGCCTTTTTAATAGGAAGAATACATGATATTTTTCATACTGGAACAGTTAAATAAAATATAAATTTGAAGTGATTAAAACAATAAAATACCCTTGACTGCTCTCTCTTCACAAAATACATAAACATCTCCCTTTTCCCAGCCTAACAATATTCCCACAGTCCCTAGGGTTTCAGGACATGCTCATTGCATGTTTGTAAGTGACATTTTTTCCCAATAATTTTTTAAATCACTGATTTATGACACTGAACATAGATTTAAACGTCATCTACTGTGACAGTTGGTGACCACATTTTTTCATCAACACGGATGCTTTACCCCAAACTATAGTAAAAGAACAGTGGCAAAAGAAATCACAACAGAAAATTGTATTTGCAATTGTCAGGTATGAAAATATTTTAATAGCATGAAATGAATTTGATTGTATGATATGTGTAGAGCAAAACTTTGCATTTCCTTACTTTGAAATAATAAAACAAAGTCTTGTCTTGATCAACATAATACTGAATGCATATTTAGCTAGCGCAATAGGTTCTTCATTGTCAGAGCGTTTTAATAAAAATAGTCATTGACTGTATGAAGGAAGGTTTCAATAAAACAATATGTCAAAGCAAAGCAAAGAAACATTTGTACTAGCTGAATGTGCATTTTACATCATGTTGTTTTATTCTTTTCTCATTTTGGAAATGAGGGGATACACACTTTTGCACCCTCCCTTATGTCCACTGCTGTACACAATATTTATGAATATCTTTTAACAACAAATTTGTTTGGACCTTAGAACTGAAACTCAACGGTGAAAGATCCCCTTCTGAGACCCCTCACAGGTCCCCCAGGTCACCTGGCAAAAAGGATTTACTGTTCCCACACATGCTCCTTTGTCTCTAAATGCTGCTCCAGGACCATTTGCCCAGCAGGTGGTGCTGTACATTGACTGAAGTGCAGAAGTGAGGAGGAAAACACTGCAGCTGTCCCTAAAAAACATTTGTGTTTGTTTTTTGAGAAAATATTGGAGGCAGCCAGAAGATGTTCAAGCAAAGAACAAAAGTTTAAAGGGCATCAGAAAAGAAACGAATGCCAAAGGAAGGAAATGTCCTTTATGTCAGCGTGTATCCAAACATGAAAGAGTCTCTTAATATTCTCCTTTTTTTTTCATCTGGACCTCTGCCTGCCAAAACGTTGGAATCCAAGGGTATCACAGTGGCCCTCGGCACCAGGCCGACAGGATGTATGGTTGTAATATTTCAGACGTGGCATCTCTGCTTCTCATGACAACAATAACACTTTTGGCCACAGCCTGCTGGAGAACTTAGTTTGGGGGCATCCAGCCCAAGTGCCCAGCTGCTTCCACAGTCCTAGGTAGTATAACCATGGAATTTCAGCCCAAGGCCAACAAGTAATGTCTCTACAAACAGTGAACTCTCAAACCTGTGAACCCAGGACGTTGCCCTGTTTGATGCACTCACTCCGGCCTTTGTTGTCCCCTGCCATTGTTTCCTCACACTCACAGACAGTGACCTGACCACTCCTCTCCTGCTCCCCGCCCCGTCTCCAACACACATTCATCGTTTTCTCTCCCACTTTCCCCTTTGTTGGTTTTCCCAGCTTGACATCAGCCACACCCCGTGTTCAGGTGTAACAGATCAGCTCATTAAGTCTTAGTATTTATTCACATGACCTGAGCTCCAGGAAGCTGCCAGATTGTCTTCAGAATACATACTGTCTGTGGCTCTCTGTTGCCCCCACCTTTTGTCATGGAAAGTGCCTCCCCTCAGCACTATTGTGAGTTGTTTTTGGACTGAGTTTTACCAGTGTGTTTGGCTGATGTTGGTGAATGTGTCTTGTTACCCTGTCCATGTTTGCTTAGGCCCACATTTAAGTCTTTGTTCATTATCCATTGTACCCTCTCCTGGAGTCACTGGTGTTTTTGCTTTGTTCATATTAAAGCCTTCGTGTTTACATCAGCCTCTCTCTCTGCGTTTGAAAGTGAAACCGTGGCAGTTTCCTGAGAAGCTGGCTGTAAATGAGGGGAAAATGGTGACACAATAGCGTCCACGTGCAAACTTAGGAAGGGTCATTGGAAAATAAGTGGATGGGAGGGCCGCTCAGCTTTACACATCAGTTATGCTTTAATCAGCCCGTCGTCAAACTGTTAACAATTGACAGTCTTGTACATGTCGTTGGCTAGGTGCTGCCATAGTCGTCTTCGAAAAGGCTCTTGGCGTACGTGTTCAAAGTACACGCTTCCCCTTATCTTTGTCTACCTGTGACGACAATGGACGGGTTAGTTCATTCAATCCCTTTTCTAACACCATAAAGTTACCAGCTATCCTCCCCAATTCCATGAGGTGTGAATGCATCTTAGAGGACATGCAGATCTTGTGGTCAGGGGGGTGTGCAGTCCAAGGTTACATGCTTGTGTCTTTTGAGACCGTAAATTACCAAAAAAAAAAAACAAAAACAGGAACACTGAAAAATATAAATAAAATGTTGTGATTTAAATTGGAATTTTATTGGGAAATACTTGCCCATTTTGAGTTTGATGTTAGAAACATGTTCAAACGGGACAGTCGCATATTTTAACAACACTCACATTTGGAAGCTTTAGTTTAATAAGCAAATTCTTTCCCCATTCTCACTGGATTTCAGCTTGTCATCTTTGTCAGTGCGCCAAATGTGTTTGACTGGTCTGGACTGTAAGCAGACCATTTCACACCCGGACTCTTTACCGCAGGACCATACCGTCATAATACATGTAGAATGTGCTTGTCTTAATGAAATAAGCAACATCTCAATTATGACAAAGGTTCTATTCATATGTGTGCTGGATGTTAATAACCTGGATTTCACACTCCAAAATATGTGATTTCACAAATCATATGTGTAGATAAGTTTTATAGATGCCAGGGAAAACTGCTAATGTAGTGTCAAAATCTGCACTTTGTCCTGGCCAGGAATCAAGAGAACACAGGTGACGTTAAATACAGTCAAGTCATAAATGCTGGATGAGTTATTTAGGTTTTCTGTACACAACCACACTGAATTTGAAATGAAACTTTTAATATTTAAGAAGTGAATTTAGCGGTTTGGCAAAATGTGGCATTAACTATTCCGAAACTACAATTTTAATATAAATGATAGAACAAAGTAAGATAAGTATTAACCCTTACTGTTTGTAAGAACTTTCTTTACAGTCAATGAAAACCTGAAGTCTGTACATGACCAAATACTGTTTCCTCCTGTGAGAGGCCTTTACTGCAGCTTCCATTGAGCTGCTATTTCTGGGTCACTCTGCATCCAGCCTTGTTTTTAATAAGTGAAAAGCTGCCACAACACTGCCTACATCATGTTTGATAGCTGATGTGGTGATGCTATGGATCATGAGCTGTTCCTTTCTTCTCTATACTTCTCTTTTACTTTTTTTTTTGTTTCATCAGTCCAAAGAACCTTATTACAGTACTGGCAGGCTATTTGACGGGTTTAATCTTGCAAAATTTAATTTGACCTTTGTGTTATTGAGCATTAGCAGTGGTTCTCAACTCGTTGTATAGCCTTTATGTTCACATTCATGAAGCCAATGTTGTGAAAGGGCTCTGCAGCCATCAGCTATAGCTGTTTTTGTTATTTCTCTGATGGGTTGATTTTGTTGTTTCAGCCTAATAATAGCCTCCTTTACTTGCATAGATACCACTTTGGACCTCATGTTGAGAGTTCCATTGAACAGCTACCATATGCAAATGTAACACAACCATTTCCAGCTCTTTTTTCTGCTTGATTAGCAATAGAGCGATCAGGGAATTTGCCATTTGTTCTGTTATTTATGAGTCCCCCAAAAAATGGGAGCATTAGTATTACAATGGCTGTACTTTCATGGAGACAGGCACTGTTTTGTCAAACCCCTTTAATTGAAGCTGGAGGTCTTGACTTCACTTCATATTTAATGTGATGGTGTACAGAGGACCAATGCTAAAAACGTGTAATTGTTGCAATATTTACTACCTGATTTTGTAAGCAAAATAGTTTGGAAGGGAGAGAGTTGGTTAAAGAGGATTAATTGTGGCCTGTTGCATTATCGAAGTAGAGAAGCCTCTTGTCATGTTTCTGGTTTGTAACTCTCCTGCCCCAGTAATTTGCCCCAAACTGTCTTGGTTTTAGGCACAAAGGGGTCTGAAATATTTTTAAAAAAGCCAAGATGTTGATCGGATCCACCCCTAGATGGGCAAACCACTTCATGGGATCTGAGATTACATTAGATTAATATAGAGTGTGCTGACTATGCAATTTAAACCACAAAATCCATGTCTTGAGCTACTGACATTTCAATAAGTGAATAATATGAAGATAAGAAAGAGATGTCATAAAACCCTCCATTGTTATTGGTTGTTTTACCTATGATCAACATGTATTTAGCTCATCCTTCTCCAACACGGGTTTTCGCTGTGAAAATAAAAAAACCCACACCAGAGGCGTTCTCTTGCTGGGATTACATAATCTCCCATTACAACCAGTGTCCTCCTGCAGCAACCGGCTCCTGCCACACGGTGGCGTCTTGAGCTGAGGCACATCTGAAGTGTGATGGATGTTGAACATTTTGTCCCCAAAGTGAAGACAGAGAAGACAACAATGAAACAGGTGTCCGGATCAAGTAACCTGCTCACACCTTTGCTTTTGTTTCACTTTTATTGTAACTCCTCAGATTCTGTTATGTCATGGGAGGACACACACACACACACACACACACACACAGACAGGGGGTGATGGCAGTGGTGGGGGACCACCCATAGTAACGTGCGGCTGAACCCCTTACTAGGGGGCGTTGCGGCTCCTTGCAGCCTGTCCCATGATTGGAGCTGCGTGTTCCTTCAATCACCTCGGCGTTAACGCAGTGACCAATCAGAGACGCAACGTTCCAGTTCCTGTTCTTATAAATGTGGCCGGATCCGGAGCGCTGGTACTGGAGAATGAAAGAGTCACCGGAGAGACATCACACGTTGAGACCCTGGACCTGTCCGTCCTTTAGTTTTTATTTCAATTTCCTCGTTCATCCAGGTAATTATTCTACATCTTCTTTCTATTTGAGCAGCTAAGTTTGTCGTAAACTCTAATATTTCATCGTTACAGACTTCAGATTTTAGTTACTACATGGTTTTATCTCAGTCAGGGGTGCCAGCATGTGATTAGTTTTATTTGGATGTTTTAAATGTTGATGTGTAGTTTAACAGTTGGTTTTAAGTCGTAAGTAATGGATTATAATGAGGAAGTACATATTGTAATATTACTTCACCCTAGTAGTTGTAGTAACCACGGCAACAATAACGTGCTGTTACGGTGCGGTTTTGCTGACGTCCGTGTGGGATCTTACGCGTTTATTGCGGAGGAATCTGTGATAAGGTTTTCCGTGATGCATCCGGTTCAGTCAGACTCGTT
Source organism: Channa striata (assembly GCA_033026295.1). Taxonomy (NCBI): domain Eukaryota; kingdom Metazoa; phylum Chordata; class Actinopteri; order Anabantiformes; family Channidae; genus Channa; species Channa striata. Next base: position 9,894,384 of record CM065185.1, on the reverse strand, counting down.
AAAGCTCGTTAGTCTCTAGCTAAAATAGTTCTTAATAATGATGGAAAGTCGCTTCACTCCATGTCTTTAAAACGACGAATGGAGAAAAGCCTGGACATGTGTTGTCTTCTCCATCCCTCCCCCCTCATGGAATTAGAGACAATGGTCGCGCTTTAGTGGATTCCGTCTCACGCAGGCTCTGCTCTTCTTCTCCCCAGGTGTGTTATAGTAGGAAATACAATGGCCACGTCCGCCAGCGCCAGCTTAAGTAAAGCTGTCAAGCAGCAGTACATGGAGCTCCCTCAGGGGGACAAAGTCCAAGCCATGTATATTTGGATTGATGGAACTGGAGAGGGGCTCCGATGCAAAACCAGGACCCTGGATTCTGAGCCCAAAAGCATCGAAGGTAAACACATTCATAAATACAGATGTGACGTGGACACAGACGGTTCACTGGATGGAGTGTGACACAGCTGTGCCTTTCCTCTTACAGATCTACCTGAGTGGAACTTTGATGGCTCCAGCACCTACCAGTCGGAGGGCTCCAACAGCGACATGTACCTGATTCCTGCTGCCATGTTCCGTGATCCATTCCGTAAAGACCCCAACAAGCTGGTCCTGTGTGAAGTGCTCAAGTACAACCGCAAACCTGCAGGTAACAAGCATGAAAAAGTTAAAGTTAGAAATTCAGAAACTCCACAGCCCTTGATTAAATACAGCAATAATATAGTAAAAATACAAAATGTTTCAGAATAGTATGAATAGTGACTTCAGAGAGAAGGATGAAGACAGCTGTATTCTTAGCTGCAGGCAGTTAATCTGAGAGAAAATAGATCGGATTTGACAGTTATTTCTGATCGTTACATTCACTTTTATAACAGGACATCAGGAAACAAAATACCTCAAAATTAAACTGGAGCCTTAATGATTTTGGTTTGACTGCCCCCTCCTGCCCAGAGGAAACATCTCACACTTAGCACTGTGTTAGTGTTTTAAGACGACTGTGTCTCTCTCTGCAGAAACCAACCTTCGCATTACGTGTAACAAGGTGATGAATTTGGTGGCAGACCAGCATCCCTGGTTTGGCATGGAGCAGGAGTACACAATCCTGGGCACGGACGGGCACCCATTTGGCTGGCCATCAAATGGTTTCCCTGGACCACAAGGTAAACAGCTGATTTAAAGTGCGTTTAAATGTGTTTTCTGCATGGAGACGTGAAGCAGTGTTTAACTGTTTCCATATTTTCAGGTCCATACTACTGTGGTGTGGGAGCTGACAAAGCCTATGGCAGAGACATAGTGGAGGCCCATTATAGAGCTTGTCTGTATGCTGGGGTCCAGATTTGTGGCACAAATGCAGAAGTGATGCCTGCTCAGGTGACTATCCAAATCTACACTTTGCTCTACTACAGTTTGCACTTTCAAGGCCAGTTTCCAAATCTTACTTAAAATACATTTTTGTTCTTAGTGGGAGTTCCAGGTTGGACCTTGCGAAGGGATCAACATGGGTGATCATCTCTGGGTTGCTCGCTTCATCCTGCACCGTGTCTGTGAAGACTTTGGTGTCATAGCCTCATTTGACCCCAAACCAATCCCCGGTAACTGGAACGGTGCCGGATGCCATACTAACTTCAGCACAAAAGAGATGAGGGAAGATGGTGGATTAAAGTGAGTGTCTCTATAGACGTGACAGCTCGTAATCTGGTTTGTTTGCTGGATAACTTAAACGTCTAATGTTAATCTTGTCTTTTATGTTATCAGGACCATTGAAGATTCCATAGAGAAGCTTGGGAAGAGGCACAGATATCACATTCGTGCCTACGATCCCAAAGGGGGGCTTGACAATGCCCGCCGTCTCACCGGCCACCACGAAACCTCAAACATCAACGAATTCTCAGCAGGCGTGGCCAACCGCGGTGCCAGCATTCGCATTCCTCGTAGTGTGGGCCAGGAGAAGAAGGGCTACTTCGAGGACCGCCGTCCTTCAGCCAACTGTGACCCGTACGGCGTGACCGAGGCCCTCATCCGCACCTGTTTGCTGGACGAGGAAGGAGACGAACCTGCGGATTACTAAATGCACAACTCATGGACTGACTCCCACTGCCCACCAGATATTATTTTTCTTTAAAGTAGTACTGTATTTTTTTTTCTCTCCCACTGATGCTATTTTAACATGCATTTTAATGGCTTCAAGTTGGCTGGTCAACTTAAAATCGTGACAAAATAATGTTATTCTTGGTAGTTTTGAGCTGGTACTGGCAGGGTTTGTCTTTCCCCTTGCCTTTAGAAGGGACTGACTTTTGTAACACTGTTTTTAGCTCATGTCATCTTTCCAACTAAAAATGAACTAAAGCACATGGACACCGAGTAGAGCTGCTAAGGCTGGACAGCATGTGTCACTAAATAAATCTGACTAGTTCATGTACTGTTAATGTATTTTGACCTGCCTTTTAACGATCCAGTCTTTAATGTTACTAATTCTTTGATTTTTATCAAATGTCTATTTCTAAATGGCAATGTTTCTCATCAGAGTTTGACACACTGGGTCACATTGTGTGGTACGTTTTGTAGATGTTTGTACCCAGACGTATGTTGTTCAAATGTGGTGGATCTGTCCATAATGCCATTTGTAGATTTCCTCAAGGAGTTTTATCCTTTTGTTAACTGCAATATTGTAATACACCTGTTGTTTGGTAAAACGATGTGTTTACTGAACCTGGTGGTTTTTATTGATACATTTAAAACTTATTTTTATCACACCGTCGCTGTATGACTCTTGACTTCAAGACTTGAAATAATAAATTTGACATTTGGGGAAATATTTGCACATTTGAAGAGAGTCTTTCTCTTCATTCTTCTATCCATTTATCTCTGCATTTACCATCTTCTATTCATGGTAAATGGGGATACAGCTAGCGGCTGGTTAGCTTAGCATAACGATTAGATATTATGGGAAACTCCCAGCAAAAATCTATGGCTTAATTGGTGGTGAGTTTTCAGCACCTCAGACAGAACCAGGATAGTTCAATGTGTTTATGTCTTTATGCTAAGCTGATCAACTGCAAGCTGCAGCCGCACTATGCAAATACCAGAATTGTCTTATTTCTAAATGTAAGCATATTTAAAGCAAATATGTATTTCCCAAAATGGCAAACTGGTACTGTAACAAAGTAACTGGGATAGTTCTGCACTACAGCCCTTACAGCTGCAGAGCTGTGGACTGGATGATTAATAAAACTTTTGATTAACACTCAGGAGCATAAACCTTTCTCAGGGCTTGAATGAGTAGAAGTCATTTCAAAAGACACTTTTTTTCACAAGACTTTGTCATTTTGTGAAGACTGTAATTTTAAAGAACATGTTCTAGTTGGAGCGCGTCTCCAGGCTGACATGAATGCTCGAATGTACCTCTTTAAAACACCACAGTAAAAAAAAAGCACTTTAAGGAAAGTCTAGTAAAGTCTCTCTGGTTGTGCTTTTATTTGCTAAATGTTCTGTTGTTTCGCTCCAGATGATATTTTGACAGGAACTCAGGCAGCAGCTTTGTTCTGGATTTGTGGGGAGTAGATGGAAATGGGCATGCTCGTGAGACCAGTGCTAGACTTCTTCACTGCGACAGCCTGAGGCCACTGTTCCCAGACATGCCGTGTCACATTCACGAACACGGCACCACAGATTGTTGTGGCCGAGGACTACACTTATCTCGTGTGAATCCTGTTATTTTCTGTAAAACCATGTAAGCATCTCAGCACGTCATTGCACGTTCACAGCTTATTTACAGCTGTGTCGGACCCCTGGATTTAAGGTGAAACTCCACTAAAAATACTTTTCTGCAAACTTCACAGATAAACAAACAAGAAAAGAAATTGTGTTTCCCAACTGACGTTACAGGGATTCATTTCAAGCACACACAAACATTTACTCGTGTTGTCCTCGCTGTGTGTTTTCGGGGGTAGGGGAATAGAATTTGCTCTGAGACCTTTACCCCACATCCTGGCTCCCCCTAACAACGGGGCAATAATCAACTCAGTGATTGGCTTTGCTGAAAAAAGTTAACCAATCCTAAAGTGGAGGGCGGGTTCAGGGTTGTTTTAGAGGATGCTACTGGGTGTAAGCCAACACGTGTACTCAAACTTTGTTTTTGTCATTTTATTTTGCAAGTGTGAAACCTCTTCACCTTTTAAACTTTGTTTTGTGCAAATGTTTGGAGGTTACCAAGTTTTTTTAAAAGAAAAAAGTAGTTGGTACAGGAAGCAAATATTAGAAAATCTGTTTTTAAACTAAAACATATGTTTGTGTCTGTGTATGTGTAATAGCAAACCCATAATATAAAGTAGTACATTTATGCAGAAAGTGAAGTGTACTTCAAAAAGGAATTGTGCAGGAATATTCCAGCACCCACCCACCCACCCACACACACAAATTTCTCCCCCGGTGATATAAATCTGAACCCAAAAACCCCATCCCCTGACTGCCACACACAATTACTTGGAATGCTAATGCAGTGGCCTGCACACTGCAGAGCAGCCCATTATTCCCAGTAAAACGTCCTGCATTTCCAGAGACAAGCAGGGACATGATGTTCTTTTCCTCAAACCACCTACTGATCCCACCTGTGCCAGGATTTTTTTGAATCTCTTTGGACTTGTCAGTAATCAAAACATTGCCAAACAGCATTTTTAAAGGAAGTACACTGCATAACATTTATTTCCTGTCCACTCTAACTGAGGATCTGCTTGTATGTTTGACTATACTCTGTGGATCTTTTATTTTGACACTGCACAATATGGGGAGTTTGCCATGGTCCTACCATTTTGTGAAAGCCAACTAAAGGCATTTGTTCCTATATCTTAAATCCCTTCCACTTCTTCGTGTGGAGTCTCAATTTAGGGTCTCCAATTAGCATGCAAAATCCAAACCATGTGCCTGGGAAGCTCAAATGATGGGGAGCCGCTGGACAAAAGATGGAAAGGGATGCAGCCCTGTTGCTATGACAACTACTGGAATGTACAGACTGGATTGTGGTGGTTCTTGCATGGAGTGGGAGAAAAAAAAACACATCCATGTTACATAAGGAGGGGAAAAAAATCGAATGGGGTCTCATAAATAGATTTTCATAATAAACCCCTGGCTAAACACAGCTTTACGATGCCAGTCAGTTAGTATGTACTCACGGTATGGCATCAGGTAGTGTAAATAGCCTCTAACTTTTTACATTTTTACATAAAATTAAAGTGTAGTGAGTTGGATTTATATATTTTTATGTAATTTAACACAAAATAGCTGCAAGAAACACAGCAAATCCACAGCACTAGAATATTTTTAAAGGTTATGGCTTTGCTGTACAGTATGATTGTCCTCACTGATGCTGCATTGTTGTGTAACACATACTAGTTTAAACCAGTCTGAGCTCTTCTTTCTGCAATGTGCTACAGAAGAAGTGAACTCTGCATTAAAGCCATGACTTAGGAAGGATGAGAGAATGATGAATAGCTTAGAGAGAAACACTGGACAATGTTGTTTTGTGCAAAATGGTGCACAAGAAAACTGCGAGAGATATTGAGAAAGTGTCACTGGAGAACCAATTTGTCTCATGGCTCGTTTCTTGGCAAGAAGGATGTGTAATCCCTTTCAAGAGAGAAGACAATGGGTTGAATTTTGCAGTTTTTTATCGACAAAAGTAAAAAAATATATTTCAGCTTTTGTGAGAACCTTTTCACCAGTAAATAAATGTTGCTGTCTACTTAAAAGTTTGCAGATTTCTCCTTAACACATGTACACAGTGGACTCCCTTATACATTTTCTACACACAAGGGAAAGTTGATCTTACGTGCTGATGTACTAAATCACTGAAACACCTCCTAAAGCTTTTTCAGCTGCAGCTGCTCAAGTATTACAAGCGGCTGCATGCACATGCACAGAATAGTTGCCCATTCACATTGTTCAGTATTATTAGACTCAAATGCTAAACCCTGAGTGGAAGTGGTACCAACCTTGGCTGGATGTGAACTCTGAGTAATTGGGCTGATGCTAAGCTCCCGTCAGTCACTCAAGCGTACCTGGACTGTGATTGGTCACACTTTTAACATATGACACAGTGACACAGTTTTGACTGTATTGCTGCGGTATAGTCACGGTTAGTCGGTTTTTGTTTGTTGTTGACCGATGGTAGATAGAACAGATCATTCCACAGCTGTGTGTACTGTGTGTTTTCTGTGGTGCAGAAGAGTAAATTAAGGAAACTTTCCTGGAAAACTTGTTCTTCAGCAAGTTTCGCCTTTTGAAAACGCCTTTCATATTCATCAAGCAATCTTAAGAAAGAAGAAAATCTGGTTGGAAATTTCACCACATTTCTGAGAGTTGCTCAGAAAAACAGAGTTGCTACTTGATTTTCTAGCGCCGTTGATAGTCTAAGCTCATGCTGAAACATTAATCCTGCTTTTTCATTATTCCATCCACTCTGTGCAATGCACAAGGTCCCCTGGCAGGAAACACACTTCTGGTCATTGTAGCCAAACAACCCGATCTTTGTCTTGGTCCATGGTGATGAAAACTGGGTTGACTGTATCTAGTGACACTGGTGTTTAGGAAAAAACCAGCTCATGGACCTGTGCCACGAGGGTTCCTGACCATCCAAGTGTCCTCTCAGGAGAGTGAGGCAGTAAAATCAAAGAAGAAAAGGTATGAAAAGGTTTTTGACAGTTTTCACATTTGTATCATTAAAGAGTATAAGAGGCCAAATTGGTGCATGCATGTTTCTTTGGATTGCTGAACAAATTTGGACTTAGAATCTTTAAAACTGCACAAACATCCAGCAATGTAAACAGTTGTTGTTTAGTTCACAAACTGTTCCAGTCACAAATAGATCGGCTCAGTTTCATTAAAGTCCAAACACTCCTCACTCACATGGCTTGAATAGTTGGCCAGATGACCCTTCCAACTCCAAATTCACAAGACGTGCTCCCCTCCCCCGGAAAACCTCCTCCTGATTTCTCACCCAGCCTGGTCCTTTCTTTAACACACAGAACAATAGATGACCTATACACCCACACAAGTCCACTCTGTGTCATCATTCCTATTATATTAAGAACGATTTGCATTTCCAATCAGAAATTTGAGAATGGTGCAACCTTTAACCGTAATAACTTGCTGTACGTTTGTCAACATTATGCATTGTGTCAATTTTTAAAATGGATGTAATTTGAAAATCTATTGCTTGAAGTGGACACAAACTGACCAAAACAGAAGATGGACATGCTGTGAAAAATGCAAAAGTACACATTTACATAAAAATACATACATCATAGCTACTACATACTGCATACGTTGAAAGGATGTGAGTAACCTGATCACAATTCATCAGACGTCAGGATGTGTTTCAAAAAATAATTTAATTACCTAATAAATGAAAGGAAACTTCTGCCAAACTGGCACTTGATTAACACCAACTGAAGGTGACTCAACCTGAATTCCTCCATCACACCCACTCTCAGCCTTAGTCACTGGCAGACACACCTCTAAATTAGAAATTTACGTTATCTATTTAGAAATGTAGTGAACAATTGCATCATGTAAAATTTTAGATTAGAGTAGTCATGTAAAAGTACCAATATATTAATTTTGAAACACATGAAAGTCCTTTATTCAGAGTAAAATTACTTGTTGAAGCCTAATGCCACAGTGCCTGAACAACTCAAAGGCATCTAAAACAGGCCGCCCAACTAGATGGACAACAACTGCATTTGTCAAGTTTGAGACACATTGGAGTACCACAAAATGTAGGCAGGCCACTTAAGTACAAAAGCGTCAATGCTGGACCTTAGTCTAGAATGTGAGTAAATGTATTTAGTTATTTTCCACTGGAGAAAACTGGCACATCACTAGCTGCTGTTTGTTGACTGGATGAGTTGCCAGTTATGTGCCAAAAGGAACAAGTATAATAATCACACAAAACAATCTGCACAATTGTTTGTGTGTCGGTGGCGGCACAGCTTTTATAGCTGCTTCAGTAAGCTACTAATTGGATGCATAAACATCTATATTTGTCATAATTTAGGCTTTCGTAACGTAAATCATAGCAAGCGGTGTCTGGCTTTAAGAAACATGTGTCTCACCATCTGGTGTTTGACTTGAAGTCATTAGTTTTGACCTGTTGTCAGGCCACTGTCGGTTAAAACCTTAAGCATTACCTTAAGTCGTTTACCAACATTTTTTGTGCAGTGACATATGTCTGCAAATATTGGCAGCATGTTAAAAAACAAATATTCCCAAGAAGGAAATGATAATTATTTAAATGGGTTTTCAGTGGGATCCTGACCTTTGATGATACTTCCTTGTTTGCTCTGTGCTGGGTGACGCCTGACAGTGTGTACAGGTAATAAAAGCAATCATGTTGAGACTAGTGTAATATACACACACATAGAGTCTGTGGCTAAGGGGCTAATTTGGATTCATAAGTGCATTTGCAGAACTACAGTATGTGGCAAACCTGACACTCAGCAAGTGGTACAAATAAGAATAAGAATTTGGACACGATTACAAACGAGGAATGTAAAATGACAGTAACCTTGGTAAATGTAAATGACCAATTAAAGTGTGTGGTAAAGGTTATAGGACAATTCCACCAGGGAAGGAGGGCGCAAGGTCCGAAACGGTATCAAGGTCGACCAGCAAACTAAAAGCTTTCAGCAAGGTGATGATGTTGTTTACTGGCCTAATGTGATAATGAAGAATTTGACTTGAGTGAGAAGGAGGAAGTGATGGAGCAGAGTTAACAGGAATTTGGAGAGTGAGAGCGGAAAAATCTTTTGTTAGATGTTATTGCTAAAGCGGTGTTTTACATTTGTCGAGAATCACCAGACTAAACTGTGTGTGGATGTAAATGGCCTCTTGTATAGTGCTTTTATTAAAAGTGCTTTCCAGTGTTGCTTCTCAATCATCCATTGACACACACACCGATGGTGGTGTGTGTAAGCCCCTACACAGTGTCTTGCCCAAGGACACTTAAGCTTTCAGAGGAAAAAAAATATAATTTAAATGTTCCTGTATTAACAAAGTGAGACAGCACGTAAAGTTTCCAGGAGGTGACACTTTTTCTTTATAGACACTCACTGAAGACTAAATTCTTTTCTTTTCCACTTTTGGGCCTAATGGTTCCTAAATGACTGTTTACAGTTTGAACAATCGCATTAATGCTGTAAATTAACTCAACAATGGCAGACTTTTAGCACAGTTAGTGGCATCATTTCTCCCCCACAGCTTATCGTCCTCATACAGGGCGCTGCACAATCACAGAACTGCGTGTCCTCAGAATATTAGCACAGGCCTGAACTTGGCAAACAGTCAGGGTATCGCCATTGTTGGATATGGTGAACAGGCACTTTCTAAGGCCTAAAGAAAGGCAGTGATGGTACACAACTGATTTGTGATTCCCATGTGCTTCTATGCTCAACCAGCTGTGACAGGGAGAGTCCATTTTTGCTATTGAACACCTCTCGGTACTGTTTATAGGTGTTACAAAGACAGTGCGTATTCTTTAAGGATTCAATTCCCTGTTTTCACCTCCCTTTAAATACATAAGCGATGCAGCAATGCATGTCTCTGATGACATAAAGCCTATTTGTGGTAGGCTGTACTACGCTGTAAGCTCATTGAGGACAAACTGCAATGTCAAAGTGTCTTTAAATGACGCTGTGTCGTAGACCCGAGCTGAGGCTTGATAAGGCCCATGGCAGTTTGAAAAAAGAGAGATTATATATGAGCATATTAGTCAGCTCTAATATTACGTGATTCTGTTTGTTTTGGCTTTGATATGCAGATATGAAAACGCGTTGCTTAAGACGATGAGGTGACTGGGAGAGGCTGACAGGCTGATGACGTAACTCTGATGGGAGAGGGATTTAAAATGTTCTTTTAAATGTGAGTTTAGAGTTTATGAATGTTTACAGTAGTATTAGAAGCATTTGGATATTTTTTACAGTAAAAATGCCACAATGTAATTAAGTGTATTAAGGAATCACTTAAATTGCTGCCATAAATGAATGCTGTGGATGACCAAAGGGAAGTTACTTTTAACTGCTTATATACTGTTAGTTATGCTGTTTCTAACCATGCATGGAACTAATAAATGGATTATCGTGACAGAGTGGTCAGAACATATGTCCCTACAGCCTCAACTTAAGTAAGAAAACACCAGGAGAGAAGGTTGAAACCGTCTTTACTTTCCATCTTGTACCTCTTGAGGTCAAACGTTTTTGACCTATTAGTATCCAGTTCTTTAGCTTTTATTTGCTCAGTGTTAGCACATAGTGTAACTCATCAAACTAAGAGGGTGAACATGGCAAGCGTTAAGAAATTAGCTTTTGCATGTCTCTCAAACTGTACTTAAGAACAGTCCTTGAGTGAATGTCAGAAACACACCTCTGTTTGCCAGATAAGGAAAGCTGTGTTCTGCCTAACAGCACCTCGTACGTAAACAGACTTCCCCAATGTTTCTCATTCTTTCCCTTCATGAATAAAGACAAGAGCAGATGAGCAGTAGATACATAAAAACCATGACAGACGACTTAGGGGGTTCTTCCCCTATTAGTCACGCTGCTGCGGTGATTTAGGAATTTTTTCTGGTTTAGACAAACCAGCTCAACAAGACTAATGAACTCGAGTGAAGCTGAAAAGCTGAGATAATCATGTTGTGTTAACAGGTGATAAAATGAAATCTCTAATGGCTAGATTAGTAGTGATTACAAAAATAAACTCAGATATCATAAAAATATGTTTTGCTTTGCACCTGTGTTTATGACTAATGATGACCTACACTGGGATTATGTAACCTCCTCCATGTACGTCCTGTGTGTGTGTGTGTGTGTGTGTGTGTGTGTGTGTGTGTGTGTGTGGGTGTGTGTGTGTGTGTGTGTTGAAACATGAGCAGATTTTACACACATGATTAGGCATGTGAAACACACTGATCCTCTGTGTGAAGCTGCTGGATTTGGTGCTGATTCACTGAAATTCTTCGGCCTTCATGGTTACTTAACACAAAATGTCGCATGCATAATGACATAAAAAGACAAAGCTCACATGATGAAAATAATTTGATTATTACGTAACGATTAACACTGTTAATGCAGCATGTGATGTTTTTTTTACCTTAATTTCAGTCATGACTCCGGATGAAGCCAGCTACTTTTGGGATCTTCTTATATAGCCCATTAAGACGTCTCATTCATTTGGAGAGAGGGGGAGCGTGTTTCATTCAGGGGGACCATGAGGGGTTCTGTCAGCACCACAGGACCTTGTATAACTAAGTTGTGACTGTTTCTGCATTGCGGTGTGACATCATCTGGCCAGATGCTGCAGTGGCCAATCATGTGCACGCTTTGTAATGTGAAAATCATACATCTGCTGTGGACCTCAAATATAAAACCAAAGATGTACTTATCTGTGACTATTATAAAACCATCATAGTGTGTTTTGGCATCAAATAAGCAGACAACACCCTCCAAGCAAAGACTATTATAACACACGGGCTGCAGTAAAGACAAAACACTTTTACAGTAGGTCAAAATTTCCAATTCCTAAAAGTGTAATGGCTTTTTTTAATAGCTTCAGTTTTTCTTTAGGCTTTGTTCTGATTTGTCAGTAAGTCAGTTAGTTGTTCTCATTTAATACAAATCAATAACAATAACAATACAATTTATTTACCCAAACAACCCTCATAACAATTAATGCAGTCACAGTCATTACCGGTAACTCTGGCTGTGTTTGAACTCACCACCAGTAATAATGAGGTGCATAGTACTGGAAACAATCTGACCCAGTTCGGAGTTGGCATGAGGAGCTGTCTCCTGTAATCTGGTGTAAACAGGAAGGTGATTTGGATGAAGACACCAGACAGTTAACGAAAGTTTACAAAGAACAAAGGCAGTAAAAATTAAAAGCGACTGACGTGTTAGCATTGTCATAGTGAACATCCAGGCGTTAACATTTAGCTCAAAGCATGGCTGAAGGCTGAAGTACTTCACTGAACACGTGGAAAAACCCTTAAAGAATCTGAACAGATTTTTGCTGAAGTGCTGGAGCAATTCTTCTGATATTTCAACACTGTTTGGTGTGAAAAGACGCCAGGCTCAGTCTCTACTCCTGGATAATCTTTGTTCCCATCAAGTGCTGATTCAAATCACACACACTTGTTGGTGTTGTGCATGACTGGCAATAGCATGTCAGTCACATGTCCTCTGAGACTCCGAGAGTCTTACACCCTCTTTCTTTCCAAAAATTTAAACATGACGACAGTAGATAAATCACTTGCTGAACTGGTGAGACCTCACTATAACCCAGAGATTTAAAAATGATTACACGAAAGCAGTAACCCCCCGACACACACACACACACCCTTGAGCTCCTATAAGATTAAAGGCTGATCATGTCTCTGATGGTGCCACAGCAAGTTTCCTCCTGCCATTAGTCTGTTGCAAGGGTCTAATCCCAGCAAATCCTTTATTTTTCCTCGGTTCATCCAACACACACAAACACACACATTTCTGACCAGTCTGAACGGAGTCACAACACACAGGCTAAAAGAGAGAAACAGAAGCCGAAAAAAAACCCCCAACAACTTCTGCTGTCTATTCTGCAAATCAATTTTCTTCTAATCCACAGGCAGTGATCAAAATAGAATGATGCACAGCAGTCAGGGATGACGCATTTTCCCATAAGGCAGCGTTCTTAGTGTCTGTCTGAGGCCTATTCGGGGTAATAGGATCAATGCGGCGGGGTGCAGAGGTTTAAGGGAGGTCATAAAACAGTGGGAGTACAGCTGGTTGCTGAGTGACCCGTGATTGGACAGATGCACGTCCTGTCCTCTCTGAAGTGTGAAAACATGCATCACAGCATGTGTGGAGACAATAATGTGAAAAAGATGCTCTGAAGCAACATTTTCCCAATATGGGTTTTAATACACAGCACACAGTAATTCGGAACAGAATTAGCATTAACAATTTTTACTTTTTCATGATAATATTACACTTTGCAAATAAAGACAGTTCTGTTTTTAATTTTTACCCTCAACATACCACATCAGTAGCTTTTACAAAAGTTTCAAATGTTACTTACTTTATTACAGTGAAAAAAGCATATTACAACATATTAATAAACATGTGCAATGTTCTGTAATGTTTGTTAATTGGCACCACACAGACATTATAAAAAAAATTATACATGTTTTATAAACATGTACACTAAAAATTGTTTTTTTGGGGAAAACATTATTATAACTATAATATTTTAGCAAAGTTGGATAAATGTATTAATTAAATATGAAGCTAGATGTCGAGGATGGTAAACCTAGCTTAGCATAAAGACAAAGTTCAAAAATGTGCCAAACAACCGCATAGACCGTGTGGATTTGCAGGAAGCTCCGCACTGCAGGAGGCCACATTTACTTGAGTTTCCATTGCAGCTTGACAGCGACAACAAAACACCAAGACGTGTTAGAGGTGCTGATGGACACATTTTCAAACTCGCTGCCAGCTCTTTTCCCGAGCTTTCCCCAGCTTTCACTCTTTATCTTATGTCTCTCATCATATGTAAAGCACATTATTACATCATCAAGATTACCACCAAACTCCTGGAAAAAGTCTTTCAAACAATTTGGCATCGTTTTTGTTGTAAATGCCAATTTTCCATAGTGGCAGTGGTGTAAATAATAAGGTACATTTATTTAAGTACTGTACTAATGCAGTTTTGATGCATTTCTAGTTTGCATGAATATTTCTATTTTCTGTTACAACTAACTATCTGTTCACTTCATTTCAGAGGCAAAAAAAAATATTTTTACTCTCCCACACTTCATAATTATATGGTCACAAGTTAAATTTTATATTCAGATAAAAACTGACCCTTGTCGTGAAATTAGCAGTATGCAAAAAACTTTTAATTAAATTATTGGATTCAAAGAACTTGATCATCAAACAGTGTACAATGACATTTAAAAAAATGCAGTAGCAAAAACAAATGCCTTTATGCTTTTACTTAAGAACTCTTTTGAATGCAGGACTCTGACTTTAGTAAATTATTTCACACTGTGTTAATGGTAATTATATTTAAATAAGATAGTTTTTTTAAAACAACAATAAAGAATAATCATTGTCTTATTTCCTGTAATAAAGCTTCTTTATCATTCACATTTTACGTACAAGTAAAGCGCTAACCTTGACATTCGGTACAGATTTAGGACACAGTAAACAAAGAAAGTGTGTCACGATGGTTTTGTGAGAAACTAAGCAGTTGCCTTTCGTAGACAGTCTACGTCAAGCCAAGGTAAAACAGCAGAGATTACATGGGTAATCTCAGTCAGATGTTTGACTATCACAAGCTCAAACAGCAACCTACGGAGACAGAGACAAACATGTCTACCCTTTGGATAAAGCAATCTTATCGGTTTAACCAGTTTCAGAACGACTATTTTTGTATTCTCACGTCTGATGCCAGTTGTAGTTTGTATTTGTTAAAGTATGATTCAGAAATGTTACCTGAAGTCACCTATCGCTGTAACTACCAGGGCCAGGACTGATAAAAAGAAAGAGTAAGGGCTTGTTGAATCTCTTGTGTCCTCTCCCAGATGTGGTCGTGTTTTTGCATCTGTAAATGTGTTGCTCTCTCACTAGGATGTCTCACAAATTTTTCATAACATTAGCTTGGATACACATTCTTTGTACTGAGAAACAAGTGCTTATATTTGGGAGTGATTTGCATTTGTTCTGTATTACACAATTTACAATAGTGTGAACAACAAATTAAATAAAGTCAGTGACAAAATCTTTAAGTTGATAAGAAAAAACATTTTCTATTGTTTATTATAATCCAACAGTCAGAGATGCAGATGTGCATGTGATATAACCAAGTCACTCTTAACAACTGGCTTCTCTGACACCAAAGTCCTGCACAATGATTCTTAATATTTAACACAGGCTTCTGCAGCTCAGTGACACGTCACAGTAACTTCCAGGATGACACTGAGCAGTATTTGAAGCAATAGTTGAGCCTGGTTCAGCTGTTTTGATGGATGACCCCGTGTTTGTTTGTCAGGTCACCTCCGCTGCGCTGCTGGACCGGCGCCATTTAAACGAATCGCATTTCTCTTTCAGTGGTGGTCAGAAGGCAGTCTCATTCACAGTCTCCATATGGTTGCACATGATGAGTGGAGCGGATGTGTGGTATTATAATATATTATAATATAATAAAAGCCTTTTAAAAGTTGCCTTTGCTAAATCAACAGCAAGTCTAACTTTAATTTCCCTATCAGGCGTGGGTATCATTTGAATTTCATCAATTCCATTTTGGGTTGTCCCAATACAACTTTTTCCCGTACCTTTCAGTACTTGTCGATACAGATACAAGTACCAAACTGTTTTGCTTGGTGAAGAGTAAAATCATCATCAATCTATTGCAGTTAAACAATTTCAGTCAGAACATAAATTATTGCGGCGACTACTAGTAAACAGAACATCCTCTGTTACTGGCACAACCTGGACTGGTGATCGGAAAGTGGAGTTTACGGAACCTACGAAACTTGGTTACTGGAAATTCAAATAATCCGATTTTTCGGCCAACTTAGACTTATTTTAGAAGCACGGTTTACAGATTTGAACTGTATAGTGGAAGCAAACGCTTCTTCCCACTTTTTATCCCTGCGTTTCTTTGTCTGCAGAAAGACAGGAGGGGAAAAGAGAGTGGAGAGAGACACACAGCTCATACACAGCCTGATTTGTCTGAATAAAATAAATCCCTTGTGAAAAGGGAATTGGGTTAATCGCCAACACTGTTATTGATCTCTAGTTTCATTCAGCCTTTTGCTCAGTTACTTGTCAAACTGTTGGAGAAAGCTGATTAGAAAAAGGTATGTTACTTAGAGATATGGTAAAGAAATCTACATGGGGTAATCAGGCTTCTCTAATCTCCTACCCCAGTGTCGGAAACCAGCTTTCTTGTTTACATGGCAGTTTAGCAATCAGCTTTGCAGAGAAAACCAACTGTAACCTGGTCACTTAAGTACATGTACAACGTCCTGATGCAGGCACTAAATTAATAGTTTTCATTTTAGACATGACAACATAATTTCTCTACAATACAATAAAAACACAGAACAACACTAAAGGCTACTAAACAAATACTATGCTGACTGGCAACACAGATACATACACACATAATTAAAAACTCAAACCGAAAAAACAAAATTTGAATCCTATAGTGCAGGATTATCATTTCCATATCTTACATGTTCATACTACAATTGGGGCTACGGACATGGACACGTTCCACACATGTTCACTAATAAGCACAATGGCAATTATGGACAGTAGTAAACACAAGAACAAGAGTTACTCTGTGTGTCATATTTATCTAAACATTTTTTAAATACTCTTTAAGCTTCACTAAAGCTTAAACTAGTCAAACTAATTCAAAGGCAAATTATAGTGACAGTTATTTCCACTTTAGTGGGTTAGTGGCTTAGTTTACTGGAAATAACTGGTTACCATAATAAATACATTTTGAATCACAAGACACATTTTGCACATTTTAAAATCTTAAAACTCAAAATGTACTGAAACCATAAACGTTGAAGCTGGGGATTGCCCTCCAGTGGCCAGAGGAGAGGGGATTTTGCAGAAAAAAAAATGGGGGTGGGGGCAACTCCAAAGCTCAGGAGTGATTTCATACAATGCTGCATTGTGGCTTCAAATTATTTTGTAACATGCAAGAATGTGGTCAAATTACATATTTCATCTCTTTTCATAGAAGATAAAACGTTCCAACAATTGTCCGAGCTTAAGTGAAAACAGTGGGGTACAGCTTTTACATCTGGATCTATTCTGCCCTCTCGTACATATGAGAAACATTATGTCCCATTTATGTAAGTCCAACGTGAACAGAATATGTAATCAAATGCCATGCGACCGTCAGCTATCTCACTAGGGACCTGAAAAACTGAAGTCTGTTCCGACTTGATCAATTCAGCAAGGAAAAGGTTTTTAAATCCAAAAAAAAATAAAGTTGCCCAAATGTAAATGTTAAGAGCATCAAATGTTAAGAGAAACACAGCTTGACCAGGATGAACTTTTTCTCTCTTTACTCGTCTGGACGAACTTCCTCCTCCACGTTTTCACATCTTCTTTGTTTTTTTAGTTCCCCAAAATGTTTACCATTGAACCTCAGATAGTGCTGATGATTTTAAGCTTTGCAACTACTTTAATTTGTCATAGTGCCTTTTTTGTTTTTTTGGGTTTGTTTCTTTTCATCTTGAATTTTCCACCATTCTGTTTTCTGAGTGTTGTTGAATGGTACAATGTGAACTGCTGAACAGACATCCAGGTAAGCACATGCAGGTGTTCTCTTACATCACTGACCTTACTGTGTGTCCCACTGTACCGTGGGAACTGTAAATGTGGAAACCAGAACATTGTGGCTGTCAAGAGGGACAGGAGGATAAAATGAGAATTGTCCTCCTCGGAATGGACTCAATTCATTTAGCTGGCACACAACGGCTTGTTCGTGTAACATCACCCGACTCGAAATGAACCAAATCAGGCCAGAAGCATCGGAGGTCTCTAGGGTGCAACAGTGAGTAAAGACTGAAGCCTTTATTATTCAGCCCTCCATGCTACGGCGCGGCACATGCACACGCTGACAAAGACATTTAGCTGAGCCATCTTAATTAAAGTTGAAACACAAAGACAACAAATGGCCTCTTTATGTTTCCACAGAGCCACGATCAGGTTAAAGTTTGCAGTGACTCTCAGACACCTGTTTCCAGGGACAGGGATTTGGACTTTGACAGGGTTATCACAAAGTTTAAGTCTTTTACTGTACTAGAATAAAAACACATTTCTGCAGAATAAAGCATTTTATTACAGGGCAGGTCCAATCTAGGCTTGTTTTTTGTTTCCTTTTTATTGTCAGTGCACTAGTCCATTGTTGTAATTGCTTTTATGGAAAATGACTTTTTCTTTTTTCTAGGGGAAGTTTTTCTGTACAGTGGTATAATACACACAATGGTAAGTTTAACTTTACTCATCACAAACCAAACTTTTTTAATTAATCCAAAAATAGTTGATATATTAAACAACAATTAGTGTAATTATGAATTGTGGCCCCACAGTTTTACACATGTGACACTGTGTTATGCAGTTACATTTCTGCACATGACCTTTCCCTGCAATCTGGCTCTGCTGCTACCTTTGACCTTAGCTGATGTTTCACAAGTGCAAGGGGAGGTCAGGGTTAAAATATGCAGCACGAAAAGTGGCAGCAGTCACAGAAGAAATCTAATCTAGAACTTTACATTTAGATGGTTGCAGGGATGGTTGCAGATGACCTACACTGAGGAGCGGGATGAAAAATGATCTCTGGTCATGGTACTGTAGTATTACAATGCACTGTGAGGCATGTGTGTGGCTCCTAATCCACTGAAATTAGAAATGCTTTGAAATGATATCAATACTTTCTGATCCTGTTATTGTATCTTTGCAAATCGGAGTCATTTGCAACTTTGATTTTTATCATGCTGCAATAAAAAAGCAGGGAGATGATACTGGTGACCAAACTCATCAAAAGACCAAAGTCCAAACCAAATCTGACACCATGACATTGAACTCGGAACCCCATTGTTTGTGGCTGTATGATTATTAGACCTGGCCTTGCTGGCTGTTTATGTAAGAAGGTCTTGTGTATTCATGGGGAGTTCAGTTTGTGCAAAAGCTCCTTCAGAGCTCAATGGCTCCATTATTAGGTGGTTAAAGCCTCTTTCAAACTTCAAACACAAGAAGCCTCCTACTCAGGCTCGCTGGCCTGTGATGTGCAAAAACTGAAACATATTCACTGTGCATATGCAGGAATGTGCAGCAGAAAGAGAAAATATGAATGTACAAGTATTATGCAAGTTCTGTTCGCTTTTGAACAACATTGGAAACACCTAAGTACATTGTGTTCCTGATACAGTCTAAGCAATAAAAACATGCAGCAATGTTTCATCCGTGGCCTTTATAACACAGAAATATACATATTAACAGCTGAGGGCAGATTACATTTCCACTGCACAAAAGAGAAAAAGGCCACATACAGCTGGGTCATTGTTCTCAATAGGAGGCCCGGGGTGAGCAAGGCCTAATTAAGAGTGGATGGTTATAAGCTTCTTTACTGTACTCTCTGCACTGACGAAAACCGGACCAGGTAGGGCATGACAGGCACAGGCAGCATGCAAAACAACTAAAAAACTGTGTGTTCAAACTCTGGTTTAGGGAGCAACGGATGTGACGGGAATCCAACACAGGGTCAGTAACGTGCGCAGGCTCGATTGTTGCGCTGTGTTCGGTCGAGCCTGGGTTCCGGCCAGGTTGAGGATTAGCTCTTGAAAGAAAATTTGAAAACAGAGCTAGTGTTCTTCCTCTGTGCCAACTTGTTGTGCGCACACAGCTTTTCTGAGCCACTTCCACCCTGTTTTCCTGTGTGCACTGGTTCCCAGTAGAGTCAGCTAATTTTCGACAAACATTATAGTCATTTGTTGTAAATGTATGATTTTCTTTGCTAAGAATAGAGAACATCTATGGCAGATGTAGGACTTTCTTGTTGTTGCTGGTGTAATATCAAAATAAATTTTGCTTGGCGTAGTTGTATTATGTACCATAAGATGTGAGGATGAAATGACTGAAGCCATTCATGTCCTGGTTGTCTGAAAGCGGTCTCTCTTTACGATTACTCTGACCTCACCGTCGTGACGGCTGCGTCACATGGCTGATCGTGTGCCAGTCACAGGGTAAGTGACAGTGACACCGAGTGCGGTGATCCCGGCACCGCACAAACCATCCGAGCTCAGCTGACAGCGAAAGTGCTTGGTGCATTTTAATTAATTTGCAAGAATGTATGAATTTATTTACTTTTGGAGAGATCTTAGTTGCTCCTAAGAGTGTTTTCATTCAATCCTTTAAATCGTTTTTGGCTTAAACCGTAAAATTAAACTGTGTTTTGGGTTTTTGTACATACAGTATAATGGGAAATATTTTGTGCATGATACATTTTTACTGGAATTTGTACTTTGCAAAGAGACAGACCATCACTCAAATAACCATCACTGCAGATAAGCCAGCCATAATGCCCTGCCTGATTATAATCTGGGTGACCAACGTTAGCGTGTGCTTTTAATTACCATTAGGACTTTGGGTCACGTCCAGATTTAGTTAAAGGATTATTGCAGGTGGCACCAGTCTTCCCTTTCCCTTCCTCGTGTCTGCACTTTTACAATAATGACATCTATAAACCCGTAAGACAAAAAGTACCAAAGTGTCAGACGTAAGAAAGCAATACGCAAGCATGAAGTGAAGGAAGTGACTCTGCTCTTCATGAGTCAGCTATGCCAGTGTTGTAAGTCAGGGAAAATAAAAGGAAACAGCTGCTTCTCGTGCCACTTGACATTTGTATTTCGGGAACTCTGTCAGCCTTTTAAGGCTGGTACGCAGTAAGCACAAATTCCTCTACGCACTAGGTTCTGCTATGGTCATTTATGAAGAGCTGACTGAAGAGCTTCAAATCTTCAACATGACCTCTTAATCACCAGATGTTTTAACAATAAACTCAGTTACACATGCTAATGACGGGTTTCCAGTTTCTTTTGATTCTTTCTAGTCTTCATTCTCTCCCTCTTTCTATAGCTGGAACATATGTAATTAGATCGGAGACAGACGAGGAGTTGACTTTTGTTAAGTTTCACCTATTCTAGACACGTTTGAACAGAAACTGGTCTGGCCAGGGCCTTGATTTCACAGCCTTTGTTTAGAGATTATGCAGCACTGCAGAAAATTTCTTCTTTAAGTCGCTTCTGTTTCCTATCACTGCTGATTGGAAGAAGACAAGTGAGAGTGTCATATAAAAGCAAAGTAATTAATGGAATGTAAGTTTCAGAGTGATTTTTAAATCTATTTCTCAGAATGTGTCTTTAATGTCAAAACTAGATGATACATCTACACCCATGTTATCAACATTTATCAGTGGTGACGTGATTAACCTCAGAAATAAATGCTGAAATAAATAGAAAAAATAAATGCAATTTGAGTCTTTTTACATTACAGTATGTCTGCATTATTTGTTTCTGCTTTTCAACATTATTTACCCATTTCCAAACAACTGAGCTAACTATGCTGATCTTGCAAATTGTCTGCTTATATCCAAAGTGCTTTATTGCGTCTCTTTGACCCATTCACACACACACCCACACACTAATGATGCCATGCGGCTGCCATGCAATGTGCTCACCTGACCCACCAGGAGCAACGAGGGGTTCCGCCCAGTGGAACTTCAACCCATAGCCAGGAGGGACTGACCATGTGGTCCGTGGTCATCACACCATCATCTTCATGAGTGATGGCTGATGACCATCAGCTCTGCTTCCCAGGTTGCTATCAGCTGCAATATTAATGCACCAGTAATTTTATTCTAATCATATTATATATAAATTAGCCAAGATGACTTTTATTTTTGTAAGTATTTTTTACATCATAAATTTGTACCTTTACGTATTTTCACTAGTCACAGAATATTTCTACACTGCTGTACTGATTTTTTCAGTAATTGATCTGTTTACATCTTACACTCAGGACTTACTGCCTACTTACCAAAACAGCAGACATAAGGCGACATTGTGTTTTGAAATTTTCACTATGTCAATAAAATGGAAATGACTGTCACCATCAGCACATAGACACAATAACACAAACTTAACATAGATACCCTGATGAAAGCTTCTAAGACACCCACACAGCAGGCTCAGTGAGGGTTTACAGCTACAGTGAGGATTATATTTCTCTAATCCACTTTAACAGAGCCTTGTTTGCTGATATATTGCAGACAGGACATACTGTCCACCTCGAAAGGGAGAATTATTGTGGCCAAAACACGTGTTGTTTAATGTTAATCTTGACCCCTGACAATGGCAGTAATGAGTTTTTTAATGCTGAATCACCAGTAGTGCGGCTGGAGGAGCTGTCATCAAGCTGACTTTCAATTCTGACTTGACATCTTTGCAGTTACCTCTTGAATTTGCAGTTGCAATAAAAATGTAAAGAATGTATCTATTCTGTAGCTTTGCAGAATAGATATATTCATGCAGAGATGAATGACTGATCTGACTTTGATCCTGGGTGTTGCTGACAGTGATTTGCATAATTATGAGGAAGGTGGTGACATTTTAATGAAGATGAGTGCTACTGCTGTCATCAGGCACCACATTTTTAATAATTGAAAAATACCTATTTATAGAAGTAGTCTAGTAATCTATTTTCATACAAGTCTCAGGAGATTAAACTTGGAGAAAGAGACCAACACTGCCCACTTCACTTACTGGTTATGTAACAGGCTTTTAAGGAAACACTGATATTGTGGAGCCTACGTGGGGACGGTTGTTTAAAACAATTGTTGAGTTCTGTTTAAAAGTGTTTATATCAGTCCATTCGCAGCAGTACAGAGTGTCACACAATTGTTTGGTTCTCTGGAAATGGGCAACATCAACAAAACATAATATAAATTCCAAAGGATTTCTTAGAGGGGAGACCACAGATGTGTAACATAATATTTACTTTTATAAACCTGCCAACTGAAAATCTAAACAAGAACAAGTACCTGGAAAGTGTATTTATGAAATTACATGTGAGAGAACATATTGCCTCATCTGTTTGCTTTGAACTAGACATTCACCGGCTGGTGGGTCAGGACCTGTTTGGGGAAGTAGATGCACCAACTGTAGTCTGGCTTGTGAGGTTGTCTCAATGTGACCATGTGTTAGATCAAGCAAAAACAATCAAACCAGCGTGAGGGAGGGGGATTGCGGGGACAATTCTGGGGCTGTCCGCTGTAGGCCCCAAACTACATAAAGACCTGATTATTCCCCCCCCCCGTTGGCTGGCCTGGCCGAGTGGACAGACAGGGGACCCAGTATTTCCCTTCCTCTGGTGAGCATTGGGGACAGTTCTGCAGTCTCAGCCAAGGCCCAGCAATTTAAGAGGAACTGTTGTTTTGGAGAGGCACTGTGGGAAAGTCATTAAAGTGTAAAGCATCTCTCTTTTATTTCTTTCTAAAGGACTCCTGAAAGAGGCATGCACTGAGGCAGTGGATGGTAATGAGCGCTGACACAGATCGGTCACCCCACAGAGCTGGTTGTGTAGATAGCCACTGCCACGGCAAAGCACTTGTCTTGTAAAAAAACAGCCTGTCACAAGCACAGCGAGCAGGACTTCCTCTCTTCTAAAGGTGGTCAGTGTCTACCAGCGGCCTACTAAATCAGACCTTTTCTTCCTGCAGACTTCCAGTCACTTTGTTGGTCACTGCTAGTGTGGTGTGGGGTGGGTATCCTCTCATATGCTCCAAACATCAGGCTTGAATTGTGATTCTTCCACTGTCTCCTGGCACTGATCATTGTTATTCCGTGCACTATACCATATATTTAAGTGATGCACTAGAAAGTGGTCAGGTGAGTCCAAAACTAGCCACCATCCGTGTGAAATAACCCACATGGCAGGCTATGATCATGCCATTATCGAACCACAAGTACAGACGTAACAGTGTACAGGGACCGAGGTTCAGTAAGTACCAATTTGCACTGCGTTGTAAAGACAGAACATTGCATTTTCTGCAAAAATACATAACAGAAGTAACTTTTATGTTAGTTCAGCTGCTGCTTATAAAACGATTAAAGGTGGTTCGCTTGCTGACAGCAGGTATATTGCAAAGTGAAAGACGATGGAAAACAGTGAGACAGCTGATATGTAATGTTAATAAAGTGTGACAAGCTCCACGGAATGTGGAGCACAGGAACCGGTCTGAAGCAGTCTGCTGAGGCTGGAGTGTTTTCCATTCATTGTCCCCTTGGTTTCTTTGAAAAACAGGGACCTCTGCTGGAATTGAATGGCACCACATGTTGTTTACCAACCTATCCGCTCCCCAGGATTTCCTAATTCACTATGCAGTTCATTTTGTTCTGAAACCACCTTATGCGGCTGTGTCATCAAACACGATCACTGAATGCTCTACGTGGTAGCCACACGGATGTAGTATTCACAAGGCTTTGAAATGATGCATAATGCACATTACCATGCAACCTGCCCATACCAACATATTATTGTGGATTGTTGGACTCATGTATGTTTGACTTGTTGTGACTCTTGAATTCTGGCACACCGCCGTTCTATTTTCAGTCTGTGTATTGATTTGTTTGAATAAACAAGGGGGCACATGCAAAATGATAACATTCACAGAACGGGTCAAAAATGTTCAGATGAGGCGATGACAAAAGGGCCTAAGTTTGTGCTCTGTGTGCACAGGAGCTGAGCACTAATGAAACTACTGAGAGCTTTATTATTGATCCGCTTCGTTAACGGACAAATAAAAAGAGTGATTGATCTGACTGCCTCTGCACTGATGCCATTCACAAGAAACAAAGCCCCGGTGTTCCCATTGTTATTCACAGTTTTCCTCGGAAATGCTTTGCCATTCTCTCTCTACTATGTATGTTTCCTTCTCGTAGGACCGACGTATAGACGTGTGAAAAGCTAGGTTATGCAACAGGATGGCCACTTGAATCTAAAACTGCCATTTACTGAGTGTCAATTGAGGAATGAAGAATGGAGAAGGACCTATTGTCAGCAATCGTTAGTATGCAGAGCACTGCAGCATTAAGATTAGGGCCCCAGCTGAATTTGGTCAAAATCAAACCGGGTCTTTACCCCCGATCTGTGAGGTGCTTTTTCTCCATGTTGCTCTCAGACGGCTCCTGTCATGTCCCAGCACCCACGAGGCCTGTCTCTGCAAAACACACGGACATTCAAAACACCACCACCAACACCTCAAATGAAATAAACTTTGACGTGTTTTCTGATCAAATTACGCGTTCAAAGGTACCCAGAGACAAATCTTGAGTAAACAGTTGAGGGTACGAACTGTGTTGTTGTACTTACCAGAAATAAACCAGAGGCAGAGTTAGCAGTCAAATCATTGGCATTATATCAGGTTTCATTTTGTCAAAGCAATCTGTAGCCTCCTTGCTATAACAGTGTTTAAATAAGAATTTGACACCTACTGTCATCTGAACTGCAAAACACCAATTGCCTGGTTCATTTTAGTCGAAACACAAGGACTCACCCCAGTGCAGTGAATCCTTCTCCCTCCCAGTCTGTCTTTGGAAGCAGAGTGAACTGGGTTAGGGTTATATAAGCAGTGTCTGCTCTCATACATCCTCAGCAGCTCGTCTTCCCCTAATCTTTTCAGCTTGATTACACCCTCCATCCCCCTCCTCTGCCTACTCATTCAACTGAGTGTTCTCACACACAAGCACATCCACACAGAAACACATGGACCGAGCGTTAGGATCCGCCACGCTCCGGTTTGAAGCGGATGGGATGCTTGTGATTGCAGGTGTAAGTGTGTGTGTGGCTGCAGCAGTGTTTTGTCAGCGTGCAGCGCTTCGTCATGACAAACTGGAAGAAATGCAACGGCTACATATGAGGTTAGCTGTGCATGTGTTCATCAGCCCCATGCCCGGCATCTCCAGACCTTTCCTCATGTTCGTGCTGTACTTGACCTTCAATTTCAGCCATTGTTGCAGCTTGAAATTTGTGTGAACAAGAGTAATGGTAAAAATTACCTTGAAAGCGTCGACAAAAATAGATTTCACCTTGATCATTTCTATATCAAAAACTTTGTCAGATCTTTTGAGCTAGAAAGAAAGTGGAAGCAGTTGTCAGTGGAAGCATCTGCAATTTATCAGCATGTCTGCAACATGCAAAAAGACAAGTTCAATGTTTTAGCAAAACCTTTGCTACGACTTCTTTGCATCTTTGCACTTATTAATGCTTTGTCTTTGACTTTTCACACAGAAAATAAACATAAATGACATGTTACATCTGATGGCTGCTGAAACCTTTCATTTTGCATTAAACATTTATGTCAAACGAGCTATTAAAGAATTAAATTCTTATTTCAGTCAATAAGGAAGTTTGCATTTGTGGCCTTTGGAACTATAAAACGGCCATTTAGCCACTGCTAAAAGAATAGAAGAGAAAAAGGCTAAAAGAAAGTGGTTTAAAGTGCTTTGAAAGGGAGATCTGAAGACCCAGAGAGACAGGAAGGTTCATAGGTCAAAGGTGGATTTCCATGCGGTCCCCATTTTTTTGTCACTAGATAATCTGCTGCTTTGAACCATGACCTCTCTCCTTGAACTTTGCCCAGCACGAGTATAAATATGTATGTGTTCTCCACAGGGTGCAGCTTCCCTACAAACCTGTTCACCTCCAAACGGCAGTAAATCTTCCAGACTTCAGCAGGATAAACATTTAATATGTTTTATGAGTCTCTTCAGTGAAGGCCAACAGGCAAAAGATGCAGGAAATAAGCATGTTTGACAGTGGCCCCATGTGAAATATTTTGTGCAACAAAATAAAAATCTGGAAGCAGTTGAGTGGAGGCTGAAGAGAAAAGCAGTTTGATAGTTTTCACGTTTCTTTAAAAACATTAACCATTCTGAAAGAGGAATAATTACAGGAAATCCCATTTGCTGCCAGTATATAACAGACTTAGTGACTTGGCTGAAATCCTCGCCTGGCTCATCTAGTAACAGTGACCAGCCTCAATCCACCATCTGCTGCTTCAAACTCGTACTGACAGTGTTTTACCTCCTCCTTACTGTAAACTTATTGGGAAATAATATATAATCCTGATTTATTTTTATATCATGAAACCAGAGTAACACAACATCGTTTTAAATCGATCCACCTAAAACCCTTTAATCTTTCATTTTTATAACTCATTAGATCTAAAAGACATTCTGCAAATTTAAATTGAATCATTAATCAAATATTTAGATGAGTCCTTTGTGTCATCTGTGAGCTGCCCCGGAAAGTAGGACACCCCAGATCTGTGGTATCATCATCTCATGAGCACTAGGGAGCGTTATCAGCATTCTGCCAAATGATTCTCTGCTCGCACTGATGTAATGAGTGTTATCAGCTTGGATTGTCAAACACAGGCCGCTGCGTTTTCATGCAAAGATAAGAAACCTTTCCAAAGCATGATACAGAATATGAAAACTTGTCAAAATGATGGTTTTGAAAACAGCAAACAAGTCTAATCACTTCCCACACCCAAAATCTTTACTTGCAATGTCATCACAAATAGCATATGTCTATGACACTGTTTGTTCTCTTGGACCGACCACAAGCCAGGACTGATCCTCAGTGATCCACTGACATCTACAGGTTTGATGAGAGAAATGACTGCATGGTTTTATGTAACTTCACTGGACATCATTGGTGTGATTTCAGCGCCATCCAGTGTCAACGGTGTGAAGCTCGGTGGCAAACACTGGCAGAAGAGGCAGATGGAGCTCATATTGGGTTCTTTACTCAAGTCCATGAGGACGTGACGTGTTAAGGGACAGAAGAACATGTCTTGTTCTGCAGACCAGATTTTCTGTCATCCCGCCTTGAGGTTTTTGCACTAGAGCTGATTAGAGCTGAAAAACATCCGTTAATGACTCAATTTGTCAAAAAGTACACTACAAAAATAGACGCTGATGGTATTATTTAAGCAACTTGTCAAGCAAAAGTTCTAGGAGTTTACTGTTTTCAGCTCCCCACATGCAAACATTTATGTTTTAAAATATATCTGTTTTAAATTATTGTTGAGATTATACACTTTGGCTATTAGGAGAAAAATTATTTAGGAGGCAATAAATGTTTTCATAAAGCCAAAGCTTGGGCTAAATAAGAATATACTTAATCTACAGGTACATCCCTAGATGTGGCACTAGGTTTTTTTAGGTTTGGCATTGAAATCTATTGAGCCATAAAGTCCCCAGCTGTCCTTAAATGAAGTCCTTCATCGAGACATCTGGGTAATTATTTACACTTTAAGTCTCATCGTTTTCCTGCAAACGGCTCTGAAATAATCTTTAAATAGTTCCTCATGGACTAAATACCAGATGTAAAGACCACCGTGCTCCTTAAAGCAACTGTTATCATATGGATCATCCTAAACATGCTTAAAAATGTTTACGTATAATAATGGAGTTTTTACAGTTTTTGATCTTTAATCATTTTTTTCACTTTATGATGACACAAAGTGCAATGAAGTAATAAGGTGTCATACCACGCATACACAATGAGCAACCTCATGTTCTACTGAAAGAGGCATTTTATTTTTCTCTTTTGAAGAATTCACATTTGAATTGGTTACTTTAAATCAATTAAATCATAGTCTTCACAAAAATATTCTATGTTTTACATTGTTCTGATTTTTGTATAAGTGCTACACAAGTGAAAATACACAAACAACGCAGATAGTTTACAACAAGGTGTTTGCATTTCCATATTTCAGTTCTCTGAACATGCAAAATTAAGCTCAGCACTCTAATTTGGCAGAAAAGAGTGTTGACAGAGAAACCGGTCCCTTTGGGGTTTGTGTCACAAATATTGAAGTATAATAATGTATCAAGTCAATGCTCTGGTCAATAACTGCATATCTATGTGCAGGAGTTCAGTCTCCTATAAATTTTGGAGCTGGAACATGTATAATCCATTTGCATGCAATGATTATGTCCACAAAAACTGAAACCTGTTGAGACTTTTCTGATAACATGGAATAGAAATGCAGAGCCAAACAAAGGTGTTCTGAAGGAAAATGCTATTGTGCACTTTTACATAGCCCTCATTAGTTTGATCCTGATATCTCAGTCTAAGGCAGTTTTCCTTTCGAAGGAAATTCGGGTTTACATGTCTCTTTTTTGACTACTCAGGATTATACCGAGAAGACATCACAGTGATGGGGATACTTTTATGCTATCTTAATAGCTAAACTCTCTCTTGGCTTTCCTTTATCATCATAGGTCTAGTGGAGGTTGGTCTGAATATGAAGGTAAAGTTTGTCATATCAGACAGAAAAAATGAGAGTGTTCACATTAATGCGACACTATGCCCTTTTCTGGTGACATCCCAATGGGAATCGAATTTGTTGATGACACATTTTAGGTCTTACAGTGAGGTAAGTCTCTGTTCCACCGTATTCGTGACCTAAACTGCATAAACTGAAATTGAAAAATGTGGTAAATGGGACCCTTTAAACTATGATTTCAGCAAGTAGCAACCGTGACAATGTTTATGTGAAATCAGACATTAAGACATTAAGTGGTGAGAAACAATATTCACAGTGTTATTGACCACTAAGGTTTGTCACTCTACAAGAATAATGTTTCCACCTGCCAACAATGTGCAGGTACATGTAATATACTGTAACACACTTTTGACAAATGTCAGGAATTTGGTCTCAAGTGAGACAATATTGCTTTGGGAGCCCTGTGGCCTTTAATATTTTATGTCCCCAAAACAAGTTCATCATTGAGAATGGCAGACAAATGCCAAATGTCCCTACATACCTGTACAGCTCAACTTTGATTTTTTAGCCACTGAACTTTGACATGTGATCCTTTAAATTAAACGTGTCAACAACCACATTTTTCATCGAGCCCTCTCAGATCACTGCTGACTACTGAGGTTTCCACTAACCAGAGTAGCAGTGACAGATAAATGTTTGTGGTTTCCAACAAGTTTGATTACTACATAAAAACTGTTCATAATGCCCCACATTAAAAAAAAAGACCTGCAGAAAAACAGCACGAGGTAGGAATTGGAATTCCACAACCAAAAATTCACAAATACTAGGGTGTATCATTAGGTTTGCATGCTAATTACCAGTTGGCTGCACAGCAAGAGAAATCAAAAGCATACTGTGGAGGACTTGTCACGGTCAAAAATATGGCACTACATAAAACTAGATGACACAAAACACAGCGCATGCCCTCGACCCGGAAGGATATTTACACTGCTAACACCTCCAGCCTCTGAAGAGTTTCTGCAGTGCTAGACGACTACGTCTTCACGTGGCAGGTTGAGCCTCACTTCCCCTCCTGCTGCTGCGGAGGCCGAGTAGACTGCGGTGGCGGAAACACAAGAAGGCCCGTTGGTCTCCATGGTAAAGAGCTTGCAGGGCCCCGGCGGGGCTGCATCAGGAACCTCCTTTTCTGGGCTGGAGGCACGGGATGATCCAGGGGAGGATGTGGGGCTGAGCTGCACGGCTGTAGTATCCTGCAGTGTGTGTTCACTGGTCTCTATTTCAAACGCTGCCCCACCGCCCAGCCCACCCTGTCCCATTAAACCTGTGCCCCTTCCCCCCACCTTAGACCTGCGTGAGCTGTTTGGAGGGGGCAGGCGGCTGCACACACAACAGGCCCCGAAAAAGGAAAAGGCCACCAGCAGTAGGATAGGTCCGATGATGATTGGGGGGTTGGCAGAAGGCACCAGTGTGCTGAAGGCGAACGCTCCCACCAGAGTGATGTTGAGTCCAGCCAGCATGATGCATAGGCCACAGGCACAGCAGAGCGCCGGAGAAGGCAGGCCGTGAGGGCGAGACACCCTCCTCTTCTTCTTCTGGGGCTCCTTTTTGGGTACGGGGGTGCCAGGGTTTCTGTCAGTGATGACCATGTCGTCACCTCCAGGCTCTAGCTCTCTCTCTTTTCCTCTGTATTATTATATCTTGTTTCAGTCCGAGCTCTTCCCCATGGGAATGTGCCCAGCGATGTGGAAATATCTTTGTCTGCAGATGATCACACATGAGATATGTAGGAGTTTATTTTTTAGACATAAACAATTAAAGAAAAACTATTTACTGACTAGTTTTACAGTGGTATTTGCACTGTTCCCCCCAGTATCCCTTTCCTCTCCCCTCTAAAATGCAATTATCCAGATGCTGGGGTCTGACATATTGGGATAAATATCTGATAACCCACAAGTAAAAAATACAGAATTACTGTGTTACAATTGGCACCATATGGCACTCCTTGTCCAATATTTAAAATATATGTAGGCCTTATTGCTCTTACAAATGGAACATTTAAATAGAACAGGATACAAAGCACACCCAGTAACAGGTAGATAAAAACCAAAGATCATAAAGATAAAATAGACACTGAGAAAACAGTTCAGCTCATTTGACTGTTTATATCGCAGTACAATGAAGTGTAATTACAGTATGAGTACAAGTCGGTGTAAATAATGCACCTTCTGTCCTGATTTTAGAGACTCCACTTAACATTTAACATAATTAACCTCACTTCCTTTTGATTTGTGGACTAAGAATATGTGCAATCCAACAGCAGCTGCTTCATTCACGCCAGCTGAGCCACTGGGGAATAACATTTGATTATTTAGTTGCAATCAAATCAGCCCTTTCATTCCAGCATGAGCCCATTCAGGAGCACACGGGGCTAATGAGAGATGAAGTGGCAAACGGATCTTTTGAAATATGCATCTATAGAATTGCGTGTGTCAGTAAATCCGTCATTGCGAACAGGCTTCAGCGTGAACTGGCGTGTGCTCAGAGCACGTTCGGACGGATGTTGCTGCCCTGATGTGCTGCATACCTGAGAAATTAAAGCCTCCAAAAAAATCATCTTACCCTTTATGTCGACGCACTGAAGGTCTTCCCATTGTTCACTCGGTCGATTTTCAAGGTGATCCTCAGTCTAATTAGCGGCTGTGGTTGCTGATGAGTTGGAGAGGACGCACCGAACGAG
This sequence comes from Channa striata, assembly GCA_033026295.1. NCBI lineage: Eukaryota > Metazoa > Chordata > Actinopteri > Anabantiformes > Channidae > Channa > Channa striata. The sequence continues at coordinate 9,862,748 of CM065185.1, read as the reverse complement.
GGATTCTCATCCTGCCTTCGTATCTTTGCAATCCGGAGGGCACAAGTCATCGCAGCCGTGCGATCAGTGAGCACTAAAACACACCGGGGCCGGTGATCGCACCTGCCGGGCAGCAGAAGATCCGAGCAGAGCAGAGAAGATCACTTAGGTGAGACGGCATTTCCTCCGGGGTGACACGCAGCCGCGTCACCGTGCGCCGCCGATCCTGATGTGGACCGAGACGCACGCAGCACCTGACGGGTCATCTGGGAACGGAAACGGGGGGAGACGCTTAAATGTGTGCGGCAGCCGGAGCGAAGGCGTCATTTCTCGTGTCTTCACGCTTGGTCTGTGGCGCCGGGCATCGTCCGTCCGCTGCGGACCTCTGGATGCGTCTGCTCCCTCCGCACGGATCCATCCTTTACTGATGTGTGTGTGTGTGTGTGTGTGTGTGTGAGGGAGCCAGAGACTCGGGGGCGGGGGCACCTTGGATTTCTTGTTGCTCATTTTTGTAATTTTTTTTCATGTTGCCTGATTTAGTGACAACTCTCATTAACCCTGAAAGCCTAAGGTCTCTCAGTGTTCCTTGTTTTCATTCATACCGTTGAATAAAAGTTTATTGGTTACAGCAGTAATGAGTAGTTATGGAATATTCAATATATAAACACAATTTACACAACACACATCCTTAAGAGGGGATGTCTTATTAGGAGGCTGTATGGAAAACTGTATGGAAAACTATGGAGACTGAAGTGTTTGTTTAAAAGTGAAATAACTCAATCCCCCAACAAGGTCCTAACAGTCATGGATGAGAGATGGTCCTATAAGTTTCAACAGTTCCATGATGACCTTCACCTGCTGGATAATACATGGATAATACAATCTTTATTTGATAGTATTATGTCAGGTTCTGTTTTCAGAGATGGGGATAAACAGCTAAGCTCCCCTTTAAATAATATTAATAAAATATTTATCAAATAATAATTTCTGTAGTATATCATATTGGGTCAAAACTGCACCAAAAAAAAACAGGATACTGTGTCTTACAAAGGAAACTCAATTTAAATACATTTAGGAAGTGGCAGTAGGTCATTGTTCACGCCTAATAATCTCTTAAAATTAGACTAGAAACCATCAGGATGATTTTTAGGGGCATTAGGTGTAAGCTCCTGAGGAACAGGATATTGGTGGAAGGTTCAAGTATGAGGAAACAATTGGCCTTAAAGATAACAGCTTTTCAAATTAATTTTGTTATGAAATTCTCTATGTATTCATATGGTAAGTGTCAATCACTTCAGCCCTTTGTGGATACTGTTCAATTAAACATTCATTATTTGTCCCTCCATTATCGAACTTCACGCAGACACAGAGGGACTGTGACGAGCCACTGTGATTTGAAGCCTGACAATCAAACTGCTGGTTGTCATCAAGGCTCCACAGACTCCTCGGGCCCCCGTTGCCGAGACCCATCAACATTATTCAGCCTCACAGCACGTCACAGTTTTTGTCAGATCACACTGTTCTTCCCCACCACACCACTTCCCGTGCAGCAGCCTTTGTGTCTGTGCTGTCCTGAATATCAATGTATTATATTTCACTGCGGGGGTGCAGTTCTCTGTGTGCACACAGTGGACATGTGTATGTGTACACATGCATGCATTCCCATTTGTTCAGCTTATGATAAATACAAGCCTGGGAACTTGAGCTGAATTGAACTGAATCCCATCAACACATAACGACCATAATAATTTTTTAATTGGAGTCTGAGAACATTGATGATGAGATGAGCTGCACATAAGTGGGACTATTGGGCTCAATTTGCTTCACTTAGGATCAGGAAGGGAGGAAATGCTTCAGTAACAATCACAATTTAATCTTCGGATATGGTTATTAGAGCACATAAGTACAACATCATGAGAACATCTCAACAAATAGAACAGATGATGCAACAATTCTACAGCAAACTTGATGAATTAGAAAGATTCCCATCATCATATTTTGTCCCATTTTTTAAAGATTATCTCTTGAAAGAGATTAGCAAGGAAAACTGAATAATACTGGTCGGGTCAGGTGAGGTCATCATGGCAGGTCTTGATCAGAAGGTGACTGCTTTAGTTTCCGTCTGGATAAGACATCTGGCATGTCTGAAGAAGTCCTGCAACAGACCAAAGCACCATGAAGCTGATCAAGCAGAAGTGAAAATGCAATAAATGATCGGTTTGGGAGCATCTATTAACAGCGTCTTGACTGAATATGCAACAAACTATATTACCTCATATTCCCATACAAAAACTAGAAATCATTACATTTAATGGAACTGTAAAGTGAGTGAGTACGTTTGTTTCACACTGGTCAACACATGGCATGCAAGGTTAATGAATTATCTAGTGTGACCTGGCTGAAATGTATCCAGTAGCTGGGTTACCATAGCAACAACATAGACCAAAATTGTTTGATTATGACAAGGAGATGATACCTTGCTAAAGTCTCTGAAAATGGCTTGGACAGACAACAACGAAGAACATGTTCTTATGTTATTTTAGCAGCAACTGCAAACTAACCAGTTACAGCACATGCAGAAAAAGGATCCTGTGATCAAAACTTATAGTAAACTATTAGTTTACCAACACCATGCTTTTTTATTAGGTGATTAATCATTTTATTAATAAATGAAAACAGTTGTTTGTTTTGTCATCTTATCAAATCCAATTCTGTTTTTTATTAGGCATACCACAAACAGAACATGAAAGACATTAATTAACCACTAACTCATGTAGCAATCCATCAGTTTCTACCGCAGCCTCGCAGCGGCTGCCCCAAATCCAAAATTACTTTTATACGTCAAAAGTAGGACACACAGCTGCACAGAATCAGAATCACACTGTATTGCCTTGTTGGCAAATTAACATTGTCCTATGACTGTGATAAAAAAGCATGAATACTCTGATCATTGTGATATAGTAAAGCACTAAATTAGGTAAATGTGATGGTTCCAGTTGATGATAACCCAGTGAAAAGACACAATTTTATTCACCAGAAATATGTGACTCCAATCATTTACATAAGATTTTGAAGTATTTATTGAAGTAGTTTTATTGAATATTACATAGACTGGGAGAAATGTGCGCAAAAAAATATAAAAATACAATTCAAGTTAATAGCCGGATAGCTATGTCTGTCTGAGCAATTATGTGAGTAATTATGGCGAAGTTAATGCAGGTGAGTCTTTTAAAAGTGGTGCAGAAAGGGGAAGATGTGACTCTGGAGGGTAAACTGTTCTACAGTGTGGGACAAACAGGGGAATGATTCAGGCCTTGAGAGTGGAAGTGAAGACGGGTAACTGATCAGATGATCTGAGGGCTGTGGATGTAGCATACAGGAGGCGATCAGCTGGTACCGAGCCGTGCAGTGATTTAGAAAAAAATAAGCAAATCCTGAAATCAACTCTGTTTAATTAGTAACCAGTGAATTGAGGGATTGACTTGCAGGAGACGGCGTTGGTTGCATACCCCTCTTCTGGGTTGGTTTCAGCCGTTGGTCCACCCTCCACAAAGGTTCCCATACGACTCTTAGAACGTTCCAGATTTAGTTGAGTTTGAGTCACTGCAAAACCACAACATAGCAGATAAACACACACAATACGTTTCAAATCTAAGATCCATCTCATACACTGACTGCTGACAGAAGAGAGGAAAATGTTCAAGGGAAAGACATTCACATATTTGTATTGTTCATTAAGTGTCCCTGCAGCTAATTATGACATTTATTGCTAAGAGCATCAGAAATTGCAGGAAAAAAATATTTTAAAAAGTACTAATAAGAAATGTTTTACTCTGTTTCGTGGTAATTTCACGCACAAACCTAGGGAACAAAACATCTCTTTTAGAAATTATTACTTTAGACAGAACCTCTAAAATAAACGAAAATAAAATATAGATACAGACAGAATGCGATGTTACAGAATTTGAACAGTTAAGAAATTTTCTTTCAGGGTTTGATTTACATCCTATTTTCTCTTTTCCTACTTGTATGGCTGGCTGCTCAGCACTCGTAATCGCAGTACTTTGCTTTATTATTTATTAAGTATTGTGTATGAATTTGCTATTTAAATGAAAATTACGAGGTGTCACAAGTAAGATTAGACAAACTATTAGACCCGTGTCAGTTTTGTTATGGACTCAGCTTTAAGTAGCTGAACACAACACTTTCAAAGTTACATGATAGCTCTATTGATCAGCCGTTTTTCAGCTTAGGGAAAGGTTAGATCTCACGCTCATACTCACTTTCCCTTCTTAGCGTCTCTATCGGTTGTTCAGGAGCAGGATTGGCAGGTGCGGGCTGCACTCTGAAGTTTCCTGGGAAATTAAAAGATGGTCAGAGTCAAACTGTTTTATTGGTATAATAAATATTGAATTAATGTAGTAAACAAATTAGCTTTAATATTTTTGCAATCAGATTTTCATATCTTGAAACAGATTTCTCCAATAATGACTAATTCAAGCAATTAAACAACTTACCAAAGGATGGAAGAATGTGGTTGATGTTCAGCCAGGCTTTTATGAAGGGAAAGATTGATATTAGAAGCCCTGAAAAATACAAAATATACAGAAATTTCAGTGATTTCAGTATTTGTCTCAATACAAAATAAATGATAATTATTATTGATTTTTATGAGTTGCAATGGGATTATACCAAAGTGGACTGACGAAGAAGAAACAAAGAGTGGAAAAAAATGCTACGTACTGACGGTTGTCAGAAAAATCCTATAATAAATTAATATTAAAAGTATCAACTGACTCACCTGCACATTCAAATTTATAGCAATCTGCTAAATTAATGTGTATTTAAAGTATAAACGCTAACTGATATTAATGCTTGAGTGATACCTGTACACAGAATTACCAGACATACATCTTTTTGATGTTATTTCCAAACTGCCAGTGTTTCGATATAGTGTATGATGTTCTCCAGGTATGTTAACCACAGGTTTTGGTTGCCTCTCAGTGGCAACATGCTCATATTCATCAACAGTTACTGATGTCTCTTATAAGCCAGAAGAGCTGGCATTAAAGCCTGACAGGCCCTGCCGGTGTCTGTGATGCACGTCTGTGCTTAAAATGTCATGAAACTGCAGAAGGAGCAATAAATATCTGCCGAGAACATCCAGTTCATACTCATTAGTCAGCCTATGTGTTGGAGGAGGCATCAAAGCATAGAAACCCAAAAAGATAATTAGGTGCTTCATAGCTGCACAAGAGCTGCCAGGGTAAAAGTCTTTATCAAATTGATATGCACAGTTTGAATTTGCAAATTTGTCACAAATTGTGCTCAAAAGAACAACAATTGAATAATTGTAAAATGATCAAATAATCAGGAAGTTTCACATTAACTATGCATGTTCAGGTTGTCTTCTTTAGATTAAAAGCCCTGCTCTTTGCTCTTCCTTTTCAGGACAGCAACCTAGGCAGTGCAGCTTGTCTGGCTATCAATGGTTTCAGTTACGCAGTGGTATAGTTGTGTTAGATGATCACATGTATGGAATGCTGGGTGGAAAATGTCACAGGCCACTGATCTTTCGCCTGACTTTCTTAAAAAAAAAATTTGACAAATATACATCTTTGTGTCTTCCTTAAACCAGACAACACCTACATTAATTACAAAACTCTACATGCAGAAAAGAAGTAGCTATTACTTTTGTCACTTTATGAGTTTCTAAATTTTATGAAAGTGACAAACTATACACTTCCCAATTATTACTGCACCATATAAGGAATGCAAGCTATGTACAGTATAAACTTATAAAATAAGAATTTATTTATTTATTAATTTATAACATTATTTAAGATTAACATTATTTAAGCTTAACACACCCTGGGAAGTCAAGGACCCCAATTACTATGGTAACAGTTATTCCATCTCACTTACTATCACTCTAACAAATCTTTCATAAAGATTCACCTGGAAATTGATATTAAAATAATATAGCTCAAAGCAAAACACAAAGCAGTTGCTTTAACAGTTTATTACCTTTCCAAAAACTAGATCTGTTGTTTAAAAAAACGTGTTTCACACTTACTCACCGAGGCCCCCTGCTCCAAGAAAGATTCCTCCTACAGCATCAGCATCACACTCGATGGACACCCCAATGATAATGCAGCCTGCCACAATGCTGAGCAGGGCTGAACCCACTCGTAGCCCATGGTACTGCCCGACGCTGACTGCGTTCATTCAGCAGGTGGAGGCTCCCCACCTGCCTCCAATGCAGTTAACAGTCCTGACACTTTGCTACCTCTTTTTTGTGACTCAGCTCCTCACTGCCACTGGCAACATTACTGTCATCTGCACCAGACTCAGCCCCCGTTGTTTAACTCTCGTTGACAAAGAAACACTTTCTCTGGCTGTGGCTTCATCTCTATTCACTGTTTCTCAAGACGTCTCATGCATCTTTAAAGATTGAGCTCTGGTTTCCATTGCCACTGAAAATTAGAAAGCTTGGGGCGCTGGCTCTTATGACAGTGATACACATGCTACAAATCTGATCACAGCCTTCTTCCTACTAGCACTGGCATCCAATATCAGTGAGTGTTTTTTACAAGACATTAAAACTAAAACAAGAAATAGATGATCTGCTACCTTATACATGAGGAACGAGCCAAGACACAGTTGTACGACTACAAGGCCAGAGCTGCACAGAGAGGGGAGGGCAGAGTGACAGATTTTCAGTAGCTGCTACTTGTGTGATTGTCTGCGAGCTTAAAGGAAATGTGTAATGAAAGGTTTAGAGAGTCCTCTATGGTGGGGGCCCGAGGCCATCCACAAAGACCTGCAGTTGCCATAGGAATAGCATATCCATAGCAACAGAGGGGAAAATAGGGTAAGCAGGATTAACGCCAGTGAATAGGATAACAAATGAACTTGCTGTGTAGTGGAAAAACAGTAACACATTACCTGTTCAACCAGTGAACTCCGTCCGTCTTTCTCTACAGCTTCATGTCCACATCTATTTTTCATCAGTGCCGCTGATGTGTACGTGTCTGGGCGTGACATATGTGGCTTTTGGAAGAGAAGTTCAGTTAACATATGACTGCTTTTCAAAGGTTATAGTATAGTGACTGGTGACACTGCTTCTGATAGCATAATCATTTAAAAGCTTCCGGTAATTCTTCTGTCTTCATTCTACTACACCTATCTGCAGCCTTTGACACAGTGATCCATCAGATCCTCTTGTCTGCACTCTCTAAATTAGGCATATCTGGATCAGCTTTTAGCCTACCTTGGGTCTTACTTATCTGGATGAACCTTCAAGGTATCCTGGCAGGGGCGTGATTTTAACTCTCGTAACCTCTCCACCAGTGTACTGCTGGGCTCAGTCCTTGGTCTTCTTCTTTTTTTCCAACTATACTTCTTTCCTGAGCTCTATCTCCACTGCAATGTGGACGACACACAGCTCCTGTCTCTCTGACATCTCTGTTTGGATGAAAGAAAGACATCTTCAGCTTAACCTCTCCAACACTGAAGTTCTTGTCTTCCCAGCCAGACCCTCAACAAAACACACCATCAGCATCAGCATTGGATCTGGAGTGGCTGTCCCCGGTAAGTCGACCAGAAATCTGGGGGTCATCACTGATGACTAACTGAGCTTTACGGAGCACATCTTCTCAGTCTCTAGGTCATGTAGATTTGCCCTCCTCAACATCAGAAAGATCAGACCCTACCTTTCGGAATACACAACCCAACTCATTGTGCAGGCCTTGACAATATCTTGTCTTATCTTATCTCTGCAATGCATTGTTGATGGGGTTACCGCCATGCATGATCAAACCCCTGCATATGATCCAAAATGCGGCAGCCAAAAAGGACTCATGTTACAACGCTCCTCAGATCTCTACACAGGCTTCCTGTGGCTGCGCAGATTAAGTTCAAGGCTCTGTCTCTTGCCTACATGGAGGCCAACTCTACAGCTCCGTAAACTCTACAGTCCCTCCCGTCCGCTGCGCTGAGCCGGAAAACGACGTCTGGTGCTCCCAGCACAACACAGAAAACACCAAGGAAAACTCTTCAGCTCAGTGATCCCATGATGGTGGAATGAGCTGCCAAACTCTGCAAGTTAAGCCACATCACTTTTAATATTTAAAAAACTGCTAAAAACTGAAAAAAATAAAAAAAACAAAATACTGCTCTTTCTGGTACTTACATCTCAGGCAACAGAAACACTTCTTCTGATGGCACCTTGCTTTGATGTTTTCTCCTTGGCTTAGAGTTTTACTTGCCTTACTCGTAAGTTGCCTTGGATGAAGTCTTTAAATGGAATAAGAAAGATTTTTTAATCTGTGTTTCACATTTATAAGGTATATGCTGAGTTTTCTGTACAGATATTTAATACTTAAAAAAAGCTTGCGTTGGCCGGGAATCGAACCCGGGTCAACTGCTTGGAAGGCAGCTATGCTAACCACTATACCACCAACGCCATACAATTTGATCAAGGAGAGGTACCGAAATGAATGTAATGTAAGTTTTAGTGTTGGTACAAGCCCAAAGTTTTAAATGTTTAAGAGGGCTAAGAAAGATCGGTCACCATCGGCACTACAGCCACATTGCAGATCCCTTGAGTTAGACATTGTTGTTATCAGTTTGCGTCCTCTGGCGGCAAAGTCGGAGATTTACAGTGACAGTGCAAAGCTGATTTAAGGTAGAGAGTTTGTGAAACGAATGTCTCCTGGTTCCTTCTACAAATTCCAAACAAACTCGTGCTTCGTACCGATTGTGTATTTAATTATGTCTAGACTGTCTTAGGAATTCCGAACATCTCCTAACGAGGTCCAAATGCTACTTATTGGGTGTTTCTTCTCAGGCGGGATTGTCGAACATTTGATTCCGGCTGCCGGAGGTTACAGGTAAATTTTGCCAACCAAAAACGTTTTAACGTTTAAAAAGTTGCAACTTATTTATTTGTTTAGCTACGGCAGTTTAGCTTTCGTGTCTACGTTACTTTACTGTTACATATTTTCTTTATGAGTTAAGTGGAAATTGTGGCTAAAATATTTGTTGATGATGATGATGATGATTATGATGATTAATGACAGACGCTGCCCGGGAAACCCTTTTTCACACTTTTCCACTGCCAGTTTGTCATTCTGTTAACCCAGGAGAGGCCTCCAAAGCCTGGGATAAATCAAACCAGTAGAAATAGTAGTAGGTCACATATTGTGTATGACTAAAACAGGGATGTTCACCTCGTATTTGACGCACGTTAATTTTGCCAACAAAAAATGTTTTCATGTTTAAAAAGTTTTAACTTATTTATTAGTTAAGGAAAACAGCAGCAGTTCAGCTACTAGTACTACTACTACTTCTCGTTCCCTTTCTCTTTCTTCGCTTTTCCCATCAGGGGTGACCACAGCGAATCATCCGTTTCCACTTCACACTATCCTGGGCGTCTTCCACTCTGACACCAGCTAACCTCATGTCCTCTGTTAGAACATCCATATATCTCCTCCTTGGTCGTCCTCTCACCCTCTTGCCTGGCAGCTCCATCTCCAACATCCTCCTACCAATATATTCACTATCCCTCCTCTGCTATAACAGGCAACGTGCGCTGTCCTTCTGATGTCCTCGTTCCTTATTCTGTCCAACCTTGTCACTCCTAAGGAGAACCTCAACATCTTCATCTCTGCTGCTTCCATCTCAGCTTCTTGTTTCTTCCTCACGGCTACCCAACAAACTCCTCCTTCAGGATCACTCCTACTAGGTTTTTCTTCCTATCTACACCATGGTACAACAGTTTGTATCCTCCTCCAATACTACATGCTTTGCTGCCCTTCCACCTCGTCTCCTGTACACACAGTACATCTACCTTCCTTCTCTCCATCATGTCTGCCAGCTCCCTATTGACAAACTATCGACTAGATGTCATTTGGAAAAGCGGAGGTAGAATCTAAAGCTCTAGCTTTAGAGCTGGTTCTAATGTTTGTACCACCCTGAAACTTCATGAGAGCCAGGTACAATAGAGGGAGACTTTACCTATATAATTTGTTGCGTGTGTGTTGTATTTGTAGTTTTGTATAAAATCATGTTTTAAATTGTTATGGTATATAGTTTTTAGTTGTGCACCCTCTTAGAAAAAGGTTAAAATACAAATAAACAACACAATTTTTATGGTGTAATAGCAACACGTCCATCCTTAGGTTGGAGGACATCAGTATTAAATTTAATGGTTTGTTAATTATTTCTATGGTAGTGTTATTGGTTTTATATTTGATTTTCCTCCCCTGTATGTCCCTCTCTGCCATGGTACTGGCCTAGGGTAAATAAAGCAAAACGATGGCCCGTACGGGGATCGAACCCGCGACCTTGGCGTTATTAGCACCACGCTCTAACCAACTGAGCTAACCGGCCCACGTTACACATTGTGGACGCATACAGATACATTTACACATGTACAGTAGTGGGCAACGGGCGAAGGCGTACATTCTGCATATTTTGTTTTGTTACATGTAGCTGCTCTTATAACGAACAAAATTCCAGTGTGTGAAAAGGTCTTTTGGAAACATATTAGAATAGAGTCGGAGAAGAAAAGGAATGACCCCGACGTGATTTGAACACGCAACCTTCTGATCTGGAGTCAGACGCGCTACCGTTGCGCCACGAGGTCCCGGCTGATGTTATGCTACACCTGTTAACATATACGTCATACATATAGTATAGATACCTATAATGGAACAAATAAATGTTTGTCAATAACGTCTATTGCTATTTGCCAGTGCCATGGGCCAAGAAAATGAAAGCACATTAACTTTTGCGTCGATAGTACTAATAAAACATTATACCCACACGCACAAAGGACTTAAATTGAAACGAAAACTACTTGTCTTAGAAATAATACGAAATAAATTCATAACGAATTTATAAAGAAGGGCTCGTCCGGGATTTGAACCCGGGACCTCTCGCACCCTAAGCGAGAATCATACCCCTAGACCAACGAGCCAACCCGCTCTTGTCGTCGACCACACTGGAGAAAATCTCGAACAGTATATACAGTGCACCGCATTACTAGAACCACAAGCTTGACTAGTTTTCGTATTATATATTTCGTATAATATTGCACTCGCTGGGTGACTCATATTTACTTCAGCTAAGTTTACAGAGGTCTAAGCAATGACTTATTAACTAGCTTCACAAAGTTATTTTCAACATTGAACATAGTAATGTTTTATTATGATAATGTTTAATGTTGTCACTGTTAAATCCCTAAGTTAAGGCTGATATTCAGCCGAGCGTGTTGGTACCAGTTGATAAACCAGCTACTAACAGCAGCGCTGCGTGTACTGACTTAAGCCTATAGGTTAAGACTCATGACTCATCACATTTTTTACTCTTGCCTCTAAGTTACGTTTTGAAATCGTGGTTTGCGCTGCTTATACCAACTCGAAGATCCTAACTGACCCGGGACCCCTATTATTATTATGTGACACAGACAGAAACACTACGGTGTTGCGAGATGAAGACAGTCAGGCTGTTAGAGTCCCTGGGGCTTATATTTGCTCCACCTCTATCTCTTAACTTCAGACTGTACATGTCTTTCACAGATGCAATACATTTAATCGTATTGTGAGGTGGTTATTATATTTAGAACATTGATTGAAATACTCTAAATATGCGCTTCTATAACAGAAAGAAAAGAAGTGACATAAAAAGAATCCCATATTATAAATATAATTGTATGTTTTAAAATTAATTCAATACATTTAATAAGATGTTGTTAGTTTTTTTAAGTTATTTTTGTTTCACATATTTGTTTTTGTTTATAATTACTATGCAACTTGAGGCAGTAGGCATTTGAATCCTGAACTCACTTAGAAATGACTTAATAATCTCACATTACTATTAGATTCTGAACGGGGGGCATGTGTGAAGCTTCTACTATAAGACCTCTTCAATACTTTTGATGTGTCATAACAAAGTAATGTTGCATAAAGTAACCACTTTATTGAAAAATAACTGCAGACAGACGGCTAAGGCAAAGTGTAATATGGAGCATTTAATACCCGGATAATCGATGCACTGGTATTATTCGCATAGTTATATGTGAATGCCAGCAGTCAGCAAACCCTTCCACGGAATACGGCGTTTATCTGTGTCATGTGACCGACACTCAGCCATCTTGTGGAAAACGGAGAGAGAGAGAGAGAGCGAGAGAGAGAGAGTCAACTCGCACACAAACCTTGTGCTGTCAGAACAAGCAGAGGTAAGACAGCCAAAGTTTAATACACTAGTGAACGAATATCGTACATTTAGGTGAAGTGCAGTGTCAGAGGGGCGGATTGTGACTAGCTGGGGTTCTTGGGACTGTTGTTAAACTACCATGTTAACTTGGCCTTGCAGCACCGGGATCTACTGTGTCTTTGTGCGGGTCCGGGTCGTGGGGAGTACGGGACAGACTGATAAGGAAATGCTGTTGTAGATTCAGGCTTCTCGGAAGGCCGCGTGTAGGTAGTTAGCTAACCTTTTAGCATGCCAACTACAAGTGTACAGTATAGGGGTTAACTTATGCCAGTTCTGTGACATGCTTGTCACATATAGTATATGACAACACTTCTACTCATATATGAACCTAAATAGGTGTCATCACATGTGTAGTATTACACCTCCATGCACGTCATGCGTACTTAAGCTACATCGGGAGAAAGCGATGCTAGGTAGCCAGTTAGCCAACTGCAGTCACCAACATGTTAGCATAGCCCCTGTTGACTGTCGTCTCCCTCTTTAGCGAAAATATTCTGGTGTGGCTCCAAGCATGCAGCAAGGGACACTTTAAAGACAACTGGGCTGTCATCCTTGACCACAGTTACAACTCTACTACCACCCTTTAACTGTTAGCCAGAAACCATCATGGCTAATGTCAGCTAATTATATCCTGTAAATAGCCCACTTAGTTAGCTTAACCATATTAGTTTATTTGGCCGGTTAGCTTGCTAGCTTGCGTTAGCAACCGTAATGTTGGTAACATTTCTCCATAACCTTTTACGGCTGGTGGGGGTGTTCCAAGTCAACTCTCAAAGCATTCACTTGCCAAGTAAATGTTAGCTTTAGGACGGATCTGTAACGTTATTATTAGCAGGGGTCGACCAGACGAGCTTATGTTCAATAACGTTAATGTGTATTCCTGCTTTCATCTAGGATTAGCTGTAATGTGACACTTAAGATTTTCATACAGCGTTATAAAAATTAAGTGGGCAGTTAATATTTCACTCAGACTTTAGCTGATTCAATTATTAAACATGTGTAACGTTCTCTCATTTATTTTATTAAACTGCTAAAAGTTGTGTTACGAACAAGTTGGCCAGCTGGCGACAACAGACTAATTATTTGAGATTAATAAAGTTATGTAAACGTGGAATTTTACTTTATGTTCTCGCAGATGTGCTAAACCTGCAAGAAAGTTGTCAAAGTGTGGCGAACTTACGTTGTGTTGCTTTAACTGCCAACTCACACGTGGCCTATCCTGGCCTCCATATGGTCAGTGATATTGTAAGGTTACTGTCGCCTTTTGTGGTCGATATTTCAGGAAGTCTGGCTACATATTAGCACTATTATTCATTTATTTCAAGACAAAGGTAAAAGTCTCAGTAGTGAAAATACACATAAACAAACAAGGAATCCTGTTAGCATAACGTGATGTATTTTTTAGTTGATTTTTGTGGTTGATCTGCTAAACCAAAGGCCACCTCCGTTGTCAATTACAGGTGTCAGACATACCCTCCTTGCAGGCAGGGAGACTTCCTAAAATAGCTCTACCAGATTGAAATTGTACACTGGTTGTGTGTTAGTGGGATGGGCTAGATTCTGAACAGCTGGAATACATAAAAGCAAGTGAAATAAATATATTTCCACAAGAACATAACTATTCTTTGAATTCAGTGTCTTAATTGAGATCATTTGCTGGATCATTCTATTATTACTAGATTGCTGAGTAGACACATCGTATTTGTAAATGTCATTGTCTCTGTGAAACTTTGAGGAGTATTTTTTTCACAATGTTATGTTGTATGGATTAAGCAATTAATACTAAGGCAGTTCAATCTGTAACATAAATAGCTCATAACTGTATCTATTTGTAACCCTAGTGTTTCTAGTTAAGTATACACAGACAGGTATAATTAATAAAGCTAAGTGTTACATTCTTAGCATATCAATAACCAAAGCAGCCTACAAGTGTGTTTGTAATTACTTTTATTTTGTACAGGTATTAGGAAAATAACTACAATTCAGAGTGGATGCCCACATTTGTTTACTTGTTCTAAACTTTTCCTTCTTTTTTCATATTTGTAGAATTTAAAGGAAAAATGGCCGAAACCCAGACACTTAACTTTGGACCAGAATGGTAATTGAACTGAAATGAATTCCTGATTTGTCTAAGGGAAGTGATGTGTAGGTCGTGAAACTGGTTTTCTGTTGCAGCCTTGTGCAGCTCTTCCATGCATGTTCAGACATGTTAATTGCCACTTCAGCTCCCTCTAACCCTTCTGCTTTTATTATCCTTCTTATTCAGGCTCCGTGCCCTGTCCGGAGGTGGTGGTGGTGGTGGTGGTGGTGGGAGCAGCACTGCTGTTGCCTCTCCACCCCTCTCACCTGCATTGCCAAAGTATAAACTTGCAGACTATCGTTATGGGAGAGAAGAAATGTTAGCACTTTATGTAAAGGATAACAAGGTGAGTATAACAACTTAGCTCTCTATTAAGGCTTGCATTCAACATGATTTGCATACAAATGGTGCTACTGCAGAGATTACATTTATATTGTTCTCATTTGCTTTGTTATGCATTTTTCAAAGCCTTGTTCACTGAAGCCAGTGAATGTTTATTTCTCTTCCTCCAGATCCCTATAGACCTACATGATAAGGAGTTCTTGCCCATATTGCAAGAGGAGCCCTTGCCACCTCTGGCACTTGTGTCTTTTACAGAGGAAGAACAGGTAGGAAAATTTCTTGTATTGACTGTGTTTATCTGCACTTACGTGGTCAGGTTACTTTAGCCCCTTTCAGACGTGCCCTGGAATTCTGACATTCTCCTGACTTTGTCAGAAGGGGGTGTAATTGTGAACGCAAATATATACGAGTAAGACACTTCCAACATTATCCAGACTTTATCGTTTGAGCCCCCTGGTGCAATGTCTGCATTACGTGCGTGAGCTTGTGCATGCAGCATGCTGCTCTGTCCCAAATTGTCAGGATGCAATAAAAGAGAATGGCTGTGTTGATGACGTTTCTTTTGCTCGACTACCTTGTTTAATTAGATGCATGGCTCCGATGTGCTGTTAATAAAACATTGTTTCCCACATCTGTTTGCTCAAAGGAGCTGTGGAGTTTTTGTCAGGCTAAGTAAACTATAAAGAAGGAATAATGAACTTTTTAACTGATGCTATGTAAAATGATTTAAGCGAGATTAGAGAGCTAATAACAAACGACTTACATTGTGATATAACATTTTGTTCTTTTAAGTTAGGATGTCATATCTTTTCTCTCCTGGACACCAATCACTTGTTAGTGTAGCATGAAGATTGTGTTTGTTTAAAAGTGACAGGCAGATTGTTAGTAGTATTGTTTTAACAGAATTGGTCCTGACATGGGGATGTAACATTGCAAAAACAAAAACTCAGAATTTGTAGAGTAGACTGAGAGGAGTGAGAGACCAAATCACATGCCCTGCCAGGAGCCTAAAATAATTAATTGACCACTTGTACTTGATGTTCACAATATTGTGTGTTCAAAATCCCAAATAGAACAAGCCACAATATATTGAAATTGTATCTATCATAATAAAATCACCCATTCCCAATTCTGAATCAACCAAAGTGAATAACTTATTTGCCTTCTCATTGTCATTTATTAAAATACCCCCCTCCCCGGATTTGTATTTGCAGAGAAATTTTTCCATGTCTGTGAACAGTGCAGCTGTACTAAGGCTGACCGGGCGAGGAGGTGGTCCAATAGCAGGGGCGCCGAGAGGCCGAAGTACCTCAAGGGGTAGAGGTAAGACTTTAACTTTGATGCTGTCTTAACATGTCACATTTGTTGTAATATGGACGTCTTGGCACAATTTTCACAATTGAGGTAATGTTATGGATTTCATATTTTAAAAAAGTCTTTCAATGTAGCTATTTAAATGTTCTATCCATGCAGTTTCAGAATTACAACTGCAGATACTCAATACACCTTTTAAAGACTCACACCAGTTTAGCTGCAGTTTAAGAAATTGCTACTCTGTGCTGTAGGTGTTGTGTTGAATATGCATTATTTGACCTCACATGCTCATCTTTTATTTGATTTGCCATTCACTAGCAAACTATGTGTTCACCAACTCTTATAAAATTGTGATCTTTTAGCCCCTGGATGCACCTTTTGCCATCTGCTATGTAACGGTTTACCCCTTTTAATCAAGAATTCAAGTATAATTTTTTACACCCTCTGCTCTTTTCGTTAAAAACAAGTTTTTATATGAAAACACAACTATAGAAAACATGGCTGTTCCATACTTGCCAGAGGCTTACAATTCTAAGGCAAACTCCTAAGCAAAGCATTAGGTAGGGATCTAATTCAAAATATTAAAAAAACTTTAATAGTGATGGTGATCTATGCAAAATATAAAAAACTTTTTTGAAACCTAACTTTTTTTTTTTTTTTACTGCTAGTGTGTTTTTCAATTTTGATTCACACAACCCAACTTTACTTTCAAGCAGCTTTTAACATCTAAAAATATTGCTTTTTTATGATTTTTTACTTTTCAGTTTGTATTAAACAGAGCCTATAGCATTATTAATTAAAATATTTTATAAATGTACCAAAATTGGAGGTTTGAAAAAGGAAAGGAGGAGTCCAACAGATTATGACTTGGGAGTTATACTTGTGTATTCACAACAGAAAATGCTAAGTGTTTAAAATACGACCAATTTACTCAATTAACCATCCATGGCCAATGGAGATAAAAGTTACGTTCTGGTCATCGGTTGTGGGGAAATATTTTACTTTTAGGCTAAAAACTATGTCAAACAGTTGTACTCTGTCATTAGTTATAATTAGGTTGTGTCAAACTGTGATTGTTTTTAGGCCGGGGAAGAGGAGATGGAGGATTTTACCAAAGAAGTTTTGATGATGTGGAAGGTTTTGGTCGTGGAGGAAGAGAAATGCATCGTTCCCAGAGCTGGGAAGAAAGGTACTAAATACACGTTTGTTGTCAGGTTTGTTTGTTGTCAGGTTTTGTTATGAAGTCTATGATTGTTCTGACCATGTATGGATGCTTAGTATGAGTTTTAGTTGATGTAAAATAAACATCTTTGTAGTCCTCGCTTTACCTTATAGTTCTTTTTTTTCCTGAACTAGGGGAGATAGAAGGTTTGAAAAACCAGGACGAAAAGAACCAGGTTAGTTTTAAATTATTTTGATTGTTAAAGAATGTTATGCACATTGGCATTTGCACAGGCTCATTTATGTGTTTCTCTCAACAAAAATCAGAAGCTGCTCCAGGACATTTTCAGATAAACCACAGTAAGTTTGCATTTGTACACGTTTAAGTGTTGACCTGTGGGAAGTTCAGATGTTTAGTGGGTGGATATTCCTATTTAGATTTTTTTAAAGTACATTTTTTGATGTGCTTCAAATCTTGATTATCAATGTATTACTGGCAGCGTTTTAATCACTCCCCTTCCTCGTTGCAGTCCGAGGGAACTACGAGGATGGCGGGACAGGCCTACCCAGAAAGCATGACTTCACGCGATCAGAGAGTGAGAACTGGCGTACTTCTCGAGATGATCAGAACGGTGAGGATGATGAGGGGGGCTGGCGCCTGGCAGGTTCTCGCCGTGACAGTGACCGGTGGTGCCCCCCGAGCCCAGGTGGGCAGTGCACTGACCCACATTACTGATACATTTATCTTTGATAAATGTATTTGTGGTACTCTGTCATGTTTGTGGTATGGCTTGATTCACAATGAGGCACAGTTGTGTGTCACACAGCCTGTAAATTGTCGTGTTGTTTGTTTTTCACATTGTAGTACACCGGAATATTTAATCTTTACTATACGACCAACTTCAATTACAGGGTAATGTCGAGCTCCGAATTCTTTTCTCAGTAGCGACTGCTTTGTCAGCTTGACTAATATTATTTACAGCAGGTATCAATTGAAGGTACGCTGTTGTTTTTTATTTCGTCTCTTTCATGTGCTCTTAACTTGCGTGTTTCATTGTATTTGGATGTTTTTATTGTTGGCCAAAATGTTACCTGTCTCATCATGAGATTAAGTTTGGTTGTACAGTAGTGAGTGTTTTCTCATTTTCTCCAGATGGGCCTCGGTCAGCAGGGTGGCGGGAACACCCAGACCAGCGTCGCCGTTTTCCTTTTGATGCAAGAGAAGATGAGCGTGGATACAGGAGACCACGGTCAGGCAGCGGCAGCCTTGAGGACGAGAGGGACAGTCTCCCAGAGTGGTGTCTGGAGGACGCAGACGAGGAGGCAGGCACTTTTGACTCATCAGGAGCCTTTCTGTCTCTCAAGGTAAGAGCCCTGAGAAGAGCTTTAAATAAATGATGTGTCCTACTAATGTGCCATTATGTAAAAGGCCCATGTTCAGTCAGTTTTGTATTGAAGATTGTTTGCTGGCATACGTCATTGGGGTAAGACCGTTGGTGTCTTTGTTTTGTTATCAGAAAGCCTCCAAGGAGCCAATCCTGGAAGAGGCAGAGCTTGACTTCCGACCTCTGGAAGAGTGTGAAGAAGGCCTTGAGGAAGAGGACAGTCATCCCAAGGAGACCAAAGAAACAGAAGCAGAGGCCAAGAGAGAAGTTGAACGAAAAGGTCTTTCACTTTGACATGTCAAAAGCTTTGTAATTAACACTGAACTACAGGCCTGGGTTAAGAATTCAGTTTGAAATTGCAAAACAAACAATTGGGTCCTATATTAGTTTCTACTTCATAAACATTTAATATAGTCAGAAAACATTGCCGTTGCATCCCTGAGACTGAGAGCTCCACTGAGACTGTCTGCTGTTTTAGTGACCAATAATAATGGAATAGAATGAAACAGCATTTCTAGACAAACCTATTATTGATTGCTTTTATTATTATTATTTTTTCTTTTAGAGCTCGGCAGAGTGTCAGAGGAAGCTCCACCTGTTGGTCTACCTGTTGCTCTACCAATCTCGGAAACCCCGGTTTCTGCCCAGTCCTTGTCCCCGTGTCAGCCAAGCAGAACAGAAGAAACAGAGAGGCCAGCTGAACGACAGCCACCGCTGGAACTTCCCCCAGAGCCCTGCAAAGTCCCCCTGCACATCCCTATGTCTAACAGCATGCTGGAAACCCTACCCATGACCCACATTTCTACCACTCTCACAGGTGGGGTTTGGGTTTTTTCTTTCACAGTAAATGGAAGGACATAGTTTGGACATTTAGCACTTGGCTGTACCCACCATAAAAACCCAACTAATAGCTGCTATTTCCACCTCCTGTTCTGTGCAGAAGTGTCTACTCCATCACCCAGCATCCAGCTGTCACAGCAAAAGCCCATGGAGGTGCATGTGGCAATGAACAATCCTTTGCCCTTCCCTTCAACTGTTATAGCACCTATTGGCAGGCCCACCACTGTGCCACATGACACAGATGAAGATGAGGGACTGAAGCACTTTGAGCAGGTAATAAAAGAGGTTTACTATAAAAATCTTATCTATAATAATCATAATAATAATATATTATGATATTAAGAATGTTATCATTATTAGTGAAAAGAAAACTTTTTTTGTTTTTTAAAACCCCAGTCATTTTTATCAGCCAGAATGACACAACATGGACAGCTCACCCTCAGTTATGGCCAAAAAATATCAGCAGTTGTTGTGGTACTCATGTGCTTGCTTTTGCTTGCACTGGGACAGCACCAAAAAACAGAAGAAAAGGCAAACCTGATTCTAAAAAATTACACAGAACTCAAACAAAGACTGGGAAAAAATATTGTCAAAATTGTAAGAAATATTTGCTTTTCAGGCATGTGATGCTCCTGTAATTTGTATTTATACACGGGTGTGGGCAATATAATAATCACATTTGCAAACAGTTAAAATGGGAAAAAAGGTGACTCAACCTTTGTGTTATGTGTCACACTGAGCATGGAGAAAAGAAAGAAGGGTGAAGAGGTGTCTGGGGATTTGAGAGAAAAAAATGTGGAAAACAATCTAATTGTCCATTGTGTGCAATATTATCAAAAGGTTTACAGCCCATGGCACTGTAGCTAACCTCCCTGGACGTGGATGGAAGAGCAAAATTAATGAAAAATTACAACAAAGGATTGTTTCGAATGGTGGATAAAGAACCCCAATTAACTTCCAAATAAATTCAAGCTGATCTGCAAACATAGTGCAAGCTGCCACTGTTGTACCCTATCTGTCGCCATCTGAATGGACGCTTTGGTAGGCAACCCGAGAGGTTACCACGGCCGATATGAAGGCATAAAAAATCAAGACTGGGGTTTGCCAAAACTTATGTGACAAAACCACAATCGCCCTGGTAGAACGTACTGTGGACATATGAGACAAAAGTAGAGCTTTTTGATAAAGGACATCGTGGCAGTGTTTACATTTAAAAAAGAGGCCTTCAAAGAAAAGAACACAGTCCCTACAGTCAGACATGGTGCACGTTCAAAGATGTTTTGGGGCTGCTTTGATGCTTCGGGCGCTGGATACATTGATTGTGTGAATAGTATTATGAAATCTGTTGAAGACCAATAAATTTTGGGACGCAACATAGTGACCAATGTCAGAAAGCTGCGTCTTCACTAGAGGTCATGGGTCTTTTAGCAGGACAATCATCCGAAACTCACTTCAAAAAGCACTCAGAACTGGTTACAAACAAAGAGTTCTGAAATGGCCATAAATGAGTCCAAATCTGAATCCCAAATCTCTGGAGAGATCTTAAAACAGCAGTTGGGAGCAGGCATCCTTTAAATCTAAATGGCCTGGAGCACAGTGGTCCAAACTTCCAGTAGACAGGTGTAAGAGACTCATTCATAGTTACAGGAAGCAATTGATTTGGTACCAAATTTTAAGGGTGCCAATGATTTTATCCATTGCATTTTTGGGGTTCTATGTGCAATTGTATCAGGTTTTACTTTTCTTCAGGTTTTTTTTTGTGTGTGTTTTTCAAATGCAAACAAAAACAAAATATAAGCATGAGTACCAAAACATTTGCAACGGCAACCCTTTTCGAAAAGAGTTGAATTTTCAGACAAAATTGCAAGCGCCGATGTTTTTGGCCATGACTGTACAAATACACATTGTTTAGTGAATGAGTATTGACTTTATACTCCTCCAGGAGGCGGAGAAGATGGTAGCATACCTACAGGATGGTGTGGTGGATGATGACAGACTTGCAGCTAAGAGTTCAGAGAAGCAGAAGCCTGCAGGTCTGCCGCTCACTCACGAAGCTGCGCTCAAGTGGTTCTACAAAGACCCTCAGGGGGAGATACAGGGTGAGACTGGAGGAGATTTTGTGTGGTCAGAGTGTGACTTAAATACCAGACATTTGTTTTTAAAGCTACACATATTTACTGTAGTGCTGGACCGTATATTCAGCAGTTTATATCACAGTATTTTTAAGAGTGATGGTTTCATGGTAAATAACATTTTCTTTTTCATATATCTGAAATGCATCAAACATAAAAGTAAAAATATTTCTCAAATGTTCTATTGAACAAGTTTAAAAACTTTATTAATAAGTGTGCATCATGTCCTTCAAGCCAAGGTATGCAAGTATTAAAATATGTATTGATTGGACATAATGTCCTTGGCTCTCCATTTAACAAATACAGTGTTCCAAACTTGATTGTGGATTATGATCATCCTTGATATTAAAAAGCACTTTGTGCTGATGAATTGTAATATTACTCTATTCATTTTGTCACAGCGCAACTTGCTTTTACGGTGCTTGAAGAAAACGTCTGAAGTAATATTTGGCTTTAGTTTTATTAGCACACCTCCAACTGTACATTACTCATTCTATTCAGATACATTTTATAATGCAATAGCTTCTTGCTAATGTTAGTATAAGGTGATATAAGTCTAAATTTTTGATCTGCTTGGGATTTTTTTAAACCAAAAAAATCAAATCTGCAGACACAGCTCTGTTCTTTTGCACAAGTTCTTCGGGTGCATCTCTGGTTTCACGTTCTTTGTCCCCCATGTGTTTTTTTGTTTTTTAATTTACTATAGCAATGTGGCAAGCCACCCTCAGCAAACTCATGCTACCTGAGTAATAGCTACCCAGCATGTCATTCAGCAGTCTCATGTCACAGCTATTTTGTGTTACAAATTGTTAAGTGCCATGGCATTTTGACTTGTTAAAACCCCAGTAATTAACGGATGGGTTAGGGTTATGGATTGTGCAAAAAATGTCAGTGGTTAAAGGTCAGATTTGTATTTTTTTGAGCTATGAGACATTAACGCTAGACTGGAGGAGAAACTGGGAGACCCACAAAGGGCCTGTACACAAACATGTGGTTGGATGTAGACACAAGAAAAAGGTGGTCAGTTGTTTTGTTTAGTTTTTGTTTTTTTTCGGGGTGATATGGCTCAGTTATATGTTGTTATGGTTAACCAGATCCTGTTTCCCCTCTAACTTCTCACACGAACGTTTCTGTGGAAAGTTGAATCTGTGAGCATAATTATTTTTGTTTATGTTGTACTCAGTGTACAACAACTTGAATCAAGTCTCATCGAATGCTTTATAACTATGTCGTTTAACTTCCTTGCAAAGTTAAAAAAAAAAAGTAAGGTAATCCAAGCATTTTTTTATTTTTTTGTCGCTAGCTGTTATGTATCTTTTTGTGACAACTTCGACTGTTGCACAAGAAGAAAAATGTCTGAGTAAAAATGTATATTTCAGGCTATAACATATCTGAATTTTGTTAACTCACACATTATTATTTAACAGCATTTTTATAATGTCACGGTTGCACTGCTGTTACTGTGTGATGTCCAACAAGTCAGTTAACATCATTGTTTGGCTTCTGATGCTTCCTTTTCTGCTTCACTGAAAACATCAGCTTTTAAATCGCTGTCCATGACGAGGACCTAAACTGTGACTGTTATTTAACACCGTGTTTTAAAAGTGAATTATTACAAGCAATAATGGGGGCAAACAAATTGCACCCAAGTACCAAATCTTGCTTATTGATGTTTTTAAAACTTGGCTAATTGTGGGTAATTAATTGTGTTACAAACATACGAGGTAAACTTTAAAACCATGAGTAAGTTTAGGGCAGTCAATGGGATCCCCCTCCTCATGCTTACTTAAAAGCACGCCACAGTGCTTTTAGTGGCTAATACAATCTGATATTCAATTATTACAGCTGGCATTTTAGTTCTGTGATGGCAGGGTGGCATGTGAAAAATTCATATGGCCCGTAAAATTAAAATTGGTATCCCAGATGAACTGGTATACTAGTCAACTCTAATCTACTATATGCCTCCTGGGCTTCTTTCAGGTCCATTCAGTAACCATGAAATGACTGAGTGGTTTCAGGCTGGCTACTTCACCATGTCTCTGTTGGTCAAAAGAGGATGTGATGAAGTATTTCAGCCTCTGGGGGAGATCATGAAAATTTGGGGAAGGGTGCCATTTACTCCAGGCCCTGCCCCTCCACCTCTTCAGGTATGTGTTTTGCTGATTCTTTGCTTATATTTTCTTTTATCTGTCATATGGCTGGACGAAGAATTGTTTTTTAAATCAATATCACAGTTTAAGAGAATGCAACATTCAGTTTCAAAAAGCTGGTAAAAATACAAATTTTCTGCAGCATTGAAAAAAGCACCACCCAGCCATGTTTGGTAAGATGTTTATTAAAAAATGGGAGTAATGGGGTGATAAAGGAAAATGGCTAAAGTTGGCAGGAAAAAAATACAAGCCAACTTGGTTAAAATGTGTGCAGTGTTTTCTTTGCAATGCTGGGTTGTTTTATCATATTTCATGAAATAGTACAAAAATAACACACATTTAAAATCTAAATTAATATAATCACATTATATTGGAATTGTTGTATTGCTAATTAAATGTAATGAATTTTTTATTGTTCATGCCTTATTTATATTCTTGCCTTTTGTAGATTGGCCCTAGCTGATAGTACTGGCCATGACCTGTAGGTGGTGTCACATGTTTGTCTTTTTCCAGTTACGTGTCAGTAGAATCTTTCAGGATCCTCTTTTCTATGTTAAAATCTCTCCGTTTTTTATATTAAATTACAACAATTAAACGCACACACTTTTGGGAACATTTTTCATAATAATAACAGTTTTTATTTTTTGATAGGAGTGACTGACTTTTAAGATGTCAAGTTTTAAGAAGTAAATAATCCGTTGCCTAAGTATTTACCACTTGGGAGAGATACCTTTTAGTAGGAGTTGCAGCCTTGGCTCATTCAATAAACAATATTTGCTTTACACTTGACACTGCTGTTTTGTCACACTCTCTTGCTCATTGTCAGATATATCTCTTTCTTTTGCTTGTTTGACTGTGATGGTTTATCTTGACTCTGCATCTACCACAATGCAGGGTGATGGTGATCAAGAGAGGTTGAAGAGGCAGCAAGAGCTCACTGCCCTCAACCTTTATCAGTTACAGCAACTTCAATATCAATACCTCCTCAGGTATGCCTGTCACATCATTTTAGGAAATTTATCAGTACAGCTCACTTAAAAGTGTAAACAGACTATTGTGTGTAAAAAAGGGAAATTCATTTTTAGTTTGCTGTTGATTGGCACTTTTTTCAGGAAATAAATATTCAAGTAGACCTTTGTAAAATGCTCTCTCAAAACTGCTACTGCAGTAAGTTGCAAAGCTAATGTTTAACTTAGAATTATCATCATTCAACCAACCTCTAGACCAGTCTCTAAATATTTTTCGTGATAGGCATTTTAATATTCGAAACTTGGTATTGATAATTTGTCTCCTAAAATTCATGAAAACCCTTCACATCTTTCATCATTCAGGCAGCAGTATGCTCAGGCCTTGGCCCAGCAGAAAGCTGCAGTTCTTAGCTCAGCTCCTCTTCAGCAGCAGCAGCAGCACCAACAGCAGATCAACCTGCTTCTACAGCAATACCAGGCACTCAAGATAAGGTTGATAACACTTGCCCTCTTGCACGAAAATGCCTGTCGAGACATTTATTGCACCGACGTGAAGGAAACGTTGGTTTTATTAGCGGTTGTTTGCTTATGTTTCTGTAGAGCGTCTGAGAGCCTCCTACCTCCTGTTACCCGGTCCCTATCGGTACCAGACACTAGTTCTGTGTGGGAAATGCAGAACCCTTCTTCTCAGGCTTCTTGCACACCAAACATTCAGCAAGCTGCTCCAAGCAGTAAGTTTCTACATTCAGTGTCTTATGTCTTTGTAACACATCTAAAATAAAAAGTCTTTCTGGGACAGTAAATGTATTGTATGTATCCAGGGTAATACTTAAAATTCATTTGAATAATTATAATTGTTCTTTTTTGTGTGAAAGATGTGAAAAGTGCCTGTATCAGTTGAGATTATTATTTCCGCTTTCTGGACATATTACAGTAATGGAATCTGTCACCGTTATATTAAATTGTTTACAATGTAAACTTTTGGATATCTGTTGGATAGCAGCCTAGCTAGTCATTGATATAGGGCGTTAACTAGTTAAATAATTTTTTATTATATTTTGAGTTCATGTAGCAAAATAGATTAAAACTATAACTGAATAAACAAAAAAATCTAAAAACTCAAGATTTTTAAGCTGTATCGCCCAGCCCTAGTTGTATCATATTTCATATTTCTCAACAGCGTGGGATGGCAGCAGTGTTTGGGATTTACCTATAGACTCCATGGCACAGGCTCCAACTATTGAGCAGATGCAACAATTAGAGAAGGCAAAGACTGCAAAGGTAATACGTTTTCCTTTTTGTGTGTGTCTAGATTACTATATTTTAAATTTTTTTAAAGAAATGTGCAAGTCAAACTTTGAAGATGTAGGATTTGCTTTAGAAATGTTATTACATTTTGTCTTCTTACTGTCATTACCTAACAGTTAGAGCTGGAGAGGCGTGAGGCAGAAATGAGGGTCAAAAGGGAGGAAGAGGAGAGGAAACGCCTGGAGGAGGTCCTGAGAGCTCGGCAAGAGGAAGAACGGAAACGCTTGGAGGAAGAGGAGCTAGCACGACAAAAACAGGTATTTGAACACTATCAATCACACGCACCGGAGTTGCTGTGTGTGTTTTTATTTATTTATTTATTTTTTGTAATTTTTCATTTGTGCCACTGAAACTGGTCTGGTTTTGCACAACTTTAGGAGGAGGCTTTGAGACGGCAGAGAGAGCAAGAAGAGGCACAGCGCAGGCAAAAGGAAGAAGAAGAGAGACTAGCGCAGGAGGAAGCTCTCCGAAGATTAGAAGAAAGGAGGAGGGAAGAGGAGGAGAGAAAAAAACGTGAAGAATTCCTTCGCAAACAAGTAAGGAAACAAAAAAGTAACGTATTTTCCTTTTCCTTATGGAATGTCTCCTAAATTTACAATGTTGTCTGATTGAACAGGAAGAGGAACGGAGAAAGCAGGAGGAACTAGAAGCATTAAGGAGGCGAGAGGAGGAGAAGCGAGCGGAGGAAGAGGCTGCAGCTGCTCTGGCCCAACAGCAACAGGAGGAGCAGAAGAGGAGAGAGCAGGAGGCGCAAAGACAGCAGGAGCTACAAAGACAAAGGCAGCAGCAACAAGAGGCCCTTAGAAGACTACAACAGCAGCAACAACAGCAGCAGCAGCTTGCACAGATGAAAGTGAGGATTAGTCCGCAAATACGGGATTTATATATATACAAAATGTATATATTAAAGTTAGAGTGACAAAATGTTTTTTTTTTTTCCTTTTTCAGCTTCCATCCTCTTCGAAGTGGGGCCAGCAGTCGACTAATACTGCAAACCAGACTCATAACGCCTTGTCACTGGCTGAGATCCAGAAACTGGAAGAAGAGAGAGAGCGACAGTCACGGGAAGAGGTACGGACACAAAGCAGCGCACCAAAGCTAGTGCCACAACTCATTCTTGCTCCACCTAATCCATCTTTGCCTTGCTTGTCCTACAGCAGAGACGTCAGCAACAAGAGCTCCTGAAACTACAGCAGCAGGCCCTGCAGCAGGCTCAGCAGCCTCAAGCCAAGCTGTCTGGTTGGGGTAATGTGGCCAAACAGCCAGTGATTACTAAGTCTTTGCTGGAGATTCAGAGGGAAGAAGCCCAACAGATGAAACAGCGAAAGGAGCAGCAGCAGCAGCAGCCGCCACCTCCGCCACCGCACCACCCCATCGTCACCCAACAGACCCGCCCTCAAAACAGAACTGTATGTGATGTTATGTTTCCTGTTGGTTCTGATTTACACCTAGTAAAAATTTAACCGGTAGAGAAAATCATTTGCAGCCCTGTAAACAAATGTTAAGGCAATAAAAGTGTCTTGCTGTCTTCACAGACATCTCTGAGCAACTCAGTGTGGGGGTCTGTAAATACCAGCACCTGCACTAACTGGGCCTCAGACTCCAGAAGTATCTGGGGGGACACCCACAATTCTAACATGGGCTTTTGGGATGAGGCTGTGAAGGAAGCTGTTCAGCAACCTCCGCAAACCAAGAAAGGCAACATGCAGAAGAACAACAAGGGCAACGCCAACATCAGGTGTTTCTAAAGACAAATGTCTCAGTCACAACTCTTAATGAAACATGTAATTGACCATATGAACGATATGAGTGGTATTTCTATTTTAAATGACCTTCTCCAATTGTTCTTGCACATAAAGCAATTCTTTAACTGGGCGAGCCAACAAGAAGGTAGAAGAGGAGGAGAAGCTGCTTAAATTGTTCCAGGGAGTCAGTAAGAGCCAACAGGACACTTTCATGCAATGGTGTGAGCAAACCCTGCACACTCTCAACACAGCCAATAATCTGGATGGTAAGTTTTACAAATATGTTTAGCAAAGGCACATTTCTGGAAGACAAAACTCCAAATATGCTACATCTATTTCCTTGGCAGTTCCTACGTTTGCATCCTTCCTCAAAGAAGTGGACTCTCCGTACGAGGTGCACGACTACGTCAGGGCCTATCTGGGGGACACTCCCGAGGCCAAGGACTTTGCCAAGCAGTTCCTGGAACGTCGTGCCAAACAGAACGCTAACCAACAGAAACAGGCGCCACAAAACCCCCAGCAAGTCCTCAAACAGCAGCAGGTGAGCGGGACTGAAGTAGTGTCAGTTCTCAGGAAGCATATGGGTCTGAAATGCAAGTGATGTTACTCTGCCGTTACGGTCATTGCTGATATTTACATTTTTCGCATGTGTCACCTCTGTGAATGAGCCCCAAAATATTTCAGTGCTTATTGCTTATTCCCAAATGGGGATAAAGACTAATCTGTCCATATGATCTATTGCAGAACTACTTATGATTTACTTAATGAACTTTAGTGATAGTGACCTATTTTTTGTTTGCTTCTTTAAAAGCTGAAATACGCGTTGGATAAACTTCATCTTACACTACTGTATCACACACTGTCACACACTTGCCTGGAAGATTGTGTGTTTGTTGAATGCAGCATTGTCTGCAACCATCATTTCCCAAAACAAAAGCCAGTTTGATGAAGAGGACTTTCATTCTATTTCATTTCATTCTACTGGAAAAGTAATCTGTCTGTCTCAGCCCCATTTATTGACAAAAAAAACTTGCATGTGATTATTCCTAGTATTTTTCACAGAAACAACAAAAACATTGCAACTGTTTTGACAGCTGGTAGTTGTTCAGCGCAGTTGCCACACATTGTCTGCTGCCATTTTCTCTTTTTGTATATGATACTAAATTTCCTATTTTGGGTTTTAGACTGTCAATCAGACAAAGCAAGTCATTTTAAGATGTCTCCACAAGAACTTGTGACTTTGTTTTTAACGTTAACCCAACCTGTCCAACATTACTTGATGTAGGGACAAAATAAAAGCTAAATAATCAATAATGAATATCCCAGTGACATGTCCCAGTTTCTCTGACCCACTGTCAGTGTTAGTTTTATTGTAGCAAACATTATTACCATTAACATCATTTTAAACAATCATAAACTGAGCTCAGTGTTTGTGGGAAAAGTGTTTTGTTCCTCATGAAAACAGTGACACTTTTAATTTGGGTCAAAGTCCACTGACACCTCATTATTGGCTGATGTTAAAGATCAAATTTGCACTCAGTAGTATTTTCTTAGCAAATTGAATCTGTCTTATAAATCCACATTCTCTCCTGCCCAGGATTCTGTTTGGGGTGGAATGGGATCTTCATCGCTCTACCAATGCAACCATACCAGTGGTCAGCAGCAGCGCTTTGAGACGGTCACCTCAGGGAAGAAGAAAAAGAAGCAGAAGATGGTCCGTGCAGACCCCAGTCTTCTAGGTGAGGCCGCTAGATCTAGAAATTGTTGCAGTGATGTTTTTTTTTTTGTTTTTTTTAGGTCTCATTCGCTAATTAAATGTTTGTGCCCTTTCAATTTTCAGGTTTTTCTGTAAATGCATCATCTGAGAGATTGAATATGGGAGAGATTGAGACTCTGGAAGACTTTTAAGGGACTGCAGTCAAGCAAACCGCACTGACTGTATTCGATTTGAACAGCAGCTGTGTTACCCAAATTTCTGCCCCGTCCCCAGCTGCTTCCACGACGTTCACCTTTGTTTTCAGTTTCCCACTTATCAGACATAATCTGGTATTCCCGCATAAATTCCAAATTGTGAACAAACAGGGATCTCAGTGGCAGTTTTTTTCCTGTTGCTAACGGACCTATAATCTGACAAGAATCCTTGACCGCAATGGATTGGAGCAACTGGGCAACCGAGCAGTCTGAGGAGATCTGAAAAGACATTGATGTCTGTTTGACATCAGCTTCTTTGTCCTCTATAATATCCTGAGGTATAAAGTCACAGTCACAACAGATTACAAATTTGGCCTCCATTGTATGAGATTTTTTAAGCATGGATATGTGGTTGGGGTATAATGGAAAGGTTAGAGAGGTTGTATCCATTGTTTTTTGTTTTATTTATTGAAAGTTTTCCCCTTACACTTTAACCCCTCCCCCTTTATCTGCCCCCTTTCTGCTGGGTGTTCATGGATAATGACGGAAAGGTAGAGCTCAAGGATTCGTGCCCGCTTATGTCCTGTTTTAAGGACATGTTCAAAAGTTCCAAGTAGTTACTGTTTCTTGTAAAATACTAGGCTGTTTAAAGAAAAAAAACTTTCAACTCTGCATCTGTAATATAATATATGAAAATGATCTGCTGGAGTCATACTTTTTTATTGCGGTATGAAAAAATAAAACAGTCTGATGTGTGGGCTGTTTATACCCGTGTCTGACCAGTTCCGAAAACTCACAATCCACACACATTCACCTGATCGCACTACAGTAAAATTATGTTACATGTTGGAAATGTTTACATGGAAATATGCATAAGGTGTTAAAGAACACAAGTGAAACTGTCTATAAGGAATTGAGTAATTAAAGAACATTTTTAATTTTTCTAAGTGGGAGAGTTATGTTGATAAACAAAATGAGAAGCTGCATCACATGACTCCTGTAAACTGCAGCATATATTATGCTAAAGGTTATTTCCTTTTTCTTTGTGTATCGACAGTTTGTGCCAAGCTCCTTTCCCACACAAGTGACACAATCGGAAAAATACCTGTTTAACTGGAACAATGTGTTGCGGCTCTAGAGCACGTGTGCCATCAAATTAGTCATTGTTTTTAAATATGGAAAGAGGAAATGAAACCTAACAATTCCTTCTATTAAAAAGCAATATATTTTGAAGCGCACACAGAGATCATTGGACACATTGAAGCAAAAATCCTACCTGAACCTTTGAAAGTAGGGTTTTTGCAACAAGACAATGTTTTTATTTCCTTTACTCTTCCCCTCCTCGAGCGATATTTTTCCCATAAAAGTACACTTTTGGATACTTTTTATGTGCAGCTTTATGCTTCTATGAAGCTTGTGACAAATATAATTTTGGTAGAGTTTCATCACTAGCAACTGTTAATGTTATTTTCTGATGATCTTTAGCGTCCTTTCTTTCTCCACAAAAAATTTTTAATAGCACCAGTCGTGAGTGCTTTCACTTTTGATATTTTACAATTTTATTGCAAACAGTTCCGTAACGCATGACTACTGCATGCTATTTGTCTCCACCACTGCTATGTTAAGATTTGGAAAATAAGTTTGCTGCCAGATTTTTTCCTACAAGGTGTAAAATATCCAGTAGAGACCTTTGTGATGTGACCTGACCAAGGTCAGCAACAACCAAATGTTTACCCCTCACACCCAACTATGTAGCCGGAGGAGTTTGGAGTGGGTGGACCCTGCAACGGTCACAAAGTCCACACTGTCCAGACATTCATGTGCACACCTAGTCCAGCCCCTTCTCTCACCCCTCAGCTCCCTACTCTTCTCCTTCCTGTGCTCCCTCTTTTTCTCCTGCTCCTCTGCCAGGGTCACTTACTCATCTGAAGTCGCTGCTGTAGGAGTTTTGTGCACACTCATCCTTCACAGCCGCCATGCTTCGCAGCAGCAGCAGCAGCATCTGCAGAGGCCTCCTCCTGGTGCTCCTAGGGCTCTCGGTGGCCCTGACACACACGGGTAAACCGCTTGTAGAATCTGACTGATACTTTTCATTTTTGCAGTTGACTGATATTAATGCAACAGTGCTTGTGATACAGCTAATTATGGCAACTTTCAACTAAAGGGAAAAGAAAGCATGAAAACCACAGGCTGATTTATAAAAATGATTTAGCTGTGACTCATGACAGTGAAAGTTTAGACTGCATGCTGTCAGGTGTGAAGTGTGGGGGAAAAAAAGTGACTGCTCGTGACCAAAAAAAGAATTTTCATTATGCTTCCAGCATCATGTCATCATTTGCTCTGCGTAACTTTAAATGGGCACAATTATTAATACTCTATATTAACTATAGTTACGTGCAGAAAAGCGGCCGAGCACGTAAAAGGCCTATGTAGGTATCAAATCACGTTTTCTTGCCGTCTTTCGTCATGCGCGCTCACACTCAGCCCCGAGTCTGCAGCCTGATGTAAATGATACAGTTGTTGAAGCTCAGAGCTGTGAAAGCTGTTCTTTGATAAACGGGATTACTCAGTTGCTTTCTTTATGCGTGATTTTGGTATGAAACTGAAAACTCGCTGCCCACCCTAAGCTGTGAAGTACGTCTGTTTAGTATTGGTGAAATTTTGTGAACAGCAAAAGGTTTCTGTGTGTGAGATTTTTGAGGATTGTCTTCATATGTGAACATTTTTTAATGTAGCATCAGCTGCTGTCATCTGTGCTACTTAAATCTCATCAGATTTACACAGTCACCGGTATTTCTCATTCTTTTGTTCCTTTTCTTACATCTCTCAAATAAACTAGAGCAAAAATCTAGAGCAGCTTTCGGGCCCAGAGGTCAGAGTAGAGGTCAGGAGGGCAGCGGGGTCCAGAGTGAGGGAACCTGTTTACAGCGTTTTCCCTGTCCTGTGAAAAAAAGACTGTGGCTGTGAACTGTCACCTTTTGAAATGGGGCACAAAACCTACTGTGAACCTGAAACCAGAAGTGAGGAGCTGAATCGTGCCCACACCTTTCTGAAGCAAGCCACTTCTTGATTTGGGCTGAACAGTTTTTAAGTGAAAAAATACTTCAGTCTTGTCATAATGGGGTTTTTTTTTAAAATATATATTCAAATATCTGAATTGACCTCGGGAAGAGAAGCAGAACATGTTTTTTTCTGTTTGAAAGTGCACTGACAGATTATATCTGCTGTGCTGTGGTTTGCATATGCAGTAGATGTTTTCAAATAGTGCCACCAGTCTTGACCACAACCCAACCCAGTGACTGAACCAGATGACACGCAGCCCTATTGGGTGATTCACCATGGGAAAGAAACTAAGATATGTCAAATTTAAAGTTTAAGAAACAGTGGCGTAGAATTACTCACAACTGATCTAATCTGCATGTGTCAAACCTTCTTACTCTCCTCATTTTACAAAAAAATTCAGAACTTACTGGACGTTTGTCAGATGTTGGAAAATCCAACCACCACCTGAGGAAGTTAATTGGGTTAAGTGCGTCGACAGACACCGATAATACGGTTGGGCTTCCTTGCTCACGGTTTCAGTGGTTGGGCAGGTTGCTCTTCACACACACCTGCCTGCATGCTTTGTCGCGTCTCTGGATGATGTGAAGTCCTGACCCGGCAGGAACAAACAAGTGGCCATCTGCGATTTTAGTGTCTGAAACTAGCTGGGCTGTCATGAGACTGGAATTAGGTGGCGTCTGGGTCGCTTACTAGACATCTGCACTTAGCTTTTCTAAATCTACAAATAGGTTCAACTAATCCAACTCATGCAGCCAAAGAAAATATACATGGATTTGTTATCAACATATTTGTGTGAAAGAAAATGTGGGTTACAAATTGGTATGATATCAGCTTTTAGTACATATTAAATAAGTATAGCAGCATTTCATTTGATCAGAACTTCACATAAGTAGTGATAAAGTAGTTTAGCAGTACTGTAACACATTAACACCATGTAAAACCAAAATGTACATGACTACTTCCTTAGCAAATGAGAAGTTGTGCAAGTTATCTGAGTAATAAACAGCTTGTGTAAACTAGTGTTTACAGCAAAAGGCTACAGAAAACATTGTGTAACTTTTTTTGTTTTTACCTTCTTATTAAATGAGACTGTCCAGGAGGCACAGCCTTTTACACACGGGGACTATTGACTAAACACGTTTATTTGACATCCAGTGCCCAGCCGCTGCCTAGTTTGGGCCTGGCCAGTTGTTACTGGTTGCAACCCGCCGCCCTGCGTGACCGCACAAGCTGCCTTTTGTGCCCTTGGCTGAAGGCTCCATTGATGGCTGAGCTGGCCGGAGGCCTCTGTCTCCAGCCCTTCAGCCAGCTGCAGGACAGGAAGCTGCACACGAGTCAGTGTCAACACAGCAGCATCAAAATACATCAGTGCATATCACAATTTAGCCTGTCCTGAAGTTAACACGCTGTCATAACACTAATAATACCCTGAAGTTGTGTCATATGCATGGGTTTGTTAGTAGTTATGTCATGTTTTTTGCTCTATTGACAAGAAGAAAATGAAGCTTCTTTGGTAACGAGCAGAGATAAAGGCAGAGAACAGATGTGGGGGTGAAGGAGTTTACTGAGCTACCGGGGGCGTAGCAGGCTGTAAAGTAAATATGACGCGTTAAATACACTGAGTGTAGATATGTTTGGATTACGGTTTTGTTGGAATGAGTGAGTGAATAGGACGGCTTGTTAGTGAAGAGTTTGTTTATCATGGGACATGAAGATGAAATTTCTCCATTTGCTTGGATTTCAAACAAATGTCTGTACGTCAGATCAATTACCACCAGTTTAGGCCCTTTGCGCTCCTCAACAGAGCAGCGTTCAGTGGCCAGACTTGTGCTCGAGGACACACTCTTGTTTCTTTGGCTGCTGTAGAGGTGTGAAAAGTCTCAGGGTGACTTCATGCTCGGATGGGAGAAACGTCAGAGGATTATTTGGAAGAAGGAGAGAGAAGAGCAAATTGAGTGGCAGACAGAAAAGGAAAAAGGCCCCGATTTGAACAGAAACTGGGCATCGCGCTTTACTCAACCTAACCCCGACTGAGGGAGACAGTAGAGACGAAACACGTCAAGCGTCTGAACCTGCAGCTCAACGGACAAAATGTTCATTTACTACAAAGACTTCCTTGTGCCCAGACCTGAGCCGTTAACCAAGTGAGACAAGAAAGCGGCTGTTACAGACATCACAGAGGGGGCCATGTGTGCTGCTCCGCATCCCCGAGGCCTCACTAGCCAGCGAGAAATCGAGCAGAGCCATTAGCACAGCCGCGCGCCACATCAGTGAAATTACAGGCCCGAGAAAACAAAACAGCAAAGCGACAGTCGCTGTCAGTATTAACTCGGTTCCACTAGAAGCATCACATGCAAGTGTTTGTTATCTTGCAGAGACAGTTGCAGAGCCTGCCTCGACAACCAGAGACAACCAAGACACCATGTCTGGAGAACCACCCAGTGAGATCACCACAAAAAACCCTTTCCAGGATGCAACAGAGCTGCCCTTCACCTCTGAGTATGCCACACGCTTCCCGAATGAAGAAGATGAGCAGGGTAAAGCTGAACCGTCTCCAAGTCATTTAGCAAACACAACCATCAGTTATTCACGTACTCTGATTAACTGAAAGTTGTATTTGTGTGTGTGTGTGTGTGTGTTTGTGTTTGCAGGAGTCCTGGGGCCGGGGGCCATCACAGCCATCGTTATAGCCGTCTTCCTCGGGGCGTCTGTCCTCCTCGCCCTCATTGTCATCACACTCAGGAAGTTCACCGCCTCCTAGAGCGAATGCATCCCCTCGTGTGTGTGTGTGTGTGTCTGTGTGTGTCAAAGTTTTTCTTTTAAATTGTGTTGAGTCTTTCAACCCGTTAACGCTCATCTTTTGAAGATAAGCCGTGCCTTTTGCTTTTCTCTAGATGCTGAAGATCGTGGCAGGTCCCTTAAGTCCTGTAAACACTCTCCTGCTGTCGTTGATCATGTCGATTCATTACTGAAAAAATTATGTTAGAAACTGGCTGGTTCCTCCAGTGGAAACGATAGCAGTTGTTTAGCTTTTTAATAGTTTTTTTCTGACGTTTCCTTATCGCGGGCGTTTGATGCGGAGCTGCGTGTTTTTCTTGTGTCTATGTGTTGTGTTTTCCTTTCAATAAGAAAGATATAAGTGATTCATGTACGTAAACCTGAACTTTCATTGGCATTTGGCATTTTTTTAATTTTCAAAAATATTGCTTTGATGTGAAGTTTTCAAGTTTGTGTTGGTCCATTTACAAACATTTGTAGAGTCAAAAAGGCTTCTGCTATGAATGTAAACAGGCAAGTTGGATTATTGGTTTTACCTGCAGTATTAATATGAAATTAGAGCCTGGGTGAATGTGTGTGTGTGCACATTTAAGTGAATGTGTTTTTGTTTTTTGGGTTTGAAAATTGGAAATTTAATCTTGTTTCTCTCCATGCATTTAGATCTTGCTATGGTAATATCACTGCGTAATATTTTTTATAATTTTAGTTTGAGGTTGAAGAAATAAATCACATGTCAAATGTCTTTTGCTTCTGTTTGCATTAATTTAACACATGACCAGTGAGCCAATATAGCAAATATTTAAGGAAGACTCTTTCAATTATTTTTTCATTTCCTTTATTTCGTCATGTGTTTTGTTTGTTTGTAAGCCATAGTGACTAGTATTGTAAAAAAAAAAAAAAAACAGAATATAATGTCAGTCCTAGTGATACAAAATAAAGTGATCCACAATAATCAAGCTTTGTTTTCACTAAATATGACAAAGCACATGCAATATATACATTTTACACACTGTTTGTTATTTAACTTTTCTATTATAGAGGTGTGATCGGTTTATGATGATGCTGTTGGTGTTTAGAATTAGAAAGGACTGGTCTCCCTACATTCACAACAGCAGATGGCAGTGTGGACATTGGCGTTATGTGAATTTACAGAAAAAAAACTTTGGCTTTCCCAAAATGAAAGTATCATGTGACATTATTGTACATTAAATCTTCCTGATTTATTCAGACACAAAAGTCTGCAAATGGTGACTAATGAGGATCTATGCATACGTGCACTGTACTGTATGCGTGGGGGGCGGGACAAAAACTGGATTCTCACACTTTTTAATATTCTTAAGTCATAGCTTCAACTGAAACCAGGAAACCCTCAAACATAATCACAGTCCAAATCTGCCACTGCAGCTCTTCACACACTTAAAAGAATTAAGTCTCTGAGTGGTTTGGCTTTCAGTCGTTTTGACAGGAAGGGAGATTTCCACAGACACACTCAGAATAACACCATTACTAATTCAAGTACCAGTGTAGAAATCATGTCTGTGGCATCAGGCTTTATTAGTAATCACTGCTAGATTTATACTTTGATAAAGTGATGGTAAGTACCTATAAACAAACTAGTTTGTTCACAAGGTCCACATGTTTTTAATATCCTATATGTGGTGATGCAGATGTGTTATATGCCACATCTACGTGCAGTGTAGTCACACTTGGGTTGCTTTTTTTTTTCACTTTCAAGTCCAGTGTTATTAGGCAACACTTCAGCACACTCAGTTGTATTTTATTTTACACAGTTTAAATGTGTCAGATTAGCAAGATTAAATATCAATGGAAATCATAGTTTTTTTTTTTTCACCGCGGAGACACGGCACCGACATTTGTGGTTTTTAAGTGATACATTCATATACAGTGAACATGATGAGCCTTGACATAGGCAGAAATATAAATGGAATGAAAATTTGACTAAGGACCCATATGGGGCCTCTGTTTCAGAGCTGCAACAGTTTGGTTCATCAACCAGACGTTTGGCATTCTCTGTCTTAGAGATTATCTTATTTGTCTTGTTTTGTCCAATTATTCTCCATTTAAAAGAATACGTCTGACTGAAGCTGCGTGTTGTTGCGTTTTAGCATTATTCAATTGTCCAAACAATTTTTTAAGCTGTAACATATCTTGCAGCACTTATAAACATCACTCTGTTACGCTTCATTTTTTTTTAGCTTAACAAATGAAAGGGGCATTCATCGTGCATGAACATATATTTAAAAAACATATACTTTCAGAATAATAAGACATATATGGATAAAGCTTCCTAGACAGTGTACCTTCGATCTATTTTGATTTTAAACGGCTATAATAGACACGTTTGAACACATGCATTGTGTGTAGCATGACTCAGGAAGTGGTGATGAAACAACAAAGGTAGAGAAAGCAGAAGTGTCTGGCACAGACAGTCTGGCAGATACACTGAGCGATCAACTTAAGAGACATTCATGAGGTAAGACCTCGACTACATTTACCAAAAGATCTAATGTCAAAGTGACATAATATGTTGGGGTTTAATGTTAATGATGAACAAAATTTAAGTCTTTCTATTTTATTAAAACACTTAAGAGTACAAGCCAGGTCCTTATTAGAAATACTCAAATTAGAACTAAGAGTCAGGTCAGCAGAATGAAATCAGAACATATTTGAAACTTTTTATTTAACTGTACATAGCTTTGATCTAATTGTAAAGGGCAGCCAACAGACAATGTACTTAGGACACACGCTCCTGTCAGATGCCTGTAGTGGGTAGTATGCAGTGGGTCTGATAATCTAGATTACAGTTGTCCAGAGATAACAAGAAAGCAGTTCAAGAGTGAGACTTCAGTCTTTGCAGGAAATTATGTTTGTTTACATGTACTGTGTACAGTAAAAAGTCAAGAGCAATTTCCTTTAAAATCTAGACACATTCCAGTCAGATCAAAGGTCTAAATAATTTGCGTCAACCTGTACGACATGTCGGTTAAATGCACACTGAGCCTTAGTGTGAGGTCTGACATGTTGTTGTTTTAGGCCTTGACATCAGAAAGCAGAAACAAAAAATAAGTTCTCAGCTCATGTGCCCACACAACTGAAAGTTTTCAAGTGGCTTAGTACAGGAGTGAATGTAACATATTTCTCTCTGTGGGAACAGCGAGTAAAGACAGGAAATAAAGATTCATTTCACAGCCATTTTCACAACTCAAAGCTTTGACTGATCTGCTTAAATCACATCAAATCAAACTATTTTCCCACAGTGACACCATGACAAGCAACTGCTCATTTGACGAGGTGGACCACGTAATGAAATATTTGGAGCCGTCCATCTACATCCCCATATTTCTCTTTGGTCTGATTCTTAATGTCATAGCGCTGCTGG
Organism: Channa striata; assembly: GCA_033026295.1. Taxonomy (NCBI): domain Eukaryota; kingdom Metazoa; phylum Chordata; class Actinopteri; order Anabantiformes; family Channidae; genus Channa; species Channa striata. The sequence continues at coordinate 9,823,910 of CM065185.1, read as the reverse complement.
TGTTCTGTATCTTTCTGCGAAAATGGACTGAATCGACAATATACATGACCAGCTTGGCTCTGATGGACCTGCTTCTCCTCTTCCCTCTCCCCTTCAAAATGCACGCTACGAATCACCTCTGGCCCGCCGGACTCCAGCCTCTCTGTTCAGTTTTGGAAAGTCTCTATTTTGTGGGAATATATGGCAGCATCTACATCATCATGTGCATAGCTGTGGATCGATGGGTGGCCATCTGTCACCCATTCAAAGCCAAGCAGCTACGCTCACCCGTAGTGGCGGTGGCCACCTGTGTGGGAGTCTGGATCTTGGTGCTGGTAGCGTTCTCTTCAACCATCTACCGCTTTAGGGAGGGAGGGGAGACAGACTTTCATTGCTTCCACAGGTTTTCAAAAAAAGGCTGGAGCCCTCTGGTGATCGGCTCCCTTCTGGTGTTTGGGTTCCTTGTACCTGCGCTGGTGGTGATTTACTGCTCAGCAAATACCATCTGGGTGCTTCAGCAGTCTGGCCAGCACAGCGCCCAGAGCCGAGCATGTGTGAAAATCATCTACAGCAGCCTGAGTGCCTTTCTGGTACCTTTCACCCCAAGTCACCTGGCCATCCTCCTGCAGTTCCTGGTGAGAGAAAGTGCAAATTCATTTTTCACTAAACTCAAAAAGGTCAACACTAAAGCAATTTAAACTAAAAAAAAAATGAAGCTAAGAAAACAATCTTACCTCATGTTCCAATTAGTAGCTTTTATTCATCTGGTGATGATAATTCCACAGTAAATAATATATGCATAAAATGTCAAAATCAAATCAAGGCGCATCTGAAAAACTGATTTTCTAAATCGCTGTAGGTTGTCCACAAGAATCAGTCCATCTGAAATATCTCCCCCGCACGGTGCGATGATTTGTATAGTCAGCATAGAGACTATATAGGAATTTTCAGAAATTCTGAGATATTTTATTGATAAATGTGTTTTCCCTGATTTGACGAGAAAATTAACAAACCACGATACATATTATCTGATTAATTTTAAGCACATTTCTTAAGTGATTCAAGATGGTATTTTTTCTTGTGCATAAGGAGACAATGTAATAATTTTATATATGTCAGTTATCAAAAAAATATATTTTAGCCTCAATTCTAGGAAAAGCGTACATTTAAGAAAAATAGGTCAGTCTGATCACTGACTTGTTTATTGCCTATTCTTCAGCAGAACTAAGTGTTTTTTTAAACAGAGATACGTACGTGTCATCAGTGGCACACGGCGTTATGGCTGTAACGCTTTTATGGTGGGTATGTTTTTTAATTTATGTCAGTGATTTACTTATAAAACTAGTAAAGCATAAACTAATACATTTTATCAATCAGCAGTTATAGAGAAAATATCTTCAAAACTGACAACCGCAGAGCTTAAAATTTTGTTTTACATCTAATTGTATGATTTTAAAGAACATTATTCTCGTGTATGACTGCAGGATGGTCAACTGATGTGTTTGGGTCATCAAATTATTAAACCGCTAACTTAATTTCAGGTGCATCAAGGTGTGATTCAGGACTGCGGCAGCAAGGCCTGGATCAGCCTTTTCATACAGATAGCAATGTGCCTGTCAAATATCACCTGCTGTCTGGACGCTCTGTGCTACTACTTCATTGCCCATGAGGTGAGGAGCACGAGAAACACCTTCAGGATGTCAATGATCAGCCAAAGACGAGCCACATTCAGCACGTCAGAGGTCTGAGCAGATATCATTTTCTCTCACTGAATACAACATCGGGCCTTTTGGAATTCAGGAGGGCAATGAAACATAAACGAGAGAACAAGAGCAAGTATTGTTTTGAGTAACCGAAAGGCAAGTGTAGCATGCATTATGAGGAATTGCTGGCAATAAGTTTGAGCAAGAACAACCTCGATGAAGCATAATGCTGAAAGAGCAAGGCTAACACATTAAAACAGCTAAAAAGAGCAGTTGAACACTGATACATTATTTGGTTCAGGAACAGGAAGCTGGTTGGCACCTCTCTAACCTCAAACGGCATTGATACCTAAAATGTAGGCTGCAAAAAGCAATTTTACCAACAAGCTACAGTGTGATTTGACTGATGACTGATTTAAGGGACGAGTTGGTGAGACGGCGTTCTCGGGTCATCAGGGCCTGCACACTGACTAAGGAGAGAAACTGATGTACGCTACGCCTCGTTTCAAACCAGCAGGACATCACAGAGCATTTTAAGTTATTCTGACGTAGCAAAGTAAAATTAAATGTGTTTCAGTATCTGAAGATACACTTTTGGTTCAACAGAAAGAGTTGGTATAATGATAATCTAATTGGTTTACCGCTCAAATCAAAACTCTAAATCTGATTAAAAAATTTAAATCTAGGTAAGTATTCATACCAGTTTAAATATTCATATAAATGTTAATTTATAAAATCAGTGATCTGGTATATAATTAATGTACAATAAAGATCTCTGTTGTGATCTTAAAATGCAAATATTAATTAAGTCATTCATTAATTTTTTGACGCATTAGTAAAAATGTTATAGTGTGTTTTATATCTGACCTCATCTTAGTTAAGTTCTTCACCACCTGTTACTCGCCAGTCAGTTAGGTAAGAATATAACTGAATAACATGTAACCGCAAATATAACAGAAATATGAATTCACGATGCATAAGTCTCCTAAATTATGCTGATAGTTACATTAACAAAAACTGTAATTTTAATTGTTCTTACTTCACCTAATGCTTTAAATACATTGAGAGCTATCTGAGACACTTTTGTCCTAAAACATAAATATATTTAATATTTTTATATGTAGCTTAAATTGGAATATAAAACGATTTAACAATGTATCGTCTTGTGCAATAATGTCCTGCGAAAATTTAAAAGGCCCAGCTGTAACTGACAGTAAGGACTTTTTTGGCATTATTATTTTTGCAGGTGTCTGATTTTTAAGAATACAGTCAGAGCTAAACCAAAATGGAAAGCTGTACGCAGAGTACATGAAGTTAACCTCAGCCTTGGTTTGCCCCTGCCATTTTTGCTCAGCATTTACCTGTGGTAACAGGGGAAGACTCCATACATAAAGGCAGATTTCATAATTATGAAACATTTTTTGAAAAGCTATCTTCCATAGCCACAATATGAAACCGTCATGTTTTGGTTTATTTGCATTACTTGTTTCTTCAAAGCTTAATTTAGCACTAGCCTCTTCTTATTTGAGTTTCAGTGTTGATTGTTTGCCTGCAAATTTCATTTTGTCATTTTTATTCTGTTATTATTACTCTTTATTTGAGTGAATTTGTTTCTGTAAATGCATGGAGCTTCCTAAGATGACCGGCTAGTTTTGCAGGGCTCCTCTTTCTCAGTTTTTCTGTTTGTGTTCACTTAATTTTAAAGACTTATGATGTATAAATATACTGTAAAATAAACTTTAGAGCAAATCCGTAACAGGAAGTTCATGCATATTTTGCTGGTGTTTGTATTTTTGTTTGATAAACCTTTTATTTCTGTGTCTGATTGACTGTTCTCACATTTAAATGTTAAGTTACCATTATGACATGACTAATGGCAATTTAAGAAAATTACAAAAATTATAACTTTACTCAAGATTTTACACATCAATTTTGGAACTAATTGTTCCCCTTAGAGTTTAAAGGAAATATAGTCGCATCAGTTGTCTTGTGTGTTAAATTTACTAAACTGAAAGTGCAGTTTTCTATTCATTAAAAAAAAATGTACGCAAACCCAGATTAAAAAATTTAAATATTTGTAGCATATGCCAGAGCTGACAGAACTAAAGTGGTGTGTTTGTTCCACTTACCCATTGTCTGTACAGCTGTGGGGAAATTCAAAGTAAAAACAGTATTTGTTTCACTTTCTGGTGACTATGCCACAGTACTGTTGGCGTAACCATTAATTATGTTAAGTCTTAATTTAAAGATTTATTAAATGCTACTCTAGTCAATATATTACTGATTAACATTCAAAGACAAGAAAAAAGTTTTATCGTTTATTTTTAAAGCAGCAAGATATTACAAGGAAAATTGACTGTACAGCAAAATATGGTGTCCAAGACAAGGAAATATGAGCACATCTCACAGGTCTCTCCCAAAAGAGACTAACTTGCTCCAGGTTGTGCTTGAGAAAGGCAGCCCAAACTGATTTTAACCCGGGACTGATCATGATTGTATAGATATTAATGCAAAGAAGGAAACTGACAAGAGCTAAGGACAACAGGCAAATCCAAGAGGAGGAAGAGTGAGACAAAATGAGTTTTCGCCTTTGATATCATCTACAGTAAGTGATCTAAACTATAAATATTTCAAATATCCTTAACAATACGTGTCGCTGACTGCAGACTTTGGTTCCTTCTGACCCTCTAAAGCACTGCTACTAATTACAGTCTAAAGCCATTAATATCCAAGGAGTAGGAAAGTGTGATACCAAAGAAAAATAAAGACACAAACCATAAAGAAATGATCTTTCACGAAAAAATGATTTCAGATAAAAATCTATGCATGTAACAATATTAAATAAGAAGAAAATCAATTTACAGTAAATATTGCTTAGGAACAATCAAGGTTATTTACACCATTCATTAATGATAAACCAGCAAAGAAACACCTAAACTGCATGAGGTATGTTTCGCCATTTGTAGACATTCAAATAAAATACCAACCAAGAAACAAATCTTAACATGAGTGCACAGTGTAAGCAGTTTCCAAGTATCCTTACCATCACCCATAGTGCACTTGGTTACTAAAAAAAAACAATAGGGACGAGTCTAAAATTAAATAAAATTGAGTCCTTTGATGGAAATGTCACAAATGGACATACAATAACATGTACTTCTTTTGCACATGACAAACTACAGATATATCTAATCACATTAACGTCATCCAAATATACAGACAGTCTGAATATAAAAAAAGACATTGACATAGAACAAATACAATCACAGAGCATTTACAACTTGAGACAAAAAATTAAAACAAAACTGAACGTGGACAAACACTTGTTCTTAAAGTGCAGTTATAAGCCTAAGGAATTCAAGAGGTATGGTTTGAAATTGGCTTCGGTGTTGGATGGCTGTGATTTCCAGATCAGATTTAGACCATGTCGCAAATGACAGTCTCAACCACAAAAGTGTTCTCGAAGTGACGAATGTTGTGGCACTTCTTCGTCTCGCGCCTCTCGATACCTGGAAAAGAAAAAAAAAAAAAACACACATTTAGAAAATCTGTTCGGCACTGAAAGTCGAGTGAAGATTTGCAGTGTTCGCAGGATTTCTACTGCCGTGGCTACATCGATCATTTTGAATACGCAGTAGTGATTCCCTCAAATCACATCCATATATGCACTCGGGGGAAGTTTGTTGCATCATTTCGAATGCTCTCATGCCAATCAAAGGCAACAACGAAACAGATATCACTCATGCGCATCACTACCACCTCCACACTGTGTGGATGTGTCCGCGGCACTACAAGTGACTCACGTAGCAGGAAGTTCCCAGGCTGTGCCCACACGTATTGACATGACAAAAGGCTGCCAGCCTGTTAGGAGGATTTTACACTGCAGACACACTGTCTCATTTTTTTAATAGGAAGCCCCTATTTGGTTCTGGTTGTATTTGTTTTCTGCATGGTCACTCACGCTCAGTTTGCTCCTACACACTAAAACTGAGCACTGGCTTGCCTCTGACTCATTGAGGGAATATCTTCCTTCTCTCTCACTCTCTACAGAGAGATCACAATAACCCAGCACAAGTCACGTGACTCAGCCTCTCGCAAGAGTCGGTGTGAATGACGGCGGTACATTAGCGGAAGTGACCCAGCACTTATCGGCCATTATTCAACATTGGATATTGCCCGAGAAGGTGAGGGAGGAAAATGGAGCGTGTACTCACGTCTGTGCTGGCTGCGGCGCCGGAGGCGGTAGGTTTCTTTGCCATAGCAGAGCCTGTGGATGAACGGACCCAGCTGCCTCATATTCCTCACCCTCCCTGTCACCATCATTTCCTCCTGGACAATGTAAGTCTGAGGAAGGTATGTCCCTCTCTGTGGCAAAGAAACACACGTGAATGAATCAGCTGATGTGACTGTGGGAGGAAAACTGCAGACAGGATGAACATGCTGCCAGTCACTCACTCAGGCAGCTATTTCAAACAGTACTTTTACAACGGCCTCAACAGTGACATGAACAGCAAAGGCAGTGGGTCTATGAGGGGCTCACCTTGACATTGACAAGCAGCTCCCACAGGCTCCGTGGAGGCATTACCAAGGTTGTGTTCAGCTCAGTGACGTAGCATTTGTCCAGCGCAATATCATAGTAAGCGGTGAGGCCCTGAAGAAGTTGAAAATGGTTAAAACCTTAACCACATTTAGGACGTAATTATTCATATCTAATGAAGGGAAACCAGGGAACATACAGATTCCTCAACCTACCCTGTGAAAGTCGTGGACAATATCAGCAGGGTCACTGCCACCAAAGTGCGGCACAGGTACGTTGATCTGTTCGTAGTTGTCGGCAAGGTAGATGCCAACATTCTCTTCGAGCTCTTGCCGCCCCCTCATAGGAGCATAGACAGAGTCCTCGAAGATAACCCTGCAGTGGAACAGGCTGTCTTCAGGAATCTGCTAATGGGACGCAACAGAGCTGAGTTAGCACGTGACTTTGGGTAACAACAGTTCTGGAGCACTGTCAAATTAAGAAACCACAAGAACTGACCTGAGGTATAAAGTAGTAGCGATAGATGTATATTGAGGCCAGGACCAGTCCTGACATGAAGACCACCAGGCCAAACGTGAGGCAGCACAGGCCAGTTGGAAAAGGCTTTTTGGTCCTGACAGGAAGAACCAGCTGCTCCTGTAATAAAATTAAAAGTTTGATTAAAGACAGGTCAGGTTTCAACAATGAAAGTCTGCTATTTAGTCGTGGTATGAACTCATCCCGGATTTTTGTGTATGGGACTTTGTTATGTCTTTTTTTTTTCAGCTCTTATACAAAATATGCATAAATAATACATAGGACCAGCATGATTTTTCATTTTGTATAATGTAAAGAGTCAAGAGGAGTAGTACTTGGATACTTAGTTTGATATTTTAGTTTATTGGTGATGTTTTCTTGAAGAACTGCATCAGAATACGGTTACATGTAATGTAAAGATGTAATTTAACATCTATTTAATAAAGTTACTGTAATTGGTAACACATCTTATTAGTTTACCACATGCCCTCTCACAAAGTCTTACTTTCCTGTACAAAGTATAATTTGTAAAAAATGATAATTCGGACAAAAGGCCGTTCCCAGGCTATTAATCAGGAGAAGATATCTGGTAGATGTGGGATGGGCTGGAATGATGCATGCCAGATGCCCACCCACAGTCTCTCAGTCAACATGCTGCCTCTCCCTACTACTGTTGCCATGGAGAGTAGAAGCAGGGAGAACAGATTGTGCCAGGCTCTGACGAAGATACTGGCACGTGGCCGTCTGGGTCTATTCTTAGAGGCCTACTTCCATGCTCCATATTTGCAATTTGTTCTCCAAAACCCTCAGTGGGAGTCAAAATGAGAACAATTGCGTGGAGCAGGAGTCCCTCACCAGAGGAAGACATATTAATAGATCTTACACACATTGGCTCTGACGCCTAACCTACCCTTGCAACCAATAGGAATTCACACAGCTTTTGAGATCATGAGTTTTAGTTCTGCTGACGTAACAATAGGTAAGAAAGTGTTTGATAAATGCGTCACCAAGTGATAATGTGTACATCAAGATGGGTGTATGCACATTGCACCCCAGATTTGTAACCATGTTTGACTTTTTTTTTGACAACTCTCACTTCCTAACCAGTTGATTCAGTTTTAAATCATTTTACAAATTTACCTCAGGGATACCTTCAATTCAAGACTTTTTACATCAATCAAAGTGTTGTCCCATGAGAAAAAAGCTACTGTATCAGTTAGGTTTCTTTCTTCAAAGGGATGCAGCACTTTTGAGAGCAGAAGTCTCAAAAGGAACTGGAGTATTTCCATCAGTAATCACTGAAACACGACAAGATGTTGAGGACCCTTCTCAAACACCAAGCCCTATCAAGTCAACTTAATTTTTCCCCTCCATCTCATTTATAGGACACAGGAATATCTACAACTATAGTGAAATTGAAAGTTTGCAAACTATTTTTAATGAAAAGCTGAAACGTTAAACTGCCTGCAGACCTACCTACAGTCCTTCTACATTACCAGTCTCTAAACTGGCTTATTCAGAACCCACCGACAGGAAGCACGTGATTTAACACCTCCTGACGCACCATCTCCTGACTATCTTGAGGTGAACGCGTTTCCACACTTCAATTATAGAAACAAATCTGAATACATTTTCACACCTGCTGCCTAAATATGCACATCTTTGTATATAAATACTTTGTGAGAAACTTAGTAGTACGTGTCATAATCTGCTGAGGACACACACACACACACACACACACAGGGGACCACCATCTGCAGTGTGTCACCACTGTGGCCAAACAAAGGTGACGTAATGTCAACATCCCCAGGCTGGGATGATGTGCACTGGTGGGTCTATTGACTTATTAATATTACAGTAACATTAAAGCATTTTCTCTTTGCTGCATTTCTATTCATCAACGCGTCCTGGTTTGTGTTTCTACACACGTTTTTTGTTGCTGTTGTTGCTGTTTTGAGCTTATTAAAATATAACCAAGACAAAATTCCATCAAACGACTGGATTATGAATGAACAGAGAAACAAAATTGCAACTAAGAACAAACTCCTTACAGGTTTTCTATAGCCTATAGATGAAATCACAGGCTAGTGATGCTGCACTGAGACACACAATAAATGCCACAACACGACACAAAGAAGAACCGAGTGTGCAAACTCACGTGAGCCTGAGGTATAGTTATCTTGTCTCCATCGTTCTCTTTTTCCGGCTTCTGCGCCGAAACTGTCTGGAAAGTGATCTTCACCATGTTTGTTTGCTCAGTGTATATTTGCTTTGTCTCGTTTCAGTCACTGCGCTGGTTCCGTGCACCGAGCCGGGAAGGATTTTATAGCGGCGGACCGGTGTCGCCCCCGGGGCTCAGTGACCTCACAAGAGCGTCTTCTCTGACGAACAAGTGCTGTGTGGGTCTGAAGGAAAAGCCGCCTCGCCGCTGTCAAAATAAGAGCCCTACTTCCACTCAGCCCTTCAATTCCATACTAATTATAGAGTCTATAGGCTCTTTAGTATATTTATACACACAGTCGAGTATTTAAAGTAGTTCAATACTTGGAATCATATTATATTATATGTATAATTGTATTTATTGTTGGGTTTGTTCATATTGAAATATTTTGTGCCCTTGTTGTGAAACCCAGTGCCAGATATGGTAGTGCTTTCCGTGTTTTATTTAAAGCTGCATCTCCTTTTCTCAACCGTTTTCTCACCACTATCATCCGGAAATGTAGGAATGTTGCAAAGTCTCAGATCAGTTCTGCTCAAAATAATTACAATAAATAAGCATGTTTTATCACCTTGTGTGATATCAAGATATGTAATGCATACAATAATGTACACCACGCTGATTTCTGTATGTTATAGTAAAACTAGTATATTATAAAGCTGTATGTGTGAAAAACATTCCTGTAATAGGTCACTACCTGTGGTCACACGGTGGGGTTTCAGGGCAGTAAATAATTTAAACATGTAAGAATCTATGTTAATGTCAACAGGTCAGAAGAATTAATCTTTCAAACCAACTAGAGGTATGGGAGGTTTCCCATAATTTGAGCAGTAAAGTTTAAACCACTGCAAACAAAACTATATGTGTGTAAGTCTCCCACACATATGCTAATTACACAACACATGCAAATCTGCACACACACACACACACACACACACACACAACTCTCATCCTCCTGTGTGAATAGTCATGACATTGTGTCAGTGTGTTCCATTACTGACAAAAGCCACATCTCAGTTCAGTTCAGTTCAGTCTGGACGATACGGGAAGTTTAAGTTGATATTACAACAATAAAAAAAACAAACAAAAACAAAACAAAACAGCTCTTTCATTTCATTTGACACCAATATACAATAAAAATTGAACCTTTTAAAGATGATGTGACTACAGAACACCTGGCACGATTTCAAGCTGCTGGGCTCTTACACATTTCCACATGATGCACCGGACAAACGGCTCAGAGCGTCTTACACTAGCGGTTCCTCCAAAAGCCATGAGAACACACGCATGGTCCTCATAGGTGAACTGATGACTCACAGCCGAGCAGGAAATGGGCCTAGCTGACTGACGACGAAATGAGAGAATTTTAAAAAAGCAATTTAGAAATTGTAAAAGTAATAGGCAAGTGCCATTATTATTTGTTTTGCAAGACTATATTTTAATAAAGTGTTTGTTGTGATCCAAAATAAATGTTTAATTGTATCCCCTGATTACTGCTGTTATTGCTTCAGAAGCATTATTATCTGAACTGAGGACATTTTTGTATGTCCTCAGTTCAGACAGAAGTTGGGACAAAAGCTCACGCGACCACTTCTGTCTGAGCAGGGGCGAGCCCGGCGCGCCCCCGATGCGTCTCGCTGTCCCGGCCACTTTACCCATTCACATGTAAATGAGCTGACATCTATATGTCGGGTCTGTCTCCCCCCGAGCAGCATTACGAGTCCACTGTCCCTGCGAAGCGTTGTCGGGATCGCTCGGCCATCTGTCCCGCTGTTGGGCTAGTAACGGCTCTTTGCATCACACACACACACACCGACCTCCGGTCCAGTGGGCAGCGCCTGGGGGAAACTTCCACCACAACATGGCCCCGATCCGACACAACACAAACGGCCCGGACAAAGGGGACAACTGCGAAGGGATCAAATGTGACAGAAGGGTAAAAGGCCTGTTTGAGAACTTCATGTCCACATGTCGGTTTTCACTGGGTTTAAAAGTGACCAGCCGCGCTGTCCTTAATGTTTTGGCAGATGAGGAAACCTCTGGTCGAGAAGAGAAGACGGGCTCGCATCAATGAAAGTTTGCAGGAACTCAGAGTTCTCATCTCGGACGCAGATGTGAGATCGTTTGCATTCATATTTGGTCTTGGGCTTTGTGTGGTCTTGGTGTTATATGATATTTAATGTGTGTGTGTGTGTGGTAGTTTAGCTCGCTTTGGTGTGTGCTGTTGCTGACTCTGCACTGTCACCCGTTGTAGTTACCGTTACAATCAAAGATGGAGAACGCCGAAGTGCTGGAGATGACAGTGAAACGAGTGGGGAGTATCCTGCAAAACCGGCTTCAAGGTAAACGCCATGTTTATATTTTGTGTTTACTGTGCAGTGGTTCAAATTAACAAAAGTTTTAAATGTTTTACTTCTCAACTGACTATTGGAAGTAGCACATCTCTTACAAGTAGTTCTTCCGCCGATCGAAGTAGTTCCTTAAAACGACCCCACTAATTAATTTATAACGGTTGGCGGATTGATATTGCAATCAACTACGCTGCAGACACAGGTGCGTGTGTGCATCTTTGGCCGAGATTCAGCCAATCAGATGAGAGCGCCGGGTGCAAACCGTTGAGCGTTGCCAGCTCTGAGCTAACAGCTGTTTTATCCCCCCACAGAGGTGGACGCCGTGAACCGGGAGGCCAGTGAACGCTTTGCCGCCGGATACATCCAGTGCATGCATGACGTGCACACGTTTGTCTCCGGCTGCCCGGGAATAGAGCCGTCAGTGGCCGCGGAGCTGCTGAACCACCTCCTGGAGAGTATGCCCCTGAACGACGAGGAGCGACTCCAAATGATGCTGCCGGAAACCGTGGCGAGTCACCCCGGCAGCATCAGCACTTGGTCCCCGCCTGAGAGCATGTGCATGGGCCTGGTGTCTCCGGCCCTGTCCTCCTCCTTCTCCTCCACAGACGACCTTTACTCTGACCTGGACGAGACGGACTCGGAGCAGAGCCAGGGATCGTCCTCAGAGGAGGCAGACAGCCACGACACGGTGCCTTCAATGACCGACTCTAAGTCCGTGTGGAGGCCGTGGTAGACGGCTGGAAGCGGAAGAGCATGTTTTAAAGTACAGGAAAGGATTTGTGTAGGCCTCACAGTGGAAGACACTGCTGAGATGACAAATTAGTAACCTAGTGAAAGGCATTTGGGAAGCTCTTTGTAAAAGCATTGTGGAACTACAATCAACTAAAATGTATTTAATAGATAAAAAGCATTTTAAAATTGTTTGCGGAGGTCGGTGACCTCTAAGCTCTTCATTGGAAGAGTATTGGCCTTGTTAGGGCAAGTATGTGCATGTAAATATTTTCTTGTTGGATATGGTTGTAAAATTGTCCCTCGTGCTTTTTTTTTTTTTTTAGATATATGTAAATTATTTCCTATTTAGGATGTTTTTAACTTTTATATTTATATCATAGCGTGTTGGTACCCCACCTCATCTGATTTGCCTTGGCTTTAAACTTTTTAATAAATATCTTTTTGACCCACGACTTGGTTTAAATTCTGTTTGTCCAGCAGCTTTTTCACAAAAGTCACAATTCATACACAAAGATCCCACGAACCACCCACCCAAGGCTGTTTTCAAGATATTAGTTCTTACTCTGCAATTGTAGACTATTTGTGTTCTCTCTCTCTCCAAGATCTCTTAGCACATCGTAGGCATTTGTGAGGTGTGAAATGAGTAATCCATTCACTCCTTATATAGGCCTAGTTGGGGACTTGACAAATGGGTTTTATAACTTCAGCTTTTTTGGATGCTAGAGTTTTAAAATAACATGGGCACAAATAACTTGCACAGTCATGGCTGTGGGCTTTTAAGCATTTTTATGTCAAGTGAACAGTTTGCCAGCATGGCTCATCAGTTTTTTTTTTATTGTCCAGGTACTGTAAATGGTGCTTGCATATTAGTGTTTGTCTACGCATATGACTAAAAATATACACATTTAATAGTAATCTACATGTCAAAGTTGTACACACATCCTTTAGTAGTCGGTCGATGGGGTCACGCATCTCTGATTCTGTGGAGCCTGTCAGCCACTGTGGCATTACAGACACTCTTCTGCCTTTGTACCCTCAGCTCCTACAGCTAATGAATAAGAAAAGACAGCAAACTTTGAATATTCAGCTTTCCCTGAATATTCAAAGTTTCCTCTGTTGTTCCTGTGATGTCCACTCCAAGTGTCACTTTTTACACTGTCCGCTGTCATAAAAAGCCTACTACTGAGAATGATCTCTGTGATCTGTGAAATGACCAGAAAAAGGATTAATACAGTCGGCCTGGAAATGTTGTGTTTCTTCAGTTTGACATTTTCAGTTTTTGGGGGTAACCTGAAGAAGCACTCAAGCCCAACAAGCCCAAGTACAAATCTCAGGTATGTAACCTCATGTTTGTGTATTTATATAAGAATTTTGTGCCTCACTACTTATGCCTTACTACTTTTCAGGGGGATACCCTTGTATGCAGCACATTTATCTAACAAAGAGTGTTCAAATATAAAATATGATGCATAACAGTAGTTCATATTAACAAGTCTACTAGTATATAGGCAAAGTGTTATATTACATAGTGAGTATATTGATATTGTGGTAGTGAAGAAAGACAGAAAGTGAGACATAAATTCTGGGAGGAGAACTTGTTGCCCACAGATGTGTCTGGGTGGTGACTGGATTTGCACACCTCCAGTGGTGTAAATGATCTCTGCAGGGGGCGGTTTGTCAGTTTTCACACCCCGTCCTCAACTTAGACTAAGTACGAAGGTGTGAACAGTGGAGGTGGCAGGGGGAGGGTCGCTTTGATCAGGCCAGCTAAGGCCTGCAGAGGAGACACCAGATTGCAGCTCGGCTTTTGTTTTAGTATCCGGCAGACATTTGCATTGGAAAGGTGAATGTCATGACTTTAGGACAAACTGACACATTAAGATAGAGTATTTTTTGAGTATTAAACCTTATTTGTCATTCAAAAATGCTTAAAAGCCCACAGCCATGGCTGTGCAAAAATGTATAGCATATTTTTTAATAACTCCAAAATACATGGCTGATTGCATTCAGTGTGGAAGAATCTTAAGTCGTTTGCAGTAATCTTTTGACAGCCCATTAACATTAATGGACAAAACTCATTTAATACCTTAAATGAGTTTTGTCCATTCTTCCCTAATGCTGCTTGTGTCCAAGCAACAGCTAAATTGCAAACACAAAATAGGCTTTTTTGTGTAGACATGTAACAACACACAGAGAATCACTGTAAAGTAGACAACATTTTATTTAGAAATTTAACAAAAAGAGTAATGTACATTAAAGACAAAAATAAAATGCTTATTAGTGTCAGTGCTTTTTCAAATAACGGACAGACAAGTGGAAAATCCAGGAAATCCTCAAAAGCAGTCTCTTCTTATATTACAGCATGAGCTTCAAAGTGAAGGTAAGCTCCCCACATCTGTCTTGACATCTGTCTGCTCGGCTTTACACCAGTGCAATAACACTAAACTCGGCCTTCTGAAGTGGCCACAGCTTTGTTGTGAACAGTAATAGGCTCAGGATGTTCTCCTCCAGGGCCAACATCAAACCAAGTGTTAGGTGGCACACGTTTAAACTGGGGACAGTTTTAATGCCAGGTGGGAACTGTCCTATTGTTGATTACGCAACTCACATTTTCAAAATATATTTACATTAAATATAGTATTGGTCCTGTTTGCTTTTTAAGTCATAACTTAAACACAGACATATGTACAAAAAGAATTAACATATGTAAAAATATATATGCTCAAAAACTCTTCCAAACATTCATACAAGTGCTGAAATGTGTTAAACCATTTTTTAAAATGACAGATATCAGTCACAGCTGATACCAACACAAATGCTGCCTTACTTATGTTCAGCTAACTGCATTAGCTGAACATGTCACCCCGGCTGCTCCAAATATCAGAGAGAGGAAATGTTTAAATATTAAATTACATAAAGTCCTGAAAAGTATATAAGATAATGGGCTGGTGGTTGCATAAAGCTTAGAATGTATTGCACATGATTGTCTGAAATGTTTTCACCACCTCCACTGTGCCTGGGGATCAGTTAATATACAGAAAGTAATTGTCATGTCAATGACAATATGTTGTCATAGACAAAGCTGCCCAGGAAATAAATAGCTTGGCAGTGGTCAAATATTTTATGTTTCTTATTGAATTATCAATAAAATACTACGATAAACAGTATAATGTCTGGACCTTTCTGCCTTAAGAATTCTTTTTACAGGGATTCTACCTGCGTCTTTACTCATTACTATGAGTTTACAAATTTCACTTGAATCTGTGTTTGTCTTCTCATCACTGGTGGAGATGGAGGTGGTAATAATGTGGCATTACGTTTGTATATTGCCCTTTAATTTTTTCTCCCAGGGGCTGTGTAACACTAGAAATGACAGTGAGCAAAACAACAGATGCACAGGAGCCGCATTCATGGTTTTTTGTCTTCTTCTACTGCAGCCCACAAAGTGCATTTGTGCATTCATTTAGTGCTTGATGGGTATGCATGACAGTAGTATAAACCTCACTTGTTGTCACCACAGGCTGACGTAGTGCAGCATTGTTGTAACGGAGGAAGTTACATCACAAAATACTGACAGTCTGTGGACCACTGAGCCACATCCTGGCGTGTGAATAAAACAACCTTGATATCGTTTGACCTCTGTTGTACTGACATGAGCACCTGTCAGTTGTATTTCCCTTATGGGGAAATGCATCACCTCATTTCTCAGTACAAGGAGAGGTTTCACCTAAATGCTACACAGAAACGAGCAAACAGAAAAGCAATCCCTGCAACCCCCCCCAAAAAAAATAAAAATAGAAATCCTGACTGGTGCATTAATATATCAAAATAAACTGCAAGATAACTTGAAGCTGACTACATGTATTCACATTCAGTTTGAGCCAGAGTTCCAGTGGCATCTACATAACTAAACTTTTTGTGTGAAGAGTAAACGTGTGTGATGCATTATGCAGGAGGTCTGATGTTAAAAGCTCCTGTTCACAGTCATCCAGAACAAAAAGTTGATGGCTGATAAATGTCTTGAGCTCTTTAGCAGTCTATTGTCTGTCTTGTGCTGTCTGAAAACCAGAGCCAGAAGAGGGGCTGTGGCAGGAGACGGCAACAGAGTTCGAGAGCTGTTCCCTGGGCCTCCTCTTGCAGCCGACCTCTCCAGCCTCTGTATCATCAATGTCCAGATCAGGCTGATCCTCCACTGGTGCTGCTTCTGAAGAGCTGCCACAGCAGCAACACGCCTAGAAAACACACACACACACAAGTATAGAGAAGGCAGATTAGGTGAGGACACCACTTTCTGTTGCATTTTAAAAGAAACGCTTAAAAGACAAAGAAATGACAATTTTGTCGAGACACAGATAAACAGATAAACTATGAATACATATTTGTAACAGACTAATTATTTGATTGTTCTCTTGATTGTTTCTCCCTCCTTTCTCACACTGAACCTCTTTCCAATCCTACTTCTTGGAGGATCAAACTAAACTATAAAGTGCACATTTGAAATAATTATACAGTTTGTCAAACTTATCTCAGTGTCTCAACATTGCGAACTGTGTGACGTTATTAATCACTTGGACAGTGTGTATACTGAGCAACGCAAACTCCAAACCAACTCACCACAGAACTCCATTAGACAACTGATCCAGCTGAGCTGCATCATATAGCAGTTCAGAGGATTCTACATATAAATATAATATTTATATAGATATTTATCAGGGAACGCTGATGAATGGACGCCTAATTGACCTAAACTAGCACAAATAAATATTCTCGTTCTACCTTGATGTCTATGGCCTTGGGTAGACTGCCCTTCTTGATCCAGGGGTGGACGTCCATCAGTTCCTTCTTCTGCTCCTCTGTAAAACATGGCTGGTTCTTCTGCAGTAGCCTCAGCTTCTCTCTGTCCTCCTTGAGCACCTCCTGGATGTCACTGCAGATATACGAAAATATACACACATGCAAGAACATTTAATACAAAAACATTACAAGGGTCGGGTTTGTTGATAAACAAATGTATTGTTATGCTATTATACAAAAATACTATATATGTATACAAAACACTCATATGCGATTATAAAAAAAATGAAGACAATGGTTTTATTATTCAGCTACAAAGCTACAGCATTTTGTAAAAAACGCTGCTGTGATGAAGAGCTCACTCAATGTCAGTGGTGATGTAAGGGGACATCTAGTGGTCAAGAACTGTCACTACAATTTCTGAATGACTTCTTTACAGAAATGGGCACATTGTTACGGTTGTGCCTAAAGACAGCAACACAGAAAAGCAATATAAAAAGCTCATGTACCAAATAAAATACATCACTATCGTCAGATATCTGCAGCTCACAGACCAGTTTCCCACTGAAACCACTGTGAGATTGAGTGTGCAGCCAGGGAGCAGGGAGTGCCAGGTAATGAGACAACAGGCCCCTGAGGAGAGACATCCCTCAACGCTTCTAGACAGGAGTAAGACGCTCACGATAAAGGACACACAAAACTGCAGCTGTGAAGCCATGTTCTGTTTTTCTGGGTGATTTTCTGCTATAGAAGTTGCCCATACGAAAGTCACTTAGAGCTTTCTTCCGAACTCATGCTGGTCTTCCTAATCAAATCTTTTCGTAACACTGAATATGACATGTGATACGTCATCACTACTACTGTACCAATTTGCTAATATATAAAGCTTTTTAATACAAACAGGGTAAATGCCTATATGACTCCAGCAACATGGTTTTTATTTCATGCCGAAAACATACATCCTTAACAAAAGCGCCTTGCCTAACTAGACACCAGGAGGTGTTTAAGCTATTTTGTCTTTTAAAATTCAATCCTGGAGCCCTGGATTTTATTTATTTATTTACTTTAAGTAAGTTATGTACAGTAGGGAGCTTTAGTTTCTAGGTGTTCATGTATAATGTTTGTTACCTGGAGTTGTCAGCTGTTTTAACATCAGTGCATTTATAGACAGTAAAGGTGTTTCCGGTGTAGGAAATTAATTCATATAACACCTTTACTGTCTTCCAGAAAACCGTTTATAGTAAAAATAAGGTCAAGACTCCTACAGTATGTAAATATGTCAATATGTTTTCTACCTCCTGGCTGCACACGTGTCCTCCATTGTCTGTAAACAGGAACAGAGCACACTGTGCACTGATGCATGGTTCCCCTCACCATTCTAGAACAATCAGGAGGTTCATAAACTATTACACAGTAGAGTCTACAGGGCCACTATCCTACTCCTCACTGGCTACACCCCTGTCCTACTCACCGCGAGGGGAGCTGATAGGACATCATGACCTTGTGATCTGTGTTGGCCATGAGCAGCCACAGCGGGTCCTGCAGTACATACTTGATGAATTGGTCGCTCTGCTCCATCTCCATGGGTCTTCCTTCGCTGCTGTTCAAGTGACCTGTGACCTTCTGGCTATTCTGGGATGAGTCCACGCTGCCGAAGTACTTACTACTGTTGCTTTCTGAGGACGTCCAAAGACAAAAACATTTAACATTTCAAGGAAAACTATGTGCTGTTAAACTTGTATATTAAGAGATAAACCTCAACATTACTTATCTACAGACATCTAAAACATTTGTTTAACCCTCTAACATAAGGGCTTATTCAATTGGCACACATTGGAAATCAGAATGTGAGGCCATGATATATAGAAAATAGGCAATAAAAGATAATGGGTAGAGTTTTGTGAGCTGAATATGTGCACCTTCCTGTATGAAAACTACTGCATAATAGTTGTTTAAACATCTTTGACAGCGGCCTGCGGCTTTATTGTCCTATTATTCAACCATTTCAGGCAATACTCAACAAACAACAGAAAATATGAAAGAATTAAACTGGAAAGAAAGAAAGAAAGAATCTGGTAACTTTGCTGTCCAACTGCTAATTATTTTTTTTCCAGACCTGTTCCACTGGCAGAGGTCCCACTAGCTGAGGCTCCACTTGCTGATGTCCTGCTCTTAGATGTCCTGCTGTTGGATGTCCCGCTGGCTGATGTTCCACAGCCGTTGGAGCCTGAGCCCATTGACCCTGATGTGGCTGAACCAGTGCCTGAGCATGAGTCCTCATGGAGAATAATGTCCAACATGTCACTGGAGCAGGAATTGGCATCACTGTTGTTCCCATCTCCACCCGAACTTGCCTGCACAAACACAAAACATCAAACAACACGTTTAAAGAGGAGCCTGACTTCACAGCGCCGGCCAACAGACTGTAGAAGCTCCTCCAACAACTGGATCTTTGTGATACAGCAGGTGCAGTGTCTTTAGCTGGTTTGTATCTTGTCTCCTGATCTTTCTCCAGCGGGTTTAAAGGAGGGCAAATCACTGCTTTCATAAATTGAAGCACTTGCATTATAGTATATGGTTTCATGTCCAGGAGATAGTTGAAAAAAAAACATTTTTGCATTTGCAAAAACAAAGACATGTCCCCACTGATGCTAAAATAGGATCTGCTGTTAATGTTATTGGTTTGGTTCAAGCCTCGGAAGCCCTGCATGCAAAATCAAAGAGTGTATGCATGTGTGCAAGCATAACTTGGTTTAACTTGGTAGAGCTTTTTAAGTAGCTCCATACAGTCTTGTTTGTTTGTTGGTTTACGTTTCCCAGTCTCATGCTTCAAAAATCAATGTCACTCTTTGCAATGTCTTCCACAGAAAAGAGTAATGCTGGTTATACTTGGAAATCATAAGTCATGAAAAGTATAAAAGGAGAAACTGATACAGACATAAGTGACATATGGTATCAGGGAGGAATGGGATTGGGGTGCAGAGGTTTTCGTATGATTCGCCTACCTCTTTGCTGTAAGCCCTCAGTCTAGAGCACAGTTTATCCCAAGACAAATGCTCATAGACACAGGGCCTGCCCTCGTAATACAACGGTCCAGGTGGACCAAGGAGACTGAGAGATGGCTAAAGGGTATAAGGGATAATAACATGATGTGTTAACACCCTGGGTCACAGTGGAGTCTAGAGTGACTTGACTTTACACATACAGAGTATAACAATAGTAAAGAACTGCTGCTTTATTAATGTGAATAATGTGAAGGAATCATTGTGATGATGGTGTTAAACCCCACAAGTCTGAGACATATGATCGGGTGTATCAGGGAATCCTGCCACAAGCTTCCCCAGTTCAGCGAGGTATACACATTTTATCCTGACAGTTAAGGAACGTTACGGGTGAAGAATAACAACCTGAGGTGCTGGAAGACCTGAGGATGAAAAGGAACGAGAACACGTACAGCAAACAAACAAGAACATGTAGGTCTTTACCTGTTTCCGCTCCCTCTCTTTGGCCTGGCTGCCACCTGCTCCTTTCTCTCTTTCGACCGTGTTGTTCCCTTGTCCTCCAGCAGAGAGCCCTGTGCTGTCCTGTCTGTCCACACACAGCTCCAGCTCCAGCAGATTGAGGGGTGAGCTGCAGCGAGACTGGAACAAGGGTGGGGATGCGTGGCCCCCACCTCCTCCAGACTGGGGTGTTGAGGAGCGAGACTGTCCCTCCCCGGGGGCCTTTGCGGTATCCGAGGATGGAAGAAAGTAGAATGATGGAGTCAAGTAGCCTGCTTGAGGAGCTAAAGGGTTCTGGGAGTTGAACTGATTCTGAGAGCCAAAAGAAGTAGGAGCTGTGAAGGTGCTCTGACCTGTAAAGACACTCTGACCAATTGGCTGTGTCTGGATGGAAAAGCACCCAGACTCTGCATAGTACGCTGGCTGTGGCGGTGGAGGAGGCGCGGTGGCCATTTGAGGGTAAATGTAGTTAGGCAGCACTAGAGCTACAATGGGAGTGACCATGGGGGTGGTGTAGGGAGCCGGGTGGATAGATGGTGGGCAGGGAGGGGGTGCAGTTCCTTGGTTGTCCCCAAAACCTGTTAGATTAGCATCTGTGCAGGGAGCTGTGGAATTTTCTCTCGGGAAAACGGGGAGGGGGTATCCTGGCATCACAGTGGAGTAGGCCACAGGAAAAGTGGACTGTGAGGTGTCAGAGGGAGACCAAGATGTCAGGTTCAGAAGGGGAGGCCGCAGCTGTTGCTGTCTGTGGTGAGATGCTGTGCTGTCTGAGGACTCAGACTGCTTGGCTCGCTTCGACTTGGTCTTCTTATTTCGTGTGCTTCGCCTTGTGGTGGGCTCTGCACCCGCTCCACCCTGTTTACAGGATCGAGCAGCAGGTACGGCTAGAGGGCAGAGAGGATGGAATGGAATTGGAAAAGGATAGTTGTTGATTTTGAGTTTGACTTATGGAGTATAATTCCACTTTCTTAAAACCTTGGTCTTGTTTTAGGTTTACCTTTTTTTAATCGATTTGATAACACCTCAAATTGAAAGTAACATAAATATCATCACCCTCTTAAATTAATGCCCTAGAATGTATTTTCAAATTTAAATTAAAAAAACAGAAAAAACTGAAGCAAATAGAGAGTAAAGGCTGATTTAGGCAAAATAATAACTTTTTTCAAAAAACGACAGAGAGTGTAATTTGGTGAGTCAGTATGTTATGACAGAATAAAGGCATGGCCATGTGTTTTAATAAAACAGAATTACCCTTCTTAAATAAAGTGTCAGTGTAGTGTTCAGTGGTACCATCAGTGGTGGCCTGCTCCCTCTGCTGATCCAGGTGCTGAGAGCAGTTTGCCTTGAGTGCCGTGAGGCTGCGAAACTCTCTGAAGCGGTAGAGAAAGGCCTGCTCCTCCTTCTGTGTATGAGCTGCCAAAACCTGCTTGGTCAAACCCAGTTTCTTATAGGATTCCCTCTCCTGACTAGAAGGGGACACAGCACAAGAAGGAGCCGCGTTGTTGTGGCTGGATTCTGCGGTTTCTCCCGCGCCTGCTACGTCCTCTGTCATCTCTGCATGGATGACATGTGGGGACACAACTTTAACAACTGCAAAGCAATGAGAGCTGAGTTAATATTCACAACAAAAAGGCCTTAACAATACAACAACAAAAGCAATGCTGAAAAGCGATATCCACTATGTCTTGTAGTAGCTTGCTTTATGTAATGGGCGAGTGATTCTTCATAGACACTCTACATCTACAGTACAAGTGAATAACCGGCCCCAAGTGGGACTTCCCTGACTCCCACTCCAGGTTCTCATTGAGCACTCAGATGTGTTTCTGCAAAGAATAGTGTGTGCAGTTACTCTCTTGTTAATGTGGAGAAAGCTGTGGTCAGTGCCTTTTAACCTGTTCATCTGGTGTCTGGATAACAGTTCCTTAACTAAATACAAATTATAAGCTAAACACTATGTTAACTAGGTTTCATTGTGTCTAAAATTAAATTTTGCTCAACGATCTAATGCCTCTGGATAATAAACATGCAAAAATAGATTAAATCAGGTTGAAGGACAACTCAAAAGCACTGCACCTGAGTCGGGTTGAGGTTTCTTGTCCCCAACATGTACGATGGTGCTGCTGTAGCTGCACTGACTAGTTATGGACACCACACTCTCCGGTTTGTTAGGTACAGGTAGGGGCATCGAGGAGCCCACTACTGCTGTGGCCGCGTCACTGGACTTTTTGTCTCGATTATGCAAAGAAGAGAGACCAGACTCATCCTTCAACAAAGCCGGTTCTGTCAAAGGACAGAGAACGAGATATACTGACAAGGAATTGGCATTTCAGCATCTGAGAAGAGAAGTTTAAAGAGCAGGGAGTAAATGTGTGATTCAGCAAAGTGTGTGACATACCTTCAGACACTTGCATGCTGCTGGACCCATTCTGTTTGTCCTCGTCTGAGTTAGAGGATGTGGTGTTAGACAAAGACTGGCACTTCCTCTTCATAGTAATTGGAACATTACAGCTCTCCAAGTACCTACATGGTCATGAACACAACAACAGATGAGTTTTTGCATTTTATCATCAACAAAGAAGATGCTTCTCTGTGTTATAGTAAACATGTTTTACTATAATGCAACGGTTTGAGACCAAACAATAATAGCGATGATCAGCTTTCCTGATACTGGTATTAAAAATTATATCTAGTTTCAACCACAAGGATTTAAAGATTTTAGGGCTTGAGTCTATTACAGTTTGTACATGTCATTACAGAAGCTCATTCATGTTAGTAGTTACCTAGAAAGAAAAATAGGAAAATTCTCTCGCTCATCTCGCTGCCTCGTGTGCTCGGCATATAAGAATAAGATCTTTTTTTTTCTGTTCTGTGTGTGGCATATATTCTGGGGTTAATGTGATGGAGACTAACCTAACCTGCACTAACCTATGGGAAATGCAATATAACAAAGTGCTTTTCTGTTCTTAACATAACTACAATTCTCTGACTTTAAAACTTCCTCTATCTTTGTACCTGATGACACTGTCCAGGCAGCTGATCTGCTGGTAGGAGTAGCTAGTCTGGTCATTGAAGGTCAGCTCCTCATGGAAAGAGCTCCTACTCTCCTCCACAGCTGACCCAGACTCCATCCAGCTGAAAGGAGTGGCTGAGTCTTTCGGCCGAACCACTGCTGGGTTCTTCTGTACAGACTCTACTGGAGAAAAGGCATCGGTTACGGGCAGGCTGCTGGAAAGCATCACATTCACAAGAAATAAACAAGTCTGCACAAAAAACCTTTTAAGCTTTGTTAAAGTCTCTGATTTGAACACACTTTCTTTACTAGTGACACACAAATATTCAGGTAATCATCAGCTGAACCTACTGCCATTGCTCTTTTTGTTGTCTGGTTTGGTTGTCTGCTGCTCCTGGCTCTTCTGGAGGTGAACTCCTTTACAGATTTCCTGAAAAGTACGCTGTGATATAGAAACACAAGATGTCACTCTCTGCTGTGCTTTAAAATACATGATTTAATTAACAGTTTAATTACTTCAAATAGTCCAGTATTAAAGAACAAAATGAAAAAAATAAAAAATAAATTATTAGGTCAATAATTTTAACTTTGAATGTAAAGTAAAATTAAACGGCCGTCCAGTATAATCAGGCTGCCAGAGTCTGTGTGAAAAGTTATAATACTATCAGTACTACTACAATAAAGTATGTGCAGGCCCATAATGCATAATCCTTCCCAAATAGGACCACATTGGGACAAAAGCACAGCACTAAAATGCTAATAATATTTATTAGGTTTTTACTCACTGGTCTGGCTTTGCTGCCCATTTCCTCCTCCTCTCCTTGCATCTTGCTCCCACCGCCGTTGGTCAGGCTCTCAGAGGAAGAGGTCATGCCCAGGAGGTGTTCATTGCTGTTCAGACTCCCGTAACCACTGGACCCACTGTTATGAACAGGCTGATCACACCAAAAGAGAAGGAAAAAAGGAATTTAAAAATAAGATATCGAAAGAAAGAGTCACTGCACACAAAGTATATAGGTCTGAATTAAATAACAGTCCCTTTTGGACTTTAGGGCCTCAGGTCTGAAGAATGCTCTTCAAGTTTCTACCCTATTGTGTTCATTTATGTAATTAGTTTTGTTTTGGAGGCAAAAATGCTCAAAACCATCTCATGTTTGATTATTTCATTGCTGCTACAGTAGCTCCTATGATTTATTACGTCTTAAATGATGGTTAAGACATTTCTTATGGTTTCACACCTGTAGCAGGAGCCGATGAATCTGCTCTGTAATCTCCTGGATGTCGGAGGCCATGGTCTTCAACTCACTCACAGGAGAAACTGGGGCCACAAAGACATCTTCATTCACAGGGCCCCTGGTAGACAACGACAAACATCATCTGATCAAATGTTCATATTTTTTCTACAACATACTTGACAAACACAGTTTTTTAAATCTAAGTGATCAATTAAGATTTGACAGGACAAAAACTCACATGCGGACTTTGTGTCTCCCGATCACGAAGGAGACCTTGCGGCTCCAAGGGTTGACAAAACTGGACCAGCTAGTATCAAGAATGATATATTCTCCATTTCGTGCACAGAATCGGATGGACGAGTGGTCAAATGGCTGCCCCGCGTATTGAAGGACTGCAGAGAAAGCAAAAAACACACAAATTAAAAAAAAAAAACAAACAAAAAAACATCACGTCGTAAACATTAACAGATTACGTGTGGAAACACAGTAAATTCATTCGCTGTCTGTGTAATTCTGCACACTCACTCTTTCTGTGAATGGCCAACATGATCGGTCGGTCACTGGGATGCAGGTGGTGGAGGACTGGTGTGCCAATCAAGTCCTGGGGGAGGTACCCGAGGAGAGGCACCGCCCTGATACACACGTAAGATATCAACTTTATTAGTCTGCATGCAATATCACAAGTTATCAGCGAAGTGATAAAAGCATTTCCAACATGTCTTACCTCTCATCCACATCCTGGAACACACAGCTCGGTGTATGTGTGGTGGTGAAGATGCGTTTGTCCGCTGGAATTCTGGGAGCTTTAAAGAAGAGAAAATCATCCACCTAAATCCAACAAATATTTGAACCATAACAAACATTACCAGATGTTTTTCTTTTTTTGCATGAAATCTAACCTCTCTTCCTGAACTTAGACTCAGCCTCTTACCTTCATAACCAGAGTGAACTCTCTCAGCCAGCAGGAGGCAACAGAACTGGTCTTCAGCGTGTACTGTGTCTTGGACCTTCATCAGATAGGGGGTCATTCGGAAAGGATAGTACTGCAGGTCACCCTCACACTCTTTACCACCACTGGAAAGATGTGACAAGAAAAGTTATTAAAGGTGACAGCTTACACCCAAAAAAGAATAGGCTATAACTTGGGGAATACAGAAATAATAAAATGAGCTGCTAACTGCTAAACAAATACAGTACGTTTTAAATATGCATGTCGGTCAGTGTTAATGTTGGCCTAAAAAGCATCTAATTACAGTTTACATGTTTGTGATGTCAGAAACTAATTGAAAAGTGAAGAGTGGATTGAAAATTTGAATAAGAACTACAAAGAGCTATGGGCAGCAGATGGCCCGACGGCGTATTTTTACCCACACACCTGATACGACAGAAGAAGGATTTCTCCTGCATGCAGTCAGGTGGGGATGACTCTGAAACGGGAAAAAGAAATGTTTTCATTCAAAAGCAGCACAATCCTGCCTAACGCTATTCTGGGTCTTGACTCCTTCTGGTAATTCAGCTTTAATTAATTCATTTGAATCTCTGCACTTTAAATAAATATAGATAGAGTCTGATTCTTTATTGGGTTCATTGGCCAAACTTTTTCCAGGCATATCAGGTATTAATAACAACAGATAAAGAGCAGCTCTATAATGATCCATGCACAGATGCACATATGGACACCTGGTTACATCTCTGACCCACAAGTTGATCTGACCAATATTACTTAACTGAAAAAGATATAATGAGGTCACTGTCTCTGTGGAGGTTACACAATTTATTCTTCAGTGAATAATAATAATAATAGTAGAACATGAAAAATGTAAAGCTTAAAAACATTAAAACATAATTTAAAAATTAGGTAAACAGAAAGGTAACAGTCACATTAATATGTTTTTTAAAACAGAAAAGGCTTAAACTGTTTTTTGAAACAGTCCACAGTCTGTGTTGCCCTCAAGTTCTCAGGTAGGGAATTCCATAGCCGTGTAGTTAAACTAAATGGCTTTTCTGTTCAGTAAATGTGATTATAGTTCAATTACAATTTTCATATTTTGTTTATTATCTTTTCTAAATGTTTAGCATCTACTGGGTGAGAGAGATGTATTCTATTGGTCTTGCTGAGGTTTCTAGTTTGTCAATGATGTACCTGCTCCAGTGCACATGCTCCATGAAGGCAGGCGGTACGGGGTTGTGAAGCTGTAGAACACACTAACATCTTGTGGCGTCAGGAACTCCACAAACTTCGAGTTCTTGAAGACATCTCTTTTGCAGTTAAGAATGGAGGCAGCCTGATCAGAAATGTAGACTATTCGTCCTGTGATGAGAGACACTGCTACTGCAAAAATGTCCTGATGAAAAAGACAAAATCCAAAATGAAATGGGATGAGTGAGAAAACTTAACTGCTAGAATAAAGTATAATAAGACATTTTTGTTGTGCACAAGCGCATTTATCAACATATGCAGCTAAATACACTTGAATATTGGTACTGTCGTCAACATAATTGAGTGGCTCACATTGTTTTTGAGGGTGTATTCAGAAGTAATGCTGTCTATTTCCTCTATCGTATAGGAGGACACATCCAGGCCTGAAGGTTGACTGTCATTGGTCATCAGCAGCTGATAATACTCTTCATTGGCTGCAAAAAACAGACACAGGAATGTTGTTAGAGTCTGATTAAAACATTATACAACAAACTGAAAAGAGATGAAATATGACCGTCTTTGAAAACAACAATGACGAAGCCGGAGTCAACAAAACCATGACCTACTCATACCGCCGTCAAAGAGATTTTCAACTATTGATGAAGAATGTCTCAGTGCATTATATTCAGTAACAAGCGAACTGAGGACTGAAGTGCTGAAGCTCTACCCGCCCATTTCCATCTGTAAACATTTAGACAGGGTAGAATTAAGCTTTTACAGACCATTACCCAGCGAGCTGCCTACAGAAATGCTCCCTCCTGCTCAAATTACATCTTTTTGTTCTTCTTTGTTCACCTTCAGCCGCTGAGACATTCTTGTCAAACAGAGACGCAGTCACACACTTACTCAATTACTCGATTTCGGCTAAATGATTAAAGAACAGGTAGCTTGTTGTAAGATGTGAATGGAAACAGATCGCCAAAAAAACATTTTTTGTTGAGGTTTGACAGGAGCAATGCTGAATGCACTTTACCTTCCACCTGTTTGACACAGCGCAGGGCGTACTTGAGGGTGCTTAATGTCGTGGACTTGTTATTGTGTCGTTTCTCAGCAGGCAGGTGAAGCTTCAGCTCTTTAAGAGTTTTAATCACTTCCTTCTGGGTCTTGGCTTTGGCAGATTCCTGACTACTGCAAGGTGCAAAGAAACACACATGTGCACATTGGCCGTCAGATTTTACAAAAAGTAAAACCCCAAAAAGACTGTGAAAGACATAGTGTATGATACATTTTGGTTGTCAGTGTGATGTTAAACTAAGAAACCTTTTTATGAATATACAATAGGGGTCAGTGTGTACCTGCAGCCACTGGTTGAAGGGTTGTCCTGCTCTGAGCTCAGCAGACTGAAGGCGTTTGAGCTGCTTGGAGGAGATGGACTGTGGGAATTTGAGCTTTAGGGGGAGAGAAGGAGAGTGTCAACAAAACAGAGGCAAAAAACAGAAAGTCTTTTCACAGTAACTTAGACAGGTGCAGAAGCACAAATTATTAACACTTCATACATGCATTTCCTGCTAACGTGGTAAAGTTCTGCCTTTGTAAATCTTAATGGAGAAACAGTGAATTCAGCTCAAGCTCTCATTTAGCAGCTATTTTAATAAAAACCACACTGCAAATCTGAGATCAGTTTCACTTCCTTACATATGTCTGGAACCTTGCTTTAAGGATGCAACAGCATGTTGACACAGATACAGTAAGTCTAACATAGACCTGGAAGCCAGGGTTTACTGGAAATTCTGAGGCAGAGAAAACATGACTCTCAGTGCCCAAAGCAGTAAATATTTCTCCCCTGTCTGACTGAGGACAGGTCAAAAAATTGTAAACTACAGTAATCATCTTTACTTCACTGCACTTTCCTGATGCCTTTCTGTCACTCCCATGTCTTTGCACCATTTAATCCTACAGTATATTGACACACAGAGCAGTGAAAAGGTAGTTCTTCACTGATTTGGTTAAAGTGAATTCTTGTATGTAAATTGTCAAACCTCATTCTAGACCTAAACTTTTGGGCTGAATTGGTTCTTGTCATTGCTTCTTTGAAGACTCTTCCCACTGGAAAAGTTTAGAAAAAGTAAGTAAGTAAGTGAAAACTTGTTTTCTGAAGTTTTGAATGTGCTGGTGTCAATATGCCCCATGTTTCTCATGCCTGATCCTGTATCTTAAGTTCTGATTAAAACAAAAAATCATCTGTAGTTGAAACGCAACAAAGGTCCCCTAATGTGGAAGGCTGGCATGCAGCTGAAGAGCTTCATGCATGTGTGTGTGGGTAACTCTATTAACCTACAAGCTTAACCCTACACTAATACACTACAATCGGCAGCCCTCAGAGACACTGACTCATCACTACTCAGTTCCCTATAAATAACCTGCTAACATAAGAATAGAAACACCTTTACAAATAGCACCTTCAAACAAAAGCAGGCATCTAATACAATTAACTCAAGTTCTTAATTTGCCATTTGCACAAGTACAGCAATAGGAATTCTCACATGACCAAGTAATAGTTCAGACAAATACATAAAGAAAAAGTCAGCAAATATATGGAAATGCCCCAGGCAAAAATAAACAAAAACAAAAGAGTACAGCTGACCCAGTATGAGGCCGGATAAAAAGCATTATTAAGCATTAGAGATTACATTGTATTCTATATTGTGTATTCTCCAAAGAAAATGGTGTTTCACAAAGTACTTAAATAATATAAAATTGCAGCAGGTAACAGTCTGAGACACTTTGAGTTGTCAAAACCAAAACTTTGCCTCATTGTAAGAGAGAGTTTCAAATTAGTGTCACGTTTGCATGTCATGCAGTTTGATAGGATTAGGGTTACACGGAGAAGTGGACATGGCTAAGTGTATTCCCAAAAGTCAGTGCACATATCAAATCTACTAAATCTCTAAGTGTGTTGCTGACTTACACTAACAAACATGAGCAACCATAATTGGCTATGAAATCCCAGTTTTATACACACAACTTACTGTCAATGCAAAACGATTCTTGTATTGCTTTTCAACTTAAACAAACTACATGTAAAGTTCCTGGAAAGGGATATACTATTAAAATATGAGGAATGTAACCGAGTAGCAACACACTTAAGACTAATTCCTTAAATCGGACTCTCTGAATTATAGTATGTATCATCTTAGTGGGATCCAGCTCCTGCAGGCCACCAAAAGTCAGCAAAGGGTAAGAAATCACGAACAAAACGGGGGAGGAAAATTATTTTTTTATTTTGAACTTTCACCATATGTCATTTCTCTCAGGACTAATGTAATTTTACCTTTGACAGGCCAGAATACAGAGGGAAGCTTTAGAATCAAAAACCCGATTCAATACTGTGGCAAATATTAACAAACTTTTCTGAAAGTAGTTACATTTTAATAATGAGACCTAATCATTTGTCTTAGCTCTCCCATCCTATTAACTGATAACAGTGTGGTGACTGACTAACTGGTCCACTGTACAGGACAATAAGCTTACTTCAAGACCATTAACAGCTCTCTGAGATACTTACTCATCTGAGCTACAACTCAGGTTACTATGAATAACCTGTCTAAGAATAGAAAACACCTTCACAAATAGCCTCTTCAAGTATAACCGGGTCTCTAATTCGCCCAACATAGCCTTTAATACCCAAGAATGCAACAGCTGGTTTTAGACTGGACAGTCTGAACACGTATTAGTGTTCAGTAGGCTAATTTGCAATGCTGCAGTAAGTCTGTGAGTCGTGGAAACAGGTTTAAAACAGTGAGTGATCAGAGAGGCTGAGGAGTTCCTGCTGTACTGTACTTTCTATTCTGCGCAGCAGGTCCAGAGCATCTCTGCCGAAGGGGAAGATCAGGCCGAGGTGGCCTGGTTTAATTAGGAGCCTTTCACTGACAGCTCCTGTAAACATCTGACTTCTTACCTCATCGGGTGGACGTGTGGATATCGCATTACATTCTCATTACATGAATCCACTGAATATGAATAAGGCAAACAGAAGCGCCACTCGGCTTTAACATCTGGTGTGTTTTTCCATTCTGTGTGATGATTATGAACTACGTATATGACTACTAATGAATTTAGAGTAAATAAATCACAACACGAGCTAACTTAAACAGTTTGGATGACGGTTTTCTTTTAGATTAAATATTGTGTTTAATTCCCCATCAGTCACTAGCAGTGCATGAAATAAAGTGTTCTTTGATTGTGTGTAACAGTGTAACTGAGAACTTGCTTCAGGTTGGTCAACAGCCGGCAAATATGACCCACTTTGTTACCCTACAAGCTTATCAGTGCTCTAATACACTAAAATCAGCAGCTCTCAAGAGACACGACTTACCTTTCAGATACATGGCACTATAAATAAAGGGCTTATATGATTTAGTATGGACACATCCTTCACAAATAGCCTCTCAAAGCACAACAAGAGGCCTAATTCCACCAAAACAGTGAGTTATCAGTCTGTAGCACACAGCTGTACAGCTTCTGTTGAGTTTAAAACAGACCAAGTGCTGTTAAGTTATTCAAATCTATCACACATTTTGGATTTGATCATTGAGTTAATAAAGCCACTCCCATGTGGCTTATTCTTTATCTTTAGTGCCACTTTCTTACTGAAAAACAGCCACAGCAGCTTTTACCACAGATTTCTCTTAATCTTTGTATTTTAAGCAGGATGTGTGTAAAAGTTAATGGTTTCCTCCTTCTCAGAGTGCCACAGGCATCTCTGTAATGAACAATGAACTAAATGACTGATATATATTTCACATGATTGTGGAATCGATGGTTATCAACCGCAATCTCCTGCAACAATACAGCCACATTTTCTGTTTCTCTGATACCAATTTCTCCCATCTCTTTCTGTCAAATGTACAGCTAAGGGCCACAGATGGGTGAAGTGTGATCTTTGTGCCAAGAGGAACTGGTGCTGATGACGGACCTAGTGGCTTTTGTCCACAGAAGCCACTAAATCAACAAAAATGCTAAATACCACATGGTGGTTAACATCCAAGCAGAAACACATTTTGGATTATTGTCACTTGTTGATGAACAGGCAATTCTGAGGCTAGACGTGGAAATATTTTGGCTGTCAAGCAACATGTTGTTAATCTTTTGCCTTTTCAACAAACTATTTGGCTGGATGAGATGAAGGGAAACACTGTGAAAAGACATATTTAGAGAATAAAATGAACCCAAACCCATTGAGAAAAAAATAACAAAAAAGCAGTTTTAAAAAAGGATGTCAATTCTGTACTGAGGACCTGGTTTACAAAAAAAAGGTACAAAAGGCTAGAATTTCGACCGAGGTAAGGGATGAGAAATGAATAAGACATTAAAAAGGTCTGTGAAGTAAGAGAGGCAGGGCAGAGAAGATAAACGTGAAAGTACGCAACTCTGCTCACGCCACCCAGCCTCAAACATGACAAACACTTCGCTGCCATGGCAATCAATAACAAACAGTTGGAGAGCGTGACCCAACCCGTCTGGCATGAGGAGAAAGTCAGCCTCCAGCCTACCGGATGACATCAATCCAGTCTTCCTCCTGGAAGAAACAGTCATTTTGTTTTTTCCACTGCTCTCAACACGCTCTGGCCATCTCCTGGCTCTGATCCTATTGCTAGCGTCACGGCCAGCACGTCCAAATAGTTCGTAGGCGTTTTGTAAAATTTCTCTGTAATTGTATCTGAACCAAATTTGATTTCAGTAGTAGAGTTAATGTGCTGTATAAATACAGGCAGCTAATTAGCCCTTCAGCATGGTACAGTTTACAATTACTGTCACCAGTAAGTCTGGACACACTAAACAGGCCCAACCAGCCTGTTAAGATTACCTCAGCCTTTTAGTCAATTTGTCTTGCTGTATTTCACTAAAATCGTGACCTACAAGTTAGTCTTTATCATCTGGCACAGTCACCTAATAAATAACACCTTGATGCCTTGCAGCTGTCCACCGTCCAAATAAACAGACGGGCTGCGTCTTTTTCGCACAGCCTGAACATCAGTGTAAATACAGTCTTGCTCTCTTCATCCTACATCAATCACAAGCAGAAAACGAGCCTCTTTACACTTTCAGGGAGGCACCTAAGCAGAACAGTCTGCTGCAAAATGCTCGGATGTCTTTGTAAGAGTTTCCTGCTTGTTTCCTCGCTGCACCTTGAGGCACGTCACTGTTTCTGTGTTTGAAAGCCACCACCCTGCACCATCAAGTTTCTGGTTGTACTTCGTAAAACTTACACAGATCCAGCAGATAAGCCAAAAAATACAATCCCAGTTCCTGTCCTATATACAAATCAGACATTTGTCATGCTGCCAAACTCACTGAATCTTGTACAAACTAATACCAAAAATCTAACCAACCTCTACCATAGTCAAAATATGAGTGACGTGTGCAAAATCTGGTACTATTACATGTGGATCTGTTTTAATGAATATGATGTTTTCAAATAGAATGAGTCCCTTGTCTCCCTTATTTGACTTAAAGGATATTTCCTATTTACTTCCCAGTGGTGTATTTCATATAATGGGGGGTACTGTGGCTCTGTAGGTTGTGCTAGGATACTTGGAAAACTGTTTATTGTGGGAAACCCACATGAGCCTCCTACAGCTTTTTAAATAAAGATAACCGTCTCTGAATATAACGACCTGTCTCTGAATATAACCACAAGTAAATACAAAAGTAAATACAAAAAGCCGTCTGCCATTATACTGTGCTGCATAACACTACTGTGAGAACAGACAACCTCTTAAACTGTTCATATAATTACCTGTATCTGATTATCCAACACAATTGTAATTATACAAAACACACCTATTTTAATGAACACACACAAATCTTTATCAACAATGAGCATAATATTCCACGTGAAGAACAGTTTTCTATAACTTCTATAGCTACACAACAGAGTCAGAAAGAAGTGACCAACCAAATGTCACATGAACAATTCCTGAAAATTATACTGGTGCCAGATATAGGCAGGCCTGCAAATGAGTTCAGCATTCCCACACCCGCCACTGACCTCTTGTTGCTTTCAGAACCCTCCAGCAGTGCAGAGTCTTTGCTGTTCCCATTAGAGCTGCCCACTGACTCATGGCCGTGACTCTCGTTGCCATGACTTTCGTTGCCGTGGCTTTCGTTTCCGTGCGATTCGGTCCCGCTCCCACTGGACCCACTGCTCTTCATCTCCACGTCCTCCTCGGGGAGGGCTCGGGACCGGCCATTCTTGCGATGGTTGTGTGGTGGGCCGGGAGGATCCTGGCCACTGCTGTCACTGCCCTCTGAAGGAAGACCTAAGTCAGGCCCGCCGTGGCTGTAGCCACCCATCCGGTGCAGCTGGGCCATGGGACTGCAGCCTGAGGCCCCCCTTGGCACAGAGTTGCATGAGCTGGAGGTTCGGCATCCCAAGCCTCCATCCTGGTCCTCCAGCACTGGGAAGCAATAGGGTTTGGAGTCTGAATATTCTGACATCAGGAGGAGTGCTTCTCCGGACTTGTTCCCGGTTAGTTAACTAGATGATTAAAGAACACAATCACCCCATTTTCACAAGGGTGTTGACAGAGGAAATAGGATGCTCAGCGAATTGATCTGTTGGGAGAAGAAGATTGTGCATCTTAGCATTGTGCATCTTAGCATGAAGTAATGCTTGTTATGCAAGTTACGAGCAGATGGCAGAAGGACTGGGACAGATGAAAGAATGTTGTAGTATGAAATAAAACAAATCAGGATTGTTAAGTGCATTTCACTGGCAAGGTTCTTGAACACAAGGATGCATTTGGATGCACACACGCAAAAGTATGAAAACAGTTAAAAGTGTTTGCGAGACGTAAATCAATGCTGCACCGATTCCTCCTTCAAAAAGGTGTCTTTGTCTTTTGCAGTATCAGAGCACATAGCAGGGTGTAACCCCTGACCTCTGAAGAGCCCTGCAGGTGCTTCTCTGATGTTCTGTGAAAAGGCTTTTCGCTACAGACAGCGCAGCCTTTAAAAACAGCAGGTCTGTCCTATCTGAGCCCTCCGACCATTTCAAAGGATCATCCACTTTGGGATACATAAAACACTGAATGCCACCATAGGTTTTGAAACCTTTGGCCCTGTGTCAAGTGGTCATGTGATAGATCATGCAGTGTTTTAAACATTCTGCCCGGGATAAAACCTGTGTCATCTAAGATAATGACGCTTTGTGAATGACTGATTTGGCTGACATGGGTTTGTGCAGCTTCAGACCAAAATTATTTATAATCATGGTAAATATCACATAGTCTTTATGTGCATTACTAAGCTGATCATTTGTGCAATTATGTTTTATTTTTGTTATGTAAACATTGGCCTGATATATCAATTACATTTGAAGTTAAGATTTAGAGCACAGATTGAAACATTATGACCCACACAGTGTGCAACCTTAATTATCTCCTCAGGGACAATAAAGATCAAGTTGAAGTTAAAAGCTAAAAGCACAAGCCTGTTTCTGGGCAACATGTTAAAATCATAAACGACACAAAGAGTTGAAGGCCTAGCCTGTCTGCCTTCCAGGATTAACCTGAGCAGCTGCTGGCTGTTGTCCTTTCTCTCCTGCAAATACAAAATGTCAATGTTCAACTTGGTTCTATGTCCTTTTCTCCTCCGCTCTATGATGTGCATATGTGTTAGACTGACTACAAGCTCATACAAGTTTAGATTTTTTTGGCTAGGTCTTTCCCAGTGGAACATCATGTTGTGTTGTTTTGCTAGTGACCTATTGAATATTATGAATTAGACTCTGTATGTGTGTGTGTGTGTGTGTAATGTTGGAGGGTTGGAAATGCGTCAGCAGACAAATGAGGCTGAAGAGAAAAAGCCTGAAGCCCCAAAATACTTTGTATGATGCAAAAGGCCTTGAAAACATACAGTATGGCCACATATTTATAATCTTTTCTCTTTTTTAAAATTACATATTATAAAAACTGTGTTGTCAGGATTCAAGATGGTTTTTAAAACACAAGTACTGAACAAGAACTAGTTTAATGGATATACAATATGTCATGAGAACCTCTTCCTCCAGTGCCTTCTATTTATAGTGTAACTGATCAATACATTCAGAGCTTCAGTTCAGCAGGGAATAAAGTCTCTTCCACAATGAAGTGCAGGATTCAATGCCCAATTCATCTTTTATAATTGTCTTTCAGGTCGGGAACCACAAATTGGTGTCAATTATGACCGACTTGCATGGTAGCTCACTGCAGAATCGATGTGTGTTAATGTGAGTTAGACCTTTCACATAGAAATGTTTCTTATTGACTTTGACTTACAAATGTGGGCACTTGGGCTTGACCCATTTACTACATCTCATGCTCATGAATTAGAAGACAACATGTCACAATGGTCATGATTTTGCTAAAAATGTATCATAAAGTTGCAGAAGTAAAATATCAATAAAAATATTCAACCAATCTGGGGTTCTGTTTGTAAATGGCAGAGAACACTGAGCTCAAAATCATTAGCCTGTTTATCATTGACCTGCCAAAAATAGTTTTTTTTTTATCCCTGTTGCTATGTGAAGTGGGGCAGCACATGGTAACAACATTACCAAGACAAACAGACACACAAATGAGCAGGCAGCGCCGTATAATTTGGATACTACTTGGTGATACACTTTATAGAAACCCTATTATGGAAAAGAGATATTACTCATCAAATCCACAAAGAGGTTCCCTGGCTGAAGAAGCAGAAACTCAAAGTCAGGTCCAAAGTTAAAGAACTAACTGCCCTAAATGTGATAATTAACTAAACTAACTAATATTATCACATCAAGTACCAGAAGAGTCAAAAATAAACGGAAGCTGTTAAGCTGGAGGTTGCTGCTCATCTCGCTCCTTGATTATATTTTTGTTGTTGGCTTCTTGTTGTACTTCCTTCCTATTGTCTCTCCTCTCAACCCAACTGGCTGAGGCAGATGGCCGCTCAGCCTGGTACTGCTGGAGGTTTCTACTGATTAAAGAAATCAGTCACCCAGTGCTTATTTTAGAGCTGTTTGTTGAGTTTTCTGTAAGGCCTTCACCTGACTATGTAAAGTACCTTGACTTTGCTATATGACGTAAAACTGAATTGGACTAAAAAGAAAAGTACAAAAGATAAACAGATAAAAGAAAACCAAATTGCTGTTGCAGCCTGATAAGTCAGCCTCTTTTATTGTATGTAATGTTCCAAGATAATCAAATATTTACTCTAGCTGAAAATGTTACGTGACTATTTATTACCCAGAGCCACTTCATTTCTATGTTTGCAGATGCAGAGAACGAAAGAGACTCCCTCAAAATTTCACTTCTTAAAACAAGAACAGTCAATATACAGCATGCAATAAAAGTCATTAAGTGTTTTATGGTGTACCTTTATCTTTTTGCACACCACTGTTCCTATTTCTGACATTAATCTGAATGTTTTACCTTGGGTGCAAACGTTTGGATCCACTGAATTTTAAAATAGAAAAATAAATCTGCTGAGCTGCTAGGAAGGAGGCAGAAGAGAATTTTCATGGACTTCTTGGGTCCCCACTCAGAAACTAATCATGAAGCCGTCAACAAAGTTACCTTACAATGAGTTTGGTGTACCCTTCTCCTGCATATAACATTGTTCCTGTGTCACTTTTCACTTAGTAATATTCAGTGGTTTTAAATGATCTAACAACTCAGGCTGTGACGCATTCTAAATTAATTATTAAGCTTGTCACGGTGTACAGTGTCAGGTAGGAAGTTTAGGAAACTATTATGAGGTAGGCACGTCAGAGTGCAAGCGGTTAACAAGGATAAATCGGAAACCTTAACACAATTAAAGGCTTTATATTTGGGCCATTTCAGTCATTTTAACGCAATTTCATGACTCGTTCTGGGTTGCTGGGAACATGTTGCTCACTTGCCATTTGTATCTATTGGGTCTTTTTTAGAAGATAATTTGAAAGAAATTATGTTATCTAATCCAAAGCACATTACAGTGTTGCTTCTTATTCATTCAGGGGCACTTCAAAAAGCCAGGAGGGACCTGGAGTCGATTTTGTGTCGTAAAATTCCCTGATCACAGTCAGTAAAAGAAATTTAAAAGATCAATCTAATATGTTGGGTAAAGATGAGAAATCACTCAGCCCTAACTTTGGTTGGTAACATGTTAAGTTAGAAGTTAGGCAACAACTGAACTCTACTGGCCGTCACTAGCCTGCTCACAACATGTCTGGAATTCATTTCTTTTGGTTTATTTCTGTCATAATTAATTAATACTTTAGACTGCTACCTCTTCTTCACATTATTTTCCTGAAAATTCACACCGTACCATCTTCTCTCTGCCTGATGTAACAATAACCACAGTGCCCTGATCATATTATCTACTGTGTCATCTCAAACCATCTTATACAATCATGCAGAAGTGGCTGCAGTTGTATAACTATGTATCATGTTGCACACATTACATGTAATAATTACAGGCTGCACAGTAATTATCTCATACAAAGGATTCAAGTTGCAGCCCAACTTACATAAGTTTATAATTAGTGGATTTAGACAGAGACCTTAACACTGTGGTTTTATTTACTCTTAGTATGTCAGGCTAAAAGTCTGTGTCATCTACAAAGAACTTTAACACTTAGATCATAAGACACCAGCTGTACACACACACACACACACACACACACACACACACACACACACACACACACATATATATATATAAGACTTGACATGAACTTCATCTGAACAATTCATGGATTCAAAACTACCATGCTCTAAGTGTGACAGGCACCACACATAACAGCATGAATTACAACTTTACTCTGAAAAGTACATTTTAAAAATCTTTTTAATGATATTCTTTAACCTGTAAAAATTATATTGGTTGACATTAGCTGAAAACCTGATAACTTGACTCCTACTGGTCACTAAACCACATCTCTAAACCACTTATACTTCTTCGTAATCATGTAATGATTCATCGCCATTTTGATATTTACTATTTTTTTTCTACTTCAATTTGATTTCTCACCTGGACACAAACAATGGTCTTTGAACCTTTTTGGAAACGTGCTGGGAATTCTCGTGCTCTATGGAGCTATTTCACATTTGATGAGTGACATCTGTCTTAAATTACATTTAAATTGTCTGATTCACATTGCACTACACACTGTGATCACTTCATTCATTTTTTGGCTGATACAGAGGTGTCCTTTTAAAGGGAGAAGATAAAGTTTCCCATTAGTTCCGACTTTGCAGACACTTGTGACATGGTACTTTCCAATTTGAGATACCACTATTAAAAATGTTAAAACACAGATCATCGTGTAACCTTGAATGAAGCACTAAGAAACACTGTGCTCACGCTGCCACTGTGGGTGGGGAAGTGTATGCCTGGCATTAAACCAAAGCCGCCACGATAAAGTTAACAGGTCTACTGGCTTCTCACTCACCAGCATTACTAGGAGTCAGTCACTTTTCTGCTCCTGTTCCAGCCACAAAGGCAAAGATGAAAACTATACTTAAATAATAAAGTTCTGTAAATGTTGACTTAAAGTAAAATCAAACAAACTAGAATAAGCATTTGGGTTCATTGTCAACCCACTAGTTTTAATGATTTTCAGCAATGCCTGATATGAGTAAGTCAACGCCTCAGTTTTTTTTAAAGTATTTTCATGTGTTTACATTACTGTCTCCCTGGAGGAAATTAGACAATTCATAAACTGACAACACAAGCAGTTTCCTCCCATGTTTCCTGAAAAGCTGGCAGCACATTGAAGAGTGGGATCTGTGTCTTTGCCTGTAGTTAATTGTCCCGTCGTGCCGAGACAACTACACACCAGCGTCAGACGTCACGCTTCCAAAAAAGGAAAGACTTCCGGCCTCACAAAATAATAGGAGCCAAACAAAAGTACTTAGTTATTTCCCACATCAGCAGAGGTCGAACATAACTGTCAGAGCACATTTGAATACATAATACATATGAATACATATGTTAGGCTTCACAGTGTCCAAAGCACCTGACTGAAGCACCACAGCCTGATGACTGTTCAGAGGAGAAAACGCGTCTCACACATTCTCGTCGCGATGCTGCATGTGCTGCTGCTGCTGCGGACTCTTTATGTAAGTTTTCATGTGACGGTGACTTACATCCCACCATCCGTGACCCTGACGTCACCCCGCCCCCCCCGCTCCACCCGCCCCGGTCAGCGGCGCACCGTCCCGGTGAAACTTACTTTCTTTCCACCTGCTGCCCTCGTGTAAATCGAGCGTCCTTGAGATCACGTACCTCAGCTCACGGAAAATAAAAGTTACTTCGTCACGTCACGTCTGTCCGGTGCCCTGCTGGACTGGACTGTAGTCTACTGACCGGACTTGACCCTCACAGTGACACAGTTATGCAACTCCCGCCTCCCGCTGATAAAGCCCGGAGCGACGGTCATTGTGCCGATGTTACCTCCATCTAACACCTTTCAACATCGCTACTCACACACAAGCCATAAAGAACTTTACCAACCTCACAAAGAGCAGAACTGGTCTGGGTGTCTCCGCAGGACACAGCCTTGGTTTCGGAGCTCTTTCCGTTGGATCGTGAACACAGACGGAGCTGATTCCTCCGGACCCGGTCCTCTCTGACACGCCGCTGCTCTCTCCCCACTTCAGGTTTCC
Organism: Channa striata; assembly: GCA_033026295.1. Classification (NCBI taxonomy): domain Eukaryota; kingdom Metazoa; phylum Chordata; class Actinopteri; order Anabantiformes; family Channidae; genus Channa; species Channa striata. Next base: position 9,783,522 of record CM065185.1, on the reverse strand, counting down.
AAACACCGGGACTCTGCCCTCAATCTCCCGCAAAGGCAGTGACCTCATTTTGGGCGCCTCCCCCAGCTGTGCGCCGATTGGCCCACAAAGCCGTCGGTTCCTACGTCACGTGGCTTCCAGCCTATCGGGGCGATTCTAACGAACAAGGGCGGGTACAGGAGATGCCGCTTCGCATTGCAACTGGTCCGCTGCGCCGTCACTCCTTTTACATAAGGGTGTCACCGTGTTCACGTGGAAAACCACGACTAACGCCGGAGTGAGTGAAGCGGGAGCGAATCAGTACGAGGCAGCTGCCGGTGAATGAAGCGATGCCGATGGTTGGCTCCGCGCGGCTCAGCGCGGCCCAGCACGGCCGGCTGTTATCTAAACGCTTATACAAGTGTGTGTGTGGCCAATGTGGGTGAACCGGTTAGTGCGCAATCATTCGCGTAAGCATCAAAGTTCCTGGACTCTAGAAATGTGATATAATACGAGGTGTCTTTGATCGTGCATGTTATCTAATTTATAGTTGCAGCCTTACATAAAAGTGGAGTGTAATGTTAATGCTGCAGCAGTTGCACGGGGTGTAATAGGCTGCACGATGCAAATACATAACAGAAATACTTGACGTGTGTGTGTGTGATTTTTCCCAAGCAATGCTGCAGTCTCATTCCCTAAGAAAAGACAATTCAAATATTTACAATATCTATTTTGTCCAGTGCATTGGTTTCTGATCATTTGGCTTATAGTTATTAATGATTGAAGCCCAGATTGTTCATGTGAAAAACAGGCTCTGTTTGATGCTCAGTGCTGGTTTTGAGTTGGACTCTTCAGAGGAGTCAGTCAAAAGTCACATTGTCCCCTAGTGGTCGCCTTTGTTCCCATGCCAGCTGCTGGTTTACTGACTTGCACTGAGTTTGAAATCCCCCTGTTGCTGAGTTTACTTGTAACATTTCATCATGTCCTGTTTGTATTGAATTGTATTTGTAATGTGTACACTGCATGAGGAATAATGTGCAATGAAGTAGCTGCTATTCCAAGCCTATTTTTGCTCTCAGCACCAGCCTACGACGCCTGTGCGCTCACTCAACTAAAAGTTATTTTGGTGGCTTCCGAGATTCATCTTTATCTTTACTGATGTAGTGGGAGGTAGATACCTGACACTGACAGCACTTCAACAAACAGTCCCATATCTCACATTAGAGTTTGTTTATAATAAATACTCATTAGATGGTCATTTCTGAAAACCCCACTGGTCAAATGTATTTTGTCAGTTATAAAAAAGACTCAGGAAACACTAGGAAAATAACATTAGTGGAGCTAACACATAAATATAGATCAAAATTATAACTTATAATCCCTTATAACAAAAAAATACGTGCAAATCACCTTTCTGCACAGGAAAGCCCATCTTCTGTTTGGATTCAAATCCAAGAGATATCACTAGCTAGTGAGCAACAATTCACTCAAGAAAATAAGTATAAATATGAGGTATGAAGCCTGAGCCAAGAACACCTTGCCTTTAAACAGCCATATGTATTTTCCACCTGGCACACTGGTGAGAAACTAACACTGGCCTCCTTTCACGCAGAGAACAGCTGTCAAACTTATGGTTTAAGCAGAAATGTTTTCAACTAAATGTCAGTACAAGGCAGTGATTAATGGAGAAAAAAAGCACATGTTGAGTCTCATCTGCACAGTTTTGCACAAAACACTGTTTTATAACACATTGTATAACAGAAGAAAGGCCACAGAGAAAATACTGAACATATTATATGATCTGTATGGGTAGGCAGTCAACATACAAACACTGATAGACTCACTGATTTGTTTACATGCTCATACTGTTAAAATGATTGTTGTGTTGATTCCCGTCTAGATCATCTAGTTTAGCGTTAGTCTGTAGTGTGATTCTTACTTGCACAGAGAAACAAGTTTCCATGTTAGGAACAGACGGCAGAAAGAACTAGCCAGTCTTCGATGGTGCTGGTCGCCTTGTGCTCTGAGTCACAATGAGCCAACACAACATGAAAAGGTGAGAAAGCAGGTAAGCATGCCAAGCACGTGTAGCTGCAGAACTAGTAGGGGGCGCATATGTTCAGACTCCCAGCCCAGTCACATCCACTTCCACTGACACCTTTATGTGAAATTAATAGAGAAACTGTATAGGGATAGAAGGAATTTTGACAAGTGCTGTAGGTCCTGCATGGCCATGCCACAACATTAATGCCACTGCATAGTGTTTACATAACAAAAGCATATGTTTTTTAAAAATATCCTAAACACCAGCTGTAAGAAGATAAAGTAGTTAAAATCAGCTAAATTTTTCAGTGATCTTTGACCCTTACTTTTTATTAATTATTTTATTGATAATTACCACAATCGCTTTGTTCAAGGTACATTGTTTTACATTTGTACTTTAAGTAAACTGTACTTAACTAAAGTATTTGAAGTGGAACTTCCACCTCTGCACACAGTTTATCATATATTGCTGTGTGTGGGATTGTGAAGCTGTAGACTGCTCAGCGTGGCCATGTTGACCTCCATGACATTATTCAGAGCACCAGTGTAAATGTTGTGACTGATTGGTGTAGCACGTAGTGAGAGGGCATTGATCACAAAATAATCAGACAATTGTCCTTAGGAACAGAAATACTGTACTGATAAAATGAATGAATTCAAACTGCTCCTTAGAATTAAAAAATCTAAACCCCAAATAAAATGAAATCCTAAAAAACTGCCCAGTAAAAATGGAAACCTGCCTCACCAACTCCCTGCTACTCTGTGCTGACGCAGACATCCTAATATATTATTGAAGGAGCAATAATATTATCTGTGTGAACCACTGATGGCTGAAAAACATGGAGACATGATGATGCAATGTCAGTGCTTCCCTTGTTTGATGCAAGTAAAAGCGTGAGAGTGACGCAAATCAGCCCCGTAGTCTTGGACGTCATCGGGGCCTCGCTGAAAAGAAGGACATCCCTGTTATGAGTTGGTGGAGTGAGACAGCTACTGTGTATGATCATCATCACTCAGACTGCATGCTGAGGGCAGCGAACACTGAGCTGAGTAGGATCATGTAAGTTAACAGCACTGAACATTTGTGCTCAACCTAAATAAAGCAGTAGAAGTCGTAGATGAGCTCTGGCTACTGAACCACAGGATCATCTTTGCACTTAGTTTAACAATCTGTGGGCACAAATTAAAGCAATATTATTTGGCATATGTTGTAATTGGTTAAATAAAAGACCACAGAGCACTTCTTGTACAGAGTGCAAACAAGCCCCAAAGCAAGTTTTTCATAATGACCTGATACTCATGGGGCCACTTTTGCACAAATATGCCACACAGAGTTTTTAAGTGCTTTATAAATGGCCACATGTTGACACCATCTGCATCAAAATCTAACCAGTTATTCCTTGGTCTATCGCCCATTTCTGCTGACTCCTATGAGAAAGACACCACTTCTTTGGATTTAAATCACTTTAAACAATATTTCTAAAACATTTAAGACTCAGAGGCTCATTATACTATAACCCAGGAAGAGGATGTAAGCAAAGGCATTTCTTATTAAAAAAAAAATCACATGCTGGTAATTGCAGTTTTTGCAAAACTGATATTAATTACATGGTTAAAGGCGACATCAGTACGTTGTCATTAGTCCACAAATAATAATTCAGGGCTGTGTGTACTGTAGGAGAACGAAGCTTACGCTCTCACATGATAAATCAGTCAGTAGTCTCCCTCCTACTCTCACATGAAGTGGATCTATTTCTACAGTAACAACAGTTTGAACTACTGTACGTCACTGGTGCAGTTCCAGCGCACAGAGGCACATGATGTGGGATAGTTTCACCTCAGGCTATAGATAGTAGAAGCCCTTTGGGTTGGACTGCTGCCAGGTGCCCACTCTACTATCTTTCAGTGGTTCTCATACTTAAGGCTTTTTAGATATTAAAAAAGGTATCAGATAAGAATATTTGGAATCTAAAAACATATTGTTAGTTGTTTCCACACTGAAGTCATGCTCGAGGACACTAGTAATTCACTGTTCATTCATTCATTGGACACACGAGGACTGTAATGACACAAACACAAAAATGAATCCTGGTCGTCATGGCGATGGTGAAATCTGGACAAGCTATTTAAAGAGTTTTCAAGATTACGCAGATACATTACATGTCTAGTTAATTATGTGAGCGTACTGCAGTATGGGGGTGGACTGTACACATACATGCAGCAGCAGTGCTGCCTCCTGCCAAGAAAATTACAGTCACGTTAGAGATTTTCATTGAGCAAATTTGGTTTGAGCCACATTGTATTGTTGAGAAAAAAAAATAATGGCACATGATTATATGACTCATCACACACAACAAATAAATTTTCTCCTCCAGCATCCTTCAGTAAAGCAATCTAAGATCGTTATTCTGGGACTGCAGCAATGTTGTCCTAAAGCATTTTGTTTCTGCGCTCCTTAATTATGTGGAACAAATGACAAGCCTGCAGGACTTTTGGGTGTAAAAGCACAATAGGAATCTATGCAAAGTGAAAACATCAGCAGGAGATAAGCAGACTAATCATCCTCTCAGATTAAAGCCAGCACTTTTCTAAAAAAAGGCACCACAGAAGCAACCTGGTACTCGTCCACTTACCCGCACTAACGCTTCTACATACGCACATTGTTTTACGGAAGATACAACAATTCCGTTAGTGCCTACTCTGTGTCACGTGGGCTTAAATGCATCCTCCATTTAACACAAAATAACTGTCAGTATTGTGTCGTACAACTAAACACAAGTACCATCATCTCTTTTCAAACACCAGCAAGTCCCCATCCAACAGTCAGTCAGTCGGAAGTGATTCAGTTCCTTCATCTTGTGGGCATGGAGGGATCAACCGCAGATGAGCTGTGGAGAAATTGTAGACAGATGTTTTTAAGATGCAACAAAAGTTTGGCTTGTGTAGGAAGCGTGTAGGACTGCTGTGAAGTCAATTCGGTCCAGTGAATTTAAACAGGAGTCTAGGTTACTTTCATGACAGTGGATATGGGATCTCTTTATAGTACTTGGAGACCAAGCCGCCTCCGTCTGTGAACACACTCTCTCCCACACGCAGTTTGTCAGTGACGTGTAGGTGAGAATGTATTCCTATATGAAAACTCTGCAACAACTGTGACGTATGCCACAGATGGTGTTGTCTTTTCGTCAGAAGATGCATTCTAGCAGTCGACTGCCAAGAGGAACCGCATCCAACAGGTTGTGGTTCATGCCAAACTAAACCAGCTGACAGCTGATACATCAGACTGTAAAACGTGAACTGTGGAGGTATGAAACCCGGTATTACTGGTTCTGTTTGCCAAAATCCTGTCAGTCATGAAACCAGAAAATCCAAATCAGGGCAGGGATGGTGGGTCTGTGTGACATTCAGGTGGGATGGGCGAGTGGGTTAGACTTCCCATATTTAAGACATTCACACAGCATTAACAATTCAACATTAGAAGGCGTTAAACTGCTCAGTCCCAAGTGCAATCCAGGATTTTCTCTCTACTGGAGATTAGATGAGCTATGATGGTGTTTAGTTTAGTTCAACAGGGGCAGTTTATATTCATTACTGTAAAAATGTCAACCAGAAGTCAACCTGTAGTCCTTAGTTTCCGAGTTACACTGAAAAATCAAGTTACATAACTTCAAAATAATTAATAAACAGAGGAAAGACAGAAGATGTGAGCATTACTAAAAGTCATACACTATTAAACTGAAACTTCCAATGAAATAAAGTAATAAAGGTGGGATCCAAAGGTTGCATTTACTGCATGAACCCACTTTACTTTTTTTTACCGTTTCCCTTTTATGAATCAGTTCCTCCCACTGAGGAACTGATTTTCCCATGTTAGATTTTGTGACGTTCTCACTCTACTGTAGTCGGAAACTAAACATATTTTTCAGCAGGCTACAAGCACCACTTCACACCTCGAACTCCACTCAGGCCCTCCTCTATCGCTGATGAGGGGCATACATGTGTGTTATGGCATTGTATCAGTAGGTGAAGGTGAAAAATGTTTATAAATTTCCTTTTTGAAAAGTGCATGTGCTCACTCAGCTGTTTGACGTTTGCTGATAAAAAGAGGTTAACAGATGAGGCCTTTACTTTTAAGCACAAGTGTTTTTCAGCCCATCAAAAATAGATATAGAAAATTGGTGTCTCACAAATTTAAATTACTTATTAGTTAATCACTGTCTGAGGTGTTGCAGACTAGATGGTGATGACGTAAACTAAACTCCATTTTAGTGTCCAAACACTGATGACTTTTTAATATAGTATACTGTCCCATTTGAATTTAGACAAAAACACTTGTCAGCCTGTTATGGGGCCAGGTTTTTTTCTTCAATATTCATACTGCATTACACTTTTCCTACATCAGCAACTCTCCTCCTCCCAGCCAATTATCTGCCGGAAGTGATTCAGTCCTTCCATGTGTCCACTAACGAGTAGGAGGAGGATAACCCTCGATCTGACACAGATACTGATCTGTTCATTTACAGGTTCACTTTTGCTTCTTTGTAAATTCCAGAAATGTACAGAAAATTTAAGTTTCAGTTCTTATCTTGGGTATCCCTGTTTCTTGCTGTGGTAATGTGGTATCCTTTAATAGTTCTTCCAGCCCAGTCTTTCTCCGTCTGTTAACACACTCCCTCCCACTTGCAGCGTGTCAATGGTGTGTAGGTCGGTGTCAATAATCCTCCACACAAACTAATGGAATTTTCTACAAAGAAACGTGACATATACCACTGATGGCGTTGGCTCTACATCAGCAGGTACAGTCTAAGCGTTGCCTACCACACACTTCCTGTGCCAGATTATGTACCGCGTCATTCAGGTAATTTTCAGTGCATTATAACTAAAACTGTTTCAATTACTAATAAATCAACAGCCAAGATGAGACACCCCTTCACTGTCTATACATAACTATCCTTCACTACAGCACCTAAAGGTGGAAATATAAGAAACTTATTCATGATGTACCTCTTACAAATATATTAATCACTTTAGTGATTATCTTTCCCTTTGAGACTTGTGCACACAAAATTTTGGCCTTATCCTAAAATCCACTCACAGCCCAGATGCTGCATCCTTAGACATATTTAGTTAAAAACACTCCTTGTTATAGTTGTAGGTTAAATTTGAACCAAATCTGAGTAGTTATGTAGGTAATGATAAACAATGAAATAATGCTCTGGAAAGGAACCAACCTGACATACAGATGTTCAGACTATTTAATTCTTTTAAATAACTCTGATTTATGATTTAGAAATCAATCTCAGCATGACAGAAATATTGTTCAATTCAACATGAGATCCAGTCAATAAGCCTATGTTGAGTCAGTGGCTGCAAGATACAAGTTTAAAATGTATTAATTAGAACCATTACTGTACTTGGCATTAGTAAACTTACTACACTACACCAGCAGTTTAAAGGCAACGGTTACCACTGACTGGATAATGGGCATACGTCACCATCTGCAGGCTGTCAAGAGGTATGACACAGGTTTTCCTCAGACGTGCTTCAAATGGACAAAGGGCAGTAGATGGATATAAAGAGTTCTTTGTAAAAGCAGGTTGAACATAGCAGTTTAATTAAGAAAAGCATTTATCTACTTTAAAGAACTTTGAAAACAAGCAAAGAATCAAACAAAGACTTTAGATAGAGAAACCAGTGTTGATACAAAAACATTAAATTTTCCAATAATTTTGACAAGAAACACAAATGTTCCCTATGTTGAAGCACCGTGTTCATGTTTACAGTTTTTTAACAAATACCTGAGAAATTAAGCAAACGCATGAGACATGAGTCATGTTAATTCTTATCGATACAGGAAGTGGAAAGTTTTCACCCAGCAAATGAGCAAATTACCATATATGCTGATTATCCACGACATTATGCACACCTGTGCAGTCCAAGGCAATGCAGCAGCCCCTCATTCATTTTAAATGTAGTGGCCAAAACTTTTGAACAATGTTTTCTTGTAATGAATTCCAGTAAACATTTGATTTTTAGTTCAGAACGAGAATCACAAAATTCCATCAAGGGCAGTCTGTGTTTGTTTGTCAGCGAGATGAATACTGGTCATTTTCTTGTTTTTATCCTGTTAGTTAGATAGTTGTGTTGTTTGTGTAAGCTTGCATTATATTGTTGTTCTGCATTTTACCAGGTTCAAATTTTTGGTTTCTTGATTTTTTTTCCCACAGCTGCAACATTTGTTGCAGCGCCTGCGGCCTTGAGATCTCAGCAGATCTGAGACTGCGATCTCAGTCTTTCTGCACATCCAGCTTCAGTGGGTACTTGCATGCATGAGTGAAAGAGAGATGGGATAAAAAGGACAGATGTGATGATGTATTAAGAAATACTTGCATCATTCATCTTGTGTGAGAAAAACGGCAGGTTTGTGATTGCACACCTGTTGGAAGTTGATAGCCTGGCTGATGCAGAACCACTTGCTAATAGGACAGAATGTGCAGTTATGTCAAATAATATAACAGGATGAGGGTCTAAACTTTAATAAACAAGATGATGACAGAATATAAAATGAAAATGACCTTTTCAACCCAGACTATTTGAATAAAAGAAGTATAACTCACTGCAGTTTCCTACACCTGAAGTTTGGTGCATTCGAGAGTCAGACAGGGCCTGATTACAGCAACACGGACCTAATAGAAGAAACACAGCCATGGCCTTCGATTTAGCAGCAAAGAGCACCACCCAGTGGGAAATAAAGAGCATTAATTACTTTTACACCATCCTGTACGTTCATAACACCTCTTAGGGAGACGTGAGAAACACCTCTCTGGAGGAATAGCAGTATAACAGACCAGGGGTCCAAAGGACTACGCTGAAAATAACTGCAATGTGTGCTTCCAAAATATTATGCTAATACATATTCTAATATTTCTGACATAAGTTCACTTACTAGGATATGAGGACAGTAAGCTGAACCAAAGACGCACCAAAATGTTTGCATTGCTGAGATACAGCTGAAGGATAAGCAGATCTAAATGTTTTTAGATGACAAGCTTCTATTTGATCTGCATTTAACTTTAAGTGTGATTGTGACTTTGTTCAAACTTTGTCCAGTTCATCTTCTCCCCTAATGAAATGTCAACAAAGGGCCAAACATACACTAAGTACACTGAAAAACCACCAAACAACAATTACATATATTATTGTTAGATAGATTATACATTTTCCATCTTTGGCTCTTAACATTTATTCAAGGTCTTCATCCTTCATTTTTACAGGTGCAACTGTAAAGTTGAGCTTACTTGAAAAAAGCATGCGAACCAGTGCCTTGAAAAGACCAAGCAAACTGAAATAGGAATTGTATTTGCACTTGAAGTACACTTACAATTTAGTTTACACAACTACAAAAACAGTGTACACTAGATAAAAATATACTGTAGTCATAAGCCAGTATGGAGCACTCAGAGTTATTATTTCAAACAAAGTCATTTCAAGTTGACACCACTGTGTCTTTCAAATCACACATTTATTTAAGTTTTGGCCAACTAATATGACATCGCCTTCAACTTTCAACATCTGAGTTGCAGCCACTTTAACAACAGTCAGATTTTCTCGCTTTAATAACTTTAAATCGTTGCCTTAAAAACATCAAGTAATGGTTACTTATGTAACTTCAGTATTCCAAACTTATATCATACACGACTTTCTACTTTGGTCACATCATCTTCAGTCACTAACCATGCACCTCCTCCAAAATTAATTAAGGTGCATTACTATTGTCACCATACTACACTACATCACAATATTGTGGTATTATTTACTACTGTTTAATACTAGGGTAGACAGACCCCCACCCTTCCAGTTCTTCCATCTAAGAGCACTTCTTTTGTCAATTAGCTGTAATTATCTAGTGCTCAAATCAGGCCCACATAATGTAAAATATTCTTTACAATGTACTGCATCAACATGACATACATTTTACTTGCAGCCATGCATTTTCTAAAATGTAATTTTGTGTATTTTTGCTGTAGAATGTGTGATTCTACTACATTCTAGTGAATATTAAGGGCTTGAGGGGAGGGACAAGACAAACTTGGTTTGAGCATTAGTAGAGCTCAAGGAGGCTCATTTCAAAATTCCAAAGGTCATGTACAGAGAAAAAGTGTGATCACTCCTTGCGGACGGTGTAATGTCCCACATGTACCAGCAACCAGGAGACAAGTGCTGAGCTCCAGAGGTTCCTGCTGTGAAAATGGTTTTCTCACCAGAGCCAGGACACCACCTGGAGGGTTTAAAAAAAATTAACAAAAGCAAAATCAGTATCTGTCTATTATCGCTTATGGCTTTAAATCAGATAAACAACTGAGTCATGCTGCATGTCTTTAAGCCAAACACACAAGCAAAGATCTTTTTTTTTCTGAGAAAGTCAACGCAGCAAGCCATCTGTTGTCAAATGATGCTTTCCAAATTAACATGCCTCCACAAGGAAAACGAGACATGATGAAATTAATAACAAGTGTCAGTATCTCACATTTGAGATGGAGGGCTCTTTCAACAGATGGCTGATCATTAAAATGTTGACTCAGCTTTATAGAAGACCAGCTGGAGTTGGATATGCTTTCATATATTCTGGATCAACTATTTATGCCTGATTATAACCTAAACAGGCAAGATTAGTAATTAATTTTCTCTCATTACAGAAATTGCCAGAGGTCAAACTAGTCCTTTTTATTAACTCCAAACATGAGACAGATCACAGTGCATTTTTAAATCACTTGATGTTTGCTAATAATAGAAAGTCTGAAACAGAAAGGCTGAATTGCAATGAAATATGAACTGTATCATGAATCTTTGTCTCCATATAACACTTTGAAGCAAATGACCATCAAAATGGAAACTAAAACTCCTCAGTGAAGAGGATTAAGTTAAATTTGTTAAGGATGAAGTTGTTAAGAGCTACAAGTGTCACTCTTAGAAGATAACCGCAAGGATCTTTTAGATTCCCTAAAAACACGTCACAAAAGTTTCTTTGTAATACAAACACATCTACTAACCCTAACTTTGGTTAAAGCTCCGCCTCCTACAGGTGAGTGTCCCATGAACTGTGCCGTGGATCAAAGGCAGGATTCGCACAAAACAATACACCTGGTTGATTTCTCAGTACCCCAAAATAGATTTCGCGTTGGTCAGTGGTTTCATGGTGCAATCAAGTGATTGCAACTGATGGGCATGTTCAATAATTATAAGATAGTCGGCTAATAATTGAAATAAAACATTTATTTATTTATTTGAGAGAGACTATACTGAAAAACCACAGGCTGGTTTGTCTGCAGCTGAAACTACTATTACTGTTTTCACCAACGTTCTTGATAATAAAAAGAGATACAGATATATTTTTGTTGTCTCACTTATATTTTTGCCAGCTGTCAGTCACCAGTTATTGTGTGTTTATGTGAAATCTTACTGTGTAGCACACAGTAATATGCAAAGCTGGGTTATTTCGACACTGTCACAGTTTACAAATTATATTAATATTCATGTAGTTTCTGGGGATAAATTTGGAAACATTTGTACTTTACATAAAGAACCACATGAATCCATCTTTAGATTTCATCTTTTGATTTTTAAAGGAGGTGCACAATCCTTTAGTGGCTATGTGTGAGATTGTTCTGGGAACGAAACAAAAGAAAATCTATGGGATCACATCTTCATAAGGTACCTCACAGCTAGAAAAATGCAATGCATATATGAGCCCGTTAAAATTTATTTATTGATTTATTTTATCGCCATCTAATCTGACATGTTAGAGCCTGTCATGAATCAAGTGCAGTATATTCCACATGACAAGAAGCACAGTGGCAAAATGTTAAATTTGAGCAGTTCAATATGCCAACAGTTCATGTTAGCATTGGCCTACTGCTAATCTAGGGCATTTGTGCCATTTTGGCAGATTATTTATTCTATAATTTCTATAGAAGAGTTTGTTTTAGTCCCTTAAAGTCATGTATCATGTACAGCGTAGAATGACCAGTGCACCAGGCTGTGTTGTCCTTGCACGTCTACAATTCTGTTTGCACGGTGGTGGTGAAATGTACCAACATTCATACCAGCTACCAGAGTCCAGCCCACCTTCTGCAGGTAACGATGGGAAAGATAGCGGCCACAGCAAAGGTTACGGCAGCAACACATGCCTATATTCCTTGATTAATTTACTGATACTTTTACGGCTGTTTAGAACCATTTCTCCACTACCGCTTCCTTTGGCAGGACCATAAAACACAAACTGTAAATATGTGAATGAGTCCAAACATCACTCTGAGCCTGGATGTGTTGTTAAATGTCTCTGCCTTTGCCCTGTTGAGTTTGGAAAAAACCTTCAATAAGAAACTAATTCACTGAGTTAAACATTTTATTGCATATTATACTGCAATGCATATGTATCAAAAGGAGATTCGGTGTAAATAAGGGCTAGCAGAAATATCATCAGCATTCATCTTAATGTAGAGTTGCAAAAATGAATTGTATTTACACGAAAGAAAACCAGGTAGAAAGCAACACATGCACACATTTACATTAAGTCATTTACATTTGAAATATAAAAATGTAAACAAAACTATGATCTAAAAGTGCAAGGAGAATAAACAAAATTTGCTCTAGGCAATATACTTTCTAGTCTCCATTATCCCTTAGTAAGTGTGTGATATGTAGCTTATATGATTTATTTTCTACATTCAGCTAATGTACTGTTGAGCAGTATTAGCATAGCAACCAGAATATAAAGAGAAAAAAATGGATTGGATATGTGTTTTCCAACAGTTTTTGTACCATTAATTATGGAATCAAACGAACAACATGGCCACATGGCTACGTGATGCAATTGGAAAACAAACTCTCAAATGAAACAGTCGTAGGATTGTGTAACTTTGTGGACAGTGAAAACTCGGAAAAGCTGCCTGTACTGAAAAACTACTGCACCTGCTTTTAAGCAGATTGAAGGCTTGCAGTATTCTATAGAAAGCATTCTAATAACTGCCTTTGTATTATACATTTCTATGTCCATGATACTCATCATTACAGACATTTTGCTGCCTTTTAATTTGTGACTCTACCCAAACCATGTTTTTCACACAGTGAATGGTGAGGAGAAAATCCTTCCATCAGTCCTGCTGTTTTGCTCTGGCAAACTTTTCAATTGACCTGCGGCTACAGAATGTGATTGACCCCCCCTTCATGAAGGATAATGAAGCTGTCCTTGTGTCACTGAGATGTGCACGCGTCTTCCAGGCCGACCACAAACCTCTCCAGCTTGCCTAGGATCAGTTGGTTGTATTTCAGCAGGAAAGTGCTCATGCTGTTGGTGCTTCGAGGAACACAGGACAATGTTGGACTCACCACTGGCCCCTGATGGTCCAAAAAGAAAGCACAAAATGATAATGACTTGATAAAATTAATAACAAGCAGAGAATAAACAAAACTGAAAATGAGAATGACTATTAAATCAAAAAAGGTGGTGACACAATATAACAAAAATGTCACAACCTAATAAAGAAAATTGATCAACAAAAACGCACAAATTCACTGTCACGTAAAACATTCCAGCAAACGTTATGAAATTTCAGAACATTTGATAACCTTTAAAAAAAGTTCTAAAATGAGGGTTGACCCGACGTATTTGACATTAACTGACCCACCACAGTCCACATGTTTCTATGTGTTTATGAAATAATAAAATGTGTCAGCTTCAGGGTGTTTTGCAGCGCAATTTAAATTTGTGTATAAAGGTTCACACAAAACAATCATGAGATCATAAAAGTTTAATCATTGTGAAGAGAAATTAGCATTTGTCTTAATGCTTTTTTTGAAAACCAAACAACACAAAGCTTCTAAAATTGTTTAAAATTTGTCCAGTCCAGTCTGCAGGGCTGTGGTCTGTACCCACGTGTACTGTGGAATATCACAAACATGCGGTGGGATGTGCCATGACATTTGCATTAAGTTTAGTTGATGTGTTTTTAAGACATCTAGTTTCATAACTAATAAAAAATAATTTATAAAATAATTTTAAAATATTAATAGGTCATGGATGTATTACACTGCAAATTTCTGATGAAGGTTTTTTTATATCAGGTCCCAGAAGACTATTATTAGACATGACACCTTTTGAATGTCTGTCTAACAACCGAAACTGGTCCACGTTTAACAGTGATTAGACAGAGAGAGGCACTTACATGTGCATTTCCTGTGTTCCAAACATATGCACACATTGGTTAATGTCTATTTTACATGATTTCCATTATTTAAGTTTCCCAAGTTTTTGCCATCCAACCTGAAACACCTTAAGCCCCGGACACAACGTGTTTGCTTGGGCAAATCCCAGGACAAAATCTTGCACTCGTGACTTTCGGGAATTACTGTTTTGTTCTGGGAAAGTTTACAATGCTATCGTCTTCTTGTCCTGAGGAAGGAAGACATAGGGTCACACACATAATCACTCCCAGAGCTGTACCAGCACCCACAGATGTACGAGGAACCAGGATATGTCCACACCGCAGGGAACTGATAATGCCGCTGAATCAAATGCAAACCACCAAGAGAGAAGCCCATCAACACATTTTTGCTCACTATGTGTGAATTTTCATCAACACAGTGATGAATTTTACTTGGCGGGGCTTGTTGTAATGTGTGTGTGTCTGTGTGAGCGATAAAGACAGACTGAGCCCAGTTAGTTTTGATTTGGTAATTTGCACGTCAAAAGGTATTTAGACATGTATTTTGCCAAGATAAGTGAAAGTTTCATCAAGGTACCATTAATTTACCAGTGTAATAAGTACCAATTAAATTGGTTTTATGTATCCACCACACTTTTATCCTCGACATGTGCTCTCTGACCAGTTTGTAACAGGGACCTTTACTTACACTGAGCTGCAGGTGTGTTAGAATGAGCAGGTAGTTGTGGATGTTACTCTCGAGTCTCTGCAGTAACAAAGAACCACATTTAGGAAGACTTGAGGCCTTCAGAGCCGTCACACCTTCAGTAAGAAGCTTCAAAGATGCAACTATCTCTCCTCTCTTCTCCTGGTGCTGCAGTAACACACATACAGAAAAATCACGAGGTGCTCGAATCAAATGTTAGCAATATGGGGTCAATAATTTCATATTAAAAAAGGATTTTAGATTCAAACATGCGGCAACGTACTGATTTACTTTCCCAAGATGCTACATGTAGCTCGGTGCACGGTAGCTGAATCGGTGAGGAGAGAGTCATTGAGCCATAACAGTCACTCTGCCGAGAAGGAGACATGGAAAAGACAGGTGACAGAAGCCAGACAAACAGATGGACAACAGAAAGACGGACCGATGGGAGACTACAGAGACAGACAACAGGATTAAATACATCAACTCAGTAGGAGGGAGAACGGCAGAGAAACGTTGGTAAAGTTTAACTCCAGGAATCGTCCTCACCAGGGTGCTGTCCATCTCTGCCACGGTATTCATAGCCCTTCTGGCAGCTCTATTACAGACAAAATCTATGGGTTTGGGCTCGGCATCCCACACCTCAGAGGCTACAATACAGAGCAGCAGGATTCCTGGACAGACACACAAACACACTCTGAAGCTGGTGCAGCAGCGTATACGGCATAAGACCATAAGTTCTTCATAAGTTAAACCTTTAATCAATCAGGTCCAGTACTCACTCCTTAAAGCCATGCCCTGCTTGGCCACTCCCGATGAGTCCACATTTGTTCCATTAAGAGATTTTCCAAGTGGCAAACACCGTGTGTCCACTGTGGTGCAAAGAGGAGCTGCGTGTCCTTTTTGTCTTCTCACCACTTGATTTCCCACCTTCTCATTCAGTGGTGGGAAGTGCAAGTGTTATCTAGCCTGAGAGCAGGATGCGCTCCAACTTCCCCGCTGCACAGCATAACAAAATGTTAGACTGGAAATGGCATTTCATTGATGTAACCAGGACTATTTTACTTCTTGTTTGGAGCAAAGTTGGCTTTTGGGGCGGTAGGGGACAGCAGTCTTGCTGACAAAAAGGTTAATGATTTATTATTGTGAAAGACTCCATTTACTCAGCTGATACCACATCCAGTAACTACTGCCGGCGGCTATTTGCTTTCACATACTGTGGGTGTATGTGTAAAGTCTGTGTGTGTAGCCTGTGCATGGTGACTTATCTTTAAGCACAACATAAGGGACACGGATTTCAGACATCCACAACCTTATATCAGACAAACCAGATTGTTTTCACATTTAGGTCTAAAAAACTGCAGGCTATAGATTAGGCTCAAACTTTATGGTGATTTTAATTTGTGACTTTCGTTGATGATTACACTAAAAAAATTGACACTTTCATGTTATTTTAATGGACTTAGCAAGCAGAACTAGGTGAAATAGCACAGCATTTAATATTATATAGAAGTGGAGAAGTGAACAGTGGGGTGAAGGATGAAGATTTGCTCCATGTATCTGCCATTTGAGGGGAGATGGTGAGGGGAAGCATGCTGGAATGCACCATCCATCCTCATTTCAGACACGTGCTCACCCCATCGGACTGAGCCCCCTGCCTCTTCCTCTTCTCTTTGGGTCCAAGCTCTCCTTGTATTCCACGATCGAGGCGCACGGCGACTAATATTAGACCTTAAAGTGTGCGTGTCCCTGTGCGTTGTCACATCCAATGAAAGAGAGACACACACACACACACACGCGTAGAGAGACACACAGAGATGCGGGGAGAGAAAAAACGGTGACCACTAGACATCAAACACATGTTCTATTTTCTCCATCCAAACCATCCTCCATCCCTGAGGACGAGCTGGTAATTAAGACGAGTGTGCGCCGCGGCTACGCAGATAATGAGCGCAGCGCCTGGATTTCTGCACACGGGGAGAAAACTGCGGGCTATGGCACTGACGGTACCCGCATTGCATCACGGACACGACACCCGGTACCCCGCTGTCTCCCTCCCACTTCCACTGGAGCCGACGAGGAAACTGTAGCGTCTCATCCCAGAGTTTCGTGGACACGCAGCCACATGCATCAGCGCTCTCAGGCGTATTTCTGCCGCTGCTCCTGCTCCCGGTCGCTGCTCCGCCGTGCGCTGCTCCGGAGGCGCAAAGCCGGTAATTACGCGCCGCGTTGACAACTTTGGCGCGGTGCTGATTGCGCATCAGCAACAGGCCACTCTCGAGGATCTACTCACTATTCCCCCCCCCCGGTGGAGTTAAGTGTGATTTCTTGGAGTCATCTGCAGCCCAGTCACATCATCGGTTACGAGTGCGCTGCAACCTGTAGCTGTTTGCCCTTTAATTCAGTCATCGTTCCACTGAAGCGCAATGGAGGGACGCAGCTGACGGTTCTGAATCTGTAGCCCCGGAGGAGGAGAAAAGAAAACTGGGAAGGAGAGCAGCTCCAGGGAGAAACCGTAAGTGTGCTGCGTCTTTGCAAGAGTGATCAGTATCTGGGTTCTTCCAAATCCAAATCCACGCGTAACCGCTGAAGTTGGTCCGTAACTGGCTCAAGGGCGAATGGCCATTGAAGGTCTGTCAGGGTTGTGGGTTGTTTGCTGGTATTTGGAGGTTATTGTTGTGGGGTATTTCACGCTGGTATAAGTGTTTTTTATCTACAGATGTTGTCAACAAGAAGGACAGACAATTGTGGAACTTGCTTTTTAAAACAGGAGGGGACACAGGTGGTTGTACATCCGGATGTTCATCAAGGACTCCAGGTCCTTCTAGGACTGTAGATGCACTGCAGTAAAATGTGCGTGTGGGGAAATGTATACACTTACTTGCAGTGTGCTAGGATAAATCATTTATTTAAATGCAAACATTTCATTATGTTTGAATAAAACATTTTATTTTGAAAATGCATATATATGTTTGTAATATGCTACATTAAATGATTTTATTCTTACTTTGTCCACCATAACAATGCTGGCACAGTGGCACAACATTTGAAATGACATTCATATAATACATACCTTCACTTAATTCTCACCACAGCCCTTCATTGGACAGGAGACACATTTTTTCTTCGTGGATGCTGGACCCACATTGGTCTCCACTCAGATCTGGGTGATATATTGCTAAAGAACGGTGGAGATGGAGAGATGTGGGTCAATGTGCTGGTGCTCAGGGCTGCAGAGCACCCAGTTCCTCTGCCGCCGCGGCCAAGGTACCGCTTCCTGTCAATAGCTGACAGCTTTCTGATGAAATTAAGCCAGTGATGCTGTTTACCCAGAATTATAAGAGAGGCATTTCATGTGAAGACAGTTTGTAGGCCCGAAGTGCACAGGAACCTGAGATTTGTGAATGGAAGTGTGTGTGTGAGAGTGTATTTTTGGGTGAAATCCCTCAGTGGTCTCAGAGGTCCTGGTTCATTCTGGTGCCTGTGGTCCTGTGCTTTGAACTGGTTGCTGTGTCAACAGCCAATCAACTGCAGCCTGGAGCGGGGCCGCCGAAACTGTCAGCCTGTCAGACGCTCTCCCAGGAATTAAGTCTTTTAACCTGTAAAAAGAGTTTGATATTTAAATACACACTGGCCTGTGACCAGTTGAATTATTTAAAGGGATGCCATCACTTTAAAGTTTGATTTCTTAGTGATATGCGGCCGTGGCAATACAACATGGGAAATGGGTTAGATGGTTTGCGTTGGCATGACAAAATCTTGACACTTTTAAACTGAGCTTCCTGATTTTTCAATCCAACCAAAGAAATATTGGAAAACATGAAAGGTGTTTGGCTCCTGACAACACAGCAGTGAATCCATGGAACAGTGGTTATCTTTCAGGTGTGAGTCTCACTTGGCACGACATCTTTCATTGCAATAGATTTCGTTGCCAGTGAGTAGCACCTCTGAAAAGCCTTCAGTAAAAGCCCAGAGAGATGAGCTCACAGTGTTTTCATGGATGTGTCATTTTAGAAAAGCAACTGATCTCACAGTACAAACCTTCATGAATTCTAAAACAATAAGACAGACAAAAGACACTTGTACCATATTATTATTATATCATAGGTATTTATTGGGAAGAAATAGCGTATTTTTAATACTGGAACATTATATCTGTTACTTCAGATGCATTTCTAAAGAATCAATTTTAGAATTTATAAAAGTGGCCACCTTTTTAGTCTCATGAGTGCACAGACAGATTTCTGAGCCAAGAAGAGCAATAAAACTCAGAAAACAGAGAAAGTAATTAAGCTTGTGTCTTAACAAACAGCAGCACAAAACAATAAGGACTGTCCTAGCTCACCCTGTCTGACTGTGACGCTAATTGGTCCCACAAACTGAAGACTGGTGTTTCACTAATGGACCCACATTCCAAATGCTCTGTAGAGTCTAGAAAAGCTAACAAATCCAACTTAGGATACTTGAGCCAATTAAGCTACTACATTTCCATAGGAGTTCAGTGGGAATCTCAAATCGATCAGGCTTTACATTTCCACACATAGTAATTACATAATCAGCTGTAATAACACATTGTCAAGTGAACGACAAACATTTTCACGTGGAAATCACCTCCACTGACGCCTGTGTTAATAACCACTGTGCCTTCAGGACTCTCTCTTCTCCTGTAGCAAAATGATGCAAAGGTTGCAAAACTCGAGTGGTGTCAGATTAGCCTCACATCCAGTTTATTAGTCACAAAAATTTACAGAGTATCTTTAGAAGGAGCCCAGGCTTATCGCTCAGCTCCACTTGAGCAATACTGTGCGTGCCGGCATTAAGGCCAATGCATGTGGCTTCCTCTGGCGTCACTCATATTGGATTTAGTTGGCTGCAGTATTGTTAATGGTGCAGACTGAGATGTCACTGAATTCCTGTCTGTTCTAAACAAGGCTTAGGTAAAATAATGGGGACACAAATAAAACATTCTTTTTAATATAAACATTAATGTTTGTCCTTTGCTGCTCTCATTCCACACAAGATTCAAACTGATATTGAATTTTGAGAAGATAATCAACAGATGATGAACAGTTGTACAGTTGTTCCATGTCTCATAGCATTTTGCCATTCATAAGAACATTCACTTGTATCAGAATCTGCTTTCATGTCCCTGTCCCAGACCCAATTATCCAACGCGCAGACAAGACCATTCTTCCATCACTTCTCATGATGCATTTTGGTTTTGTTTGGATTCTTCATTGTGTGAAAGGAAACGTGCCTAGTTTACAAAGCGGTCGGCTGATTGGAATCGGAGCAAACGAGCGACAGGTTTGAAATCACCCTTAGATTTTATCCTGGGGTTTGTTGTGACTCCTGACTATTACACACTTTACTTTTGACGGGATCTTTATTGGTCAACATATCCCGATGAGGGTGATAATCTTACTTAGAGTTGTCTGGTGCAGTCCAAACACTTTTTGAACATTTCCTTTGTCTTCTGAAATGCTCTTTGTTTGAGCCACAACCCAGTTCTACAAACATGTGTTCTTGACATACCTTTGTCATACATAAATATTTAAGACTTGACAATTGTCCTTAGTAAATGATCAATCAAGTGCATTTTTTTTATCTTGTTTCTTTTGTCTAGTATTATGATTTGTGAAAATCTTATTACGCTCGAGATGACTGATGAGCAACTAACACACAACCAAAAGTGATGGTTGTGGTGCCCTTGAGCAGCGCACATCACTGTGAATTGCTCCTTGTGGGGATGTTTGGCAGCTGGTAGTTAGTGTAAAGTCCATGTGTAAACTATTTTAATATAAGGAGAAAGAAGAAACCTGCATGCGCACATATATAGGTAACAAATTTGAGGAAAGAACAGCATAAAGCATGTCAAGATGCTGAAACAGAAGGGACAACTTTACTGAACCTGGAAATTGTGGGGCCATATAATTCACATCCTTCATATTCATTAAAGCAGTCGTGACTACTGTGCCTGTTAAATAAGGGAGGCTCTTATCAACTTTTTACTTTAATTAGTCACATTGCTTGTGTGATCTTTTTTTCATTTATTTTTCTTCTGTGGATGTAGATTTCTGTTGCTAGAAAATGCTGATGTCTTTACGTGCGGGAGGAGATAAAAAGCCCTGAAACTCCACCGTTCATTAACTCCCTCTGGTTCAGATTGCGTCAACAAGAGAAGATTATACATTTTAAATAGGCATTGCCCAGATCTTGCACATGAAGTGCTGTGAAAACAGATGGTTTTTTTTTTTTCCGGGGCTAGAAGGAGCTCTGTGAAATCACGAGAAAGAGAACGAGGCAATAGGAGCCATGTTTTTGGAGCCTCACCAGTATCAAGAAAGCACCTTCGTGGTAGTACAGTACAAAATTATTGGAGACAAATTATTAAGACAACCAAATTAAAATATGGGACAAAAGCTTTGGAAAGGTCAACTGAAACCAGCAAATTATGAGCTGATTGTAGGACTCGTCTGTTGTACAGTAAAGAGGTAAACAAATCATTTTCAGTCATGAAACTAATAAGCACAAATGAGATAGTGGGGTGTTTTTGACTTAACTGGCATTAGGTTATCCCATAAATTCACAGTATTCATAGATACAAACATCCTCACTGCACTGAACTCATCCATTAAGACACCTATGGCAGCACAGACTGCAGAGATTGACGAAGCCATAAACCCAGGCCCATCCTCACCCTGCGAATTACTCAGAGATGAGTCAAAGCGGGAGCAAAGGGCGGCTGGCTGCCTCACAAACACCATGCATAAATTAACACACACATCACACACACACACACACACACACACACATCCATCCTAACTTGGCCTGTCTTTTTTTTTTTTTTTTTTTACACCTGCCTCCGCACCAAAGCTCAAAAATCCCAAACCTCGTAAAGTGGAGTAACTCCAGCGAGAGGCGGCAGCACAGTGAGGCTGGAGGCTGGAGGCTGGAGCAGGGAGGCGGTGTTTCACAGTCGAGCCGCACCGGCGCTGCTGCGCGGCGACATCCAGCCGCACGCACACACACACACACACACACACACACCGGCGGCGGCGGCGGCAGCGGTGGCGGCGGCGGCGCTTTGCATCATGCAGGAGGGGCCGCTAACGGCAGCCGCGCCGCGTCCTCCTCCGCACATTAATTAGAGGGCGACGGGAACGTGTCGGACTGCGCGTCTTGATGAGGATATTGCGACAATGGTGAAGGACAAGGCCGAAGACCAGACGCTCCAGTATCAGCAAACTTTGGTGAGTTTCGGATGAGGTCATAGATTCCAGTTCCCAGTCATGTGTTCGCCATCGAGGGTCTTTGTGGACAGAGGTTCAGCTGCTGGGCGCTCAAGTGTGTCCTGCCCGAGGACGAGGGGAGGCTGAGTCCAGCTTTGTGCTGCATGTTTCTGCAGAGAAATTCCAGATGTGATTATGATCACTGAGACACCTTCTCCCTCCTTCTAGTTGCTGATGTGTGACAGATGTGACAGCATCTGTCCCCGTCACTTCACCTTGATCCACAGGTGTTGCATCACTTACAGCTTCTTCACCCTCATATTGAATTCTTATCTATTTAGATTTCGCCATGTCAGATTAATTTGTTCAGCTTGAAGCTATCTATGATCACTTTATCTATGGCCTAATGGCTCATTATTAAGATGTTAATATCCTTGAAATATGAGTTTAAAGTCACACTCTGCACAGTGTAAGAAATGTGTTTCTGTCACATCCCATGTATTCCTTATTTACTTAATTTCCTCTCTTTTGCTCCGGAACCTTTTGTCCCTTCGCCCTCCCCTCAGTCCTTCCTGTTTGTTTGAGACCTTCCACTTATGAACTAAAACTGGAGTGTTTCTGAATTAATTGCTTCATGCACCAGTTTCCCCCTCTCATGTCATCAGAAGAGTGACAGTGATACCCTGGAGCACAGGCATATCTATATTCAGATAAAGGGACAGACAGACAGACAGACAGATTGGAAGACATTCAGGCAAACCAGGGGATTAAAGTGTCCTTCCACCTTGATTTGTATGTCTGTAACTGCAGTTTTTTGTCTCCCTTCTCTTTCTTTTTGTATTTTGTTTTGTGCAACATCTATCAGTCAGTCCATCTCCATGCAGCTGTGTTGGGCCCAGGTGGTAACAGAGGTGTTTTTCTGCTCCTATTGGTGTGAAGATCGATGCCGTGCTGTGTCTCAGTGTAAAGATCAATAGCAATGTAAAATGGCAGTCCGGCTTTCCGAGGAATGGAACGTGCTGTTTGCCCCTCCCTCAATGACCATAGCACTCAGATCAATGGCTTTATCATTCATGCCCCGCATACCAGTCCATTACCCAAAAATAGATGTGTGTGTGTGTGTGTGTGTTTGTGTGTTTGAGTGTGTTTGCACTTGCAAGCGATTGTGCACCCTGTGTCCTTATGCGTCTTAAGTACAAAGTGGCAGCACTATTCATCAAATGCCTTCCCTTAGGTGAAACAAAAGCATCTGTGTTTCCTTCTTGGAAAATTGAATGACATTCACAGATGGATATTAATCAAAAAGCTGTAAATCAGATAAGAGAAGGCTCACTTTTTTTTGCAGTTGTAGCTGCAGTCTAAAATTGGATTCTCATGTTGACAAAAGGATCCTCAGTGTTTCATTGTTTGCCACCGGCAAGATTCAGAGGATTTTCAGACATTTCGCTTGCTTCGATTTTGGCAGCACACAGACACACTGATGCTGCAGCCGGACTGAGCAGATCACATGGAGCTGATAGAGAAAAATAGAGATCTGTCTGATAAGTTCTCTAGGAGGAAGCAGCACAGAAATGTCATTCCCTCATTCACTGCTACTCTGCTAATGATGCAGCATCCCCTCTACACTGCAGGAAATAAACTCTTTAAAATACCAGCAGCTGATAGATTGTAGTTTTTGCCAAGAATATGAAATAAAACCAATCAGTTATTTACAGCTACTCTTGTTGGTGAGTTTTACAGTCAGAATTGCTGCGGATCATATGAATGAGCTACTGGTGGATTAATTGATATATTTAAATTGTAAATGGCCATGATTACATTTCCTTCTGTGGAAAATCACCCCTAAAGAAAACCTTTTTTTGATATGTAAATAATATTGTAGATTCATTCTGTATTTACTGTGCCAAGCAGATTTATTGCAAAGCTTTTCACAGTTATGATTGAGCTCTCTGAACTCATTACCCAAAGGGAATAATAAAAACTGAGAGTGAAGAAGCTATTAATAACATTAAGATTTTCATGAACAAAGGCACAAGAATCAACTTTTTATTTGAGGTGGCAGCCATTGTTTTATCTCCTGTGTGGAGATGCTGGATGTTGACTGGCAGTCAGAAGGCAACCGTGGGTAACTGGACTCTGCAACTGCTGTCAGGTGCAGTGCATGCTGGGACGGCAGGATGTCTGCCTCCTCAGCGTCATGTTGGAAGGGGCATTGGAATAGGTAAACTTCAGAAGAGGCAGATCAGAGACTGAAAAGATAAGAGATGGAGACAGACGGTGTTGTGGTGACTTGGTACTGGAGTGTTGCAGCCGTCCATGAGAAAAAGCTTTTTTCAGAGGTGTGGGAGGTCTGGATGTGTCATACGGTTCTCGTGTGTGCATGTGTTTTCTCTTTTCAGAAGCGTGGGCAAGTTTGCTCCATAGATCTTGCATGTGCATTTAGAAAATTGGTGGCGTGTGTGTGGGAGGTTATGTACTGTACCTACGCATATGCACTTGGCCACGTATGCGTAAACGAGTGTGTGGCAAGTCTCAGTCAGAGCAGATGTTAGACACAGCGTGTTCGTGTCTTTCTAGCAGCAAGAGACTTGAGGATTTGGCTGCTGCAGGGATCAAAGTCATGATCCACCTGAAGAGGAAAAGGCGCCAACCCGTACCTCCCCTTCCCCCCCACACCTCGCCTCCACCACAGGGCACTGCAGCACCACGTAATTGATATACAGTACGCTACACACGCTGCTGGTCTTTCTGAGAAACCTGCTGCACTGACTATCAAGACACACCACCGAGAAGACCATATCTGTCCATATCTGTTTTCATTTGTATGTGGTTGATAATTATTTAAAGCCACACTGCTGCACCATTTCTATGTAAAACACCCATATGTTGGTGCAGCAGAGCAGAAGACAGTCTTTTATTCTGTCTGTCAAAGTATTGGCAGCTGATTCGCCAAAATCCTTGCATTGATTATGGACCTTTTCCCAACAGCTGAAGAATCTAAATCATTTTTACTATCTTAACAATCCTACATATGTGTTTGCATGTGTGATGGCTGCAGTTGTACAGACAATGCAATGCACATACAGTAACATTTGCATATTGCTGGTTTGCACTTGCGGTGCATTTCAGTAGCGCGCCAGCAGTGCAGCGAGTCCACACAAACCTGGACTCACCACAGATACGTTGCCTTGCCTGCAGAGCAGTTAAACTGGTAAATATTAGCAGGCTTTTTGCCGTTCACCTTTAAGCGTTTGTGGCTTTTGAAATTCAGAAGTGGTACCACACCTCTTATTGCCGTTTGGCACAGCTTGAGAACTTTCCTTGTGCTTTAGGGAGAAAACACATATATTTGAATAGATTTATCTATTATCTCAGCATCTTTCTCTCCCTCTGTCACTGTCTCACACACACACACACACACACAGCCATAAAGCACTGTCTCTTCAGGGGGTTCCAGTTCCTTATAGTCAGCATTCTGTCCATTCTCCCACACAGAGGCTGGCTTGAGTCCATTTCATCCTGTCACTTCCAAATAGTACTGTTACCTGCACACCATCGAACAAGCCACTGCAGAGTCTGCAGACATTGAAATAACTAGCTCAATTAATTTTATTCTTAAAATAGACCACATTCATGCTACGGGGTGGGTTTATGAATTGAAGATCATTGCAGTCATTTAAAAATAATAAATGCTTGTAAACTTGTAATGCTTGTGTTTACGTACATTAGCCCGATTGTGAAATAATGAAAGACGTATTTTGCTCATTAACCATCAGTAAAAGAAGCAATATTATATACTTCACGAAGCATATGGATAAATTATCAACATAACACAAACTAAAACCTAACTTAGTCGGCTGATCTAGATCTTATCTGATTTTACATCATGTGGTTTATAATTTGTATTTTTAAAATCTCCCAAATTTTATTGTATTTAGTAAAAATGTCAATGCATTTTACGTATATATGAAATCTAACGGCTGTCAAATACGTACTTTGGACACACCTTCTCTCTAATGGGTTTTAATTTTCCCAACTCTTTTAAAAATTGAATGACCCTGACAAGGCACACCTGTGAAGTGAAAACCATGTCAGGTGACTACCTCATAAAGCTCATCGGGGGAATGTCAAGAGTGTGCAAAGCATTAATCAAAGGAAAGGGCGGCTAAAATATAAAACATGTTTTGAGCAAATTCACACTGTTTTATTCACTACATAATTCCATATGTGTTCATAGTTTTTATGCCTTTAATGAGAATCTACAATGTAAATAGTGAGAAAAATGAGGAAAACATGTAACGAAAAGAGTGTGTGTGTGTGTGTGTATACACACTACCAGTCAAAAGAAAAACTTTTGACTGGTAGTGTGTATACACACACACACACACACACACGTATATGTCCACATCCATCCATTATCTGTAACCGCTTATTCTCTTTGGGGTTGTGGGGGGCTGGAGTCTATCCCATATCCCAGCTATCATAGTAGGAGAGGCAGGGTCCACCCTGGACAGGTCGCCAGTCTATTGTCTCAGGGCCAACACAGAGAGACATTTACAAAGAGACAACCATTCATTCCCACATTCACACCTACAAGCAATTTAGATTTACCAATTAACCTTAAAGACCGTCTTACCAGTGTGAATGGGTAAACATGAGGCACTGTGCCTAAAGGTGCAATACACAAACCACTTTATTAGGTAAACCAGGTAGGCTAAAACTAGCGCAGTATATCATATAATTTATATCTATTTATTATAATTTCTGAGCATTTTTCTTGCAGGAATATGAAGAGGATTTTTAACCTGGTCTTAGTAGATATTAGGGCTTTTTATGCATATAGAACAGGCTGTTGGTCATTCAGACTTTTCCTGCTTTGCAAAGTTTCTACAGTCCAAAATGACTACACTCTAAGAAGTAAGAGCCACACCCTCGTTTCTTGTAAAAATTAACTGCAAAGTTAAGATTTATAAGAAAAAAAAACAGCCTTTTTAGCCTCCTTTAAAAAGGGAGACTGAGTTGTGTCCTGGGTTGTTATCGTTGTGGTGACTGTTTGAGTATTTTTGCAGGTTGACTATTTTTTTAATCTAACTCGCTATTTGGTTTATTTGTGTGATTCACTGATTCTTCAGTTGTCCTGCCAGGATGGATTGTATTTGTCTTTATCTATGCACCAGGTCGTGGCTAATAGCATTTAAGACTAAAATCATTCACTGTTTGCAGACTTTTACATGGACGTGGAGACTATTTCTCATAGTAACAGCTGAGAAATGGTAAGTGGTGAGCGATACACAGACTCATCTTTGTAGAAACAAACAGCAGCGGACCTCAGCTGGGTGCATATTATGATAGCCAAGAGAGAATGGGAGACTTGTTAAGCATTTGTGTTTAGTTTTCCTTAGTCTACTTTTCTCATCTGTGTACTCCGGTTTATACTTTATGTGTGCTTCACCATATGATGTGATACAGCTATTAACTTCTACTGCATTCCTGATTCTTTTTTATCACCACGAATAAAGAGGTGATAGAAAGGGGTTCTGGAGCTGTAAACCATGGCCCACATTTCTTAAAGTGTAGTCACAAAAAAAGCAGGAAATGTTTGAATGACAAAGATCCATTTCCGTAGATTTAAATAGCACATATGTTTCAATTAAGTTCAGACTGAAAGATCCAGAACTATTCCTTCAAAACTGTCCCACAGAAGTGGTGAGTTTACAGGCTTTAAGTTTGTGCTGCTGTTGAGAGGTGTAATATTTTGCACGCCGTGTTTACATAGCATTAAATGAACTGAAGTAAGCATATTTAAAATACAGTACTTAACGTCAGTGCCAGTTTTTGATAACCAGAAATAAAATGACATTACATTTTGTATTTTAGGACTTTTTCTTTTTTTTTTTACACAATTTCCAGTCAGTTTTAGATCATAAAAACTATATATTTAAGTTGTCTTTTAACAAAAGGTCAATAACCAGAAATGTGTAAAGTTATCCAAGTAAAAAACTTCATATTACCAAGTAAGTGCCTTATCTCCTAAACCACTAACACTGATAATATTAAAGTTCAAAGAAACAAAATGTAAAAGATACAAATTATTTTCAATGCAAAATGGGATGTTGGCTGGCTGCTCATTTATGCTGATATGATTTACTCTGTGTGTATCAAATTTGGCACTGACTGATTTTTTAGTACTTAATAGCATCTAAGCTATATAGCTGGTGCCATAAAATTCAATTCAATTCAACTTTATTTATATAGCGCCAATTTACAACAAGGTCATCTCAGGGCACTTTACATAATAAAGTCAAGACTATACAAACAGGTAGAGAAAACCCAACAAATCCCCCTTGAGCAAGCCATAGGCAACAGTGGAGAGGAAAAACTCCCTTTAACGGAAGAAACCTCCAGCAGAACCAGGCTCAGGGAGGACGGCCATCTGCCTTGACCAGTTGGGCAGAGTGGAAAGTGGAGAGAGAAAAGAACAGAGCAACAAAAGCAACAACAAAACATTGGGCAGGTTAGTGGGACCAGTAGCTGCACACTGGAGGACACACAGCGCCAAATCCGGGGACACCTGTGGACAGGGAGAGAGAGAGGGGGAAAGAGAGGGAGAGAGACGACTACGGGACAAAGAAGACACAGAGTTAATGTCATACAGTGGTGACATTATAGATGTGGGGTGAGAGGAGAGAATGAAGAGAAGAGGAAGTGGCACAGTGCAGAGTCCCCAGCAGTCTAAGCCTATAGCAGCATGACTATAACCAACTATAAGCTTTATCAAAAGGAAGGTTTTGAGCCTAGTCTTAAAAATAGGGAGGGTGTCTGCTTCCCGAATCTGGACTGGGAGCTGGTTCCACAGGAGAGGAGCTTGATAGCTAAAGGCTCTGCCTCCCATTCTATTTTTGGAAATTCTGGGAACCACAAGTAGGCCTGCATTTTGGGACCGAAGTGGTCTAGTAGGATGATATGGTACTAAGAGATCTTTTAAATATGATGGGGCTTGGCCGTTTAAAGCTTTATAGGTAAGAAGAAGGGTTTTAAATTCTATTCTGCATTTAATTGGAAGCCAATGGAGAGAAGCTAATGAAGGTGAAATATGATCTCTCTTACCAATCCCAGTCAGTAATCTTGCTGCAGCATTTTGGATTAATTGGAGGCTTTTTAGAGAGTTACTGGGGCAGCCTGAAAGTAGAGAATTACAATAGTCCAATCTAGAAGTAACAAATGCATGAACCAATTTTTCAGCATCGCTTTGGGACAGGATGCTCCTAATTTTGGCAATGTTCCGTAGGTGGAAGAAGGCTGTTCTAGAGATTTGCTTTATCTGTGAGGTAAATGACAAATCCTGGTCAAAAATGACTCCAAGATTCCTTGCAGTACTACTGGGGGCAAGAGTTATGTCGTCTAAAGTAGCGATATGGTTAGAAAACATGTCTCTTAGACTATTAGGCCCAAATACAATAACTTCAGTTTTATCTGAGTTTAGAAGAAGAAAATTATACGTCATCCAGTCCCTTATATCTTTAAGACATGCTTGTAGTTTGATTAATTTATTTGTTTCATCAGGTTTCATAGATAGATATAACTGCGTGTCATCAGTGTAGCAGTGAAAATTTACAGAGTGTTTTCTAATAATGTTGCCAAGGGGAGACATATATAGAGTAAAGAGTATTGGTCCTAATACAGAGCCTTGTGGAATTCCATAACTAACTTTTGTGTATGTCGAAGATTCATCATTAACGTGAGTAAATTGGAATCTATCTGATAGATACGATTTAAACCAATTTAGTGCTGTTCCTTTAATTCCAATTACATGTTCTAGTCTCTGTAATAATATTCTGTGATCAATGGTGTCAAATGCAGCACTAAGATCTAGCAGAACTAGTATAGAGACAAGTCCGTTATCTGAAGCCAGAAGAAGATCATTGGTGACTTTAATCAGTGCGGTTTCTGTGCTATGATGAACTCTAAATCCTGACTGAAATTCTTCAAACAAGTCGTTTCTGCGCAGGTGGTCACATAATTGCTTTACAACTACTTTTTCAAGTATTTTAGAAATAAAAGGGAGATTGGATATTGGTCTGTAATTGGCCAAGACATCTGGATCCAGACTAGGTTTTTTAAGTAGAGGTTTGATAAAAGCTTGATACTCTGCTGTGGTAAAAACTGTTCAGTTACTCTGAATATTATGTTGTCATTTCTTAACATGTCGTGTTCAAACACAACCACAGTGATGTTAGTGTGTTTTTGATTTTCCAGTTCTAGCTTTCAGTAATACTCACTGGCAACCTGTTGCCAACATAGTCTCTGTGGACGAGTGTCATGATGCCGGCGAAACAATCAGCTCTTTCCCGACGAGCTGTCACTCTCTCAGTTTGATCCTTCAGTCTCTCTGACATCATCCCTCAAACTCCCCCGTCCTTTGTGCCGCGTTCTACTAATGTGGTACAAGTGTGCCGTGGTGTATTATCACGTGTCTGTGTGTGACAGCATCAAGGTTTTGTATGTTTATTTCGCTGTGTTATGCCTGAGCTCTAACTCATACTGTAGGTAAATACACTAAAAGCATCCTCTGCCACTTATATTGACGCTGACGCAGACGGCAGCATGAGTTAAATTTGCCACTGTCTCCTCTAATTTATTTTTTGATCTTGTCTCTGGAGGCAACAGGGCTCAGAGTACTTTAGTCCTCTGGTTATTCCCCTGGTCTCATCAATACACACTCAGCACGCATTTAAGCAATCACGCCGCCACAACAGTATGTGGGAGTTTAAAGGGCTAAAACATCCTTCTTTCTCTCTGCAGGCATGGATCCCTACACACTCGCTACAAATAAGAGGAGATTAAAATCGCCTTATGAATATGTATTAATAAAAGCAGCAAGGATGAACGCTATAGATGTTCAAGCCTTCATCATTAGCGTGTCAAATATTTGTCCTTGCTGTCTCCTCACAATGAATAAATTATCCTGCAGTGCCTTAGGATTTGCTGAATAATAGAGAACTATTTATCTCATCTGTTGTGCTAGGCTCACACATGGTCAGACTTAGAAAGGTGACAAAGTGAGTGATGTAGCAGTAAAGTGGGGGGTCTTACGCAGAAGAAAGTTGGTGGACATGTGTGTGCTCTCTTCTTGTGAAAAAGCCGGTGGGTGATCCTGTACACTGAGTAGTGGCGTTGAGTGAAATGTACCAAGCTGCAGTTGGGTAGAAGGAAATAAAGAGGGCGTGTCCCTTTCTTATTAAGGAACAAAAATACAAAACATCATAACTTTGGTATAGCCTGATTGTTATTGAAATCAATGTTTACTAAACACAATATTTTTTTTATTTTCTAAAGGAAATAAAAGCTAGTTTTCTCACTTCTGTTTCCTTCAGCTGACATCCATATTACACAGATACTGAGATCGGTTCTGACACCTTGATTTGGATTGGACCGTATAGCTGTGGTTCTAAAGATGCTGTTTCACAGATCTGATGTACTGAGGTGAAGACAACATTGTTGTGGATGTACTGTATATTTAGGGAGAGCTGAGCCAGAGAAGTCTTTGATGTACTGACAAACATGTGAACATAGACAAGTTGGAACAACTTAACTCTGATTTCTTCATAATAATCTGCAGTTGCTTTGAAGAACGTGGATATTTATTGTGTTGCTTTTTGCTGTCACAATAGTATTTAATATCTGTCATCCACCCTGCTTTGTAACAGGCTACTTTTGGCCATCAAGGCTTCCTGACATCTGCACGGAGATGGGTTTTAAATAATGATAAAAATCAAGGCAGTCACGATGATCTTTGAATCACATTTCCGATTGTCAGTGAACACACAGAAGGGGGAATGTGTCATCTATCCATAAATATGTAAGGTTGTCCGCATATATCTGGCTGCTTCCGCCACCTAGATGAAGGAGTCTGGCTGTTTGCTTCAATGTCTGTTCCCCAATCGATGTTTCCCTTTACATTTAGCTTTTTATAAACACCCTTAAGCTAACTTAAAATAAATGCTGAGTCAAAATCATTGTTCATAGCTGCAAAAATACTTTGATTTATTGCTGTACCTGCTATACAGAGTCTTCCCATCAGTGTGTCATAGGATACCATGTCAACAAGCTAGTTTAAGTTTATGGAAAGTTATAGTTCAACTAGAGCCAGCTCAGCTCAGCATATTCTATTATGAACTTATGAACAATGATGCTGACTCTGTATTTTTTACGTTACCTTTTTAGATATTTTCTGTCGACTCTGCAACCCGAATCCAAGTTACATTATATAACATCGTCCTGAGACGAGAACTCCATGGCAATAACTCTAGCAAGCCTCATTCATCAGAAAACCAGCCATGACAATCCCCACAGCACAGCAGAAACATTTACAAACCTGAACCCTGGGCCAGATATTTGCAGCCCACAGAATCACCCTGCACTTCACCCTTCCACTCAACGACACGTCCAGAATGGCCGGTGAAAGACCTCAGTAATGACTGATGTAATGATTTTTCTGAAAGATGATCATTGCCCTGGATTCTCCCGTCATATTTTTTCAACAGAAGCTTCATCTCTGAGTGGTAAAGTCAACGGCTCAGGACGCAGTTTCCCCCATCTGAAGTGTAACATTTGACGGTTAATAGTAGCGTTAATGTCTTCTGATCTGTTTCTATTAGAATTTAATAATATATAAGACACAGAAGCAAATATGTGACTGAAAGGCGAGTTGTCTCTCAGTCAGCTATGAAAGCTGCTCTTTACTCAGGACTCCTGTCTTCTGGTCACTCTGTTATTATATAGCTGAATAAGTTAGATGGCTATGAGTTGGATTATCTTTCCTTTTTCATCTAAAGGAACATTTAACATTTTACTCCTTTGTAAAACACTTTTGACACAATATTCTCAGTAGACAAAACCAGTCAATAGCAACCAGTGGGAGGCAGAACTCGAACTGGTTTAAATGCTTGTGATGTGGGAGGTAAACTGACTAATGTAGGTACAGAAGTTGGTCACGTGGGAGGTAAACTGGTTACAGCTCATTTAATCCACAGGGGCCCACCTGCTGCTCTCCCAGGGGGCCGTACTCCAGATGGCCAGTGATTGCTTTCACACAGGCCCAAGACAGAAACACTGACGGGTCGCGTTTATACTCCTCGTGGGAGTTTATCGGGTGCTGGTGGTGGGTTTGTGTCTATACAGTGTTCAGATCCATGAAAACTTGTTTGCAATATGACAAAGACTCAGAAGTTGAAAGTCACGCTAAAATTTAGACCGGTTATGAAAGGGGAAACTCTCCTTCTCTACTGGTCAAAATCTTTTGAGGTTGACAGATGTGGGTCCTTTAATTTAGGAAATACTAACACAGCCACAATGAGTAACTCGCTGAAGATGAACTGCAGTTTAAACTCTTTAGAAACTTGTGTATCAAATTTGAAAAGTTGATTTCTAAAATTTAAATTACAGGTTGTCACAGAGGTCTTCAATACACAGAGTGATATTTGTTTAGGCATCCAAAGAATTTCACTACAGTTATGTAAGAGCAAGTAGGTGAGAAAAAACAAAACCGTAATAAAAATGAATTTCATAATCTGGGGTTAATTATAGGGTGAATGGAGCAACTTGAAGAGGATACAAACCAAATCTAATTAGTGCTGAATGCTGTGCCCATGTGACTATGATTTCACCAACAAGTGTATTAAATGAAGTGCACTTCAGCAGTGGTGCCGTTGTGCCGTGTACAAAATAAGAGAACTACAGCACCAAGATAATCTATATAATCAGGGATTGTTCATCTTTGAAATGAATTAAACAAAACAATTTGAAATTGATTTCCAATGCTTTTCTTGCTGGTTTCCAATTCTGCTTTCCAATAAAGGCAAAACAGCATGAAACAATTTGAGTATAAAATTGTCGGCATTGCTGCATATTTGAAAGGCAGTTTTAGAAATTAAGCTGACCACCGTGGTGTGAAGGGTGTGTCGTCTTTGCATCATAAAGTCAAACACTTGACTACTAACTAAAAGGATCATTTTTAACAGCGTGTTCTTGCCTTATGTTCCTAACAATTATCGTTTACTACAGTTCTTCCTGTACAGCATACATCCCACAAAGAGATTCCTTCTGAAAAGAGTCCTTGCATTAGAATTGATTTTGGAAAAGGTGTCCTTTCCGTGAGCCTTTAAAATGGAGACAAAGATTAATGCTCATAAAAACTATAACTCATTTCACACAGAATCTGTGGTCAGAATGTTTCTAATGCCTGAGGTCCTATTTTTGCCTGAATCATTCACTTAAATTGTCCCCAACATTTAGCATGTCTGTTGCTATAACAGACAGGGTTTTTATCCAATAGTAAGAGCGGTTTAGGTTTTACTCCACTGATATGTTTACATGTGTCCATGGAGACACTGTTAGCGTTTTCCATTTAAGACCTTTATTGTCTAAGATTTTGCTACGCCACTTATAGACAAAGCCGTGCTGCAGTCTGAATGTGATTTATAGCTGCGTCTTGCTTAGATGCTTCGCAGCAGGTTGGGGGTTAAAGTGGAGGGAGATGAGCATCCTGACAGCATGGTCCTCTCTGTGCTCGTCAGTCAGACTGAACCTTTACGGCTGCTCTGCTTTCCCTCTGCACCTCATGTTCATGCGAGCAGAAAGAGCGAGTCTGGAGGAGTCGTGATGCCCATCTCAATGAAGAGGGGGTGGAGGAGCTGGAGTGGGACAAAAGGGGAGGTGGTGCACAGAGCGGTGGAGAGATGTTGCAAGTTGTAGCATATACACAGAAAGCAAGAGGGAAGGTTATCAAAAAAATAAAGAGTAAGAGAGTGAGCGAACAGGAAGTAGACAAGCAGTGAGTCTAGAGGAGTCATGATGCTCATTTTAATGGGACCCTGGCATGTTAGAGAGCAGTGTTTGAGTAGAAATGTAGGAAATAAGGTTTAGATCATGTTCATGCCTCGTTACTGGAAACAGCTGATTTCCTCCCTTATGATTCTTTTCACAGCTGACAAGTTTCATGTGGTTGATCAGTTTTGACCTACGAAGTACACAGTTGTAATGTAAAACCATGTGATTCCTCAGCACAAATCAGGAAGAGGTCATGTTACTTGTTCTACTACACTGCCTGTAAACAAACACCTCAGCAATTTGAAATGAAAAAAAAAATTTAAAAAAGCTAATGACCTTCAAAAGGCAACTCAGTTGTAAGCAGAGCTTTTATTAAAAGCCATGGCCACATGGCTGCCAGTGGACCGTCATCTCTTGGATTTGGTGGTCTGAGCAGATGTAGTCAACCGTTCCATCAGGATGACCTTGTTGCTTGAGACGAGAGCCCTCGTGTTGGAGAAAACTTTACTCACGGCAGCTACTGCTCTTCCTGCAAGAGATTAAAATTGCATTTGTCATTTTGCTTTAGTGTACACGACTGCTGAAGAGTTAAGAAAATTTGTCAAAAGAACTCAGTTCTTTCCATTCCAGTTTTATTTTCCTCACACTCCAAATTGAAAGCTGCACGTAAAAACCAACTTATTTGCATGCAATGAGGCCTTCATTGTGATCACTAGATTGTTACAGCCTTCGGTCACCGTGTTACTCACGTTTCCGGCGACATGGCTGCTCGCAGGAGTTTGTGCTGCTGGGATAACACACAGCTGTAGCACAGTGGATGAACACCTGGGGAGTGTGCAAGTTGCATATTTGAACCAGAAAACAAGCAGATTTGTCGATATGAGGTTGATTGATGAGGAGCAGAACTGTACCGTGTCCTTCTGAGGCGTAAAGGTGTTTGGATCGACAAACGCAAACATTTTAACGGTGAAACGTTTGTAGTGGGTGGGATAAAGAAGGCCAGACGAGCCGTCCACTGGCACCACTGTGGTCAGGTAACGGTCATCATGGTAGGGACACCTGGAGCCAAGCAGTACTTAACAC
Organism: Channa striata; assembly: GCA_033026295.1. NCBI lineage: Eukaryota > Metazoa > Chordata > Actinopteri > Anabantiformes > Channidae > Channa > Channa striata. The sequence goes on along the minus strand of CM065185.1, from coordinate 9,747,469 downwards.
AGAAATGCAAAGCTCCTGTATTATTGCAATGCTTTTATGAGCCGTAATGTTTAACGTACCCATCAACCAGAAGGTCCCACTGTGGCAGGCTGAGGGGATTTGGGGTGGATGTGGCCCAGCAGCTTTCCAGATTCAAGATGATGTTTGGGTCGGACCGCTCCAGCAGTCGCACCTCAACATACACCGGCTCTCTGAGCATTTTGGTGACCGGGTAGTCTTCTGGTGTGTAGAAGGAGCTGTACGCTGCCTCTTCTGTAACAAGAGAAGAGTTTGAGAACACAAATTCTGCTCCACTTAGAACTCAACTGGGACAATCACAACAACGGTCTGTTATTGGTTTTTAATCAGCCCTTAATTATGATTCAGTAGGTTATTATCATGAGCTGTAGTGGCCCCTACACCATTGTCGTCATGGTTACAATAATAAACTGAGCATTCAGGCACAAAACGCATGTTGTTAAATGTGAGCCCAAAATGATCAGTTAGGTTTATTTTGGGTTAGAGATGTTCCTACTATTGCTGCAAGTCCTCTGTTTTAATCAGCCACCCATCTGCTTAGTCATATTTGCTATGACTAGACGTCACCTCATTAGCGAACGTATGGATCATAGATCACCCACAAAACCATAATAGGATGATACCAACTGATAACAGACCACTGAAGGGTGTGATACGCGTCAGATCAGTTGGCTCTTGAGACTCGTACCCCTCACACATCCTTTTGAGTAACAGTGTCCGTTGCCCAGTCTGAGCTCCACTCTCAGGGGTCCTGCAGCAGCAACCGGCACAGGAGGAGGAACGTCATTCACTTCCAAAACCAGAGCCTCCACAGCTGTACCAGAGTATCTGCACTGAAATAATAACCTGTCGGGAAAGAGCAGAGCAGATCTCAGGACTAACAAATCTCAGTGTGTCACAAAAACAAAACTGAAATTTTACAACATACTCGAAATGGCTGTCCCTAGTGATTGATCCTCTGGGGCCAATTCCCACTTCATACGCAGACGACATGTGGTTCTCGTACACCACAAACCCATCTTCCTCCTGTCGAAGGAGTGTTTTCAGACAATTTACACATCAAAAACTGGGTGGATTGTTTTGGTCATTTATTTTATTATCATCGAGGCAAACACTGAGGATTTCTAGATTACAAAATGTGAAGGGTTAGATTTCATTGTAGCCGCGTTTGTATTCTCACTTTCACTGCACAGGTTATAGGACAGGCAGAATAAAATGTGGCAGAGAGGGGAGTGATGTGCAACACAGATACTCAGCCATTAACAAACCAAGGACATTGCGCGAACGTTCTTCACCACCTTGACATTTAGAAGTGAACAAGTACTACGACGAACCAAGTCTCACACCTGTAAGTTAGACCTCACCCACCTTGACTGTTGTACCACATGCAGTCACAGGAAACTGAAAGATGATAAATGCAGAGCTGTCAGCAACAGGACCACAGGAGGGGTCGTTCGTTTCCAGCAGGCCGATTGAATTCATGTCTATCTGGGGCAGAGTGGCGTCTCGAGCCATGACCACGACAAACTGACCATCCCTGGTACACTGCACAGTCACTAAATGACAAAGAGCAGATCGGTAAGTTTCTCTGTTGTATTTCATACGTTTGTTACTCACCACGTTTGTATGAGGGGGCACTAGAAACTACTTGGACCCCAGGTACCTGCTTTCCCATAGTAGCACTGCTGCCTAGAAAAGCAGCAGTTTATGTTTTCACACTGTTCAGCAGTGATGTCAGGACTTCCACACTGGATCTTCTCGTGCTCCTCCACCTGGCACTTATCAAAGGGAGCTTCAGGTGGAGGGACCTTTGGTTGCAGCTGAGGAGGAAGAAAAGGCAGCATATTGTGATGTTGGGCAGTAACAGCGCAAACCAAAGTCACCACAACACCAAACAGACACTTGAAAGGCTCCATTATGGGTTTTAGTTTCTACACACAAGTAAATCCTGCAGCAGCACCTGAACCACAAACACAGGCTTTATACATGATTGATTTAGTGCAGTTTGCTAGGAACCCCACCTTCTCATTGTTAGGAGTCAACTGTGTGGCAGCCCTGCGGAGTTAATCAGCTGGGAGCTGACAGGTGGAGCTTATTGTCTGCTCATCTGTCTGAAAAGAAGTCATTACACGACTGTGGAGTCAAAGCTGAGTGGATTTTTTTCTCTAGGAGAGACTGTGAATTATGTGGTGCCGTGAGTTGCGGGCTGTACATTTTATGAAACCTTGCTCTGTTACACTCTGAACCTCTGTGTGTTTACAGAAGCTGACTCCGACCCCACACCACATTAATTTTTAAGGGAAAACTCCGCTGCAGGACACGGACTTTTCTTCACTGACATGTACCTGTATAAAAGTTCTCCTGTTTTCCTGTCTCTTATATATATATATACAGATGTATGGGCGGTACACGCAGGAGCTGGGTGTGTATGCCAAGGAGGAAGCAGCCCGCCTACGGGACGGAGGAGTGCGGGATGGCGGAGGGATGCGGAGGAGCACCAGCGTCCGCAGCCGTGCTGCAGATCTGCTGGAATATGAGAAAGACCCTTGTGCAAAGTGTCAGTGTAAGTGGTGACCATGAAACAAGCCTCAAGTCTTCGTCCAAATGTGCTTTCAGGGATAATGTGCAGGTAGTGCAGTGCACAGACGTGCTGAAGGTCAGACCAAAGCTGTGTTTAATGCACAATAATGTGTGTGTGTGTGTTGGGGGGGTGGGGGGTCCTGAAACAGCGCTGTGCAGCTGACTGCAGCGCTTCAGAGAGCATGGAAGAGTTATGTTAATACACTGACTTCTTTAAGTGCACGAGACCAGCTACTGGACCCAAGCGAGCAGGAGATGATGTGAACACGATTAAATGTGACTGATCTGAGCAATGACCTCCAACAAACGGGGCTGCCTGAGTGTCAGACAAAGACAGCCCCCTCTGCTGGCTGCCAGTGGCCCACTGTGTGTGTGTGTGTGTGTTTGCATTGCTGTGTGAGTGTATGTGTGTGTGTGTGTTTTGGTTTGTGTGAGCAGTTCTCTGATCTGAACTGTCAGATTATTTCATGTCTAGTCTTCCCAGATGACTGCAGATAAGGGAGTGGCATCAGAAGAGAGCTCCTCTTCAGACAAACATGCTCAACAATAATATAAAATATTCTGACAGTGTGTGTCTGCATTCTTAACGTTCTTATTTATCCTTTTGACCTTCTTTTATGCAGGTTACTGAAGTTAGAGGGATTTTTTATAAGCAAACCAGCCATGTATTGTGTCAGGTCACCAAAATATTAATTACAACTACTTCCTGTGGCAGTCAATCTCTTCAATATATTTACAGTAAGGTCTGTATATTATCCACAATAAAAGGAACAGGAACGGTGAGGTGTACTAATAATGGGGATGAAATGTGATCCCAGATCATATAACCGTATTAGAAAGGAGTGAGGAAATAAGTATGAATTGAATAAAACTAAGATGTGTAAATGATTCGTCGACTGGTGGAAAATCAATCATAACAATTGATTATTTTAGCATTTGTCACTTTGAATGAGAAAATATCTTTTTATGGAAATAAACTAACAGCCCCCATGACCCAACGAAAATAGAAGGATGGATATTTTTAAACCTATTTTCCAGCAGAATTTTTATGATTTTAAGTTTTCTTTAGTATCAAGTAAAAATGGTGATAATGATCTGATCAAATCCATCTGATCCATGGCAAACCGGAATTAGCAAAAGGAGATTCGGCATGATGTACTGTAGTTTTATTCATGCACCAAAATGATAATCCATACAGAAGATTTAGGTGTGAAGTTGTGGTGCAACTCGCCGAGTCCATGCAGCTGGAGAAAATAATTGTCAGACCCGTCTCACATTTTAAAAACAAAATGTGTATACAGGCATATTTGACAATCTCACCAACCATGACAGGAGAGGAAGACAGTGTTTGCTTCCGCACGTGCTCGCACGAGTGAGCCAGCATGGCCGTTTTCCAGACGCTGTCTCTGCCTCTTTGCCCCTGTGACTAGTGATCTGATTAAAGCCCGATAGATTGCACCACAGGTGAAAGCCACACTATATCAGGCCGGCCTCGCTCACTCCTCGTAATGGAAGCCGTTTAAAATAATCACGCTCACATCAGGAGCCAGCCAGAGTGATTTGTGTTCCCATGGATCAAGAGGTGTCCTGTATTTTTAGGCTCGTCTTTAGCGAGACGTTCGGGCTGCGCTGCTATTGTCTTGTTAGGTAATGTTCACATTTGGTGGAAGTGGGAGTTTTAGTGTTTTCCTCTCATCTGTATGTGTGGGAACATTATCTCTGTGGGTGATGGACTACAAGTGTGTGCGCCCCGGTTCACATCAGTAACCGGTACCGCAGCTTTTGAACAAGGCGGCCTACACACGCAGCCAAAAGGCTCCACTGCTGCTCCTGATGCGGAGCTAAAAACATGCACTGCCTCACTGTTTATTTTGACTCCTGGAGTGAATATTTAAAGGATTTACTCCGATCTCTGTCTGCTGGCTACTGCATGGATCCGCATCAGTGCATAGAGATTGATGTCACATGTTCCATTTGTCTGAAGGGCCACGTCTTTGATCAAAATCCTGTAAATTCTTAGTGTTGTTGTTAATTACAGCTTGTTTGTGCCAGGTGATGCCATGCAGCATGATCAGTGCAGAATGTGTCTGCTGTTGGTAATTTTTATTATGGGATCACAAGAAGACATCTGTGGAAGCCACTGAGGCTGCGGATGTGAGCGTGAGCCAAGATGCACACGGAAGTATGCAGCTCTGCAGGTGCCAGATAAAATTTGTGTTTCTGTGTGAGAAAAGGGGGAATAAAGACAGAGCGAGGAAGCAGTGGGAATGGGATTTTACCCAACTCCTCTCACATGGGAATGTCCAATGAAGTGTGAAATAAAAAGTATGGATTCAGTTAAGAACGTGGCACTTCAATCTGCACAGATAAATCTATCTTTAAATGGATTTGGTTTTTTGTTACGTTGGTGTGTGTCCACTGTGTGACGGGGGGCTTTGTGTGTGTCGGTCTGTTTGTATGCATACTGCATGTTCATGTTCTCTGTTGGCCGCTTGCCATTCAGCAGGTGACCTGGCTGCCAGGTCAAACTCACAGTTGTGTCCCACCTCCCCAATTGACTCAGCATCCGTCTGACCTCAATTCTACACCAGAAACACGGCTATACTCACTTTTTCATTATCGATACGAGAAAAGATTTAGTTTTTTTTTTTTATTACTAAATTATAAATTGCCAATAGTCTGTATTTTTCTTAATGTCACAAAATCTCATTAAAGAACAAATCCTGTAACACTCAGTTTTCTAAAACAGCTGGGCACTGTCAGTGTTGGGGACAATGCAAGAGACTGTTTACAGAGCTGCATGTGAGTATTAATGGCAGGTGTATTCAGAATCAGCTCGCAGTGTAAATCAGTACATACTAATCAAATAGACAATGTGTTGGTTTGACATTTGTACTTTTAAATGGATAAAATGGTCAAAACATCTGAAGCATCAATCTGAGCTGTAGAAAACTGTACATACAAAACAATTCATTGATTAGAGAAATGAACGGGCTGATAACTGATGATGGTTGTCGCCTTTGTGTCATGAAGTGGAGCAGGTGGATCCGTGTGGCGTGAGGGGGCAGTGCCTCATTTGAAACATGTCTTCCTGTTTCTCTCCCCGTCATCCGCACGTGACACGTGATTCTCCTTTACAAATGACACTAACTGACTTCCAATCCGGAAAGTTTTCAAAAAAAAAAAAAGAAAAAAAAGTGTTTTTGTGAGATATAGATCTGGCAAATGTGTCAGTAGCACAATTTTAGCTTCTCTGGGGACGGGCACATCTATGAATGCTCTGGATGTTGAAGAGAATTCCAGGCTTTGGCAGCGTCCGCAGACAAGAGAGGAGAAATGAGTCCAGTGATGCTTCTTTTAGCTGACCTAGCTCACAGTCGTAGATTGTAATGTAATGGTAAGATGTGTAACTGTGGCCTAGCTCTGCTGTCTCGTGTTTGTGGTGGCTGAAGATTATGCGATGGAATTGTTATTGTTCCTTCGCCGCTCACTCTCCGCTGGTAATACACATCATCTCCCTGTCCAATGTAGTCATTGTATTTATAATATCCCACCCTTAAGGAGAAGTGTTTCTATTCACCGTTATAATTAATCTTTGTTTTTTAAGTATGTCCATCAAATTCTCTGCCTCAAACCCTTTTTGGAGACTTTAAACTGTTTGTGAATGAAGTGTGTTATACAAATACATCTTCTCAGCTCCTTTATTTCATTAATTCCTTTCTCTTCCTGTCACTAATTGCCTCTTTAGTTCCTTCCTCTCAGCTACTACTGATTTTTCCAGTCTGACACCGGCACGGATCTCTCTGCAGTCCTGTCACATCTTTGACTTCTGCTTTGTCTGTCTTTTTCTGTCTCTGTGCCTTCAGCGTGTGCGTCTCGCTGCCAGAAGTTCCTGATCTCGCGGGTGGGAGAGGACTGGATCTTCCTCATTCTGCTGGGGCTGGTCATGGCTCTGGTCAGCTGGGTCATGGACTATGCCATTGCCTTCTGTCAAGAAGGTAGGAAAGAGCCAGAGAGCCAGAATGAGAGAGCGAGGACTTACAAAGACAAGGGGAACCAGTGAAAACTATCAAACAGTTTCAAAGAGGCAGCGAATTTGTAAGAGCATTAAGCATTAATCCAGGAGAGGCCGAGCTTTTAATGAACTGCTGAGAGGCTTCGTGTCTGGTGAGGAGTAGGTGGTTGGTACAATATCACCATGCTGCCACGGGGTTAAACTGATCTTAAACTTTTCAAAGGATCAATACATTTTACTCCCACATATCTGTAAACTACAAGCTTTAAAAAATATATTTATTTTAAAAAAAAAATTTTAAACAATCATTTAAACAGCCATCAGTGCATCTATCTATTTTAAAAAAGTTCAGACGTATTATTTGAGATATTTCTAGTTGAGTATTTTCATTTTCATTTTCAGTTTTTCACTTCATCAATTTCACAGTTTGAGTATAATGATAATGACTTTATGGATCCCCATTGTAAAATATACAAGCTACACTTACTTATTGATCAATTATGACTTAGTTGTTAGAGCAAATACCCATGTGTTATTATTACTTATTATGATGTTGTCACAGTAAATATCTGGTGGGGATCGAGCCTCAGTTGGCCCCAACTTGCTCTTTGTGATCACCTGTAGTGTGTTTTAATGCAGATGAATTCACTGACGTCATTCTCAGTCACATATTACAGTTTTTGTTGTCCAATAATTGAACAACCAATGACCAATCATAAACATGACAAGTTAGTCTGCCAGTTTTTCCTGTGTTGATGAGTCAACACACAACCTGATGATTATGACACACACCAGTTCCTGCTGTATATATAAAATTAGTGAGGACAGGAATTCACAGGGTGGTCAATAAATAAATCTGAGGGGCTAAAAGACTGAAAACAGCTGTTTAAAAAAGTCATGTCAAAATTATTTGATAAGTATGACGAGCTGCAGATCTTATGTAATTTGTGTAGCTACTAAAAAATAACAATTGCAAATAAAAATAGATTTGTTTAATGGGGTTTCAAGCCAAAAGTTTGGGAACTTAATTTGTTTAGTTCATCAAAAGATGAGAGCATTTCTGCATTGAAATACAGGCCGCACTCCAAAGCCAAACAACAGTGAAACATTCAACAAGCTGCATATTATAGGCAGCTTATTGCTTATAAATGAACTCCCGTAGATGATAGATATGTAGAGTATTTATTATTTTGTATTTGGTTTCTCAGATTTCCACAAGGCCAGTGCTTTCATATGAATCCAAAAACATGTTTGAAATCCGAACTCTTTTATAACGTAAGTAAACTTGACTGGAAAAAGCCAAGTGATGGATGAGGAGATGAAGAAAAAAGCATGAATAAGGAGGGAGGGTAACAAAGAGAGAGGGCAACAGATAAATCTTGATAGATGGAGAAAGTGGATATTAAATGGTTTAGTTCTCTGCTGCATTAATACTGAGATGAAGTTACTTCTGTGTGTGTGTGTGTGTGTGTGTGTGTGTGTGTGTGTGTGTGTGTGCAGCACAGAAGTGGATGTATGGGGGACTGGACAGTAACATGCTCCTGCAGTACATCGCCTGGGTCACCTACCCTGTAGTGCTCATCACTTTCTCAGCAGGGTTCACACAGATACTGGCGCCTCAGGCTGTGGGTAAGATTAGAAATTTAAACAATTTATGCACAACCATATGTATTTATATCCCTACTTTAGGTGTATGAATAAGTCAGTTGTCTATATAATGCAACAGAAGTCCTCCAAGGAAATGCACTATACATCTTAGTGGTCACGTTTGCAGGAAATCCATGAAACACACCTCTGAGGGGATATGCATACGGAAAACTGTATGAATATCAATCAGATTTTCCCTTCACCCATCCCCTTTGCTGCTCATTTATTCTTCTCATCCCTTATTATTTATTCTTCTCAACCCTCTCTCTGTAATTAGGTTCTTTCAACTCATCTTTATTCTCCACTCCATCATCCAACCTGGCGATTCTTTCTTTTTATTCCCCAGGTTCAGGTATTCCTGAGATGAAGACGATTCTGAGGGGGGTGGTCCTGAAGGAGTATCTGACTTTTAAGACATTTGTGGCTAAAGTCATTGGTCTCACCTGTGCCCTTGGGAGTGGGATGCCTCTGGGGAAGGAGGTAGAGGGCTGGATTATTATTCATATTATGTATTTATTTATTAATCTTTTCTCATTGAGGTGGTCTTAGTTGTACAAATTACCCAAGAAGGATTTTCCTGTTGGGATCGTATAATACTCTTCTGGTATCATTAAAATCATGGCTGCAAAACTAAACATGTGACTTCATGCTAATAATGCCTGCATTTGTCGTTTGGGGTTAAAAGGAAGCTGTTAAGATTTGAATCTGAGCACTTCAGTGCAAGATTCTCTACTCAGTGATAAAATCTTTCAGTCATATCCTCTCTCTCCCTCTCAGGGACCCTTCGTTCATGTTGCCAGTTTGTGTGCCGCCCTCCTGAGCAAATTCATGGCTGCTCTTTTCGGTGGGATTTACATGGTGAGAATTAAAATCATGTTACAACTATTAAACAGAGATGACACAGTTTTTGTCACTCTGAGGACACAAGCTGATTATGTCTTTTTTATGTATAAAATAATAGTCAATTTAATATGTGTCCATCTACTACTGAAAATTATGACAAAAGTGAGGTTCTAAAAAAAAATGCTAGGAAGTCAAAATGCAGTTTTTAACGGTTTTAAGCATTTAGCAAAATTTCCGAGCATCAGTTTCTAAGTGTGTTTAGTTTCTCTCTGCCTCTTTATATTTCAGCTTGTTAAAGTACTGAATCGGGGACAGATTAGAGACCTTTAAGGCTTATTCTTTTTTCTTTCATTACACAGTTTTATTTTATATCTAATAAACACATACAAAGTCAGGTCAGAGTGTGGGAAATAGTACAAAGAAAATTAATTGAATAATAAATTAATACAATGTCAAATTCTTTAAAGTCTGTAGTTTACCAGGTTAATTTATTTCTGCTGATCATAAATATAGACTAAAATTTTCTATATGAAAATATATGAAAGTATACTTCCAGGGGTCATGATGTCTCTTTTTATATATTATTATTCTAAACACATTCACACCTGCAAACTGCCCACTACAGTCTGACCTGTGGGTCAGTGATGTCACTGAGACTGACCAATGGGCCTCATTAGCTGTCAACAATTGGGGGAATGTTTCAACTCTTTTATTTTTTTTTACTTCAAGACCACGTCCACCCTTTACACATCTCTGTGTAATCATCTATGATTGATGGTGATTAATGCAAACGTTTCTGGAGTTGACATTAAGATGAAATTGAGATGAATTGAAAATTCTGTATCAACATAAAACGTTTGAAGCTACGCTATCAGTGGGAATGTGGGAAAATGCTGCAGTGTGTGCTGCAGGGTTTTCTTCACCTTTAGGTTCTGTGTTTCATACTCTTCCTGTGTAGAAGGAAGGAAACAAAAGAACAACAGACAAACGCCGCTGCAATGTGAAAGCTTTTGACATCTCTTTGACCTTGTGCCACTCTCCAGGACACACACTCACCTCCACTCACGTGAGACCTCACCCTGGGCTCCTGTCTGTTTCCACACTGGACATTGTGTTGTACATCTCCTGTGTGCACCAGCAGCGCTAATGTTCCCGTCAGTATGGAGGAAGATGGACTGCGGTGATGTGGAGGAAGAAAAACTGGTGTCAGCACACTTAGAAAGACTCATAGCGCAGAGGCCGACTGTGTGACCATTAACATAATCCATCTGGGAAAATGTTATTCAGTCGTCTGTTCAATCACAACTGTGTTAGCTGATGCTCATTTACTGCTTGTTTGATTTTGTGTGCTGTGGAAGTTGGATTTCTTCCAGCAGGAAGGTGAAGAAAAGGTAACCTCTGCACTCACACAGATTGAACTCACATTTCTGTCTCTTTTTTTTTTACTTCTACTGCTAAAGGAAGAACCCTTTGAAGGGAGCAAGGTATGGATGCACACGTCAGATTCTTCATTGCCAATTTAATCATCGTTAAAAAACCATCCTGTCCATTTCCAAAGCTGAGATAGACTGAATTCCATCTGTCTGTGCTGTTTGACTCTGTTAAGTGAAGCGAGGCATCAATCTGTGTTGCCTTTGCTTAGGTACAAACATCTCCCTCCACTTTGTTTTTGTTATTATGGCTTCCCATACCTCAGCGCTCATATATGTAATTCATATATATGTCGTACAGCAGCAGCTTTACAGTAATACACATTTTGTATTTTGTTTTTTTCATGACAAATTCATTTATTGTGTGTTTGTGCTGTTTGCATATAAATATAAACCTGTTGGGATTTGAGTGTATGTGTACATTTGCTTGAATGCATGGTTGTGTGTGCGTGTGTGTGTGTGTTCGTGTGTGTGCCAGAACGAGTTAAGGAACACGGAGATGCTGTCGGCTGCCTGTGCTGTGGGTGTGGGCTGCTGCTTCGCCGCTCCTATTGGAGGTGAGACAACATGGCTGAACCATCTGATTGAATGGTACCTAATTATGGCAGATAATTATGCAGCTAATTAGATGAGTAGACTATTCTCCCACCCCACCCCCACAGCTGGTTCTAAGGACGCCAACTCTTTGATTCAGAGTAACAGATTGTATTAAATGTGGCATAAATATTCATGTCGTGGAGGGATTTCCATAGCTGTACATGTCGGTGACCCTGTGACCTTTAGTCTAACTCCCTGTCAGGTTGATTTCACTTGGCTTGCCCACATCTTTTGAATAGCAATGTATCAGCAGCACTTACTGCCCTGCTGTTTGCTGCAACAAAGCTCTTAAAACACACTGTCATTTGGAGTTGGGCAGGTAGAGCACAGTCAGTTAGTCACGAGCCGATGAACATGGTGCATCATTAAACAGCTAAAGAGACGAATGTTTCCCCGAGGAAACTGAGCTGAAAGAAAAATAGTACCTGACTTAAATTTGGAAGGTGACTCCAAGTGAACCAGAATTGAATCCAGACAGGATTAATAATCAAACATTTGCCAAATGATTCAGCTGAGTGACCATATTAAATGTAGGTGTGATCAAAACGTACTAATCTAGTTAATATCAGTCTGGTTAAGTTCTGCATGTTCATTGTCATTGTCTAATTTCTTTACCAACGTTTTTGTGATCCAGGTGTGCTGTTCAGCATCGAGGTCACGTCAACGTTTTTTGCGGTGAGGAACTACTGGAGGGGCTTCTTCGCTGCCACCTTCAGTGCCTTCATATTCAGAGTGCTGGCGGTGTGGAACCAAGAGGAAGGTAACGCACCAAGTATTGTCTATCAGTGTGCCGGTGCCGGTTTGTTTCATTCAGTAATCGTACTGAATTTCACAAAGTCGGCGTCATTTCTGTCATTTACGTCTTACAGTGCAGTCTACAGTGTTGTCTTTTTCCTCAGAGACCATCACTGCGCTCTTTAAGACCCGTTTCCGTCTGGACTTCCCATTCGACCTTCAGGAGCTGCCAGCATTCGCCATCCTCGGGTGAGCGTGTTTTTTCTGGACTGGGGCCACATTCAACTCAGTCTTCGTACCAGAACAGCTTGGCGCTCGAGTTACTGTGAACACTCATTCAGCCTCTCTCTGAATTCTCCCTCCACATTCGCTTTTTCTGTCGAGAGTCTGAAGGTTGATTTGTACTTGATGAACGGGGCATGAAATTAAGTTTTTACTCTGCTGATTACAAGTAGTGGTGGTACCCAGATTATCATGTGCCAAATTTGATCCCTTTGCCTAATATGTTGCAATAGACAAAACAACTAATTGACTTTGAGTCAAAAGGTCACAAAAGTCACCGAATTAACCAGGTGAAGCAAAGCTTTCGCTGTATGTCAGAGTGGTTCGGTGTCCGGCTGCGTTTTTTATCCCAAATCTTCTTATGTTTCACCTTCAATGGCCCAAACAAGTGTGTGTTTGTGTGTTTGTAGGATTGCTTGTGGTTTTGGCGGTGCTCTGTTTGTCTACCTGAACCGGCTGATTGTGGAGTGCATGAGGAAGCAGAAGACTATTAACAAGTTCTTGCTGAGGAAGTGAGTATCTGATCCCTCACGTCACACAGAACCTGAACACCTTAGTGTTTACATCATTTATCCACCTTAAAGGACAGGTTTGAAATTTTGGGAAATATACTTTTTTTTTTTTATTTGCCAAAATATGTCCAAATATGAATATGACGTCAGAAAACACTGTTTACCACAAAGACTGGAAAGAGGAGGAAACTACGTGCCAAGCATAACATAATCCAGCCCTTTCAAACATTACCATGTTATTTGTATTTTGTTTAACCTGTAGAGCAATTTTAAAGTGTAACAACAATAGGTTTTGCTTTATGGGACTTGAGTCAAATTCTCTCACGTAAAATCACAAATTCTTAATTTTTACAATTCAGCAACAGATCGAGTTGTTAATGTACTGATATGTTAAATGATAATCTGCTTTTAAGTTTCTTCTGAAAATGTTGAATTGAATATTAAAAATATTAAATATGCATCTAAAAACAAACCAACAATAATTACCTTTGAAGGATCAAAATCTTGCTCGTGTGTCCTTTGTGGATAAAGTTGACTCTGTGCCTTATGTCACAATGTCATCGCAGTGCTGGGAAATTTAGGCAGAGTCGTTAAATTAGGTCGTCACAGGGAGCTATTTATAGCCTTTCCATCCTCAACACCCAGAAATCAAGTACACGCATACAGTTTGACAAGCACACTCATTAATGACCCCTCAGTCCCTCTCTTCCTGTCAGGCGCCTGGTGTATCCTGCACTCGTCACCCTGCTGGTCTCCACACTCACGTTCCCTCCAGGCTTTGGGCAGTTCATGGCTGGACAGGTGAGAAAATGCTTTCACACCCTTGACAGTATGAAATCGTGCCAGGTCAAATATGCTCCTCGAATTTGATATGAGGTGTTCAATAGTTGTCATGTTTTCCAATTATCTGAACACGGTCTTCTGCAGAGTCACAGCGTGCACACACCTCACAGGTGTAATTACATAAGCAGAAAATACAAAAAAAGTCTCAACTGGTAAATGTTGTGAAAACTGCACATGCTACATTCTGAGTCCAGAATTGAGAATTAGGCCTCTCTAATTCTTGTGCTGTCTTGTGCTGAAACATAATTTACTGTTATCCAGAAACTATTTCTTTATGTCAACCGGTCAGCTGACGCAGCACGAGTCTCTGGTTGCGCTCTTTGACAACCGTACGTGGTGCCGTCAGGGGGTGGCTGAAGAGTTCGACTACATCAGCCACCACCACGCCTGGAAACACCCCCAAGTCAACGTCTTCATCACACTCATCCTCTTCATCCTCATGAAGGTAGTCCTGGGAGACACCAAACAACAATATTGACGAGGAGCTGATGTTTATCATCGCGCTAATGAACGTCTCTTGGTATTTCAGTTCTGGATGTCCGCTGTCGCCACCACCATGCCTGTCCCATGTGGGGCCTTCATGCCCGTTTTCCTGATTGGTGAGTAAAATCCACTTTTGTTGGTTTTTCCTGCAGCAGTACGAACCCCGTGAAACAACGTCTTTCTGAACCTGTGTGTGCTGGACAGGTGCAGCGTTTGGACGACTCGTTGGAGAGATCATGGCGGCCATGTTTCCTGAGGGCATACATGCCGACGGCAGCGTGTACCCCATAGTTCCTGGTGGTTATGCTGTTGTTGGTGGGTTTCTCCTAACTGCACTTTGTTTCACCCAGTGTGTGTAATTTGCCTCGATAACAAATTATAGGCGCCTTTTTACATTTCCTCTCTCGTCCATGATGGAAATCCCTGCCACTGTGACGCTGAAGTCATTTGTTTTCACTTCACTCTAGCTTCTAAAATATGACTAATGGGTATTGATTCCATTTAAGTTTAACATTACTTTTTGGACTGAGGTCAAATAGGAAATCGTTCAATACGAAATTGCCGCTGTCATGACTCACTGGTTAGCGCAACAACATGGTGTTAAATGTTCTGAATTAGGAAGTCATCTGCTGGACTTCCTGCAGACTACTCTGATTAATAGTCTAATTTGTAATTCATGTGAAAAACATGGCTGACGCACTCAATGAACGTCTGTAAATGGGATTTCTCCCTCCGACACAGGTGCTGCAGCGTTGTCTGGAGCGGTCACCCACACTGTATCTACCGCGGTCATAGTGTTTGAGCTGACAGGTCAGATCTCCCACATCCTGCCTGTGATGATTGCTGTGATCCTGGCTAATGCCGTGGCCCAGGCGCTCCAACCATCGCTCTACGACTCCATCATCCGCATCAAGAAGCTGCCCTATCTGCCTGAGCTGGGCATGGGACATCACGAGTGAGTCGGTTTGTCCCTGTCACTGCGTGTCCTACCTGCCTGTTTGGTTATTATTTTTTAACCTCCTTCCCTCCACATAACCTCTTCTTCTGTCCTCCTCAGGAAATACAATATCCGTGTGGAGGACATCATGGTCAGGGACGTGCGCTACATCACTCTTACCTCTTCCTATCGGGACTTGCAGGAGATGCTCCTCACTGGTCAGCTCAAAACACTGGCCCTGGTTGAGTCGAGAGGTAAGTGCATATGCGTCATTTAAACATATTTGCAAGGAGAACTGATTATGAAATGACTTCATAACGACATGAGAACTTGTAGTGATTTTCAAGGCACATTTAATTTTGTTGAACACATACTTTTTTTACTTTCTCTTTACGGTTTAAAATCAAAATGTTGTCAATTTAATATTGTTTATATTTCAATACCCTTACTTGTGTGATGTTTGTTTGGTTTTGTGACAAATGGCTTTGTAATATTTACAGCACTCAACAACATGTGCAAGTGTAATTTACTATAATGTACATTTTTACACCCTTATCTGAACTTGAGTTACACTTTATTACTGAATTATTCTGTGTCAGTGTTCCCTGCATTGTCATGGCTACATCTGACCTTCTTTCTTTGTCCTTCAGACACCATGATCCTGCTGGGTTCCATAGAGCGACTGCAGCTCCAGTCTCTGCTGGCTCTGCAGCTGG
This sequence comes from Channa striata, assembly GCA_033026295.1. NCBI lineage: Eukaryota > Metazoa > Chordata > Actinopteri > Anabantiformes > Channidae > Channa > Channa striata. The sequence goes on along the minus strand of CM065185.1, from coordinate 9,731,831 downwards.
GCCACCAGCGGCGGCTGGAGTACCTGCGAGAGCTGGCCCAGGACAATGGCACCCACGACCACCTGCCCAGTCTGACCAGTGACAGCACCCCCAGCTCGCCCTGCGCCCACACGCACATCAACGCCTCGACCAGCACCAACGCTCGCCAAGGGGTCCGCTTCCTGGTGAGCACCCAACAGGTGTGAGGCGTCCGGGGGCGCCAGGGGTGGGCTGGGGTGACGTCTGGCTTGGGTTGGATGGTAGCAGTAGAAGTGGATCAGGTACAGCATGTGTAAAGCATGTAACAGTAGGTAAAGGCACAGATGGGAGTGTTTGAGGAGCTGTTGGTAAGTGTTTGCAAACTGTATTTCTGTCCTGAGTTTCCACCTTTACATTAACACGTGTCTTCTGTGTCTCTGTCGTCTGTGCCCTTACCTGTACTGCCCTGTTTGTTTAAATGCATGCGCTCGTATTTGTCCTATCTGTGCTTTGTGTGTGTGTGTGTGTGTGTGTTTGTCTGGCTTCCTCTGTTAATATTTCTTCCATGTAGATTTCAACAGAGGAGTCTTCCTCCTTCAGCCCGGTTGTTTCCAGTGTTCAACTTCCGCTGAAATCTGCCTTGAAAACTGTGTCTGCCATCAGTGACACGGAGACACCAAACAGTACGTACTTCACACACATCGGGGGACACACAGGAACAGGGGTGTGGGACCGAGACAACCAAGTGATTGTAAAGGGTCAGAAATCCAATGCAGATTTTATAATAACCGCTTTGTGTCTTTAAGGCTCTCAGACCCTCTCCTGTGCGGACCAAGACAAGGAGCTGCTAGAGGTGAGCGCAAGGGCCAGAAAGAGAGAGCGATGTAATATACGTGTGGGTGCAGGTGTACTGTGAGAGTGTGGCATGTATCGTATGCGAGGGCGTGTGTGTTCTGAGTCCACCTCGTCCTGCTGCTGACAGGCAGGATCCGCCCACAGGCAGCAGGGTTTTCCTGTGTGATCTCATGCTGTGGCCGTAGCTTTTTCTTTTTCTTTTTCTTTTTCTTTTCTGCTCTTCTGTGAGTCATTGCCGCCACAACACACAGTACACTCAATGCCAGTCAGTTTCTTTGAACATCCTACATTTTAGCATTTTTGGCTACAGTGCATGGTTGTGTCAGTGTTATTCAAAACTACTTAAACGTCAGTGACACACCGGAACAAACACTGACTGGGTAAAGACCCAAAGCAAGATGAGCTTTTGTTTATAGTTTGTTTCTTTAGTGAATATCACAGATTTTATACTTTTATTGCTATTTAAAATTTTGTCCATCTAGTCATTTATGTTTTGATGCAAGAAATTAAATTTATATCCTTTTTTTTTTAAATTGCAGGACACTCCCAGGTTGAGGTTATAACATTAACACATGCTAAAAATTATTACACAAAGTAAAAGTGTCCTTAGTTTTTCACTCCACATGCGTCCTTCTCGTCGTGTTATCGCTTCAGTGTAGCTGGAAGCTTTGCAATTCTGTCACAGACTGAGGAAGAAGATTTTTTTTTTAACCCTAGATGGATTTAAGGGGACATTTAAGGGAAAACACGAGCCAAGACAACTTAACAAAAATGCTAAAATATAAGGTGTTTAAACCCCATTATTTTGGCAGTGTGTATCATCTAGTGTTGTGTGAGCACTGGGTTTCTTGTACAGATTCCGTGCCCTCACCTTCATCTGTGGTGTAGTAATTATACCCTTTCAGCAACATTGTGCTCACATCAAGGGGACTTCTCCTAGTAGAAGTCACACTGGGATCCAATGTTGCAGCAACACAGTGTTAAAAGGGTAAAACTGTCCAGTTTCACGGATGTTGTGTTAACGTTGTGCTATGTTGATGCCTTCTCTCCCCGTCTGGAAGAGCCCGGCTGGGCCGGCTCCTCCTGAAAAAAAGGCCAAGCCCAAACGAGTGAGGATCTCCATGGCGGTAAGATTGTCTGCCGCCTAGAGACTGTTGCCTAGTAACCGTTGCCTTGCGACACGCACGTAGTGAGTGCTGGACCAAAATATTTGTGGTGCACCAACCGAAGCATTAGAGTGGCTTTGCAGAGAGAGTGAGAGAGAGTCTGTGTGCGTGAGAGAGAGAAAGAGATGGGCCAGTTTAAGTGGTAACGGTTTAAATGTCTTTTTAACATCTGTTTCTCTGTTACTGCTTGTTAAGTGTGTGGTTGTGTGATGTGAAAGTTTTGTTTTATAATTCAAGTTTGGTTATCTGGGTATTGTTGGACCCATAAACCAACCTGTTCTTTAACCTTGGAAACTCTAGTAGATATAAGACTAGAGTTTTTCTTTAAGGTAACATGTAAAGTTTCGGTACAAAATGCAGTTTTTTACTTCATCTTTGGTGTGCGGTCTTTGTGTAGATAAACCTTTGTGCATTTATGAAAACAGTTGTCATGTCTGAAACATATTCTTCTTCCAGGAATCCACTGATGTAGAAGATTGCATGACCCCATCAGAGGTGACACCTACACACAGAAAGTATTTTTACAAACCTTTTAAAAAGAAAATTCAGAGTATAAACTTCTTGTTGCCGATTCTGATCTCAGATTGCAGAGTGGGAGGAGCAGCAGCTTGATGAACCGGTGGATTTCAAGAACTGCAAGATTGACCCTGCACCCTTCCAGCTAGTGGAGCAAACATCTCTGCATAGGGTACATTATCAGCAAAAGGCTCTAAACAAACAAATGTCAAAAAAAAACTTGTAATCACTGCAATATTTAACAATAATTTCCCAGAAAAAAATGCCAAATACAGTTTGTTGTCTGACAGTATATTTGAGCAGTCGCTGCCTTGAGTTCCACCTTGGAACCTGAATATTTCTCTAGTTTCAGTGGCAATTTAACATTTGCCATGTGCTATAAGGTCCAGGATTAGAGACAGTCACAGCATGGACTTCAATATTTTTTGCTGCTAATGTTTTTGATATGCTTCTAGGTCTCAGAATCTCTGAAATAAGTTTATAATAGTTAATAATGACATGAATGTGACATAATGTTATTGGTTATTGGTTATTTTAGTGCTTTAAATAATAAATAGATCAAAACAAATAGTGTCAGCTCAGTAATGGCCTGACCGGACAGGAACACGTGGAACACAAATTGCTTCAGGCTTGATAGTTTCTCATACAACTGACACACTATCTGGGACACCTACAAATCTTTTTTCCTTTTCAGGCCAAATCTTTTTATATAAATGATAAACATGATAAAGTTACAAAAGAGCGGTGATTTATTTTATTACAGTGAACCTGGCACCATTTATTATCACCCTTGAGTCCGGACCATTATATCAGATTAAGTGCACCTGCACCCACAACATTAGCCACGTACCAGCTGGGAGTCGGTCGGAACCCACCGTCACTCCTGCACTGCATGGTTTCCCTTTCAGGAAACTGTGATTACACACATACACTTTCAGTCCCTGGTGTGTCTTCCCCACACAAAATGTACAACACAACAAGCTATAATTTAGGTTAGTGCCTAGTGTATTGTGCCTCACAGCGAGAATTTATGTCTCTAGGATCATCTAGTCTGACACAGTGACCATATTAAGAAGCAAAAATAGCACGCAGTGGATCCCAGCTTTACAGTTTACCCCCCCCCCCCAACTGAGTGTGTATCCAGGCTCTGACCCATCTCTCCTGCTCCCCAGACTCACACCATCTTCTCTCTGCTCGGCCTGGATCACGCCTATGTGACCAGCATGGGACGTCTGGTTGGAGTAGTTTCTCTCAAAGAGGTGTGTGCGCGTTACGCGTTTCCTGCAGTTGGTGTTTGTGTGTATGATCAGTTGTGCTCACGGCCTTTCGGTCTTCTTTTCCCCCCCAGCTGCGTAAGGCCATTGAGGGCTCAGTGACAGTGACTGGAGTGAAAGTGCGCCCTCCATTGGCCAGTTTCCGTGACAGTGGGAACACGACAAACGTGTCTGAGGTAACTGAACTACATAAGCTCTGCATCCGTCACAGGGGGCTCTCATTGCCAAGGGAACCCAACCCTCCAGACGTGGAGGACCAGCCAGATCTCCAATATAAAGAAATCCCTGTCAGCTTCTCAGAACAAACCAATTTGCATTTTGAAACCAGCCCCGGTGACATTACAAACGAGTCGTCGGAGCTAGTTCTCCAGGAAAGCCCCTCGTTCACCGAGGACCAATCAGAGTTTACTTTTGACTGCAGCCCCTCCCACACTGAGGAGTCAGAACTGACCTGTGACTATGACCCCCCCACCCGCACTCCAGAGCCGGGCGAATCAGAGCAAGAACAGGCCAGTCCGTCTCTGAACAAGGACCAAGCAGAACCTGAGGGAGAGGGTAGCCCCACTCACACCGAGGATCAATGATCAGATCAATCCTGTCACCTCATGAATGTTGACGTTTCTTACATTTGTCGAGGTCACACTCACCTTCAAGTCCAGCCTATACCTGAGTTTCTAACGATGTGGTGTGAGTGAGTGTTTGAAACTGTGCAGATGTTTGTGTAATGGATAAAACTAGTTTTATTCTGTATTTTCTTAGTGTCGGTGAATCCTGTGAGACAAAAACACATTGTCCTGTGACCTTTCATTCCCAGTATTTCTGTGGGAATTGAAGACTAAAATATTTAAAGTTTAGTTTACACATAATATCGTAATTCGTTTGAAAAGTTCGCAAATAGTTTGGTTTTAGAGTGGAGTGAGCAGATGCCTGTAGCCTGCTCCTCATCTCTGCTTGAGTACAAGCACCGTGTAAACTGAATTAGACAGGCCTTGACAATCACACCAAAAACTCCACATAATATCTGTATGGGAGTCATATTGCATGTTGTTCATCAGCACAGTGAGATTGTTCATAAGTCATTCAGTTGTAGATTTTCAAGTTCCTTTTGCCCGTGTTGGCTTCAAGGCTGAGATGAGCGTGAAGTTTCCAAGGTCAAACATAAAATGGCTGTCAATGAAGTGGATTCCCAGAGCAGGATTTTATTACTTGAAACTTGCTCCTCTACTGCGTTTGATATGTTTATTAAGTTTGTTTGAATATGTTCCTCCTAAATTTCACTTGGAGAAAGAACCGTCATCCTTGAGACTTGGATATGAACTGATATTCTTTGTGTACACTGGATACCTCATTAGATACACCTGTACATGCAATCCAATGCAGCAGATCTGCCATGAATTCTAGTTTTACAAGTTTATATGTAAGGTCATAGTGGGTGGGGGACTAACTGGAGAGCATTATTCATTTTAATTAGGGGAGGCCAAAACATTAGACATATACAGTATGAATTCATTATAATGACATCAACAGCAAAGCACACAGTAGAATTATCACCTTTCTGACAGTTTCAACCTAAAAACAGAGAAATTATAACCTTGTAAAAGTAGAATGTATGGCAAAGCAGCTATACTGGAGTGGATTATATAGTAAAGGTGTATATAATAATATGACCAGTGGGTGTATGTTGCATCTGAGGATGACTCATGTCTCCATTTTTTTCTTCACTTATAGGAGAAACGCATCACAAATAGAAAGTTATCAGACAAAAGTTGTGGTGTTTTTCTGAAATAAGATTTTTCCCTCAAAATAGTATGTTTGTTAAAAAGCCAAGCAGTTTTTAGTGCTTTACTGCAGCAGAATGTTTGTTGGTGAATATTTCTACAGCTGTAGATGAAGATATTTGCCACTTTAGTGAGTATATACGGCATCAGGACTGTGTATGTACGATAACGGCCATTTTGATTGTGATGAAGGAACATTGCACCTATTACTTTGACATGCCTCACAAAAAGTAGATGAATACTTTTGTTTTTAGTGAAAATTACTCAAACATAGAATTCAAACAGATTTTGTGTTGTAGTGAGCAGCCAAAGTATAACAAGATTTGACTCTACTAAAACGATACTATTTTGAACTTTTCTTGAGATTTATTGACACTAAGAAACATGGAATATCTACAGTTTTGTCTTTAAAATGTGTGGATGTGAGTGTATGTTTGTGTGAGAGAATTTTATTGACAATTTCCTTGCCATCTCTCAGATCTGGTCCAAACTACAACATGATTTGACTCTTCACGCCAGACAAACATTGTTTAAACATGACTGTGTTACAAAGGGAGAGAAGTAAGTCACACGCAAATAATGGACTGGGTGAAAGATAAAGGGAACAAATATTGAAGGAAAAAAGCACAGGAGAACAAAGACATGATAAATTATTCAAAAGAGCACACAATGGTATGGATTCAAACTACCTATTCACTAGCACTGAACTAAAACATCAGAGGGGCTCAGAAGAAAGAGCTTGTAATAATAAAACAACGTTGTTGGTCATACGTCAGCTGATATGCAATAAATTAACAGTAATAATGCAGTAAAAGTGGATTCAATAGCAAAAGTATCATTAGTGTGTCCATGCTCTGCAGTTACATGCCACAGCACAGTGTATTATTATTTTTTATTTTACTGCCAAGTATTTATGTCCATACCAACTACCAAAAATCCACTATCAGCTGGGATCTACTCTCAATGATAAAGGCAGCTTCCAAAGGTCCACCCGGCTTAGTTCAGGGCTCCAGATAATGGTGAAGCACATTGTAATTACCATGAATATGATTTATTGCACATGTAGCCTCGTTTGGCTTCATAGGGGCTGATTCAATAAGGGCAATGTTGACTGTCAGTCTCATCATTTGAACTGCCTCTTCTCCTATGTGACTGTGTGTAACGTGTTTTTAGCATGACGAAGGAACAACACCTGAGCTCTGAGTGTCAGGAAGACCGTGGCCGTTGTACAGAGCACACAAACACACACACACACACACATACTTGCACGCACGCACGCACGCATACGGCCTGTAGATATTTTCACGATATGTGACACGTACCTTTGTGACAGAGGACATTTAATCCAGCCTGGCCTCTAACAAATTTGAGAAATGTAACTTTTGTACGAAGCACAGTGATAACCCACAAGTCCCAAAATTGTTGTAGAGCAAAGTGTGTGTGTGTGACTTCTTGTTATGACCTTAAAATTGATACGATAAATATTTTAGCTTCATGCAACAATTTTGAGCCATATTTCAGTCTTATGTGATTTCACCGCAGCAAACCAAACTCTGGCTCATTTTTTTTGTCTGTGTAAACATGCTGTTTGTGCAACAAATTTATTATTGTCTTAACTTTTCGTTCGCACATAGAATGTGAAGTAGTGCTCGCCATTTTAAGATAATGTATAAGGAGTTAAATGTAGAGTGTGTAAGCTAATTTGCAGCGTATCTAGTTAAGCAATAAGTCTGTAGTATCTCCCTTTATATGGCACTGGCCTGTACAGTATATGCTTTGTACATATGAAAATACACAGATGAGATCGTACAAGCTCTGTACATAGGAAAATTATGCATTTGAAATCAGCCATTGTTATTTTTCAGAGAGAACATGAAATTGTTTTTGTACATGAGTGAATGATTAAATTGAAAGAAAAACACCTTTAAAAGATAAGATGAAGAAACAAGAAGAAAGTGTCTTGCCTTTGTCTTAAGTTAGTTTATGGAGAACAAAAAAGACAAAGTCTTTTAAAAATAACTTCATATTTATATATTCAGGACAATCAGACATTCAGTATCAAACACAGCCTGACCCACATGAGTAAAACAGCACTACAAAATATTTATAGAAAATTAATCCAATAGCCACACATGACTCTTCACGAAAACATACAAAACTTAGTTTCGACAACAGCTTTACATTCTGGATGAACTCTCCCATATATAGTGTTTACAGCAGAGACACAAAGTGGAGATCAGTGCACGAAAGGCCTGGAGGAGGAGCGACAGAAGGCGGCGATTGGGGGAGAGCTGATGGGAAGGAGGAGATGGACAGAGGTTTACAGTGAAAGCAGAACAGATTATGTCATATCCAGATTCAACACGGACTCAAAGAGACAAAGATGGACAACACATCACATCAAATACTCCTCTCCTTCTTTTCCTCTGCTTCACCCCTCTCTTCCACCTCCTCCTCGTCGAATGATGCTACTCCAGATGAAGCCCGGTCAGAGAAGAAGCTCCTAGGACTGCAGTGCCACACGCGGACCTCGTGAAACACGCTACTGTCCTCGTCCTCATCTTCCTCATCGTCCTCTCCCAGAGACTCGGAGTGAGAGGTGGAGTAACAGGAGTCGAACCTGCTGCTCCTCCCGCGAGGCCTCCACTCAGGCTTGTGGTGGATGCAGACCTCACTGTGCTGGTCCCGCACAGGAGCAAGCTGCTCCTCATGACCATCCAGCCTCTGCTCCTCTTCTTCATCCTCATCCTCCTCTAGGAACGGACTCATGCAGTTGCTCAGTAAGGTAGGTGAGTTGGTTTGGGATGAATGTGGGTCTTTGAGAAACACAGGCCTACTGCAAAGCAGGCTGCTTCTGCTGCTGGACCCCAGGGGGCTGTCGGAGGGCAGGGCCTCGCCAGCATCAACCTCAGGCTGGCGTGCTGCTACGAAAATAGGATTGGATGTGGCGGCGTCTGAGGGAGGAGCAAAGAGTCAGAACACCTGGGGATGGAGGGGCTGGGAAGATGAGGCGATTTGTTAGTGATGCAGAGATGAGTGAAGTGAAATGAAATGAAATGAAATGAACAAAATGGTGGCATCACTGGATACCTGAGCTCTGGCTGCAGAAGGTGTAAGTCTGTCCATTGTTGTGGGAGTCTTCGTCATTGGAGTCTTCTTCGTCATCTTCGTCCACAGAAGCCCAGGCACGCAGCTTCGCCTCAGCAATGGCAAACTGCTCTGCCACCCCTAACAGGGACAGATGTCCAAGAAATTAATGTGGTGGTTCCCGAGGTTAAGCTGGTAATACTGCAACAGAACAATTTATGTTGCATCTTCCATTGTCTGTGTTTGTCAGAATGCAAATAAAACACCCTTGAATATGTCTCCGACTTACATTTTTAAATTACTCTTTTTCTGACCAACAGGACAAAATGCATAAACATTTATTTTACAATAACACATAATAAAGGAAATACATTTAATATGCTGGAATCAGCTGATGTTTGTGATTTTGACTGAAAAGTGCTAAGAATTACCTCTAAATAGTTAGAGATATCTAAATAATCTAAATAATTGTTTCACCTTGATTGACAAGCTCGTTCTTATGAAATCTATTTCCGTACCGTCTACATGATTTTCTCTACTGATTAAATCATCCCAGTGTCACCAGTGCCACAGAGGAGTCACAGCAGGACAACAGGAGCTGCCATAGCACTTGTGGGCAGTGAAGGGTTGTGAGAAAGAGTCTAATAGGCCACCATCTGCTGCCAAGACAAGCTATCAGCTAAGAGAGAGCGCAGTGGGAGGCCCGAACCACGGACATACGGGGGGTTTAGGGGATTAGGTGCGTGGCAGAAGGTGGGTGCCAGCCAGGAGGTGATGCTGCAGCTAAAGCAAACTTTGTAAGAGGAGGCACATATCCACAAAAACAGGCCACTGACAGACACCAGCAACTTACTGCATTTGTTTCACCTCTGTGTTTTAAGAATGCACGTAAAACATGTCCTTGGCCAAAAGATTAAGGCTACAGACATGAATACCTGCAGCAAACCGGGCCTCCTTCTCTCCTTCAGTCAGGTGGCAGTATGAGTTGAAGTGGGCGGCCGGTGGTGGTGCCGACGGTTTGGGCCAACCTTTCCATTCTATCAGGTGGGCGACCCGGCCCTGGGCCAGGGAGGTGGGCTTTGTCACATGATCCCTCACTGCCTGCGAGATACCTGAACAGAGAGAGGAAAACACCTAAATACAAAACTTAATACACAAGACTTTAAATTCTTTAAATCAGTTTTTAAAAAATGAAAGTTTTACCATTTAAGGAGGATCTGGCAAGTGCTGCAAACTCATGTATGCCAACACTTTTCCGTGAGTCTGCAGGAGATTTACCCGATTTTGGAATCATTTCACTTTCCTCAAATTTCACCTGCAAGAAAGATTTGATTTTTTAGCAAAAATCCCTGTTGAAATCCAGGGCATGAAAGCAGAAAGTCAACTCTCTTTTGTATGTATTTGTTTTTATGTGTTACAGTAATTCTGAATTTTACCCTTCCTCTGACAGTAAAAGCTGACTTTACCAATACTGAATGTGTCCATTTTATTTTGAAAACCTTCAAAGAGCTTCTAAATTAAAAGCTCAAACTAAAATACAAATCACAGGAAAAGCATTCTGACAAACTGTGACTTTCTTGCCAAAATGATCACAAACGGAGATCTGCAGTATAAAGTTGAATAAAATAACTGTTTTCACCTCTTGCTCCCTTTGTCTGTCTCTTCTTTCTCTACTCCTGGACTTCAGCCTCATGGTGAACGTGCAGAGATGTTGTCACAGTGCAGAAAAGCAACACAACTAACTGCCACAGCTTGGCTTTACTGCTCTAAACGACGAGGCAGACAAGCAGACAGCTCTGCCCTATATTTACTGCACAGATGCTAAAGCCATGGTAAGCCGGTGAAAACGGTTAGAATGGGGCTGAGGGAGGTGAGGGCAGTGGTGACCATCTCCATGCGACTGGGCAAACATATGGCGTGTGTCGTGTGACCAGCTCCGGTAAGCAGCTCCAGCAAGGCCTGCTAACCCAAAACCGCAGATTTCTCTGAAAGGGGACACATAGTCCTACGAAACAGCCACATCTACGCCTGCTCAGACCAGATCTGTTGGGCCGTCTGATCCTGTGGTTGCAGCCCATGAGAGCAGCCTGGAATGTGTCTTGTTTTTCAGGCCAGATATTCAACACGCAGGTAACATGTTGCCTGAACACAACCCTGAGCATGTGCAAGTGTGCCTAAGCTGATTGGCTCCTAAAGCAGCTAAGAAAGAAGAGACTGCTGTGGTTAAAAGGATTAGTTTAAAGTCAGAAATGACAGTAAATGTGTCAGAGTCACACAGGCAGCAAAGGGACCTGGGAGGAGCTGATATGAAGGTGCAAACCGCTCCCACACCCTGTGCAATGTTCGGCGCTTCTCAGAGGAGAGCTCGAGCTGCAAAACACACCTGTGAGCCCTGCAGACGTCACTCGTGCCCAGCGCTGATAAACACGACGGGATCAGCATGGGCAGCTTTGCACGGCTCCCTCCTGAGACTCACACTCACGGATTTCAGTGCCACAGATGCTCTCAATCTTAAATCATGTTAAAAGCAGGTTTTTTAAAAAATGAAAAAAAATCAGGTTTTACTTTGGCCTGAATCAGCAACAGCAAACACAGCTACACACGTGGATTATAAATCAGGTCATAAACCAGTGATTAGTCAGTGTCAGCCACTTACACTGTAAACTGCCGGCTTTCAGCCTTTCTGTCCTCCAAAGTATCTCCTCAGCACAGGTTTTCCACAGTGAGATCTTTCCTCCAAAATGTCTTTGAGCTACTACACAAATCTCCATTTTCATAAAGAAATACACATTAACACAAAGGTAAAGGGTACATGGCCACACCATTCACACACCCATGGCGGTGGCCATGCAAGGTGCTCACCCGACCCACCAGGAGCGACTTGGGGTTCAGCATGTTGCTGCCCCTCCAAACTGATCTTGGGACTCACTGGAAGGGTCACAGCCAGCACTGCTCCATTTTACAATTATGATGTTGATTAAGAATCTTAATCAACTCACAAATTCTATCATCATTTATAATATATGACAGATGTGTATTAATTAAGATGTTTTACGCTTATTTAAACATACTATTATGGCTATATAAATATTTAAAATTGTACTAATCTAACACAGAAGCGTGGGTAGCCTCTAACAAGCAACAATACTGTTTAAATACCCTGTTGAAGTGATGCTCGCACCTTTTCTCGAGTACTAAGTTTGTGTGCCTCTTGGTCCCAGCCCCCAGATTGGGAACCACTCTTGGTGTAATGTAGACTACACAGTATATATTAGTCCATTTATTTAATATTTGATGTTTAATATTAGACAAGTGATAAGTCAACAGCTAAACATTTAACCAATAAATAACTACTTCACTATTTTTTTAGCCTAAATTATTGAAAGAATGGCTTGGTTTTATATCCGATGCACCTGCACACGATGTGGCCTGTGGAGCTGTTAATTGTGGGACTTGGTTTTAAACTCGGATTTGTCAGGCCTGTTCTGCAGCTGTGTCAACTGCTGCTAGTTGACATTCACCCTCCCACTCGTGTGTGGCAGCGTTTGCACTTGTCTTCAGGTTCCTTGAAGCCTGTTTTTTCATGAAGTGTTCTGGAGGATTTGCTTTGTGCTGCCCACAGAGGCAGACTGCTGTGCGCCATCCCTGACATTCACCTCCTCATTACTAACCATGCCCCGATGCCTCCAGTGACATCCCCAGAGTCGGATGTGACTTGAAGCACCAACAAGTGGGATGGAGTGAAGCCAGCGGGTCTGCGACCCTGAACCCGAGTCTCGCATTAACTGGGGGAGTTGCAGGGCTTAGATTTTTTTTTTTATTATTATTTTTTACTGGAAATGATGCATCCAAGCCACAGTAACGACACGCTGCTGAGGGCTCCAGGCCTGTAGGCTGCAATTATGAGGAAAATAAGGCGCGGATGCGGCAGCGGGTTTCCTGGCAACCCCTGAAGTCTCCATCTGCATACCAACGGCTCAGTCCCTGCGTCGCATCAACGCGGCGGAAATACCAAGAGCCTGCTGCTGCTCTTTTATGCACGATTCTGTTCATTCTGCCCCCTCAGCGAGTCTCTCGGTACGTACCTGGAAGTCGGAGCGCGGCGGATCATGATAATGCGCTTAAACAGTCTCCAGTCCGATCAACAGATGATACCGCAGCTCGAACCTCCTCCCGCCCGCAGCGTCTGCAGAGCAGCACTAACGCCGCACAGTCGTCGGAAACATCTCCCCAACTCCGGCATTACATCGCCAGCACAGACGCACCAGCTGTCGGCTGGGTGCGCGGGTTGGATCGGCTGCCCGAATGTCTCCGGACGGCGAGCGTCACCGACGCAAGGCGGTGTCACATCCCATCTCCCTCCTCCCCGTGCAGCCAGCATCCAGACCAAACCTCGTAGGTCTCTCTCTGGCAGACACCGGAGCCTGTAACCTTGGATCTTTTTAAAAATACTACAATCCCATTTAGCAGCTGACATTTACTGAAGAGATGCATCATAGAACCGATGAAGAATCAGGGGTTGAGGGGGAACAAAGGAAGAATTTGAGCCGATTCCTTCAGACGTGGCCACTAAAGCTGAAACTGCATTAACATTTGGTTTATAACAGCTGTGGGGCCCCACATTTTCAGGGGCCAAAAAAATCCCAGACAAAACAGGGATTCTTCCCTAAAACGGAGACAGTCTGTGTCTCTGGAAGCACCTGGACATTTTGCAAGCAGATAAATGATAACTATGATTATGTACAGCTAAAGGTGCAGCCCTATGAAACGGGGAGCTTTTCTCCACTTTCAGATCCCTTCTCTGACTCCTCCACCTCTCTCACTAATAAGGAGGCACAGGGCCCTTAGCTCACAGTCCTCTCCACCAGATGGAGACATCCTGCTAACTTCACAGCATCACTCTCCTTGTTTTCCACACTGACATCACATTCATGCTCCCTCTCCCAAACCAACCAGTCCTCTGGATCCCTTCCACTCTGACGACTGTACTCACATTAACATCAGCCATTGCACAAATCATTTATGGTCACTAAGTAGTCAAATAGCTTACGAAGCCTATTCTGGACCTTCCCTGTCTGAACATTACAGACCTGTCTCCTAAACTACCAGTCTTAAATCCAGTTTCAGATTCAGATTCTTGGTCCTCTTCTTTCTTCCGTCTATGCTACATCCCTAGGTTCTACAATACATTCAAAAAGCTCTTCCTACCATTGCTATGTCACAGACACACCGCTCTTCCTGTCCTACCTGTCTGGTTTGTACGTCACTAAGTCACTTTGGTGATAACGGTCTGCCAAAAAACAAGATGTAAATAAGGACATCTGACATATTTAGACAGACGTTTAAGAAAGTCTACTCAAAAACTTACGTTCTTTATTTCCAATGTTGCTTTACCTCATTTTTCCAGTTTCTGATGCAAAATATATTTTTTTAAAAGCAAAAGAAAATTATAAACATTTCATAAACACTTATGACGAAATTATTGAAAATCTGCATCTGGACAACAGCTGCTGGAAAAAGACACGCTGGAATTACACTGGCTATTTATCGTTCATGCTAGAACATTTTTTAAAAAAGCAGCCAATTGGTCCAACTTACTGTGAAAAAACGTTTTGTAGCGATGTGGTGAACGTGGCATCTTGCTAAAATATAATTACTAAAATAATAACGAACTGTGAGAGGTAGAGAGAAATGATTGCTTTCTGATACCCCTTTTCACTAAGCCACTTCCAGGGCTTTTTCAGAGCCTGTGTGTACTTTAGAAGCAGTTTGTTGTCTTCAGCAAAAGAACAGGCCAGGAAACTGGTTCCAGAGTACCCCTAACTTTTTGCTGGTCTAGAACCAAGAATTGCCTTTGTCAAGAACTGGGAGTGGGGTTATTGTGATGGGCAAGATCAAGTATTGTTTTGCTGTAAAAGTAAAAAAAAAATGTATTATTTAGGTTTCTATAACTGCAATGGGACTGATATCAGAACAGATGGTGGTAGATATATAGCTAAAAGCTAGAGCTAATATTACTATTGTAAGTTCAGCGTGGATGAAACACAATCACCTTGCAAAGTGATGACAAGCTGCACAAATACCTTTGACCAGTTCTGGATAGAATTGTAGGCTCACAAAGCAGTAGTGTGGCTTTCAAAGTGGAGACCTACACAGCGACAATACTACAGGGTGCTACTGTGCCTCTCTAGCGGTTTGGAGATTGAAGCAGCTTTGATTAGTGGTTCAGCACTAGCACAAAGTTCGTGTTGGTCAAAAAGAGACGGGAGTCCATCTCTCAAAGAAAAAACAGGATTGAGGATTGATTTGAGTCTGCCTCTCTCGCAATATTGTTGGCAATAAACTCTCCATGGCTGCCTGCAAAGCCCTTTTCTTGCCTAAAGGGAAAACGGCAGCTTTCAGTTCAGTCTTAATCCTTGTCAGACTCCTCCTCTGCCTCACGGAGCCAAGTGAAGAAGGCAGTGACTGATTTCAAGGCCACACTTTTGCCCGTTTGCTCTGCAGGGTCTTTGCTGGATTCCCATTTGAAGAAGGCCTCCTCTTTAATGACGTCTTCATCGTACAATGCGTCGAAGAACATTCGCAGCAGGTCTGTAGGGAGATAAACAATGGGAATGCTAATGTTCAACGCAAGTTCACTTGGAAAAAAAATCAGCCATGGACACACTTCTGTAGCACCATAAATTGTTTTTAACACTAACACAAATAGATAAATAGATAGAGAGATAGAGATAAATAAATAAGAAAAAACCCCGCTCAGGAGGAAGGGGATTATTTTACATACAGTGACAATATTCATCACTTGCTTAAGATGATATTTGTGTACCAAAGCCCTAATGAAGCAAATTACCAGTTGTTTAGAACAGATTGTGAATTTTTGGAGCTTTTTTATTCTTTAGCAAAAAACCTTTAATGTCTGACAGACATTTCAAACAAAATTTTCAGCCTTGCCACAAACTTGCTTAGTAATGACCCCATTTTTATAGTGAATCAACATCATCAATATTGCATAAAATTCTGCTCCGTTCTCTTCTAGGGTCACAGTATTGCAAGGCATTTGCCTTTTTGCCCAGCTCTTTACACTCACACACTACTACCAGAGGCAGACTAACATCAGGACACTTACTTGCTGGCTGCTCCATGTGCACCATCAGGGCCTGCAGGGCGTAAAGGGCCTGGAGCTCTTTCTGCTCATCACACAGGTATCTCTGCAGCAGACTTGCCCTCTGACTGATCTGCCGAGCATCCACTCTGTACGGGTTTTCACCTGTCACAAAAGGACACACTTGTTCAGGCAAACCATCAAGTGAGAAAACGTCTATTATAAATGTTCACCAAAACACAAGTTATATGTTGTAAACTGTGTTTGTGCTACTGATGAAAAGATTTTAGAATATAGAATTTTAGAATTAGAGACAGGCCTGTCCTCTTCAAGCTGCATGAGACTACACTTACGTATGATGGCAGACTGACACACTGACGTCATCAGTGCTCGTATGAACTGGCTGGAAGCTGTTTGCTGCTCGTCCAAGTTGGCCTGAAAAAACAAACCAAAACAGCAATTCAGAAAGGGAACTTTAAAAAATCTTGATGGAAAAAACCCAATGATAAAAATATGAACTAAATCGCTGCTGCTGCCACAGACCTCCACCCAGTCTCTGATACGCTGGTTGTCGGCATTGTCCTGAAGAAGTCTGTCCAGCTGTTTGCTGAGATCCTCACCACTAAGGACCTTCTTCCCAACCTCTGTTGACACCGTATTCTCTCCTGTGGTGAATTCCACTTTCTGAAATTGAAAACAAAAAGGCTTTTAAAAAAATAGAGCTAATTTTCAGTGTGAAATATCCGTAGTGAAATATCTTCAAGCTGGCACACATTAGCAACATTACAACCAATTACAATGTGATTACGTTGAGACAACTGGTTGAACCTAGTTGGTCCTAATCTCTGCTGACAGTTGGCAGAGGAAAAAAATTGCGTGCCGTGAATTTCCGGAGCAATTTTCTCACACGCAAGAAACATTTTATAAATAGCCTGTCAATGAGGTATTGCACATCAACTTCCAAATAGCCTGCAGTGTAGCAGTAGTTGAAATATGCAAAATCAGGTTTGTGAGAGTTAAGAAACAAGTTCAATTATAAACTGATTAATCCCTGTCTCCAGTTGGTAGCTTTGTTTAATTTTGCTGTGACATAATGCTACTGATTCTTTTCTTTTTTTTACCTACTCATGTTTGCTTGATGTTAAAAGTTGTGGTGCATTTAATTTGTTTTTTGTTTGTTTATTTGTTTATTTGCATTGTTCATATGTGTAAAGAATTTAAAAATTCTACGATCATATGACTGGCTTTAGTTGTATAGGAGGAATATTTCGGACAAATGTGAGCATTTTCTGTCTGAGTACTTACTTTATCTTTACTTTTTCTTCTAGCAGACTAGTTGGAGTATTCAATTATCTATGATCATAAAACAAGCTTCACCCACTTTCCCTCCCGACAGCTTATCTGGTTGTTTTACTGTTACTGCTTATGCCTACAGACCTGATCAGTGACAAATGTGTTGACATCTTCATCCTTCAGCAAGAAATCACTCCAGTTTAGTCTAGCCTCTGTCCACATGGCTCCAACCTTCTTAGGAGTCTGTTGACGGGAAACAAAAAAAAAAAATCACAGGAAACTACAGTTCAAGTTCATTTTTCAAGAGTGCATCCAAAATAGACATGGATGAATCCACAAAGTTCGGGTTTTTTGAGATTTAAGTAGGACGTACCATTTCTTTGCAGAGCAACTTCAGGATGTGTACTAGCAGCAGTCCAACCTTACCAGGAGGCACAAGAGGCTTCAAGATCTCCCTGAAGACAATTACACTGAATTACATTCCAACTTAATTAGTATTCAGAATTCGTGAATTGTTTTAACTTTCTGACAGACTTTAACTTCCTGCAGTGAGAAGAATGTGACTTACAACCGAAGCAGCAAGTGTGAACAAAACATAAGGTGTATTAAATACGTTCATTAATGCTGCTCAAAGAAAAAGTGACAGGCAAGATAAAGTGGGCAATTGGAGCTCACCTGAAGAGCTGTCCCATAGGGATGCCTCCCTCATGAAGCATAGGGGTAATAAGTTCAGCCAGGTAGAGCCAGATGTGAGGTATATCTATGACCATGTCTTCTGTCACCTCGAGGATCTCTTTTAGTCTAAAACCAAACAAACAGTCACATTTAAAAACATATTTGTTACTTTGGACCAACAAATATACGAGGTCAGAATCAGTGAAGATGCGCTTTCATTAGAAACAGATGTACATGATATCATTCCTCACCCTTTGTAGTACTGCTGTGTGGGCAGCGACCCTGCCTTTATAAGCTGGTGCAGCAACAGGCCCATACGCTCCCTTGCAATGGTGCTGCGTTCAAGAGTCGATTCCACACCGTTTCGCACAAGCAAGAAGAGCAGAGAGGGACTGTTGAGCTCTGCCACACACTGCAATGCTTCCTACATCAACAACAAATAAATTGTCGTCAGAGCAGTTTGATAACCCAAGCATATTTTTTATGTGCATACATTACAATGCAGTAAAATTCACTGTTTCTCAAAAGGGATGGTGCCGTGTTTAACCTTCAAGTTATTGATGTGGAGATATTCCTCAATGATGATGTTTATTTTCTTTTCCATCGCCTCTTCAGTCAGGCAGGTTTGGGAAGAGAAGGAGAAGAAGTGGGTGTGCTTGTATGTTTAACTTGCAGAAAACTGTTTAGGTTAAAGCTCATTCATGTGTGTTCTGCATCTTGATCATATTCATGTACACTATTCTGTGTTCAACTCATTATTTTCATTGTAAATCTTAAAGATACCTGTAGGATCTTTGCTTGGAAACCTGTCTTGGCTTATTTGGTCTCTGCTTCCTCTATTCCAACTTCCTCTGTCCCTGTCATCGGTGATGCTGGTGAAGGAAGGCACAGGCTCAGTTGGGCCACAGTTGTCTCCACCCCTCCAGTTATGCTCCTGTGACTCTCTGCTGAAATTTTTCTTGGTAATTTTGTTTCGGGTACTCCTGCTAAAACGATCTTCGATGATACGATGACATGGATCGCTCCTTTCTCTGGTGCCACTGTGCTCCCAGGAGTAGGGACTGCAATGTTGTACAGTGAGACAAAGATTAATTTTATAACTGTGTATCACTGTGTTTGCAATTAAATACAATCTTAAAAGTACCTTAGTTTAGGAATTAACAATATTTTCTGGATGTTATTCTTCACCAATGAGGCCCTATACAATGTATACAGCAGTTGCATTTTTAAAATATGTTAATATTTCTGAGTAAGAACTCAATGTGCACACTAGAGTCAGATAATACGATTAGCAAAGCAGAATTACAATTATTTTCACTTGGTAGAGAACATTTATTTAAGAAAATATTCTCCAACCTCTGAAGAACTTTGCGATCAGAGTCTGTTGAAGACACCAATGAACCAGACTGGTGAAGGGCTGAAAAACGGTTTAGAGTGCTGGTAGTTGGGTGATAATCTGAGAAAATAGAAAAAGAAATTGTAGAGCTAATTAGACACTTTGAGCATTTAACCAGCCATCACTTGAAAGTGTTTTTTAAGGAAGGCCCCTACCCTGCTCTCCATCGACCGGTTTAGCTCCAGTTCTTCCGCTGCTGCCTTTGCCCCAGCTGCCCCACATGCCTTTGCCACCTGGAGCTAACAACTGGTTGTTGAAATCTAGAGCACCAGGCTGAAGGGGACAACAAGGATTACACTTACATGAAAGTCATATCCACATTCACATAAGTTCCAGATCCTCAGGTTAAGTTTAACACTGTTCAATGTCTGAAGGCTCTTCACCTGAGCCTGGGGGTTTCAGAGACCAAGACTTTAGACAAACATCTAGAGTGATGGATTTTTCATGTTACCTTTGTGATCTTGCTAAGGTGAGTGGTGTCAATGGGTCTATTCTTGGAAATGGGCACCGTGTTCCACCCCTCATCCTCGGGCTGGTAAAACCGGCTGCCTCCAGTTGTGTGAGGGCCTCGGCCTCTCCTGCTCCCACCCATACGAGGCACCCAGTTACTCTAGAAATCAGAGATGAAAGATGTTTCAACACTAGTCATTTAATATCTATAGTCAGGATTCCCAAGGGAAACAAAATCCCTTGTGATTACGTCACACACTACCACAAATGCCTGCTGTAAGCTCTTTGCCGTATTATTCTCTTATAGAATAATTTATATTTACCCTTCTTAGGTCCAGTACATCTTGCAGCATGTAGCAGATTTTGGATGAAGTCTTTCTCTCTTTGATGATGTTTTCAATTTGGTTGAAATACTGATCCATTCGAGGCTGAAAGGGAACAAGAAAAGGAGGATTTCATAACTGATTGTTGAGTATATACTGTATGCGTAGGTGAGACTGATTTATGTGTACACAACTGTCTCCTCAGATCCTCAGTCCCATCACTAACAATCAGTGGCCCAGACACGTGGCACTAAAATAAAAGTCATCACTGGAGACAAAATATGTAACTCACTCAACTGTCTATTTTATGTACCTTGGCCTTTTCAAAGTCCAGGTCTTTACCAATAGTAGAGAGCAGCCTGCAGAGACACTCAAGAGACTCTTCATCGTGGTTCTTCAGTAGTTTCACTACACAGTCGTGCATGATTACCTCTGTTAGCATTTTCAGCTTAAAGAGCTCACTAATGAACTTAATGTTACCCAGTGAGCGGCGATGTGCCTCATCTCTGGCCTCCTCTAGCGCCACCCTCAAGCACTCATGTTCTTCCTCCTATCAGTAGATACATGTGTTTGAGCTTCATGTCTATGCAAAATTATTAGTTTGTCAGTAAGCAAACAAAAAAAAACATGATGGTTAAAACAACAAAACAAGTTAAAATGTCTTACATCTTTGGCAGCTTCCAATTGTTTTTGTTCTCTCTCAAAAATCTCATCTAGGTCCTTCTCAAATTCCTTCTGGCAGCGGTTTAGCAGCAATTTCCGAAAGTTGAGAGAAACTGCTGGTTTGTCTGAGGTGGGAACTTTGAGCTAAACAAAGAAAGACTTTGTACAATCAGTATTGTATAAATGAATAAAAGACATTTCTCTTCACTATTAATTATAGGGCAGAAAAACTATTACAGTGATTAAAGCCAAAACCATTCTAAACATCTGGAGCACAGTCATGTGTAAGTCAGTGGTCCTCGGACTGGGTGGGGTCGCTGGTCCAGATCGCTGCACGTTTTCCCCTTTACCACAGAATCACATTTGGTCCCGTGGTGCAGCTGTGGTTTGAGGGACGGTGACGTTAATACGGTAAATTTCCTTTAAGGCTGAGTGAGGAAACTTCATAATCGTATGTCTCACAAGCTTGAAGGTGAATAACTACTTTTCTGACGTACTCACCCCCGCCAGGCAGCGGCATATGTTGGCGTAGACCACGGACGCTGCGGGCTCGGAGACGGCCTTCTCAAAGATGAAGTCCGTGACTCCTTTCAGCCGGACCTCGGTGTTTATCGTCAGCTCTGAAATCCGTCTCATCATCGACTGAAAGTTCTGAGGTCTCGGGTTGATGAGGATGCAGCTCAGACGATGTAACAGCCCCCGAGTCTTGACCTCCTCGGAGTCTTCGTCGACTCCTTCGTGTCCGCGACTGTGGCTGGACGTTACCGGCGGATTCCGGGTCCTCGCGTCCTCATCGAGGGACATGGTGCTGCCGCTTTGTCTGTGTCCTTTATGTGGAAGTCGGTGGGACCGACGTGGTCCCGGGGGGGGGGGGGATTAGTTTTAAAACTTGGGACTCTATGTAAAGGTGAAAGTGACGGTTGTCTAAAGTGACATCGCCGGAAGTCGAACCTCCCCGGTGGTTGGTTGAAGTCGAAGTGAAAGTGAAAGTAAAAAGCAGCTAAAGGCCTGTTCAAGGTCTATAAGACGACGATACACCGGGTTGACTTAGTCGGTGACATTGTGTTTTAATGCGACGAGCCCTGGTCAAATTACACCCACTTCCGGACGGTTCGTGTCAGCCTTTGTCATCAGTGGTGTCAGTAAAAATGCAAAGTTTACACTAGTGTTTAAATGGTTTGTAATGGGTCATAATGTGTACGTATTAAATCAGTTTTTTTTAAGTATGATTTAACCATGACCATAACCAGGTTTGGCACAGCCCGACTCCAGAATCCCAACACAAACATCAGTGAATGGAAAAAAAAAAAAATGCTAAGTGAAAATCTTCACACTGAAATCTGGATTTTTTCAAACATTTCTGCCACGTATCAGTTCTTACAGCAGTCTGCTTTTCTGAGTCTATGGGCTTGTTAACTTACCAATTCAATTTAGGTGATAAAAATGACCAACCTACCAAAGAAATACAAGCAGAAGCTTCAGAGTTGCAGTAAGGATAGTTGGAGAAAGCAGCAACTGCATTTAACATGTTTGCAGAATAAAATAAGTAAATGGAAAAAAAATTAAAACCTTCAATGTACGACTACTGGACATCAACCTTAAGTTGCAGACTGAAACCTCGTTGCACCGGGAGACGTCCTTTGAATGCTACAACGGCGTAGTTGTGTTTTGTGTCCAAGCCTGTATAGTCACGTACAAAAATGAGCAACCCTCATTGTGGGCCTTAGATATGGGTAGATCCAACCTCACAAAACAACTTTTTACACTATTACATTATTTGACAACTGTGTCCCGGTCTGGAGCATCACAGTGCGTGCGCCAAGAGACAAAGACATAAGCAGTGGTCTTGGAGAAGCAGTAAGTAAGAAGGATTATTCCCAAGTAGAAATGGCTTAGGACAGTTGCTAATCAGTCCAGGAGTGCACATTCCAGCACATTCACCCCACGGCCAGACCATGCAAACCTCAGAGAGAAAACACTTTACATATTTAAAAAATATTGTTTGCTTAGGATTGCCAAGAGAAAGCCTCTTCTGTCTAAAATAAACTAAAAAACAGATGTCTATAGATGAAACCAAAGTGAAGTTGTCTGGCCCTAATGCCGACCACTATGTTTTGGTTGTCGCCAAGCCCACACAGCAGAAACACCTTATACCCCCACTGTCAAGCACGGCAGGGAAGGGGTGGTGATTTGAGCTTGTTTTGCAGCCAAACGACCTGGGCACCTTGCAGTCACTGAGACAACCACAATCCTCTTTTTACTAAAGTATTCTAGAATCAAATGTGAACGTGGTTCTCTAGAACATCAGAAAGATCATTTTTTTGCAATGCCCCTCTACCAGCATGCATATTATAACCTATTCCATCTAACCCAAAATGCAGCAGCTCATCTCATGTTTGATGGGCCAAAAGAGGACCCATCGCACCACTGTTCAGATCTCTACACTGACTTCCAGTGACCATCAGGTAAAGGTGTATCAGGCACGTCTACCTGAACTCCCATCTCAGCCTACAATCTATCCCGCCCACTGCACTCTCCATCTCAGTAGTGTCACTATGGAAATAACTACCAAACTCTGCACTCTCATTTCTGTGATTTGTTTTCCTCATAGACCTACATTTTATGCTAGCTTTGGGCTTCTTTTGAAAGTCACTGTTGATAAAAATATTTAACAAATGTAAATAACCAGAAAATCTACCATGGTTTAGACAGACGTATACAAAACGCTGCTCAGCAACTTAAGTTCTTTATTTGCAATGTTCCATTACCTCATTGTTCCAGTTTCCGATGCAAAAGAAGCAATAATTTCTTAAATAAAGAAAGCAAAAAAAATATTTACAAAATTCCAATAAAACTAATCAATGAATTATCAAAATCACCTCTCTGCATCTGGACAACTGCTGCTGGAAAAGGATACACTGCAATTATATCAGCAATTTATTGTTTCTGAAAAATAAAACTGAAAAAAAAAAAATTATAATTATTATATATTTACAGAATGCTCCTGAAATAAGTTTCCACTTAAAGTGGAAAAGGCTTTCGGATCATCTGTGTTTTTTCTAACATTATATAATTCATCAAGTCAATTTTCTTTAGATTTCAAGTTTTAACGGTGATTGAGTCGTTAAGTGTCCTCTACAACAGCTCAGGTTGAAGTACAGAAGAGGTAAAGATAAAGTCAGTCAGTGTGGTTCACTACTGGGGATGGGAGAGGATGGCTTGGAGGAAGCATTAAGACCAACCCCTAGTAGTCAAGGTCAAAGGTCCACATTAGTTCCGTGTTTCTGTCCTCTGCAAGCTCATGATAGGAAACAGGAAGAGAAAATAGACAACCTTTACTTTAAAAATTCCATCAAATTGAGATTAGTTCATGTACTTTTGTCTCTCAATGTTTCGTCCACTGTATCATTATTAGAAACACACTTCAGCCATGCTGCACGCAGTCCCAGTAAGGGACGAAGACATAGAAAAGCTGTGTTTGGATTGAACACACATTATGCCATAATAATACCCACAGATTAGCGAACTCACTACACCACTTGCCCTCCAGTTTATTCTTGCAGGTCAGATAGGATGTTAGGCTTTATAATTATCTTCCAGAACCATTAGAAAAGCAGTCAATCGGTTCTTCTTACTGTGGGGGGAAAAAAGTTTTGTAGTGATGTGGGATACGTTACGTTTCGTTAACAAGCAATCCTGTTGAATCAGTTTTCAAGTTTATTGATGAGGACACTTGCTGGGGACAAGCAGGTGGTAAATAATGAGAAAAGAATAAAGGGAAGGCAGAGAGAAATGATTGTTTTCTGAGTCCATCCCTCAAAGAAAAAAAAAATAGATTTATCCTCACTGAGGATTGATTTGAGTCTGCCTCTCTGGCAATATTGTCTTAAACTCTCCATGGCTGCCCGCAAAGCCCTTTTCTTGCCAAAAGGGAAAACGGCAGCTTTCAGTTCAGTCTTATTCCTTGTCAGACTCCTCCTCTGCCTCACGGAGCCAGGTGAAGAAGGCAGTGACTGATTTCAAGGCCACACCTTTGCCCGTTTGCTCTGCAGGGTCTTTGCTGGATTCCCATTTGTAGAAGGCCTCCTCTTTAATGACGTCTTCATCGTACAAAGCGTCGAAGAACATTCGCAGCAGGTCTGGTGGGAGATAACACAAGTCAGTACAAATCTAACTTCCAAATACTTAGTTAACTGATGTTGAATCTCATGCACAGTTTGCTGCAGCAGAACAGATGAGGTAAACCTAACAAAACATCAGCCCTTTTGCAAACACAAGCTCCACTTAGTTTCTGAATCATGTTGGAGGTGTTGAAATGCTACTTATGAATGTTTCAGCAAAAAACACACATTTTAAAATGATTACTTTGTTGATTCAGCCCTGAGTCTAGACTAAAGCCTTTTTTTAACTCAACGAAAACAAAAGACTGTTTTCAGGACCGTCTCCAAAACTGGATTGGTTTCGCTCCTGAAAATCTGAGCTTTTGCTAAATGATCACACAAACTGCCGAGTCACAATCATGAGCTTTGTGTAGAATATAATAGCTCCTTCTGTTGCCTTTTAGTTACTCTGTGATCCCTCTTTGGTAACACTGAGCAGCCAATGACACAGCAGCAATAATCATCTCGTATGTATGTTGATGTTTTGTTTTTTTTTTTGGGGGGGGGGTATTTTTATCTATATCATTCACGTGTTTTATTGTGGGTTGGGGTCCCGACACAACCTGGCAATGCTAATGTTCATGCAAAAAAAATAGAATCGGCCATGAACACACTTCTGTAGCATCATAAAAGTTTTTTAACAATATACATACATAAGATACAACCCCACTCAAGAAGAAGGGAATCATTTTAAATACAGTGACAATATTGATCACTTGCTTAAGATGATATGTGGGTGCCAAAGCCCTAATGAAGCAAATTACCGGTTGTTTAGAACATATTGTGAATTTGAAATCAATTATTTTGGAGCTTTTTTACTCTTTAACAAAAAGCCTTTAATGTCAGACAGACATTTCAAACTAAATTTTCAGCATTGCCACAAGCTCAATGACTCAATATTGCATAAAATTCTGCTCCGTTCTCTTCTAGGGTCACAGTATTGTAAGGCATTTGCCTTTTTGCCCAGCTCTTTACATTCACACACTACTACCAGAGGCAGACTAACATCAGGACACTTACTTGCTGGCTGCTCCATGTGCACCATCAGGGCCTGCAGGGCGTAAAGGGCCTGGAGCTCTTTCTGCTCGTCACACAGGTATCTCTGCAGCAGACTTGCCCTCTGACCGATCTGCCGAGCATCCACTCTGTACGGGTTTTCACCTGTCACAAAAGGACACACTTGTTCAGGCAAACCATCAAGTGAGAAAACGTCTATTATAAATGTTCACCAAAACACACGTTATATGTTGTAAACTGTGTTTGTGCTACTGATGAAAAGATTTTAGAATATAGAATTTTAGAATTAGAGACAGGCCTGTCCTCTACAAGCTGCATGAGACTACACTTACATATGATGGCAGACTGACACACTGACGTCATCAGTGCTCGTATGAACTGGCTGGAAGCTGTTTGCTGCTCGTCCAAGTTGGCCTGAAAAAACAAACCAAAACAGCAGTTCAGATAGGGAACTCTACTAAATCTTGATGGAAAAAAAAACAATGAGAAAAATATGAACTAAATCGCTGCTGCTGCCACAGACCTCCACCCAGTCTCTGATACGCTGGTTGTCGGCATTGTCCTGAAGAAGTCTGTCCAGCTGTTTGCTGAGATCCTCACCACTAAGGACCTTCTTCCCAACTTCTGTTGACGCAGTGTCCTCTCCTATAGTGAATTCCACTTTCTGTAAGGGGGGACAAATAAACAAAAGATAAACACATTGAAAGTACTGAAATATTTTTAGTTGTGTGTAATAATTTAACAACTACGGGTAACTGTATAATTTATTTGAAGATTGCAATATGAACATTTACTTTCTGAACCACCAAACTATCACCACAGCTTATCCGGTTGTTTTACTATTACTTCTTATGCCTACAGACCTGATCAGTGACAAACTTGTTGACATCTTCATCCTTCAGCAAGAAATCACTCCAGTTTAATCCAGCCTCTGTCCACATGGCTCCAACCTTCTTAGGAGTCTGATGAGGGGGAGGGGAAGTAGAAAAAAACAACAACTACAGTTTAAGTTCTTTTTTTCAAGAGTGCATCCAAAATAGACATGGATGAATCCACAAAGTTCGGGTTTTTTGAGATTTAAGTAGGACGTACCATTTCTTTGCAGAGCAACTTCAGGATGTGTACTAGCAGCACGCCGGCCTTACCAAGAGGCACAAGAGGCTTCGAGATCTCCCTGAAAACAATTACGTTGAATTAAGTTTCCACTAAATAAGTATTGAGCTGTATTTTTTCAAACATATTTAATACAAATGTAGTTTTGTTTGATGAATTGTTTTAACTTTCTGACAGACTTTAACTTCCTGCAGTGAGAACATAACTAACAACTGAAGCAGGAAGTGTGAACAGAACATAAGGTGTATTAAATACGTTTATTAATGGTGCTCAAAGAAAAAGCAAAAGGCAAGATAAAGCGGGCAATTAGAGACAAGAAAATAAACAGCGTAACATCTGCCAACTAAGGTTTCATGTTTCTGAGCTGCATGTTAGGGACAGATAGCTTTAATATGCTGATTTACATCTTTCTGGAAAAAAAAACAAGGGGATGTCCAGCACCGTTCAATGACAGCGTGTACAATGTCAGGGTCTAACTCTAGCATTTAGCTTAAGTTTCTTCAAACTATTTTGTAGATTTGCAGCACTGGAGCTCACCTGAAGAGCTGTCCCATAGGGATGCCTCCCTCATGAAGCATAGGGGTAATAAGTTCAGCCAGGTAGAGCCAGATGTGAGGTATATCTATGGCCATGTCTTCTGCCACCTCCAGGATCTCTTTTAGTCTAAAACCACACAAACAAACAGTCACATTTAAAAACACAGACATATTTGTTACTTTGGACCAACAAATATACGAGGTCAGAATCAGTGAAGATGCGCTTTCATTAGAAACAGATGTACATGATATCATTCCTCACCCTTTGTAGTACTGCTGTGTGGGCAGCGACCCTGCCTTTATAAGCTGGTGCAGCAACAGGCCCATACGCTCCCTTGCAATGGTGCTGCGTTCAAGAGTCGATTCCACACCGTTTCGCACAAACACGAAGAGCAGAGAGGGACTGTTGAGCTCTGCCACACACTGCAATGCTTCCTACATCAACAACAAATAAATTGTCGTCAGAGCAGTTTGATAACCCAAGCATCTTTTTTATGTGCATACATTGCAATCCAGTAAAATTCACTGTTTGTCAAAGGGGATGGTGCCATGTTTAACCTTCAAGTCATTGATGTGGAGATATTCCTCAATGATAGCGTTTGTTTTCTTTTCCACCTCCTCTTCAGTCAGGGCAGGTTTAGAAAGAGAAGGAGGAGGAGTGGGTGCGCTTTCACGCTTAACTGCTGAAAACCAACATAACAATTTAAGGTTAAATGCATCTCACAAAATGTTCTGTATTACAATCTCATTAACTATAATGTGGTTGTCATGTCAATTTTAAAGCTTTATTTTTAACCTGTGAGATCTTTGTTTGGACCCCTATCCTGGTTTCCGCGGTCTCTGCTTTCTCTATCCCGACTTCCTCTGTCTCTGTCATCGGTCATGCTGGCGACGCGACGCACAGGTTCAGTGGAGACCCGGCTGTCTCCGCCCCTTCCACCGCGTTCCTGGGACTCTCTGCTGTAGCTTCTCTTTTTGATTTGGTTTTGGCTGCTCTTGTCATCACGTCCTTGCCGTCCCTCACTGCGATCAAATCGGTCAAAACGATCACGGTCATTCCTTTCTCTGTCGCCACCACGCTCACGGCTGGAGCTTGACCTCAAGGTTGTAAATAGAGACAAGGGAACACAAATAACTTAAATGTTTTTAATAATTCTTTAGTGTGTTGATATTTTAGAAAAATAATCCTATTTGTAATGTATTCTTCCTTTTAAAAAAGAAGGATTTTTGCAACTTCTGAATACCTCTGAGGAACTCTGCGATCAGAATCTGTTGAAGACAACAATGAACCCGACTGCTGAAGGGCTGAAAAACGGTTTAGAGTGCTAGTAGTCGGACGACCGGAATCTAAAAGAAAAAATATATACATATATATAAATAATAACAAAAAGTAAGACAGATTAACTCTTCAACAGTTTAAGCAACCTATATAGAGTTTTTGAGGAAGGCCCCTACCCTGATCTCCACCGACGGGTTTAGCTCCAGTTCCTCCGCTGCTGCCTTTGCCCCAGCTGCCCCACATGCCTTTGCCACCTGGAGCTAACAACTGGTTGTTGAAATCTAGAGCACCAGGCTGAAGGGGACAACAAGGATTACACTTACATGAAAGTCATATCCACATTCACACAAGTTTCAGATCCTCAGGTTAAGCTTAACACTGTTCAATGTCTGAAGGCTCTTCACCTGAGCCTGGGCGTTTCAGAGACCAAGACTTTAGACAAACATCTAGAGTGATGGATTTTTCATGTTACCTTTGTGATCTTGCTAAGGCGAGTGGTGTCAATGGGTCTATTCTTGGAGATGGGCACCGTGTTCCACCCCTCATCCTGAGGCTGGTTAACCCGGCTGCCTCCAGGTGTGTGAGGGCCTCGGCTGCCCATGCTCCCACCCATTCTGCCACCTCCACCCTCTTTCTTGGACAGGAGCTGTTGCTGGACTTTGATCTGTTCCCTGTGCTCCTCCAACTCTGCTTCCTTATGGATCTGGTCAATTGTTTTAGGACCCTGATCTCCTCTACGAGGCACCCAGTTATTCTAGAAATCAGAGATGAAAGATGTTTCGACACTAGTCATTTAATATCTATAGTCAGGAACAAAATCCCTTGTGATTACGTCACACACTACCACAAATGCCTGCTGTAAGCTCTTTGCTGTATTATGCTCTTATAGAATAATTTATATTTACCCTTCTTAGGTCCAGTACGTCTTGCAACATGAAGCGAATTCTGGATGAGGTCTTTCTCTCTTTGATGATCTTGTCCATTTGGTTGAAATACTGATCCATTCGAGGCTGAAAGGGAACAAGAAAAGGAGGATTTCATAACTGATTGTTGAGTATATACTGTATGCGTAGGTGAGACTGATTTATGTGTATACAACTGTCTCCTCAGATCCTCAGTCCCATCACTAACAATCAGTGGCCCAGACACGTGGCACTAAAATAAAAGTCATCACTGGAGACAAAATATGTAACTCACTCAACTGTCTATTTTATGTACCTTGGCCTTTTCAAAGTCCAGGTCTTTTCCAATAGTAGAGAGCAGCCTGCAGAGACACTCAAGAGACTCTTCATCGTGGTTCTTCAGTAGTTTCACTACACAGTCGTGCATGATTGCCTCTGTTAGCATTTTCAGCTTAAAGAGCTCACCGATGAACTTAATGTTACCCAGTGAGCGGCGACGGGCCTTGTCTTTGGCCTCCTCTAGCTCCACCCTCAAGCGCTCACGTTCTTCCTCCTATCAGTAGATACAAATGACTGTTTGAGCTTTGTGTTTGAAAAGTATGGGTTTGTCAGGTAAAAAGAAAATAGATAATAACTGTATTAATAAAAGTTAAAATTTCTTACATCTTTAGCAGCTTCCATCTCCTTTTGCTTTTTCTCAAAGATCTCATCATCATCCTGGTCCTTCTCAAATTCCTTCTGGCAGCGGTTTAGCAGCAATTTTCGAAAGTTGACACAAACTGCTGGTTTGTCTGAGGTGGGGACTTTAAGCTAAAAGTAGAAAGTAGGTTTGAGTATATTTATTATTTAGCATTAGTTAGTAAAAATATATAACTCACTAGTGATAATGTATGGAAAAAAAACACTTCACTATTCACGTAATTTGAGTGTACTTCAGTTTCTATATACCACCATATTATTTACCCCTATAAGGCAGCGGCACATGTTGGCATAAGCCACGCAGAAGTTTGGTTCTGAGATGGCTTTCTCAAAGATGAGGTCAATGGCTCCTTTCAGTCTGTCTTCTGTGTCTATTGTCAGCTCTGTAACCTGTTTCATCAACTCCTGAAATTTCTGAGGAGTCAGCTTGTTGAGGATGCTGCGCAGACGTTTCAACAGCTCCCGAGTTTTGATCTGTTCAGGATCATCTTCGACTTCTTCTGCGGCTATTTCACGGCTATGACTGGGTTTCTTCGTTGAGGGCTTCCAGGCCTTCTCAGCTTTGTTGAGCTGCACATCATCATTGAGGGACATACTACTGATGATTTTCCTGGGTTCTTTACGCTGACCTTGCTGAGACCGACGTGGCCCAGGGGGCTAAAATTTGTAAAAAAAAAGGAACATTTATTTAGTTAGTAGAAGGAAACATCACCTTAAGGTGAAAATATGCTTTAATAATGACCCACTCAAAGCTCAGACAAGTTTACTCACCGGGCCTCGGGGTCCTCCCACTGATCTGCTCCCAAGGTTCCCCAAATATGAGGGAGTAAAATCAGAACCAACGCTCATGAGTCGAGCTGGGTCAGCAGGACGCAGTGGAGTCTTGTTTGCCTAAAAAAGTAACGAGGAAAAGACTAGAGCATTCCAATTTGCCAATTTAGTTAACGTGCCATCTATACTAACGACGCAAATAGAGAACAACTTTATCTTTCCATCTCCAATAGAATTAAATGATTTAAACAATCTTTTAGTCAAAACAAAAAGGTGTGCAGGGATCCCATGGTAACGACACTGCAAGAACAGATGAATAGAGCAGCTACATTACATGGCAGTGCACTGATCCCACATATTCTCTATAATGCAGTTTCTATATCAATGACCACTTGTCATGTCATTATGTAAACATCAGAAGCACATATTGTATCAGTTATTACTAAGAAAATCTTACTATTCAATCCATAATGAGTACTTGTAAATTAAGTTTTAGCTTAATTTCTCAATCAAATGAAGCATTACTAACCTTGTCCAGGACTACATCACTAATGACAGGCAGGCCTTCAGGTTTGTGCATACTGGCGCTGATAAACTGGAAACCAAGGAGGAATTCCCTGTCGTACCGCTTCTTCTCCTCTGGGTTTATTGGCTTCCATTGTTCTGAAAGTCATACAAGAGATGTGTGAATGCAGAAGATTAGGGGATCAGTTTGTCACATTTTAAACTTTTGAATAAGGAGTTCAGAGTCAGGTAAAGCTTTGCCGCACTGAAGATGATGGGGTAAATGGCACACTCAAGGAAAGATGTTTGAAATCATTCTTACTGCTTCTTTGCAACGTTTAATGTAAAAGTCAAACATTATGAGGTGAGGTGTAGGCGAAATGACAAATCTTGTCCTCTTGAAAAGACAACTAACCTTCTTTGTACTGGTATTTCTGCTCAGTTGGCTCAGGTTTGGCTTTAGACCCATCAGGTTCTGCGTTCTGCTTGTCTTCTTTCTCTTCCCATGTCTCATCTGAAGCCTCTGCAGGAGGTTCAGCTGGAGCAACAGGGACTGGGTTTGCCTGAGTGGAAGAAGGTTCAGAAACAGGCTTGGCACCCTGCTCCTGCAACAAATAGCAAAAGAAAGAGAAATTTACTGAGATGTTTGTGTCCTTTAAAACTCAAGAATTTTATTGAGACAGCGGAAACTGCTGAGAAACTTAAACACCATGACCCTGTGTCATGGTGCCATATTGCCACATACCTCTGTGAAGGCATCCAGGAGGTCTCCAATGGCCTCCATTTTGTTGAAGTCCTTCATGCTCTTCCTCCTCCTTGACCCAGACGTAGCAGCTTAAAGAAAACAACATTTTTCACATTAAAGTCTCACGAGAACAAACTGCAGGGTGATAATCAAATAGAGCTACCTTTTTCAATTAGAATTACCTTGCATAGTAGATTTCTCTGGTGGGCAGCTAACAGGGTTAGGAGGAGCATCTTCAATTTTCTCCTTCCTCTCTTCCTCTTTTGTGTCCTCCCCTTCTTCCTTGGCTGGCATTGTTGCCATACCCACAAGTGTTGATTCCTGAGAGTGAGAAGTTTCGGGCTTGTCCTCGGACGCAGTGTCTGAAAGTGCCACATTCTCAGAGAGTTCCTCGATATCCTGAGGAAGGCCGTTGGAAAGAGCAGGCTCTGCTGTTTCCTGTGATGTGGGTTCAGGTTCTGGGGCACAACTTTGGGTAGCAGTCTGAGTCTGTGAAGCAGTCTGAGTCTGTGAAGCAGTCTGAGTCTGTGAAGCAGTCTGAGTCTGTGAAGCAGTCTGAGTCTGTGAAGCAGTCGATTCCTGTGCAGGGTGTGGAGGCGGAGAGGTTTCACCTGCGGTGTTTCTGGCAGCTTCTTCTTTTGCAATGTCAACATTTGCTGCAACCTCAGCTGTAGACTGTGAATTGGCGCTGGTCATCTCATCCTCTCTCTCTGTGTTCTTCACTTCCTCCTTTTCTTCCTTTTGTGGACTCTCAGCTGGAGATAGGGCAACCTGTGATTCCTCCTTTCTGACAAGAGCATCTTGTGCTGCTAACGATGTCGAGGGGCCAACAGGAGCATCTACTGTATCACTCATTACCACCTCAGCAGTACCAGTAGTAGATGAGGTTACAGGAGGGAGGGAAGGGGGAGACTGCTGATCCATTGGCGGTGGTGATGGCACATCAGCAGCAGCTGTGGGGGCTACAGACTCTGCGACTAACTCAGTTGGCATCAACTGGCTTCCCACCTCAGGTTTGTCCTCCACCACAGGCTCTTTGTGTGGTGTGGGAGGAGGTGGAGGGCTTTCTGTGCTAGGAGGTGGCGCCACATTCTCTTCTGGACAGTGAAATTATGACAATCATCAGTTATTTGTTAGAAATGAAAATGTAGAATATTAAAAGATGTATTTTGATGTAACGTGAGGAAATGTACTCACCTCTTCTCGTCACTGTGGTGACAGGCTGTGTAACTTCGCCATTGGTCTGTCCAGGACTTAAATCTGGTATGGAGGCCTAAGGTAACCAAACAGTATTCTGAGTTTTAAACTAACAATTCAAGTGAAAAACACCAGGGATGACCCTCAATATCAGAAAATGAAAATCATAATCACTTGTTTAATCCAAGGAGCTTTTTTCAACTGGTAATCCCACAGTTTAATTGTCGAAAAATGTGTTTGTGAAACAGTTTACAGGTTGTTTTTTTACACCTGTAAAAATAACTTGTCACTTTATTCAATCTCAACCAATCTCTCTCTGGTGGCTGACAAGAGAGAGATTCAGCATTAGACCACTTTAGTAAAGAAACCAGCAAGAACTGTAGCTCTTTTTCTCTTCTCACTAATGTCGATATACCAGTTTTTAATTTTTTTCTTTGAAATCATAAACTGTCTTTTATTTGAGATGATTCAGATTAAAGAAAAATAATGAATTCAGTTTCGTTATTTTATGCAATTCAATAGAAATCTGTTGTTCATAGTAAGATTTAAAACACTGCAAAAAAACATTATTTCACAAGTAAAGTTTTCCATATCTTCAGTTTTAAAACCCTCAAAACTATTTGAGTAACCCTGAGATTAGAAGCCCTGAACAACTTAGAAGTGTAATGGAATGGAGTCTTTGATGTCTTACACATCAAAGACATCACAGATCACATAGAGCTCTATAAAAATTAAAAAATAAAAATTATAATTATTCTGCATTAGCTATCAGCACACAAAGAAATAGGAACCATCTCCAAACATGTTTTAACAACACAGAGTTGGAACGACGTTCCTAGTTGTAAGCGTTTAGGACTAGATGGGGGTCATAAAAACCTACAGAAGACTCTAGAATAACGAAGACTGGAAACATCAAGAGTGTGATTGCTATTCAGAAATAACCCTAATAATTTAGCAATTAAGTGTAGGTAAAGTAAGTCAAGACCAAACACCTGGCATATCCCTAAGTTACACAGAAGTGCAACATAATCGTTGCTTTTCTTACCTGTGGTGGAGTAGGTGTTGTGGTGGACCTTCCACCTGACATTATCTCCTCTGTGATATCACGCCCACCCTGGTTGGGGTCTCGTATTCTTATCTATCAGAAAAAAGGGCAAATATTGGCCATGGTTCCACAAATGACGTGACTAACATTACCTTAAAAACAGCATGTAAAATCCTGCCACTACTCATCTACAAGTGCTGCACATCATAATAAATACTATTGTTATTTTTAAATAAAAGGGAAAGTTCCACATTGAACAGACAATACTCTCTCAATTCAATGGTGTTCACCCTCAGACAAGAGGTGCAGGCCCTTTTGTATTGACACACTACCGGTTTGCGTTCCCTCTTTAGTGGGCCCTGTGGTTGTGCCGACTGTTGCTGAGGAGGTGGGGCTTGTTGCTGTTGCTGGGCGGCGTTGATCATGACCGGAGCAGGCTGGACAGACGGAGAGTACTGCGGCTGCGGTGAATAGTATGGTCCTGTTGTAAGGTTAAAATTTAACAAGTTAAATAACTATAACAACAAATATGAGATGCATTTACCTGCTGTAAAACAGACAAGGTGCAGCTACAAACATTTGCTTGTTGACAACAGCCCTGTTTGCTTAAATCCACGGTCTCTGTCAATTTTGTCATCAACATCAACCACAACGCAAATCCGTAATTAAAGAAAGGCACACAAAAACTAATGCCCAATCTGGCATCTTACATGATTACCGGTAAAACAAATCTGAAACTGCAACTATGAAAACATGAATGTTGGTTTCAGTCAGGAATTGGTATCCCCCTACCAATGAAGGGTGTCTCGGTCTCAAAAACACTACTTAAGATATCGGTAACGATGCAAGCTTTTGGAATTATAATTTTCACCTTCAGATTGGCTGCAGAGAAGATCCATATTTTAGTTCTAAGGCGTAAATACACACATTCAGCATGATTATAAATGAAGAGACTTGAAATCCACTATTTCTTGTAGACGTCATACTGTAGATGCACGACATTGAATAAAAATGTATTACCATGTGGTATTTCAGCTAGAAAATGAAAGTCGAGCAACCAACTAGTGAGACATGGCCTGGCCAGCAGAAAAACACTGCAAGATGACCTCTATCTGCTCAGGCCAGTGTAGGTGGACTGCTCATCTTCAGCAGAAAATGAATGTGAAATTTATTTCTTACATCAGATACTTGCTGCTTTTCTACCAGATAAGAGATACTTTTAAAACAGCTTTAACATCACAGAACATTAAGTCCAACTTTGCAGCATGTACTAGAATGTACACTGACAGGGTGAATGAGTAGTGTCATTAGAAAGAAAAGTTATCAATGATTAAGCTTCACTATTTTGTGAAAAATACTTTTCGCTGAGCTTCATTTTGTGAGCTTCACATCCTGATGTAAAGAGTACACAAGGGAGTAGAAACAAACAGGAAGAGACAGGAAGTGCAGAAGAGTTTTTTGCGACTGAAGCCTGCTGACCACCACACAAGCACACACACTACTCACCGGGGTAGCGCTGAGAGGTAAGAGGAGTGCCGTGGAGAGAGAGATGGCCGTTCTCTCGCCCACCCCCTCTCCCCCCACCACCCCGCCTCTCCCTCGCAGCTAGAGAGGGCTCTGAACCAACGCAGCAAAGGAGAGGTAGGGAGTGAGGAACGGGAGAGGGAGGAAAGAAGGAGAAAGGGCAGGAAGAGACAGATGCAGAATGAGTTAATGAGCGGATCCAGAGGAGGCAGGGTGTTAAAAAGGTCCCATGAAATGTACTACGTCTTTGAAACATCCTGTTTCAATCTAACATTTCCGGCAAAAAAAAAAATGCAGTTTTGATATCAATGCCATTTCGTGGGACCTGTAAGGCAGTGTCAGGTGAAACTGCAGATAGAAAGAACACAAGCCAAAGCAGAATTAAGCCAGTCCACAAGCAGCTGGCAGTTCACCACATACAGCAGTGTTTTCACGTCCCCAAAACAATAAATACCGGCCAAGCAAAACCATGATGGTGCCGGTAATACCTTCCAGATACTGGAATGTAGAAACCTCACCTAAATTTAATTTTCCTATATATTCAAACCCCCCACCCCCCAATTTATGGTTGTGCTTGGTTGAAATTGGTCTTGTAGAGAAAGACCGTTACCATAAGCAGGGTATTCAGCAGGGCTTGTTCCGGGGTAGAAGCCAGCTGTGCTGCTCGTCACAGAATACTGCTGAGGCATGTACGGGGCCCGGTACTGGAAAAAAAACAACAAACAATTAAAAATGAGAAAAAACAAGAATAAAAGGAAACATTTAAGATGTGAGACTTTTAGTCACCAAATTTACTAAATAATGTAACTCTAGAATATTTTGACAACATTTTATTCATCAATAATTTAGTTCCTCTATGGCAACAAATATTTTGTGAGCCATCAGAATTGTCAGTAGGATACAATGGGACTCCTTATTAATTTTAGGGTTGATAAGATCTAAAGGTGAGCCAATAAAAACTATTTATAGCTCTAGAATATTAACACTATATACAAAACATTATGCAATTCTATGGAACAATGGAACATCTGTAGTTGTTCCTTGACTTTCACTTTTTCAAAAAAACTAATTGTGGGAAAACATTATTTGGGCCAATAGAATAATCATCAGTATAGAAACTCACAACATTATTTGGGCAGGCTTAATTGAAATTACAAATGTAAACCAACCTGTCCAGGAGTGGGGATGTAGTAGCCCTGAGGGGAGCCAGCAAAAGACAGCTGCGGCTGGGAAATCATCATCACCTGGGAGCTTGGTTGGTAAACATGAGCAGGTCCCACAGGCCGGGTTCCACTACTTGTCTGTACCCTCGGAGCACTGGCTGCCATGGTTGGTCGGTTCTGAAAGTAAGCCTGAAGAACAGATGAAGAAAAATAAAGGAAACGAGTATAAAGAACGTATCTTAGCACAAAACACTTGTTTTCTGTGTTCATTTAGTGTACTTACTATAGAAGCCCTGACCCATGTTTATGAATGTTACACACACACCAACCTCAGAGAGTGCCAATGTGTACAGCAAGTTCAGTACTTGGATTTAAGTGAAGCTAAATTCTACTGAACGTCACGCCTCCCTGCCACACTGAGGCTAGCCCAAGTTAAGTTGAGTTGGGGAGGAAGAGAAAAGCTGTTACCTGTAACGCTCTGTATCCACCCTTCAGCCGCACAACACATAAGCAGAAAGCAAGAGAGGGAGTGAGATTAAAGTGAAAATGATGACAACAGACAAGGTGGAAGATTGAGATCGCAAGGTGTTAGAAGGGAGAGTAGGAATGGCAGCGGCATATCACTCAGAAATGAACAGTAAATCAACCAAAGCAGCGCATGCAATTCACTACAGGTCTGCTTGAAGTAAGAGCCTTTTCAGTCCTGCAGGTCTTTCGTCAGAGAATCATCTCAAGAACTGCAGGCATGTGTGCAGAGATTTTAGAACGCTACAGTTACCAAAAACCTATTTACTTTAATTAAACTGAGACGCCGCTAAAAATCAGCAGCAATAATGTAGGTCACCTTAAAAACAAATAAAAGGTTTGGGATGTCTTGCAAATACATAGGACAGTACGGGCTTCAGAAAAAAAAAAAATTGGGGCCTGTATAAATACAAAGAACATAAAGTCTGCTTATACTTTAAAACAAAACATGCTTTTTTTTTTAATAAAAAAGGATGTCATATATATGTAGTCAGTTGTCAGTAAGCTGACCACTAAAGCTGGGCTATGGTGAGCATCCATAGGCCTCGTTTCTGTGATGTACAATGCATTGTTGACACTTGTCAGAACCCCATAGAGTGCTTTTAAGCCAACAATGCGTGTTGAATCTGCATCTATCCATTGGTGAGAGATCCCCTCCCACTGGCTGCTTAGCTTACTAAAGAGGTGGTCCATAAGAGACCAAAACGTAATTTATATTTTGTAAGTTACTGGGGTTGGGTGATATGATGTACAAATGAAACATTTTTAGCCAATATAATCAC
Organism: Channa striata; assembly: GCA_033026295.1. Lineage (NCBI taxonomy): Eukaryota > Metazoa > Chordata > Actinopteri > Anabantiformes > Channidae > Channa > Channa striata. The sequence goes on along the minus strand of CM065185.1, from coordinate 9,693,333 downwards.
AAAGTATATATGTCGATATTGTAATCTCTCCTGTACGTTTTATAAATGCCAATTCTATCCTTTTAATGCCTACATTCTCATGTAAAGTCCTTTTTAAAAAGAAAAAAAAAGAGAGCTCCCAGATTTGTTGAGCAGAATGTGCACGCCTCATACCCAAGGATTAAAACATTCCGTGACTTATTTTTCGTGAAAGTAATTTACAACATCCTTCCTCCTTGAAATACATCAAGTACATTGGAGATATCACCCACCCCTACTTATCAGACAGTGACTGGTGTGAAAATTGCAAGCAAATGCTTCTTTGTTCACTGCTTATCCCAAATTTTGTGTTCAACCTTTTCTTTATGTCAGGCAACAGAAGAATGTGTATGCTACGTGCCAGTCGTCTGTCTTCTTTTTGGTGTGTTCGAGTGTCACGTGTCAGCCCAAACAAAAGGTGACGTTAGCAGATGCAGCAGTTTCTCTTTGTCACTGCTAGTTCTTTGACATCTGCTTGGTGTGTCACAGCCCTGACAGGCATTAGAACATTCTCATCTAATACTTCAACACGTAGAACTAAAAGCATGCATTACACTAAGGAGAGAAAGGGGGTTTTAAGGACAAATTAGAGGTGTTAGTACCTGTTGGTGTAAAGTACGGGGCCCTGCAGCAAACTGGGAGGACAGCAGAAGAGAGGAAAGAAGTCAAGATTGAAAGTCAAAGAAAGAGATGGCAAATAGGCAATAATAGGAACACATACACAGAATAGGACTAAACCTGTGCAAAAGCTTGTCAGAAGGTGCAGTGAAAGACTGTTAAATGGAGGGTTGTGATACAAGGTCCAACATGTCACTTACTGAATGCAAAAACTTAGCAGGAGGAAGCTGAGGCATCCAGTGAAGCTTACCTGTCTTGGCTGTGGTGCAGAGTTCATTTGTGGAGGTGTAGGGGTGGCAAAAACTATAGAAGAGGGCTGTCCAGGGCCGTAGGCAGCCTTTAGAAGATTTGAGAGGGGAAAAGGTGTTTAAATAACAAACTTTAAACTACCATTACACCATGAATAATTTAAACCTGTAATACCTGTGGTAATCCAGGAGATTGGGCAGGATTTGGGACAGAAGGGGGTCCCGTTATAGGCTGTGGTGGTTTGTTCATTTCACTTTCTTTTATGGTTCTGCATTAGGGTGGCGTTGTGTTGCCAGCCTCTCTAAAGAAGAGATTGGGGGAAACAAATACACAAATTAGTGCAAATATTAATAAAAGGAACAAAACTACATAAAAATCAAGACCTATTTAGAAATATTCACTAGCAAATAGTGATGTAGCAAATCTCCAATAAACAAAATTGCAAACATATACTCTTGATGTCAGGCAACACAGTAGAAAGATATCCATCACTAGTGTGGCAACATCTCACCAAGCAGTGAGGGTGTGGTCAGTTGTTTTGCCTATGATAACGCCACCACCTCCTACAGTCTTCTTCACTAATATTTGGCTGCTGCGGTTTTTAAAAGCAATTGGTGTTAATATTCTTCATGGATTTATTGCTCAAATCAGTCTAAATGACCAATATATTTGCATCTATCCATAACTGCCTAGTGTTAGAGTAAAAAAAGACTGAAACAAGCCAAAAAAGGGGATTCACATCTTTGTTGTTCCAGAGACCCATAAACTCATCCACTGAACAGATGGTGTTTGACTAAACGGCAAAAATCAAACAGGGAACAAATAGTTATGCGTGTCTCTTTAAATGATCAAGACATCTACTTCTAACTCATAAATAATGAAATCACTTTAGTTTTGAGCAGAATGAAGAAAATGGATACCTCAGGTCAAAGTTCACTTAATGTGTGAACAGTGGCTTCGATGTCCCCCTGGCTGTGCTAGCTATCCGATACATGTGAAAATAATCATTTAAAATTGAGTCAAGCAGATTTCGAAAGTCGCTGTTGCTTTCTCGTGAAGATAAAGACGTTTGCTGAAATTAATACAAACTATTAAATAAAACTTACGCTAGTAGACGTGTCATACACCATCCACCTGCTGACACAGGAACTAAGAGTCGTTAGCTGCTAGTCTGCTAATGCCATGCTTCTCTCCGACAGGGCATCGATGCAAAAAGCTACTATATAGTTGAGCTAGCGGTGACGGTTAAGTGTCTTGTGAACAGTCATGCTAATGCCAAGTACTTTAAAATAAGATTATCGTTGTGTGTGGTAGATAATAACTTAAAATGCGATTGTGTGGCCCGCTGACGAAGCAGCACTCCCGGCCGCACATTAATCCGTTAGCCAGCAGCCGGCTAGCACTACGTGTCCCACTGTCATTTCGTTTAGTTAGGCTACGTGGCTGAGTCCACATTCAGCCTTTACCTACAGACCCCACTCTATCATTTTCAACTATACCGATGGAAAATATCCCCAGTAATAAAACATATCGAAGACAATAAAACACGTCGAAGCAATGATTTTTCCACACTTGACAGCAACCGGGTTAATGTACAGTATGATGGTTTAACGTTAGCCCAGCCCTGTCCGAGGACGCGTATCTAATTACAGGCCCACCAAGACCCACGAGTAATAAAAGCCATCCTTCTGAGCTAATGTTGTGCTAACAACACAAATGCGATCAGGGCGGGAGTCAGACTGCTTCCGAAAAGACGATGAATCTAAAACAAGGGGGAAACCATTTTTAAACAGTTAACATCATGGAGCCTATGGAGACCTACTGAAAATTAGCAACAAGAAAGAGCAACCCCGGTAGCCATGTCGGCTAACATTAGGTTAATATGAGCTCAGCAGCTAAAAACGACGCCTTCGGATTCAGTCAACAAAAACACTCTTTACTTTGAGTTCTAATCGTTTTTGTATTCTGAAAAATATTAGCGGGCTAGCGGTCCTGAGTTTCAATTGTCAGGGCATAGGGCCTGTTCATCCAGCTAAGTGCAGCTAGCCAGTAGCTAGCCTTACCTCCACCAGTTGTTTTTACTCTTACCAGGTGTAAATAGTGAATATGTTGCTAGATGAAGACTCGGGCAAGTTGCCTCTGTCCACGCTCCTCTTAGTAAAAGTAGTGGTGCTGTAGTTTCCTTCTCCTATAGTCCACACGGAAAGCGATGTCGTCCTTGGCTACTGACTTAGCGAGCTAGTTTGCTAACCGGCAAATAGGGTGAGTGCTACCGCTGTCACTTCGATTTAAATCCCCGGGTGCGCAAAAGTGACAGTGCTCAAATCGAATAATATAGTACTTCAGGAGTACTACTGACAATTTCGATTGCCCCGAAAAAAGCCTCTGGACCAGAGGTCCATGATCAAGGCGTCGATGGTGACGGATTGCCGGTTAGGTATGTGTACAACTATCGTATGAGGCTCAGAGCGAGGCCATAATGCGATGTTTTCCGTGTATGGAGCCGGTGCGCCTCCGGTCGCATGGGTAACTTCCGGTAAAATAAAAATGTGACGCTTTCTCCCTGGTCATGTGATACAGGAGCCTTCGATCAGCGTATGAGGGGACGTTATTAGATAATACGTAGCAATCTTTAAGTCGTTTATTTTTTTTAATGAAGTTGAGGTAGGCCTGCTACAAAAATCCTGCTCTGAAGCTAAGTAGACTTTTATAAATAAAACCAAAGCAAAATATTAAGGCACGGGACGCTCAAAAACATTATTACTAATGATTTCATTTTAAAAATTGCTCTGAACTGCAAATAAATATTCAAAGATGAGAAAAAATGAATGAAAAAGAAAAAATACACCTTGGTTCTTTAGTGTAAAACAAAAGCAGCTGCCAACAAATTTTTACCACTTTATGTACATTTACATTGAGCAGACACTTTTATCCACAGAGACTTACAGTGTAATTTTGGTACACGCACACACACACACACACAATATGGCGATGGGTCCATGCAAGCTGCTAATATGGCCCACCAGGAGCAACTTGGGGTTCGGTGTCTTGCCCAAGGACGCTTCAACACTTCGAGGGAGGGACCAGGTGGGAAGCACTGACCCTGTGGTCTGTGGACGATGGCCTTACTAACTGAGCTACGGCCACTGATAAGTATAATAATACTTGTATATACTGACAAATGATTAATTATACATAACAAATTTTTAGTTAACTAAATTTCGAATTGATAATTAAAATCTGCTAAATAATTTCAACAAATGCAAAAAAGAGAAATACAATTATTCCCTCAGAATGCAAGAGTACAAATAAAAAGGCAAACAAAAGGAGCACAAAATGGAAATACACCAGATAAACACAATACAATGAATTATTGAACATTCTAAAAACAAATACACCAACATTTAATTAAAGATAATTGGATCTGCACCATTAAAACTGTTTTTGGACAGGCTTCTTCAGTTACATACAATGACATAAAATCTGGATGGTTTGTGACACTACTGTAAAATAAATTACATTGAGATATTATTAAAAATATGGATAAATGCCAGGTGTGATTTTAGTGGACTAGCAAGAAACATTTATTGCATGTTATTTATCAATTTACTCTGATTAATACATGCTTATAACAGTTTTCTGTGTACCAATCCTTTTCAATGTTTGCAGATAGTAGTTTATCCAAACTAATTATATAGGGAAATACAATATCCATAAGGTAAAAGTGATCAATTTAAGACCAAATTTCATTCAAGTGAATTGGAATATTATTGAACTAACTTATTTACTACTACTACTTTTACTACTATAATGTTTTTTTTATTTTTCTTTGAAAGCTTTGAAAATTAAATATCTTGGACATTATGTACAAAACTTTCAATTTGGCTTATTGATCAATGATATAAATAATCATTAGTTCCTGATATCAACAGAATATCAACAAAATAAAGAATTAAATAAATAAATAGATAAATAAGTGTAAAATCAATTGAAGTTTAACGAAACACTGCAGCTAAAAGCTCATAAGGGTCAAAGTTCTTTTTTGCAGCATGGCCTCATAGCGGGTTAACGCAAACATGCCAGTAGCATATAATACTACATTGTCGACTGCTAAGGTTGTGAAAAAACAAATAATTGATTTGGATTTTATCCATGTGTTGGGAAAACATGAAGCCCTGCACACATACAGCAGGACCTTGAGAACATTTTGAAAGAGTGGAGCTTTTTAAGCGTTTTGTTTATGCAGCCCAACCAAATAGATGGTGATTAGTTTCCATTTATTCTGGTGAAGATGCAGACTCAAATGTGCCACTAGAATGGTACATTAATGTGCACAGACACTGAAAAAATTTTGTGAAATAATTTTTTATTGTATAATATTGATAGACTGTTAGCTGTTTTTTGTGAGGTTTTGAAAACTGTTTTAGTGCATCTCTTATCATGATAATGTAACTTTCATAATGGCAGATATTACATGTTTGTAATTTTTTTTTTACATATTATATTTGTGAACTTGTTTTAGAAGTTGTTTACAACCTAAACCTAAGTTACAACAAGTAAGCAATTTCATATTCCAGAGTTTTTTGCACTAAGCATATGTGATGTTATCTCTTTATTGCTTTATTTTCTAAATCAATTGCATTGCATCATTGCTTCATAGGTTTGATTAGCTGTCAACCAGCAGTCTGGATTATCTTGTTTTTTTGGGACAAAGACCTTCATTGATGTCCAAAAACTATTAAAATCACATCTAAAAATGTGTTTCTAAGTAACTGCAAGTTGTCTGAGGCACCACATGGTTTAATGTCACCACTAGTGTTGATGCTGAAATGAATAGAAAACGCAAGATTTCTCCAAATCTGTTAGGAAGAGAAAAATACAGAACAACAACTTTACGAATACAGAGCAACAACTTATTATATGGTGTGTGTGAGGTGTTTAAGTATAACAACACGTATGTTCCTATTTTTTTAACCTGGTACCACAAACCTAGAGTGGTGTGACTGCACTGTCTTAGTAAATTTATGGAATTCATCTCATTTGCTCCCAAAAACTGTTCATAGTTTGTTCCACCTCTAATCTCCTGGAGACATTTAGTTAAGTCTTGGTAAAGAAGGTTCTTCACCCCCCTCTGAGTGGAACCGTCTGAATGTGAAGTCACTGCCATTAGGCCCAAAGTTGTCCTGTAAATAAACAACAAAATTAAGATTATACCAAGAGTACATAATTACAAATTTATCAAAGTGGTTTAATTCCTAGTTCAAAAACATTATTGATGCAACAAATGCAGTAGTTCTGGTAATAATATCATAAAATGGGGCAAAAAACCCTCTCCACAATCAAAATTTTAATCCAAGCCCCAGTAATAAAGTCAGATAAGATAAACCTATATTTCCCACAATGGGGAAATTTCCCATTGCAAGTTGAAAGTGACCCAAACTTTCACTACTCACCTGCTGTTCTTTGAGATCGCAAACATCCTCGCTGCGGCTCTCTGGACGAGTTACTACAGCATGTGAAGGCACTATACCAAGGTTACATGAAACAAATTCAGATACTGACACTGGACCCTTTCTAGGTGGACCTAGGGAAGAAACTGAAGTTTGTGGAATACATGTGAAGTACAAACAACATAAAAGAAAAACATCCGTATTAACTGTGCAAACAAGGTATGAAGAAATAAAGAATAAAGAATCTTGTGATCTGCATATGTACATATGCAACCATAGAAAACTATAACTGGTCAATATGGCACATTTCCTGGTTAACTGCACATTGTGTATCACTGCAGTGATGCATAGTACAGTGTGACGGCTGTGTGGAGGAATGAGTGACGGTAGCCTCCTTCCTGCACTGGGGCTGTAACAGTCTAGTGCTGAAGGAGCTGCTCAGAGCCTCCGTCGCGTGGTGCAGGGGGTGGGAGGGGTTATCCATGATGGATGTTTCTGCCCCCCCAGCACACAACGGCGTAGAGGACTGCTGTCATAAAAAGTCCGCAACAGCTCTCTGCACAGTTAACTAAAATATTCTGTAACAATCCTTGACGACCATTTGTAGTTTAACAGTGAACATGCAAAAGACATCAACCTCCTCATAAAATATTCATAGTAGTGTTGTGTTATGCAGATCAGCATCCTCGAAAATATATCTAGTAGTATGGTGTGTTATTTTGATGCAAAACTCAATTTTATTTGAACAGTTTTGAAAACAATGTTTCATTTTGCTACGGATGCATTTTTGAGATACTTAGCAACACATTTTATAAATGTGGTTAAACATGCATGTAAAACTATTTGATAAAGTTTTGATCCATTTTCAGGCATAAAAATGTAACCATGGAGATTTAAAATACTGTATCAGGTTATTGTAACCAAATTATATCAAACTCGTGACTGAGGGTTTACTTCTCTCAACCTTTCTGTAAACTTGGTAAACTGGTACCTTGGCCCAGTGGCATGTTTTATAGCTGCTTATAGGGGCTCTGGTGTCATCTTTGCACAGCAGTTCATATTTACCCTCTTCAGAGTCTGGAACTGTTTCATTTGAATTCAAGTGTATTTTAAAAGTAAAACAAGCTTAAAACCTTGCAGAAAATATTTACAAAGGTAGGAACAGAAGCTATGTCAGGACACATATTTACTATAAATTTATTCATTGCTGCATCAAGATTGATCTATACCAACAAAACTAAACCTGAGAAACAACCAGGAAGTTCTTAAAGTAGATACTTTTACTCCAATAATAACGTTGTCATCCAATATTCTTTTTGTTGTACGCATTATCAATTAGCTGTCAATTTATGCAACTTTTGCAGAGCCATGACAAATATTGTTCACATTGGTCACTGATTAACTTGCTCGGATGAAAACACTATACTACAGTATTCAGCATCGACACCTATTAAACAGACGAATGCACAGATGCGTGAACATAGCATAGCAATAGCAGTTTGTTTTCAGCAGTGAACTGTTTGAACAAAAATACGTTCATGCAAGCAGATACATACAGAGAATTACAGATGACGGAGGCATGGGAAGATTTTACATTAGGAAGTAAAGGTGATGGTAGAACTGAGAAGGATGAAAGAAAGTGAGATACTGACTGGAGTAAGGCTCCTTGGGGGACCTGGAACAGTCTCCCTTGCACAGCTGACACAGTTTGCTGCCTCTTGTTGCCCCTGGGACACAGCTGGCCTGGAAGAACTCGCTCACCGCTGTGGAACCAAACACTGTGCACTTGCACTTTATTCAGTTTGTTAATAATAACCCTACATCCACTACTTCTTTATTTATAAGCTAAACGTCTCTCTGTTTTCACCAGAGTTTTTGGGGTGGTTTTATTGCAGTGTTCAAATGAGTCATTTATCAGACAAAATTGTAGGAAATGTTACATTAGTTGGTCCAGCTTAAACAAAGAGTGTTTTTGGTAGAGGAATTCTTAGTACTCCTAGTACACAATAGGTATATTACATACAAGCACACTACATGTTTTTTTAAGTTGTGTAAACTAAATTAAAACTATACATAATAAAATTTGTAACTAGTAGGAATACAATTCCTATTGCAGTTTGCTTGTTTTTTTTTCAAGGCATCGGTTTGCGTGCTTCTTTAAAGTGAGGGAAACTAAACAGAATTTACAGTCACTCTTTCTCTTTAAAATAGGTACATCCTTGAAAAAGTGGCTAAACCGGTAACAAACTGTTGATGAGAAGAAAAGAGATGTGTGTAATTTCACTCTGTGTATTTAAAAATTTAATTCTAACAGTTTATGTTATGCAGATACAAAATTGTCCACATTAAACGTAAGTAAATCTCAAATAAGTGTTTTGGTGCCCCTCCAGTTGGTGACCACATGTATGATCTATGCTTAAGAACCCACTCATATGTGTCGTGAAAATATTTAAGCACTTTTTGCACAAATATCATCTAGAAGACCAGGGGTGGCGATTCACAAAGGAACAAACTTATATGCGAAAACTGATTCTGATATTCTAAATCAGAATCAGAAAAATTCTTAATGTGCATAGGTGTCACACAATATGAAATATGACCAGAAATCACATGTTAATTTATTCAGTATTCATTTTACTTCATGTGTTAAATGCATCCAGTGTGTCCGTGTTGACTAATGACAAATAAGGTCACTATTTAACACTTAACAGTTTTTTCGTCTGGTCAGAAAAGAATTTGAAGGAGACCAGAGAGTATATTTTATAATAAAGTAAATTCAAACTGCAAAGTAATCACAGTGGATATCCAATTAATGTAGTGGAGTAAAAAATGTGAACATTTTCCTCTAAAATGTAGTGCAGAAATATAAAGTTTCAGAAATTGAAATACTTAAGTCAAATTAGTCAAGTACTTATGTTTTTTTTTGAATGTTTGTTTTTATCTCTACCTCAGATGATATGCAGCAGTATTACAGATCGCAGTAAATCAGACTAGCAGCCAAGTATTGGGCCTTTTCGCACTTTGTGTTGTAGATTTCATTTGAATCTTAAGAAATGCCATTTTCCTATCAGTCTACACTTAGCAACATAAATTGACATACATTATTTTTTGTCAATCATTTCCAGAATTATTTCAGTATTCAGTGATTCAGCACAGTGTAGAAGCATTGAGTCTTCTTGGGAAAAGTGTCAACATGCTTCTTACACCTGGATTTACAGTCTAAGACTAATGGCATTTTAGCAGAAACTCTGAGCTGATAACATTGTCTGTGATTGTCCCCTAATTTTACTATTTAGGATAAATGCTTATGACATTGTACATATATTAAAAAATGCTGTCACAACAAAAGAGTATTAAAAGCCTTTATTTGGGAAAAGTGTTACAAAACATAGTTGGTGTAATAACAAATGTAGTGTAATATTTTGTGTGAACAACGTGAAAACGACTACATGTGGACCTGATCACGCAATGGTGGACTTGTAGATGTCGCGCAAGTGCACTGCGTTTGGTTGTTCTTCTGAAAACTGCTCTACAATAAGATCAGCAAGAAAATGCACAATGCAATGTTTGGGTTGAGTGTGGGAAGTTTCTGTATGGTGCTTGAATTACTGCAAGACAGCTGAGGCACCACATGGTCCAGGGTCACCACTAGTTTTTTTGCTGACATTTATGGAAAGTGCAAGATTTCTCCAGATCTATTGGGGGGAAAAAAGACCAAAAATCAACTTAAAAATGCCACTTACTTTCATGCTGTGTCATATATTTAGGCTACCACGATACATTTTTATTAGTCATTTGTTAAAGTAAGTTTCCTCTTTATTTAGCCCACAGAAATACAAACCTGGAGTAGTTGCACTGCACTGTCTGAGTGAGTTCATGGCGTTCATGTAGTCTGTTCCCAAAAACTGTTCATAGTTTGTTCCAGCTTGAACCTCCTGGAGACATTTAGTGGAGTCTTTGAAGAGGAGGTTCTTTCCATCCACTGACTGGAACATTTTGAATGTGGCCTCACTGCCATTAGGCCCAAACTTGTTCTACAAATACATAACAGAAAAAGATTTAAAAAATAACAATAAATGTTTACATTAACAATTTTTAAAATCCTGTTCAAGGTATCTAACAAAAGTTTTTTCCAGGCACAAGCAATAGAATAAATCTAATATAAAAACAGCTAAACAACAAAATACTGAAATTACCTGCATATAGGAGACACCACAAAGACAAGAGAATAAAAACAATAAGCATTTCACTATTAAAAAAATAAAAATAAAACAAAATGGAGAATAAACTCCTCCTCTACAAAACAGATTTTTTTATTTTGTAATGCATACAGCCATAAAAATAATCACTGACCTGCTGCTCTTTGAGAATGCGGACCACGTCGCCGCGGCTCTCTGGACGAGTTACCACAGCATGTGCAGGCACGACAGCCAGGTTGCATGAGGCAAACTCAGAGATTGGCACTGGACCCTTCCCGGGGCAGATCAGCTCATAGTCAGCAGAGTTCAAACCCCGAGCCCATTCTGGACCATTACCTTTGACAAGGAAAGGTGGGATACGAAAGCAGTTTTACTGGAAACAATCATTTCATAAAGGAGATGCGCCGATAAAGATTAGCAGGAGTCGATGTCTTACCATCAGTGTTTTCACTGACAGTCGTGTGTTTGATGAAGGCAACATCACCAGCATCATCAACAAGACATCTGTAATGATATATAAACATAACTTAAGAAAAATGAAGATGATTTTTCCTCCTGAAAAAGGATGCAGTAAAAGATTAATTAAAGGAATAGTTTCGTTGTTTTTAAAATATGGCTACATATTTGTTTTGTTGCAATAAGTTGAGAAGACTGAAATCACTTTGTGGTTCTGTTTTTTTATTCTGGAGCTGGGGAAGGCAGGTAGTTGAGCTTAGTGCAGCTCAGGCTAATATTTCCTTTATAGATAGCAATAATTAAGTAAAAATATGACAAAAAATCATCTCTGAAATAATTTTAGACATGCTACAGTAAAATTGATTCATATGACGTGTTTATAACAACTTGAAGGGCAAAACAACGTAAAGTAATTTAGTTTTTTCGCTCGCTTTACAAGTGAAGTTTTAAAACTTTCTAAATAAATAGACTAAAATAAAATAAAATAATTAGGTTACTTAAAGATTTCTACCTTGAACAGCATGCATAAATAAATGTAACCAGGGTCCTGGCTATAGTTCTAAAACACTCTATAAACTGTAGATATCTGTGACTGTACAATATTTATCTTCTACTTATCTTGTTTATGTCAAACAGAAGTTTAAAAATGTTGATATTTGGTTTCTGTACTGTACAGGACAGTAGAGTATGTGCTAATAGTTCTTGCGAAAATATGTTAGATGCACAGATAAACTGTATTTTATCAAGACACAGAAGCAGGTCAGTCAAAATTGTAGACTATGCCTCTGACATTTATGCAATTATAAATGTATGCAGACATTAACTCCCTACCTAAAGGCTCCGGCGTAGCCGTAGTATTTCTCTTCAGCAGTGGCTTTGCACTTGGCCTCATCTCCCACAGCTTTGCCACTGCCAGCACACTGTCTACAGAATGGAGATTGAGGGTCCGATCCAGGGGCACAGCCGCTGCTGAAGAACTTGGCTGAAGAGAGGAAGAAAAACAGTCAATTATATGTGTTATTTATAGTCATGCAAAGATTAATCGTGACAATGAACTCTTACATTACTTTGAAATTAAACGATTTTACCAACTTCACTGTAAAGAAAATACAAATGCTGCCTTGATGGAGTTCACTGACAATGTTTATTTCTTGCCTAGAAATTTGTAATGAGGTGATCAGGAGGGATGGTGGGAATCCAAAGTACATGATTTGCAATCTAAGTAAGCAATAACCTATTAACCTAACCATAACCAATTGCCTTGGCTTGTGTAATTACACTGTAAACATGTAAACTCTGTACTTTACTTCTGATAGAGCTCCAGATTTCACATGATTAATTATGTATATCAATATATGGCTCTAGTATGGATTTAAATAAATGGTGCTATAGTATGCACTTAAACCTGTGCAAGTTTATTGCACATATAAATACATTTAACAGTATCTTGCAAACTGCAAACTTGACGTGTTAGCACAATCACTGTAGAAATGAATTTTGAAATTATGCCCTTTAACCATCATCCATCCTTAGTTTGGTTGAAGCTATCCCAGCCGTCTCATGAAATTTTGTTTCAATTATGTTTCAATAACTGTTAATTATTGATGTGCCATTACTCCTCTCAAAAATAGCGGTGATGCATTTTGAGATTAAATGTCATCATGTCCCAGAACTCTATAAAATCTTTGTGGTTAAATTGAAAAAAAACACAACTGTGGCAGCAATCATCCTTCAGTGTTTTGTCTGACTGTCACTCACTGAAGTCACAGTCGTTAGTTCTTTGGTGGACGTGTCCCATGGGGATGTTCCAGCCTGCAGTTCTACCGACCCCTGTGTGGCACGACCTCTTGCCCTGCAGGGTGTCCCAGGTCACCCCTGAACCCTTCTTCACCACAGCAACAGAGGAGTAAGAGGAGGCTGAAGCTACAAGAGTATATGCATAAAGATTAATTAATTAATACATTTATCTTAGAGAAATATTCATATACACAAGACTAAATGTGTAATTCCATATCTTACTGTTCTGTAATTGAGTAATTCCCTTATAATTCATCAAGATTCCTCATAAAAGTGGCACTCACTATAGAGAAAATACATACTATTCACTCCGTACACTTAAAATTGGTTAATTAATTCCAGTTAACCTACTAAGTACATAGTAGATGACCTAACCTGATACAACCTGATGAGTTTGCTTATAGATGAGCATACAATTCAACACCAGTGGAGAAGAAAATCCCAATAATAAGAGCTTTAAGATAAAGATTTTCATATTTTTTGTAGATATGATCAAATTACATTCTGTAGTTGTTCAAACTTTCTTGAACACTATTGGGAAAAACTTGAAATGAATACATAAGTAATATATATTCAGCAATACCACCAATAAAACATTGATTACAAAGAGAACAGGCAAGTTTATTACCTTGTGAGGAGCTGCACAAGTCTGTGGAGAGAGACAAACGTGTAAATGTCACTGATGTAAAAACACACAAATATGCATGTGGTGGTTTCAGTGCTTTCTAAGGGTCGTACTCTCATCATACTGCTCCACCATAGCAGGAACCAGACCACATTTCCCAGCTGTGTACACTTGTCCTCCGTCCACTGCAACTGCATCAGCCTCTTTGCGCTGCAGGACGATTGAGACAACAGACGATCAGTAACAACCGCCACAAAACAAAAACCAAACGTTCCCAACAGATGTACATGTTTCCAGTGAGTGTTGGTTTACCATGATCTTTTTCACGCAGTCCTCAACTGTTTCGGCCCGCTGGCATTCGATGGATATGGAGCTGTCAGCTCCCAAACTGTTGATGCTCCACTCGTCACACTTGGCGGTCTCGGCGTGGCCCACAGCGCACCATTTAATGGCATTGGAAGACGTGCCTAGGATTGGCTCTGGCAAACAAATTCAAAGTTTACGGTGAGCAAGTGATAAACAGTGTATTACATGTTGTTAATGTGTGTTTTTCCAGCTAAGAAATCACAGTACCTTTTTTAAGGGAGCGGACAATGCTCATGTATTCAGCACCAAGATACAGGAAGGAGTCTGTGTTTGGGGGCAGCCTCACTAGTTTCTTCGTTGAGTCCTTGAAAATTAGATCCTTTGCAGTATAACCTTCAGAGGAGAAGAGGTCAAAGCCCTGAAAAGACAAAAAATAAATCAGTTCATTGTGAAGGCACTTCAACACAGGCTAAATAATCATCATCATCCTCCTCTCTCCCTTCGGACTTATCAGGCAATCAACCCAGCTACCTGCTCTTTACTGTGAGAATAATTTTGTATTTTACCTGTACTGATTCAAGACTTGTCCAAATGAATTCGGCCAGCTGTGGGTCTTTACGTGTGACAACAGCATGAGCTGGTACCTTGGCCCAGTGGCAGGTTTTGTAGCTGCTTATAGGGGCTCTGGTGTCATCTTTGCACAGCAGTTCATATTTACCCGCTTCAGAGTCTGAAACAGTTTTGCATCAAGGAATTAAGTATTTTTATCTTTCAATTACAAATCAATCTCTTACTCTTACCACCGTGTTTTGTAAAGGATTTTTCATTTTGTTAATGTAAACATACATGGGAGTTGCACAAAAATATTAATTAAGATCATTTTATGCAAGGCTTAAATATAATATGGGTATTCTTTTTTAAAAAATAGCTGGAGGGCTAGAAAAAGATGGAATGTCAGGACAGATATCTTGTAAAAATTATCCACAGAAGTGATCAGAGGTGGTAGAATTACACAAAGGCAATACTCAAGAAGAATTATCTCAAACTTATTGTTGTGAATGAAAAATAAGGGTGAAAGTTTACGACCAACTTAATGTGGAAGAAAACAACACAGGTGAAACATTCAAGCTGATTTTAACCAACCAATCATGTACTGGTGGTTAATCCATAATAATTTTCTTTTTTATTAATTAGATTTTGTCTAAAGAAACTCTACTTGATGATGTAGCTAAATGCGTGAATTAAATTTAGTGGAGTAAAATATAACCATAATGTTTTCCTTTAAATCTCATGTATTATGCCTCTCTCATTTATATACATTTGACTCTCAGTCAAAATGTAATTGCCATCTAGATTGGTTTATTTATAATCTATTGGTGGTTTCGGGGTAGTATACATAAACTGCATCCCTGTTTAACACTTCTGGACCTGACTGCATTTCTTCCTGTAATTAAACTGTTAACAAATATCCTTCCTGTTGTACGCATTATTAAACAGATGCAAAAATAATGCAAATTTAGCAGACTTTGGACAAAGTGCTTTCCATAATATTCAATCATTAGAGTAGATGATACTGACCAGGTACGGTGAGATGTTTTACAAAAGACACTTCTCCAGCATCGTCAACCAAACACCTGTAAAACAGAGCGATGCACGAGTGCATCAGCGTTAGAGGTTTGTTAGTTAACGGCAGTGACTGTCTGAGCAGAGGGTTTAGGAACAAATCACATCACATCGGTAGGTAAAAGTGAAGATAGAACTGAGACCGATCAAAGAAAGTTGAATACTGACTGGAAAGCTCCGCTGTAACCATAGTACGGCTCTTTCTGGGACCTGGAACAGTCTCCCTTGCACAGCTCACACAGTTTGCTGCCAGCCGTTGCCCCAGGGACACAGCTGGCCGGGAAGAACTCGCTCACCGCTGCAAAGCAAAAAACTGGGCTGTGAGCAGTGAGCAGCAAATTGTTTTCTATTTTTATTGAATTTATATTGGCAGTTTGGGTTCACACAAATACACAAAAAACTTTTTTTTTTAACTCTTCAGTCTGTGTTCTCAGAAAGAAGAGTGGGAGACAGAAAAACAGATGCTACAAAGAAAAAGCAATAGACTGGCTTTTTATAGTATGTATTTACTCATATTAAAGGAAGTCAACCTATTAGTTTTAGTCAACACCTTCTCATCCCACAGCATCAGATATTGACGCTTCCTAGGATGTCAAAATGTGCTGCTTCGTGCGTCTTTTGTTGTGACATATTCACGGTACAGGAGCAACTTTATACACGCACACACAGTAAAAAACTAAAAAAAGGTCCAGTGTATTGTTGCACCACCTCCATTTGACACTTTTTCTCTCCACGGTTGATAAAAAACTACACTGAAACCTCTGAGCATCAGTCACCGACGCCATAAGCGTCTTCATGTAATACAAAGGGAGTGGACAAAGCGATGCTTTTTGACGCCTTGGGAACGACTCACTGAAAAGGCTCTTGAAATGCAGAAAATCTTAAAGACAATTTCTAAGTAACTGACTATCCCTCTGAGTTCAGTTACGTCCATTGATAAGAAAAGGTAGGAAGTCTGTCGAGAGTAGCCATCTTAAAAAATGGTGTGACAACACAGGAAGGAGACCTGAAAATATAACTTGCCTTCCTCCAAAGGTTTGTCCTCAATTCCCTGCCAGTTAAGGATATCCATGGACACCAGCGTTCCGATAGGAATGATCCAGCCTGCAGATTTCCCCAAACCAGTGTGGCAGCTTTTCTTTCCACGAAGGTTATTGATGCCGAAAGTGGTGCCCTTCTTTGCCACAGCAACAGCGTAGTAACAGGTTTCTGAAGCTGTACATAAGCAGGACAGTTGTATGAAAAACAAAGCAAAACTAGGAGGTCATGACTTAGTCAATAAAGAGAGATGATTAGTAAACATACATTCGCCATAGTCCTCAGCAATAATGGGATCCAGGTCGTAGTTGGTGAGTCCAGCAGTGTAGATGTCGCCTCCATCCAAAGTGATGGCGTCTGCCTCACCAGCCTGTTATGAAACACACATCTTAGCAGTGTTTTTGATAAAATATCTCAAACTCAACTGGCTACTGCTTATACAAGAGGTTTGCTAGTTTATGGCGATTTTACTGACACCCCTGGCATGTTTACAAAATTATGAATGCATTTTTGAACTTTTTTTGGAATGTGATGAGAAGTAGCCTATTTACTTCAATTCAGGTTTATAACCGAGGCAATTTAGCAACGTTTGTGCTCCCTCTCTTACTTTTTATAAGACTGCATCATTACAGTTCACAAAAACTATGTTCCCTTTTACCCCACCACTATCTCCCTTTGTCTTTGACCTTCCACCTTCCAAGGTTTCGGACTGTCAGTGGTGGACTGTTTTGTTAACGTCAAAAAAAAACAAGGGAAGTGGTCGTGGACTTTAGGAAGTCCGGGACTTTATACGGGGAGAGAGGATGAAAGTGGTTTCGGAGCACAGTTAATGTAGCATCAATATGCTGCACAGGAAGACACTGAGCATGCTGTCTATTCCAAAGACAGGTCCTTCAACATCTGCAGCACCATGTGGCAGATGTGTTTGCATGTCTGTGGTAGACCTGTGCCATCTTCTACGCTGCGGTTTGCTGGGGCAGCTATATGAAGGTAACAGACTGGACAAACTAATAAGGAAAGCTGGGTCTGTTCCGGGGAGGAGCTGGACCCTCTGCATGTCGTGGCTGAGAGGAGAATGATCCTGGACAGTCCCTCCCACCCACTGCACTGCGTGTTGGCTGCACAGACGAGCACTTTCAGTCAGACACTGATCACAGTCAAGTGTTCGATAGAACGTCTCCGAGGGGCCATTAAACTCATCCCCCCTCTGTGAAAAGGAGGGGGACTGACAGGTGCAAATGGACAATCTATTGCTTACTTTATTTTCTAAGTGATTTCTTTTTTTCATTTTGATTCACCTTATCTATTTTATACAGTATTTAGTTGTATTTCAGTAGATTGTATTTGTCGATTTGTCTATGTCATTTCTCCTTAGTTCCACCTGCAACAAGGCAACACAAGTTCCACGTGGGAAGTTCTTAGAGAATTTGAATTTATCTGAATGCCAGTAGTTAATATGCACAGACTTTTCATAAAGAATTGAGCATGACAATGAAATGGATCATTGCTATATGTTGGTTACATACACTTTTAAATCTACACCCAGAAACAAGCTTCGTCACTAATGAGACCTTTTTGAAGATTTTAACTGCATATGGGACATTGTTCAGAAAACGTCTTGTATCTTTGCAAAAACTATTTGAATATTGATGCTTTTTCTTACCCGAATTGCCGTGATGCAGTCGGCGGTGTTGTCTCGTCTCACGCAGGAGAAAACGGGAGAGTTTTGTGCCAGAGCCAAACATTTCTGTTGTTCTTGCTCCGACTTCAGGCACCACCTCAACTTTTCGGCGGGGGCAGCGAACACGTGAACAGCTGCGAAGGCAGGTGGACAAACGACAACGTTACACAGCGCGTGCGTGTGTGTGTGTGTGTGTCTGTGTGTGTGTGTGTGTGTGTGTGTCCTCACCGAGGCAGCCGAGCAGCGCCGCGAGCAGGACGGGCTTCATGTTGGACGCTGGGGGTCTCAGCAGAGCAGAGGGTCGGGGAGGCAGCTCCGGCTTTTATAGACCACCTCCGAGGGGGGGAGGCCGAAGAACGGAGCCGCTGCCTACGTGAGGGTGAGGGGAAACAGATTACATATCCCACATTTCCACATAACGGAATTTCACAGGCGCGCCACTGAAAATATTTCACCACTGTTTGCAAAAAAATCTTTGAGGCGATCAGGGGACAGCGACAAGCCAAGATTCACAAATAAAAAATAGAATTATGTTGAAAGTTAAAGAGGAATTAATCAGTAGCTGTCTGATAAAATTATTGTAATAACTGCACCTATCTATGTAGTGCAGGGGTATGAAGTATCGGCTATTCATATATTCAGTAAAGCTCAAGCTGTTTTTAAGTTGTATGTAGTTGTATGTCATCACTGGATTTAAACTCACTATTTCCTTCTGTTGCTTCATGTTCCTATGATGTGAGAAATAATGATTTCACAGTGTGGCCCTGCATTGTACCAGCTGACCAGTTTGCATGCAGCTGCTGCTCAAGATGATTTGCAGAAAATATGCAGATACATTTCTACTGCACTGTGTTTTCCACTAAAATGTCCAGGGATGGTTGACCTGGACAGACGACCAGTTTGAGCTGGTCCTCTTCTGCTGGACTGGCCACAGCTGACTCAAGCAGGACTCCTGCTGGTTTCCAGTCCTTTCTAAAATATGTTCATTAATTACAGTTTGCCACAAGTGGATGATGTTTTGTTAGACATGCATTTAAAGATTTCGGTGTTGAAAGGCAAACCTGTCAATTTTATTTGTTTAAATTTTAATCTACAGATTATGAAAATGCTGGGGCCTGAGTGAAGTGACCCCACGATGTCTGGCTGAAAGGTGAATGAGCCTGTGATGGATCAGTTATCATCAGAAGAAAAGAAAAATGCAACATTTTGCATTTCTAAATGTAAGGTCAATAGAAAAGCTGCGGTGCGTGTGTCACCCACATATGAGTGATGTTTGGTGAGTCAGTATTACTCAACACAAACGTTAAGGTTCATGTTGATTTGTAAAACGAACAGGCAACACCTCCATCTATGTTCTCACCTGATAAAATATTTAGTTTTCACTCAGTTACACATGATGAAAGAGTCAGATGTGAAGATTAGAGTAGATTTCATCTTTGGGGACAGGGGCACTGTATTTCACTCACCACATCCGGATCCCTTCACTTTTAGATAAGAACAGGCATTTAAGAGACAGGTATCACAGAACAAATGTGATATTGCTAGACCTGAACCAAAGGCCAAAGTTTACTGACGCAGGTTCAAAACCTTTTATATTTGTCCGGCATCCAAAGACTTCATTATTCATTCATTCATACATTCATTATGGCTAAAAGAGGATCGTTTACTGCTGCCTTTTGTCGGTACACTGCTTCTACTCCTTTGGTTGCAAATCTATTAGTGATTTTATTTATGTGAGTCGTTGTCATTTGTGCATTTATCTGTCGGTACAGCTTTTTAGCTCAATGGAATTTCAATGCATAAATAATCCTTTAAAATTTGAAATAAACTGAAATATATAAATCTGTAAATCTGTAACATTCAGGTGTAGTAGGAGATCCTGCTGATGGTACTTTTACCCATTTTGTTGTGTAAAGCAAATATTTGCATATAGAGCTATGGGGGGACTTTCCTAACACTGAAAGGGGGGCTACAGAATAAAAAAATGGTGAGATCTTCAAAAAAATAAAAATTTTATAGAAAACCGTTTAAAAATCACATGCAAATGCTCTTTCGTTCGTTCTTTCTTTTGTATTTTTATGATCAAATGATAAAAATGAGAGGCAAATAATTTGGAAACTGCTGCTGGTGTTATTATTTGGCTGAATTATTTGGTTAATGTGAGTATTTTACTATCAGCTGGGTTTTCCACTACTGGGGTAAAGTTCACCTGTCAAAATGTAGACAACGGATTCATTTTGTGAGAAAATTCAATAAAATTTATTCTACTCTGTGTCTATAGGTGTAGATTGAAAATATCCAAAACTTGATTTAAATATCAAAGCAGTTTATTTTGCTTAATTAGCATTCAGCACATTATGCAAGAATTTATTTGAATAGTTGAATGTTGACAATGTTGATCGTGTGCTAATAAAGTAGATGCTCCCAATAAAATGCCTTTTTTTTTGCTGAGTCATTACAGACTCTGACCTTATCTTCAGCTAACGTGACAAAATCTTTACTTTAACTCCAGCACACTGTGATAAACTCTGACACTGAGAATTTAGAAACACGTTTGCGTCACATTAGTTCTTCAGTGATACATGAATTCATAAAATTAGAACATGAACGGTGTTTTTCTGGGCAGGGACAAAAACACTGGCTGTGAGGTGGTGGCCTAGTCGTAATTCTTTTCCGAAATAAAAGCAGGATCCTTGTGACTTTCTGCGTGTCTGATAGTGATTAACTCTGTGGGTTTGTGTTAAATCAGAGCGGATAAGCTTATCATGAATGACTGTTCTGAAACATACAGACTTTCACACAGACGTGGACAGTGTGGGAGGATATGCATTAACTACAAATGTCTTTTTGTGCTCAGATCCTTGCACATGTGCAACTATAAGAAGAGAAAGTCAAGGACCAGTCAAATAACTGTAGGACTTTACAGTTTTAAATAAATGGCACAACTTTTGTGGGCATTTAGTGTCTCTTTTTATGGTCATTTCATGGCCACACTTTATTAAAAGTGCTGCACAAATGTCACAATGCAAGTAAAACGTTTGCCTCTGCAATTCTGCTTGAGTGAATAAGCAGCATTAGTAAAAACAGCGAAAGTAATTCTGCTGTCAGATGTCCATGTCACATACCGTAATGAAAATGTAAAATAAGTAGATACATGTTGTGGATTAAAAAGTAAAAATGTAAATATTCTCCAAAAAAAATGAAGAATTTTCAAGGAATATATAATTTCTCAAGCTAAATCAAACTCAAATTTTTACTTTAAAGCATTATTGCTACTTTAAATACTGCTACTGCACCTATGTGGTCACTTCACCTGTAATTTCCAATAAGGCACAATGAAAAGCTTTCTCTGCTTCCTAAATGCTCACTTCTCAAACCTCACACCTCCAATCTTTCTATTTTTACCTCTGAGGCGTAAGAAGTTTAAGTGTCATCGTTCATTTACATTTACATTTACATTTAATCACTTGGCAGACGCTTCCCACGTTCACACATCTCCAGGGCAGAAGAAACCAGATGGCTGAGGAATACACTTTAGTACGGTAGTACAGTGAACTTGATGTCTAAAATGAGTAGAATGCACCTTTAAACTCGGCTCCTGCCGCTGATCACAAATTAACTTGTATTGATTTCGTTCGGAGAAGCCGAAAGGTCCACGGATGACTGGGGTCAACATTCTTCTTATGCAATATACAAGCCTTCAAACGAGTTCAGATGTCTGCCCTGCTGTCACCTCATTAACCTTTCAGTGCCAAAAAAATCTGGACACATTTTTTTGTAAAAATAGTCAGTTAAGCATGAGCATAAGTTAATCACAGTGTTCTTTTCTGAAAAAAAAAATTAATGTAGTACTTTATTCAGCCCTTTGCAGCACCTTTTTAACCCAACGTTTGTACATTACGCAAAACATCATGCAGTGAAGAAATGTCCTTCATGCACTGTAATATCCAACAGAGTCAGTGTTTGCACAGCTGGACATCCTTTCAAGTCTGACCATTGCCCCGTGCAGACATTGTCTTAAAGGGAATATAAAAATACATTTAAAATTTAAGAAACTGACCAATGTTTCTGTTTTTATTTTGAATTAAAAATGTTTGAAATTAAAAATAGCATCTTTTAATTTTGAGGGTGAGATATGAAAATGTGAATCTTTGCTTTAACACGATATTCAGAAGGTTTTGCTTAAATTTACCTATACACCTATACAGGAAGATTTAATCCCATACATCCCTACACACGCGTAGTTATTTAGTAGCTGCTCAAAGGTCCTGGTGAAGTTCTAGCTGCTGTCTGAGGCCTTTTTGTGTGCTGTTCGCGTGTCGTCCCCATCCTTGCATGGGTTTTCTACCACATACATGTTAGTTTAGATGGTGACTAACTCGTTTGTATGTCTCTCTGTGTTGGGTGTATCCCCAGTCACTGACAGCTGGTACCGGCTCCAGCACCCCCACAACCCTTAACAGTGATTTAGATAATGAAAGTTTACGACGTTTGCTCAACTACAGGAACGTCCCATAAGAAGGGAAAACAACTCATCTGCAGAAGGTTCACTGAAGTTTCACCAATAATCAAAGTTTCAGAAACATGTAGAGTTCTTCTTCTCCCCGTTGATTTTTTTAAAAAGATGTTACCATCACGGTCTATGTGGACTACTCGATGTTCAGCTACAGAATACAAAAAACTAAAATGTTTATATAATTCCAGTTAAAATGTTGTTTTTTTAAACAAAGCGTAAAATAAATGGTCTGAAAAAAAGAAATGTAATCTTAAGCTATAAGTAAAAAACAGCTGTGCCAAAATTAAGTACATCCTTCATTAGATCTCATTGTTTTATTTTTACAATGTTTTACTGTACTGCATTTAAGGCCATTGTCTTTAGGAGCTCAGGACTTTTGCGTTGTGTGAACTTTCATGTTTCATGGCAGATACTGTGCAGTCGCTGTTGTAGTCCTGGGCCGGTCCACGTGTGGTAAAACATTTATCAGGCATTTTTCATAGTCTTTGGTAACCTTTAATATGGGGTGGCAATTGTTTTCTTCTTTGATGTATGGAGGTTGACTTAATGCAATATCTGTACTGTGTGAGTGGTCAATCAAACAGCACTTTCACACAGAAGCACTTACAATGATTTGTACGTGGTTTGAATTTTAAAAAACAGCCACTGTACCATAGCGCTTCCTGTTCTCCTAAATACTCCTGCAACTGTGTTTCAGTTTATGTTCAGTTATGCTTTTGTACCTTCTCTCATCTTTATAACTTCTCACAGTCTGGGCACTGCTGCATGGAGACATCACAAGACATCACAAGAGCAACCCATAAGATCAGGCAATGTCAACTGCAAACCTAGCAAGAAGCTAGGCAGATTAAACCAAGAAACTTCGTTTGCATAACTGATTAATATTTTAATCTTAAGAAAAATAAACTCAGCAGGGATAACTTAAATTGTTGAAATAAATCTTCATAACAAAATACAGGGCTATGATTTCATTTAATTATTTGTATCTGCAGCAAACACAATTTTTTTCAGTAGATTTTTGATTATTGCTACAAATTGCCTTTATTCTGATACTAGTTTGACTTTTACTAAACTTTGTCTTATAACATGATGGCTGAAAGGTTTGTTTAAATGACCAGTTTATAGAATAAACTTAATAAAAGACCAATCAGAACCCGTTTTTGTTTTGGTGGTTATATTTCAACATCAGCATATTATCTTGGCAGCATATAAAAAAAAAGAAAAGAAACAATGACTACAGCTAAGTATCAGTCTCTCTAAGCCATCTCTGTACAGTGTAAGTCCGACTGGTGAGATGTACCACCCTTCATTCATTCCCTTCTGTATGAAAAGTTGAAATCCAAAAACAATCATCTAGTCTCTAATAGAAACTGGAGTAAAAATGTGCAGATCAACTCAAATCCACCCAGATCTACACGTGTGTCACAGATAGCTGACACTTAGTCTTGACTTGTAATTTGCAGATATCTTCTTAGTGCCTCTGCTTTCCAAACATCTACATTTGTTGAAACAATGACACAGTGGGAGACCAAATCTGGGTCAAAATAAATGTGATGAGCCTCCCTTTATCTGTTCCCTGATACAGAAAATAAGAAGAGCTATAAAATAATCTCTGACATTTAACATCCTTTCTGGGAGGCAAAAGTTTGTACAAGTCCCTGGTACCTCAACATCAATTAGTGATCCCTTATGTGGGAATTTTATTTGAATTTGAGCTATATCACATATATCCTATAATGATGTGGTTCAGAACAAACTGAAGCCTGTATCAGAACAGAATATATCACATAAAAAGAGACTGCTGGAATATGTAACACCTTACTGGCCAACTGCAGAGCACTGTGAAGGGATTAAGTTGTCAGTAGAGACATCAGTATTCAGACTAGTGGAGTGGCAGGGAAAGAAATCCATCCACTAAGAGTTGTCTTGGCAAAAAAAAAAACAAAAAAAAAAAACGGGGCCTAATTCCTGGAGAGCAGAAGGTTATGGGATCATGGCCAGTAACATCATTCCAGATCACTGGTGAAAGAGTGAGGTCTACCAGAGACATACAGACAAGCAAAAAGTGAGTGTGTCTGGGGGAAAAGGCTAGTTCCTCTCCTGCACAAATACAGTCTCCTGTGGACAAAGTCCCGCCTCCTGCAGTGTGATGTCATAGTCCAAATGAGCGAGCTTTCTTCTGGGAAAGTTGGTGACGAGTTCAAAGCGTTCATTAGGGTAACCCTTGGACTGGACGTGTCTTACCAGGGCCTTCAGGACAGACAGAGAACGTGTCAGAGATGAAAGATTTTAAGCAACAATCAGTTTCACAGTTGCAAATGGTCATACTTTACTTAAAGCAATAGTTTGACACGTGCTTACGAAGCAGCTGGAACCAGCGACCATGAGCTCAGGTTAGCATAAAGACTGTAAATGGGGAAACAGATAACCTGGCTCTCTCCACAATTTTTTTTAATTTACGCATCAATGCCTCTTACGTATGCAAATTAAAACATTTGCGTAATCTGTACAAAACCTCAATCTTCGAAAACAACATTTCACTGTGTTGTGAGATATAATGGGCCAGACTATTTCTTGGCCAGAGGCAATGTCTTCTATTAAGTCTGCTAATAAGTAGTGCAAGCCAAAAAATAAATCACCCCAGGCATTTTACACCGATTAAACAAAAAGCGTATAATGTGTTAATTAGTGAGTTTTAAACGTAGTGAAGACATTTTCAAACTAGCAGTTTCTCTCACCTCCCAGTCTGTACACTAATTAAATCATCTCACTTGTTTTAAATCTCAGTAGCGAAACAAATAAGTATGTTACCTGCCTACCTATTAATTTGAACTCCTCATTCCTAATTCTAATCATACTTACCATAAGTTTTGCTTTAGAAGACAAGGAAATTTGCTCTCTCTGTCCATCTGGGTAACGAAGCATCAATCTGGCTTTGGGACCTTTGGAGAAAATAAAAAGACACTGTGGTAAATAACTAAAAATAACTGTTTGGTGATGAGGTAATTGTCCTACTCAAAGTTAGCAATAACTACAATGATCAGTGATGTCATCACTTTGATCCTTTGTCTAATTGAAATTTATAGTAATGTTGAAAAACTAGTGAGAGAATTTCTTGTGTGACACACCTATTGTAGAGTAGGCAGATACAAGTAAAAAAAAAATATATATATATATAATATAATATAATTATATATAATAATTATATATTATATATGTATATTTTTGATCACTATATGAATGCACACATTAAAAGACACACACTCAGTGTATTTTTGAGGAGTGCAGTATAACCCTTAGAATTGCGAACAACCATACCTTTCAACTCACATTAGAGAATTGATTTAGCATTGCAACATGGTTGAACTCATGATGGATAGCATTAAAAAAAGGCTTTAAATAATCATAAAAAAACAGATCAGATGAGATGCATGATACAGATCCCTTTTTCAGGATATGTGCAAACTATTGTACCTGTGAGATCCTCTACACTGCACTCTTAAATACACACACCCCCCTCATGTCTTAAGTTTCATCTTAACTGTTTTGGTTTGAAGTCACATGTTGCCTTACCATTATCCTCAGGACACTCCACATCACAGGTTGGGGAGATTCTGGTCTTTGATGGACCAGCACTTTCCGCTGCTGGGGAACAGTGGTTCCCTCCAGAATCAGCATCAGCCGGTTGAGGATTATGAGAGCTACCAGCCGGGGGCTCTAGGTGGTTCTTTTTACTCTCCTCCTTTTTGTGACTGTGATTGTTTTCTTTGTACGGAGACTTTCTGTGAGATAAAGTCGAACTGTCAGGGTGTAGACGCTGCTGGGCTGTGGTGACAGAAGGGACTGGGGTGTGTTTGCCTGTAGAACTTTTCTCTTCATGGGGTACTAGTGTTTCGCTGTCTGAGCCATCAACAGAGATGGGACCCTCACTATCCGAGAAAGGCTCAGCATCTGATTCGTCGTCTGAACGGGGAGAATCGGGGGCTTCAGTGACATTTGACGACTCATAGTGGGTTTCCTGTAGGGAGGCTCGTATTGCTGCCTCCAGCTGACTGTCTTCACTGGCATCAATCAGACTTTCCTAGAACACAAAACACAATGTTTTATTAAATGTTAACAATCCAAGACATTGTCAACAAGTATGATAAGTGTAAAATACCATAATGTTTAATATAGAATAAAAGACTGGGTCCCCCTTTTTCGCATTAAAACCAGAGTCAGCTTCCCATGTGAACACTGACAAAGGTCTTGCTGTAATCAGTCCTCCTGTTCATATTGGCAACAAAGATATTTATTTTAGCTATTTCAAATACAATCCAAAATTTACAGTCCCTGTTTTGTTCAAAAATCTATTTAAATGTGTATCTAAATCTAAAATTAGACTCAAGCAGGCCTGTAGTATTGAATCTATTGTTTATCTTCTCAAGTTGATGCTGACAAAAGGCTCAGATGATTGTCATCTAGAACTGGGAAATAATAAAGAGAGCTCTAATCAGAGCTGTAAAATAACAAGTTGGAGTCAAGACGTGAGACAATGGACCTACAGAGCGAGCTCGTTTGGCAGGGGGCGCATGGCAGGATGGCCCATCAAGCTGCCCGTGCTCAGCCAGGAAGCCAGTTGCCTGCTCCAGGAACGATGTCACATCCAGCTGGTTCCACTCCACCATTTTCTGACCTGCAGAAAGATGTTATGAAACAGCAGATGTTATAGTAACAAAAGAAATTAATAGAACATGATTAAAGAAAAAAAAAAGCAAACGCAGGAAATGGAGGGAAGACTGTTGAAATGTAATCTCTAGAAGAGCTGCTCTCTAACATTGTTTTGTTTAGTTTGTTTCGTTGCACAGATGACAGTGCAGCTTGATGGTATCATTAATTATTTACCGTAAATTCTGGACTATAGAGCGCACCTAAATTTAAGCCGCACCCGCTAAAATTTAAAAGAAATATATATTTTGTCACATATAAATCGCATCGGACTATAAGCCGCCAATATCCAGGCTGAGAAATAAGATATTTACATAGAAAGATTTTGTACCATAAGTGTTTATTCATACACCTGAACCTGAATGGTGCCTGTAACACGGCCGTAAAAGTGCTGATGTTTGCTGTTGTGCGTCTTGGGCTGCATGCACTAAGAATAAAAACTGGCGCTTTTTTGTTTGCACTGACTTCCATCTACAGCGCCCATCTGAGGGCTGCAGAAAAATTCATAGAAAAGCCGCATCTCTGTAAAAGCCGCATGGTTCAAAACGTCGGAAAAAAGTAGCGGCCTATAGTCCGGAAAATACGGTAGTTAAAATGTCATCATGTATTAATCACATTCCTTCTAAAAATGCAAGGACTACTACTACTTACACACAAAAGATAACATTGTGCGTATAATAAATACTATTCACAATGGCCTCCAGAGAGACTTTTCAGAGTAGTGCAAGTATGTTTTTCTATTAAAAAAAAAAAAACACCTCAGTTTTCATGAGCACTGACCTGTGCGTGGGTCAAGTATGGAAATGTAGGGAAACTTGTTCAGCTTATAGAACTGGATGTATCTTTGTCCCTCTTCACTATCATGATATACCTGTAAGGAGAGAAATCACACAGTTTGGCACTTGGTCTCAAGAAAATCCCTTAGATGATCTCAACAAAAAGCTTTATAGAAAATAGATGCAGTTATAGCTGCAACATGTCTATTTGAAAAAATCTTGCATCTTCTCTTCACTGTTTTACCACAACTGTCACCCCATTTGTCTAACTACATATCATCTCTACATTGCTATCTTTATTGCTGACATTTTACTCATCCTTCAAATTTAATCTACAAATCATCTGAGCAAGTGAATCCTAATAAAGGTCAATACATGAATAATATACAGTAACAAAAGCAGATCATGTATGACTCACATTTGAGATGAATGAACTACAAACCTGCCAGAATATAAAGTGTTCTCTGATTATAGTTTTCACTGCATCATTACTCCAAACATCTCTGTTCAGGCACTGGCAGGCAAAGTCCTGAACATTTTGAATGTTGATCATTAGCCACTTGTTCTCTAGCTGTCCACATTCTTTTGCCTGAAAACACAAAAGGTGACTTACAGAGTGAGAAAGTACACACATAACCAAGCTGAACTTAGTCAATTATTGAATAATGAGGCCAGTAAATCATGAAAGATTATTTGATTAAAAACAGTCTACATAATTAACCATCTACCTGAGTGGAATGTAATCATTTTGTATATGTTTATATATTTTTTAAAAAGTATTTTCTGAAAAAAACCCTTTCCCATCAATTCCAGAATCACCTGGTTTTTCAGCTGGGATCTACACGGTGACCATCTGAAATTTCACTAAAAGTTCACACAAACTGAATAAAGACGTGTGGTGTAGCATGTCCAGTGAGTGACTCCTCACCGTCTCAAAGCTGCCTTTGTGCATGAGCTCAATAGGAGGACGGAAAAGGTCTGCCAGGGTGCTCAGTTTCTTATCCACTGTTCCACCATTACGCAGCTCCTGTTCCTGGCGGACTAGAAAAACAAAAACATTCATAGTCATTGTAAGAGTAAAAAGCAGCAACAGAAGTGGTGAGATAGACAGAAAACCAAATGATTTCCCTGTTGGGTGCTATCAAGCCCCATTTCCTAATACCAAATGACCAGGTTTAGCTGGCTTTAAAATTCTTACTTGTTTCTGTTTGGAAGTCTCTAAAACCATCGAATATTGACCGAGCAGGTCTTCTTCGCTTTGGCACTGGTAAAGCAAAAACAGACATATTATAATTCAAATCAGCAGATAACTAAACTACAAGGGCAGTTTTAACAACAACTCTGTTTGAGATCATTTGCATGTGGTAGAATGAGAAAAGAAGCAGAACAATACCTCCAAATAGTGGTTCTGGTTCCACCAGTATGTCCTGCTTCTGTGGAATGGGCGCTCGTACTTCACTGAGACATAGAGAAAAATGCACTGTGTTACTTTAAAGCTATATAATGTGTCACTGCAGTGACATGCATTGTGCAATTTTTACTTGTATATTCTTATTTATTCATCTGTTACATTTTCCAATGTAAATATGTATATATTTAGTTTTTACCCTTAAATTTTAAATGCCCTTTCTGTTAAACTGTAATGCCCATTGTTCTGTGCAGATTCTGTGTTCCTTGTCTATGGCTGCTAAAAACACAAGAATTTCCCCACTGTGGGATTAATAAAGTTCTATCTTATCTTATCTTAACAGGAGCAAAAAAAATGGATTCTCTGATTTTATCACCTGACATGAACACAAAATCACACCAACATCTGAAACTAAAGCTGGGCAATATGGCCTTTAAATAATACTGCAATATTCATAGGCCATATCACAATACACAATATATATCTTGCTTCAATATACAATCTCACCAATATGATTATTCTAGTAATCCTTACAAAATCCATCTGCATCAAAACATTCTTGTATAAATTCATTGTTGGTTTCTAATGCAACAGTATGCATGTTACTATAACTTTAATCAGTCAATATCAGCAGATATTAGCAACTTTTGGATGAAATAAAAAAAATGTAGTAGTGTTCACTCCTACTTTTAAACACATAAGTTATTTGATGCCAAGCTCCAATCTGCAGGTGTAGGTTACTAAGAATATACTGAATGGGCCTTACTTTAATCCTGTCACCTTTGCTTTTCAAAATGTAATATTGGCATACAATTGATTGTTTATGGGTAATAATTATTACATGAAAATATGTTTTTTTTAAGAATAGAATAAAAACACAGTGTTTCTCACAGTAAAATTGTATCACTGTACACATGGCCAGGGGCCACCTGCAGTGACTTCAAAGACCACCAGAGGACCACAGACCACTCATTGAAAACAAACTCCTGCTGCAGCAGCAGCAGCAGCAGCAAGGCTTTATCCACCATTTCTGTCTCACCTTTCCTTCATTTAGTGTGTATTTAAAACATCTCAGTTTTAAAAACACGAAAGGCTATTAGGCTGCACTCAGACATACAGTGCGGATACAGGTTAGAAGCTGTGGAGATACTGTGGTTCAAACAACACCATGTAAGTAAGTTATGGTCACTCTACATATGGTATTTTACAGGCATTTTACACCGATTAAACAAAAAGCATATAATGTGTTAATTAGTGAGTTTTAAACGTAAAACTAAAGCAGGTCTCACAGGCCTCATTCTCAATTTTGGCTATATAATCATTTAATACACTACCCAAAATACATGTTGCAATACACCAAGCACATTAGCGATATCGCCCACCCATACGTGAAACACCTTTTTTATTTTTTGACACAGGTTTGTGAAGAAAATATCATCTTACTCTGAAGGGGGAGCTCTGCTGCTCGAAGCTGCTGAACTGGAACTGGTGCTGGGCTCCTCTGCTATTCCCCCTCCATCCAGAAACATGGTTACTGCCATCTCCAAGTTGTTGTTGCATGCTTCCAACATGTGCTTTCCCACACTCTCTGTGGCTCCTAAAAGAGCGTTGGACACGGATATGTTTATATAAAAGGAATAGAAATCTTACAGTTAAGAAGGTATAGCAAAATCTGTACCAGCTGGAAATAAGTATCATCATATAACTATAACCTCTGTGACTGACAACTGTCGTCCCTCACATAACAGAATTTCCTGTTTGCAGATGGTCTATTTTACATTCAAATAACACTTTCAATTACTATATATATTGTGCATGTTGCAGCTGCATGTTACGTTATTACATGTCATGTATATATTAGTATATATTTATTTTATGGAACATCCCAAAATTACTTGGTTGATGACTTGCCTATAAGTGGGGACCTTTAACTAATTTTATTATGTTGTGAAAAGAAGTGATCAATGCAGGGTTTCTGAGGCTAAGGATGCTATATTTTGGTTAGTAGAGTCAAAGGAGAATTGTGATAAAGTAATATTTAGTTATTTAAAGTAAGTGGTCATTTTGTAGCATAAAATACGTAAAAATAAATATATGTCAAAAACAATAATCAAAAATAAATTAATACATTTCTGTACAGCTATGTCTTTTTACTTTTCTGCCAACATTTATATCAGTAATGATACGATAGTATCATGATAGACCACACGTTGGTCACATTGTAAGTACAATACATAAATAGTACAGGAGTAAATTTGTGCAAAACAGTAAAATACACTGAAAAGTTTGATGTTGACAGCTCATCTGTGGGTAGTCTAACTACTCAATTTAAAGTACTACTTTATTTATGTTATTACTCATTTGATACATAGCATGTATTAAACCCTTCTAACTGGCTTTTGATTACTTGTGTTTTAGAGGATCAGTGGACTTAATTAACGTCACTGTTTTGCTACTATGCATATTTTGACAAAAAAAATCTCTTTTTTGTGTGTAAATGCAGGATAAAAACATTATCAACTAAAGCTGGAACATTTCAGAGAGAGACAATGTACTTCACTATATTTATCTGATACATTGATTCACTTACTGGTTGTTTTGCATATTCATTAAAATATAGGCTAACAAACAAATACAAGATGATATATTGTTATACATAAATTGTGTTATTACTACTACTAGTAGGTAACACTTGTGAGTCCCAAAACTGCTTTTTGCAATATAACAGATAAATCTTTCTCTAGATTTTAAAAGGTTTATTTCGCAAATTTGGGTAACTGAGAGATGGGCAATAATTCAAACTTGCCACAACATGCAAACTATTACAAAAGAGTTATTTGATGTCTTCCGATTACATCTATGTAGAGAGATTATTCTTCCCCACGTATAAAACAATGATAATAGCATAAACTTCTTGTCTTTGTCAGTGCACAATACCGAGTGGCTACAGTGATCTCCGCCGGACGCACTGCGCATGTCCGTTTCACTTTCTAAGTGTAGCAGCCCCCAAACTGACTCTCCGCTTTTCTTCGTTAAATAACTTAAAACCGAACAGTGTCCGCCTGTCAAAGCGTCCACGAACTACCGAGGACATCTGGGCGAACAGGGAGAGACAGAAAGTGCGCTCATCCAGCTGTGGTTACTAGCACAGGCGGAGTGACGATGACAGTAACACAACATTGAGCCTGGCTGGTGATGAAGAAGGGAAATGTTACACGGCGACGTCCATTCCACGGTATCAAACAAGCAGTGCAAAAAAGAACAGAAAATCTGCCCCTTGGCTGGCGAGACTGAGACAGAAACCAGCTCCCCAAAGAATATCTGATATTTGAAAGTGTCTATGACAGATAATAGTCAGAGTGAGGGGCTTTGTGCTCCCTTTTGTGAGTCTTTCACTGGAGTTTAGCAGAGGACTGGCTGTGCTTTTTCCCTCTGCAAAGCATTGACAGCGTAGGGGCCACAGCAAGACTTAACGTCCTTTTTTCTTATCTGCGCACTATTTTCGTGATTTGTTGGCCAAGGCGGGTATTCCTGTTGGATAGCCCAAACCTACCTAATAGATCAAATACTAAATATATTCTTATTTTTACCTGTTATTGCTGTGAATTGTTGTATTAACCCGTTCACCCCCGGAGCTGAGGTGTCTCCGAGCGCCGCCATCTTACCGCCACAAACAACAACATAAATCTGACGCATGCGCCAGCCGTCCTTTTCCCCTGCTTGGCGCGACGCGAGGCCCATGCGTCACCAGCGGAGTGCATTGTGGGTAAAGTAGTTTTTTTGGGCCAAAAATGCCCTGAAAATATTAAAAGAAATGCATACATTTACAGTAAACATATAGTAAACATTTTTGAGCTAAGTCAGTTGCTATACTTTGTACACCCACCTGGCAGAATGGAACATTTCTAGTAAAGCCACAAGTCTTTTTGTATTACTTGTAATACAATGTGTTAACTGTGGGTTATACTAGTTTACAATTTTGGAATATTCCCCACACTTACAGTTAGCTTTAAGCTGTTTTGCACACCCAGCATTTTTAAAACCCACTGATTTTCAAGTATACATTTCATCAGCATGTCAGCATCACCGTCGCTGGATGGATGGTAAATGCACTGCTCTTATAGCACTTTTCTATCTTACCAGCACTTTAAAATGTGACCCATCATTTATCAATTCACATATGCAAATGCTCACACACCAATAATGGCAGAGCCGTCACCTTGAGGTTTGGTGTCTTTCCTAGTCTTTGACATTTGCACCTTTGGCTCCACAAAGGTCTGCAGACTGACGACTATTACTATATTAAATCCAGAATTTGCTGATATTTAGTGTAATTTTTGGTCAAAAAGGACTGATGTTACAACAAAAAAGTCCTGTACAATAAGCAAGAGAAACATTTAGACAAAATCAGGACTATATTTTGGTGGGAAAAAAATTAGTTTTTCATTGGGTTTCCCACAAACAGCTTTTTGCCAACAGAAAGATAATGGCTGTTATATGCAAACTAATGTGATGTGTTGTGGAATGAAATCAACTACTCATAGTTTAGATCCTGATAAAGGGATATTTCACTCCCACAAATCAACACAGAATTTGAATTTGACTAAATTTGAAATTCAAATGGACATTTTAATGGACTTTGATCACTGGCTGTGTAACTACATATTATACAATGCTTTTAAATTACCATTGTCGAACCTCTGTTGTAAATTAATGTATGGTCTTATACTTTATCAAAAGTAATTGGAATTGGAATGACAAATATTAAAACTTATAAACTGAGACTACAAGTTTACTATTTAAGTGTATTTTTATTGTTATTTGCATCATACATTCAGTTGAAAGAGTGAAAACAGCGTCAACCAAATCCAAAACCTGAAGACTGAGTTCTAACAACAATGAGCTAACAGCAATAATTGCTCATTCTGTGACCAGTCAAGGTCAAGGTATCTTAATTATGGTGTCTCACACAAATCTGTAACTCTGCTTGGCATGAACAAGAACAAATAAAAAAACTTTACAAATGTAAGATGATGATGGCACTTTCTACAATATGAGATGTTCAAACCATATTTACATATGCATCCAATGGCACTACAAACCTACTGGTCAATTTCAGCATAAATTAAGTTAAGCTGAATGTAAAATAACATTACATTCATGTCAGTACTGATAAATAATGCATAATGTTGTTTAGTTCTGCTGATATGAGTTGTGGTCAAAATCACATGCACAACCGGATTTAAAAGGTTTATATAACAATTGTAATTACTTAAAAAAAGAGCAAACTGTTAGCTGAACACACATTGTAATAGAAACTGGTCTGTTTTGCTGTTTGTTTCTTACCTAATATGGCAGAATGAGTAATAACTCAGCCTGTGCTAACTATATCAAGGCCCACCATATCCAGATGGAATGAATTACATAATGCTTATTATCTCTCCTTGCACAGGAAGCACATTCTAAACCTGGCAATGTGTCTGTTCTGTACTGATGTGACTTTTTAGCCCTGAGTTGGGAATTTTCTTTCATATAAAAGGTGCATCACTTTTTAATTTTAACAGGGAGTAAATCCAGTTCACTCAAGCATCATACACAAAAAAACACAAGTCATTTACTTTTGACTGAAGATGATCATCTTAATGTGGTGGATATAAGAAATCCAACAGTAGACAGGGCCAAGCAATATACATTAATATTTCTTTGAGACAATACTAAATGCCAAATGAAAATTAAACATTTTACTTCTTAAATGTGTTTAAAAATTGTCGGTGACAACAGCATGAAGTAATTTATCTTCTTCTACTTAACATCACTTATGCAAGATCAGTCCTGCCACTAGTCATAAATTAATAACCTACTTTTAATCAAATTTTGAAAAGGGCCAGTTGTAATAATTAACATATTCACGTAAATAAAAAGTCTTAATGGACACGTGGAATGGTTTTACATTCTTATGAGCTTTATTTTACTGCAGAGGTCACTTGATTATCAGAAAATTGGCCTATAGGCTTTAAAATATTTGGACAAGTGATAGACAAGGCTGTTGGATATCAAAATTTGCCCTTTAATCAGTAATAATACCAGTTTAATAAAATTATTACTTGTTTCTGTTGTAAAGGATATGTTTTGCCTCAAAAGACACCTTGTGTGCCACCTTATTAAGTTGTTTAAAACTGCACCTTAGGCTTTATTTTTGATGTTTGTGGGACTGCAATGTTTATTTCCTGCTTCAAGAGAGTCCTGAAGCATGAACAAAGAAAGACGACAAGTAGCAGTAGAGGATTACTACTTGTAAATTATAATGTGTTCTATATTTTCCCTATAAATATGGATTATTTGTTCTATTACTCATCCTTTCCAGGACGAAGGAAAAATCCTCAAATCCCCTTAAATAGTGACATCAACCCTCCGTCTAACATGTTAGTTGCAATCTGTAAGACTAATTACTTATTTTAATAATGGGCACTGTGTGATGGCAGAATAAGAACAGCTGTATACCTTATTCCACATGCAAAACAATAAAAAGAAAAATATGCGCAGAGGAAAAATGAGGAGATTGGTATTGAGTTTTTTTTCGTCCCACTGTTTACATCCATCTTTTAAATAAATAAGCTTTCACACATCAGCGCAGATCCAAGTGTGATGAGTGCATACATGCATACATGTATGTTGAGTGAGAATGCTGGAATGTGAATTGGTGTATGAAGTGATTATTTGATTCAGTGAGGTGTGTTTCAAAATTAGGTGCTTGTGTCAGCAGGGCAGGCAGGGAAGTGAGGGTGAACACTGAGAAGTTGGCAGGTGAGTTGTATACTACAGTTTAGAAGCGGATGAAGGTAGCGTCGATCTGGCGTACACTGGGCAAGGCCAGCATGATCTTTCGCCGGTACTGTGGATCCTTCTGTAGCGGGTTTCTCTCGAGATAGACAGTCTCCAGAGACTTAGCATTTTTCAGCTCGTCAAGATCTGACCAGTTATCAATCAGATTATCATTCATCTGTGGAGAGATTAAAAGACAATATAACCAGGGATAAGTCACTACTAGTGCTGCTGTTTAAGGTTGAACACTTTTAAAACATATGAAAGAAGAGCAAATTACATTTCCCAAAGAAAGAGCCCAAAATACTGCATAATTTACAATAATAGAAATCTGAAGTTAAATTTCAAAAATTTCTATCTAAATTGAAGAAATCATTAACTCAGATTAAATTTCCCAGCTAAACTTTGAACAACACTCGGTTAATCTAGTTATTTTACCTTCTTAAAACCAATGTTGTCCCACGAATTGGGTTTCCAACTAATTGCATGAAACATTTTTTTAATGCTATTTATCTAACACACACACACATATATATAGTTCTTTTAGCTGTCAACGCATAAATTTCACATTACATTTCTTTGCTAATCTGTTTTAAGGTATTACATGAATCACAACCAATTAAATAAAAATTAATTTTAACTGATCAATTAATTTCTGACATTTCAGATGTTGCAGGGAAAGCACATGGCTTTCGATGTTCTGCTTAACGGGCATTTCTTCTCAACTGTATGACTTATTAGAATAGAAGTCAAAAGCTCTTCTTTCAACAGGTCTGTTGTATATTAAAAATAGTAATTAACAGAACAATTATTTTGTCATACCCAAAACTCTTGCAGCTCTGTTAAATGGCTGATGTTTTCAATTTTCTTAACTCGATTGGCTGCTATGTCCAGGGTTGTAAGCTTTTTCTGTGAAGGAAAACAAAGAGGGATTGATTGTACATAACAGTCTTTGTAGTTATGTTTGCACATTAAACATAATGCATGATGGTCCATTTGGCATTTCAAAATGGTCGATTGTAATTATATAACTCACATTGTTTTCCAAGCCCTCAATGACTTCAATGCCGTTGTGACTCAGATAGAGCTCTCTCAGGTTAACAAGGTTCTGTAGACCCTCAATTTTAGTAATCCGGTTACTCTGAAAATGTTCATACAAATTAATCACTAAATGTCTTAATAAGCACATTTATTATTCTAGTTGCCATTCACACAAGTGTTGAAGAGGATGTGTATGAGAATACCTGAATGCTTAAAACAGTCAGGTTGTGTAAAGCATCCAAATTCTGAAGTTTAGTTATTTTATTGGTGCCAAGAAACAAACTTGTCAAAGATGTCATTGTATCCAAGTTCTCGATGACCTGCAAACAAGAAATATAAAAAGAACACAAATAAAAACAACAAAGTTATAATGTCTTGTCTAAACCTGATTTCTCTCTGCCTAAAAGATCCTTCATGTCTCACCCGAATGCGATTGGAGCCCAGTTCCAGCATCTCCAGCACTGGGAGGTGATCCAGATTAGAAATGTTGCTAATTTTGTTGTGAAGCAAAAAAAGTTTCTTCAGCTGAGACAACTGCTCCAAACCTTCCACTTTTCTCAAGATGTTAAAGGAAACGTCGAGCTGTCTGTGGATCAGTCAAACATATGTACCTATTATACAACTGTGCTTAAAAAAAAATTGTTATTTTTGTGATCCATAATAATCCATCACTTAAAACATGTAAATCCATGAATTTCTCTACCCCTATATGACTAGTTTATTGTGTCTAAAAAAAAAACAACGTTTGCTGTAATGGCTCAGTTTTGCCCTTTTTTGATGGAACTCATTATGTACGTGTATAACTCATGTATGTAGTAATTTTTTTGTGACTTACTCCAACTCTGTGAGGCTGTGCAAGTTCTCAAGTTTGCGGATCTGATTGTCATAGAGGTCTAGTTCCCGCAGCAACCCCAAACTGTCAAGATTTTCTATCTTTTTGATGAGATTCTGACGTAGGGAGAGTGTCTGTTTAAGAAAAAAAGGAAACAACACAATCTTTATCATGCACTCTTAAAATTTCTTGTTCACAAAAGATTCACAGAAGGAAAAAAACAATACAAAGCAAAATTATGCCTAGTTCTCTAGGCAGAGAATTTAAAAGAACAAACCAGTTTCTGCATACTATGCTGCTACCGTTATTTTATTTCTCACTGTAGACTACCATCTAAATAGTGACGCTGAAGGTACTTACTTTAGCCTTCTGTAGCACCTCCAAACCCTCAATTTTTCCAATACGACAATGAACTAGATCAACATCCTAGAGAAAAATAACATTACATTTATTTTAATTAAGCAGTAAATTTTCTGACAGTAGTTATATCTAGACAGCAATAGCATTTTTAAAATGTCTTCTTACCTCTTCCTCTGGGTCCAAAGTTATAGTGTCCATATCAACAGGAGACTCTTCTTTGCCTTTAATAAAATAAAAATAAATCCGTTTCAGTATCAGTTTCAGTTCCCATTCATCAAGTAGCAGGATATTGAAAGTTGCTTATTCAGATGTTAATTATTCATCCTAAAGTGACTCTAACTTTAGCTCACAGATTATCTTGTGTCACTTTAAATGTTATGTGGCTGTGCTGGAGATATGGTTTACTTGTTGTATTGGGCTGATTGGGGTCCACGTCGCCATTGATGCTCTTCCTCCTGGTCTCATCATCACCAGACTCTTCAGACTCACCCCTTCGGTCCACTACAGTCACCAGGCAAAGACAAGAGAAGGCTGATTTTACCATACAGGTGCAGGACTGTGTATCACAAAAACGTTTAGCTGTTGCACATGAGATCAGGCTTCTGTAACGTGCAACGTGCTAAAATTGCAATGGCAAAATCCCGGTTAAAGTTTCGAGACCTCAGTACAATAATTGCTGTAAATTACGGCCTATACATTAAACCGCATCAGCTCAGAGAGTTTGCATGCTAACATTAGCTTCCCAGGCTCAACGCTGCTAACCACGTTAGCTATTAGGGATGAGTATCACTTGGTTTGGTTTAGCTTACAAGCTAACATTGGAAACAGGTTTTACGAGCAGCCAATCTAAAATAATGTAACCCCCAAAACAATAGATCAACTGGAGTAAATAGTGAAGCTAGAGAACCTGAAATTACATAAAAATCGGCAGGACATGTTGAGGTGACTGAATATCGCCAGCTATTATACATAGAGAGAGCCATGTTATTAGCCTGGTGGCTAGCTAGCATACCAAGGATGGAAGTCTATTTAGTAATAAGCAGAATGATTCTTCGGATGTGCTTATCTTAAAAATCGCACGCACTTGTCTAAATAAATGCCGCTTCAGCTCGCTCCTACAATCATGACACCGCTGCAGTTTCACACGCTCACTCACCTTCCATTTCTTGCAGCTCTCCAACAGACAGGGAGGCCATGTTTCCTGTAAACAGTCCTAACAACCGCTCAGCCAATCCGCGGAGGCTCGACAGACCACAAGGGGGCGCTGCGGCCCCGCACCGACAACACAGCGCGCAGCTGCAGAGCCCAACGTGACCGCGCACGGGCACGAACAACTTCGGTCGCATCTTGTGGATATTTATTGTTTGTTTATTCGTGTGTCCTTGGAAACCTTTCCACCTCATTCCCAGGCTCAACGCTGTCAGTGCATCTCTTTTGGTCATTGGCTACATTACTTATCTTGCATTCTTTAATTTTAGGCACATTTTGCAGTAAACAAACAAACAAACAAACAAACAAACAAACAAACAAACAAACAAACACACTGACCACTTAGGTCTTAGGCCTCAGCCCAAGTTGACTCATTCAGTAATGCATTAATGCTCCATAGTTTGAATTAAATCTTTTACATTTTCTTTTTCTTTGTTTTTTTTGTTTGTTTCTTCCTTTTACTAGAATTTTGATAGGTAACAATATAAATACAAGCTTTGTGTAAGTACCAAAAGCTTTATGATAGTAAATCTGTCTAATTTCTGATGCAGGTCTATGCAGTGCCAAATCTGTTTTACTAGAACTTTATAACAAAGATACACATGTTCAAACTCCATACCTGCACCCTTAAAAAAAACTGAGTTACAAGCTTACATGAAGCATGAACAGTCTGATTACATAAAGCTTCTCTCTCAGTGGAGGTCTCTCCTCTCTCACAGCAGAATGTTTATACAGTTACTTCCCATCTACCCATCCCTACCTTCCGTTTTAAAAGTATACCTGCAGAAATTTGAGGCACAAATTGTAAATAAAGTTCCAAAGATGACACCGTGCTCAAATAAATCTTTATTACATAACGTTTAGTGACATTACATAAACACACATAAATGCAGTAGACACAATGATTTTATAGAAACTGGCATGTTATCATTAGTATACTGCTATGTCTGTTTCTGATTAACTTTATGTCAAGCATTGTGTGTGATAAAAAAATGAGGGACATGGAGTTATACTTACATAATTTGGATAAGAAATAAACTAAGTGTTCTGTGCTATCAGACTAATAATGACAAACTGTCAGGATAACATTAAGAGACAGGGTAAAACACTCAGTAAGATATGCAACAATGGACATGATGAATGATAAAACAATGAATGATAAAAACTAGGCAACTGGCTGCTGCAAACATGTATTTCACTGATTCATTGACAAGACAACATTTAATTTTCATCTCCTTAAAGGAAGAATCAGAAAAAGATTAGGCTTTGTTCTGGATGTGGAACAGAGAGAAAAAATATGCAGTCACCTGGGAATACAGTGCCATGGGAAATTTCATCCACTTCTGTGGCATGAGGGTGGCTAGATGGCCCGCTAAAGTCCTGGTGGTTTCAAATGTCTTTTATTTCACAATTTTGGAGGCCACTGTGCTTCATTGAATACCCAAAACTTTAGAAATGGTTTAACAGCCTTGCCCTGATTGATTCATCTTCCTAAAATGTTATTGTGGAGATCTACATCGAGTTCCCTAGACTTTGTGCCCTAGGTTTTTGTCCTAAAAAGTGTGAATTGTGGGACCTTACAGGCGTGTGCCTTTGTAAACTATGTCCATTGTGTTATGTCCTCTGTACGACCTTATAGGTTGCTGGAAAATGTATTCCCACATTAGCTTTCTACAGTTCAGAACATGCACTCAAATGTCTTCTTTAGTTTGGGTCAAACTTTTGAAGGGGAACTTTTACTTGTGGAATGTAATTTCAGACACTGCAAACCTAATTCAGTCTGTATTGACGTTAATGGCCAGGGTTACTATTCTAATGGTTGCCACACTAAATTTAATTGACTAACGATACTCTGAGGTTCTTTTCTTATTAAAGAAGGTGTAAGCAGAAGCCGGTTTTGCAGGCTCAGTGCGTTTTGGTGTTAACAGGGTCAGTGCGTTTTGGTTTTACGCACCCCATTAGCCAATCAGAGAGCGGCTGTGCTGCATTTAAAGGGGCACACTGAGTCAGGCTGGGATCTGAGGACAGACACGGAGCACTTTCACTATTCTCTGCGTTTGTCCTGGGCTTGTTATTAGTGCACCGGATACATGTGAACGGCTTAAAACAGTCGTTGCGTCTTATACGTGCAGAGTTCGCTCCGTGCTTAGACGCATGAACGCTGGTTGGATTTGGAGCCGAGCACAAGTTCGACGCTGGAAATGCATTTTCTTGGCAGTGTCGTGCTGATGTTGTGCCAGTTATGCCGGGGGTTTCCTGCTCCAGTAGGTAAGAAGCTTGTCTCACTGCACAGAATTGCTTTCCAGGGTAGTTTTATGGATTTACTAGCAGACATAATTTCATACAAAATTTAAAAAACGAACGCTGGGAGAGCAGGGCATGTTGAAAAGTGCGTGCACTATATTTACAGGAACACCCTCTGTGTTAATAGAAATACCTCGACAGAAAACTGTCCAACAAAACGCCATGGAAAATCAGCCACTTCCTGACAGTCTACAGAATCTATTGTGTATTACAATACAATCTGGTGACAAAGTGTAGGCAAATACAATAGTTCAGTAACTCTTATAAATAGAAAAATCATATTACAAAGTACGTACAGTCACCAAACCTGCCAACACATATCCACAGCATAGAAAGCCTTCAAGTAATGTTATGAAAAATTCCTAATAATTCAACGCAGTGAAATATGAATTTCATCAGAATAAAGGCTTTTTCTCTCAATTTTATTTATTTTTTTGTTATGTATTGTACTGAACAAGATTAATTATACTTTAAATGTAAACTTGATGTAAAACTCAAATGTCTAGAATACTCCTATTTATTATTAAAGAATGCATTTGGGTTGTCTCCCATCAGATACCATCATAATTCAGGTCCAGCAGTGGGGAGAGGTGGGTGCCCAGCATGTTGTCCGCCAGGTTCTTCTCAATGGAGAATCTCTCACTGACACAAGCCAGGAAGTCAACAATATTATCCAAATAATTTCAGCTGATTCTCTCCTTCCAGCTCCTTTC
The DNA here is from genome assembly GCA_033026295.1 of Channa striata. Classification (NCBI taxonomy): domain Eukaryota; kingdom Metazoa; phylum Chordata; class Actinopteri; order Anabantiformes; family Channidae; genus Channa; species Channa striata. The sequence goes on along the minus strand of CM065185.1, from coordinate 9,650,585 downwards.
AGTGACAACCAGACTTCAGTACTGAGTATGAAAATTATCATGTAATATAAAAATGTAATAACTTAATTCAGAGCTCATCTCATGATGAGCCCAAAGTTATTTTTCTTAGTAGCCGTTATCTTGCTTCTTAGGAAATCACACTGTGCTTCGGTCTCGTGAATGCATACTGGAGGGCTCTCAGCTGCACTGGGCCGATCGTGTTTTCTATGATGGAAAAGTCTATCTTACTCTGGACCATTCTGGCATGTGGACAGTTCACATACCACAAGCACTGACCTCCCAAAAGCTGTGGGGCCAGGAACACACGAGGATTGAGAGAATCCACCTTCAGGAGGGCTGCATCAAGCTAATGAAAGAATTAAAGCTTTCTGAAGAACAGTCAGGTATTTGTTCTTTGTGTGCGTTGAAAAAACATTATCATATCATCAAGCTTTAAGAATGTGGGACTTAACAAATGGAATGGCAATATTGAAAAATGTCCAGACTGTTTTTTTCCAAGGTTAGATTTACATTTTTAAACGTTTTTGACTAATCTAACCATTAAAAATACATTTAGTATTTCCATCCTTAATGGTGTTTTGACTTAATGGTCTTATGGAGAATATTTTCATTTAGTTGAAAGTAGTAAGATTAATGTTCAAAACCAAAAGTCATCATCAAAGCAGTTTATTGGTGTAGTGAATGATTAGGTGCATTGTGTTCATTCACCCTTATTTCTACTACAGTATTAGTGATACCAAATAAAATTAATCACAGTATTAGTGTATGAATTTTCTGGGTCCGTAGCGGTCTGTTGCTTTTGACCATTAATGTGGTTGTTAAGCAAGAATAGTTTGAATGCTGCTCGTGGCTATGGACTGCAGAGGCATTTGACTCCGAGTCATATGACACAATGTGTGCTAAAAAATGAAGGGTTATACCACAGTAGACATTAGTTTGTCCCTGTGATTGCACTGAACATCTTCATACATTACCCATGATTCCCAGTGACCTGTTTTGTTGGCATTCAGTCAGGTTGCAAATTTGATTTTTGTTTTTCTTTTTTTCTAGGGATTCCTTTGTCTCAGGTTCTGATCCCAATTTTTGCACTTTTGGCCTTAACTGGACTGATGATCATCAGCCTTCTCCTAGCCAAAAACAATGGTGAGTAAAAATGATTTTCATTTTCTTTCTGGATAATAAATGAAATTGTCCACCCTTTAATCAAAATGTATATTCATTCATTAATTCACAATGTATACAGCTAAATTATTTATTTCAGAGTGGAATGCGCTACTGTGTTGCATATTACACAAACATGACAGTAAAAAATAAAATAGAGCATAACTTGTCTTTATTTTAAAACATGCCCTGTCACATGAGTTTGGTATGAAGTCCCATAATCATAGGGAATATAAAGCATGATCATGTGCTTTGTCTTTCTCACGCTCTCTGGTTAGGTTTGAGGCACCCTGGAGGTAAGAAAACAGCAACCCATTTATTTTCTTTTCAGTCTCTTTACACATCTCAGTTAACACTCTTTCGAGAAAACTGTCAGAAGGTTAAATATTAAACAAACTCAAAGCCACATAACCTTTGAATGGGTTTGTTCTTTTTAGTTGTCAGGGTGTTTAACAGTCATATGGTTCGCCCATCCTTTACTTGATGGTAGAAAAGTTTGGTCTAACCTTTACTGTGACTAAGAGCTATGCGATAAATGTTAGGAAAGTTTATTGATCTATGAGATCCTATAGTCCTGTCAGTCAGTGTTAGCCTCAATACAGTTGGTTTTATTCAGTAATGAATGTTGGACTAATTTGTGCTCTTGAATTTCCTTGTAGGTGTTGTTGGCTCAATTATACATTACCCTAAGGACATGACTGAAATGGCTCCAGAGATAAAAGGCAGTGGTTACAGTACCTTGTAATTCAAATGTTTAGCTGAATAACAGGCTCACATTTTCTGCTCAGTTTCTGTTGTTAAATGCCTACTTATTGATTTAACCCTTTCTTCTGCTTGTGGGAACAGTTTTACCCAGTGAATGTAACCAACTACTTGCCTCAGGATCTTTAGCGCAGTGCAATCAAAAATATTATTTATTCTCTGAATTGTATTTGAGATTTCTGTAATACCTTTAACTTTATTTAATGCAATTTACTACACATAGATCACTTTTTACACTGGGGCTTTTATTGCAGATCTTAATATTTATGGTCATGCACACTGAATATGTTCACTGCCTGCAGCAGTATTTGCATTTTGCACAGATAATTGTAAATGCAGACATTTTAATGTGTCATACATTTTGCACTGGGTAACCAAATAAAAATTTTGTAATTAAAACACATTCAGTTTGCAGCAATAGTTTGGACAACTTACACCTGTCACAGACTTTCTTGCAGTCTGTTCATAAAGCCCTGCTCAAAATCAAGTGCTTTATTTTGCCTGTTTTGTTATTTAGTTGGACATACTCTGCTTATGGTTAAATATTTCTTTGTCATTCTGTGACTTTGTCATTGTTTATAGAGAAGAACTTTATGTCATGTTTAGTTTGTATGGGTTACTTTATTGTTTGGCATTAGGACTACAGAATAAAGGACAAATCCCGATTAAATAATTTCATTGCCATCTGTTTTGTCCTGGACAGGCTGGGAAGGTCATCTCATGCAATTTTGATAACGGCAGACCTCCCCTTTTGTGTTATCGTTTTATGATGTATTAGAAATTGAAAACTTTTAAACTTTTTTTTTAAACTTTCCATTCACCATTTATCTTATTTGTGCTTTTATAATACTCTTACGTGCATTATATTTTAACAAAATTATGTTAAATGTCATTTTCTTAGTTGCTACTTTTCAATTTCATATTTCAACATTCAAGTATCCCATCACCATTATATTACACAGAATTCCACCCTTTGATCTATTAAAACATAATGCCGCTGCCTTGATCATGTCACTTTTGAAAAAGAGATTCTTAACCTCTGGAATCTCCACCTGGTTAAAAAAAAAAATTCAAAAGAATTGCAATAAAAGATCTTAAATTTAATCTCGATCTACAGTAGCTACAATTTCAAGGTGGTTCTACTGGATAATTTTGACTTGCATAGTTTTTCTGCTGTTTTTATTTATGCACGAAGCTACATTGCAACCGTATTAATATGTTTGACCAGCAAATGGCGAGAGCAGACGGAGAGAGGTCTGGGAGAAAATGCTTCCACCAATCACGTTAAAGAACTCAAAAACATTATTGTAGCAACCAATCGCAGTAGCGCTTGGTGGGATTTAAACCGTTTGTCGTCATCGATACGAATTTCAAACTGTTGACCTGCAGAGGAAACTTGGGTGTATTTCTACTTGTGCTCTCTCCTTGCTGCACTTTTCAAAGAGAAGGTGAGCGAATTAGTGTTTTCACTTTGATTTAGTCGGTCAGTTGCGTTCCTTCTAGCCTGTAACCGTAAAGACCTTCATTTTCGCTGTCTTTAGGTTAACGTTAACGCTAACTTTAATGCTAACTGGAATGCTAACTTTAATGCTAACGTTAACTTGACTTCATGCGACCTTCCTTTACGTTAGGATTAAGGGGTCACATTTATCCAGCTAACCTAAGCACTGATGATGAACATAATCGGTATAATGCAAAACGGTTTGGGGTCAACGTGAAACGAGCATATTTCTTCATTTTCATAATGAAAGGAGTTTTGCAGCTCACAGAACCGGCTAGCTAAAAGTACTAGCGTCAACGTTGCTCGCCCAGCTAAGAAAGCTAACTTGGTTAAGACAAAAGTGAGTGGTGTGAGTTACTTTTGCGTATTACATTTACGCATATTAAAAAAACGATGTGTCTTATTTGTTTTATTGTCCAGGTCAAGTGAAAAACTACGCCAAATGGCTCACTTCGGGCTTGAGAACGACATCCACGGTATCCTGAAGCTGGATATGCCCATCACAAACGGTCCCATGGCGAGGTGGCAGAGAAAAGCCAGTTCTTCAAACGGTTTGTCTCCCGGAAAATGTTCCAATGTGTCCCTGAGCTCATCCAAAACGCCGAGCAAAACCCCTGGTATTACGAGCTCATTGTATTGTACCATTAAATTCCTCCAAGAAATCGGTGTATTACTTGTGTATATGTCGCTGTGTGTTAACCCCTAGGGTGTTTTTGTTCTTGCAGGTAAAGGTAAAAGACAGACCCCTTCTAAAATGGGTGGTGACCGCTTTATTCCCATCCGAAACAGCAAGCAAATGGACGTGGCAAGTTTTCTTCTTACAAAGGAAAATCAGCCAGCTGATGCAAATGAGACTGCAATGTCATCAGTAAGTTATTATGTGTTTGTGATGGCTCTGTCTATGACTCCTTAATCAATTTTTTCCTCATTAAGACTTGCTCCCTTTTTCATAGGAAAACCAGAAAGCATGGTCTCTTTCTTTAAATGGCTACAACATTGAAGATGCCAAAATCCTGCACTTTGGGGGTAAACCCCTGAATGCCCCAGAAGGTAATATATCTCCATGCAAACTGATTATTGGCAAGAATAGTACATCATCATACAGTAAGCATTTTTTAATGTTTTTTTTTTATTTTTACCTTACAGGCTATCAAAACAACTTAAAAGTCCTCTACAGTCAAGTTGCAACACCTGCATCCATTAAAAAAAATAGATACATATCATCAGCTCCTGACAAAGTTCTTGATGCTCCTGAGCTTAGAAATGATTTCTGTAAGTTTGGAAGTAAAGATTTGTCTTGACAACTGCAATGAATGTGAAGCTTTAGTCACACTTTAGATCTCACCAACCTGAGGATTAATGTGCTTATTTAATGTGTTTATTTGTCCCATAGATTTGAATCTACTTGATTGGAGCAGTCAAAATGTTCTTGCTGTGGCTCTTCATAATAGTGTGTACCTGTGGGATGCCACTCAAGGAGATATCACACTTCTCATGAAGATGGAAGGTGATGAGGACTACATTTGCTCACTTTCCTGGACAAGAGAGGGAAGCCACTTGGCAGTTGGTACCAGTGATGGTGTGGTTCAGGTCAGTGTGATGAACATGCCTCACTTTGTTCCTGAAGGCACACAACACTGACATAACCATTAAATGTCATTAATCAGTTAATTTTTGTCCTCCTAGTTGTGGGATGTTGAAAACCAGAAGCGGTTGCGCAGCATGGCCAGCCACACAGCTAGAGTTGGTACCCTGAGCTGGAATGAGCACATTCTTTCTAGGTATAGTTATTTCTCCAACCTTGGATGTGAGAGATTAAAACTGACATTGTTATTAGGTCTGTAGTTTAATGGGTTCTTCTTTTCACCCAACAGTGGTTCCAGATCAGGGCAAATCCATCATCATGATGTGAGGAAGGCAAACCATCACATCTTTACACTCAATGGTCACTCACAGGAGGTGTGTGGACTGAAGTGGTCCCCTGATGGGAGATACCTTGCCAGTGGAGGCAATGACAACTTGGTGTTTATATGGCCATCTGTGTCAGAGGGTGGCAGCAGAAACAGCAGCCAGTCGGTGCACAGCTGGAGTGAACACCAAGGAGCTGTAAAGGTGAGCAGCTTCATACCAATACTGAATTTTTTATTTTTTTAATCTAGTAAAAATCTAGATGCTATAAAATTGCATGTGTTACATGTATATTCTCTGTCCCACATTTGTAAAGTGTTAATGTTACTTTTGGATGTCATTGTTTTAGGCACTAGCTTGGTGTCCATGGCAGCCAAGCATCCTTGCATCTGGAGGTGGTACCAGTGATCGCCACATTCGAATCTGGAATGTGAACAGTGGCTCATGCATCAGTTCCCTTGACACGCGGTCACAGGTTAGTGCACATTTCTCAGTCCTTGAGATTCATTAATTTAAAATTTGACCTTAATTCAATGTTGTGAATTTGACCTGGTTATGATAACACAGGCCTACTCTCAAATTACCTGAATGTTCTTTTCAGATCTCATCTCTGGTTTTTGCACCTAACTATAAGGAGCTGGTCTCTGCCCATGGCTATGACCAAAACAACATAGTAATCTCAAAGTTCCCCTCTCTCTCAAAAGTTGCTGAGCTAAATGGTAAGTTTTAACTAGACCGACTCTGTACTTGTTCACACATTAAAGAAAATAGCCAGGGAACTGAAAATGGCTTTAATGGTTCTGCTTGTTTAAACAAATTGATTCCTAATATTTTAGGCCATGAGGACCGAGTCCTAAATTTGACTTTGAGCCCAGACAACTCTACAATTGCCTCTGTCGCTGGAGATGAGACAATTCGTCTATGGAAGTGCTTTGATGTAGATCCTCTTAAGAAGAAGGCCAAAGAGAGAATGCAATCAAGCAGCAGTGTCCTCCATCCGTCTATCAGATAATATATCACTGACTTTTAATTCCCATTAATTACCTTGGTTGTGTGTATTTTATTTTTTTTTATTGACAACAAAGATGTCCACCAGGTGTTTTTAGCTATAGCTGGCATGCTACTGCTTCAGTTAGTGATCTAATGGGTTGTCTCAACTATTTACAAGTCTGCCAGTATATTAGTAGTTGCTTATAAATATTGTTTTAATTTGTGTTTTAAGCTAACTTGGATTGTTGTATTCAAGATCAATTTTACATATGGTCATAGGTTATAAATAAAGTTCTGTTTACCTTATGATTCTGTGAATTGGCATGATTTTTGTACTAAACCGTTCAGTGCAGTACTATGATCAGTTCTGACAAGGTAAATGTTAAATTAAAGATTTAGGAAGTATCTGCCCATTCAAATAGAAATGCAGTTTTATTTTTCTCCCCACAAATGTTTTTCCTAGACATGATTGTCATTTCCCCAGTAACTGTTAAAAAAAAGTTTCCTCACTTTCATATACTACTTTTACGTGATTGTGTAAAATGCACCATTTTGGCCCAGAGCTTTTCCATTTTTACATAACCTGTAATAGATTTCACATGGGGTTCAGTACAAGTTCTTGCTCTAGCCTCTCACATCAGCAGCTGATTTCACAGATTGCATAATGCATGCAATACTTGCATTTGGAATGCAAATTTGCATCATAACAATACCACACTTGCTGTAAAATATGTTATTGAATGTTTTCTTCAAACACTGACAAGACAATGCTGTATGGGCAAGTTTTTATGTAGCCCACTGGCCTAATTGGTCCTCTAGCAGAATCTGTTCCACACTGCATACATATTGTTTCAAGGTCTCAGATGAAGTGTGAGTTTGGTTAAAAAACAAGAGATCATAAAAATAAATTTTGAAAGGCTAGTACTGCTTTAAACTACATCATCCATTCAAAATGCAATGTAGTGACCTTCAAAAACATCAATCAGCATAACTTTTATTCAATTCTCATTCAACAGAAGCTGCTTTAACTTCATGTTCCTTTTACAGAGTAGAGCATACAGTATTGCACAACTCAAGAGCTGGTTAATGTATGATCATACACCAGTGTGCCATTACCTAATTAGGCAAAAAGTCTAAATACTGCAATATTTGGTGTGTTTTAAACTACACAACTACTTTCTAAATGACAGATCTAAAATGTGTTTTTATTTTAAAAGTTAAACAAGCAAAAACTAAATGACATTTACATTGAACACCTTGTTTTTAATATAAAGCAGTTATTTGCATGGTCTTAGTTGCTACTTTCCAATTTGATATTTTAACATTCAAGTACACCAACACCCTTATTACACAGAATTCCACACTTTGATCTATTAAAAACATAATGCATCTGCCTTGAGCAAGTCACCTTTGAAAAAGAGGCTCTTAACCTCTGCAATCGCCACCTGGTTAAATAAAAAGATTTTAAAAAGAATTGCAATAAAAGACATTAAATTTAATCTCGATCTACAGTAGCTACAATTTCAGGGTGGCTCTACTGGATAATTTTCACTTCTATCATTTTTCTGCTGTTTTTATTGATGCACTTTACTTCACACAGTTACATTCCAACCACAGCCACGTTTGACCAGCAGATGGCGAGAGCAGACGGAGAGAGGAGGAAACTCTTCCACCAATCAAAGTAAAGCATTCCACATTACTATAGCAACCGATCGCAGTAGCGGTTTGTTGGATTTCAACCGTTTGTTGTCATCGGTACAAATCTCAAACTGTTCACCTGCAGAGGAGACTTGGCTGAAGGTGCTTTAACTTCATGTTCCATTTACAGAGTAGAGCATACAGTATTGCATAACTCAAGAGTGGGTTAATGTATGATCATACACCACAGTGTAAGTGTCATTACCTAATTCGGCAAAAAATAAAAAATAAAAAAAAGCCTAAATACTGTAATATACAGTATAACTTTTAAATGAGGTGATGTGTTAAACTACACAATTGCTTTCTAAATGACACAGACCATTATCTAAAATGTGTTTTTATTTCAAATGTTAAATAAACAAGCAAAAACTAAATGACATTTACATTGAAAACCTTGTTTTTATATAAAGCAGTTATTTACATGTGCCAGTCCTCAGTGAAAACTGAGAAATACTCCCAAAGCAACAAGGGTCATACCAGCCAAACAGTAGGTCAGACTTAACGTGGGTCATGCTTGAGTTGAAGAATACTATCAGTGACAAAAATGAGCACCAATTTTCATAGTGTGTCAGTAAACAGTTCTCACAACTAACAAACAATGTGGAACAGAGATCACTGGCAAAACAATGTGCCATTCATATCCCTAGAAGTGTGCTTATATGTTCATTAAAGATTTTTATACAAATTCCGTAGTTTTGAAGTAGGATAGTGGCATCTTTGCCACACCAGTATGCTAAAATTCATGACATCTTCAAGGTGGCTCTACAGAGCCTTTTATGCCTCTTTTCCATTTTTAGAGTCACCAAGTTAGATTTCCTTTACTTTCCCCAAGAAAATTTTGCCGTTGGCGTGGTGGTGTGCGTGTCCATTCTCTAGGTGTTTGCCATTAGCCACCACAGTGATATGTTCACTGGCTGAGCCATTCTGCGTCGACTTGATGTCTGGGGTAGGAAGCCGTTTGCCCCTTATGTAGGCCTGCACCCAGAAGTTGGAGAAGAGGAGGAAGAAGAAGACACCATACATCCAGATGAGGTGGATCCACAGGGGAACCTGGTAGTCACACTTCTCCATGAAGTAGTACTGGCTGATGTGAATAGATACCACAACAAACTGCAGCTGTAAATATAGGAAAAGGGCAGATTAAAAAAGGAGAGTCTGAAAAAAAAAATAAAAAATGTAGAAATTCTTGGACATACAAGTTGGATGGCAGTCATGTACTTCTTCCACCACAGGTATTTCTGGAACCGAGGGCCTGCAGCAGAGAGTCCATAATAGAAGTACATGACAACATGGACCGTTGCATTCACCATGGCATGGAAGGAGCCCATTCCTCCAGCTGGAAAGGACAAGAGACAAAGAACAATAATGAAACAATATTATGCACGCTGTGCATTAGTGTGGCATAATTTGCAAGTATGATTTGAAGGCATTTGGACATTTTGCAGTATTATAAGAGGACATGATATTGAGTAAATCTCACCAGGAGTCAGGGTGATGCCCCACCACCACGTCCAGGGCATGAAGGAGTGATGAAATACATGGAGAAATGTGATCTGGGTTTGTTTCTTCCTCAGCACAAAGAAAACCTGGGAGACAAAGAGAAAACGTGTTGTATCAATGCCATGTTATTGCTGGAGCTGAAAGGATTATGATCGAAAGGCCAAAGTTATATTTACTAAATAAAAACAAATGAAGGCTCTAATGCAATATTAATGTACAATAAGTTTTATATAAGATTGTTTTGAAGGGAATGTGTATACAGAAGTTAAACGCTTGTGAAATACAGCAATTGAGTTTGGTGCACATGTCAGACTTTTATTAACGCTGCATATTCCTGGTATTTGTTTCAGAAAAATCCTAAAACTAGACTAGTGGCTCCTTAATAGCCACTTTTTTTTACCCAAAGTCACTGAAACAATAGTATAATATAAAGAGAACAATTTAGGTCCATTCATAATTAATTATTTAAATTATATTATTAGTAGAAATAGAATAAATTAATAGCAAGGAAAACTGGGATAATAATGTCCTTACCGTGTCAAGAAGTTCTATGTATTTTGAAAAATAAAACAGCCAACTTGCTCGAATCATCTGGGGGGAAAGAAGAGATGTAAATGTCCAAAAGCAATGGACCAACCAAAATATTATCATCATTAGGGAACTAATTCAAAATATACATTTCCTTAAATCTTCAAATCTGTTTTAACTAGACTTAGGAGAAAAAAAAAAGTTCTTCTCTCAGAGGAAATGACTTTAGACAACAATTACCCTTAGAGTCTGTGGATTGCTGGAGGGGTCAATAAGGTCACATCTCCACGTATAGGTGGTAGCCCAACCAGACATCATGAACTAGGTGTCAAAAACACATCAACAGCTGTTAGGACCTTCACAAGAACCCTCAGTTATCGTCCTTGAGGGATCTGAGTCACCCCATTACTCCACTTGTCCATCATTTTGTCTTTTACCTCATAGACTATGTAGGCATTCAGTAAAACCATGCTAAGGTTGTAGATAATCATGGCTGTGTTTAGGCGGCAAGGTTTGTGCTTTGCCATCAGGCGAGGTCCGACATACACTGAGAAGAAGACATAGGCCAGCAGGATGGTGGTCATTTGTATGGGACTCTGCATCAGAGGATAATCTTTGACTCTGGCATCTAGAAAACACATACTTACTCATCATTGTCACATAAATTAATGTCTGTTCACATGTTTTGTGCACCAGTACATCCTCAGTCAATCATTTAAAGAAAAACTGAAAAATAATCAGCAGTGACGGAGGCGCTCACCAGTTCTCGATTGTAGATAACTGTGGAAATGTAAAACGCTTGAAACTGCTTCATGCAACATGGTGACTGGCTGATATTTTGTTCTGTTAACCCCCTGAAAAATAGAAACAGAAGTCAGGAGATGAAGCAGAGATGAGAGTAAGGTTGGCCGGGCGTGTGACCAACAAAGCGACCTGTCCACCGGCTTTGCCACTGACTGAACAAACAGGAGGCAGCTGCCCAGCCTCATAAAACACTCCTCAGGGCCACAATGTACCCGCTGTCAAAGAACTATACAGGACAAATGCATACTAGGAGCTTCTTTCACTACCCAATCAAAGCCGCAGCTTGCAAGCTCACGGTGTTAGCGTCGACCCATCTCAATCAAAAGAAAATGCTTTATTTTAATTGGCAAAGCATAAAGAATTAAAGGCTACAATATGAAAACATCAAATGAATGAACACTTAAAAGGAGGATTGTGAAACATGCGAATTCTGCTGTCAGCCTAAAAACAATGCAGTGCTCTGTAGCTGACTAATAGAGCAAGTCAAACAGGTGAGGCAGAGAACTTGGCCCATATGGCAAACCTAGCACAGCAACCAAGCTACCGGGACCTGAGCTAGTCATGGATTTCCAGGGAGTAAAACTACGGGAGTAAAGCATGTGTTTAAAGCAGCAGTGGGAATAGTTTGTTGCTCTTATTTAGACAAGTCTCATTTTAACTGATCCCTTTATCTGGCAAAAAAAAAAAAAAAACACAACACATTCTAACCCCAAGCTATTAAAAGACATTTTTAATTATTTTAAATTTTAAAAGACAATGACCATTTCTTACAGAAGCCCCACATATTTACAAGTGACACATTTTGATTATCTGGCAACGTCCTGAGTCTACAGCAAAAATCTCTGCTGCTCCTCAGGAACAAGTGACTCACCTGCTGAGTGCGAGTCCCCGGCACTCACTCCCACACAGCCAGAGCAAGTAGCACTTGGTCCCAGCAGTGTGAATGATCAGAGGAAAACCAGACTCAAAGCTTGTCCATGGGTGATAGCCTCAACCTTTCCTCAAGCAATAGTTTGCAATGAAATCCAACAAGAGCTACAACATTCGCAGATGAGAATGTGGAATGACAGCGACAACGCAAGAGAAAGATGACTTAAGTGAAAGGCTGGCTATGACAACTAGACCTGAGATCATTCAGCTGAATTTAAAGCCTAGGGCACTACTACAGGCCTTGCTGGTTTCAGGGCCACACCCTGTTTCAGTGCGAGGCTCCACCTTCCTATCCCCATGTTGCCTGTGTGTGATTGGACTGTGTCATCAACGGAGGTGCAGCGATGGAGTCAGAGGTTTGGAGGATCCAGTAAGATCCAGGGGTCTGAACAGACTCATAGTTAGGCAACAAAAATCACTTTACAAGCACAAGAGAGTAAAATAATTAAAAATGAAAAGGGTGTAGGTAAATGGCTGCTCTGAATATAAAGTTCAAAGTTTTGGTGTCACTTTAAAAAGATTTGATCGTTTCACTAAAATGTATTTTTAGAATGACCCTCAACCTAATTCAGGCAAAAGGTGAGAGAAATTCAGGAGCACAACGTCATCTTACGTTGCCCATCCCTTCCGTCCAACCCTCGCTGCTGTGACAGGTTCACCTGTGCCTCTGGTTTTACCTGTTTCTGATGGGCAATGGGTGTGAGGCATGGAGGGTGCTTGAAATTTACTCCTCAACTGGTACATTAGACCAGGTACATTGGTTGGAATGAACGGAATCTGCACACAAGAGGGAGGAAGCACTATTTCTGTTTACATGTTGTTTGACACTTTTGCACATGGTGGTAAGGTCATGAAGAGCAGGAACGGAAACTAAGGGAATTCAAATACGGAATCTTGTCATTGATGCACATATATATAAATCCAGAGTTATTTTCACTCCCAAGCAAAAGAAAGGTAAAACAGGTTTTTCCCCAAAAACCACACTGTTGTCATGCATGTGCAGCCAAGACTTTAAACACTACTAACATGTCAACACAAACAGAATGCAAAGTGATGAAATTGTTCCTGTTTAAGTCCTAAAATGTGCAGAAAATTACCACGTGTAAAAGATTTGTGTTTTTTCTCAGTCTATGCTGACATGTTTTTGACTGAGACACAAACTGGATGTGAATGTTTGAATGGGCTTGTGTGATTACCTCTTTCTGCATGGTCAGCTGTTTTTCATACCTCTGGCATAGTTATATTACTACACACAACAGCACGCTGTCTGTCTGTCTGTCTTGGTCTTGTGACTGGTTAATCCTGACTTTGTGCAGTAGCAGATTTTTTTCACTTAAAAACTAACTCGACAAAATAACACGATATTGTCCATTGACAACAGTTTTGTGCCAAACAACAGAACCAGAAAATAGACATGGTCCTCGAGACACACTGGTTGTCTTCCATTAGCCAATTGTAACAGATTAGTGGAGGTTGAAAATCTTTCCGTGTACATTCTGAAAATGAATGACTGAATACTGTAAATGTAAAGACACGAGAGTCAAAAAGCTGGTTGTTTTACATTTTTATGACTCTGGTACCCATCAGTCTTCTGCTAAGGGACAAGACTGGATTCCATGTGTAGTCAGTAATGGTGCCTGATGTATTATGTTTCATAATACAACATAATAGTTGCAGAATTGTAAAGTATCCTTTACCCCATATGTTCTAAAAGACAAAAAATGCATTGCATGCAATGTCATATTTACTTCCATATCATACACTAGAGATGACATTTGTTTTTATATCTGACAGATTTATTATCTTAGAAACTCACACAATAAGGACCTAATTTCTGAGACTCTGAACATTTAATCATTATCATAAGCTAAATCATCACCTGAGTTAGGGCAATAGGCAAACACGGGTTAAGAATGTTGGCAATAATTCAGTTTCATACTGTTCATTCTCAAGTTTATTAAAATAAAGAACATCTCCAAAATAAATGTTTATATAAATGTTTAATCTGTGTCCAGTTTTGCCGTGGAAATATTGTTTCATCCCCTCTTTACCATTGTAGATACATTTCTTAGATTAGCCTGATGAACATTTGGCCTGAAGCAATAATTTCACCTGGTCAGTTTATGTGTGGATCCCATCACTGTACAAAATAATAAAAAAAAAGATTTATTACCAACAGTGACAGTTGTATTAATATATTGTCATGAGGCAGAATAAGACACAGGAGTGAAGCTAATCATCTCAGAAAAGTTAAAGGGATGATCTGATCTGAGTAACAGCGGCGCTGCGCGGCCAAAAGGTAGAAAATAACAGGGAGGTTATAGTTTAAACTACCAATAAACCATCATAACCGTGGAATGTTTGGCACCGCTGCGACACTATAATTCATCTCTATGAACATGACAACGATTTTGATAGTCGAGGGAAAACTAGCACTGGAGGAAAATACACTTTCTCTCCTGACTTAAAAAAAATAATAATTTTATAACACTTTTTTTTTACTTTATCAAGAGATGATTTTATAGCTTGAAAACTAAAACAAACGAAATGGATCATAATTAATGTAAATGCAGGTAATAAAAAGATGAAGCAGCAGTCTTTGTCTCAGCTGCAGAGGGACAGACATCAGTGGAATAAAGCTCTTATTTCAGGCCCTTTAACCGTGAATATGGACGCTGCTCCTTCGCGCAGGGGGGCGGACACTCCGGCAGGACAGGAGCCGCAGTCTTCCTAACTCACTAATGTCAAAGTTGTGAATGAAAACGCAGGTGTTGTCTTTGTCTCCGCCGTGACGAGCTCGGACTTGTTTGGCGGCTCGGAGGCAAGTGGCAAACTCCTCCTCCGGGCTTTCCGTGGCTTGAAACCAACGCACCCATTGAGCGCCAATGGGAAGGTGGAACAACAGGTGGGCGTTCGGTATCCGCGCCTCGCAGCTCAGTCAGAAACAAGTGGACGGACCCGGACCGCGAGTCCTCAAGGAAATGCGACGTGAGACGGAACTTCCCCGGGAAGTGCGGTGCCGTCCGACACACACTTTCTTGTGCAAGTAGACGAGCTGTTCTGCGGCGCTGGGAACGTCCGGTGGGATTGATTCATTGGAGGTCGATGATCGGGAAAGCGCATATCTGTGATTGGAAATCTGTGAAATCTGAAATCTGTGGATACAATGTTGAAGGTAAGTGTGAATTTTCCATGATCACTGGAAGTTTTTGCTTACTTACACCAAAGATTCCACGAAAAAGTCGTTTAGTTTAAGCATTGGATCCTAAGTCAATGTGGCTTTAGCCTGTCCTGGGGATAAAACATTCCCCTGCTAAACTGTGCTATCAGATGTTGCATAATCCAAGAAGTGGAAGCAATATCTTGACAATCCCAGCATGTGACTCACAACAATAACGCCTCCATCATATTATTATGTAAGTTTCTGGTCTGATTTTAGAACATGTTCTCTTATCTAAATGTCTTTATTACGCTCACAACAAACTGTGTAGTGACAGCAAAAAATAACTCAAGCCTCCTGTCATGTCCTATTTTTTTTGAATGATCAAATATCAATTCATGCCTTTACAGAGACCCGGCATCCCTAAAAGAGGCTTTTCTTCCTCACAGCTGCCATTTTGTCTGCACCATTAAACCCTGCTCCTCTGCCACCAAGAGAGGACATTGGTAGACACAGCTGATCAAAAAGAGGGCAGACGCTCTCTGACTCAGGCCCGCTGAACGAGGACATGGAGGTTCTGCGGCGCTCTTCTGTCTTTGCAGCAGAGGTCCTGGATGTGTTTGACCGATCGCTGACCGAGAAGGAGCTGGTGTCCCAGTCTCGAGCCTTGTGCAAGGACTACATCCTGTCCAGACTCAACCAGAATGGGCTGGGATGGTCCAAAACCGAACTCAACCTCTCTGCCTCGAATGCCGCGCTCGCTGAGGTGTCTTTGGTGCTTCTCTGTCTGGGTAAGAGACACCTGAACGTTTGCAGGGGCTGAGAGAGCTTGTGAATGTCACATGGATAAGCTGTCGTCTTATAGAACCACATGCACACGTTCAAGGCCGTGGTAGTCATCTCCTGAACTTTGAACCCTGCTGTGGACTTGATTTGCTCCCAGTCATACACTAAGGAGATGATACCTCGAGATACTAGGCTGCATTACAGTTTATTCTTTGATCGCATTCATTTTTAATTTGAGTTATTTGTAGCATTACTAGAAGTTACCACTAGTTTACCAACGACCATTTTAATTTTCATTTTAAACTTTGCATTTACCACAAAGTGTAACATAAACACAAAAGGCTGCACAATTCTCTGATTTGTTGTGAGAATAGAAACTGCTGAGACATTTTCAATCTGCTCTGGAAGCTGGAAGCTGGACGTTTTTATTTAGATCTTGAACCCCATCAACTAACAAATCACATCCCCTTCACCACCTTTTTGAATGTTATTGACTTGTTGTTATTGAATGTTATTGGAATATCGTGAAAACAGTTTAAAAACTGTTAACTGAAAACATGAGAGGAGCAGGGAACATCATGTTTAGATGTCAGGAGGCTGAAGACTTGAATCGCTGAAGCGTGATCAGATAATCGATAAGAAACTGGAGTCAAATCTTCAGACAGTATGAGTACTGTACTGCAGGTGTGTACTGAATAATTTGAGCTGTGATAAGCTTGGGGCAAAGGATGGTTAAAGATCATGTCTGTGTGTGTGAGAACAGCTTGAACAGTGATTATATCTGGAGGACTTGACTCATCTCAGACAGCAGCTGAAGTGCCTTTTAAAGCAATATCAGCAGAAAACATGAATGTTTTTACATTAACATCCTGTCGTTTGAGGATCTTCCAGAAGCAGGACAGAAAAAAAGTGTTTAAACTCTTTGAATCATTTAACAGTTTGTGTAGCTGGAAACGATGAAATGAAATCTGTCCTTTTTCTACCTCACTCATCCAGATAAACTGTGGTCGCTCTAACAGACTTTTGATGCTTTTATTTATTTATTTGTCTGTTCCTTTTCTGTGTTACCTAGGTGACGAGCTGGAGTGTATACAGCCCAGTTTGTACAGGAACGTGGCGCGGCAGCTCAACATCTCTGTTGCCATGGAGAACATGGTCTCGGATGCTTTCATCGGCGTGGCAACAGAGATCTTCTCTACAGGTACACGCAGCTCATTGTGAACCCGAAGGTGTTGATGGTGATAATCGAGGTGGAAATAAAACCCCCAGCGTTGAGCCAAATGACATCTGCCAGGCGCAGGAAGTGACTTACACTCCGACTACTGACGGAGAGCGTTACTGTGATTTAACAGGTGTCCCGCTGCAGTTTCCATCAGGTCCCTTTGGCTGAGAGGTGCTTTGAGTGAGAGTGAGGGGGTGGAAATGACATGTAGGTGGAGTAAGACTTCATCTAGACACATTATTAATACCACATGCCACTAAGTTTAGAAACTCATTTGTTTATGTTACAATGTTTATTCTATTTTTTGAACTTGAGTACTTTTTTCTCTGCTTTCCAATTTGAGTCAAAGCATTTCATGACTAATTCCAGCGGTTCCCAAAGTGGGAAGTCAGATGAAAATATGCAGAGTTTTTTTTCTTGTCTTGTCTTCTTTTTTATGTCAGGATAAAAATGGATAAACAGGTCTGCGTGAAGAACAATGTTTTAACAACATGAGCATCAACTAACAAGTTGTTGGGGAAGATATTGCTCCACATTAATTGTGTGATAATATGTCATTCCCTCCGTACTCACTGAAAAACAAAACTGTAGATTTAAATAAAGTAGCCACAGATCTGTTTGCTTAGACGTATGTTCACATAACACCTCATATAAACTAATTTGTTTAAAGCTACTCGGTTAGGTGTTGGTCTGGAAAGAGAAGCTTCCAGGTTTTTGTCTGTGTCTGTCTTGACTTGATTTTACTCCTGCTGGTTTTGGGACATTTCTAAATTGTCTTAAGTGTTGTGTAGTCTATGCAAACAAGGAACATTTTGAAATGAAAACATTGAGTTTACGTCCTCTGCTTGTCGGTGTAGATCAGATGGTCTAGCTGCAGTTCAGTGAGCAACTAAAATGTGTCAAGATCAAAACAGAATCACTCATTCTGATTTTCATGGCTGAGTAGCGGCTGAACTTGCGCTTCTTTCGACGTCATGAGGGTGTAATTTTTGGAAACAGCGTGGGATTCCTTCTGAAGAATAACAAACTGCTGAACCCAGGCTGACCCAGCCTTCTGGGACGGGTTGAAACCTGGATATAAATAGAAACAGTCATGCAAGTTTGTTTTTCCTGTTGAGTGGAATTTGTTCTATAACCAACTTCTGGCATTTTGGTATTTGCTTTCAGCCCTCCATCTGGTTAACGTTGCTTCAGAGATCACAAAGGAACGATGCGTCCATTTAATCTAACTTGCTTAGATAGAAGCGGTTAACCTGCCGTCTGTACTGCGGTCTCCCTCTGTAAAATCAACATTGCTTGTCTTCCCTCCATCTATCTTCCTCTGCCTCCCACTTCTGTTCCTCCTCCTTCCGCCCTCCTCGCCTACAGCTTTATCCCTGACAATCTTGTCTCTATTCTTGGCCTGCATCTCAGTAGGGAGTGAGATGTGACGTACTCAGACAGCTTCCGTGGACATTTATCTCATTTAAGCTCGTCCAGAGCTCTATCTCCTTATAGCCACGTCCCAACGCTGGAGGCCTGAGGAACAGCCATGACCGTACAAGCTGACCTTACAGAAGCTAATGCCATTAGGTCCTGCCCTGCATGACTGACGTTCATTATAACAGCCCATGCTGCCCTGGAAACCCGACTGGATGTTTATGTAGAAAAGGAAGACAAAGAATAAGCTTTTTTCTGCTTCATGACTCTCGAATGTCTCTTTGGGGTGAAATATTTATATATATTTTTTTAACCTTTTGAGATACTTCAGTGCTTCACCCACCTGAAGTCCAAAACTACCCAGCCTCCTGTTCATTCACAGTTGGCCTGAAATGAGTGTTTATGCTGGGATAAATCTGGCATTAGATCAGTTCCAGTGTTTAAAAACTGTGATTTTTTTTCCTGCCACTTATCAAACTGCACTGCATTTAATGGGTAACACTTTATTTTACAGGTTCTATTTTTTCAGATAGTTTCCTAAAAACTTGCCTTATACTTGTAAGTTAGCTGCTGTTTATCTGTTATCTACCGAGATTTGAACATCTGTAACCCACTTTATGCTATAATTCTTCCCCTATGTAACAGCAACACATTTTTACATATTGTCCACAAACTGGAAGTGAGAAAGAATGTGACTTGTGACTTACAGAACTTGTAAGTTAAATAATTAACTAATATTTGTTTCCATAATTGTTTGTTCACAAAAAGTTAAACTTTAAAAACAAATCTATCACTAATGTACAATGAGCACAGAGAAACTTTTTTTTCCATCAGCAGGTGAATATGAGGACACAAGCCCTACACATTTTTCATTCTGCAACAATAAATTTGTTTCTGAATAGTGGGAGACGTTACAAATACTGACAATCACCAATGCTTCCACATCAGTCCATAGACTGACTTTAAATATATAACCTATAATGAACCTCTATTTTCCCTGCTGCAGGTATAACATGGGGTAAGGTGGTATCCATGTATGCAGTAGCTGGAGCCCTGGCAGTGGATTGTGTTAGACAAGGACATCCGACCACTGTCCACATCATAGTGGACAGTCTGGGACAGTTTGTCCGTAAGTTCCTGGTTCCCTGGCTGAAGAGACGAGGAGGATGGGTAAGCTGCTGTATTTGCTGAGTATTTTGATGACATTAGGTCACAATGAAGGACATTCGAAAAATAATGTGTAACATCTCAGGCGTTGTTGCTGCATAATTTGGTGTTTTTGAGAAGAGTTTTGGACAAACATTGAATCCAGGTAACATTTGAGAAACCAAGAAGATAAAAACAACACTGTTCATGTCTTCTACACTGAAGCTACATGGATGATTTAGGATTTTTTGTTTATGGATTCGTTTGTTAAGGGACAGTAACATAATGGTCCATTGGTAATGTAGTTATACGGAAATGCTTTTATTACCGAAATATGAACTCCTCCCAACCTGCTGTAGCTTTACTCTGGTGATTTGGTTGCTGCGGTTGTTTGTTTCTCTCAGTAACACTTTTAGGTGTAAAACTTCAAATCTTTGACTCAATAGACCTGCCCAACATTAAATTTACAAAACAGTGTCATTCCTTATACACTCCTCAAAAAAACATTAGGGATATTCAACTTTTGGGTTAAAATTCTGAAGGCACCTAAAATGCTATAACCTTTACAGGTGAACTTAACACAATTGTCAGATTCATGAATCAACCACTAAATGTTCTGCCTCCACAACAGTTTGTGTTTAAACAGTCTTCATCATTCCGTTCACATTTTGACATCATGAAACCAAGACGACACCTAACAAGTGTTGGTTATTGAGATAATGGCCTTTTTTTGTGTTTGTGTGTGGTATACCGTAACCACCACTGTTGTTAGATTTGTTTCAATGGATTGTTTGAGATGAAGAAATTACCATTGCCTGCTTCTACGTAAAATGATACGTCATGATATATGTGTGGATGTTTGTACTTTGTACTAACATGAACGTTTTAATAATATTACCAACATTTTGTGAGTTGTGTATTTAAATGGTCGAAAATGTACTGTAGGTAATCATCGAGGCAAATTTTTTATCATAATTATTTGGGTCTTACATGCAAGTGAATTTAATTGCTGATGGAATATCAGGACCCGTATTTATAGCATTTTACAGTATCACAGTATTTATAGCATACCATCCTTGTGAATGTATCTTGTTTGAAAAACTATGGTTGAAAGCTAGTGAGCAGACATTAGGATGTTTTTCAGTCTAGTTTACCAAAAAGTAGAGTATCATTTTCAGTTCTAAAAATTACATTTACAATAATCAAGTTAACTAAAAGTTAACTAAAAATAAAAAGGCAAATGACACTTGAACTTGTTTCAGTGGTATTCAATTTGCAACATTATGCACTGACTGCTTATATATTTTAAAGTAATTATTGCCTTACTTTGTTTTAAATTAACATTAGGTTTAACTGGGTTTAAATATTTAAAATACCCCCTACTTTCATTTCTCCAGGCAGAAATCACAAAATGTGTGGTGAAGAAGGAACTTAGCCCTGATCACCACTGGCTGTCCTCCATCGTCGTTTCCCTGAAGTACCTCCTCACCACGATGTACGTCTACATCATGAAGGAGCTGTGACGAGCAGACAGGGGTTGTGCAGGAGTCTTCGTGCTTGTTTGACACAAGGTTGAAAAATCCCAGACTTGTCAATAAAATCTGCCATTAGAGATGGTCGCCGTGCTTGATGAGGATTGAGCGTCTGTTGTTGAATGGCCATCGACAAATGTTTCATCAGCGTCGTGTTTGTGTTTACTCAGTGCCTGGAAGTGATTACCCTTCATCCAAAGAGTAGTCAACATGATATTTAAGGGCGCAAATGGCAGAGCAACATATTTATCACACTCTTGACACGAGCGCAGTAAACCCAGGTTTGTGAAGGCGTGCAGCATAAGGCTGTTTTTTTTTAATGTTGTTTCAGAATATAAACTAAAGGATTGATAAAAGTGGGAGCCATTTTAGTTATTACTGATGCTCAGCTGGCTGGGTCTTAAAGTTTCTTGGATCGGAGGATTCATTTCAATTGTTAAAAGTAAAGATATGTCACTCAGGAGTCATATCAGGTGGCATCAACTGCTTACATTTAATGGGTTTCTCTGCACTGTTCTACTTTACCAAAACACATCTTTCTATATATAATCCAAAATGTTACCCTTTGAAAACCTTATGCTGCAAACGTCTAACACGATTGCCCAGGAATTGTTAGGGCTCATTGGGCCCTTTTTTTTGGCCAAAGAACTTAAGGACAGAAATGGTAGTGAATGTGTGTGTTTGGTGATACTATTTTTCTTTTTAATTTGTAAATAGTCTATTTATGATTTTATTTTTGTAATTTGATTGTGATGACTGCAATATAAAGAGAGCCAGTACAACTACTTGGTTTGAGTGAGATGCTTGATGGTTGTCCTAGTGTTAATTTATACACATGAGTCTGAATGTTGTTTTTTAATCCACAATAAAGCTCCATGCGTTGACTTACAGTTGTATTTTTATTTATACAACATATACAGCAGCTTCACTGACAAAATGACAAACCCTGTGATTTAAATTAAGGTCTCTAACTGAACTAGACCTGTACCCTGATCAATGGGTCAGACATACAAATGCAATATAGAATATACAAAACAAAAGGTGAAACGAGTTTAATATGACTTAAATGCAAGTAACAAACCATCCCTGAACATCCTAAAACACACAAGTGCTTTAGCATAAGAAACCATAGTCTTAAATTCATGGCCACCCAGTCTCTGCAACTTTAAATCTTATGCTGAAAATGAAAAGTATGTTGGCCCCAGGGGGAGAGCACAGAGTTCAGGTATGCACTGGAGATAACAAAAAAACACCCTGCTTCTGGTTTCATCACTGTTGTGACCAAGCACAAAAAAATCATTGCGAGAACAAGGTCTGTGAAGGTGTTATGGACGCAATCAGAAATAGCTTTTGGACTACTTGTTTTATTTGTCTATGTTTTCCACTGTAGTGTATAAACTGTGTGAAAGATGTATCATAAATAATTAATTTAGCTTTCAGTTACATATTTTAAGAGCTTCTGTTCTGTAGAAGTGTTTATATCTGACTCATTTATTGATCAAATCACTGCTTGCAGACTGAGGTATTCCTATCTACAAAGACGCTGCCCTGTTAGGTCAAGATGATCGATGATAAGTAATGTGTAAGTGCTGCGTCAGTGGTTGGCCGTCTGTTGCCATGGAAACTGTCTGCTCCAGCCTCCCATCTGGCAGGAGCTGAAACACTCTGGTAATCTGAAAGATGGAAGAGAGCAGGTGGGGTCACTGGCACCAAACAGCAAAAATTTTATTTCTCTGACTTCTCTGAAAGTTTTTACATTTTGTTAATTTTAAAAACATTTTACCTAAGACATGATCAGATTTGAAACTCTTAAAACTTAAGAAAGGGAAATCAAGATATTAAAACACAAAATCCTCAAGGGTTCACAGACTATAATTTAATGATTAGTGCATAATCCAGGATCAGATAATCACAGTTATACCTGTTGTACATGGGGCTCCTTAGCAAAAGAAATTCTGGCCAGAGCATGAGTCTGCAGGCTCAGCTGCTGTTCCTTCAGCTCCCCCTCCTCAATCTCTACCAGACCTGCACAAGAAACCAAATTCTCTCAATACAGGCGTGAAGATTCTGTGTGTGTGCACCTTTGTAGACAAATTAATAAGTTAGCTGTTAAAAACTTGTGTCTTTAAAAAATACGGAAAACAGTACCAATTTAAAATTGTACAGATAAATAAATTAGCTTATCTAGCTATCGTATCAATCTTAGCTCTTATCTAAGCAATATGATTTCAGTGTACATCATCTGATCTTAAGACCGTCTGTATCAATTACGAGTTATATAAATGTACTAAATTAAACTCAAGAGCAAATGAGTGACAGTAAAAAGATTTTGTGCTCAAATCTTAGATCCAACATAAAATCATACACAAAATAAAACAAAAATAAAACACAAAATACATCTTAAAACACTAAATATATATATATAAAAAAAAGGTCACATCCAGTGACATAAAACGAAATTACCTGAGTTCTGTGCGATGATAAATGCCACTCTGTTGGTTCCCGGCTGCATTCGAATGAAGCCACACTCCCTATGCAGAGGCTTTTTAGTCTCAGCATGAAATGCATTGAACCTGTAACAGCGAGACGAATCAAGACAGAACTGCTGAGATCAAATAAATTATTTTTTGTTTTCTAAAATGTTATTTTACTATAAGCCATTTAATAATCTTATGAAATGTATTTAAATATGTACAGCATTTGAAAATGTTGGTTTTGCTGACCCAATTATTTATCTTATCTGCTAAAGTGACACACTGATGTGCTCGAATTCAGCATCATCAGGTGTGGTCAAGGCTGAAACAAAGTTCACCCTTGTCCACACCCATCGGTGGTGCAGGGCGTGGAGGTAAAACAGTCTTTAAACTATAAACCTGCTCAGGCTGTTATGTTATTGTTTGACGGCTCGTCTGACAGCTCACATTATAACCTACATGAAGTTGATAACTGGTTGTCCCACATGGCTGAAGTGCAGAGACTCTACATAGCGGAAAGGTTTTATGGTGGGAAAGCCGCCTGTGCCAGGTTCATCTGACTCCCAAGTCCCTAGAAGCCAGTCTAGAGGTTGAAGGGCTGGGTTCAGCTCAACTGATGGTAAAGCACACAATTTATGAAGCATACATACATACACTTTGAAGAATATACCTGTAACATTATGTAAAGCAAGCACATTCAAGTATTCCATCAATCCATTTTCTGTAACTGGTCATCCTGTGCAGGGTTGCAAGGGTCCTGGAGCCTATCCCAGCTGTCACCAGCCGAGAGACACCCTTGACAGGTCGGCAGTGTATCTCAAGGCCAACGCAGTGAGACATACACAAACAGACAACCATTCCCACTCACATTTACACCTAAAGGGCAATTTAGAGTCACTTATTAACCTAACATGCTTGGACATCTTGGACTGAAGGTGGGCAACCTAGATACCCAGAGCACAGGGAGGACACGCAAACTCCACATAGAAGGAGCATGGATGGACGAGGACGCAAACCCACAGGCTGTCTGCTGTGATGTTGCTGAATTACTTATTTATATATATGTATTGGTATATGTATTTGATACAATACAGTAATGTTCTATAATTGAACACTGAATATGAAAATATTACTTACAGAGGCCTTTCTCTGACACCACATTTTAACAAGGAAACTGCAGGGCTGGTTGATATGGCAAAAATAAGGTACTGCAAGTTTTTTTTATATTATGACAGATTCTGAAAATAAACATTACAACAAATTAACTAACTGGAAACTGAAATTTATTTTAATTATTAAATGTTATTATTATTAAAGATTTATCCTAAGGCTTGAATCTGACACTGTGTCTTGAAGCGATAGAACTTTTATTTTCCTGTTAAAAAATAAACATACAATTTCTTATGGACATCAATTTTGAATTGAGTTTAATACCCCATTCCAGCAGAACAGAAAATCCCACCTTGAAACCTGAAGAGGTGAATTGTTGTTGAAACCAGTTAGTTCAGATTTATCTGTATTTTACCTGTATGTTGCACACAAACTCCACTCTGCTCCATGAAGGTGTAACTAATGAAAAGGGGCATATAATTGCTATAGATAGATGCTGGATTAAGCACAGGGTTTTTATGATCCCTTTGGCAATTATTTCCCACCATGTTACACTGATGCAGCTCGTGCAATCCTACGTCGACACACACACACACACACACACACACACACACACACACACACACCTCCTCAGTGTGAGACATCCTAAGACTGCAGACATAACGTTGATTTTACGACACTTACGTACAGAAGCAATCAATGCAGCAAATAAAGTTATATGTAGCGTTCTGTCATTCTCACGTGAAAAGTTACGTGGTTACTAACTGTATTATAATTATAATTATTATTAAAGATGAGGAAGTTACATCATGGGTTTGCAGCACTGTGTCTGCTGCAGTGGACTCTCCCGGAAGCAGCAGCACCGTTTGTAACGTGACTTAAAAACGTCGACCCTCGGGGACACGCTTTCCACTTACACTAACATTATTTACAAAAACATTACTGAGGCTAAAATTAATTTCCATAACTCCTGGTTATAGAAACTTACCTGTAAATGACTCGTCAGTTCGTTTACTTGCGCTCACACCGACTTGTAGCTAACTCAGTAAAGTTCAAACAAACTAATAACTTTATGAAAATGAATATTTCACATACCTGTCTGATTTACAGGACACGCCATTATTATTGGAAAGTGCAGTCAAGCAAGTATAAGTCTATATAATCACATAAATGCACAAACACTCTCCAAATTAATAATTAGGTCACCTACACAGGGGGCGGGGAGCTGTGACGTATATCGATGACGTCAGAGCAGGGAATCATGGGAAAGGAGATTATTAAAGTTAAATCACATCCATCTATCACATTCGGACAAAGTAAAGTGCTGCTAACAAACCTTTACAGTCATTTAAGAATTAAGTCATTTATAATATTATAATTATTATACGTTTAGATAGAAAAATTGTTTGATACAACAAAGGACATTTTATTGACATTTTTCAGTGGTCTTAACATGACAAAATCTGCTTTTTTTTCAAAACTAAAAACTGCAGAAAGGCACATCCAAAGCACAGAGGAATTCCTGAAATGTATGTGCTAGTTGACATGTCCAACACGTGAGGACACTGGAGGTTGGCTTTTATTGACTGTTGAACGGGATTTGGAGAGCCGTTCTCTTAAGCCTTGCTCCTTTTGCAGTTCTTCAGAGCATCTGCCAGGGCGTGCAGGGCCATGTCAGCATTGTTTTTCTCACAGTTGTATCCCATCAGTCCAATCCTCATCACCTAATCAAACGAGAGGTGGAAACAACAGGCCGGTGACTCAGCGGCGTGATTCAAGACCAAACTGATGACACTGTCCTTGTTATTGCTCCTTGAAATAGTTTGGTTTGGATGATTTTGTTGTGAAAGTTGACCTCAGTCATCAGAAGATGACACTCTCAAAATATTATTTTGTATTTGTTGCGTTAGTTTAATATAAGATTAGGTTGAGGTAGGTCAACTAATAACCATGACAGTTATGTTCAGGAGTATATTTGTTTGCCGTAACTGGGTTGAAATATCAGCAGCTTCTTACCATGCCCATGGAAGGACCCAGGCCTCCTGTCATCTCCATGTGGTGGTGTTTCAGGATGTAGGCCAGCAGCTCCCTCCAGTCATAGCCCGAAGGGATGGCAATGGTGGTAACAGAGGGAAGTCTCAAGTCCTGCAGAACATGTAACAGAGTAAAAACACGTGGGTGGTGATGTACCTGCCTCCCCCTCTAATGTTCAAATGTTGAAACACTTTTGATGAATTAAATTTCCATACTTTAGCTGTAATGTACTGTTTTTTTTGTCAGCAACTGTTATGTATAACGTGTTTCTTGTGCTGAGCAATTATAAAATGGCTGTGAAGAGGCACTAAGTGAAGCACGCAGTTCTCCTGCCTCGTGATCCAGTGATTCTTCTGGCGACTCCTCTGAACTGCTGCCAGTCAAATGGTGAATAAGCTCCTATTTAGTGTGAACCCTAAACCTCACCAGCCACGAGCCTCACACCAATTCACTGACCACAACCCATATCCACTGTATTTTGGGTCCAGTTTGTATTATATGTATGTATATTACTGTTTAGTGATATACAGTCATTTTTGTTACATTATTGTTTGGTTGTTTGTATGTTTGTCTTACCCTTTCAGGAATAAAGAGCTTGAGACCCAAGTCCTCCAGTCCTCTGTAGAGATACGCTGCCACCTCCTTGTGCTTCTTCCAGGACTCCTCTAGCCCCTACAGGGAAGCAAAGATTAATGTGTGACTGATGATTTGACATGTGCTGTTCTTGTCATCTCAGAACTGCCAGTACAGATGGTACCAAGTCACACATATTATCAAATTTGAGAATGAGATTGGGCCACTTGTTTTACAATTTTATTGAGAGATTAGAGTGGTTGGTTTCATTAAAGGCAGAAACAGATTCTTGATCGTTGCCATTTTAGTGCAGTAAAAGGAAGCTAGATAAAAACAGTCAAGACAGTGATAACTATAAAAACAAAAATATTGTTTTGTGTTACAAAACAATAATATTGTTTTGTGGCATAATAAAGAGAAGCTGACAACAAGGCAAACCTAACATATACACATCTAATATAAATTCATGTTATAGTTAAACAAGTGCAAAGTTTATAATTTGTCAGTAACTGTAAAAAACACCAATATCTATGTTATAAAAAAGACTGTATGTGCAAGGTACTGGAATACAGAAGGATTCTAAAAGACTTAAAATCATTTTTAATCAAATAAATATGAGTTGCAACCTAAACACAGATAATACTTCCAGAAAAAAGTAGTGAAATGTTGCTTTACCTTTTCAGCAAGAATTGCCAGACTCTCTCTTAGGGCAAAGAAGCCAGAAACTGGACCAGTGTGGTGGTATCTGAAACCCAAAGTGCAAATATGATTAAATATTATTTTTCTTGGCAAACATTACACAGACCATGTCTTGACTAAACCTCGACAGTTCCAAAGTTTTTGTAGTTCAGCCTCTTTGCTTTGACCCCAAATTTATTATTCTGTGGAAAATCCTTTGCAATTTCCAGACACTTTGGATCTTCTCTGGTGATGCCGCCCAAGACTTTAGTACCTTCAGTCTGGTGTTTGGCAAGTGGGATGCTGCATTTTATCAAACTGAGATCAGGGTATTCCCCACCTTCTCATCCTGAAAAACTCTGAATTCACCGGGTTGCTTCTGTCAGCAGTGAAATCTCCTTAGGTCATTAAGTTTCTTCTTGATCAATGTCAAAAACATGTAGTATTGCCTTGCTGAATAATTATTTATTCCTCAGAGTCCAGGTTATTTTTCTAAAAATCCCCAGAGTGCATTCTCCTCTGTTTACTGGTTTATTGGCCACTGTCTGTTTTTCCTGTTCATACACACATATTTACTATATGTCCAACGGTTGGTGTTTATAAACAAACAAATGTGTTCAGTACATCTCTAGGTTTTTTTTTGTTAAATTTATTTTTCCCCTTACTATTATCAGTTTCACTTGCACAGTCACTTGTGTATTATTCATACTGACAGGAAACTTCATTTCAATAGAGATGGCAATTTCTAATTAACTTTAAGCTTCTTTTGTGCATGGACTGATGCTGAAACAATAAACAGTAAACCATAAACAGACCTATGTACATTTAAGCTGAGACATGGCACTGTTATGCAGCATGTATTTCTGTACCTCAAATTGAATCAGCTGAAAAACAAGACATTTTCAAATTCAAGGCATTGACATTTTTCAAAACATAAATAGAAAAAAGAAGTAAAGCAGTTATTGTGATACACCAACAAATAGATCAGTATGTAATAGTTGCCTGGACTTACTCTCTGGCTGGTTTGCCATCACAGCCCCAGTAGTTGGACAGATGTGTCATGTCTAAGAAGTAAGATGCTGGTTTTGTTTTCCTGTTGAACATCTTGTGACTGTGTCAGGAACATAAAGATAACAAGAAGAGATTGTGTTGCTTCATAATGTGTATATTCTCAGTTTTTATGCAGTTATAGCAAATGATGCACCATCACATCCTTCTCACCATGCTCTGTCATTAAATGAGATGGGTGCTGTTCCAGGAGGGGCATTCAGGGCCTTCTGAGAACCAGTGTACAGGATGTCAATATCTGCAGTGGCAATAAGAGGCAGATTATACCTGGCACACAAGCCAAGATGCAGCAAGAAATGGAACTCAGTTTCTCATCATTGTCTTACTTTGTTTGTCCATAAAAATTGGTGCCGCTCCAAGTGAGGCAACTGTGTCGACCAGGAAGAGGCAGTTATGTCTGCAAGAGATGTGACCCATAACAGTGTGGCATAATGGTTTATGAAATTATGACATTTTTATTTTATTTCATGTTGAATTTGAGACAGGAGGCTCACTTTCTGCAAATGTCTCCAATGCCATCTACTGGGTGACAGAGACCAGCAGACGACTCTCCGTGTGTGAGGAAGAGCAGGACAGGTTTGTGTTTTACTATGGCCTGGACAAAATAAAACAGCAATAAGAAGTGTTTAATTATCTTTTAAATATGATTTGTTCTAGTTTCTGACTACTTAACTGATTTTGTTTCTTAGTCATGTATTCGGTCTGGAAAAGGAGTTTGTTCTGTACTGCTTCAGGGACATTGTACCTGCCTGTTCAATTTCCTTATTAGTGAAGTATCCACCAGGTGCTTTAACCAGTCTATGTACATTGGCGCCTAAAAACAAAAACATGAGTGAATAAATACTGAACAAATGGGAGAATCCTCTTATTTTTCAAAGTCCCAGTGGATGAGTGCGTGAAACCGTGTGTTCACACGCACCCATTCTTTCCGCTATTTCAGCAACGCGCTCTCCCCAGATTCCGTTGATGGCGATGAGGACGCTCTCTCCGGGCTCCACCGTGTTGAACACGGCACACTCCATGGCTGCGTGTCCGGAGCCACTCACAGAAATAGTGGTGTTGTTTTCTGTCTGGAAGGCGTACTGGATGCCTCTCTTGATGTCATTCATGATCTGAGAATATCAAATGACTTGTTTGATTCATTTCTCAGATATGGTCACCACTAACTGAGTTATTTTAGTAAATGTGAGTTTGACCTGCGCGTAATTACGCACGACTATTTATTTTTGATCACGTGCTGCAGGTTAAAAAATGCACCTCACCAGTTTGTAATTGAATTATAAAAAGTTGGAAAATAGATTTGCTGACTTGAATAAGCGGTTTGGTGCCACAAGATAACGTTTAAGTTGTATTAAGGACGTGCCACAGACTTATACCTCACAGTCCCCAAACTCAGTGGGCTAGTTAAGCAACCTCACTAGATGATTATTTTGGCCATAAATGTGTTTGACTGTATACATATCAAACACATTACTTACCTCATACATTTCTGGGTGCAGGTGACCAATTATGGGCCTGGACCCTGCAGCTAAGATGCGTGGAGGAACATTTGACGGTCCCGGGCCGAACAGGTGACGCAGTGGGACTTCGAGTGGCCGGAGCAGACACGCCGGCGGCGGGATGGACACAGAGGACATGTAGCGGAGGACAGAGGACAGAGGACTGTCAAGGACCCCCGCTGCCTGCTGGGCGAGCAGGGCGCTCCGGCTGAAGAAAGCCCGCTGCATCATGTTCTGCTCGCCGAGAAGCCTGCGCGTAGTGATGCCACCGCTGACAGACCGACAGACTGAGTCTGTGACCGAGTTTTGGGTGAAGATTTAAAACAAACAGGTCTTTGACCTGCTGGCCACGAGGCGGTGTGCGTCACTTGGCGCAAGGCTTGGCAACAAG
The DNA here is from genome assembly GCA_033026295.1 of Channa striata. NCBI lineage: Eukaryota > Metazoa > Chordata > Actinopteri > Anabantiformes > Channidae > Channa > Channa striata. Next base: position 9,619,711 of record CM065185.1, on the reverse strand, counting down.
GTGCACGCTGGCACAACAAGTTTTTACAGTACATGGAAAATATTAAAGTCGTGGATTGGTGTTTGGACTTTGTTGAATTATTACTATGTAAATGTTTAAAACTTTACAGCCTCTGATCATATGGTTATTAAGACTACTTAAATGAAACAGTGTTTGAAAGTATACAGTAAAATGTCCAGTCTTTCATAAGGTTTACACTGCCAACCTATAGTATACAGGAGTTTTTAATCTTTTCAATATGACATTTGAATTTAGGCGGGCGCCCAGTTTGGACAACACCAGGACTGCCTGTAACTGATTTCTGGTCTTGAACTCTTGTGCAAAAGGACCTGCACTTCAGAACCGGTTCAGGTTAGTTTGCAGGTGGTTTGTTGACTTTGTTTTCCTCTCTTGTCACTTCAGCATTGGCTTGTAAAGAGGAGTTTCCTCTCGGGGAACCAATCTGCTCTTTCCAGGTACGTTGGGGCGCAGACCCACACATACTGACACACCCACCCACCCACCACCAATACGCACAGACACGGGCAGTCTGACACATCAGTACACACCAGCTTCATTGTCTAGTCTGCACAGGCAAACAGGCGACTTTCTGTTTATTTATTAATTACATGGCGCCAAACACTACGTTTTTTTTTTCAAAATGATTGTTTCTTTACAAAATATCACACCAGATACCCGCAAAGGATATGGCAAATATTTCAATATATAATATATATTTAAAAAGTGGCCGTTCAGAAGCCAAAATGGATTTTAATTTCTATTTAACATGGAGTATTTGTTGTGCACAACACACATATATTTTTATTTTTTCATGGTTTGATGAATGTATGATAGGGGAAATTTAAACTATGTTTTACATAAACATTTTTCAGTTCATTTTGTGATTATGTGTTTTCAGTTTGGTCAGAAACACACCTTGAATTGAGATAATCATGTCCTCGTTTAGATGTATGCTCTTCATAGAGTACATGTTTTTTTAAGCTATTGTTCATTTCAGTGCCAACTGTGCACAAGGCTGTGCAGTCAAAGGGAAAAGGGCCACGGTCCAAATCGTAATGGCTTGTGATTCTCAAAACAAAACAAAGCAGGGAAGAGTGAATTGCAGAATTTTCCTGTTTTAATATACCGTATTAAATACTGTATTTCAAGCGCAGGAATAATTTGTCTCCCCTAAAATTCACATTTACGCAAAACACTGACAAGTGTTTTTTAGTGTGCACAGACTTTACACATCATCATTTACATCCATCACTTTCTTCTCTTTTTCCATACAGTAGAGCAAATCATTGAAATATTTTAAGGGATGTTAAAGATTGAACTGTGTAAACACTAACTCCAAACTACTCAGGTCAAACATTTACATTCATATTTCAGTGTAACATTAAAGACACAACCAGTGCACCTGGTATTTCACAATATAAATTATAAATGACAAAAGTCCTTACTTCCTTACTTTGGAACAAGAAAACTCAGTTGGATTGTTTTATTTCTTTCAGTAATAAGAGAATCAGATATTTCTGCATAAAAAAACTGTTTTGTCATTACAGTATCACAAACAGGTGCCCCTCTCCCAGTCTGGTGTGGTCAATAATTACACCGCTGGTAAACAAATGGGACCCTGCGTTACCCTTCACTGGCCTTTGCACTTATCTGAAAACTGAAAATCTACCCAAACAGAACAGGAGGAGGAGTTGGGAAGCAACAAGCACACAAACTTTAATAACTCACTCATTTAGCAGTATTCGCAGACTTATCATTGTACATATTTTTATGTATGATTCAACTGTAAATTAGGATCAAAATGGCATTTTGACATGTCTCAGTAGGAGAAACATTAATGTAAGTAGTAAATGAAATCATGGATAAATTCGTAGTGGCTCAATTTGTCTGACTTTCACTCCATCATGTCTCAATGTGACAATTAGGGACATTGCTAATGATTTTAACATCACCCGAGCTTTTCTTGCTATCACTATAGGTATTATGTTATTATGGCATTATTATGTTATTATTTTAATAATAATATATATATTCATAATACATCAAACATACAACTTTACAGATATCCAGTGGTTTGTTACTCCAATTATAATTATAATGAATTCATTTTTACATTATTTGAAGTTCCTCACACTAATCAGTTCCTTCATACAACAGCATATAAGAGATTATCTTTAAACCAAATAATTTATCCACTAGATGGCACCACATAGATGCTGTACTGTTAAACTGATCAATTATGATGCTGCTTTTCAAAACAAACGTGAAAAAATGAATAGTTATGTATCAAATGTTATCACAGTAACACTGCAACTTCACATTTAAAAAATAGTTCAACTTTTAAACAAACATCAACAGGAAGACCCTAAAAGTAAATATGAACAATCATTCAGTTTTGCAACACAACACACTGATTAGTCAGTAGATGTATTTTCATAGAGCGGAACTGTTTTATTTTGCAGGACTAGATTAAAAAAATCTCAGAAAGTTGCTTCCATGGGACAAATTTGGCTCCTGTTTTGGTCACTTTATTGGCAACTTGTATGAAGTTGTGTGTGATGGGTTTCTCAGCATGACATGAGCCCCAGAGGTGTCACAGAAAGGGCCGAGGCAGGTGAATTGTTCAAATATGGGCACAGCTCCATCTTTTTGTGAGAGCTCAGACTCACAAGGGTTGGCAAACATTTTCTATTCTTTGCACTAATGTAATTAAACACAGCTCTGTTTGGGAATATGTGAACATGATACATAGAAAGATAATAAATAAGTTCAGTTAGTTTTTAGGCCGACGTGTTTAGCTGCACAGTTGAGGTGCAGCTCGTCAGACTGATGTGCATTTGTTGAAGGGCCCCTTTCTGTGGACCCCAGAGCTCCTGTTTCCCCCCATGTTCGTCTGGGGCCTGGTCCTGTCTCTCCCTCTGTGCTGCATCGCTCTTCCTAATGGCTGCCTGCTGCTGCTGCTGCTGATGTCACCATCGCCTCCCAGCATCCCTGGCACAGCAGCACCGCCATTTTCCTCCACACTGAGGCATCGGGCCGCCGGAGCATCCAACCCCCCCCTCCCACCTCACGTCTCCCACTCGTTTCCAACTGACGCACCACAGTGCTCAGCGCTCAGCCCACCCAGCGCCACCGCCGCCGCCGCTGCTGCTGAAGCTGAAGCTGCGGCTGACTCCGGGCGGATTCTCCATGTATGGATGCGATTAGGGGAGGGATGCTGTGAGCTGTGACGGGGAGACAGGTAGAAAAAACACACACGAACGAGAGAGCGACGAGCCGCTGTCGGATCGTGGCGCTGCTTTGAATGGCCAGGGGATCCAGAGGATTCAGAGGATCCAGAGGATTCAGAAGATTCAGAGGATCCAGAGGATCCAGAGGATTCAGAGGATTCAGCCTCTGCTGGACGTCGAGCCTGAGCTGCTGAGGTAGGACGAGGCTCCTCTGTTGTGTTTTCGCGGCGCATCATCGTCCGGCGTTTGTGAGGTTCACGTTCGTGATTCGGTGTTTTTCTGTTGGTTCATCAATGTCGAAGTACGATCTCTGCGCCAGGAGGTTTGATCCCTGCTGTCAACTCATAGTCACAGCCCAGTTCCTCCTTTACCGGCTTAGATAAACACGAAATGGCCGAAAGTGTCACCGAAGCTCCAATAATGTGAAGCTGACCTGGTTTCTGACGCAGTGTTGGGAGCTTTGCTGTCTGTGCCGTGTGTGTTTACGCGGCCTGTCTTCGAGGTGCGGCAGCCAGAGCAAGATGGAGGAGACAATATTTACACAGGTTATTCATATTCGCAGGTTGTGCCGCAACAATATTGTCAGGATTTCTCAGATGTGGCTGTTTTGTCATTACCGCATTCATTCAGTGGACGTGATGGCTTCACTATGACGATGTTCAGGAGAAATGCTGTTAGTCATTGTTTAGCAAATATACAGCTATAAAATGTCAGGCTCAACAATCTGTTCATCATCACAGAAACCTTTTATTTTTACCTATTAGAAAAATAAGCAGCGGCAAGGAGAATGTTTAATGTAAAGATGCTTTGAAAAACGCCATGTGGACAATTCAGGGATGAGAGCAGATAGACTTTCATCCCAAGGCCTTTAGCCCTCATAGATGAGGCGAGGGGATGATGCCTAAAGAATAAGCAGCCATTTTACTAAAGATTGGAGGGATGCTGATGTTCTTCCTGCCAAATGATGGCCCAGCCATTTAGTGTTTCTCTCTGTCTCTCTGTGTGAAGCCACACTGGCTGATTCTGGGGGAAATGAGGCACAATATCTCATGTTTAGTGAGGTCAGCAAACCCATGTCATCCTAATTTAAACAACCAGCCATTAGCACGTTAACTATTATTTATCATATTAGGACAGAGGAGTAATGATGCTTCAAAACATAGGTTGGAAAGTGTGTTCTCCTTTAAAACCCAATAAATCCTTCTCATCATCCACCTGTTCAGGTGCCAGGTGTGTATCTGTGTATCCTCTCGGATCTCCAGCTCTTCTAGTCACTGAACACATCCACCTGCATCATGGCGGGGGCTTCGGTCAAAGTGGCGGTGAGGGTTCGGCCCTTTAACTCCAGAGAGACTGGAATGGAGAGTAAATGCATCATTCAAATGTCTGGAAACACCACAAGTGAGTAATTCAAGTATTTTGCACTGGTTTGGGAGTTTGCCTGATCAGAACGGTTTGAGATGAAACAACGGGACAATTTATGTGTATTTTTAACAGTAAATATTCTTTTAACTGGTCTGAGAGCAAAACAAAGGCACCAATCCCTGAAACATGTAGTGTGTACATGCATACATGAGCAAGAGTCACGGCCAAGAGTTTCTCTGTTGTCAGCTTTTAAAGATACATTGAATTTATCCTAATAGGATGTCAAACATTGATTGGATTGATTCAGTTAGTTTTTCAGTTGGAATTACAACAGTCTGAATCCATAAAAGCGTGTCTCTTTCTCTGAAGTCTTCCTCCTTGTTTTTTTATTCGTGAAACCCAGAAATGCTTTTTCATGTTTTGTTAATCCAGTCACCCACACTGAGCCAACTTTAACATTTCATGTGAGTTATTTGTCTCGTGGGCAGCTTTGGGCAGGAGGGGAAACAAAAGCTTCAGTCAGGCCTGAAGCCCATCAGTGTGTGTAGGATGTAGCGACCGCCACAGCTCTCCTCTCTCATCATACGAGCTGCTGTGACCAAAAAAGACCCCGTTGTTCTAGTTGAGCCCAGACACGGGGTCAGCTGATGTCCGTGTTTGTGCTCTTTGTGCATTTTTAATGACCTCACTGGAGGCAAAGATTCAAACCTTCATTATTTCATCTCAATAACTTCACAGTTAATGAGATGAGATATGAGCCTAAATGTGAGTGCTCCCGGCTCTCTCGCCTCGTCTAATTTTCTGCATTGTAGCCACACAGGCTGGTTTTTGGCTGAGTGCGTGTTTCAGCAGCACATTTCTTTTGCTGTATTTAACACGTCCACAGGGGGCGATGCGGCAGATGCAGTTCGCAGCTAAAAGAGCATCTGCTCTTTCTCACTTTTTGATTCCTGTTCCACGTAAAGTGATGATGGTGCATTTAAAACCACCTAAAGGACACCTCTGATCTTTCAGGATTTTTTTCTCTCTGTGTTTGATTAGAAATGAAAAAATAATCCAAATGACAAGACAAACTTTGACTGAACACCGATTAAATACACAAACATACAAAAGCAAAGAAAATATTATTTTCTGCAGCCCCCTACAGCTTCAAAAACACAACTGGAAATCTTAAATGAAAGAATATGTAGGTTATTAGTGTGGCTCTGTTTCCTGTGCCTCTAACTGGTGTCTTTTGGTGTGTTGTAGCAATCCTGAACCCCAAACAGCCAAAAGAAAACAAGAGCTTCAACTTTGACTTCTCTTACTGGTCACACACCACGGTAAGTGTCAAATGAAGACATGTACAAAAAATACTAATCTGTTCTAAAACATATGACCAATAATAGGAAATGATTGATCTCTATTTTAGTATAGCATTTCTAAAAGTCTTTTTGCCTTTAGCACGACTGTCTATAAAACAGCAAAAAGCAGTGATTTTCAGTCTCTCATCCTTTTTTCGCCTTCCCACTGCAGCCTGAGGACATCAACTATGCGTCCCAGATGCAGGTGTACAAGGACATTGGAGAGGAGATGCTGCTTCATGCCTTTGAAGGATACAACGTGTGCATATTTGCATATGGCCAGACCGGAGCAGGCAAAAGCTACACCATGATGGGACGGCAGGAGAAGGATCAGCAAGGAATTATCCCTCTGGTAATAAAACTCTTCTCAACATGTGTAAATATTTCAACTGAGGAAGCAAACAACGTTTTTATTCACTAGATGAGACTTAAGCACTGCAATATTGGATTTTCAATATATATTTTTCCTCTTAAAAGATACAGCATTGACCACAAAAATAACCAATCATTTTATGTTTTATAGCTGTGTGAGGACCTTTTCACCAAGATCAATGATAGCAATAATGACAACAGCATGTCTTACTCTGTGGAGGTGAGCGGTGTGAAACTTTCATATTTGCCTGTTTTCATATTTTGTGCATGTAGCAAGCTTTCCTGTGCTGTCTCAGCATTTGTATCAGTATTGAAATAAGCTTGTACAGATGTGTAGTGTGTGTAATACATTTATTTCAATTGTGAAACTGAGCACTAGTGATCTTTATGACACGACTGTCTCTCCCCCCCTCCAGGTGAGTTACATGGAGATCTACTGTGAGCGTGTGCGTGACCTGCTGAATCCCAAGAACAAGGGAAACCTGCGTGTCCGAGAGCACCCTCTGATGGGACCCTATGTCGAGGATCTGTCCAAACTCGCTGTCACCTCCTACAACGATATCCAGGACCTGATGGACTCTGGAAACAAGGCCAGGTGAGAGAAGTACAGTGCACCCCGTATCAGCGATGAATTCACCACTCAATTTGTATTCTGTAATAAATACAACAACACCTGGTTCAAAATTATGATTAATGGACAAACAAGTAAGGGATATGCACATAAACTGACATAACTTTTCTTTTTTTTCAGGACTGTGGCAGCCACCAACATGAATGAGACCAGCAGCCGCTCCCACGCAGTATTTAACATCATCTTCACACAGAAGAAACATGACATGGAGACAGACAACACATCAGAAAAGGTCCTATGACTAAACTTGGCTACAGCCATGCTTTAGAAACCACTCTGTCAAACTGAAAGATGGTTTTCTGTTTAGAAACACAAATCAATAAAAACTTTTCTCGTTGTGAAATGTGTTGCAGCAGAGACGCTCATGGCGAAAAGATTTTTGTGGCCTTGTATGACCTGAGTTGAGGCTGCATGTTGTTGTAATGATTTATGACTCTGCGTAAAGCAGGAGTTCTTAGAGTGAAGTTTGAATCCTTTATTTTCATTTCAGAGGAACTGAGTTGAAGATATTTTATTATTATTATTGTACAGGTCAGCAAGATCAGCCTGGTAGACTTGGCTGGTAGCGAGAGAGCCGACTCAACCGGGGCTAAAGGAACCAGACTGAAGGTAAGAGGACGAGAATCGGGAATAGAAGTTGCCGAGTCAGACGGAAAATTTTTACATAAAATATGAATATATACATAAAATTACTAAACTCTAATTATTTTTATTATTTTTAGGAAGGAGCAAACATCAACAAATCTTTAACAACTCTGGGGAAAGTTATTTCTGCTTTGGCTGAAATTGTATGTTTTTACACTTGTCTTTAATTATCTGCTGCAAATTAAGTTGTGTTTTCAAAATAACAAGTTCTGGCTTTTCTCTTCTATCTGTCAGGACTCAGCACCAAACAAGGTAATTAATGTACCATATTACAACCAAGAATTAATGATACGGCACATTTGGTGTTCTTCAAGGTGAGCTGCCAATGCACATGTTTCTTTCATGTACAGAACAAGAAAAAGAAGAAGGTGGAGAGTTTCATCCCCTATAGAGACTCAGTTCTGACATGGCTGCTGAGGGAGAATTTGGGTACGTATACGTGGTATTACTGAGTGATACTTTTCGCACAAAAGAAAAATTGTTTACTCAATGATTGTGTTTCCTGTCCTTTAGGAGGAAACTCCCGCACAGCCATGGTGGCTGCCCTCAGCCCTGCTGATATTAACTACGATGAAACCCTCAGTACACTCCGGTGAGAAAAAAGTCATTGCTGACCCTTTTGCACTTTGCCGCAGTTGTGGAGCTTCTTATGGCATACAGTATATGCGTGATCATTTCTGTAGCATCCTTCACATTTTAGGCTCATGCAGTCTATCAGTGTAATTTAGTCTGCAGAGTGGAATGACGCTTGACGCTCTGTGTCCTCTTGTCCTCCTTTCAGGTATGCTGATCGTGCTAAACAGATCCGCTGTAATGCTGTGATCAACGAGGACCCCAACAACCGTCTGGTGCGTGAGCTCAAAGAGGAGGTGGCTCGCCTCAAGGATCTGCTGTACGCACAGGGCCTGGGAGACATCATAGAGAGTGAGTTTGAGGAAATGCACAAACGTAGGCTAACACGGATGCTTTCAGCACAGAGGATGACAGTTTACTTTGGAGTGGGGGTCTCTCTCTCACACCATCTCTTCTCTCCTCTGTTTTATCAGCGTATCGCTGCACCGGCCCCACCATCACTGGTTTGAAATGTGTGTATGAACTCTTGCAAGCCTGCGCTTTGCAACTAATAAAAATGATTCCTGAGCACCTCTTCAACCACACCAGAGACATAACAGTTCATCAGACTTTAAATCAGATAGAAAATAAGAGAAACACGCAGTGAATATTGCTGAAAAGCTTGGCACTGTGATCCCACGATGACTCTATCTTACATAAAAACAAACAGTCAAAGCTGTTCAGTCCTTTTTTAAATGAAATCATTAGTGACCATGGGAGAAGGGGCTGACTAAGAGGACGCCATTTTAGATTGCTGAGGAGCTTTTTCTTTGCTTCCTGTTTCTCTGTGTGTGGAGCTAATTGAAGCTATGAGTCAGGAGCTTGGGCCTGCACTGCCAGGAGCTACATCACCGCAGGCTGTGCTAAACAGTGTGAAGTCATATTGTTGAGCTTCACATTTACAGAAAAAACTATTTTCTGCATTTTTTGTTTTCTTTCTCATAACTCTTCTGCTTGCGAGCTTGTTGAGTTTGTTTATGCGTCTGAGAAAAGAAGCTTCTGGTCTCCAACTTTCAGTCTACACCAGTTTGAGTTGCTCTTTTCTCTGCGATGGCTTTGATAAACAAAACTTCTGCTTCTGTGATCCATCATTTGAGCTGTCTCTTCTTTTTTGTACTCCTCCCTGTTCTTCCCTTGTTTTTTTTTCCTTTTTACCCGCGTTTTCCTCTCATTCCCTGATGTCTCTTCTTAATTACCTCGCGTCTGCTCCTACTTCCTCTCCTTCTGTCCTCCTTCCTTGCTCTCTCCCATGCAACGCCTCTCTCTCTGGCAGATCTGTGCGATTACAAAAACTTTGTAAATAATCGCCAGGCTGTCAATCAAAGGGGTGATCTCTCCACAGTGACTAATGCCATGACGGGAATGAGCCCCTCACCTTCACTGTCAGCCCTGTCAAGTCGCGCCGGGTCCATCACCAACCTCCATGATCGCATCTTCAGCCCGGCGAGCGAAGAGGCCATCGAGAGGCTGAAGGTAGGAAGAATGATGGTGAAACTGTTCAAAATGTAGAGTTTGGAAATGGGATGTTAGATGTGTGCTTGTGGGTAGTAATGAGATGAGTGGGAGGAAGAGCATCAGAGAAAAAGTCATGAAATCTGGTAGAAAGGCACTTCACAGATCAAAGCATGAACAAAGTCAGTAATTCCAATTCAGTTGTGCACACGTTTTAGACACCTGTCTTAATTTGGCCAACAGGAAACTGAGAAAATCATTGCTGAGCTCAATGAGACCTGGGAGGAGAAGCTGCGTCGTACTGAGGCCATCCGCATGGAAAGGTGTGTCTTAAATAATCAGGCAGAGCTTTGCAGCTTTTAACTTACATAAGGGCTTTCCTCATCTCTCATTCCTACGACTTACTAATTACTGTAGCAAATTTGTACCTCGATTTAACTTTCCCCTGAAATCTACAGTGAATTTATGCATTTCAATCTTTTGTGACTGACCCTCCAAAACAAAGCAAATAGATTTATTGTGATTGTTAGACTCTTATCTTGTTGTTGATAGGACCTGTTGATGCCTTTTGCAACACAGGTTCACAGAACAGCTGCAGCAGCAGTAGCACAAAGCAATTCCCATTTAATAATGGTTTTGATTGAGGCTCACTCTGCTAACCAAGCAGGGAAGGCCAAGCCCTGTGTGTCACATGCTGACACATGCAAAAACATACCTTGTACATATCAATGGGATGCTATTCACTTTGACACAATCAGACTTTGATGCCCCAGGGTGGATTGATTTCAAATGTGATGCTACAAGTTACCTTGAAATTTAGGATTTAATGGAAGAGCTCAACAATTATAAAAAATGGTATAAATATTAATTTCACTTTCCACATACAGTTTTATTACCAGATCAAAATCCAATAAAACAGTTTCCTAACTTTACAATCAGCCTCAGTTACAGTATTCCACACACAGTTATGATGCTATCACGCTAAAACACATAGTTGTGATGGTGAACATGTTGACGTTGGAATCTAGAAAGCTGTTGTTGTGAAATCTTAAGATATGACCAGTGTGACTTCCCTGTGCAGAGAGGCCCTGCTGGCTGAGATGGGTGTTGCCATGAGAGAAGATGGAGGCACCGTGGGCGTCTTCTCCCCGAAAAAGGTCAGATGTTTGCCTTTTGGATGTATTAGTAACATGTGTCTAAACTCACACAAACACTGAAACACTTTGATTTCTCCTTCAGACCCCTCATCTGGTGAACCTGAACGAGGACCCACTGATGTCTGAGTGTCTGCTGTATTACATCAAAGATGGCATCACCAAGTAAAGTTTACCATATTTTTGTGATTTAAATCAAATATGGTGCTGCCTTTGGCTGACTCAATTTTATTATGTCATCTTTCCTCAGAGTTGGCCGTGAAAATGCCAAGACTCGCCAAGACATTGTTCTCAGCGGCCATTTTATCAAAGATGAACACTGCACCTTCAGCAGCACCACAGGGCCGCAGGGAGAAGGTTAGCTTCAGAAAATGTTAATATTAATAAATGTTGTATTGGCTAAACATTGCCACCATAAATTTATATTTTTAATACTTAAAAATAAAAATTTTGTAATTTATTAACCTTTTCTGGAACAGGATGTGTTTTCCTTGAGCCATGTGAGGGAGCAGAGACATATGTCAATGGAAAGAGAGTGACTTCAGCCATTGTCCTGCGATCTGGTGAGTGTTTTGTGAAAAAAGGTCTAAGTCAAAGATATTGACTAACATATTGGAAAGAAAGTCTAGTTAGTGTTACCTGACATTTTTAAATATTGTTTAAGGGAATCGCATCATCATGGGCAAGAGCCACGTGTTTCGCTTCAACGACCCGGAGCAGGCCCGTTTGGAGCGAGAGAGGACGCCCTGCGCCGAGACGCCGGTGGAGCCCGTTGATTGGGCCTTCGCTCAGCGAGAGCTGCTGGAGAAACAAGGCATTGACATGAAGCAGGAGATGGAGCAGAGGTGTGTGCGTGGGTGGACATTAAATTCATAACAAGATGCTTGTGATTCCTGCATCACACTTTCATTCACTTGTGATTGTAAATTTTCCTTCTAGGCTTCAGGAACTTGAGGATCAGTACCGCAAAGAAAGAGAAGAAGCCAGTAACTTGCTAGAACAGCAAAGATTGGTGAGAGACAGCTACGTGCTATAATATTACATCTGAGTGCACTGATGTTTTGTATCATACGAGATAAAAAAGAAAGCAAATGCTGAGTACGGAGCTTATTAATATCGATTGTATGTTTTCTTTCAGGACTATGAGAGTAAACTGGAGGCTCTTCAGAAACAAGTTGACTCTCGGTACCTGGAATCACCTGAGGAAGAAGAGGAGCCTGAAGAAGAAGGTTAAATGTCATTTTTTATGTCATTGTCATCTTTTATTTGGGTTTTTACATTTGATCATATTTTGTCCACGTGTTGACATGTTATATATCTCCAGTACCATGGACAAAGCACGAGACCGAGTTGGCCATGTGGGCTTTCAGGAAGTGGCGCTTCTACCAGTTCACGTCTCTCAGGGATCTACTTTGGGGCAATGCCATCTTCCTCAAGGAGGCCAATGCAATCAGTGTGGAGCTGAAGAAAAAGGCATGAATGAAAAACGCAGTGAATTACACATGACACAGACTGAACTAAATAACAAAATGCAAATACACTCACACATCAATTCTATGCTAAATATTACAGCTGTGACATTGTGCTCATGTGTCACAGCTGTGGATATTATGTTGTACAGGTGTGACCCAGCAGGATATTAACAAGCAGTCTCTTGTGTCCTCTGTGTTGTGTCGTCCAACAGGTGCAGTTCCAGTTCGTCTTGTTGACAGACACTCTCTACTCTCCACTGCCACCCGACCTGCTGCCCCCCAGCGTGGCTAAAGACAGAGAGAGACGACCTTTCCCCCGAACCATCGTAGCTGTGGAAGTACAAGATCAGAAGAATGGAGCCACACATTACTGGACTCTGGAGAAACTCAGGTAATAGGAATTGTACAAAAAAGCATTTCATCCCTTCTTCCACTGCCCCCTGGTGTCTTTATTAGTTATTATTTATTTATTACTTATTTATTCGAATCCCACTAGTTTGATTTAGCTCCACCTGTTGTTGAGTGGGAAGCTCCTTGATGGTTTCTTTTTATACTGCCCCTTGCAGGCAGAGGCTGGACCTGATGAGAGAAATGTACGACCGTGCTGCAGAGCTCCCCAGCAGTGCTGTGGAGGACTGCGATCACGCCTTGACTGGAGGCGACCCCTTTTACGACCGCTTTCCCTGGTTCCGTCTGGTTGGCAGGTTAGTCAGCACCAGCAGACATTGTTCCTCTCCTGGAGGCAGTAATTGTCTTTTATGCAACCAAATAAACACTCGCTAAAACTGAAGTGGCATCATCGCTCCCTCTGTCCTCCTCCTCAGGGCTTTTGTGTACCTGAGTAACCTGCTGTACCCGGTGCCCCTGGTACATCGTGTAGCCATTGTCAGTGAGAAAGGAGAGGTGAAAGGCTTCCTCAGGGTGGCTGTGCAGGCCATCTCAGGTACCACTGAAGGCTTCGTGTTGGATTTAAAACAGTCACATGTTTGTTACTGACAATTACAGCTATTCTGTGTTTGAAATGTTGTTTGTGTCTCTTCAGCTGATGAGGAGGCTCCTGATTACGGCTCTGGTGTGAGGCAGTCAGGCACTGCCAAGATCTCTTTTGAAGACAAACAGTTTGAGAAGGTACTTGTAGTTAGTGATTCCTTTATTTGTCCTCTCCAGCAAGTCAAGTCCTCTTCAATCAAAACACAGCAAGTGTTTTGGATTTTATTGTTCGGTGTGAATGTGGTGCAAGCTTCTGGTTTCTTCTTTCAGTTCCAGACTGAGTCATGTCCTGGCACACTGTCACACTCCAACACCTCCCAGGAGGAGCTACGAATTGTGGAGGGAGAAGGACAAAATGGTGACGTAGGAATTTCTGCAGATGAAGTCAACAACAACACATGTGCAGGTGAGAGGGGAAGATATGGACAAGATATGGAAATACTGTATTGATAGAACCTGATACAAAGAAATCCTTACCAGGGAAAAGACAACAACCTGTGGCAGGCGTCCCATTTAATATTCAGGCTACAGCAGTGCGGAAGAAAACTGTTTCAAATTAAGACATCTGTGTCCTCCTCTGCCTCATGCAGCCACCCTGGAGCCTCCCTGCAGTCCAGTGAAAAGTTTAGGTCTGGGTCTCGATCTTCCTCTGGACCTGTCTCCAGAGAAAGCTCTGTCTCATTTGAAGATTGGCAGCACCTTCACCTTCAGAGTGACGGTCCTACAGGCCTCCAGTATCTCGGCTGAATATGCTGACATCTTCTGCCAGTTCAAGTGAGTGAGCAGTGACGGTTCAAGAATAAAACTGAAAGACCGCTTTGTCGCTTTTCTACAGTATTGTTTGTGATTCTGTTTAAAATAACATTTAATCTCTCATTTCAGTTTCATTCACCGTCACGATGAAGCTTTCTCCACTGAGCCACTGAAGAACACAGGCAGAGGACCTCCACTGGGCTTCTACCATGTACAAAATGTGAGCACTGAACTGTCCGTCCACTCCTCGTATTAACAAATAATAAGCAATAATAATAATAAGCAAAGCAATAGCTTTGGCTTTCTTCTGGCAGCTTGAGTGGTTGCATTTTTGTTCCTGCTGTCCTCCATCAGATCACAGTGGACGTGACCAAGTCCTTCGTGGAGTACATAAAGACTCAGCCCATCGTCTTTGAGGTGTTCGGTCACTATCAGAAACAGGCCTTCCCTCCGCTCTGCAAAGACCTCATCAGGTCAGAACCACATTTGGACCCTTTGGTTTTCACCAGACCTTATGTCAGTTGATATTTTTCACTTTGAAACACTCACCTTATGGTTTTCTTGACCTTTTTAGTCCGCTGAGACCTTCCAGGAGACAGTTCCCCAGGGTGATGCCCTTATCCAAACCGGGTTAGCAGTTTGTAACGTTATATCAAACACCATCATTTATCCGTGGTGTCTAAAGTGTTTTGTCTATGTCGCACCACCTGTTTTTAGCTTTACTATAATATTTATATTCGTATGAAAAGATAGAATAAAGGCAAACACGTGTTGTACACAGGTTCTCTACAATTATTCTAAACAATGTGAATTAAGTTTTAATAACTGTAACTACGAATTGGGAAACGTCACCTAAGCTGAATGAATTTATGTGCCTGTTCTTATTTATTGCAGTAATACTTATATATGTTCTAGTTTCAGGTCACTCATTTCAACATTAATCTCTTCTCCTTCATTCTGCAGTGCCGGCCACAAAGCTCAGCACATTGACCCGCTCCACAGCGGGACCTTGTCACGCCAAATACGACCTCATGGTCTTCTTTGAAATCTGTGAACTGGAGGCCAATGGAGAGTGAGTCCTGCCTTTATAGTTTTATACACAAAGAAGCCCTTTTTTATATCACTGTAGTAAATTTACATGTCCAATAATGATGTGAGTATTAATAATGAATGGATTTATTATATCCCTGCTGCCAGCTACATCCCTGCTGTTGTTGACCACAGAGGCGGGATGCCCTGCCACGGCACATTCCTTTTACATCAGGTCTGACCAAGTTTTACTATATCACCGTTATTACGTTACATAACCATATTCAGCTCTTTTATCCTAGCTTGGAATTTGCATCTGGAGCTCCAGTAACAGACTGACTTTTCCCCATCTACTTCTTCTCGCCTCCACAGGGCATTCAGAGGAGGATCACAGTTACCATTGCTCATGAAACAGGAAATGACATCGAGTGGAAGGAAGTGAAAGAGTTGGTTATTGGTGAGTAGGAAAAAAAAACAAACATCTTTTGTCATATTGGTTATAAATCAGAAGCCTTACTTAAATTATTTTTTACGTGATCTACTGTGACTGAAATAATCTCACGAGGATGTTTTTGGTGTCAGGTCGTATTCGAAACACACCAGAGGCTGATGAAACCATCATTGACCCTAACATCCTTTCTCTGAACATCCTCTCATCTGGATACTTTTGGCCTAAACATGATGACAAGTACGCATGTGTCTAACTTAATAATATTTTACTTTGTTAAAAAATCCAGGTATTATTATAGACATAGAACCAACGGTTTTGCTTGATTTGTGATTTTTGCTTCAACATATCTTTTATAATCACATATAATTTGCTTGAATGCATTTTTCACTTTGCATTATTGTTTGCTGAGTATGAACTACAACAGCCGCAGTTAGAGCTTCTAACCCTTGTTTCTCTTCATTCTTTGTTAATGGCAGCGTCTCCTTGGGAGTTGATCATAGGTATAATGACAATCATTTTTCTATTTGATTTCTTTTGTTGTTAAAGGGACATTTCCTTAGGTTGACTCTTTGATCTTTGAAAGTGATGCAGATAGACCGTGACATTTTTGTTTCCACGCTGCAGAACTTTCTACCGATTCGAGGCGGCATGGGACAGCTCCATGCACAACTCTCTGCTTCTGAACAGAGTCACTCCTTACGGCGAGAAGATCTACATCACGCTCTCTGCTTATCTAGAGGTAGTGGAGAGCAAACATCAGTCGCATTGATTTCACTGCATTTGTTAAAAAATCCTATGTGACTTCATTTTGGTTCAAATCCTACATTACAATCAGAGATTTTATACTCTTATGAACTTAAATTTTCAATGTATTTTACTAGATGGAGAACTGCACTCAGCCAACAGTGATCACCAAAGATTTCTGCATGGTGTTTTATTCCCGTGACACAAAGCTGCCGGCCTCCCGCTCCATCAGAAACCTTTTCAGCACAGGTTGCCTGCGGCCTTCTGAGAGGTACACACTGAAATAAATCTTTATAAATTTATTCATATCGAAAATATTTTAAATTTAAACTGTAGTTTCATCTGAAGTTTAGTCTTTCAAATTTAGTCTTCAAATATTGTGTCTTTCCACATCAGTAACCGTGTCACAGGAGTTTATGAAGTCACTCTCTGCCACGTGGCAGACAATGGAAGTCCAGGTGATACAGAGATCAAACTAAACATATTTTATTAAACTGTACATTTTGGTTAGTCATACTTAGCCTGGACTGTTTTATTATTTACCTCCAGGCATGCAGCGTCGTCGCAGGCGTGTGCTGGACACCTCGGTGGCATACGTTCGGGGAGAGGAGAACCTGGCAGGATGGAGACCTCGTAGTGACAGCCTCATCCTCGACCACCAGTGGGAGCTGGAGAAACTCAGCTTACTGCAGGAGGTCAGTGTGTAAAATGGGAAACATGACAACTAAACATGTCAGCAGATTTTTACTGGATAAGAATCAACCTTGCGTTGTATCTTACAGTTTGGTGCAAACTAATTTATCAAAGGGGAAGCAAACTTTTGCAATAATACATAACACACGTGCTTATGGTTTCAGGTGGAGAAGACCAGACACTACCTGCTGCTCAGGGAGAAGCTGGAGGCGACTCTGCAGGCGGGACAAGATGCGCTCTACAAGACCAGTGACCTCAGCGACTTTGCAAAAAGTCCCGTCCTGAGCCACAGTCCCGGCAGCAATCCTGTCCCGGACAGTCCCAACCAAAGACAGATGGAGCTGGCTGCCAAGGTGACCTCCAGAACTTTCACGTTGGCTTGTCTTCAAGTTTCTAATTATTATTATCGGACACAGATTATACTCAGACTTGACTAAAAAACAACGGTTGTTACTTTCTCCCATCCAGTGTCTGCGTCTGCTGATGCACACCTTCAACAGGGAGTACAGCCAGGTGAGCAGCAGTGCCAGTGAGAGCAAGGTGAGCCCCAGCCTAGACCTGTAACCCGGCCCATGAATCCTTCAGAACCGAACGTTTACCACTGCACCCTCACAAACGATCCAAGCCCCACTTTACCTATTATCTATCATTAAATCCACTCAGTATTTATTAATCTTATCAGCAGAGATTTTAGTCTTTTTAACATTTCATTTTTCCTTATCCCATCTAAGTTCATATCACTCAGTCCTCTTAATTTAACCTTTCTAACGCTCAGCAGACCTGGTTAAGTGCTGTTGTGTTCAGAATTTATAGTTCCTTTCAGCCAGCTGGATGAAATATGCCAGGTCATTCTTTGAGTACTGACCAAGGTCTCCTGCCTCCAAATCCTATTTTAATCCCTTAACTGAATTTAGTGTCCCCTCCTTCCATCTCTAAACTCATCCCTCCCTCTCCCTCCGCCTCAGACACCGTGAGGCCTCCACTAAACAAATTTAACTCCTGCATGTCCTCTATAACATGTCACTTAGCAAGGGGCTCTTAGACTAAACGAGGATTTGTTTTGAAGTTTGATGGTTTCTAGAAATTGACAAATTGTCTGATCAAGCTGTTTTTCTGAATGCATGTTTATGTCGTACGTGCTCAATTGTTTGCTGGTATGTTTTGTCTGTATCCGTATTTGTCTTGTGTGTGCTTCTCCATGCATGATTTGTTTTGTGTGTGTGTGTGTGTGTGTTTGTGTGTGGGTGGGTGTGTTTTAGCTTTCTGAGATGTCTGCATCATTAACGAGAGATTCCTCCTCATCTGGACTGAGCACGCTCACCCCATCCTCTACCTGCCCCTCACTGGTCGAGGGACACTATGACATTAGGTATGTTAAAAAGCTGTCGTAGTGTCTGTTTAGTCAAGTTTTGGGTAATTTGCTTATGAAAGGACTTATGAAAGTGCTATTTGTCTTTTATTTCACTAGTAGTACTGTAGGACGAACGGCAGTACATGTTGTATTTTGTCCAGTTGTGTTTTACCTTAATACTATGATGTAAATTTTTTAGGCAGGTAGATTAAAACTAATCTTATTGATACAAAATGTTATCACAATAATAATACAGCTGTCAGTATAAATGCAACAGACCAGCACAACAAATTACATCAGTTCCACTACATGGTTCCAACTAAAGGTGAATGGTATGATATTCATCAAGGAGAATTTATTGTTTATCTTTCTGCAGATGTAAAAGATTTTATTTTCTGCTCCAGATGTTTCCAAACAAACAAAATTCAATTTTTAATTGGAATTTTTTTGATGTAGAAGGTATAGACTGAATTACAATTTTCTAGTCAGTAGTTCAGTTTGGTGATGATTAGGATTAAGCTGTTTAGTAAGTGACTTACCTTCAATAGAACATAAGGTGAATCAAACTGTACCTGTAACAAAACAAAATTATTTGATGGATTTGCTATTATTCCTATGAAATGATTTTTTTAGGGAAGTACGTCATATAAACGTTTGTGTTTCTGTTGTGCAGACACACTGAACCCAGTTCAGGAGCTTCCACCCCAGATCTGGACCCGTACAGCCCAGTGGACAGAAAGAAAGCTCTCAAAGGATACACATTTGTTCCTGACATACAGGAGATTCGTGTCAGGTCAGACCACACAACATTCTAGATTTTATTAGTGAACCAAGAATAATTTAACAACCGTCAAATTTTCCCCATTGTGCCTGAACATCCTTATTGTTTTCATAATGTGCAGCCCCATTGTGTCAAAGAAAGGCTACCTTCACTTCCTGGAGCCCCACACCAACGGCTGGGTCAAGCGCTATGTGGTGGTGCGCAGGCCCTACGTCTACCTGTACCGCAGCGAGAGGGACAGCGTTGAGAGAGCTGTCATCAACCTGTCGTCTGCGAAGGTGGAATACAGCGAAGACAAACAGACCTTACTGCGGGTAAGGAGAAGCTTCATTTCAATAATAATGGATATTAGTAACACAGTAGACCTGAAAAAGTAATCGTGAGACGTTTTTCGTGCCTCCAGACTCCCAACACGTTTGCTGTGTGCACCAAGCATCGTGGAATACTGCTGCAGGCCACCAACGACAAAGAGATGCACGACTGGCTGTACGCTTTCAACCCGCTGTTAGCCGGCACCATCAGGTGAGTGTCACCTGTCGGTTTAACGCTTTACCAAGGTTGGACACAAAGAATAATACCACAGCAACTTTCCCTAATATATACTATAATTATTCCTATTTTTATCTTTTTGTTGTTCTCAGGTCGAAACTGTCTCGGAGAAAGTCGCTCCAGTCAATGCCGTCGGTTCCGTCTGTGCCAGCTGCTCAGAGGATGTGAAAAGTGATTCGACCTGGTGGAAAACAAACACAAAAAAAAACAACACAATACAATCTAAAAGATGAACAAAGACAATATAAACAAACTTACGCATAGGAGCATTTAAATACCCTTCTATATAACTCAGTCACTCAGTTAGTCATCCCAGATACCCAACAGAACCCTACGTTCTCTCTTTTTGCAGTTGACACCTCAAACCCTGCATGGTGTGCTCCCCCCCGAGCTTTAGATCAATAAGTAAGAGAAACTAACCACCCGAATACAATAATTAACTTACCTTTGCTGGGCATTGGGAGTAGAAAATCACAAAATCATCAAACTGGATGTTTCTTTGTGTAGACGTGCGTTAACTAAGTGCAGGGATTATAGCTCCACGTGACTCCATCAGACATACACTGTACATTACCTCAGTTTGAAATGGCTTGGTGCTCTACAGCATAGAGTATTTGTTTCACTGCGGAGGTTTCGGATACAAGCAAACACATCAGTCATTTTAACACTGACGTAGCATGAAGAGGGATTTGTTAGGACAGAAGGGTAAAGTTGTACCTGTGTTTAAACTGCTTTCGTGAACTTTGAGTTTGTTGACTAAGGCGAAATAATCCACGGGAGAGGATACTCATGTCCTTGCCTTGTTCTTGATATATGCTCTTTTTTTTTTTTTACATTATCCCTTGAGCATATGCCCATAAATAAAAAAAAATTATTTATTGTTGCTACTTTAGGTTCATCTGTGATGTTATTTATCTATGATAAGACCACGGACCAGTTTTGTTGCATGGCACTTTATTGTCTTTATTGATTTAATGTCTTACATGGTAACTCAGTTTTAACCAAAGCATTAATTTCTTGTTTTAGTGTCCGCTCTGCAGTTGTATCAGAGAAGTTATTTCAGAAATATGCTTATTTGCTTTCTTGCTGTGAACAGATGAGAAGAGAGGCTAATAAGCCAGTCATCTTATCTTAGAATTAAGACTGGAAACAGGGGGAAAAGCTGTTGGTCTAAAGGTAACAAAATATATCTACCAGCATTTTCATCTATCCACGCAAATTCAAAGCTAAAAACGATAAGTAGAAATTTTACGGCAGGTTCAGCTTTATATGTTGTTTCACCCCTGCTCTCAATCCTAATGCTGACCCGTACAAAAATAGGGCAACAAATCTTAAAAGCATAATATCTAGATATTTAAATTTAACTCTAGTTGAGAAAGCAAATTATTGTATTTCCAAAAACACTGAGCTGTTGTTTTAAACAAGTTACTTATGCCTAAATATGGTTTAGATGGTAAATACACCAGAGGGACAAATGTACTGTATGTGTGTGGAATAATTTTTTAATCAAACAAGCACTTATTGTGTCTGTTAGGGGCTGGCAGAGTTGCTTCATTTATTAAGCTTACTATTTATGTCTTCTCTCATATCTAAATAGAAAGTTTAAATGACCCTGGACCTGGAATCTGTTGAGTGCGGTTGCTTTGATTGGGCAAGAGCGTTGTCCATGCACCAGATAGTGCCTCCCTTCCTTCATCATTGTCTTTGACATCTACACTTTAAGATTAAGCGTTTATGTAGAATAGTAGTAAATCTTTTTTTAAAATGATGAAATATGTCAATGTTTTGGAGAGTGAATAATATCAACAGTGCTCTATAGTAGGGTGGTATAGCCTGTAGCAGTACAGTTCAGCTCATATGTCATTATCATTGACTTTAAATGTTGCATTTAAAAGCAGTTCCCCGTCTCAGCTTTTCTACTGTAGCTGCTAGATGTTTGAATAGCTTTGGTGTTAGGAGGTTTATGCCCAGGGACGGTTCCTTGTTGCTTTTACTTGTCTGTTATTTTGAAGTATAGCAAGATGACCCCAAACTTAGAATAAATAATCTGAAAGTGTCATCAGTGAAAGGAAATTGGCTAGAAGTGATATTTATGTTACACATTATAAAGTATGCATGTAGTATTACGGTGGATTAATATCTTCCATATTTGTAGACGTGGTCAACCAACCATTTTGTCTATCACAGAAAGTATTTAGGACTTTTTCCGCCGCAGGCCAACCAACCTGTTGAGCAGTGCAGTCCGACACGTCAAAGTCTGTGCAAACTTTGTTTACTTGGAAGGTTTTATTTCACACATATTACACTCACACTAAGATTTTATTCTTACTTGCGGGTCATCTTGAACTTTGCTGCTTCTAGATACTGTATATGCTGTCCCTTGTCTGCTGGAGCGCTAAGCAAATGGAACGTTTTAATCATGGCGTTTTAAATGGATTGTTTTCTTAAGCCTTTTGCACAAAACATCATAATTTATTATGATTTTATATGATGATGCTTTTACAACTTATGGAAACAACTAGTTTGTTTTAAAAAAAAAACTGAAAAACTCTGTCCTGAAAGGAAAGATGATTGGATTTTTTTTTTTTCACCATTAGCCCAACGCCTCCCCACCCCCACCCCCTTTCACCGAACTGCATCCATTTGTCGATTCAGTTTAAACTGGCAGATCACCTTTGAGGCTTCCAGCCCGAATAGTTTCAGGGCATCACGTTAAAAAAACACATTATCAGACAGTTTTTGTCCAACGGCCAGTAATTGTCGAACTGTGATTGAGCAAATTCTTTTTAATATTTGGCTGCTTTTGAACTGTCATATCTCTGGATCAAAGCATGCTGGTCCACTTCTCTTCTGCTGTCCCTCTCTCCTGCCTTATCGCTTGCTAATGACAACAGCTCCCTCCCCCCCGAAGTGCTGCTTGTAAAGTATTGTCATTCATGGTCCTTGTAATGACTAACTGGAAACCTTCCTCTTGGCTCTGTCTTGTATATAAATGGAGATTTTCTGTGTTGGGTCTCATCACACAGATGATATTAACTCTCTCTTCCTCTGTAAACCACGATGAATAAGAATAACTGGCCTGCTGCTTCGCCAATTGTCACCACAGAGTTAAAAATGCTGATGAGGGATCCGTTTTTGCACATTTCAGCTTGATGTAAGTAAGCTGGTCAATGTGGACCAGATAATCGATCCCAAGTCTGTGCTCTTACTCTGAGCAGCTCGACAGAAGCAGAAACAGGTCGCAGTCTGTGATGAAGTCTAAATGTCAGTGCTCACCTTTATCTTTTGAGTGTTCTGGAGTTATTTCTCATGTCTGTGGACACGTAACAAAAGTTGTGATGAAAATAAGGCGAATAAAAAATTAGTGTTAAAACTCAAGCTTCATTTTTGTGTTTATTTGCCTCTATTGTTTATTTAAAAAATACTTTAATATTTATGCAGTACTGGTTTACAAGATGAAACCATTCACATTAAACCCCATGTTATAGACTAGTACATGTCACACACTGTATATAGAAATATAATGAGTGCAAGTATTTCTGTGTTAAATCACAAAATTTAAAACAAAAAATTAGTTTGAATTCAGTGTTTCTAGCAATTGGAGCACACTGTGGGCTTTTTGGATATGTTTGTGTCATATTGTGGATATGTTTGTGGTTACTTTTTGAGTAACCTCAAACCTTAACCCTGTACCTACTAAAACCATTCATAAATAGTCAATGAATGCAAATAAAGTGTGTTTAATTGTGGGAATATCATCAGGTTCCCAGAAATAATACAGAAAACATGATCTCATTTGAACCATCTGTTGTCCTTAACTAACTAGAGAGTTTACTTGAATATTGTATATTGCACTTTTTGGTTCTTTTTATTTTGCTGAGACACAAAGATTGTACAACATACCATACTGGATATAAACCCCAAGAATATGGTGGACAAATTTTGGTTTAATTTATATGGAATTTTCTGTCAACACATCCTCAAATTTATACATACAGGACTAAAACTATGTTTACACATTTAGGTAAATGTCCCTTAGCCAGTTTCACTTTTCTCAAACGCTTTTGTTAGCCATCAACAGATTCCTGGCACAAATCTGGTTGGACTCATGACATGAGTTTTTTTATAGTTCACATGTTTTTGGTAGATGAGGTAAGAACATTTTAAAGGATATTTAAAATCTTGCTTTGTCTATCCAGTCAATGTCCTGTGGAAACGTACAAGTGTGTCAAAGTTACAAGCATCTAGCTGACACTTTGATGTTATTCTGAAGATTTCTGAGGAAATTCTCTTTCATTAGTCCATCCACTGTGTACAATGATCCAGTCTTTCATCCACAGTGATAAAAGATTGTTTGACGCACGTGACAAATCCATCACTGACCTGTACCTGAAAGGTTCCTGGGTTGTCCCTGACCATCTGAAGAGGTGTTGTCTCCCCGGTAACTAAGCTTGACTAACTAACATGAGCTTCTTTGCTTAATTTGCCACTCTTTTTTGTATCTGCACTGAGCTCTTTGGACCGATGCTGTCAAACATCTATGTTGGCAGAAAGAAGGTACAAACTGCAGTCAATCATGTTCATTAACGAAAGATAAGAGGCTTTGGATGTTACAAATTCAAATAGATTTTGGACCTTTTTGGATAAAAAGACTGTAGTTTTTCCCCTGTGTGTAACAAGGACCTTGGGTTGATTAAAAAAAAATTCAAAACGACTTGACCATAAGGACTAAATACTAAAAGGTCTAAAATATAACATGACTCTTACAAAACCGTATTTTTAGCAACTTAATGGAAGGCTCACGTAACATAAAGCTCTTTTCAGGTTATGTCACAGTTTGCTTTTGCTCAGGGTGAACTTGCCTGTGTGAGACTGTTTGGCTGCATTTGTGCAGCCTTCCATTATTGATCATGTGTTCACTGTGCTTCGCTGCAGCAGCAGCAGTGACATACTAACTAATCTCCAAATAAAGAGGCAGGATACTGGGCTTGACACAAAGGGCCTGGACAGAGTCAGGGGCAGCTGCCTCCCATCAGCTACTGGGGTTACAGTGATGTACAATACATTTAGTCAGATACTGTAGGTCTGTTCTGTTGAATGAATGTTTAATATTTAATATATGTTGTGTTTCCACATCCCTACCAGTCTGCCTTCTTTCACATATATACTGTCGGTAAAGGATAATAAATTACGATCTCACTAAGCAAACACATTTCCAATAAAGTATAAAAACTGGCTTTTCATCCTTTTTTTCAGAAAACAGTTATAAATACGTTTCAAACTGTTTCAGAAAACAAATCAGAGGCACCGTAACAAATTCAGTGATAGCGACCACAAATCAATTGTAACATTACATTACATTTTACAAGCAATTAGGACGGCTGAACAAAAGTTACACTGTCCCTCATGGCACGAACCCTTTGAAAACATAAAGTGTCAGGCTGTAGAATGGAGAACACTGTATTAAAACCACAAAGTTGAAATTATAAAATTATCACATATATACATTTGTACTAGAGTGTATTATAAGAAGAATTGGTTTTGGCCACTTCATTTAAAATAATATGGCCAAAACATTAGAACTTCTTATAATGCATTCCAGTACAAATCAACTAACCACTTTTAACTTCAATAATAAACACATAGTAAAATTATCACCTTTCTGACCATTTAAACCTATAAACTGAATCAAATATAACTTTGTAAAAGTAGAACTAGTGGCAGAGTCACTGCAATGAATTGCATTAAATTGCAAAGGTGGATATATTGTTATGCCTGATCTGTGTATGTTAGGCATAAATGGATGCAAGAAAACTTGAAAAACACGAAAAACAACGACAAAAGAGATGTAACAAAGTAGCAGTAAAAATATGCTCCAAGAAAGGCAGTCGGCACAACACAACAAGATTCTGTCAATATGTTCCATGTCATAAACTGGACAAAATGGTGGGTAACAATGTTGCAACTGCAATTGTAGTTGCTATAGCAACAGAAATAGTCCTCATATAGAAACTTTGATATTAATAACAAGCAATACAGAAGAAATGAAGAGGAAATGTACTCTTGACATCAGGAAAACAAATGCTCAGCTTGCCGTAGTTGTAATCTTTCGGGTTTGTGTTTTAGGTGTGAATCCATTACCCGAGCACGTGAGGGTGTGCACGTGCACACACGGACACACCTGTCCCTGTCTTCACAGGACGTTGTCTCCTACATACATCGACAGCGCCATCGTTCTATACCTTCAGGCGCGTGTCACCCTATCCCCCCTCTTTAATTATGCACATGAAGAATGCCCCCCGTCTGAGGTTTGAGTCCAGATGATGCTTCGCCTTGGTGTTACTTTGTTTATTGGCTGCTCCAGAGTGAAGAGACGGACAACAACCTTTTTTACTAATTATTTAATTTTTTCTGGTAATATTATAATAATCTGTGAGTTCTTTTTTTCTGACAGTGCTGGTGATTCCACAGTTTTGGGACAATATTGTAAGTACTGCATAAAGTTAGTGAAGGTTATTTTTACTGGAGATGATGTGCTATGGCTCCAGTGTGATTTTTTTCAAAGAAATAATTGTAAATTAAAAAAAAAAATTAAAGAAATTTTAAATAAAAAAGATGCAATATAAAAAAAACACAACAAAATCAGTTTTACTGCATTTGTTTGTCTACAACAAATTAATTAAAATACAAAATGGAGTAACTATGTTATTTATATTTTGAATAGTGGGCATTAAAGTTAAGATTAACCAAATGCCTCTTTCAGGAGTCTTCCTGATAGGATTGTTACAGACAAATAGCATCATGTAAACAACAGCAAATGTCTTTGTATCTTCATTAT
Source organism: Channa striata (assembly GCA_033026295.1). Taxonomy (NCBI): domain Eukaryota; kingdom Metazoa; phylum Chordata; class Actinopteri; order Anabantiformes; family Channidae; genus Channa; species Channa striata. The sequence continues at coordinate 9,593,256 of CM065185.1, read as the reverse complement.
TTGAATTGCAACTGACAGTAACTGATTTGGTTAAAACATGTCGTTAACAAATCCTTTAAGCCCAGTGATTTTAACATGTTAAAAAAGGCTAATTATTTTTTAATATACACAATCGGACTGAAGATATATTGTGACACGTGTTTCAAATACGTGAAATTGGAATGTTTATGCTGTCCACAAAGAAATTACAAAGCTACCAACAATGCATCTGGCACCTACTCTACCGCATGCATTTCATTTGGCGACTATTTGAGCTATTGAATTGCATGGAGCTTGTGAAAAAATCCTGTGCATCACTAAGGTTACCTGAAGCAGGATATCATGTCTCTCCAAACTTCAGACATGCTTTCTCCTGCACCCTGTGTGGGCTACGCTACAATCACTCCCTGGGCTCGACTTTCACCACTTCTTTGTTTTTGTGTACTACAAACAGTTTTTTTTACATTACTCATGTGTTTGCGTGTGCATGTGCGTCCCTTTAGATTAGTTTGCAGCCTTTTAGTGCCTTTTGACCTGTGTCGCATTTTTCCACTGGTGGTGTTTAATTTTGCTCAATTTATCTGGTTTCTATTTTTTCAGAAAAGGAGCTTGTGTTGCTTTGAATGTGCAGAGACAACATGGAGAGCAACAAGGTGACCAATTATCAATACAGGGAATGAAAATGCAGGCAAAATCAAGAAAGGGCTGAGTGACTTCGTTTCTTTAGAAAATATTCCAGGTTTACAGTTTGAAGAAAATGAGGAATGGGAAAAAAAAATGTATTAACTTAAAGAGAATATTCACTTAGCCTGCACATTAACTGAATGCACATTGTAACGAACCAAACTAATATCAATCATAGCAAAACGTAAACAAATAAAACTGAGTATGTGGTGATTTGCAGTGTATGGGGAGCATGTAGAGAAACATATTTGCAAACTGGATGAACTTTTCCCATGAGCTTATCACTGCTGCCTGTGTGTGCATGTGTCCAGCAGCCGGTGAAGGAGGTGCTTCCTCTGCCACGCCATCCCGCACAACTTCCTTTGACGCCTGATCCCACTTTAATAAAACCCAACTTGGGCCGTATGCAGCACATTCATGTGGCCTCTTCAGGTGAATAACACAAAAGACATTTTTTACATTTCAGTATGTTTAGGTCTGTTAGATAGGAGCTAAATAGAATTCTCTAAACGTTGCTGATCGTTCTGTTGTTTAAGCTGTATTTTAATCAATGAAAGAGAAAGTCAGCGAGCACTTGCAGCAATATTTCAAAATGAAAGTCTATTTTACATATTACCCACCTAAATATTTTAAAACTGCAGACCTTTGACCTTTGTTGTATTTGTTTTTAGTGGTGACATCATTCAGCCATCTGAAGCCTCCACAGGGGGAAGCCACTCTGATGTCCCGAGTGAGATCTCTCAAGTCTCTGAGACACGCTGGCTTCACCGCAGTCTTCACTGGACACACTGTGAGTGTGCCAGCACAATCTTCAAGATGCACAGAAACACAAAATAGAGTTGACAATAAAGAATGAAAATAGATTTTGCCTCCATGTTGCGCACACTGAACATTTAGTTTAGAAATTGATGTTGTATAAGGTTTGTGCAAATTGCCATATACAGTATGGATCTCCTCGTGTCTCAAACCTTCACATTTTGTCCGTTAAATTTTCCACTGAAGGACACTGTACAGTTATTTTTGTCCTACATTAAAATGTACTTTTGTAGTACAGAATGTAAAAACAGACTTGTGAGATTTTCAGGGGGAAAGTGTTACACTGCAGACAGGGAACTCAGCAGTGACACCCTGACTGTCTCATACTGTTTACTGCTGACAGAAGCTTGACAGTGAGGACATTCTGGAAGAAGTACCAATCGAAGACATGTTCTTGGCTGACATCGACTCCCTGGTGCCCACTCACGATGAAGCTGGTCGCCCCATAGCAGAGTGGAAACGACAGGTGATGGTGCGGCAGCTGCAGGTCAGGCTGCAGGATGAAGAAGAACAGAGGAGCCAGGTGCTTTTTTACTTGTGCTAATTTTTCTGAACTCTACGGTGATGTCAATTCTAGACGAAAGTTTTTCTGAAAAACAGGAATAAGAACTGTTTTTCCTCTTTATTCTAACAGTACATGACTAATGGCTACACATCAGTGGATGGCTGGAAATACTCGCACACTCACCATGCAGTCTTGGGGCCTTTTGGTGAACTCCTAACTGAGGAAGACCTGGTGTACCTGCAGCGGCAGATTGAGACTGTCTCCCTGCAGAAGCGCTGCCAGGCCTATGAGCTGGAGCTGACTAGGCTGACTGAAGAGCTGAGGGCTATTTTACCTGATCCCATTGTCAACATTTCCCTTAACAAAGACGTCCTACAAGAGATAAACGCAGAAGGGAAAATGCACCTGACTCTGCCCGTGTGGTGCAGTCGTGTTTCCGAGATTATCAAATGTATGTCCCTGCTGGTGGCTAATCTGATCCAAACCACAGGAGACCAAAGTGAGAGGAGAATAGTAGAAGGTCTGATGACAAACACGAAGGAGCTGGAGGGTGTCGAGGATATTTCGAGCAATGATTTAGGCCAGAGGCTGTTGCAACAAGACCAAGAGGCAATGCAAGCACAAGTGGAGACCTCTAGTGGATGCAGGATTCCCCACATAGGGATGGCGTCGGCTTTTAGCCATCGCCTGGAGACCAACAGCTGCAGCAGGGTACGCAGAGAGAGGGTGGAGAGGGAGATACAACAGTCTGGAGTGTCAGTCAAAGAGCTCAGAAACAACTTTGAAGGTCAGATGGGTGGTAGTTTTCCCTTCGCTGGTTTTGTGAAAGGAGGCGAGGAGGTAAAGAACCAGGTAGTGGTTGGTGCTTTATCAGTAAACAGTCACAGTGCCAGTACAAGCCTCAGCTGTGAGGCGGACCACCACAACACTCTCCAAACACTCAAACATGTGATGGAGACCACCAGCTTAAGGAAAGAGCGCATAGTGTTGCTGTTCCTGAGCCACTGGAAAAAATCTGCATATGCTATTTCAGTGAGAGCAGAGAGGCAGAGACAGGAGGCATCGTCAGGCAGAGTGACAGCAGCACCGCCTCAACAGAGAATCACCTCCATGTTTCAGTTGTGCCTGCAACGAGGTGCTGTGGACAAGATCCTGAACTCCTGGAAGACTAAACTGCAACTCAAAGATAAGCAAGAATCCAGTTTGACCTCCTCCAACTCACAAAATCCACCGTCTCGATTAACCTACTCCCCTGAGCAATTCCTGCCTGACGTGGACAACGTCGCTATGAGCCACGACAGCTTGACACTTGACCTCTTCATGCTGGGATACTTCCACATATTAGAGCAGGACCTGTCACCCGAAGAGAGGAAAATGCGGCATCTCCTCTGCTTCGAAGTGTTTGACCACGTGGGCACTTTCCCCTGGGAGAAAGTGCGGGACTTTCACAAGGCTGTTCTCCAGGAAATTCAGGCCGGGAGGAGACAGTGGAGCGATGGCTTTGAGGACATTAAAGTTCGCTTCTTTGGGGAGTTGAGACCATGCCGCTGTCCACCAACAACCTTATCATCATCACTGCTAATGGATTCTACACCCGTACCCAAAGTTATAGTTCACACATCTACTCCTGATGAGTGCAGCCACAATACAAATATCTCTGGCTTCAACAATCAGGAGATATGTACATATATTAACCGCAGCTTTGCTTTCTGGAAAGAGAAGGAGGCAGAGCTCTTTAATTTTGAACAAAAGTGTGTCCAAAATTAAACATAGTACATATGTTGATGTGTTTATTTTGTTAAACCTGCATCAACTGATCCTTTGACTTCCCATCCTGGTCACTGATGCACAAAGGCCACCAAATCACAAATTCAACTTTTCTTTATTCTTCACAGCTCTGCAACAGAAAGTGATTCCAATGACCGACATAAAGAGGGCCAAAATAAACATTTGAGACTTCCTTATGACTTCAATCAATTGATCTCAGAGTATTCTTGCAATGTGTTATCACTGCATTGACACCTCACAGATTTTACACATCGAAGTAAATTTAATGATTATGTTAATTATGAATATGAAATGATGTAGTGTAGTTGCAATATACCTGTGATGGAATATGACAGTTGTGGGTGTTAAGCAGGCAGAGAGGTTCTAATAAAACACCCCATCAAGTTGCATTATGGGAATATGGGAAGTGTGGGATCCAGTTTGGAACATTAATTAAACAACTGATAGATTATCAAATCATTCTGAGTCTGCCCCCTAAATAATTTCTCCTCTATAGTGTTGTGTAACATTACAACTGTTTGTTTTTTAATCTAAACAATAAAAACACATTTATCATCTAAAACCAAACAAACTAAATGTAAAAGCTTTGGTATCATGCATTAGTATTACTTTTTCACACAGTTTTAGTGCAGGTCCAATAGAAAGGTGAGGGCAGTGAAAAAGGTGAGGTCGCGCAGGCGCAGTAGCTCCCGAAAGTGACAGGAGGATGCTGAGCTGCATTCCCATCATTCTGTGAGGAGAGGAGGCTGCGCTGCGCATCCACACGCCGAGCGAAAAGACCACAGCCAATAATCCCAGTCCAGCTCTTTGCCGGCCACCATGTCCGCTGGAGGAGACCTGGGGAACCCCCTGAGGAAATTCAAACTGGTATTTTTGGGAGAGCAGAGCGGTGAGTCAGTACTCGGGGAGCTTCGGCTTCTCCTCCTCCTCCTCCTCCCCTAACGGCAAACATGCGTGTGTGTCGAAGGCCACGTATGAAATCAGAGATGATTTCGCAAAAGTTTCAGCTGATTCCGGGGGATGTGCCGGCTGCTTCTGGTGTGTCTGGCGTTTCTCCTGGCGAATGTGTGACTGTAGACAATTCGATTAAGCCAGGATGATAAAAAAAAAAAAAAAAAACTGCATGCACATAAATGGCATCGTTGGCATGAATCTAATCACTGTGATCGACCAAAGGCGATGAAATAAATGCAGACTGCATTGAATATGAGTGAGGATCATGATTGTCATATGTGGCATCATGGCAGGCGACGTGCACGGGGATGTTTTGATGTGCTGCAGTGACCGACAAACAGGCTCAGCCTCCGTTCACACGCCCGCTTTATTCCGCTTGCATCGCTTATTTCTAATATTGATAAATCTGTGTTTCTCACTGTCTCGCTCTGTCTGATGGTGTTATTGTTTAATTTCTGGCGCTGGTGATTTTTCAGAGGAGATAATAAACAGTCCCCATGTGTCAGCCCGGGACACACCCTAGGCTGCGATGTCTGTAGCGTCTCTGAGACCTCGCAGTCTCTGGCTCGGTCCCATGAATAATCATATAATACAACAAGCTACGACAGCGCCACAGAATCATACCATTTATGCAATAATGGATTTTTTAAATTTTTGAATGGCTGTGTGTGTGTGTGTGTGTGTGTGGTTGGATGTGATGGCACAAATTCAGGAGGTGCTGATCGATGATGGGGAAACAGGCTGAATACGTGTTCAGACGCCCAGAGCTGGTACAGAAAAACAGCATCAGACAGCAGGATGCACAGAATTCCACCTAAAATGATGCTTCAGTGTCCGTGTGCCTCCTGTGGGTTTGTGTGGCCTGTGCTGCAATGAGGCTTGTCCATGGTGCTGAATCGAGGCCTGGTGTGGCCACTGCCCATGGCTGCTTTCAAAACTATTGCTGTCCGCATAAAAGACTCAGCACCAAGAGCCTGGGCCCTGCTAGAGAAGTGTAGAGCTGAGGTAAAATGGAGCTTGGGATGAGGCTGGCTGAGATGTAAATAAAAACGGGGGCTGCTTGAGCTCACATGGACCGTCCCAGTTGTTAAAAGGCATATTCATGAGCTTTGTACGTGTCTAGTTATGGTGATGGTTTGTACCTTGGTGGTGATTATGAGCCATGTTTGCATGTAACTTAGTTTCGTCCACATTTTGTTGACTAAAAGCATTTTCCTGATCGCATCTTCCCTCATATTCTTCCACGAAACGGAGAATAAAAAAATCACAGTGATGGGGTCAGTCATTTTGTATTGCAGTTAAATGACGAGAGCATTAGATTGTTTGCTTTTTCAGAGCAGCAGTAGAAATTTCTAAGATATTCCATTTGCAGTCTGTACTAGAAAGATGCTCATCTCTGAGAAGCTTTGAGAAGAAGAAGAATGTTTGGTGTTTTTTACTGATTAATAAACAATGAATCACTTATTTTTAAGATAAAGTTCTTTTGTCAAAGATAAAAAATCTGTGGTGGATATTGAAGCTAATCCACCTTTTAAGCCACATATCTTACTGTATGTTTAACTACAACGATGCATAAAAATATGTTTTGACATCTTAATTATTTGATCAAAATTGATAATTATTCCCGTTTGTCATTGTCAGAACGTTTTATTTCCCCTTTATGTTCATGTTTGGATATTTCTCATTTAAAACTTAAAATGCTGAATTATCAGACAGATATTCTTTAATATTGCTTAAACTTGATTAAAGATTTTGTTTTGTAGTTTCTTAATTTAATGACAAATAAACTTGATGGATATCTTTAATTATTGTTCATTCCCAGTTTTCACTTCAGTATGTTGCATGGAAATTGGAAATTCCTTTAATAATGTTTTTAGACTCTAAAATCAATATGTGTGCTCTGTTCCAGTGGGGAAAACATCTCTAATCACTAGATTCATGTATGACAGTTTCGACAACACATATCAGGTAAGACACAAAACCGAGACCATCAGGAAACAGCAACATTTATTTTGAACATTTGAGTGGAAGATATAATGACACATATGTTTGACTTGCTAGAGAGTTCTTGACTTTCCAGTTGGATAAAAGCTGAATAACATGGATAATTTTTATTGTGACATTTATCTGCCCACCATCCTCAAACATTAAAGTTCAATGAAACAAATAATAAGACCAATCATACTGTAGGTAAATATTACACTGAATTTTTTTTGTAATAATCGTGACTGATTAACATTTGAATAAAGTAACAATGAGTGATTTCAGGCCAGAAATGCCAGCAGTCCAATTAACAAAAGCAAACAATATTCCAACAATTTTGGACTGTTTAAAAGAGGAAGGAGATGCGTTTTCTTTTCCTTTTGTAGAGGGAAAAGAGACAAAAATGCTTATAAGCTCTTTGCTGTATTTTTCCTATGAAACAGTGTTCACTCTGCTGGAGACGATATACATTCAGAGAGACATTTAGCTTTTCAAATCCGGGCTTTACTGATGGATTTTCTTCTTTTGTTCTTCCTCCATCACAGGCGACCATTGGCATTGACTTCCTATCAAAGACGATGTACCTGGAAGACCGAACAGTAGGAAGCCTCCGTTGTCACTGATATTCTTATTAGGATGTAGTACACATAAAGATGAATTCATGTTTTTGTACTTATGAGGTTTCAGTCAGTCAACATCCTAAGTAAGAGATGTCCCAGTTTCCACTCAGTTTTGACTAATCCTTGATTTAATTTATTTAATTACGGTTCTCTTCACACACTAACGTGATTATCCTAAGGTTATTTCTGGTGGTAATAGCTTTTGGTGCATTATCTTTTCAACCTTTAAAAAGTTAAAGCCTTTCCCATGGATCATCTACTTTAGCTAGTATTAATACTTATTCTTTGTCAGGATATTATGCTCTGTCAGCCTGCACACAAGCTGATACTGGCTTATCCCTTTGGGAGTGTACTTACAGGACCTTTACATTTAGTGTGTGTGCAGTGTGATGTTGTAACAGCTGCTAAAGGTGTGTGTGTGTGTGTGTGTGTGTGTGTGCACATGAAGGTAAGGCTTCAGCTATGGGATACAGCTGGACAGGAGCGTTTCAGGAGCCTCATTCCAAGCTACATACGGGACTCTACAGTAGCTGTGGTTGTCTATGACATTACAAGTAAGCAGCAACTCATGCTGTGTGTCTTTCTGTCTGAAATATCTCAAACTGCAGCAGACACTCGATACATTCTGAAAGTCTGTTCTCCGCAGATGTGAACTCATTCCAGCAAACCTGCAAATGGATTGATGATGTCAGGACAGAGAGAGGAAGTGATGTCATCATCATGCTAGTGGGTAACAAAACAGATCTGGAAGAGAAGAGGTGAGAGGTGGTAGACCTGGTTTATGAAAGATATTTAGCTACAGTAAATGTAGTCTTTGAGATGAAGATTGTTTCTAAAGTGAGCAGAAATCACGCCAGCTCTGAATAAATTAGCCTTCAACTTCAACGAGATGCTGAGTCTGCCTGATTTTCCTGCAGGCAAATCACAATTGAGGAAGGAGAACAGAGAGCCAAAGAGCTGAACGTCATGTTCATCGAGACCAGTGCCAAGACAGGCTGCAATGTCAAACAGGTGATTCCTGCAGTTTCACCATATTTCATAGCATTTTTGGTCTCATATTCTCAGTCATTCCACCAAGGTGACTGAGTCTTCTCTGTGGATGGATTAAGGGTAAACGTGTAAATGTTCTAACAATGCGGTGGATAGTGTTCACATTTACCACAGTCCAAACAACATTCATCCACCTGCTGAACATAAGTACAGATATCATATTACCTATTGTTCCACTATATGAAGCTGACAGCGACTTGTTCAACCGAAGGTGTGATAAATTTACACTTTACAGTACATGACCACAGTATGGGACATAATTACAATTTGCTTAACCTCAACCAGCTACAGTTGTAACTGGTTGCACATGAATGCACCAGATGTCATAATTTATATGTGTAACAGCATAAAGGAGCATGTCTTGAGAATAATTTGCTTTAGTAACAGTTCCATATGTCTGCCCCATACGTCCTTACCACTTGTATTTCTCCTCCTCTTTCATCTTCTTTTCTCCCTCCTCCCAGTTGTTTCGTCGGGTTGCAGCAGCCCTACCTGGAATGGAAAGCCTGGACGATGCAAATCCCGAAGGCAGTATCCTTTACAGCCGCCGTGGCTCACAGTGCTGAGAGCCAAACAGCAGAGAATTAGGCAGCTTATTTTTAATCTCTTAGTGGTTGCTGGCAATCGCACAAACAGACCGCCCAGTCTAGTGTCTACTGAGGCATCAGCCATTAAACCTTTTATGCTTAATAGAGGAGAAATGCACAGAGCCAGGAAGGAAGTGTATATGCGCACATATAGCAGCTCATAGTGGGCGTCTGGGAAACTACATGTGCTGAGAAAGTGTGATGGAGGATTGAGAGGGAGTGATTTAGAAGATACTTATCTAAAAATGTGAATAAATGTCTGAGGGTATGTGGGAGTAGACATTTAATTTGAATTTAAATTTAATTGAGTGATTGAATAATTGATTGGAAAATGTTTTGCTTCGTTGGTTGATTAATTGATTGATCGATTGGTGAAAAAAGTTGGTCCAGACGACGCTGCAAATGATTTGACGAATTCATTAATTTGATTTTCTTAACCAGACACCTCTCAGTGATTGACATCAAGCTGGACAAACCGGCAGAGCCAACTGTTCCCGAGGGCGGGTGCTCATGTTAATGCAGAGCTGCTATCAGACAGCTCCCTTCACACCATAGGCTTGTTGTGTTGCTTACTACTAGCTTCCAGTTGACTTCTCTAATTGGATATAGGATCCGGGCCTCGTATCTGATTGGACAAATCAAATGTTATCTTTCAGTCTTGTTCAGTTGTAATATATTGTATACTTTGTCAATATGTAAGTGACTGGAGGAGAAATGGAAGAAAAAAAAAACACATGAAAATGAACAAAAACAGTTTAGGAAAAATGGAACAGGGAGAAAAACAGGAGAACTAATGGAATTCTTTTCGTTGTTATGTTTTGTATTTTTTATACATAAAGGGAAAGCACCAAAAATGATGCCTAAACATACATAAAAGGAGAAACAGTGTGTGTGTGTGGGGGGGAAGGGGAGGGCTAGGGGGGGTCAGCCATTTTTTGAAATGGCTGAACCCGTCTGAATGTCTGTAGCAAGCATGCACGCTGATCTGATCTTTGACCTTCGTCCTTTGGCCTGGCCTCCAGGGTGTCCCTACTCTGCTGGGCAGTCGACTATCTTAGAATGTTTTATAGCTTCTCTCTATAGCATCTCATGACAAAACGTCTCATTTGATATTCCCACAAGAGTCAACTTCCAGTAGGTTCACCTAACAGTAGCTGTGAAAACGTGGCACTCTATCTCTCTATGGGTTTAACTTTTATAGAACAAACTGTACTGTGGTAAAAAAAAAAAAAAAAAAGAAGTAATAAAATGACAACTTACTATCACAACCTCCCCTCGCTAGAACCACTCCTCTCTTTTTCCTCCCTTGTTCCCTCTCTCCTTCCAGTCTCCCGCTCCCTCCATCCCGGTAATAAACATATAACGATCCACTGTAATGCACTGCACTGTATATAATATGTATGTATGTAATATGTATGTTGTGAACGTCCTTCTGTAGAAGTGGTCTTTGTTCACCAGTATCAATAATGTAATAACGTTTAATGATTAATAAATTACAGATTAAAGGGCTTCACTCTCTTAACCATCCACATTCACCTGGTAGCACAATGGTCTGCTCTATTAAACGTCTGCATTTATTTTCCATTTTTACCATCTAACAAAGTGCAACAATGTTTTCACACACTCTATGTTTTCATTTCCAGTTACAGTTTTTAAAAGTGATGAGCTCCAGCAGACAGCAGGATATAAGATATTTTTATTTTTATTGTTGAAATGCTTGAGAAGAAGTTTGGAGACGATGGCACCTGTCCTCTCCTAAGGAAGTGACCACCACAGAGATACTGATGGAAAGAAAAGTTTTCAAGTAAATTTCACACGAGGGTAACTTTCAGTCCTGGTCCAGGTTCTCAGTCCTGGTCCACAAGGACACCTCCTATAGCCACTGTTAATCACCTGCATCAGGTGAATTCAGTCAAACAGAAGTTGGAAGACACCAGAGATGAGAGTGGAGAGGGTAAAGTAAATTGGAATATTCCAGTTTCTGAAACACAACTGATCCACGTAATAACCAGAATAATCTAATGGCACTTAACTGACTACCACCCACTAACAGGTTAGGTTCAAACGTTCTGAGATGCTCCTGATAAAGAAATGGAGATGGTAAAAGGAGCATACAGCGTTCTGTAGCTACACCTTTTTTGGATTTATGTTAAAGAAGAGGCCAGGGCGCTGTTTGCTTAGCAGAAACCCTGAAACAGCCTTAAAGACACTGCTGCCAAAAATAGTCAAGCATAAAATTATATAAAACTACAATCTGTCACTTTTTTTTTAACAGTTTCTGCATGGATGAACAAACTTGATGTACTGCGGTTGTGGTAATTAGTGGATTTCGGAGAGGCTAATAGCTCACAGTTTTTATGCTAAAATAATAATTATTAAATTGAGTGAAAAAATATAAGAATAGTTAATCTTATCAAACTTAGCAGGAAGACAAAATGCTGAGTGTTATGTTAAAATGCTCGTGCAGGGAAAATAAAGAAAACTTAAAATCTAAGACATATTGTATATTATCTAAGACTGTAAAGTACCGGGCCAAAAATAAATCTGTCAACCAGTTAATAGTTTACAATTGTTAAATTTCTCCTGCTTTACACAAAAATAACTACAGCACTAATCGCACAGTGTGATGAGTCAGTGTGTGAAAAAACTGGATGGGTGAGGGGAAGTTCAGGTGGAAAGAACCTTTTAAGAAGAAACTGTCAGCGTGACGTGTCAGGTCACTTGCACTCGTCTCTCCTGATGTAAGAGCACAGGTATTCCCCTCCACGGACAGCACATCATTTTATCCCCCGAGGCTTCAACAGGCAGATGGAGACAGACAGTTAGTGCAGTTATTGGAAAGATCAACCCCATGGGCACGAGAAGTTGAGTGGTGGCCATGCTGGGGTTTCCTCAACCTCGAGTGTGAGGTCTGTGAATTTCCACCCAGTTAATACTGACTGTTGGTGTGATTTGTGTGAAAAATGAATGTGTTAAAAACAGGACTATATGAAGAAAGAAATAAAGATTCTCTGAAATACAAATAAACAGACGTATCCAGCCGGAAAAATAAGGATGCACCTGTACAACATGTCCTTCCGTGAGAAGGACACACCTCTTATAAACTACCACCGCGTGATCTCAGGTCCTCTGAGGTCCGGCTCACTTTGGATCTCATTCACACACACGCGGACCATGTCCAGGGTGGAGGCTTTTAGGGACTCGAACCTTCGCACCCTGCTGAGGGAGCTGCGTACCGACATAGCCATGTCCGTGGATGACCCTTTCCCACTTGTCTATGGTTTGGTGGATAAAAACATCATAACCGAGCAGCTGATGAAGGTAAGACAGTGAAGAGATTTGGCAATAACCTTAATAACCTGTCATATTTCCTTCATTATGAAAAGCGCTTGCTAGCAAAACTTTTGTGAACTGAACAAGTAATATGATATTTACAGTGAAACCTTTTTCACAAAGTAAATCAAGGACACAAAGCCAAAATTATAAAATCTGCTAGCATTCCTCAAATGTCTGTCTAGATTATGGAATAAATATTAGCACACAGGTTTTCCTGCAAAGCTCTTCTCCTTCCATGTGTGGGGATGTGTAGGAGACTCTTGAGAAGGAGGGTAGAGAAGGAATCCACAAGGCCATGTATTCCCTCCTCTCCTGGGTCCTGGAGCAGAGCAGATCCACCATCCAGGCCTTCTGGAGCAACATGACCAAAGACTACAACCTGGACAGCTACCCCAAGCTTCAGACACTGCTCAGCAACCTGCACTCCAGTACGTTACATCCAAAAGTTTTTGCTTAAATTCCACTGGACACAGTAGAGAATCCGATTTATGAAGCTCAAAGGTGATGTTCAGTTTTCCATGTAATGTTCTACTCACATACAGCCTGTGAATTACATTTTTAGTTAACTTATAATACTGATGTGTTCTAAGTTTAAAATCTTATCTCAAAATAGAGATTTTGTTACTTTGTCCAGTGTGCACGTCCTTATACTGTGTTTCATTCATCCTCGTCTTCTTTGTACCATTCAGCCGATTATCCCCTCGCCCGAACCTAAGCAGAGGTGAAAGTAGAGCTGAAACAGAAAGTTTACGGACACACTTCCCCATTTACACTTTATAGAATTTTTTTTTAATTTCCAGTGCATCTTTTGTGATACTTTAGAATTTTCTCACATGGTTTGACAGAATGTGATGCCGCAGGCTCCAGAGATGAGAAGACGTCCTCTGGAGGTCACAAAACATCTCACAGCAAAAAGAGGAGCCACGAGCACAGAGAGACCAGCTCCCGCAACCAGCAGTCGCACTATCATGCAAAGACAAGTGACGCACCAGGTTATACAAAAACTTTCTGGCGGCCATTAAGAGTTTGTGGTTGTGTCAAAACAAACAGGTTCCTCTTTCTGCTTTTTTGCTCCAGGAGGTAAAGTGAAGTTGTACAGAGTGAAGAGTGAAGCTCCAGTCCCACAGTCACATGCTGCAGATGCATTTAGCCAGCACTCAGCCTCTGGTGTGCAGGCAGTGTCCTCCTCAGTGCAGAGAGGAGTCTCGCTCTCCTCTGCCTCCTCTGAGCTGCCGCTCAGCCATGAAGCCAGAGAAAAACTCCACATGAAGCAGGTGTTTGGCTCAGATGGTAGGTCAAGCACTGGTTGTCTTCTCTACTTGCATCATTTTTTCTCTGAATTATTATTTCTATATCAGCGACATCAACCGAGCAAAGTAAAATCCGATGTGCTTGGGACAAAGTGACTTGAAATATGTCCTCAGCTGTAACAATTTAGTTTGAATATCAGCACTGAACCCACGGTGGCACTGACGGTGGAGTCTTTGTTGCTCGACAGGCGCTGCCAGAAAGGGCGTTAAAGTTGGTGGGGAGCTTTACACTTGTCCTCCATCAAAGGAAATAACTGGAGCATCCAAGTCCAAAGCTGCTAAGATCACATTCCACCACAAGGGGGAGTCGGCCACAGGCACGGTACAGACCCCATCCCCACACAAACACTCACCTGGCTTTACTGAGTGTGTGTTAAGACTCTCTCTGTGTGTGTGTGTGTGTGTGTGTAGGGTCACTCTAATGATGATGAGTGTGCAGTCTGTAAGGACGGAGGGGAGCTGATATGTTGCGATGGTTGTCCTCGAGCTTTTCATCTGACCTGCCTCAGCCCCCCCCTCACATCCATCCCAAGGTGAAAAATAGCATGTGTGTGTTCAGTGCTGCTTTCTTTTTTTTTTTTTTCATCAAAGCAGATTTTAATGCCCCATTAAATGTTGACTCTGCAGTGGCACGTGGCGTTGTGAGCAGTGCTGTGGCAGCAGAGTGAAAAGGGAAGAAGCCCAGTTACCTGTGCAGGTAAATGAGGGAAAAGTTTTATACGAGGATGCTTACATAGACTGTACCGTAGAAAAGAAATGGTTTGTGCTCATATTTGTGTGAAAATGATGATGGACTTTGTGATTTCACTGTTGTTCACTGTTGACCATATTCATTATAATCTCTAATTACAGTCAGTGGTGGCTCCGCCTCAGCAAACAAACACCAGCTCCAGTAACTCCATCACAGACGTCTCCTTCTACTCCTCGCTGTCATCGTCCTCGCTCACGGGCGTCACAGCGTCCATGAACCAGGTACATGTTGTTCTGTTTAATACATTATACATGTTATTGTTGTCTTATGTTTAATGTATTAAACGTGTGGCCAAGTGCTCAGGTGGAGAGCTGGTCAGTGTCAGAGAGGTGTGTGGGATCTGTCGCCTCGGAGGTGGAGACCTGACTCACTGCCTCCAGTGTCTGGAGAGTTTCCATGTTCACTGCCACTTCTCCAAGTAAGACATCTACATCTTTAGATTCTTAATAAAGCATATTATAACACAACAGAACGTGTTAATACTGTAACGTGTTTATTTCCCATAACGAATATTTACCCTCCATCGTTAAAACATCATCGACATCTTGATTATTATTTGTGATGGTGTTTATTAGGGAAATGTGCTAATAATCACTTTTTTCTAGCTAACAACGACTAATGGATTGTAAATGGAGTCCAGTAGCAGAATATATAACGTAAACTGTAAATAAAGATTAATGATTTTATAGAATACTGCCAGGTGATAAAGCCCTTTGATAAACTCTAGGCAGCAACGCAATGTCTGCTATTTGTAATATAATTTTAACCATTAACAAACATATTTTAGTGTTTTTGTGTTTAGTGCCCTCATAAAAACATTTTTACACATGGTTTAAGCTATCATGTGGGGTCTGGAGCTCTTCCTGTCTAACCCTCTTGAGTGCTGGAAATTGCATATTGATTGACAGAAACATTATGCAGCTCAGAGAGCCTGACTGTCTCCTGTGTTTGTGGGGTTGATAGAGGAAGATCCATCTGCTCGTCGTGCTTCAGGCCCTGGAGCAGCTCTACAGACAAACAGTCTGAGTCCAGAGGTTTACAGGTGGGTCTGCACATGCGGACCAACGTCACACAATTCAGTAACCAGGGTGTCTACTGTTTGTGTGAACCTTTATTATCTGAATATGTTTGTGTGTGTGTTTTTTTCAGATCACCCCAGCAGCTCAAAACACACTCAGTCATGATCAGAGTTCCTCCATCCCTGAGACCATAGTCCATAAAGATGAACTGGACTCCATCCTGGGAGACGTGAGTGGAGCTTATTTATATGTCAATGCCACAGACATGATATGAAAGTAGAAATATATGGCAGACACAAGATGGCCAGGAAAAACAAAACAGTGGAGTAACATGTTAAAGTGTTTTTTACATTTCCTGCCAGACATGTATGTGTCTTTATCTCTGCTCTGCTGAAGAACATTTTATATTATAATATAATATTATACTTAGTATATTAATAATTGGTGACAATGTCGCTTTTAGCACTGAAGTTGACTAAGTTTTACATTTGTGAAGAACTGTAAAAAGCAGATTTGTTTTGGGCATGTTAAGTTCATTATTTACTTAACTAATTTGCCAAATTCACTTTACTACTTTGCTAAACATATTCTTAATACCACATAGCTTAATCATTCCACTAAAGCACCAGAACACGTTGAAAGAATGAGCAAAAAGTTGAAATGTTTGCCATAAGTGATCAAATATTTAATAACTGCTGTAGAGCCACGGCAAAGGTTGTTAGTGTGTGATATCACACGTTTATCAAATCATGTGACCAGGACAATGATTGCGTTATCTTCTGTGTTGCCGTTCCTGCTCTTTGTGCCACAGCCTGGCTCCATCGACGGCATCCTGCAGTGGGCTTTCCACAACATTTCTCGGCCCCTTCCAGACTCTCAGGGTTGTTACCAGTGACAGACTCGGACAGGTTGAATTAACACCGTAAAGCCACAACGAGGAAATTAACGCAGCTAATAAAAAAGACTGATGTATATCATGTAGGTTATTATTCTGCTACCCTTACTTAAAATAAATATGTTTGATTTTGAAAGTGTTATGTTATTGTTTGTTTAAATATATATCAGAGAACTAGGATAACTGTGAGTTAATCCACATGCATAAAAGAACTGAAGTTCACATTCAGACCACATCCATCTCACTGAACAGGAAGGGATGTCCGAATCAAAATACTACGTTCTTGGCACTTATCTTCACTCCACCTTTTTCAAGCTGTCCAGATTTCCTCCCACTCTGCACAGCACCACACCACGGCTGTGCAGGACTAATTGTGCAGGACACAGGGCCAGCATTGATGTGGGGGAGCTGGCAGCGGGTCATGGACATCTCTACAAGGGCCACATTTGATCTAACAAAGTAAAATTCCCTGCACTTTAACTAGTGCACTCATACTGTATTTTTTATGCGTTTTACCTGCATTTTTATGTGAGTGGGAATATGTTTATAACTTCCTGGAGACCGAGGTAGGTGTGTTAGGACAGGAGAAACACTCATGTTGGATGAGAAGAGTGTCCTTTAACAATACACATGCATGCATGTACAAAAGAAAAACATTTTGCAAAGTTCCAAATGTGGTTTCAAAGGCAGTTCTCTGTGTGTGGATGTGGAGAAGAATTCACATTCACACATTACACCAGATGGTTTCAATACGATGAGGCATGCACTGAGAAATGCCTCTGTTTAGCAGGAATTCCTTGAAGACTATCACTTAGATGAGGAATGTTGTTTTTGTCATGGGATTCAAGAGTTTTAGCATGACTGCCAGAGAGATGGAGCTCGGCCAGGCAGCGCGAAGATTTTCCTCCCCTTGGTATTCGGTTGTCATGACTCCCAGCTCCTACAGACCCAAAACAAAGGATGGGAAACATGCTTGTTCCAGTATGTGTGTGTGTGTGTGTGTGTGTGTGCATGTGTGTCTCTGTTTATTTACCAGTCCACTTTCTTAATGGTTCATGAAACATCCTGCATACTTGTGTGTCCCTGCAGAGTAACATCACTGACAGAGACAACTGCTTTCTTTGTAATGGTTAGGGCACAGAAATCTAGGAATATTGCATTCAAAACTGGCATAAAGTTGTGCCAAAGCCAAAGACACATGGCAGAAGGTTTGCGCTTCTACACTCTAGACTTCATTTGTGCAGCCTTAATTTAATTTAATGGCACATTTTGGATGAGGGGGATATTTTGCATAAAAGCTGCTTATATTGTTTCCTTAACTGTGTAAGCTTCTAATATGGCCCCTACTTTATTATTTCTAGTTGAAAACCACATGAGAGACCACATGGAAAAACTGATAAAACCTCCCAACAGCTTCCTCTGTTAAAACAAAAAGTGGAAATAACAAACAGTTTCTCACCACTAGGAGGCATCGATCTGGAAATGGTGAAGTTCAATAACAAGCATTGCAATATGGTAAGAGGAAGTGCTTACATTTTCACTATTTTTGTCTTGGCAGAGCCAGGGGCTTTTGTTCAGATTCCACCAGAACAAAAATAATGTGTTCAAGTACATTAAATTAAAAGCAAAGAGGAAAATATGTAGCAAATCATCACAGAGAGACCAGTGTCGGAAAGTGCCTAAGTGCAATGGTGTGTTCATGAGGTGCAAATTTGCTTTCATTGTTTTTCAAAAAGCATCACACAATTACACTGACTCTTGTAGTGAAATTAATTTATTCTTGTTTTCCTAATTTTAGGTAAAATAACACCACACCACAACTTTTTTTGCAGAACTGTTTTCGACTACACTCCTCCTTCAAATTGAAAATAAAATGTATTTTCATTGTTTCAACTATCCATTTATGTACAAGTTTCAGCATCTGATTTATTAACCTGAAGAAACATGTAGACATCTAAATATAACCAAGAATTTTTGTGGTGAAATGCAATGGTAAGAGCTTCAGAAACTCATACTTTTGCCATGTACATCAAAGTGTTTTACGCAGCCCTACAGCACAGTACTTAATACTCATAGGCAGTACTTTGTTGGCCTAATTATTGCTCATGACCTCTGTTGCATAAAAGTGTCTCTTTACGCCTTATTTCCGTACATAACACATTCCAACGCGATGTCTAATGAGGCAGAAATATGACAGAGGTATGTATTAGTAATTTGTTGTTTAAGGAGTTTTACTTTATAAAAATAAAAATTGGTTTAGGAAATCTTCTCATTTGTCTATTTGTGGAAAGATGTGAATTTTGACAGCACTTTCACGTGAAGTACTGTCACGTAAGCAATGGTGAAAATGGAATATAGAATATGAACAAACATTGTATAGTTTTATGTAAAATATATACAACATCTCATGTCTGGGAAGTAAGTAAGCAAAAATTTTTGTGCAGGTCAGTGTGAACTTACGAGGTAAATTGCTCAAATACACACACTTCCTGTTACCACTCTATTGGTCACAGGTCTGGAAAAATAAGATGAAATTCTCACGCTTTGGGCATCCTCTGCTCACATTTTTGATCACTTCGTAACTGTGGGCAGCTTTCTAGTTTGTAATCCTACAGGAATGCTTAATGGACTAAAGGTAGAGAAATGAAGCTTTTTACGACTTCCAGCCAGCTCACTCTCCCTTCACACCATTGTTGTAGGCAGGAAATTGCGAGGGGCCCTGCATTGTCTGGGTATGAAATTTCAGAGCAGAAAGCAATAACAGCACACGCTGTGACAGAAGCATTTAAAATAGTTTCCAGTAAACAATGTTTCATTTGCATTTTTTAAGAAATTACACTCTGTTGAAAGTAGTATTTCAATTCACACAAGACAACCATATTGTGTTTTAAACTTTATTATTAAGCGTTTTGGTGGTGTTTGCTGGTGTTATATTCATATACAGCATGTACTGCACTGTTAGACATTTCTGTAATTTCTACAGTTGTTTACCACACATATACAGCATCTACTTATAGCAAATTCACTTAGAGGTAATATTGAAAAATATCATTTCTCTGCCCTGCTCTACAATGAATCAATACCTTTTCTTTGTCAGATTCTAGCTGTGTTTTCCTTGTAACTTGTGATTTAGTGGGATGGTCCGGTTCCAACATTCTTGCGTTACATAAGAGTGGTCTGAAGTCAGTGAGGTCTGAGATCTTATTTGGGTTTCTGATCTCGCTGAAGATCAGAATATGGTCCTACTGTTAGCTGGGGGCGAGCACCACCAGCAGCACGGCTGTATCACATGCTTTTCTTCATTCTGCCAAAAAACATTTACTCCCTTCTCTTTCCGGACATGAAGTTTCCACTTTTAGTTAAAAGTCATATCAGGTTTGCTTCCTGTTTCTATCTATAACCTGACACTGGCCTAAAGTCAGAAACAACAATCACATTGCTTTCCTTCAGGGTGAATCACTACCTTTTCTTTTTCAGTATGCAGCCAGAGCTGCTTCAAAACAAGATGAATATGGTGGGACAGCCACTGCAGATCATCTCGCTCTTTATCTAGACTTCTTAATTTGAACTGGTTTGCGTCAATTTAATAAAACTCCTGACGACACTCCTGTCTGAGGTTGCCTCTTGTGTCTGTGTTTCTATTGCTGTTTAGAGCAGTATGGTCCACTCCGAAGACCAACGTCTAAAGCTCCAGTTAAGGAGAAGAAAACTCCTCTAACTCTCACTGTTTCTCCGTGTGTCCCCAGACGAGGCCGGATAATGATACACTGGTAGGGCAGATTGCAGGGTTGCCATCGGTCTGGAACTGTAAACACAGCGGAGAAGGCTCGTTAGGACATTCCAGAAAAGTCCTCAACTGGGGATTCTTGGAAGAGCTTCTAGGGTGTTTGCATTCTTGCTTTAGGACAGCAGTGCTAACGGCATCTTACGTGATCACTGTCCCGTCCCGAGTGAGAACTACATGAGGGGAAATGAGCTGCAGATGTCGAGCATTTATCTGCGAACTAGGAAACCGAGGTATGGAGCAGTCATTTGACAGGCTTTGTTACACCTACCTGAAAGAAAGAAACAAACAACCTGATTACAAGAACAGAGGAAAATGTCCTGCGATGAGCTTCAGTCTCTGAAATCCACAGCTTTATTTGATAAATACTGTGCCAACCAATGCAAAAAGTGCCATGCAACACTCTTGTCTTCTGTTGTTAAGCCACTTTCATCAAACCAGGTATTTAAAGGAATACTATGTAATTTTAAGATGACAACAGCCACGAGTTATAATTGTATGATGCTGAGAGGAACACTGGCCTTTAACTAATATGCTCAGTTACCGCTACAGTAACACACCCAGAACTAAAACCTGACTTTGTAATTTGTGTTTTTAAGCAAATCTTTATTGTACTTAATTCCACTGTATTTCTAATGATTTCAGCTTTTAAGAGGAAGAATGTGCAATGGCCCCACAAGAGCTCAAAGGCGTACGACTGGAGAAAACATGTGCAAGTAGACAAAGCTGCTGTTAGCCAGTAAAGGTTTAGCTGATGTAATTACAGACATTTTCCACAGAGGCTGGTGAAGAGGGAGGACTGATTAAGACTTGGATTCACCAAATGACCCGAAACCCAAATCTAAATGAATGAGACTTTGCTGTGCAACTGCTGGATGTGTAAATACATCTGTTTAAGATCTGTGTAAGACAGACTTTACATTAAAATGATTAGTGTGATAATCAGACATATTGTAACTTTTTCACATTCTCAAGCACTTTTCAATGCAAGCCTCCTGCTAAGTCACTAATTTGATGATAATCAGTTGTTATAGCTTTTAGTCATTTTCACAGATAATTAAACATCAGTTGTGTTTAAAAATCTAAACACAGGCATGCACTATGTAATTATTCTTATTGTTGATATTGTTATTATTATTGCTGTTTTAATTATGTCTACATGGGTGTAATATATCTTGACATTTTCAAAGTATAACAAATTTGGGGTCACACATGTTATTTTAGGAGACATTTTTGGACAAATTATTAAACCGCCTCTCTACAGATCAGTAGCAAACAATTTAAACAAGCAGATAATAAATGATGTTCAGTCAGAATAACAAAACATGATTCTGCCTGTGATTGTACGGTGCAGACGCTGCTGATCCACTCATTGCTTCATCCAAATTATCTGGGTCAATGTACAATCCGACTCTTCATGAACTTTAAAATGGTTCAAGTTTTTTCCATTTCGTGTTTTTCACCATTTGAGTTTTTCTCAGAATAGATATTTTCCCCATCCTTAAAAATAGACATACTGTGTAAATGAAGACAATGACTTTCTTATAGCTGACACAGTGTAGTCTTTGTGTGTCAGCAGACACACTCAAGCCTTGAGTTGCAACTATTAACATATTTTTACAGCTGAATCATCCTCACTTACTGGTAGTAATGCCAAAGTTAAGTCACCCTTAATATATTGGATTTTTCCAGTTGACAATTTTAGAAACTATTTGATTTGCACAATAGGTTTCAAGCAGACCAAGCAGAAAATCAAGCGGTTGCAGAAAAGTTTGAAAAAACGGTTGTGTCGTTGTTTTATCGAAGGTTTTAATAAAAATTGCTCTGCAATTTCTAAATTAAATGTTTTTGTAATGTTGTTGTATTTTCTCAGTTTAATTGGAATATATATGTAAACCTGCATAAATTAAAATCTCAAATAAGTATATTTGAGATATTTAAGGAAATTGTTTAACAAAAATTCCTTTAGGTAATTTATTTCAGCAAAAGAAAGTAATGTAACATAGTAAATACACACACATATATATATACAGTTTATAACAAGTTTTTTTTAAAGTAGTTTGATTTTTATGTTGTGGTGCGTGATATTACCCAATAATGTGCTGGGCATTACACAATGGTACTGGAAAAAAAGAACACATCAGTATGACACACAGTTGAGGGAGTGCAAATAGCTAAGCAGTGAGTAAGAGACATACTATGGAATTCATCTGTGTACACCCACAACAACATAAGTTAACTTGACTTTACTAAAAACAAACTTGAGGTGAGCGATCGCAATAAATCGATGATAAGCGTTGGAGATGCTACTTTGGTTAACTAAATAAACTTAAAAAGAGAAGCTCAACCCAATTTGAGAAAAATATATAAATGTGATACTAACCGAAAACAAAGCAATTACAAAAAAATTACAAACAGTCAGAGAGCAGCAGAAATGCCTTTCACCTGGGTTTATAGTAACAAGTACTCAATTATTCGCAGGCCAGACATTAAATAAAAAATATTCTATATATACTGTTCATGGAAAAGGAATGTTTTGATCTGGTTTTGTGTACAGTGTCAGCACCAGATACTTTTTAATTTCAAAAGTTACCTACACAATAATGGCAAACAAATTACTTGAATCATTCTGTAAATATGAATGTAGTTAAACCACAAGTTTTGTTACATTCAGTTCTCAAATTCTCTGAAACTGTCGATAATGGAACAACTAACTTGTTCATATGGAGCCGATTTGAGCGATAAGAGACATGATGCAAGTTCAATACACAAAGAGCCAAATTGTTTGTCCTAAACTCTATAGTACCATCATCAGCACTGTATTATTTTACAAATAAAGCTGAAGGTTTTATCAAACAAGTATACATAAATATCCTGTACAGTGATACTGTGACTTATAATCACAACATCTTCTTCTTATTGGTTCTATCTCAAATCCACCTCCAACCACTTTCATCCTTGTATGACATCCTCACCAGGATCCTACCATCCTACCAGGTCACCCTCCTTCCTCACCCCTCAGCCCCTTAATGAACCCTTACACACAAACATACACACACACACACAAACACACCCACACACACACCCACAGACACACACTCACCACGCCTCCTACTCACCATCCCAGTCCACATTCCCCTCATTGCTTTTGGGCCATGGAAACCCCTGGTACATTTTCAGATATACTGAGCTCATATAGAGACACAGAAACACCCCCCACCCCCAACTCTCTATTTCCATGGTAGCGCCGGCCAAAGCCAGCCATCGGATCACAGGCTATGTGCAACCTCAGCAGCAGTGGAGCACAGCTATTTGCTGGGGGCACACATGCTCAGGTCCCAATGAATGACTGGCATTCTGGTGACCTCCCAGGATGGCAGAGGACCACTGGGGTGGAAAGCTGTTTTAGGGTCGGGTGTCACAGCTTGTTGCTGTGTCATTCGTCTGCGTTATGCATGTTGTCTCCGGGGCAGAAGACTGAAATATTTTCACACCTCTAAAGGGCAGCTTGGGTTGGTATTTATACGGGCCCTCAGAGGTGTAAGGATGTTCAGATTGGTTTAGCTTTGCCCCAAAGATGGTGATGAATTTAAGTGGAACTGTTTTGTGGTTCACGACCAGCTTTTCTATTTTGGGAAAAGCTTTGATTAAGTTTTGGTTTTGGCAACAATGTAGGGCTCAATGAAAACTGAAGTATTAGTCAATCCACAAAAAACCCAAACACCTAGATTGTTGCCTGTGGCAAAGAGCATTTGTTTTACAACTTTATGACTCTCAAAGAGAGACAAGAGGCAGGAGCAAAGGGGATGGGAAGAAAATGGAAAAGCGAACATCATTACAGTGACATTCAGCTATTTGCCCTCAGCACTGTATGAGTAATACATCTGAGAGCGGAGGCCAAATATTCAGACTGTTATGAGAATAAAAGAAACAGTAAAGTTGCCATAGCAATATCAACATATAAATCCCACGAGTTGAAAGTGAAAAATGTAAGTGTTTTATTGCCCAATAGCACATAATTCCCATTCAATCGATAAGGACGTTGCTCAATATATCATGTGTTAGTTCAACAGGTTTCTGGATTAGCAATCTGTATCTTTTGTTTTGGATCATTGCCCATCAAAACGTAACATTTGCAGCAATTCAATAATAAATGAAGGGAGTGGGTCACAGGACAGTGTTTTTCTTGTGGCTGACTTGTGATTACAGACCGTAGAATGCTGTGTTGTCCAGTGTTGCAGCTGTGCACTAGTTACTAACAATACAAATGGATTAAAGCATTTTGCCGTTAATCCTTGCAGGTAAACACGGCACATCTCAGCCTTTCTTATTTCAGCCTTCGTTTCAATTTTGAACATCGGTAACTGTGATTCTATGCGGCACCTGGACAATACACAAGAAGACTTCTCAGATATCATGACTGAAGACAAAAATGTGGATTTTCCAGTTCTGCCAACAGACAGGGTTGGTGCATGTGGTCTAAACATTGCAGTTAAGGTCTACTCTGATTTTAAACTTAAATGAAAGTATTAACTTCAATGATCTTACTAATACATTGTAATAATACTAAATCAAATGAAAAATATTGTATGTCATGCAGCCAATCTTCCATTATCTGAAGCCACATGTTCTGTTCAGAGTTGCAGGGCGCTGGTATCCCATCTGTTATTGTCCATACTTGTGTCTCAATTGCTGACCTATTGATTTGCAGCAGATTAGTAGGCGAGTTTAATATTCACAAGACCCTTGTTGTGAGTTTAAAAATGACAACTTGGTGTAAAACACAGGATTTTCAAGCAGGAGACAGCAGTTCAGTTCCCATTGCAGTGCTATAAATGTAGCTGCTGATGTGACTTGATTTAATGTAGTCAGTACTATGACAGTATTTTAAATCAACCCACAATTTTTCCTAACCCTAACCAAGACGGTTGTGTGTCTAAACCTAACCACACATTTTGTGCATACAGCCCTGTGTTTGAATGTGATGTTGAGTATGAACCTACAGTCTCATAATTATAGGGAAGATAATGGCAACTGACTAGTGTGATAATATTCACTACAAAAATATGAATGTAGCTGAACTAGTAAGTTCCTGCAAAATGTAATTAAATTACAACTTTTATTAAATGTAATTCACTAACTCAATAACACAGGGTAAGTGTAAAGCTGTTGTCAGCAGCCAGTTAGCTTAGCACAAAGATAATGGGTAATTAAACAACTAGAATTCATGCTCCCCAATCTCAGGAATGAACACGCTGTTGTTTCTTGCTTTAATCCAAAAACTGCAGTGAACAACAACACGTTGACCTTAGCAGGCTTGATAGCGGCTCTAGGTTCGGTACAGATGTAAGAGTTAGACCCGTTTTTTCCCCACCTTTTAGGCTGCACCCTGCACAAAAGCGATTAAACTCTTTGCATATTTTTAAGACACAGTAAAACCTGTCCTAGATGTGACTGTACTACACATCTGTCTTGCCGACTTAGCTCACTTAACATATTCTGTTCTTGTGAGTCATGTCTGTTTGCTGTGAACAGACGGAAATTCCCTAGAACGCATGTCTACTTGCTGCGACATGCACCGCTTTATCAACTCTTCCCAAACCAATAGCCTTTTTATTTTCTTTGGTTTTACTTTTTCTTGGTGTCAAAGAAGAATTGGGTTTGATCGTGCTTGCCTCGACACTAAATCTGGCATCGCAAACCATGCGGTTGCGAAATATGAATACATGGGAAGCTTGTCATCAGTGGTTTTCTGAGAACAGGATACTACTTGAGTGCAGCACACCTTATCCTCGTCTATTGTGTATTGTATGAATGAGGAAGCGTCCATGGATGTGAGAGCCTGCAAAAGGAATCCATCCCACTCCTTCCAACACTATCAGTTACAATCAACACCAATCCTGCCATATCTGGTGACCTTGTCTGCTATTCTGTCTAATTCTTTCCCACACAGTCACACATCCTGTGCTACCCAGTCCCTAGCTCTGTCCCAATACAGATAGAGTCACCAAACACTCAGATGATAACTGAGTCCAAAGGCTTCAAGTCCAGTAAGAGAGCTGCGGGAACAAAATGAACCTGGGCGAGATAGAAGAAGGGACACAAAGATAGACAGGGAGTCAAACATACCGTTGTTTAGGCTTCAGATTAACATTATGACGAATGTCTCTCCAAATAATCATTTACTGCATCTAAACTATGACGCAACCCGTACAGTATAAAATGTTCTGACATCTGAGATATAATAACTCCAGCTAATTTTAAAAAAAGCTCAGAGTAAAATCCAAGGCATCACATCTGAGGATGAATATCAATAGATATTTATTACATGTGTGTTGATCAGTTGTCTTAACTGAGTCGTCATCCTAAACTATAATTTGTTGTGGTTGCCCTTCCTTGTTTACATATTTGTAAAATGGATGCTTATACACGTACAGATTTTTACAGTATATGTCATTATTATATTTACTTTCATGACACATGGTGTTTCATGGTGTACTTACTAACGTTAACCAAGCAGAGGATTACAGCTCTATCTTCAAGTTAAGTTCATTTATTTTCGTGTTTGTTCTTGGAAAGATAAGTCCAAATCTAATCAGCACTTTCTGACCTTTTTAGTCTTGCAGCTCTTTAAAATGACCAGCTGTCAGCTAACTGTAAGATTTGAGTGCAGCAATTGGCTCTGATGACTCTGCTCATCATCTCTTAAACATTTAGTGTATATTGTAATTCTGGAATCATATGTTTTTTTTCTTAAACATCCTGTCATGTGGTTTCATTGTGATTGGCCATATTTGCTCATGTTTCATTACATCATGTGTAACTAGGTCATGCAGACAGCCACTTTGTTTTCCATTGATTCGGGTTGACATTTGTCCCTGTATATCTGCAGAGACAAACCAGATATTTGCTGAGGTTTTAATGGAGTCAGTATCATATGTACACAATAGGCACCGTAACCAGTCATCCAGCTATATTATTCTGACCAGACGACATCTGTTCGGGCGCTGGATCATTTGTCCTATCAGCATTAGCAGAGCTGGAGAGTTATAACTATCAGAGTAGGTAAACTAACCAGCCTTTCAGTAACACTTGTATGGTTTTGCAGTGCAAACATGCTGCGATGTTGCAAATCTACTGTTTAACTCAAACTAAAGCCAGACAAATGACCTGTACCGACTTTCAAACATTGCTGTAATGTTTTTCTAATTAAATGCTTTGAAGCATTAGCGTATATGAATGGGCTGTGAAATATTCTGTAGATGTAATTGATTTTTTAAAATACTTTTTAAACATATGTGTAAAACTTAATAAGGCATTTTGACAATATGTTAAGCTTAATGTTTTTCCAGCTGAAGCCTAGGTACATCTAGAAAGTACAAACATGTGTGATTAATTTGTTAATGATACTTACTAATACTCACTAAAAATATTTATCCTTGTGGGGAAACTTTGAGACTCAGCAGCTGAAAACATACTTTTTATTGAGACCAGACGTAGATGTTTCAAACTGAAACTGAAACTTTAAGTCATGTATAAAGTTGTGTTTTGCTTAGATCAGCAATAATGTACATTAATGTAATTTTGGAAAATACTATTTAAAAACTCAAAATAAGTTTGTTTAAGATAACAAAGTAGAATTGTATTGAGAGCTGGGTATTTTGCTTTTAATATGTACCATTTGAAGGTTTACAGTGGACCAGAATATTAAACAACAAATTCAATTTCTTATCTTTACATAAGCAAATACTTGATAATATTTCTTCCCAACAGCTACTTAAGTAGATGCAGTGAATTTAACCTCACCTTATTGTCACTATATGATGTGTTGTGCTGCACAATGGGATACAGGCCAATCCTTAAAATTAGCAGCTGAATAGAGGCAAGTAAACATTTACCACAATTTGATGCAAACTGGGCAAAAAAGTGGCAAAAGACAGAAATGGCACAAAATGACAACAAAGAAATGGAAGAGATCAGCGACTAACAAAAACCAGACAACCACAAATTAGTAACAAAGGGGAAAAAGAATTCCAAACACAGAGCAAAAATGACTCTATCTCCTTTAGTCTGGCTGCCTTGTTCTTATGCAGGAGGGGTTGGGGCTCCCACGGGTCTGCTGTCCCATTATCATTCCATGCATACGATATATTTTTTTAAAATATTGTGCTGTGTTTTTAAACTTTGAACCGGAGTCGCATTAATAATTTGTTGACAAGTACAAAGAGAGATCTCTTCGTGTTTGTGATAAAGACAGTTTTTACTGACTTTAACACACAACTCAGATGAGTAAATTTAGCCAGACTGTTTCTAACTTTGTAACTGGTAGTTTGTCTACTCTCACTGTTGTCTTACTTGTGCTCATGTTTCCACCAAAACCTCAAAGCAGCTCTATGTATAGCAACAACACGGTTGTGTCCTATTTTACAGGGTGTCTTCAGATATTTCTCAGATCCCGTCATTTTGAAAAAATAAAAATAAAAATAATTCATAAAGTTCAAGTGCTGTCTGCTTTGAAGAATAACCACCTACAAAGAGTGAGGAGTGTCTGTGGGATGCAACTGTCGTTTACATATAATGTAATGGCTTTTTGAAAGTGCTCATAATTTTCAAAGGGTCAGCCCTGCATTCCTCTGCAAGTTCACAGGAAGTGTGTTACAATAGAGAACAAAATGGCCAGAGGCGTTGTCACACACACACATACAATGTGGGAGCAGAGGAAGTAGTGAAGTGGTGTTAAATGACATGACCAGACTTTTAAAAAGGTGGAGACTGTGCTGCTTCACAGTGTGGGTCTGAAGGGGACATGCAAACACGCCACAACTTTGCTGACCGGCCGCCTCCGTGTGAGTGCCGCCCACAGAGACACATTGTCTGCATGTTTTTCAAAAAGAGGCTGCTTGGAAAAAAATGTAGCATCTGAAACATGACGGGAATGCGTGTTTGTGTGTGTGCTTAATTAAGGACGGTTAAAGAGACAATATCACATGCCACCAATACCAACTTATCGGGTCCATCGATTTTTAAGTCTAATGAGATCATCAGCCTGAGGCCATTGGCTACATACTGTGCAGCAATCAATTATAGCGGCCTGCTGTGCTTTGATTGCATCCGTGTCTTTAGTGATTCAGTGGCAGTTTCCATGTGTTTTTGCTTTTGGAGGGAAATGGGGCTTATGCAGAGACAGAAAAGCATCCACATCCCTCCCTCTTTCTTTCTTTCTCTCACTACATTGCCTCAAGATATAATTAGCCTGGCCTGAGTAAAATCTATGCTATTTACAGGGCCCACAGTAAAAGTCAGAGTCCCTGTCTAAAGTCCTCAACATGCAACGGTTAGATCCAAGAAGGTAATAAATACCAATATCTTTTGGCTTGGCTTTTGGCTCGGCCTGTCATAAAGATTTACTTGCTCCCTAGAGGCAGGATGTTATTTTTACTCTTCAGGGAAACACAAATGAATGTTCCTCTTCTGTGATAGACATGTGTCAGAAAGTCGTATGGTGACGCAGGCCAGAAATCGAATTGTATGACCACTTAACTGACCTGATGTGTCAGTTAAGTGAAGTATACTTCTCACATCCAAATCTGCAAATCAACAGGAGGAGTGCCCGTGTGTGGCCTTCTGCTGGCACTGTCCTGCACCACACATATTGGGTACAAAGGGCCACTGTGTCTGTCATGATGGGACATACAAAGACGGGGCTTTTACATACCTATGGTGACCTGCAGTGTATGCCAGGAGGTTGCATTCCAATTAAACACCAAAAGTACAGGCAGACAGATTTCAAGAGTTCAAAGGTTAGAGTTGCAGAACTCTTTCTTCGCATGTATGCAGAGATATTAAATTCGGTCAGTGATGCATTTAACAGAAAGATGAATTTAATGACAATAATTGGAAAAGGGGGCAACAGAACACTGTTAACATTTGGTAATTTGAAAAAAAAGTTACATTCTTAATGGAAATGATGGAAGCCTCATCCTCGGTGCTTAAGGAGGAAACTGATCATTTGCCTCTTGGTCAGAGCACAGTTCAACAGCAGCATCTGTGACACTACGGGGGTGCATTAGTGCACCCGGTGTGGGTAACTAGCACATCTGAGGGCACAAATAATGCTGAACAATGCAGACAACATCTCTTAGGGAGGACTTTGCTCATTCCAGCAAGACAATGGCAAACTAGATGCTGCACTTATTATAACTGCATGGCTCCATAGTAGAGTCCAGGAGCTAAACTGGCCTGCTCACAGCCCACAGGAAAAAAGGCTGGAACTTGCATATCAAGCAAGAATGTGAAAAGATTGTTCAGTCAGAACTAATCATATTCCCACAACTGCATTTCAGTTGGAGACGTCGTATTTTTCACTCTAGGTCATCTCGTAAAAATGGTATTGCACATAGAAAGCGGGAGTTGTTGAACAGCTGTATTTATTTTATATCCATCCACAGTAATGAGTCAATAAATAAATAACCGTGTGCACACTGAGGTCCTGACATTACTGACTGCTGGACGTTTGTCTGTCTCCCCCTGTCCTTCTCTTTAACCCCCTCCTCCTCCTCCTCCTCCCCCCTCCCGCTTCTACGCTTTTGATCCCCGGGGGACGTCGCGCTTTACATTCCTGACATTCCGATCTCTGTCCTCCTCGGTTACTTATTATCGCCGCCCGCTCCGCCCGCAGTCATTTCACCGAGAGGAAGCGCCGCGGCTGCGTGTCCGACGACACCAGCATGAGACACATTTGACTCGAAGACGCTCATGGACACAGTGGATTTACCGAGACTTTGACTTGGAGCGTTTGGTTGCCTGATCTGATCCGGTAAGAGGAGCGTCTTTTTTTTTTTTCCTCCCCTCGTTTGCCACAATAGAAAAGTGAGAACGAACACGAGTAACGTTGTAACTCCCGCTTCAAAAAGTCTGACAGCGATTAATCGGTGTGAGGGAATCGAACAGTATTTTGGGATGTACGTGTAAAGATGAAGTTATTTTACGCTTTTGCTTCCCCGTGATATGGATTTTTCCTTTTTTTTTTTTGCGCACGTATTTTCTGCTGCTGTGGAGAAACTCTCCACATGCTTTTGTTGTCGCTGTTGACTCGGTGCTTCCCTGTGTTGATGAATTACTCAAACAAAAGTGAAATATGAACGATGTAAACACAGGTTGTATGAGATGAGGACGTGTTTACACGGATTTCCAGCCTGTGTTGCCAGTTGTGATGTTCCACTGGATAAAGCTCCTCTTGGAAGGTTCCCTGTGTGGGAGCCTTACTGATGCTAATACCTTTAACTATCGCTCACTGATGCTACTTTCCTCTGTCATCCTGTTTTCTTTCAGGTTCACAGCTGCTTTATGAAAATATTTTCCTAGTAATAAAGAGCACGACTGTTCTTAAGTGAGAATAACAACGTTGAACAAGAGTATGACATCCAGTGAAGAGCCATCTGGCACCGTCCTGCACCGGCTCATCCAGGAGCATCTCCGCTATGGGAACCCCACAGACACCCGCACCTTATTAGCCATCCAGCAGCAGGCTCTGCGCGGAGGCAGCGGAAGCAACAGTGGACCCAGCCCACGGTCCTCTCTGGAGAGCCTCACCCAGGAGGACCCTCCGTCTCCTCAGCTCTCAGCCAGGCAGGAGCCTCAGGGCCAGGAGCATCAGGGTGACTACCACCACTCAGAGAGTGGCTACCAGCTCTACCAGCTGCACGGGGAGGAGCTGCCGACCTACGAGCAGGCCAAAGCCCAGTCTCAGTATCTAGCCTCGCAGTGGGCCCCTGCAGGCCCTGTAGGGCAGCTTCATGAGGAGCTGCACGAGGGGGCATTTCATGAGGAGGCGGACCTGATGGAGCTCAAGTGCAGCCATGTGAGGTCACTCAGTGAGCATCGCATGCAGATATCGCTGGAGAGGAATGATGTGGCTGCTAAGGCAGAGGCCATCAAGTGCACTTCTCACAGCTATCCCGAGCTGCCTTACTACAGCCCGCAAGCACTTCAGAGCACAGGGCCGAGTCTGGACAAGCGCTGCCCACCGCCAGAGTACACGGCCCCCATTCAGGGCCATGGATTCATCCCTCAGCAGGTCCAGGAGACGCAGCAGCACAGGTACAAAGAGAAGTGTGGTGAACATGTCTGTGCGTGTGTTTGTGCCAGTTTTAAAACTGCTTTTGCATTACATCACGTACTGCGGTTTAGTTTTTGTACGAGAGCCCGCGTAACAATCATATTCCAGGTTTCATTGTGTTTCACAAGCGTAAACACATACTTATCAGCGTGAGTCACAACATAGTCTGCACACCGCTTCATATTTCCTTCTTGAAATACTTAACAAGAGAACAAGTCCAGCCCTGTGGGTGATGGTAATGTTTGGCATTCAGCAACAGGATAGTCCCGCGTGTTTGTGGCGCCTTGGATGCTTTTTACCAACGTATGTGTCTCATATAGGCGTTCAAACTACCAGAGGGAGCTTGTCTGCTCGGTGATAGACAGGAATAAACTGATATTTCAGATCTCTGAAAGGCATCATATTTAGACGTGAAATTAATATGGTTTCGTTTGACTTAATAGGTATGTCCAGTCTGGGCAGGCAGCTGAAGTCCCCTGTTACAGCACATTCACCAGCCTGCCACCTGCTGGCTTGGAGGAGCCCAACCAGGTGGAGCTGCTGCTGATGGACAACGAAAGGCTGAGGCAAGAGCTGGAGAAACACAGGGAAAAGACTGGCCGTATTCAGAAGGTAAGCAGTGGGAATCCATGATAGAAAATTTGATGCCAAGAACTGGGTTCAGAGGGAAATGAGCCAAAGTTATTTACTCGCCGGTTAGCCACACATCATCCTTCATGTGGGCCACCTGTCAATGAAAGACAACCCCATTCGACAGTTGTCTCCCTGACATCCAACTCCAGGCTCACTCCCTCATCTGGAGTGGACAGATGAAATCAGCAGCTGCTCTCTTCATACCACAGAGTGTTTGCAGCCTACTACTGTGTTTAATTGTGTAGGGGACCTGGTAGAGGCCAGAGTGTGTGTGTGTGTGTGTGTGTGTGTGCACACGTTGGCCTTAACAGACTTTCAGTGTAACCTACAACTTGTCAGATAGCAGTTGTTTGGGTTGTGGCTCACGTTGAGCCGATGGGGGAGGGGCGGAGGTTCATGGTGGGTGGTGGACTGGCTGTGTAAAAGTGAAAGCTCTTCTTCAGCCTCTTCACACCCTAATCGCTTTCCTGCTCTTCTCACGATGGATTCTCTAACCGAACAGGTCCTAAAATGAGACATTTTCTTGTTCAGCATAGTGGAAACAACTTCAGAGTCATTTGATACCTCAGCCAAATCCTTTGTAAAATCCACTCTCTGTTGGAGTTATGTCACATGGCCCTTGCCTTGTCTCAGCCTTGAAGAATGATAATTGCCGGGGTTGGAAAGTTTTCTCCG
This sequence comes from Channa striata, assembly GCA_033026295.1. NCBI lineage: Eukaryota > Metazoa > Chordata > Actinopteri > Anabantiformes > Channidae > Channa > Channa striata. The sequence goes on along the minus strand of CM065185.1, from coordinate 9,559,769 downwards.
TCAGGCCGCAGCCCTGAGTAAACATGCCTGTGTGACTGCTGTAATGGTGGGTGTCTCTTTGCCGTTTCCACAACCCAGGCACAGGCATGCACACCTTCCCTGTGCTGGCAGCCTTCCCAGACTTCTCCCTGTGTGTGTGTCAGACATTGTGTGCATTTTAGCTTTGCGGTGTGTGTTGTGTATGTACACGCTCTTGTGCGCTCACACACCTGGTACTATTGCTATCAGCCCTCAGGAATGTAGATATAAATCAGTCTCACAGGGAGTGGTGCGGGCTTGAATTCCTTTTCGGAATTGTACCAAACACACACACAAACACACTGTATTTGTACCCGTATGTGTATCTATGTACTGTAACAACACAAATCAACATAGCAGGTCCTCCCTGCCATTTTTTTGTAGGTTAACCAAACATTCCTCTTCTCTACCTTCTTCTTTTCTGATCCTTTTTTTTTTCCCCTCTTCTCCCAATTCCTTATCATCCCTTCCTCTGCCTTTCCTCCCCTTTCAGTTGGAACAGGAAATCCAGCGGATTTCAGAGGCCTATGAGACACTGATGCAGGGCAGCAGTAAGAGGGAGAACCTGGAGCAGGCACTGAGGAGGAGGTTGGTGGCTGAAATCCGGAGGCTGCAGGATTTCAACAGAGACCTTCGAGGTATGAAGCACTGCCAAAGGACACACACAAAACCTCTGCTGACATATTAGCTCAAATGGTAAAATGTACATGGCTTTGAGTCAAGTCTAAATTTGAAATTGTGTTGCTTTACAGAAAACTTGCAAAATGCCAGAACGCACGTTGCAAAAGAAGTAGAAGCGGCCGACCACAACCAGCACCTCATGGCGAAACTCCTCGAACAAAGTAAATATGTCATTTTGTTTGACCAGATTCCTCTCCCCAGCTCTGTTACATTCTCCTTTGCAATCAGCATGCTTGATTGGACTGGATTGCAGCATAGCACGGGGCCCTCTGTGTAACTACGGACATCCAGCATGTACAAGTTTCTCTTGCATAACCTCCGCGTATTTGGTAAAACAGCTTAATAATAGGGAATTCAATCCACGCACATCTTTGCAAAAAGGAAATGAACTGGCTCTAAATCACAGGGCAGCGGTGGAAGTGGTAGAAATGAGGTCTCCCCCCCCCACCTGTTGTTAGTGTGATTTATGTTGTCTGTTTAAGGACTTAGGCAGAGAGGTGGCGTTTGTATGGCCTTGATGAGGAATGCTCTGTGTTATGTGGGTCAAAGGGATAAGGCAGCTTTTCGCCCCCTTCCTTCACAGCATTCCACGAGTGCTTTGCTAAATGAAGAACACTGGCTGCCATGTAGCAACTCTGCCACTTATTGCTGGCTTTTGACTTAGGAGGAAGAAATTGATTGTAGAAGTGTTTACTTCTGTAAGAAATAACAGATTTGGAACAATTTCATATTTCACAGCATGTTTCATGTGTTTTTTTCCAGCCCAAACTACAGTTTAAATCATGTCCACATGCACTTACCTTTGCCACCTTCACTTATTTATTTATTTTTGTTTCAGATGAGGAGCAGAACTTTGAGCGGGAACGTGCCGAGCGAGAACTGCAGCGATTGCAAGCCAAAGCGGAGGAGCAGAGCCTCAGGGCAAAGCGGCTCGAGGAGGCCCTGGAGGCAGCTCGAGCACATGGGCATCAGCTTGAGGAGGAGCTGAGGAGGAAGAGGGCTTATGTAGAGAAGGTGGAGAGGCTTCAAAGTGCATTGGCTCAGTTACAGTCCACGTGTGAGAAAAGGGAAAGCCTGGAGATGAAGTTGAGGACGCGACTAGAGCAGGAGCTGAGGAGTCTGAGGGCACAACAGGTAAATTGGCAAAGTGAGAAATTACTGACTTTTGTTACTTTCTCGTCCTCCTTGTTATCTAATTGTTTCAATTTCCTATTGACCTTCTACCTCAGAGGCAATCCCAGCCGCCAGGAGTGACCATGAGCTCCCTGCAAGAGCGTCTGCGTGAGCGGGAGGAGCGAATCCTGGCGCTTGAGGCTGACATGGTGCGCTGGGAGCAGAAGTACCTGGAGGAGAGCACCATGAGGCAGTTTGCCATGGAGGTGGCTGCAACAGCTGCTGCTCAAAGGTAAGGATCACGAGACGCCGACATTTGCTCGACATTTAGTGAAGCACACCATGTGCTCAAAGTTTTTCAGCTGCTGTGAATTTAATTTCTCATTCTCTCAACCTTTGCAGAGACACCACCATCATTAACCACTCGCCCTGCCACTCTTCTAACAACAGTTTCAACGAGGACCTGCCAGTTGCTGACTACAGGAATCAAGAGATGGAAAACAGGTGAAGACTTATGAATAACTTTGTTCCAGGTGATTATTTTACAAATCAGGACAGAGTCTCTGACTTGTTATTGCTTTCGTTCTGCGACAGGATCCGTGCTCTTTATGCTCAGATTTTGGAAAAAGATGCTGTGATCAAGATCCTCAACCAGCGGCTGCATCAGGACCAGGGGAGGAAAGAGGAGCAAAGTACACACACAAACCTCCTCAATACAGCGGGGGCAACACTCCGACCTGCCTCCTCAACTCCCTCAATTAGCACCCTGAAGACTTCCACAAAGAGCAGAGGTGGGCAGAATAATGTTGCATTACTATATTGGTAATTCGGGGCAGTATAAAGTCAGAGCAGCCCACTGTATGTCTCACATTACATACTCAGCTAAATATATGTCTTACCTAGTTCGAATGGCTACAATGTGGGTCATGTATTTATCGATACATAAACGTTTCTGCTATGTTGTTCTTTAGGGAAGAGTCTTTCAGATGATCAGACTTTGCCAAAGCACCAGTTCTCTGCTCAGTCGGAACCTGGAACAGTAGAGGGGCAGGTGGAGGGAACCAAAGCCAAAGAGACTGCCAGCACAACTAAGCTAAGCAGGGGTGAGTGATCAATCAAATATGCATGAGTGTGTTGGTTTCCCACGGCCAGCAATCCAATAAAGTACCCAGTATAAAGCTAAAATGGTAACTTAAATGGTTTTCACGTGTAGCACAGTGAACAAAATGTTCTGCACAAGCTCAAACTCCACTGCACAAAACACACAGAGTATGTAAATACACTTATGAACCTTGACTTCATGGATGTTCAAATTGTTTAACAATGCTGCTGCTAAGCAGCCAATCAGATAGCATCTGCGCTGGTCCTGGTTCATAATGTGGGTCTTGTGGAATGTACATGGTTATGAAATCAAGTGGATCTGTTGACTGAGCGCATTTACAAAAGTTGTCTGTTTGACTGGGGAAAATCAGTTAACCTTTAGTCACTGATAGATCAGCTGTTACATATTACCACTGCTTTAAGCTGTATTCAATTTTTAATTGCCTCTTCTTATTTTTTCAGACAAAGCAGCACCTAAGAAGTTGCTATTAAATCCCTTCAAAGGGCTGGAAGAGTTGGATTCAGAGGCGGTGGAAATCTTCATTTAGAGGACTGAGCACTGGCTTTTAAATGAGCAATTCTGAGAAGCTGTGAAGAGTGCAATTCTTTCATTAGATAATGGAAGAAAATATTGTACGCAAGAATGTCGTGGAAAGAGGCCAACACATGAAAAAAATAGACTTTCAGATATTAAAGATGGAGCTGTGCTCCGACTCACTCACTCTCACTGAGCTGGACAACTGCAGGCAGTCTGTGTGGCTGGGTGAGAAACTATGACTCTCCTAAGGTACTTGGACAGTATTGTGGATTGTAATAGGGTAACATGTTCTCTGAGAATATATGCCAAAATATTTATATAAATATATATAATTGCTGCTTTCCCCAGTGTATTTTATCTACTATCCCAACCCAGTGATTTAAGAAGCTACATATTTATCTTATCTGGTTTCCACATTCCTCAAATAATAACTTACTCGTGCTCTTCTAGATAACCATTTATTGGATATTTATGTGACCTGCTCTCCAAAAATGTTAATCCTAATAACCTCATTCCCATCACATGGAGGCTATCTGTTTGGAAGACTTCCCTTTACTCGATAATTTAAGCTAATAACACATGAAACACTGCTGATTTAAATGTGTCTGCTGTTTGTATCCATTAAAACTGAGTAGCTGGTCCTACACAGACTTAGTGGGTATGTGAACTGTGAGATGCATGATATGAAAAAGGACAAGTTGGTATTTTTAATGCCACACTGACATAGTTTGTAATTTTGGGAGGGTGTTGCATCATAGTGATTATTTCATGATCTGGTTTAAATTCCTTCTCAGAGTATGTTTGCATGTGTGTGAGTGTGGTGATTCTGCTGGTTTGGTCACCAATGTGGATAAAAGTTTGTTTTTCATTTACTGTGAGATTAAACTAACAAACAGGTTAAACAGTTAATTATTATTATTGTTATTATTATAATTATATTATTTTATACAGATGTCTGTATTGCTATGTGTGATATTATTATGCTTTGAGCAGGACGCCAAAGAGTTTGTGTGTTTGTTTTAAGTTATGTGCTGACAATCACGGACATGTCAAGCTATACGCAACCAGCCAAGTGTTGACTTCAGGCATTTATGTGAAATTCAAACCGTATGAAGGTTTTACAATTGGATTCGTGCAACATTTCACAAAGCAATAAAATATTCTAATATACATGAAGTGGCTTCTTGAATTTCTTATTCTTTAAACTTTAAACATTTAGCTTTTGCTAAGATTTGAAAATAAGTCCCAACGTGCTTCTAACTGTCTCCCGTTGCGATTCTTTCTCCTCATTCCTGTCCTCTCGTTCCACCACACAGAAGAGTGCTCTTCATTATCAAGAACCAGAGCTGCATTCTTTTGGGTTCAACTTTCTCGGGTGGCCTGCTCTCTTGTTCTCTTCTTGCCATGAGGAGCGTGCTTGACATAGATCACATTCTCACATGGCCATGTAACCGTATACGTGACAGAGGCAGGTTTCTCCCAGATTACCCACTAATGCCATTTGAAATTCTTGCATGCACCTTCACTAATATGTGCTGCATTCCTTAATAGCTTTTATTGCCTTTAATTTGACTCACACCCAGAGGCGTTAGCAAACTATTGTAGATGAGAGAATGGAGAGTTCAGTTATGTGGTGTCCGTTGTGGGATAGATCTCCCTGCCTCACTCACTCACACACACACACACACAGATATCGACTTGGACCGGTTTGGAGTGGTTGAGCAGCACTGACAATGACAACTCACAATGCAGTAGGACAATGACAATGACGAGGACAACAACTGTTGTGGCAGTGTCACATCACATGTTTGAGCAGGCATCTACTGTTACTATGCTGCTGTAATGTGATTTGGTACTTGGAGGGGGAATATGTTAAAACACCTAAGCACGTCTGGACTTGAAAGGAGAGGATATAAGCTGGTGAGATAGTGCGGATGCTTTTGACAGAGAAGCTTGTATGGGAAAACGCAGAGCGGGAACTGGCGGTATGCACTGCCATCAATCTTATTTATGAACTGAGAGCTCTTATCTGGTGTACTGACTGACAATGTTGTGAAGACTCGCCAACATTCCTGTGCGAATGTGAAAGGCAGCTGACATGTTTCAACCGCGACTCTCGCTCTTTTCCCAGAATTGATATGATGAAGGATGAAAGAACGTGCACAGGAGTCAAATTCCTTTCTCTACAAACATTTAAGAAAATTAGATTTTCTACACTTTCTGGAACAGTTTCCCCTCCGTTCTCTAGCCCAGTCACATGGGAACTTCCCTTTGAACCTCAATCGCCATGAAAGGAATGGGTTTGTTGCTGTGTAAACAGTGGAAATGATCTTCTCACACTGTGTGTTTGTGTGCATTGCTGGGGTTATTGGCCCATTCTGGTGTTTACACTTTTACAGCACATTCCTAATAAGCTGTAGCCATTGACGTTTCAGCACATTCAGCAAATACGCTGATGCCGAGCCGTTATATAAAAGAACAAAGAGGATTTTTTTTTATTCCGTGTCCACTTTTTACATTGGCAATTACTCTGACCTTGACCCTGATTTCTAATACCACTAGGAATAAAGAATCTAACATACATAATATCATGCACATATGGACAAACACAAGGATGTAAATAAATAATGAGGTAGTGTGATGATGACAGATTGATTAACTGGCCTCATCAGTGCTGATGTACATTATGCAGCACTGATTAATGGACACTTGGAATAACTTATCACATGCCTAGCGAGTAGGGATCCTGAAAAGACCCAGCAGGAATATAAATAAATCCACACAGCCTCATAAAAGCTGAGGATCTTGTCGTACATTGATAATACACACACTGTGCCCAGAGGGGCACAGAAATGCAACCTGTTACCACCTGCTTCACAAGCCTGTTGCAAAGGCTGCAGTTCTGAATGGCATTCCTGTTTGTTCAGGGGCCATGTGTTTAAAACCACAGAGATAACCCTGAAACCACATTTCAGCCGAGTGTTCCAGCTGTGGACAAACAATCTGCAGCAGAAGATGCGTGACAGGCTTTTATGTGATCAGGACTTCAACTTATTATAAAACCACACACTTTTTGTAAAGTTATATTTTTCTAGGAGTTTGAAAAGGAACCACACGGTCCTTTTATCCTCCCTTTGTAGCTACTTTCTTTGTTTTAGGGGTTTTGATAAGACACTTGTCTGTTGAAAATCTTCGGTATAGAAAAAAATACAGAAACAATAAGTATTTCTTACTTCAATAGGACTGTGAGAATTTTTACAGAACTAAACTACTGTTTACACTTACAGATCCCGTGAGGCATGAACTGTACAGTATGTGCTCCACCTCCTGGAAAACATGTGTCCTTTGACTCAGGGGATGAGACCTCTCAGCTTCTTCGCAAAGCTACACACACACACACACACACACTCTCACTCATTCATTTGAGACTATTCCAAGTGCAATGATGCCATAAAAGAGGTAAAGAAAGAGAGTGAGATCTGAGAGGAGCTGCCATTTGGCTCCTCCTGCCCTTTGCAGGTGATGTTTCCGGGGATGCGACTAAGGAATCATTGACCTTCAAGTAGGGGGAAGAGGGAGGACTTGCTCTTATATCTCTATTGGACATTTTCATCACTTATTTTTATTGTTTCTGACATTTTGATTTTATGATCTGTGTCATATCTTTTTTCAGCATTTACATTTCTTTAGTATAGTAGAGTTCTTGATGATACCAGACTTCATAGTCTGGAATATCAAAAAATAAATACTACTAGTTTGTTTGACAACTCAGAACTGGGAAGTAATTGTAGTTATCATAATAATACGAACGGCTGGCAATGGTCAAAGTTTAGAACAAATTCTTTTAAAGTTGAACATCGACACCTGCTGGAAACAACATGTGTACACATCTGCACTCGGCTGTTATCAGTCTGTTTTCAAGCTTTATTAGGACTAGAGGAATTAACCTTAACCCACAACACGACTATTTCCCTATCTCTTTAATATTTGCTCTATTCTAAACATAAATTATAAAATTAATAATTAAAAAAATAACATGATCATCTCGGAGTTTGACGAAAATCCGTCCCCGCCGGTGTACGCCTGATATAAAACCATTCGAACACGTCCATTTAACCCCGCCCACGCCGCCGCTATGGCCACCGCCGCTAGCTGCGTTAGCTTAGCGCTGTGGATGAAACAAACCTAAACCTCCAGTGATGCGGTTTTACAAGGATGTGAAGCTCAGCCGGGCACTTTAGGAGCTGGAGGACTACGCCTACACCCAGGATGTGCTCCGTTGTCGGATGCGGTTCTTGGCGTCGCATTACGCAGCGGTTCCGGTTACCAGAGGATCCAGAGAGGAGACTGGAGTGGGTCCAGTTTCTGGCCAGGGTCAACAAGCAGCGCTTCAAAGAGTCGTCGTGGACGGATATCACCATCTGTGGCGAGCACTTCAAAGCGGACTGCTTCGAAAACCCGAGCCCGGATCGTTTGGGTTCGACTGACGGGGTCCAGCTAAAACCCGGTGCGGTCCCGTCAGTTTGTCCCCGGTCCGAGCAAGACGAACCTGAGCCCGGCGTGGAGGGACCAGAATGTGATGTGAGTCTGCTGTGACAGCTCTGCACACACACACACACACACACACTCGAGTTTATCTGAAGACATAAACAACGTCTGAGTGAAGGAGTAATAAATAATGTGTAATGTTACAGTGACAGGAGTCAAACACACAGTTTCACTGACAACAATTTCATAAACATATACACGAAATAATATTATAATGATATTACACTGACAGGTGTTATAGTTATAGTGCTACTACATATAGAAGTTATAGTGCTACTACACAGTAGTTCCATATGATACTATATCTCCACATTTACATGTTAATGTTGCCATTTACTGACCAACTGATAAGAATTGTCCATACAAAGCTTTGTTAAATCATCCAACCATCATTTCATATTTATTGTGTCAACAACATGCTTGTACTTGTTGTAGGAGCCTGTGGAAAACACTGAAGTGGCTCATCAGCATGATCAACTTAAAACAAGTAACCTAAGTTTCTGTTTACAAAAAATCATGACTGACTTCACTGAGGTGAAAAATAGTTAGTGATATTGTTTATACCTTTAATTTGCAGATGCCCAAGGAGGCCCAGTCTCAAAAGGAGTGTCATGTTCTGATACAGACGTGTTTATATCAGCGTATGGTCAGATGCAACCAAAAAATGTTGATATTGAGTTAATAAGAGAAAAGTATGTTTTTTTTAATTTATGTTTAAACATTTTCCAACTTACCTATATTTTACAACAGAATAGTGTTTTAATGTGTCATTTAAATTGATTTTTAGAGCCACACTTCTAAAGATGAAGGGAAAACATGTTGTTAACGAAAAACGCCTCCTGCAGTTGTTCAGCACCAAGTGCCCATCGTGTGGATGGAAACTTGAGATGGAGAAGGTCACCGATGGGCTACTTCTCATTCTGAACCAGCAGTGCCTTCAGTGTGATTACAGAAACCAGTGGAAAAGCCAAGTCAGTGCCAGGGTCCCAACAGATGAACAGCGACACTTGGCAGATGCCACACAAATCATTCCACAGGTAGGACAACATTATTCAGTCTATTCAGCTACAATGCTTGTAGCATATTTTTTTAGTAGAATTGTGCATGCAATACGTTAGATTCCTAAAAAACACAGCAAAACATTTTTTTTAAATTAACATCACTGTAAAAGTCAAAAGCCTCATTTTCAACTTTTGGTCCATTGGACAGATGTTAAAGTAGCTATTAAAACAATTACCAAACCTATACCACCAAAGTAAATATTGTAAAGTAAGCAAATAGAGACATGCACAGCAACCAATTTTAAACAGACAATTATCGAAGCCAACATGATAAGACATTGCACAGATGTCCCTGTAAGACCAGCGGGCACATCACAACAAGCAGAGATAGCAATGCAAACAGGAACCGACAGCGCAACAAGCGCATACTCTGATCTTTCTTGGGATATGTCTCCAACATATACACATATGTATTTGGTACAAAGCCTCTTTGGTTTTAATTGTAATATTTAACAGTCTGTTGGACACATTTTAAATCATTCCCTTTCTTGTCACTGTACTACAGGCAGCACCAACAGATGACGCACACTTGAGTGTAACAGCGATCCCTGAGACTGTTGCTGTTATTGATGAGGAGAATGATCCCATAGATGAAACTGAGGAAACAAGCGATCAAAGCGACATCGACTCAGACGAGGAATGGAAGCCAGTGAATAATTTGTTTTCAGCTAGAGTGCTTCAAAAGGAACCCAAAGAGAAAACTGAAGATGAAGGGGAAGGAGAATATGAATATTATCCTTCACACACCCCCAGATACACCAAATACAGTCAGCTCTGCACAGAGTGTGGGATGTTCTTTGGTAGACGGTGGCCTCACACATGTGAGCACAAGATTAAACCCTTTTCCTGCAACATTTGTGGAAAGAGGTGTGTTAGTGAGATTGCTCTTAATACTCACAGTAGGATCCATAATGAAAACTATGAGCATCGGTGCAAGTACTGCCACGTGACATTCAGAACAAAAGTGGACAAGACCACTCACGAACAGATACACTTCACAGACGGAAAGCCGTATAAATGTCCTGACTGTTCAGAGACTTTTGCGTCGAACAAGGAACGCAGAATCCACTTGGAAGACCACAGAGGCCCCAAGCAGTTAAAATGTCACATCTGTGGGATTGAATTCCTCTGGCCCCTCGCTCTGCAGAGGCACTTAGCCGTGCACACAGGAGAGAAGCCATTTAAGTGCTCAGTGTGCCAACGCGGCTTCAACCAGGCAAGTCACCTGAAATCTCACATGCGTCTGCACACGGGGGAGAGGCCGTACAAGTGTCAGCATTGTGACAAGTGCTTCAATCACAACGTGAGCTTGAAGAGTCATATTCAGCGTTACCACTCGTCCAGTTCTGGAGGTGAACAGAGGAAAGAAAAATTAAACCAAAGGGAAAGTGAGAGTAGTAACGGTAATGACAATGGGAACAAAATGGGTGCAGACTCTGATCTGGACACTCTAGATGAAGAACTGGATACATCTGAGGAAGAGACGATGTATAGCCCTAAAAAGAAAAGAAGAAGCACAGGTAGACCCATAGGAAGGCCTAAGAGCTTTGCATCTGGCAGCTTAGTTTTGGCAATTCAAGTGGAAGGTCCGGGTACAAACACTAAAACTCAAAAAGTGCAAACACAAAAGCTGAAGAGTACACAGTGCAGTGATGACGAAAGTGAGGATGAGCCGAGCGACAGCAACATAACCTCAACGCAGGAGGTGGAGGACACAAGCAAGCTGGCGAGACCAAAAACTTCAGACAGTGACAGTGATTTTGACCCAGAATACTCAAATAAAAAGAACAACAGCCAGAACCGTGGTAAAATCATAAGGAAACGCAGGGGAAGACCAAGAAAAAAATTAGCGGTGTGAAGAGTCATATAATAGTGACTTTTAGACAGAACTGACTGACTGAAAGCAGTAGTATGGTATAAACATATGCACCAAGTTTACTGTATAGGCCATTACCTTTTACTGTGTAGTGAAGCTGTTGCTTTGATTTCAGAATTCATATGAATCTCGTTCTCGAGTGTATCATGGGATCAAAGTAGATATTAAACAGTGTTGAGTGCTTGTGTTAAATTTAACTGTAAATTTCTAATGCAAGGCCACAACTCCTCCCTGTTGTATCATTAGGTAAAAATAAAAAAGAAATGTTGGAGATTACACACCAGTGAAAGAAAAGGAGCAAATATTATTGGTATTTTACATGTGTGGCATAAGCCATACACAAACATACAAGTGTGAAAAGTATGGCAGAGAAATGTATTAATTAAATAGTAACAGGCAAAGATGTCCATGACCAGGCAGATCAGTGGTGAAATCACAGAGCAGCGCTGTGGGAAGAAAAATCCTTGTATTGTAGCTGAAGACGCTTAAAAAGACACTGAGCTGAAGATTTGTTGACATGAGTTTAAGAGGAATGAGGACGTGTCATTCAGACCTGGACAGATATCCATGTAATATTTGAACAAATAAGTATTACCGAAAAGACATACTCGCTTATACTTACTTGCTTATAGTGTTAAGACCAAATGTCACTTTGATGTCCAGATCCTTTTAAAGCGTGTTAACTGAATAGACTGGACAAAAGTATATTAAACTGGAATGATGTTACACTAAGTGTCTGTGTTACTTTGCATTGTTAATATCACAATCTTATTTGCAGTTTTACACTTTGTGAGTAGGATTAAAGACATTGTTTCCAAACCTCTAGGTCGGTAAAGGCCCGCCTATACATTTGGTGACTGAATGCCTGAATCTGATTTATACATAAACCTACACCATCATTTCTCACACACTTCTACAAGTAACAGATAAAAACTCACCGGTGTGGGAAGGGACGGATTCATCAATGCCAACTGAGCGTTTAGAAAGTGCAGAAGGAGCCACGTCACTTGCACAATATGCCTACAGCTAGTGATCTTTTGGGATGGTTTGTGCAAGTTTTAAAAAGGTTTCTGTTTATTGTTGAGCCAACAAAGCTGAATTTTTCAAATGATTTTGTTTGGTGGTGACAACAAGGTAACGAAAAGACCAACGCAGTAATTACAACATTTGGATTGAAAGCACGGTTCCCTTAATTGGTCTCTCTTGTGTTCTGATGCAGTACCTGAACATTTCTAAAGGGATCTAGTTTAACTGTTTGTAAGACTACACTCTTGTGTGTGTTTTCTTTTTTATCTTGAAGACTGTCGTTGATTCAAAACATATTAATAAGTTAGGGCCTTCCACCATGTCATGCACATAATGCCAGTTATTATGTGGACTTTATGTTCCCCCTGACGAGTTTGGAGGTTGCAGAACCTACAGAGAAATTTCACCGCTAAAAAGACAGTAGTCAAATATAAATTAGCCAGCCATGTATTTAAAACGTGCATAATATTTATGCACCATTCCTCAGTGATGAGGAAAAGGACTGCGTTGCGCCTGACCTTTCCGAATGGCTAATCCTTAAACTACCAGAATGCATTGCTCTTCCGGTTATCCCTGCAGTCCTTCCGCAGGAGGCGTGTGTTTTCCCATGGTCCTTGCACGCTCGCAGCTGATTCAGTTTGTGTTTGTCTTCACCTTTTGTTTCGTCAGTCACAGGTTTTAGTTGACATGGTTTCGAGTTGCATTGTACCGGGTTGCCTGGCAGCCACCGAAAAGAAAGACAGCGGCGTCATCTATTTCCGTTTGCCGAAGGATCCCGAGCGCTGTAAACAGTGGCTGAAAGCCGCGAATAATCCCGAGTATGGAGAGAACTGTCCCACTGAAAGTCTCAGCCACGTACGTGTGTGCAGCCTCCACTTTACGGCAGAGGACTATCAACGCAGTGTGTTCGATAAATCCATGTGTAACACCGGCAGGACAAAAAAGCTCCACAAAACTGCCAACCCGTCCGTCCATTTGAACCGAGAGGACTCCGAGGCTGGTAAGATCCCCGCGCCGCTGGAGCAGCACCTCGGCTACGTGTTACTGTTAGAAAACCTCACAGTAAAATAGGAATTTAAGAGACAACGATTGCCCATTTTACCTTGGCTGGTGTTGAATAAAGATTCATTTTATACAGAAAGCATGAGGGGCTGTAGAAGTAACGTCCTTTACTACATCACCTGTCATTGTTCCTACTACTGTCGTTGCCCCAACTTGAAGTTTACGCTGCGTTGCTGAAAGTTTTAACATCAGATGTGAAGCACAAAGTGTTACAATGTTATTCTAGTAATGAACCGGGCTACGCCGGATGAGAAATCGATTGAACCCAGATATGAAGCCCCGCCCACTCCCTCACCAACATAAGATAAAATTTGTTCGATCGCACATTCTTGCAGCAGCTGTAAGAACAAATAATAAAGAATCAGTAGAATAAAAAACGACATTATTAACTGCAAACAAAGTCTTAAAAATAAGGAGTCTGCATATGTGAATACTGTATTTAATAGTGCAATCAGTGATTAGAAATGTCCACCTGCGTCGCTGTTGTTGGTGTTGAAACACGCTCGATACCTTTAAACTTCACCGCAGGAGCTGAAAGTCCTGGACTCCCCGCCGGGCTGTGCTCCGTCGTCGGATGCGCTTCGTGGCGTCGCGGTGCGGAGAGATTCAAGTTACCAGAGGATCCGGAGAAGAGGCTGGAGTGGTTCCAGTTTCTCTTCGATGTCAACGGACAACGCATAAAAGAGTCGGCCTGGACTGATATCAATATTTGTAGTGAACACTTTACAGAGGACTGCTTTGAAGACCAGAGTCTATGTGAAACAGTCCTGAGACCCAGTGCTGTCCCAAAACTGTGTGTCAACCCAGAACCGGGGCATCCGGGGGTGAGTCTCCTGTGAGATTTGCTCACCATCATATGTGCAGCACATCAACACATCCCACATACAAACCCCATGTCAAACATATGCCCTATATCCAGCTAAGGAGTTAAAGCTTATGCCCTTGTTAACCTGTGTAGCAGCTGGTTTTTATTTTCAAAAGCTGCTCCAGTAGTTTTTAATCTCACCATATGAATATGCAACTAGGTGATCAGTCGTAAACACAACAAAGATGTACCAAAGCCCCAGTCAAATGCACACAAGCAGAATCTATAAGGTGGTTATAATATAAAGCAAAACAAACAAAGCAGTCTGATGCAGGACATAATTGGTATGAGGAACTTAAAAGCCATTTAGTTTTTTAAGTCACAGGTCCAAATGAGAGACCATGCACCACCACAGTGCATACAGTCTCTTCATAATCCAGTGTTTAATACAAGTTCTTGACTGCAGGGCTATTTGTTTACATCATTTTTCTGTAGTTACATATAGTAAATATGTCTTTGAACCATGTATTTGGACGTTTAACCCTTTTATTTGTGACATTTAAATAGTAAACTCATGCACTTCCACCAAGGAAAGGTTTTTATTTATAAAAACTTTATTTATTTCTTCATTTTTATTAAGGGGAGCTCAGAGACACTTTCCTCATATGGTCAAACTCACACATACATTTACCAGAAAAGTGAAGATGACTAAATTAACTTAAACAAGAGCCAAACATATTTTTCAGTGCACAGCAACTTTAGCATAACCCATCAGTTGCATATATTTGAGACTGAACTAAATAATAATTATGGCCTCTTTGCCACATTCCCATAAACTATCTGTCAACATGTTGTAAAACACCATAATTATGAACTGAACACTAGAGCTGGAGTGTTAAGCTTGTTAATGGATTTGTCAATTTATAGAAAATACATCACCATGTTTTTTTGTGTTTTATTGTTCGCAGGAACCTGGGAAATCCACAGAAGTCGCTTGTCAGTGTAACCTTGGAGCATCTATTAATCTGACTTTAACAGGTAAGGAACTTTACATCATGCGTTTTTCATGAGTGAATACTGAACTTTATTTTGTAGGCTTTCAAGTAATACCAGTGTCTTTGATTATTATTCAATTTTTTTCTAGATGCTATCACCTCTGAGCACTGCTACATGCAACACAGGCAGATAAATACTGATTTGAATACGGAGATGTAAGTTATACTTTATCAACACTTTTGCTTACTTTACAGTAAGCTCATTTTACACGCTGTCTTAGAAATTGGGGCTGTTCATCAGGTTGACCATTTAGTCATTGTTTTTTTAGGGTTGCGCTTCAACAAGTGGAAGGAAAGGTTGTTGTCAATGAAAGCTGCCTGCTTCAGTTGTTTTGCCGGAAGTGCCCGTCATGTGGTGGCAAACTTCAGATGGAAAAAGTCACCAATGGGGTGGTGATTGTGTTGAACCAGCAGTGCCTTCAGTGTGAGTACAGGAACCAGTGGAAAAGTCAAATTAGTGCCAGCATCCCAGCAGCTGAAGATCAACAACTACCGGGAGGCACAGAAGTAACAGTACAGGCCCAAAAGGTAGGATGTCCATTGTTTGACATACTGTCCCCTGTCCATGACACACGAGAGTGACCTAAGTACCTATTGTCTAGCATTTTGATTGTTTACAAACACTTAAAACAGTAAATCACAGTACCCTGCAAACCGTTTTAGCTAATATGCCAGTAAAATTGTGTGCTGTGTAGAAATGAGAATTTCTTTTCTCAGGCTTGGTTCCAATTCTTGTCACTGTATTGTTTACAGGCAGATCCAACAGATGACGCTGGCAGCAGTGAAATTGTCTCTGAGATTCTTACTTTTAGTGATGAAGAGAGCGACCCTTCAGATGAGGGAGAAGAAGCTGACAAAAGTGAGGTGAGTTCAGATGGTGAGTGGAGTCCGACTGAGGATATTTTACTGTCTGAGGACCTCGGAAATGATTCAGATGAGGAAACCGACAATGAAGGTGATGAAGAGAAAGATCTTGAGTTTCTGGATGGCCTTAGAATTAATGAGCTCTGCACAGAGTGTGGAAGCTTTTTCAATATTCAGAAGCCTCACACATGCGAACACAAAGTTAAGCCTTTTGCCTGCAACATTTGTGGTAAAAGATGTGTGACTGAGATATCTCTAAAAACTCACAGTGTAATCCACAATGAAACGTATGAGCATCCTTGCAAATACTGTCATGTGACCTTTAAAACCAGGCTGGATAAACTCAAACATGAGCAGATCCATCAAGATGAGAAAGTGCCCTATAAATGTCCGGACTGTCCAGCGACATTTGCCACCAATAGAAAACGCAGAGTCCACCTGGGGAGTCACAGAAACCTTAACGAATTCAAATGTGGAGTTTGTGGGATAACATTTCATGACTTGCATCATCTGCGGAGACACTCTGTGGTGCACACGGGATTGAAGCCGTACAAGTGTTCAGTGTGTCAGCGCGGCTTCAACCAGAGCACCCATCTCAAATCTCACATGCGCCTGCACACAGGAGAGAGGCCTTACAAGTGTCAGCATTGTAGCAAATGCTATAATCACAACGTTAGCCTGAAGAGTCATGTCCAGCGTTGCCACTCGTCCAGTTCCGGACGCAAACGGAAGATCAATAAAAGGGCAAGTGACACAGGTGGTGCTGAATACAATGGGAACGACAAAGGCACTGACTCAGAGTCTGAGGATGTAGAAGAACAAGGTACAGAAGAGGAGGTGCAGCGGCGCAAAAAAAACTTGACAAAATTTAAAAGAAAGTGCACAGGTAGACCCAAAGGAAGGCCGAAGAGAAATGCAGCGTGCAACTTGGCTCAGGCAGGACAAAGGAAGGACAAGCCCTCAAAGACTGTGAAGGGCAAAAAGTTAAAGAAAATAAGTTCCAGGGATAAAAAAAGTGAGGGGCAGCGATTAGACAGGGACATATCTTTTGCTTCAGAAGAGGAGGAGGAAGAAGAGAAGGAGACAGAGAAGAAGAGCACAAGGAGATTGCGAAAAAGACCAAAAAAATGACACTGACTCTGAATTTGAACCATAAGTAGAAACATAAAGACATGCAGCAGCCAGATCAGGGGCAGGAGCTACGGAAAGTCTCTGGAGTAATTAATACGATTTTATGAGGAAATCCACACAGACAAAGATCTCTGAATGGAATCATTTTTTACTGTTTCTGTAATTTTAAACTTGTTAAATGATGCATAAACCCTGAAATCTCATTGGAAAGACATTAACCAACTCATATAACTTGTATTACTTTTTGTTATTACTTTTCTTTCGCAAGCATGAAAGTCAGTGTTTGTTAAAAAATCAATGTGAGGCTAATGTAAGGAGCTATTTAGTGTGATAAATGGCCTTGCTAACATTTACCAAACCCTCTCTGATTATTTGTGATTACTAAAATGGATGGATGTGTCATTATGGAGAATCAGCCAGCAAGCTGGTTGGAAAAAAAATCTAAGAAAATCAATGTTAATATAGGGAAAAGTAATTGCAGATTACTTTTGGAACACCTGAGTTGGGATAAACACCAAAGGAAAGCTATTTTGTTTAGGAAATACCAATGCCTCTCATGTACAGCATTGTTATAAACATATTTCTCCGGCTAAAGTATATTTTAAGGTGAAGCCTAATAGTACAATGCAGTGTAATTAGTAATACAGACTTTACCTGTTGGCTAGTAACTCACTCACTGGTTATGGTCTTTACATAATGTCTTCACACAAATCCATCTGTGCTGTACAACAGGTTTAATATTTCATGTTCTAAATTGTGGAGTGTTTATTAACACACGGTAGTTCACATCTTTGGCCAGAGCTTCAGTGATAAATGTCTTCTCTGTTAAAAAGAAATGTGCTGGTGCTGTTGGATGGTTTATTTCAGTTACTCATTCCGGTTGAATTTTAAAAATTGCCATATCCTCATGGATTCATTGGCTATCTTCATTGGTTTGAGTTCATATCCCTGTATTACTTTTTAATAAACAGACCAAACTCACAGTTTCATGTTAAGTGACAGATCACAGTCATCTATCCCAATTACACTTTTAAGTGAATTTCCACTAGAAAATGATTAAGTAAATTAAATGATGTTAAATATGTACAAGTTGTACATTATTGTATAAAACAAGCAAAATATATTTTTAAGAGAAGAAAATGTTTACATTAAAAATGTAAAAACTAAATAAATGTGACCACCCTTTTGACCAGGTTTTTATTGTGTCCCTTATCTTTCAGCATGTATTAAAGAACGATGAGGTAATTCGGTAATGCGCAACGATGAGGTAATTTTTTTACTTTAGAAAGAAAACCAGACACGGAATTTGTAGTTAACTTCGGCAGATTCGTTGGTTATCTGCCCGAAGGGGCAACAGCGATTTAACTGCTAACTTATTGGTGCAGATCTTGAATTGAAATGTGCGGCCTGTGTTTCTGGTTTCTGAGTTCCCACTTTGATCGGAAACCCTGAATGAATCTTCCCCTGCTCACGTGTTTATCCTCTCCCTCCTAGTGCCAGCGCTTAAGCTTGCTTCAAGGCCCATCATCTTTTTCTCTCTGCTGGAGAAACTTTCCCAGCTTTTCTCTCTGGGAAAGAATCAGCCTGTTGCTGTGGAAGCCCAAGGCGGCTAATTGGATTAGACACGCTGTGAGTTGGCAGATCTAAATTTGCCCTATAGAACTGAAATAAAAGGACTTTCTTAGACTTTTGATGAGCTATGGAAGTTTTGGGAAGTGCTGATGTGCGTGTGAGGGCATAAGGAGCTGCTGTGAAGGGCGACTTAATGGAACAGGTAAAGAACAAGACAAAATGAAAATCTGATTAAATCTTGTAATGAAAACCAATTGGGAATTAAGAGAGGCAGTGTAAGATAATTAATCTAACACGACTTAATCTGTGATATTTTTTTGTGATTGCATTTTAATTCTGTGATTATTTGATAATGATGTATAAAATGAAGCACAGGGACTGCTTTTTACTTTATTGCTTGTGTGAGTGGCCTGCCTGTGCAACAGCTCAGTCTAATATAGAGAAAATTTATACAGTGCACATAATAAATTTATCAATTTAATTGTATATTTTATTCAGATCTAGTAATGTGTTGAGAGTGATTAGCATATATTTTAAATCAATTATCTAGCATTACTCAGTTGAATGAGAGGACTAGGACACACTTTATTGTTGAACACAAATTTCACTGAACTTTGGACTAATAATTTATTAAAACACGAAGTTTGGAATCACGTGAGAATGGTCATATGGAAGGATGGTGGAGTAGTCCAGCTGTGCCCTTTGCCCTGCAGTTACCGCAGTACCACTAGATGTCCTCATCATGCAACTAATGCCCAAGTTTCTAAACTGGACTGAGGGCCGTCATCCATTCCTTCAGCGCCCTGGATATTTGTACCTGAGTTCCAGCACGTTTTCAGTGGGTTTGTCCATTCAGAAATATATAATTCTATTACATAGGTTTGTTTAGGTTTGTGTAAACACTGACATTTACTAAGGTCACAAAGGCATCATTTTTGGCGGGTTTATTAAATCGTATACTGTATGTTGCTACTATATTATCTTGCTTCATTCTGGTCTGTCTACCAACACTGTCGGACTCGATTGTTTTAAAATGACAGTTAAATGGTCTGCGCTGATCTCTCCTGACTAGATTAATGCTTTAAGGCAGCTTTGAGATGAAGATCACATCTTGGAGAAATAACTGTTTTGGCACGAGAGGGCACCGTCAGTGTGAGCATAATATTTCTTCAGCACCGTGAATCCAGGCCCCAGCATTGTGAGCAGGGTGGATCCCCTGTGTGTTTGGTCATTTCTTCCTCACCACCAGGCAGACTGTGTTTCAATAACATGAGCTGAAATTAGAAAGTAAGGAGTATTTCTACTCGAAACCTCTTCTGCTTTTACCTGTTCTGTGTTTGCTTAGAAAATCAGATTTGAGACTGGGTTTCCCGACCCAGGAACTTCTACCAAATGTCACAACCCAAACAGAACCGGAATCCACCTGGGCCCAATGACATTTCTTTGCCATTAATTCCATTATTAGCTTGTTATTGAAATGCATTTGGCCTTTGGACTATTCTCATTTTCCCTCTCTTTCTGGAAATACTCAGTGCATGAGTTGCTCTGACTTCCTGCCAAGTTGAAAAGCTGGAGCAGCAGTATATAAACTGGAAATGAAGGTGTTTGTAGGCAGATTTTGTTGCCGTTGGAAGAGCCAGGTGGTTTCCAGTCTTTATGCTGAGCTAAGCTAACTGGCTGCTGACTGTATGTCCATATTTATTGTGTGCGACGTAGCAGTCATATTAATTTTTCCATATCAATTGGCAAGAACGCAACCGTTACCTAAAAAGTTAATCTGATTATTAATGGAAGGGTTATTCCATCTGAAGTATTTAAGACATACAGGATTTTGCTATATACGGATAGAAATGCCTATAACGTATTAACCTCTGTTTAGTTTTCACTTTGTTTTAGTTTTCACGTGTATTTATTTTCATTTAATTATTATTGGTTTATTTGGCTTTTAAAATATACATTTGTATAAAGTAATCCAAATTTGTTAAAATATAAACCAAATCACTTGATTTCATAAGTGAGTCTCCAAACCCTCACTGGTGCTGCCCTTTGGTGTTTAATGTCACACAGTTAGTTAAATGGAAATCAGTTTGTTTAAAGGACTGCAGTAAAATTAGACGTGATGAATCAATATGATTGCAAAAAATTATCATTAAGAAATGGAAGGAACATGCTCCATATGGGAAGGGGCCACAAGATGCCTATGACTCCTCTGAAGGACTTATAAGAGGAGGGACTGTACATCCAACAACTCTTGTCCAAGTTTTTCACTACTTGTAGCATCTGGTCTCATCAGACCTTGGACCCCTGGGGGGTTTTTGTCCTCATGGTGGAGTTTTTGGCCTGAATGCTGAATCACCAGTAACTGGACCTTCCAGACTCAGGTGTATCACTTTGACATTGACTGCACTCAGATGATCTCCATTTAATTATTAATGCGATTCTGAAACCAACCGGCTGCACCAGTGATGATGTGGGTTATCCATTTTTGAATGCATTATTTTTTGAATAATTGATGTTACCTTCTAGAGATTTAATTTCACTTTGACATAAAGACTTTTATGCACTGTCACAAAAGCCAAATTAAATTAAACATTGAAAGAATGTCAAAAAGGCGAAATTCTCCAAGAGGGGTAAATATATTTTATAGGTATAGTAGATAAGATCTTCCACTTGCTTTGTGTAAATTTCCACTGCAGTAGTTTTCATTGTCATCCACTGATTTATAGTGGCCTCCTCTTTCACTGGCTCTCCCATGGAAGACAGTTATGCAGTATTATCAATCACACAGCATTTGTATTCTGTTATTTATCATAACCCCACCCCTCCTCCTTCCGCTCCCTGTCTGTGCAGAATTACCCCCATCAACAGTGCAATCACTCGTCTCCTGCTATCCAGCCAGGTCGGCTGGCAACTATTAGTTTACTTCCTCTGTCACAGTGCGGCATCGTCGGTCCAAACCAGCAGGGGCTGAGAAGTGCTGTATGTCAAGGATGTCGGCGAGTCTCCTCCCTGAGTAAGGAGACATGTTAGATCTTCAGAAATTAGCATAAATTTGATGGACGAGGGGCCCGAAATCTATACTGTCGTCAGTCCTCAGTTTAAATCTGCATGTTAAACCAGCACTCGGGGACGTTGTTTGTCAGGTAGTCAGCTGTACTTGTTGCAGCATTGAGCCGCATGCATTTAGCATGTGTCGTGAAAAGCAAATGATTCAAAACGAGGAAGGTTTTGTTTCCAGCTTCTCCGTGAAATATTAATTAGAAAAATCTTTGGGGAAAAAATAACTCCAAGTGAAAACTAAGAACGTGGCGAGAAGTACTGATAGCTAGAAGCAGCCCACAGTATATGTTGCTGTCTACCGCTAATTTCATGCCTTATCTAATCTGTTCACGTCACTAAAATTTTAAGATTTGTTCTACAGTTGAGAGATTTTGTTAGACAGATGCTGTTTTAAGTTTTATGTTTTATAGCAAGGCAGCAAGCTGCATATTTGATATTCACATGGATGGCTGGATACTCAATGTTCCTTCGCTTTAAGTTTCTAGTGTAAAACTAATGATACCTGACAGATAATATCAACATACGGGAGCTGCAGCATTTTACATTCGTTCAGCATCCCTCTGCCTGTTGCTCTCCTTGGCAGGGATAAAACCCTCAGACACTAGCAAGTAAAAAAAAAAATGCACTGATAGAGAAAATATGCTGTGTTAGAGATACTGAAAGAGTCATTTTGTGACATTCATAATATGAAAATATTTAGCATGCAGTGGCACGCATGCTAATGTACGATGACTGTAAGTGAAACAGAAAAATACACCAATAAAGAACTCATTTGATATATAACTTTTTGGCGAACAGTAGACACAGACGTGAATGATAATTCCTGTCGTATTAATTCAAGTTTGGGTTAATTGTGTTTCATTTTACTGTGCAGTGAAAGAAGATTATTCTTCCTCTGTTTTTGCATAGTGTGAAGACTTACAAATTGGGAGCAAAACAGATGAAATTTAAATGATAAATTATCTGATTATTTCCCTCCTAACACTCCTTCACGGTTTATCCTTATGGGATGGTGACTCGCCGGGGCAGATGAACAGAGAAGGAAGTTTCCGCTTATGGGATCTGACCTTCCTGTTCCCCTCCCAGTCATTTCAAAACCAAAAATACGAATCAACCCGTTAAATGTTCATCCCTCCGTTACAAACACACTCGTGTAGAGCGTGGCAAATCAGAGGTGACAGAAACCCCCTAAGTGGCTGTGACTGTGCCAGCCTGCGACAGCCGCAGTTATCTGTACGAGGCTACCGTGTTCCTCCAAAATGACACAGGCGTGTGACACGTCTGCTCGACTGCTTCGCAGCAGATCTGTCCCTGCAGGATCCTCACACGCAGACACTTGTCGACTTGTAACTTTGTTTTAAAATTGTAATAAACTGTGCGTAGTCGATGTCACACAGATGGAAGAGCTTAGCGTCAAATGTGTATTTGTGGGTTTTTTGGCCAAGATGGCAGTGAGGCTCTGGACATGTCAGCCGGCTCAATACGTTGAACGGGGCTGAAATGTCCCAACGAGCACAGGGTTGGAATGACATTATACATATACATATACATATGCATACAATAACACACTCAGTTACAGTCACTGCGTTGGCTTGCTGCACTGTGCTGCTGGGACCACTGCATTCGCTAGCTATGATCAAAACAACACTACAATCTACACGCCTTCTTTTCATATAGCTCCTGCTTTAATCTGTATTTCTGCTAACCCCAATTCCCTCTCTAATATCTCCATCAATTCTCTTTTCTTCTAGGTCACAAATTGCATTTGGATGACGCTTTGATCCGCCTGTACAGCACTGAAGCGGTGTACACTTTTATTATCCCCCAACTTTCTGATTTACTCTTTCTTCACCCTGCAAATGTAATTCACTTTTTTGTGTATTGATCCTTTCCGTGTTTCCGTCCTCTTGTGTTGCTGGATTGGCCCTGACCCCTTTTGTTCTTTCTTTCACCTGTTTGTCTACAATCCCACAGTCCCTCACCACATCCATTCCATCATTTTCTTTCTCTCTGGTTATGCTTCCACCTTTTCATATATCCATCAGTCCTCATCTCATGCTTTACCAGCCACAGAAGAAGTAGTTGGATTTGATTGAAAAAAATAGACGTCTGTTGGCTCCAAGGCTCCAAGGCGGCACATGTTATGCAGATCAAGGGTCTCTGTATGTGTGTGTGTGTGTGTGTGTGTGTGTGTGTGTGTGTGTGTGTGTGCCCGCAGGAGAGAGAGAGCATCCTCGCCACAGATGAGTTAACAAATCAGAAGTCATGAGAAGGATACTCCATGGGAATCATGAATATGTATAAAAGCGCATTCTCTTTCAAAGAAGAGGTTTTCAGGCTAAATACAACAGCTGACTACTGATAACAGTGAAGAAAGTGGCTCCTTGCGTTCAATCAGATGCACATGCTCACTTCTGAAATTATAATAGAACTTCTGCTGCAGTCACACTGCTCCTGCTGTTACTACTATAATTCTTATTGTAGGGGTCAGTCGAGTTTAGCAGAGTTTAGACACGAGAGGACGTCACTGCTCCAAACAAATGTTCAGTTCAGCTTTCACATGTATTTGCTGGATGGGTAAAAATAAGCATCACATCACGCCTGCTCCTGCACCCGCCACCAGGAAAAGCATTATGGATAATGCAGAACACGCATAAACGTGGTAAAAATATCATCAGCAATAACGGAGTTGATAAAATTGCCCCTATCTATTTCCTCCTAATGTTGCTTGTATATCACACCCTGATGGTTTGTAGAAGTTGTGAGTGATATGAAGATCTTGAATATTATTTACTCTCGAATGATATCTCTTCAAGGACCATGGGTCATTTCTTTGCAATGAACCCCCAGTGAAATCGTGGCGATGACCTTACAGCAAACGTACTGCGGCGTGACTGTGTGGAGAACGATAGAGACGGATACGATAGGCACATTACGGCGTCTGTAGCAGCGACTCTATCAACCTACAGTGCCATAACGCCAAGGACGAAGTGGACATCTTCCTCAGTGAAGTCCATTCACAGATCATATAAAAAGATATATGGTGTGTGTAATGGTGTTTGATCAGCCCCGTCTGACCTTGTTGGTATAACACTGGTTTCCAATGCACTGCACTCAGATGAACTTGTATCTTAGATCTGGATTTAGGTTAAAAGGTTAAAGTAAATTCAGAAAGTTACGTTCAGATTAGTACGGGCGGTTGGGGTGATTGGACAATCCCATCATCGACTGCTGATCAACTGAAAGACAAGAAAGCAGCATCGAGGTTTAAGCCCCAGCTCCCACTAGTCCCCACCCAGTCCACACAGCCTCTTTGTGAATGCAGCTTCGTGCTGGCACAGACCCGCTGGGACTCCTGCTGCTGACTGCTGTTTATTTCTCGGTGTGTGTGAATAGGGTCCAGCACAGTAACGAAACCCCCAGCGAGTTCACTGGCATTAACAGACACCTTACACAGGAGAGGAAGTAACACATTACATTTACTCTCATTACTGAGTTTTTTAAAAACCTTAATTTCACTTGTACCTTTATTAATTTTCATTTCAATTTTAATTTTCTGATACAGTTTAAATTGTTACTGAGTTAAGCACAAAAAGAATATGTGTTAGTAAATTGTTAATTCCGGCGGTAAGACAGCAGTTCACGTGTCTGTCAGTTGGTAAAGATAAAATATCTTAGACGTTTACTCGGGTAAATCCTGAGACAGACTGGTGACGTCTATGGATAAACAAGTAGGTAACAGCTGAACCCTGCTTTTCACCCCACAGACAGCAACGATGGGCTTCAGCACCATCAATTCTGAGCTTCGTTTTTGTGGCGATGTGGCCGCTCCAAAAACTCTGCAGCCAACCTGCAACAGCATGTGCCGCTAATTTAACCAACGGTACCTACTATTCACGCTTATATTCAAACCTACCTACAATTGACCTATGTAGTTCCATGTACCATGTAGTTTTGCATAAACCACACAACATAAAATATATTTAAAACTGTGTCTGTATCTGTTTTTAAACTTCATTAAAATAAAAAATCTGCATAAATGTTGTGCAAGATTACGTGTCAGTTTCTGCTGTGCTGCGTGGGGTGTTAAAGCAAATCTTTGCTGCATATTGTTGCAGAGAGAAATACTTGAAATTGTGTTCAAGGTCCTGCAAAAGGGTCCAGTTGTTCTGGGAGTTAATTAGTCATTGCAGATCTTGAGAAATGTGACAAGCAATAACGCAAAATTTTACACTAGCATTATTAAAACATTCCACACAAAGCCCTTCACAATAGGGTCTTATCATACAGCTTTTATTCATGCCAGCAGCTTTTACAGCACAAAGTTTTGTACCGGCGTTTGAGGTTCCCAGATGATCTTTGGTGATCCACTGACTTTTCCTTTAGCAGCACCACAAGGTTCATATTCATCATTTTGATTGAAATGCCTTGACAACCACTGAATGGAAAATAATGAAATGTTACAGGCTACAAACATTTATGTGTCCCATAGGATACATTGCAATTGCTTATGTGATTTCTGACTTTTCAAACTAGAGCCGAGATCAGGTCAAAGTTTTAGTTTGGCCAGTACTTTTGTTTATGACCAAAAATATGAGGACGATAGAAATAAAACCAAAACATCTATTGCTTAGTGCTACTTACATGGTGAACATAGTAAACATGACCCCTGCTAATGATCATATCAGTGTGTTTGTATGTTTTTGGAAGCATTTATCTCAAAGCACCATTTAGTAGAGCCTCATAAAGCTGTCGGCTTTCTCAGTCTTGTTTACAATAAGAAAGGGTGAAAAGGCTGTTGCACTTTATAGCTTATTGCCTCCACAGCCTCATTACTAAAGATTTATGTGCTTTCATTACAATTCGATAATATACTGGTTTTACCCAGTTATGTTGTTGAATGACTTGAAAATACTGATTATGCTTTGTTGAACACATTGGAACTTTCTTGGAAAATATTCTAGCAATCATACAGATCCTAATGAAGAACGGTTTATTATTAGGCATGTGCAGATCCAGTGCAAAATATAATGCCTTAAATGTAACGTGAAATCTAATTTCACATCTTTTTTTATTCCAAAATAGGAAGTACACATCACAACGTGTAAGGAAAAGCAAACTGAACAAGCTGTAACATGCACATTTACAGTCCTGTCATAAGTAATTGACAATGCATCAGATTGACAGCGGTGCGGCTTTTTCCCGTTTGACATATGAGTTTTGCATCAGTTCCTCCTGCCTCAGATCTCATCCTTGCAACACCCTGATGCACAAGCGTGAATCTGACTTCGGGCTGGAGAGGTGAAAGCAGAGGAGGAGAGAGGACGGATCATGTGTGAGAATAACTGAGAGGGAGACGAGGGGGGAGGGGGAAAAAATGAAAGCAATGTTTGAAATTATAATTTAGGTCTCCTCGCACATTTCCCCTTCTTGCCTGGAGCTCATCTCGGTTTACTATTTGTTACTCTCACTGTGCCTCTTATTACAGGGCTCTTATGATAAATCCTGAAGGTAAATCCCTCTCTATTAAAGTAGCCTCAAGAGTTCTCGTGAAACCCCGTGTCTGTGTCTAAGTCAAGCTGATGCCGGTGCTTGTGTGTGCACATTGTGTTGGTATGTGGGCATCTGTGTGTGTGTTTCTGTTTGCAGTTTATTATCTGAGCCTGTTTTCATAGTTTATTTTCTCTCCTCTATCACTAGAGGCGAGACATTTTTGATAAGCAGGACTTTTTTTCTTTTTTTTTTTGATTATGCACGTTGTTGGGGGCGGAGTGAATGATCTCTGACAAGTAGAAAACGACTGCTGGGGTTTTGTGACTGACAAAAAAAAAAAAACTAAGTGGATTAAGAGCTTATTATCGTGAAGGAGGAGCGTGCAGACGGGCAAAATTAATACATTTTAGCTTTCCGTTCAGCTTCCCCATGAAGACAGTCTGGAAAATAAAGTATTCTTGCTCTCACACCTTTAAATCCTGTCTTTGGCTGCTGTGCATCCTATGGGAATATCTATGATTTACACTCATTGACCGCCCAGAGCCAAGTATGAACGGTACAGCATGTTGACTTCCAGTCAGAGTGCAACACAGTGTCAGAGAGGAAGGAGTGAAGAGGGGTGGAGAGTGAAAATGAGAGAGACGAAAGAGAATCAGCCTCATCTTCATTACATCCCATTATCTTCCCTTTAGCAAAAGACCCCCAGGACCCACACACACACACACACACACACACACACACACACACACACACAAATACATATAGCATTCTGCAGGTGTCATTGCTTCTGGATGGGCAGCTGCACATTAAGCTTGATGGGCTCCTTTCTAAATTCAAGGGAGGTGCCGGGGACATTCAGGGCTTACATACCCTCTGTATCTCTGTCACATGCACATGCAGACTTTACTCTAGCAGCACCATTACCTTAATGGTGATATAACTGTGAGGAGGACCAGGAGACCGAGGTGAGCGCGGCAAAGAGAAGAAGTTCTTTGAACAGTTACCGGAGAAGAAGCAAGGTCAGTCGTTATCATGCGCTTTCATGATCATTAGGTTTCATTTCATTTTATAGAGTGTAATGGAGCCTATCAGCACTTCAGGTCATCCATGTAAGTGCCTGACAAGTACACAAAGCTAACGGGACACTCAAACGGGGCTTTATCTTCATATAGCCAGGGCGAGCCCGCGTGTGTACTCAGTCTGCTGCAGCCCGCGGATTCCCACTGCTGTCGGAGGGTCTCATAATGAAAAGACAGCGAGACCCTCCAGAGTTTGTCAGGTGAAATGGTTCAGGTTAGTGGTATCCAACCCCCTTTATTTGCTTGTGATTCAAAACCAATTCACATCATTTAGATTTGTTCTATTTCTTTCTTGTGTTTTTTAAATACTTTTTGCAGATTAATGGAGATAAAATTATCCACAAAGTCACACTGAAAAATCTAATTTTGTGTAGCATCATTTCTGATGTATTTCTGGTATGAGATTAGGTTCAGGTCCCAATCCCTTATATAAATGTTTACTATGAATCAACATTACTAACTTTTCTTTATTCTCTTAAGTGGGCAGTTGGTCTATTTAACCCAGTATGATTATGGTGGCATACAAAAGCATTTTAGTTGTAACAGTGATTAAATGATACAAATGTTTATTGCTTGGAATTACATACAGTACCAGGACTTTTATTAGGAGTTCTACTACATTCATTATTACATTTATTAAAACTATATTAGGCTGTGACTGTTTTTTTAGAGATAAAAGAAAAGGAATGATACACATTTCCCCAAATGTTACTATTTCACAGGTTTTTGAAATTTTAATTTTCATTAATTCTAAAAATCTTTTCATGTGCCCCATGGCATCTGCAGAACTAGTCCCTCGGGTAAACACACCTCTGACTGGAAATCAATGTGAGGCAGCTCATTATCTCTCATTGTTTGTGGTGTGATGTGTAAAACATTTGAAGCCACAATAAGCAGGAATTGGTGCTTTGTCTCCCCATACAGGACTATGGAATGTGAATGACTATATATAAATATAGTAAAATATATAGTAAATGCCAGTCTTCTTCAGCAATAAGAAAAGAAACAGCTAGCCAACTAAAATAGCCTTACAAATCTTGTATTATGTTGAAAGAAAGTGAAACTAGTTTGCTACGTTTGCTAAACGTGTAGATGATCAAAAATGAAAGCGTCACTAACAGCTTTCGAATCAAATACATGTTCAAATCAAATACATTTCAAACATTTCCTCCATCCATCACATCTTCAGTGCGAACAGTCTTCATTAAAATGCAGACACAAGTGTTACAGACAGACAGCACAGTTTGACAGCACTGAAGTGTTGGATGCAGCAAAAACACGAGCTCTCAGAAATGGAGAAGTTAGTGCAGACTATATGGAACAAAAAATAAAAACATGAGTCAAAAATCTTTGTGGTTCCAGGGACATTTGGAGCACATGTATTTGTCTACAAGCTGCTGTTTGTAGTACAGGAAGTTCATTACTGTCCTATGAGCTACATAACAGATCAATAACTGTCTGGAATCTTTCTCGGAGCATGTGTGCATGACTGAGTGGATGCTGTGTGTGTGCGTCTGTGTGCGTCTGTGTGTGTTTGTGGTGAAGGGAGGGGCTAGTAAGAGAGGGTATATGTTTGAGGTTGAACGACATGACTTAACCATCACAGCACTCAGAGCTGTCCTCGTGGGTCAGGGTGGGTGGGAAATAGGGACGGATGGTAGGATAGATGGACGGATGAATGACAGGGAGGAGGAGGGGGATTTGCTTTCGTGATCAGAGCTTTGACATCTGTAAATTTAATTAAAGCGGTGTGTGTGTGTGTGTTTGTGTCAGTGTGTGCTCCCCGTCCTGACTGCCTGCGGGCATAGCACTGCCTCTGTCAATGGTTTGTCCTTCATCGGCTGGTCCAAGGTTGTCTAATTAGGACCGTGCACGTTTCCTTTTTTCCTCTTTGCCTCATATTTACACATTTCTCTTCATCGTATGTCCCACGTCTATCCCAGCGCTTCCCCCCTCCTTCACATTTGCTGCAGCTATACCATGTTTCCATGATATACTGTGTAATGGCAGCACTCACTCTTGATTACGGCCTGTCATGATCTCAGCTAGGCCATCAGGGGGCACTCTGAATACTAATACCAAAGCCTGCCGCCAGCTTGTTATCTGTTATTTGCTCATGTAAGTGTAGATTTTAGGTCTGAGTTGTGCTCATAGCGGCCATTCGTGCAGGGTGTACTTTGGATTGACACAACAATATTTTATGCCAGTGTGAGTCAGGTCAATGCCCCTCTGTGCTAAGCAAACAAGCCTAATAGAGTCAATATGCGCTCACATATTACACTTATTTCATTTTATTTTCAAGTGACTGTAAAAAGGCCCTATTTTAGATAATGTTTGACTAACCTTCAGAAGTCCTTTTTAGAATAATTGTGAAACATGTAAACATGCATTCAAAGCATCCTGTCGTGCTGGGTCTGAATGAAATGATGCTCAGTCATCAAACTGAAGCCTATTCACCTCTTCGTCCTTTTAAGGTCAAGGTTCCAGTGGCATATGTAAGTCATCAGCCATGTCACCTAAAAATTATGTTTTCGATTTTCTAATGTGGTTGGACTTTGGGAACAAAAGGTCTTTGGTTACAATCACAATCTTCCTCTAACCATGTCCACTGCTGTATCTAAACACGACCATAAAAGATGTAATTGCATTGTAGTCCGGCAGACTGGAACAATTATTATTGTGGACAAAGAAATTACGTCTACAATTTTTTATTAATTTGTTCAGTATAAATGCATTTGAGACCTATATTGGTAATTTTGGAATAAATTGCTAAAAAGTCCAGAGTGTCGAATATAAAATGGATTTAAGTTGCATTATGCAGTATTTGTTTTTGTCCTAGACTAGAAACTAAAAATCTATGTGCCAGTGCAAAATTGATGGAGTGTCTATCAAGATATGGTTGGTGTAAAATAATGAAACAATTCAGCTATCAATGGTTGTCATTAATAACAAAGAATACTCCCATCACCCGTCTTGACATTCCCTCTGGCTCATTTTTGGGCCCCCAGTAACACATCTGATATAGTCATGAATGATCCAAGCTATGCTGAGAAAAACCTTTAGGTTTATTTTTTACCATTATAATTCTTTAACCACCCAGAACATGTGACCATCCTCACACGTCACAGATTGAAAGACTGAGCAGGAAATAGAAAATTATATTAGTGTCTGCTGAGATAGCTGAAGCTACTTGACGGTCAGCCACATAATCCTTCCACAGTAACCCGTCAATAGACACAGAAAAATTGAACTCTTGTCCATATTAACGTTAATTTCTTTAATCTATTGGTTGGAGACCAACTAAACCATGCCACAAATAAAAGCTATGTAACCAACAAAAACACTGTGACATTTTGTATTTCACAGTTTATTGTCGCTCACATTCACATCTGATTAAAATCTGACAATAAAATAACTTTTATTCTAAAGTTTTGATGGAGAAGCTGCAGAAACATGAGGTATGAGCCGTCTTTTCAACTTCCTGTGTGACACACTGAAGGAAGCCCACGGGAGCAGAGCATTGAAAGGCAGATTGCTGTGGTGGACACCTACTGGCAGCCGCTGACACCTGTGTGCGTGGAAGTCGTCAATGACAGTTGCACAATCCTTGTTCGGCATCATAACTTTGGTGGCAGCCTTCCCCGGGGCGGCTGAGACGAGACATTCTGCATATATTTCCAGCTCTTTGATGGCCTCCTTAAAAGTAACTTCAGTCTCCAGGTAACTAGTGAGAAAGCGTGAAATTCACATTTGCAGCTGTGGTTGGTGGGAAGAGTATCCCAGCTGCTGAAACAGCCTCCTCAGTCTGCAAGAGTAAAGCAAGCGGGTTCAGCTAATAAAATGGTGGATGTGAACGTTTGATACCTGATTCCTGGGCTGCTATTAAAGCCCGCTGGTGCTGCATCAGAAATCTGAGGGTCGTGAGTTCAAGCTTCACACCGGGTTCAGTGCTTGGAGGTGTCTGTGGCTCAGGTATTAACTATGAACCCCAGGGTTGGTGGCTCGATTCTCAACTATGCCCAGCAGTAAAGCAGTTTCCACAAGTTACCTGATATATCCACGTGCTGCTGGACAGTAACATCATGTGACGTGATTAAAACGTAGCCTGTTCCCCTTTGTAATATGTTCTGATTTTACTGTGTGCATAAGTTAAATTTGCACCAATCACCAATCAATATTTTCATATTAAAATGGATTAAATGAATGTGTCTAATGTACAAATGTCGCTCTTAGTAAAAATGTTCTCTTACCTCTAAAGCCAAAGCTCTACACATAATTTTAGCCTCTTTCAGCTAGTTGCTTTTGTTTCAAGGCAAGGCTTCAATCTCACTGCTCCATCAGCCTCGTTTTTGGCAGTGTCAGCGGCATTTAGAAAAAAAAAGAGCTCTGGTAATCAGTGTACATCTGACAGAAAGAGTTTGCAAAAGCTGATAAAAATAATGCGACACTGAGCAGCTAAAGAGCCGCTTTACACTGGAGTTGGTGGAGACCAAAGTAAAGCTAAAAGGAGATGGAATACTGGACTGGAGATTCATCAGATAGACTAATATATGTAACACATATTAAGTGTTGCAGATCATTATTGTTATATTTATAATGGTTTAGTAATTTCATTTGTTTATGTTGATGTCAGTGCAGCACTTTGTTTTTTGCCTATAGAGGGCAGCAAAAGCCAGGAAGTACTCTATTTTTTTATTCATACAAGAAGACTAGACAATCTGTCTCGATTATATATCTTAAATAATACTTTTGTTGTATTTCAGGTACACATGACACTTGTTGATACCATCACACTTTCGACCCTGGAATAAAGTTATGGACAGTGTTTTGAACAGTCTGTCGCACTAATCTTTTATGATAGTCCTTGTCCTTCTTACAGTGGATGGGAACATCTAGCAGCAGCACGCCCATGATTGCACATACACATTTCCTTACACCGATCTATGCAAATATTGCTTCATATTGCTGAGTTAGATTTTATCCTTTTTGTTAATTAGATGGTAAAGTCCTTGATTTCACTAAATAAAAGCAATGGAGATAATTGTTGCCTGGCCCTCACCTGCTTTCTACCTACTGTGTCCTGACAGCCGTGCTTCATCTTTTTAAATCAAACAGGAGGTCTGCAAAAAAAATGGCTTTAAAAAGAAATAGGCATCCTTAATCATTTTTATGGCAAAAAATGTCTTGGAACTTGTCTTGACAGAATAAAACATTTTTACTCACTTGTGACTATGACAAATTCTAGTTTGTGTATGTGTGTGTGCGTGTGTGTGTGTGTGTGTGTGTGTGTGTGTGTGTGTGTGAGGGAGAGAGAGAAAGAGAGTGAGAGCGTGTGTGTGGGTGTGTGTGTCAGCTAGATTACTGTATGTGCCCTTCTCTGACACTAATGCAAATAGCCACCTCAAGGGCAACATACAGTAGGAGGGTGGAAATATGTCATCACTGATAAAAAGCCTTTGCACGTGCACACATACACGCACGCACGCAAACACACACGTTATGTTCAATGCCACCCAGCGACCAAGTGTCCAAATTAATTACAGCCATCCCACGTGAGAACAGAGCGGCTGGCTCGGGCCTTGACTGCTGCTCCTCCCCTGCATTCAGCGCTTCCTCTCGTCTCTTTTTTCCCCTGGCTAACGCTTCACTTCCACACTAAGAAAGCTGGACACGTTTGAAATCAGCTCTTCTCCTCTGCTCTCCCAAAAGAGTTGGATGCTCCATGTTTGAGCCTGTAATCTTAAAGAGTACAGACACACACCTTTTAAAGCCCACCTTGTTTTGATTATGAGAAATTTTGCTTTGTATTATACGTATCTAATTACTAGAAACGTAATTCCTCAAGGTACGGAAAGACACCAATGGCGCCACGTTATAATTTACTGTGGAGTTGTTGTTAAGAGTCTTCAATATATCGACATGGAAATGCAGAAATACACTGTAAACATTACCTTTGTGAGCTTCTGTCAGAAAGCAGGTTTTATGTGAACAAAAGCTGTTATTGAAATGTTAAAATAACCCAACAGTCATTTTCAAAGATTTTTTCCTTGCAACAAAAAAAGTTGAAGTATTACCGATAACACTGTATGCAGCGATTATTAAATGCAGCTCCAGCCTCACCTAACCTGTCATTGTGTTAAGATATCCGGCTGCCATTACCGGGAGAGTCTGCTTGTGCTAAAAATGGGTCAGAGATAAACATCTGTGGTTTATGACAAAAGTAAAGCAAGAAAAAATGAAATACATTGTTGATACCACTGTTTTGTAATACCCCCTTGTCAGTTCACTTGTAAGTCAGTTCCATTTTCAACTGCATTGTTAACATTTATTTTATTACAGAAAAGTGCAAAATAGTCGTGTTCCTATGCTCCTGGCATGTGGACGTCGGCCACTTTATGCAACAGTGAGGCGCTGAACCAAATGGATCCCGGCCACACGTGTGTGGCAAAGAGGAGCAGCCCACCCAAATGCCATTATAGATTATTAAAGTTCTCTATAATGACACATATGTTGTGGTAATCCAGATAGAAGAGGAAAACAATAATGTATGTTGGAGGAAGGAATTATGCTAATGTGTAGACACGGTTCCGTTTAATAGTTGTTTTTTCTATTTGTGTGTGTGTTTTAAAGCCTTGACTCTCTCAGAAGTAGTTCCTGTCAGGATTTTAGACATGTTCAAGATAATCCAGTTGAGCTTGTCCAGTCCCGAATCCTCGTCCTATGATTTGTGTTGCTTTGAGAAGGGTACATGAGGCCAAACAAGAGCTCACATATCCACACGGTCAACCAGCGCTGAGTGGAAAAAGCCCTCCGGCGTTACACGATGACAGCTGAAATCCCTGCTGCTCACTTCAACAAGAAGCAGCACCACTGGAATTAGATCTCGGTATCAGTTCAACACAGAAAAAAAGTCCTGCAGTGCTGAAATGTTTAGAGCCTTTTTTTGAACACCGTGCAAGTATTTTTTTTTTGTTATTCATTGTTGTGATTATTACAATTCAAAAACAGAACATCAGACACCCACTTGACATTCAGTTCAGCACGTTGCTGCATTTTGTTCGTAGTGTGTATGATGAGAGAGAGGCGCTGTCTCTGCTTCAAGGTGACCAGCACTTTACGACCAATAGAAGCATGTTCTTAATTTTAACATGTATTGCAGCAAATTGTGGCCAGGTTAGATGCTCATTTGCATGTGCAGTGTTTTAGATTACCCCTCGCCATCTGTTACACGAAAATACATCCCCCTTCCTCTCGCTGACTCTTGCTTTCATATCTGATTTCTGTAACAAGCAATATAACCTATCAGGTTTGCACATTCTTCGGTGCATCTCCACTAATTACAGCTGCAGACAAATTACTGCGTTCTCAGGAGATGAGTCTCCACTCAGCACTTCAGCAGAGATGCAAATCATGTGAAGTTGGCTTAATTCTGCTGTGAAGAGTCTACTGATTTCGCCGGTATTTGCACACTGTGAACAGAGTGTTGTCGTTGTGTACTGTTCGGAAAGCTGTGCTGTTTGACGTGCCTGCGTTTGAATAGCATTCAAATTCAAATTGCAATATTTCTGATTCTGCGATTGATGCCAAAATATGTTTCTTCATCAAAAGCCAAAAGTGTGGTTGACATCTTACTGCCTATTGTGCATACGACACAAAGTTTTGACCAGTTCTTATTAGTCAAGAGTTTTTTGTACTTTACTTTTACTTTTTTAACACTAAAATCTATTCTATTTGCCTCTCAGGCAAGTAAAGGTGAAAGTTAAGCTGTTTGTTCTGTCATTTGGCATTTGAGTCTTAGTTTAAATTTGTACCTTAACAATAACACTGAAAATTAGCCATAGTAAGCCATGTGTTCCTTTAATAATATTCTTTCATTCCAGGCTGAAAAGTGGAGTTTGTTTCCTTGTCAAGTGAACTGTAAATTAGTTGAGCTTACTTGAAAAAAGCATTCAAACTGATTGCCTTGAAAAATTAAACAAGTAAACTGAAATCGGAATTCTATTTCTATTCACAAACGCTTATTAAGTGTAGTGCAACTACAATTTAGTTTACACGACTACAAAAACACTGTACACTACTTAAAATATACTTATTTGTACTTATGGAGCACTCAGAGTTATGATTTCGAACAAAGTCATTTCAAGTTAAGTCTTTCCAATCAAGTTGGGCCAACTAATATGACATCGCCTTCAACTTTCAACATCTGAGTTGCAGCCACTGCAGACACAACAGTCACTATTACAAACATTATTAATATCGACCTCTATAAGCTTGTTAATACCTTCCTAGAAGTTTTCAGATGAAGCACCTTTTTGTGAATCACTGCCTCCCACTGGTTAATTAGTGTCATTGCCTATTTTGTTGCAGCTCTACTGGATTGTTTTGAACAATAAGTAAAGATACTTTTTATCTTTTGGCTCCATTTGGCTCCAAAGATAATAATATTAGTTAAAAATCGTAGAGCCCCAGAAAATCCCAAATTATAATGTTGTCACCCTGTGACAGTTGTGGCAGGGTCCAGCCCCCTGCCACCTCATCACTGTAGACGCAGTGATGGTAATTATCATAAAAGATGTGCAGTAGGTAATAAAAACTCAAAGGGCTGTTAACCTATTTAATTCGTCCATTATTTTCATATTAAAACTATCAGGTGGTGGTAATGTTAGCATTACCTGGTTACTGAAAATAATAAAGTGTAAGAAGAAATAGAGCAAATAATAAAAAAAATGTTGGAGCTAGTTTTTGCTTGCTCTCCAGTCACTACACTACACTGGCTCCATATTTACCACGTATGTGGTAAAGAAAAATAAAAATAAATCTGTTTCCAAAAATGTTAAACTTTCAAAAACACCATTAAAGAACTACTATGTTTTATAAGTCACCTCATAAAAAATAGGCTGGAATCTCCCTGATTTCAATCCCAATAATTAATCTCTAATATTTTTTGCATTATTGTGTAAAAATCATACAATGCAAGATTAACTTTATCGGGCCGTCTTGTACAAAACAAAGTAACCAGAAGAACAAAACTCTTGTGAAACTTGTGTTTGGAAAATAAAATATTGTGGTGTGTGTTTCGGTCGCTGCTTTTATTAATTCATGGCTGCTGGTCCAACCTCCGTGCCCCTGGATTTCCTCTTGCACTCAACCAAACCATCATCGGCGACATATAATGAGTAACTGGGATTCGGAAGGTGAGCACACGCTCCCCTGTGAGTCTATGAGAACAACAGCTGCCAAACACCTCGTCTCAGTCTGTAACTAAACCGCATAAGCCTGTTCCGACCTGTGGATATAACTTGGTGCATCATCATCGTCTATAAAGTTTGCGTCTTTCCTTCAGAGTTTGTGAACAATCAAACCATCGTCACACCTGCAAACAATTTCAACCACAGAGACACTACTTAACATATTTTAACGTCAGAACTAATTACGCTCAAATTATCAGCTCTATCCGGAGATGTCAGTCCTGATGTGTTCCTCGTGTCATTAATCTGCTGGAACCTGCTGCTGCTGCTTCTTCTGTGTCTGCTCCTGTGCAGAACCTCTGCTTTGTTCCGTGAAATGAAGCGCTAATCCTGTTGGAACTGAGGTGTATGTGCCTCCATGCTGACACTGCTACATGCACGCTTGTTTGTTTGTGTGTGTGTGTGTGTGTGTGAGTGTGTGTGTGTGTGTAAGATTGTCTGCTGAACTATGGGTGAGATAAATGGAGGGAACTAATTGCTGATAATGCCGAAGACTAATGAAACGGTCTCTGCAGAAACCGTAGTGACACATTCTTCACAAATACATTTCTGCAGTGGTTCCACTCATGACTTTTTTGAGACTGAGAACCAGGAGCTGCTTTTCTCTTACAGTGATTCAAAATTTAGTCACCTTGGTTTGGATTTAGTTGTGTGTCAGTCCATCATTATATAAGAAAATAGACTGAAATAATTTTCTTAATAAGTTCATAAACCCATAAAACAAATGGATCACAGAGGAGCTGTTTCTCTTCTACACTGCTCCTTCAGCCACGTGAACTTTTGTATTTTCTTCCATTTCCATCTCATTTTTCGTTTGCATTTAAAATTCTTGCCTGCAGTTTGGAGCCATAGTTTCAGGAACATTCATTCTTTATCTCCCCATTAATAAATTACAGACTTTTGCTCTAGTTTGTAAAGTTCTTCATCATTACTCTGGTGTATAAGACCTTTCAGACCATTTTATTTTCTTCACACTTTTCCTCTCCCGTCTTTGAAGGGCCTATAGACCTTGGAGTGTGAATTAACTGTATGTGTATTCTTTAATCTTATATAAACTTGCAAATCTTTAAGTTTGGCAATAAACAGAGCTTCAGCATTTTACGAAGGTGGCAAATGCACATAAATAAACAAAGAAATGTTAAATTTAATAGGAACACATTTCATATGTTTTTTTGATGATTAAGAAAAAAGTTTTATGCAGACTACAGGAGGGTCAAACACCCTGTTATGAACAATAAAACTTACAAACAAATTTAGTTAAAGATTTGGAATAGTGTTTTATGGCTGAGATACATTTCTGTAGCATATTTGAGAAAAAATGTACTAGTTTAAATTTAAGTTTACAAGCAATTTTCATAAAATTACGAATGACACATCAAATCAATACAACTACACGTTTGTGTTGTTAAAATAGGGGAACCACGATTACACAAATTCAGTTTTTAAGGCAGAGAAACCACCTCCTCCTTGTCAGTGCTGAACACCGTGTCAAAGATCTAGGAAACCGCAAAAATAATTGACTTTTTCACTGCCACATTTAACTACTGTAACATCTGGAATGGTGACAGTACTTTGCAGCTTGGTTAAGACAAGGTAATATTGTAGTACTATTTTGAAAATAACAGACTAATATAGAGTATTAACTAGGTTATACCATGGTTATTGTTGGGGTAATAATCTTAGTAACAGTAATAGGGCTTAAAATCTTTGTAATAACAGGAAAATAGAGGGATGATTTGTACAAAAGTGTAACAAGACTTTTGTGTTGCTAATAAAAAAAATTGATAACAAATGTTCTTGTAAATACAAAAAAACCCGGAAATAATAATATATAAGCAATGGACACCACATTCCCATGGGTAATAATGTGGAAAATCACAACAGAAGCTAAAGTAATTACCTGAAGATAGTACTATACTAATATTTTCAACAGTAATAGAAAATATTACCTGTTTCTGTAGCAGTAAAGATTAACAACATGGTCATTACCTTGTTATTACAAAGTTATCAGTCCTGCTATTTTTATGCAATTTGTACTCAAATATAACCGCTATTGTTATTTCCAAAATATTACCCCACTATTAGCCTGCCATAAAGTGCCACTAAAATGCTTCTGTTCTATTTATAGGTGCCAGTAGCAGTTCCTGCTATATCCATTATTAATGTTATTAGTTGCACCTGTTGATTTTATGCTCTGGCAATTCAAAATGTCAGTTGCGTGAGTTGTGTTCACTTTTTCCTCTTATATTGTTGTGTCCTCCAATTGCTTCTTTGTCTCTTCAAAGTTATAATCAATGTAATTTGCTTGTCTTGATTCTCTAACAAATTATGTTAATTTCCCCGGCTCTCAGCTTTACTGCATGATTTGTTTTTGTTGCTTTTATGAAGGCACTTTGCTCAAATGGTAACGCAGCTGCAGCTTCATCATTACGGGGGGCTGCTATAAAAATAATTTTGTATCATGTCGCTGATACACTGTATTTACTGTGATATCATAAATATGAGTTTGTAAATCAGGAAGCTACATTTCCATGGATAATCCTGAGATTGGATATAATCCCTGCAAAATCAAAGACCTCTTTACAATTGCAAAGCGATACGCTGCAGCTTTCCCAATCATGTGACATTGCCGACGACGAGCAAGTACCAAACACTCATCAAAAGCTTTAACAGTTTACACATTTATTGAATTATAGAACATGCACCACATGTCACCCAGTGACAGATTAACCTTATCTGAGACTAATCAAGAATTATTCTTATGTCTGACAGACTGAGTTTCGATATGATTTAAAAGCACAGTAGTTCATTAAGAAACCCAGTTCCCAGACACTCAACATGCACATTGGATTCTAGGATCATGTAAAATGTCCTTTAATCGCAGCCAGAAGAAAACATCCAACCATATAAAAAGGTCATCTTACTTATTTTACAACAGTTCCCGTGTAGTGTGGCTTTATCTATGAGTCAATCACCTGCCTCTTGTTCACTTAAAATGCTCCCGTGAGTCTTTTATCTAATTACAGAAAAAGCATTTACACTTACAGTCGTCTTTCTTCACTTTTACACTGAGTTTTAGAAACAGTCTTTATATTTAACAATTCTTCAGTTTCCCTCCAGCTGAAAAAAAAAAAACCTTGTTAAATCATCTCTCAAAACTCTGAATTTGAAGTTTAACTGTTTTGTTATGCATGCCAATTTATTTAATCGTTTATTTGGCTTTAACATCACCATAATCACTGTCCTCATCGCCCTGATCCGTATCGAGAGTAACGGCAGCCATCAGCCGCACTTGAAGCAGCAGGTTCAAGTATAAGTCAGCCTGTCACCGTGGAGGAGCTCCTCTCTTTCCGACAGCAGATTACACATTATTGTGGAGAAAATACCGAATGTTTTTATTTGCACGACACTTGACGCTGGCAGTAGCTTGGCTGTGAATCTATCTCCGTTCACCCGGCCTTTGATGAGATTGGAAACTATTTGTTTTTATCATCCGCACGCAGAAGCACTTGTTTACTGTCACCAGCGCTGAGAGCGAGCATTTGAAATCTGAAAGCAAGCAAAGCAGCAATAACAGCTGTTGTTTGGACATCTCTTCGCTGCTCAGAAAACTGGAAAAAAAAAAAATTCGGTGTATCATCCATCCTGTCGCATTATGACTGTGACAGAATAATGACACGATTTTAATACTTTCCCGTGTAAAAGTGATGAAAAACCTGTTCTCTGGTAAGAGGAATTGAAAAGTGATCTTTTGTCACTCTGTAATAAAAATAAATTGTGAAAGCTATTTGTATATTTTGTCGCTTCCTATTAAACATTACTGATTTCCAGGGTACTGCAGCCTCTTTTCTGACCTATTTTGTTCTGCTGTTTGTAAAATTCATTGCAGGTGTTCATTTTTTGTGCTCACAGCCTCCTGACAATAGAGACTGCAGTCTGCTGTACATGGACACCACTAAACAAGTTACTGTATTGAGAGACAAAGTGCTGTAATCTCCTCTGGGGTTAGTGAGAGCCTTTAATTATTCATAGATTAATAGACTGTAAAAATGTGTGTGTCCCTAGATGGCCACTTTATGTCTTATAACTCTAACCAGCTATTTTTCTTCAGCTGTGCACTGGAAAATAGTCCCTTTAGGAGTCTGGGAGTTTCCATCAGCAGAATTTATTCACTCTTCCATTAAGGTTTATTGGAAATGTACATTAATATTTATGATATGGCATTTATATTGACAGCAGAAGTGGACTTGTCTGAAGATGCAGATCTGAAACTGTGAAGCTTATTAAGAGGTTCAAATGGAGACTCCTGACCAGACTCTGAGGGAGAAGCAAAGGACAAGTTCCATCGATAAAATCTCTTTAGACTGCGATGGTTATGAATTCATTATAATAATAATGACACTGTTACAAGTCCTGTTTCATGTGTGGCTGGCGCATAGATCTAAGCAAGCTGCGCTGGTCTCTTGGTAGGACGATAATTCCTATAAACCCAATGACAAAATGGGCAGTTAGTCACTGCTTACCATAAAGTATTTTCTGATGTGCTGCTTTTATCAGACAAATCATATTTTTGCCTTTCAACTAAATGAAGAAGAATATAAGAAAATGACTCATGTCTGTGTCTTTTTCTACCCCCCAGTATTTATGGAAGGGGAGTAAATGAGACACTCACTGCATTTAACATGAAGAAGTGATGGAACTGTGGTTTTGTTGCAGTCATCACAAAAATCAACCTACCAGCACATTTGAACCTGTTGTTCCATTTCCAAACCACAATAATTTATTGGATTTTGTTCTACGTGAGCAGAGCCAGGATAACTGTCTCCCTCCTTTTCATGTTGTGATGCTAAGCGAAGCCCCCGTGACGGCTGGTTGTAACTTCATGCGCTGACAGTAGAATCAAAGAATGTTTCCTCTAAGACACTTTGACCAGGTTTGAGAAAGATCTTAAGGTTAAAATAAAAATCATATGAAGAGTATAAATCAGAACATGTTTTTTACTTGAAAAAAAAAAGATTAACCTACTTACCTTTAATTTATTGTAGTTATACTGCAGAGTAAAGTCAGATTAAAACTGTAGGTACAGTTCTTAACAAATGCAAGGAGAGTTACAAGGGATTTTCACATTTCTTTCTATGGCTTTATATTAGGGTGTAAATGTACATTGATGGTTCTGAACTTCCCTATATTGAAGCTGAAAGACTCCTCCAGATGACATCACCTGGAGGATTTGGATCATCTTTAGGAGTTCAGATGATGTCATCTTGAGGAGCTCTGGAAAAGCAGGTTGACCATGATTACAAATTCCATAGTGTGAGCAGAGAAATGTCATATTCTGAGCTAAAGTTTCTTCCAAGTGATGTCATCCGGAGGCATTTTTTAGCTATATTTTATTATAGGGAGCTCAGAGGGAACTTTAATGGCATTTATGTACATGGACTACCAATCTAGATCCAAAAGAAGCAAGTGAAATATTAGTGAAGGTGTCCTAGAAGTTATTAGAATAAATTTACTTCTAAAAAAGTGAAATTACTTCTTATTTGGAAACCCATTGCCACAAATGTCTCTGTAAACTCTCCAGACAAAAGCAGCAGGTTTCCCTCTCCCTTACCTGTCTCAGTTTGAAGTCTCAACTCCTCATTTGACGTGAAGAACTTACAGCTGCAGCTATTGGAGCCATTTTGAACAGAACTCAGTATACATTATCACAGTCAAAGCTGCTTAACTTCACAATCTGAAAACCAGAAGGAGACATTCTTTTGTTTCTCGTTGCAAACGTCTCTGCGGGGGAACGCAGTCTGTCAGCAGTCATGCTGCACTTAATTTCTCATCTTGTTCCAAACTAGGGTTCATCTCCGCATCAGCACCGTATGAGTAGCAGGCTTGGAGAAATAAATTCAAGACAGATGGTTTGAAGAGAAATTCACCTCTTTCCTGATGCAGATGTTGTAGTGTCATTATTACAGGCATCATTATGGCGAGCCGGCTAATGCAGAAATTCTCAGTGCATGCTAATTCACAGTCTGCTCTCAAAGTAAACAACAGGTGCCGATGAACAAAGAACAGATTTTGGCGAAGAACGACATGCGACGTGTGGCTTTGACCATAAAGAAACGCTAACAAAAAACTTTACTCCACCTTAACTCATTTTTGAAACACGAGGATCTGTGATCAATGCACCAATTCAAAAACAGTTATGGCACTGCTCAGGGAAAGATCACTAAGGGATTCCCTCCATTATCTGAGGGAAGAGCTTTCCATTCCTCTGGCTGGGATTTATATACTATATAAATTTCTTCGTGGGACTCGGCCGTTATGATACCTGTAGCGGGGGCTTTGAGGAGGCAGCGCATCTATGTTTTTTTCCCGTGGACCAAAATGAAATCCAATTATTTTGTGTAAGCTCGCTCCTCTGGCACATCACTAAGCTGCTCAGGAAGGCATCCATGTTGCTCTTGAGTCTTTTCCTTTTCCAATCTGTTTTGTGATATTCTCCCACTTTCACATCTAAATGCAGAAAGGACACGTCCACAGACGCTGGGGATGTGTCCAACAGACTCGAAAGATGTGCTCAGCTGTAGCAGAAAGTGAGAGACAAATGGCACGAATTTCTTGCAAACGTTTGGATTTAAGAATTCCAGCCTGCTCAAAATAGATTTTTGTTTTTTAGAAGGTATTCATGTTACACTAGTATATTTTATTTATTTTCTGTCTCTACCCAACCTATTTATTTCATCTCTCCTCTTCTTATTCCATTTGATGTCCTCTCATATTATCCTTCACTGTAAGCTTCTCCTCCTCCAAACTCACTTCTCTGTCTATTTAACTTTTGCTTTTTTCTTCCTTCTTTTATCTCCTCTGAGTTATCGTGTGTTCATCACTTTGAGCTTCAACTAATTTAGCTGTTTTTATCAGAATACAGTAACCACCAAACAAATGTTGAACCAGTGTATTTATACTTCAGCTTCTGCTGCCAATGATGAGTGAAATTAACATCTCTTGTAATTTTATTAATAAGATAAACATAGATAAAATGTACAACTAATCATAGTACCTTTATTTAAATAGTTTTTAAATAGTGGATTATCCTCCTAACAAGTCTGGGAGAATTCGCATTGAAAGCAACATACAGAAAGTCGTACTGAAAAGCAAAGCGACAGTGAGATCATTACCTAAACTTCTGCATAATTGAAGAGACCGTCCTCTTGTAAAATATGACTCTGCAGATCATTTGACAGCAAGGACA
Organism: Channa striata; assembly: GCA_033026295.1. Taxonomy (NCBI): domain Eukaryota; kingdom Metazoa; phylum Chordata; class Actinopteri; order Anabantiformes; family Channidae; genus Channa; species Channa striata. Next base: position 9,515,192 of record CM065185.1, on the reverse strand, counting down.
AATGACTGACATGATTAATATTACTGTGGGGTGACGCATAGCAGCTGTAGTAAACACTATCTATTTACAGTTTTTCATTTGCTTAGACACTTGTGTCCACCCTCAGTCACATTTACAAATCCAATCCGTGAACACTAAGGCTGAAACATTAAAAACATGCGACAAAAGCAAAATTTCCCTTATGCAACGTAACTTGCAGTGAAACTCTTACACTCTTTCAATCAATTGCTACACAGAAGTCAAGAAAACACATCTATCAAATATCCCATTGTGATTTTACTAGACATAACAAAATGATGGACTCTGCACAAAGGCAAGCTTTTCGATGCATTTCCCTGTGCAGACCTTTGTGCATCCAACTGCCTATGCAGGATCTGAAGCTCACTGGGATTGGAGCAATTCGGACACTCATTATGGCACAGCACTTGTATTGGAGTCTTTCTTCAGTAGAAAAATAGATATTTCATCTAAAACCAAAAATAATTTTTACTGTAAATGCTAAAGTAAAAGCAGTTGCAACCAGATACAGTCCCATCACCCAGCAACCTTAACGCCCTCATAGATTACGAACACTCAGTGGTACAAGTGGTTACAAGGTTATAAATTCATACAGTAGGTCTTAAGCTTTAACTGTCAGAAAGATGAAAATTTAGATCATAAGTGGTGGAGCCTGGAGTACTGGATTGCAATATTTCACTCTTCTCCCCAGTCTGACTTCGCTGATTTTGAACTTGGGTAGTACATGTTCACAACAGCCATTAAACGTCCCTTTGCAACCTGAAACCAAAGCCACAGAAAGCAAGGAGAAAATTGGTAACTTAAACTATTATTTTTGTTCCACACTGAAAACCATAAAATATTTAGTTCCCAGGAGAATGTGTGCAGATCAATATCAGCCTTTATATTCCTGAAAGAGGGCAGGTGTGCAATGTGACCCGCTCACAATCAGCTATGGGCTGTGAGCTCACATGCAGAGGGGGCGGTTGCTGTAAGCGCAAATTATAGATACAGTATCTCTAAGTGCACATTAGCACAAAATTATGACAAACATTTCAACACTGACAAACATAAAAAAAAATTTGCTCAGTATCTCTCAAAATGGAATAAATAGATATCCAGTCATACAGTATGGACGTTATGTAAACTGTCCTGTGTAGGCAGTTTGGTTGGTTCTGCTGCATATTTTCTGCAGAAAGTCATGAGTCAGTGAGTGAAGATGCAGCAGCTCCCTGCTCTATTGAAGAGTAGACTCTGTTAAAAATGTGAATCTAATGTGAAACCATTGACCAAACAGCTTTGCAAAGTGACCGATGAGTGAGCCGTGGCACAACATTTGGTTTAGTGAGGCCTGGAAGACAGCAACAAACAGGAGGCTGAGCTCACTTACAGCCATGCTGTGATCACATTCATGCACTAACTCACATTCACAGTGTGTCTTGCTCGTGGGCACCACAGTGGTGCTGATACTTTTTTCTTATGTTGCAACCTGATTCAATTCCATCAAGTTCTGCAACTGTAATGCTCATGTGGATTATATACACTCAGGGGCCACTTCATTAGGTCCAATCAGCAGCTCTGCCACGAATTCTGCTTTTACAAGGTTATAAATTCATACAGTCGGTCTTAAGTTTAAACTGTCAGAATAGGTGATAATTCTAATAATTATACAGTTTATGATTGAGGTCATAGGTGGTGGAGTCGGGAGTACTGGATTAGAAATGGTTCTAATGTTTTGGCCCTCTTTATTCTTTTTAGTTTTTCTCAGAAGTCTTTTTTTTGCAAATGCCTTAACACTTTTCATTATTTTTACACAGTTTTTTACCTCCTGTTTCACTTCACAGTAAATAAACATGTCATTCAGTGACTCCCAGATAATAGAAATTATTTGCAAACTAATGAATCTCTAATGTATATGTGTGCAACCATCTAGTCAAAATTCTTCAAGCAGCCATCAGCCCTTATGTTTTAATGAAATATGAAAATCACAACGGTAACATTTTCTTTTTGTTAGTTAGTTTTTTAATGCTTTTGTTTTCAGTTTACCTTATGCCTTTTTCTTAAATAGGCCGAGTTGCCAACTGGACAAACCAGGCAACTTCTCCTGGACCTCAAACATCCTCAGGGCTCCAAACAACCAAGATTCATTGTGTATTGTGAAAACTACTTTACATGCTAATTGTGTTTGGTAATATGCACCACAAATTCAGCTGAATGATAGGGGCCTTAGGGCCAAAATCTGCAGTATTACCTGTTACTCCTGGTTTTGTAATGGGACAAAATCTGTCAATATAGTGCATATTTTATTCATTAGTTACAGTACATTCAAATACAGCATCTTAAAATGAACAAGGCATGTGGCATTGTCCACTCTTTGTTTGACATTAATAAAATCATATGCTAATATATCCTAATGTAAATATTGTGATTGATGATTATAATCAAACAAAAAGAAATAAGATAAAAAAATGCACAAAACAGTTCATACATATTGTCACTTTCATTAAGAGCATTCATGGTAGGGGAAATATCCATAGGCCAGAGATTTAAAACCAAATTTAAAGATTACCTGCTTAGATTCCTGTTACAGGATTTAAGAGTGTTGATGCTGAGTGAAGAAACCTTCCTGTCACAGTGTCAAATTACAGATGCTTTCAGCTGCAGCTTGTAGTGATGGTTGTAGATGGTCATTTAATCTGCCTTGGCTCTGTCTCCACATTCGGTGATTTTTATTTAGTTCATCTTATGGATGCTACTGTACCTTAAGCTCAATAAGTTCAGTAGAAATGCAGTGCACCTTTTTGCAGTGTAATGGGCTGTAGTACTGAGTTTGCTTTAAGTCAATAGCAAGATAAAGCAAAGCAGGTTTGTACAGCATATGGCAATTTACACCCAGGCAACACTAGGAACTTTAAAGAAGTCCAGAAAGCAATTAAGAGACCAAATCACACAAATGGATTTTAAAGAGGAAAGTAAAACCCATTAGAAAAGAGAAAAATATGTATTTATTAAACAGTAAAACAACAACAAAACATTCCACTTACTGTAAACTACAAGACATGAATAAATAAATCCAAATTTATTTAAATATAAGGCATTGGCAAATACTGATGGCTGAACTAGTTTCTTTTACACAAAAAAATTTAAGTTTGTTTATGTTGTGCACAGAATTAAAATAAATTCTCACCCACAATGTTCAGATGTTCGGATGATGCAAAGAGCTGAACAGTATGTAAAACAGCAGATCACAGATAGTCATAGTGGTTTTAGTTTTGATAAAAAAAAAAATCTGTAAATAAACCAGCTACAACAATAATAGAAAGGTGGTGGGGAGTCGTTGCATGTGGTTTATGGTCTTTGCTGCATACTTAAATTTAAGATTCCCAGTTAAATGGGAAATTAATCTCACACCATGTTAGTTTCTCTCATCATAAATACATATCAAAACCACTGATCCCATTACTGTTTGGAGTCATTTTCATCTGTCATTGCGTGTGAATTGGGGTACAAGCTTGTCACACTGTCACAGGGCTACACACAGAGAGGCAGGCGACGGCCGTTCAGGGTTTAACCATTTACCCAGACGGCACCTTTTGGGATCATGGGAATAACATGCAAACCCAGAGGCTTCCTGCTGCAACCACCACACCACCCCAAACCCCTAAAATAGACGCCTGTAACGACACAGATTCTTTGCATTTGGGTAAAGAAACATCTCCCTTCGGAAGTGTGTCTAGCACTTTGTATTTACTTATTATCTCTGTCTGTGTGGTTCTTGCGGAGACTGTTAAGTGTAGCTGGATTTTAATTTGCTAAAAATAAAGAAGTTGTCATCCATGAGAGGTGAGGCATTTTTGTCCTACTTTTTGTTTTCTATAACAGGCTAATCTCGTTCATCTTGTTTGAATATAGTTGAAAACTGGTACAGTGGCACAGATCAGGCAAAATGGAGGGTTTTGTAAAACTTCAAGAAATCATTGGACGAGCTGCAGAACTTTAACTACATCATTTTAACTACTGTTCAAAAACTATTGTTACTGATCAATACTCGAGTCTTCTCCTGTGAAACGAGAACGTGTAATGTCAGCTGCACAGATCTCATGTCACCAGTGCAGTGATTTTCTGCTTTAAGGTCAAAGGTGCAATCATTTCATCTTTTCCCTCTGAGCTACCTGCTTACTTTTCGCCATCAGCACCCCAGTCATGCTCAGCTCCTCATAGACCTGTCTGCTTGAACCAAATCCTGTGTGGCCTCAGATGGGGAAGACGAGACAGAATCTCTGTATCTCACGTCCACGCTGGTTTGTCTTACTCTCACTCCTCCTCAATTTCTCTGTTTGTGTTGATTTCTCTCTTCTCCTCACTCCACTGAAATACAGCCTGGAAAGGTGAGTGTGTGTGTGTGTGTGTGTGTGTGTGAGAGAGAGAGAGAGCATGTATCTATTTGTGTTTTGTGTGTTTCTTGGAATCACAGTGTGACTGCATCTGTGTTTGCTTGTGTACATGTATCGCTGTGCAGAGAAGTTGCCAGATCGACAAAAAAGGAAACTTCAAAAGCGTCTTCCAGCAAACTGTGAAAGCAATTGTGTGAGAAAATTCTTCTTCTCCTGCTGTCAACATTGTGGATTTCAAGGGAAACACAGCAGGAGCACAGGGAGGAGGTGCTTTAATTGGACACTGTCAGAGATTTTCACTTTGCATAGAAACCTGTTCAGGCAGGTACACATGCAGCATACTACATATGCATCCAAGCAAATAGATGGCATACATCACATCCCTTCAGCATTAATTCTTATGCAGAGCCACAGCACCTCTTCACTTTAACATTTCTATTGTCTCAGACGGGGTATTTGCTTTTGTCATACAATGTGATGTAAGGTTTCCAAGCTGCTGCAATTGTGATTAAAATTGTGTCAAAGCAGCCGTTCACGTAAAGGGCAACTTCACCAATTTTCAGCCCACTCTCTATGGCTTTATTTGTGTTATTTTTGGGATGCACATGTAATTAATGCTTGTAAATGTCCTTCTGACTATCCTATAATAAAATATATTAAATTTATCTGCTTCTAGCTGAAAAACAGCTCCAGATGATATTTTTTTATCAAAATTAGGAGTATGGATGATGTCATCTGGGGAGCTCTGGAAAATCAGGTTGACCATGATTACAAACTCCATGGTGTAAGGAATGAGATGACATAATCTGAACCGGAGGATCCTCCAAGTGATGTCATCCGGAGGCATTTTTTTAGCTAGAAGTAAAGAGTTACAGTATTTTAACACAGTAAAGTCAATGGTCTGTTTAATGGCATTTATGTGCATGTGCTACCCAACTACAACCAAAAGACACAAAGCCAAAATCAGGGAAGGCTTCCTGTAAGGAAACTTTCAGTATTAGTAGTTTTAATTGCAAAATATTAGAAAGGAAAAACTGGAGAGTTGAGTTAGAACTTGGAGGACAGAACAGAGGGAAAACCAATCTCTGAGCAAGAGGGGGATTAAATCTGCAGGCAACAAAAAGAGATGACATAGCCCCGGATATAACACAGCGAGCCACAAGCAGGCAGATAAAACATTCAGGAGTGGGCTGAGCTGTCTGACAGTCAGTGACAGTCGCTGCCAGCAGAAGACCAGTGGACTGTCCTTCACTTTGAGTAAGGGCTGAGTACAGTCTGATCCAATTTCATTTGCTCTGCTCCTAGACTTTTCAACAATTGAGCATATTTATCATTTTTATTTAGCTAGCACTTTTCAGTGGACAGTTACAAAGTGCTTTACCAAGGAGGAAATGAACACAATAAATAAAAATAGCAATAAAAGCAAAGAGCTGTGTAAGCATAGCAAGAAATGGAAACATAAAACCACATTAAGGAGCTAGAAAATTACAAAAAAGCTAATTTTATAGAAGAAACTGTAAAAAGAGAAGAAAACAAGTTCCAACAATGCACTGAAATGATGACGCTAATTTAGTGTCATTATTTGAAAAGCAGCTCCTCAGGGCAAATCAAGTCTTGACGTCAGTCGGGTTTGTGGAACAGCTGCTTTGTGCCACACACTCTACGGTACGATGTGTTATATCCATCCTCATGCATGAGTAGAAATAATTCCCTTTCTCTGAAAAACCACAGTGTTTCTAATATTTTTTGTAAACACTGGTGCTGTATGGATTTTTTTATGTGATCATGTACATTCTTACATCCCAGAGTGTGTTTGCAGGTTGACCAGACTGGACATCAGTCATCATGTTCATGTGATGTCGGTGACAGAATGAATCAATACTGAGCGAATTTAAATAATAAAAAGGGCGTATCAAACCATCTGAACCACGCCTATGCTCATGTTTCCTCAGATTTCAGATCAGTTCACTTTTCACACACTCACCATTTTACAGACAGGTCAGAGAGTTTATAATATGTTGTGTATTAGCTCAAATATCTGTGCTGTTCAGTGCATTTCTCCGGCAGAACAGACCTATAGAATGTGATATACAAAACCAACAAATTAAACCTCCTATCATTCTCCTTGATATATTGATATAATCTTCTCTTAACATAAACAGATCCAACTACCCAAAGGAAAATGCTCTGTAGACAGATGTAAACACCCACACACAGTCCCTCTCCTAGAGGGCTTCTCCTGAGCTACTTATAATCTTAATAAATGTTTTTCCCTGACTCACACCCATTTATTTGCTCTTCTGTGCTCCTGTGGGCCTTTAATGATATGGTTGCTGAGAGTGCTAATCATGACCTTAACTTTCATTAAAAAAACAAAAACCATTTTGGAGCTTCTTAATGATCTGAAGATTTCTAATACTGGTGACCTCTGCAGTATCATGCAGTTGTAGTGGTATTAAAAATAAAACATATATTCATCACTCATCTGATCAGGTGGTAGTGACAATAATCCTGCAAAACCTGTGGTGGTGTATGCCACAGCATGATCACAAAAAAGAGGGGAATAGATAATAATGTACAAATGAACACATACTCAGGCATTACACTTGCTGCTTTTGGCTGCAACGACAATATTCAAGGTTATCTAAAATAGAAATAAATTTAATTACATGGAAATGAGGCCACTGTAGAAAAGACATTAGCGGCATTACATTGGTCACCTAATTGTCTCTGTTGCAGACAGAGGATGAAAAAAAGGAAAAAAAAAGAGGAAAGTGTGGTGGCATCTTTATTTTATGATTGTTTATCATTCTCTATTTGAATATGAATCTTATGGGAGAGTTAAATTAACACGTTGGAATGAAATAAAAGGGGACAATGCCAAAAACAGAATTACTGTGAAAATTACAAAAGCAGATGAGCTTTGATGAAGAGACAGACCTCATGTTTAATACAGCGCTGATGGGTACAGCACAAAGAGTGAAACTCTGACCCGGCTGTTCCTCACCTGTCCACTAAGAATCCTCTCCCAGGTCATAATTAGTCTCTGACAGGTTTCTATGATACATAAAGAAAATGCAAAACTCAACAACAGATTAACTTCAGTACTAAAGTATCTGTATATTGTTAGTTTTGTTTTAAATGTGCATTTTGTTATTTTTCTGTTGTGTATGTATATATACATATACATACTATTAGGTAAAGTTAGAGTTGTTATTAAAGTAAAGTAATATAATATGTGTGATTGATTACTGCAGATTATACAGTTTATAAGCTAATATAAATTAGCTGTTTATATTCATAGATTCATGCGCATGAATGTGCATGTGTCTGTTTATGAAATGTATGTGTGTGAGAAAGACAGGAACTGAAAATGCGCAATGAAAAACAGGGTGTATTTAAATGCAGCATTAGTGATCCTGAGGTCGCATTCACTTAATTTCACATGCAAATGAGTTTCATCATCATGCCACTGCAGAATTTAAATTACAGTACATTCACATGATTAGCATCATTATATGTAAACTCTCATCCTGCTTGATCTGATGCATCTAAAATAAACAACAAGCATCTTTGATCCTTGATATGATTTTTCTCTTTTGAGTCTCATAGCCACCACCTACTGCCACTAAAAGTGTATATTTAGTATGATTAATTTAAAAAACTACAATACACAGACATGTATTTGTGAGCCAATGGAGGGACACTGCTGTTTCTTTCATTCATGTGTTTTGTCAGAAACACTTACATCCATGAATGGTGTATTAATCTAGCTCTATTAATTTATATACTGTGGTATTACTCATTAGATGATTGTTGTATGCATTGATAAAGCTTCACAAAAGAAGTTACGATTTTATCCTATCTGCTTACAACCACATGAGTGCATTGTAAACAATTCACTGTTGTGTGTACTGATTTTAAATGGCAAATGCTCAACTTTTAGAATGGCTTCATTAAAGTGGTAAGAATGACACGTGTTACATTTAAGACAAATGTACAGAACAGTGTCAGCTGCAACCATCTGACAACAAATAGTTGTGTTGTCATGAAGATTGTCTGATTATCCCTCGTCCTTGCTTCATTTATAGTGTGAGTCAATACTTTCTTTCCAGGCTTGCGTATCTGCACTCAGTTTCTCTCCTCTTCTTTGTTACTTTTCTTGACTAAAAATATACTGCACCAACATCAAAGTACCTTGGTGATGCTGCCACCACCTCCCAACCCCTTTGTTTCGTGCTGACAAATAGTCAGTGATGAACCCCTCTCCTGGTTCTGCCATGGCCCTAAAAAAAAAAAATGAAGTGTGGAGAGACGTTTTGGCACCTGGGATTACTTCAATTGGCCAACTCAGTAGTTCTTTAATTAGAAGAAAGAAAGAACGTTTTCATCTTTAATTAAGTAAAGAAATGAATGTTTCCTCTTTCATTTGGAAAAGCCTGGATGTTTTCCCTGGGCAATTAAAGTCCTGTGACAGATGTTCAAACCATGTTCCCATTTCTAAAAATTTCTTCTGAAACTGCTCAAATGCTCAGTGCTCATTTTGTGTCATAAATTGATGCCTATCCATCTGACAGTCCTGATCATCCGTCTGCCCTGCACTGCATGATCATAAAAACTGTACAGGAAGGTTAAAATATCTGGAAAGAGAAGAGATGGGCAAGTGCACCACCATTTGTTTACAATGCAAGTCAACTAAAACTTAAACTATAATTATCTACATGACACAACTGTCAGTGTAGTGTTTAATGAGCTAGATGCACAGTAGACTTTATTTTTATAATGACTGACAGAACCGTTATAGGATTTTGTGTGTGTGTGTGTGTGTGTGTGTGTGTGTTTTTTTAGCCTGAGCTATGTGGATGGAGCCACTTCATCAAGACTGAAATATCTCAACGACCACAGGATGGATTCAGATAAAATATGTCATTCGGCAATGAAGCCACAATTTTTGTAATACACCAAGAGGATGTCATTTTTTCACTTTTCAATATTGTTATTTGATCAATTGCCATGCTATTCGTTACACATATACGCCTGCTGCTGCCCAGGAGATGATCCATAATGACTTTGGTTATCCAGTCACACCAGTAGATCGAACATTATCCACCAACATATCTCTGTAAATACTTGATAGACATAAAATGTGGTGCACACAGCACCAGTGTTTGGTGCAGACATTCGTTGTGCTTAGTGCAAAAATCCTAATGTTGTTTTTTTTCTGTAGCAGTATCATGAGGTCCCCATTTGTGATTTTAGTGGAACATGTACATGGATAATATTTGTACAAATGTTGATGTTTTCCAATTTTATCTAGCGCCATCAACAGGCCAAAGGATCCAATGCCAAAGATGAACCAAATATGACCAAATACCTGCAAATGCCTGACTTATTGAACAGGTTGTGTTTCATGCTTTTTAGCAACTATCAAAACTAAAAAAGTTAAAATCATACTAATTTTAGCAGTCTTGTAGTATATAGTTCACTCTCCGGATTGTAAAGAGCTGTTTTACAAAGATGGCCATCATGTAAAGGATAGAGACACTGAACTGTACATCTTCTTTTTCCGGATAGACACGCCAATCAAATTAAGTGAGATTCTGTAAATTCTCACAGTTAGCGGTGCAACTGTTGGATTGTTAGACACAGCCATCATATTCCAGCTTGGGAAAGTTGTGGCGGGAAGCATTCCTGAGGCTATTTGCTCATCTGACAATTTGGAGACTGCATAGATGATACTAGCAGCTTCACCTTGTGTTATCTTTACAGTTTGTTTGTTTGGCTTATGATTTGTGTTTGTTTTGGTTATTCTTATTGATATGATAAATTTAATCTGTGCAATTTGTGTGTTATTCTTTTATTTTTTACTCTTGTGTATGTGTTAAGTGCAGGCTGTGTTGAGGTAGAATAAAACCAAATACATATATAAATATCTACCACAACACTCTACTTTCTATCTATAATGTTATGCTATATAATATTCTTAGACAATGGGGAGGTGTAATTGATTAAAGTGTGCGAGGCTGTATTTGAATGAACTGGCCATCCTGACGAAGACACACACACACACACACACACACACACACACACACAGTAAATGTGATCAGAGGGACAGTGCTGAATACCACTTTTGTAGTGCCCTTGTCTGTGTTTTATGATAAACCAAGGTCTTCTTTCAGAAACAGGCTTACTATTGTTGCAGCATTTCCTGGGAAGAATGCTTCTGTCTTGAAACATATTGTGGTTCAGAAATGGAATTAGCTTCCCTGACTATCGCTTTGTGTTGTTATTCACTCACAATAAAGGCGGCATGCTGACTTTTCACAGCAAAGCAAAACAGGGCTTACACTGCTCAGGATAACCAAGTTGTTGATAAAATAGGATTAAAAGCGTTATTCAGTTTGAAATCACTTCCAATCTCAAGTAAATACAGACATTGCCTGGGGCTTTGCGCTGGAAGATATGTCCTGGCGTAAATAAAGAATAAGACCTGTTTAGCCTCGTTTAAAGACGTAGTTGGAAGAAGAGTATTAGGAGCAGAGGGGGGCAGAGAAAAACAGGCTATGCATGTGATTGAAATCACTCTTAACCATCAAATCTTCATGAAATGGTCCACTTTCTCTGGCCCATAAATGACAATGCTGCAATGAATGACCATACAAAATGAAAAATGTCATTGACATCACATTTATTCTTCCATTATGTTTCGTGCAAGAAAATAAATTGGAAACCCACTGGAGTGCTGAGGTCTGCACAGTACAGCTTGTTTATTGTGTTTTGCATGGAAATAGCTGCTTAAAATAATCAGCACTACTGTCGCCATTTGGAAATCATGATTGTCATTTGTGACCAAAAGACCAAAATATAAATAAATAAATTAGACATTATAATGACACTTTTGAGTACTGTAGCTGGTGTAATACTCTGATCAAGTTTCTCAGATGACGTTAGTCTTGTCTTTGAGTGTACATGCCAAAGACATCTAATCATTTTATTCGTAGGCTTTAAAAGCTCCTCACCAAAAACATTAAAATAACATTAGATCCAAAACTGGGAGAGGGATTGGACGGGGCTATTTATGACTCTGCATGCTGCGCATCTTCTCAGTTATCATCGGCAGACTGTATCCAGCTTCAGCATCAATCAGTATAGTTGTTTGGCCACACAAGTTTGAGGTGTATATGTATAACTAAGTCAATACTTTGAGTAACTGATAAAATACGAGGAGATCTTTGTGTAATACTAAAGCATAACTAAAAAGACATGGTGGTGTGAAGAAGCCAGAACTGACAACTTGTCTTAGTCTGTGTTGTACAAGAACATTATAATGGTGTAGTTGATGCAGTGGGATTTCCCCTGAAATACCTGACATCCATTTTTTGCTGTCTCATCACATCTTAATATGACCATAATGCAGAAAAGGCCTTGGAGCATTAATGATGAACTCTTTAGTTTTGCTCACATGCAATGCAGAGCAACCTATGCATACTAAAGATCTGCTGACAGCTCACAATGCAAAGATACACTGCCTGCAGATCGGCAAATTCATCTTTCCGGAACCGGATTGACTGTAGACTCACTCTGAAATAATTCTTTAATTCTGTGTTCTGTACATCTGAAGGATGCACAGACGTTTAAATCACTGGTTGTTTGATCCCTGGATCCATTTTGTAGAGGCCACAAGCAAGACAATGAACTCTGCTTTGCTCATGGTTTCTTTGTAGGTGAAAAATGTCGTGTGGGAAATGGTGCCTGAAAAAGCTTTTTAATTTTATGCAAATTAGGATTCCCCAAGTAAATATAAGTAAGTGTAAATATTAGTAAATGTGCTCTTTCGCAGTAGACATGCTAATCCTGGTTTTGTCTTTGCAGCTTTTTTCCCATATTGTGTGTCATTTACAAAGAGTATATCTCAGGTATGTCTATAACTTGCATGCAGATACACATACACATATACAAACAGAACATAAAGCTTTGTCTTTAAAGTAACAGATTTTGATGATTTTCAGAAGAATATGAAGCATACCTAAAATAGCAAACATATTTTTAATAATAGTTTGTAGCCATTTGTTTTAAACCACTTTTCCTGTGAATAAAGGTTCCCCTTTTCGTTACAAACAATGGAACTGTGAGTGTAAAAACATATGTCTATGTGTGACATACATGTATGATTATATCAGTATATATATATAAATCGCATATACATTGTTTGTGCGTGTGTGTGCGTGTAAAGTCTTTGACTTCTGTCACATCTGTGTGTCTGGAGGTGTGATTTTATAACAGTGTTTATCTTTCCCCGGCTTTTTCTTGCCAAGCATTTCTTATTAGCTCACTCGACGAGCTCTCCGTACGCCGGTGAGTGATCTCCTCCAAAGTCTGTTCATCAGCTGTGACAGGCGGCATCAGGTTCTCCTTCTATTTCTGGCTAATGGCACCCTATGGATCTCCATCTAGGCACCTTACTGACCTACACACACTTTCTTTCTCACACAAACTTGCAATTATCTGTCTTGTGTTTTTGGAAAGCCTGAGGTTATGTTTGGTTCATCTTCTGCACTGTGAATACGCTTTGACTTGTGTCGTTTTGATGACTGTAAGCATGAGTTTTGTGTGTGCTTGCATACACAAGTGTCACTTCCGAAAAATAAAACATCAGCATTCCTCCTGGCTCCCTTCTTTATCGTAACCTGACAAACACATCAACAAACAAACGAGAAACATGAAACCCATATTTTTCTATGCTCCACTTCAGTTTGAGACTATTTCTTGCACAGCTACAATTCCCTGCAAATATTCCCTTAACTGATGCAAAACAAAACTTGGCCTTTAAATTTGTACACCCACGAAAATCATTTTTTGGCAGCCTATTAGTGAATTAGTCAATCAACTACAGTACTTCATTTTTCACAGAGTGACAACTTTATATTCATATTTTTCCTTATAACTTTATGACCTGATTATGAGTAAAACTTTTTGTACATGTGTACAGTAAGTTAATTACTAATAGCACTGCTTCATAACCAGTAGTAACAGAAGTTGATATACGATTTAACTTCCACACTATTTACAGAGGTATCTGTGTATTTGACATTCAATCCAAAATATCATCTAACACTATAATGATCAAGGATGAAGGAAATGACTGATAGATTTACCGGTAATAGAAGTGTTAAATTAAATTATTTAAAACAAGCTACTGCAGCTTTTGACAGCTGTATCACATAAGTCAAATTTAGTATCCACATGGGTACAAAGTGGAGCAGCACGCTCCCCTTTCCAGGTGAAGTGTTTCCGTGTTAGAGTTCCCAGCTGACCGTGGCCTTTCTGTGTGGAGTTCGTCTGTTCCCCTCGTGCTTAAGTGGGTTTGCTCCAGGTACTCGGTCCAAAGTGATACATGTTAAGTTATCCGGTGACTCTAAATTGAATGGTTGTCTGTCTGCGTTGGCCCTGAGATAGACTGGCAATCTGTCCAGGGTGTACTTGCATGAGCCTTACCTCTTGCCCGGTGACGGCTGGGATAGGCTCCAGCCCCCACGCGACCCTAAACAGGAAAAGCAGTTACTGATAATGGATGGGTGAATGATACAATGTGCAATAAATAATGCAGTACTACAGCTTGATGTGGTGTCTGGAGAGCAGGATAAATTCCAGCGGTGTTTGTCTGTTGCGATACACTACACTTAACATTATTTCCAGCTGAATCAATACAGCACCACTGAGGCTGAAAAGTGTCCTGTACCCAGTTGCCTTCGAAATATCACCTTCACAACGCGGAGAGGTTGGGAAGTGAATAGGCCTTTTGCACAGCAGACAATTAAATTTGTACTAAAAGCACTAAGGTGTCACTAATAATATTAACAATGGCTTGAGTTAAGTATCCCAATAAAATATGACAGTGTGAGAGTGAGACAGCATGCATTTGGACACTGAAAATGAAGCAGCTAAATGGAATTAAAACACAATTTATTTTATTGAGTACTTGCACAACTGCTTTTTGCAACATTTCAAGGTGTCTTAAAGTCTATAATTCAACATGGTTTATGATGCCACAGCACATTTTCCACACTTTTCCTCAAAGTCTAGTCTATTAGAGCCTATCATAATATATTTTTCAAGGGCTACCAAAGCATGCACTACCAATAAGTATATATGAGGAAAAAACATTTTTATCATCACTTATTAAAGTTTGGATGTGGAAAATTCGTCATCACTGGATGCTGATTTGCCATCATGTGATTTCCATTTTCAGAGCGATGTTAGAGGTAAAATTCTCCCATTAAACGCCTCTGGCATCACGAATGCAGTTATGACCATATTTATTAATTTATGAGATCACTGAGGTAAGACGTCACGTGCGTGGACGGACGCACATTCCGGCGCTTGTTCGCGGCTTCACGCCTCGACAGAGAGACAGAGCAGCTCCACGGACACGGTGCATCATCTTTGGATTCAACATGGATTTAACTGTCACTATTATTATTTGCGAATTATTTGTGTTTTTGTAACTTTGCAGCGGTCGTAAAAACTGCTCGGGTGTCTCCTTCACCCCAGGTAACTTTCCCCCAAACTAATTGACTAAAATAATTAAGCTAACGTATGCTAATGCTAACTTCTTTCTCTTTTCATATCATTATATGTTTGCAATAAAAAATTGTTTTCAAACTGTTGTACCCCCCCCCCCTTTTGCAATAACTAATACAGACAAGCCCCACTGAATTTGCTAGTTAATGCTAACCCCTCCCAAATGATTTTTTTTAATAAAGAATGTTTAATTACTACATGTTAATTTGGACAATGTTAGCAGTGTTAGCGAATAGCTTAAGCCAAGCAGATAGCGCTCAATTTTTTTATATGATCATTATTGTTACAACTCTTTTTATGGCTGGCTGTTTGCATCAACATTTAACAGTCTGTCCCCTTTGCATCTTTACTATTGACAAGTTTAAATAGATAAATAATATAAACAAGGGGTCCATGTTACTGTCAGAAAGATAAAAAAACAATCTATTGCTGAAAAGCTGGAACCAGCAAATGTTTACGATGGTTTGTAAATACTTGCAGATTCTTGGTATTGATCAATTGAGTAATTAATCAATAAATGTAATACTAGATTTGTCGAGAAAAACTTGAATTTATCAAGTAAAAATGTCAAACACTGCACAGCTCACAGTATCTGACAGTTTATAAACTAATTAACAGATTGAATCTTTAAAACAAATATGAAGAGGTTCATTAAGATTGAAACATAATAAAATAATGATGCAGACATATAGTAACAAAGTTGTATTGCCATATATAATATATGCATTAGAATATATATTTTATATATTCATAACTTTTGTTTTTTTTCAGTTAGTTTAGATTTCATCTCAAATTCTGGACCTTATTCTCAGCACAGTTTCATGTTCGTCGTTCGTAAAATGTGGTTCTGACTCTTTGAGCAGCATGTAGAGAAGCAGCCACTAGAGGCTGCACTAGCAAAGACACAGATCCATAGATCAATAATAAGAATGGGAGAGAGAGAGATAGATAGATAGATAGAAAGACAGAGGAATAAGTGGAGAAGCAGCAAAAATGACATAGTGAGGATGTACCATGGAGCTCAGTTAAACAAGAAAGAGTAAAGAGAGCATCACACTGGCTGACATCCTGAGGAAGAGAGGGAGAGAGAGAGAGAGGGGGAGAGAAAGAGAGAGAGGGAGAGGGGAACAGCTCTCAACCACGTTGCCTGTCCTCATATTTCTCTCTGCAGCTGTGTGAGGCAGAGTAAGCGGCAGAGAGGAGAGAGCACATCTGAGTCTCGTGGAAACAGCAAGACCACATACCACTTGACTTGAAGAGATCGATGCGCTTATGCCAAGCCACACAGGAAGGGTGAGCGACCCGCAGGACGTCTGAATACTGCCATAGAGGGAGCGAGAGTAGCCACGGGGACAGAAAGAGAGCGAGAAAGAAGATCACCCAGGGCCAATCTGAAAGCTTTCAGCTGATCACTCGGAGCAGGTGAGTTGACTCGTGCTTGTGTGGAGCAGTGGCGGATGTTGTGTGTGGATGGGCAGGTGCGTTCAGCTTGTGGCAGCGCGTCTGAGAGCTGTGTCTTCAGCTTGTGCACAGACGTACGTTTATTTGCCTTTGTGTTTGTGCTGGTTTTCTTCAGTTTGTGCATCACTTTCAAGACTCTGCATTTATAGTCATCTAGCCAGGTGATTAACTGGGGAAACTCAATATCAATCAAACCCTTATCATGCTGTGCAGGGAGGAATACAACAATAGCTGCTTAACGACCCCTTCTTGATGGTTTGCGTGTTTAAATGTGTGCGTGTGTGTGTAGTGCGTGTTTGTGTGTTGTAGAAGATATTTGTTGTAACAGGTGAAATTGTCAGAATCCTAGCCACTTGGGCAATTTAATAAATTCATTGTAAAAGCTTTGAGAAAATTAATTGAAGTGGTTGATGCCCTTGCATAGCATATTGTTGAAACTGACATGGGAAGGATGTTTGTTTAAAGCCACAGGTTTATTGATTAAGTAAACACCTTACAGTATAAGTTAAATGACTTCTTTATCATAATGTTACTAATGAGTTTGGATGAACATTTACAGGCTTTAGCATTAACAGAAATAGACTCTGATTTTAGGAAATACTTTTGTATACTTAATTTGATAATTTTGTATACTTTATTTGACAAAAGTATATGAAATTCCCAACTATGGTAAGATGATAAGGTGGTAGTTTCAGACCTCCTCAGCTCAGGACCAACAGTAACAGTAGTCCTCAAAGTTGTTCCAATCTAATAGATTAACAAATGTAAAAAAAATGTTAAAAATGTCAAATCAGTGTCATTTGTATAGTGCTTTTTACATACAAAAGCAGTTCAAGGTGCTTCATAAAAGCAAATTGATAACTATAACCTCATGTCAAATTAAAATAACATCAGCTGATACTAATGCCTTTGAGCTTTATAATATGCTCAATATTCTCTATTCTTAGACCCTCTAGTTGTAAGGACAAAATCTCATGAAAAACTCATCAACAGAAAAAGGAAACACAGCTTAGAAAGAACAACAGAGGAAGAATTCGTCTTCCTGTACGGACAGCTTGATGTTGCTTGTACTGACTTTAATTTGCCTGAGAAAGCAAAAAGATTGTTAGCTCTTCTTTGATAATCTAAAAGCAGTGGCTGCTCTCATGTTGTACCTTTTTGAAAAAGAAGGATGGAAGTAACTACGAGCTCCCTCTGAACACCCGCATATTATTCTGGGTACAGTTAGAAAATGACTAACAGATGAGCTGAGTAGTCAGTCAGCATGTCAGAGATATACACGCAAGCCAAACTGTTATGTGCTTTATAGACCAGCAGCAGAATTTCGAAATTAATTGTTATACAAGGAGCCACTGAAGAGATTCAAAATCTGGAGTGATGTGTTCATATTTGCACGTTCTTGTCAGGACTGTGTCTGCTGCATCCTGAATAAGCTGCAGCCTTACGATTGTCTGTTTTGGCAGTCAAGTAATCAGTCTTATCTGGGACACATTGTTAAATTGTTAATAGGCTTAACTGCCTTTCCTGCTTTTCCTGTTTCACCTGTACTGACTCATTATAAGACATGATGACAGTTAGAATACTGTCTGTGCACTCATGTATTCTCATGCTGTACAGTACCTGATTTGGAAATATGATGCCATGCTTGATATGTCCCATCGTCCATCAGTATGCACCTCTGTTACTCTTCCAGTCTCTGTTCCTCACCCTTTCTCATAACACGCTACCCCCAAACCCCCCACCAGCTTTTCCCTTCCTGTCATCCAGTGAAGGTTATTGCCATATATTGATGTGGTTTAATTTGTCAGAGTCAGCCAGACATATTGTCCATGCTCACAGCAGGGGAGCAGATTGGGGAATTCAGTGTTAGGTATTGACACTATATTGACAGCTGTGGAGATGTACAGGATACAGAACTGGACCTGAGAACAGAAAGAATATGACAAAGTGACAAAAAAAAGCAGAAGCAATGGAAAAGAGAAACACAAAAAGAGAAAAAAAATCAACAATCCAGTATCCTAGTAAACAGAGGAGCTGAGCAGTTAATTTCTGCAGGTTTTTTTTTTTTTTATAACTGTGTGTGTAGGCTGCGAGTGGGGAGGCTTAAGGTTATCGTTCTTTGGATTCATCATATCTCACACGGCGCTCGGCTCTCTCCCTTGTGGATCCGATGTCATTAAGCTGAGACACAGAATCTGAGAGATCACTTTCTCTTTCTGTCCTCCTTTCTCTTCCTGGATGCACTGGACTTTCTCTGTCTTTGGTTTTACTGTACCTCTTGCCTGCTCTTTATCTGTTTATTACTCACTCCATCTCTTTCAGACACACATGCATCTGCAGAAATGCACACACATAAATGAGAAGACAGTTCAACAAGTGTAAATGCATTTGTGGAAACTGCTGCTCATCAAAAATGAATTCCTCATTGAGTGTAGAATGAGAGTGTGCAGAAATCATCTAGTTGAATCATCTAGTTGAATTTTTAAATGCAGGTTTATGTGTTAATATGAGTATAGCATCTGTGAAGGTGAAGAGGCAGCTTTTAAGCTCTTTTAAGCTTTGGATTTCGTTAGCAACATTACAGTTTAACAGTATGACATCTTGCTGACCAGAATGAGGGCAGAAATATTAAAATGTAAACTCTGTGTTCATACTTTCCCTTTTGGAATTTGTTTCCATGCAGTCTGGATAAGATCCTGTTTTTTGAGGTTAAATTACAAATGCAAATTGTTTCTATAAATTGCGTAGGAGCAGGTGGTATTTGTTAAATTTCTCTCACATTTCCACTGTGTCAGGATTATATTCACCGTTTTCCTTTCTCTGTCTCCAAATCATTTACATTTATTTGACTGCCAATGGGCAACTGAACATGATTGCAATCGTCTGTGTGGTAATTAATAATTTACATAATACTTCATTCTGGGGGAATTTTATTTTCCCCTGCGCCAGTGTTAATTGTGTTAGCTAAGCTACAACCATTACTTATCGTTAGGAAGACAGTTAAATGTGGACACATCCAGCTCTCATTAGCGACTACATCATCCATCAGATAATGCACAGATTTATATACAGTAGGAGAAAAGAAACGCTGATAAGCGGGCAGAAATCTTTACCTGTTCTTTTCTTTGTAACATTAACTCTCACTTCCATTACACAAGCACAGTTTCATTCTTTGTTTGCAAATGATATTAGTGTTGTTATGGTTCAGATACAGGCACACAGAATTTGTAGTTATATTAAAACCTATTCTCAGAAATGTTTTGCATGTTCAGTTTACTTTGTTACATTGCAAAAACAGTACAGTTTTTAAAGCCTCGGAGAGACATAATTTTTCTGTCCATTCACCAATGGTTCATCACCTTAAGATGCACCTCAACAGCATTTTGTGTTATCGTCTCTGTCATCATGTCCATCTGTGTGATGAATCTTCCTCGTCTGAGTTATATTTTCAAGGCAGATAAGTCAGATATTTGCCTAATCAAATTTGTGAACTTTTTATTCTTCCTTGCTTGCTATATCTTATCATCCCTTTTTATATTGCTGCTTTCTCCTCTCATTTTCATACTCATGCTCATCACATCAAGTCTGTGTGGGTGCTAGATCCTGGAGGTGAAATGTGCTATGAGAGACTTAAGCTGGGCACACACTTAACGACTGAAAAAAGCAGAGCCAATTATGCATGTGATTTAGTCTTGATGACTGATTGGACTGAGTTGGTCTGGCTGTGTTTCAGTCTGGGTCAGTTGGTGCTGATCCAGGGGTCTTAGGGGATCTTAAAGGATCCTGGGTCTTCTAAAGACTAGAATATTTACACAGCACCCCCTTAATGACTTTGTCTGCCCACTTTTCTCATGAGGCCTGCACGATATGAGGAAAATCTGAGACATGCAATAACATTGCTTAATATTGTTATGCTGATATGACTAGCATATGACAAGTAAACAAATATTGAAGTCTGCCTATTGGCCAAACAGCTTCTATGCTTTTCTACTTTTGTAGGTACACTGCTAACAGAACCATCAAACAATTCCAAATAACTGGACAAAAATTTAAAATGGTGCTGACGTTATATTCTGCATAATGTTTAAAAAAAAAATCCCTGACCCTCTGTCCTTTTCTCTGTACCTTCTACTTATACTTTCTCTATACCTTCTACTGATGTAATTCAATGAACAGGTATAGCTGGGGGGAATATAGGCTCTGTTGTCTGAACGTCTGCCAGAACTCATCGGTTTTGTCTCAAGTCTCTACGGCCATCTTTGTCCATGGTTTTATGTCATCTGAAACCCTGTCATCTTCATTTCTAGTTGTTCTATTCAGTGCAGATAGCACTGCTCTTTCATACATGTGTGAGCATTTGACAATTTCCGGTTTTGTGTCAATTTTGGAGTTTGCCTTTTGCCTGAAGGTTGAAAGTAAAGTTTTTGCTGTCTAATTGTTCAGTGTGTGCTCAGACTGATCATTACTCATAAGTTGATATCAGCAGACCATAAGCAGACCTTTTAGGTGTGTGCCTATTCCAGACAAGTAAAAATATGTGGCGGTTAGTGGCGGCAGTCTATTGTTGGAAACTGTCCGTCTTTGTAATTCTCAGTCTTTAGGTGTTGTTGTGTTTAGATGTTAGGTTAACAGTTATTGATATTGGCATACTGGTATTGATAGTGACTGCTTATGCATGATTTATACAATTGTGCTACATGGATACCATTTTAAGATCATATCCATCCATTATCTTTACCAATTTTCTGGGATATGCAATCATCCAGGTGGGATAAAGGCTACTAGTATATTTCAGGGCTGACACACAGAGACTGACAATCACTCCGACACTTTCAAATTCCCACTTACATGCAATTCAGAGTCAACAATTAACCTAAATGCCTTTCTTTGGATAGTGCAAGGAGGTCGATGCTAGGACCGGGGGAACAGGCAAATTTGTACTAAGTCAGATATGTGATTTAAAATTATGTATTTTTAAAATGATTTTCCAAACTCAAGAATCCATATGTAAATCCAAAAAAGGAACATCACACCAAAGATCAAAAAACTCCAAATTTACAAATCTCGTGCAATGATTTGCAGTCTGTAAAAATGTCCTCTGTGTTGTTTTAAACATTTGTTAAACATGGTTTTCTAACAACATTTAAATTTTAACACAGATTTATTGGTTGGTTAAAATGTGTTACATTTTGTGTACGGCAGGTAAATTATTAATAATTTCTGTCAAAAGGTATTTGTTATGTCTATTTCTATTAACTGTAAGGCATCTATTAAATTGCAGGCAAAACCAACAGTGAACATCACAGCTCTTTACTGTTGCTCTCTCAGCCACAAAGCACTTCATTAACAGAAGACAGATGAATGTGCCAATTATGCTGATCTTATCAAGACACTTGTCTGTCTGTCTGCCTTAGGTCTCACACAGTGCAGTGTGTGAGCATCTCTGTCTTCTTTCATAAAAGAATAATAGATGAAGAAAAGCCATTGCTCTGTGCCAGATGACCTGATGGATCAGCAAGTTCACAATATTTGCTGGTTGGGAAAGACCGATTCCGGTGAGATGTTGTAAATTTCACAGACATAGCCCCCCCACCGGTGTAGAGTGACAGTGCTGAGAGTGGGAAAAATGGGAATCGATCGCAGGATGTCCAAGAAAGCAGCTCTCTGCGATACTAAGGACCACTGACGAAGGACATTTCTATTTTCAAATTGTTTTGATGCTGTTTAATTTACCCACTCAATTGATTGTGCTATAGACGTGGTCAAAAGTGCTTACAAAAGACGTGTACTTAGTATCACAAATGATTTACAAAAACAGGACAGGAGCTTGGAATGGTTTTAAGCCACTTGGAAGCCTTTTTTTTTACTGTGGCTTAAACAGTGAGTGTATAAAGGGAAAATGATAACGTTGATAGGATCATAAAATGCTGGAAGAAATGTAGACTGTCTGATTGAAAAATTGTGTGTTAGATGGGCGAGCGTTACTGCTTTTTGAGAAGAATGGAGATCTTTTACATCTTCTGCCCACCCTGCACCTGTAAGACAAAGGGATGGCATAGTTGAACCGATCTAAGCCTCTGATAAATATAATATAGTAGAGCGTTGTAGAGACACTCTCACCTTTGTCTTTATTTCAATTTTTGAAATCTCCAGAATCTAAATAGGTTTTTATGTCACTATGCTTCAAAAGGAATCCTAGGAGTTCAGAGTTCAACTGAGTGTTCTTGTTGGGTAAGTATTGCTTTTTCGTGGATCCTTGGCATCTGGTGTTGCAGTCAGAAGTGCCTTCTGCAGCCAGAATGTGCTACATCTTTTTTTTTTACAAGCGCCTGCCCTATGAATCTTTCGGGGATTTGCTTGAGAGGTTTTATTTTTATCCCATCTTCCAATCTACCCCAGCGTTTGGAGAAGCTGGGCAGGCCATGTTAATGATCCTCATTAGCCAAGGAGCTTGAATCCAAACTGGAATTCTTCCACTTCAACTGCAATTTAACATTTGGTGTTCTTCCTTTTCTGTCTGACGCTCTCCTTCTATGTCTTATTTTTTTTCTTCACATTTTCTTTCTTCTGCAACCACAATCCTTTTTTTTCTTCATTTCCCTCTCCATTTTCCTCTGAAGTTTTTTTTATCCTTCCCCCACTTCACTATCTGCACTTGGAAATAGTCTGTAAAGGTCCTCCACATTTTTGCAACTTCTCTTACAGATGTATTTAAAAAACAAATACTTCACAGTGCAAGTCCCTTGGTGCAGCTGTGTAGCAGTGTGTTTGAACGGGTGCATGTGTGTGAGATCATGGTTGCATGTCCTGCGAGAAGGAAGTGTTGCAGATGACATACTAGTTGCTTCCTCACCCCTGCTGTGAAGTAAAAAGCTTAAAGTTCAGGTGTGATCCCCCTCCAGGCAGCCTGTGAAGGATGTTCAGATATACAAACATGTCGGCTCAAGAGACACCTTTTGCTGAAGGGTAAATATGCTCGGCTCTGTTTATACAACTGTGCAGCAGTGAGAGGCAGACGTTGTTTGATACCTGGTAGGCTAGGGATTATCAGAACTTGTACAGTCCAGGATGCTACTCAGCTTCATTTTGATACTTATCTAAATGTTCTCTTTTTATGTAACCTTTATTTAGGCAAGAAAGTCACACTGCACACTGAGGGGAAAAAATGTCCCCTAAAATGTGCCCTGAATACATGAATTATCCAGACATACAGGTTCTCTGTGTTCTGGTAAAATGTGTCTAATTTGCATTTTTGTGGAAGTTTCTAATTGCATCGTCTCATTGACGGAGGAAAAGGTTAAGAATTACAAGTCTGCAGAAGGTTTTTGGGTAGTAGTAGAGGCTGCCTGAATTGAGTAGATTGTGAATCTGTTTCAACTTGACATTTAGGGCCTTCTTAAACAAATTTAGTTAAAACTTTTATTGAAGACAATACTGATAAATTAGTAATTGGCAATAAAGATGACAGGGTTTGACTAGCTGCTCCCAAATTGATTCTCCATCTCTTTTGCTCTAATCCTCCGCTCCCCATTTCTTTGCAATTCAAAACAAATTCCAGACAAGGATGGGATATTACACAATAAAACATTCTGAAAATGACACAAAATATCTTCATATAAGAGGTTTTACACTATATGTTGTTTCTTCTTTACCTAATTAACATCTTCGATAACTAAACATACTGTACATAAATACAGTGTGTAGTTAGTATATATTGATTAAATTTTAAGTAAAATTGACAGAAATACATAAAGATAAATCTCTAAGTTTAAAACTCTCGACAACATTTTTATTTTTGCTTTGATTGGGAAAGGGAAACTCTGGAGTGAGCAAAGACCACCATCTTTCTGATGTTTCAAAAGAAAGTGAATAAAATAGTGTAGAAAGACATGCGCCCAAAGCTGTTTTATGAATCTTTTGGAACAAGTCCAGTTAAAGTCGCAAAGTTATTCAAAAACTGTCTGAGTCTCAAGTCTTGTAAGTCATGTTAAGTCTCCGCAAGCAAATTGTTTATCAGGTACAAGACTTGTGACTCCCTCAGTGCTTAAAGTACATTGGATATTTTCCATTCAAACCTGTGTTAGTAGCTGAGTGTAAAATTTCATTCTTGAACTTGGAGGAAGTAGTTTGACAACACAATTTAACTCAAAGCTCCACACAATGGAACTGCTCACTCTGCAAGAAAGCAAACTGAAATCTCTGACATGCCAGAAGAACAACTGGTTGAGTGGGAGGAGGATCGCTGGTCATTCGGGTGATTAATAGGACGTGGGGATGCTCCTCACACTGCACGTCAAGTGACAACCAACTGAAAATTGTTCCATCTCAAAAAGCGGTTGGCCGCGGCCTGAGATAAACTAAAGCCAATCTGTTCGACGTCTGCCGTGCCTCAGCTGGAGTTTAGCCATTCAGCAGAGCATTTGCTAAAAATGTGTGTTTGCACCGAGGTAAATTCTGTCTGTTTAGAAAAACAAACATATACAGTACTAGTTTTGCAGCATACAGTAACAGCTTTGACAGAATTAGCTGTATGTATGTGATAATCCACAATACACAGTTTAGAATTTAGTTTAATAATGATGGTGAAAGTATGGAACAGGTGAAAAAAAACATGTTTGTTTTACCATATATGACTATTGATTCCTTTTGATGTTTTTGTGATAATAATAAACTTCAGTATTTATATTTTTTGCAGTGTTTTTGGACCATGCTGTCTTACTATGAGTTGGCAGAATTTGCATTAGGCATAAGTAAATAATCACATTGACACGTCATGAAATTAATATTTAGGACCTAGGCAGGTTTATATGTTTAGTAAATTTTGATAATAATTCAACTAGTGTCACTGTGTGTTGCCCCATGTCTCTGCAGCTTGCTTTTGCTCCTGGATGAAGACAAATTTGACAATAAAATACAATTTTTAAATGAAACATGCCAACCAAAAACCCATCAAACCAGCACCTTCACACACCAGTTAAAGACACATGTGATTAAGAACTAAGGCAGCTCTTTGTCTCTGTGAACTTTCCATCTGTCTGCCATTTACTCGAATGGTGTCATTAACTTAATATGTCCTTGGCTCATACAAAAAGTCATTTTCATTCCTAGCACACTGAGCAATTATAAATGCTCCAGTTGTCCCATTTGCATAGTTCCATAGAATATGCATTATGATAGATTAGATTTTCTACTTAATATGCAAAACAGAGCATTTATGGGTTGGTTTGCACAAGATACACCTAATAATCGGCTCAACTGAGCAACACTGAGTTTTGCGTAATGCCACAGGCTGTAAATAGATATGCAGTATATAAATCAATATCTCTATGTTTTAATAATAGAACAATCTAAAGTCAGTGCATTGAAGCAATGTGTGATGTACAGGTAAGATGAGGTAATGATTCATTTTTCTTTTTATTGGACACACTGATGACACTAAAATGTCTTCCTCTACAGTTTGATTTTCATTTTTACAAGTCCATAATGTGCCAAGTTTTATATTGCCTGTCTTTATTTATGACAGCATATCAATAGTTGTCATAAAATCTCCTGTTTTACAAGCTTTGTCAATTTATATAAGCTTTGTCATAGCCTTTAGTCAAAGCTGTGCATTTTGCGTTATACAACATGAATTCTTAATATCTAAATATAAGACTTAACATCTGCAACTTGATTACTGTGGGAATACTAATAATAACTTCTTCAGTTGAATAAATAAAAATAAAATGTATCAATTTTACACACATGCCTTTTAGCTCATGACCCTGTTGACTCTCAAAAATGCAAGGATGATGATCACCGCGGAGGAGCTGGGCCACTAAAGCAAAAATGCAAACTGGGCACCTTTTAGTTAATAAGGTGAAGTTTCTTTTGAATGCTAATCTAAATGCATGAATTAGACTACCTTAATGATTCCAAGTTGTTTCCTCCACTGATTGGTGTGGATATGGGTCCCGCTGTTGCACTCTTGGACACCTGCCCAGCAGCACTGCTGCTTGAAAAAAACCCAGGGGAAATGCTGAAATTGTATTTTTAGATCAGAGAATTTTATATTCCAGAATGTGGAATCTACAATTTTTTTATGACATTAATCAATGCGGCATCTCAGGCCTGACACAGAAACACATTCTGTATTCTGTTAGTTGTTTTGTTGCAGAACCAACATAAATGATACTATCCCCCTACAGACTTTTTATTGATTTCTTCCAACCAGTATTTATCCCTTTGGAGAGTGCTGAGAAATTTTTCAACCTAGTTTCATAGTTCTTTACTGGATGTGTCAGAGCAACCATTTGAAAGCCAATAAGGTGCCCCCAGGGCTATGGGACTGTTAAAGCATTACACATGATTTGGATGCAGTGTTATTGCCACAAAATGCTGTTTGACCATGTTTTGATTTTTAACACTGCACATTCAGTCCTTTTCTTACTAAGAGTTTGATGGGAAGAGAAATACTAATTTTAGCCTACTTAATTTCTTTTAAAATCAAACATTAGTGTTTTTTTTATTTCCAGTAGCATAGGTTACGTGAAGGTGAATCTCCATTCCATTGCAAATATTCACCTTGTTTCATTGTTTTTCCCTTTTTTCCAAGATGTCAATATCTTCTTGTTTTGTGGTTATGCATGTTCTTAGGTAGTGCAGTTGTCAACCAATCCTACAGTTGTTGGTTCAATTCCCGGCTCCTCTGGCCCTTGAGCCACTGAATCCCCACTTCACTCCTCCCGTTGAGTGTTGGCCAGCTGCACAGCATCTATTCTCTCCCCCATCAGTGTGTGAATGGGTAGATAAGAAGCAGTGTAAAGCGCTTTGAGTACCAACAGGTATAAAGTGCTATATAAGTGCAGGCCATATCTTAATAATAAGATTCATTTTCAATTTTAAGGAAAACAAAAGAGCCCAGAAAGCATAACATGGATTAAACAATTCTGTTGACCAGTAATGACAGTGAATATTTATAATAATTTATGGGCATTTTAACATCACAGTTTAACTTGATAGACATGTTAAATCAATGTTTTTCAGGCAGTTATCCACACATTAAAGATCATTTATCAGTGCACTATTGTTTAGGTTAAGGATATGGGATTTTTGCACCATTCTTAATAATAGAATATGTGCAGCAGCAGCAAAATACCTGTAACCTGTAATACTGGTAGCAGTGCAGAGGTATTTTTTCTGTAATATCTGCACCTCTGCCACAATTAAATTGTTGTACTTGTAATTATTGCGGTGGAATTTGAACACTAACTGTCGGAAACCGTATGACTTCCTGACAGCTACTGGGTCACAAGACAGTAAGTACTGCTGTGCCGCTGATTAAATTCACCCAATAATTAAGCAGACATTGATTCCCTGCAGAGAAATGGTGAGTGTGTAAAAGACTCTCTCTCTGTCCCTGTACTTCCTGTAACCCCTGCAGCAGTGGGCCAGTCAGATATGCGTAATTTGGGGAATGAGCAGAAGTCAATTCCACTTATACAGATAATGGTGGTTGGACACATCGATGTTCCATGCATTGTTGACTCCCTTCATTTTCTTTCTCCAACGCTTCCTCTGTGTAATTGACAGAGTGATCGAAGGGCACAGAAATGTGTGTCCCAGATTATGATTGTGTTTGCGTGTATTGTGGTGTGTAAGAATTTAAAAACATCATGTACCGCATGAACAATTTAGGAGACTCGTGTATGTGGTACACTTAAATTTTAAAATGAACTAATCAGAAGGCTTTGAAAGTAACGCTTAATAGGATTTATTTCAGTATTACTGAATGTGAGTTATAACTGCACAGTAATAAGAATAGGATATGAAGACTTGGGTAATGCAGTAAACGCACTGATAAAATCAGTAAATTTAGTAATGCTAATGTATGCTTGTGTGGGTGTCTGTCTGTCTCTGATGGTGTTGTTTTTCTCACATCTGTGTGGGCAGGTGGAGCAATTGCCACAAACATTACAAGCACACACATGCACCAATGAGCAGAAAAAAGCAAGAAGCTATTTTACTTCAAATTCCATGTTTTCCTCATCCCTGTGCTGCCACAGCTTGGCTACCACAGCTAATGGATCAAGCAAACATCTTGCACTGTTAAAGCCTTGTTAAGAGCCGCGGTAAAATCAATATAACAGAATGTCTTGAATTACTAGTATATTAGTCCTCAACTGAAGTTGCAATATGGAATTATTTTGTGTATTCAAGGTAATATGAGTCAAAGAGTTGAAGCACTTTCTGGGCCTACTTATACTCACTATCTTAGTGGTCTTTAAATAAATATCTTTCATTTGTGTTTTCATATTTGGGTAGTCGTTATATTTTTGTATCCTTAAGTTATGAGATCAGCTGCAGTTAATCTAATTGACTTATTGTTATCCTTTTATTAAAGAAATGGTTAAGGGTTAAGATGTGTTTATTGAACTTGCTGACATTCTTGAGTCTCTCCATTGTAGAGAGAACATTATCCTGACTATATTAAATACTAAATGAGTTATTCATGTTTAAAGGGGAACTCATTATATATCAACATTTTTTTTCATATTCTTATTGCAATTTGCAGTTATTGACTAATTCTCAGGCCTTTCAGCTGACATCTTTAAAGTAGTTGTTGTCACTTCACAAAAGCACAACATAATGAAATCATGAGCTGACAAATTCAAATATTGTAAAATTTTGGGGGAAAATTATTTAGACTACCTAATTATTATTTATTTATTTTCTAAATAAAGGTTGGACTGAGTTCTTTTTTCTTTTACAAAACAGATGTGAGTGACACTGAGTTGCTGGTAGCACATACATAGTTAATTTTTGATTTTGCATAAGTTTGCACATATGCAGATTTCCACAAAATTAGACCAATCACAACAAACAATAGAATGCGAGTTTTGCTAATGAATTGAAATGTCTAGACGTTTTTTTTCCAAACACAACAACTTCACAAAGGCTGTAGCATCTTTCTTTCTTTTAGTTTTAGTGTGCAAATGTCAAGTGCTCTAAAAGCAAAAATCTTTGTGTGGTTTCTGTTTACCACTCGCAAGGAGACAGTAAACACAACTGTTATTTATCAGCTTGCCATGCAGAAGAAAGTGGATGAATAATGCAATACATTTTGTTAGCAACAATTATTTAGTGTACACAGTGTACACATGTACCAGAAGAAAGGCGGAAAAAAGATGTTGCTGTCAGTACAATGAAGACTGTGTTTCTATCAAAATGAAAAGCAAATACAGGCTCTCTTAAAAGTGAAACTAAATATTAATGCAAGGTATTTCTGTGTAGTGTCATTTCAAAAATCCAAAATACATTAAAGTAAGGCCTGAAAAAGAGAAACGCAATTAAAAAACAACAGGTGGGGTTTTTCTGTGCCTTTCATCATTTTTGGAAACTACACACCCACCTATTAGCAGATGATGTAATATTGCACTAAAGCATGTTTCAGATAAAATGATTAGTTTTGGTCTGAATAGGATTAGCTCAAGTGTATGTGAACAATTCTCCTCTTGCTGTGCCTGCTTTATAGAGCCCATTCGTTGGTTGGATGGATTTTAGGGGCACTCTTTTGTGTGAACATGATGGTTTTTCTTTTTAACAAGACCAAAAGAAGTCTGGCAATGCTAATATTTCTCATTACACAAGACTGTCCACCCAGAGAGAACACACACAATAACCAATTCTTTTCTCATTCTCTCTGTTGGTCTGTCTGTACTTCATACTTTCCCTCCAATTTTCTCCCCTTTTTCTTTGTTGCACGTTGCAGTCAGTTTTCAAGGCCTTTTATTCTGCTGGCCAAAACTGGCAAAGAACATTGTTCTAATGAAGCTGGTTGGACACAGATCAGAACTGCTCATTGAAAAATGTTTCACAGGCTTGTTACAATTTTCCTTATCTAATTATAAACTTGATCATAAAACTTATTGTATCTAGTTGGTTTATTTTTTTACAGTTTAAGATGTAATTATTTTCCTTTTGAAACCACTTCAACAAGTTCTCCAAATAAGAAGCGCTTCAACCTTAATGACAAAACATGTTAGGGTTCAAGATTCGAGGAAGACGAATACAGCTGCTCTCTGTTAAAAGATAAAAAAGGTGAAAGAACCACTTTGTCATAGTCTCAAATTAACAGAATATTTTTTCACTTCTCATTGCAAATTAAAAGATTTGTGAACATTTAGTCATGCATTGTTTCAGCAAAGCATCTCTCCTAATCAGTCAGTCAGTCTTTTTGCAGGCTTCACATCTTCAAAGACCATTAAGCAATGTGCTTCTTTGCTGTGTTCTTCATCTGACGCTTATTTAGCTAATGTTCACGGCTTCCAATTTCCAAACTCTTATCAGGTGTTATTGCTCTTTGCAAGTCAGTGGAGGCACAGGCTTCAATGGCACCGCTGTGCGCAAAACAAAGATCCCTTATGAGGCGTGATGCGTCACTCTGCTCAACATCTAGGGTGAACTAAATGGAGGGTTTGATCTCACATCAGCTGCATGTTTTTTTTTTTTAATACTGAGCATCTCTGGTACAAACAAGAGACTCAGGTTAATTTAACACATTAAGTAGTGGCATTGGGTTGGCTAAATAACTCAGCTCCTAATAGTTTATCCTTTGGGGATACCACTGCCCCTAAAAACAAATGTAAGCATTAAATGTTTGAATTATTAGTAGGGCACAAACTTGTTTGCAAGAGCACACAGTTACTCAAAGATTTTGCCTCTTAATTTTAATCTTTTAATCAAAGTGCACCTGATTGGTGCATTTTACTTTTTAAAGCAGTGGTTCTCCATCCTGGTCCTCAAGGCCCCTCCCCGTTTGTTTACCAACTATCCCTA
Organism: Channa striata; assembly: GCA_033026295.1. NCBI lineage: Eukaryota > Metazoa > Chordata > Actinopteri > Anabantiformes > Channidae > Channa > Channa striata. Next base: position 9,483,942 of record CM065185.1, on the reverse strand, counting down.
CTGCTCATTACTGTACCTGGGTCAAACATGTTCTGTTAATCAAAAGCTGGAAGATACCATCCCAGATTGGAATGGAGAAGCGGAAGACAAAGTGAGTTGGTATCTTCGAGCTTTTGATTGACTGAACACACCTGATGCAGGTGGGTGGGAAAGTGAAGCAGGGGTCCAGGATTGAGAACCACTGCTTTAAAATGTACTAAATTGGGGGACTCTAGGAGAATCCACCTTAACCCACCATGGTCTCACAAAACCCTGGGGGAAACACTGAATCATAAGTTCAACACATGCCGATTGAACATTAATGTGATTAACATGACATGAGAATAAACATAATGGTCCACTCCTGGTGTGCTGTAGAAAGAGACCTAAATCTATAATCAATGAACAAAACTATATAAACCAATCATGTATTGTTAAAAGTAAATTACTGTGTATAGTAATTTACAGTAATTCAGTACTGTGCACTATATTTTAAGTATTTAATATGTATGAAGTCTGAATGGTGATAGCCCATTCAAAAACCAATAATAACACACCAAAAAAATATTTTTGGTTTTATTACAATTATCTTTCCCACTTCTGCCAAATCCTCAGTCAAGTCAAGACATTTAGAAAGTAGAGTGAGACCACATTATCCTTGGACTTGAAAAACACTTATTCAAAGACGATTTTTCACAACTGAAATTCAGAAACAATCATCATTCAAACCATTCCTAAAATCACTGCAGTTTTTATTTCTAACATAGAAAAGTACTGTAATCCTTAAAAGTCCAAAACTCTTTCCTGGGTTAGGATTAGTGTCTTTCCAGAAAAGTATTTGGCCTTGATCTCACGTGGATCCAAAAAAAGGAGCAAGTCTTGCCAAAAGTATATATATAACATAGGACATTTTTATAGTATATATTCTAGAAGATGGCCTTATATATTTTTTCTAGTGATATCGCTACTGTTTTCATTTTTTTTTATGGGAAACCACACAATTCATTTTTGGTCTTTTCTGTAGCTCTAAAGTATGACAGTGAGTACTGAAGCGTGTATAGACATGGTATTATGTTATTTTCACCAGCTGTTGTTACTTTTGAAATGAGAAGCTTTGTGCATTGAAGTTTTTCAAAAGGACAGAAGATTGACTTTAACTGGTGAACTGTATATGGAACAACAGCCCTTAAACGTGCATGAATAGAAATCTTTATATCAGATCAGGCAAAATACTAATATAAAAAATGTCCTAAAATTAAACTTAATCGCTTTGCTTTTAGAGGGTTTTTATGATAGTTGTTAGGGGTTACCCTTAACTGTTGTCCATACTTGCCCATAAATGCCATATGTACTCAACAGTGGAAAACACAATATTTTGTTACCTGCACAGCCATACAATGTTGTGTGAAAATGCCACAGAAGCCGGAGATAAATAGTTATGTCAAAAGGCAGAGCCGTGTTGTGCGATAAGGCAGAAGACTTATCACGCTCGTTTTTTTCCTACTTTCTGCCTCACCTCCAACCAGTTTTGTATATACACAATACTCGTTAGAGTTGTAGCTGAAATTGGAGTTGGAATGAGGGATGCACACAAAAACAAAAAAAAAAACTCTTGTCATTGTACTATAAACTGAGAGCAAAAGCTTTGCATGGCAGGATAGAGAAATATTCCATCTCAAACCATGAGACAAGGTGGTTAATTACCCAGTTCATTTCTAATTAGTGTCATGAGCAGTGCAGGAAATGTAGCAGAATAGGGAGGTTTTGTTGTTGTTAGCTGGATGAATTCTGTGTTTTGCCATGTGGTACTGCAAAGATAGGCTCTGTGCCTGGAAACAGCGGTGGCTTTGCATCCAGCAATACCATCCCAGGTCACTCAGAGGGTAGTGATGCCAGAAAAAAAACCCATAATAAAAAGGCATGTGGCTCTGTAAAGAGCCTTTCTTAGCGAGGTAAGAGCAGCAGGCCAATGGGGACTAAAAACGCAAAAATGGTGATTACCTTCTTGATACAGCAGTGCTACATAATCACCTAAAATCTTATGGAATCGCCTAAAGCAAACCTTCCTTGATTCATAACACTAGTGCAAAATACATACAACTGAGCACACTGTTTGCATAACATTTCATTTTAAGTGCCCACATTGCATAAATATTACCTGTGCTACATTATCTAGGCATGTAATGCCACTCCTTTTTTCAAAGCCCAGCTTTACAATCCAATCCAAGCTACTCCAGTTGGCTGCCACAGGCATGTATGAGATGAGAGCATAGAAGCGGGAAGCCATGAACGAAAATTGGATAAATGTTATTTCTGGAGAACATTTAAATGGGATGCAGGAATCTTACTGGGTCAGCCATGCTTGAAATTGGGTGAAATCACATATTAACAGAACATGGGAAATTCTGCATTTAACTTTTGTTAACTGTGGTGCTTGTCCTATTGTGTGACATGCATTAATATGAATTTAAGCCCTATTGTAGTGGGTTTAGATCATACATCATTTGCACTGGCTTTGTAAGCATTTCTAAATTGGTAGTAAGTGTAAACATGCAAAGATGGAGCGATGCACGCAGATGGAGTTTCAGTTTCCTCCTCTTTAACTGTGCACTGTATGTATATATCACTGAACTAATTCAGAGGTCACAGATTGAAACTGACTGTAATTCTCCGTTTAACCACACAAAGGTGCAATCAGGGTTGAAACCTACTGGGATGTAAACGCCATACGTTTATAGAAATTAGAAATCTGGGCAGCAGGAGTGTGTAAGTAAGTGTGGACATGTTCGCTAAGTGTTTTCAAGATCACTCTCTCCTGCACATCACATGTCAGGCAGTATTGATTTTGACTTGCTCTTTACGGACACTTTAGGTGCATTTGATTTGCTACGACGGATGCAACAGAGTTAACTGGAGATCACTTCAAAAGAGATCTTGCACTCCGTTGTTACCACAGATTTAAAGCCTCCACTGTTTATAATTACAGTTTAAACTTTAATTTCACATTTGAATAAGTGGTCAGAAAGGAGACTTGAGTTTAATGTTAGATTATAAGCTGTTGAATAAGAAAGCAATAGAGTGCGTCAACAATAATTCCTTAATATAATATGCATTTATTCTTTGCATAATAGTTTGGCATTTAAAAGCAGTAGTGTAAATGTTGCATTTCACAGTTAGATTTTTTTCACCTTTTGTAGAGATGTAAAACTGTGTTTTATGTTCCTGTAAATATACTGGGAGTTACACTAAGGCAGCTCTGAATTAAACTCATTAGTGTCAATTCCCAATCTTCTCTGTCCAAAGGTTTTATTCCCATATCTAGACCCGCTAAAAAAATGTTGTCGGGGTGTCCATCTGTCCCATTCACCTGAACGCAACATCTCTGGAGCGCCATGAGGAAAACTCTTCAAATTTAGCACAAGTGTCCATTCGGTTTTAAGGATGAACTAATTAACATTAAAGTCTGGCCATACATATATGCAAACGGCCGTTTCACCTGTAGGAGAAGCATACAGCCATGAGGCCGCAGGTCTTGTTTTGATTACTCACATTGACAGCTTTGTACAAGAAAATGTGTTTTTGTACAGAGAAAAATACAAAATTAAATATTATTAGGAAATAAACAATCTAGTGGGAGTTAAGGGATTAAAAACTGTGAAAAGAATGAGTATAAACTGTACAAATAAAATAGTGTTTTGTTTTAATCACGGCCCGTTGAAACACAAACCTGAATCATGTTACTGGTGACTGTAGACAGTAATTCCCTTGTTACTTTGTGCCATTTGGCCGTTAGCTACAACTGGTGTTAGTCACAGAGACAGCATCTGTCCTCATTCCTTCTCTCACACCCTCATTTTGTCACCGAATCTTTAACTCCTTGCCTCCCCGTCTCTCTCTCCACTTATCTGGCGCTTTCTCTCACACTGAGTGTCACAGTTAGCTCTGTGCCCAGACAGCCAGGCGGGCTCATCCAACTACCATCGAAAAAACTCAAGATGCCCCGGACAACTTAAGTTATTTGGTTCCTTTGGCTGAGACCAATTGCTTCATTCACTGCTTGTGTATTTATATTTTATGTCTTTGTCCGATCAGCGTTACTGTTGTGCACCACAATGGAGACCTGGGGTGGGAGGTATGAGGTTCACACAGTTCACCCGTTTCTGCCTGAATGTTTTCTGGTTGCCATGCTTGATTCACTTTTTCTCTTTGTCTCCGTCTTTCTCTCGCAGACACCCACACTCTCTCTTCTGCCAGAGACTTATCCACAATCGTCCACTGCCACACATAATTCCAAAACAGACAAGCACTCCTTGTTCACTGTTCCATATCAGTCAATTACTGTGTCTACATTTGTGTGTGTGTTTGGGGGTATTGGTGATTCTGTCGGAATGTGTGTAAGTGTGCCAAAATGAGGGACAGTACAGTGCATGGGTGGGTGAGTGGGTGTCAGCTGTGTCTCTGTGTGTTAACTAACAAATCATCAGTGTCCTAATTTTTGTGTTGCTTAGAGGCTTGTTTCCAGTCTATAGACAGATCTGACAGTGATCAATACGCTGCTCTGTCTCAGCGTGTGTGTGAGCACACGTGTGCGTGTCTGCGTTTGTGTGGAGATGCACCTCCTTGTTTTGCGTACATGCATCTGTTTCTATCTGTGTGCATGTGTGCGTGTGTGTGTGTTTGTGGATCATTAAACTCCTCGAGGGATGGCACTGTTCTGTTTTCATTTGGCAGACATCAGGGAGTGGGGCAGTCATGTTGTTGAAATAACTGAGTCTTCACACTGATAGATAATCAAATTGTGCTGTAGAGGCAGATAGATAGCATGACGTTACATGGCAGCCTCGTGAAGTGCGTTGACAGGTGTCTGAGCTGTTTCACTGAGAGCCTACAAGGCATAGTACATGATTTATTAGTACCCCTCTTTTATGAAGAGCTTTATTTAAGCCCCCTGTAACCCCCCTTCTAGTATACTTTGATGTTTACTTCTCATTTCAAAGGTATTCTCAGGCATATTTTTTTAAGTTTTATATCGGTGAAAATCTAGTCCTTGAAGTCCTTGAAGTCCTTAAGAGCCAAGTTGTCCCTCCATGAAGTCCTATTTTGTTATGTTATATATTAGCTCTAAACTATGAATTCTAATGATTTTTTTTATTATTTTCTTGATTAAGTGTTAACTGTTAAGATCTCGAAAAAGTCACAAAACAATGAAAAAAACTTTATATTCAGATGTTTTTCTCAAACCTTTAAAAGATCATTATTTTTTTTATCATATAAGGCATATAAAAATACTATAATCTCGCACTGGAGAAGCTAGAATTGTAGAATGTTTTCGCTTCATGAAACAAAAAAATGATATGTAGTTGGAACAACTTGTTGGAACATGTCTGACTTCAGTGGAATTTGGATGAGTGTTTACATTTTTGCTCTTTTTTAATTTCTCTACAAGATCAATAATCAACTCTGACTGTCTGCATGGGGCCTGAGACAATCAGCCACCAGGCTGACAAGACTGGACTACATCATTTTTAAGGAAGTTAAAATAAATGTGTATATATATATATATGCATATATATATATAAATATCAGGTATAATATTAAACTGAGAAGCAGATTAATGGTAAATTTGAGAAACTGTAACAAGAGAAAGTCAGGCTTAATATAGGCAGTTTTATCGGTCGTTAGAAATATCAATCATTTTATGTGGATTAACTGGATTGACTATTTGAAATTAGTTTTTATCCATCCATCATTTTTTGCGAGTACGGTCTGTAACACAAAAAAATTTGAAAAAGGACACACTGTCCTTTTTTTCATTATTAAAATAAAAAATATTAAACAACATCCTATGAGCAAATTATTGCTACTACTATATTTTTTAAATAAAAATTTGTTATTACATAATCTAAAATAAAAAAAAAGCCTAGTGCTGATACAGAGCATATGATACAGATAATTCTGTGTTTTATAACACAATCTTATAAAATATACATTCTTTACAGTCTTTTTTCACAAGTAAAACTTGGAAGTGCAGATAAAGTCGGATTCAGAAATATCCTAATCAGTGGCTTTTGTCCTGGCAGCCCTTTCCCAGGTAGAGGCACATGGGCAGGTGGCTGCCTGACAGCCACTGGCATTCTCTTCAGCACCGATCACCTCTGCAGTGCACCACTGGGAGAGAGTTAGCCAAGGCCAGAACACCAGTTAGTTGTTGGGAAAAAGTGGCGCTACTATTGCCGACATATGTCGAACCATTACTAGATTTATACTTGGAGCTTTGCTGTTGTGTCCTGATTGTCATTGGTGGATGTCGATTAATTTGCTCTGCTCTTGCTGTGCCAGTCAGCTCTAACTGGATTTAGTTTTTGCCATCTGCATTTTCCGTAAAATAAAAAGTTCATTAAATCATTTTTTCCAGACACTGGAACTGTTGTGACTGCTCATCAGTTTGGAGAAGACACAGCTATTTAGAAAACTGAAAATCCTCTATCTTATTAATTAAAAAAAATTCAATAGCACAATCATTTAGAAAGGGAAACAGTGCATCCAATTCTTGCCTTACTTTTTAAATTAAAGGACTATTGTCTAAAATGCCAAAGCTCATTATGTGGTTGCATTCATTTCATAATTATGCCCGTATTCACTAATCCACAAAGTTCGCTTCCAGTTAAACACTTGCCTGACTGTTCTTTTCAATACTCATGGCTTAGTTGATATTGACTGCATTTTTGCTGTAGGGGTATAAATTAATGGCTTTATGACACTGCTCATTCTTATCTAAGGCGATTGTAGTGACAAAAAGCAATTTCTAACACTAAGTTGTTATTCTGCAAAATGTTTATTATGCACATGCAAAATATTACTTTGTCAGCTATGTTAAAATATTTTAGTCACTCTCTTTTTTTGGAAAATCCTGTACACTAAAACCATTAAAATATGCTCTGTATAGATGCTTTTGCATGTACATGCTTGAGACAGACTGATGGGAGAAGACACAACAAGACATGGAGCAAGGAAAATTGATAGAATGAGAAAATGTATAACCAGGAAAAACTGTTGAGGGATGAACAGGTACACAGTGAGACAGATCTCCAAATGTCAGGACCTGTGCACAGAGGAGAACGAGGCAGAGAGAGAGACTACCTGACCCTGGATGGTCCCCTATTGATAGCGTTGCCATGGGAACAGGTGTCAGAGCCCAGATGAAGGGCGCTGGAGGTTGAAAATTTTGTGTGTGTCTGTGTTAGAGAGAGTGTGAATAACTGGAGTGTCTACCAGTCTGGTCATTTGTCATAACCAGCGTGAACACCTGAGTATACACAAGTCTTTTCCAAATTGGAGACGGATTAGATGAGATGTGTTCCTTTTTGCCAAATATGCTCTTGAGCAAGGCATTGCTTTAGAGTTTAATGTGAGATTATTTTTTCCGTATTATTTGCACAAATTTAGCCACTGACCATTTGTGAGGAATAAACCCAACTGATTCTCAAATGGTCACAGGGACAGTTTGCTTTATCCCAAAAACGACGACTTCTACAGTGTTTAAATTGATATTGAATGGGCCATTTAATCAAAAAAGTTGAATTAGTCATAATTAGTGAATGCTACAATTCCAAGCAGCGATTATTCACACAATATTACAGGCTATAAATAATTACTGATAATGTGAGAGAAGAATATCAAGGTTTTTAGGTTGAGAAATTGTCTGAACGGGTGAGATCTATGTGTTAATGGACTAATAACGGAAGAGACATTTTATTATTTCCTTTTTTCCTATCATGCAGAAACAGATTTAAACTAGAAAAAGCAATTCCAAGAAGAAATTGCACTGTGAATGCTTTAGAGCTGAAAAATTGTCCCAGCAATGCTAAAAAAATCTGAAGTGCTTTTAGTGAAGTAGAAGATGAGCTGAATTGAAGCTGAACTGCTTAAAAATAGCTGAAAAATTGTCCCAGCAATGCTAAAAAAAGCTGAAGTGTTTTTGCTGAAGTAGAACATGATCTGAATTAAAGCTGAACTGCTTAAAAATAGCTGAAATAGCTGAAAATTACAATTCAAATTTAAAACAAGTAGAACGTAAGCTGAATAGAAGCTGAACTGCTTAAAAATAGCTGAAAGTTGAAACTAATTGTAATTGTTTAAAAATAGGAACATAATTCTAACAATTGTCAAATTAGCAACGTGGACTTAATACTGCAGACAGACTGAAAGCACAAAGTCATTTTGGCATTGAAATGTTAAAAATGTGTAAAAAAATAATCCAGTAGGCTCTTATTTTGAAAGTGCGTTTCCTGTCTCTGTGTGTGTGTGTGTCCACTGTAGGTGGACTTGGCCACAAACTAATTTGAGCATTTAATTGCTAAAAATGTGAAAAAAGAATTAAGCAGGCTTTTATTTTTAAAGTTCGTTTCCTGTGTGTGTGTGTGTCTCAATTATAGGTAGAGGTGTGTGTGTGTGTGTGTGTCTGCGAGTGTGTGTGCGTTCGTGCATCTCTAATCTGTGTATTAGCAGTAATAAGAAGTGTCAGTTAAGGTGATTGGACGCAGCTGTGAGGCTGATCACATGACCAGAAGTGCCTTTCAACATGATAATGACCGTTTCAAGTCTGCCTACTCATTCTGGTGCTAACAGGAAAAGCTAAAACTTAGCCTCGCAAAATGTGCAATAAGTGAAAAAGTATTAGTCCTAGAAACAAACGGAAAGAACTGTAGGCGTCAGAAGGCTTCACCGCACACGCTGATGTAATTTATATGAAGATAGTCAATAAAATGAAGGCGTGGCGGCGATTTTAAAACGGCCCTCGTTTGAGATTTGAGCAGACATTTGTGGAGCTGCATTAGAATGGGCCCTAATGGGAGTTTGAGAGGGCACTCTCTCCGCTTCTGGCCGCGTGGAGAGAGAACCGTAAGACCTGTCGCCGTGAGAGTTACATTTCCTGAAAGAGGACAAAAATACCTACGTTTTGATATATAATTTGTTGAGGTAGGATGAAAGGTGGCTGAAGGAAATCACAAAGAGAAGCGGAAAAGCATAAAAATTAATCGCGGAATCGGCCAGAGCGTGTGTGACGTCACACGCTCTAGCAGAAGGAATAAGAAATCTCCAAAAATTGCCTAAAACTAAAACTGCCATAGCTCAAAAACCGTAAGAGATATTAATAAAAGCTGAATGGATGAAATGTAGCTGAAGGTCTTGTGACTCGTTTAAAGTTTAAATGGTTTCTCTAGGCTGAAGTATGCCTGAATGGTGAAGCCTGAAAGAAGACAAGGTTGAAGAGCAGCTGAAGGCCTTCCCCATTCATTTTAATAGGAAAAATTGCCTGAAAAAAGCTGAATATCATAAAAAGTATGAAAGATATCAAAAATCTGAATGATAGCACACTTCTCCTGAAGAAGCTGAACATTTTAAAATTTGAACGGCGTTTCTAGCACAAAGTATGAAGGAGTAGTTAGGTGCCAAAAAACGTACGGAAGAAAAATAATAATAATAATAATAAAGATTAGAAGAACATTACTGTGAATGCTTTAAGCATTCACAGTAGATTATGTTTATTTCTAATCACATGGGATGCCAACCTACAGGCTTTGAATGTTCTGTAAAAGGTTGAGTAGTACTAGTTCTAGTATTAATGTTAAATTTGTGGCTATTATGAATGGACAGCTTAGAAAAATGCAAGCTACACGGGTTTTGTTTTATTGTGCCTATTAATGGACCATGTGAAATTTCAGCAGCAGCATTACACTGCTACTGAATGCATATAGGGCACACGCTGATATGCATATTTAAAGCACTCAATTCAGCATTGGGCAATTAGATCTCGTCAACAACATTAGTGATTTCTAGCAATGTTATTAATGGAGAATTCAGGAAGGATACAGTACAGGTTGGTCTGTGGCAGTAATAAAACTTTTAAAAGTATATTTATAAATGGATTTTTAGACATTAAGTCTAAACAGTAAGTAACCGCAACTGTATTTACAAAAGTGAGACTTGGCTTGTCTCATGGACCCACGAACTAACTAAAAAGTCTCTGAACTCAACTCCGTGGGAAAATGATTAAAAAACACACATGAATTTAAATAAGTCTCTGTTGCACAATTGTAGCCAAATCATGTAACAAATCAGACGCTGCCAAGTCATCTCAGCTAGTCCAACTGGCCCCTTCCTAAAGCTCAGCTCTGTGACACACAGTGTGCCCAGATCCCTCTCGCTGTACTCCTGTCTCTTCTCAGACCAGGAAGGGAAGCTAGGATGGCACTCCACCACCTACTGGTGCTGTTACTGCAGGGCTGAGGGAGAGACAATTTAGGCTGCCCAGTGGTGATAAAGGAGAGCACAAGAGGAGGGTTAAGTAGAGAGGTTCAAGTCCAGAGAGAAACAGGACAATTGAATACAGTTCAGTGGCCAAGATGGCAGTTAGCAATCGGCTGGAGGCTGATGGACAAAGTCAAGCTACACAAAAAAACCTCTTGCATGTGTCGCACATTTTTTAATCACTGTAAATAAAGTTCCTGCAAAATGACTAAATTAAACAGGGGGTGAATAACATCTTAACCAGTGAAGCTGAAACTAAAGCAGGATCAGCTAACAGTTTACAAGAGAAGATTTCTCCCTCTATGATTGTTGCAACAACATAGACAATCAATTCAGATTGGTCAGAGTGGATATAGACTGATGCCTCTTAACCTCAAAGTCAAATTTTCCACAGACCTGCAAGTAAATCTGAGCAGCTATTTAATATTTTAACTGAAAATGCTAAAACTATCACCACTACCAAATAAGGAAAACTGCCAATAACTATGAGCAATATGGGAAACTTTGTGAATATTTTCTTAGCAGATCTTTGCCACCCACAATAAATTTCTACTGCAGGTTGTAGCCCAAGTGCATTTTCTGAAGACCCGATTAAATGTTTGCATTAACTATTATCCTTTTTGAAGGCAGGTGTGTCTAACTAGCAATCTCTTTGTTTGAGCCTGGCCAGGCTGTTTGATATGGGCACGTTGCAGATTGTAGGAGCTGTTCTCTGGATGCATTTGACACATGGGTTGCTGAGTAAAGATATTTTATGCTGTTAGTTTTTCTTAGGTCCTGTCCCAAGCCCAAGGCTGTGAAGCCTTTGAGGAGAACAGAGGAATGAACTGCAGGGATGTTGATAACAATTGGAGTGGTAGATAGAAATGTCTACTATTTCTTTACCTTTAATATTAGATACCAGTTTATGCCAACAAATGTATATTTTGTTTGTAAATTTGATGAAAGTCACTCCCTTTTTAAGTATGTAGTGAAATGAAATAACAATTGACCTCGTAACTGGGGTCACACACATGTACAATATATGGCGCACAGTTTTTTCTGTGTATAAACCTGGTATTCTCAGCGCGTAAAATAACCACAACACACAAAATAATTACAGGCATGTGATAACTGTCTACTATGCCCACAAGAAGATTGGCTACGGACCTTATTTCCACAACTAACAACCTTTAACAGCCATATAATTGTGTGCTAAGATATGATGAACAGATACAGTGACAAATATATATATTGTCTGCAATAACGTGAAATACGAGGCTGAAAAAGTTACAGAATTCATGAAAGGACAAATGAACGCAAATTATCATTAGGATACAAAGACACCAGACAGTTAGAGAAAAGTTTCATTAAATATAAATTATACGTTGGGCTTGTCTGTTTTCTTTCTGCACCTGTTTTACGACTGTGTTGTGTTCGGCCAGCAATACGCGTTTATGACAGACATGGCCAGAAAAAAACACTGTAAAGTACAGCTGGATGCAGTCATAGAAGACAGCAATGTCTGTTATCTGGAAGCTGTCCCTTTATGACCTTTAGGGAGATGCTGTCGGCCCCAGGTGAAAAATGGTGACTTTTAAAACCGTATTCTCCTGTTCAACTGGTAAATCATTCCACCTGAGCAGCTCACTTTTATTGGTCTGCCCCAAGGGGGTTTTTGATGTGAGGAAGGGAGATCAAAAAAGTGCATGTGCCTGTTTAAATTTTACTATGGGAGGGTCCATGAGGTTGCAGCCATGAGTGTTTCTCAAGAATAGATTGTGTTTAGTTTCATTACCTTTTAACAAAGGAAAAGAAGAAGACCTCTTTAAGCATTGAGCTTAGTGACACTGAGTTCTGCTGGGGTTTGTGGCAGATGATGTAGTTTTTTGGTTTGACTTTAGGAAGGCCCTTTCAAAAGGGAGCATGAATCACTCTTATGTTGAAACAACTTTTAACAAGAGGCTCCATTTTAATGGCTGCAAAGTCTATTAAACTGGCGGTACCACCTGCCTATTTTTGTCAGTTCGCTACTCCTGATATGAGAAATGAGCTGGATATTCTCTATCCATCCAAGTTTTATGAGCCACACTCAAATCCACCCCAAAATGCAGAGATAACTTATGCTGTAAAAAGACATTTACATTTAAATCATAATATGAAAACATTCATGATTATTTAGTACTGTACTCCATGAATTTATGAATAATACAAAGAGAAATTGGTAATACATTCATATCTCTGTGGAGGAGTATACATCACAGTGCCGTATGGTGCCAATGCAGATGAGGCAGTGCGAGGGGGCAGAAAATGAGCTCATTCATTGGGCCACAGTCCTCATTTTGCAAAGCTACAATTCCTGTCTTTTGGTGCCCGCCAACCCCGTCTGTGCTGCCAGGCAGCTGAATGTTTTGCGGAGTCATGGGCAGCATGGCAGGGCTACGTAGAGAGGAGAAGCCAAATTGATCAGCCTTTTCAACTGCAGCCAAAAGCTGCCACTGTAATACAGTTAGGCCTTGATCATGTTGTTGTGATCCACAAAGCACACAACAGAGAGACAGAGGCAAGTGTATGGACGGGCAAACAAACCCGGCTAACACATTTCGCCCCCTCCTCCTTCAATTTATATCTCTTCATTTTGCTGTCACTGTCTCCACCTTTTTCTCCGTTTCTCCGTCTCCCCATTGTTTTGCTCGACTCTCCTGGCTATCTTGGAAGCAGTAACAGGTACAGGTTTTCTGACTCTCTTCTTGGTTGACCACTCAGAGCCTCTATCTCTAGTTTAAGCACATGCCTGCACACACATACACACACCTCTCCCAGGAACACATTCCTCCCCTGACAGGTCAAACAGTCTGGCCCATGTGTTTGGTCCAGATGGGGCTGCTCCATTATTCTGGCTGGCTGGCTGGAGTGGACAGCACATGGTTAAACACACATAGGTGCATGAGAATAGACAAACAACAACAGAGACTTATTAGCAGAAATCAAATCATAAACTATAACAATGGACTTTTTAAGGATGTGGCAGTTTAATTAATATGAATACCCGAAAAAGCTAATGCAGGTGGTTTGGGGTTTGAAACTCATGAGGGCTCCACAAATGCTAAAGGAAAGTAAACTGACTGAGAAATATAAACTGCTTCACTCTTTGAGATTTTAACTCACTGAGCCGGTGAATTGTAAAAAGCCTAATTGCAGCAACGGCCTTGACAGTTTGCCAATATATGAAGTTTTTATTGTAAACAGTTCAACATATTAGAAAACTTTTGGCCCTCGGGAGAGAGAGTTTTGTTATTGTTGTGTTTTGTTTCATTAAGGGATTTTCTCTCCAGAAGGTCTTCCTTGTTACTGTCGAAATCTGTCATACTACACTGCAAAAACAAAAGCTATTTATAGTTGTTTTGTTAAGTTACAGTAGATCCAAATTACTTATTAATGAGACATTGGGCCTCATGCAATAACATTTTTATATTCTTGTTTTGAATTATCTTTAAAAATATTCCATGTCACAATCAATAAAACGTTTCTAATTGCACAAACCTGAAGTCAATAGCTTATTTTAGAGTGACTGACATCGTTTTTGGAGGAGCCATGGTGCCATGAGATTTGAATAATATCACAATCAATGCCCCTAAAATTGCCATAAATGGCTGTTCTGCTTCATTTGTGGAAGCTTGTATTTAGAAAAATCTCCAATGATAATACAAAGAAGAAGAAGTGACAGAAGTTCAACGCATATAACTTAAATAGTTATATGCGTTGAACTTCTATAACTTCTGTCACATAGTTGCAGAGGTCGCTCAATGGTCCTAAAATTGGCAGGACAAAATTTCTTGGAGCCATTGATTACTTCGATTGAGAAAATGACATCTAATAATCAAAACAGTGTAAAATATCAAAACAATTGATAGAATATGTTATACCAATTCCAAACAGGCCCTGAGTTTAAAACAATGCTAGACTCAAACGCACAAGAAGTGCCATGGCTCTTCTGAATTTTTTCAAGGATTAGGGCAGAACATTAGTGTGTGTGTGAGAGAAGAGCAGTGGTTTTTCGCCTTGTGCTTAGTAGTTGACTTGTATCTTATATCCTTTTCGCAACTTTAAAAAGACCTCTAGCATATGCAGACAGTGTTGGAATGACTAAGAAGAGACGAATCAATTTCCCAACTACACTGCACAAGCAGTTAACTAGTCCAAGGCCCCCAAACATTTTAGTGATGACTTTTTACCAGCAAATAGGAGTTAGTTTCCCCATAGACTCACAGAGCCGGGATGTTTTTTAGTTAAATATAACCTAACTCACAGTTAATGCATAAGTCAACTCATAATAGATCTCCCTTTAGAACTTCTCAGTTGTTCTGAACTATGTGTTGTGTTGGCTGCTGGGTCCTTATTAGTGGATGACAGGTCCTCGGGAACTCAGATACATCTACATCAGCATTCACATTTCTTTCAAATAGTCGTGCAAAAGAGCAGCAAATTCCTAATTTCTGCAAAGGCAATAAGAACCTCAGTGGTCCTACAAGTCGCGGTTTTGCCTCTGCAAGAGACAGCTGAGAACTGGTCAAAACAAACTGGTCAAAACTAAACCAAAAAGAACCCTACCGTAAAGCTAGAAAGAATTTCATGCAGTCATCTTGCTTTATACTGGCCATCTGTTTTCTCTGATGACGCAATGCTCTCAGAGGTTTTTCTCGTAGTAATGCACTAAGTGCCCATACATGAGCTGTATGTTGGGCAAAGCTTACTTTGCCAGAGGCCAGTGTCCCTGTGTTTTCCCTGTCCATTATCAAGTCCTGCTGAGCCTGATTGAAAGCTTCCTCCTGCTTTGCTGTTGCTGTTAGGAATCCACTAATTTCCTTAGTGTACTCTATAGTATTTCTTTCAGGGGAAACAGACTGCTCAACATGTTGTGCTGACAAATTCAGTGTGTGTTCAGTGCAATCGTCAAGCATTGCCTTTGGCTGTTCTGCTGCAATGCATGTCTGGACTCCACTAGCACAGTCAGCCATGTTGGAATCTCCATTACGACACTGACTATGTAGATCTGCAAGGTCAACATTATAGCGAATAAGAGAATGTTTGATCACTGGCACAATGTTTGCTGCATCTTTGGCCGGATGTTCGTAAAACCCTAAGAAATTCTCATTGGCAATGCAGTCGTCATGTCTGATTTAGAAAAAATAGGCATTTTTGTCTTTGGTATCAATATCCCTAGTACTGTCTGGAATTAATTTGAAATACTTTTGAGGTCACAGCATAGACTACAGGACTTTATTCTGTATGTCATGGCAGCAAAATCTTTCCTGTTTTTGTCCCCAGGATTTGAAGACTGGTCAGTCTTTTACTTTCAGTGTCAGTCATTTACTGAACAGGCTCTCATCATCTGTGCTGTGCCTGAATTGAAGGCCCTGTTCAGCTGGGGCACTGGATGGTTTCAACAATTTTAGTAAATGCATCTGTTACCCTACATGTGCTTGGTCTTTTTGTTCTGCTGACTGGATTCATGCTGTCACAGAGGTGTGTTTTGTGTAGAGATGCCATTTTAATGTGGCTTCCTTATTGGGTGAGGATGCCTCAAGACACCTAAACTTTTCTGGGCCATGCTTCCACTTTGTAAACCCTTTGGTGACAGAAGCATCACTTGTATATTCTGAAAATGTCATCCTCTTAGGTTTTTGTGCCATTCTGCATGTGTGGCAAAATGCCTTTCCATCTGTCTCTTTCAACCACGTCCATATTTTAAACCATGATGGTTTAAATACTCTACTTTTTCATTTGGAACTGGCAGGTCTGTGGGTTTATGTGGCTGCAGAGTCACATGGTCATCTCTGTCATCTGTGATCCATCCCTGTTCATGTTTTTTTCCCTCTGAAAAACAAAATACATCTTAAAGGGATATGCTAATGCAATCATCAATTTAATTAATAAAAAGATTTATAAATTGTCAGTTTGTTGTATTACCTGCTGTTTAATTAACTTTACTGTAACATATTGTGACTTTTTAGATCAGTCTCCTGAGCTGCTGTCTCTTTTGAGCTGCTATCCTATGTGCTGCTATAATATAAACCATTACAGTTCTTAAAATACATAGGCGCACAAATGTTTGGTTTTAAATCATTTCTATCATCACTATGTTTTAATTTAAAACCATTTTCTGAAGAAAACCTTCACGTGAAGAAACATATCAGCTAGTGCAACATTGCTTTTAGTTTTAACAGTGCTTTAAGTCCCATGGCTATTGTACCTAAGGCCCACACTGACCAGGGGACTAATAAAGGACTCTATCACACTTGCCTGTCTTACTTTTTATTAGCACACACACACATATATATACATACACACATATGTACATATAGGCCAATGACATCAACACAAGGAAGCTTCTTACAATGCACGAAGGGTTTCAGTCCAAATCCACCATCCTGAGACTGTGCACTAAGTGGAAGAAATGAGGCCGAGGATTAGTGAGCGTTATGGGAGCCACTATCCAGCATGAAACAACTAAGATCCATGAATACATCAGGACGATGGCCCCATGTGACGAAGTGCTTAGTGAATACCTCAGGCAGCAGAAACCAGAGGAGCAAGGGAAAGAGGAGCAGGAGCCTTCATGGAAGGACAAAGAGCTGCACGGTATGTATCACCGGCAGAAGAAGTGGAGTAGAAGCAGTGGCTGATATCGAAAAATCCTAAAGAAGAGAGAGAAAAGATGTGGAAGTGGTACCTGTGGTAATAGGAACACTGGGGGCTGAGATCTCTGGTCAGATAGAGCTAAGATACTGAGCAGGACCTCAAGCTCCCAGGACCCGAGCTTGAAGGAAGGAATAACATATATATATAATGATTTTTTTTCTAAGTCAGGTTAGCTTTGGCTGCTGCAGTAACAGCTGACACACTTACCCTGGACAGAGAAACTTGAACAGGTTGCGAGACACAAAACCAATGGAGAAATCACCTCCTGTCAGTAGTTTAACAGACATGCAGGTATTATATTTATGGAGCTGTTATTGGTCCATTTAATGGACCCACAAACTAATTTTCCTTCGACACTACAGTAGCTAGACCATCCCACCCCTGATTACACACTGCAGAGGGGGGCGTTACTTCACTGTCAGCTATGCGATTTCTCCCATTTTACTTGAGGTCTTGTGACAGATCACAGAGGTTGCAGTTAAAATGAATAGCCTGCAATTTAACTAAGTTAGCTATCCAGTTCTTGCTAGATAGACACTGTTAATATACAGTTGATAAAATTACAGATATTACTAGGGTAAAGGTTTGCTTAACCTACACAATTATGGTACAACTAACACTGGTCATTAACAGATTTGTACTGTTTTTTAAAAAATAGTGATGCTGTCTGTCACTCTATGTCCAAATCGTAACATGCAATTACTAGGCACGGGGATCATGGGGGTGGCTGCGCCAGAGTTACACTTCTAGATGGTTGATAAAGTATTATTTGAACACTATTATTTTGTATTGATATCCAGAAAAAGAGATGTTAAATAGTAATTATAGTAAAAATTCAACATTTTACATGGTGGATCACTACAAAAAAGTCGTGGGTCAAGTGCCACCTCCTCCTGCTGTGCTGCCATCATTGCATAGATGTGAGAGTTTCTTTATCAAATTTATTTTGCAGATTTAGTCAGTGGATGACATTTTGCTAAACTATACAGCACAATAATTCAATTTCATCAGCATTATACTGTTTACCAAATTTCACCAGACAGCTAGATATTTATGGAGAGTGATACCCACCTGATTATACTGTAAATTCTAGTAGCATTGACGTTTTTACACATGGGGGAAGTATTTTTGTAATATAGAGCTGTGGAATATTTAATTTATTAGTACATTTTTTTGAAGATGAAATCAATCGGATGTGATTACTGAATAAACCTGTAGCCTTCTCTTTCCTGTTTGTTGGACTAATGGGTGCCATTGGTAACGTTAGTTTGTATTTTAATCCTTTTTTTTGTTTGTTTGTTTTCTTTTTCTAAGCCTGATCATGATTCTTGAGGTCACAGTATAACATCCCATTAAATTTTATAATAGAAAAAGTAAATTAAATAATTTCATATGCAAATGACCAACAGCTATGTTTTAATGTTTAACCTTGTTACTTAATGAATTTTGAGAGGAGTACTTCTAATTAAACAAGCCTCAGGGTTTATGTTGCATACGTTAGATTTCTGCTTATTTGTCTGTTTATTTCATTCCAAACCTGGATGTTTAGGATATATGTAGTTATATAGTATGAAGCTATACGTTTTTGAGTGAAATAAATCTTAGGGAGTCATATAATATGAACTGGTTTTCTTCAAGGCAACTTAGGAGCTTTTCCTTCCTAGGGAGAGAGAGACACATACAAAGAGGCACAGTGTTCTTGAGCCACTGTAATCTGTATAAAAAGTCAGTAAAATGAGCAAGGAAGGGATATATTTTAAGTTAGAAGTCCTCTTGGGTCTTAGTAACCATCAAACACACAAAACATATTGATGCAAGACTCAGAAAGTGAACAGTTTTTTCTTTATGCCAAGCTTGGCTAGACTCCATGAGAATGTGCACTTTCCTTTTCGTATGAATCAGCTTCGGGAGCCCACTCAGAAATATCTTAAACTATACCGTACAGTCGTAACCCCTAGTCTGTGGTAAAGTTGATACTCAAGACACTTATAGGAAGTTTTTTTGAAGTAAAAAATCCTGAAGCCCAGTAATTTTATCATACGTCTGATGAAACTGATGATACTTTTGTCTGAGCCAACAAAGCATATATAATTTTTGACAATTTGAGATGATAGAAAGAAGCAGAATGTAATTTTTGAGAAGCATAAGAATAAAAACTAACAATTAAGTTATTATCACAACATCAGCCATTTAATTTTCTCTTAAACCAGCCAATCAATTAATTGCAGCTCTGCTAATGGCTTGGTTGTTGCTCTGCCTGTAGTGACATTAATGAAAAAGTGCTCTTTTGAGTTTGGACCCTGCATTTAATGCCTAATTAGGAACTTGAACTTGAATGCAGGAGTAAAATGGAAATTAATTCTATGGCTGTAAATAACACAATAGGGTTGAGTGTTTCTTCGAAGCTTGACAAATGCTCTTACCTGTCTGTGGAAGTAAACACAACCTAAATTCATTTGCAGTGTTGCATCCCTAATTTAGCGCCGTAAACCTCCTGATCCCTGTGATATTTCATCACGTTGCCGACATCATTTTGGAAGCTCTGTGGACTACGTTGGTATTTTCTCAGGATTTCCCTGTGTGGTTTGTTCTTAGGGGGCTTAAATCCCTCCCCTCCACTCCCCTCTCCTCCTCCCCTCCTGCCTCCTCTACATGTTCCACCATCCCTGTCTCTCTCTGATTAATTACAAGGTCAGTATAAAGAAAAGGGAGCAGTTGTTCAAATGTTCTGCTATATCATTGGCCAAGGCTATATTCATACTCCAGCTTTTCATTTATCACCATTCGACCCTAGTGCGACTGGAGCCGTTGCCTGGTGTGATGAGGGTGATTCCAATTAATATAATGGACTTGTGGGTTGATGTTTTTCTTAGCACTCTCAATAACGCAGTCATTTATATGCTGATTTGCCATTTTTTACTGTTGCAGGCAGCTGGATATGACCCATAAATCTAGATGGTGCCTCTGCAGGACATAACTCATCAAGGACATGTTTTGTCCCAAATCAAAACAACACCTAGGGTTTTGACATTGAAGATTCAGCTGTGTGAACTGTGGTGGCCTTGCACATAATGACAGGGTGCAGCATCAGTTGGCCGAGATTGCTTGTCTCAGCAGTATCATTAGACAAATCCCAAAATGATCATTATCGTGAATCATCGGCCGTAGTCAGTGGCAGTAGATAAAATGGGGACAGCATGGATGATTGATACCTTGTATTCATAAACTAGCCAACGTAATATTGCCAAGGCACAATATTAAGCCATTATTGGTGCCGAATTAGACTTGACTTAGAGTGTATGTGTGAGGTAGCTGAAAATCGAGCATCTGTGGTGTTTAACTTCACAGAAAATGATTTTCAAGTTGGAGCTATGTTTTCATACAAGGTTCATACAAGGTTCGGAAGGTTCGATGCTTAATTTTTATTTTGAGCAAACAGTGTGGCACGGATGTACTGTGGTTGTTTTTTTTTAAGATGTAGACATCCTACAAATAGCAAAAGTGACCATTAGTCTTGGAACTGTTGGCACCAAATACTGTCTACAAATTAGACCTTCCTAATTCAAGGTATACTACGTGTGTTTGGTTACAGCTGAAACACCATAACACACCCCCTTACATAACATACCTTTAAAAATGCAACACAATTCACTTTTAAAATAGAAAAACACATGTTTAATCCTCATGGGAGCATGGTCTTTAATGCTAATAATTACAGATAACAAGTATTTCAAGAGCAACAGTTGATCCCAGTGTAATGCTTGAACAGCAGGCACACTCTCATGTACTCTGTAAACAGATACAGATCACTTGAAGATGAATTAGCTTAAAAGTTACATAAATTGATAGTCAGATCGAGCTGGCACATATTTATATTAAGCTGGAGAGCTGTCTTTACCTGACACAGTAATTTGGGTGTTTTACCTCTGCGGCAGTTAAGCGGTTAAAAAATGTTTAGTCGTTTGTTCTGTGTTTTATGTTTATTGTTTTTGCAAGGATTCCAATCTATTTTTGTGAAGTATACTCATACGCTCTTCAAGAGTAACAAAAATACACTTTGGATCTCTCAAAGGATTTATAAATGAGGTCTTCTCCTTCAGGACCATTGTTAATCTAGACCAAGGTCACTCCAGTGGCTTGAGGTCGGCTCTGTGTTTTTAGTGTGTGCTGTAATGTGCATACAGTATGTTTGTACGTGCAGTACGGCGAAGATGTTCATAAATGTATTGTGATCTTCAGAATGTACAGTAAGACCCATTAAATGAAGAGCCATACACGCACAGTTATGGACAGGGATCGGGTCGTGTGCAAGGTCAGTGTCACTGAGCCATGACAAAGATCCAATGTTCTAAATAATAAGAGCTTTGACCTTTTCACAGGTGCGAGATGAGCCATTTATCAGCTCCATCGACGCATTGTTCTGTGCTTCATCTGTTGTTGGTCATAGCAAGTGGGAGCAATAAATGGACATTGATAGTTTCATTTGTAATGGAATTTTACTGGGTTGCAGTACTGATTAACAACATAATTAAATATCATAAAGTTTGTCACTGCTGTTGGTTAAACATTGTCCCCACTGTTCTCACTTAAAATTGATCTCAACAGCAAGATATTCACATTGTTGGTGCTATTTGTCACCGGATGGCTTATTAAATTGTAAAATGAGATTTTCTTATGGCATTTTTTGCATATGTCATTAGAGATTCTTCGCAGCAACACACCTGTCTCAAAACCTTTTATTTCTTGAACTTTTGCTTTTTCATTTTAAATGTGAACATTGACCTCTTCTAATTTAAACTTTAATTAGTGTATATTTTAATGTTTAGGTGCAAAGGAAGTTACGGAATAGTTCTGTTTTCAGCAGTTGTGATGATTGGGAGTGAGGCTGTTGAGCGTGCAGATTATGGAGCTCCTTCCACCACTGTGGAACCGCTGAGCTGAAGAGTTTGTCTTGGTTTCTATAGAATGGTGATGGCACAAGCAGACGCCATTCGTTGGCAGAGTGCAGTGGGCGGGAGGGATTGTAGACCTGTTTGAGGGAGTTGAGGGAAGCAGGAGCTGTTGAGGTGACCACTGTATAGGCAAGAGACAGAGCATTGAACCTGATATTGCTTTGAACCATATTACACCACTTAAAGTTACCAAAATTAAAACATTTATCTAAATTTAAGTAATAGCAAAAAGAAATTGGATTTATATGGTTTAATATTTTATTGTTTTAATGACGCCATAGCACATGACACCATGTAACATCATTTCTTCCCTTACTATGGATTTTTTTTAGAGATGTGTTTATACAGAATCTATTTAGTTGTGTAATTTTCTTCAAAAGTGGTTGCTTGTTCATCCGTAGGCACTGTCTGAGCTGACATGTTTTTGTTGTTTGTCTTGAACTTCTTTTCCTGTTTATTGGATTTTGTGGAGGAGGGATATTTCTGTTTCACTTCTCACCTTTATATGACTTTATTTCTCATTGGGTACCCATCACTGGCAAAAGATCGGAGCATGTTCGCATAAATCCCTTAATCTCCAGAGGCACTGCATTGTTAGTGAGTCTAAGCAAATGTAAACACAAAGGGAAAAAAGATGTATAAAACATCTCAAAGAAATATTGACATACAGCGAGGCTTTGATTAAAGACTAGTGGGAGCACACAGCTAACCAGCATGACTGAATTTATGTTTGGTCTTTTCAAAGGCCTGAAAGCATATCTACAGCAACACTTGCTCTTAGAGCCATTTTGAAAATGAAAGCCCTCTCTGCATCAAGCTGCACTCTTTGGGCCTGAGCAGATGAAACCAAGCTCTCCATGCTTTGTTGTAGTATTGCTTCAGTGCCATCTCTATTTACTGGGGAATGAAAGAGAGAGAAAAGATGGATGGAAAGACAGAAATGTTGATATGACACAGCCGGGACCTGCACTCAATTTCACGACACCAGAAATATTATTGTGCGTGTCCGAGCCGGCAGAGCACACTTGTAAGCCCCAGGCCTCCCATTATATTGAAGGGTAAGACATATCACTCCTGTATTGTTTGTCAATAAAGATGATGGCCTGTGGGGGACTGGACATAAGACTAGCTTAATAAAAATACATTTCATAAATAAAGTTTACAGACTTAGAATAAATCACTGTAACTCCTGGGCAAAAATCAGTATGACAAATGTCCATATTTGTAATTTGTTATTTTCAAACACCATCTTGAGAATTTGGATGCATTGTTCACAGAAATTGTCTTACTTGGTGTAATTTCATACTTAATTTGGTCTATTCTTTAAAAAAATGGTATTCTTGCGTGTTTAACTTGTTAAGCCAATTTAATGAGAAACTAGCCCAAGAGCACATTTTAATGCCAGGACTAACCAAATTTGCTGTGTTCCTCTAAAAATTGCCATGGTTTGAGTTTTTCGGCAAACCAGTTGATCATTTTGTCAAATGTCCATTAAACACATCACTTGGGGTAATTTTTTGCTTCACGATCAGAACTGCAGGAACTGACAAAGATAAAAACACTTCTTTGCCATATCAAAGAATGCAAAATCTGTGCAGTGTTGAAGTACAAGTTTAAAGTCTCTGCCTACTTCTTCTTCTCCTTCAAATTATTAATATTATATAAAAACACCGTAGATGACTGGATGGGAGGAAATCAATCTAAAACCCTGTGATTTGTAAAATTTTTACCACTAAGGATCCCCAGTTTGCAGATAATTGTCAAAATAATCCTTGAGTTTGGTTTCTTAAAGGAGAGAAAAATAGAACTAAAGTTTGCTCATAGTAATGTTGATCATGAAATGATATTAATTGTGTGTATATTTATTTTATTATGCATTGTGTTTGTTTATGTGTGTGTGGCTTTCGCAGACTTTGCCTCATTATGTCTACATTTATTAGTTGAGGTTCTAAACTGACCTGAATAAGGAGTTCTTCTTCTTCCTTACATGCAGCATACTGTAGTTAGTTTTGTTTGAATTGTTCTTCAAAGGCATTTTCAATTCTGGACCTTGCTCCTGCTGGGACATGAAAACTGTCTATATTTAATGCTGTTCTTTCTCACTGTATTATTATTTCAAACAACTTTGATTTAGATTTGGAGCAAAGGTTGATCCAAACCCTTGACTTGCTCCTACTGTAATCTACTTTTCCAAGACCTTTTTCTCTATAACCTTGACATTTCCTCACTTGTTAAGTGGTGCTCCATGATGACAGGCTTTGCGTGAGAGTTGTGATAAGGATAAATCATATGACCAAGTATTGAACAGGTTGAAGTAAGAAGTAAAACAGCCCCTTGAAATTTGCAGCATCTTAAAAACAAACCAAGACAAACTTATAAGTCTTATGGTGCAAAGTTATTTACTTTTAGTTATTTAAACATATAATATGCCATGTTTATTATTACTAGAAGATAGATATTTTATTACCGATAATAAAAAAGTGTTTCTGCTTATTAGTTAACTTATGTATTTGTTTAGTGCATTGACATGTATGCACATTATATGTTATTCACATTTTAGGCACCATCTATGGGGAAAGTCGAATTAATGACTGTGGCTGGCAGGTCAGGATGTTCAGAGTGAGATAGATGAATCAGGCAGCAGCTCGCCCGATCGATTATGATCTCTATTGCCGGAGGAGGCATAAAAAGCAGAGAAGTAAGCTCGGGCCTAGGGCAAAATCCAAACATCTGTGTTCGTTCAAACCAATTAATTGCAAGTGCTTGTAATGGTGCTGATCGGTGAACGTTCCCACCTTTCACTCCTCCTTCATTAATGCTTGCCATTTTCTCATCTTCATTTTTGCTGCTCTTTTGGCCCTTCTATCTGCCATCTGTCTTTGTCCTCCCCTCCTTGCATCGCTATTTTTCTCTGCATCTTTGTATTTTCATCCCCTCTCCCACCCCCGCCCCCACACACACACTTTCCCATATCATCTCCACCTCTTTGTCTCCTCTGCTACCCCTCCCTCACTGCTCCATGCCCTTTTTGTACCTTCTCTTCTTGTATAATATGGGATGAATGGAAATGATAGTCCTCTTGTGTGCTCCTTTTTTCTTTGGTCAGTCCTCACACACCTCCTGTCCTTTCTTCACTTTTTGATTTCCGATCTGCATCACCTGCTCACAGTTTAGTACTTCCACCTCAAAGACAAACACCAATGCTTAGACACACATGCACAAAATGTTGAATCAAGTCTTTGAATCTCTACTCTACTGATGGTCCTTTGTGTGGCCTTGTGAAAATGGGACTGGATGGCTCCTCATCATTAGATCCTCATCTGAGAAGACAGCATCTACTTTTACGTTACTATTTTTTTTCCATAAAATTTAACTTGTAGATGACTACCCAATTGTTTCCTCATTAAATAGGACTCTAACACATTATGGGTACATAATAATATAGATAACTACTGTAAAATGGACAGAATAATATAAATTTAGGCACAAAACATCAGAATTCAGAGCAATTTTGTAAAATACAAAAACTGACAAGGGCAGACAATAATGTGTAATGAGTTTTTTGGACTGCTTTCAAGACATAAAAAGAGAGAGTAAAAGTGAGAGGGTGGCAAAATACAAAACGATGGAAATGTCAGAGTGGATCATTTCAGTGGAAGACATGTAGGTCCATTTGCGCCTGAACAGAGGCACCCCTAAAGGTCGCGTCAATAATTCTCCTGTTTCTCCAGCTGGCCATTAATCATTTGGTCGTACGTCTGTCATCATAGGGGGCTAATGAGATCTACATAGATCATTTCTTTCTCAGGCTGGAGGACAACCCTGCTGTTAAAAAAAAAGCACTCTCATTGATCTTGTGTTCTCAGAGGATCCATGTGTGGCCACTGTCTATGTTGCTCTCTGCATGTTGCTCTCCTGTTATCTTTTTGGTGGGGTGATTTGATGGAGCTTTTGAAATAATGCAAAAAGAATCATACGAGAGCTTAGTGATCAGAATGATAGAATGAGGTACAATGAGAAATGACCTGCTGTTGAATTTTCAGCTAGTGACTCCCATAATCACTGTCAGTTGAACAGCACCAGTATTGGGGCATATGGCTCTAAAATAAAACAGGAATTTCTTCTACTGTCCTCAATACATGTGGGCGTGTTGAACATGTTTTTTAGATTCTGTGGATGCTCATCAGTGAATGACATCTTGTTCAACAAGTTCTGAAATTAACCTTAACCTGGTTAAACCCACAGTCATAAATCATGCTGTCAATCAATAAATCAACAGTTCAGATCAATGAACCTCTAGTTTAACAATGTCAAAGGAGCCATTGATCAAGATTTCATAAATTTAAAGTGTATTTCCATTGGGGACACTTTTAGAGCTAACAGGATGACAGATTGTCGGTCAGTGATGATTCAGCCTTTACAGACAGGAAAACTAAGATCTCTAAACATACGTCTGACAAATGGCCTGCCTGTCAGTGATAATAAGTAACAAGATGAGAAGATTAGTCACTGTCAGTGTCATCTTGTATTTAATTTCAGTCAAATTTAGCAGTGGTTTGGTTATCAATGCTGTCTTATTAAATTACAATGACATTTCACAAAATGTCTGTTTCTGTCTTTTTTAACATTTTATATTTAATGACTTATAGTTTAAATTTTCTATGGATCAATGATAGAATTTCTGTCATGACTGCATATACACACTATAACTGTGAGAGCCAAGAGGACCTTATGTTTTATCCATGTGTGCATCTAAATGAAAAAAATAAAGTTTAGTCTGACTAATTCTTTTTGATTTGCCATCTGAATCTACTTGATGCCTGTTTAAGTCATGTAATAACACGTGTGTTCCTAATGATGACCAATCTATTTTAAAATGTAACCTTTTTAGTTAGGGACTAAAACTGCGACGATATTTCAGACAGTGAAGAGCTGTCCTGTAAACTTTGGAACGACACCCTCAAAAAAAGAAAAACCTTTTGTTTAGTCATTCGTTTGACTAAAGAGTGTGGCCAGGTTAAAGAAGGACTTAATTAGGATTAAGACTGAAAACCTCTACCCTGTGGTAGAGGACCTGTCCAATTACCTGGCTGTGGTTGAGGATGCCATAAGAAGAGGGTGGTGGTGGAAGGGTTAGTGCAGCTGGTGTAGCACTCCTGCGTGACAAAAAGGCGTATAAAATGTAAAGAGAGCATAATTGCACATCTGACCTTCAAAGACATGAAATACTTAAAATGAGACAAAAAACATTCTGTTTCATTAAATACACACTGTACGAACTTCTCAGTTAATGTGTGCAATGTCTGGCAGAAATCATAATCTGTCTAGTTTAGTGTGTTTAATTTGTTTGAAATGGCCAATAGGCTAGCTGTCATGTAAATGTATATGTTACATTTTAGCGATTATCACTGGGCACAAAGAAAATATAAGCTGATAAACCAGCAGTCTGATTAATTAGTTCTATAGCCATGTGAGGTTCTATAGAAGCTGATTCTCCCAAATGTGCAACATGCACATGCTAATATTCCAGGCGTGTCAGCCTCGCGCTGTGGTGTCCTTTTTCTTCACAGAAATTCTGTGCTTCAGCTCTGTGCTGATGAGTTAACAAGCACCTCTGCTCTCATGACAGACTTGCTGGGACTGTGTGCAAGCATGTGCATGTATGTGTTTCTATTTCTATTTCTGATATGGGCATGGTTGGTAGCAGACTGGAAAGAAACATTAAGTACAGTAGGTCATTTATCAAGCATCCAAGTTAAATCCAGTGTCCTGCCCCGTCCCTGCTATTACCAAATTGCCACACTTAACTGCTGACACAGACAGGAGATTATTTGTGTCACTGCAGTTTTTCTCACTGAATTTCATGTGTTGTTTACCTATTTATATTCAGTCCATGTACCTAGTCATAGATAATGCATCTAGATTATTAGGAAACATTCAATTACGTGATGAATATGTCCTTAAACACTATAATGGGGGTCCATTAAAAATCCCCACTCGCCCTTTTGAGTAAGATGTTATTCTTAGAATCTGCTGGGGCCACTCTCCCAGTTTGGGGGTTACAGCCCCGAGTCTTCCTATCACTCTTTTGCGTTCACCTTCCACATCCTTTCTAACTCTTCTTTCCTCCCTTGGTATTTCCCGGAGGTGCAGTATGTATGAGCGAGTCGATGTGCTGCCGCTCCTGGCGTACAGCTTGATGTCATCCATGTAGAGGAGGTGGCTGATTGTTGCGCGCTTCCGTAGCCGGTATCGGTAATCAGTCTTGCTGATGATCTGGCTGAGGGGGTTCAGGCCTATGCAGAACAGCAGCGGGGACGGAGCATCTCCTTGGTATAGGCTGCACTGGATGCTGACTAGTGCAAATGTCTTGAAGTTGGCCTCTAGGATAGTTTTCCACCTCCCCATTGAGTTCTGGATGAATACTCTTAGAGTCCTGTTGGTCCTGTATAGTTCCAAGCATTCCATCACGGTCTTGCAGTCTTGGGTGACTGCTTTGTCTACCATTAGTTGGTGTTTTGCTTCTCTGATGTTACTAGCATTTTTTTTCTGGGCCTTTCTCATGTATTGAACCATGTGCCTGCTCATCTTAGCCGCCATGATGCCTGACAGGAGCTTCCATGTTGTGCGGGCAGAGGCAGGTCATTGGGCGGTAGTCGGATGGGACTGCTCCCTTCTTAGGGTCCTTAAAGATCAGGACTGACGGCCTCCCGTTAACCATTCAGGGAGGGCTCCATCCACTATTAACTGTGACTAGTAACTAGTCATTTGCGCCACCAGGCGCTCATGGAGTGAGATTAGCTTTTTAACCAGTAGGCAGGGATCAATGTCAGGGCCTGGCACACACACACACACACACACATGCACGCACACACATGTACTGTTTTTTGCTAAATTGTACAGTCCTTGTTCATATCCTTGTCCATTGTTCATATCTTGCACCATCTCGAAAACCTTATTTATAGCTTCAAATATTATTTAGAGTCAAATGATAACATTCATTGCAAGATGTACTATAAGATCAAAATTTGATTAGAATAGATATGTAACTTTTTCTGGGTTTTCTGAAGAAATAAAGAGTAAAATGTAAGAAAAATCTTTTTTTGTAATAATGTGAGAAGCTGCGGCCGGTGTTTGGCACTGTAGCTGTCAACTGAGTAATATTAGCCAACAAAGACAGAGCTGTATTACTGACTTTTGCAGGAGTCTTTTATAGCAGCACATAATAGATGCTTTGCATGTTTTCCCCCATTAAATACAAATTGCTTATGTTCATTTCAGCTGACTGTTTTCTGAAGAAAGAAGTCTTTCTTCAACTCATTTCTGATTGTCACTCTACAAAGGAAACTCAAAATAACGTAATAGTATGTTTTATGAATATACTTTGTATAGTACATCCAGGATCTGAAAGCAGGGGAAAAGAAGTGCGCAGAAAGCCGGGAAAGTACAACAGAATCTTTTAAGAGTCCAGAAACAGTAATGGACACTGACGTCTATTTATAGTGGTGATTTCTAAACATGCTCAATAGAAAATCTGCACAAAGAGTGAGAGAGAAGAGCCACTGGCAGTGTTTTTATAAAGCTTTTATGCCGTGTAGAACAGATAATCTAATGCAAAAAGACAGTTTTGACTTAACTTTTTGAATTGTGTATTTCTTTTCTTGCATTCTTTATTTGCTTAGAGAAATTCAAGCAAGCTGCAAGTTTTCATCCCAATTTCAGCAAATTTTAGACATATTTTTAGTTAAAAATGAAAAAGGAAGAAAAAAAGCAATTTAAATTATGTGTGCATCAATTTCTGTTATGTGAATTTTAGTTGTGAACCAGAATGATTTCTGAATGGTCCCAGAACTAAAGGGAGGCGATGAAACACTGTGAAAAGCTGATGTTGTTTAGCAGAGCCCCAAATATACAAGATAAAGGCTTTAGATGCTGCCCAGCCATTCCGCATAAAAATTTATATTCTGAATTGTTCTGCCCATACAAATCATGTCATTTATTGTATTTGTATTTGTCA
This sequence comes from Channa striata, assembly GCA_033026295.1. Classification (NCBI taxonomy): domain Eukaryota; kingdom Metazoa; phylum Chordata; class Actinopteri; order Anabantiformes; family Channidae; genus Channa; species Channa striata. The sequence goes on along the minus strand of CM065185.1, from coordinate 9,454,002 downwards.
GCAAGGGGGACAAAAATCATACAGACAAGACATGTTTGCCTTTTATGTCGTCAGCGTTTGTAGCCGATCAAGTCAATGCTCTAATCACTATTCTGACCACAGCATCTTATACAGTTGGGAGGAGTGAGGAAAACATGTTTTTGAAATTCATCATTTTCACCTCTCTGGGCGATGCCATAAAGTCACAATATGATTTATTCCTTTTTCTTAAGACATATCCAAGAATTATGCCCCATTTTAAGCAATCCCTGAAGGTACTAATTCATATTCTCTATATGATTGGACCATCAATACTGAGGGTAAGTGAAGGTCGCTTTGACAGCTTTATGGTTTGGTAGGTTTGCCTCCCTTTCTGCTGTTGCTTCACAACGCTCTATAATGCTGTTTTTCCAACATTGCTGATTGCATTGTATTGTGATAGACGGCCAGTTTAGAAGATGGCAAATACAATCAAAGCCGCATTAGACTGAATGCTTGTTCCTAATAATGTGATGTAGCTTACCATGCTTCGAATATCCTTAAATTTACCAAGCTGTCTTTAGGATCGTGAAATAAAATGCTTTTGTCTTTCAGGTTGTTATAAGTAAGGTAATGAAAAAGACCTGTTTGTCACTGATCATAGATCAGTATTCCATCTCTTTTAACGTTCGATAAAGCTATGCACTGGCCTTGGGATGCATCATGCTTTTAGCTTAGAGCCCACTTTGCTGTCACTGGATTTAAAAGAAACACAGGAGTCTTTAAAAAGGGATTTACATTCTCATAAAAGCTGGAAACATTCACTGACCGATTTATAGCTTGAAAAACAAAACTGCACATCGGATCAGTGCTATGTAAAGTATAAGATGAATATTTTATAGTTTTCTACATCAGTGTTTGATATTAATGAACTTTCATTCTGAGCCTACGCTGCTTGCTTGCTAAGATGACATATCTGCCTGCCCACCTGTTATGAATATTTATAACATGCTAGTGGACAAAGGTTAAAGAGACACAGGGCTCACTGGCTCCAGTACTTCTCCATGATTAGTATTAAAGAAATGTTGCTGTCCATGGTCCTGAACTGGTGATCCAGTTATTCTCAGTAGTAATAGATTCTTTTTCTCTTTTTTTCTTTTTTGCCAATCTATGTCTTTGACTGTTTGGAACAGTTCATATTGTCATCAAGTGCCAAAAACAAGTATGATGACTATTGTAAGCGATTGAATAGCGACAACTGCTGCGTGACCTCTAACCTTTTCAGCACGTAAAAGGAGGGATTTATAGGAGGAAAACTATAAAATCCTTATTGACACTCACCTGTACAGTTAAGGTTTCAAAGGTCTTTTGTAAAGCTCTGAAAAAAGAAGACTGCGATTAAATGTACTGATTCCCTAACTGTTGCCCCACTTGACCCGTGTTGTAGACTTCTGTCATTCTGTCTTTTTCTTTCAGCCTTTCTCTCTATAACCATGTCTGAAGCTAAACGGAAAGCCTCTAGGAGTATGAGTGTCATAAGTATGGCTGTGCATAGCAAAACAATTGCAGCCTGTCCATTGAATAATATATGGGTGGAAGTTTAGGCAACGTGCACCATCCATGAAATCAGTGGTCCACTGCTTGGTGGCTCGCTGACTCCCCACAACACACACCTAGGCGGCTGCCATAAAGGATGTTTATTAGGCTGACAAGTTGACACTGCAGCTCCTTGTCATGCTCTGATAATAGGAGCCAGGCGCAGACCAGCGGAAGCTTTGCTTCAGCTGGTTAGGAGATAGACAGCTCCTTCAGGGTGCAGATAAGAAAGGAGAGGAAATAAGAGAAGAGCAGAAAAAAGAAGGAAGAGGGAGAGTGGTGTATTCGTGCAGTGAGTGCCTGTTTTTTGAGTGGAAGAAAGGAGAGTAGAGAAAATGGGAAAGGAGAAGGAAAGGCTAAAATTGTGCGGAGACAAAGATGAAGACAGAAATGGGAAATGGAAAACGGTTTTGTGCAATCAGTGGTTAAAAGTGAGGTATTTGACATGATACCAGAATATTTAAAATTGTGGGGATATTTTCAGAATGTTTCATTGCCAGTTTAACACATGGATGTGTGAAAAGCAATGAAACCATGCAACATTCTAAACCACTATATGTTACTCATTATTTGGCCCTAAAATATCTCCAGCCTCCTCAGGCTTTCACATTTTCGGGCCTACAGAGTATGTCACCTTCAGTGAGCTGGCTGACTTCCTGCTAGCATTTTTTCATACTCCAGATCATGTGAGAGAAAACAGAATATTGTTATCATCACATTCTGGAAACGGTTAAAAACACTTTTCCCATTGAATTATTGCCTCTATTTATAAGAATTAATTGAATAATTAGGAAGCAGCTGATTTTGAGAATAATTGCTATCTGAACTTTAAATGGTTATGCAAGAGTTTACAAATTGAATTGCAATGCAAATGTCTTAAATTCTGATTGTCACAATGCAGTCATTTTTGTAGATGCAGAGAAAATGTATTCATCTATAGAGGCAGCTACTTTTGGAATGATTGTGTATGGAGAAAAAGTCTGTTTGGGTCAGTGGGTGACTTTTCTAACTGTGGCTGAAATGCCCTCACAGCCCAGTGCTGGATACATCGTAAAAGGTTTCTGACACTTAAAAAAATCTGTTGAAGACAGTGTCTTCTTTTCTCTTCTCTTCTTTTCTCTACTCTTTTTTTTTTTCCTCTGTAATGAGCAACTCTACATTCACTGTGAGCCAAGAACAGACGCAAGCTATAAATCAGCTAATCAATGGCACCAAAGTTAGTCCCTGAACAATATTGTAGGAAAACGGCTTGAATGAGCCTCATTGATTCAGCTTCACAAATCGTTATTTCCCAAAGAAAGGCTGACCTTGAAAGACAACAAGGTCAGTATTTGTCACTTCACACAGTGGGAAACTTATTCTAATGTAAAATGGCCTCATTCAAAGTTAACCACAATAAAAAGGCTTTTGCACATCGATTTGGTTGCATATTTTAAACGTATATAATGTAGAGTCATTTCTTATCAGTGGAACATCTCCCTCCGACCTCCATAATTATATCTTCACTCAGGAAACCAGGTCAGAGAAAGAAGATGAAGAGATATTATGAGATTTGGCATATTTCTTGCTAACTCATCATAAAATTGTGCAATACACTTTAATTTTTCCAAGGGTCAGTCCTTTTGAGCCAGCTCTGCAGAGGGAAGTTCCCAGCACCATTATGTCATCAGGGACAAGAGGACAGAGGGAGAGAAAGTGCTACAAAAGAAGCTATTTTAATTAAAGCTTGCAGATTTACTCGCCCAGCTGGGTTGAAAGCATAGGCGGGTCGAGCCGACGGGGGCCAAGTGACGCTCGTAAAAATGATTCATGCCAGGCAGGGGTGGAAAAGAGCCCCCGGAGGGACGGGCGGGGGAATTAAGGTGGGCAGTGAGAGGCTGTTCTGTAATGAGGACAAATAGCTGAGAAGTTTGTCGTCTGACAGAAGGTCTGGAGCTGGCCAGGGAAATATGCATAGTGCAATACTTTTCAGCTCCTGTGACATTTTGCCTGCACTGTGTCACCTTAGAAAGAGACTGGGCAAAGGAACAAGGCAACAATTTAGAAAGATGGCACTAAAAGCAAGGGAAATATGCAAGTACAGCAAACTATCAGCCTTATGGTGTTTTTATTAAATTTGGGAATTTGGACAATATGGGCATTTAGCATTACAGAAATTTTAAAATGATTGGAAATGATGGTTTAAAAACATATTTTACGACTTTAAAGGACTCAAAGTAGTAGGACAGTTGTAACTCACTTAATAGAACAGTGGTCCCTGAACTAAAGGGTCAGTAGTTGGTGGTTCCTCCCGGCTTTATGATTAACTGGCCTTTGGCCAAAAAACTGAACGCCGAAGTTGCCCAGTAAGATGTTTACTGGTAAGTAGCTTTGTATAAACGCAGCTGCTAAATGACTAATTGAAATTTAATTAGCTATTTGTAGCTGATCACCAACGTAATTCATAGCTGACAGTAAGCTGTATCACCTTGGTGTTAGGGGACAGATATACTTGCTTTTCACCAATGTACATGTAGACACTGTGAGTCCTCTCAGCATCATTGTTCACATACTGTGATGTGCACAACTAACGCGCCAGATCAACACAGGCTAAATGAGAGCGCCCTTTTTATAGACATACTCATAGTCAACACCAAGTATATCTGAAGCCTTACACCCACATAACAACTTTAGGTGTTATGCTTTTTCAAAAGTTGTAGCATTTGCAGTCTGTGTGTGAATGAATAGGGTAATGACAATAATAAATCCATCTACAAGACAAAATAATTTTGGGAATAATTCAGGTTTTCTAAGAGCATAATGACTAACTGTGACAAAAGATAATTTTATATGATTTCAAAAGTACCTGTTATGTAAAGTTTTCAGGTAACATTTCCCTGCATATTTTACTGTAAGTGTACTGTATTTGTGTTTTTAGTGGATTATTTAGCAATCAAATACAGACAGTACATGTGTAAAGCCTAGCACATGCAGCAGCTGACGACATCTCTGGCCAGATTTTAAAGGTGGCGAGGAGCCAAAGGAGAGCCATCGTTTGATTTAGGGCATCATGTTTTTTCTGTTTTCAGGAATGTGGATGGTGTGAACATCAACCAACCATCTTTTCTCCTCTTTAGCTTTGATTTAAAACAATCTTTTTCTCACCTCCCACACTCTCATGCTTCACTCATCTCCCTCTTGTTCTGTCACTCTCTCCTTCAAGCTGTTGGATGTCCCTAGAAATGTGTGATGTGATGAATTGAGAGCTGTGAAAATAATAACCGCCCCCAACCACACAACACCTCACTCTCACCAAAAGCCCTGTCTGCTGTGACAGCAGATGTGACTGCATCTCAAGTCAGGACTGTCATATTACCCCCTCTCATTGTGTGTAATGGAATTTATAATTTAGAATCACCATCTGTAAATTCATGTAGTTGCATGAATTTGCATGGACTCTTAAAAGTCTAGGTTTAAACAATCAAAAGTCCTACCTGCAACTTTCTTGTTTCATTTATGTCTTGAGCCTTCTTTCATGAGCATGTTTGCCTAGCCATCTTCTGGTGAGGTTATAGTTTTGCGAAACTCACATGAGTTCTGCTGTCTTAATAACCTTTGTTTTCTAATTCGGACCCTGTTATTCTAAATGGTCAATAGCTGTATTTAGCTGTTGAGTTACTTAACTTTGGAAAACATTATAAAACGATAGATAGATTAGGGTGATGCTGGGGGCCCCCTTCTGCTCTAAAGGGCCAAAATCCTGTCTTTTTCTTCTTTGGAAGTTACTCTATAGGAAATTTTTAAATTCCATCTTCAAGATAGGATGGTTTTGATCTCACAGTCAAACCTAAATCCAAATATGGTGCTTTAAACATTGACAACATTTTTGTAGTCAGTGTTTTGGATCAAGGGCTGATAAAATAATATAATATATGTGACTCAAACTAAACTAGCTGCCTCCAGCTCAATTTTAAATGTTTTTTGCAGCTGGTTTTTTTTTTTTTTTTGTTAGGAAAGTTAGACATGATCCCACCATTCAGAAATATCCTGTTAAAGACTCCTAATAAGAAACAGCAGGTCCTTCCCATTCAAGGTCTGACTCTGCTTCATAGATACAATACAATACAATCTGTATGTATATGAGGTAATGTATCCAGCTGCATGAGGCAAAGATAGACCGTAAGAGAAATTACAGTCTTCATTATGTAATATTCTGATGTCGAGTGAACATGGAAGCCAAGTCATGAAAAGCTTTCTGACAGCCTGCAGGAGGACAGAGGGAAATCTGGGCTGTTAAGAAACATAGTTTTAGAGAGACAACTTTTGGTGAAAATATTAATAAAATAGTTTAAAATACCCTCAGTATTTATAAATATAAGTCAGAAAAGGCAGTAATAGCTGCTAATTAATACCTCTATATGTCAAAATATGCTAAAATACACCCCATATTGGTAATCTAAAAATATTTCTTTATTCTTGCTTTAATGTAAATTCACATTTTCCAAAGGACTATTGAGTCTATGCTGGCCTCTCACTCTTTCTCTGTCGTTGTGAATATTTATTTCAGTTGAAGCTTTTTATGTGTGTGTGTGTGTGTGTGTGTAAGTGTGTGTATGTTGGTTTCTATAGCAGGGTATATAAATTGCACATGACATGAGCAGATATTCAGTGGTAAAATCGCTTACATTAAGCGATTATTGAACAGCTTAATCATCGCGTTTTAAATTTTACCCCAGATGTGTCTGGTTTTATCTCTCCCTTTCCAAATTTGGATTTTTGCACTTTGGTAACAGGTTCATTTGTAATTGCACAGCAAGACCAATAGCTAGTACAGTTTTGAGTGTGTGTGTGTTCCTGTTCACATGCCTACATTATATGCAATAAACACATGGACATGACCAAACACTGATTGTGACTCTAAGTGTTGGAGCAATATGTCAGCCTAATTAGGATGACAAGCACTTTATGCAACAGGAAAGGTCATGTCCTATAATTCCAGAGCCTACACACACATCCACTGATTCTATCAAGAGTCTGTATCAAGGGCTGTCATGTCTCAAGTGTAAGATGAGCATCATTTCAAGTGTCCTTCAAAACCATTATAAATGCAAATTCACTGATGTTCAATGCATGCTTGTTTACAGTGCGTGACATAACAGGATAATTGAGAAATGGTAAATTAAATACACAAAATTTTTTATCGTTATCATTGCTAATGCAAATCTTTATAACTTTGCAGCAGACACATGGCCAACATATTAAACGTAACATGCCATCAGACAAAAAAAAAAGGCAGATGTCACAAACATCAAAGGACTAAAACATTTTTGTATTCTTTTTTTCTTTAGACAGCTGCAACGGCCATCATTGAATCAACACTGGTTGGTGCTCTCTAGGTGAGTGTTTTTCTTTGCAGTATCTTGTGTAAAAATGTGTTAACCCAAGGAACACAATGAAAAGCAAACCATTACGTTATGTTGGGATGTGGGTACAAAAGCGTTGTTGTCTGCTTTTTTGTGTCCACATATTAATGATCGTTTGAATTAAGCTTCCTCTGTTTGTCTTCAATGAACCCTAAAACATTTCCATGTTATCACAGCCGATTGTCAAGTGTGTAGCTTGACTAGACATTTTAGATAAGGCGAGGCCCATTTGCTTTCTGTCTGTATCCCTGGATACCTTCTTTAACCGCATTAGCATTGGTGGTAGCTGTTCCAAAGTGTGCAACATATCGCAGGGATGTAGAGACACATTACTCTTCCTGGAATCGGGTTATTGTGTAGCAGACTCCTAGATGATGTCTTAATATTCAGCTTCTGTAGATGTATTACAACCTTATTCTGTATTGCATAAAACAGTTAACCTTCAATTTTGTTGATTTTCTACTTTTTCAATTTTTTTAAACATTTCTATAACATTAACATTTCAGGTATTTCTGCAAAAACAGTTCAGATGTTCCAGCTTTGCTTGGAAAATCCTTTCAACACTGAAGCATTGATAGTCCATTTTTATTTTTGCTTCTATACGTTTTTTGGAACTTAAGTACCTCAGCATACTTTAGCTAGAAACACAACTTGTGTCGATGTATAAAAACTTTCTGTATTGAATTTGAAAAGTCCTCCCATTTATCATTCAACTGGGCACACAGTTAAATTATTTGTGGGCAATAATTACCAGTTTTAATTACGTCCAGTCTACCTTTCAGTTTCAGGCTGATACACTACGTAGTTAAATCATAAGATCTGACACATGTCTGTTTGTCTTTCAAAGTAAGAGGAAACGCTTTTGCTGCAAAGACGGCCTGAGGCAGACACACTTTCTCAGAGTTGTCAAGAATTAGCAACCCAAGTATAAAGTGATGACTTCACAATGCTTGATTTGCCTTGTGGCTTACTTTTCAGTTCTTTTGATTTAAATAGTGCTGTCTGTGAATTCCTCTGCTGTCTATTTTGCAAGACTATACCTAGAGGGGTACCGTATTTTCCGGAACATAAGCCGCTACTTTTTTCCGACGTTTTGAACCATGCGGCTTTTACAGAGATGCGGCTTTTCTATGAATTTTTCTGCAGCCCTCAGATGGGCGCTGTAGATGGAAGTCAGTGCAAACAAAAAAGCGCCAGTTTTTATTCTTAGCGCATGCAACCCAAGACGCACAACAGCAAACATCAGCACTTTTACTGCCGTGTTACAGGCACCATTCAGGTTCAGGTGTATGAATAAACACTTATGGTACAAAATCGTTTGTTGAGCGCAGCAACTCCTGTGTAATTCGTGAAGAATAAGACACGTCTTCTCCTTTGACTATGGAACAAGCCGTTTATTTATAACAAGGACGTTTTTGTCGGCTCTGTACATTCGACATGTGTTATACCAGCCACACATACACGTTCTTTACCGTAATGCCGGTAAAACAGCGCAGAACATCCTCATGCCTACTGTGAACAATGAGTAGGAGCGCATACAACAGATATTATTTCTCAGCCTGGATATTGGCGGCTTATAGTCCGATTGCATATGTGACAAAATATATATTTCTTTTAAATTTTAGAGAGTCCAGAATTTACGGTAGTTTAATAGATTTGTAGATATATTATTAATGTTCAGATAAATCTCCTGCATTGTCTTTTTCCAGATGTTTAAAAAGTAGAAACCTTCAGAGTAAGCACTTGTCCAGCACATCAATGAGTGCGTATAAACCATTACTTTACATATCAGGATTATGTTATGTTATTCTGCTCTTCAAATCTAATCATTAGATCTTTCTTTTTTATTATATATGCAAAGTTTTCTTATCTGCCACATGTCTGTTTATGAACACACGTTGTTTAACTGATTGATTCTGATACAGTCTCAAAATTTGGAAGGTCCTCAAAAGGTTGTGAAATTTAAAAACCCTCCGAGCTCACAGGAAGTCTTTTTTTTTACAATAAAAGCCCCAAACAAGGACAGAAGAATACCAGATTGATGTGAATGGTGAAAAGTGATTTATACCGTATTTTTAAAAATGATTACTCTCCTGTTAGAATACTTTGAGGCTTGATATAAAATTAATAACCCTTTAACTACCACAGTGTTCAGCTTCACATAGACATCTTATTTACATTCTTTCTCATTTTTAGTGTCTTTGGCTGATTGGACGACTGTAAAAATCCTCTTCAACTTTCTCCACATTGAAATGTAAATGGTTCTGCATACTTTGACCTACTGAGATTTCATCTTTAACAAAGATGTTTTGAAATGGTGGTTCATAAATTCTACTTTTTTTCAGGTGCTGGACTTAAATTTTGCCCTCAGCTATTGCATTTTTACAGTTTCCAGGATTTTTATGCTGCTCTCTCGTGTTACAGCCACTCAAGGCAAAACAGTTAACCTTCAATTCAGTTTATTTTCTACTTTTTTCAAATTTTTAAAACATTTCTATAGTAAATTTTTTAGCTATTTCAGCAGTCTCAGTTCAGATGTTTCAGCTTTGCTTGGAAAATCGTTTCAACACATCTGTACGTTTTTTGGCACTTAAGTACTCAGCATACTTAGTAGTGGCAAGAAACACCATTCAAACTTCAAAACATTCACCTTATAAAAGACATTATTGCCTGTATTCAGCTTTTTAATGTCTTTTATGCTTTTTATAATATTCAACTTTTTTCAGCAACTCTTTAGCTTCAGCCTTAGCTAGTCAGACAGACTTCAGCCTAGAGGAACCATTCCAATTTTCAGGATACCCCAAGACTTTCAGCTATTACTCTTCCATTCAACTTTTTAATGTCAGGTATCGATTTCGAATAATTGCAGTTTTAGTTTTATGCAGCTTTTGGAAATTTTAGAAACTGATGACATCATACACTCTTGTTTCGGCTCTTAAACTTTCTTCTGTTTTGCTCTTTTGTTCTCTCAATTCTCAGCTTTCACAGATGAATTATTCAATAAAATGCATTCTACAATCCTATGTTGTCGCTCATTATCTCTATGGACCCCTCCCATAATGGGACTCATACAGGAAGATGTTGAGGGTCGGAGAAGACGTTGAGGCAGAAAAGGGCTGACCAGAAAACGAAAAATGAAATCACTTTTGTATAAAAGGGTGATGGGGATGTGCAGCACACTTCAGCAATTTGTCTGTTGAACCGCAATGACACCTTTTCTAAAAGCTCAATGATTTTCAGCAAGTTGTCTTTAAAATTGACCCCCCCTCAAAAAAAAACAACAGCAGTTAAAAGAAGAATTAAAGATAATTTTTTGATTTCCATGATTTTGTTACATTATATCCCTTCTTCACCTAAACATGCTAGCACCCCCCATAATACCAGATTATGAATATTTGTTGTTGCTCTTCTTGTACAGCAGTTTAACAGTAGGTCACAGTCTTCCACCTGGATGCCACCAGGTCTACATGGACGCACCGCAGGTTGGGCTAGAAATTAACGGTACAAAAACATTTGGTACCTGGGACAATTTTGGGGCAATAGACAAATTCCTCACAGTGCATTGAACTTCTTCAAGACACAACAGAGGATAATTACGTGAGCGAGGGCAGAGCTCAATTATGTCCCTGTCTCCAGCCGAGAGGGAGCAGACAGCTTAGATTAAGTCATAGTTACTCCTTACCTCGACAGGACAACATCGGTGCTCGTTCGGGTAACGGCGTTAAAACACTTTTTGTAAATTAATAATCTGCAAAATGAAAATGATCCAAACAGTCGTTAAACAATCCACTGTCATGTCTTCACCACAACAAGCTTGTTGGCTAATTGCTAACTGCTACGAACACGTTAGCCTACGTCTGCCTAAAGCTGGAAGTTAGAAAAATCTTCATGTGCTGCATCCATAATGTGCGTCAGTTTCTGGTCAACACAGTCACAGTACCAGACCAGACAGGAGCATGGAGCAGCTGTAACTGACAGCAGACAGAGGACAGACTTCATCATAGTCTGTAAAACACGGCATACCAATTAAGACTGGCCTTTTTTGGAGGAGAGGAATACTTTGAATTATTATATTGAAATATAAATGATTGACTAATTGTGGGACTTGTGAGTTGTGGGCGCTAGCGAAAGTTGGAGTTCTGTCCTGTATCGTTCTGTTCTGTGGGTTATTCTGTTGAATTATGCAGCAGTTTCATTGTCATGTTGTGTCTGTTGTGTAGTTGGGGTTCAGCCAGTGGGTGGAGTTAATGTTGACACCATGACTGAGTGCTGCTGCAGTTGATAGCCTCCAGTCGTTCTTCCTGTTGTGTTGTTCCTGTCTTATCAACGTGAATTTGTTTTTTCTGGGTTGTGTGATGTACGTGGCCACAAGAACCTCTAAGAAACGTCTGTTTTACGTGATTTGGCTCAACGAGAATGTTGCAATACTATATTAGTATATATTAATTGAAAATTAAAAAACAGGTTAGTGGGGAAATAATCGTTAGATTAATTGAAAAAATAATAATTGGTTGATTAGTCTAGATAAAAAAATAATCGTTAGGTGCAGCCCTCCTTCAAATAATGTGTTGAATTGCAGTCTTTGGAATACTGTCACATTAAAAATGAAAATACTTTCCTTTCTGCTCTTGAAACGGACACACTCTTTCTGATAGCACTTTGCTTTGATGTTTTCTCCTCGACTTAGAGTTTTGCCTTGTACCTCACTTGTAAGTCACTTTGAATAAAAGCCAAATGACTTGATGTAAGTGTGGATATCCACTTGGTTCAAGTATAAGGATTCTTTTGAGTTTAGTAGTTCCAGTGGTTTGGATTCTTCTATTCTAGACTGCACAATGTTCAGTGTACCCCAGGTTCAAATGCCTGGACAAAGCCAGACAGGCAAAGGAGGAAAGGAAACGACTGAAGGAGAGGAAGAAAGCAGCAGTCTTTAATAATTATAATTAAATGTTATAATTATTAATTAATAATAATTAATAATTAAACAAATCAATGAATATATATAAATTCTAGAAAAAAACATTTCCAATGGAAAATAAAGTGAATTGGAGATAAATTGTTATATAAGTCATCAAAATAATTTAGTTTTTTTTATAATAGGTGAAACTTTTGCTTTTGCTGAAAGCTGAATTGAAGCTTAACTACAAAATTAGCTGAAAGTATTATAAAAAGTAAAAAGCTGATAGTTATACCGAAATAATAAATTAGTAAGTAACAAGTTTAACTTGTTTGAAAAAAATCCCACAAAGTGAGTCAGCTGTAACATGAAACAATAGCAAGATCCTGGAATTTGCAGAAATGTAATACCTGAGTGCCAAGTTTAAGTCAAACACCGGAAGAATAATAAAATGCTATTAATATTACAAACAACCATGTTAAAGTTGAAATCTCAGCACTCCAAATATGCAGAACCATTTACATCTCAATGTGAAGAAAGTCGAGGAGGACAATTGTCCCATCAGCTGAATACTGTAACAAGAAGAAAAAAGCTGAATGTATATAAGTTGTTAGAGGACCTGAAGGCTTTTTAACTTCATATCAAGCCTCAAAATATTCTAATAGAAGAGTGATAGTGTTTGAAATAAAGTTTCAGATCAGACTCTCCTGTCTCTGTCTTGTACTTTTGCTTGTGTTTGTTTGATAGACAGTGACTGTTTACACAGAGGTGAGATAGAGAGAGAGAGAAAGAGGTGAGATGGGCAAGAGACAGAAACAGGGTAAGAAATAAAAAACTACAAGTTAGATCTGAAAAATGTCTTTATTCTTTATAATTTTTTTCAAAAATACTTATTCTTTAAAAAAAATTTCTTCCAAAAATAGACAGTTACTATTGTTTAACATTTAATCAGTCAACAACTGAACACAGAACCATAGCAAACAACGTAAACAAATAAAGGCCAGTCTTAACATTATGACATGTCTGCCCATCTCCCTTCTTTCACATAATGGCATGAACCTAATGTGATTGGTCGCACAGTTAGCCCATCAAAATAAAGTCCCGCCTCTATCTGCATGGATTTTTAGCAAAGCTGAGCACTATCTGCTGAAGATTCAGCTCTCCCCGGCATGAGTCGGCTCTTAAAGGCGTCTCTATCTTCTAAAGTTTAGAAGATAGAGACGCCTTTAGAATCTAAAGTGATCACGGTTCACATGTGGCCCTCTAAAACTGCAGGTCTGACCTGAACATTGAGTCTATACGTTTATCCGATCCGACATTTTCAGCCCACTAAAATCTGTGCTGCCAGTGGTGATCTCGGTGGGCTGAAAATGTCTCATAGCGTTTTAAAATTTTAGAATTATTACTATCAAGATAAAAAAAAAAAAAATTGACGGTGCAGTTTAAGGAAAAACTGCTTCTTTTTTGCCCTTTTTCTCACTGCTCTGTTTCCCCCTTCAGTTTGTCAGCTGGGATTTATGTATTATTATCTCATCATAGGCTACTGTGTCCAGCTCGTAGTTCAGTTTATACCTAATGAAATCTAATCTGAAGCTGTTTGCGTGATCTTGTATGATGAATGAGCTCTGGTCAATAAACTACCAGCTCAATCCGCTGCCTGTGTTGAATAGTTTTAATTAGTCATATGTTAATTATTAAGCATAGTGGTGGGGAGTCCACACCTGCCAACATCCAGAGCCTTTTCCTGATGAGAGGGACGTGAACACGGATTTAAAAAATCCTGTCCAGTCTCAGTGTCTGACATATTTAATAATAATGGGCTGAATAATTAAAGTTCCTGCTGTTCTGTGTGGATCATGATTCTGCAGTGGTGTCAGTGTTTCTGCTTTGTTTCTTTCTTTCTCTAATCTACTGTCAGGGCGAATTCCTCCAAACAAACTTCTCTACTAAAGGTGCTGTGCAGGGGAAGGTAGGAAACCATAGAGATGGCCCCTATGTATATGATGACTAAATTTAAATATAAAACCCCCAAATCTCTGCAGACAGCTGGGCTGGTTCTTCCATTATTCTACGTCTTAAGCGCGAAAAATCTTCTATTGTGCCACAATCTCACCACTATCCAACAGAGTTACTGAAAGTGAAAATCCATTTAAAATTTGGACAAAAAGCTGATTTCCTAAGTTTCTGTTATGAAAGAGACATAAAGCATCGTGTTAACTGGAATCAGCTGAGAATAAAAACCTCCCCCACCTCACATGTTTGTTACAGCAGCTCCTGTTTGTGGCTGAACAGCCTCTTTTCTTGTTTATACACCGAAAAATCACTGAAATATAACCTGAACACTGTCAGAGTTACTACAGAGTTACACTGGTGATTTTACTTTGCACCCGTTTACTCAGTTTGGTGTGAGTCAAAGACTGTAACTGCTGTTTTTCAGGGAAACAAACTGCATGTAGTGAGACTGAGTGTGCGCTGTCATTAACATATAAAACTGTGTGTCTCTGAACACAGCGACACAGGCAGCAGCTGTTAAACCTCCTCTGTCCTCTAACAGGATAGAGAAACTACTGTAACTGTGATTCCACCCAGTCTCCTAAATTCTATCTTCATGACAAATTACATTTTATTCTCTCTCTTCCTGTTTCTGTAACCACACAGTCATATAATTCAGCGGTTGTATCTCTGCAGTGAACTATTGGTGATTTGGCTCGTCTTGGCACCTACAGACCATATAATGTCATCACATGCCATCCCCCCGGGACAAGAGACAAGCAATCAACGCTTGTCATTTTTACGTTGTAGTGTCTCACCCATGCAGCAGAGTTAGACATTATCAATGGCTACATCTCTACCTGTAGGTTAACATTTGTTGCCATCAATGAAGTAAAATTAAATTTAACAAGTAAGCACATTTACAATATCCAGAGTGACACAAACTAAACTAAATACACCTATATTGTAAACTACAATTCAGATTAAGAATAAGGATATTGTGTAGTACAATTTTTGGCTGATGTTATAAAGGTCAGAACAATGTCTGTACTTCTAGGCTGAATGATTTCATTACTTCAATAATTGACAATGTTTATATTTTATGTTAGAATTTATTTCAAATACACATAAACATTTAATGTTTTATAACAAGAATTTTGAGACTTTTTCCAGGGTAGACGAGTTAGTAGTGAACTTTAACCCACCTGTTAGCCAGACAGGTTTTGAATCATTTTGCAAATTTGGTCATTTAAAGTTTTAAAATGATTGACCAATAAAAGTACAAACCAAAATGTTTGATCCATAGGAAAAACAAACACTTTGGCTTAATTAAATTCATAATCATGCTGGAAATCCTGGTCGGCTATGTCCAATCCTCTGTCCCATTGTCACTGGTCTACGCTAATTGCTGTTATCCATCTGTGGAAGTGGTGCAGGAAAAGAAAGTTATTAAATGATATATACCTATGTTAAAAGTGAAAATTATGTCCTAGCCAATATTTTATTTCTGTAACATTCCCAAACTTTTAAAAACAAACTTATACTGAATAACTGCAGGGTTTGAGTCTATCTTGTCCAAGAGGTATCACTTGTTTCTGACCTTCTTCTACTCATGTGACCTCAGGTTCTCCTTCTGCATTGCTAATACTGTGTGTTAGGATTTTACATAAACTAATATTAACTTCTGCCTAATGTTGCAGCACCATGCAGGGTGCTGCTCATTTTGAATAGGTTAGAATTTGTTTTCTGAATACCTATATTAAAATAAAAAATTTAAAAAAGAATTCCCATTAATTTGTGTTCCATTGTCATCCATCACCAGGCTGCATCTCTTATCTAAGATTGCAGGGTGCTGTAGAAAATCCCAGCTGTTATTAGGCAGTGTGTCTTATCCCCACTTGTGAAAGTTCAAAGAATACCCCAGCTCTGTATACTCATACTCTTGTATAAAAAAAAAATGTCTCCCATTAACCTGGCCTGCATGTCTTGGTACCGTGTGAACACCTAGAGATCATCAGCACAGAAGAACAGGAAGAGCAGAGGTAGAACATGCAAACTCACAAGTGACCCCCCACACCCCACCCCCACCCCCACACACTACCTCTGTCCTACCGTAGCTCAATACACAACAACACAGAAAGGTTCTTTGAGATGGGCGTTTATAGCTCTGACTTCTCTTATGCTTTATTCACGCTGTGAGAACTGTATTTATAGATGAACAGTACAAAATACATTAGCAGGTAACATAATGTCTAGCATGTACATAACACAAAGGAAAAATAAAGACACTTATTGCAAACATAAACGCGACATTTTACAAATAGAAATACCTTGTTGGCCGCTTGTCATGAAAAAACAAGGTCACTTAATTGCTTAAGTGTCTTTAAATGTCTGCCTTTGACTTCAGACTGTGACAACTTTAATGCATTTAGTTGAGCCACGTGGGAGACATCTGCTCACCTGTAGTCCATGAGAGAGACCTTGTGTGTTCTTCCTTTGTTCTTACAACTTTTACTGTCACTGTCTTACTTTTTAACTTCTTTTTTCATTTTTTCTATCTTTCTCATAATTTATCTCGTAATTTATAATTAGACTTTCAGCATCTTTTTCTAACAGTTAAGCTATAATTCAGTTTTCAGCAAACATGGTTTGGCTTTTTTCAGCATTGCATGGAAAGTCTTTTCAGCGATGAAGCATTTGCCGTGCATTTTCTTTTTGGAAATGCTTTTGCTAGTTATATTTAATCCTTTATACTCACTGATTTCACTGCTGTATTAAACTTTTATTAAAGCACCTAGTTTGAGACTCACAGCAGTAGGCAGGAAAGAGGAAGGCAACGTTGCATGTTTGCCTTTCTAATTACTTCTCATAGGAACCCAGGCATTGATTGTTGCAAATGGTCATTGATTTTTAGCAGTGCTCTATGCTATTTGACATTTGTGCTAAATTCAACGGAACAACTGACGTCTGTGTGGCAGTGATGTCTGTGACCTCAGTAGCTCTTTGTGTGTATAAACGTGTATGTTTGTGTGCATGCAAGTATGTTTGTGCATATTCATGTGTGGTTAAATGAGAATGGGTCTGATGAATAGGAAAGCCGTTGAATTCCTTTTGGCCCCGACAGTCTAATCGAGAAACATTGATCCAGCTGGGGGGAAACAGTGTGCTTACTTGCACATCGAGATAGCCAAAGGCTATTGGCAAACTGCTTGTTCTCATTGGATAAAATGAGAAGACTTTCCTCCCTGTGGTTTAAACAGATTACCATGTCAGAAGGTCAGAAAAAGTGCCACAATTAATCAGCTAGTCCCCTTCAATATTTTTGGAAACAAATGTTAGATGAGACCACTGGTCAATACAGACGTTAAGTATCCCTTAATGAATGTTTCTCACACTGTACAGTCGACTGTAGACTGCAAAGTAGGTAGTGACATTGGATAAGACACTTATTTAAACCAATGGGGCTCCAGCCCACCCAAAGAAAATGTTCTAAATATTCTTTTCAACTATTTAAACTTTATTATGCATTTTACTTGAGCCTTTCGAGCTGGTTTCAGATTCACTTTACTTTATTCTTGTAGCTTCAGATTGTGGATTTATACGTAGGAGCAGCAGATGCCTAACATACGTCATCAAGCCAGCCAAAACCTATTACACTAACTAGAGTGTAAAAGTGGTGTGGGCAGTTTTTAAGAAGTGAATTAATATGAAGAGGCAACCAGCTGTTCACTCTTTACATTTCAACCAAGTATGACATTGACATTTTTCAGAGAAATTGGCAGGATCCTGATTAAGTGAATCACAAACAGTGTTTGATGTGTTTTGACCCCTCGGGCACCATCACAGTATGTTCAAGGCGAGCTTGGCAGCATTAAGGATATTGGTTCCGGCCTCTTGATTTTCCACATTAGATTGTGACGTGGCACATACAGCACTTCCACAGGTTTACAGCGGGCTCGATGCTTGCCAGCTCTCTGGGCGTTCGCCTTTGCCCCCGATCTCACAACACGTTAGCCGACACTAACTGTCTGAAACTTAAAGGTGTCAGTCTTGGTTATTTGACACACCCAGTTTTTTATACAACTGTACCACTTAAAATGTGTCAGTTCCCTGTGGATCAGCTGCTTCCGTAGTGGAAGTATCATTTCATTTCTTTCACTTTTAGCGAAAATATACTTGATTTTGTTTTCAAAGCTGTCACACACGTGAAGGTGTTAACTTCTCTCCTGAGTGTTATAGCCTCTCACAAGCTTTATTGTGGTATCAGGATTCGTTGTCTCAGCAAATGGTCTGCTTTAATGGGAATTCGTCTGTCATTGTCCCTAAGCCCCTTTCCTGTGAGGGGTTTGAATAATGCAACACTCTGTCCTTAACTTCCATTTAAATATATCTGTCTGGTCAGCACAGGGAGAAAGTGACAAAGACAGAGAGACACAGTCAGAGAGAGAGAGAGAGAGAGAGGGGACAGAAAGGCAAAAGGACAAACAGTGCAGCAAAAGGAGAAAGTTTGCATCAAAGGGCAGAAGGCACATAATAATAGACAAATAAAAAGATGAGAGGAAAAACAAAAAGAGGGCCACCCACTGCAGCATCTGTTATCAGGCTCGCTAAGGAAACCTAATGTGATTTGCTCGGGTAATGAGACAGAAGCAGCCATTTGTAATTTTCAGCGTTAGTTCACTGCTCGTCATGCTTTTTTGTGCCGTGTACCTACATCCACTTCCTGATTACCGAGCGGTTGGAGACGTTTATTTTTAGCTGTCTGGGACATACGTAGGCACACTGTGATGAATGAGAATGGTCTTCTATTGTGGCAACAACAACAGTAACAGGATTGACTATAGCGTTGCCAATAATGCTGTTACTACATCACACAGAGAAAAACAGAGCTTTGTTTACCTAAAGTTTAGTTCAGTTTGCAGAAAAGGACGTTGGCAAATGATCACAGACACAGGCACTGTGGGCTGAGGCAACAAACAACAGGAAACATACCCACAATTGTATCATTATAAACAACTGGACGTTATCTATCGAACTATTAGTAAGTTATATATTTAAACTTTTTTACATTAACAAGGAATTTACAGTGTATTATGTTGCTACAGGTTATTAGACTACTCGTGAAATATTTAAATACTTTCATATTTTAATCAATATTTACCAAATTTTTCTATTAAAGAAATTTGTTGCATTAATGTACATTTTGCATCTGTTGGTTTCTGTTTCTGTCATTTTTATTCTGATAAATTGTTATTATTATAATTGTCATATTTTTAGTGACAGATCTGTGGATGTCAGGACTGTTGATAATATTTGGATGAACCATAGATCAGTAATTCAAATATTTTTCAGCAGTTCGCTAAGTTTCTTTATGCCTGTAAGGTGGGGCCAGTGGTTTGACTACTGGTCGTCCTGGTTACATGTCAGAGTGTCCTTACTTACTTGTAAGTCGCTTTGGATAAAAGCATCTGCTAAATGACTATAGTAATAGTTGTAATTCTAATAGTATTTCCTCTGAATGTGTTACAAAATGGAAATGCCGCACACTTCCTACAGAGATGGCCAAAAGTCCACTGTACACCCTGCCACCGCACTGCCACTGGCCCATCTTAGCCATTTTTTACAAATTCGAAAAGACATAACTCAAAAAGTGTTTCTCAGGTGAGCCGTCTGTGGAGCACAGGATATGATTTAAGCTTCCTTCCTGAGAGCGGAACAACAATGCAGCTCTAGCAGAATCACTTTAACTATAAATCTAGTTAAAAGTGGAGGCCGTACTGTAACTCCCATGCTGCAGTCTACTTTTCGTTTCCACTGTACCTTAAAGAGCTCTCTTATGTTCCTTTGAGAACAGGTGCTGTATTTCATCCGCTCTAATTTCACAGCTACTTTCACAGTCTTCAATTCCTCCATCTCCATTTCAAACCACTGACATAAAAATCTTTCTCTCTGTTAAGCAGCATCAGCTGAGGTCTTTCTTTTTCCTGCTTTCACTCTTACTTTCTTCTCTGCCTTTCTTCTCGCGCTCACGAAGACAAAGTCGAATGGGCCAATAGCGTTTAATTGCTGTGGTTTTTATGTGGTCTGCTGAGAAGTAATAGCCACTCAGCACTTCTGTCTACAAGATAGATGCTGCTGATGCTTGTCTGGGGTTTCAGCGTGGGAGCACACCCAGTGACTCAAAGAAGTGCAGGTGAAGTAATAAACGAAAATGGTTTGCTGGGGGGAGGGGAATCTCACAATGGATTTAATTTCCTTATTTGAAACAAGTCACTCTGGGTCACGCACACACGCACAGGCGCACGCATCTCACACCCATTGGCATAGACATATAGGCAAACACAGCAACACACTCGCACACGAACGGGGGGTCAGGGAGGTGCAGCAACTTGTTAGCAACAACCATTTGCTGTGGCCAGCCCAGTAATGCAATCTGCTCTTGCTGTTGGACAGCCCACCACGTGAAAGAGGTTGCAGGGCGACTCTGACCGACTCAAAAATGGAAACAGCAGGAAATCAAAAGGACTGCTCGAATCCCTCCTGTATTTGGCCCGGGCCTGCTGTCACAGACTGGGCACAAACCCATTATTTCTAAGTCCCCAAACATTAAAGAATATGTGTTTCTCTATATCTGTGCGTTGACTTTACAACAGAACACCAGAGAATAATATAATGGGTTTCTTTTGATGATATTATAAACTTTAAATGGTTATAGTTATGTTAAAAATTGTAAAAATGTTTTAAAAAATTCAAGAAATATATTCTTTTTCCAATTTTTTTATTTTTCAGACTATTTTTGTTATCATGATGCAATTTAACCAACACCTTCTTAAATCTGGGTTGTATGTAGGGAGAGACAAAAAACCACCTTCACCCAGACATGACAGGAAATCACATGGATAAAAAACTAGAAAAAGCAGATACAGGAAAGAAAAACGTAAAGACAGTCTGAAGTCGTGCAACGTGCAGCCTGCTAGTCTGGCTGTATGGTGCTATATAACAAGATTTATATTATGAAACAAACCACACTCACATTAAAACGGGGCCTAGGAGTTAAGAATGATCTCATATCACATCATGTTCCACAGACATATTTTCACATGCGGTATTATTTTTCCAAGTACGGTATAACCTGTAATGTTCGCTTTTCACTGAGAATATATCATTTTATTTCAAGTGTCTTGGTGCTGCACTCATTTGGTGCTGCACAGGAGTCCAGTTAGTAACACAAAGTTCCGCTAACTTTACAAGGTGCCAGTACACGGCTACAACAAAACTATAGCCGGGCTACATATAGAAAACACCATCCACATCCTCCGTGGAAATTAAGTATGGATCACAGTAAGTTATGTGATTACCTTGGAACTGAACCATGTCAGAAGTTCACTGAAGAGTTTAATTGCTATCCAAGTGATTGGATTTTGTTAGTCTCACCACATGATAGAAATGCAAAATCTGAGTCCATGAAAAAGCAATTACTTGCTTTACTGCTTAACTGTTAAGAGGCTCTCATTATCTAGTTAAAACCATTCACAATTTTAATTCAAAGGAAGCTTTAATTTGTCTTATTTACTCTCACAGTGTGTGCAGTTTATTCAATGTCTATAAAGACAGGCGGGCTGTTTTTGACATTTGTGACAAGCACATTACTCAGCTAGACTGTGTAAACATGTCTTGTTCTCTTTTGCCATATTTGCTTTTTGCAGCTGCTCAATTAATAAGATAGTGTTTTGACACCATTAACCCTTTGACAGAGACTACCTTATAAATAAAAAGAGAAACATTAATTCTAATATTCCTTTTTACATGTAGGAAAACAGAAAATAACACTGAATAAAAAATAGATTTTTGCATGCAACATGTAAAATTAATACATTTTTTAACGTTTTCAGTGAGGCACAAAGCATGACTATTAAGGTCTAAAGAATGTAGGTAAACAATTTAATTATTGGTTCTAATTAAAGTGCTAAGGATGGTCTTGATCTTTCACCAGTCACCCCTTCATTATTATTTCTGAGATCCAGGAAAACGTGGGGTTTTGCATTTGTATTATATAACAGTGTTGAAAATTTGTTTTGTCTGAAAGTACTGTAGAATCTGAAATTCTGCCACCCAAATTGGTTTGAATGATTTTTTTTAGTATAAATTAGGAAAGCTGCAGCTCAGTTGGCAGAGCAGACTTCCATGATCCATAGGGTGTGTGTGTGTGTGTGTGTGTGTGAGAGAGAGCGAGAGAGAGAGAGAGAGAGAGAGAGAGAGAATGAATGAATGAATGTGAGGCAACATTGTAAAGCACTTTAAAACAAATGGAAATATTTTTTTCCCAACTAGTAATTGGCATGAAAAGCAATTGTAACTCCTGGATGTCTTGTGAGTTATGCTTTGTTGAGTTTCTTTTTCTGATTGTTTTCCTATAACACTATTAGAACATAGACTTTACTACAGACATAGGGCATCTAATTAAACATATCCCAGTAATATTATAAATATTGCTGTGTATTCTCTTCACATTGCTACTTTAGCTTCACATTATTATACTTACAATGAATATTTTATTAGTCTGGATTTGAGAAATTGTTCCAGTTCTAAAAAAATTCCTCATCTGATTGAGCAAAATGTTTATCTGGATTGAAATCATGCTGTCAATTTGTCCCTTGTTGAAGCCAGTTGGTCATTAGCCACCTAGATGTGACAGTATATTATTTCTTGTAACTTCTGACACTGAATGTGAATGTTCATCCCGCAGCATCAAAATCTGTATGTAAAGGAACATTGAAGCATTTAAAGGATTATTCCCTTGTTGGACATATAAATTGGATCTGTGCTGAGGTCTGAATAATTTTAATCAATAAAACATTGCTAAACCCCACAGTAGTATCTCTTGCATAAAAATGCATTTACATTCATTCACATTCATAAAAAAGCAGAGCTCGGTGAAAACTGATGTTTACAGCTTGCAATTCACGCTGCAGCTTGTTCAGACAGCACTGTGGCTATGATCAAGGGAAACATTTAGGCATCCAAAGCCCTCAGCTGGGGCTGCTTAGCTACTTAGTCTAGGTTACTGTAGTGATTTGGGCAAGAGGCAGTCATTTGTCCTAGTTGAGCTGGCAACACGTTCGCTATCCTACATGGAAAACAGCCCCTGGTGAAAATGACTTTCCATTACTTGTGACCCTATCTGTAAATGACATCCCCTACTGATAGGATAATTTGCTGCCTTATGTGTCATCCAGACAATTTTTTTTTGTTGGAAGATAATGAAGGCAAAGTGTAACCTTACAATGTAGAAATACCTCCCTAAAAATAGAATAATGTATTCACCTTTTTTTTTTTTTTTTGTCTAGGTGTTTGGTTGATGGATGATATTCGGGGGAGCTGTGTGCTTTCACTGACTCTGTCTCCATCTCAGGAACCTCACATATAAAACAATGTCATCTCACAGTAGTGCTGTTGTCACATTTGTCATGTTTTTTTTTCACTGTATTTTTGTATTCTTTTCTCCATAATGGTGCCCTGTTTCTGTGCAGTCAGCATCTTAGAAGATGTATTGATCATATTATAATGCAATGAATGGGGGTGCATGTTAAAAATAATTGCTGCAGGGATGCAATGAAACAAAGACTTGTTTTATTGCGTAACTCACAAATCAATAGTCTGAAAATAACATTATCTTGTATCAAGGTATACTCATAGCTATCTGTCATAGTGTGTCAGTGTCTGTGAGGTTTGCTCATTTAGCATAGAGCACTGAAGCGGAATGCAGTGTCATAACAAAGCCAAAGAATCTGTGCAGAAGCACTTTTGATCTCTGTTCTGTGTATTACAAATATCATAGAAGCAGGATGACAGCAAAGAAATAGACAACTCCGTAGAGTAAACCAGGGAGAGAAGGCTAAAAAAATGAAAAAGGTGAAGGAGAAGTGAGTCCACATTTTTCGTTATTTTTAAGAAAAGCAAATTTGGATATTTTAAGTCTGAATTAAGCACAAATGTGTTGGTCAGTTCCATGCAAATATGTTTGTGTAACTGGACCAAGCTGATAGACATAACAAAGAATTCCAAGATAGTTGGGAGCTCAAGAACCTTAAAGCGCTGGTTGTGTCATAAAGTGTACAATTTTTAGCACGGTCATATACATGAGATAATTGACATTTTTAAAACTGTACTAGTTGATATTGCTGTTCACAGAACGCACTGAATTATCCCTTTTCAATTTTAAATGTCTTTACAATTAAATTGGTTTTAGTTAACCTTAGTACATTTTGTCACTGCTTACTATATGACAGAATTGTTTTCCAAAACCTACTGTATAATTGATATGTAGTTGTATATTAATAATGTAAGACAGTGTGAAAACAATGCGACAAGGGGTCACTTATACTTACGAACATACACAGAATCACAGCCTGTTTTCGCAGCTCCAGTCACATTTATATTAAGTTTCACCCACAACTTTACTGTTTGTTTCCCTGCTGCCGCCTTCAGAGTGAAATTTTATATCTTCAGCAAGCAAATGTCTTTAGTAAAAAGCTCTAAAACACACGGTGCTCTGCCAGCTCAGCACAAAACAGTAGACAGACACAGTCAGTAACTAGCTGGAGAAACAAAGGGTCATTTAAAAACTAAAGACTGAAGAGACTAAAACTTAGCTGTGTAAGAGTGAATATTTCACCAGGTGGATAGAAACACGCCTTCTAATGAAAGCAACTGCTGGAAAAAAGCAACGGTTTCCTAATAAATTCAGTGTAATAATATCATACAGTGCCAATAATTCACAAATATTTTTTACTGCACCAGCACCTGTGTCACTGCAGGTTTGAAGAAACAACATTACACCTTTTCCTACATACAGTATAAAGCATATAGTATGTAGATTATGCAGAGAGCATGCACCCTTGCCTCACAGTACTGTTTTAATTTTTTTTTTTGCAAAATCCTGATAGGCTTACTGGCTGAAAATATGAATTTGTATTCTGTTAAATGTATGAAAGAGTTCCTTGGAACCAATGAAACATGCAAAGTTGATTCACCGGTTTTGCTTGAATAACCGAGGTAATAGAAAAACTTTTATCAAAGCCCCTCTCACTTTTCAAATGCAGTTTTGCTCATCGGCAAGCAGAGCCATCTCCAGAGATTATTGGAAAGGCTGTTACTCAAAAGAAAAGGACATAGTTCATATGCAGCACTCATACAGTTGTCTGTGGTACCTTACAGTCATTTTAGGGATTGGTTTCAAACCTCTTTTAAAGGATTATGACGGTCAAAACAAGCCTAAAACCACAAATATACATTTATCAAAACCTGACAGCTGTTTTTTTTTTTTTTACAGGACATAACATAAACGTGTAGATTTTACATTGAGTGCACAGATATATCATCAACACTAAAACAGTGGATATTTTTGTTCGATGTCCATCATTTTCTTCCATTCTTCAGAAACTACTCATGTTCATACTGTATTTTTCCTTTTTTGGGTTGCCGGACTGGGATTGTAAGATAAATTTGATTTGAACGTTAAAGTTAAAAATTACTTAAAAAGTATATTTTTGGAATAATAAAATAGAAACACAAGCCTGCAGATTTTAATTCCTGTAAGTTGTCATCCTGTTTATTATTTGTTTAAAAATGTTTTATATGTGTAGAAATTTGGACGTTAGCAGCAGAGCAGACCTTCCTTTCACCTTAAAGCTCTTTTTCCTTTAAGTGCCCTTAATCAGGTATTGATAGTTCCTGCACTAATACGTCTTCATGATGTCTTTTTTGGCCGATTTCAATGATTCCATTGGCCGATTCCACTTTTGTTTTTCTAGCAACTGCAATTTTTGGCAACCAGGGGAGGGTTAAAGACTGATTGCGACAATATCACACTGACAGGCTACAGCCTACATGTAGTAATGGGGATATTTTTTTTTCTTTACTGATCTCCTTTTTTATGAAACCAAACAGACAAAGCATGATAGAAAACATTGCAATTTCTTGGATTCAAATCAGGCGTCAGACAGATTTTTTATGATCGAGTCACACCTGGCTGACCACAAATTGAATTTCAGTCTGCTTATGAATGTGGCATGAGTTTAATTTAAACTTTTTACCCCCCTACATAAAATAAAATTTGTTTTACACATCCTCAACCGCAAATGTATATTTTGTGCTCAGTGTCACAGCTCTAGCTGTCATCATTATTTTTTGGAAAAAACATTTGTTTTACTTGTGATGAACATGTAATTTAAAAGTAATAATTACTAATTGAACATTTTTGCAAAAATAGTTGTTTCACTAATGAAATACTACCTTGCTGTTTGAGGTATACAATTATTATTAACCCCTGTGAGGCCTAATTGTTTATGGAAAGCACAGGTCGAAACAGAGCACTTACACCCAGATGAGTAACCAAAGCAACTGCACCTACAAACTTTACTGGATGTGGTCTCGGCCTGGTTCGTTTCTGAATCAGTCACCCTTGATCCGGCCCAAAACAACAAACTGTAGCTAAACAACTCACTGACATTTCATCCTTACTAAGTGTGAATCTACATTGTGTTTTTTGGTTTGTCTGTTTTCTCAAAGTGCGTTCAGCAACTGCTGCATTGTTGTGCTGGGTTTATTGTCCAGCTAATCACCACAGTCAGAGGCAGATGGCAGCTGTGAAGTGATTCCATGTTTCATCCCAACTTTTTGCTTATAGGAATATTTCCTGGTACAGAACAGGATCCACACACTGTGTGTCCTTTCAATTTCAGACCTCAGATCTGATTGACAAAGAACCGGACAAGACATTTCCTCCATGACTTTTCTAGATACATTTTGATTTGCTTTGATTTTTTTGGTGTGTGAAACAAAACTAAACCAAGGAGAAAACAGACAAGTTTACAAACTGGTATATGGATTTGACTGAAAACAATAAAACTACAGGTTTGAAAACAACTTAATTTCATGGTCTGTTGTAGTGTATCTTATATCTGTACTTACTCAACTTCTGGGGCGTATCCATGGTTCATCCTGCTTTTAGCTTGGGTTCTTTGGTTTTCTTCTTTTAGTGAAATTTTCTCTGCGACATCTTACTGCAGAGCCTCTTAATCTTTGTTTTCATTCATGTTCAGTGTTTTTACATCTTTCTGTCTTTTCTAATTAGTCTTCCAGATGTTCTGTGGTAGAAGACATTTGGCCAGAATAGCATCTACGGAGTCGTACTTACTTCTATCTTCTGTCTAACTGTACTGTACGTACATTATTTTTCACTTGCTCTTTTTTTTAAAAATTCTAGTTTAGTTTCATTTTAGGGCTCAGAATGTATCACATTAAAGACTCTCATTCAATATAAATCTTTAATCAAATGTTCCAATGGTCCGAGAACTCTGAAGCAACTTCAGCATTTAGTGTAAGCCCAGTTGCCCAGTTTTCAGATTTAAAGAAATGCACAGTCTTGTTATATCTGCACTGCTTATGTTCCCACTGGAGTAACATTCAATAGAAATTGATTGAGTGCTGCTCTCTACCTCTCTCCCACGCTCCCTTCACAATCCCAGTCTTCCTGCAGGATGTCCATGGCCAGACCTGCAGCCCTAACCTCTCTGCACTCCTCTGACAAGGACTGTGCTGTCTTTAAAGGCTGAGGAGTGTGTGTCTGTGTGTGTGTGTGTGTGTGTGTGTGTGTGTGTGTGAGGGTGCACAGGTGAGACAGATGTAGAGAGAGACTGTGTGGTTGAGGAAAGTGGGCAACTTTTGAACTGTACGTGTGCTAGTGCAGCCAAAACACTGCAATCTGACACATGTGTTGGCAATAACACAGAAAACAACATTTTTTCTTTACAAATAGTGACATCATTTCTATTCAAATGGACCACAAATCTTAATTTATTGTACATTATATTAATTTAAATAGCTTAAATTAGTGAGTGCCAATTAAATCTCAATGTGTGTGCTAAATGTGATGGAAATGTAAAATTAAAATTTAAAATTAAAATAAATTTAAAATAAAACCTTTGCACTTTGCCATTGTTTTCAATTAATACTGAAACTTTTGCATCTGAGCCAAAAAATTCTTTTTGCAAGACTTAATTTTTGCTTTTTGTTTCAAGTTTCGAGTCAAGTTGTTTTATGTGCAAATTCAAAATGCAGGGTAAAAAAGATACACTCTGATTTTTAACTTTATGTCACTGTAGCATAATTACCCAATATTTCTTTCAGAATTATTATTTCATATAGCCACTCACTTTATATGTTGATTAAGGAAAACAACTTAAATATAGTAACGATACCTCTGAATCCTCAGAATTCACAGTAATTTATTTGTTTGACATAGTTGATAAACTTTGTGAAGCCTCATTTATAATATAAATTTCTGTTTATTAGTTAATATTTCTGACATAATCCTAATATGTCCCGTTGATGATAAAATTAAAATGTACATATTTATTAGAAAACAAAAGAGATTAGCAAACACTGTTTCCTGAAAGACTATTGAAAGGCATCGACACAGAAAACAAACATTTCTGCAGGTGTCTAGAAATATGCTGAATAGACAATAGTATTCTCATATTGTCTTTTGTATATATTGTATTGTAACAACGTGCTGCACAGATGAGCTTGTTTAATGGCTGTATTTTTCAGTATGTATATGGGTTTTATATCCTGTTAGTAATATAGTAAAATAGCAGCCAAACAGTATGGAAAGAAAGTATTTACACATGCGTTCAGACATGCACATGTACCAACACAGATCACTTGTTGTTCTCTGCTGCTTTGATTTTAGGGCAAAGCTGTGATATGTGGGATTATTTAAGATGATAGTTTGTCTGTATTCTCATTTGATTGATGCAATTTTTGATTCAAAGCAGCAGGAGAAACACAGCTTGGTGCTTTGAATGTTCAGTCGTATTTTATAACCCAGTAGACCTTAGAACCCAACACCATTAAATATCACGTATTTCATCAAGTCCTAAATTTTTTTTATGATGACAGGCCTGTAAAAGTTTGCTTTTTAACTCAAGTATTTACCTGCACAGATGGTATCTGAGTTGGTGTGACAACCTAAATGGCTGCTGTATTGACCCTTGTCTACCACTTTGTGATATAAAAGCGCGTAGAAAGTGGAGTCTTAAGAGCCCGGCAAAAACAAAGAGAAAGTCAGATGGAATAAAACGAAAAGTCAGTGTTCATCTTTTGCTGCTGCAAAATATTTTAGCTCTTTGTCCCTTTGAAAATTTAACAGGCTGCTAGCCTTAAGTTTTCCTTGTGTCTTTTATTTTTTCTTAAACATGACATTGCAGGCTGAAGATAATCCCTATCCTCAGTTGGGCATTGCTCTTCCATTTAATACTTTTTTCGGGAATATATATTACTGTATTACGTTACTGATTGACAGATTGAAATGATGTAATACTTAATTTAAATGTATAAGCAGTGATAAGATACAAAGAAATGTATCTCATTATCAAACAACTACACATACCATGCCTCACCTTAGCTACGCTGCAGTGCTAAAAGATGGATTTATAGGCTTTTAATTTTTTATTTCTGTGAGATGAAAATTCATCACATAACCTATATATGTGCATGATGAACTCTCCCACGCATTTATTTGTTTAGTGTTGAGTATCCTCTTGTTGGCTTTTTCTCACGCTGCTTGTCACCTTGTCTCATTGTCTCTGCCTCTGTCTGTCTCTGTGGGTTCTGTTATTGTCATAATTAACAGTTAATGTGAATGCTCGATGATCCAGAGGCTTTATCATACCAGAGGCCTGCATTCAGCTTTATGTCTGCCTCAGGTTTTGTGTTTTTGCGAGTTTAGTTCATGTCCTGTCTCCTCGTCTTCTGTGTATCCTCACATCCTCATTATGACTGACAGCTAGCGGTTTGTCTATGCTTTACCCAACTCATAAAAACCGAGAGAATTTGTTTTTTCAAACGCTGATGCTCTGCTTTGAATAATTATTGAATTATTACACTCCCTGAGACTAATTCGTGTAATTTGTGTATTTTCCAAACACCCTGACTGTAAATTTGGCCAGAAATTGCAGGGCTAAGGACAGGTGGGTAGGGTGGGGTGTCCAAACTATCGATCCCAGAAGTAACAATAAAGACGGTGGTTTTAGTGGCTTAATGTGCGAGGGCGTTGTTGCGATGAAGGAACAGTTGCTCAACTTTCATTTGTCTTGACATTTTTAAAAACCATTATTCATCCTATGGCATCCCTTTCTCCGATCACCTTTGGTGCTCAAATGCCAGTGTGAAACTGGGAAACTGCTTCTGTGTAATCACCAAGATGAGCTTACTGCTCCTTGAAGTTTCTGATAAACCTCGATTATCACGTCTACCTTCATTTCGTGTCTCTAATACACATACGTAAGGAAACATAAGGCTAATGGGGAAAGAAATGGTTATCTTTATTTCTATTAAAGGGAATGAACTTTGGAAACTCCCCACGTACTAAATTTAAGGCTACAAAATTAAAGTTTGGCTTCGCATTACTGAAGTTTTAATTCACACGGACATTAAGCAACAGCGGGAGCCCTCTTGTAAATGTAGTTAACTTTGAATTTCATTTCCTGCTCCGCAAAGATAAAAAATGTCTCATTTTCAGCTGCCCTCACTCCCATAAATGAGCTCATTGCACTAACAGTGTCACTAGCGGTGTTGGCTTCGTTCTTTTCACTGACACAGGAAAGCAATTTCCAAATTAAATCCTGGCATTTGAAACACATCTGTGTAAATTCAACTGCTCACTAATTACCTCAGTAGAAAGATAAAAGCTGTTTGTCCTTTTTCGCTCATTGGGGTTGTCATGACTTATGAACAGTGTTTATTAAATGCTCATTATTTGTAATATTATTGAAATTATTTCTGAGATATTTCCAGGTTTGAAGCTAGTTCATTTGAAACATCACTGTTGCCCATTTAGTTTATTGAAGTATTTAAATGTGTCCATGACAATTAGCCTCTTCAACTTTTATGTCTACCATGTTTCCAGGTTGTAAAGTTTCTCCTTCGCGACTGTGATTTAAATTATTTGGAACATATAAGTCACATACAGGAAATTGTGTGTCAAGCTCACATTGATTAAAAAACCAAAACATTTTTTTTTAATAAATATATTGCAGATGTTAAGTGGTGGATATACAAGGTTTAAAATGACAAATATTTGGTTACAGATAATCCTTCTGTGAAAAGTTTACTCTCTCTACACGTGTTTCTTCACTGTCTCAAGATATCTCGAGCAATGTTAAGCTTCCCCTTCCCCCCGTGCTGTTCTGTCTTTGTCATTTTGTGCTGTGAAACACGAAATAAAATAAAAACCTTTTCTGCTCAAGAGCTCCGGTCGCACCATGTGATGAAACCTGTTTGATGACATGGTAAACGACTTTTATTTTCTTGAGGAAAAAGATGGCCTAAAACCCATTTTTCATTGGCGTAAAGGGGCAAAGGCAGGTTTTGGTGTGGCAGGTGATGAATGGTTAGTGGGAGGGAATCCATCTGCTGCATCAACACAACGGAAATGGGATCGTCCACTGATAAAAAATTGCACGCTGAGAGACGGGCCTGATTCACACACGAGAGCCAAACTCACAGTAGAGTACAATGGAGAGCAGAGTGTGAAAGAGAGAGGGAGACGAAAAAAAAAGAGGATCCTTTTCAGTTTGCGTGTCCGGGTTTTGTCTTTTCCCCTTGTTTCTCTCCCTCGTGCCCAAACATACACACAAACACGCACACGCGCCTCTAATACACAACAGAATTTACTAGTGGCTGTGTGCCACCCTGACTAAATACCAACTATCTATCATCTGAGATATTTCACACTTCCTCAATTCAGTAAGCCAATATGATTTATTTAGTGGCTGCAGCAGCTTTTGTATAGAATTATGTTAAATTTTACAAATATAGACAATAATATACAATAAGTTCTTTGTATTTTTTTTATTTCTGTGCACATGGAAAAGAGAAAACACTTGTTCTTCAAATCTGTGTCCTTCAGAAAATTTGAAACCACCAAACCATTTCAGTAAATCTATTTAAATCTGCTTTGTAATTATAGACAAACAAAACTGGATTATAATATTATAGAGATGGATTCTGATAGTTTGTTCCAAGTCCATATTTTTCTGTCACATCCTCTGTTTAGTGTTTTTTGCCTCTCTGTCAGACCCTACGAAAACTGCGCTATGCTTGCTGACTTGCTAAAGTCATAAAAACCATTTCAAAATGCAGTATTTACAGAAGGTAACTCACAACACAGACGCAACAAGGTGAAATACTTTAGCTCAAAACTAGGTTATGTATCAAAACTAAAGGTCATGCAGATGGCTTGCAGATTATTTAATGACTTTATGTGCTGCTCAGCTTTTAAATATCGGGGCATCGGGGACTAGAAACAACTTTTGACTGCACTGTTTTGTTTCATTATTCCGATTCACTTCACGTTTTATCCCGTCCACTAAATGTTTTACTTTCTGTTAACTTTAATGTTTCACACTTGCAGTGAAGAAGATTTTTTAGAACCAGAACTTTATTTTTGGGTCATCTGCTGAAAAAGGAAAGTTTCTTTGGGTTTAAGATGTCTATGGTCCAATATAAAACCTGCATGTACAAACATGAAAACTCCACTGCAGATAAGTCAATAACAGTCACATTTTATTCAAACTTATTGCTATGCAAATTAAACATAATACTGTGTGTGCACCCATCTCGCCATATGTCACTCTCTGCTGAGTTTAGATGTCAATTCTTTATCATCTTTGATTTAATTAAAGCCACTGTTCATAAGAAAAGCCATAAACAAAAGCAGATGGGAGCTGTGAAACAAGTCAACAAGCAAGAGACAATAAATCCCCTCAGCCTACTCCTCCATCCCATACGGTGAACTGTAAGAATTCAAAGACTTAAGAAGATGGGCGTTTTCACTCCCATCCTTGTGTGTATACATAAAAATATAGAAAAACAATGCACTTGCCAGTAATCCATTTTCTCACTATAGTTTCTTCAGCTTTTTGATTGGCCTAAACTATGATGGTGCAATGCAAATTGTATATTATATATATTAATATCTGTAGTCTTCCAATGTTTGTTTTTTGTTTATACTCAGTTCTTTTGTAATAAAGGCATTTTTTGATGCCTGTTGGGGTAGTGAATAAACTGGTGGAACATAATATGATTTATATTCAAAATCCTTCTGTGTTGCTCAGGAAGGAAGCAGGATAATCTGTAACGGCATACAGAACGAATACAACAAATCTGTGTACGGCTGAGTGTGTGTATGGTTGAGGGCATGACTTTATGATGTCAGCTCTGATACTCGGTGGATTACTGCAGAATATGGGCTTGGGAAGTCTTGCCTCTGTATTTCCATATTGGAACTATTTTTGAGTGCACGGTAGATGTTTTTATAGCTGTACATCATATTCTACTACGTGTTGAGGCTACGCAAACGTGTTGTAAAGTACGATAATATAGGGCCTGTAAATCTCATTAGTCTTAGGCAGTTAACAGCTGTTTACAGCCTGTAACAATTCTGTTCACCTGTGCCATAAACTGTCAGAAACTAATCAAAGGCAGCTGAGAGGTGATGATGGGGGGAGGGCAAACTGGGGGAGATGTGGAGACTAATTACCATCTGAAAAGCAGTTTAACCATCTGGAATTAGTCTTGTTAATGAAACTGGTATTTAAAAAAAGTCACTCGTGATTGGTCTCACCGGGACATTAAAATGGAGGCTACGTAAATTTCAACTTCATTAGAAATATTACTATTTATAGTAATTCATATATTATTGTGTATAATTAGTAGGACTATATTCATGTAGTGTTATATACATTCCGGTTGTTATTCTGTGTTACACTGTGATCAGGGGATGAATTAACTCAGGTGATCTAACCTCTCCAGTATTACAGGCAGCATCCTGACCAGTGTGTCTTTCTAAAACCTAGAGGTGTGACTGGTTAATTTGGAGAAACCCGCTGTCGATTGCACATGATTTAATAAGGATAAAGATAATGGATGGTCTCACATAATGTTAGTGCTCTCTGGTGAAGGACTTCTGAAATCAGAGGCTACAGCCTGACACTCAACATGTGTGTCCTGCAGCAGTCAACTTCAGTATGAAATGGCGGACTGATCAACTACAACAAAAAGTGACTGAATGAAATTTAGAGTTAAGTTAAAATGAAAATTGCAGTAATGGTAACTTACATACAATTGTGTCATTTTGCTCACTGAAATTTTTAGATTTTTACCGAAACAAAGTGTGCAAATTCAGACACTGCTTTTTTAAAATTTTTATATCGCCGAATAAGGCGATATAATTTAAAAAAAAAATCTTATCCTTCCTCCTCCCTAATCCCAGATTTGTTGGCTGAGATATGCTGGTTAATTTAGCACTTAAAACTTCTGTGTGACTCCTTCTCTTACTTTTATTCCGTGTTTAGCTTTTTATTCATAGACACAGGTTCTTAAAGTGATTTCAGGATTGTCCTCCTGTCTTTTCCTCTTAGTTTTCTCTTTTGGAGAGGATTAAAACCGAGGGAATAGGAGTAATCATCTTAAATTCAAGTGGAATTTCTCCTGTGAGGACACTTCTTATTCGGACGAGCTCCCTCCTTGTGAAACATAACTCCGAACAGTGTCCAAGGCTGACGCTCATATGCGTGATCTATTTAAATCAAAGATTTTAATGTTTCAGAAAAGATCTAACCTCCTGACCAGCCAAAATGTCCCGTACAACCCTAATTTGCATTTGCATAGCTCACGGCAATTCCATGTACATGTTAAAGATCCCCCTTAAACCTACAGGCTGGGGGTCATCTGCCAAGATTCTCACACTTGTAAAACCGGCAGAATGTCAACCTCTGCATCAGTGTTTGTCAGTTCCCGGTAGTTTTCTGTGCGGCCTACATATCCCTGTGAACCTGAACTTCCTCTGAACATTACAGTGCCACTCGCTGACAAGAATCCCACATTTGATGCCGTGCCACTCTGTTTTGTTGACATTTTTGTTGATGTGTGGTGAAGAATACTAAGCCACATAAGCCTTAGGTGACTGTCTAGCAAGTTGGTTTCGCCAAAATCCGTCTGTTTCCAAAGTGTCCAGTTCTTTTTCAGTGTGAACCTCAATGAACTGCCTTTACATCTGAGAAAAACTATAACCTTATAATGCACATAAATATCCACCGTGCAATTGTTTGTTCATTTTCCGGCACGTGAAGAAGGTCAGATCTGGTATGTGTGTGTGTATAATGGGATAGCTGATACTGTATAACTAATCTTGTGTAAAAAAGGATTAAAGCAGCATTTTGTTTCCAAGCATATTTGGTAAAAATCTTGAGGGCAACATGATTTGAACAACAACATGAAGACTGTCCTGACAAGAGAAAACAGATAATTTATTGTTCATTTGAAGTGCCTAATACATCTTACTGTATGTTTATGTTTACTTGACAAGCACCTCTAGCTTTCGCGTGAATTATGAGTGTTGTTATTAAAAACAAAGGCAGAGCATGCTAGCAGCACCGAGAAAGATTGTGGGCCAACAAATTGTGTGGACCTGTTTCCCTCCAGCAGTCAGCACTTTTAACAACACTTTAAACAACAGACTTTGTTATTAAAGCCTGCAATTCATGTCTGCAATGTCAAAGCAAAGAGAATTATTATCCGAATATGAAGATTTGGTGAAACATTTCTGGTAAAGCTGGTTTACACGACCACTTAGTGAATATGTTCTTTGGAAAACAAAAGCAATCAACATATATTTACTTTAATTCGAAGGACTTGCCTAATGGAGTTTAGTGCTGCTGCCTAATGGATTTAAATAAAGGTTCAAGTCGAACAACCAGAGACTTTAAACTGCATAGAAAGACTGAATGAGGTAAATGTACAATTTTTAGAACAATATTTAAATGTGCAAATTCCTAATTGTCTGATTTCCCCTTGAATCGTCAGCCAGATGAGTGTCTTCCTTCTTATGATGTTTAAATAACTAACAGTGGAATCTTATTTCTTTGTTTATTGAATCAACCTCCTTCGCTGGAGGAAACCTAAGTGAAAATGACACTGCTTTCAAAGAATTTGCAAATCCTCTGAGCTGAAAACAACCCGGCCAGCAAAGCATGTCATTTTATCTCTGAGGGTGTCTCACTCACCCTCAAGAGCACACAGGACTCGGTTTTGTGTTTGCATCTGTGTGTGTGTGTGTGTGTGTGTGTGTGTGTGAGTGAGCGTGCCTCAGGAGGTGTGCTGCTGGGGTTTTTTGTTCCATAAGAGTTAAGTATATGAGTATGTTTTTCCCGATTTTCCATGTCGATAGACAGGCCTCAGTATGTCCAGGTTGTTTGTCATGCCTCTAAGCTTGTGTGAGCACTTTTGCTGGTGTGTGTTCTTTTCTTTGTGTTTTTTATTGGTACATGAGCTGGTGTGTATGCTTTGGGTTTCGCTGCAGTGCCCAATTGTGACTTAGTAAGAGTGGCACAGCAGTTTTACTCTGTTAATATAAAATTTGACATTTACATCCATAATTATCATCTGTAGTGTAAATGCACTGCCCAGCTAAAGTACATATACAGTCAAAGACTCAATAAAGCTTCAATGTATGTTTCTACTAGCGTGTGTGTGTGTGTGTGTTTTTTTTTACACATTTCAGTGTGTGTTATACGCTATGTGAAGGTAAATACCTCTGCCATGTTAGAGGTGCTAAAGCATGTGCGTCTTCACCACCGAGCAATTTGCATTTCAAATTATTTCTGGGGAATGCCGAGCTCTTAAGTCAGGGAGAAAGTAGTTCAAATGCATAATTGGTGTAATTCTAATTTAATCTCCCCCTTCCCTGGACAGGTGCAGAGTCAGAGAGAGACCGGCAACAAAGAAACACAGCACTCACACAAAAGGTACTGCACGCATGCACACACACACACACAAACACACACGCAGACGTGTAGAGACACATTAATGAACATCCATATTTTTCCCTTTGGCTATATTGTAATGTTCAATTTAATGGTCTAATGTTCCTTAATGACTGCTTTATGTGCATGGGCTTATTGTGCATCTATCAACCTGAAGCACATCTAATCAGACAATTAGCCCTCATCTTGGACTAATTTCCATGTATGTATTCATCACCATAACTGGCTTTCTAATAGGAACACAAATGAATTGTTGCTTCTACGTCACATGCTGTGTTCGCACGCACACACACTCATACACAGACACACTTCTGCCTACCCATCTGTCTATCTAGATTATCAGAGTGAGACTTAGCAACAAATCAATACAAATATGAGTAAGATCTCACATTTTACATGTGCATTCAGACTTATTAATTTTCTTCCATTTTCACTTATGCTTGGGACATACTGTAACTGTCTTCTTGGTGTGTACGGTACATAGTGTTGCGGGTTCACACCAAAAACGACATTGCAGAGTTCCTGACGGTTGCCAAAGAGCGTCTTTACAATCTAGTCAGTTTTTTGAACTGATGAAAGTACTTATGAATTGTTGGGAAGAACACGCAGCACTATTTCATCAATCCTTAGAGCTCCTTAGAGCTTCAAAAGTAAAGATCCCTTAATTTAATTTGAGTAAGCAGGATTTTCTTAATTTTTTTCCAAAGTCAGTTTATCATCCCACCCACCTGTTGTAGAGTGCTGCAACGCTGTAGTAAGTGCATCTTTCTACGTAGGTGTTTTATATATATGACAGTTTGTTATGTAGTGTGTGGGTGTAATAAACACTTACAGGTGCTACAACATGTGCATCACGGTTGTGTTGGCATAAAATATAGGTACCAGTTCCACTTGCACAGACCACCTGTTACCAGCATCACACGTGTAAAGAGCAGTTGTGTTAGTGCACACACAGAGCTTCTGTATTTTCACACAACCAAACACTGTATCGCTCTATTTTATAACCCAATGAGTATTTCTTCTTTGAGAAAGCATGTGTAAATCATGTGTACTCACTGATTTTGTAAAACCCTGACTATCTCTGCCTTATTACATACAAGTTAAACAGATTGAAGAATCTTCATCACTTAATTACTTTTTCAGCCCAGGGACATAAGAAAGTAGGTCGATGACCAACTCTGCTTATTTACACGCTGGACTGTCAAGGTTATTTCACATTTCAACATTTTCAGTTTTAAAATGTGATCATCAGGTGTCTTGGTAGCTCTTGGTAATGTTTCATAACCATTACTTTAACATTATGATCAGCCTTTGCTGAAGTTGCATCACTTAGTGCACATTAATCCAATCTTTCTTTTACTTAGTAACACCATTCATTTAAGAACAACAACCTTTATTCCTCACGTCAGTCACATATACATTTGCACATAAATGTTACAGTGAAATTTACTCCTGCATATTTAACCCATCCGTCTTGGTGCCCGAGTGTCTTGCTCAGGGACGCACCTGTTGGGTGGGCTGGGGATTACAGGTAGGCTGGGATTCCCACACCGGGATTTAATCCCGCATCATGCATCTCGCATAAAGTTGTATAATTCCACCTTTTTCTACTGCTCCCCCAGCTTCTGATTGCATGGGATACCTTTCCCTTAGAGGGGGATTACATGTCTGTCTGCCCATCTTTTCCAATAAATTGCTTTGGGCAAATTAGCAGTACCAGTAGAAAAAAACACTGTGCTTTCCCATTTTCCCTACTCATTATCTGAGACAGGTTCTGCATCTCTGCCAGTCCAAATAATTAATAGGTTTTAAAATAAACAGAAGCTTCTTCCTGAACCTCTGTGGTTTGCTGTGAACCTAAACCTATTCAAACAGCTGATTAGCTGACAGACACAACTGGAGTGTGTGGCACTTTATTTGTCCTTGATTCAAATGGGATGTCTCCTCTCTACCACATGTGTGGCTCTGCATAGACAAAGAATTCCGTCTTGCTTTTTGAATTTATTGACAAGATTATATCATCAGTCTGTGTTACTTGCAGTTTAGTACGGAAACTGGTGAGTTGGTGGGTTGGAAGTTGGGCTGTGAGCCCCGTTATATTAAAAGGAAAATCTCTACTTTTGCAGTTGCTCATTGGTTTGATTGGAAGAATGTTGCACTCCCTTTCTTTACAGTTATTTTTTAATCAGTGTATAAGATTAATTTTGAAATTAACAGTTTCAGCAGCCAACGTGAGGTTGAATTATGAGAAAAGACTTTACACTTGAAAATCTGAGTTGCGTGAAGACATATTAGCTGGTCCACACAACTTAAAAAGGCTTTTTGAGGGTCAAGACTGTGTTTTAGGGTCAGGGTGAGAATTAGGTTTTGGTCAGGGTTTGGCATTCAGTTGTAATGGTTAGAAACTAGGGACCGAATTATGTCAAGGAGTGTCCTCATGAGTATAGAAAGGCAAACCTGTGTGTGTGTGTGCATGGTTCTGTTTTGCTGGAGGCTGTAGAAATTGTCTTATTTGAGTGTTTTATTCTTAAATGTATGAGATTAACACATCCTAATGCTGTGGTATGTCTGTAAATATGTTTACAGATTTATTTTCCAAAGAAAATAATCTAACACTGTTGCAAACATGGGAAGCTGCTGGGAACAAGTCTTCATTGTGTTAATGGACTATTGACGAATAAAGTATAGGGGAGAGTACAAGTGAGCAAAACAGAAACAGAAGCATTTGATAACTACCATTTGTTGACACTGTGGTTGATTCAATACAGACCTCCTACTGATGAAATAGTTTTCTTTCTCTGGGATGTCCTGATTGAGCTTAACCTCGGATCATTAGAAGAATAAAAGCGTGTTTGTGTGAGAGAAACATACATACACATACAGATTCACACCTATACTGGCGGCACGGAGACACAGAGAAAGAAAAGGAGTGCAAAGAAAGCAGCAGCATTACCAGAATGGAGACAGGAGGCGAGAGTGACATCAGTGGAAGCCTTTGATCTCAGGTTTCTAATCAATGGGGATTATGGCCCGTGTGCCTGTGTCAGTCCTGATAATGGCAGCAGCACCAGGAGACAGTGCTGCATCCAGAAGCGTGCCAGACAAACATGGAGCCGTCTTCTAAAGGGAGCTGCACAGTCTTGTCTAAATGCATCTAATCAGAAATCTTAACTGACAGAAGTCAGAAATTCACAGTGCAGATGTATTTAGCATTTAGAAAAGAGCAAAGATCGCAGTACCAGTGTGTAAATATTTTTGACACCCAAAAATAGTCCCTGGTGACTGTACTGTCACACAGTCAAGCAAACTGCTACGTTTGTGACTGTAATGTGCCAGGAATATGAAAGTGTGTCTTTACTAGGGGGAGTAAACTCTGAAAATGTGACACAGGAAATGATACAAAACATAAAGTTGGAGAAGACGGTAAACTCCAACGCAAGGACAGACAGACCCCGGAGAACTTCTTTAAAATCTTTGAATGTAAAAATCTTTTAACTTCTACTGACAGCAGTCAGATTTCTCCACTTACATGGAGGGAGTTTAAATGTCAGGATTTCACTGGTGTATGTCAGAGACAGCTTCTGGGATATGATGGATTGTGCTTCAGTTTCCTGCTCTTGTCATTAGACACGGCATTGTAAAGCCCAACACACACAGTTTTTGCTTCTTCTTAGTTGGTTGAGAGCGGGGCTGGGTATTGTAATTTAACCAATTCATTTCGGTTATTTAGTTGACAATATTTTATAAAAGGATACAGATCTTAGGTTTATCGGACAACTGGAGTTTGATTCATATGAGAAACCAACATGTTCTCATCCCTCAGCGTCAGATATTGACGTTTCTTTGTAACGTCCGTTGGCGTATCGTATTGACAGTCACACACATGCTTCCTTAAAATGGTAACCCCGAGTACCCTGTAGTGAAACGGTCACCAATGAAACGAGAGACGTCTCGCAGTGAAGTCAAACCCTGGTGTCCTGCCGTAAAGTTCTGTGCTCTGTTATTCCATCCACCTCCCTATGTGACTTTTTCATTTTTTTACATCAAAGCCTTTGGCGTGAAATACCGGAGTGTCTGGGCTTCTATTAAACTACACTGAAAGCTCTGAGCGTCAATCACCGACACTAACGGTTACCTTATACGTCCACATAATGCAAAGGAGCGGCGCAAAGGAACGGTGCAAAGCAGCACTTTTTGAGGCCTCAGGAATGAGAACGGGCTGGATAAGCTGAATCCTTTGTTGCAATGCTTCACCAGGAAAGTCCTCACCGGTTTTCACATTATTTAAAAGATAAACTTAATTGGTCCAAGAAAGGAAAGCTGAAGTATAACAGCAACAAAACTAAAAATATATATCCTTTAAAATGTAGAATACTAGGAGCACCTTTGACTAACCATATGAACCACGAAGTGTAGTAAGAAAACACATAGGACTGAGAAGGGAAACTTTTATTTAGAACAAGGAAGAGACAAGATAGAAGCATGTGAGTGAATTCTTATCGACTTGGATTTTAAAGGAGACTACTTAATAAAGCTTTTAGTGATAATAACAACATTAGCAGTCACAGGTTGGATGATGCATCATTGCATTGTGAATGGCATATTCTTTTAATGAAGGAGACCTTAGGGCGCCTTCTGAAAGACGTTATGGCTCCTATGAGCAAAGTTGTTCAGCTGCATCAGAACACTGTGTGTTAAATTGTTGTTATCGAGTTGCCAAAAAATCTCTTGAAAATGGACAGATTATTTTATGAGTTTATAGCGTCCCCATTATTTTACCTAACATTACTAGGTTTGGACTATGGAACATAGTAATATTGAAATACTTTTCACCAAGTTCTGTTGAATGCCCTGAACTAGTTTAATTACAAAAATCTGTCTCAATAACACTTGGAAATAGGAAGTGGCCTTTAAGCTGTGCTGTTTATTTTTAGCTGTTCTCTCACAGGTGAGATTCTATTCTATTTCTACTTTTGCTTGGTTAAGATGTTGCTGCTGAAAACAGTCAGAGCAGTCTGTCACTTTGACAGGCTCTGTGCTAATGAACTGGACCTTTGTATCTTCTCCTCGCAGACTATTCCTGGAACTGATAGCATCACGATTTGATGTCCTGGTACAGGGATGTAGCTGAGATAACCCATTCAATCTGACCTTACTTCTCTCTGTACTGGAAGCTTAGCCGACGTGACCCTGTGCTAAAGCTCAATCAATACTGGATGACTGAACAGCCTGACCTAACCTCCTAAAGAAGTCTGAATTTTTTCCTCCTTTCTTTAATATATGACGGGAGTG
Source organism: Channa striata (assembly GCA_033026295.1). Taxonomy (NCBI): domain Eukaryota; kingdom Metazoa; phylum Chordata; class Actinopteri; order Anabantiformes; family Channidae; genus Channa; species Channa striata. The sequence continues at coordinate 9,411,976 of CM065185.1, read as the reverse complement.
GTTCTCTTTTCAGTGTGCTGTTAAGGTGCAATAAATAATGTCTTTACAGATATTGAAGGGTATATTAGTAGTAAACTGGTTCTGTTCTTACATAAAAATGCCAGATAGGTCCCTTAATGCTCCAAGAGTCCGCTTGATGGCCATAAAGCTCCATAAGCTCAGCTTTGTATTTTATGTCTCAGAATAGACTTTAGAAACTTTATACTGTGGTTAATTTAAAGAAGAATAATTGGACAAAGTTTTTCCTGCTCAGTAAACGAGGTGATGGCAGGATTAAACATTCTATACAAGAGCAATTCTCTGTGTACAGGTTGTTTGGTTCTTATAGACGAGAAATTGTAGCTGTGCGTTTCAGACAAAACCAAAAACATCAAAGCGAGATGCAACAAAGCTCACTTTTCTATATTACAAGAGCACAAAGCTGTCAAAACAAAAACAGAACCAGGCACAGACCAGCCGTACTTTACATCACAAAATTGCAATCCTCAAAGTAAGTTTTTAAAGAGTTGGCTTGATCTCATCAGACAGGTTGTTCAAAGAGTCCGGAGGGTCCCTGATGGAGAACGCTGGATAATCCATAGTTGTCTGTCTAGACTGTGAAATGACTAGAGCAGCACTGCCTCAGGATCTCAAGCTGTGCTTGGGCTCATAAGGGCTTAAAATCTTAAATACAACTAGGCTCAAGTCCAAGACGTGTCCTAAAGGTAATGAATAATATTTCTGGACAAGTCCTTCAATGAGCAAGCTAACCTGACAATCTTACAGGTACATCCACGCATAAAGACCCGCAAATCTTGATATTTGGCCAAAAAGACTGGAGCTGCACCCACACATTTGTACCTGGACAACATTCAAAAATGCTCTTGTGTGTAAACCTCATAAACTGAATAGAATTGACTATTGTAATAATTTGTCTACATTGGTTGAAAAGCTTCATACCACTATAGTAATGAAAATTTGACCAGTCTCTGGCTGACTGCTCTGTCCAAATAGTCCTGAGTGTAATCAATATTAAATGTCTTAGGAGTCCAGTAGTAGCTGGATCAATAATTTATGTTTTACAGTGTAACTCAGTCTGATCTTAGCCAATTATAGAAGTCTAACCTTTCTAACCTTACTGGAATTAACTGCATATTAATGAAAAAAGGTAGTACCATTTGATGGTCTTTCTAATTACATGATCTTCACATTAAACATGTAATTTATATAATCCATGCATACATTGGAATAATACATAAGACATGCTACAAGAATCTAATTAAAATAAAACAGGAGCAGCATATACAATAGGAAGAATTGACATTGATTGATTATTGACAAGCTTGATTCAGCTTTAGTAAAACAAAAACATTGTTCTTGTGTCATTGCAGTTTACATATCTGTTTCATAAAAGCACAACAATGTCACCACGAACACAAGCCAATACCCATCATAATTGCAGTCAATAAAACATAATGCCACACAGGCTTTAAAATCACCACCTATTGTGGTTCCTTGAGCTGTTTATTTGGTAATTGAATACAATCCCTACTGAGCGCCAGCAGCGCGCCTTCCCTCGCTGTCGTGGCATTGAACAGACAGCCGCTACAGAAGAACGTGTCAATCCTTTTGATCCCTCATAGTTGCTTTATCATTTCTGCACAGCTTATGGTATTGAATTGTCGCTGCATTTTGCGTGTCATTTCAACCCACTTTAAATGATAGTAAGGTGGGAGCGGGATGACTTTTCCCCTTTATTTACCATATATGAAAGGTACAGGAGAACGTGCTGTCACTTCTGTCCCGCAAGAAACAGAAGCCTTTGAAAGAGGAAGATGAAAGGAGAGAAATAGCTTACTATAAAAGGAGGAAGAGGGACCAACAGACAATGACAGCTCATGAGGTGACAGGTTTTTGAAGTTTTTCTGTCCCTTTTTTTTTTGTTTTAGGTCATGCCTGAGCAAAAAGATAGGGGAAGGGATTTGAGAGGAAGTGAGAGGAAGGCGGAGGACTTCAAATGCATGTCAAATGTGGACAGGCTGTTTGATGTGTTTTAGGGCAGGTGCCATACAGAGGACAGACAAAGTGGAAAACAGAGTCTTCTGTTTGTTATGCACATACCGTGCGAAAGGAAACAAAACAAAACAAAACAAAACAAACAAAAAATAATTTGATAAAACGTTGATAATTGTGACACAAAATGTGAACACAAACAAACTGATCCGCATATTTGTTTGTTTTGGTCTCCACTGAATGTACTGTAATTATACTACAACTTGTGTTTTAGTTTATTAAGACTTTATTACTCTTACTCTCTCTCTCTCTCTCTCTCTATATATATATATATATATATATATATAATGTCCAGCAGGCAGCTCTGAAATGGAAAATGAGTTTGCTAAAAGCCATGTATTGTGTTAGAAGAGAATAGAAAAGCAGTGGGTATTCAGCTGCAGCAGACAGTGAAAGAAAAAAAAAATCTATTGAATTTGTCCTGACTCATAGCTGGGTGAACTCAAAAGGGCTAAAGCATTTACCTCAACTCTAAATTTTTTCGGTTCCTTTGCGCTCTTTCATCTGTCGCTCTGTCTCTCTTGCTCACTCCGTCTTCTTTGCTCTTTCTCTACGTCTCTTGTCCACTTTCTGTCTCTCCCCTCTGGTAGTCTTTTTTCTCTCAATCATTCTTCCCACTTTTGAGTCAAAGCCTTTTTTTCCTTGTCTGTCTGTGTGAATGTATCGTGTGTTCTGTCTGCTCTCTTTTCTCTTTGACAATCTGGATCGCTTGTTACTCATTGCCTATTTTAAATATAAAATAAACCTATATAATAAAAACAAAGGCCAAATACATTTTTGAAGGACACAAGTCTAAAGTTAGTCAGTTCCTTTTTTGTGTAGGTTTGAGTGTTATCTTCAGTGTGAAGCTTCAATATTATGACCAAGTGAATTTAATCCTGCAGGATCAGGAAATCGAGTTGTGTACACTTTTATGAAGTAATGCAAAACATCAAATCACTTTACTTAGTTTGCATGTTCAGAGCTGGCAAACAGATGGTGATGACACTGACTATACAACAGAAAACTACAATAAGTGGCAAACTTCTTTAAGTGCTTGCACATATCAGTTACAGAGGATGGATACATGTGCTTATAGATGCTAATCTAACAATTTTATTACTCCTGGTAGGATTTTTCCATGGCACATATTTCCTGTATTGGCAACTGAACCACAGGCTGTGTTTACATGCACTTAAGTACCCGGGGTACTCAGAGAAATCAGCTTTCTCGGGTAATCGGGGAACAGTGTTTACATGTACTTAAGAAACCCTGGTACTGGAAATCCACGTATACATGCAGCAGCAGAGTAACCACATTATTCCTCCACCTGACTTATTTTATGAGATAGGAAACGCTGACTTTTTGACTTTTCTGTGTGTTCGTGTCACAGCAGGGGCAGAGAAATGAAAAACACGTGCAGCGGATCCACAACACACTTATTAGGACTTCTATGAGGCACTTGGTGTTAGTTGAATTTTCAGTTGGACTTAGTTTTATAAATGAGTCCTCCCCCCTGTTAACCACCTCTCCTTTCATTCATTCTTTCATTTTCCTGCCTGCAGCTTTTTGTTACACACATGCGAAGCAACAAAAAACCTGGTTACGCATATACATAACACAGAATCTGAGTTGTCCGACAGAAAAATCAAACCAAATCCAAATTTCCCTGTTCACATTACACTTAAGAAATCAACTTTCAGTAGAAAACCCACTGTAATCTTATTATTAGACTATGACTTAAATAAACAGATTCCACGTAATCACATTCATTGTCTTACAGGACCTGCCATGTTAAGGGTAATCAGGTAATACGTGACCATATGGGAGTGTGACTGCTGTATGTGTTTGTGTTTCCCCTCATGTTGCATGGGATGTGGGACGTTATGCGACATTATAACAACAAAAGTAATAGAAACTTTATACTTACCCACAGGTCCTCCATATGGAGTAGATTATGTAGGTAAATTAGAAAAAGAAATCAAATGTGCATATTAAATATGGAAACCTTTATATCAAAGAAATGTCAGTAACACCTTTAGTGTTCTAAAATGTTCTAGGTGAACTGCAAAGACAAATATGTAAGTATAAAGAATTACACCTCAAGTTTTACATATGGAGTCAATTATAATTTGATGTGCTGCATATATTTGCACATTAAAGAGGTGAAACTTATTTGTTAGTTTTATCTTAAAAAAATCTTTTGTTACTAATCTTAATGACAAACCTGTACTATGCTTACCTTTTATGTCCTTTTGGCACAGAGATCTTCATAGTTATTGTAGGATAGTGGGTTCTTCTCTTCAGAGACTTGTCATTAAACTCATACAGACAAACTGATAAAATAAAGTATCGCCTCTAGCAATCAGTAATCAAATAATGAGTCATTAAAAAAAATTTTTTACAACACCTGAACAAATTTATCTGAACCTTTGTAACAATAATAGTGATGTTGGCAATCAGCATTTAATTTTTGATGGGAGCAAAAAAATCAAAACTAAAAATCACTTGTAAACAGGTTTTTGTTAGTGATGTTTGCTATGAACAATTACATGAAATGAATCATTGCAACAATTATGGCTAATGAGAAATGTGGCACTGTAACCTGAACAGGCCCCCCGAAAATTGATTAACTTGGCAGCTGCTACACAAAAATTATTTCTGGCATTTCGATGACCATTATTAATTTATTTTAAAGTTTAATGTAACTGCACATTACTTGTAGTATTAATTAGGAAAGAAGTTTTGAAAATACCCTGTCACACATTAGAGGAGAAATACTGTCAGATCTTTACTGCACGTTATCTCAGCTCCTCCTGTGAGCATTTGTTTACATCTTGCCTGATAAATTGGCCACAGTGTGCAGCATGGAGCGAGTTGCCATCAGTAGCCTGAGGTTGTATTATTTGCTGTAGAATGGAATCTATTTCTTGGTCCCATCTTTGCTCTGGAACAGCCCTGAGACTAAGGAAAAGACTTGTGCAGCCCTCCGGTTGTGGAAGCAGCCAATGAACAGAGCCCAATGGTCCTGAAAGACAAGGCAATTTGGCCAGAGTGATGGGAATAATGAGAAAAGCATCGTAATGTTGCCAGAGTCCAATTTACAAGGTGGATAGAGAGAGAGAGAGAGGGAGAGAGCTAAAAAGAGAAACAGGGGCAGAGACGGAATGGAGGAACACAAGAGACAGGGGAGAGGGAGTGAGCGATCACCCACGCAAGAAGGCCTGGTATTGGTTTTGTGTTCATGTTGAGGTGGCTGCACATTAACCTGTGCAAATGGAGGTTATGGCTTTACTTCCACAGGGTGAGACAGGAGGGGATAACAGGGCTGTTGGCAGAGAAAGAGAAAGCAATGAACGTGGCAGAGCGAAAATTCAGCCTTTCCATCTCTACAGTATGTATGTGGCTCTCAGCGTTGGAATCAGCCACGGTTACTATCATTATGTTACACATTTCTGGAAGAACAGATTTACTGTGCAGAGTGCAAAAATGACTTTTAGGGATAAAGAAAATCCTCAGAGAAAGAGAGAAAATGAAAACCCTGTCAGAAAGATGAAAAGAGATGAAAAGGACATCTAGAGATAATGAAAAATAACAGCGGCAAATAGGAGAAAATGGACCAGCATGAGAGCAAAGGTGATTTTGTGAAAGGTGAATAAAATCACGAGGAAGAGAAAGTGAGCATGGCAGAAGACTGTTCACTTGGCCACTCTCTCCTCTCCTGACTCCACATTATGACACCGGAGTGTGTGACACTGACAAGATTTCAACAGATGGATGTTTTCTGTCCCATGGTACCGGTTCAAAATCCAGCCTGCGACGTCTTAAATCACAAGCAGCACTTGGTGCCTTCCTTCACTGTGACTCACAAACACAGTGTTTCTCTGACCAGAGGGACACGTCTCTGTGTCTCAGCAGCTGGAGAGACGCAAGAGAATACAGTTGCAGTTGGATTACAGACAGCAACTGCTTCATTAACATTTTCACTATTCTCCGTCTCGACTCGCAAAGGGACAGTGACAGTGAACTGCTCCCAAGGCTGACTTATTTGTTCCCACACAGCCCCCCGAGGGCAACAGAGAGGAAAGAACCCACACACACACACACACACACACACACACACACACAGATTGAGACATATGTCTACAGGGCAGACAGTAAGCACTTAGTTGTGAGGCACGGTCTAAAAAGCCCTGTGGCCATGGAAAGACACATACACACTGGGAGAGTTAATGAAGCTTTCCTGTGCATATCCCCTCAATAATCCTTTGGGGATGTTAATCTCCTGTGGTTTCCTAACTGTTAAAACACACAGATACACACACACCTACACTCACACTTATTCAGAGAAGGGCTGCGATCATTGCAGTGTGTGGGAAGAGAGGCATTCAGCGGATGGATGGGAGCCTGTTTCGCTTCCTATATTCAGCTTTTCGTTACTTTTCCTGTTTTGTTTTCATTTAATCTGTATAATTTTAATCCAGTACAATTCAATTTTCTCTATTTTACACATGTCAGGCTAAACTTTCTTATGTCATTTACGTCTCACGCTAAATTCGTTCTACGTGTGCTCAACTTCAGCAGAGAAAGAAAACTGTGTGTTTATGCAGATGTCTGACGGTGCTCTGCCAGGTGTGATTTACTGTACGCGCAGCGCATTTTGAGTGAAAGCCCACAGGAATGGAAGCGTCCTGACCCGCAGTGAATTTTGCCATCCACTCTGCTTCACTGAAGAGCTACAGGCACAATACACTCCCACAGGTCATGGCTCCTTTCACGCATCTGTGGTGAGGGAGTCATCATGGATGAGAGAGGAAGTAGTGCTTACAGCAGCTGTTGGTTCTGTTGTGGTAATAACAAGCTATCATCTTTTTGTTGTTTCTCAAGATGGAGCCGTGAAAGTCAACACTTCACACTTCCAGTGAAAACCAGGGGCTGTACAGCAACATGAAACCTATGTCATTCCTTTGACGCTGGTGTGACCCAAAACGTTAACCTAACCACAACCTTATTCCCAGAAAACACTGCCTTCATAGACATGACTTTTGATAACGGGCTATCTTTCTAGGCAGACGGTAATATGGATATTAGTGAACGAGGACACAGAAGTGAAGATATTTTGACTGTGACAGGCTGGGGCCTACCACCACAGACAAGTTCAGGAAATCACTATCAGAAGTCAGAAATGAAGTAACAAATGAAACAACTGCCTGCCTTCACTCACCATACTGAGACAGTCACATCAGACAGTCACATCCCAAACACAATGGTCCAAAGGTAGAAAAATAAAAAATAAAATTATCAGTTTTGGTAATAAACCATTCTGGTTCTGTGGCGTACAGTTTGTAGCTATTATATTAGGTAAACTTTGGCATTAACTTGAACTGCCAACTGTGTTATAAAACTGAATATTGTGACAGCAGAATATATTAAGTATGCAGACAGGGTCAAGAGGTTCAGTTACACACTCAGCTAAAGATTAAAATCAGCACTAACTGTGTGATTCTAAGCAGAGTTGCAATTTTTCCAGGCGGTAGGTGCAGTGTATAGACTGTACGGCAAAAGACGATTAAACAAAAATCATGCTGTCTGCAAAAATAAAGCTGTCAACGCAGAGGTCACAGGAAAACAGCCAGGAAGCAGAGGCACAAGTAAGGAAATAGGAGCTCAGTGAGTCATACATGAATCAGGAAATATGACAGTGAAAGCCACTGCCCGCACAGAGGTGATGTAGTGAGGCAGGAGAGTGGATGTGTGGCTAAAAAAAACTGAATCGGTGATAAACATCATAGAAAAGCTAGATTCCAAATGGACAAAATCCCTAATGAGCGTCGGCAGCACCTTGTTAGATTCGTACCTCAAAGAATTTGGCTTTTGGCTGGAGACAACCAGGTCCTTATTCACCGCGAGCTAGGGATACGTAATGAAGTGTTTACAAAGAGTCTGTCGAGGTCAAATAGGCTGACATAAATCCACACAAAAGGATAAGTACGCGTTCAAATCAGAATCTGAGCATTACTTGATAAAGCCATAAAGCAGCATAAAACCCTTTGTAGTGGGAGCTTTGACCTGGTGTGTGCAAACACAAATCCCAGTAATCCCTTAAGTGAAATTAGTATCACACAGCCTGATTGTTACCAACGTACCAAACAGTTAAGGAAAACGATGCCCAACCGGTGAATCACACAAACCGACCGAGAGAGCGCACTGCACTCCATCCAAGTTCATCGGCGGTATCTTTTAGTCCCGAGCCGACGTGAGAATATCCTAATCGTGAGGATGGTGGTACTTTTCCTTATCTTAGCCTTGAGGAGCAGCTGACAGTCTCTACGAGGTGTCATTTCACGTCTAAGTCGCTCTAAAGCAAGATAGGACAGTTGGTATCTCAGAGTTACTTGACCCTGAAGGGACTTCTTGTTGGAGCGCCACAGAACCGGTGGAAGTAATAGACCCAGGCTAACTTACATCAAGCTTTGCAGAAATGTGAAATTAATTAGGAAAAAGCTAGGAAGCTGCGGTTTGTTGTTAAGTAACCAAAGTCAGTGACGGTAGATCTGGATCACAGTACTGTAGCACTGTATGATTTTTTTAATTATTCAGACCCGTTTGAACCTTTTTTCTGTCCAATAACAACTTTACTGTAGGTGGACAATAACAACTTTACTGTAGGTGGACAATAACAACTTTACTGTAGGTGGACATTTAAAAGTCATTTTTGTGGGTGTTTATTATATGCATTTTATAGGCTGTGTATGTGTTTTAGTGCATGTGTATGAGGATTGTGATGGTTTTAGATCAATGTCAACTGATTCTGGCGGCTTTAGGGAAAAGGAATAAATAAAATAGTTATTATTATGTTTCCCAATAGTTAATGTTAAAATATATATGGTAATATGGTCATCCAGGATATGTAGATAGTTTCCTAAATAACTACATTTAAATAGGATGGCCTAATTTTGTTTCCATCAAAACAAGGGTTATGGCAATTCATGTATTACTTTGACATCGTAAATATCGTATACAGACTGTACATCATTATGTGAATCATTTTTTAAAAATATTTTTGCTTTTTATTATTACATCTTCTTTGCTTCATAACTAGGAAACAGGTATTTGTCATTTAGTACATGCTCTTCTCATATCCAGCTCCATATCTGCACTCTCTATATGTGATAAAATGACTCTTTGAATCATCCATATGGCAACACTGGATTAAAATCTCAGTGTAATTACGCCATGGATTTTTAAATTCAATTTTCTTTTCATATCTTGCCTGGCTGTAAACCACATTGTGGATGAAAGTGAAATATATTGTCAAAGATCAAAAAAATCCAAAGCTCACCCCAGAGAAAAATATAATAATAAGAGGAGTTAGAAAGACAAGATCAAAGTGTTTTTTTTCTTTTACGTCAAACTTTTACCTTTTTTGGGGATTTATTTTACAGTATGTATTTTGCCACATAGCATCTTTTGTATCACCTGAATGTTTTACCTTTTCCATTGCATTAAGTGCCCTGATGGGTTCTATTATAATTGGAACAGGAAGTTTCATTTCAGCCTCGCAGAGGGTGAAGTCACGAGTTTCTCTTGAGAAAATCATCAGGTAATTCATAAAGTGACAGCATTGTTTCAGAGCACGTTTAAAGTCATTACATTTACATTTTTCGACACGCCCAGCATATTTAGCTGTTAGGAAACTGCAGATGTGACAACACTTACACACATACCCTCACACCTGCCATGGACATACAGTAAATTACTGCACAAATGTTTTTTTTCCTTTTCTTTTTCTCTGTACACCTTTATAAAGCGTGTCTAGAGTGAGTGGCTGCATGCTGACAGATCTAATTACCATCAAAGCAGATGGATGGTTATTAAAATGAATGGCTAGATACGCAGCGGTGTGTTGTTTGTGTATATATACTCTGTGTGTATTTGTGTGTGTGTGAGAGAGAGTACTGTAGGTTAGGAGGTGTACGTTTCAGCACAGTTTGATTCCTGTTGGCTTCTGTGGTTGTTGAAGTGTGTGTTTTCTCTTGTAGAAAATGGTGAGTAAATTAAGCAGGTTTTTAGTGCCTGGAGCATGTTGATTCTCTTCAGTCTGAAGGAGTGGGTCTGTCCTTAATTGAGCCTCCGTGAAAAACCTTTTCTCGTTGAGCGTGGAAATGCTTGTGGGCATCAGCCTGCACCATGACCCAGTGACTAAAGCATAATCTTGTGACTTTGAACTTCTTAACACCTTCTGTCACTGCTAGTATGAAACTCTATATGTGGGAGCATTATTGTACACATCTATATTTGGTACGGCGTGCTGCCCTTACAGGAAGACTCACAACATGCACACAAGACATTTATTTCCTATGTCTCGAGAGAGATATAAAGGTTACATGACATTCCTATTTCTGGTATATTATAGAGCATGACTGATGTACTGTATATCAGCAGTATATTGGCTGATATTTTTATAGTAGTGATTTTTAGGTTATATCAAAATTCATTACTTGTTTTAGTTTTATAGAGATAGTGTATATATGTGTCAATGGTAAATGACAAATTGTCCAAGCAACTATTAGATCACACAATAAAACAACCAATAAGAATACACAACGTGACAAAAAAAATCACAACAGAAGGAAAAGAGACATGAATCAGCCCACAGTTCAAGCATGACCTAAAACGTTGAAAATGTGAAATTTACATGTATGTAAAAAACATCTGACTTAAACATACACAATTTACACAAAATACAAACACTGCAATATTCCATGATGTTTTTGTCTCACATTCATCTTTTGATCTTAAATCCAAATGTCTTCAGCATAAATAGAGCTTTTCACCTTAACAACTTTCTTTTTTCCTAATAGTTTTCCTAATATTTTTGTAAAAGTCAAATATTATCACAACATTAAGATTCCAAAAATATTGTACTTTTTTATTTTAAGATATATATCACTGAAATAACAAGTATTCTTTGGACTCAGTAAAAAGTACAAATAAATTGATAAACAGCGACAGAGCTGTTTCTAGTCATTCTTGTTACATAAAGTGACTCCAACACTCACACCATTTATCGTCATCACGTTTTTAAGCACGAGTTCGAGCCATTTATTGAAGCTGGCCAGAGGGACACTGCTTTAGTTAATGGATGTGAACAAGACAATTCCAGTTGGCTTTGTCCATCGCACTCTTTCATCATCTATATGTCTCTCATTTGTTTGGTGAATTTGCCGGTTAGACGGCTCGTGTGGTGTCAGACAGCAGCTGCACGCTTGAGTGCAGGGGGAGAAGACTGTCCATCTCTTCCACACCGGGCCGGTGGCATTGGTTGGCAGGCGATTCCAGCAAGGCCAAAGTCATTTTTCAAGGCTGTAGCAACACTGTCTGTGAAGTGATAACTCGCTTTTTTTGCGCTATTGGTTTTTATGATATACCATATCTGTCAACATGCATGCTTTTCTTTTCATGACACATAGCAAAACACATGTAAATATATACTTAGGATAGTCTTGAAATGAAGGATGTGCTTATGTGTCTGCATCCGATCTTGCAAAGATAAGCGTGACTGTGTGAGCAGGAAGTTAGACTCACTGACATTGCATCAGTTTAAAAAGAACTTGTTTTCGCAGAATCTGCGTGGCTCACACACGCTGGGATTCTTTCACTCTCTCATTTATGTGCAGAGACACTGACGTAGTCACCTAAATGATCAAAGAAACCACAGCCAGTTAGGTGCAATAGGAAAACTTTCATCTGGCTCTCACAAAAGCAACCAGCAGTGAGCAATAATCTAACTCTCCAACACAAGATGCATTGTTATGATAAAAGAGCCTCTTGAATACAGACTACACTGACTCATCTGTGAGATGTTTTTTTTTTTTTACCTCCTTCTGAACCGCCCAAACATACATAGGCATGAAGAAGTTACTCGAGGGATTCGCTGCAGGCAATAACTGCACAGCACTTGTGAACACACACAGATACCGCTGATGTAATTGCTTTCCAGTGTCGTATAACCGGTTGTCCCCACGCTTGCGTGATAAAACATCTTTTGCAGGTGTACTTTCTGAATCAGCTGTGAAAAGGCAGTAATTTTAAACAGCCGCTTTAAAGGCAAATTTCAGCCCTGCAGTGTCTTGTCTGCGTTGATTTGTGACAGTCTGCTTGAAGGATCAACATACGTTTTTTTTATTTTTCCTCTGCACGGCTTTTATTTCAGTCTGTCCCTGTTCTCACTCCCCCACTCAGTGGAGAGGGGATTACAGCTGCATCACTCAAACCATGTCTCCACTGAAATACTACATCTATCAACCTCTCCCTGAGCAATATTTCTGTATTGCTCCCTTGTGGAAAGATCAAATATTTGGTATTGCACAGTAAAATTCATTCAAAGGTTCTTAGCCACTTCCATAATCTGTGGAACCGTTTCTTATTTCTTCTAAAGCCAATTATTTTACTGCAGATCAAAGACATTAATTTACCATTTACAGAGGATGAGCTAATCGCATTGGGACTCGGGAGCACACACACACAGAGGAAGACATATGCTTCCGCGTTGGTGCACTCACAATAAGATTGGAGCAACTACAGTAACATATGTACAGTAAAAATCCATTTAAATGCAACACAGATGGCCTCCACTGACTCCACGTCTTCTCTTACCTTTCTTGTGTCTCCGCAGGTGTGAGTGGACAGTAGTGGTGAGCTTTCTTCCCAGCATGCAACTGGACCAGCAGAACCACAGGGCCACTGTGCTCACAGCAGCCAGGATCCTGAGTTTGGCTCTGTTTTTTGCTCTACAGGTAGACAGCACCATCCTTTTTTTAAGTTTGTTTTTTTGTTTTCCGTTTTTTCTTTTTTAAATAAGTGCAGCTGCTCTGGGCTTTTTTTTTTGACATTCATTATTTATTTGCAATCTACTGTTTTTGCCATCCATGTTAATTACTTGACTCTGGGCACAAATCCACTCAAATTCTATCTTGGCCTTTTTCAGTATTGCAGATAAGTGGTGAGTTAGACTACCTGCATTCTGCATTTTAATATTTTCTATAAGCCTTTCTGTGCATTTCACCTCCAAAGTAGAAGTGTTTTTATTTAAGCAAAATGTTTTGCAGTTGACTTTATTATAACTAGTCTCCAGTATGTACAATGGTATTTTGTTTTCTTACTCTAAGAATTATCACAAATATAGACAATTCATTTTTAAAACAATGGACAAAGCAGGTTTTATTTCTAACCTGAAACTGTCAATTTTAATAATGGGCCTTATCAATTTTTTTCAGCTGTAGCTACCTAAATATGCTAATGTTAGCTCTGTGGTTTAAAAATGCTGAATCTGGCAGAATTTTTAACATGAAACATGTTTTTCAGCTAACTCACCTTAAGTTCTGATAATACAAGGTTGTAAACCAATTACCATTTGAATTTAAAAAAACGTGTTTAATACACTGGCTGCTTTTTACTTTTGGGCTTTAAAATGTTAAAAATTACGTACACGCTTTAAGCTTTAGAATGAGTTATTTTTACTTTTTCTCCGTGCACAACATAGAGAATCCAAATCTCATCAGACCTGTCCTAGTTATATTTGGACAGGCACTTTTCAGGAAATTAGTTTAGCAAATGATCAATTGCACATAAGCAGTGCTATTAATCACAAGTATCTCTGTAATAACTTTACTAATCAAATATTTTCATTACATTTACAAAGTTCATATCCAGCACATAATGAGTTGATCCATTGGTGTTTTAACTTAACTGCCTGTAATTATACATTTTGCTTATCATTCCTGTCTCTTTGAAATATGACTTCCTTATGTCACATGAGAAATTCTCTGATCTCTCTACCAAATACTAAGACGGAGCAATGTTAGAAATAGTACTGTTGCCCCAGTCATTTCCAAATGACCCCACTAATTAATGTGAAAATGTTCTGTCTGCATTAAAATCAATTCCAAAAACCTTTATATATTTGCGTCATTTTGATTTGTGTCCCCCCTTTCTCAGTCTTCCGTTAGTTAGTTAGAAAAAACAACTGGAAACAGCTGAGTCTTAACCATGTGCACTGTTTTTGTGTCATATGGTCTCTCTCTCCAGGGTGCCGCTCATGCTGCTCCATCAGCAAGCAACAAGTTGGTTCATACTACCAGAGTTAGGAGACAGGCCCCCGATGGAGTTCAGGCATCCTCAGCCAACCAGACCTTGCGGGAGCAGCCCATGATCTTTAACCACGTCTACAACATCAATGTTCCTTTGGAGTCGTTGTGCTCCGTTGACCTGGACGCCTCCGCACCATTAGCTCCAGGTGATGGTGAGGTCTTCGATTGATCGAGTGCTTTGGTTGAAGCTCAGTGTAGTCATCTTATCTGCTGACCTGAAGAAACCTTTTGTTCAGAGAGATAGACATGTATGGTGTATTTAGAAGAAATGCTTTTCTTTTTATTTTAAAGGTCCAAATGCTGAGCTGGGGTCCAGACCTTCTGTAGAGGGACCAGTGGATCCAGCTCGACCAACAGAATACACAGAGCAGACCCTGGATGCTGACAGTCAGGTTAGTGCTTTAGCAATATTTTATTCTTTGTAACAAAATGTCAGGTGGGATACGTGATGCAGAATGTTACACAGTAATTTGGCATGATAGAAGGAAAAGAGATGACAAAGAACAACATGTTTTCTTACACATAGTCATTTACATACTGACATTTGAAAAATTAGAGATTTAGTTGTACCAAGTAAATATCAAGAGGTAATTGAGGTAAGCAATTACACTCAATGGAGTGAAGAGGTACAAAGGGATCCAGACTCCGGTGGTGGTGGTGGTGCTAAGCAGAGACAGGAATGGTTCAGAGGAACCTTTGGACAGTATCAGAGGGAACGAGAGGGAGGAGGTGGGTTGTTGTGGGTGTAAAACTAAGACCAGCAGGAGAAAATGTACAGCTAAAGAACAGCTGCCAGTGATTCCATGGCTCAAGAGATACTGACGGAACGAGTATTGGTCAGAAATGATGGAGTTGGGGTTGTTGAATGGATGGATTTGACAGTGTGGGAAAGTGGAAGTGACAGAGACAATTACATCAGACCCAAATAGCCTTATCACAGAAATCAAGTACGAGTGCATGTGAGGAAATAGACCTTACTGAACCTTTATCTGTTTAATTCATGGTAATATATGTTTTTTCCCCAGAAATAATAATAATAAAAAAATACATCACCCAAAACCAGAACTAAGGCTTTCAGTGTTTTCAGAACAAGACTTTAACTCTTTAGACTTGAGCTATAAAAACTCTTTTAGAGATTCACTGAAGAAAATTTCCGTTTGATTTTTAAGTCAAGGAATGGTCTGCATTATTAAACAGGGATGCCGGGTACTCAGTTCTGTTAGTGGTTTTAGATATGAACCAGGGTCCTGGCTCCCTGGCTCTGCACTTGAAGATTAAAATAATAAAACAAGGAGTGAGATTTAATAAGCAGATCAGCTTAGTTGTAAGGTTAAGCCTGTAAGGTTGTTAAATAAAGTCAAGTTGTTCTTTTCTTTTAATCATTTTAAAATAACAATCCATGGTTTTATAAATTTCAGACTATTGCAAAAGCCTTGTATTCAGTCACCCCTTGTTTGTCTTCAGATGGTGCAAAACGCTGTCGCTCGTCTAAGTACAGGACAGTTCGACCATATAACCTTGGTTCTGCCCTCTCTTCACTGGCTCGAAGTTGATTTTAAGTTGTGGATTTTTGCTTTAAGGCTTTAAATGGACTGGCAATTTGTACGTTTTTGCAGTGGTACAAACAAGATTCAACAGATCATCGAGTCCGTTTCATTTAAAGGTAGCAAGGGCCATTTTCTTTTAGTAGATAGTGGGGTTGGATACTTTTTTAATTAATTATTGCTTGTTTCCATATTTTTTCTAAACATCCTATTTTACCTGGCTTTATTTATGACAGCCTTTTTTATGTATATAAAGTACATGACTTTGGTTAAAAGGACATTATTTTGAAAGTGCTATATATAACATTGTATTTGATTTGATTATTAAGATAATTGAAAATTCACGTGATAAGGAGTAACATCCAACAATGACCCAGTTTCCAGAATGGACAAAACTCTATTAACACCACCACAGACTTTCATGCTCCACCCCGAGAGCACAATTACTTTTTTGTGACTTTGCCAGCTCATAGAGCTACAGGTGAGCATTTCATTTGGGCAAAGTATAAGTCATCATCATAACTATGAAATTGTTTGCTGTCCCTTTATTGAATGCTCTGATATGTTAAAACGCTTCCTTTAACCGTCCTTCCTGTTCAGGTAACATTCACTCACCGTATCAACATCCCAAAAGCTGCATGTGGCTGTCCAGCAACCAACACAATCCAGCAGCTTGCAACTAGGGTGGAGATGTTGGAGAGGGAAGTTTCTCTGCTTAGAGCTCAGTGTGGATCTGGATGCTGTGGAGAGGGCTCAGCTGTGGGTGAGTATTGTCAAAGTAACTATTTTTGTAAAGTTGGAGGATTTAGTTTTTGTTTATTCTGTATAAGCCACTTTACCTACAGCATTAGCACAAAACGTACCTGGCATCAGTTGTCAGGCTTTTGGAATCAAAAATATAAAGAAGAAAACATTCAAAAAACTCTGTCTCGTATCGCAAGAGGGAAAAATTCATACTATAGGTAAAACAGGCAGAAAAAAATGTTTATACAACGAGTGAAGAGGAGACAGACGGCAGAAGAATATTGATGCCGGAGGGCAACTTTTTATTCTGCTGCACAGTCTCGGTCTAAAAGGTGTGGAGAAACCTTTGCTACTGTAAAAAAAATGTGTTCCCTATTCGGGTATTGCTGCCATTATAATATGAGGGGACTGGAATGGACAGAGTTATAGGATATATTATGGTTAAAGGATCTGCTCCATTGACACCATCACCCCATTCAAATATATTTTCTGAAAACTCTCCATCTCTACTGTGAGAATATGATTATCTCCTGTAGTCGCCATCTGAATCAAAATGAGGAAGAAATGCTCAGCTGGGGATGACGGTAGGAGAATGGCAATGCTTAAATTGACACAGGTTTGCACTGATGTCTTTATTTAGACTTATTTTGCCTATCTACTTCATAAGTATTATTACTCAAAATGTCTGATTTTATGTGCATAATGTATAATACAGTAAATGCTTTATACTTTCCTCCCAGGTCGTCTGGACTTCATGCCAGGCTGCAGCGGTCACGGCAGCTTCAGCTTTGACCTGTGTGGCTGCATCTGCGAGGAAGGTTGGACCGGCAAAAACTGTTCGGAGCCCCGCTGCCCGGACAACTGCTCTGGCCAGGGTGTGTGTGTTGAAGGGGAGTGTGTGTGTGACCGTGACTTTGGAGGCGACAACTGTTCAGAGCCGCGCTGCCCAGCGGACTGCTCGGGCCGCGGGTTGTGTATCGATGGGGAGTGTGTGTGTGAGGAGTCCTTCACGGGTGAAGACTGCATGGTTGGACGGTGTCTCAATGACTGCTCAGATCAGGGGCTGTGTATCAACGGGACGTGCCAGTGCCGACCTGGGTATGTGGGAGAAGACTGTTCGTTGGTGTACTGTGCCAACAACTGCAGCAAGAAGGGAGTCTGCAAGGAGGGCTTCTGTGTGTGCCAGGACGGCTTCACCGGAGACGACTGCAACTCTGGTAGGCTCTTACTTTTTCATCTTCCATGTGAGTTTTATCCGGGACCTGAGTGAAGTACAAAAAGTAGTTTGTCTGACATTTGCGGTTCAATTCTCTGAAGCAGAAACTCTGGGCGAAGACGTTGTCCTCCCTGAACACTTGCTGTCACTTTGACCAGGATCAAGTAACTCGGAGCAGAAACCCTGCCTTAAACAGATTTCAGAATGATACTCTGTGACCCTCAGACAGTTCAGACTGAATTTTTGAACAGGAACAGCGAGCGCTGTTACATTAGATGGAATGAGTCCACTGCCAAGAGTATTTTCCTGTAATGTGGGCACATTACCTCCCCATAAATTGCTGCCACAAGCAATACGGTTTTATTTGGATGCAAAAATTGAATAGATGCTTCATATTAAAGTGTCCTGAGTATTTATTGAAATGTGCAGTTTTCTGTCAGATTTACTTATAATGAAGGGAGTATTTTAGAAACTACATATTTAATAAAACAAACAAAGAAACATTTAGGTGCTACAGTTTGCATCCATTTTGTGGCAAATAAAACAAAAAAAAAATTTCATTACCATATTATTTAATTTGCATTCAGCAAGTACAAATGTTCCGTCATCAGTAAAGTTTTTATTAATTTACTTTGGGGTTAATAAAATTATATACCGTTGATGAAAAAATTTGTTTACTTTTTTGCCATCTCAAAAAGAGGGATTGCAGTCTTTTTCACACAGCTGTATGTTCCCTGAAACTATTTGTGTAGAGTCTAATTTTTATTTTTATGTTATGAATGTGTAATGTTCAGCCCTGAGATGTTAGGAGAGGAGTTTAGAGTTGAGATGTGAAATATATTTATTTAACACTCCAACACTCTATCTGTCAAGAATATAAATCTGTAAGAAAATCAATGATGTAATATATTTCCCAAAGGCCAAAGTGACTTCTTTAAATCATTTGTTAAATGTTGAATTAAAGATATTGTATTTATCAATTTGACGTTTTAAATAAGAAAAAAACAGGAAACCTTATATTGTAGAAGAAAATGCTTGGCTTTTCTGCATGATATATAACTGAAAGAATCACATTAGTTGATGAGTCACTTTCTGAAGACTGCGTGACTTATCATTTCAGTACCAAGTAGATTATATTACAGAAAAGAGTTTAGCAGATTCCGCCATTTGTGTGCATTGAAGTGATGACAGTTTGTGGTCAGACAGTGGATCTCCGCACACACTGTAGCAAGAACAATGGTAGGACTTAATTAAAAGCTCTCACCCACAGAGCTCTCCGACATATGGTTGCATATTCCTGAGTGCAGCTATGCAGATATATAGATCTAACTTGCTGTTTAAATTTAAATTCATATGTGTATCCATGGCCCTTATCAGTAGATAAAAAAAAAGAAATTCTAATTCAAATGACAGCAGAACTCTCAGCTGCCTCATTTTTTAGAATATGTGCTACAACCCTGAAAGACCAGCCCGTCTGTGCTTCAGATACAGGTGGTGGGGCGCCTGACTTGCTGGACAGCAGAAGGTCTAACCGCATTCATTTGTCAAAAGTCACATTCATCCAGGGAGAGAACTGTCACATTAGCTGCAGCTGAGACCGGTTCGAAGCCACGCTTGGCTTTGTTCAAAGCCAGCTCTCCACGCCAAAAAAACAGATCCTCCTCTGCAATTTGAGGCAGCTGTCAACAACGTGATGAATGAGGACAGATAGGAGACCGAGCGTAGAATGACACGGACAGAAAATCATATTACTGAAGCTCATCCCTGCGTGCTGCCCTCCTGTTTAATATCAGTACCGAGTGAGAAAGTCAGAATTGCTTATTTCTTTACAATTAGAAGCTAAAGTAGCTAGTGCTTGTAGAGGATAGTTTTCTGAATATAAAATGAAGCAGTTCAATTACCAGAGACCTGTGGGGTGACAGGCCTAAGTATTTCATGTTATCAACGCTGAAGAAAGCAGGATGTGTTTTCACTTCAATTATGGTGCCCTATATTCTCCCACTATAAGAAATAATGAAGCCTGTTGAATTTAAATTGGGTGTTTCAAGCCTGAGGTAAGATAAAGTATATCTTTACATAAAAATATATCCACCCACAAAGCAGAGATCAACTTGTGCTGAGAAGTGGCATGTAATCGTGACAGCAGAGGTATTCCATCATTTTGATGCTACATTGGGAAAGTAACGGTGACATTCTCACATTGTTGACATCCTCTGAGCGCTGCAGCTGTGACAACTGATATTCACATTTGTCACGTAACGGTGGATATCGACACAACGATACAGCTTTAACACCCCGCATTGTACTGTATATCAAACTCCCTTGTCTATTTTATTGTCTTATTCTCCTGTGTAGCATTGATAAAGGACATCGGAACTACGTGGCTTTTTATTTACAGCAGATCACACAATAGTTCATCAGTTAAGAAGCCTACAGTTTACAGCTGCTTCGCTTTTAATCACTTTTATTACTGTGCAGATCAAATGTTTCGGGATGTTAGAGGCCAAAGGTCTGCTGGATTTCTATATGTTTGTTAAATCAAAACATCCCATAGAAAGACTTAAACAACCATATACACTAGTCTATTCACCAATATGTCTTTGCACCCAGAAAAACACTATCCATATGGGACATGGAGCTCCACTTTTGAAAACACATCAGCGAGGCACACCACTGCACTGGGTGACAAATTTCTTCATTATGAAGCAGACGTCATCCGTCTGTATCAACAACGAGCTTGAGAAGACACAGTAGAAAAGTCAGCTGAATCCACTCTGTCTGTACCAGACATTTTAAATTAGGTTGGAAATCTGCACAGAAAATATCTAAAGTAATCCAAAGTTATGTGAAGTAAGACTGTTATATAGACTGATCATGTGATGCAGAGGAGCAGTGTAGCTCACTGATGTCTTTTTAATCGTTTTTGATTTTTAAAAAATAAACGTAGGCTCTTGCATTTATTAAATCACCAAATTTCAGTTTTGTGTTTTCGAGTAGTTTTAAATAACAATGGAGCCGGTCTGTTGTACAGACTAATAAACTAAACCAGGTGGTGCATACAGAGATATCACAGTGAGTAAAATCAATTCATTGTTGCTTTTAGCCTGTGTGTGGGCTCTTTGAACAAAAATACAGAAAGCCACACAGCACACACCTAAACCTAAGCTGACAGACGTACAAAGAAAGAACACACAGTAATTCTGTGTGTCATTCATGGTCTGTCAGCATGAGAAATCATGCTGTTATCACTGTTTTGAATGAAACTGTGTTGTAGCTTGTGACAAAAGTAGTTCAACATCCAGAACCGTCCCCCTGCAACAGAAATAAATTCTCTTTTTTCCCGTGTGACAATGCATCTTTCACAGTGTGTATTTTGGAGAAGGCTTTCTGCCAAAGAGACATGAATGTAGGGGTGGGTTTTTTTTTTTTTTTAATGGTTTGTTGTTTCATTTTTCAAGCAAATATCTCGTGAGCCCCAGCTTTGTGGGACTTGAAGCCCAATTTGCATTCCAGCATCAGGAACCCCACGGACCTTCAGCTCATTTACTTTTCATCAATAATCAATCACAGTAGCTATAACTGTTGCTGTGCATTGAGAGCACAGCCATATCCAAAGTCAGTTTATTGAAACAGTGGAGACTTTACATGAATAACTTGCTTAATTTGAGCAGTCGTGAAGTAAAGGTGTGCATGCGTTCGTACAGTGACCATGTCACTGTGACAATAATCCAAACAATATTTTCTCCATATCTGAAAGTTTTGCTTTAGTCTTAAGTAAATTAACAGGGAGGGATGTTGTTACACAAAGTAGCCCGGAGGTTACGTATTCCTCTGAAGATGCACTGACCTTCGTTGTCAGCTGGAGTTTAAGCATCACGACTTTAGTTGAGTGGCCTCTGCTGTATCTGCTAGCAGAATAAGAGTTTACTGATTAAACCTAATGAGACTTAAACACTTCAGGCGAGATTCTTGAGTAACCTTCAGCAAGACGCCCTTTTGAAACAATTAACTAGGATACGTGGATAAGTGCCTGAGAAATGGGTTCATAATTTACCTGAAATCGAGAAGACAAAGACCTAGAACATCATTCGTGTACAGCACTTTGTAGCAACTCATACATTGTGTAGATAAATAACAAGAATTTAGTTGTTAGATTATGTTTTAAACTGTGGCTGTCTCTTCATATTTCTGAACATTTGCTTTTTTATTTTCTATCTAGAAATCTTGGGTAAGAGTCATTTAAACTATGATCCTCAGATAACCTTAAGCAGAAAACCAAAATGAGCCTAAAATAACTCTCAATAGAGAAGTGCTGATAGGATGTCCTCACCTCTCCTCGGTGAACATTCCAACAGAGAGAACAAGTAGACATATTCAGGTGAACTGGTTGTTGTTGATGAACTTTCACATAGCGACAACAAAGGAGGATGCTGTAACAAGTCTTTTCTGTACTTTGAGTCTAAGTTACAGATTTCTGATCCATTGTTGCTGAGCTGTTCAGAGGAGCCCTTTCCAAAAAGCCCATTTAAGAGTCTGCCCTTGACTTTCTGTTGGAGTTAATGTCTTTACTCTCGAGCTGCTCGTCCGTTCAGCCTCCTTCATGACCTCATTCAATCATTCGTCTCCCATCCCATGGATTATTGCTCTTTCTTTCGATTTGTTATTTTCGTTATGCATGCAGTGAAGCTCAGGCCAGCTGATGGAATAAATCTAGTCGAGTGAATGCAGCAGGAGTCGTCTCCGGCTCAGGCTCGGCTTTTGAAAACGAGCGAGCCGCTGTACAGCATGCGGCCATCTGTCGAGTGAGTGAAAAAGTAGCTGAAACAGCTACTGAAGTATCCAAAGGCTCCCTGAAGAGGCCTCGCCGCTGTGCTGTGGAGTCCTGGATAACAGGGTGAGGAGACGAGGGGGCGAGATGTTGTTTATGACACATCACGCTCGCTGCTCCTTCAGTCCTTTAGCCCGTCTCTCATTTTCTGTTTCTATCTGATTTGATATTCTTTCTAGATTTCTCGTGTCCTCCTCTGAAGTTCTCTCCTTCTCCTGTTTTCTTCCTTCCTCAGCGGATTAATCTCCTTATATCTTCCACTAAAACGGGACCTTCTGTCATGTCTGTCATGTCTTGCATCCTTCACCTGTCTCTCCTTCTGTCCTCATTGTTGGTTTCTTTTGAGCAGAGGGAGCCGTAAACACTCTTGTTTATGCCTCCACATTTACATTCAGTACCATCTCTCAGGTTTTATGGTTTGACAATCTTCACTTCAGCCTGAATGAATGACAGTGAGTCTCCCTCTAATGTTAAAACTCAGCCTCTTGTTGCCACATGCTCTGGCTTCTTTTACTGGCTGGAATGCAATCTGCTTGACTCCGATATGTGCTCAGTGAGCCGCCTGAGTTCTTTTTCTTTTTAAAAAATATATGAATACAACTTGACACTATCTAAAATTGAACAGGCACAGGATTTGATTTGGACTTGGCGTGGGGGGTTTACGATGATTTAAACTTAAACTTCATATATTCATAGGAGTAGTGCACTTGAAAATATTTAACAAACCATACATTGATTATTATTACCTTAAGTAAGAAGCCATGAGGCATTTACATATTTTTCAAATTTGTTAATTTATGAAATTCAAATTTTGTGTGAATGCACATTGTTGATCATCACACTTGTAACCCTATCTTAGGAACATTTCCTCTTGATCAGTTGGCAGGAAAGATGTGCAGTCTACAAGGAAATCGGAATGGACAGACTCTGCTTCACCTACTGCCTGTTGTACCACATCAAAGAATTACGGCTTCAACATTTTTCTTGCTCTGTATTTCAAGTGTTAATCGCTTTGGAAAAAAACATCTGCCATTTAACTAAATGAAAATTTAAATATCAACTATAATTGACTTGCTGAAAATATGAATTATGTATGGAAACCTCTGAATAGAAATTAAATCAAGTACATTTTCAGTTTTTCAGCTGAAGTATGTCTAACTGGCACAAGCAAAACACTGGCAAGTTACTACAGACACAACATAGGGCTTAATGTGAAATTGAAAATGAAAAGAGCAAATGCTTATACCCATTTTGTTTGTTTTTGTGGTGTTTCAACAGTGGCACCCATCATGAACTTGGTTGTGCGAGGGATAACGGATCGCACTATTGACCTGGAGTGGGCGGGCTCAGCTGTGCTGACAGATTTCTTGGTGACCTACACACCCAGCAGCCCTGGAGGTAAGTGCTGGCCTTTCAAAGCAACAAAGGCTGTAATTTAACTTTCAGTTCCTTCGAAATGTCTGGAAAGCACTCAGTTTTTCTTTTCCAAACTGCATCCATGTATCTTTGTGTTTGCACCGTTCTTTTTCTCAGGTGTACAGCTAGAGATACGAATTCCAGGAAACACCACAACCTGCAGGATCTCAGGCCTGGAAGCAGGCATGGAGTACAACATCAACGTGTTTGCTGTCATTAACAACAGCATCAGCGTCCCTGACAGCATTACTGTTTGGACTTGTAAGTGCCGCCCTGTGGGGGGTGGGAAAGGGTCCTAATTAGGGACCAAAATGAATCCCAATGTGGCCATATTAACTCCATGACTGACAGAACATTTATTTAATATCTCTGTACTATCTCACAAAATCTCACTCTGTCTCATTCGTTTAATACATTCATTTACACATTTATTCATGTGTATGCACACAATCTCAGTCCCTCACTGTGTTTTGTTAAATTGTCCCAAAGATGCTTGGCATTGTAAATACAGTGAAAGCACTAGCTGCTGCTCTGTGCCAAGTGGTTGAGATTCCTACCTGTAACACTAGCTTGCTGTCACTTACACGACACACACACACACACACACATTTTGAATGTGTATCTCCTGGCTAATGTTAATGCTGGCTCATCAGACCCTGACAGAGAAACAGGCTTGGCTCCATATCAGCCGGCTACATACAGCGTATTACTTCTAGTAGAGGCTGGTCAAATTATCCTCCATTTCACAGATAAGTGAATTTCATTTTCGTGATAGCAAATTTTGGGAGCAGTATATTCTATAAAAAAAAATTGAGCTTGATGCAAATGTTTTAGCTTATCTATGCTAAACTTGGGCAGATGTATAGGTAAACAGCTGATATTCAATACAGTTAATTTGGTAATTGAAACTTAACCCTCTGTAGTCTAATATTTGAATGGTGTCATTATTCTAAATAAACCAGAGCTAGGATAAGTTCTTTGCATGCGATTCGGTTCGATTGAGCAAAGTAGGACACATCAAACAATGCTTCGAATATTCTGGCCTTTATTGTTTGTTCTTTTTTTTTTATGTGTTTGTTTTTGCTCAAACACAAAGTCCCCTGTGGTAAATCTTGTGTGGTTTTACATCAATGTGACATTATACTATGCCAAATAAAAAAAACTGTGCTGAAAAACATGGCACCAACTATTGCCATGGTAACAGGTTTAAGGTGAAATATAAAGGTGAAATCACATATTAAACAAACGAAAGAGATATACCCGAGACTCCAGAGGGCTAAGCTAGTGCTATTTGTTTTGAAAGCAAAGATTCTATATATTCTTTATAAAAACATATGATCAGAACTGTCAAGACTCAACAATGTTGTTAGAGAGCAGTTACATGAGCGGGAGTTGAGTAACACAAAGACACGGAGACAAGATAACATCCAACATAGAGTACACAAAGGAGAAAAATCAGAATGTGCATCATTGTATCCTCACTAAATTCCCTACAGTGATACTGTGGAATAAGGTAAAACTGTGTTCGCATCTGCTGGTTCTGGCTACTGCCCGTGTGTACAGTATATAATTAATCATTGTATATCTGGGGACAAAGTCTGTTTTCATTTTGTAAATATTTCATTTTGGAACCTTTAGCAAGGCAAAAATCATCTACAGTTAATGACTGCACTGCAAAAGGTTAGAACATTAATAAAGCAGCAGAATAGAAAATAAACGTAAAAGAGAATAGTTCAGCATCACACACCTCAAGTTTGAGACTGAGTAGTGACTAATGGACTGTGTGGGTCACTGAAGAACAATAATATGTCTCTCCAGATCTCTCCAATCCAGATGGTTTAGTCTTCAGATCTATCACGGAGACATCAGTGGAGGTCCACTGGCAACCCTTCTACTATTCTTTCGATGGATGGGAGATCAGCTTCATCCCCAAGGTAGAGTAAATCTACAGATTGTTGTGTTCGCCAGCGGTGTAAAGCGAGACTGCTCGATAGTTTGCTGAACAACGACGGCTTTGTTCTTGTGTGGACCAAAAGCTAAAGGGAGGAGAAAAGACGGAGAGATGACAAAACCGAACAGTACAGTTTCCACGTTGCTTGTTGAGCAAACTAAATATTTATTGAAAATAACTATCTTCAAATCTCACTGAAGCCAAATTTCAAAAGAATCATTCAAGTGTGTGTGGAAACAGGTGGAAAAATAGCTGGATGGATTCAGGTTTTCTTGGTGCTTTGCTCACGTTAAAGCCCGTGCCAAATTAGACAAGCGGATTGTCTTAAGCTTATTGGCTATTAGATGGATGAACCATTAAACCCATTTCCAGAATAACCCTTCATGAAACTACAGCTCGACCAGGATCAAAGCCAGAAAGAAAAAACCTTTCTTCTTCTAATTCCTGCTGTAAACGCAGGTACTGTCTGCACTCTAATTTTGTGCCCTCTCACAGTAATTGGTTTTCCCCACTAAGGTGTTCTCAGGGGGAGATATCCTTTGGTCCGGCCAGGCTCCAAGCCTTAAATCTGATTGTTCAGATGCATTTTTGTGTTTATTTCAAGCCCTATTACAGATAGAAAAAGAGCCCTCTAGTTTCGGCTGATTGATTTTTGCCTTTGTCTTTTTCTGAGCATCTTTTACTAACCTGACCCTTCCCTCTTAAACTCCCCCATCTACCACGTCTTGGTTAAGATCTCTAACCCTGTCTCCTCCCGCCCAGAAGGTGCCCTGCACCCTATACTTTCACCTCCATCTCTCTCGATCCCTTTCTCCGTGTGTCCCTCCCCTTGCCCCCTCTCCCTTGCTCCAGCCACGGGGGAAATCATATTATGGGTTGGCAGTCCCACCCCATGGATTTAATCCAGCAATGGGGATTGTGAATTTTGACAATCTCATAATGGAAGCAGGCATGAAAGCTTTGGTCTATACGAACAAACACAGGACCTTGTAAAAAAGAAACAAAGAGATTGGCAAAGGGAGGGAGGGAGGGAGGGAGGGAGGGAGGGAGGGGGTGGGCTTGAAGACCTGCTGTTAATATTGTTAGAAATATCTACAGAATGGGAGATATCTGACCTTCAAAAAAACAACAGAGGTCGGAACTAAATACATTTACTCACTTGTGCTGTACTGGAGTAGTTCCACGTTGTTTTTACTCCACTACATGTATTCACCAGCTTTAGTCACTTTATTTTAAAGATTCTATAGATAAAATAATATTAAACAATAAATATTTAATATGATGGGCCTTTCTGTTAGGAGATGTGTTTTATGGTTATTGGTGACTATAATTCATCCATATGTGTAAATATCAGTGCAGTATGCCTCTTTGTGTCAGCCCTGGGACAGACTGGCGTGAAAATTCGTCCCAATGACTTTGGAATTGGCTCCAACACCCTGTGAGCCCTAACAGGAGTAGCAGGAGTAAGATAATGGATGAATCAGTGAATTATTATGGATTCACCTGCTGTTTGTTTTGCGGTTAACAGCACAAAGGTGAAATCACTTCATAGTAAATATTGTATCTGCATCAAGTTTATTAGTGCTTGGAAAATATTGTATTGTTTTCCTAGTGGAGCACTTGTACATTTGAAGAGCACTAGCCTACTGCATCACTGAACGTATTACATTTTGCCTTTTTATAATAAATCAATAAAGCTCTTAAACCATCACTCAATCACAACTACCGCTAGTATTGTTCAAGTATCACGGTCATATAATCACCAAAATAAGTCTGAGTATTGATTTTTCTATTAGAAACACCAGGGGTGTTTCTAGCTGTTTGCTGCTGTAGCTTCCTCACTGAATCAGAAAGGCTCACACAGCCATGAGTTTCCCTGAAGCATCTTAACATGCTGTACTTTATGGGGAATAATCAAACCAGGGGTCAAAGCTCAAATGTCCAGACACACAATGAGGGCGCACAAATCTGCATGATTCTCCATTTGTTGATGTTAATTCATGCCTGTGGCTCTAACAGTCTCCTTTCTTGCACCTTGTGACTCACTCCTTGACTTCTGGGAAGACCAAAAAGCACTTACAGTTGGCTGTTCTGCGCTCTCTCTTTCTCTGTCTGTAGAGAGAGGTAGATATGTTGGATGTCCACTGAGCAGGCATAACATCGTGAGCACCCGTACAGTTTAATGTAATCAGTACAGTGGCTCTGCCATGAATTCTGCCACATTGATCATTTATTGAGCTCAGAGCTCTTAAAAAAGACATGTGACCTACAACTCACTGCTGTTCCTGAACCTCTTGTGTGTAAATACACAAGGAGGATCAAAATGGCAAGAGAAGACACCAAAACCCTATTTTAGAAATGTTCAAACACAAGCACACATGTTTTATATTTTGTGTCCATTCCCCTCAAAATGTCTTATGCATTTTCTTATGCTTTTTAGTAACCTTTTTTGCACAGTTCCTTGGAGCGTTGTCTTCGTGGTGAAGTGTAAGTCTTAAGCCGGATGCTGATTCACCAGTAACTGTACCTTCCAGATGCAGGTGTATTTATACTGCAGTTCTTTTACCAAAGCTCATCTCTTTGTGCTAGTCATTTTAATGAGAAAGTAATGATTAAAATCTCGATGCATCTCGACGCATTCTGCACTTATAAAGGTATTACGCAACCTATAATATTATATTGGTTTCTATGTATAGCACATATAATATTATAACTACGGTACAATTTGTCACTGACTTTCCGTCTTACCAGAACAATGTATGAGTGAGGTGGGATATCCAGTTGTAGTGATTTCTTGTATATAAATGAGCATTGTCTTCTGCATTTGATGTTATTATTATTGAGATTAAAAACCAGTTGTTATTGGAACATTACTGCTGTGTGTTACTTACTGCCCGCCCAGCTAATTTAGCTGAGGTGATTAAACGGATCACATCTCTAATTACAGTTTTGATTTGGGAAAGTACCAAGCTGTTACATGTTCTGGTTTAATACAAACCTTCGTGGTGCTGGCTTTTGGGGATCTTGGAGCAGCAGTGTGTGTAACATCTGTCTGTCGGCAGGAAATGCATGTGCAACACGGGCTCTCTGAGAACAGCTGGGAATAGCAGGGGCTCCATATGGATGAGTGACGGGCCTTTGCAAATGTACATAGTGCTGCCTCTGCAGAACCCGGCCTGAAAAATATCACTACGGTATACATACTGAATTTTGTGCAGTAACATAGTTAGAGAATTTAATGTGCTAAGCCATCCAAAAGATCAAACAAAAGTCAAAAGAAAAAGCCTCAGTGTACTGCTCAGAAAAGCATAGTAGGTAACTTAGCTGCATGAGTAGCAGTTCATATCATAGTGGTTAGGGCCGTCTTTTATCTGCCAGATCATTTATTTCCACGGAGAGAAGTGTCTGCCTCATAGTAGCTGACATTTACTCAAAATATGCAAACGGTGTGCAACAGATCTTCCAGTTTGTGTTGGTCTCATCGCTCCTGTCTGTGATTTTTCCCAGGATAATGATGGAGGGATGACTGCACAGCTGCCCAGCACCATCACCTCCTTTGTGCAGACTGGTCTGAGACCAGGGGAGGAGTACACTATTAACCTGGTGGCGCTCAGAGACCAGGGTCGAAGTCAGCCAGTCACCGCTACTGTCACGACATGTATGTAATAGTAAAAAGAGCTGATTCGCACACAGTAAAGAGTATGAAAACATTTTAAATTCACAGTAGATGTTTGTCTTTTTGCCTCTTTGACTCCTGCTGGTTTAAAAAGATTATTCTGAACAAAGGTAGTGTCACTTACTCCAGAGTGTAAATGACTTAACTGTCACATTTCAATGGCAGCGTGACAGTTGTTGTTACAGTTGGGTTAAATATGTTTTTTCTTGTTGGATTTAATTAAAAAGCAGTTTCTGGCATTTTAATTATTTACTGTATGTGTACATGTACTGGCAAAAATTTTATCACGTTTATAATTCATTTGAGGAACACTGCAAAATTAACACTTAATTATATCATCGTATATAGTCTGATGAGTTATTTATATGAGTTATTTAAGCACAAGTTGACCATTTTGGGTTACTTGTTTTTGTCAGAACCTTGCCATGATTGTTCAACAGAGAAAAATGCCACTGTGTTGAAAAAATGTTTTACATAGCTGCACGATAAATTCATAATTTGATTATTAATGACTCGTGGTGAGTAGTTTTCCATCAATTGATCAGTTAAATGCAGTTAATCCTGCAGATATGGCGCACACAAACCCTGTACACACCTGGCTGAATACACAGAGCATAAGCACTGAGTGTCACCTCGACGTATTTGTCGGTCATTTATGTCCCTAACCTCACTGAGCCATTGCCCCCACCCTTCACACAGCTGACACCACTTCGACAGCTGTAATGGATCCAATTCAAACCTCCTTCATAACAATTCAAACTGACACATTCAGTCAAAACACTATCAATTTCCTGTCAAGTCTTTGTTCGTTTTGTGGGTATAATTAAATATCGATTAATAATTCATGGCACTCTCTCATTTATTTTTCACGCGAGCCCACTGCAGGACACCTTATTGTATAAAGAAAGAGGAAAAGACAAATTTGATGTTCTCAATTATTTATGACTAAGATTTATTCTTCCTCTGAAACGTGGGGAACGCAATGAGGAGCAGGAGGAAAACCATAGGGAGAGGGCAGCTGATGGGAACTGGTTCTCTGCCACTGTCTTCCTCAGGATGTTTTCTAGGACGACACCCATGGGGCCAATTTTTAATGCATCAAGGATTAGAGTGGACCTGCAGTATGTCAGACCTAACTCTGGTACTTACTTAGATCTCAAAAGCTTTAACAGGATTTTAAAGGAGAGCAGTGGCTCTGTATTTTCAGCGTTTGAAATATGTCATTCACGTACGTTTTCCCGGGGGTCAGCAACAGAGAATAATTATGCTATCACAGAACAGTATGGCAAACTAAGTATTGTGTCGTGTGCTGTTCCACTTGGGTCCTTGGCATTACAGCGTGGTTTGTGACCTTTTTCCGATCTTTATTGTAAAATTCTTTATATTGACTGTCATGAATGAAGCATAAATTTCGGTTAAATGTGCTGTAGCTTTGAGGCCTGAAAGTGGATGATGCAGAATCAGAAGCACCTGCATTTCCTCAGACACTTGCTAGAGCAGCAGTGTTAATTTCTTCAGTGAAAGCAATGATGACAAATACTCACTGACTGCCGATTTTGTAAAACAAAATGAGACTAAAGCTAAAAAGAAACGCATTGTGACAATGGGAACGATGACAAAATGTATGTGTCAACAAATTAAACTAAACAATAGTGTCAACAGCAAACAAATGGATAAATGCAGCATTTTATGTAACTACCTGCAGTATCTTTGAAATGATAAAGTATAATTTCTGATGGGTTTTTCTGGCTTCATAAATATCTAGTCATCAAAGTGGATTTAGCTGCTTGACCTATTGCACTCCAATTAGAGAAATATCTCATGTTCTGTGTCAGTCATCCACTGTTACAGATTCTTGGAAGATACAGGTTGAGGGACTAAATTCATGTTTAATCTACTAATTACACAACCTGACTGCAATTAAATGAAGGCCAGTTCCGATGTTTATGAAAACATAAGATTATTTTACATTAAATGCTGTGGATGTAACATTTTTCATCAGATATTTTACAGTATGGACTGCTTTTGAACGGAATAAGTTTATAATTAATATAAGCAGTAAAAGATACAGTATGAATATTTTAAAAAGCAGGATATGATACTGGAATATCAATGAAAGAAAAAAAAGCTGGAACTAAAGTGCCTGTAGTTTTAATGGCAAAATTACTAAATGAAATGGCTATAATTAGACAAAAAATTATAGATTTTTGTCAAAAGACTAAATCAAGTGTGAAAATTAACCATGTAAAGCAGCAGATGGAAAGAAGTAATTGATGGGTTAATGAAATAGTGCACTAATCACATTCTGTAACACCTCATTAATCTGACTGAAATGTCTTTGTCACTGATATTCTAACAATAAGAGCTAAAAAAATGTTTAGTGAAACATTCTGAAATTGATTTTTCTCATCATCCCTGATGTTTTTCAAGCTCTTCAGACCTAATAAATGTTGTTTTCCAGGAATCAGCGTGGGGAGACTCTAATCACGGCTTATGTTTTACACCTTGCACAGATAAAGCCTATTGTCCCAGCATGTGTCAGCTCTGATAAGTTTTACATGCATTGCTGTTAGCAGCATTTTCTGATAGCACATCTACATCTGCAGTGCTGCCACAAAGGCTTGAAGCAGCTACTATTAACATGAACTTTTAAGTTTTTTCATTTTTGCCTCCCTGTGAAGTCAGACTGAAATTACCCATACAAAAAAACCCATAAAATGGCGTAAAATGTTTGGTCTGATTACAAATCTTATTTACTGGCTCTTTGATTTTGTTAAATGTAATTATAATTTGACTCAAACTTTTAATTTAATATTTAAAATATTTTGCTTCTTTTATTTAAATGAGTAAGAAATGAAAGGCATGTGTTTACTTAAAGTGCAGCTAAAACATCTGATTAGATAACTAACGAAACAAATAGACGTTTTAAAATATTTAAATATTTTTTAAAGTATTTAGTAAAAGTAAAACATGAGTCATTATTTTTTTGTTTTTTTCAAAATGCAAGGGTCAAAATCAATGTTAAATTGGAAATATCAATGTGAAACAATACCATAGCAGATAAAAAAGTAGGACAACAATGATGACAGTATGTTTTTAATTAGAGTCGACTTCTTTTTTACACAGTGATCGATGGGCCCACTCAGCTCATTGTGCGAGATGTGTCGGACACTGTGGCATTTGTGGAGTGGACACCACCAAGAGCAAAGATTGATCAGATTGTGTTGCGTTATGGCCTTGTGGGAGGAGAAGGGCCGCGGACAACTTTCCGACTCCAGCCTACACTCAGCCAATACTCCCTGCAGGTGTGTGTGTGTGTGTGTGTGTGTGTCCTAAGGTCACAGATCTGAATGTACGGGCACATTGTGTGGACTCACCTGCAACCTGGGGACAGAAAAGTCAGTTTTAACCAGTTTTATCTTTTATCTTTGTGTTGCCTTTGGGGTTATTACATTGTACTCATAACTAGTATTAATTATACTGTTTGTGTGTGTGTGTGTTTGCTTGTCATGCTTTTTAAATGATCTAATCTCTGCCTGCCGTCTGTGGCTGGAGATAAAAAACACAAACAAAAGAAAATCCATGCAAAGAGATTAAACAGGCTAAACTGTCCTTGTTTTGTCTGTGGCGCAGGTTCTGCGTCCTGGCTCGAGTTACGAGGTGTCTGTCAGTGGCGTGAGGGAAGGAAACGAGAGCGGATCCATTTCTACTGAATTTACTACCGGTGAGGTCTGAAAGCAAGCAGATGTGGTGATGGTGGGTGTGATTCTCTGCTTGCCTCAGGGAATAGAAGAGTTGATGACATACGGCCTAATGACTTCCAAACTGTTTATCTGTGTTGGATGTGGTAGTGAACATCTGTTCCAGGTATTTTTTCCTCTTATAAAGTCTGTGCAGGAGAAAGGACATCATCTGCACAACATTATTTGGATTTATTTTATTTTCTTTTAAGTGCAAACAATAATGGTAGTTCTAAGAGCTCAAAACCGTTCAACAATTTAAATACATAACCATAATTAAGAAAACATCAGCAAACATCCCCAGTTTGTCAATGCATGCTCAGCATTTTGAACCAAACGCAGGCTACAGCAACACTGACAGCTTCACGGCAGAGACCCATTACACATTCGCCCATTTACCAACACCACTGACAGACGTCGACACCACCATCCATGGTTCGCCGTGACAACAACATCGATGGCCCTGTTAACATTTCCCCTGCTGTCTGTGCAATATGTTAAAATCTCAGGGCCACTAGAAACAGCAGCTTAGGCAACACAGCGTTACTTTCAACTGCATCTAAAGTGCTCTGCAGAAATGATCTAAATGTGTGTCAATTTATCTCCTTCAATATAATAAACACGGCAAATTAATATAAATCAAAATCGCTGTGAATTATATGATCCTACATGCTGATAAAGTGCATTAGTGACAGTTTCAGGGTAACTGTATCTGTGTCTGATGCTGTTTAAACTGCTGATGTTTGCTTGTTCACTATCCCTGAGAATTGGTCTCAGTGTCCCCAACATTGTCAGCTTTATCGTTTTTCTCAGAGATTGATGCTCCTAAGAACTTGCGGCTTGTCTCCAAGACCTCCACCACCCTGGAGCTCGAATGGGATAACAGCGAGGCTGAGGTAATTAGGCATGTGCCAAACCATATTTGCATGTCATTTTCAGAAAACAGGAAGTCATAAGATAAACAACACAGCAGAATATAAACTAACTAAACTGAGAAAGATAAAAAGCCATAGAAAAGCACAGAAAAAGCTGTTTACTTACTTTTTAAAGAATTACTAATCATCATAGTTCTACTATAGAGCCATTATATAATTTTCTTGTAAGATTTTCTAGATGTACTTTCACCTAAGAACATTTGCATCTTTTATTGTGTCTGCAGGGTCTGCATGTATTTGGACATTGAAAATGTTTTCATCATTTTGCTTTTGCAAAAATTGGGTTTAGAAAATAAACAACTTTAAAATCAGGGGTTTATAAATAAATAAGACTATGTCTAACATAGTTAGATATAGTAAAATCAACCCTTAGTTTACAGTAGACAGTAGATTGAAAGTAATGGATCTAATTACTCCTTCCAATTCCAAGCCAAGCTTTCAAAAATGGCTATTTTGTTGGAAAACTATATTTTTAACTTTGTCTTTTATCTTTGCTTATTTTAAGGGTGCTGAGCTGTACTGAAATAGTTGAGTGCAGGATCTCAGAATAACCTTATGTCATTAAAATTATTTGTGCCTATTATTTGTACGCTTACAACATATAGGTCAATTATCCCATGACCCTTTGCAGATTTCCTTGATCCTCTAGTGATCTGCCCTTGAGGAAATATTTTCTCTCGCTTAAACTCACCCCATAAACTCTCTTACTCTTTTTTTTAAGCACATTCTAAACAGGTGGGTTTTCGTTTTGTCAGCTTCTCAAATGCGAGCATGGCAGTGAATACTTCACTGGATGCAAGTGATCACTGAATGTTTTAGTCTGAATTAAAAAGTAATAAATCATGTTGTTTCACTCAGTAGCAGCAGTGATATTTCCAGGCCTCGCTAACTACACACTCAAACTTATGAAGCCAGCCTGTCTCGTTGCCTCTTAGTGCTGCAAATTTATTCATCCTCATGATTCTGCAGAGTGTTGACAGAGAGCCAAACATCACACTGGGCCGATGCAAAATAAAGTGTTTTTCTCTGAACCGTCAGCCATGCAGTGTGTAATCCGAAGCTGTTTTGAAACTACTTTCTTGCAAATGTTACCTTCACTTTGGTTTTGTAAATGTTTCGCCGTGTTTGAATGTAGGTGGATGGATACCAGGTGGTGTACAGCACTTTAGCAGGAGATCAGTATGATAAAGTCATTGTGCCACGAAATGAAGGAGCCACCACTAGGACCACTCTCACAGGTAAGCGGGGAGGTGGGAGGTGTTGTTTTTCTTTCATTGAGTTTGCCGCTTAGTCAATTCTCCGTGAATTATTTATCATCAACATCTGTAGGCCATTTCTGCTCAGCGCAGTTTTTCCTGATGCCTTCAGTGTTATCAGAGTGCATCTGCAGTAACATGGACTGAAGAAGTGCCTGTGTGTTTTACATGACAGGATTATCTCCAGAGCTAACACTTGGCTGACAGGCTACTGATTGTATCTGTACAAAGCCTTGTTGTCCTGCGGGCATATTGAAAGGCTGTCAGAAAGCAGAGGTCAGCTGGGATGTTTTTTTCTGAAAGGCCATAGTGCTGCAAAGGGCATGGCCGGCATAAGAATAGAAGCAAAAGGTCTCTCTATTATTCTGTTTGGCCAGTGCAATCAATGATCTCTCTACTCCTATTCCTCCTCCGTCACTCTCATTTTCCAGTTTTCTCTTCTCGACTAATAATCTCTATCATGCCGGCTTATTTCTCACTGCTCATTGCTTTATCTCTCTTTCTGTAAGCTTTAGAAACTCACTGTGATTGTACTGAATTGATTTAAACCTGATCAGTTATGCAGCTGACGAAAAAGCAGACTTATTCAGAAGTCATAGAGTATGGAAATGTTCATGTAAATGTGGACTGCATCTGCAGTGTACAGATAATTGGGCTGTTACAAAGTCCGTCTAATTGACATGCACTTTAAGTTAAAGCGAAAGTGTGAAACAAGTCGGCATGATGTTTCCTCTTGTTACGTTTTGTGTTGAATTAGTCACTGGCTCTCTCTCTCTCTCTCTGTCTGTGCCACAGACCTGCTGCCAGGCACTGAGTATGGCATTGGCATCTCTGCCATGAAAGGCAGTAACCAGAGCACCCCAGGAACAATGAACGCCCGGACCGGTGAGTGAATTACTGTTTATACCAGACTGTAAAAAGCCTCTGATCCATTCAAGCATGTAAGAGACACAGCAGTGTTGGACTGACATCCTCAGCTCACAGCACATGTGTTATTATACGTGTAGTTCACAGTTTGTGCTGCGGGTCACTGCTCCTGTTGCAACCATTAAAAGCAGTTTTAGTGAAATTAAGCAAATCAGATTTTGGCAAGACTTGTGCTGTTCAAGGGAGGTGTGGGGCTGTTTTTATATTACTGGCTTAGGTCAAAGTTCCCATTACAGCATTTTAAATCAGTAAAAATGCAAACCATTTTGCTAATGGCCCTCCTTTTACTTCAGTACTTGATCAGCCATTTGAATTTTTATTGTATTTTGAGTTGTTGGCTGAAAGTAAAAACAGGCCCCGCTTAACCTTCTGCTTGAAATGTTAGTGACTGAGGTACTTCACCAATCTTTCCCATCGCATTGACTGTTGAGCACATCTTTCCTCCCATTGTTGTTATTTTAATGGCTGAGGGTATTTTGCACTTAGCAAAATTATGCCTCCATTTACCTTACGAACAAGCTCTTTCCATACCCCTTATTTTGTGCACTCTCTTTGAACTTTGGAAATGCACTACATCCATCACATCTTTTTAGAATAGCTTTAAATAATATGACAACACCTCACGTCTGCTGGGCACACAGCTGTGCACATGTTACTATACTGTGTGAGTTGCTAAAAGCATGAAAGCATCATTTTCGTTAGCAGTGTCTTTACTTGAGCTTCTTTCTGTCTTTCCTTAAAAACAAATATGACAAGGAGCTGCAAAAATATTGATTGTTCAAACAAACAGTGTGGAAGATTAGGTGAGAGTTAAACATTCATGATCCAGTGGACATTGGGTCCTTGCTGCATGAAAGAAAATTAACACATGAGCATAACAAATACAAAAAGATGAAATACACAATGTGGGTGCATTTGTTTAATACAAAGATTCATTTTACTGTGAACAAACTGCCTACTAATTCCCACGTAACCAGTAATGATCCTTCTTTTGATTTTAGTGCTGTTCCAAAGAACTAAGTACGACAGTAATTTTGAATGAATTATAAATATTATGATCAAAAGCAGAAGGTGATGTTGTTATAATATTGAAATATATCACTGAAAATTTCAGCAAAAACACAAAAAATCAGTGCTCATCAAGTCCTCATCAACTGTAGTTACATAAAGCAACAGGATGTGGTTCAGTATGCAACAACTGCCCCTGACTGGAATCAAGGACACCAGGTTTTGAGTGGTTGGTCATCAGGAGGTCACCCTGCTGGTTGTCCATCACCGACTCTGCAGCATAAAAGTTAATAAGCTCATGCCTTTGTCTCCCATAATGCTACATTTCCTGTTTTATTTAGTTCTGCTGGGATTTCGTAGCATCTGTGCTATTAGTACAATCATGTCTTCCTGCTTTTAGAGTTGGATGTGCCCCTGGATCTGACTGTGACAGCCTCTACAGACAACACCATCACTCTGGTATGGGGCGTGGTCCAGGGCCCCATCGACCACTACAAGGTCACCTACACATCATCCTCAGGCATCACTACTGAGGTAAAGAGTTCGAGAAATTAACACTCAATACATAATGGGTAAAAAATAGTAAGCAAACATGGCAGTGACCGTTGATTGCGTGTATGTTTACATGCTGCTTCTTATTCCAGCTGACCGTACCTAATAATCAGACCACGACCACTCTGAAGGACCTTGAGCCTGGGACGGAGTACACCATCACTGTAGCAGCAAGGAGGGGAAGACAGCAGAGCACCGCAGCAACTATAGACGCCTTCACAGGTAGAGGGAACGGTGATAGATATTCAAAGGCGTAAAGGGTGTAAGAAGCAGGATATTCCAGAGATGGAAATGACGATCAGACGGAAGCCGGCGTTATTTAATCCCATCCTTTGAGTTACAAAAACTACTCCCTTTAAGATTTCAGCAAAACATCAGGTATCAGATAGATCTACAATGGAATCACTGCTTAGCGTTTTTCCTGCTCAAGTAAAGACTTGAAAGAATTTCCTGTTGCTGCTGTTTTAACAAAACTGGTGCGTAATGAAGCTTATTGGTGAATATAATGAAGAAAAGTGTGGCAGCAGGTAAGAAGAGTCACGCTAAAAGAAAATGGAGGATCTTGAAAGTATTGAAGAAGCAATTAAAGGAGGTAAATTAGTCAAGTCGGCTAATGAGCTCGTTACAAGTGTTTCCTAATTGCACCTCTGTTTTGCATCTAAATGCATTTGTGGTTGTTTTTTCTTATTCCTTTTCAACACCTCATTCTCTCAGTTTTGCTGTCACGCTCACTTGTGCCTGCCTGCTCGTCTCGGTGTTTTCTCTTTCTCGGAGACTTTCAATCACAACTTAGTTTTCTTTTCTGCAGACTTGTGTCTACCCATCCAACTACATGTCAGATTGCCTGTCAATCTGCTCAGCTCTGTTGCTTCTTTGTTATTTTTACAGGAAGCTTGATGTGATTTTTCATTCCCACAAAAGAGGGTGTCAAAAATGATGGGCATATGCTTACCTGCTGTCAGAGTTGTCATTCTCTCCTTCATGGCTCTCATCATCATCATTATCATCACCGTCATCATCATCATCATCATCATCATCATCAGCTCTTTTCTTAATCACTGTGACCATCATGGCAGTTGTCACCATCAAAAGCATCTTCACTGTCAGAAAAATTGGCATTGCATTCATCATCTTCTGTTATCTGTGGTTTCCTTCATCTTCACCACTCGAACCACCTGGAGACGAGAGATTGGCGAAGGATAAAACGACAGATCAAGAGAGTCAGAGAAAAATAATTAATTACCTGTCATCTTCTTATCCACTGTGTGCTTGGACATATTGCCAACATCTGTCTGCATGCACTTATGTGAACTTATAATGAGAAAAATCCAATGAATAATCTAAAGTAATGTTAAACTATAATATAAATCCTAGAGGGCTTTTGGCGGTGAATGCTTTTTTTATAAAGCCTGTTTCAGACATGAACTGCAGAGAATGTCAGGAGGATCAGGTCAGGACTTTGTCTACATTTTCCTTTTCAGACATGCAGCCAACATCGAGAGATAGCCCGGCTGAGATGCGTTCTAACTTGTAAAGAATTACTCCCTAGAATTGGGCAAGCGGTGGAGCTTGGGCACTTCGAGCAGGGGGTGAGACATGACACAAACAAGCAGTGGAAGTGACAGTGTTTTCCATGATAACTCTAACAATTTAATGAATCTTAAGTCACGTATAATATACATTCACTATCAGTAGTAAATGTATTTAGACGTATCCGCAGGGTTAGTGTGAGTTCTGCACCTTCTGATTTAGTTGCTTTGATATTAATTATCTATCCTAGTAAATATTGATTAAAAATGTGTCTGAGTCATTGAAAAGCTGTATATCGTAATCAGACCCACCGTACTTGTCAGGAGCTACTTGATCCAACCACTGGAGGCCCTAAATTATTCATATAATATTAATGAAAGAATAACAGAGAGAATGTGACTTTTATAGGTGATATCACAGGATCCTCCAGATTGAAGATGTTTGCCTCTGCTGAATTTTATGGCCCTACACAGGCTCCTTATACTATATTACTGTCAGAGGTGCTCTGTGTGCCAGCAGACAGGACTCGGGGCCCCAGGCCAGCAGGGGGCCTCCGAGGGCTGACTAAAGTTAAACGATGTACAACACTGACCGTGTGCAAAGTCTGCAATGACAGGAGCACTCGCAGACCTCCCTAAGAGGCCCCCGACTCTCAGCGCATGATTCCGTGTAAGCAAAGCGGTCCAAGGAAACAGAAATACAGCCGACGAGAACAAAAAGAAGAAAAAAGACGAAGGGGACAAAAAAAAAGCAAGATACTGGCAAATGGAGCAGTGGAGATAATAATGATTAAATGTAAAACTGAATAACGATTAACAGCCAAATGCTGTGTAGCCATAATTGTGATGAAAAGACAGTTGAGTAACTAACTAGTTAGTTACCAGAATGCAACCGTTGTTGAGTCACCAGGCGTCAATGTGTTAGCTTTAGCTAGCAGGCTGCAAATAACCATCCAATTTGGACAATATTTTTTCTGTAGTAAACTAATCAAAGCTGTGTCCAATTAAGCTAATGGTTAAACTATGAATGCTCATGCTTATGAACTTCAGATGCAAAAATTAGACGTGTACTATACATGACTAGGTTTTATTACTGTAAGTTACTGTGCTATGTTTTTTCCATATCTTATAGTTTTCCATAACGTATAAATTATTATCATATACTATATACACATATTTTACACATATTTTACACTTTTGAAGGAATCCAAGATGTCCTGTCTTGTAGAGTCTATTCACATTAGGCAACGTCTCTTTGTACCATGCCCAGCACGATTGCTGCCCTCTCCCCTCTGCCTGCTGGCACAAGCTCACGTTACACCATACAATTCATGCCCCAGCAATCTTACGTCATGGCTTTGTGCCTTTTTGTTGTGGAAAAAAACTGCTCCCCTACAACCATGGCACGTTGTCTGTGCTGGATGAAATTTCGTTTTTTTAAATAAAAGTAAAAACAACATAAAAATCAGCCAGTGCAGCAAAACCTGCAGCTTTACACATGCAAAGTCAAAATGCAAGTAAATTAACAAAACATTTTACTGTAATGACAACACATCGCTCGAGCATTCAAAGAAAGGACAGTATGTCATAGTTATATGAGTTTATACATTTCTTCTGTCCCCTGGTAACATTTCTGTTTTCCGTGCAATTTGGATGTGTTTGCAGCCACAAGTGGGACACGTGTTGTTAAATGGGTAAAATTATTTTCTTTGTTTGCTTACATTTTGTCATGTGTTGCATAGTTCCTTGAGCCTCTAGGACAATTTTACTTTTTGCCAATTAAATTC
Organism: Channa striata; assembly: GCA_033026295.1. Classification (NCBI taxonomy): domain Eukaryota; kingdom Metazoa; phylum Chordata; class Actinopteri; order Anabantiformes; family Channidae; genus Channa; species Channa striata. Next base: position 9,370,684 of record CM065185.1, on the reverse strand, counting down.
CTTTTTAAGCTCTGCACCTCCAATATTGTAATGTAGCTTTCCATTAGGAATCTTTAAGTCCCCGGTCTCTGTCCCTCCCGGTTTCATCGCGCATCATCTCCGTCCTCTCCTCGCGCTCATATGTACTGAACCGTACCACCTTTCAAACCATCAACTACTCTGCAAAAAGCTCACTATCATCTTGTACTGCAACATTTTATTCATCACCAACTCTACACCAACAATAACATCTTCATCATTAAATCCATGTTTATTTCTTCTCTGTATAAATGCATCATGCAGAGTTTATTGGTGTGTAAAAGGACACACCAATAAAAGGACACAGGTGCATTACTAGCGTAGCATTTACACAATACAAATTTCAGCTGCTCTACTGGGCCAATAAAGTAGGTTGAAAAAACACGTTTGGCCAACAAAGTGAACCACTGAAACGCAGATTTCAAGTTTCAAATGACTGTAATAGAAACTCCACGGGATGCCTTTAATCTGGATGAATCAGGAAAGGAGGAATCAGTGTCAGTGCTTCCAACCTGCCATTTATACTGTACATTCATGCAGTGCTAATTAAATTCAAGTCCTTTTGCATTTGTTGCAGTGTCAGCTGCTACGCTGGTTCATATTCATTGCATCATCTTCTGTTCAGGTCATATTTTGACAACAGCATCTGCTATCATCGCAATTTCTCCATTTTTATTGTGAACATTCCCATCACATCCTAAACTTTGCGGTGGATAATCTCATTAGTTTCTCTTTTTTATGACCAATTAAATCATTACTTCCACCTGATTGTGGTCTGCTCTGTGTGTCACCTGCCCCGACACGATTATACCCAGGGCTAATTTTCTCAACTGTATAATTAACGATCTGTTACACCAACCAGGACTGCTTCCATCCATCACTGAATCGCTTGTCTTGTCATCTTCATTATGACGGCAGCTGCTCACTTTTTCCTTCGCTGTGTGTGGCTTTCTACCTGTCCTTGAAAACTCTCCGGTGACCATTAAAACCCTCGTTCCTGCAGGAATCAGGCCTGTAACCCACCTCTACTTGTCAGAGGTGACTTCAGACTCGGTGTCGGTGGCGTGGAACGCCCCAGCACCACCTGCAGACCTCTTCATCCTGAGCTACAGCTCTGCTGATGGGACAGACACCTCAAAGGTGACACTGGACGGCTCCAAGACAAGGTCTCTGGTCCAGGGGCTGCTGCCATCTACTCACTACACCGTCAGTCTAATCACAATACAAGGGGATGTTACCTCTGAGCCCATTATTGCATCACTCACAACAGGTGAGCTGCTTATTTGCTGGAAAAAGTAGTTCCTAAAGGGACCCAGGTGGGATATAAATGAGGATTGATATGAATGCATGGTGAAGATGTTGGTGTTGCATCACGTCTGTTTAAATAGCATCTTATAAAATGCATCCTTGGGTTGTGTCACAGTTTCTCTTGTCTGGCCAGAGTATATGGATTTCTGCGTTGAAATTATTATTTACATTATCAGTGAATAAAAAGTTGCTCTGTTGTTTTGTTCAAATGAAGGAAATACTGAACATTTCATTACCAAATACTTTTTAGTAAATTGCTTTTTGCTTGAAATGGAAAAAGCTGTAAATGTATCGATGCTGTAATTAGGTGCCATTTCTTGTAAAATTACTACTAACCATAAATCAAAAATCTAAATGGTCGTTTATCTATCAGTTAACCAGTTAATTGCATAATGTCATCTGATATATAAATGGATTACACAGTTCTCAGTGGGGCGACCTGAAACAGATGGCACCTAAATGAAAGTCCCTTAAGCAGATTAAGATTAAGCAGAAGAAATTGGGGTTAGAAACTGGAAAGAAAGGATTATTTTGGAAATAGTAAATTAGCAGGTGTTAGTAAAGGGAATTATAAGAACTTTGAAATTAAATATGTATTTGCAAAAATGCTGTTTGAGTATTTAATTTTCACAGAGCAACAGATCAATGAGTTTTGTCATTACAAATCTGTCATGGAGGTTTTTATTTTTAGTTTTTAGTTGTTGTTTTTTTGTTTTTACAGACTTAGAGACATAGTGACAAATGGGTAAAATTTGTGGTCAGTATCAATGTTTATTCTAAACTCCAATATGCTGATAATGAACGGCACTCTTAATGAAGACAAGGATGTAACTGACGTAAAAACAGCAGCGCGTTTATGATTTCCTTTTTTTCTTACCATTTAAACTGAATGTTTTCCTTTTTCTCCTCACTCGTCCACTCTTCACTGCTTTTCTCTTTCTTTTGAATAATTTGTTTTAAGTCTAGCTATATTGTCTATGTATATTATACAGTATTACTGTTTAATTATTTTATTAATCAGCACATTAATGGACAAAAGAGAAATGGTATTAACTCACAGTTATGTTGCATTTCATAGCAAAAAAGCATGAAGTCAGTTGCCCCAGTTGCCTGCTATGTAACATCCAGCAGATAATAACAATTTAAAGTCTGTGTTATGACAATCAGCCATAACACAGCTTTTCTGCTAGTCTTTTTAAAAGTTTAAAATTCTCTACCCTCCAATACACGTTGTAAATGTTAAGCTCTGCCTATGATTATGACCGATCTGAGATAAAGGACAACAGGAGGCCAAAAAATAAATCCTAAAAAGGTAAAAAGACTGAAGACAAATAGAGAAGAGAGAAAAGTCAGCACTGGACAAAGTGATGTTAACTTTGCATCAGTGCTACAGGCACCTGCGTACTGTGATTTGATTGCTCTGCCACTTTCATATAATACCATGGTGGCTTGAAGCACTCTCTCACTTTACATTCTCCCACACAAGATGATAACCAGATTTCAGGGCTGAAATTGGACAGGGATTTTGAGACAGATGTACATTATTTCATGCACCTGCACGTTAGACTTTTTTTGGTCCTATTTTGATCGTTTATGTTTGAATTTGATCACTTAGAGCCACAGTCACAGTTGCAGAAGTAGGTTTGGTTCTGTTCTCATCAGCTGGGGTCAGTATAAACAGATTCCTAATGTGGTCGAGCCTGGGGACCACAGCTTACACACTGCAAACCGAACAATTAAGTGAACTAAGATAATAGACAACAGCCGTATAAATCTTGAACAGAATTATTATGGAACCTTCAGTAGGTGTTATATAATTTTCCATTTATTATTCTTTGGTACCACCTCTGCCAAAGCAAACATAATTAGTAAGACATACAACTTATATAAGTGCGACTGTGTTTCATATGAGTGGAATTTAAATTACTTACAAGCTGAGCTTTATAAATTCCACCTGTGCTTGTGAATAATAGCCATTATTCTTCTGAAAGCATGAAAGAGAGAATGGAGTAGTTGCTTTATAAGTGCGTCCAGAGTCGTTTGTTGCCCATAAAAAGAGATGGAAGTGAAAATCTTCTCTTTTTGTCTTTTTCTGTCCCCTTCACAAACTCCCCTCATCCCTTTATTTCTTTCTCTAATAGCTAAGGACCTGTCATGAGTTTAATTGTTTGCTCACATTGTTTTTGCTATAACCTTTTCTGTGGCAGCTCGATCATCTCAGGAGACACATAAAACAAATTGTCAGCAGGGAGGAAATTTCCGCTGTGTAAACCCTGCTCAGTCTCAATGCTAATGCCGCCCACCGTGTTGTTGTGCATTGCGCTTTTAGCTGGAATTCTCCTGCAACATCTTTTGATGGGTTTTTTTTTTTTTTTTTACTTACAAAGTTGCTTTAAAAATGCATGCGCTTCCAAGACCAAGGACAGGTCTATTTATGTAAATTTAATGAGGAGGAGATTAAAAATGGACCAAACAAGAAATAACTGAAATACACGGGTGTTCAAGGGCAATATCTTTCAGATGTTTATGTAAATTTATGAACTTTCTTTATAATATACTACGTAATTCGCTCCTGTTATACTTCTGGGATCAGGATAAACTCTTTTAAACATGAAAGTTAGATTTCCCCTGTAGAACATTCGGTGTCCCATGTTTTTTATAGATCCTTTTGAGGACATGTTAACACTGTTTTACCCGTCGCCTCTCTTCTAGGCATGGATCCACCGAAAGAAATGATGGTGTCAGATGTGACAGAGGACGCAGTTACAATCTCTTGGATCAAACCACTGGCTCCATTTGAATACTATAAACTGTCCTATCAGTCAGCAAGAGGTAGTATATCGCTTTCACACCCAAAAGTTAATCTCAACTGCACTGTAATAACATGGTGTTTATTATATTAGCATACACGTGGCTCCCTGCTTTTCCTTGTTACAGTTTAATGAACATGGCATTTGCTGTAGAAGGTCTCTCTGGTGCAAGATACATTTTGTAGCAGAACACCCTGTTATATGTAATTAATTTTAACATTTTGCCAGTGAAATTCACTTGAATTTTAATTAGAATTCTGCACTGATTAAAAATGCACTCAGTGATGCAAAAAAAGCATAACAGCTGGCTTAGAATTATACCCAGTACATGAGGAAATTCAAGATTAGAGCGACATTTTGTGATTTTTTGCTCTCGCTCTGTCTTTCTCGTGTCCCTCACAGGTCGGGTGGACAGCGTGGTGATTGACAGCGATGTGACAAACTACACCTTGTCCAGTCTGTTTCCTGCTACAGAATACGAGATCAGTCTCATTGCCATCAGAGGGAGTCAGGAGAGCAAAGTGGTAAAAACCTCCGTCTTCACAGGTAAAAGCCAATAATTAAACATAAAGATGTTTCCTACTGTACTCGCCCTGATTGGTCAATGATTACTGTGCAAATCTATTACAAGAGATAACACCGGACTTACACAAATACCGTATTTACACTTGGTGCAAAGGTTTGCATCCCCTTGTTAGAAATGGAAAAAAAAATAAAACAAAGACTTATTTCTTATGAAACCATAAATAAACCAGTCTGCATACTAGACAGAAAAAAGATAATTATTTCTACTTTCAAATAATGTAACAATAATTTCCTCAATTAACCATTTGAGTTGTTAAAATAAACATATGTGCAAGTAATTTTTTATTTCAGTAATATCTTAAATTTTCTTGTTTTGCTGAAGATAAATGACTGTAAATTACAAAATAACCAGCTAATCACCACATTTAAGAAACTTGAGAGAATATTTCCTACTCGGCTCTGATTTGACAGAATATTGCAATATTTGCCACTTTCATTTTCTGACAGTAAACTGATTGTAGCTCTAAAGAGAAACCGTTTGTTCAGAAAAGTGTCATGTCTGTAACTGAGTCAAAGTCACCCACTTCATGCACAGACTGCTGTCGGCTTTGTAAAGTTGCTCTTGTACAGTGGGACAGTGGGACAGGAGTTGTTTTCAAACCACGTTCCTCACGCGTTCTCCCAGGCTCTGAAGAACGCTCTCAATGTGAGTGGGCGGCGCAGCCATAAAATGTTAGTAATTTTTTTTTTCCTCTGGTCAAATTGTTCTTCCCATAACAATAACAGCTGCATGTTGGAGGTATGTGCTAAAAAGTCCAAAATATTCTCACACAGAGACATCAAACGCAATCTAAGCCTACGGCTGACACTGCAGGTGGTGCAGTCTTTGTTGCTGCAGTAGATGAAACTGTCCACTCCGTGACCCAGTAATTGGTAACCCGCTCCCAACTCTATCTCACTCTTTTCCAACTCTCGCTGCTTTCTCCTCCTGCTTATCTCTTTATCCTTTTTCCTCACTTGTACCCTTCTGTATCATTACACTGCTCTCCCATTTTTTTGTCTGTTCTCCCTCTTCCTCGTCTTTCTGTAATCTCCCCTCTCTGTGTCTCTCTCCGTTCATGTATTCCCACTTCATTATTATAAGTGAGAACACTTTAGCTCTCTTATTTCAGATTCTTAACACTGAATCGTAAGTTAGGAAAACATAATAGTTCACTTGCACACACACGCGCATGCATGTAAATAGGGGACGCTATTCTTCTCTGTGAAAGAATTCCACTAAGCTAAGATTAAAACACTCTCCCGGTGCTCTATGCATAATCTTTAGTGTGTGAGAGATGGAAAAGCAAGAGAGCTGAGGAGAGCAGAAGGTGTGTTTGCATGCCAATGAGACCCGATTCACCAGGAGCCACCAGGTTCAAGAATCCAACGAGAAAGAAAAAGCTAAAAGTCTCTTTCTCTCATTCTCACTCCTCCAATTCTTTACCATCAGCTCCCTTTTCTAACAATCCCAGCGTTCGCACAATAAGCACAGCCGCTGGGGCTGTAATAGCCTGAAAAGAACATAACTCCAAAATCGAGCTTGTTAGAAACGGTAAATAACATTTTCCTCACATCGCACAATGCCCGACCAGGGACAGTTTAATACTGCATTCAACAATACATAAACAGGGGATTTGGAAGAGTAATCCAGCATTGCCCAGCCAGGCATGTAATGATTTGAATAGCACTGCAATTACTACTTTCTTCACTTCCATAATCAATTATTGTCAGAGAGGATGAAAAAAATCACGGAGCCATATTTCATTTTGCCAACACAGCTGCTAATCTAAGATGAATTTGGGAGTTGACACTAAATGGACTATGTGAAGGCCTGTTTAAAGGCTAATGACTGTGCTCGTTTGCAAAGTGTCAGGAACCCTAGTAAAGTATTACTCATCCCGGAACGGAAGTTTGGAGAAAGATTATTAAAGTTATCTCAAAGCTCAAAGGATCCTCTGCTTCTGTTTTAAATGGATGCTTGTTAAAATGTTCCTAAACAATGAAGTGAACGCTGAAGGATGTTTTACAGGTAGGATGCGCTGGAAGAAAGGCAGATGCAAAACAGAGATTAAGAACACTAGCAACAGGATCAGCAGTCAAAATGAAAAAAGGGACAAAAGAAAACTCTATCTTTGAAAACTCTATCCTTCTTGTTGGAAAACGCAGGCATTTGTCAGACCATTTGACTTTGTCTGTGGTGTGCAGCAGCCTGCAGTTCTCAGGTTAGAATTCTTGTGCTGGTCCTGTTACACGTGTCATAGTCTCAGCACCGCGTGTCTGCTTAAGTGCTGCATGAGATCACTTACATGACGATCAATTACACTGTTCATGGAAACCGAGTGGTCCGTTCAATTTATTTCAGTCACACATACACAGCAGGGTGCAGCAGCAGCGCAGTGCTAACTGTCACTCAAAGCAACAGTGACAGATAACAGATAACCAGGAGTGACCAGGATCAGCCTGTCCTGTGAAACTGTTAACCTTAGATCATTAGTGAGTGCAAGTGAGCAGAAATTAATTTTTTAAATGTTTTATTTGATTTAGTTGTTTTTGTCAGACATGACTTACTTGATGTTCGGCATTGTTGCCCTAAGTAACATTCACCACAAAATAGTAAAGCTATTATTATAAAATGTGAGCAACAGCAAATTGGTCTGGTTTTGTAGGTGCACAGGATTTATCAAACACTGTGAAGTTAAATTCAGGGAAAATAGCGCAGTGGCAGGGCCAGGCCATTTTCACAGCCAGTCGGAGACCAGAACTGGTCAACGGCCCCACAACCACCATCATCATTTAGTCATACTTTCATTTGAAACAAGGTGAAACAAGGTATGCAATTGAGCAGGCTTTTTATAAATATAAATAACTTATTTCCCCAAAAATATCTTTCCTTTAAACTAATAACATATTTCTAGCAGGTATGTCTAAAATGTACAGTAAATAAAAAATGTAAACACTTGCTGTAATGGATAGTCAGCCACGTTGACAATCAATAATTGAATGATTTGTTGAGAAATACATGTAAAAACAGTATTGCCAATCAAACCTTAGCAGCCTTTTGTTTTGTTCTGAATATAAACAAGACGTCAAGCTCTGGCGCATGACTTTCAGATACAGATCCGAGTGTGAGGTGACGTACTTGGCTAAAGCCTGTGACTCACTAGTGCAATCAGGAGATGGAGAACGATTATTGGATTATCACAGGCTCTGATGAATGAGGATGGCCTGTTTATTTATTTATTTATTTTGCTTTTTTTAGCCATCACTTTTGCTGATCTAATTGACTTGGCAACTCTCCATTAAATTCACTTTAACCTTTTTGCAATTAAACTAATGATTTTAATCAGGTTTGTTCATTTGTTGCAGTGATAACAAAGACTCTAACCCACTCCAGTGTGCTAATGAGCACAAAAGTTCCCTTTTTTTTTTTTATTCTGATGAGGACAGGGCAATATTAATTACCTCATCTGGGCAGCGCTTTGGAGCACATGCAGTGTTCTGTGTTCTTTTGCCACGCTCTCCGTCGTGCCAAAGTAACATGCCCGAGGAGAAATAGGGGTTGAAACACTGAGGTTAAAGGTATAATTAAATTCAAACTCAATTTTGGCATGTCCAGCAGTTTGAGAATGAAATTAGGCGGGTGTGGAAACAGTAGGCTCAGGAGAATATGTGACTTTCTAAAGCCTATCTGCATAATTTCTTTGATGCATCAGAACTGAGGAAACTTTGAACTGTGATCAAAATGGTTAAAAGAATTACTGATAATTAGTATGAATGCAAGACTCTTGTGCATCTCTGTTTCTACAATTATAAATCAGATGTGTCTTAGAAAAGATTTTTCTTTTCAAATTTGTTTAGGTGCAACTGATACCTGCCATGAAAAATGCTGTGAACCCTATCTTCTAATTTTATTATTACAATCATTTGATGACTGGAAGCTATAAGTAAAAAAATCTGATAACTAATGGGTTCAGAAATTTTGAGTCAAACATGCCAAGAACTGTTTCTATGGTTAATGTTTCTTTAATGTGAGGGTTGTGCCAATCTTATTCATTTAATGCATTTCATGTTGATTTTGCTCATGTGTTCCCTATATGTTGACTAAGTATAAATCCTACAGTGAGTGGACTCAAGCATTGGGACATCAGTGTTTTTGTACTAATGTTTTTGTCTCTTTGTTTCATTTATTTCGTTCTTTCTTTCTTTTTGTGTGTTTGTTTGGAACTAGCCATGGACATGCCAGCTGAGCTGACCGCCCTCAATATCACTCCACAAGGAGCGTTGCTGAGGTGGAATCCCCCTCTTTCCAATGTTGACAACTATGTGCTGACCCTCACACACAACCAGGGTAAGTTCTCAGAACTGTCTTCTAAATACTTCCTTTCTTTGTCCAGACAGAAAATACATGACTTCCTCACCAGCAGAGGCCAAGAATAAAAAGTCAGTGGACAGTTGCAAGCAATGGAAAAATCACCTATCACCATTTAAGTCAAACATCTACCATCTGGAATCAAAAATTTGCCCATCAGTTTTTTAATATACAGTATGTATATAATTGATGCTGTTTTTGAGGGACTTAAGTTTCTGTTTCATTATGCACTTTTTTATCTTTTGTTACTGGGTCTGCAGACACAGGTCATGTAATTTCAGAATATTGGACAGGACCTGTGTGTTGGAAACCAGCCCTGACCTGGGGTGCAGAAAAGTGCAAAATACACTAATTTGTGGACAAATGGCATTAAGTGCAAATGTTTTAGGCCAAGGCCAATAAACTTAATTTCAGTGTATTGGCTGCATAGGTAAATAGCGTTTATTGGCAACCAAGAGCCCCCACATAAAATCCAAATTGTCTTAGTATCATTCACTTTAAATTATTAAAATACATATCAACAACAAGATGCATAAAACATAGGGTTTGTCTTCACAAGCATCAGCATAGTGTTGCTCTCATCAGTATTACGACAAATTCAATTTGAAAGTCAATTTGATGGCCTATTTTCATAATAAGTCATTTTGCACTGTGAATTCAGAGGCTGTTTCACTGAATCACTTATTTTAACTCTCCACTAATTAAATCCACTCTCAGTGTCCATCCAAAAACACAGAAAACGAGACACTAAAGCAGTCGATGAACCCAAGGACATAAAAACACCTGCACATATCGAGATCCGTCCTGTCACACGCGTCAGTGGCAGATGATTGTCTGATACAAATATTTAAGAGCTACCAACTTATTTATCACTTTTTAATTCCTGAGGAATTCCATGAATCTTTGTAACTTATAGGACATGAAGCTGTACTGTCATAATGCAGAAAATGGGAGCTACCATAGAGCAATAAAAAGACTGTGAAGTGATAACCTTTAAAAGAGCCAACGTTCTCTCCAATTCAAAAGTGAAACACCTTATGTGGCACACACAAAAGTCAGTCCTTTAGATTATTTTTTTCTTTACACTGAGCCCCCAAAGAGAAAGCTAAAATAAAATAGAAATAGCATGAGAAGAAAAAAAATTCAAAGCCTCTTCCTGACCGCTTTGTGCAAATATATCGTTTTCACTATGTAGTTGTCCTTACATACCTGTTATTGTTGTACGGCTACAGAATGAGGAATAACTATTGTAGAGATTGTAGTTAGTGTCTAATCCATATATTTATTGCAACCATAGTGTAATACAAAAGGTACCTCAAACCACAAAGACACATTTCACTAAAAGCATAAAGAGCGTAGAAAACTTTTGTACTGAAAGAATACTTCGAAGGTGGTCAAACAATTTAGGCTTTTGAGGAAGCCATTTTTTCATGCTGATTTGTATTTAAGCAATTTAATGTAATGACAAAACTGAAAACAGAAGATGTGTGGGATGGTGTAAATGTAGTAAATACATAAAGCTTGTGTGTATTTTACTTCTGTTTTCCAGTGACAGCTGACACTTTCCTCGTGGAAGGCAACAAGCAGGAGCACCAGCTGTCGAACCTTAAGCCGAGCACCACCTACTCTGTAGCCCTCTACGCCACCAAAGGACCCCTGACGAGCGGCACCGTCATCACCAACCTCCAAACACGTATGTGTTTATTTTATTCAGCTGTTGTCGGTGCTGTGAGCAGCGCAGTGACTCCGTGGTTATCACTGTAGCCTCACAGCAGGAGGCTCATCCAGGCCTGACTGGAGCCTTTCAATGTGGAATTTAAATGGGGATTTCCTGCAGGTGCTCAATTTAATTTACATCTCCTGACGGTGTCTTTAGCCAAGTCAACTGAAGAGCAGAATGCATTCGACGCATTTTTGGCACGGAAACCATATAGTGAAGTCATACACAAAAAACATAACCAGTGTTTGTGTCAGTCACCACCTCGACTAACTGGAAAAAGCTGCAGTAAACTGGATTGGAGGATGTATAGAATGTCAATGTAGGGCTGTGCCATATTGTATATCATGAATAAGTCATCTTTAAGTAAAGGATAATGGCTTAAACTATATTGTTATAATTATACAGTATATATTGACAAATATGAAAAAAACCTTAATGAGACTTTTAAATTCAGCACAATAATCAGTATCGTATTAGTAACTATACATTGTCAACATTTTAAAACACCAAAAAGGTAGTTTTGATTTTAAAATACACAAGTCTTTTGTTAAGATCTTGACAGAATACAGTTTATAACCCCCATCTGTGAAGTCATTTGGTTTTAATCCTGTGATGACTGTACAGTATCTGTTGACCTAAAATACGGGAAACAAAGTTAAAGGATTCTTAGCGAGGCCTGGCTGGCCAGTCAAAAGGCTTAATGCACTACGACAACTCACATGACATCTTGGAATTTCCATTTGTCATAACAGGTTTTTAGGGTGACTAGTAGACAGGACAGTATGAATTTGGTCTATGAAGAGCTGAGTAGTTCAAATATTTATTGCTAATATCAAAACTGAACAGCTCTTTACATTTAAGAATGTTGTGACTGTGCCAACACAAAAACAGCTTTCACAGAGGGATCAAGATCTGATACCAAACAGTAACATGTGGTTTGTCCAGCTGACACAACCAACCAGACTGTACTTATTTTAAGTATATTTTAAACCATATGATTGTTTAGAAATACCTTTTCTGCAGAAGCCACATTTTTAAAATCTTTCATACTTTATATGAGTGTAGAGATCTCAACAACTGATAAACACTTTTCACGTGCTGAAGGACTCAAGCTGTCATGGCATTAAACTCGATGTAAAGTGCAACTTTCCCCTGCTTTGCCCCAGCTGACCCACCTCTCTAATTAGATTCACCTTTATCAGCAGTTCCCTTGAGAGGAAAGTTAGGGCTGAAGGAATTGTTCCAGTTTAGCTGAGTTGCAGCTCTGTAAACTGCCTTTTTCTAGAGTTCTTGCAGGGGAATAACAAAGTTTTTAGCAGAGGAGTACATATCCCCCAAGGAGAACCTGAGCTACCTGTCCTGCAGTGCAGCAAAGACGAACATCTAGAAACAGAAAGAGTGTCTGACAACAGAAGAGAGCGTCAGAGACTGAAAAGCAAATGGACTCGTGAAAACGAGGTGCACCTACAGCCATGTCAGTGCTCTGTGTGTACGGTGACTCATACGCAAACAGATGTTTATGGTGATGCTAGATTGGAAACGCACGCTCTGCCTAATACGTCACGTACCTTATTTTCTCAGGAAAACCAAAAAATAATAATGATAATTAAATAAAATATGGAAAATAGCTGTGATGTAGACAAAACCACCAGTGAGTAATTTCATTTTGAATTTGTCTTAATTAATTAATTCAGTGGTTGGGTGTTTGACTCAGTTGTATTTGTTTTCTGAGCAAAATAGACATTTATTCCCACCATTTAATTTTGCAGAAAATATGATTGAAAAACAGTACAGCAGACCAAACTCATGCATACAGTTAGACAGACAGGAGCTCATTGCCTGGATTATACTATAGATATTAATATACAGTATATCTTGAATGTGTAGAATAATATGTAAAACTGCATATGTAATAAAACAGCTAAACCTGTGATGCATCTATGAAGTTTTGAAAAATAAATTGTATGTATTTTTGATGTCTTATAATTTAATACTACTTTAAATTATTTCAAATTTATTTATATAGCGCCAATTCACAACAAAGTAATCTCAAGGCACTTTACATGACTAATAATAAAAAAATAATAATAATAAATAATTTTATAATTCAGCTAAGCAAATGCTTTCTTAAATTTCAATAAAGAACACAAACAAACATGGTCCAGGTACATCCGCACACTAAGATCTTTAATGTTTACCTGCATGCACAGCAATTAATGACATGTGACACCAACGGGTAGATAGGTAGATACTTTATTCTCCTTTTATGTATTTATTTTTGTAAGATAGTCAACCCCAACATTATAGCAATCTTCCATTTTTTAATTCAACTTTTAACTGAAGTCTCAAGTTGCAGTGAAAAATGCCATATTGTGAATGGCTGAGAGTCCACCGTTGTATTTTGGAATGTGCCTCCATACGGCAGCTTTTCGTTTATTTGCATTATTTTATCTTTTCCAGTTTGTGAGTGTCTGAAAGACTAAACTCATCTAGAAGCAGCCGTTAACTTTGTGGCTGCAGCGTTCGCCGTCCATGCTGTATGTGCAGCACCTGCTGTATGCAAACGGTTGAAGGGTCAATATTAGTTCTTGCCGTCAGGATTTGGCTTTTCTCACTCCTTTAGGGGATGGCTGGCTTCTCCACGTGTATTCTGCACACAGCACAGAAAGAGGAGTTTGGCTCATATCAAAATGTGGTCAAGGCTGTCTCAGCCATTCAGAGGTTTTTGGAGGGGGGTGGGGGGTGGTGGGGGGGTGCTCTTTGTGGATTCCCAAGAGTCTTAACTACAGCTGAGAGTTGTTTTGTTGTCTGGCCTCCATGCCTCAAGAGTTCAACACAAAGTAAGACAGCTCGGCTCCCTAAAGGCTGATATTTAAGCTATAGGGCTGGAAAATAGGGGATTTTTGCCATGGTTTATAAGCCTGTAGGCTGCAGCACCACGACTTTTTTCCCTCAGATGTGTCTGAGCCCACTTGCTGAGAGGTGCTTGGCAAGTTTTTGAAGAGGCAGAGATCCTTGCTGCGGGCAGCTTCACTGAGCTCTGGCTGATAGTTGTTCGCCAAGTGCTGAGAGTGCTGCTATTACAACAACATAATCTTCATTCTTCAGGCAATTGAGGCTTTTTGACAGTTTAATGTACTTTTAAGAACTTGTGTCCCCATAAAATCTGTGCTGTTAATTGTTTTATAGGGAAGTGCTTACATATGCACTAACACCTTGTCAGTCAGCAGCCTCTCCTGTAGGTTTGGGGGTTTTAGTGGCAAGAATTAACAGTAAAAAGCAAGTCACCATTGAATGTTTGTACCACTATTTCACATGTGTAGCATGTGTTACTAAATGTATGCACCTGTTTGCATTTATTTATTTTTACTACTTTATGAAACATTAAATATTAACATTTCTTTTCTACAAAACTATTCACACCCTTCACATAATTTAGTACTATGACTCATCTGGGTAAGTGTTTGCACACTTGTAAGATCTTGATTCAGTCAGTTTATGTCATTGCTCCTGGTCACAACCTCTCATGTTCCCTCTGATTTGATGAGCAGCATCTGCGAACATTTTGTCTCATGGAAGATCTTTCGGCAAACTTCTACAGCGTTACAGTCTGGGCTTTGGCTCGGCCACTTGTAGACAGCGAGAGACTTGTTCCAAAGTCTCTTGAGCCTCGTTTCGGCTGTATGCCTTGGATCATTGTCACGATCAAAGGTCAAAATCCTTCATACTTTGGGTTTTTTGCTCTCTGGATCAGGTTTTCTTTTAGGGAATTTCCCTATATTTGGGCTGTTCATTCTTCCTTGAGTTCTGACCAGTCTGTCTGTAACTGATGACTGATTCATTCAACCTTTCTGGTCATAATCATAGTCCTGAATAAATATTTGGAGATTTTCCCCAGTTCTTTACAGACTTATTTATATGCTTGTGTCTGTTCATAAGCCTCTGTTTGCTGGTGGGGTTTGTTGCTTTACTGTACCATAACTTTATTATAAAAGTACTCCGAAGATGTTCTGACACATAAAGGGCTTCAAACTATACAAAACCCTCATATTTGTCTAGGATGCAGAAGTAGGTATTTGAGAAAATAAAAGGCTGTAACAACTCAATGAGGCATTGTAGCTTCTTCGTCCCTGCTGAGGACAGGTCTGAGCAGGAAGTGCGTTAAAAAATAAACAGGTGACCACAGCTGAACAGTGGTCGAAATCATCTTTGCCAAAGTTAAACCTACAAACTACTTTTCTGAAGCAGAACTGCAGATATTTGAATCTTTCTAACCAGCGTTCTTGATGGCTTGTCTAGCTCATTTTTCTCTTTAATACTGGTGTTAATCAAGACTGATAGTAGATAGTAACAAGGTGTTTGTCTGACCATTAAAATTCCATCTGTGAGTTCCATCTGAGTAGCATTTGATTAAATTCAGTAGACTTCATAAGTACAAAGGAGTTACTTAAACATCATTCAGCCAGAATCATTTGCTTGCAAATCGCCAAAGAGATGTGATATCCATTCCAAGACAATAACTTCCTCCTTTTTGTCTTCCTATAACAAATTGCTGCTGCCCGTTGCCCGTCCCATCTGCTGCTCTGTGCGCTCGTTTATTTTTTTCTCCCCGCATTGTTTACACCGTGTGTTAATGAGACATTAGATGTAGCCAAACCTATTCATCTCCGTCCCATTATTCAGACCTCCACGTCTGAAGATAGAGCTTCAGCACTGCCAGGGAACTCAGATGACACCGGCTCACCTGCTTGGACACACTCCATGCAAAGGTTTAATTAGAGGGAGAGTGCAAGAGTGAAAAAACCGGGACAGCGATTTAATTGGAGAATGAGGAGAAAAAAGTAAAGGCAGGCAAAACGAGCATTGTTTTGTGTCCTCCGTTATTATGAATAATAAACTCCTTCTGTCTTTTCCTTCTCTCATCTGTCCCTTATATAATTCATCAGCAGTGTTCATCAAGACGAGGAGATGACACTCTCTGGCACAGTGTGTTAGAATGGCGGCATTTGGTTAAGGAAGCAGACACAAGATAGCAGGGCAAAATGCAGATGAGGAGAGGACGACTCCACTTTAATGAAAGAATTTAAGGAAAGAGACATATGAGGAGAAAAATGAGACGCAGACTGGTTAAAAGGGGAAACTGGAACCACCAACTTGAATCTCAAATAGCACTACACATCCTCCCGACCATAAACACAGTGTCTGTCTTCTCTTTCAGTTGCTTTGTCCAGCAATGATGGATCTGCGACTCACAATTTCTAGCCTGATTCATGTATAAACTCCAGAGAAACCAGCCATTGTCAGAGTTGCTTTTCACACATGTAACACTGGGTGGTTTTAGGGGGCTCTCGGGATATAGTCAGAATAATCTATGGAGCGTCTCACTCCGACATTTGCGTTCTAAAATAAATCCCCTCTGGACAAAGTCACTGACATTCCAGTGCTTCAGAGAGTCGGCAGCTACACCTCAGCAGGGGGTTACCTAGGCAGGTACATGCTCTTTATTACTGAGCTGCACGCACAATAATTTACACACAAATAGACTGTAGATAAAGTGTTGTTGATTGTGGCTTCACTTGGGCAGAGAAAGTGCGAGTTCAGTTTAGGGTCGGATGTTAAAGGCGAAGGCTAAAGCTTTTGTGCCTCTCAGGAAAAGTTGAAAATTCAAGCTGTTCAAAAAGTCTTATTAAATTCATTAAAGAAGAAGAGATAAAAACAGAGTCAAAAGCCAGACAGTCAGACAAAGGGAAACGGAGACAGAGAAACATGTAGTGCATATCTTTATCTTATATTCACGACAGAGAAATATTGCACAGCACCCAAAGTGCAGCACTTCATTTGTTTCAGCACCCCTGCCTCCCTTTACACCCGGCGCCGTTCAGTGGCTGGTTGATAGCGTGCCCCGGAGTTATGATGTAACTGCAGGAAACAAATTCTTTGAATATCGGGTCATCTATTTTCTATCGAGCGCTAAAAATGAGGTTACAGCATGTCAATGCTTCTATTACAGCGTCGGATGATCAGATATTGATTTTAAAAGAGGGTGACGTAAGGTGGGGAAATTGAGGTGAGTCTCCTTGTGATGTGGATAAAGCACCAACAAAGGCAGTACAATCAAGCCTAGTTTAAAGCCGCGCCGCAACCATGAAAATACTTGAATGGTGTGATGTAACGTGCGGTAAAACCTGGGTGGGCTTGATCAAGGGTTTGAATGCTTTCGAGACTGTGATCCGCTGTGACTGAACATAAAAAGTGTCTCACAGCTCTTCTCAGTCCTGTGTGTTGATTTTAGGTTACCAATACGAAGACTTCATCCGCCTGAATATATGTAGAGATGTACATGAGCAAGAATGGCACAGTGGCTCCTAAAATTTCTTCTAGGAAGGAGAGATGACGAGCTCTCTTCTTTTTGAATTGATTTTCCCTGTTGTTTGTAACACTCAGCTACTGTTTGTGTCAAGTTTCCGGTGGTTTTAATTTTAATTTTTTTGTTTATGCACAACCAAATCCTGGTGTTATGTTTACTGCCATCGGCAAATCACATGCAAAGACCAAAGCCAAGTCTTTTTTTTTTTCTACAGACAGGTGGTGTCTGCGTGTCTGAGGCCTAATAAACATCAAGCAGTGGCAGTGGTTGGCACGTGAAAAATGTCATGGTGGGGGCAGATCGCACTGTGTTCATACCACGTAAGGCAAGGGTGCGTCCAGGTGGTCCAGTGGTATAAATCCGGTCATGTGTGCACTAATTGCAACATAAATGGGTCAGTTTTGAGTGAAAGTCTCTGGCCCATGTTTCTTCATTTCCTGCCTTGTCAAATAAAGGCAAAAATGCCATTAAATGTTCATTACTAGAACTGATTACTTACAAATGTTCTTTTAATGCCGTGTATTAACAATAGGAAAATTCTAAATGCTAGAGCACTTGTATTTTAAGTGGCAGAGAAAATAAAATGAAGCGATTTCAATATGACCTTCAGTAGTGATGGCAATGCCATTTATCTAGTTTATTAAATTTCAGCAGCTAAGGTTTTGTTAAGAGTTTGGGTCGTTGCAGTTTTTGCCTCATGTTTTGCAGGTCTTTCTAACTCAACCTTAAAAATTTTAAATCAGTGCTTTTTAGTTGTGTTGCTATACACCGGACAATGTATTAACAGTGTATTGATATTCAGTTATGGGTCAATGTTGTGCTTTATAAATATGTATGTTTTTTAAATGCATTTGCTGCCTTTATTTGAATGTAACGAGAGGCGAAAGCAGGTTCGAGAGATGGAGATGAAGCAATGTTCTGCTGGGCATGGTGGTTGTGTGGTGCCCATCTTAACCACTTACCCACCAGAAACAGCTGCGCTAAGGCCCAAATGTAACAACAGATGTTTGATTTACGATGATCAAAATAGTTTTGTAAGATACTTTTTACTTTTAGTGACTCAACAGTGGCTTGTTTTCCTAAACTATTACCTTGATAAAGTAGTTAGCATGTTCTCAGATTATTGAGTTCAGTTTATTATTTTGCATACATTTTTTTGATTGTTTTTGTTCAAGAAAATATTTGGTAACACTTCAGATTACAGCCTGCATTTTACCCTGTAGTTAAACAGTGTTAATATTAAACACATGGACAGACATGTTCATCTTTGCGTTCACCATTGATAAACTGGGTAGCACTTTACAGATAGAAAGAAAGAAAATGTGACTTGGTGTCCTACATATTTTAAGTATATGTAGGTTTTTGCCTTTATAAGGAGACGACAATCCCAAGAGGGGTGTACTGCATAAGCTGGATCAGGAAACCTTCTATTTGATACCACAGTCTTAACTGATATAATCCAGCATCATGAATGCAAAGAATAACACAGATCAGCCAAAAATCTTTAAAATAATGGCAGGTGAATAGAAAAACACAGATTATCAGTGACATGGGCACATGTCAGCAAGGGAAATGTATTAAAAAGCATATGAACAGTCATTTTTTAGCATTTATGTGTTGGAAGAAGAAAAAATATGCAGGACTAAAGATCCAATAGACTTTGACAGGGGCCAGATTATGATGACATATGCAAAACAGCAGGTGTTACAGGCTGTTCGGGAATGCAGTGGTCAGTACGTAGCAAAGACGTCCGAGGAAGGACAACAGGTGAACCAGTCACTGAACCGGTCAGCAGGGATGTCACGGAACTGAAGGTGCTCCCCTTGTGAACTCTGGAAACTTCACAGATCCACCACCCGATACTGTGTTAACTTCACATTATTTTAGTGCAGTAGATGACGACGAACAAAGTCTGGTTTGGAGTTTATTTAAGAGAAGGCTCTATTGCTGAATGCTGTTTTTCTGATAATAACAGTTATCATATATTTCTCAAGATTTACTTTAAACGCTTAAAGAACTTTACCTGAGGTTTGCATTATCTCATGTTATTTGACCTTTATATAACTCTGCAGACTTTACACTCTGTGATGTCTGGGAACTTTACTTTGTTGTCAGGTTTTATCTCAGGTTTGCAGTTGTCAGGTTTACTGTCCAGCAAGTTATAGAAACAAAGTTTAAGAATAATATTGATACTCAAACACACATAAGTATTAGTAGCTGTACTTAGTCTTGCTCACAGTCTGCTACCTAAAGTGCCTGTAATGGACACGTTGGCATTGGAGCTGGACTGTGGAGCTGATGAAACACATTTTGTTTTGCATCATTTGGATGGGAGGGTTTGTGTGCATTGTCTACCTGGGAAAGAAATGGCACCGTGATGCACTGTAGGAGCTTCATCTATGGAGATCTCACAAAACTGCGAGGACCTGAAAGATATTCTACTGATGTTTCGGTGCCAGATACTGAAGAACATTTTAGAGATGTCTTAAAGCCCGAAGCCTTTGAAGTCCAAGTCTCATAAGATCAGAGGCGTTTTGGCAGCATGCGGCAGATCTACACAGTATTAGGCAGGTGTTGTGGCTGGATGGCAAAATACTTTCTTAATTTTACATCTTCACAATGTACGAAGTGGTTGATGGCTGTAATCAACCACTAAGACATGCAGAAAAAGAATATTAAGTTATTTCTTTTTTTATTATTTGCCTGCTTGTTTGTTTTTTTGCAGTGTGACATGTTCAAAGACATTGCCAGTTCTAAAGAAGTAAAGGAATAGGACAAGACACATTCACACGTACAATAGCTCACTAAATTATCAATTCACTCAAAGTTTGAGGAGTTGCGAACAGAAAAAATAATGACAACACATTTGTGATGCATGCTTTTTTTTTTCTCTCTCTCTTTCTGGTAGCCATGGACGCGCCCCTGAACTTAACAGCCAGTGAAGTAAATCACCGCAGTGCTCTCATCTCCTGGCAACCACCAATCGCAGAAATCGACAACTACATGCTCACCTACAAGTCCAGCGATGGCAGCCGTAAAGTATGTTTCACGACAGCTCTCATGTCTTACCTGTGTCTCGTACCCACGTACCACGGTAACACACACATACACATATGCTGTTTTTATGTATGTTTAGATCATATGTGCAGAGTGTGGATCTATATCTGGAGGTTCTGGAAATCATGTTGCTTCAGTGGTTAACATGTTAGGGAGGTGAACTGTACTTCTCGTATTCCAAATGACTGAAAATAGAAACTGAATTCTACAGTAACAATAGGATGTATTGCGACTGCTAAATGATCTTAATTTAATCAACAAATTAAACTGGAGTTAAACACACAGTTTAGTAAAATAAAATTTTTGTGCATAATCAACAAATTTATGACAAGCACTTCAAAACTCAGATTATATCTTCCACTCATGTAGTGGAGCAGGCAAATGTTCAGGAGGGAACTACACACTCACACATGGGTACACACACGAGACAATGAAACTGCCTGTCCAAGAGAGATATTACTTTAATGTGTCTCAGCAGAGACATTGTTTATTTTGATTAAACTTTTTGATGTGGCTGAGTAATGAGTTAAAAGCGCATTTTTACAACAACAGAGTTGTGTGGAACACAACGCGGCTGTTAATGAACTGACTGGAACCATTTACCATGATGCTGTGCAAACACAACAGAGAGGAGACAGACTGTCCACTCCACAGCCCTCTACAGAAGCATGATTTGGCACTTTGGTTATTTCATCTCCTCCTATTGATGCTGAGTGGACCACAGTGTCGCACACTAAACACCAGCCAGACTTTGCATCTTCATTGTGAAAAGCAGCACACGTGTTTTAGTTTACAAGTTCAAGTTACCTAACTGGCAAAGAAAGAGTCAGAAACCAAACAATGATGTGGACTGCTGAAGTAAATCTAGAGGATTATATAAAAAATATTATATACATTCGCAGTGCGACAGTGAGACTCGGCTGTAATCTCAGGTTTTGTGGTCCAATGTAATGTGTGTGTGTTAACAACAAAAAACTCTGCAGTGTTACAACAAAATATATTGAAGTAAAAAAGCATATTAGGACAGTTTTCCTCCTGTACATAATGAAAGTTTCCACAAACTGAACATCTATCCAACTAAAAATCTTAAATTAGAAGTACAGGAGGTGAAACCTCGGGTGGCCAGCTCAACAAAATGGCTATATTACAACAACCAATGCAAGAGCATGTATCACCCCTGTCAATGTCCTGTTAGCGTATTGTTTACAAAGTTTCTAACGTTTGCCAAACCTCTGTCGACATGTGTGGATGATGAAAAATTCATGCCACTAACACAACCACACATCAAGCAGAAACAACAACACAAAACACAGCAACCCAGCTAAAAGATGTTTTCATACTGGGTCAAGAACGTCCGCTCTATTTGTGTCTCGCAGCCATTTATCACTTTAACCCCTCGCCAACAAGTAAAAGCCAAGCCAATATTCATTTCATTGCACTCATTTTTTCATCCTCACTCCCTCAAACATTGCCCTTATTAACCATGCTAAGAATGACCATACGTGAGAACACAGAGCTACACAGCGGCATATTGCAGTTCGTGAAAATAGTCTCCAGAATGGTTCTGGCCTTATTACAAGTCAGTGTACCATGAAAATATGAAGTGGTTCTTTTAATATAAAATGTTAATTATTGGGATCTTAATGTCAAATGTAGTGACATGGTGTAAAGGACTAGCTGGAAAAGCACATGCACATCTGTGACGACTCTCACTCACTGTTGTGTGTGCGACCATTGGATGTCACCCATGGACAAAGAATGTACAGTGTGTCCACAGTGAGTGCAAGCGACTTCCACTGTACGTCCTTCTACAGTCAACACACTTGGTCTTGTTGTTGATTTCATGTTCTGCCTTTTTTTCCATTTTCCAGGGTAATGCTTTGGGTTTTTTTTACAGATGATTTAAACAAAATCAATCTTTTATCTGCTATTTCCAAGACTCCGAATGCATTGACATGTAAATTCAGAGCAAAATAAATGTTTACATAATGTTTTTTTCCTCAGAATACATGTTTGCATAATACATAAAGCACACAAATCAGTACTTGGGAGGAATTAATATTTAATACTGTTTAGTTCATTATGGTACCCTTTATTTTAGCTCTAACCAATCCAAACAACATAGACTGACAACTTGTTTTCATACAGTCAGTGAAAGTATTTCATTTTAAATCTTATTTGCATAATGAGGCTACACCATTATGTCAAAGACCTTGTAACACTAAGAGCCACAAACAACCCACATTAACTTTCTTGCTTAAGGCTCCTTTTCTATCAAAAATGTGAACATGGGCACACATCTTGTCCTACAACAAAACAAAGATAGTTAGAAAACAAGCTGCAACACATGCTAAAAAACTGTTCAAAAACTCGCAGACGTCACTTTTATTGCTGATATGATCCTTATTCTTTCCTGCCATTGCTAACAATGCAGTTGTCTGCGTCAAGTTAAGTACTCTTTAGAACAAGTCTTGCTGGTTTTGCTTTTTTCTCGTTCCCCTTCCCCACAAAGGAACATGTTGATGCTGATTCAAAGATCCCGTTACTGTAAATATAAAGAATCTTTGAAATCCCATTACTTTGGACTTTAAAACCGATGGCTAATTGTGATTTTAGTTCACTGTGCAGCTACACTGATGCGTTTGTCTTTGTCTTAAATTTTTAAATTAGGAACATCTTGTAAGATAAGACTTGAAAATCAATTACATTTTTAATTATCCACTACATTTGGCCGTGCTTTTACATTATGCTCACATCGCCGAACAGCACAATAAGCTGCCTCAGCAACAAGTGCCACATTTTAAATTCATATTGTACAACAGCAAATGAGTCATTCCACTCATGCTTAGAGCAGAAATTGTCAGTGTAGCTGGAGATTTAACTGTTCCTTTTGAGGTTTTTCTCTGTTTCTGTCTACCGGAGGTCTGGCCAGACCTCCGGTGACAGAAACCAGGAAATATGCCTCAGTATTACCTCGGCTGTCACCATAAATACTATATATGATGGTGAGCCAGTTCAGCTCGCTTTCCTTCTTACTGAGATTATAGACTTTTATCATTTAAACAAAGTAGTAACAGGATAATCATTTTTTATCTGATTAACACTTGCATGTATCAGTGTTGGTATATGTGTCTGCATGCAGCGATAAAGACCTCAGCATAAACACATACAGACAAATCCACTAAATCTGGCACCACTCAACCAAACATATACAATGTATGAAAGCGCATGAATGATCCTTGGTGAAAACAGGCCTGTTTCACTTGCCAAAAACAACCTTATCTTAACCCTGACAATCCAGTGGGAAAATGTCAGACCGTCAGAGACAGAGGCACAGTTTACCAGCTGCTTCCCTGCATAATTCACATAAACACATTGCCTAATTTTTTTTTCCAAACGAGCTAAATATTTCATTTTTACTAGTTCATATTTAATATGTTTCCAGGCCAAACAGTGACACACATCCACACAAACAAACATGGACATGTTTATGTGCAATTTAAAGTTTTCAGGAATAATGGAGCATTTTGTGGATGGATTTATTTCTCATCTAGAAAACAAATGCTATAGAATATTATAAAGGAAAAAGTGTACAACATCTTGGCTCATGATGACAAACTCAGTGAAAGAGGATTTGTGGAAACAAAAGGAAGTGAGTCCACTGACTGTTAGTGTCCTCATTTTTTAGCAGCTTTATTTGACTTCTGTGTTGCCACCTCTCATCAAACTCCCACCCATCCACCCTTCTCATTTCCCACTTCTTAGCGACTGTCTCTTTTCTGTGGCTCTTTTGATGTGACCTATAATGCTTTTTACATAGCCTCTAATTAAATCAGCAGTTTCTCTTGGCAGCTTCAGAACATTATTACTGGAACAAAAAGCAAGCTACCCCTTGTTTTCTTACACAAAAAGAGTATAATGGTTTCTATGTTGATAAAATCCCAATAAAACACAGGAATGTTCTTAATTCTATTTTCATTTATTTTTACCCAGAATTAATACTGAATGCATATTAAATTCCTAATAGAATGGAACATATTTACCTAAGAACAAGTAACCCTCCGCTCCTCGTGTTACATGAATGGATTTGGTCCTGTACGTTTCTAGGAGCTGATCCTGGATGCAGAGGACACATGGATTCGACTGGAGGGACTGGCTGAAACCACAGAGTACACCGTCAAGCTGCAGGCCGCAAGAGGACTTGACACCAGCGCTGTAGTCTCCACAACCTTCACTACAGGTGCACTACACACATTTCCACTCACATGACTGCAAATGCATATTAATGTTCTTTCATTTAAACTGGGGAATCTGAAGACAATGTTGAGCAGCCTAGTGAAAGATAATTCCTTATAGTCTACAATCCTAATCTGTTTGCTCCAACATCTAGTGTGTTTTGTGGGAGGCTGGATGTCAGATTTGCCAGTCAAACAATGGGGAGCATCGTGAAGCTTCTAATCAGATGGAATTTGCTGTACATTACATACAAGCAGATTTAGAATAAATAGTGCCACAGTAATTGTATTGTTTGCATGCCAAAAGAAAATAAATGTTGAAAAGGATAACCTTCAAGGCGCATAAACAGTTGCAGAGCTTATGTATAATACATTTTTTGGTTTGTCCATAAGAGCAACTTGCACAACAATAAACACTAGTCATCACCAGATCTACAGTCCTTATGAATATAGCGATTAAAATAAGCAGTTTAATTTCAAGTTCTGTCCTTGCATTCTACATAATTATATAACAAATGGAATGAATTTGCACCGGGTAAAAAGCAAATCCTGTCTGTTCCTGTGCCCCTCTCCAGGGAGTCGTCTATTTGCAACACCTCAGAATTGCGCCCAACACCTGCTGAATGGAGAGACGCTGAGCGGTGTCTACACCATTTACATAAACAGGGACCCCAGCCAGGGTGTGCAGGTGTACTGCGACATGACCACTGATGAAGGAGGCTGGATTGTAAGTCGCTGTGAAAATAACAACCATTTTTTTAATAGCACTTTTGCCAATTGTGCAAATGTAGGTAACTGTGTCAGTTGTGTTAAAAAGAGGAGCAAGACTAGGGGAGCGTTTGGATTTGGATTTCATTATTACGCATTATTTTGATCTCATCATATCATCGTTTTGTCTTTCAGGTGTTTCAGCGACGTCAGAACGGCCTGACGGACTTTTCCAGAAAGTGGAGTGACTATCGAGTCGGCTTTGGAAACCTGGAGGATGAGTTCTGGCTTGGTAAGTTTCTTAACATGATAGAATTCATCCTAATATCTTAACAAGAAAAACATGTACTGCAAACTCAAATAAAGGCATTTGCCCCAAATCGCAGTTTTTTCTTTAAACGTGGCATGTCTCCAAACAGACCAATGAACTCACCAGTTGCTCCCAGTTTCTGTTGTACATCATTTTGATCTAAAACTTACATAGACGACTCATTTGGGGAAATGTTGCGGGAAACAAATTGATGGACTTTCTTGCCAAGATTCAAATGAGAATCTCAATAACTCTCAATAACTCAGATTTTGTTTGTTTGTATGCTTAGTTTAACATTCAGAAACTGGAGGAACAGGCAGGTTTTGTCCAGAGATCCTAAATTTGCGGCCTAGAGGAGAATACAGGAGGCCATTGTGTGAATTCACAGGGGCCAGATTAGCAGATTACCTCTCACCTGTGACATACATACATGAGAGGGTTATCAAGCCTCTCAGCCAATGCTGAGAACCCCAAAAGATGTCTGAGCAAGATGTCAGACTAGGCTATTACTGTAAAGAGCTTTGCTCTCAGGGATGTGATAAAAATCTCCCTCTATCAGATCAAGGGTTTAACCAGGGAGATGGTTTTGTTAAGAAAAAAAACTTAAACGATGAGACTACCGATAAACTTATAGGTGTATTAGATAGATAAAAGTTAAGGTCAGTTTTGTTTTTCATCTTTATTTTCTGCTTTCTGTCATCCTGCCCTGTATATATATTTCACCAACATTATATAGGTTAGATATTGATATTGAGCTGTAACCTGCCACCAATCTGTACTCCAGTTTTCTGAGGGATGTATTATCCTCTTTATCTTTGTGTCGCCCCCACGTCTGAAGTGGATTTAATAGCTTCAATCAATAACCAGTGATAGCTTTCACTTGGTTTTAATTGATACATCTATTTTATGGGGTCTCCAATAACTTTTTCAGGCAGCATTGCCTTTCTTCTAAGAGTTTTCGCTTTGTATGAAGATTGAGAAATGTGCTGCTAGACCCTTTATTGTGCTCATCTCATCTTTCGGCACTTGACTTCACAAAGTCTATCCAATTCATTACTGGATTCTCTGAAAGCTCATCTCTCCCTGAAATGACTTGGTAATTGTTTTTAGCTTTGCTCTGACTCAAAAGACAAAACAGCATAACATCCTCACTGTTTTGATGGACTGCTGGATATCCCCCCTCCCTCACCAAATCTCATTATGAAACAATAATTATATTCATTAGAAAATGTGCAAATGAGTCATGTTTCTTCATGGGCCAGTTTGTGTGTTATTGTTTTGGTGCAGATGATTAAAGGAATATATTACATGAATATTTCATCAAGCGAATCAGGACCTTGAGAAGAATGTTTTTTTGAACTTTTTGATTAGAGAAATTAAATAACACGCGGGGAAATTTTATGGCATTGCATTATCACCACATTATAACAGAGGGAAAGCTGTTACTCTGCAGTTGAGACATATTGGATCATAATGCAAGATAGCCGTGGCACGCTCTAGTCCATTAGTGACTAAGCATGCTGTAATAGGTGAAAGCATAAAGAGATTTTTAGATTATGAACTCAAGCTGGCAATATAATTCTCCCTGCAAATCCTGCGATTTTTGTTGAGGCTGCCTCAGATCTGTACTTTCACAGTTTATTTTTACAGCTTTGGTTTGTGGTGGTGAGTTAAATTGAATAATATTGGTGTTCCTGTTACTTTTGAACACCACCACAGGGAGGGCATTCAAAGGTAACATCTTATCACGAGGAAAGTTGGATTGCTGTTTCCTGGTATAAATTAATAATTAGTTTTGTATTTCTACAAAGTGGCAGAAATTACTCACTGGCACACAGGAGAATTCATAAAAAAAACATGACTATTTTTGTCAGATGAGTCTGCTCCCCATATAGGGAAGAAGTCTTTCTTTGTTTCACACTTCACATTAATAAATGACAAGTTTGACGTGTTTGAGCTATTTCTGACATAGAGTCGTTTACAGAATATATATAGAGAAACATCCCTGCGCAGATTTACAGTTATACAGTTTCTGTACAATATAATCTAAAAACGCCAGTGAATATCTAGTTCACCGAGTACATTTCATCTGACCCATTTCCACTTGAGCTGAATCAGTAATAATCTGCCCCCTTCGCCAATTCTGGGCGTATAATTGTCCAGGGCACCTCTATCTCCAGGGTCTTGCTTTACTTTTTTGCCGTCTCCTAGGATTCACTTTCCCTCCCTGTCTGTCTTTCTTCTTCTCTGTACCATCCTCTTACTGCATAAAAGCAGCTTAATGTAACCCCAGGGTGTGGAGCATCAGGAACTAGGAACATAAAAGTCTGTCCCCGTGATGTCAGATTACACGTTACATACCAACAGGATATGTAGTCTGTAAAATTGCAAAATGTCAGCACTTCTGTAAAAGGGACCGGAGACTGTTTTTACAACTAAAGAGGTGTCCCACTAAGAGAGTCTTTACTACTCACATGTCAGGGATGTTTTTGGGTCCTTGAAATTGAAAGTAGGTGCTGATGTTTCTGATGTAGTGGCTCCCTGTAGGTGGTAGAGCTTTTTGAGGAGCAGGTAGTTAAATTAATGGCGTTTAACAGAGAGAGGTTCACTCTCAGCACTGTCAGAAAGGTTTCATATGTTTCATAATTGAGGTTAAGAGCAATCCATTGTAAGTTTCTAATGTAATAGCATTTTCAAAACTATAGTTTGTTTGCTCTGCTCTGAATCAGTAGGTGGGTTAATTCGAAGCTGATGTGCTTTTACCTTATTATAGTTTGTCTTTAGAAAAAAATGTAAGTGCTTACAGCAAGAAAAAACTGGAAGATGGTTCTGTAGAAGATCTTACTCGCTCAGTTATAGCAATGGAAATATACTATACTTTTGGTCGAGATCAAACCTCAAACCTTCATGCATTTATCTGCTAGTAGCTTTTTCTTTGACTAATCTGCATTCCATGAAAAGTCCATTTAATGTGAGGAATTCATTTGTAATAAGACAGAGACCAACATCTATGAAAGTGGCAGGTGTGTTTTTTTTGTTTTTTGGTCTGCACCTAAGTGATCATCACCAGTAGAGCTTTGTTCAGATCTGCCCAAATGAATCTTACTAAGGAGAAAAAAACGAATCAAATCACGTGTCACTGGCTGAAAACCCTGTAGGTTTTAAAACCTTCTCCCAAGAGAAGAAATGCAAACATTGTGTCATATTTCACAAATATTTAACTAAAGCGAAATACAACACTAATCTTCCTTTTCTTACACAAGCAAATTCTATGATTTCATCAGTTCTGCTGTCAACTGTCTGAATGCTGTTGATAAAAAAGCAAATGTTGGTTGTTCTACATTGTAGTAGTTGCACTAGCTGTTGCTTTTCTGATGGCTGTAGAATAGGTGTCGTTCTTTACTGTTTGTGGTCATGTATTCATATTGTATTAGAGGTGTGTTACAGCTGGTAACAAGGAAAAATCCCTAAAATTCATCAGGCTTTTCATGGTCACTGCAGTTTGAAGGCTTTTGACCTCTACTCCCCTTTCTACGGATAAGGTCACTCTCGGAGCCTCAGAGAACCATTATATCGAACATTGTGCTAATCACCTCCTCTACACACAGTACAGCAATATCCAGGACACTATGGAACCATAAACATTGGTATTAAATCCACTCAAACTAAAAGACGAGGCACTTAACTGGCCAGTAGTAAAGAATATGGAAATTAAGCTTTCATTATCATCTGCTACAGTTTGAGAATGGCCGTTTTTATTGCTGCTCCAGGGCAATCTATTCTCCCTAGTCATTGACCTCAGCCAGTTTCATGCTGAACACAATGTCAGTTTGATGATGTAATAACAGAGAGAAACCAGGGTGGCTATGTGCGATCTGTGATCATTATCTCATTCCCTTTACTTCAGTTTGTGTATAAGTGTGCAAGAAAGGCTAGTAATAAAAGGAGACCAAATGGTAATGTTGGTAGTAAAGCAACAGAAAAGTGGTATCACGTCTCAAAATGCATTTTTAATTGCTGCTTATTGGAATGTGGCAGACAGATCCTGTAAAACTGCAGAGGAAGAAGAACTGTTAAAAATTATAAATTGATTTCTGATAATTGTGACATAGTACAGTGTGTAAAATTGAATTTTATTGTAATTGCATTTCCCGTCTCCCCTTAAGTACCTTTAGCCTGTAACAGATTTTGTCTGCTTTACACTTACATATTACAGGAAAACTTCCTCCCATTTTCCTCCTCTCCCGAATTTCTACTTCCAACTCCTTATCAGTGAAGGCTTAAAGATTTTTACTTTTTCTTTCTTTTCCCCGGGTTCAGGAAAAGGGCACGTGACGCTTCTGCTGGGGGTTAAGCAGGGAACAAGGCTCTTTTCCAAATGGGTGGTTGGTGTAATCTGATAGTGAAGGCACTTCCACTCTCAGGTCGGAGTGGGGTCTTATCGCCTGTCGGAGTTCAAACGAGCCTTGTATCTGCTACCTTGGAGATAAAGAGCAAAGCCACATATCTCAGGAAGTTGTGGCGTGTGGCATTTGCAGGGAGGCTGGTGGTGACAGTGTCCGCGTCTCCTGACAATGTCGATCATCCACCATCCAGACAACCAGCTGACAAAGAGTCTGACATAGTGCTTATCAGGATTTAAACCTTTAACCATGAAAGCTGCAGGTGGTAAAATGACATTAAGCCACACAAATTAAATAAACAAACAAAGAAATTATTTATTACTATTTCTTTTTGTACTTTAGCACCATCATTTTGCCATTCTGTTTCCATGTTTTGCAATTTCTGCCTGGCGAGGATGTAATTTTAATATCATCATTGGCAGGACCCAGCAGTGAAACCCCACACAGTTTAATTTTAATTTAAAAAGCTTGGACATAACATCCTTTTTTGTACTTTGACATTTTAAAATAGTAAAGGAGGCCGACTGAGATCTAGAGAAAAATACAATTTACTGTGCTGTGCTTGTCAGGTCCAGATTTTGCTTTGAAAACCTATTTACATTTTGTGCAATGTTTAGAAGAGCAAAAACTGAATTGTTAAATACCAAGATGCCTAGATTGACCTATAATCCTCAGCTTTCCCATCGTCTCCACTGTTTTCCTTCTGTCCTTGTTTCCCATAATCCAATCCCTGATCCTTTAGCATCTCACCTGCTTTAAACAATAGCTTTTAAACGTTCCACCTTTTCCTCCATGGCAGCCAGCACTGGTCTTAGTTGGTACAGTGATTACGGGCGACTCACACAGCAACAGTAACTGCACCAGCAGATAACCTGCTAATGTCAGCTACATGGTTACCGTAAATTCTGGACTATGGAGCGCACCTAAATTTAAGCCACACCCGCTAAAATTTAAAAGAAATATATATTTTGTCACATATAAACCGCATCGGACTATAAGCCGCCAATATCCAGGCTGAGAAATAAGATATTTACATAGAAAGATTTTGTACCATAAGTGTTTATTCATACACCTGAACCTGAATGGTGCCTGTAACACGGCAGTAAAAGTGCTGATGTTTGCTGTTGTGCGTCTTGGGTTGCATGCGCTAAGAATAAAAACTGGCGATTTTTTGTTTGCACTGACTTCCATCTACAGCGCCCATCTGAGGGCTGCAGAAAAATTCATAGAAAAGCCGCATCTCTGTAAAAGCCGCATGGTTCAAAACGTCGGAAAAAAGTAGCGGCTTATAGTCCGGAAAACACAGTATTACTTATATTTTTCTTTATGTCCTTTATTTAAAGTCTATTTTTTATTTATGTACCATTTCTCTGGTTGAAAATTAGTTTGTAATTTAAATGCAGCAACAGCTTCTAGTTAAGATTTTTGGTTTGTAAAGCTGGAGACCAAGACTGGGGCTGCAGGCAGAACACAATAATAGCAATAATAATAATAATAGCAAACTCACTGATCATCAGTTACTCAGAGGCTGAAAAACAAAGAAACTTCATTTGAGAACATGTAGGTTAAATAACCGGCTAAATTATAAAAAATTAAAAATGTTTTACCCCAGTCTTCCGATGCCATTTGTTTCTGTTTGTATAAAGTCATAAACCATATCTCAGCGACCTGTGTGTTGTTGACTGTAGCTAATGTTAGTATAGCTGCTGGAATCACCTGCTCAGCTGGGACAGATGTTTTGAGGATGGACATAAGCTGTCACAACTTTTACAAGTCCAAGATATTCTTTCAACATTTTCTGCCAATGCATCTCTGGTCAAAACAGGCAGGTATCCTCTGTACAGATGATCACTTTGGTGTTTATGTTGGAAGTAGGTTGAATTCCAGTGCTGCTCATCTCGAACATTGGTGCACTGTCTGACACTCTCCACCCAGTCAGCATCAACCGAACCTCAAATAGCTTCAACTGGCCAACAGCCAGACAAACATTCCATGCTCCAGTGTTCTTCAACTGGTCGTCAAAAGTCTACTGTGTAGCATTCAAAGGACTTTGCAATAACTGACCTAAAAAGTGGCATTTAAATCTTTCCCTGCATTATGTCACCAGAGCTTTTTAGATTATTAAATGAGTGAAAGCTATAGAAATTGAAAGATAAAACTTGATACGCTAACAGCAGGTGTCAGTCGACATTTGGTTCTTCTTCCTGGAGTCAGTACAGTACCTAAACACAATGCAACGTCTTGTGTGTGGTTTCTCTGCAGGCCTGGACAACATCCAGAGAGTTGCAGCTCAGGGCCGTTACGAGCTGAGGATTGACATGAGGGATGGACAGGAGTCTGTCTACGCAAATTATGACAAATTCTCCATCGGAGATGCAAGAAACCTCTACAAGCTCAGGATAGGAGAGTACAACGGCACTGCTGGTAAAGTATTTCATACTTTTGCAATGTTTTTAATGCATCAATTATTTACCCACTTCATTAGGTACAACCATACAAGTTAATACAATTTAGTAGAGCAGCTCTGCCATTATTTTTGCTTTTACATATTATTATAATTTCTCAGGTTTTAGGTTAAAACTGCCGTCAGCCTAACTCCTCCACCGACTATGACATCGATAAAAACGGGAACACCCCTATTTAAAATAATCATTGAGGAGATTGGGCACTGAAATGTTTTTGTTACCTATAATACTCCACTTTATTCTGTCATGTAGTACAGTATGTGGTTTTCCAACCTTTAAGCAAAAACCATCACTCATCTCTCCTATGCCATCTGCTATTTTTACTCCTCGCTCCTTTCCCCTTCATATCATCTCCCTGATGTGTGTAACCCGCCTCAGCACTCCTCCATATTTCCACTCTGGTCCTCGCTCTCCATGTGTCTCTCAGTCTGTCAACATGACCATATGCCAGAATTACCTGTCATCCCCTCATATTGATAATTATAATTTTCTCTGCTTAAATAAATTCACAGCCTGCACCTCCTTTATGTCTCTTCCTCTCATGTCTCTCCACCTCCCTCCTGCCTTCCCGGCCGTTTATGTCCTCTCATCATGTTGTTATTCATTGCAGCCATATGCTAATGCTGCATGCCATAGGCTGATGTTTAAAGCTCTCCCCCGCCCTCTCTCTCTCTCTCTTATCACAGGTGACTCTCTTAGCTACCACCAGGGTCGGCCCTTCTCTACGAAAGACAGAGACAATGACATCGCCGTCACTAACTGTGCCTTGTCTTACAAAGGAGCCTGGTGGTACAAGAACTGCCACAGGGCCAACCTCAACGGAAAATACGGCGAGTCCAGACACAGCCAGGTCAGTCATCCCGTAAACACACTGACAGGCGTAAGAGTGACCGTCGCTCAGTTAACAAGCTGAATGTCTTCGCTAAAACAGTTGTAACGTTACTTGACCCGAATTACAGCACAAATCAAACCCTCTGTTTGAGATGAATGTAAATTCAGAGCGCTGAAAGCCTAAGTGTAAAGAGTGTGTGTCCATTTAATTCGTTTTAGAATATCATTATCCTAAATGTATTTGTTTATATAATAAATAATTAAAACTTACCATTCTACAAATAACATGGTTATTTGTGAAACTACACATTTTTATTGATTATTTAGTAATTACAATTTTTGTGTGATAATTTTTTTGAAAACCACAAATAAAACTTAATTCAGCCTTATTGTATTGAACTGTCAGATCTTAGTGAAAGTAATTTGTTTTTACTTATTTTTATTTTTTGGGTTTGGCTGAGCCTACACTTTCACTCAACGCTCTTATTTAAAAACGTTGGCATTTTAGTTCTGTGTAAAATGTGTAAAATGTTTAAAACACTTCCATAAACTGGCAGAATTGAGGCACTATGGTTAAAGGTCGAATTTTCCATTTTTAAAGGCAAATCATTTGTAAATTAACATGACGCTGGCTACAGACATTCATTTTAATACTTATTAAACTGATTATTCTGATGGAGGTACAGAAAGGTCAAAATTTTAAAAACTGCAACTGCTACACCACTTTTCCAATTTAAATTACGCTTGGAAGAATGACGTGCCCCGATATTATTTAATCAAAAGTCTGTATCACCTGTTGTGATTTACATTTAGCCACATTTTAGTTTATCCAAACACTTGTTACAGAAATATTTTAGGCAAAAGGTCAGAATTTACTCAAAAAAATAACACAAGTATGCATGTCTAATCAAAACTGAACACTGGGATCCCATTCCCACACTGAAATGGAGTTTTTTCCCCAGTACATGGACGATGGAAGTGAGTGTGTGATTGAAGTGAGTCTCTCTTTATTGTCGGGTCCTTCTGACAGATGTGTGATGGAGCTTGATGCTGAATGGTTGGAAACAGACAGTGAGGTGTTGTGTGAAGCCGTGATTAGACTGAACTACAAAGGTTGTGAAGCATCCCTGCTTTACCTGCTGTGCTCTGTACCTTTCGCCTAATCTTTCGATGACACGAAGTGAGACCATGTGGGAGCAGAGAGGGACAGACGTAAGGACCTGCAGACAAAAATTGTGTCTTGGATAGCTGCGAAGAGAAAGAGGATGGGGATTAGCAGAGCAACAGAGAGTTCATACTTGTGCTACCTCTTAGGTCGTGACGCTGCTTCTTACTGAAAATATAGCTTTGAAACTTTTGCAATTTTCTGTCATTCTGAAATGCTCTTGCCTTTCCTATAGAACCCAGGGCAGCTTTTAAAACTGTACTTTTGCTCTCACAGGGTATCAACTGGTACCACTGGAAAGGCCACGAGTTCTCTATTCCTTTTGTGGAGATGAAGATGAGGCCGTTCAACTTCCGTAGCATCAGCAGCAAGAGGAGGCGGTCTGCCCCTGTATAAACTCAGAGTAATAGAAAAATGGAGTTCAGGCAAAGTTATGGCTTTCTGCTATCTGAGTGCCTCACTGAAAGGACAGGGCACTCGTGAGGCTGCAAAGTAGAAAGTGGTTATGACAAACGACTAATATTTAATTAATATTCATTTGTAAAATAACAATACAACACAATATAATATACAGTACTACCAACGATCATAAGCTGTTATAACCACTGACATGATAATAAAAGCACCGCAGTAGCAGCAAAGGTGAAACAACATCCGAACTCTGTTTATCTTTACTCCTCCACTCAGCTTAGCTCTCTCTCCCTGCTGTACTTCTACCCAAACGATAGAAGACACTGTATGTAATTTATTAAATACTTTGAATGACAATGGTTTTATTTGCTGTAAAAAAGGAAAGGCAAACCAAGAAGCTTTTGTTTTTCTTGCCTTTTCTCTGGGGTGTGGGAAAATGCTCAGAAATGTCCTTAAAAGCAGCGAGAGCTAGTGTTATTTTAACCATTATGAAATACCAACACTTTTAACAAAAATAAACTGTACATGCCCTTAAAACCCCTAACTGTAAGATATATATATTTTTATAACTGATATTGTGACTAAAGTCCATTTATTTACTATGATTTGATGCCTTGGTTTTTTAGCCTATATTAAATTAACGTAATCATAAAACATGGCAAATAATGGACATAAAAGGTAAAATTAACATCAAAAAGCATCATTCACAAAGTAGTGCACCAGCAAATGCTTAATTACCATCTTACTTGTTTTACATCTGTTTTAGTGTTGATTACAACAATCACTGTGTGAATTATTAAGCGCAGAATGAAAATCAATAAGTTTATTATTGGTAGCTACACTGAGACAGTATTTGCACTACGAGTGGGAACACAGCAAAGCTATTGTTGTTTAGTCAGTTCAGTTTAGTTTCATCAGTTGTTCGTGGGCATTTAATATTTCCAGTAAAGTACAAAAGCCTAATATGTGTTTCACCCCTGTTGTAGATGCTGTGATTGCTTGCAGAGATGGTGCTGATAAATGTAATATTTAACCAAAGATCTGCATAATAAAGACGCGGCCTGCTGTTTGGAAAGATGCCAGTCACCAAAGTCACTGAAGCAGCCTTTTCCTGTTAATAGATTCTCACTTTTCAGGCACTTTTATGGTAATTGTGTCCCCAGGTGTTATTTTATGCAGTGTGAACACTAAATTCTATGCAAAAGTAAGTCATGATGGGCATAGTGCAGATTTTTGCCTGGCCTCTCCCCCACTGCTAGATGAAATGAACTTAACAAAGAAAGCCGAACAGTAAGTGAAGTGGAGCCAAGCCTTTCTTCTGCGCCCTCCTTCTACTTGCTGCACTATTTAAGCTCCCCAGTTAAAAACAACACAATCAGCAAACACGGCAGAGAATGTCTTCTTTTCGTAGGGCTGGATTATTCTGCAGCGTGCCCACCGAGCATTTAGTTTCAGCGTTCACACTGTCACACAAAGTGTTTGGTGCCAGTTCGTTCCCTATAGTTTTGTTTTGGTTTTGGCTCCTCTGTGGGAAAAAAAATTATCTCTGTGGAGTTTAAAGACAAACACAACACAACTGGCTAAATTTCTCCCACTGGCCTCGTACTATCAATAAAAGCTAAACTTATTGTCTAATACAATCTTTGGCAGTCAGTGTCACCATCACTGCAAGCAACATTTGGTCACATATGCATCCAATATTCCAGATAATGATTTATTTTTCTCTATCGCAGCTGGAAGTGTCATACTTCTGTATTTGTCAGTTTTCTTACTGGAGTGAATGCGGCTTGTTAAATATACATGAACAACTGCGTTTTTTTATTTGTGTTTTGTCCTTTTTAGACTTGAAAACAATAGTGAATCTTTCCTCTATAAACTACCACCAATATGCTGATGTAGCTATAGAGATGATGATATTGTGTCTTTTGTTCCCCTTTAGTTGCAAACAATTTCAAGATACCACTGATTAGAATTGTTTCTACTTCAACCATCGTAGTCTAACCAGTGTTGTGTTAAAGGATGGGTGGAGCCTACTGCATGTTGATTAAATTACAATCAAGAGCCTGATAGCAAATAGCAAATATGTTGAACATGTTTTGATTTGATTTGTTCAAACACATTTCTCTGCTTCTCTGTGTAAACGTTTCTCTTGAAATGGTTTACGAGGCAGAAGATGTAAATAACCAGATGTTCAGACTCCCTGACAGCCGTCAACGACAAAACCAACTCCATGACTTAAAATTTAATTTGTGACTGTTTTAACACGTTTATTTTTCAGTGTAAGTGTGTCAGAGCCTCCCATGCAATTCATCCCCATGGTGATTTATAGTAGAGTAGATGATTCTCTATGTACTTGTTTCATTAACGGCTTAGATGAAGTTTGCCTCTGTGCATTTCTGTGTAGGGAACAAAGGTCATGAAGCTTTGGCAGAAAAGATAAAGAATGTCATTTGTATTGTGAGGGATTTCATTTGTGGCAAACTGTAAGGTGCTCTTAAATCTTTCAAGAATAAAACTAATGTAATACATTTATGTAACATTTTTTTCAATCACGTGTCATTAATTAACTGCTGTAGAAAAGTGTATTTCCAGTTAATCGCCTCTTTCTTTTACTTTTAGTTTAAATTAGTTTAAAATATGTCTTTTGCTCCGGACAAAAATTACATTCAATTACACCCATTAGTGTAATTAAAATCTTAGTAATATTACTCTTTATAGAAGAGCTTTCGGAAAAACTATTTGAGTGAACATGGATGAAACTAATGAGACTGAATTTTTCCTATAGAATTAAGATCCAGCAGTTTTTCTCAATACAATCCAACTGTTATAAAATTGGCATTTGGTTTGTACGATATGTTTTCAATTACATAAGAATTTTCTCATCTGGTTTAAAAAGAACATTATTTAAACTTAGTCGTAGTCACTGAAATACACTCACAATGTATCAGTCTGTTTCTATTGAGCTTCGGGGAATCTGCTCCCCTTATTTATTTTAAGGCTTTATTTTCTAACTAGAATTAATGAGACCACTTCTTCAAGGGTATGAAGCGGGAAAATCCTTCAACCAGGGCTTTACTTTTACAAGACAACTAATTGATATTACCAGTCAACTGCAATGATTTGAGTTCTGCCATGGAAATGTAAATGTTGAAAAAATGTGATCTTGACTGTTTGAAATGCCTGTATGCTCAAACTATGGATTTATTGTTGGATAACCTTGGATATTACTGTCAAATTTAGCTCTAGTTTGACTTAAACATGTACTATATAGTTCCTTTTTTAATAAATTTTCTACATATTAATAAAATATTCAAATAGTCTGATGTAGTGTGTGTTGTTTCTCCTGGTTTAGTGTGTGTTAATTACATGCTGTATGGGTATAAAGTTTAGAGAGGCCCAGGCCTTTAACATCCTAAAATCCTGGTGCCACGTTTTCTCAAAATCAAGCTGTGATTACTGTTAACTACTCTCACTTTTTACCCTATGAAATAATCTACTACAAAGAGCAGACTCGTGTCAAAAACTTTTCTTACAATCTTCAGCTCTAATTGGAGGCTATTAGAAACAGAGGTGACGCCCGCAGCACTTACAAGTTAACGGTGAAAGGTGCTGTCGTTAACTTTCCCGTGTGGTTTAGCTCCAGGACTCAGAAACACAGCAGACCTGCAAGGACGTGAAAACACATCTGAAGACGTACGCTGTAAGATACTCGCTAAACACTTCTCCTAGATTTAAAACGTAATCTTCAAAGAGGTGATTGCAAAGACTGATCTGTTGGCAAGAGTCACTCATTTTGGCCAATTAAACAACAGAATCAAAGCGAGGCTCAGGTGAAACCCTGCTGTTTGAAGAACTAGCTCCACATTTTGGGGAAATAACAATTTTTCCTCTTCTTGTTAAAAAAACGAGAAAATGTCTCAAATGTGAAACGAGTAGCTGACGGCATAACACAATCTGGAAACATAGGGAAACAGCCAGGGTGGTTAAATATTTGCTTAGTCCCTACAGATATCGTAGAATGGTGGATGTAAAAATGTCATATAAAGAACACTGTCACATGGAAGCGCAGCGTTCCTGCTGAGATCTGCAGCTCGGCTCGGCTCTGGTTACTACACTTTAACTCCACCTGTGTCTCTCTGTGCCGTGGCAAACACTCACTGATCCATTAGCAGCGCAGTGCACTGGAGATGCAGTATCTGTTATTTAATGATAGAGTAAAATTTAAAAAATAAATAATAGAACACAACATTTTGTCAGATGTCGAGCTGCGTTTTCTTTGTCAGCATGCATTACAGATGAGGGATAGGCCTGAACTATATAGAAAAAAAGAAAATGGGATAAAATATGATTGGTTTTTTTCACAACCCTTGAAATCATGTCATATATCAAGCCAGTGCTGATCGTTGTTGCAAGTTAATATCACCAGGTGTGATGAACTGTCTGTAGCTAGTGTTAATTCACTGAAATAAAGTGATGCGAGGCCAAGATGAAACTTCCTGTTGTGTGTGTGTTGTCTGCCGTCTGTAAATCAGTGGGGAAAGAAACTGCAGTACATGAATTCTGTCTGCAAGCCCGTAGATTGTTTATAAAAAGTCAGAGGTATCACTCTGTTCCACTGACGAAAACTCAGAGAGGACTGAGTCTTTCTGTAGATCCAACTTGAGGAAAGTGGAATGACTTTTCTAGTAAAGTTGTTCACAATCTTCCCATTGAAGAGTTATTTCTACAGATTTAATGAATTAGATCAGCATTTATATCCGACCGAGCACCTCCAGTGTTTGGAGCGAGAAGCTGTTCGAAAATAAGAGTCATCGATGTCAGTGTGTAATTACAGTTTGATGTATATTGCTGGGTACAGTATCAGCATTTGTACTGTGTAAACTGAGCAGTTACTTTGGCAGAAACATCTTTGAAAGGAATTAAATTCAATATTTTCTCATTTGCAGGTTGTAGGTGTAGGTAGTTAACACCAATTAGGCTGCCGATTAAAACTTAAACTCACATCCTACAGATTCTTTTAGCATTATAATTAATTATCCAGGCATCCTGTGGTTCCACCTCTCAACATTGTGAGGGGCAGGTTCCCCACTTCCCAATTATTAAAAGATCTCATGCTGTGGACATTAAACAATATCATTTTTTAAAAAGGCAAAAAAGAAAGCAGACACAAACCTTTAAATTACAGAGTAAACACTGTTTATTTTTACTGTGCACATTATAGTCATGTCAGCAATTATTAAAAATAAATGCATGAACTGAATGGATGAATGATGAATGATTGTGTCTACTTCCTGTGTAAGTGGTGCTGTGGACTTTGGACAGTCACATGACCTGAGGTTATGCTCTAATTGGCAGCTTTAGTTTTCACCACAGGACACACAAAGTGGAGTCCGGAGACAATGAACATGGTTTTAATGTTTTTTGCCTCCTGTAACTGGACGACAGCTGTCTGCTCTGCCTCCATCAGTGTTCCACCCACCTCGGTTTCAGTAGGTCAGTCCGAGTGTTGCTGCAGCTCAGCAACTGCTTGATGTTAGTGTGGGAGAAGGAAAAGGTGGAGAGGAGCCACAAAAAAGAAAGAAAAGTTGGTCCTATCTGCATCATTGGTCATAAAGGACAAGCTCCAGCCTGAGTTAGATGGAGTTAGATGTCAATGGACATCAAGGAAAGCATTTTATAGATTTTTTTTTATATATATATTTTTTTTGATAGCCTGGTTCCACGGCTACAAGAGCTAAAACATATTTTTGAAAAACACAAACTGAATAAATATAATATAATATAAATAGTTTTTTCATATTGAAAATGATTAATCAAATATCAGCCTACATTTGAAAGACATAAAGAGAAATGTCTGAGAAGAGATAAAAGGCTCATAAGAGGCAGGATAAATAAGAACTGTGATTGAACTGAAGGTCTTTAAATCAGAAATAAAAACCTCAGTTGTTTTTTCAAACATGTCGCATTGTTATGTTAAACAAAGTTTCATTTTTGAAGATGCACTGAACTTTATGGAAATGGTGTAAACCATCTAAGAAAAACCATCAAACTGCTGTAACATTTTTGATTAACTTTAAAATTAGTTATATATATTATGAATTCATAGAGTAGAACTGGGGCTGGAAACAGAACTTGTTGGCAGTGGTTGAGTAAAACTCCTTCCAGTGTCTTTGATGTTAGTGAAGTGGTCTTTATTATATTCTGACACTTCCGTCTGTGGGTCTGTGTGTCCAGACCGGCACACACCAGGGAACACTTGCCCTTCACAGACCACCATGTCAGTGTGAGCCCGCTGCAGGGGACAGGTTTGATCAGTAAAACATCTGGTAAAGATCCTCATCTCCTCAACAGATTCCTCACCTGGTAAAGAATCAAAGGATTTTGGAGAAACGTCAGGGCCAGGACAGACTGAACACATCGGCCATGTTGTCACTGGAACAGAGACTAGAGAATAAAAAATGGCTTAAGCCAAAAGGCTACAGAGAGATTTGCAAAGCAGAAGGAGGCAAAGCAAAATGTCTTTTACTCTGCGCATCACAGTTGTGTCGAGATTTGGTCGGAATTTTTTATTTAGCTGTAACAGGATAGTCGAAGTCTTTCAAGTATTACAATCTGATGGAGCAGAAACGAGAGGCTGTTAATTTTATTTAATTCAGCTCTTACAATATTTCTGTATTTTAATACTTTGCACCGGTTTGAAGGTGTCGTCATTTTTAAGAGCATTTATAATAAACCCAGACTGAGCTCAGAGTCATTGATTTTTGGAGACTAATTGCTTTAACAGGACTTGTTAACGTTT
This sequence comes from Channa striata, assembly GCA_033026295.1. NCBI lineage: Eukaryota > Metazoa > Chordata > Actinopteri > Anabantiformes > Channidae > Channa > Channa striata. The sequence continues at coordinate 9,329,141 of CM065185.1, read as the reverse complement.
ATCTTTGTTGTATTGTGGTTATGTCTGTATCGTTGATGATAAATTTCCCCTTGAGGAATAATAAAGTGACCTGGAATCTTGGTAAGCTAAGCAGTTACCATCCCAAAACCGTTCGAGCTCACCAAAATATTATTGGCTGAACAACTGAATACAAATTCAGCTAGCATGTTTCTGTGTGCTGAACAAGAATATGCAAAATTACAGACACACACACACACACACACACACTATAGCAGCAAAGATACAAATGTTCAATTCAGCAGTTTTGCGATTCATCGTTTAATTACGGCCTTTCTAATTATCCATTGAAATGAATGGTCAGCATAAACAGCTTAGTAAATAATGAGCCTGCACGACATTGAATGTATTAAGAGTCAGAAAAATTAATAGGCAAACAACACTATTAGTGTAGTGAAGGTTAGAGAGATAAGCTGAGGTTCAGTCTTTATCTAAACCAACCAGGTGAACAATGTTCAGTTTGACAAGGATCTGTGAGCTTCACACTGGATCAATGACAGTTGATTACTTAAAAACTGGAACTTAATTTCTTTATTAGCTTATATTAGACCAACTCAGTCCCAGGTGATGGTTTTCACATTTCCTGCAATTTTATGCATCTAATAATGAACTTACTAGCCCCAAGTGCTGAGCCCTGCCATCCTTTAACCAATGACACAGATTCATACGGAGCTGTGGTTTAAAATTCAAAACTGGCCCAAATAATTAGTACAAAATACACAACATGGCATGACTATTCTGTAAAGTCTTGCCCGCACTAAACCTATATTCATACAGTGGTATGAAGCCCTATACACAGGAGGAATAAATATTTTTTAAAAATCTTTCATTGTCTTTCATTGCAACCAGCAGGTGGGGCGAGCTGACGTCTTTGCTGGTCTTCCTTGTTTGCTGTATTCTGTAGTGTTTGTTCAGCCAATATTAAAATGTGACCTACTGTAATTGTGAGTATCACAGCTGTAAACTTTCAATATTATAGCATTGTTTTTTTTATTGTTTCTATCAAAACAGTTGCAGAACTTGTGGTTTTGTGTGGTCAGAACAAGTCCGCTGAACTTGCCCAGGCAGCAGAAAGGACTGGGATTTTCCAGGCTAAATAAGGTCTTATCTCATCTCCAAACAAATTAGGAAAAGTTGACCTTAGGTTGTACAAGCACATTACAATGAATATGTGTATTGATTCTAGGGATAGATTTAAGGTTGCTTCAGTAGGTATATTAATATCATGGGCCATGGAGAACTTAATTACTTCATTGGGCATGTGAGGATCAAAGGGGATCAGGTAAAAACGAATCACCTTGAAGTTTCCTACATTTGTGCAGAAACACGACATGAGTTCACTTATGATGTAATAATGGCTCATCTTACGTCTCCCAGTCCTGCATGAGTGGGACGTAACAATCAACGTGCTAACGAAAGGTTTAACCTCAGAGTCTGCAGCAGCACATCAACTACTGTCCTGAACAGTGAATTTGAATTACACATGCAATGCTTTCGTTTATGTTTTTCATATTAAATTCATTGAGGGAAAGCTGAAAAACAAAATTCAAACACCCTTCCCATGCCGCCTCGTAGAGTTTATGTTAATGCATCTGAATTTATGATGTTGCTCTCATTTACATGTGTGTTGTCAGGACAGGCCACAGAGGAGATAAAACACACAAGGTGAAAATAACCATAATCAAGCTGAAAACAACTGTGCATGTTACTGTATGTAACTGCAAGTAAAAAATAATTACCTAAGAAACCTGTTCATCAAAGAAAAACGATCCATCCAGGCTCTTACCTTGAACCCGACAGTGTGCAGAGTCGGGGTGTTTCCCCCGTGTCCTCCCTCCTGTGGACACCTGTCTTTACTGTTATGACTTTTATGATCATTCAGTGTGTAACACATCGGCCTCTTTACATTTAAATACATTACACAGTGTGGATTCTTCCTCAGCTCAGAATAAAACACTGTGACTCTGTGGATAATAAGAAAAAAACTAATCTTATCAAAATGAATTAGACATAAATAACACATTCTATTGAATTCCTGAAACTATTAACTACGACTCCATGTTAAACCTAAATTAAAAAAGGTCACTTTAATCGAGCATTTCTTTTTTACAGCAGTTTCCTTAGAATATTAATAAAGTAAAACAAAACCTCCAGTATGTTTTAAATACAGACAACAATCCATATTAAACAGAACTGGGTTTGTTGCTATTGACCTAAATGTGCATGTCTATTAGCTTTGGTCTTTTAAAGTAAACAATATAGAAAATAAAAAATGAATGAGGAAGATTAATGTTACCCTGTGGCTTGGTGTGGAATATAAAATGCAGCTATCAAGGCGAGTTGAGTTATTAAATAAAAGTATTGGGGTAGAAAATAACACAAATGGAAACGCCCCAGTGAAGTCAAATTACATCAATAATAAATTTAGTACTTTTGTAAATATACTTTGCTATCTACCATCTTTGCCTAGTATCGTGTGCATTTGCCATAATTTATGAAGTGGATGATTAGTATGAGGCTACTTGTGTAAATATTTTCTTTTCACTACTGTTAATTAGTGAATCTATCTTTAAACACAAGACCTTTTTAGAGGTAAACAGCAACTGTTGATTATGTTAATTATTTGAGCTAAAGAGCAACTCTGCGAAATCCCACTGTTTCTTTTGTGTCAGCTTCATGGATTTTTTTGGTGCATCTGCATAAAATCCATCCAAGTGTATAGTGGTTTGTCTGCAAAACGGCCTGAATCACCTCGGAAAAAAACTTCAGTGCCAAAGCTGAAAATAATGCAAGGACTATTTACCAGTTAACGCATTTTAATGACAAATTAAATAAATAAATGCTGTATATTGTTTGAAAAGTGGCCCAAGTTCAACAAGCTGCTCACAATTCCTTATTTGCACAGATAAACACAGTAATCCTTCTTCTCTGCATTCTTTTTTCTCTCTCTACCCTTTCACCTCATCTTCTCTCCCCATCCACCCAGTATTGTCTCCACATCTTTCTGCAGGATTGAGCACAGAGCTGGTGACGGGGCGAAGCTGATAAAAAGCGGCGTTGTGAGCCATCCCCGGTCTCTCATGTGCTCCCAGAGCCTCTTTACATCTCACTGAACCCAGAAAGTTAACAGACCCTGGCAGGCATCTGAATAAGAAGGAGGCGCAACCCGGAGCTCCCTGTAACTTTCTTTCTGTGAAAGCGTAGTAAACACCAGGACTTAATTGGGCGTCCAGCCGGCGAACAGCTTGATTTTCATCAGGCATTTATTGATGCTCAAAGCTCCATGAGTAAGAGCGGAGGAGCCTGTGCAGGGCCTCGTAAAGATCACAGAAATGAGGGAGCCATGAATTTTTGACAGCCTCAGTGTAACTAAAGGGGAGGCGAGAAGTGTTGCTGTGCTGGTCGAACACTGCGTACTACTTAAGCTGTTGGTTTGTTTAATCCAATTAGATGATCACAAGTAAGAATATGAAAAACACAATTATTGGACTGATCTGTTTGATCATTCATGAGTAATCAGTGACAGAATGCATAAATCGGGACTCTGAAGCCTGACCACTCCTTAACAAAATACTGTTTTTTTAAATAATAATGAATAATTATACACTGGACTTTGTGTGTTTTTATGTATTAAATGTAAATATGCATTTATTTGCGACAGGAGCTCAAGGTTTCTCCATGCACAAAGCAAACCCGTGAGGCACATCACTAAGTGCATCACACTAATGCTTTCACCTCTCGAGGGCTTGGACCGTAAATGTAGATGTGAGTTGACATAATTCAGGAAGTGAAAAACAGCGAGACTGTCAAACAAAATCAACCGAGAGCAAGTGATGAAGAGAGAAAGTGGTTATCTGTTTGACAGGCCTTTTTTTCGGTGATTTCTGTTCACTTTAACAAAATGCTTTCTCTTAACATATGGTATGATGTTATATTTGATATATAATTTAGTGTTTCCAACATTTTCCAACGTCCCCCCACAGCCCCTCCCCGTGGACATGTAGTCATTTATTATGTCCCAGCAGTTGGAACATCTGAAAGAAATTGCACTGCAAAGAAAACACGTCTGTATGTGAGAATGTACAAAACATCATCCGCTTTTATGTAATTTCAAGCAATTGAAGTATTTTTTTCCAGTTATGTTTCCATTTATAGTATACTTCTACCGTTTGAATGGTCTGAAACCAAACATTTTGACAATATGCAGTCGCAGATACTTTTGTACTTTTCTTTTGTCTAAATTGTTTTTATGTTGCCGTACTAAATTTCTAAGTGACTTGTTGTAAGTTGTGCAATCAGAACTTCATTGTTAGTACTGAGACAATAATTACATTACAGAAGCCTAAAATCCTAACTGTGTGTTCTAAATTCCCAGTTATTCACATTACCGGATATTGTCCATAATATCCTCCTGTTTACGGCAGTCGTAGTTTATCAGTGATAGAAATTAATAAGTGCATTTACAATATATTTATTTATAACGTCTATCCACGTTTCTTTGCATGTAACTGCTACAGCCACCTCCACTTCTCCTTTAGTAATCAGCAGTTACTCATTACTTTGGCGATTAAGATTGTATATTTCAATTGCATCTCTGAAGACTGAATCAGTCAAAGAAATGTTTGTCTGGTGCTCACTTTGAAAACAAGAAAAAGCAGCATGCTGTACTTTCCACCCGCATAGCCACTTCTCTTTTAAAGTTTCAAGATGACTTAATGTGAAACCTGTTTCAAATCAATGAGGTCGAAGTTAAAAAATATCAGTATCAGTTATCCAATAGTGTCACGTGTAAAAGTATAAGGATATCAAATTGAAAATGCACTGTGGATTTTCTAAGTAATGCTGAAAAAAGCTGAACAAACAGGGTGATATACTCATATATACATACTACTGATAGTAAAGGTCCTTCATCTGGATCCGCTCTGAAAATTCTGGGACCCTATCACAGGCGCTTTTAATGGTGGAGTTGGGTGACACTGTCTGTGCTTTTGGAAGTTATCCTTCGAAAATCACGAGTCTTAAATAAAAAAAACAGTTAAAAACTGAAAACAGAAATGGCATAAGAGAAAAACCGAGAACAAAATTTTTGAGCTGAAGAGTAATAGAGTGCGTGATGTCATTACTAATCTGCTGGACGTAAGCAGAAATTTCCAAAAACTGCATAGAATTAAACTGTGATAATTCAAAGACTGTACAAAAATATTTAAAATGTGGAATACAAGGACTGAGAGCTAAAAGTCTTGTGATTTTGTAAAAGTTTGAATGGTTTCTCATGGCTGAAGAATGCCCAACTACCAAAACCTAAAACCTGAGGGGCAGCTGAAGAGTCTCTACATTCATTTGTATGAGAAGAAATCGCTGAAAAAAGCTGAATAATAAGTATAAAAATACAAAAAATTTAAGCTTGAACATTGTTGTTGCTGTATGCTGAAGTAGTTAAATGCCAAAAAACCTACGGAACACGGAAATAATAAGATAAAAACAATAATATAATAAACGAATATAATGATAAAGATTTTAAGAATTGTTTTAATAAATAATCAAAATAATATGTACAAATGTAAAAAAATGAATAATCACAATATGTAAATAACGTGGGCCATTTTCTGTCTTTTATGTTTTAGCATATTTACTTTTATTTATCTCATACCATATTTGTACTCAGAATAAAATGGAATTTTAAAAGAAGCATTATTACTGCTTGTATTATATTTTTACAACGTTGTGTTTCTTTTATAATTTAAGAGTCTGAGTTAGTGTTTCCATTACTGCCAGGAATCACTGTTAAACTGTTTTCTTTTCATAGTCAGCATGTGCTATTGTGCAAATATATTCCCTGTCTCCACTTTGTTATCAGACCTGACTCAAATTTGTTTTCCCTGCTCCAAACAGATGCTTTGCCTTTTTCTATTCATGACATACTGTACGGCCAAATAGGATATGGAGTTTGATTTTTGCAGCATGCCAGCAGGGCTCTTTAATGCTGCCTGCATCAGTTGTGCTGCACAGAAATCCTCAGGAGCCTTTCAGATTCAAGAAGTGACACACATATGAAATTGTGTCTCAGGGCTACGGCGACCTGAGGGATGAGCTCGGCCCAGAGTTTGTTCTGTACTTTATCACATCACCTACAAGAAAAGCAACGTCACATGCTCTGAAGCTGGTGCAAGGCACCGTGCAAGTACATGGCCGTACTGTACGTGTTTGAGTGTGCACATTTTGAGAGGCTTTTTGGCCTTAATTCATTGCACACGCGCACACATGAATGCACAGTTTGAATTGAATGGAGCTGAATGGACAGCGTTTTATAATAGCATGTGAGTAAGACGGGCCGGGCTTTTAATTTTTTGCACATTATAGTTGAAAGCACGACATAAACTACAATGCCAGTGTGACTAGGTGAAGGGAAAGAAATGGTTTATTGTATCATGTTAACTACAGTTGGACAATTTGAATTCAAGTGTTGGTTCACGCATGCATGACTACAGCTGTCAACGGCACAGTCATGTGGTTTGGGTGGATATAACTGTGAACAGGAAATACAAAATCACGTTTGTGTGGTCAACGTGTCTGACTTTACTTCAGCCCCTGATGCAAACTAATAATCGCTTAAGGTGCCCTGGGTGACCTGTCTGTTAACAAGTGACGCTGTTAATAGTGATTACCTTGGGGAGGGAGTGGATACCGAGATAATAATGAGATGAGAAAATGTGATAAAGTGAGGAGACGGATGCAAACAGAAGATTCGGTTGCTCTCTTGTTGATACAAATTGAGACTGAGCAGAAGATTTAAAGGTTTAAAAGATTAAACACACACACAAATACAGGGAAGTGCATTCTTGCACATCTTTGTCCCATGACCACATAAGCTCATGACATTTGTTGTGTTAATTCTTCAAGATGTCAATCAAATAAGACTCAGACTTTTAATAAAACCTAATAAAATATGTTTTTCATCTTGCCGAGATTCATGGCAGCACAGTAATACTGAACCTACAACCAGCAGCTGGGGTTGGTTGCCCAGCCCTGTCTAAAAGTAACAACAAACCAATCTGCGTACCAGCACCTTTTAATTTCCATAATTAACATAATAAATCTAATTTGTTAAAACCATAGAAAAAAAAACAGGGGATTTCTTGGTTGGAAGCACTTACTTCCTGGAGTCTGTGTTGGTTGCCTGGTAACTGGACTTGTCCAGGCAGTCGTCTGCCACACTGGGTTTTTGCCCTTTTTGTTTTTGTGCAGGTTGAACAAACAAGATATATGTTAATTAGTGACTTTTAGAGGAGCTGCATCGGGGATTCTGCCGCCTCTACACCGAGTCGCGTGATCTGTCTCCCTTTTTGTTAGAAGTTTAGCAAACCGGCCGCTGGCTCCAGCTTCATAAACGGCACCATGGCCCATTTTCAGCAAGACAACGTGTAAGTATTTCCCCAAAAACTACTGCCTCAGCCCTCATCTGTTTATGTCTATTTGGATCCATCTACTAGCTCATTTGGGAACAGTTACTGCCCTTTTCTTAGCTACCTTGGGCACACACACATCCATTGCAACCCAAAACGCCAACTGGAGTGAGTTTTGATGCCCCCCGATGTCTGATTTTGCTTCTTCTTCTGTATTTGGAAAAACTGGGGAGTAAAGAGGAACTCAGAAAGTCCCCGCTGCACAGTGAAAAATACTTGTGTGACTGCGAGCTGACAGCTTCATCCTCTAGCCTATTTATTTATGCAGCACACTCGACCAAAGTTTTGTTCTTGGCAAGCCATAAAAGAAACACACCACAGTTCGTGTCACACAAAAACTATGCAACTATGTTAAAATCCTCACTTAATGTTAAAATAGCACTGAGTGACCTCACAGCTGGAGCGGGCCCAGAGGTGCCCCTGCGGACGTTTACATGCCAGCTAATAGCTCACTGACAGTGGCTTTCCTTGAGAGCAAGAGACAATTCCTTATATAGACTGATTATGTCTTTCTCCGTCTTGCCGTGCGCCTGTTTTAAAAGCACTGGGCCCAAACATTTTGCAGGGCTGAATCACAGCTACGTTTGCCTCTGGGGGGGACTGACTTTATTAGCAGACTATTTCTGGACACTTGTCAGATTCCACTACAGCAACCCTGTAGTCACTTTTAATTAACACTCACATTCAAAAGCTCACAGAGTGCACAGCGTTAGGCTCATGCTCACTTACGCCATGCTGTGTGTGTGTGTGTGTGTGCAGGCGCGTGTGTATGTTGGCAGAACCTGCAAGTTGTAGTGATTTGTAATGTCCTTTTGCACAGTCCAGTAATTCCACGAGGCTTTTCTTAATGCTCCCAGTAATGTCACAGTCACTTTTCTTTGCTATCGTGACAGTGCGATCGGCGATACAGTGTAAGCCCAGTGGTCTTTCCTGCAATTTGTTCAGCCACAGACTCAAGGTGGATAAAGGGATATATTGTCTGCGCCTTTCCTCTCAGGTGAGCTCAGCTAAGAATGAGGTTTCTATGAAGCAGTTGAGAGCTACACCCGTTATAGCACAGGGTCAGTGTGTTGTAAATGGAGAGTTTAGTTTCCACTGAGGAAACGAGACACAGACGTGAGGAAAACGTGAGGTATCCTTGAAGGAGATGGGAGGAAAGGTATAAGAAATGGCCAAAACAATCCGGATAATTTACATATCCAACCACGGCTGCTCATTTATGCCAAGACAGCCACTCCAGTTTGCTTTGTGAAATTTACAGCAGGCATGAATAAGCACATTAGTATTAAGATCAAACAGCTTCATTCAGATCATTCCCAGTGTTGCTGATGTTAATAATCTAAAGAATTTTTTAATGAGTCCTGAAGGTTTTACAAAATGCATCACAACCATCAGACATCCATGCAATGAAAAGATGACGTGTGCATGCAGGTACTTCTGCAGTGGCAATCACAAGCAGTAAATGGAAAATATAGTGAAATCATTTTCTAATAAACCACAGCAAAGAAGTATTTCCATCAAGGAAAGTGCTGCTACACTGAGGTCATTAATCAACACTTGCTTGAGGTGACTGGACAGTGTAGTGCCTCAACAGCAGCTGTGATGTAGTTTCACTGTGTAACGCTGCACGCCCTGCCAGTCAAACAGCACTGAGTGTGTGTGTGTGTGTGTGTGTGTGTGTGTGTGTGTGTGTGTAAGGCTGGTTGCTGTTTGATTGCTCAGACACTCCTACAGACATGGCCAGACTCGTCTCATCAATTTCCATGTAACCATGCCCTATAGCTCTAAAAAAAACCACCAGTGTTTTCAGCCCGTCAGCTGGTCAGGAAGTGTGTTCCCAAGCTCAGAAGACAAAACGTTTCCATCTACTGTAGTAAATCGTTACAGTATTCAAAAGCAGAGGTGGTCGGACCATATCTGAGCTGAAGGTTGAATGCATTTTTCCTTTTAAATATTCATATTCTGATTTATATCTTACTAGAATATAATGAAGAATATTTACTATTGTTATTATTATTACGAACCAAACAATGTAAGAAAAAGAAAAATGTTCACCTAATCAGCCTCACACGTCAAAGTGACACTCTTATTTAAAGCTCATTGGTTAGTTCTTTCTCTTTCTTTTTATCTGGTTTAAAGCCAAACTAAAGTGTACATGTTTCTGTGTAGATTCTGGGTTTTTTTGTTCTATTGCTGCTGAATCACAAGAATTTCCCGACTATGAGATCAGTAAAGTCTTATTTTATCTTATCCTATCATATCTTATTTTAGTTGTGACAGCCACTTTCTTATCGCCCTCTAAGTTTATGCATCACTATGAAGCTATGAGTCCATTTTTGCGCATTAACTCATAACTTCCCTTTCTAGTGAGAAAAAGTTCACAGTGCTATTTAAGGACACAGCAACATGTTTTTTTTTTAATGCTATTTAAAAAGAAATCCTCTTTTGGTGGACTGAACTGGAAGGGCATTGACCCTAACACTTCAGTCATTCACCACTTCACATGACTTAAGATTTTCTTGTCACACTGAATCTTCCACCTGGTGGTATGCACAGCACTTTCATTTCCTCTTTTTATTTCTGTTTTTAGGCTCTGGGTGGTGGGTTTCTATACACTGTATTTTAGTGCGATTATGCAAAATGCTGCAATTTTCCATTGAAACTTAGATTGTGATTATGATTAGATTGTGAACTTAGATAGTGTTGCAAAGTTTGCACGTCAGATCACATAGGGCGGCTTTTCTTTTATTGCACATTTCTCAAAGTTGTTCCCCCGTCTGACATCATTTGTGGCTTAAGTAAAGTAACACAACCGCAAGAATCTACTGCACCATGCAGGAAACAGAGGGCCCATTCTAACACAAAGTGGGCAGGGTGCAGTGACGTCGTGACCAAAGCGCACAGAGAGAAGGATGAGGAGGAGGAGGAGGAAGAGGAGGAGGACGAGGAGGAGGAGGAGGGGAAACAAGAACAGAGAGGGAAACAAGAACAGAAAGTGAAGGCTTGTCAAGATATCGGGTGAGGGGGACCAGAAAAGAGCAGAAGGCAGATGCCAAAACAGGAACAACAGAAGTTTGAGCAGCTGACTGGATTAGACGGGAGGGGAGACCTGACCTGTCACTTCTCTAGTGCCTGCGGGGTAAGGTGTTGCTTTCAAGCAGATATTGAGAGCCAGCGAGTTGAAATACTTTCAAAACAGTTTTCAGTGGTTTATAGGAGCTGTTGGTGCTTTTTGTTGTGGGACTTCAGGTAAAACTGCTGCTTCTTAAAAATGATACTGCTTTGTCCGTGGGGAGATTCGAAAGGATGTTAGACAAGTTGCGTTGATTAGCTGATAAGTTCTTCCTGCCTGGGAGACATACTCTTCAGACTTCTCTTCTTTTTCTCAAATAAACAATTTGCCATATTCTCTACTTTTGCTGTGTTCGGTGGAGCCTCCAAAACCATCTTTTGGAGGGTTCTTGGTTTGGTCTGAGACACGTCCCTCCTCCTGCTGTTACTGTTAGAATGTCCTCCACTTTGCTCATTCCCCTCAGTCAGGACTGAGCTGACACATGTCGGGACTGTAATGAGCCTATGCACTTGCTCACTGTGGAGGAGTCAACTCCTCCAGATTGTTGCCAGGCCTGTAGCCAAGCAAGTACAACAGCTGCACTTAGTGATTCAAGACAGCTCATGTTTTCTGCAAAAACGCAATCTGCTTTTTTTTTTTATTCATCTGTGATTGACTCAAGTCAAAATGTCTAATAATACCAACTGGTGACGGATCAGCTTTCAATGTTTGCTTGAGGCAAATCATTAAAGATTCCTTCCTTGCCTTCTGCCACAACGTTGTCTTTTAGGTCGCACATGCTCCTTAAAAAGCAGCAGGGGCCAATTGAGTGCAACCATAACATTTTTCTCAGCCCCTTCCTGGCTTTGTGTGCCCCAGAAATGGCCTTTTCCTGTCCATGAATGCTTCCAGAAGAGCACAGTGTCACGAGAAAGTAGAGAGAGTCCCAGAATCGCTTTCAGTGAGATAATATGAAGAAACGTTTAATTCTTTTAACTGAAGAGACCGTCTTTTGCCAATGCGTGACTGTATTATCTTTATTGATGGCCTCTTCTGCTTTGTGCCTTTGCTAAGTCATAAAGTGACCTCAGTTCATGCACGTATCATCAGCAGTTGCGTTCCTCTTTTTCAAAACAAAGAGACTCGTGGCTCAACAATTCTGTTTAACACTCTTTTTACCTAAAAAATATGAATAACTTAAAACAATAAATAAAAACTGTGAAATCATACAGTGAACAAGACAAAATTAGATTGTGGGAGTGAAGATCTAACATATTGTTTTTACATTTGCTTCATCTCTTGGTGTGATCACCATCGACAGTTTGGGTTTAGACTTACTGTGCTGCTGTGATCTCATTGTTTGTGGTCAGAAACTGTCGTGATGAAAACAGCGACTCTAATTACTTTACCACTGATGGATTGTGAGTCATCTCCTTACAGAGCTCAATCACTCCTCTTTGCTGCTGCTCGCCTTTGTCTCTGTCCTACACATGACTTATTGTTCAGTGACTCTGGGTTGTCTTGTCAGACTTTTCATAATGTGACAGAGATCAGAGTGTACACAACGGCACTGCATCTCCGCCAAGATAATCATTACATGCACCGTACATACGAGGAAGCACAGTTAACAAACAACAATCCTGGGGCGGCAACACCGGCAATGTGCACAGTGTCCGTGTCCACTGGTCCACCACGATTCACCTGTCAGCCGCATCACATTTGTGGAGCTGGATGTATATGCACATATTATCTTCAATCAGTATTTATCTGCGGCCATCTTTTTTCTCTTCTGACAAAGATTGTGGAAGGTTGAAAACAGTAAATATCAATTAATAAAAACTGTACTGTATTTTAAATAGTGTTTCTCTGATTATGAAACTGAACTATGAAAACCAGTGTAGGGAAACACACTGTATGACTATTAGACATAATCTCTCTCGTGCCCATTTGCACATACATAGATGTTGACTGTGGTTTTAACACCTATGTAGCCACTGCTCTGCTTAAAGTTACTAATCTTAATCTGAAATCTACAACTACATTCTCATTCTAATCAGGCGTAGGTCCTGTAAAAGTAACATGAAGTCAGTCCAGACTGAAACAAATAGAGCGTGCTGTGACCATTTTCCTACAGTGCCGTGCCGAAAATAATGGAGGTGCTCATCACAGCTGCGATAAAATATAGCAGAACAACTCGAAAACCATCTCAGGAAACAAACAAAGCAGAGAAATTATTATTGGATTTTTGGGGAAAGACTTTTGTGCTGTGTTTAGTTAAGTTGGTAATTGCAATGGATTTGTGAAACATTTCTTTGTTTGTTTTCTTCAAGGCTTTTATCCACACGAAGAGGTAAAATTATCATTTAATTCAGAGAGGAAAAAAGAGAAACAAAAATGTACTATTACAGTCTGAAACTCCACTGATGAATGAGGCCCGGATAAATAACTTGCACCTGGAATCCAATAGGAAACATGTTGTTTGCACCACTTCAAATCAGAAGAAATGTGAATTTTGGACCAAGCGATCCACGTTTTTACAATGAGGCAGCCCTTTTAAATTTATGTTTCAGGTAACCCTTGTTGCCTAGTTTTAAGAGCTCAGCTTCCTGTTGAGCAAATGAACAGGGGGGAAGTCTGCGGGTAAACCAATTTCACACATGAGACGCAACACATGGCAACACCCACAGCAAATATATCTGCTCTCCACTTGCAGGTGCATTTCCTCTCTCTGTGCCTGAGAAGCAACCAAATGTGAGATCTTACAATCTATTCTCCCTCCTGCAAATAGAATACAAAGACGCTCTGTAACCGTGAACTACAGGGGACAGAAAATGATGAAAATATTTTGAAAAACCACAGTTTTTTAAAACCATTTGAAACATTATGTCTCAGACTGAATCGGCTGCTCCACTAAGAGAGAACAGTGCTACTTTCATTCCTTTGCAGACCTTGCAGACTTCTCCAATTAGTTCCTCACCACGTCTTTTCTTCTTCAGTCGAGGTGTTGAGAGTAATTTACATCCAGGACCAGAAGAAAATGTTATAATCAGACAATTATGTAAAAAATTAGGTCTGATTCCATCTATGCCTTCCATAGGGAACCATTAGCCTGGTATGTTTAGGTGTATCTCTTGCAGCAGGTCTCTCTCTCTGGCCTTCCTCTCTCTTTTTTCTGACACTCTGTCACACTCTCCATCTCAGCGGGACTCTTAGAAAGATTGGTTACCTCTATCTCACCGTCCCTCAGACACAATCTCCTTCCATTTCCTTCTCTCTGTCTCTCTTTCTCTCTTTTCCCCTGTCTTCCTCAGCGGGACTCTTAGAGCGGTCTGCCCTGAATCCTGAATGACTCCTCTGCAGTATTAATGAGGGGAACACTGGGAGAAAAAAAAAGTCTGACGCTGACATTGACAAGAGGAGGATAGCAGGAGTAGAGACGTTAAAGACGAAGACAGAAAGATGTATTGGAAGCAGGGAAAGGGAAGATGGAGAAAGACAAGCTGTCTGCAGGAAAGTGAATTTCTGTCCATGTTCACTTTCTCTTTCTTTCTCCACAGATACACCGAATCGAACCACCTCTCTATAGCTGGATTAAACTGAAGCCAGATCCAAAGAGCAAGAGGACTCCAGAGGACGAAAAATACAATAGTTGGAATCTCAAACAGCACAAACAAACTTGGCTCAAGTGCAGCTTTTGGATTTTTCCTCGAGATCACATGGGAGTTTCTTTTTAAAGAAACCCTTCTTGTAAACAGGTTTAGTCTTTAGCGTTTGTTTAAAAAAATGCAGTGGACTTCCTTAAAGGGACACTTGAAGGAAGAAGGCATCCACGAAGTCAGCTTCCAGCGCTTCCATTTAATATAAACAGCACAAGTACACAACTACTGCAACGCAACTCAGATCTTCAGAAATAGAAACCAAGGACCAAAAGGAAAAAAGAAACATCTGACCTGGCAGCTTCTCTAATGTTTTTCTGAACAATAAAACTTCTAATTTTAAACCTGATTACATTAGAGGACACCATATCTTTACTATCCTGGTGTCTCCTAACAGCCTAATATGTTTTTTCACTGTCCCATAAACTTCACAGCTCTCTAAAGGATTTATTAAAACTTTACAGCTGCCACAGAGACTCAATTACAGGAGTCACAGCTCCGTATCCCAAAGCCATGGATGTTAAATCTGAGAGCGTCCAGGATTTTTTCACCCAACTCTGGAGCTTTGCTGTGGACAAACACAACCAGGGTGTGTACAACACAGTGTGCCTGGCGGTGCTCCTAACTCTTCCACTGCTCGTCCTTCTCACTACTTTGGTGGTGTGCTGTCACTGCTGCTGCTGTCACCATGCCAACAGCCGCTGTTGCTGCTGCGGCGACACCATGGCAACCGCAAGGTCAGAAACAAAGAAGAAAAAGAATTCATCAGAGACAGAAGACTTATGGATTTCGGTCAAGTCGGGACCAATGACACCAGACAGGGCCGCCTTGACCACGGTGTAGGAGTGTATTTCATTTTATGTGTTTCTGATCCTGGACTGTGCAGCTGATGGATGGAGCATGTCACAAGTGCAAAACTTAAACCGTCTTGGACAGGAAGTAGACTGAGGACATTGGTCACACAAATGGGAAAGTGTTCCCATTCAGAAATATATAAGCGTGTATAGATTCTTTTTGTTTTATGTTGTCGTACATGAAGATTTAATGACATTGTTTACAGGTTTTTGTATGAGATTTTTATGGTGTGGTACATAAATGACAAAATGTGCAGACAGGAACATATGTTTTATGATGTGTGTGTCTGTGTGAGTGGGATAGTGTGTGTGTGTGAGATAAAGTGTGTTATTGAGAGCACTTTGTTCTTGGAGCTCCAGTGTGAAATTCAATGAGTCTGTATTTGGGAGTTAGAGCCAAATTAAGGTGCCCACAGTTCAGACGACTGCAATACTGCTGACGTTTCATATCCGGGTTTCCGTCTAGACTGGTGATCGACTCAGCGCTTGATAAAAGGCACTAATGTCCCAAATCTTTAACTCCCTGTTCTTGCTTTATTTGCTTCATATTACACAGTTTAGTTTTTCAGTAATCAGGTCATATGATCTTTAAAGGCACATTCTATAAATGTAGTGTAAGAAAAAGCACCAAAAAGTACAACGTAAAATTATCCTTCCTAAATTGATCGACAAATGTTATAATTCACAAATTAGTGCTAACAGCTGTATAAGTCACTGATGTGTCTGGGAAAACAAAAATGATTCAGAGTGGCATATTTAAAGTTTGAATTATGTTTGCAATCACTTTTATTGTGCTTTTTTATTGTGGCCTTTTAATTGTCAGTACATGGAATTTTGGTTTCCACGTATTTAATGCCTATACAGTATATAATGTGATATATAGGACTGCCTTTAACATCATATGTTTATGTACTTTCTGTATTAACGTAGAAATTGTATCACTTGCAGACAGATGTTCAGTTTGTGTTAAATTCTGTCCACAAGAGAGAATACACGTAATTAACAACATGATCAGTTCAAAGGAGTTGAGTATTATTTAGTATAATGCCTAGATTTGATAAAATTCCATTAATTTATAAAAACAGCAGCATTATAAATAAAACCCGTTGGGACACAAGACAAACCTTTCATCAGAATACTCCTCAAGGTTATGGGTTGAAAGCAAATTCTGGACCTATTTAATATCAAATGTTCTGAAAATATTCAAGAAGAAGAAGAGAAACCCTGAAATAATCTAATGATTCGGGCTTTGAGTGGATTGTGCCTGAAGGCTCATTTTATTTTTTAAGTGTATGACATCTCAAAGCCCAATTAAGCAGAAGTGTCTCTGCAGTATCATCATCTTTATGCATTAGCTTACACTGGCTCTAAGTTGATCTTCTTGCTCAAGTGCTGCTGGGAAAACAGGCCCCACTCATTTCATTACTGCTCAGACAGATATATTCCCATGTGGAAATCGGGGTTTGTCTCTGCTGCTTCATGAGAGAAACTGTACATGTTTTGCTTATTTTGAAAGCCTGCTCCGCAAAATGAAAAGAATACAATAAAAAAAAAAAAAAAGCCCCAGTAGCAATGCATGATGCCTAATCAGAACTACCGCCAAGACTGAAGGGTTTGCCAACAAATAACATTATGGATGTGTCCAGTGGGTTGTTGAACATGTTTTGTGGTTTTTAGTTTTAAAAGAGATTTGCAATCAGTGTTTTCATTGTGTAGCAGGCTTTTTAAAAAGCTTAAATGATGATAAACATAATAGTGATGGTTAATGATAAGAAATAGCTTGACATTTGGGGAAAGAACAATTTGAGAGTACGAGAGTGATAATTATAATTTACTCTCATACAATTATAAAGATGAAGCCAGAGTTTGTTGGTTTAGCTTAACACAAAGACTGGCAACAAAAAAACTGGCAAAAAAGTGGCAACAACAACTTAAACTTATCTAGCTGCTGTTGTACATGCATGAGAGTGATTGCAATCTTCTCATCTAACTCAGCAAAAGAGCAAATCGGGTATTTCCCAAAATGTCACACGTAAGAATAACAGGAGATTTATCAGAGGAAACTGCTCTGAGCGTCGCAGCAGTGGGGCTGAAAGATCTGAAACCAAAGCAATCATTGATTTGAGGCACTGTGTGATGGTTGAAAAATGTTGATGTAGAGCAGAATCTCTATTACTTCACTGTCATTGTTTCATCAGTATAATTATAAGAACAAATGCAGGCAGGCGGGAAAATTATAGTTCTCTGTTTCTATTAAGCAGCTTCAATTATTCAGACATGAATGCTAATAATTTTTTAATTCATTCCATCTCGGTTGCCTCCCGGCAGCAATAATTTCCCAGCTGACCATGAGTTACTAGTCCTCATTATCAGTTTTCAAATCCGTCACTACACAGTTCTGTGGGTGTTTTTACAAGCCTGGGCCATAAACATATGATAAAGTGGCGGTTGCATTAATGAGATCACTTTGTTTTCTGTTGAGACGTTCACTGCATTCCACTTCAACACCTGTTAGACAGTGTTTGTGATGCTGAGTCTCGTTGCATTGTGACTTTCCTCACTGATCACTTTTTTTTTTTCTACATATTACAGTATGTAAAGCAGCAGCAGGAGTCAAAAGGTGGAAAATATAAAATACATATGTTTTGCTGTTTCCCTTTTGTCAGGTTGCTGTGATCACAGAGAGTGGAGGTGGGAGGATTTGTCATCTATTTGAACAGTAAATCTGCCGTTAGTTTTCTATACGATAGCAGGGTTTTTTTTTTTTTCATCCCATTATGCATGACATTGTATATTTAGGACATATTTTTCCTGTTCCACAGTAAAAAAAAAAAAAAAAAAATGCTGAGTTGTTCTTTCTTTTTAATTATGTGCCTGGCTGAGTTTTGTTGGTAGCTCTGCATGCATAATTTATCCTGACATATAAAGATACAGTGATAAAGGCGAGCACAATGTGGAAGATGACAGGTAGAGAAATAAAATATTTTTCTATCTTTGTGGAGTGTCATCTCTGTATTTATATTATAAATGGAAGTCAACAGCACCTTTGAGATTTGACACAAAGTCATTATGTTTATGTGTGAACATGTCACGCACTATATTACACAGGCCTCTTCATTCACTGTGTCTGCTGCTGCAGCCTTCGAACCGAACGCATCGCAATGGGATAAAAGCTCCTGATGGTTTTTACTGACACCGGTTTCACAGGAACTGTGAAACGGGGCAAACAACCACAGCAAAATAACATTTGCTTGCGGTGCACTCACATGGAGCATGACGTCTGCTGTGCATGGCTCTGAACGTCGACATTAACACTTTTACTGCGGCGAATTAGTAAAATAAGCCGGCAAACAAATCTGAAGGCTGGAAAGGCAACGCAATTAATAAGATCTTATGCCTCTAGTGATCTTCATAACTACTTTCATCATCGTTTTGATGGCCATAGAGGAGCAATCTTTGATGCAAGTAATCAGTTTGTCTTGAGGAGGAATTCATCTTTGACAATTTGTTCTGTCTTATGGATCCTGATTCCTAACCTGCATGTTCAGTGTTGTCAGAGTATTAGCATAACTTAAGTCTCAGCATGTAAACAGCATAGTTGTTTATTTCTTCCCTTAAAGCCTGAGGATGCATCTTTGAGAATGATCCTTCAAAATGTGTCATCTTTTCACTGTGATGTGAAAAAAAAAAAACTAGCATCTTGCATTCGATCAGGAGGTGTATCCAACATCCAACTCCCTGACAAATCACTTTTTTATTGTTGATGTGCTCAGCAAAGGTGTGATGAATTGTAAACAACAATCAACACTGACAGGATTTTTAATGCCTTAGATCAGTGGTTTTCAATTATTTGTGAGTACTGAAGCCATGAAGGGATCAATGAAAGGGCCGTTTGGGCACTGGACCCAGGGTCCCAGGAGGTCACAGGAACATGTGCTAGAGTCTCTTCAGTTCTAACTGAAGGAAGATTTGGAGGAGTCACCAGAATTTAAACTCAAGCTGCTCAGTCTCTGACACTTTGTGGGCTGTTGAAATCGTGGATTTCAGTGACCTGCAGTTGCCACTTAGATGTAGTACCAGTGAAGTAATGGCTTATTTCTGTTCCTTTCCTTAGTTTCTTCTCTGTGAGGTTCCAAGAACTTGTCCAGGTCGGAAATAAATCAGACTGAAGGTATTGTACATTTTTGGGATTTTGAGATTTCATTTTTAAAAATGAAAAATTGTAAATTAAAAAGGAAGATCAAACCGTACTGTACCACTGTCCTTTGGCAGAAGAGGGAATGGTTTTGTCTGGCTCACATGAAGTTTAACATTATTATTAATCACAGTGTTTATATGCAAGATGTTCCATCACGAAATTTTCCAACTTGAACTGCTGAAATGTAGAAGCTGCTGTGAATATAATCTTAAAATCAGAAACATCTCACAGTAAATTAGCAAGCCATCATGATGTCAATATGCAAAGAGAGCATAGCCAACATTTCGCATTACAGTCATAATATTCTGCATATTCTTTAAACCCATTCAGATCTGTTTAAGACTCACTCACAAATGTCATTTAGAAGAAGATGTGCACAAAGAAAGTGGAAAATGTGTTCAGGTTTTGTTTAAGTAAGTAACGTACCCCACAATACAAGACACTGTACAATGATCTTTAGGTGCCTCACATACACTTGTGATGTGCAACTGCTGTGTGACTGTACACATTTTATTACAAAAATGAGTTTCTCTTCACTTACTGGTCAGTACTTCCCTGTTTCCATGAGCTGCTCTCACACCACACCCCTTAAAACAAGCACCGCTGTGTTACCACATTACCAAGTTCTGTCATGGAAAAAACACATCACACTGAACCCAACTTAGCGTGGGCAAAATGTCAACCTGAGTTGGACAGGCAGAAAATGGGTATGTCATTAATACTGCACTGTATATGTATGAATATATACATATACAGTATACATACACATACAACATATATACATACACACGGGGTGATGTAGAGAAGAGGGTGGGGATAAAGGGAGTAAGGGCAAACTGCTGCCTCTCCTCTCTCTATTTATCCTGGCACTAAGCAAACCACTTGCCTTGCAGAGCAATGGCAGGAAGCAATCTCTCTAAAGTAATTCGCAATCACTGTGGCTGAAAAGGCCTTTTGCATCAATGAGCCTTTGTGAGACATTTCACATCAAAGTTAAAATGCCAAATTTCAGACGCCAAGCCTCTCACTCTGGTTCAATTCTGATGAATAAACACATGTATATATTTGTTTTACTTCTGCACTTCAGCATATGGAGAGGGAAAGGCATTCCTGATATGCTGCATCGATGTGTGAGTATATTCTACATCTGTAGCTCCTTGTATTTTGCGGATGCAATGTGTTTATACTCTTTTCAGACACTTTAGCAGCTGTGTAAGAAAAGCTCCTGCCCAGACCGTCACTGAGTTGGTGCTGTCTACAGATTATGAGAGACAGAATTGGGAAACTGTTAATAGACCAGACATTTAACAGTCATCAGTTCCAGCAAGTGTAGTTGCTCAACTCAGTATGATGAAAGTGTTGTACTTTGGGAAAAGCACAGTTTTAAAAATAGAAAGTTGAGTGAGGAGAGTTTCAGCACTTGAATTCATCACTGTTACAATTCAGGGTTTAAAGTTATTGCAAAACCTGGATGAGCAGTTTTATTCAAAGGTGTCATTCAAGTTTCATATTAGATTTGCGTTGCAAACTGAAAAAGCTGCATGAAAACCCAGGGAAAAAGCTAATAAGTTGACCCTGGATTTGATGGTTTTGTGAAGTAAAAAAGAGCTTTGTGAGGAGGCCTCGAGATGTAGATCGCTTGACTAAAGCTGCTGACAGGCCTGTTTCTTTTTATTTGCAAATGTTATAGAACAAACATGTTAAACTGTAGACATTACCTCAAAACATCTGCATAAAATCAGATGGTAAAGGATTCACAACTATTCTTTTATATCTTAAAACATCTATATATAAACATTTTCAAAAATTTTTACTCTCGGTAGATGTAAAAAGATCCTCTCCTAAAACATATTCAGTGCATTGGACTAAATTCACAGGCTCCACCACTGCAGTAGCTACCGGCATGGCTTTAAACTATTAGCATTGTTGTGCTGCCGCTAGATGGATTGAAGCAACACAGTGCAAAGTTAGAGTATGTGACCCCCCCCCCCCCCCACCCATGTGAAAACTTCTGCATCTGCAGGATCTTTATTACAAACCGTGGTGCAGAAAAAACTAGCCGGTTGCTCATAATGATTTTGTTCAGCAGCTACCCCTTAGGGCTCGAGGTATCCTTAAATGAGGGAGATGTCTTCATGAAACAAAACCGGTATTTACTTTATTTATTCTGCGGATATTCAGCTATAATGTCACCTTGATAATACAATTACTAAAGAATATATAAATATACTGGTTTTAAAGTCCTCAGGGAGGATTCTCATTCTTAACCTTAGGGATTGACAAAGAAAAAAAAATCTTATGTGCTTAAAAAGAAATTTACAAGGGACAGAGACTTCAGATTAGCAAGAGGTTGATTGATGTGCTCCGTCCTCGACACATAAACCAACAGAGATTTGTATGTAAAAAAATGCAATGAAGTAATAAAGTCAAAGTCAAAGTAGTATTAATAACTTGTGATTTCCACATAAAAACAAGACTTTGGTCATTAAGGTCGTGAAAATGGAGCTTTATTGACATACAATATGGGACCATCAGATTGATTGATACGCACCGTCCTTATCATATGAATGTAAAGTAGGAGCAATATGGCCATTTCAGACAGCCGTCCATCATTCTTCTCTAGCTTGTCCAACACAAATTAATGTGACGTGACAGTTTGAGGCCCAGCAGCAGCTTAATACGAAGCAGCCAGCTCATATTCAATAAACTCACAGATCGTCTAGACATGATGTAAAACAAAACCTATAAGCAATCGTTATCACTTTTTAAAACATTTTTGTTATCGGGACAATAGGAAAAGCTGTTGCTCAACGTCTTCACTGAACACAAGAATAATAAACATATTAAAAATAACTTGGACTTCTACTCTGAATGCAATGATGGGAGAAAAATTGGATTTCTTGATTTACTTAAATCTACAGTTGGCTGCTTTGAATTGAGGCTTCTATCAGAATCAGTGAAAGAGATGTTTTAAAAAAAATAGGCAATAGATTAAACGTATAAATGTTCAACATCAGTTCACTTCAAAAAAAGATACATGCAGCGTTATAACAATTACACTAGACCCGGGCATTTCTGATTCTTATTGTAATCAAACAAATAATAAGTTACTTCTCGATATGAGCGGTTGTCCCTCTGCCCCAGAACTATAACTGTTGTCCAAGGGTTGATACCTACAGGCATGTATTTATCTACACTAATAAGAGCTGATACTATATTTCCTGGACTAGCATGAGGGCTGGTTAACGTGTTGCCTTATTTCATCTGGAGATTTGCATTTCTGTTCTTCTCTCTGCCTGTCAGTGACCTCCTCTTCCTGCTGGACAAGGCTCCCAGAGGTCGGATCTTCATCTCAGTAAAGTCAAGGGATGTCAGATGGCCCTTCCATGGTTCCCAGTTCACTCCCTGTGATCGGGGGAGAGTAGATGGAGAGGTTGGAAAGACATGGCAAAGGAGGAGTACAGGAGAGCAGAGAGATGAAGTCAAAGACGAGACAGGCGGCGTGACGGAGAGGGGGAATGACAAACACTAATAAATACCAGGCGCTGGCTTTATTTCATGTGAGTTGAAACTTGTTTTGATTGTTATTGCATTTTGCCGACAAACATTGCAGGAGACATCTGTAGCTGCAATATTATGGATGAAATCTCGTCAAGAGTGGAGAAATCCCCCGGCATTTTCTTTGGTATCAGTCTCCCTTAGACATAATAACTGTTGTTGTTACCCTATCAGCCTGGTAAAAAAAAACAAAAAAAAAACACCTATGGTTTATAGCCGGTGTGAGAAATGTGTTTTCTTATCACTGCTGATGGATTCAGACCATTTCTGCTTCACCTCAACAATCCAAAACAAAACAATGAGGAATGGGAGGTTGAAGTCTGATTATTAACCAGAGGATTTGGTTCAGAAACGATCCCAAATAACAATGCTACCTTATTCATCATGATTGGAGCTGTGTTTGTTGTGTATCATTATAGTAGATTTAAATTCAGTGTTTTCAGTGATACGTGTGGAACTTCTAGCATTTCAACTACTGTATTTTGCTTCATTAGAGGAGTTTGCAACAAACAACAAAAGAACAAGCAGCAAACTTTAACGCAGTGCTGGAACCTAAAAATAACTAATGATTAATGAAAATGTTTTTGACTCCACTTGCATTGGTGTTATTGATTAGAATAAATTGAAAGCAAACACATTGTGAGATAAAATACTATGTTGTTATGTTATAACTAAGTTAAGTTAAATGCTGGAACCATACACAGGTCAGGGGAGAATGTAACGGCTACAAGGGTAACGTCCACCTTAGGTTAGTGTTAATACGGCATAAATAATACCGTCAGTGCCACCTGTTGGAGTAAAGGCCACCACTACATCACCACTGCATCACCACTACATCACCACACAGTCAAATCAACGATGCCCGGTTACAAAACTCTGTTTTTAACTGCATCGCTGCTGGTTAACTGGCATGCAAAATGAATAGAATGCCCAACTGAGTCTTCCTGAAAGAGTGCAGTGTCGAGAGCAATTGAGTTTTAATGTTTTGCTCAAGGACACTCCAGCATGTGGGCAGAAGAAGCTGGAGACTAAACCACGAACCCTGTGATACGTGAATGAATACTACACCCTTTAGAAGACACACTGGCAGATTCTGTGCTGGTTCGAAAACACTTCATGTCACAAAATGTCACATTTTGCAATAATGATACACCAAACCACAACGCTGCTCACTCACCGTACTGTGTCTGCTGTCTCCCCATTTCCCGTTGAGGTTGGCCAGGTGGCAGTTTTTGTACCACCAGGCACCGCGGTGGGTCAGGGCACAGTTACCCAAGGCGATATCATTATCTGAGTCAACAGTAGTCCAGGGTCGACCTTGGTGGTAGGTCATAGCATCACCTGGGATCACCAATGATGACAAGTGATTATTACCGGCAGTGGTCAGAGCTGAACTACTGATCGTTTTCAAAATGACAAATGATGATGATGAATTAATGATGAGTCAAAACTGAACAGGACATAACTTTGAAATCTGCAGTTTTAAGCAGTGTAAAATGGTTTTAAACCCCTCAACTGAGTCAGCATGTCCACCTACTTGCTGGTAGCCATCAGTGGCAGAAGTCTGCAGAATCATTCCTCTGTACATATCTAATATGTGTGACCAAATAGCCACTGGGAAATGACTTTGGGTGAGATCATAGGCAGATATAGTTCCCCTTAAATATATTTGGATGTCAGGCTTAGGTGGTGATACTGAACAAAAAGTATATCATCCCCTCCTGCTCATGCTGTAGCTACATGACAATACTGGAGTTGTATAAAGCCTGCGGAAAGCGTCACAATGTTACTTTTAAAAATCCCAATCTGATCATTTCCCTGTATGTTCATTCCTAGTACTGGGACATTTTCAAATATCTACAGAACAGGTTCCATGCAGTTCAAGGTGCCTTTTTACAGTATAGTTCAGATTTTGCTGCTTTAGCATTCCTTTTGCTTCCATCTGCTCCCTGTTGGAAGAAACCTAATAAAACGCCAAAAATAGTGAGATACAGTATCACAGTACGTGTTGTTTCAGCACACCGTGGTATGTGTAGACACAGCGTCCCACTTGCTGTGTGTCTGTATCTGTCTGGTTTTAAAGCCCACTAGAACTCTGCCTTTTTCACATACCACCTACTTTCTATAACTACTGTCTATAACTGGCTGAATATAAGTTTCTAAAACAAATATCCCACCTGCTGTTGGTGTGTGTTTGCTTTCTCGGCGCCCCACAGAATGATAGGTAGGGCGCCTTTGGACTGAACCCCTGGATTCCAACCCCTGTCTGTTTCACTGTTGTCCTTGCCTGCTCTCCTTGTCTATACTGTAACTCCCTCCATTTCTGGAATTTATCAGAGAGAGAAAATAAGCCTTGAAGGCTGCACATGTAGTCTTCTCTAGACCCACCTGCTGTCCCGCTGTATTTTCCAATAGTGAGTTTAAACTTCTGCTTCACTGGTGCAATCTTAAAGTTGTCATATACAGCATAGGCTCTCTCTGACCCCAGACCCAAATCAAACCTCAGCTCATACTGAGTGGGGGTATTGGTGAGCTCGTATATCTTGTCCAGACCTGGGGAACAGACAGAAGAAATACTCTTTTTATAGTAATATTATATATTTTTTATATTAATTTAAAACTGATATTACACTGGTGTTCATACGTGCATGCTTTGTCATTTTTTTAGAAAACCATGAAAAGTTCTCACCAATCCAGAACTCGTCTGTCATGTTGCCAAAACCTTCTATATACTGTCTCCAGCGTTTCATAAAGTCCAGCTTCCCTGTGTTGCGACGCTGAAGCATCTGGAAAAAGTGAGAGGCCTTTCACTAAAAGATTTCACATAAATCTTCTGAACAATTTACTCTGCTTGGTTGACAGCTAGGCCCCTTAAATGTCATTAACTGAGCACTCCACTAATTTTGTATTACACTTTTATAAAGTTAAGGGATCCAGAAGAAACTAATTGTTTAACTAATTTATTAACATAGGTCAAAATGAAAGCAGCAGAGGCAGATATATGTACTTTTACTCATCAGTCATAGTCAAGCTCTAGACATACAGATTTCCTGTAGTGCACCTCAACATCATGCTCAAGACTAATTTTTAAGTTCTAACAAAAGTTTTCAGAACGTTAGGATGAGAATACCAAACTTCTTGAGTAATATTGATCCAGTAGTCCTGACAGACAAAGACAGACACACAGCAAGTGGGATAAAAGCCTATTAAAATGTTTTGTAGCATATCCATACCAGCCATCCGCCTCCGTCAGTGTCCATGTCGCAGTTGACCTCAATTGGTTTTGAGCGGTTATTGTTAATGTAGATGGTGTAAATGCCACTCTTCCTATTGCCATTCTTCATTATCTGAATGCAGTCCATAGGGAAGGGGTACAGGAGGCCAGCTAGTAAGAGAGTGATGGGAAGATTAATAACTCTCAACACTCAAATCACATGTTACAGTGCAGAATTACCTGACATGACACATGAAAAGAAAGACACAGACAAGAGCATCACTCATGGTCTGTGAACAGTGAAGTGGCGCATACACACCTGTTTTAAATACAGTCTCCATCGCCTTGCTTCTCTTGTTGCCTCTGTAGGCGATGACGGTTACAATATACCTCTTCCCCATCTCCAGACCAGATACAGCAAATCTGCTCTCACTGGCTCCAAGCCGCTTTTCAACAGTCTGGAGATAAAAAATAAAGCTAAAAGTCTAATGTGTAGTGTTTCACACATGCTAAAATTCCTTTTGATGAAGTAGGACTGGTATCTCCATCAACTTCAAACAGGTACAAAATCAAAAAGTGTGGATTCATTGTATTTCTAGCCACAAGAGGTCAGTGTTTGACTGAGCTTAAATTTATAATGTCCCTTTAGCTTAAGTCAGTGAACAAACTGTTTTCCAAATAATATTTTTTTGTATTGTAAACTCAAGGACAGGACATGAATAAAATTGCATTTATGATTAACAGTGTTTGTAATATGGCCCCAAGATGTTCAAATGAACTGTAGCTTTGTCTATAAAGAGCAATTTGTTTTACGCATCCTCCTACAACAAATTCTGTTTTCCGCAGTATGATGATATATTTAGAAATTTAATAGCATCACCAATTACAATACACATCACAATTTAATTAAGGACACCAGGTTTGTAGAAAGCGTTGCTGTCTTGAAGAGGTCTCATTTGCATGTGAGCACCTCATCTCTTTGTGTGTTACATCTCATGTTACATCTTATGGACTACAACCAACATTTGCAAGATAAGCTTTAATATGTTAACTGATGATCTGAATAACTTTTAGCATCAATGCTCAGTACCTCCATGTTGCCAGCATCATCTCTGTAAGTGAGGATGTAGCCCTCAATATCAGCCAGAGGAGGAATCCAGGTCAAAGCAGCAGACTCCAGCTTCACATCTTGAGCCTTCAGGTCCTTAGGGGCATCAATGTCTATGGGTAAGAGTATGAATGAGAGTGGGTTACAGCACAAGAATATTAATTTATTCATCAACAAGTTATGGTGATGATAAAAAGAGCTCTGGGTTGGGTAAATAGAGGCTCTTGGTTCTGTTTATATGCGCATTCACTCAATCCCACCAGGTACAAAATCATCCCAAACTATATATTAATTCAAATCAAGAACCATACTTGAAGTTCTCTGCTAACAAGTCTACCCTCCATTACTGAAATAATTAAGCTGCTTTTATGGTACTTGAATTATGATAGGAGAAAAAGTTTTAGGAGGAACAGATTTAGTAGTACCGCAGTGTGCATTTAGCAGTTTTGCCAAAAGTCTGTGAACTGCAGTAATGCTGTTTGGAGACTGATTTAACTGACATATTAATGATGCTTTTCACGACAACCAATAAAGTCACAAATGTAATAACACTCTTAAATGTATCCCAGATGACTCCTTTTGACACCATGACTCCTCTCTTTGAACCCAGCTTAATGCTCATCTGTAGCCAGACACTTTCTAATGAGTTATGATGAGACACGTTTATAATCCCAGACTAAGCCATTTGCTGCCTAATTGAAAGAGATCCAGCGTTCACTCGGAGCTCCCAGATGATTTAGCAGATCGTGTCTCTCACACAAAGATACTCTTGTTGTAACCCATTCACCATGTGCTCCTACTGCTGTTTTTACCCCACACTGAGTTATGAGACATGCCTGATTCGGCCTGGCCAGCAGGAAGCAGTTACTGCCGGACCAGAGGTTATAATGCTTCCTGGTAGTTTACAAGCTTTACAAGCAAACTCATTTTGATTTTGTTTAAAGCAGTTAAATTAATGAAAGAGATATGAGGAGATATGTCTTGCCCATAATTTTGCATAAGTAAAATGCCTCACAATTGTATTAGCTCTGATTTCAGATGTAGGACACCGACATTAAGCAAAGATCTACAACATCTCATAGAACTCCCTTTTCAAACCTTTTATATGCTGACCACTGACCTCTTACTTAAACTGCAACCCTGTGTGTCATCCACCCACAATCACAAGAATCCAATTCAGTGCTCTCTCTAAGCATAGATGAAGAATTCATCATATGAAAAAGGGCAAATTATCTGCCTATGATACAACTCTAAAGTCATAAGTTGAAATAGCTGTTTCTGCTTGTGTGGAATTAGATCACCAAATCATGGCCACATGTTTCAAACCCTGACTCACTGGAATCTTTTATCAATATCACCAGCCTAAGGTCATTGTTTTTAAGAGTAACAGGAGAGTAACCTGTTTGAATCTGTGTATGCAAATACCTCGAATATCTGACAGAAAGGCAGCTTTATGTTACCATCACACCATTTTTTAAAACAGTGCCACAGCTGTGCTGGTTACAGGCCCTGGACAGTATTTTGATTGTAGAGAGCTATCCAAAAACAAGCCAGTCTCAGGTAGCATGACTTTTTTTTTGGTTTGTATTATGAATCTCTTCATTGTAAAAAAAATCTTCTTGTTTGATTTGTATTAACCTGTTTCAGCATTTGTTGAGAGCTTCTTGCTGATTTTGCTTCCCTTGATGGCCCAGATGTAGACAGTGTAGAGGACCCCAGGCCTCAGGCCTGTGAGGCTGTAAGTGGTGCTGTCAGGACCAACTGGGATCTCCTCACTAGAACCCTCTGTAGAGCTGTATGTTAAGATGTAGCCATCGATTTCTGCCTGGACTGGATCCCATGAAACGCTGAAGCTGGAGTCTGTTTCATCTTGTGCTAAGAGGTTAGCAGGAGCATCTAGCTCTAGAGGAAGATGTTAGTGGAGGTAGTTAATATACTCATGCAAAGAACTATTGGTTACTCACTGAAAATTAGTAGCAAGACAGTCAATAAGGACTGAAAGAAATACTTTTATGCATATCTTGCAACATAAAAAGACACTCCCTATGTAAATATACCAAACCTTTTTTGCATCACTATCAAATCCTGATAAATTTGTTACCCTTCAAAGTCTAAATACTGGTGATAAAACACATGAGAACTCAGTAGGTGTGGCAGTATAGGGACACAAAGCAGTTCTCAAGAACCTCAAGAAAGTCCAATTGCCACATCGTTGCACCTTTTGGGATAAGTATGAATTGTCTGGAGAAATGCAGAACCAGCTGGACGGCTGAATACCTCCTAATGCTCCAGAAATAACTGACTTAGGGGGAGACTAGAGGGTAATTCAAGAATATGGTGGATGGATTACACCTCAAAGCATTCAATGAGTTTGCTCAGCCTAAGTAGGTAAATGGGGAAAATGATCCCTGGGTTGCTTTGCTCCTCATCATGAAAAAAATGCTGGGCAAGTATTTTGATAATCTGAGGAATGTGAGGTTTAAATACACTGGAAAAACAAGCTGCCATGTAAGAAATGTATCTCTTTCTTTTGGGGTTGACAAGTAAGTTGCCTTGTAGCCTTACAGCTTTAAAAAATTCAACATGGCTGTACTGTCAGGTGGTTTGACTTAATAAAAACTGGTGCTTGACACCTGTCTCAGCTTGTGTTGAGATCTTTTTGCTGACTTTGTTCCCCTTGATGGCCCAGATGAAGACAGTGTAGAGGACGCCAGGCTTCAGGCTGGCCAAACTGTAAGTGCGGCTGTCTGGCCCCACTCGGATTTCTTGACTGGAACCCTCAGAAGAGCTGTGGGTGAGGATGTAGCCATCGATTTCTGCCTGAACTGGATCCCATGACACGCTGAAGGTGGACTCTGTTTCATCTCGGGCTAAGAGGTTAGCAGGCGAATCCAGCTCTAGAGGAAGATGTTAGTGGGGGATATTATTACACTACTGATGCAAACTACAGGGTACAGATGAAGAAGAAACAAAAAGAAGGCAGCTGAGCATAATGTGTCACTAAATAGTTAAAGACGTATGAACTTCATGCGTCATATTTTATCTGACAGCAAATAGGTTCAGCAAAAGGGGCTTTCTTCAGATCAGACCTTAGATGGTCAAAGAATTTAGTGCTCCGAATCTAAACAGAAATCGATAAATCTAAGACCTGTCTCAGCTTGTGTTGAACTCTTTCTGCTGGCTTTGTCCCCCTTGATGGCCCAGACGAAGATGGTGTAGAGGACCCCAGGCCTCAGGCCGGTGAACATGTGTGAAGTAGTGTCGGCCCCAACTGGGATTTCTCCACTTGAGCCCTCAGAGGAGCTGTAGCTTAAGACGTAGCCATCAATTTCTGCCTGGGTGTGATCCCAGGACACCCTGAAACTGGACTCCGTTTCATCTTGGGCTAAGAGGTTAGCAGGAGTATCCAGCTCTAAAGGAACATATTAGTGGGGTATATCAGTACACTACTGATGCAAACTACAGGGTAC
This sequence comes from Channa striata, assembly GCA_033026295.1. Lineage (NCBI taxonomy): Eukaryota > Metazoa > Chordata > Actinopteri > Anabantiformes > Channidae > Channa > Channa striata. The sequence goes on along the minus strand of CM065185.1, from coordinate 9,298,550 downwards.
ACATAGGTGATAAATTTAAAATTTAAATAAATGTCTGAAGAAACACTATGAAGCCAGCTGGACACAATATGTCTCTAAATGGTTTGATGGGAATAACCTTTATGTATTATTTGCTGTGGTCTCTTCAGCCCCTGGATCTTAACTCAGTTCTGCTCATGGTGGCCTGACACCATACTGAGATAGTCCATGTTCATTTTTGCTTTTATGTAATTGCCTGACCTTAGTTGGTCCTGTGTTCTGGATTTGAAGAGAAAGTCATAAATTAGACACCTGTCTCAGCTTGTGTTGAACTCTTTCTGCTGGCTTTGTCCCCCTTGATGGCCCAGACGTAGATGGTGTAGAGGACCCCAGGCCTCAGGCCGGTGAACATGTGTGAAGTAGTGTCAGCCCCAACTGGGATTTCCTCACTTGAGCCCTCAGAGGAGCTGTAGCTTAGGACGTAGCCATCAATTTCTGCCTGGGTGTGATCCCAGGACACACTGAAACTGGACTCCGTTTCATCTTGGGCCAAGACATTAGTTGGGGCATCCAACTCTGCATTGGGAGTTATTGGATGGTTAGTTTAAAAGGACATCACCACATCCAGTGGCCAATAAACTAAAACTAATCACTTCTAAAAGAATCCAGTAGTGTGTAGTTTTCCTTTAGCCTATTACATTGTCAGAGGTTAGAAACACAGAATAACCTGGGGTGGAGGGTTGATATCTTCTTTTTTGTTTTGTGTATGTGGTGTGATAGCTGGGCAAGCAGCAGTAAATAGAGCAAGCAGCAAGAAATAAAAAAATACCTAGCAGATGCTGAAATTATGTACCAAAAAATTGTGGGAATCCAAATTTGATGTCATGTCAGACCATTACACAGTCATGGGCTCTACAAACAAAAATGAATTGGAATGAGATGCGAACTATACAATAGTGCACAAGTATGGCATTTTTTTTTTTTTCAGAAAAATCTAAAGCACCAAAGAGTCTTAAAATACCAGTGTTTCAGATACCTCACAATAGTATTGCTATCTCTAGCTATTATTAGTATACATCCAATACAATGGAGATACACAATTCACTTCTTGCAGATAAGTTGGAGATGTAACAGATAGGACCCACAGTGGTCGATTAACAGCAACTGTGTAGTACTAGAGAGCTGACAAAATATTTTTTATTAATATTACTCTTAGTGTCTGGAAAAGAGAAAAAAGAAATAAACAATCTAGCTTACATTACCAGTTAGTTTCATGTCACTTCAGATATTTATGTCCTCCTGTTTGAAGTATGTACGAATGTTGCTGGAGCTAACATGTCTGCGTGCATCATCAAAAAGAAACAGGAAAAATCTGAAAACTGAATGTGGATAAACATTGTGTGTAACAATACACACTGGGGGAACACAAGTCTAAAATTATAAATTCAGATAATTATAAATTATTCCTGATCTGGTCAAGCATATACCCTTAGTATTTTTGGTTAGTGGGATCAACTCATTTTTAAAGCTGTTAAATCTCAGCCAGATCTCAGAAGTTTTCTTCTGCTGCCTTTCTTCAGAAACATAAATGTGAGCCGACAGCATCGGTTTCTAATCTTCACAACAGAGGATTAAGAAACAGGAAAAGACAGGAGAAACAAAATGTTGACCAAGCAAAATCGGCACTTGTCAAATTTCCTATAGACATCCAGCCTCTGGGGAAACTAAAATGCCTTTTAAATGAGGTGTCCAGCCCAATTATGTTAAATTGCCTTTTTCAGTGACAGTTGAAGTTTTGACTCTTGAGAGTTAGGTAAAGTGGGTTGATGTGCTAAGTGTAAAATGTCAAAACCAATGATTTTTCATTCATTTCATCGCAAAAAGGAAAAAAAAAAACACGTGGATCACCATCACAGATGAGATCAAAAGGAAATGAAAAAGTGCATCGTACAAAGGGGATTTTTGAGATGATACAGTCTAACACAGGGAGCTTCAGTAGAGAGAATGTTTAAAACACTGTTCCTCCTGATAGAAACCACCTGGAATACTTGAGATATCTGGGCATCACAGGTTTTGTTGCCAAATGATCAGTTAGTTTATATTTTGAGCTTTACATTTGCAGCATTCTCAGTGCTGTCACTCTAGACCTCTTAAACAGTGGACACACATATACAAAATATCCAAATTTATGAATGCAGGTCTGCTTCAAATTTTACCTGTTTCAGCTTCTGTTGAAGTCTTCCTGCTGACTTTGTCTCCCTTGAAGGCCCAGATGTAGACAGTGTAGAGAACACCAGGCCTCAAGCCAACCAGTGTGTATGAGGAACTATCATGTCCTACAGGGATCTCAGAACTAGAGCCTTCAGAGGACGTGTAGCTCAGCATGTAGCCATCTATTTCTGCCTCCACTTGATCCCATGAAACTGTGACAGTGTCCTCTGTTTCCTCGGTGGTCACAAGGTTTGTTGGAGCATCAACGTCTAAAGGGGAGATGAAAACAACAGAAGAAACTGAGAAATTGAGGAGCTCTTTCACTGGTTCTTCCCTCCCATCTATCCTCATACTCATCAAGGATTTTCAAACTGAACCCAGAGTACAGAAAATAGAAATTATGAGTAAGATATAACATGTACATGGAGTATAGTGTATATAAACAGCATGTATAAGATTGGCAAGTTACACGTTAACCTGTGAGATAGTCAGAGGCAGCTTATTACTGTACACACTGAGCAGTGTGCGAAAAATTCCCAATACGAGACTGTTGTGCAGGTTTTTTTTATACAGACACTAAAGAAAGATAATCAACCAAAGAAGCATATGGCTCAGAGGAAGATTTTTGTAAAGCTCTTCAAAAGATCGCACGCACGCAGCTCAACCAATGGCGTTGTCCCCATGTGAGCTGCTGAGGAAAGAGGATGCAAGTGTGGGGCTGGACACAGAGCCTCTGTTTGTGAAGTCAGCAGGCTGGAGGAATCACAGGAGACATACAATATGAAAAACGTAGGTGGAGCAGTTGGTGGTGTTAAGGGGATCTCCATGAAAGTAAAAAAAAAAGACAAACAAAGACGGGATCTGAGACAGAAAATAAACAAAGGAGAGTAAAAGAGGCTAGGTAAGAGGCTCAGAGGAAGTGGAGGGGAATGTAAAAGCAATCATCATTCAGCATTAGTCCTTTGTGGCAGCAGCTCAGTCAAGGTCAGCCATGTCCTAATGCTCAGTCTGCATCATGAAACCTGATTGATGGTGCATCAGGTAACAGAAAGGAACTATGCAACTGTCTAACTCTATATTCCCTCTGTGTCTCTGCTCTCTTTACTGCTGTCACTTCTCTGTCCTTGTGGCTGTGCTGCTTGAGAACCTGTCATGAACTAAACCACAGAAAGATTTTATGAGGATTGAGCATTTCCTTCAAGGCCAGAAAATGAGAGGGAGTTCGGGCTATTAATGAGGTGTGCTGAGCAAGCTCAGAAAGCATCTGTATACTCATTATGCAATAAAAATACCTTCTAATTCCATAGGAACATGCACTGTAAAACAACATGTGGGGATCCATCTAAATGTTTGGTCTGGTTTCTTTGAAAACTACTGGAGACCAGCTGTAGCTCAGGTGGCAGGGACCACAGGTTCTGCAGTTTGACTTCTGGTCCCTCCTGCCTACATGTCAAAGTGTCCTTGGGCAAGACACTGAGCCAGAAGTTGCTTTCGGTGGGTCAAGAGAGCATCAGTGTGTGAATGTGTGTGAATGGGTTAATGAGAAGAAGAATGGTAAATGTGAGTAGATCATTTACCAGAATTCCTTTACGAATAAATAAGCAAATAGCCAAAAACTGACACAAAGATTATCAGATTTTAGGGACAGCAACAAACATATAATAGTACCTTCGAAGGAACTAAGAAATATGTTGTTAACAGCTGTTTATAATTGTTCAGATAAAGGCGACTGGATGTAGGACAGGCGGTGAAATTTGGCCACAACATCAAAATGAACTACTCTCAGATGAATACAACTGTTCTTATACAAGAATACAGGCCGTTTATGAATATCACTTATCTGACAGACCTGTGTTTCTGACATGAATGTTTTTTGCTATTACAACTACTAATTTCATCTTTTCGTACTAGAACAATTTGACAGACAGATGGGAAAGCACAAGCCACTAGGCAGCTTGTGAGTGGGTTTGCATATAATTTGGCAGCAACTCAAAAGTGGTTCTCACACTAGCTCATTGTAATCTAATTTTTGTAGTGGAATATAGAATCCATTTAAATTAGTACATTTAAGAGTTTATTAACCAAGCTTAAAAAAGAACCAGTGTACATTTTACATTTACAACAGTTAATTATTAGACAACCAATCTCTTTTGTAGTCTGCAACATCTACAGTACGTTGTCATCATTTTCAGATACTTCCAAGACATGCATGTATCCCAGCTACTTTCTAGTAGTAAGTAAAACTATATTCAACTCGGTTATTCAATCAGTTATTCCTTACTCTGTCGAGAATGAACCTACTTTTTCATCATATTATACATTTTGATTTTGTGACAACCCAAAATGACAACAGGTGAACAGATGTCAGAATGAGTTTTGACTCATTTACAGTCAATGACAGTCACTTACAGCCACATATTCCCAAAGACCCACAAGGATTAAAGCATGTTTAATTTGAAAGGGAATCTAATTTTGTTGACTAATTGTTTTGTCATTTCAGATTAGAACAACCGGACTCAGAATAATGTTTCTCTCACAAAAAGATCTCATTCCCAAATTTGGAAGCTATCCATGTATAACCAGCCATTGAGCATCTGGGGCGAAGGGACAATTGCTACTTGATCACTTGTCTCTTCTCACCCTGTGATTTTTCAGATGCATACTTCCTTCTTTAATTTTAAGGCCATGGGCTCAACTGTTGTCCACCTGTTGCCAACCCCTGCTTGACCTCATGATTCCCACTTAGCTGTATCACTTGCATGATCTTGATTAAAAATGAGCTGTTTCAACCTTTATGTTGGTTATTGTGTTTTCTGAACAATGACAAATCTGAATTAAAAACTGCTGTTCTTTTTATTCTTATGAACTCCCCAGCTGTTTTCCTTGCTCTAATAATTATTTTTATGTTATTAGATCTTTTTTACCAACGTGGCCATTTTATGAGGGTGGGGTGTCTGTATTTACTGCAGTATGTGATGATGGATTGAGTTACTCCAGACGTTCTACCCCAATAGCTACGTAGTGACAGCAGCTACCGGGCCATTCAACACGAGCTGCGGCTTCAGCCATTTGGAAAACAGCTTATCCATTATGAGCTGCATGTTCGGCAGAGGCACCAACCACAAGGCAGACAGAAACAGGCTGTCTTTCATCTTTTATAGCTTTACATAGTGTACAGCGGAAGCCATACAGTGTATTTGTAAATGGGGGTAGAGGGAAAACGTGTCAATACAGGGCCATTATTTCAGAGACGACAGTATGTCAGGCGTGACATATGTTGTGTTTTGGAAGACCCTGGCTCCCACAGGCTTTTTTATAGTGAAGGTAGCTATTTAGACAGTAACAAGATAGTAATTGTTTATGACAGAACTGATTTTCTAGTCATCCACTCCAGGTTTCTCATTATTTTGACCAAAAAGTAACATTTTTTATATTAGCGCTGTAGAAATGCTGCCAAAGGCAATGTCACTGTCAGTGTTATGGATATTAAAATCAGTAGACAAGTTTTAAACAAAAACACAAATAGAATTTATATTTAGATATACAATACTTGGAAGATTACACATGCAGTAACCTTTGAGGATACTGTGTAAGATCGTATCTGCATAATTAATGGTGAGACTGTGTAAACCTGCCACACAACCATTAGTTCCCTGTAACTTAGCCTTGCTACAGACACATAATGTATAGATGTGCATTAATGTTCATAACGTCATGCACAGGCCAATAGAGCTGTCTAATACCACACTGACAAGCAGGCAAGAGAGGTTAGAAACATAATCTATTGGTTTGAGCTGTCAAAAGTGCTTATAGAAAATGTCCCTCATCACATTCTCATTTAACATTTTCTGACATCTGCTATACAGAGCTGGCTCAAAAGTCTCTGACGGACAAGCCTGAGCAGACAGGGTACGTCCACTGGGCCATATGAGGTGCTGTCCAGATAACAAAAAGTCCCAACATTCATTCACTCTACATATGCTTTTGGTTATATAGAACTCTACAGTGACTTTATTTAATCTAAATCAGCAGTAGCAGCCATGGCGTGTTGTCTTTATGACTTTTTGTCAGGTTAGTTACTACAATCTTAAAATTGAGAGTCCTTTGATTATGGCGTGTTCCTAAATTTTATCTCTTATTGAATCCTTTCATTTAAACTGGTACAGTAGTGAATGTAAATCGTACACTATTCCAATTTATTCATGAATGGACATATCCAAGAAAGAGCTATTCAATAACCACATACAGGATACAGTACCCTTAAATCACACTGCACAATTTGCAAGGACACACTGAAAATTGATCAATTTCCAACATTTAAAGCATTTTAATAAAAACACTTGCTTCTTTCCATATTGAAGCAGCCTTTGTTATCTTGCAGAAACAAGATAATTGCCACGCTAATTAATTATTTTTGGGGAGGTGTTACAGTATGATACATATGCTTTTTGTAAAAAGCTCTTTCTTGAATACTGTCTTATCACTAAGTAATAAAAGAGACACATTTAATTCATTAACTTGTGGGGCAAATATTTTCACTCCATCGAATCAGAGAAAGGTGCACAGGATAAACTACTGCAGTAAAACATATTTTAAAATGATGCAAACAGTGAACTGAGAAGGAAACTGAAAAAGAGAAAACTGGAATACGTATGGTACTAGTGAAAAGGAAATGTAGACAACTTTTTACAATTGTGTTTCTGTAGGAAGATGTCAGACTGTTGGTCCACGCTAGTCTGCATAAAACCATCACACCTTTTCTGGCAAGACTATCGTCTCCATCCACTTCTAAGCCCTTTTGTGTTACACCTAAAATAAGAGATTGTAGCTACTGGAGTAGAGACAAGCCGCTGTCTACCCGGAGTATAAAAGCACATTCAGAACAGCTGTAATTACTATGCAACACTCACAGAAAAGAAAAGATACACAGGACAGGATGACAAAGGCTCCTGAGTGCCTCACGTTTTTAGAAGAAGAGAGCTGAGTCTTGAAAATACCTAGCGAACACCGACAACTGCAGACTCTTAAAGTTGCTGCCTTGTGGTCTAAAAAATGAAGAGCCATCAACCTGGAGATTGCTTTTGAAGTGAGCAGGCTGAGGGTCGATGAGAGTGGAGGTTATAGAAAGAAAGAAAAAGGGGAAATGTGATATATAAAAGTAAAAAATGATGCACAAATGAGCGGGATAATGGGAGTAACTGAAACCCTCCTGTGCCACTGTGGCCTATTTGTCAGTCACTTAAATAATAACTTTAAAGCAACTGAATGTCAAAACCAGCTGTTAAAGGGAAAATTCCTCGTCATTTAGAAAAACCAGTCCAGAACACAGATAAACCAAATACAAGGGACTCAGTGCCTTACCACTAAAATCCAACATTACCTGATGGCATCTGTAACCCGCAGACCTTCTCACCTCAACCCTCAGGGGGCATCTTATATTCATTACAACGTTCATACCATATTTCCTCTCAGTGACCATGTTCACCACGCCCAGATTCTCAGTTTGTATATTCAAGCCCTCCTTCATTAACCCAAATTGTTCCTTTTTCTGCTTGTATTCTTTATAAAGTCGTCATTGGCTGTGAGTGGACAGTGATACCAGGTTGTTTTTTAGCAGAGCGGTTGTAAGTCTCAATAGGCAATTCTATAGGCAATTTATGGCTGGTATTTGACTGTTTAAGAAAAACTGGTATATAAAAGCTGAGTGAAGGTTAATTAGGTTATTTGACTCATGCACATCACGTTGCTGACACTGACCTGTGGCACCGGTGACAGAGGAAAGTTTTCCCTCATAGTTTCCTTTGATGGCCTGCACTGAGATCTGGTACTCTGTTCCTGGATACAGACCTGCAAAGAGACACATTTGTGTAACCTCCACAAGGATAATAAGATGCAATAATAAATTATAGTATGTACAGTTCCATATAAGACCCAATACTAATGGCCACCAGGAGCCCAGACCCTCAAAGATAAGTGCCAAAATAAATTTTTGGATTCACAAGTTTAATAAATGGATCAAAATTTTCTTTGAAACATACTCGATATTTAATAATTAATAATTAATAATAATTATTAATAATTAATAATTATTTAACATTGCAGACCCTGTAAAGAAAACTCCTTTAAAGAAATTCAACATGAAAATGCATTGTTTCTTCTATAACTGTTTAACTGATCACAACGGGTCTTCACTCTGAGCCTAACTGTGAAAAAGATTTGGCCCTTGTTGCATTTTATAAGGTTATAAACCATAGTTGTTGCCCTATACATTAAAAAGAATTTGCATTTAAACACACTTTATTACATCAACACTTTGTAAAGAAAATCCCATAAAACAAAGCAGTATTTATGCCCACTTTTTAAAAATCTAAAACCTTTTAGGTCCTCAGTGAAAGAAATTAATACATTTCTGTTACAAACGGTTTTATACATTGTGTTAATGACAGCTTTTCAGTCAGACATAAAGTACCTGTTAGAGATTGATTTGTATTGAGCTTGCAATACTAACAACATTATATATATTATAGAATTTAATGGAGCAAAACCTGAAAACTAAATGTGATAATCAACTTTAAAATGCCAGAGAAAATGATATTTTCCTTTTTTTAGCTGGAAAGCTGTAATGCAGTTATAGCTTTAATGCTGTTGAACTAACCCTGAGCATAATTTTACTACAGATAATTTGCTTGCTGTGCAGAAAACAAATTCTCAGAAAGTTTTAATGATTAATAAAGATTTTGATGACTAGTGAAGGCCACATGTGTAATGTGTAATGTGTAATTGTGCATTGCCCCTCTCTCTAACAAACGAGACAGACATTTATTTGTTAGAGGTAGTATAATTGATAATGACAACTGACATTGTGAAGTCTAAATGGCATCAACCACAAAAAAAGACAAACCAGAAAAAAACTGTTGGGCAGTGGCCTTTTTTATCTTAAACATTATAAGCATGTCTTCAACATTTGCCTTAGCTCTTCTATAAACTGCACTAACCTTTTGTTTGTTTTAATATTTAAAGTTCCCACTTGGAGTCAACTCCAGCTGCAGTGATCACCAGAAAACGAAACCCAATCAAGTCCCTGAGCATTCTCCTTCTCTTTGGCTTAACTTCACTGCATGAAATATATTTGTTAACAGTGTTGAATCTTGTTATCTCCAGGCAAATTCAGGAGAGCAGGAAAAAAATGCTGAACCAGTTACACAACGTTAAATATTTTGTGAGCTCAGGAGTTACACATCATCTCAAAATGTCGAGCCTTCCATAAAGAAGTGCTTTTTACATGCAGACACTTATAAAAGCAAAAAATACACCAACGTCTTTAAATAAAAGAAAAAAATAGACTACAAGCTCTGGTAACATCTGGGTGATGGTTAGTCAGCTAACATCACTTCTCAGGTCTCCTCAGGGATTTGTGGGCTTAAAATATATTCATGTTTTTTTTTTTTACTTGTCTTTCTGTTGTTAAAGCACTTACCCACAATAGTATATTTGGTGCGGGCCTCTTGGCTCTTCAGTACATTCAGTTCCTCTTTTTGTCCTGTTGGGTCACTGTGTCTGAGCCTGAAGTAATCGACCTCAGTTACTGGGTTCTTCCAGTCCACCTGAATAGTGACTTCTGTCTGGCCAAGAACTTGTATATCATCAACAGCTGAGACATCTGGAAATGAAACGTGTTGGACAACAAGGTGAAACTGGGGTGTGCAAACATGATTCTCTAACTGGAAATCCCCAGCAATCACAAACGTCTCCCAAATGTCCTCGAGGTAGAAGATCCATAACTCCCCAAAATGTCCATTTCTATAGTCAAATATGCATCCAGATGGGGGAATCTGGAAAAGATACTTTTGTTCCTTGTCAGGATTTGCAGCATATGGTGAAACATGAAGAAGGAGAACATTCGCTCAAACCCTCTTTTGAAGGAGATCATCTTTGAAGTTGAAAACTATGTGACCAATGAAATGTCTGCCTCATACTGTGGACTCCAAACAACCATGAGCCAGATGCTGGCATGTTTTCTCATGCCCATACAGGAATGCCATTCTCTGTGAGCTTTCCCATGGCTAACCAGGCTAACCACACATCAGACTCAATCTTTCTCTGTGTCTGTCGGTATGAAATACACCCATCAACCCTGTGCAACAACCTCTTTCTACTATCTGTACGCAGATCTGATTTCCATTAAACACATCTGTTGAGCCATTTCCTTATTAATTAACTTTAAATGTAATGGTTAAAAAACAGCGCATAATGAAACACTTATTAATGACAGGCTTCAGCTTTTCAATTGCTTTCGGCATGGCATATGCATTAAAGACACACACGGTAGACTAGAAGTAATTTAGGATAGCTGGACCAGAATGTACAGTAATGCAAACTTCGTCACTTTAAACACTTGACTCACGTTATGGAAAAATTACATTAAACATTGTGTAAAACTGTAAAGTCAATAATCAGACTTCAGCTGTTCATCCTTTCAACATGTCTTTCTGTTTTCTCTCCTATCTAGTTTCCTAATCTTGTACACCTATGTCTGTTAAGCATTCAAGAACCTGACATGCCTCATCACACATGTACTTAGCTGACCTGACCTGCGCACCGCACGAGCCTTTCAGAGGTCACATGTGTCTTTGCTTTAAGCAGTTGACACAGTTAGAGGCAATGGGATTTCCATACACCAGTCATTTCGCTAGTTATGAAACTCATTCCAAAATAATGTTAATTTAGAGAAGACATATATGTTTTTTCAGGCTCACCTGTGGTGGCTTCAATCTTGTCTGCTTCACTTGGGATTTCTTTGATAACAGCATGCACCTCAACAATGTAAGTGATCCCAGGAGTCAGTCCTGTGATAAGGTGGGAGTTCTCTGTGTTGGGAATATGAACCTAGGGAACAGTAAGTTAAAACAAAAATGTTCTGAAATTGTAAAAAGACTCCGTAAACTCCGTATTTTTTTTTATTTAAAAAAAAAAACCTGTTTTAGGCCACTCTCATCATCTTTTGGATGATATGACAAAATGTAATACTCTGCTCCAAGTGCATGGTCCCACTCAACCAGGAGAGAGATGTCAGTCACCTGGACAACCCGCAGCCCCTGAGGGCTAAAGACTGAGAAAGAGAGAAGTCGGGGTAAACAAAGACAGATTGTATTAGAGTTTGGACAATGCTTTAATAACAGATTTTGCTACTTTAATGCCACCCCGAACCTTTATCTGTTACCTTTCATCATTATTATTGTTAGCCTTCTACACACATTTAATAAATCTGCTTAAAGGCCTTGAATGCAGTTTTGGTTATGTCATATTGGACATTATTTGAGTTGTTTTATATGAGCTCTCTTAAAGTAAAAGTTGTTGAACTAACTTAAGTAAAAACCCTCATTTATTACTGTATGTTTGCTGCCCAAACACATTTACATGTTTGTAATAAGGGTGACACTGACATGAAGTACATCAGTTGCATAACTTTTTGCACATAAAAACTCTTTTTCCTAAATTAAAAAATGCATGAAAGACATCTAAAGAAACATTGTTCTCTTACAGTGTTATTGCTAGATTGAATTATTTTAACTGTTCTTCTCTTTTCCATGTTTAATCCTCTTACAACATTTGAGAAGATCTTCTACCAGAAAAATCAACTCTATTGCCTAACCTGAGATGGAAATCATTGCAGAAAATTTTGCTTTTCAGTGGTAATACAAGGCTAAAGTGCCTCGGGGAAGATAAGAATAAGAAGAGATACTGTAACTACAAGGAGTAAAAGAAAAACTAAAACTAAAGAGCAGCCAAAAGACAGAAAGTCAGCAGTGTACGGGAGTAAGGCTTTCCACATACAACTTTCTGTAAGTACAACAGAGAGATATAAATGGAAGATGGTGGTAGATGCAGAGAGGTACAGCAAAGTACATGCAAATGCAAGCATATTTCTAGGGGAATAAAACCAAAAAATGAGCAGGGAAGAGGTTTGACAGTGAAGGAATTGACATCACTTTCAGATGCTGTTCCACAAGGTAAAGTCAGGAAGTTCAAATGTAGCAGTCCTTTCCATCCTGAAGCAGTTAATATTCCCATGCTCCTACTGAAGGCACAATCTTTACGCTGAAATAATATTTCAGAACAGCTACAGTGAATACATTTACATATTAATGTATTCACCCTAGCTTTGGTGCAAAAAGTGGAAAGTAATTGTGGTCCATCTGTCTCAGAAGTAAGTGAAGGAAAATATGACTGAACAAGATGTTTCAAATTATATTTTAGAGTTAATCTGTAATGAGAGTGAGCATTAAGGAAGCTTCAGTTGTAATGATGTTCAGGAAAAACATTAAAAGACATTGAAATCAATGGTTTTTTGCTCCTCTCTATCCTTTAACGTTCTCTTTTTTCTATGTATTAATGTCAGATTTGTTTATTAAACCTTTTTGTTGCACTTGTTTACAAAGGGAGGCCTAGTAAATATGAAAAAGTGGCCCAATGTGGTTTTGAGTTGGATACATGTATTATGTATCCAACCAAATCTGTTTTATGCATAGAAACATTGAAATGTTTCTGAAACAAAAAAGTCACTATGAAAGCATAAAATCCAAAGCACATGCATCTTGTTGATAAGTTGCTATGTTTTCTTTTAATAATCACACCCAGATTATAATCACATTAACTTAATAGATGTGGTTGCTGAAGAAATATGTTCATTTATGAGGCACCAAGAGGATTTTTTTGCCTTTGATAGTGGATAAAAAAACTGAAGGTATATTAACACGAGTCGCATGGAATGAAATTGCACTGTACTAGATGTAAAGTATATCTGAATTGAGCCATGTTGCCATCATCACCACCATCTAACTGACATCCATCATCCAGGTGTTGAAATGGCAAGTAGCCACTTAAAACAAAAGAATGTCTCAAATGATTTGTGTTTCTGCTCTTCTTCTCCTGCTGCATATTACCACTTAAATTACTAACACCTTAAATCCACACGATCTATTGTTTTTTCTAACCTTCCACTTTTCCTTCCTTCCTGACTTTTCTGTTGACACTGGACTTCATTCAACAGCACCCACACACGAACCTGCAGGTTGGTTTCTCTTGAAGAACCTAAATCACCATCAAGGGTTTACCAAATGTTGCTTTACTGTAAATCTTCAGGAATTATTAACCAGGTCCTAAAGGATTTTACTAAATGATGTAGCAAAGAAATTTTATATGAAGGTCAACTGGACATTTGGGGCAGGTGTAATATTTTTGATGGTACCAGAGCTCCTTGTAGCATATGTGTATCTTCCATGAAAAAGCAGTTAATATTCACAGCTAAATGTCAGCAGATCTGTAGAGATTATTATATAAAAAGGTTAAACATGCATCCTAAGTGTCATGATAGTAATAAATCAAGGTAAATGGAATGATATGCTCATAATATGCACACTCATAGCATATATATTAATTTCAACACGGTTGCAACGATAATTTGATCAGTGGGGGCAAAGTAAATCCATGAATATTTCATGCTGAACTCCACTTTGACCCACTTTGACCATGGATGCACTGACACGTTTAAATTAACTGCCCCCTTTGTTAGTATAAAGTGCTACTGTATGTTACGAATACAGTCATATTGATAACCTGTGTTAATATCTCCTTAGAACTGAGCTAACGTGCTAACTTGCACCTCCCACCACCTGGCTCCACGAGTACTAGGTAACATTACTAGGATGGTGGATGCTTGGCTTACCTGAAGAACAGTCCTCTCCGTAAAACCCTTCGTCACAGACGCACCGGCCATCCACACACTGGCCGTTACCATTGCAGTCATTAGGGCACGTTTGGATGCTGCAGTCCTTGCCAGTGAAATGTGGGAAGCACACACATTTTCCATCCACACAGTGACCCTTGTCGTTGCAGTCGCCTGGACATGACAGCTGGCTGCAGTCCTCTCCTGTGTAACCCTGATGGCACACACACTTTCCATCCACACATCGGCCATTGTCATTGCATTCATCAGGACAGGAGGACGCCGAGCAGTCTGGGCCTTCCCATCCCGGATCACAGAGGCAGCTGCATGTGTCGTGTTGGTAGGTACCATGGCCACTACAGCTTGTGTCCAAACCTCCAGAAAAAAAGGAGGACAGATGTTTGTTAAACGGATCATTGAGTATAACCTTTAAATCTCGTAAAAACTTGACTTCACAGCTCACCCTCGGCACCAGCTCTTCCGCAGCATCCCTGAGCACATTGAGTCTTTAGGTAGTTCACTTCTTCTTCCAGCCCATTGACTCTGTACAACAGAGACTTGAAGCTTTCAGAGTCCTCGCAGTCACACTTGGGGGTCTGCAGCCTGATGTTGTGTCTGAAGATGATGTCATTCTCTCCGTTCGCAGTGGTCTCTGTCTGCAGACCTGCAAAAAATAACATAATTGAACTTTTGCTTTTTGATATATTATTATGCTAAATCAGTTATTTTTATCTTTGTTCTGTGTTGCATGCTTTCTCTTCCTGTCTAGTTTTAATAGTTGTTTCTACCTGTTTTGTCCTGGGTTGACAGGTGCTCCAGTTTACAACTGGAGCTCCCGGGGACATCTATTTTATACACGTGGCTGAAGGTGACTCCCTGCTCTGGGGCTGAAGGGTCTGGGTGGCTGTTGGCTGAGCAGAAGTGTGAGATGGTGCGGAGTAGGCCCAGCAGGCAGACGGCCCTCACCGGGAGTCTAGTGGTCATGGCTAGAAAACAAGTGAATAAAAGGATGTAAGAATAAAAGGATGTATTGTGTTTTAAAAAGCATTTATTACAGGACAGGTCACAAAACAATAAAAACATTCACCATTAAAGAAATATGCTGGTTTACTTTCTCTGTGTCAGTACTCCTGTATAACACAAAGACAACACCACGAAAACACACATTCCCAACAGGCCAGGGGCCGTCACAGGTGGAAGATCAGTGAAGCTTGGCAAATTCTACTTCTCACTTCATAAGCCAGTTTTGATCTTACACAATTGAAAGCATGACGGGGCCTGAGTCCCAAGGGTGAAGGAGCATTCCATTCAACGTCCCAGTTAGAGTTTGTAAAGAACTGAGGACAGAAATACTGTCTGGACAACACAAGTTAAATTCACTGGGCGCGTTTCTGTGTATTTGATCTCAGGAAACTTCAATGTTACTGCGTGTGTTTGTGTGTGTGTGTCTATATTCTAAACCATAAATGTTTAGTCAGGCATTTCAAAGCTTCAAGGAGCAAAGAAACTCGTCTTCAGTGGTGATGTCATCGTGTCTAATGACAGTGATGTCATGTGAACTCAAACCCTTGCATCATCTTCCCTGGGGATCCAAATTACATGCTTTCAAAAAAGAATGTCTGTGTTAATCTTCAGTGGTACTTTTGGACTTTGGGCTGAATTGGGCTTTCTGGTGCGGAGCTTTAAATAAGCACAGAAGGAACTCTTGAACTTACTGTGCGGAGTGTGTGTGGTCTATGGAAATACAAAACCTCTAACAGAACGACTGAAAGCTCAGTATTGAGGTGTGTGTTGCTTGACAAATGGAAAAAATGCAAATCAGCATGAAGTAGTATAATATACGTGCTAAAATTCATATGTCAGATTTCTTTGAAATGATACTAAATATGACACATGCATACATAATGTAGCAAAACCCCAAAGATGTTGCAATTCTGCAAATATGAACCACAGAGAACAAAAACAGGAAAGTGTCAAACTTTATACTTGGTAGAACTCCCTTCCTGTACTTTATTTCAATGATTTTGCTGGATATTACTCTGTGTACTATGAAAGTTGTGCAAACTGTTTGTATTTTTATAGTTTTAAAAATGTATCAAATTTTATGATAAATTCCCTGCTTGAAAACCCATGTAGTTTGTCTGTTGAGTGTCAGATTCAACAGATGGTAAAGTAGAAAATGAACAGAGAGGGAAACGGATCCGAGACGTCCCACTGGTCATGATGCGAGCACTGGCCTGAACATTAACATGTCATCAAGTTGACCCAAACTCTGCCAATCCTACAACCACAATGGTGATATCATTATCACATTAACAGAGATTCTGAACATTGATCCTAAGCAAGAATATCTACTTATTAGTATCATGGAAAGTTCTTTTTTTTTTTTTTTTTTAGTTTAAGTGAAAAGCTACTTCACTTTCAGAATGGGGCTCACTTTGTTTCTAGAAAAATAAGTAGTTCTGAATCTCTCAACTGATAATTTGTGCAGGATGTAACTCTGGTTGTCCTGTGATTCAAAATGCTGCAGACCTTTTTTAGGAAAACAGACATGCAATTATTCTGACCTGTTTCTAACAAATCCAAAGTCAGTAAGCTTGACCTTGTTTGATTATTTTAGCTGTTTGATTGCTGCTGGTCAAAAGCTTGAAGATGGAGACTGGTGCTTCTTCAGGAAATCCAAGCTATGACATCACCGGCAAATTGCACGTTAGACCTGACTTTGATTTTAGTGGATGTTTTATGGCCAAGACTGTTGGAGGATAAACCAGGAGAGTCGTATAGTAACAGAGACATTAAGAATAGGAGATGGAGACGGACCAAAAGAAAGTAAAATTAGGATTTAAAAACTGAAGAGCAAGCGAGATCAAGTGCAAGAGAGTAAGAAGGTAAAAATGTGAAATTAGCATGTGTATTGTAAATTCATGAGGCAAGTAGCAGTTAGCCACATTATAGCTAGTATACCATAGCTATATGGAATGGCATTGAACACTGGCACGCAGAGATGCTTAACAAGCATATTTCTAGCTTCCTGTCAATGTTTTATTTTATGTTTGCCCTTAAGACCCCTTTCCTATTTCTTTTGGAGGAGATTGGAGTGTGACCTTCCAAGCAAAGCAGAGAACTGCTACTGACTGCTAAGAATGTCCCAGTGTGGGACAGAGAGAAAGATGGAGAGATTAATAGAGAGAGGAAATGGAGAATGGAGAAGGAAGTGAGACAGTAAAGTTAAAGATTTACAGATTGATGGATGGATGGGTAGAGGAATGCTTGCATAGAAAATTTATCAGTGATTGTCTGAAAAGATGAAAAGATGAATGTACTGATAGATGGGTGGGTGGATAATGTTGGCGGAATAATGAATAAATGGAATAAATAGTTTAATAAATGAATGTATTTTTTTGGTTGGTTGAAGGGTTTCAGTTCAAGTTGGATAAGTATAGTTGGGTGCAAACTTTTACATCCTCATATACAGAGTTTTAATAATTATAATTATTAAAGGTGATGCAAACTTATGCATGGTTACAATTTTAAGGGTTTGACTATTACTTCTCTATACAGTCCTAGACCATTTTTCTTACTTTCAGGAGCTTAAATTGGTGTTCATGAAGTCACATTTGTACTAGCTGAATGTGCATTATTATGTTTGTTTTAAGTTTATATCCCCTTAAATGGAAATGGCAAATAAGGGAAGGCTCACTTAACCCTATCCCTAACATAATAAGAATGCACATTCAACTACTGCAAATGTTTTTCATCACAACAATTACCAAAACTGGTCAAATAGATTTTGTTGAAAGTTGAGACTGTCAGAAAGGTGAGCATTCTAGCATGTGTTTATTATTAAGGTCATGGTGGGTGGTGGAGTCATACTGGAGTGCATTATATAAGGAAGTGGTTCTATGGTTTTGTCCCCTCAACTTATTTTAAACAGGGTGGCCAAAACTTTAGAACCACTTCTTAATATAATGCACTCCAGAAGTAGAATTCATAGCAGCGATGCTGGATGGGATTGCATTAGACTGTAGAGGTGTAAGAAGGAACATTTATGTAGATAATTGTGCACTAGTCCTGTCCCGTTATTTTGTCATTTCAACCAGATGAAAACTTCTGCCCTTTAGAGTTATTTAACAGATGGATAATTATGTGATTGATTGCAAAAATAGGATTTCAGAATCATAAGCCGATTATTATACTGTATGAATTAATTTACAAATGCAAAGAAAGTCCATCCATCCATTCATAATCTGTAACTCTCGTCCTACCCAGGGTGACAGGTGGCCATTCACCAGTCTATCTGAGGGCCAACACAGAGGGACATACACAGACAGACAACCATTCACACTCATATCTACACCTATGGTCAATCTGGAGTCACAATGAACCTAACATGCATGACTTTGGACTGTGGGAGGAAACAGGACTACTCGGAGGAAACTCATGCAGGGACAACATGCAAACTCCACACAGTAAAGCCACAGACAGTCACGGATGCAAACCCATGAGCTTTCATTCATTGTCTACCAGGTCAGCATAGGTAACACTGTAGGATAAATCTATAAAACAGACTGGCTTCTGTCTAGTGGATGTTTCATTCAAGACACTGGCCATCCAGATAGCATTTCAACCTGGCTGTCAACCGCTCTCAAGTAAAATTAAACATGTCCGAATAGATTTAAACCTTTCTTTTTACAATAACTCCTCTGTGTCAAACAGGGCTTACATACTTCAGTAGGCCTGTAAAATGTTTTTTCATGTGTTTTCGCTGTGTGTGTGGGACCATGCCCACACGTGTCATTTATAGTCTACAAAGACAATCGTGTTCCCTCCACAGCTAATAACAGCAATTCATAGGCTGAGAGCAAGAGAGAAAGGGAGAGTTGGACAGAACAAAAGTTAGGACACTGTGAAAAATAGAATGCAATGATTTGCAAATCCACTTGCAAGCCCACTTTTGATTGCAGTTAGTATTAAGACAACATATCAAATATTGAAACTGAGAAATTACTTCAGTTCTGAAAGCAAATCTTGTTCACATTCTTGCACGAGAGTAGGATTCCAGCTCCTTCAGTTTGGGGCCTCTTTTGTCATATTTTTTGCCTCATAAAGCGCCAAATGTTTTCAATAGGTGACAGGTGTGGACTGCAGGCAGGCCAGTTTTTCGCCCTGACTCATTTAGCACATGCTGTTGTAATATGTGCAGATGCATGTGATTTGGCATTGCATTCCTGAAATAAGCAAAGTGTCCCTGAAAAATATTTTGTCTGGATGGCTGCAAAAGTTGCTAAAACCTGTGTATAACATTCAGCATTAATGATCTCTTCGCAGATGTGAAGTTATCCATATTGTGTAGATAGCAAGTCAGATGGTTTGTCTCCTTGATAGCATGGAAGAAGAAGCATCCATGATTTCCAAAAAGGATTTCAAATTTTGACTCATGAGACCACAGGACAGTTTCCCACTTCACCTGAGTCCATTTTAAAAGAGCTCAGGCTCAGAGACTGTGGCAGCATTTCTGGATCTTGTGGAGCTCGAACTTGCATTTGTGTGTTTACAGACAATTTTCATAAGCTCATGCAATGATTTTCACTCTGTATCTGTTTTTAATGTAATAGCCCAGTTGAGGGTATGATAATCACAACCATTCACTAACGAATTTTGGAATTGTCCCTAGTGTGTAGAGAGTTTTTCTGACTGTTTTAACCTTCAAACAAATTTTTTACATTTTTATATTTAGAACAGCGTTGAATACAGAGATGAACCTTGCCCGATGCTTTTCATGCTCTTTTTTGTAGCCAATCACGGTAGTGACCTGTTTACCTTGTTAGTTGTGGGATATTCCACCAGGTGTTTTTTTTTTTTTTTTACGTTACACAACCTATCCAGTTTCCTCTGTTATGGCATTTTCATGTTTTATATTTTTCTTAAAAGAGAGTTTGTATATAAAATTGTAGCTCAGATGATATAAATCACTGTAAATTCAATCATCACTTAGTTTATCTTGAAATTATTCAGCACTGCTTCAAGCCTAAGATCTGCTCAGAGTTTAATTCATAAAAGTAGCTTCACCATGTTAAGCTTTAACTCATGGAGCAACCAGTAAACCAGAACTAGCTGAGATGATTTTCGGACCTGACTTGTAGGTATCATACCAGGCCAGTAGATGTGCAGCGAATCTAGGACCAAGATCATTTAATGATTTATAAGGAAGCAATAGTGGTAGACGAAGAAGTCATTGCCCTAACCTCTCTAGAGAGCCATTAAGCCTGGAACAAAAGACCAACTGTTTTACCAGGTTTCAATTTTGGACATGTCTCAAGGCACCAACCCATCAGGCCTAAGGATGAGATGTAGAGCGAGCTGAAAAAGAGCAGCAGGAACGTCGTGCCTTTATTTGCGGTTGCAAACTTTGCAGTATTTGTGAACATTTCCCTTCCTCTTTTCCTTCCCCTTCGCAGCGGCTTTCAGACAGAACAGGGAAAGAAAAACGAATAAAATGAAGCTGAAAGCAATTATTGTCTGAGCGCAGAGCTCATGTCCTCATGGTTCTGTCTGCCTCTTGCTGCCATACACACCACAAGGAGAGCTCGATAAGGAGCTGGTTTCATCAGAACCGCACAAGCTCATTTCCCCTCAATGGGGCGATCAAATGAAAACCTGACTCGCCAAAAAGAAAAAAAACAAATGACCCAGGGATTAATCCAGCAGCCTAAAGTCTAGACAGAGATACATTTTTAAAATAACAAAAATGTGTTTTCAGTAGCTTTAATGTACCATGGGGTCATTTTGAATCAGAATCAGGGGTAAATTAAAAGAAATCACACAACTGGAGTTATGGGGTTTCCATGAAAGCAGTCACATGGTGCAATGCGAATACTTTTTATAAGCCAACCACTCAGGGTTGGGGTCCCCTCTCTCTCCTGAACTTTCTGTAATACTCTCTCTACCATTTTGCATGGCTGAGGGCCCACATCTGTAGCTCATTTCGTAAGGGCTTCTGTGTACTTCCTGAGCCAGCACAGCAACATTAAAGGTAAATCTAGTGGATCGACAGTTATGCGAGAATATCTATCACCCCAGCAAATATAAATATATAAATGTTTATGTTAGAAGAAAAATAGCACTGGCAGCTTTGTCGACAGACCGTATATATAATTACATACTATTCTATGTGGCTTTTAACAGGATATACAAATTGTAAATATTAACAAAGATGCCTTTTAGACACTATTTGCTTAACTTAAATTATGTAACATTACTGTAAAATTACTAGGGCATTAATAAATAACCGCATGATTTTTTCAACTTTTGAAGAATAATTTCAAGAATCTTTTCATAGTACATCTAACTTATATTAACATATCTTACATTTATGGGAGCACACTGTTGTTCATAGCAAAACAATAAGAAACCTAGAATTAGTTCAAAGTTCTGTGCTTGCTGAGCACCAAATACTCACATCATTTCATTTAAAGTGACATTCCATATTAATATTAATCACATTTATTACAAGAAGAAAAGCTTGTAATAAATGTAATTAGAAGAGAGTTAAGTTTAAGAAGAGCTTCAGTCCCTAGACAGTTGATAAACCCCAAGTGTAAAGTTAAACTTTGTGAAGTGAGAGTGAAGAACTGTGAGACAGAGTTGAGAGAAAGGAGAGGAGGAAGAGAGAGAGTTTAGACAGAATATGTGAAATACAAAAATTTAAAGAACTAAAAGAAAATGTATCTTGTGGGGATCAAGTATAAATAAATATGAACACTCTGATGACAGCAGATAAACTGTTAGTGATCCAGAAAGTTATTTTCTTTCGATTCTGTCACAATTTAACTTAATTTAACCAATAACAAAATAAGATGTTTAAAAAAAGGAAAATAATTGTAATGTAACTTTAAACTTGTAATACTATAACACAACTACAGGTTATTTGTCCTAATGATGACCAGATAACTTGGACATTTAGACTTTCAAATATAAATTTAGTTCAAAATCAAAATTTGAAGTTGCCTTACCCTTGAGGAGTTTCTTTAACTTTCTGCTCCTCTACCTTGTTTCCTTTCGGAAGGACTGAACTTCACTGACTAAGCCTCTCCCTCTGCCACCTGTTGACAAGCCAGTGATTCAGGGACCTCTACACTGCCAGTGACTTTGCTCTCTTCCTCCCTCTTCAATTGTAAAAAATCTCTTCTAAATGCCTGACGGCCACTGGGCGGTTAGTTTGGGAGTGTCTCCTCTCGTCTTCCCCTTAAGTGACTAAATGTAAAGGGAAAGGGGACGTGGAGGAGGAGGAGTAATGAGCATGATATTTACCTTAATCACTCTGAACCTAAATATGTCTCTTAGCTTGCTTCTCCATCATCTTTACATTTTGTTGGCATTTTAATAACACATTTTCCCCTTCATATATGTTTGGTTACAGTAGCAGAAGAGGTTGGAGTTAATCTCTTCAGCAGAAGGAGTGGGGTCCTAAACAGTAACTGGATAGAGGGTGAGTTTAAAGCCAAGACAAACCTACAAAAGGTTTGAGATAAAAGAAATCACTGGCAACCACTTTTACATTTTTAAAAGTCAAAACTTTTTAGGATGACTTGAAGAGATGACTTAATGGAAGAGGCAGATTTGGATTGAAATGAGGATACAGCAGTTGCACACACACAGAGATGGAGACAATAAAAAAGCACTAGCAGACTTTGCTGGAATAAAAACCCTTAGGGGGGAACTGGGTTTTTGAAAATCACGATAATTAGAGTCTTTTGGAGCATTTATTGTTGGCCGGATGATTGGCAGTTAGAAGTCTTGACTTGATTTGACATTTTCGTACCATTCTTTTCTAAAATGTTTCGCACATTATTTTTGTGAAAAAGGCCACTTGGAAGCTCGCTGTGAAGACAAACAGCAGGCTAGATCCTTCAGAACAAAAACCACAAGCTTACCCCCTCTGAATACATTCTAATCACTGTAAAGCATGCAAAGGAACAACACGCGTTGGCTTATGTTATGCTCATATTCAAGACAGTGTGAAATCATACAGGCAGCTAAGTGCATGCAAACAGTGACAGAAAACACACAACAGCATCGGCCACCATGATCATTTCCAAACTGCCCAGGTGTCAAGGTTGGCAATAGATTATGCTGACAGCAGCTGTTTGCCTCTAAATATATAAGTAAAGTCTCGAATTTCGGTGGGAAAATAGAGCAGGATTGTTCAAGTGACACTGGAGCTGCAGCTGAGGGGCCAAGTGTGGTTGTTTGTACAGGACAAATGGGGATTAAACTCCTACGTGATGGACAATGTTAAGATTTTTGTCCAAGGTCTGATGAAGTGAGAATAGCAAGTGTGTGAATTCAGTCTTTTGCATGTGTCATACAAGAAATATAAAAACAATCCAAGCAAATGCCACACTTAATTAAATAAACTAGCGCTGCTATTGGTTTGAATTTTGTCTTAAAGTAGAACTGTTGTCCAGGTCATCACCCAGGCTTATTTGCTTTGTTTTGTCCTGTATTGTGAAGTAGGCTAACCATTATTGTTAAGAATTATTGCAATATTATTGTTAAAGATTTTTTTGTTTGCTTGTTTGTCTGTTTTTGCTTTTCACAAACCAAAAAAATGTGGTTTGTCATTGTCTCTCCCTCATCGACACCTCGGACGAGTAAAACTACCCTGAAATAAATTAACATCATTTCGCTTTGTTATATTTCATACATCTTTCTGTGATTCAGCACATTTAAATACGTCTATATGTGTTTATATTACAGTAAATCATGATCAGTTTCAGATACCTTACTCAGCCCTAGTTTACTACACACTTGTTCAGTCTCAGATTTGGTCCTGCACCAGAGTTTTCTACCCGTCTACCTAATTTCCTTTATCAGAGAGCTAAGAAACTAGGACACTCAATTACACTGCACCCAGACAGTAAAGACTAAGATTAATTAAGGTGCCTGCAATCCCTTTTTTCATGTTGAAACGTTTTTTTAACAAATACAAAGCTCTGCCGCCTTTGTCATTAGAAAGAGGCATCTGTAGATGTAAATCTAGAGCCGTATTAATTAACTCAGTCAGAGTGGAGTTTAGTAAAAGACCCTGAAATTAGATTTTTGTAGAAGTAGGAGAAAAAGAACCAGAGCACTTGATTTTAATTTAGTGACAACAGATTTCCCTTCACCATCTCAGTCATACTTTAGAAACCCATCAGTGTTGTATGGCTTTGGTTTGGGAGTTATTGTGGTACATTAATCAAATTAGAGTTTATGTGTATGTTATGTCAGTGACGTCCTAGTGCTGCCGTATATAAATACATAATCAGCCACAGTGTTAATACCACATGGAGGTGTTAATGTCGTGGTGTACAAGGGTCACCACAGGAAAATGTAATGCTGGCTGGAACACACAGCGGTTGCACCTTGCATAGCTGCCGTGGTCAGATCCCAACACCCCTACAACACAACATTTACATCACCAGCTGGTATTAATGTTGTGGCCGATCGGTGTAAACTTGGAGGCTGCAAGAGCTTGCAAGTCCGGTATGTGCGTTTTTGCCAGTACTTGTGTCCTTGCATGTCTGTGAGATGTGAGCAGACTGTTAGTTGCTTATCGGAGATCAGCTTCAGATGTTTGGAACCAATTACTGACTGGAAGATTTGGACATAGGTCAGCTGATTCCAAATTAGCACAAAGGAATGCGGTAACACAAATACACTCACAGAATGATCACTCCAACCTAACTTGTCAGCAGCTCTTTCACAGATGTCAACCATTTTTGAAGTTCTGTTTCAGCTGACAACTCGTCCATGAGCTTTTACAAATTCAGAGAACAATCAGTAGATCAAAGCAGAGCGCTTTTTTTTATTGATGCTCTGTGATTTGGTTTTCTTAAAAAACGTAGTTCATTCCTTTCACCGTTTTGTTTAAATACAACTTCCTGCACACAGTCCGGTTCTGTTTTTCACAAATGTGAAATCACCTAATGTGTAAAATTAAGAATTCTTTTGACACGAGAGAGGGGTTTTATGTTAAAAATAGCATCTCTCCATTTTTTGTTTGCTGGATCTCTCATCCATTTATAATGCCTTCCTCATTTGAACTAAACAAATGTGCGGCTCGTTCCTAGCAAAACTGGGAAATCCGCAGCTTGAGTGGACAGAGAATAAACGGAACGTCAAATGAGCACACTGAGGTCCATTCATGCCCCCGTCTGGTGTTCGGACACGCTGTGTGGGAATGGATGACATTTACAGGGCTTCATGGGACAATGAAAAAATATTTTATGCATGTCTCTATACTTTCAGCGAAAGTGCTCGTTGGTTTCAGATCACACTGGGAAACATATCACACACTTGCAGCAGATGTAACAGAACTCCTCACAGCAGGGTGCATTTAGTGAATATTGTGTTTCCTTTAATGTGATGCATGTCTGTGATCTGTTTCCTTTGTCCGGGAAAAAAGTCTCGCAACTCTTATCAGATGTGCCCACACAACTCTCATATTTTATCCTTGTTTTTTATGCCAGGCCAGACTTAATTGTTAATTTAAAGATGCTGAAGGAAGGTGTTGATGATGACAACATAAAAATACAAACCATGACACACTAAAATGTCAATGCACTTGCTTCTCATTAGTCCAGCCCCATTGACTTAGTCTCCACTAATTAAGTGTCTCTTTTGCTGTCTTAGGTTTCTCAATAAAGCAGCGTTATAGCTCTCAGCTTCTGGCGCAGAAGTGGATCTGGGTTATGTGGGCGAGTCTTTTTTCCCCACTGAGATGCTTTTTAAAACCCGAAGTAGCAGAGACTCACATATTTACAATGTACACATTCAAAAAAATGTCTGGAAACTACTGCAGGGCTTTTAAGCAACAATAACACATTATCCTGATCAAGTCCCTTGTTTGTGTTTTGTTGATGGCAGTGGAAAATATGCGCTTCGACACCACTTCAGAATCCTCCTTTCAGTTGGTTTGGGATTTGGGTTGTAGGGTTGGTTGTGGCTTGTGGTTTATATTGTTCTCATTAAGTGCAGATACAAGCTTCAGGAGGGAAATGGAGGCAAGACTGTGAGTTTTGCACAGGAAGGGGGTTGTGGATTTTGTCCCTCTTAAATTGGAGTTAAATCAGGAAAGGATCTTTACATTTGTGTGTGTGTGTGTGTGTGTGTGTGTGTGTGTGTGTGTGTGTGTGTGTGTGTGTGTGTGTGTGTGTGGTTGAGTGTGTGTCTGTTGTTTTGCTTGTGAAATGCAACACAATTTTTCTAAGTTTGAAGGCCAGTCCTCACAATTTCAAAGCGCTGTTTAAAATTTAGGATTAAGTTTTAAGGTTATGGTGAGAATTAGGTTTATGGGTTAGGGTTGGAGTTAAAGAATAACTGGTCAGTTTCCAGTTAAAGACTCGCCTCTTCTCACAATTTCCAACTTGGGTTAGCTTGATTGTCTGTGCTCATTGACCCCCATTGTATCCAAAAAGTGATCAAAAAGACATCACCCAGCCTTAGTGCATTTTCATAGACTACTTTCATAGTAAAATGGTCACAGTCTGGTTTTTTAATGCTCGGTTTTCTTCTTATTTGGTGATTTCTGTGGCTCATTAATTTTGTGCGTCCTGGTCTTTTTCAAAGTTTGTTGACATATTATCAGTGGTTCATGTTTTATTCTTAAAATGTCGGACAGTGCAAGCACTGCGGTAGAAGATCACTGTGATTTTACAACATGAGTGGTGTAGAAATAAAACTGAATATCAAAAGCTTATTGAGTTTTGGTTCTACTTAACTGTAGTTAAAGCATTATTGTTATTAACGTTGACAAATTTCAACTCCGATCTCATAAGTACCTCATAAACGTGGACTTTTAGCCCAGCTCAGCAAAAAGACTGAGAACAAGAGGAGATGCATTTATTTGGCATCAGCGATGTATAACTCCCTCCTGACAATGTGTGCAGTAATTTAAACCTGAACAGCCACTGGTCATTTCGAGTAAATATACAAAAAGCACATTAACTCTACTCTTTGAACCATGTGGTGTGTTTGATCATGCACACGTTAACTGTGGTAAGGAGAACTGATTATGGGTCTGGAGACTGTTGATTGAACGGGCAGATTTGATCAGACGGGGAGCTGCGTTATGAGGCCTGTGCGCAAAATAAGAACTGACAGATGGATCCAAATAGCACCCACAGATATTTAACACATGAAATGTGTTTGAAAATGACGAGAGGTCTGGGGGTTATTAGGCTAGATTTTCACAGCCAACTCCAAGCTGATAGTTTTCCATCATTTTGATTTTCCCATTCCTGTCTAAACATGCAAAATAGAAACAAAATGTTTTCTAATTGTTTACATGGAAATGACAACATCAGATCTGTGGACGCAGGAGCCAAGTCTGGTTTCAGAGCCACAATCTGCATGTTTACAACTGTCAAATGTCTCACAGGCAGATTTAATTTTCTACCAGTATAAACTGAACATGTGTGACTACGGTGGAAAGCTGATCAGATTAGAGGATGAAGTGTTGAAAAAGCCAAAGTCATTTAAGGTAAAACAAACGAAAGCCACATGGAGGCTCGGTTGAATCAAAACCCTTTGTGTGTTTAACTTTCTTTGATGCTTTCCACATTGTGCACATATGAACAAAATTGTGGGCACACAAACACACACATAATCTATAGGTTCCTAAACTAAAGCAGTTGCCTTGTCTCCAATTATGTTTAATGTGCACCACAGTTGATTTTTATGTTCTTTGTCAATCACAGAAAACAACAAAATCAACATCCATTATAAGGAGCAATTGCACATCTCCCTCATTATCTGCTGATGTCGTTTAACGAGTGTTTTTTAAGGTTATCTTTGATGTGGCTTTCTGTTAGACTGCACAAAGTGACGAGCACCAAAAATGATCCCACACTGAAACATCCAGTAACAGCAGCTGTGCGCCGGACTCAAACCTGTGATGTCGGGAGCACAGACGTGGCGTACGCTTCAAAATGCAACTTAGAAAACTGGGAGAAAATGTTGTGAAAGCATTTGTCTTCAAACATGAAACCAATTGTATTTATGTGAAACGACTTACATAAACTATAATTTAAATAAGAAGAAACTGCTGTCGGAATGATAGAACAGGTGTAATTCCTCAGCAACACTGACACCTCATATGCGATAAACTGTGATGCGTTGTGTGCACTGACTACATGGGCCAGCTTTTGCTCCTCAGTTGCATTAGTTGCACCCATGAACGGGTTCACCACTTTTCCTTTCTTTGACCTTGGTAGATCCTGACCACATCAGACTGAGAACACTGAGACTCTGACTCCCTTTGTTAAAGTCACCTAAATCCTTGCGCTTGTCCACGTTATGTCCACCTCCTTCCAGGTGCTACTGCAGCAAGTTTATCAATGTTATTTACTTCACCTTTCGGTGTTCATAATGTTTCGGCTGATTGGTGTAAAGGAGTTAATTGGGCAAGGCAAGTTGAGCCCGAATCTGACAGATGATCTGGTGTCAGCAGCTGCTAAAGAGTTTCCTGGGCTAATGAGGATAACAGTCCTCAGGGTTTCATTATCCTGCCATGAGCGACATGACCCCAGGTCCATCGTCTGACATCATCATGCAATGTTCGTGTTCATGTTTTTTGTTTGTTTTTTAGTTCTCTGTACTTTTTGCCTTAAAAATGAAAGATATGAAAATCTTAAAAGGTGAGAAGCTTGGTCAGGTGTAATGTGTCTCTTTGAGGCTGAAGCTCATTTTACACAGAAATGGGAACAAAATGTGTGTGTAGGAAACAGACTGAATGGTTAAGACTCTGTGACTATCTCCATTAAAGTAATCATCTACAACCAGGAAAAAGAAAATATGAAGCAGATGAATATTGTACGCTAACACTGCATTTGTGACAAACCAATTCACTGAAACGAACAATTTTCTTCTCAGAAAGAAAAATCTCCTCTGGGTGAGATATTGGATTTCAGTCACTGACTGACAGGCCAAGACCTTTAGGGCCTCCACTGGAAACTACACATACCCAGTTACAGATAAAGTGAAAGTGCAAAATAACACACTAAGCGTGTGCTCTTTTTGTAGAATTTTGTCATATTAATCAACATTTCCTCAAAAGGTATTATTCAGCTTTGTAAAATGGCACCAGGACTTGCCCTTCTGATTGTATTAGCTCAAGAAAGATTTATTTCCAGAGCTTGTGGACTGTGCTTCCTAGAGAGTTGGTGGTCCTATAACTAAGTCAAATCACAGATGGGTCTGTATCCTTTCTTTCCCCGTGTCTTTGTCTGTTTTTCTGCCCTGGACGGGTAACTGGACTCATTTGAATTCAGATTTCATCATCGTGAAACACCTCTGATCTTCTCCTTGGCAATGACACCTATCAGAAAAAAAAACAAGGAAATACCATTTTGGCTTTTACAAAAAACACTATATCCTCTGAAATAAGAAAAGACAGGATTGAGAAGGAGCACAAACAATCTTCTTATTCATACAAATAGTGGAGCCCTTTGGCTCAACGTAAGTGAATGCAGGAAGTCTGCAGACTGGGCTCATCATTTTGTCATCACTCATCACTTTACCCGAAATGCAGTAGAAAATTTTGAACATTTTTGACCATGAAATGTTTTTCAGCTGCTCAGACAATTTGCCAATGTTAAAATGTTCATGTACTAGTGTTAACATGGGGTAATTTCCAACAAAAGAATCATTGTTTAATTCTAAATTCGTCATTTACCAACATGAAGGACCTAAAGGAATGTTAGAGATTCACAAGGTCTAGAAGGCAAGACATAACCTGAGTCAGTCAGGTCACGGCCTCCTGTTAAATGAGCTGTACGGACGTTGATCACTAAGAGGAGAAGGAATTCCCAAACTGACATGTCCATAAACATATTATAATGGCTAAAAAGTGCTGATTTAGTGCATAGTACGGAAAGTCTATGAGTATGCTGGAAGTATTAACTTAATCTGGGAGAATTCAGACTAATTAAAATTTACAATAAAACTGAAATGCAGTTTGGAAGCAAATACCTCAGAGCTAAACTAAACAGTGTTGTTTCAATAGTGTGTTTAGCTATAAAATGCTTGAAGGCCTAAAAGAACTTTTCTTCCGCAATTTTTGCCATCTCAGTTTTTTACCAGGCACATTTCTAAAATGCTAAAATACACTCGCTGCAGTGCATGGGTTTTCATGTTCAGAAATCCAGCCTGAATGCTTTGCTTTGTCTGTGGTTTATGAAGCACCTTTAAACACTGTAACATGTGCTTGGTTTCTCTCATTTGGCAACAAGCGTTTGTCAGAGACGTCCAGTAGGGAACAATGGTCCAGTTGAAGGCCCGAAAAATGTGGCTTCGCCTGGTAAGTTTACAACATTTTAAGGGGAGACTTATTTATGTTACCCAGCAACAGAAACAGGAAATGTCTAGCTCATACATTTTTCTTCTTTTTACCAGTTACTGTATGCATTTTATTATAGTTCCACAGAAAGGGTGGCATGTTCTTAATGAATTTTATTATTTGTCATGTCAACCACGTGTGAGTATGTGATGCATTCGTGACATTGAGTGACTATAATATGTTTGTTGTGGACAAAATTGGCACACAGGTAGCATATAGGCAATTATGTTTTAATAGATGTCTTGCTGACATATACTTGCCTTGTCTAGAAGTTAAAATAGATTTATTCATTCCATTTTATTGTTTAAGTTCTTCTTTTCTTTTTTCAGGAATCAGAAGTCAGTGTGCAACCATTCCACAAGAGCCCACATTTATTCTTCAGAAACTACAGGAGAAAAGCCAATTCTGTTCACCAGGTTTGGATTACCTGTTGTTTTCATGGAAACAAACACAGCATTTAAATGTCTGCCTGTCATGGAGATTATGGCCAATATATCAATAAAAGTGTGTGTATGTGTGTGATGTGGTGTATCATAGTTTTTTTATGTTTTATCAATAAAATACACAAGAAAGCCAGTCAGATATTAGACTGCAAAGTTGCATCAAGAGTAAAGTTGCCACATTACCTGGGTCCATCTGAAGTAATGTCATGGAGTTGGATACTCCCAAACAACCACATTAACTGCTGCCAAACATCCTTTATGCTCCCATCATTGGAAATCAAATTATGTTGATCAGCCAGAGTTACTTCAATAACATTGTTTAGGGTGGGATGGAAGCAGACGACAATGAACAGCAGAAAGGTTAGCTGGTTGGTGACGTCTGTCAGTCTAGTATATATAAATACAAAAAACCTTTCTTCATTCACAGAACATCTACTGGAGTTTTACATACAGTCTACGGACAGTTAAAACTACAATGCTAAACAGAGCACTAACAATGGATGGATAATTTTGTTGATAATTTTTACCTCATTTGTAAGTCACGGTGGATAAAAGCGTCTGCCAAATGATTAGATGTAAATGTAAATGTAAATGTATATGTAGTCACATTTACTCATGTATTATAGTTTCTGTTATGTAAGTGTTGCACGTTTCACTTCAACCCATTCATCACACAGCTATAAGAAAAAAACACAGCTGAGCACATTATAAAATGTGATAAGCTGTTAAATGTTTAATTAATATTAGCTCCATCTTAATTCGCTGCAATATTAAAATGTACATGTTCTTGCAGCGGTGATATAAACGCCTATGTAATACTTTTAAATGCTTTTTATAATTTATTAAAAAATGAAAATGGAGGATAAGAGTTCGCTTGCAGCCACTAAAGGACTGGATTTTTAAATTTGCGTATGTTAAAGTTAATAGAACGATGTCCATCCATCAATTTATTACTGTAACCTGTTCAGGGCCACAGGGGGCTGGAGTCTATCCCAGCTGTCATTGGGTAAGAGGCGGGGTGCATGTATTTTATGTCAAGTTGTTTGAGTTATGCTAATGTCTGGTGAAATTAAGGTTAAGCAACAAATTACATTGCATAGAGGGAATTGGCACTTTTGCCAGAAATAAATGCGTTTTTATTTACCATTCACTTAATTACTGGCATTATAAGCTAGTTGGCTACTCCTAAGTTAATCGTGGTTTAATTTTCACTTTGATATGTTTGGAAGAGATTGATCAGTGAAGTTTTAAGAAAATATAGACTTTATTAACCAAGAATAAAACACATTGTCACCCTTTGTAGCTTAGCAAATTTCACAAAGGGCATTAATAACCTTAACCTCTGACACAAGGCAAAGATGGTCAGTTTACATGGTGAAATACAACCTCCATCTGTAAGTTCCTCTTACCTTGAAAATATCTTTGAAAGCTGAGTGTCACAAACAGCAGCTCCTCTAACAAACAGTCTCTGCTTGTTTTGTGTTAATGAATGAAATCAAGCTACCAAGTATTTTTTATTAAGTTACCATTACTGATTTTTTTTCTGTTGTTGGATGCAAAAAATTGATTGCACATGACACAAAAAAATGTAATGCTGTAATTAACAACACTATTATTTCAACACAACAAACAGACAACCATTAATACTCAAATTCACACCTACAGGCAATTTAGATTAGCCAATTAACCTAAAGCTGCAGCCAGCAAATGGAGTCAAACCAGGGTCCTTCTGGCTGTAGGTTGGCTGTGTGTACTGCCCTGATACAAAGATATGATTATATTAAACATAAAATGTCACTATAGTGTAAAGCCTAAAGTCCATAGCACATGATACACACTTGTGCCTACAGTACATGCCTCCAACATGGGGAGGGAATGTGTGTCCAATCCAATTCACTTTATTTATTTAGCACATTTAAAAAAACAAGTTGGCCAAAGTGCCTTTACATTATATAGTTAAGGAAGGGCAGTAAAAACCATGTAAGAAACAACCACATAAAAATTAAGAGATAATCAAATATCTTTAAATAATAAAATAACAAATAAATATAAGTTAAAAAGAAATTAAGCTATGGAACAGTAAAGAACCCCAAAAGCAAATGACTCTCAGTCTGGATTAAACGCCAGTCAATAAAAATGGGTTTTATTATGTAACTTAAAATTCGTCACACTTGGGGCCTGACCAACATGAAGAGGGGGTCAATATAATCATTGGATAACCAATAACAACATCCTCAGATCTGGACTAGTTTTAGCTTCAGTTACATAAAATCTTTAAGGTTTAAATGAAAGTTTAAAACCGATATATCTGAGGACATTAGCCTTACTGTTATTAGCTAAACTTAGCCAAATTTGGGTATTTAATTTCAAATGACAGAAATGCAAAGGGTAATTGCTTTGATTGTTTCATCCTTTTGACATCTCAATGTGGTGGTGATTAAAGAAATAAGAACGGGGATGGTTTTTCCTTCCTGGCAATCTTGGAAGATCCACCTCAGGGGTTTGCACCATGAGCCAAAAGCAACAGAAGGCCGAAAAGCAGTTTAACTATGATATACTACTGCTGTCAAATGACAATGTTGTATTTTCAAAATCTTAGTAACTGAACAAAACATTTTTCCCCAGTTGCCAGCCATGTAATTTTACAAATATGGTGATTTGAAAAGATTTGCTGTCTACTAAATGAGAAAATATAAGACAGTTGAATACTCTGACCTCAATTAAAAAAGGAATTGTAATTTCATGCAACAAGAAATATACTTCAGTAGTTAATTGTCATGTTTATATAGAAAGTTATGAAAACAGACCCCTAGACATTAATTTTGGGGACCAACAATAAGCTAGTGGCACAGATGTTTTGCAACAAATAAGGATTATGCATCACATTTTTGTAGCATGGATGTGTACAGAAAAAGACTGAATTAACTAAATTACAAACTAATTTTGAAAACTGGGACCTAATGAAGCTCAAAGTGTATGTAACCCCTCTCTATAATTAATTTTAAGCTTTTGAAAATCAGGTTGGTATCATTAATTCAATATATATACAGCATGAAGATAGATATTTCTGCAATTACTTAGCGGCAAATTAAATGATCTAAATATTTCAGATCAAGCCAATAATCATCCCAATGTTACCCATACGATTTTTCTCCATTATTTTTAATGTTATGAAAAGAGTAAAATATAGAGTGGGGATTTTTTTA
The DNA here is from genome assembly GCA_033026295.1 of Channa striata. Lineage (NCBI taxonomy): Eukaryota > Metazoa > Chordata > Actinopteri > Anabantiformes > Channidae > Channa > Channa striata. Next base: position 9,264,626 of record CM065185.1, on the reverse strand, counting down.
ATATTGTAAAATACTATTCACTCAGCATCAGCAATACTCAGTAAACAGTAAAGTCATAGTATAACCTCAATAAAATGAATGGATGTTTTAATATATGTGACAAGTAAACATATGGGACATTTTAGCATGTTCACTGAAAAGTAGCTACTATATAAACTATTCGGTGTACAATGACATTGGTGCATTTTTGATTTTTTACTGATTTAATTTATTTCTCAGAGGCCTGTACATATTTTCCCAGTCTGTTTCATAATTTTGCTGTTTGTAAACAAAGCAGTCCCGACAGTTTTCCATGTGTTAATAGTTATACAAGAATCTATTGCCTCAAGGCTCCATATAACAACTTGGAAAACGTGGTGCTTTTGTTAAATTTTATTGTTTTAAAAACAGTAGGAGAATGTTCGGTTAAGGTTCAACTTCATAGAAAAGTGGAGCACTGTTTTATAGTTTGTATCTCCTCAAAACACAAGAGTTTTATTGTTAGGATGTCATGGGAGAAAAGGGATCTGGGTTTTAGAATATTTAAGACATAAGGTTAGACATAAGGTTTAGATTCGGTTGAATTCAGCAACCTTGCTCCTCTGTAGTGGGAAAGAGTGTGAGTTTATAATCATAGAACTACACTGCCACCTGTAGTTGATGTGGTGTCCCAGGGTTTAAAATGTCAAGCCCCGCTTAAAGCTGCAGCTTGTTCCTTGCACATCGTGCAATCATAAATAAAAAGGTTTAAAGTAAACACTTCTTTGTGGCATAATGTTTTCAAACAAATGTATGTGAAACAATTTAAAATAATCAGTTTCACTATGTAACTAATAAGTGTTGTTTAATATTTTAAACTACCTATTTCAAATCTAGTCACTTTACCCAGGATAGAAATTAGTTTATATTCTCTTTAATAGGTGAATTAATAAGTTGAAATTTCAACATGTAACAAAGAAAAGTTAGGTCAACAAAAAGTCTGTGCAGCTAAAGAAAATAAAGCTACTTTTGAAAAAATACTTGTACTTATATTTTACATGTAACACATACTTAATTATATTAATGAATTAATAAGGATATCGGTGGTTTCAGTCTTTATACTTAAGGTGATATCTTTCTTTTTATCCAGAAATATTTATGGGCTATTAATGAACGTTGTCTTTATACCTTTTCTTTGTTCTATGACTCATCCAATCCTTCCACGCTCTTTATTTTCCCCTCCCGTCACCAGGCGGCGGTGTTGTCGGAGTTTATCTACTTCTTCGTGGGTTTCTTCTTCTTCACGAGAAATCATTCAACATGGCGGTTCATAGGATAGCATGTTTAGGCTTAAATGCCCTTTATTCCTCTGTTTCTCCCCAAGTACAGGTAACATACTTATTGCAATATGTTATTATGTGCTTTCACATTGAATTGCATACTTAAGATAGAATATAAGCGAGAGTAACGTTGACCTTAGTTTTGATTCTAACTAGATTTCTTATATGAGTTTCGTGGCTAATGCTAATTAGCGTGTTGAATGTCAAGCGCTTTGTATATCATTGTAAATGTACTACTTTTAGAACCGATAGAAATCGGACTAGCTGATGTGGGTAGAAATTAAAAAGCTATTCTGCAAGGTAGGTCATTCTTAAAGGTAACAGTGTTTTTGATCTGTCATCCTCAGTCGTTTGCTTTCCCAAATAACGTTAACGACCACCGCAGACGTTCAATTAGATTAAAATTTAGTACTTGCCTTTTAAGCTAACAGTTTGGAGAACTCAACACGTTATGAAACGTTGTGAAAAAGACTGTAAACGCCTTATCACTGTACTGATTGCCCTCAGTATGTGGTCACTGTATATAACCCTGAAAGAAAAGTATGAAAGTGCAAAGGCTTGATAGAGACCTGAGGTAGTGGACTATGTCAGAGAACTTTGCTGCGAATTGCTGTCAAGGGATTAAAGAACAGCTCCAATCTGTAAGCAGCTAAAAACAGGCATACTGTATTAGTTGTCAGTGAGTAACAACTGCTGGAACTCTGTGCAGGCCCTAAGGAGCTGCTGGGGAGCTGTCGAGCAGGTGAGGGGTTACTATGCTGACTGGAGGATGCTGAGGGATGTCAAGAGGAGACAGATGGCATTTGACTATGCTGATGAGAGGCTACGGATCAATGCATTGAGGAAGAACACCATACTTCCCAAAGAGCTTCAGGTAGACTGCAATATTTATGCGATTTAATTGTCCAACTGTATATACAGTATGTATGTCACACAACAGTAAGTCCGTATGTTATGATCATGTACAGTACATTTTTGTATCAAATGAGTTTAAATCTAACTTCATGTGGCTAATTATACCAGCCCTATATTGCTGATTGTTTGAAAATCCTCACATTTGTGTAAAAAGAAGCATTTTGAATAGTCTAGGAATTTTTTTTATCATGTTGTAAGTACAAGAGCCAGCATAGGACATTCTCAGTTAATGCATAAGTAAATTGTTAAAGTTGTTGTTTTTGGCAGATAAGTAATAAAGAAAACACCCAAGCTTGTTCTTAATTATTTTAACACAAGCAAAGGACTGATTTTAATGTCATAACTTTTGCAGGAGATTGCAGATAAAGAGATTGCAGCACTGCCAAGAGACAGCTGCCCTGTGAGAATTCGCAACAGATGTGTGATGACTTCTAGACCTCGGGGAGTGAAGAGGAGGTGGCGTTTGAGTCGGATTGTCTTCCGTCACTTAGCTGACCACAACCAGATGTCTGGGATTCTGAGGGCAAGGTGGTGACTGCGGATCCACTGGAAACTACAGTTGCATTGGATTATGAAAGAGTTATTTTAGTGGTTTCAAGCAAACAAGAAGAGTATCAGCTCTCAGTACTTGCCTGTTTGGCCTCTTAGTGTGTGGAGTGTCTAGAAGCATTGACAACAATAAACAAGTTCACCACTACCCTAAGATCCGTAGAAGTTGTTGATGATTAAAGTGAACACACAAAGATTTGTATTTTGTGTATGCTGAAGATGGCTGCTGAGTATTGCTTTCTGTGAATTGTATATGTCCAAGTCAGTAAACCCCTTTTGGTTTCTTAACTGCTCTTTCAGATATGGAAGAATATTTAAATAGAATTTATGATGTAATTCTTCAGCATGTAACTTAATGCACCCAGAAAGTGATAAATAAATGTTGTATAAAACCTATACTTTTTAAGTGTCTTCATTTATTTAGAATGTATTAGTTGATAGAGAGATTTTTTAGCATAGTATAATATGGAAAAGAAAACAAAAAATGTTCAAACTAATTTTAAAAAAGCTGGTTTTCCTTTAAAATTGTAGCCTGTATTAGAAATCACCAAACATGAAACTTGTGTCCTGCAATTTTGCAATCTTCTGTCTAGTTTAAGTCTTTGCACAATTTAAATCATTGCAAAAAATCATTGCATTGTATTTTTACCTACATTTTACACAGTGTCCCAATTTTACTGGAAATAGGGGTGGAGTTCCACAGAAGTGTATTGGTTAGAAATGTTGCAAAACCCACCAATATTCTATCAAACTGAACACTACTCTTAATGTTTTTTTGTATTATATTTTATTTACTTGCACTTCTATTCAAAGGTTTTAGGAATGTTAGGTATGTATCGATAAAGCATAGACATATGATATAATCAAATTGTAAAAACAGCAGTAAACACAATGGATACAGTTTTTTTTAGAATATTAAAATTAATAGATTATTAAACCATTTATTAATATGTATTTATTACTTTTGTAAACGTCTTAAATCTTCTTTAGGTGTCTAAAACATTTATATATTTAATATAACTGATCATACTACAGTCTGTATACTAAGTCTAAAGAGAACAATGTGAACTGCAGCAAAACGTAGCTCTGTCGAAGTTATGTTACATTCTGTGGTTTAAAAGCATGTAATTTATTACTGAAATGAACATTCAGTAATACTGTATTGATTTATTTCGGAGGTCAACACTGCAGTGCCTAAGGTGGCAGTATTGCATCTGTACGCTATTTTTACAACCACTATTAATCAAAGAGAAGAAGAAATGCCGCCGTTCTGTTGGTGAGACTGGAAACAGCGCGTTGAACTGAGCATCGTCACTGACGTATCGTTAGGCTCAAAGTCGAATCCGCAATGGATCTAAACCAACAGGTAAACGGCACGTTTGTATTTATTCGCACATTTATATTTATTTTGGTTTACCAGTGATGTTAACAGTCCATAGTCGTGTGATCGTAAGTGTCAGAAACTAGCTGGCTGGCTAGCAGTAAGCTAGCTTTGAGTGGAGTTCACCAGAACATTCTAGCAATGCAGCGCTAACATAGCTACCGATGTAAAGACTGGATGTTTATAATCCATCGTCTTTAAAATGTGGCAATATTTAACTCCATTAAAAACAGTGTCCCATAAAGAAATTTTAAAACAAGTGAATAACATATAAGAAAAGTTTGTTTGGCTAATTAATGAGTCATTATTGGGTAACGTTAGTCTCTGAACAACTACGAGGGCTAAATACACCAAAGATTGTGAGAAACTACTAGATTATTAGATACATGTTTGAACAACAGGCATGTTCTACTTTCTTCTTTCAGTAACTAAAGTTACTTTCTCTGCCTTCTAAGTAAACTATGACGTGCTATTTTACATGGCGACACAAGTACAAACCAAGTTAAACCTAGAAATTAAAACGTGCATTTCTATTAGCTTTTTTTCTGTGCAAAGCCAACTAGCCAACTATAGCAATTCTTTACTATACTAGTTTTTATATGGTGTGTACCAACACACACATCAACTGGAGACACAGGCTGCATTTGAGGCACTATTAGGACATTACAGGAATAAAAATATGACATGTATACTGTTTGGACCACCATTGACTTAAGGAGGTGATGTTGGTCCAAATGAATATAATGAACAATGATGATAACAAAGGTGAGATGTAAAATGAAAATATGTTTTCATAGATTGTATCTACTAATTTTTAAAATATTTAGAAAATGACAAGTATAATAACAGACATGCCAATTGGTACATTGAATTTTACATTAATTGGTCCAAAATTGGCCAGCAGGAGTGGGTGGTGCTGCTGCCTCATAGCTGGATAAGACGTGTACTTTTTTAACCTTAGCCCCCCTGAGCATCTTGTGCTGGTGATCAGCTGTGTTGTCAGACCTATACAAGTATTGGTCATGCAGTTTCTTTCTGCCAATTTTTGCCTATTTTACACAACACAGTATGTATTCACAGGCCATGCCTCCTCTAGTCTTTGACGTATGTCAGTGACAAAGTTTGTAATAAAATTATGTTTTCACTCTTTCAACTAATCCTCCTCATCTACATAAGGGTGTTCTGTAAAACTGTCTTAATTCAGAGGTGTGGATTTCTCACTAACCTAATTCTTTCCCCAATGCAGATCAATCAGCTGGAGGCAGACTTGTTGGAGCTAGGGACACTCTTGGAGAAGTCAGAGAGGAAAAGAGTACAGGAGCTGCTAAAACAGGAACAGAAGAAGGTCGAGAAGGAGCTCAAAGTCAAACAACAACAGAAGGAGCAACAAACCAGGACTGAGACAGACCCATCTGCAGCCTCAAAAGCAGTGTACACAGTTAAGATCACCAACTATGGTACGATGCCAACAGCCTATATGTCATTATTTGTAAAACTGACCAGTTAAAGATGTGTGTAAGAGCTTAAAGTATATTTCTCATGCTTACATACTGTATCTTTTTGCAGCTTGGGACCAGTCAGAGAAATTTGTCAAAATTTACCTCACCTTGCAAGATGTACACAAACTTCCACCAGAAAACATTGAGGTCAACTTTACAGAAAGGTATGATAAAGCCTACATATAAATGTGTAAAACTACACCAATCAGACATAACATTATTTCCATCTGTGCAATTTATTGCAATCCAATACAGTTACTCAATAATTCTACTTTTAGGTTGTTATAATCTTATGCATTAAAATATATATATACACACAAAGTGTCAATTATTCTTTATTTGTTTCTGATGAATATATTTTTTTTTTCTGAAGGTCATTTTCTGTCCTGGTAAAGAATCTAGATGGAAAAAACCATCAGATGAATGTTCTCAATCTCTTGCATCCAATTGATGAAAAGGACAGCTGCAAAAAGGTGAATAAAACTTACATTTAAAGGTGCAGTATGTACATGTTTATGGAAGGTTGGATGATGTGCAACAAAAAAATAACCAGCATTGGATTGTCCTAATTAATAAATAATGTGATTATCTATTAATAATTATTTATTCATAGTATTTTGTGTTTTTGAAATCAGAGTTTTATTTTTAGTTTTAACTCTCACTTTATTTTGTCAAGCTCTTTTGTTTATAAAGACATTTCCTGATGCACACAAATCATCACAAACAGTCTTCCTTTTTTTATCTGTAAGATGTTCTGATGTTGAACAAAAAAAATTGTGCCAGGCTAAAAAGCAAAATATATTTTAACATATTACTGCCATTCATGTAAATGTACTCCCAAACTAGGACTGTAGGGAGCGTGATCACAATTGGAGAGATTGTTCCTTAATATATTATGTGTTGCTTATCCGAACCGTAACAGTGTTGTAAGAAGGGTGTCTTTTTGTGAGCAAGTGAATCAGTCTTTGCATTTAGTCTAGTTTTAATCTGGCAATTTCGAAGTGAAATTCTTTAGAGTCTTTGTCCTTTTATAAAAGCCTTGAACCACAATTTTTCTTTGCAACAGATTAAAACAGACATGGTCCTGGTCATGTGCAAGAAGCAGACAACAAAGAAGTGGGAGTGCCTAACAAAGGTGGAAAAGCAATCTAAAGAGAAGGAGTAAGTTCAAAAGATAATTAGGAGCTTATGTTCTAGTAATTTGTATTAATTACAAATTTTAATTGAGGTGAAGTTATTTGCAAGATCTTAATAATTAGTAACGTGTGAATGTATTTGTATTTAGTGCCTTACTAACCTGTGGAATTACTTAGAATAAACTGAAAAATTATTATTTGAAACCCTGATAAATTTAACATCTACTTCTGGGCATTTTAAAATATCTATTTGAAGCATGCAGTAGTCTGCGCATTTTAGGTGTAGTACCGAATCTGTGCACTGGATGCCACTCTTGTATTAGGTAGTGATTACATGTAGATTGGGTAAATTCATTCATTCAAATTTCAAAGTATAGAGAATAAAGTATAAAGAATAAAAATAGAGACAACTCTAAAGCATGTACAGATGGCAGGATATTTTTCTTTGTCCTCTTAACAGTAAACCCAATATGGATGAGAATTCAGACCCCAGTGAAGGCCTCATGAATGTGCTAAAGAAGATTTATGCAGAGGGGGATGATGAAATGAAGAGAACCATCAACAAAGCCTGGACAGAGTCCCAGGAAAAGAAACTACGAGGAGAAGACATGATGGACTTCTAAAGTTCACTCACTTCTTTTCCACGTCAAGACCAAGTGAGATTTTCCAGGCTGCACCTGAGATGACTTGACTATTAAATGCTGTGGGTTGAAACCAAATCCCCATATATATTTCATATTTCCACAAAAATTAGAATTCCGTTTTAAAACTCATAAATAAGCTGACACAAATAATGTTAAAGCCCTGGATGAGGTAATTTTGTCTCTGCTGCTGTTAGTCAGTGGTCATAATGCAAACACACGGCAGTGAATAACAAGGAACATTCCTATACAAAGACGAGTGTCGCCAGGGTGCAGTTCATTACATGACAACCTGAATACAACAAGACATTACACCATTTCATCATCATTTGTGGTCAAGTCATGTATAATGGGTTAAAAGACCAATATGGGATTGATACGTTCACTAGCCACATCATTAGGTACACCTGTGCAATTCAATGTATTCCAATACAGCAGCCCTGCCATTAAATCCACTTTTACAATGTTACACTTAGAGATGGTTCTAATATTTTGGCCACCTTCATTTAAGTATATGAAGGGGTCAAAATTTTACAACCAGCTTATAATATAATGCAATCCAGTATAACTCCACGACCCACTATGACCTCAATAGTAAACACTTGCCTTTCTGACAGTTTCAGCTGAAGAGTTTAGAACTTAAAAATAGAATTCATGGCAGAGCTGTTGTATTGGCTTGCATTAGATTTTACACGTATATCTGATGAAGTGGCCAGTGAGTGTATGACTAATTCTAGTGAATAGTTTGAATCAGACCAAATAATTTTGCCAACATTTGCCAAAGTCAATCATTTTCTCTCAGTGAAGATGACAACAGGGATCTTAGGACTTTTGCGCCTTTGATATTTTTAGTACTGTACTCACTACTCATGCATCAGTTCAATGATAAATGTAATTCCTGCATGTAAGCTTTTTGACTCATTCCTGTTCGCAGTGTAATGCTCTACAACACAGTTAGTATAATTCCTTAATATGACTTGCATTTTTATAGCACTGGACAGTTTCCAACTCTTAAGTTCTGTTTATGGTTGGACTGTTGCATTGTTGATTTTCCCTCTAATATGTGTGAATATGTTTGTTGTATTTGTGCAGCCCTCAGGTTGTTCATGCAGTCCTCACAAATATACCTTCTGAACTAGCATCCTCTTTGTGTCTGTTTGTCAGCTGGTTTCACCATGCACAGTTTGACCTTGGGGATTATTTTAAATATGTTTGAAAGAAGCCCGCCGGCTTCAGAAGCCTGTCTACAAACACTGCTAATATAATCTGTACACACTACTGACATTTACCTTAGTGTTAAGCTAAATATTAGGATGAGCAGTGGTCCACGTATTTGATCACAATAGGTATCGTTCACACAAGCTCCTTGTATTTATAGGCAACCACAGCACTACGGTATGTAGAGCTGTGAGAAAAGGACTTTAAATTATTTATGTATATGTGTCCTGTGGAACAAGATCTGAAGTTGCAGGCTTTGTCCACCAGGTGGAACCTGTGATCATTAGTTTTCCTGAGTGTCTGAGGAGAGAATAATGCAGCCCCAGGCCTTTGCTTTATTTTAACTATTATGAAGGTTTGATTGTAGATATTTTGGACATACATACAAGGCCTAGGAGTCTTACTGCATGACCCATTTTAAGATTTCTATGGACGAGGCTGTCTGCAGAGTGTATCTGCATCTGTTGTGCAGTTTCTTCATTAGTTCTGTTGAATTAATTGAATCCAATGTTCATTTAATTCAGTTGCTTACATAATATGAACACTTTTGTCAAGCTGAAATGAAACATCGATTAAAATAATACATCATATGTGACCTGGTTTACTGCAAGTCGTTTTCAGATATCTTGTGAGGACCTATTTGCAATGTTAAGGTCAATAATGAGAATACAGGCCAAACAGTGCGGACTGTTCACCTGACCAAAATTTCCTTTACATAAATAAATAAAGAACCAAAATGTGAAAGCTCAGGCTGATCTCTGAGGACCTTCATTCTGCATCAGCCCAGAGGAGTCTGTGCCACAGTCTGTGAAGATGAAACATATCAGAGTCTGGAAAATCCCCCATGTCCGGGTTACAGCGTGTCACTGGCTTCACATCTGACACAAGAGCTGCATCAACGTGAGTCGGGCCGATTCTTATTTCAGGGGCTGTTTCATTCATATTTTCTTACATTCTAGAAAATGATTTGATTGAACTCGCGCCTTGGCAAATCGTCTGGACTTTCTCCGCCGAGGCACCGCCTGCGCCCGCCCCTCTCCCGCGACGTCACTGCGCGCCCATATATCCGCGCAGAGCCGATCCCCGACACGCCAAATGGATCAAGTCGGTCGAGGTGGACGCGTCGTCACTCGCCAGACCAGCTACTGAACGTAAAGACGCTGAAGGGATTTATCATTTATTATTTATCATTTACCTACAAACTGAGCTTTTGTGCCACTGTGCTGAATGGATACCGGCTGTTTCTCCGCGGCGCAGCGTATTTCGTGCCACACCATGAATGCGGATTTATTCAAGCCCGTTCCGGAGCGCGGACCCCAACAGTCGTCAGCGCCGGTGAAAACCAGCAGGAATAAACCCGAACAAACCAAACCCGAACTGGCCCAGGTGGTGACGGATGCCAAGACGGGACGGTCCTACAGCAAAGGGAAGCTTCTGGGAAAGGTACGCTTGAATTTTACATGTGCTTGTTTCGGCACCGGCGTCGTTGTTGAGATGCGTTTTCTTTAAACCCCTTGAGGCGAGGAGTGGACTTAATGTTTAGGCTGGTTAATAACGGAAGATGTCGACGTTTTAAAGCAAAATTAAAAATCATTCCGGGCTGTTTTCCAGGTGTGTTACTGACACAGGAACAGCGCTCGACCTCGTGGTGCTGAATGAATCAGTGGTGAAGGTGTGTCCGGCCCCTGAGCGCACGAATTAGCGGAGACAAATATAAAAATCCGGAGAATTACCTGACTCAGGAATCCTGTTCTAGGCATCGGAGAAACGGAAACTGTCTGTCATTTGTCCCACTCGGTTTTTCCTCTGATGATTTTTGACGCCGTGTATGAATGGAGCGACTGTGTCAACGTGTTGCTCGTCATCGATAGTCTGCGTCGGCGACCAGCCAAGTGTGTGTGTGATTGTGTGTGTGTGTGTGTGTGTGTTTCTTCTTCTTCCTCTGCTGCTGCCGCAGAGCTGGAAACGTCTATGTCAGTGTCACGGTTAATAAATGCCGCAACCTGGTCTTCCTCGTCCCTCATGTCCTCGGGAAAATATGTTTCTGATTGCGTCAAAAATGAACGATGGAGCGCAGTAAACGTGGTGTTTGGAGTCGATTTGCGAATCTTATCAGAGCAGCCACGACAACACAAGATGCTGATCACTTTGTCCGTACAACAATGCTCAGGAACACACTGATCCATTTTTTTTTTTTATGCTGAATCCTGCTTTGGTTATTTCCGCTTCTGTTTAACTGACATTTGTCTTCACATCCCAATATTCCTATCATTTTTATTGCTCTAAAGACAAAGCTCCTCGGATCACAGACTATTGAACCTATGTGTTTATGGCCATTGCAGGTTTCAACCTGCTGCTTTAACTGATCACCCTGTTTGTCTCCCTCAAGGGTGGTTTTGCTCGATGCTATGAGATGACAGAGCTTTCCTCCAACAAAATGTATGCCGTGAAGGTGATTCCTCAGAGCAGAGTGTCCAAACCACACCAGAGGATAAGGTACATGCTTGTGTTCAATTGTTTATCAGTGTCTAGTGGAACGTGCCTCACACTCATTGTCTGAATTGTGCTAGAATTGACAAATGGTCATACATTGATGGACTGTCTGTTTTTGACAGATTACAAACGAGATCGAACTGCACAAAACCCTGTCCCACAAGCATGTGGTGAAATTCTCCCATTATTTCGAAGACCAGGAAAACATCTACATATTCCTCGAGCTGTGCAGTCGGAAGGTGAGACTTTAGGACTCTCTAGAACACTCTACCCAGCCTGCATGTGTTTATATTCCGCTTGCATCGTGGTGCAAAGGAAACAATAGCGTAATCTGTTTTTCCAGTGTTCATAAATTACAGTCACGTCAGTATTGGCAAAGAGTTTCAGACCGCCACTTGATTTATGGCGGCATCTAATTGATATGCTACTGTGGCTGTGTGTGATGTGTGAGCGGCAGCACTGTACAGTCCCACTGACTGACGATGGCTGACAGTTATGTCATTGCTCTGTCTCTGCAGTCCCTGGCACACATTTGGAAGGCGAGACACACACTCACGGAACCAGAAGTGCGATATTACCTCAGACAGATCATATCCGGTCTCAAGTACCTCCACAGCAAAGGCATCCTGCACAGAGACCTCAAACTAGGTATGTGAGCAAATCCCTGAAATGTGGCGTACGCACATAAACATCCCAGGAATCTGCTGGGACTTTGGGGCAGGCTTGTGTAATCTGTGGAATGCTGACTAGACAAATGGGTTTTGTCTCTTTCAGGCAACTTCTTTGTCAATGAGAACATGGAGCTGCGGCTGGGAGACTTCGGCCTCGCTGCCAAGCTGGAGACAGTCGAACAGAGAAAAAAGTTAGAATTTTTACTTTTTAAAACATATTTTCATTTAACGCTATCTAAATGTGACAAATGTGACAAATTCTCAAACTGATGGAAAAAAATATTTTTTAATAATATATTGATGAATTTCTCATAATTAATCTTAGTATGTGCACATTTCCTGTTAGATTTTGAAGTTCAAAGCCATGCACAATATTTCTGGAGGGATGTTCAGATATTGAACGTTACTGTATTATTTATTTTCGAAGTTTGCCCAGTGCAAGCAGATTCTTCCTCCCACTCATTTCCCCTTGAAGGTACCTAACTCAACCGGTTTCCAAGTGGCAGTTAAATGTAGCGTTTAGAGCACAGTTTCAGTACCAGTTTGACACCTTCCTGTGGAATACCTCAAGAAATGCTTCCACCGCTACTTCCTTGTCTGCGTGACGCACGTATAAAACAAAATAAACTGAAGTTAAATTAGCCTTTTTTTTTTTTTTTTTCTTAGAACAATCTGTGGGACCCCAAACTACTTGGCACCTGAGGTGCTCAACAGACAGGGCCACGGCACGGAGTCTGATGTTTGGTCCCTTGGCTGTGTCATGTGAGTGTTTTGATCTTACACTTTTAGAAAATGTCTGTTTGAGGGTGTGCTAATTTTAACCCAGAGCTATTTGCTTAGATCTGTCAAGTGAAAACTATTTCTGTACTTTGTGTGCAAATGAGATCATGGCACTTAAGCAGGAAGATGGTGGTTAGTGCCCACAAATTGACCTGCTGGTTGTGTTTCATATATTCAGGTACACTCTCCTGTGTGGAAACCCTCCTTTTGAGACTCTTGACCTGAAGGAAACCTACAAGTGTATAAAAGAAGTTCGGTACAACCTGCCCTCCTCACTTTCCCCTGCTGCACACAAACTCATCTCAGGCATTCTGCAGAAAAACCCCAGCGACAGGCTGACACTGGACCAAATTCTCAACCACGAATTCTTTACCAAAGTATGCAAATGTGCTAATTTTCTCATTAGTCAAAACATAACTAAATGCAATCACTTGTTTAGAGTGTGGGAAAATTATACCTGACTCACATAGAGTATTCACACGGAATTAGCAGTGTTTTATCTTTGTCTTTTTGTATCTTCCTCACCTTCTCATCTGCTCACTGTGTGCCTCTTTTGTCCCCTAGGGTTTCACTCCAGATAAGCTTCCCCCCAACAGCTGCGTCATGGTACCTGAGCTTCACCCTCCCAGCCCTGCCCAGAAATTCCTCACTAAAGTGGCCAAGAGCCTCTTTGGCAAGAAAAAAGCTAAAGGTAAGCAGCAGAACTGTACTTGAATGACTGATTTTAGGCAACTTCTTCATTCTCTTTGCAAGTGATTTGAATTAGTTGCCTGTTTTTTTTTTTTTTTTTTTTTTTTTTTTCTGATAACTGATGTTTTTGATGAAACTATAAATGCTCAATATGAAACAACCTTGTTATAGTTTAGTTTCCTTTTCTTTACTCAAAGCTCTTTCCAGGAACTGTGTATGTATTTAAATGCTTCTGTGCTTACACATATTTGCTGTGATAACAATGGGACAAACTTGTTTTTGCAGCAGAGAAAATTCCTTGTGAGGAAAAAGATGACAAAGACATTTCCAAGTTGGTCTCTGGAATCGTTAAATGCTCCATTAACCGGCAGATCAGCTACAAGACAGTGGGACCCAATGAGGTACTTTCTTTACCTACTTCTGCATTAAAAACACTCTTTACTTGAAATATGCCACTAATTGAATAAGGAGAGTTGGTGGGTTGAAGTCCATATTATATATGGCAGATGATGTCCCTTTTGGCTGATAATGTCTTTGCATCCAGTGTTTTGAAGCAAACTTGAAACCTCAGCAGCATGTTTTATTGAACAGTAAAACCATCTTGCTTCTGAATTATGAGAGAGCTGGATTGTTTCCTCAGAACAGACTTTCAAGTCCCAGCTTTGGCTGACCGAATATGCAGCAGCCAAGTTATTTGAATGGTGGAATACGCTTTTAATAACTCAGTTATTCAATGAGTCATTCTTCTTAAAGGGAAGGTTCGGAAAGGTTTCTTTTCTGGGTATTTACCTTGGTTTTGCTGAGTTTGCAGTATAAGATGCTGTTTTTGTCTCAGAAGTCCCCCAGCCAGTAAAATGGCATTTGTTTATGTTGGTTGTAGTTCATATTTAGTGATGCACACAGTACAGGTGACAGCAACTTGTATTTACTGTCAGAAAGTTTTCGTTATTACTGTTTGTCTCTTTTCGTTTTTGATTTTTGGTCTCCGCATTATTACTGTAACTAAGCCTGAATGCCAAAACCCCCGGAAGCTCAGTTTGCCAATCCTGATCAGGCTGGTCAGGTTTTACAGTTTATAGAGGCTAATGGGAACAACTTGGTTTGCCCTTGAAGTGAATATTTCTGTCACTTTATATTGAGGGTGTTCTGAGAAACCAGGCTGTAGTCAATAGGCGTGTGCTGGTTATACAGGGTAGTTGTCAGAGATGTTTGCTCAATAAAGTAACATGCTGACGAATTAGACAGAACTTAAACTGCTGTGGTAACACATTAGATGCTACATAGGAAATATGCAACATCTATAACAGCACACAATGAAACTACTAAACGTAGTTTAACCCAAGTGCAGTAGCAGTGGGATGTTCAACTTCAAAACTACTAAAGCAACAGTTTAAGCTATTGCAGGAGTTGTATTTAAAAAAGCTGCATTTGCTGTCTGTGTCACTGATGAGGCCCAAAAATCATAAGCAAGTGTTGCAAGAATTCTCTGACCACCTTTCTTGTATTTTTTGCTCATCTGCTTTTACTCTCACTTTGTTTGATGGTGATGTTATGAATGTGTCTTAAATTGTATATCTCATTGCTGCTCAGGTGCCCTCTCCAGCCGGTCAGCTGGTCAGTTCTGTGCCTCTGGAACAGACTCCAGCTGAGGAGGAATCCCGAAAATCAATTTCTCGCTCCTTCAAGGGCACCCTGGCCAGTAGCTCTGAACGTATGTATCAGTCCTTCTGAATGGATGTTTTTAAAAAATATTCATTATTTTAATAAATGATCAGTGTTTCACATCTTGTTTTCTCTTCAGCATGCGAGGACGTCCTCACTCCTGCAGCCGTTGCTGACACAGCTGTGAAAATTCTCAACAGCTGCCTGACCACCATGCCTGCAGGTAGGTGAGAGTTAAGCAGACGGAGACACAACAGACTGCAAAAGCATTTTGAGTCATCTGCTAAATGTTTTGCAAACCCAACAGATTTATCCAACCGCAAGACTACAAATAGAAATGCTGTATAGCATCATTAAATATTTTCATCGATGACTGGGCTACAGATTGTCAATCAGCTCAGAAAATAAATACTTCCTTAGTTAATGGCACAAACATTCTTATTTTCCACTTGCGTTATATTACTAATATGTACATTCCATATCCATTATCAGCCACATTTACTGGCTTTACTGGCTAAAATCCACTGAATACCAGCTAGAAGCCCAGAAAAGCTTCTAGCTGTGTCAACACCTGAAGGTGTTTTTGTAAAATGCTGACTTGTATAATGTAAAATTTACTTGTGTGTTCTGAAGATTGATGTTATATGCTGTGAACTTTGTTTTGTAATTCCTAGCATTTATCTCTCTCTCCCCAGCAACCAGAAACCCACCATGTTTGTCCAGGCCACAGTCCTTCTTGTGGGTGACTAAATGGGTCGACTACTCCAACAAATATGGTTTTGGCTATCAGCTGTCAAACCAAAGTATTGGCGTGCTCTTCAATGAGGGGACACATCTCAGCCTTTGTGACCAACGCAAGTAAGCGCCTTAAGAGCTTTAGTGTTTGTTTAATGTCATTTACACTGTGACATGTTGACTGATCCAATGAGTACACTTGGCCAAGTAAATTATTCAGATAATCTGCGCTCTAACACTAGACTATCAAAAGAATGACCTTGTTTTTAAGACGTGGTGTTTGTCTTCTAAACAGGACCGTCCACTACTGTTTGACTAACAACAAACACTTCACCTTCCCTGCCAACTCTCTACCTGAGCAGCTTCGCAGCCAGAAACAAATAGTAGAATTAATGGCTAACTACATGGAGCAGAACCTTATGGAGGTATGAGGAAGCCATTTTGTTGTTTTGAATATTTTAAAGCTTGAAGTTTACAACGTATAGCAATTTTATCTATAACTTTTGTATTAGATTTTCAAAGTCATCTTGGGTGCACTTTATGTGATCTAAAGGATATTCCTTGTCCTCCTCAGGGTGGAGATCTGCATTGTGATGAACAGCTTTCAGGTGTTCCACCTTTGCTGCTCCAGTGGGTGAAGACTGACCATGCTCTTGTCATGCTCTTCAACAATGGCACTCTGCAGGTTTGAAAATGCTAATTAAATCTTTCTAAGTTCAGTCCTAGATGCATTTATAGTGCATGGAATATACAGTGTAAAAACAGTTTCATTAAATTTGTGTTATGGCTAATTGTTGTATTTGACAATTTCCCTCCTATTCTTATGTCCATGTTCTGTTTTCTATTGCTTACAGGTTAACTTCTACACAGACCATACAAAAATCATCCTGTGCAAGTCATCCGATGACTCGTATCTGCTCACCTACATCAGTCGGGAGCGTGTCTCGTACACTTACCTCCTCAGCATGCTGAATGAGATGGGTTGTACCCCTGAGCTACGACACCGACTCCGATATGTGGTACAGCTACTTCAACACCACACCGATGCCTGAGACACAGCTCAGTGCCTCCCAGGCTGCCTGAGCGACAGATGCCTCAGAGGCAGCCTGACTGGTTGAAATAAATTCCCAAGGCACTGTCGAGAGGGGCTGATGCCTGTTGAGTTGACTGATGGAAGGCTGCTCAACTTCTCTGAGCAATATTTTTGTCTGGACTGGTGCTTAGGCAGCTGATTATCAAATTGATTGACCTTGATAAACATCAAGCAGCCAGAAAGTTGCGCAATGCAGCATCTGCCTGAAGGGCTTTTGTCTGTCCAGCTTATGCCTCAAAGGTAACCACCTGGAAGGTATTGATCTCTGAAATAAGACTCCTACCTGTTCTGAAATTGTGGATTCCTCACAGGCGGATGCCTAAATGAACACCCAAACTCGAAATTATCCTCATTCACTCACTCCCAACCACTGCTTCTTGGCTGGACCTTTCAAAGCCACCAACAAACCCTGCAGCTTTCAGCATCCCCTGATAGCCGACAACTCCGGCATGGTTTCTCAAAGGTATCTTAACACTAAGTCTTACATGCTTGGAATGGAACATGAATAATCTTGCAGCTTGAAAGCTTTTAAGCTCTGTAGCAGCAAGGTCACTCATTCCATTGACTTGCATTGGATCTGTGATCTGCAGCAGAGATGCTCTGGGGGGAAAATGTTTTGATTGGCGAGAGACCCTCCTGCCCTCGGTTGGTTTCTGGCCTCTTCGGTCAATGGTGCACGCATACATTTTTTTCCCTTTCTTTAAAAAAAAAAAATGAGCCAGCCATAGGATCACACTACGATCTTGGCCTCACCTGCACAATAACATTCCTGGCCTTATTTGTAATGGTGATGCTAAAGTTTGAAGAGACGTTGCTTCTTCTGCTTGAACATCACTTTTTCTGTTTTGTTAGATGGTTATTAAAAACTAATTTCACTGACGTGAATCACAACATACTAAAGGGACTATGGGAGCAACACAATTTGCACATTATTTTTTTTTTTTTGAGTAAATTAATCTGGAAAACAGAACCTTTTACTACCACTCATTATATTTTATTTGTTTTTAACTAGAATAACCAAAAGGCATTTTCTTTGCTGGTTTTTAAAATGATTCAGTTTTAAATTCACGTACAATAGGTGAATGTGAGTGTGCCACATGCTGGTAAACAAAACTGTTGGTTGGAATATGAGGGTGGGGGTGGAGGGGGGGGATAAAAGTGCCTTTCTGAGGGAATCTGTATGGTGCAATAACAACCCTTGGTGAATGTCAAGCTGGATACAAACAAGATTCGAGGGGTTTTACATGTGGGATTTACTTTTTTACTTCAAGCCAAGTTTCAAAGTAAGTCCACTAGCACTACACTCTCACTACCTGGTATAAGCTTTTAGAACAACTGGTATAAGTATATATCCCAGAAATATCGACTTTGGAAAAACATTGTACTCTGCTGTACTGTACTGTACTGTACTGTAACCCTTATTGGTTTACATTGCTTTCTCGACCCAGAGTTGTATCCTAAAAACTGTGACCTGGAATGCAAGTATTATGTACGTGTTTTCAAAAAACCCACATTGTAAAAGCCATCCGCCAATTCAGATGAGCCTTTATTTTTATTTGATTTTTGTTTTTCTTTTTTGGCACATAATGTCCTGTTTATTTATTTTTTTTAATTTATAAATGTTTTTTATTTATTGTTGTGTAAATGTTATGGTCTTGACACAAAATGTTCAATTCCGATCACCTTTTTGTATGTAATGTATTTGGGGGGGAAATGGGGCAAAATTAAAGTTTATTAAAATCAAATGAACTTGGATTTATTGCTGGACTTATTTATGTTAATGCATCTTCACTAAAAGTGGTCTTTAGCATTCACTAAATAAGCCATTACGGCAGCATTAGTGCATCAAAAGTACACCTTTGAATTTTCTAATGGCTTATGACTATTGTCTGTGACTTAAATACAGTGTTTATAATTCCAACATCTTTCAATATGACAAGATGCGTCTGGAATTTCACATCTTGCCACATACCATATTGTCACTTGCTGAAAGTTCTGGCCTAACATGTTTTACTCTAGCTACAGATCTCTGATCTCAGTATTGTCCTGTCACCCAGTGCGAGGGCTTTTGATGCTTTTCTATGCAGATGATGTCCCTCCATATTTGGCAAAGTGGGACTGATGAACTGACCCTGCTTTAATGAGTGAAATCACAAAATAACACATATCCAACAGTGACTTATTTTCCTATAGTATTCAACTCTTACATAATGTGTGTGCTGGCAAGTAAACAGCTACTCAATCTGTTTAATGTAGCAGGAAGTCCAGGGTGTGTCATGACTGAAGGTAACACACATACTTTGTGTGTTACTTTCAGGTTTCAGCGTGGACTCTTAGGTCTGTCTGTTAGGCTTTGTTAGGTGTAAACAAAACATGATAAAAACCTATTTATTTATCATTTCACAATGGTGGACCCTGAGTAAGATGGGGAGGCATCAGTGGCCATCAGAACATTGTTAATAACAAAACAGTCTTAATAAATTATGCAGGAATTGGTTTAACATTCTTTAACTAAAGGTAAGGAACATGTAAGCACATCTAAACAATGCATCAAGTGGCACTGCAAGAACACATCTCACCTGAGAAAAGTCAAAATTTTAATTACTACAGCTGCATTTTAATTAGTCAAAATGTAGCTGAAGAAGAAATTTTCAGTATATCGATGTTCATGTGTGAGCATCAAGAAAAAGCTACAATTTAATCTAATCTTTTGCTTAAGTCTGGATTTACTTAACTTAAGAGAAAGATTAAATTAATTTGGGGCCCTGGTGGATCCGTATAAGAGCATTCGGTTGGGATATGGAAGACTGCAGACTTGGACCTCACCCCACTAGGTGTGGCCCCACTGAGCTGCCAAGGGCAAACCTGGTGCCAGTCCTGAGCCCAGAGAAAAATGGGAGGGTTGCATCTGGACTCAGACTACTACTGTGCCCTAACTACTTCTGGTTAGCGCCAAGGAATTTACAGTAATAACCAATATCTAATAACACCACAGTACACAATGTAGACGCATTGGCACCTTTTCGTGTGTTTTTTTTTCTTGTCATTTTTCCAGTTCCTGGAAAAATGACAAGACATGCAGGAAATATCTTCATGACTTGAGCAACCATTGTGAACTAGTGTAATCATGTTTCATCTGACACAATTAGGTCCTGAGCCATATCTCTGGCCTTACTACAAGAGACAATTGTTTGTTAAAAGGAGAATCTTGTAAGGTTACTTGACCGTGCTCTCGTTTCACTGCAGCACTGAGCAGTAACAGCATTATAGTTTCCTAAACACTGTATACGCCTTTGTTTAGAATGACATCAGTCAAAGACAAGTTTAAACATATTAAATTGTCTGTACAAGAAAGGACACAAAAATTCTTGTTTATAGTTTAATGGAGTGGATGTCCTGAAAGGACAGAGAGTTCAGTTGATACATGTACCACACCATACATCCATGATCTGCAACCACTGAGCCTGTATATCATAGAATATCCCAGCTGTCATAGGGCGAGAGGCAGGCAGGCAACCATTCACATCTATGGGCAATTTACTGTTCCCAATTAATCCAACATGCAATAATTTAGCTGTGAAAAAATAACAGATCACAACAAGTCACGAGGCACAATATTACAAGCTAGTTGGACTTTTTATATTTCCAGAGAGAATTACTGGGAATGTGAAAGATGTGAAAGAATGTGAAAGATTATATATGAGAACACAAGCACGTCACGGGTTTTTGGATCTGCACATAGAGACGGTTTCTAGGAATGTATAGACACATACATGTTTTGTACATGTTTAGAAGTTAACAGAAACTGAACATGTATATATATGTATATATATAAACATCAGTACTCAGCATGACTAACCAGCAGACAACACTGGTGTTCAGGCAAATCATGGACAAACATTACACAACAGCAAACTTAACTGTCTGGTTTATTGCCACAGCTGCCGTCATGATGGCCTCTTCAACCATGAACGGAGGCAGAGAGGTAATGAGGGCCGGTGCAGCCTTGTTAGCGAGTCGTTTGAGTTGTGTGAGCATGTTTGTGTGTATACAAAGGAAAAAGGCCTACAGACAGACAGCACTCACTTGGCAGCTACTCTTTGAAATGCCATGGAGACAGAGAGCGAGAGAAAGACGGAACTGTTGTCAAACTTCCCTCCTGATTGCATGCGGAAAACTGGGGCGGCAGCAAGAGATCACAAGGCTGCTTTGCTGTGACTCGGAGGCCAAAATGTGCTGATTTCACATCTTTAATTGCAGTGTGAGACATTCACTTCACTCCACTCAACCAGCTCTTTCCCACAGGAGGTGTAAATGAGAATACTGTACTCTCAAATTCTTTCAAAATCCCCTAGAACACTGCAAGCGTATGACTTTCTGCACTCAAAATCAAATGAGGAAAATTGCTTGCTACAGATCAAAACCAAATACACGTGTACAAGATGCTAGATCTGCGGTGGATGTTAATAATTAGCCATACCTGACTACAACATCCATGAAGTGCACGTAATGTAGTGTATATATCACATAATTAATAACAACATAATGAGCCTTGGGAACAACGTGGTCAAGTGCATGGCACTGCCACGTCACACCTGGAAGGTCTGCGTGGGGTTTTGCCTGTTCTCCTCGAGCTTGTGACGATTTCCTCCGGGTGCTGCAGTTTCCTCTCACATTCCAAAGCCATGATTGTTAACCGGTGACTCTAAATTGCCTGTGCATGTGGATGGTTGTCCGTCTGTGTAAGTCTCTCTGTGTGAGCCCTGAGATAGACTGGCCTCTCGCCAAGTGACAGCTGGGACAGGCTCCCGCCCCTCATGACCCTGAACAGGATAAGCAGTTAAGACAGTAGACGGATGGACAATCAGTCTCATTATTTTCTCTTTAATGGCGAACTGCTGTTCTTCAGACGTGCACCCTTCAGTGTGTGGTCCAAAGATGCCTCAACTCAACTTCAAATAAAGAATGTGGGTCCCTGTGATGGATGCATATAATGAACAGTTTCATAGCTTGGGGTTTGTTTGAAACAGCGTCATCGTCCCATTGGCTTATGACGTGATGTTGCTGTCTACCAACTTCTCAGCTCTCCTTTTACTGAGTCATGACAGTTGCCGAACAAACACAAATACAGCTGAGTTTGTAAGAACTGGAATAACCCGTTAAACACGATAAGTATGGGGATTGTTTAGACGCAGTAATTTAACTCACACATCCCTGCTAACTGCTGTTACATGTAAAAATAGTTATAACACAGCTATAATCTGTGACTCTAATTTGTGTGTGTGTTTTTTGTGCTTTTCTATTTGCAGATAGATGTAATTAAATTGTCATGGAGGCCATATTCAGAGAAGAACTATTACGTTTGATAACGGGCGTCTGTTCGGCTTTTTTCTGGTAAGAATCCACAAATTAAGGTGAACGATAAAAGGACAATGAAGTAAAACAGTGAAGTAAAAACTGCACAAGGCCATGAAGTGGAAACAGAACATGGTGTCTTTGAATGTGATTCTTAACACCAAATATCTTAAAAATGTTGTACACTTTGACAGATTAACAAAACTATTTAAATTGCTTTCTTTATCATAGAAGTCATCTATAAAGTTGAGATACAGAAAACACTCATAAAATCAGACTGTGGTCAATTGAATGTGGAATTGTGTGTCCTTAATAAGAATTTGTGGCTTATACGCTGCACAACCTTCACGGCAGAAACACTATGTCAGTGCAGTAAACAGCAATTTCATCACAAAACCATCCGCTCAACAGAACTCGCTGTACCTAACAGGCAGTATGCCAGTTCTTCTCAGCAACGTGACTGCTTTCACAGCCTCTTCAGCAAAGTCATCTTCTTCCTTCCTTTCTCTTTTATTTTGTTCAAATTAATATGCCTACAGATAGTTCACAAAACAATAACTACGAGAGTTGGATTGGTCATCAGTTTTCATGGATGAGAGACTGAATGCAGTTATTCCCAATCTAGAGAGAGAGATGGACGTTGGAGCGATGGTGACTTTGACATGCCTGAACATGTCGGGGTGGTGGGTGATTGCTGGCAAGCGAGAACCGGACCGAAATGCAGTGCAACAGTTCTGCTGGTTTGCATTACTGATCTAAGACATCCTTGTTGGAATTCATTAGTCAGTAAATGCCACGGCAAACACTGAAAGTGATTATATTTCACAGTCACTTCGTGATTATGGAACAGAGGGCGGGAAGGAGAGAAGTCTGTTAGCAGACGTTTCAGGGAGTCTTTTCAATACTTGGCAAGTGTGTGTATGTGAGAACCGATCTCAGGCTGCATTCTCACATTAACCTTCTGCTTGAAATGTGGTGTTAACCACAAGGCATACTGTTGTTGTACTTGCTGTGCATTTATATGATGGTAAATCACCCCCGTCATGCTATATTTTAGAGATTGTTTTCACAGTGAGGTCATCCACCCACTTCCATATCTGAAGTGATTTCCTGTGGAAGGATACACCTGTGAGTTTGAGACCAGGTACTTTGAAGCAATTTGTGAAAAAATATCTACAACGTCTTGACTAACACTGAAATAGCCTCGTTTTAAGGTTCATACAGGTTCAAGTATATGTATGCAGGTCAGGCTGCCCCATTTTAAACAGCAGAGTCAGGTGTCCGTGAATAAAATCAATATTACAGCACATGACATCATTTCATATATTTCTGCAGCACTTTCTATTGTAGTCCGAGTGTTTCCAAAAGACCTGCCCAAACCTTTTACGTTCATGATCTGTATCCTTCTGTGATCTGTATCCTGTTCGGGGTCACGGGGGCTCGAGCCCATCCCAGCTGTTATTGCGTGAGAGGGGGGGAACATCCTGGACACGTCACTGTGTGTACATGTCTCTGAGTATTCACTCCAAAACCCAAGAGATTTCTTCCAGTCCCTTGAGTTTTCATCATCACTGTCCACACATGCATATTGCTTTGGTCGGACTGCTTTATTCATTAATGTATACAAAAGAAATGTAATTTGTAACTTGCTCATTGTGTGTGTGTGTGTGACAGTGACACTCATTCATTTCTATGCTGCTTTTTGTTTAAGAGAGTAACAGAAAACAGTTGTGTGAGGTCCGCTTAAAGTGATTATATTTCCCTTTAGAACTTTGTGGCTTTGTTTTTTCCTTCACTTGTACAGGAAAAAATCATCATTGCCTTCCAAACAATCTTTGAAGAAGGGAATGTGAGGAGTGGCTAAGCTGGTGGTATGGAAAAGGAATCAGAGAAGTCCTTCCCTTCCTCCGTTTCCCTGACCCCAGGCCACATCTTTTTCCGGCTGTGATGTGTTTGTGTTGGCTGTGGCTTATCCTTCATTCAGGATCCTGCTGCTGATGTCACAAGCCTGCCTGTTAAGGCTATGAGTGTATGACACACACACACACACACACACACAGACCAGCCTTACAGGAACTGTGTGTTTCCTTTTACGACTCTCCCTCTGTTTCCCATTATAAGCACAAAGGAGAATGTCCTCCACTGCTGTGCTGCCAGACTGAAATTGTCTCTCCACGTTGCCGTGAATCAGCTGTCACCGCTGTGATGAATCAATTCTTGGCCAGTTATCAGACCAGTGTTAAAAAAGCCAATATACGTTTTCAAGCTTTGAATATAAATAGAAATTCTGTAACATTCATTTTACCTCACTGATCTAACCAAAAATGTAAATATATTAAAGAAAAATGATGTGGAAACATGTTATTGTTTATTTATTTTGTAATTTCTATTATACTATGATACCATTGTATGTTGATGCCAGTTTGGCCTTTGCATTTAGTGGAAATACCTTATTTCCTCCTTATTTCTTCTTTCAAATTTAAATTAAATATCTCACCTCTTCCTTTACCCAGGATCTCCTGCAGCTCATTCAGTTCTGTTTTTTTCCTCTATTGTTAAAAGGGGTGACAGCCATAACTTGCCTCAACTTCCTATAATTAGTCCAAAGGTCTGAAGCCCTTTTTCACTTGACTCTCCAACAAGAACTTAAATATAAAGGGATCTTAAATATATGTAACTTCTCCGCTCACACTGCACACGTGTAGCCTGCATGTTGGCACAAAGCCCCAGTCTGGTTTGCGCAGTGACAATTACAAAAAAATGTAGTTTTTTTGACAAGATGAGTATACTGTCAATGTTGACAAAAAAAGACAAATGTGGCTATACTTTTCATCGTTAGACACTGAAAGTAGAACAAGGAGCGGAGCCTAATTTAAAGCTGGATATGGCAGAAAGATAAAGACATTATTGTCTGTCTGTTTATTATTATCCAAACGGTCCATTTAGTAGACGTTTGTTCATAACATGTGGAATATCCATCAATAACACCTCCTTATATTTTTACTGTTTTAACCACTGGAGTAAACAATAAAGTAGTCATGAGACGATGGGCCCACTGTGGTCACAAAGCGATGGCCAGCAAGAAATCTCAAGTAGGCTTAATGCCATCAGTGGCATTAACTGACGCTCAGCTGGTACCTGGGGGCCCAAAGTTTGGCCAGGAAATTTCCACTACACCATTACGCCACCAACACCAAATCCGAATCCATGATGCAAGACAAGACAGATCCATACGGTTGTGTTGTTACTGCCAAATTATGACGGCAGAAACAGCAAGTAGTCAGAGAGTGAATTGTAGCCTAAGTTTCCTGTTCTTTGCTGACAGGAGTGACACATGATATGGTTTGATTTTCACTTCTGTTGCCTTTCTATAAGTTCAACCATTCTGGATCATTCTCCTTTGAGTTCTGTCTACAACAAGGCATTTTCATAAACCCCACATTGACTGGCCGATTAAATATTTGCATTAATGAGGACTTGAATAGTTGTACCTAATAAAGTGGCCAGTGAGGATATATTAGTAAATCATACGCAAGATAGTGGCTAGAATTTGGCTTGTTTACATTTTTTTGTTTCACTGCATAAAAATACAGAAAATTCAGGAGTAGGACGTGTCGACTACTTTTCTTACTCCAAACTCCTACTATTACTATCTTGGCTCCCAAATGGCTCTAAACAGGATTTTACTAATCTGAGCCGGCAACCCCACAGTACAAGGCTGCCAGCAAGTTCCCCGACTGGACATGCGATGATGTGCAGTAGATTGAGCCTTCTTTTAAACGTTTCTGCACTGCACTTTTGCTAGTGTATTTAGTTTTGGAAATGCTAAAACACAACCAAAGCATGTAGATGTTGAGTATTACTCCTGTTAGAGCCTCATGCCACATGACTAGTAAGGCAATGGTAATGGGAGGTGGCTGCCCACGTCTAGGAAGTTTTATTTGAAAGTATCACACATGAAAACAGAGTCCATTTTGGCCTCTATTCTATTCCTATAAAGTAGACTGTTCTCTACACACGGAGGCATTTGGAATCATCTATCACTACATGTGTCCTGTGTCTCCTGTTTAATGCATTTTTTCCAGTTTGCTTTGTCTTTCTTCTTTGGTTGGTATTTCAGCTGGGCTCATTATTCATCCGCACTAATGATCAGCCACAGTATTTCCTGCTGTGGCAACAGAACATGAAACAGCACTCAAACCCAAGTCACTGCATCAGGAAGTCAAACATCTGGAGGCAGACAGATGAGAGGAGAGAGATGAAGAATTCAGCCAGACATCTAACTGCTTTGGGACAACTTTACCTAATTAGTAACTTCTGTTTTCTCAAGAGCTTTTTCCTTCTCCCCAGCCCCCTTCAGTGTATGTGTGTGTGTGAGAGACACAAGCCATTGTAGTGCTCCTTCATCATATGAATTGCAGCCAAGGCCACAAGCCAAGGCCTGTGTGACTGTGTGTTGTAGGCTTTTGAAGGGTTTCCCCTGCTCAAACTTGTTTCCTTTCAGGAACAAGAGTCTGTGAGTCAGTTTCATCAGACCCTTCCCCTTCCCACGAATCTGTGCTCAGACCTATTGCATCCTAATGCATTGTTCAGACTCACACATTCATTTCCATGTTCAGTTCTTATGTTAATGGCTTTCCCATCCACCACATTAACACAGCAGGTCACAGCTCCCTGCGGAAGCTTTGTGTTTTCATGCCATTTGTTCACAACATCTCAGGTGTCATCCCCAACCTGTTTCCTGTTTTTTTTCCGAAATCTTAGATTCAAGTTTTTATTCTTGAATGGGTTTCTGTAAAACACATCTAAAATATCCCAACCCCTGACTTAAGAATGCTTTTCATAAATGTTATACCTTTTTGGGGTATTAATAAGCTCACAATAACACTGAACATGACACACCTGTAAAGTCATATGGAGTCACACCGGATTTTCAAATTACGTACATGATTTCCAGTGTAATTTGAAAGCTTAACATTGCAAGCTACCAATTGCGTCACACTGGAAGAAGGTGAACTAAGTAGCACTATAGGGATAAAAGGCCATTTTAGTACGTTTACTTTTATAAAAACAAAACAAACAGAGAAAAAAGACCCAAGTGACAATGCACATTACGATGAAATTATAACTTAACATAAAACAAAAAGGTCACATGCCTTTATTTAATGTAGTTCATAAACTCTGTACCCTGGTGGTTTCTGCAGAACACTGGCAGCAGAGAGTAACCCGTGAAACTAAACTGCAGTGAAGCTCCACAGTCTTCTCATACCTGATACTAGTTTGCTGATAATCACAGAATAACTGTCCAGATGGCTTTCGGCCCTTTGAGCACAGAGCCAAACTAAACTGTGATTGTCCTTCACTTGTCTGACTGTGTGTGGGAACACTTGACAGAGATACTTAGAAATACAACAAACTCATGTGGGCCCGGAGAGAAAGAGCTATTTATAGAGCCAAAAAAGTCATAGGGGGGCTATGGTGGGTGTGCTGTACTTTGTGGAAAGATTAACTGTGAGTGGCCCACATCCTTTTGTAGACACACACAGACACACACACAGCTTCCTGTTGTCAGGTGCAGAGAAAGTCAGCCACATAGCCCACACAACAACAAATGTTGTCAGGCAGAGCAAAACAGAGACAAACTACACACCCTGCGGTGTAATGTGATTTTCCATCAGTTATTTACGTTAACTTGTGTCGGAATATCAGAATGAAACAGGTTTGGGTTTATAACCAGTTTCACCACTGATGCTCAATGTGTCAACACATCTACTTGTATATAGACTGAAAATTTACATGCAGCAATTTGGGGCTTTAATTGGCGAAATATATTGTCAAACCCTCCACACTCTTTGTTTACTTTTTTACTGCATATATTTCTACTTGTAAACTGTTATGATTTACTCTGAATAGTTTGCCAGCTTCTCAGGAGAAAGCATTTTTATTCCTCTTGGAAACAGCATGTCCACAACCTTGAATTATGTGGAGACACGTTGTGTGAGACTCTTAATCCACTAATGTGTTTGGTAGGAAGAGACTCTGCTGACTAGACAGAAACACACGCGGCCTGGAAACAGATGGCCTGGAGACAGTGATGCAGAGAATGCACTGAGCCTCCAGATTAAGTTTTCTTAACGGACTGCATGGGGCCGTTACTGTAAACTGATGGTTAGTTATCGCCTTGAAGGTAGTTTCAATAGATTTTCTGATCTGAGTCCAAGTGTAGTGTAGAATGATATTTCTCATAGGCAGCAACATCTCAAAAGGGCAGTTTTAGCATAGTCATAACTGTATTATCGGTACATTTGTTTGTCCATCAAGTAGCATTTAGTATTAGCAAGTGATCAGATCAGGCTGATGCCCAGAGTCATAGGAAGTAAGACAGGATGGACAAATCACCTCAGTGATGATTAAAATAACAGAGTGGAAAGAACACTTCTCCTCCCCTCACATGACGGATGATCAAAGGTCAGCCGGGTCAACTGCTCACATGACTGACACCAAGACATGAAAGAGAAACGTCGTGACAGGAAGAGCAAGGCAGCGGTTCGTCTGCGTTGACCTGCTTTTATATGTAGTTATCAAGATGGCCAACAGCATGCAGTTTACCAAATGTCAACGTTTAATGTGGGCCTGTGGCTTTTGCCCCCAAAGACCCTACAGATCAGTCTTGGTCTAAAGCTCCTCTTCTGGTTCCATGTACTGTATATGTCTATGCTGTTAATCATTGACTGGTAATCCTTTGAAGATACAAACTATTCGGCTCACACAGCAGTTTCAGTCTAGTGTGCGACTCAGACAGTCATCAAAAGGTATTAGTTTTTGTCTTTGTTTAGATTCTGACAAAATAGTTCCACTAATGATTCACTAAGCTACAATAAGAGTTCAGACAAAAATTCTGAGTAAGTTGATTAACTGATTGTTTCATCATAAGTCATAAATGACTTAATTTACAAAAACTCTTCATTGAAAATTAGGCATTTAAACTCTAGAGTACATGTGACAATCATGTTGTACAATCAGTTGATAAATGTATGGAACACGATTTTCAGTCGAATGATGTGGTTTTGGAAAATAATTGAATAGACAAACCGTGGTTACAGAGCGATGTACATCAAATCACATGGGAGATTTGTCAGCAAAATTACCTAAAAGTCTCAAATGTAGTCTCTGCAGCGACACAATTACTGCTTTGATCCAGTAGGTCACAAGATCACTAAGTCAGATTTCAGCTAAATGTTCCCCTTTCAACTGAGGAGTGTTTTTCTAAGCTGTTTTTCTTTCTCCTTTCACCATGAAATATCTGAAGGCTGCTCTGTTTGACAATCAAGACACTGAAATGCCTCCTACTACAAATACGCTTGAGCTCCAGTCTGTCTTTGGTAGAATAAGAGCTTGTTGTAGGACAAGGCACCCTGGTTTTTTTTTACACATTTCAATGGGACACTTTGTGCTGTGTCTATTTCTATGTGGGCGCTGTTTGAAAGAAAAAAAAACAAGAGGCTTTATTAGCTCCTAATTCAAAGTCAAGACTTTGTAGAATAAACTGGCAAAAGAAAAAACACAGTTCACATAAAGAAACAGTTGAAATTATTTGAACGCATAGATCCAAAAAATAGAGATTACAGATGAGATATGAAATACTTATTAAACTTTCATTTCTCACACTTTAGTTTTTTTCATTTCTTATCTTTGCCATTGTCACTGTTTCTCTTCTCTTTCACCATTCCTCTTTTTGATTTCCACAAACCTAAACACTGGTGCTAAAGAGAGATTCCAGACCAGGCCTCCTGATAAGAGGGGAATTCCCCCCATTGTGGATCCTTTGACACACATGTGCTCACAGAAACACACACACACACACACACACACACAGTCACAGGGCCAAGTTTCACTGCAAGACAAAGTTCAGTTCAGATGAAAAGCTCGTGTTAAAACAATATGTCAGACTTTAAGTTCAGACAAGATTTATTTCTGCATTAACTTTAAGTTTTGGAAACGTGGGGAAAAATGATTTACAACATGGGAAGTACCTCTGATGTGATTCCCCTCCACACACACGTAGTTAGAGAAAAGAAAGACT
Organism: Channa striata; assembly: GCA_033026295.1. Lineage (NCBI taxonomy): Eukaryota > Metazoa > Chordata > Actinopteri > Anabantiformes > Channidae > Channa > Channa striata. The sequence goes on along the minus strand of CM065185.1, from coordinate 9,234,427 downwards.
TGTTGTTGAACACAACATCAACTCTGTCTGGTTAAAAATAAGCCAGCGTGATTCACTGTTCACAGTGAGTGCATATTAAAGACTTGTGACAGAATTTTATAAAGCCATAAATTGCAAATGTTTAGCCTCCATCTGCAAATAAATCCCCAATGGCAAGCTGACAACAATGCACATAAAGAGATAAGAAGTATTTCATCTAATCCAGAAGGAATGAGGGAAAAACCCACAACCTGAGGAACCGACTAGAGGCAAACTCAGCCGGTGATAATAGGATTATTGTGCTATATTTCAAGCTGTCCTATGCCGACAGCTAAATACTTGTATGACTTTGTTTACTACAGGAGAGGTCTTGGACCCCATGAGCCCCCTGAGCTGAAACCATGATAAATGATTCTTCTCTCGCCGCCCTTTTTGGATCTCATTCCAATCTTAGCCTGAAAAACACGACACTTTTATAGTAGCTGTTAACCTCAATTTAGACGGTTGATTTTGAAGGCAAGGTGCTAACAATTTATTATTGCATATGTTATTGTTTTTTTTTAGATAGCATGTCCATGATCTTGGAAATGATCCAATCAAACTAGACAATGAACTTTTTTCTCTTCCTACTGCTTGTATCTGATATCACTGTTTGTAGAGACTGAAGAGTTATTAGCTAAACTTTGGACTAGATTGTATTAGCTGAAGAAACATAATAAATCATTCAAAGAAGAGGAAATAAAGTAACAATTTACGTACAATACAGCTCACAACACAGAGCATGATAATTTATCCTACTGTCCAAAATCACCATACAGAGGCTACAGACATCAATCTAAAATTTGTGATCCACACAGATGTCAGCCACTATAACCCAGATGGTGAATATGTACATTGCATATGCAGTTAAGAATCCATAGTATAAGGAAAAGTTAATATGGAGCTTGTGGAGTTTGTCAAAAATATGTTAAACACTCATTTGGAAATGACTGACCAAATGTAGCAGAAAAGATGATGGTTTCACAGTTTTTATGGTGACTGTGGAAAATAACAGAAAAATGCAGGAAAAGTTTTGAACAGAATGTATAGTGAACGTTGGTGTCATAATGATGCAACTGTACAGTATATGGAAATATGTTGTTGCAAACAGAACGAAACAAGTTGGGCAGGCCATAGGTAAATACTTGAAGCTATACAAAGTTTGTCGATTTTAAAACTCATTGTGGATACATTTATTTTAACAAATGTTCCCCTGTAATGGCTCTAAATGAAGATGATTTTAAAGAGATGCAGATTATATTTTAAAGCCCCCAAATTAATCCACATTTGTTAAAAATTCCATCCATCAAGAAACTTTGAATAATGAAATGTGTCAGCTAGTGTTATATCTATGGCAAAGACAAACAAGCTAATCCAGGCTGGAGGCTGATGGACATCACGTGCGGACAAAAGCAAATCCTTGTTTGTTTTAGTGTCTTTGGTGGGATTTTTAATATATGATTATGGCCACATTTATGCTTTACAGACAGAGGAGTTATTAAAAGGCACATTTGATAAAGGTGTTGTGGTGGCAAAGTTGGCCTGATGTCGTAAAAGTCTGGTGGTTTTTGTCTCTCTTGCTAAACACTGTAGAGAAGAGTCACATCATCAGTCACACAGGCATCAATCAGTCAGTCAGTCATACCCAGACCGAACGTGGCTGTGCCAGTCAAAAACAAGGGGTTTCTCTTTGATTACTCGTGAAATAGTTGCAGGCTCACAACAAAGACAGGTCGAGGTTGTTGTTGCCTGAGGAGGCTAGAGTGGCCTTACGTTCTGGGTGATGAACAGCAACCACACTGACACAGGGAAATTCTCCGAGGAGGAACCAAAAAAGTCACCCTGTCATTTAATAACATGGTAAACATTTGTCACATAAAAAGTGAATGTGGAGGTGGGAAAACAATAGGTCTATTAGTCAGCAAAACACCCAGCTACCCCGCTCTGGATCTCCCCACCACATCCTTACTGCTTCTCATAACGTCCTTTGAAGTGTTTCATTAAAAGTGCGGGGCTGTCCCACGGGTGCCACCTTCGCGAGAACAGCCCACTATGTGGATTCAACGATCAGTGAACAGGGGGATCCTAAAAAACTCACATCTGTAGTCTGCATGTATGTGTGTCTGTTTTGTAGATACTACTTAGTGAGGACCAAATCTGATGCTCACCATCAAAGTGAAGACAGTGTTGGGAAATTGACTTTAATCAACTTTAAAGGGATTTTTGAGGGTCAAGACTGGGTTTTAGGGTCATGGTTAGAATTAGGTTTTGGTTAGGGTTAGGGGGAAGGGGGAAGGGGCCAGGGCGTCTGCCAAATGACTAAATGTAAATGTAAAATGTGTGTGTGTGTGGAGGCGTGTGTGTGTTGGTGTGTAGGTGAAACTAAAGTGAGAAGCTACTTTATCTTGAAAGACACAAAGGTTTCTTTACTTGACACCGTGGGGTTCACCTATTTAACTGTAATGTTGTCAGAGTTTACCAGCATTATTTCCCTCTTTAAACCAAACAGCAGGCCCAGGAAAAACACTGCAAGATCATAGCATTTCTAGTAATAATCACCAGAGCTGTAAGTCATATCAAGACCCACCTTTTAAAATAGTTTTTCACCAACCAATGCACAGTTTCTTTTTATAGTTGACATCAGGTTTATTGTTTTACTGCTGCTGTTTGCTCGTTGTCTTTTAATTTGTCTATGTGAATTAGAGCACTCTAGACATAAACATTCTTATTATTATCACAAGTATTACCAAATGGAAACAGAACTGTAAATAGCTGAGGTTGGCAAAACTATATTTTATGGTGGACGGAGAGATAAGTCCGGTTTTTACTGCGATACATGTCTGCTGATGTTGTTTGCTTTTGGTCTGTTGTCATCCTACCTGGCACAACCTCACATCTGTTCATATTAAAATGCTCAAAACATCTCTGTCTGTCTGTAAAAGAATAACAGCTTACATTTGGAGAACGGATTTAAATTTTTGGGACATTTTTTTGTTTCACTTTCTGTGTTCTTCATTCTGTAGGTTTTTGTATTGACAGATTTATATAGTCTCTATAGATGACAGATATTCTAGGGAACAAGAAGGAGGAAATGAAAGGGCAGCTCGTAGGAGAAACTTCTCTGTAAAACTACAAAAATTTTAAAGGAAGTCACAGCCAGTTCAGTGGTCATTTCCAAATTAGCTCCCCAAAACACACAGGTGGCCTTGACTCTTTAATTTACTAAACTCATACGAACACTGAAAACACACTCACGCTCTTATACAATTTTGAATTACGCTTTACTTTGTCAGTGCGCATACTTTGAAATTAGTCAGTGGAACCTCCTTTGAACTATGAGACTGTTTATAGATCTCGGGAATGTTCAGAGACAGTGACTCTGACAATGCGTACGCTTTGTATTAGCTTTGCATAATTACTTTATAAAACTTCATGACCTGCAAGACATCAGAGGGAGAAGAGAGATAGAAAAGAAAACATTTAAGCATGTGGACGATGGTGCACACATTCAGACAATAATTTTATTTGAAAGACATTGTCATAGTGTTGCACTTGTTGTACTGTACATACAAAAAATTACAGAAAATGATTGGGTAACAAATAAAAAAAGAGTAATGGAGAAATGTAAACTCTCTGCAGTCTCAGTGACGCATTGCCAAGGGTCCTGAGGAGTGCATATGCATTCAACAACATTTTTATTTGACTATTATTCAATCAGCAAACAAGAAGAAACATTTAAATATGTTATAAACAGTAAATGGTGTTTGTGATTAAAGGTTCAATATGCTCCTCTTCTGTATTAATAGGCATTGGATGGATTTGTGGATTGCTATTTTATTCTGAAGTACAGAACACACGTAGTGTACACACAATGGATTATATAATCCATATCACATTGTAGCCCACGAGCCACTAATAGACAGCGTCATGGTAACAAGTTTTGTGAAAAAAAAAAAAAGAGAAGGCATTTTATTGTCTTCTATTAACAAATAATAACAATTCTGTTTTTACAGTTCATCTACAAGGCGTGATATTTACAGCTAAGCTGATCCATATCTATGTGAAAGTGTCATAAATCAACCCGGAAACGCTGTGATTTCAGACAGAGTTCAGGTCAGGGAGTTCGTATCAGTCTGTGTCAAGCTCTTGAGTTGTTTTTATAGCACTTTTTCCTGTGAGCGGTCCGCACTCCCAGGCCTTAAAAATACCAGGCTAATCTCTTGCTGGGAGGAACCTCAGCCCTTCATTAAATGCCACGTTCTGATTTGTGTGATTATTTTCTTGTGTCATGAAGAGTCTCGTCTGTTTTAAATACTCATCTGTGGCTGTTGAGTGTGTGTGTGCGTCTGTGTGTGTCTGCTCTCAGTAGATCTTGTCATTAGTTAATCAGTTCCCGCCAGTTTGGTGGTTAAAAGTGACTCCTGTGGAAGTTGTTGCACTATATAGTGTCAACTCGGCCGTAATCTTAATCACACTTCAGGCATGTGTAATTCACATGTCTTCACTCGTACCGTGTGCCGACACACACACATAGAGAAACACACAGTCTGTCTGCATTTACTGTCAGCGTAACAGCTGTCTTTCTCTCGATGTAGGCCTGAGAACGAGACGGAGATCCCAGACAGACACACTGACACACACACACACACACACAAGAAGATAAACACATCACCTTGGACTGCTCATGTCAGTCCACAGGCCGAATCAAACAAGCTTCTGCTCCTGCTGGTTTTACAACACAAGGACTGCATGGATTCTTGCACATGCACTCACACATATTTACAGCTGCTTTATCTGTGACTACCATTAGATCGATACTCGAGCCTCCAGCCTGTGCTGGTTCACACTCTGTCACATTGTTATCTAAAAATATTTAACAAACTTCAAAGTAACTTGGTCAACAGAAGAAGTCTTAACTGGAGGCCTAACAAAATCATCAACCTTTAAGTAACTATAGCCAAACTATTTTTGTTGCTTGTGAACAAATTCATGCTTTTCACATCTAATTAGCTTTAAGTGTTTGCGCAAACTAATTTTTTGTTTGTTTTTCATGTTATACAGCCAAATACAGCAAAACAAACAAGCTCTTGGTCATAAATTTTCAAATGTGCATGTGGTCTGTGTCATGCGCGTACTACTTATTGTTAAATGTGTAGAAACTCGTGCCGTCTCCGTCTGCATTCATCTCATGGTCTACAGAAACCATGAAACCTAACCACAGACGCACAGTGAGGTACATAAATCCAACGCTTCACTCACGAGTGATGTATCTGCACATGGTCCAGCACATCACTGCGTAATGATGGAGTTTAACCCTCAAAAGGTTGAATTCCTCTGTCCGCCTCGATATCGGCTTGAAAGGATAAATATAAAGAAGGTAAAAATATCTTTCACATGTCTATGTATAAAATTCCATTTCCAGGTACAATTATACATTTTTGCAAGGCATCTTTAGAAATTATTATTGTTACATTTAGTGACAGATATTAACTGTCCAGTCATTTTTAGAGCAGTTCTTTCTTTCCAGTGAACCTCTAGCTGTACAGCCCTCGTGTCACATTGAAAGGGGTGACATTATTGTCACCTACCACCCACAAACACACAAACAAACACCCTCATGCAATACAGAAATGAGGCATTCGAACATTACAGGATGTGTTGCCATGGCAATGCGACAACCCATAATCATAGTGTGAGTGTGTGGCTTGATGAATCACTCCGTGTTAATTCACATTCATATCCTCTGAAGGCTTGTTTCTCTTGCACATGGGCTCATGTGGAGATTTTCCGAGATTTTTACATGAGTTAATATGTTTGGTCAATAATTATATTAGTTATTAAGTCAGTCATTATATTACATCTGTGATGTAGTCATCATTCAACTTTACTGGTCACTATTTGTGCACCAGGTGATATGATTGTTGCATGTCAGTGCTAGATGTGTGTATTTGTATAAATGTGTGTGCGTGTGTGTGAGAGAGAGATGAGATGAGATACATTCTTAGTGTTTCTAACGTTTTCCCCAGTGACCACCTGCTCTGCCTCAGTCTGTCTCTTGCTGATGTATTTTCCAGAAACTAGGTCTTTGCTATTTTATCCTGAAGATCCTCCCCCTTGCTGAGGCTTGTATAGTCCCAGGTACAAAGCAGCTACTTGGAAAGCCTGTCTTGTATTTCTCTATTTTTTCCCCTTTGGTATTACTCCAGTGTGAACATACCTCTTTCAGATGCGCACCGAGTTGTGTAAACATACTGGCATCTCTCGGTCTCCTGTATGAAGTGTAAAGTGAGCTCAGGTCAGATTTTGTCTAACGTCTAAAATTAATTTTTCTTCTTGTAAAATTTTGGTGAAAATTAGATAAATGTATATGTAAATACAATATATGATATATGATATGTATATCATATATATATGAGTGCCTCTGCCTTTCATAAGCATTATAATGAAGTTGTCAGTTTGTTAGCAAATATACATAAAATAGTTTAGTATAAACTAACAGATGCACAAAATGATCCAAGCGTTGTCTTGAAGATTGTATTCATGCACGTTTCTTTTTTTATACATCGGGTGCTTAATGTCACAACAATGCTGCAGCTGTATCCTGTCATATTTGAATAAAGTTTGTAATGTTTAAATGCCACTAAAAAACACATAATTGTAGTATGAAGCCAGCAATCTTACAGATTCCTACACTGGAAAAAAGGCTTTTACCTGCAATTTCCACTCTCGGGATGTTACAACTGCAGTGTAGGAACGTGCTAACCATGTGTTAGCATTTAAGTGCTTATTGGATTTTCTACTTTTTTGTGTGCTTTTTTTTCTAACTCTTAACTTGTACCGGTTTAAGTGCTTTTCAATACGTACTTGAAATGTTAAATTATTCAAAAGAATAATTAGTGTAAAAGTCCAAGTGTTTCTTGTTGACCCCCTGCAGCTTTCACTATACCACATACTGTTTCATTTCTGACGGAGGGGGTGTGTGGGTGTGTGTTTTGCTGGAGTTTGTGTTATCTGTGTGTTTTATTTTTTTTACACTTCCCGTGTGAATCATGAGTCTGTCCTCATGTGGTCCTCATGATCTGACGTGGGCTGGTGTGAACACTTCACAGTTACTCTCTTAGGCAGTTCTAAACACGCCTTGCTGGGGGTCTAGCTAGGAAATCACACATATTATTTTTATAAAGGGCATTTCTGACTTTCCTTTTCACATCTAGTCAAAGTCAACGCAGCTTGAGGGGGGGAGGGGGAGGGGGGGGGATTTTGCTTCCTATATCTTAAACTTTCTACTCTTCATTGGTTTGAAAACAGATTAGTCACAGAGTACCAGAGGACATGATACTATATTTAAAAAGAAATCCTTTGGTTCTACAGAAGGATATCTCAGGTCGCTTTCAGCAAGAGCTTTCATTCTAACATTCTAACCCTACATTACATTTCATTCTAACATTACATTAGGGATGACATCACCCAAAAGCACCCCCCACAACACCAACCTGATTTGTTTTCATGAGAAGAGGCTGAGGTAATTAGGAAACTTTTAAATAATCACTTATTATAATCATGTATTCTCGCCACCTCTATGAATATGGAAATTGTTATGTAAAAAGAGGGGGAATTAATGTGATGATCTACATGATATCTTTCGCTTAGCAATATCTAGAAGGGTATTCATGTCTCAGATGTAGTTGTATCGGTGCGAGGAACGATGGTGTGGCCCGGGTAAATGTCAGAATGACAATCATCGACTGCAAAAAGTCAGTGGGCAGCACATGTGAAAGATGACACCTGAGTTGTATCTTAACATCTGCTGCTTCATTTCTTCACAACAACAGCTTGTTCACAAAAAGACAAAAGGAAAAGCAGGATTAGGATCCAGTTGCCATAGCAGCTGCAACTTGGTCAGTAGGATGCAGTTGTGTGTGCAGCATGACTCGACATAATCCATTCAGATGGAACTGACGTAGGCATTGTACGTAAATGTTGCCATGTGCTGATGCCTAAACCCGGGTACAGACTATTCATGGAAATTACTCGGTGGCTTCATTGATCTTTTAACATTAACCATATCTTGCACCTGAAGCAGGGGAACCAATGAATAACACTGTGCGCAGAAAGATCATACATTAGGACGTTTATCTGATTCTTCAAGGGGAGACACTGACTCATTTATCAGCTGATGATGTTCAACTCAAACGCAATAAATGTCTGACCCTCTGCGGTACTGACTCAGATTTAGAGAACGCAGGAAGTAAACAAATTGCAGCTTCTATGGCAAACACAATAAATGTCTAACCTGACATCAGACAAAATCCAGTCATTATAAATCAATAGTCCTTTGTTAGCTTTGTCTGACTGTTCAAACTGCTTTTTATATACATGTACGAGCACAATGAAGCACAAGCCTAAACTTTTGTCCAAAGCCTTATTCAATAAACTGTGACTGCAAGACCTTCGTGCTGTCAAAACAGGGACTCCAGAATTTCAGTCTTTCCCTTTCTAACTCAGATCAGTAGTCTAGGAGTCTGACAGACTGGTAGTCAATGAAAGCTCCAGATGAAGTACGTCATCTGTTGTCAGAGCAGATCTATGCAGTGTGAAAATTAGGGTAAAATGAGAATGACCGCGAGTATACGTTCCTTTAGTGGAGACAGGGTGACTCACATCAATGTAGAACAGTTTCCTTAATTTTGTGAATGAGCAGATACTGATGCAGAGTGATTGCTGAGTAGAATAGAGAGGAATAAAAGACTACAAGTAAAGTGACATTTTTATTACACTGACAGTAACAAAATCTAACCAAATATTTGCAGCGTGTTTTGTGAACTCGTGCTTGGTGCATAAAATTTGTTGACAGTAGGTAGTAGGAGAGGATGCATGGATACTATATTAAGACGGTAGTCAATGGTTCGACTCCCGGTCCCTCCTGGCTTTGTGTTCAAGTGTCCATGAAGTGTGTGTGGAAATGGCTGAAGGAGAAGCAACATTGTAAATTGCTTTGGATAAAAGCGTATAAAAGCAGACCATTTACCATTTAGGACAGTATGACAGTGTCCATTATGTCTCTCAGCACAGAGGAGACAGGGTGCCAGAGTAAAAGAGAGGAAGCTATTGGAAAGAGGATGGACATATAATAGCTTTCCTTACAAGCAACCAGCTGAGCATCCATGCATTCAGACACTCACAGGCAGCTCCCAGAGGATCTTCTCTTGGTGATGCTACCTATCTTGTGTCTCTCCTTTATTCATTTCTGTCCACTTGTCTTCTTCAATCTGCAGCTTCACTTACAGCACTTACGTAACATTTCCAAATGTTCATTAAATCTCACTAAATCTTTCCTTCCTCCCTTGTTCAAACTTCCACCCCAGCTGAGGATGGAGTTGTGTCTCTTGGGGTAGAATACAGAACAGAGGGCAAACACATGGAGACAGATAAAAAGATAGAGATGGAGGACAGAGGAAGCAGTACAATGATGTCACAGCTCAGATGTGATCTGCCCACATAGCGGGGTTCCCACCACACCTGCCATCCTCATTATTACCAGGCTCTGGTAATGGATCTGTAGCGTTTCTGATACAGCTGAGACTAACTGTCCTCACACTAACTGTCCTCACATTTGTGAGACAGCTTAGCGAGTCCAGACGTTAAGGTGCTTTTAAGAGGAAAGTTGCAAATCTTTTGTCGAGTTTACGTAGAAAGAACAAGAGCACATGGATCTTAGAGTATGGGGAAACAGCTGTGCGTGTGCTGGATGGAGCAGAAATTTGCTGAAATTCACTAAGTTGCACTTTGACCAGAGCTGCACTGAACTTTGTCAGCACAGCTGCTCCCAGGTGAACAATGTTTGAATAAATGGAAAGAATAACTAGTTTATTTTCCTCTCTAAACATCTCAAACTACAAATACATTTAACAATATGCTGTTAGCCACATTAGCCTAGGCTGTGATGTTTAGTGCAGTGCTGCACAAACTTTTGAGAAATATAAATATATGCCAACATAAAAAAATGTGCGCCATTAGACAAACACACCACAAGACAAAAACACCACAAGACAAAAATTAAATAACAGTAATATTAACAGTAATAATAATAATAATAATTATAACAATGAACAGTAGTCACACTGTGAATCACTGGGTCATTTGGAGGTATTTTGCTTAGAGAGCATTGTTACACAGTATTGCAGGCAGTTTTACAGCTTTACAGGCTGTAGTAGTTTTACTAGACTAACACGCTTTATAATTTAGGATGCACTCAAGCATCAGCAGCGGCAGCAGTTGCGTGTGCCACGTATTAATATTCATGTGACCCCTAACAGACTTGGTCTAGATCTCCTTTTAGGGAAGTGTTTATTATGGTAGCAGCAGATAGGCTGAAAAAAAATCCTTGAAAGGATCAGACTGGGAGGCAGCAGCAGGGGCAGCAGCTTTGGGCCATTGTGGCGAGTCGACACTGCGAAGCTTTGTATGGTCCTCAGCAGGTGGGATCCTCCAAAGCCACCCACCCTACCCTGCACGCACAAACACACACAGACTTCACAGACATATATTTGCATGGATGTCGGCAAACAAGCTTGATTTTATTGTGCTCACAGCATGTACAGAGGAACAGCAAAAACAGTTGAGTAATGTTGATCCATAACTGACGTACACAATAAGCTGAGGCACAATAAGTTAGTGCTCCATCTGCCAGGAGCACTAACTTGACATATGACCTCGACGGCTGCCGCCATTATAGCCACAGAAACTGTAACTGCAACTGCCTCTCCTCCTTTCTCTCCTCCTCCTCCTCCTCCTGTCTTTACTAACTCACAACCCCCCAACAAAAAAAAAAAAAGAGGGAACCACTCGCCCCCTCGTCTCTGCTGAGTGATCGAGGGCCCCCAGACTCAGCACAAAGAAGCGGCTGCTCATCTGTCAACCAAAGGCATAGGACACAGCAGGGCCCCCACTGACTCCTTTTCAGCTTCTCTGAATGACATTATTGAAATCCCAATCCTGGCTGTGTGCATGTGTGGAGGCAATAGGCTCACACCTGTCCTCTTTGCATGCCTGCTACAGAGACAACATAGAGGGAGGGGGTGAGGGAAAGGAATGTGTGCACTACTAACCAGCTGTTTGTACTGAACAGTTTGCAATTTGAAATAACTCAAAACCCACATCAGGGAATCTGTGATAATTTTACCTTCTAACTTTAACCAAAAATACAAAGACACCACATCAAAAAAGTAACTGTAACATCTTACAAAGGAGGTGAAAAGCACCAATAAAGGAAACTGAAACACAAATATAAAAGCTAAATTTTTATTCTAGAGGTGAGAGATGAGTCAATGTTTCAGCTAAGAACCGACTGAAAGCCACCTGTTGTCGGCTGGATTTCAGCTTGTGAGAGGTGAAGAACGTGGTAAACTGTCCTGTTCTGCTTTCCAGTGAATCCATAGAGAGATTCTGTGTGTGACAGTGTGTGTAAGAGAGAAGTTCTTTGCAGTGTAGACTTGGTGGGTGTGCAACATATGTGTGTGTGTGTGTGTGTGTAAGAGATATATCAATTGTTACTTTCATCAGAACTGCAGAACTCTGTAGTTTCCCATCTGTTGCACTGTGCTTCCATGCCCAGAGATTTATGTGTGATTATTGTCCGTCTCTGTCGTGTGTTTATGTGAATCCCCATACCAGACTTTAAAGAGTCAATTCGCTCAACGCTGTGGTTAGAAAAACACCTGTTTAAATAAAAAAACATTCTTCAGAGAACACGCTAATCATGAAACACGTCCCATTTATCGCTGTGTGTTTCACCGTTATACACTGGGGCTGATATTGATTTCCAGTTTGGGACAAGCCTTAATGGGTTCGCATGGGATCAAGGCCGATCAATAAGCAGTGCTTTCCTCAAAGACAGCAGTAAAACACACCAGACAAAGGAACCGACGAAAACAAGCTTCCCAAATATTTGCCTCCCATGCTCATATGATCAGGGAATGATTCAAACGACCTTAATGGAGTCATTTTTTTAATAATGACAGTGGATCTGTCCGGGTGCTCTAAGTTAGACTAAGTTTAGGTTGAGTGATTATTCCAAAAAAGAACCTACAAATTACAACTTCAAAAGTGATATTTAAAAAGGTTTTTCACCAGTTTGTGAGTTAACAACGTACTCTAAGCCTTAACATTAACATTAGTTGGGTTAAGGACACTTTAAACGTGGAGCGAGTAACCAAAAATCATATAACATAAATACATATACACTGCTAAAACCCAGTCACGGACTCACTTTGCAGCAACTTTTTCTTCTTTTTTTGTTAGTTTTAACAATTTTCTGCAAAATTTTTAGATGTTGAGTGCAGCACAGCAGGAACGTATTGCTGCCGTGATCATCTCTCTTCTTGTCTCGGCGAGTTTATCATCTTTTTTTATCATCTTCACTCCTGTCAGCACTCCAATATCAACCTTGTGTTAAAAGAATTTCAGCTATAAACTTGTTTGACCTTCTCTGTTGGTTCTTTCTCTGGTATTTTCTTTATTATTACGTAACCTTGCTGTTTTATGATGTGCCCTTGAATTAAAATCCATTGCTGTGGGCAAACAAACTCCCTTTCCCGCACGCCTACAAAACACACACAACTAAAAACCGTAAGAACATACTGTGTAGACACATGGATAATATATACACAAATAATTACATATAGTCCTAACCTAAAATAAAACAGCCCTATGAAACCTGTTTGCAAAGTGCGTGTAATCAAACTATGTTGTTGCTTGGAGCCCAAGAACACCATGATAAATGGAATATCACACAGGAAGTTTGGTTTGAGTCGTGACTTTTAAGGCTTGTCATGCTAAAATGTGCTACAATAGATATTTTTTTATGTATTAGCATGAATAAGGATTTTACAGCACTATACAATGTTCAGTGACGTGATCAGAGGTGTTTGTTAAAACAGCTGTAAACAGACTTGATTAGTGCCTACAGCAAAAATATATATCCAGTGACTTACTTTAAGCCGCTCGACATATGTTGTTAGTGAAAAAGCGATAATTAGTGAAGCTTAATGAAAAACTCATTGTTTATTCAAAAAGAAATGAAAATTAAGAGAGAAGGTGTGGCCCATGTTTCTGTCTGAGCCGACCCACTGCAACCGTCTCTGTAGTTCACTGTGTTATTTGGTGTCTCTGAATAAGGCGAATGCAAAAACAGAAACAGGAAGTGGTATGTACTTAGAAAAGTGAAAACACAGAAGGAGTGCACAGAATTTACAAAAAAGTACATGTTTGATTTTAGGTGTTTTGTTTTCATTTCTCATAAGCAGTGTTGAAAACACTCAGCTGTACATAAGGCATCTGGGTCATCAGGAAATCTCAGCTGGTTCCGCAGTCACTTAATTGTCTTTGTGTGGTTTTCCATTAGCTAGCGGCAAAAACTGTGGACTCCACAAATAAGTTTTAAAAGGTCTCTGAAATCCCCCAAACTCTGCAGTTTTGAGGAAGAGGGAATAAGAATTTCAGGCTCATTGACTTATTTGATACACATATTTAACAACAGTTTTCATATCTGTCAGGCACCGGAGAAGAAGAAAGAAAATTTCTTTTCCAGGCCTCTCAGCCCTTTCTCTGTCTCTGCTTCTCATTTTCACTTCCTTTTCCGCACAATCCTAAAGGGAAATTAAAATCTCATTTTTCAAGATAATGCAGCATTAAGTTGGTAAGCAAACTGAAACATCACTAAAGTATCCTAGAAACAAAATCCAACATCTGGGGGATTTCCACTATACCTTTAATTCTTTCATCACTGTGTGTCAACCACCCAAAACTCTTGTTACCTACCAATCATCATTATTCATTAGATTTACCAGAAAAAGTGTAGAGTAAAATGCAGAGAATGGTCTGAAAACAACGTCACAATAATACCTAGAGTTTGATCTGATGTTATAAAGGTTTCTTCTTCCCTTTGTCATCTCTCTCTCTCTTTCACGTTCTTTCACACATGCACAGACATGTCCAGACGGGAGAAAAGGGGAAACCCCTGCACATGGTGGGGAAGCACTGTGGCTCTTGAATTACAGAACTGACATGTTAGCACAGCGGCGCAAGAAACACAACAAATATGTTGGGGGCCACAGGGTTGAACAGTGAGAATGAGCAGAGCTTTGTAGTCTGCTCTCTCTTTAAGATGATGAGTGGTAACAGAGATTAGGACAAAACAATGGCCTGATTAAAGAGAATTGAAGACGGGTCAAAGAGGAGGGAGGCAGATGGACAGACAAACACAGAACGGCAGGCAGGAATATTTATGAATATGGATGTGTCTACATGAATCCAAAATTAGGCACAAGCCTGCCTGCACACGACTGCTTTGTGTACGTCCATTTAAATTTGCGTGCGCTTCGACTCCTTCTTCTTGGGAATGTTTGACCTTTGACTGTCTCTCTGCAGCCCCCATTCCTAACACACACAAACACCCAGCCTCACCTCCCTGTGTCCTGGACAGCTGTCAGTAAGGACCTGGCCAAAGAAAAAGACCCATCTGTCGTCTTCCTTCAAAGGTCAGGGCTCGAGGTTGCGTGTGTGTGTGTGTGTGTGTGTGTGTGTAGAGAGGGAGGAGGGAAACTTCTTTTCACCCACATAATCTGTGCTGTTGTTGTCTCCCGCGCTCTCTGGCACACTTCTGAGGGTTCCGGCTGTTTTAAATGCAGACACCCTTCACATCCATGGTCTGTCACCATGTCTGGTGTGTTAAGAGTGTTTATCTCCGCTGTTGCATGTGTGCATCGTATATCAAATATAGCCCTCGGCCAAAGAATAGGCACATTGCAGCCCTGATGCATATTCAGCAATGTGCACATTTGTCAGTGGCTTTTTTGTGTTTCGCACACACACATGATTCACGGACGTCATAAACTTATTCAGACTCTTCTTTCATTCCTTTGAGAAACCTGTAACACACATAATAAAATCTGTCACATTTAAAAGCCACATCATTTTTGTTTTTTGAAATAGACCACATAACTGATTAAACAACTTGATTTTGAGTCATTCAGCTCCATGTCAGGTTTCCTCAGTTTACACAGATTTTTTTCATTTGTAAATTTCAATAAACTATGATAAAATCTGGATCACACTGAATATTATAAGTACCAGAGGCCCAACAGTAGCTCCACATTGACTCGACTCTCGCTCTATATTTGACTCCCTCTGTTGGTCCTCTTTGATATCACCATCACAATCACTGTCTGCTGTAGAAATAAATCAGGGTGGGTTCTCCATAACAGTAGAATTCACTGCTCAAAAACACCCAGGCCCTAATTAAATTGGTATACATTTTTTGATTTTGAGAAATTTCTTCAGACAAATGCTTGTCTCCAGACGGATCAAATATATTGGCTGTGTTCAGATGAAGGGCTGGTTTTTGAAGCTCCTGAATCTCACATGGGTCATAAAATCTTAACAACCAAGAGTCTGAATAACTTCTTCCAATTTTCTAAAAAGCTGAAATCAAGTGTCCTCTAACAAAATTACTGGGAAGTTCAGTTTGATACATAACTTAATATCCCCTTTTATGTCTTAATATCTATTTCCTTGGATGTGAACTTGGAAATTCCCTCCTCCTTCACATTGTTTTACAACATGGGTGTCCAAACATTCCTTTGGAATTACAATATGCGCAACAATATCACATTACAGCAGCTGATTGGAAGGGCTCAGATCTCTCCAAGGCAGCAGATTAAGTTATGAATTCAGTCTAATCAGAGCAATGCAGGGCAGTCAGTGAACCAATAAACCTTTAACAGGTAGAGACCATTTTAAAGAGAGTGGGGGGAGAACAAGTGTGGTCGACTGGCACTAATGTATTAACGTTACATAAAGAGATTTTGGGACAAAGCGAGGTCCTGTTGTGAGATTAGTGAGGGTCATCTAGATTTGTTGCAATATACTGTTGGGAATAAAAATAAGCCATACATACAAAACCAGCTATTAGGTCAGCATAATGGAATAATTCAAGAGGTACAATAGACTGTGAGTCCAAGTTGAATAAATTCTCCATATTCTTATTTCAGTGTGATGCAGATTAATTTAATTTACATAACTGACTCCAACTCTAACCCTGTTAAAGCTAAGAAAATAATTTTCTGTCTTATTACATCTACATTTAAGAGCAATAATAGAGATGATTATGATTAAACAACATGATATGAGTTACATAAATGTGTTCCCTTATATTGAGAATTATACCAAACCTCACACGAATTTATCCTTCATGGACAAAGGTTACATTAAAAATGGACAGTGCTGACCATTCATGTACCACAGGTTACAGACAAGCACGTTTCTTTGAAACAGTGTTATATTTGCATTATTCTTGCACTGTAATGGAGAACTTACATTTGTATTGCACAATGAAAGACAATCATTGTGATCAGATTTAATTTTGGCACACTCTCCTCATTTCCTCAGCTGGGAAACAGTAAATGTTATGAGCATAACTTGAGGCATACCACAAAACCCATTCATCCACGACACACCCAAAACAGCAACAGCAAGGGAGCGCTGTGTGGTTACACAACTTCAGAGACACACACTGATAAACGTCTTTATGCATCTTTGCCACTGCATAGTAACAGCACAAGAAACTGTAAGTGAGAGGAGTCGTGACCTACAGTACATGCCCTGTCTGTCACCACCTCTGTCACCTCAAAATGTTCCATTTTATATTTTTCCATGTGTCAGTATGTCATCAGCCAACTCACAAAACGCAGCCAGACCAAGGAAAGATAATCCAGGACACAGATTGTCTTTCTTCTTTCTTTCCTTCTTTCTTTTCTTTCTTTGACTAAAACCCACTGTTTACTAAGCTTTTTAATCCAATTCACACGTCCTGTACATCCGGTGCTTTACAATAATGGCTTGCGAAGATTTACCTCTCAAATTTGTACATTTTGGACATTGGGTAGACAAAAGCAGCTCTCTCATTTCAACTTAGAAGCTATTGTTTTGTGTTTCTTTTTTCATCAGCCACATTTTATTCCCTGTTAAGTTAAGTTGTTATAATAAAAAGCTTATTTGACAATGTGCCAAAATCACCACCAACAGCAGAAGATCCATGTACAGTTGAAGATATGGAAATAAAAGAAAACTTTCTAACCAAGTGTAAAACTAGCTTGTCTCGGTATATAAGTACTGAATATGGCAGATTGATCTTATGTTGATCTTATGTTTGTAAACTGTAAATTAAAGAGTTAGTTCAAATTTGCATCATGTGGTTCTAAGTTGGGCATTATATTTATGGATTATCTCCATTCCTGTGTACAGGGAGCTGAGAGATGTAACTGGACTGTGTGTGCCCAAAAATGTGGAAGTTCAATTGTTTCATGCCCATTGAGTCAATCTGTGGAGAAAATTGATAATAAAAAAGGCACCATTGCTGAGCTATGATTAGACAATTTCTGTCAGAGGGAAGGGTTTCAAAAATTGTTATTAAAAAACGTTTTTGTGCTCATGTTCTTGGGTCAAAGATGGCTCTATAGAGGATACTTGATTAGTGTAAACGTGTTTGTTCGTATGTAATACACGTTACAGCTTTCACTTCAGTACAAAAGCAACCTAAATAGGAACATGCAGACAGACAGACACACACACACACACACACAAGCACACATTCCATTTGACGGAAGTGGGTTTTACAGAGGGCTGTGGTAATAAAAGATAAATGAATGCAGTAATGGAGGGACCGAGAAGGAAGGAATTAAAGAGGCAGAGTGAGACACAATGAAAACCAGAAGGTGAAGCCGGGAAACAGAGGGAAAGAGAGCAAGTGAATGACAGAGAGGGCTGAGACAGAATGAGACAGACATGTGCCTGAAGGGAAGGAGAGGGAGAGGAGAGAGTGATGCTGCCGAGCCGCTGTGGGCGGTTTACGAAATGCTGGGTGATGGTTGGGGCATTGCTTTGCACACTCCATGTGGGTAACAGCGTGTGCATGTGCGTATTGTCTCATCTCCTGTGCCTGCGTCATGTCTTGATTAGACTGCAAAAGGGAGAGCAAGGAAACCCCAACCTTCTTTCCCCTCCCTCTCTTCCTCTCGCTCCTCCACCTTATCTGTCTCTCTCATCTCTTTTTGTCTTTCTTTCCCTCAGTCTGCCTCATTCGCACACTCACACATTTCAGATCATAGTAACTGATTCTTGTAAAAAGGTGCAGTGTTTTGCCCCTAGTGCCCTTTTTTCTGTTTTGCTTACTCTCTTTTTCTGTCATTCTTCTCCTGTTTTTCACACTCTCTCTTTCAGAAGATACACTCATGTCGTACCGTCAGTGCTCAGGCAAAAATGAAGGACTAAAAAAACCACCCCCAACCAAATGTGTAAAAACACGATCATCATCTTGAGCTATAGCCGTGTGTTTGCTTGCTTCTGTAAACACAGAGAGGAAATCAAGTCATGCTTTGTGTCAAGCTCTTGTGGTTGAATTTAGCAACTATGAGACGGTGCATATGCATATCAGCGTGTGTCTAACAATAAAACGTGTGTGCTATTTAAATAATGCTGTGCATAAAGTCCCCTGAGACTGACCTTTAAGAGCCTTTGTAGCAACCTTCACCAGATAAAATGCTCAGACTGTTTATCATAAAGGTGTGTCAGATAAGTCTGTGAATAGTGTAATAAAATGTTAGTATGCAACAAATTTTTTTGAACTGTTGAATTGTTTCTTGGGGGCAATAAAATTAGTGTAAGAAAGGATTTTCAGTATACAGTTAAACAAAACAAGAGTTAAACATTACAAATGAGAGGTCCTGCCTTTCTTACTTCTTATTTTGTTTTTGACACTGCATCAACGAGTAACAATAACTGACTAAAGTTGGATGAAAATGTCGTCCTGTGAAATACGACAGGTAATTGCCACACCTGAAGCCGTTGGACAATGCTATGTGTATGAAAATAACTTTATTTTTAGCACAGTAGTTCTTGCTCTGCTGTTGAATGAAGCAGCCGTACTGGACTTTGAGCTCAGAGTCGCTCAGGATTGGAGATATGACCCCAAGGGCCGCGCCATTTGACTGACAACAAATTTTTGTCCCCCTCTGACTTCCCCTGTTTTACCCTCCACACGTTGTCAGCAGACACTCTGTGGTGATGGTTCATAAACCACCGGACTTTAACACAGGAGTCTATGTGAAACAACCACTGTTATTGTAGCAACAGTCACATGATGCCACTTTAAGGAAGTACTATTTTTAAAGCAGTTGGCGACCAATTTACTAATCTAACATCTATGTTTAGTACCATATCAGACGTTAGAGGGATGTTTACTACGCATTCAACTGTTGCAGAGCATCAACAGCCCGAGTATTTCCTGATCTGTCAGCGATTATTAGTGCTGAATTAGTTGTATTTTTTGGCCCTAGTCTGATTGTGTTTATCAGACCTTTTTAACTGAATACAGCTGCCAACCATACCAATCATAAATAAAAAAACAATCTATTAAGATGAGGGGAGCCACAGTTTTGGGTTCAACTCCAGGAGTGCGTCATTTCACGGTACATGTAGTCATTTTATTATTTGTACATTAAATTAACTAATGTGGAAAAGAGAGTAAAGAAAAAAAAACAGATGTAAAAGAAAGTGACACCAATGAAACGCAGACATTTGGAGAGATTGCAAAATTGATAAAAACCACTGTGTGACCTTCTAACATCCTGCCTCTTCAACCACATCATTGCATTTCACCTTTAACAACCCAGAGAGGAAACAAACATAACCTTTCTCTCTGGAAAATGTCTGACGTTATAGTAGCATTTCATTGCTCATCAGTCTTTTTGTCATGTTAATTTGTGTAGTGGTGACCTGTTTAAAGTGATATTAAGCTATTTGTTGTCCCTCAGCACTCCCACTGACTCTCACTTTCAGATTAATATCGTCTTTGAGAACATGTTTCTGTTTTCGGCTGCGACACGGTGCATCTCTGGCTTGAATCAGGCAAAATCTCCAGTGTGTCATATCATTATGCTAACCACATTATTGTTCATCATTTTCAATGCTGTTTTCACTGCACGTAATGGAATGTGCTGATAAAAGTGTCTTTTTGTAAAACCTTTGAATCTGGCGTTAAGAGAATATCGTAACCCTTTCCAAACTTTCTTTCTGATTGAAAAGACACACGGTCGTAAAGGTCTGTCAAGTTTAGCGCTGCTGTCATGCTGCCACCCAAATGAGAGACCGACAGATGTCTGGAATGTCGAAAATGCCAAAGATCAGAGGCCAGCAGAGACACAATGAGATTAGAAGGGAAACACTGAGCAACCGCCCAAAACGAAGCTGTAAACATCCTTGTGAGCTTTGAGGTTTGTTTGTCTATGTTAGAAGAAAAACTGTCTGTAAGAGAGGGTGCGTGCAGAGGGATATTTAGTTTCTTTGATTGTCCCCACATGGCCATTTTTACGAAAAGGATAAAAAATGTAGGTGGTTTTTCCGGATAAAGTTACTCAGTGCAGGATTTTAAGAAAGTTAGTGTTTGTTGAGTTCTGGCTATTCTGGTTTTTACATAGTAAAAGGTTTTGAGATGTAAAAGGTAAATTTAAGGTTGGTAAGATGAGTATTCCCCAGACTGAAATTTTGGAGTCAACCTTTCAATCAAATGTGCTCTCTGTCACCCCCTAGCATGTATTTCATGTTCATCTGTGGGTAGAACCTGTAAATATTTTCAGATGACTCTGGTTAAAGTAAAAGGTATCTGCTGATCAAATGTGAAAGACATTTTTCATAATGGAAAACAAACAAGTTATTCATTTTCAGCAGCCATATAATTTCAATCTCGAAGGTCTCATTCAAAACAAGAGGCCTGCATGGCCTGCAAATCCACTCCAAGTTTATTTCTGTGAATTGCTATAATTACTCTCAAACTGTAGATCCACTGAAGAATTACAGCAGCTTAAGACCTAAATCTAGTGTATAATCAAGAGAATGAAGCATTACTTTCAAGCTAGTTATTTCTTTTAAGCAAACCCTGTATTTTCAAGAACTATCTGCAAAGAACTGTACAGTAGACACAAAATAGACAAATCAATCCAAATTCAAGCAAAACCTAACTGAGTTTAAGTTCAAATGATATTCTGCAGGTATGCGTGTATGTGTGCATAGACTCAAATGAAGTATATGTTGAACTCTACTTCATTGTTGATCAAAGTATGGTCATAAATGTCATGGTAGGTCATAGCAGTACAGGGTGACGAAAGAGCAGGAGGGTCCCAAACACACCTGAAACCGAGGAGGTTTCATTACTTGACGTGCCGATTGTGGATTTATTATTTATTACATGTCGCTGAGTGTGTTTTCACATCAGGCACATGCGCTGATACGGGTCGACACAGGCACTGTATCAGCAAACATGCCTTTGTTCACATCTGTGTTTTAGAGACAGAGAGGAGTGTGTAGTGTTAGAGCTGCTGTGCGACTACAATGACGTGACAACACTCTACTCTCATTACAGAAGTGATGGAGAGGCTTTTACAGTTCCCATTATTTCACCTTGTATTCAGCCTCAGCTGAACAAGCTGCCAAGTGAACACAACAGAGACATTCAGGTCTTACATAACATCTCCAAGAACAATTGTGTCATCATCATTAACTGTCTTTGTACAGGGCTGTGTTTTCTCATCAGAACACTCATGTTAGGTGTCTGGGATTAAGAACACATGCTGCTTATACAATAGCAGCAGATAACAGACAAATCATTGGGTGTGTAATATTTTGCATCGCTCAAAAACTGGCACCAATATGATCGTAGTGTGGTTCTAATAAAAAAAGAAAAGACCAAAATGAAGCCTACACTGCCAAGCTACAGGCTAGAGCTTTTAAATTCCACCAGCCCACAGGGAAAAGTCTCCTCATGGACGGTTCTTCCCTGACGGAGTTCAGGGAGATTGGCAGATTTAAGGGAGTGAAAGGGAGCAATTTCAAAATAGCTCATTGTTCAGAGCATAAGTCATTATGACTAACAAGAGGTCAGATTATGTTAAATATCTACACCCCATATTTATTCACAACATATTAGTGAGGTTTGACTGTAGCAGTCAGAGACAAGCAAACACTGGTTTTAATTTTAGGTTTGTTAAATGTTGTCACAATGGTGAATTTGGGATTCCATTGTTAGGACTTTTATTGCTTATTTTCAAATTGTACAAGCGTAGTACTTTATGTGCTGCAGGGAGTTAAGCTGTCAACCAACTTGTAAATGTTATGAACAGAATGGATTTATGAAAAAAAAAACACAAAATGACAACAGATGGTGCTTTTTGAAACCAGTACTTTCTGACCAACGAAATTCTGGCATCCCGGCAGATCCAACAATCCCTGGAGCATTGTATCGGACGGCTTCAATACAATTGTATGAAGTCATCTGACAAAATGTGTGTATGCTGTGTTATACAATCACGGTTTAAAGGAAAATGAGTAAACATAAAGTGGATGTAGGCTAAGATAAGCTGGAGAGTGCTGTACCCTGCTTTTATTTTATCTACTATTGTCACAGTTTCTCTGAAATCTGCAAATGTTATCAACACAGGATTTGGCAGTAATATATTCAAGCACCAGATTTTAAATGTTGTGACCCTATAATGACTGAATATCAAGCAGAGGCTTTTACATAGTCAAATATGCAGCTCCTCTTTTACGGTTGTTGTGAAGAGGGGCATCAAAAGATTACACTGTTTTATTCCAGATCCACATTTGCACTATACAGTGTGTGATTACATACACATAAGCTGTTCACTGATGCAGCTTTGGACACATATGGACACTGCAGCCGTTGTGGGATCATAAAAAGAAGGGCATGTTGGAGCACAGCCAGCTGAAAGACCAGGCGAACAAAACAGCCGCACGACTGCAGAGTGCGTATCGAAAACGAGACTGAAAGTGTTTGCGTGTAAAGTCATTAAATGAGACAGAGGCTACCGTGCTCAGAAGATTACCAATTTTACAGTAAACAGAGGAGCAAGATTCAGTGATATAGCAAACAACAGATACTGTAGCAGTCCAAAGCAGAAACAATAGTCAGGTACAAACACAGCGGGCAAACTGAAACACAGCGATATTGAATTATTAAAGAGAAAAGATTGAATGTAAAGAGGAACATAAACATGGGTGAATGTAAATGAGGACTCAGCTGACAAACGCCGCCAGAAGAAGAACGAGGTGAAAACCATAAAGCTGTGAAATTCTCTGAAATTTCCAGGCAACTTAGCACTGACTTCCTGTTCACTTTGTACTCTTCAGTGCAGCAGCATCCACTGCATCCTGTTGATATAAACCAAACAGAGAATCATCTTAATTCAGTGTTATTATGTAAATCAGTGTGTGGCAATATGTATTCAAACTGGCTTTTCATTTTTGTTGGTTAATTGTGATACAGGTAAGACACCCAGTACATGGGCAGCACAGAACTGAGACCTTAGGGTTAATAAAACAGAAGAAAACAATTCTTTAAAACCTTATAAGAAATAAAGATATTAACAATCAGAGCTTCAGACATAACTGAAATCTTTAGTAGAATAACTTTTATTGTTGGTAATTCAAACCTAGATAGAATTTAACATTAAACTCTGACTTCAAAACAAACAAAAACCTCATCCTATACAATACTGCGACAATAAATGCACCATAATTATTCACAATATGCTTTTAAACGTTAATAATACATGATAATAAAACTTCAAAACCACCAAAATAATTTGTAAAACTAGCAAGTGCTCAGAAACAGTGGGACATACTGCGTTTGTTAGCGTTGCTTTAACACCGTTGTTGTTGTGAACTGGAGCTGTTGGAATCAGTTCTGGGAGATTTGATGTTTGATTCAACTGTCCGCGTATTTACTGCAATAAACACAAGAATATATGATGACCAGATGCTGATGTACAGTACCTGGTTGATCGATTGATTATATGTGACTCATGGTCTGTTACTCCTCTTGTTCCCTTCATGTATCACTCGCTTTATGGCTCCACCTGTCTGAGGCTATCCAGTGTTCTGGACAGGACACGCCAAGCAGAAGAAACACTGCAGACCTTTTACAGAGCTCCATTTAGCTCTGAGTCGGTCATCTCTAAACAACGTGTACGTATATTTTTCACACGAGCACCTGTGCAGAGATTCCTTCCTCAGAAATAAACCAGGTGTTCCCTTCTCCCCATGTTCTTGTTTTTTGTCCTGTAAGTACTGGGGTAGTCTCTGGGAGTGTGTTTTTTTGGCAGGCATGTGTGCGGATCCCTTGCTTGCTGTCTATGTTACCAGAATAGAACAATGCTTAACTAAAAGTAGGACGTTTGACGCAAGGATATGAATAGATTAAAAGCCAAGAGGAAAAGGCAAATTTGACATACAAAAGTCCACATTAACAGGATCAGATGCAGGGAAATACATCAGCAATTACATCACCGCAGGACACAGTAAGTCGGCAGATGAAACAGCAGACATAAACGCATTTGGACTTCACTCCCAATTTACCATAAATCAACCCCCTGCCGTTCCTAACTTCAGGCATTTGAATTTTTCCAGCAAAGACACATCTAGTTGGAAGTTTGTCGACTGTTAATTGACAGAAAATATATTGTTAGATGATTCATTCATTTTGCATATGGTAGATCTACAGGGAATAAAGTGTGTGTTTGTGTGTATCAGTGTGCACTCAACTCCTGTCTCGCCCTGCAGGGCAACAGTCAGATAATCTCCAGAGTGGGTGACTGACTGAATGATGCTATTTTAGCTTTGCTTCGTGTGCACCGGCCAATGACTCTGCAGGGTCAAAGCAAAGGAAGGAGAGGGGTTATTACAGTAATGAATCAAGTAAACTTGTTCTGCACTTTCTCTTTCTGAGTCGCAAAACCCACCAGTGTGTAGGCCTTCAAAGCCAAATGGGACGAGAACACTCACAGGATATAAGTGGATTTCATGTCGCAGAAGCACAAGAGGAGACTGTAATATTACTGAGATAATCTTCTTTTTGTACAAGCACATAAACTGTGTACATATGCAGAAAATCTACATGTAATGCATCAGTTCATTACTGTCCACCTCCTTTACGTCATTCCGTGTTATTGTGGCCGTCGTATTATGCACTAATCTCCGTCCAATACTGGAAGTCCTCAAACCATCTAATGTTGTTTATATTTTTTGCCAGTGTTATATTTGAAAGATGCTTTATTTGTATTTGATTGTAATATTGTGTTAGGTCATTCCCTGAAAACAGTGAACTGTTGAATATTAATTTCCTGACAGTGATTAAGCATGCCATGCAAACTGTATATAGGCCAGCTGCACTGGCAACAGTCATTAGATGCTCATTAAAACACACAAAGTGAAAAAGCAGACAGGACTTAATGAGATAGTAACTGGTGTTTTAATAACAGACATGTTCCAGTACTGGCTGTTCTCCAGCTGAATCACACTCAAAAGCATCTTACACTTGATTCTCTGTGCTGGTTACAGCTGCCACTGTTTGGTACTTTCACATTCTGGACCAGAAGAGTGAATAAGACACATTTTAGGAGCTTGAGATGCGAAGAAACCATGATGTAAACCCATCAAATGAGTCTGGGTTTGCACACAGATGCATCAATCTATTATCTCAGAATAAAAACTCGAATCTGACCAGCTCACTGTCTTCTGCCACCACACTGTGCTCATTTAGAAAGCTCATAAACAGACCTAATTACAGTTCAGTAGAAGGAGGTGGGAAGCAAAAAGGGAAGAAGTGGATGACAAGGATCAAGCAGCACAGCTGCACTCACAAAGGCTCATCAGGCAGACAGGAAATAGCTTGCACAATGCTTCCCCCTCCTGGAAAAAACTAAACATGTGTAGTCAACAGTTACACTGAAAGGGGAAAGGCCAGAAGCAGTTCCTTTTAAAAATAAATCACAAAATACGTGTTAATTTCCTCTGTGTCTTCCTGCTGTGCACCATTTTACAGCTTGGGATATGAGGCAGCATAATAACATATACAAAGGCATGGCTTGAATACAAAATAGTATTCATAGCCAGGATATGAGAATGCCTCCCATTAGTTATAATTTAATTAGTATTTGGAAGGAAACTTGACCTGAATTCTACAAGATGACTCCCAATGACTTGGGCTTGATTTTCAGTGTAGGAAGATAAAGGGATTGACATATTATGAAGATTATTTTGATTCCTGTTTTAAAGACTGGATTCACTGCAATTGTTTTAATAGATAGAGAACAGTTCAACTGGAAATATGATACGACTTAGCTGATATTTTACAGGTACAGACAAAGGACAAGTAACCAGACAGTGTCTTTTTGCTGGATGAAGTAGTAGCTTATATGATATATAATCATATGTCCCTAATTTTGTAGTTTTGTAGCTGTATATATTTATTTTATATCATAATAAAAATATAACATACACACATATATAAAGTAGTACAGTGAAAAAAGCTACATGAAGACAGTGTTATTACAAACTAGGTCATTTTATTATTTGTCTACAAACGAATAATAAATAAAAGTAGTTTCCTACATTGAGGTTAACCTTGTTTTGTAAGTCATGCCATTTAATTAAAATAAGAAATATGGTTTCTAAGGCCTTCTTGAAATTATAAATCTAGTCAGTATTACTTTTCAAAAAAATTAATTGGTTTCATAGGCTTACTGCTACTGCAGGCATGTATGTCTCATTTAGGAATGAGATACAGCTTGTGTATCACTGACAATTTCCTGTCATGCTGTATGTAGACAGGAAAACACATGTCAAGTCTAAGTAAAGCAGAAGCTGTAATAGTATATGAGAGCACTCAACCCCAGATGAAGTCATTCACTGATGAGACAGCTCAAACTATTTATGCAAGTGCATTTGCACTATGTGAAATATTGTGAAATGGCACAGCCCTGCCAACAAACCAACATCCTGGAAACAAGATGCAGCACTGTATGAATCATGGGAATAATGTTACAGTGATAACCAAGGCTCCTTTTCAGCTGTTGGGCCTCTGCCCATCTGAAGGTTTAAATACTTGTTTTAACTTTTTTATAAATATTATACTTAAATCATGTTTGTGCAAAGTTAATATATTTCATTTCATTCACATTTAACATTGCGTCAAATAACAAGCTAGGACTATCTCTTTAGGGAGGAAAATATTAGGTCATGTTGGCTCATCTTCTTGGCCTCATTTCAACTGGACGTCTAGTATCATTGGTCATGCTAAAGCGAATCAGTGAATGAGTGCTAAGTATAGCTCAGCGCGTGACACATAAGGATTTCCCTAACAGCTGGGAAACTTCCTGCTGGTCAGCTGATGTGTGTGTTTTCCCATCGAACAGTAATTCCGCTTTGAATTCTTCTTTACAGAACTAATTCTGCTTTTAGCTTTAGACAATGGCTTTTGTTTAGGGCTCAGATTTATTTTTTCAAATTGTTCATAAAGGTCAAGCTCTGAACACTTTCCAAAATGTATTATGTTCATCATAGAAGAACCCAGCATATGATTAGTGAGGATTTACATAGACACACACACACACACACACACTCACCCATGTGCTCAAATGCACAAAAAGGGTCTTTTGCAGCTGAATGGCGTGTTCATTATAGACGGTATGTGCTTTACATCTAAAAGTTTTGTGCCATCAACAAAATAGATTGTATGGTCTATTCAAACAAAAACTGTATAAGCAGACACACGCACATGCACCACCCCATGAGTGAAAGCCCACGGCGTCTCTTCTGAGCAGAGCAATAAATACTTTGTAGCTGTGCCAACAGACAGACCCTCATTCAGGGTGTCCGCCAGGCTCTGAAAGAGACTGACAAACAATGACTTAAAGCAAAACATTAGCTTATCAAATAGTAATGTGAATTTCTTTGCCAAAACAAAATTTAGGGATTATGTATTTATGCATTATTAATAAGAACTGAATTTGCACCTGCACAATATATTGTACCATTTCACAGGGGCAACTATGGTTACAGTATTAAATGAAAAGTTTGTTGCCTTTGTGTTGCAGTGGCACCAAAGGTTTTGTCACAGGATGTAATATACATTTATTCCACTGTACTCAGCAAGAGTGTCTCAATGTAACAAACTTACTTAATACTAACAAGCTAAATTTGAAGAAAAAAAAGATTTTTGTCATATCAATATTTGACAACACAATCACAAAGTTTAGATATTTTTCACTGCTAATCTTATTTGTTACTAAACATTGCGATCCCGATACACACACACACACACACACACACACAGGCACCACACAAAGAGCGAAGGGAACGGTTGCTGAAAGTTAAATTGAAACATCTAGCAGTCATGATGCCATGACTCTCTATTGTTTCCAGGCCCAAAGAGTTGTAGCAAAAGAATAGGAGAAGCAAGAGGAGATGAAGGAACAAGGGGAGAAAGGAGGACCTTGCCACCCATTGGCAGGAGAAAGTGAGCGGAGACTGATATTAGGCGGTCTGTTTTGAAAACTGGTGGACACCCCTTTGCATCTACTCCCTCTCTGCCTCATTTGCTCGCTACTCTCCTTTCACCCCCATCCTCTCTCTCTCCCCCCCCCTCCTTCCTCCTGCATCCCCCCTCCCTGGGAAAACAGGGACAACAAATTAGCCTTCTTTTTTCGGCAGAGCCCGAGGAGGAGGACACTTGGACGGCCCTCAGAGTGTCCGACTGGAGTTCCCATGGACCCCTCTTGCCCCTTCCCCTTTCAGTCGGCGAGGAAGCAGTCATTGTGCCAGCACCTGTCTCTGAGGAAATTGGTAAAAGTGATGGCTTTGTTAGCCATCTCCATGACGACCAGGAGAAAAGAGTGGGGCCAGCTAGCACAGACTGGGGTAGTGACTGGGGGGAGTGAGGAGAAAGAGTGAGAGAAGCAGGGAGGGAGTTAAGGGGTTTGACAATGGAGTAGCAGTTGCTTCGCTCCTGGCTTTGCCAGGGACCTATGTGAGGATGCTGTGACTTGCTGTGTGTGCGTCCGTGTATGTTGGGGGTGGGGGTATTGTTTATGTGTAAAGCAGGACTTGTAAGTAGCAACCAGCGTAGGAATGTTTACTGATCATCTCTCGCTTTCTCTCTCTCCCTCATCCCTGTGGGCGACACTGTGACATCCACCAGCGAAGCAAGGAATGAGTGTGAATGACTTGAAAGCAACAAGGTCAGGCACATCTTGTCCAAAAAGCGTCCCCCTGGGAGCAGACAGCACACACTTCGGATAATTAAGCAGCACATGCACTTTCTGGGAAACGGCTCAAATATTAACGCTAGAAGTTATGGAGCGAAAGTCGGATTCATTCCACATTTTTGATGATGAGAGATGAAGGCAGCCATGATCATTTTCAAAGATGTTCTTGTTGAGCAGCATCACTGTTTCAAGAAAAAATATATATATTATATTATAAATCCTACATTTATATATTTATTTTTGAATGTTATGAATGTATATCCAACATAGATAAAAATACTTGAATGATAGAAATAATACAAAAAATTATACGCTGGTTGGTGGTTTGCTAGACATATTGAGTTACTTTAACACTCAAATACTTATGATTATGTATTATGAGGCTCGACATTACGTTAAACCTGCTCTCTCACATCTTTCTCAAACACAGGTCTCATCTCCAAGTTAACAGCCATTTTTCCACCCGGCCAGCAGATGGGGCTCATTCACTGACTGTGGTGAAAGCTCAAAGTTTGACATGTAGAGACACTTTAAAAAGAAAGAGCTGTCCATATTTCAATGAGTATTCCCTAAGACGTGTTTGTATGATTAAAGGCTTTCTGTATAAATGCTGGGTGGAATGAGCAATAACAAACCTTTAATCTATTTATGATCTGAAAAAAAAATCTGTCACAATGGCTACAATCATTTTTATTTGAAAGCCGATATTATTATCAGTAGTATTGTAAACTCTAAATCTTCACTGAAGTTTAACTTCAATTCTGAGTGCACAGAGTCAGCATATAATGTCATTTAGCTGTTATTATTTAAATAACAAGCTTTCCTTTAAAACACATGGTAATAATCACATAACTTATGATTTTCTTTTCTTCTTTTCTCTTTATTTCACTTTGTAGACTAGATCACACTGCAAGTTTGTGTGTGTGTGTGTGTGTGTGTGTGTGTGTGTCTGTGTGCGTGACCACATTTGAAGATATGATTGATGACACCTGTTTGCAAAAAGGCTGCATATGAAGATGAGAAGGGGAATAACTACATTAGTGGTCAAAACCAGCAAGCTACTGTCATTTACAAAACCACAATGGCAATTTTAAATCCCCCACATGAATGAATGAGGCTGCTCTCCTAGTGTCTCATAAAAGATTTTATTCAATAGACCAAGTAATATTTAAGCTCTGTGTTTCGCCTGTGAAGTTGGATGGGCACATGTAGTGTCACTTTCTTTTGATCAGATGTTGATGGGTGATTTTACAGGGATATGCTTTGCAAGTAATGTACATTGTATTTCCTTTCATATTAATATTAATATAGTAGTATCAGGACATCAATCTTTACTTTTTTTAAATTTTTTGTTTCTGTAAAAGGCAGGATTGTATGTCGACACAGTTTTATAAACTGTGCTTGAGATTCACATGTTCACTTCTGGAAGCCACCTAGTGGTCAACCCTCTACTATTGTTTATTGACAGCATGACTGCAGCAAAATGTCTTGCCCAAAAAATATCTGGGCAGAGTTTCCGCAGGTGGGTTCTGTGTTTATTGTGAACCCAGATTTTGTTTCAGATATTAGTCCTATTGTGTGTTGCTGCTGCTGTGAGAGGTAACGTGTGCTGGGAGACAATGTGGTTAAAAGTAACCTTTTCTCACCTGTCATCTACTAATTTGTTATGACTGAAATAAATTTTTTGTGCCTCTTTAAATATTCCATGGGTATAAATAATGTTGGCAGACAAAACAAATTTAAAAAAGCAGTGAACACAACTGAATAACCTGCTGTTTATGTTGAATTACTGCCATGAATTCTCAATGACTATTCAAAATCAGCATCAAATATGCTTAAACCAAACAACTTCTAAAAAATCTAAAACAAGATTTATTATTTTGTGTGTCAGTGAGGTTGTGCGGTTGGTCTGAGATGGTTCCAAAGACCACTGAGCGAGCACACAGGTCTGGCCTCTAAATATCTGAAAAGAAATTTAAATTGAACTGCTCTCAAGTCAGTTCTGCACTCAAAGCCACAACATGATCAGGGGTCACCTTATTATGAAAGGTCACAAATTAAAAAGGGGATTTGAAACAACTGTTTATGCAATACATAGTATATTAAATTTTAAAAATTCAGCTTTGGTTGCTTTCGCATTACGTGGAAAATGATGATCTTGCATTTTGAGGAAACTTTACAGACTTAGTACTTCATATAATCCTCATTTAATAACATCGCTTCTATAATAAATGGTCTGCATAACACAGACTGATCATATTTTATTTTATGTTGTACAACATTTCTAGTTCACAGTCTTCTCCAAAGCAAAATATAGTTTTATGGGTAGTGCTGAATATAATTGGAGCTGTGTAGTACTCCTGTCTTTCTACTCTGTGCATATCAGTGTCATTTCCAACAGCATCTGTGAAAATTGCCATATGGGAACAATGTGAATGTGGTGGGTTTATGAAGGGCTCTAAATATGTCTTCACTGGTGTCCAGGGGCCTGTGATTTATCTCGTCTCCGATGTGAGGCTGCACTACCTTCACTGAAACAAAATACTTTCAGCATCTAAAGCAGATGCATATGCAGATGCATATCCTTCCTTTGGATACAGAAACCTTTGAAATGCCTCATATAAAACAGCAGTAGTTTTCACAAGAAACAAAAGCTTCGTTGAGTTTTGTTGTTTTACCCTCATGTGATCACTCCTTCACTTAGAGACACACACATACACGCACACACACGTTGTTTGTCCTTTGTGTTGTGGAGATATAAGTGTTAACATATTTAGAGACTTGCAGGCTACAGTGGGAATCCAGTTATTTGTTCACAGCATACAATAAAGATCTTTGCATACTAACTTGCCAAAATAGTCATCTACACACACTGTCTTGTCAAGAGGTAATTTAACTGATGTTCTTCCATGACATCCTGAGCAAAAGTCCATGTTGTACTTCTATTGGTGCAGCTCACTAAGCTAAAATACATTGTGGTCATGTATACCTGTTTCATCAAGAGGTTTTTTTTTGCCCTTACCTTTAATAAGTTTTTGCTTACAGGGTTTATACCAAATTCTGGCTGGTTTGATGGTTTCAGTCTCAATTCATTAACTTAATAACCTGAATTAGTGACCCAATATTCCTCATGTAATCCTGCCAATAAGTTTCTGAAAATTACTGCATCTTTCAACCATCTGTTTTTATCAAAACATTAGCATCCAGACTGTGTGGCCCCCTCCTCATTTGTCTCCCTCCCATTTTTCCAGGTGTGACGCAGAGGACCTCCATGTCCCAGGAAATGTCTGAGGCTGGTTGGGGCATCTGGAAGTTGCTCATCATCTTCCTGATTATATTTTGTTGCTTAACGTTGCTTCTCTTCACTTTCCCTCTCCATTCTCAGCTCACCCCAACTGTTCAAGCAGATGGTCGCCCATCCTGAGCCTGATTCTGTTGGAGGTTTTTTTTAACCTCTACAACGTCAAATGCATTTAACACGAACGCAGTTTCATTTTTTTGAGTTTGTTGGATACTATTCGAAGGGAAATGCATGAATCTCTGCAAACACTGTTCACTACATCACAGGAGGCAGCACACATAATCAAACACCTTTAGTACATGTTAAGTTGTTACAATCCCAAAGTTGGGAGAATTTATTATGATTTTATGATTTGACAACAACACATCTCAAAAAGGGAGGGTGATGTTTACCACTGTGTAGCATCCCCTCTTTTTGGAAACATCTGGGAAGGGAAGAGAGCAGTTAATGGAGCTTTAGGAGAGGAATGTTGTTCCATTCTTGCTCAACAGTACTGTGCCAGATTTTTTTATTTTATGATGTGCCAAATGTTTTTTATTAGTTAAAGGTCTAGACTGGAGGCAGGCCAGTTCAGCACCCAGACTCTTCTCCTGCAAAGCCATGCTGTTGTGATGGATGCAGTATGTGATTCAGCATTGTCTTGCTGAAATAAGCAAGGCCTTCCTAAACCAGGCTTTGTCTGGACTGAAGTATATGTTGCTCTAAAACCTCTTTGTACTTTTCAGCTTTGATGGTGCCTTTCCAGGTGTGTAAGTGCCTACGCCATAGGCACTAATCCATCCCCACAACAACAGAGATGAAGGCTTTTGAACTCTGTGGATGATCCCTCTACTCTTTAGTCTGCAGGACAGGGCATCCAAATTTAGATTTTTCTGACCATAGAGCAGTTTTTCATTTTGTCTTAGACCATTTTAAATGAGCTTTGTCCTAGAGAACACAGTGGTGTTTCTGGATCGTGTTCACATACAGTTTGACTTGCTTGATACAGCTTTAATTTACAGAAGTGGATTGCACTGTGAACTGTGTTCACAGAAAGTAATTTCTGGGAGTGTTCCTGAGCACATGCAGTGATGTCCAGTAGAGAATCACATATTTTTTAATGCAGGACCCAAAGATCACACATTTCTAGTTTTGACCCTTGTCCTTGTCCCTTGTGTATAGAAATTCCTTCTGATTCTGTGAATCTTTTGATGATAATATATACTGTAGATGGTGGGATCTTCAAAGTCTTCACAATTTTACATTGAGGAATATATTTCTAAAACTGTTCCACAAATATTTAGATGCAGTTTGTTGCAAATTGGTGAACCTCTGCCCATCTTTACATTTGAGAGGCCGTACCTATTTAAAATACTTCTTTTCTATCTAGTCTTGTTACTGACCTGTTGTCAAATAATCTAATTAGTTGTCAAATGCTGATCCATTTGTTTCTAATTTGCGGTAATTACTTTTCCAGCCTTTTGTTGCTCCATTTCCAACATTTTTGAGAAGTGTCGCTGCCATTAAATACAAACTGAGCTAATATTTTCCACGAAAAGGGAAATATATCTCACTTTCAACATTTGATATAAAGTGCCTTAAGATGACTTTGTTTTGAATTGGCACTATATAAATAAAACTGAATTTAATTTAATTGAATATTGTGTTTATGTTTTATGGTGAATAAAATATGTGTTTATGAGATTTGCAAATAGTTGCATTATGTTTTTATTTAGATTTTACACATCCTCCCAACTTTTTTGGAATTAGGGTTGTAGACCACCTGATATTTATGTAATCTAATCAAGTCATTGTAGAGATGACATTTTCAAAAGAGCTATTGTTGATTCCAAAGAAGTGTCACTGATGAATTCCCAGTGCCTTCTATAAATCCATCAATGGCTCCTCTGTGGCCTGTGTTATTGCTGCGGCTACATATTTTGTTATTGCTGACAAATCCTACTAAAGTTTCCCCTTTCTACAGCATCCAGGCCCACTGCTTCTTATTAAAGATCTAAAAGTAATTTCAAAAAACTGTTGGGCACTCTAGTTTTACCAGGTGTTACTCTAACAGGGGAACGAGTGTTTCTCCTGGGAGATATTTTCGGTAGGATACCAATATATATTTAGGTGTGCTAGTTTTTGCTGGTGTATGGGGTATGAGATAAATAACTATACAGCTCATTGTCATCAAAACAATAAACCCCAGGTTTACTGCAAGACTTTCTCAAGTGCCTTCTAAGGCTTACCTTCATCCAGTCATCACACTGGATGAGTATTACCTTGACTGCATTTGCTTGACTAAAAGTCATCAACGCTCAACATCTGTGTTTGTACTACGCACAGTGTCACTGTGTTTCAAAGCAATTTGAATCCAGTAAATTACCTGAGACATTGTATTTTTTCTTAATTTTTTATGTTTGTCTCTCTTTTTCAAGATACAAATATTTTAGAAACATGTTCACTTCAAGTCTTGCATGCGCTCTCAGACACACACCCACCACACAGACATAACTGAGGTGCACGCACCCTGCAGCTCACACACCAGCAGACAAACACCTTAACCTCAAACCTCATGCTAGGTTCAGACAGGACCACACATACTGTCTCTCACACCAAAATGTTTGGAATGTCATAAACATTTATTTCGGTTGAAAAGAAGATTTTTGTGTGCATACACGCGTGTGTGCGTTTGTGTGTCTTGTACACATTGTCGAAAGAAAAGGAAAGTTAAACTGTACGTGTAGGCCACCAGTTAGAGAGGGATCAAAGACAAACACGTACGTCGGGTGTGTTTTCCATAAAACAGGGCAGGTACGGTAAAAAGCTAAACCCACCGCTGAGTCATTGCTTACCCAAGAAACATTTTAAATGGAGATAAAAATGATTTATTGCACATCCTAAATGAATGCCTTTTAGCTTTGAGGAGGTTTCTATTACAGCATTTTCACTATTCTGTTTAAATTTAGGAATAAATGTTAATAATTTTAGCATTGTTCAATTATATATTATGATTATGTTGTGGAAAAATAACTTGTGCTTAACATTCATTTTGGATATATAAAAATATGCTGCAAAATCACTTAGCTATATAATTTCCTGCATGCACAGGAAGTTTCCTTCATAAACAAACACATAAGGAAATCTGATGGTGCTTTACGTTAAATTAGCAAGGTGCAAAGCACAGTTTTTAATAAGGATTTTATCAGTATAACCTCAGTCACCTATAAAATAGTGAAAACTGTTCAGATAATTTAAAGCTTCAGTTTGTGTAACCTACCTATCAATAGATGCAAATATGGTGTGTGTGTGTCAGTACATGTTCAACCTTTGTGGTTGACAGACCTCCCAGACAGTGGACAGTCCGTCAGACATAATGTGGCCACAGAAAGACACACACACACACAGAGAGAAGACAGGGAGGCTGCTGTTGAAAGTGGGTGGTCAAGCTAATCTGGGATCTTTCTTGTTCTTACTCAAAACTATTTTCTTTCTTTCTGTCCATCTTGTATTTTTGCTTACACACCATTCTTATCATGCCATATTTATCAGCCAACATCTGAACCCATCTCTTAAACTGTAAATCTGTAAGCCAGTATCAGTCGCCTCCTTATCACACACCCTCCCAAGGGGCATATACAAACTTTATTGTAACACAACCCTCCCTTTTTAGAGCACATATTTTGGAAAAAACAAAACCCCTTCGAGGGACAAACAGCAGACAAATACATCAATTTTACCTACTTATGATACTAAAATCTGGCCCACAAAAAACATGGCCCCAAATTTTTTTCAGATGTTACTTTCACAAAACATGAATTGACTTATATCCAGGCCTATTTTATACAAAATCATGTCATATTTAAACACACAGCAGTGAAACAGACAAGATTGGTTAGCAGTGCAACTAAACAGAGGAGCACACAAGTCAACAGACAAGTCAATGGGAACCACACAGTTACTGGTGTTAGACAGACCCTCAGTGGGACAGACAAGCAGCTTGCATCGCCCTGCGGCAGGGAGTTGCCCATCTTTCCCTTCTCTGGTCCTTCATAACCCAACTCAGATATTTCCTGGTTCTGACACTAGTTTGGCTCTCAGATCTTTTGCGCATGTGGAGAGAAATGAGAGAAGAATTCCAACTGTGCTCATGAGAAAAAGAATGAATTTCAAGGTCTGGTGACGCAGACGGTTGAACTTTATGCAGAGAAAAATGCATTTATTTGTGAAAGTCCTTGGAAAACATTCTTCGTATCACAGTTGTCTGGGTCGATGACACTTAATGTTTTCCAGCTGGTTTTAAAAATTGATGGTGAACAAATCTATTTGGTTTGCTCCAATAAGCAAATGGCCCGTAACTTAAATCTTACATAGCAGAAGTATGGGATTGAGTTTTAGTAAACAACAAATCAAACTGCGTTCACCATGATAGGAAACAGATAAATTAACTGGTAATTTAGTGGTTTGAAATATGAAGAACTGTTTGAAAAGGAACCTCTTTTTACAGTAAATGTATCTCAGCGACATTTTTGAGCAGCAGTCCAGTGAGACATTTATCTGTGGTTTGCGTGTGTGAATCTCCAGCGCTGGGTGAACAGGCTTGTTTTGGTTTCCACAGCAGCGGTAAGGGCCCCACAGTGCACTGGCCCTGGAAGTGGCGCAAACACAAACCACAGTGGATGAATGTGTGTACGCCCGCGTATGTTTGAGTGTGTATGTGCTGCAGTGCCCACCTCCTAACTGAGAGGGAGGGTTCACACACGCGTGCACGCTCACACGCCCTCGCCTTGGCTCTGTGCTCTCCCTGGGTGGTCTGTGCTGCAAATGTTTATGATCTAAACGAAGCTAATCCAACTGGCTTGTTTCAGTGAATTGAGAATGATTTACAAGATGCAGCAACAGGGCCAAGGAGGGAGGAGAAAATCAGAAGAAATCATAGGGCTTCATTTCAACCCAGTCTGTGACTAGACCTGCACAATTGTCTCTACGACTGTTCACATTCCTCTCACCACCTGGTTCTACCCTAGAGCTGTAGCATTCTGTGTCTGTGTCTTTTTCATTTGCATCCCACTCAGCACTTAGATGGATGTCTTTATTTGACCAATTAGCTGGGATTTGACATTATGCAAAACACAAGGGATCAGTGGATTTCCAATTGCCTGTGAAGTCTCTCACCCCCATACTCAGTTTTTTTTTTTTTTGTTCTTCTAAGTTCCCACAGAAATGGGAGAAGGAAAATCTTGATAACAGTCTGTTCCTGTCTGTCAAAACACATGTTGTTCGCTTTCATCTAATGAACATTCTGTTTTTCCAAGGAAGAAGATATATTCCTAAAAGTTGTTTGTTTTTATTTTGGTCTTGAGTTTACATTTTTTGTGTTTTTTTATAAACTAGAAAATGTTAAACGACAATCAGTTGTTGACAAGCAGATGGTCTATGAATCACTTCATTTAATTCATATTGCTGCTGCACTGGGACTTGACCTTTCCACGCTATAGTATGTCAAGATAAAGTGCATGGTGTGACTATTTTACATTTTACTGTTTCCTTTAGCTTTTGAGTACATGTTTAATGCTTCCTAAACCAAGTCAAGGTAGTCAGTCGTAAAATGCTTTTGCAATATCATTAAACCAGAACCAGTTTTTACTAAAAAGATTTTAATAATCATTAGATTTGTTTTAAGGTTCGCAGATGGAAATTTCACTTGTCACAGCTGCTCTCTGCTCTAAAATAAATCGAAATAATCCAGATAAAAAGAACCATTTAAACACAAAAGTAAAAGTTCTAAATTTGTCAATAACAACAATTAAAACCTGAAGATAAAACTATTACTGGTAAAGTAACATATAAAAGTATGATGACTGCCTTCTCCATATGAATATGTTTTAAAAGTTGATAAACTGGAAATGTAAATACTTTGTTATTCCCAGTTCAGATGTAACCAGAATTAAATTATTTTTGTAATAAAGCATTTAGGTGGTGTGCTGTTTGGCTTAGTGGCTAGTTGGGGTTGCTTCACAAAAAATAGGTTCTGTGCTTAATCCAGTTGTACCAGTTTTCTCTGTGTGCCAGACATGGTTTCCTCTGGGTACCCTGGCTTCCTCTGTAAAAATGTCCAAGTTAGTTTAATTTGAGACTGCAAATTGCCCGTAAGTGTGAATTTGAGAAGGAATATATTTCTCAGTCCTGGATAGACTGGATGTCCCTCCTTTCACTCAATTTCATTTGGAAGCAGCTATAGCTAATGGATGGATGGGCATTAGTACTTCATGTCTGTGTCCTCATATTTTCCTTCCTCTAATTAATCTCTCTCCTTCGCAGCTGTTTCCCTCCTCACTCTTCATTCTCACCTCTGCTCCTTTCTACCATCTTTTCCAGGAACTCTTTATCTCTACAGCCTATTTTCACTTCCCGCTTCCTACTCCAACATTTCAGCTTGCCAGACATGCTTCTCCCATTATTATATTAATAAATCATTGTGGCATTCAGACATGTTGTTGGTCCTATTCTATGTGTTTTATTTCTCTTCCTTCCTATCTTTCACTCGCTCTTCTGATTTCAAGCAAGCATCACCAAGAAGTCAAACTCGCCTCCTGGCCAGAGCAAACAAAACCAAAACCACATTCCCCAAGCTCAATTTGCTGTTACGTCTTAGCTCTGTGAAATGGGAGTTTTCAAGCTTGAAGTCTGGAGGAGTAGCTGGGTGGCTTCTGGCTGCTAATCTCACATCCACTTTCTGTGTCTGTGTGTGTGTAAACACTCACACCTACTTCTACTATGGATAAAAAAAAATGATAATAGAAAAAGAATGTGATGACTGAAGGTGTGGGAAACACACGCTGCACTACAGATGCTGCATGTTAGACTGCATTGGTGCAGACTGGTCAACAGTCTCGCTTTGGCCAATCAGACCTATAATACAATGATTAATACATGTTTGTCAGCAGTGATGGCAAAAAAAGAGAGAATATTCTGTTTAGTCTCTCTCTCTCTTTCTGATCAACCTACAAAAGACATGCTACAAATTCTTGTGATTGGCTGGTAAAAATGTTTACAAGGAACAATCTTTACAAACGTTCTCCACTACATCCTATTTTCTTGTTCTTGTATGTTATTTGTGATATATTTGATTTTTAGAATTTTTTTTTTTACTCTTTCCTTTCCCTTCTTTCGTGCAGGAACCATTATACGAAGGAAGTTGTTTTCCACACGGACGTATTTCAGTGAACGCATCCTGGTGTCATCATACGATGCTAGCTTCTGCGATCTTTTGCGGTATATTTACGCTATATATTGACAGTTGAGTGAGTAATTTAGCTTCTGCCACTGTCGCTCCTGCGTTTCTGCCAACTTTAACGCAGAGGTGCCATTAGCTGCTTCGTGCTCGTCGTTAGCAAAGTGCTAACAACACTGGCTGCTACTAACTTACATGCGTCAACCACTGCTGTCATCTATAGTGACAGACGATCTGCAGAAGCCAACGTGACTCCAGCAGGTACTTTTAGACTTATGTTTTCAACCATGAATCGATTCAGTGTGATTCATTTTCCTAACTGTTTATGACATATTGTTAATTTTGTCAGCAGTGATAGCAGTGTGCTGTGGCCACATGTAAGTTAACTCGTAGTTGTATCGAATAAATATCTTCCCCAACTGTTGATTCAAGGCTAAACTTTAACATAACGTGATGTTGGAGAGAAATGTAGGTGTCAAATATACAAAAAGTCATTTGCTCGGACAGATTTATGTGTATTTTATGTGTATTTGTGGCTCTCTGTGGGTCATTTGAACTCTGACAGACCACCGTTCGGTACATATGGTGCGTTTAGAGAGTATTTCGGCCCCATTCCCTTTTTAAAATTAATGCTGCAGCCCAATATTACAGTTGTTTTCCTCATTATTCTACACTCAGTAATATCAGAATGAAAACGGAGTTATTGACATTTAAAAGTCTCTAAAATTCTGTTTGTCATTATCTGGTATTAAGTGTAAATTAATAATTAGAATCTGATTGCAGTATTTGGCACCAACATAACAAAATTTAAAAAAGTGAAGGGGGTCTGACACAGAGTTCCGAGTATGCAGTAGGTGATACTTTGTTGATAGATGTTTTACATAGGCATGCTTTATTGACACCATAGTCTGTGTAACTGAATGCTATACTGTTGCACTTGCTTACTTATATTTAGTAGCTCAGTGAACACACATTTGGTAATTTATCTAAAGTGTTGAAAATGTTCAGCCCATCATTAACAATAAAGTTCTTTCAGTCTCTTCCCAGCGTTCACGTGGTAGAAAGTGGGGCTGCAATTAACCAATAATTTTGATATTAGATTTACTTTTTAGACTATTTTATTGACTAATTGATCAGTTTATTTATAAAATGTTACAAAATAGTTTACTTAATCAGTTTCCATACATAGGGAGCAGGTTTGCAGGGTGTATATGAATAAAGGAGCTCTGGCAGGTATGGGGGTGCAAGGTTATGGAGGGCTTTGAATGTGAGAATCAAAATCTTACAGTTAATGCAGAGATGGACTGTGAGCCAGTGACGGTGTCTGAGGATGGGGGCAACATAATCTTTGAAGGGGGTTCTTGTTAGAATAATGAGGTCTGTAACAATTGATGTTTATGGAAATTTTGAGGCAAACCAAGAGAGAGAGAGAATTAGAATCATCTAAACGGGATTGTTACTAAAGCATGAATGAGAGTGGCTGTAATGTAAGGAGCTAGTGATTGTCAGAAACAGGATAGATGGAAGGGGGCACTGTCCAGGATGACACCCAGGCAGTTAACCTTAGGTGAGGGTGGGATGGTTCAGCCGTTAATATATACCAAGAAAATATTGGTTTTGGAGAGTATGGGTTTGGTTCCTACAAAACAAAATTTAGTTTTATTGGTATTAAGTTTGAGAAAGTTGCGTGAAGACTAGTCCTTAATTTCAAACAGGCAGTCAGAAAGGGTGGATTCAGTGGACAAATAGAGCTGGGTGTCATCTGCATAACAGAGGAACCCATATCATTTATCTCTTTATGATTCTCGTCTATGCAAGCATGCATATGTATACAGTTAGATTTATGTTAATTTTAGTTGTTGCCTTTTTTTCTGTAAATCTGTTGCAGTTGTGTAGTTTTGATTACCATAACTCCCTTTCTGTGTTTGTCCCTCTCCCTTATCCATTCCCGCTTAGTCATCCCCAGCAGACATTATGGAGCTCCAGGCAGTGTTGATGGCAGCTGGTGGGGGTTCTCGTATGACTGATCTGACATACAACACCCCCAAACCTATGCTCCCTGTGGGCAACAAGCCCCTCATGTGGTATCCCCTGAATCTACTGGAGAGGGTGGGCTTTGAAGGTGAGAGCATGGCTTTTCATTATACTGCCACTACTTCCACTATTAATAGTCTTTTAATAACCTTATTAGTGCTTGTCTTGCCCCAATTATTGAAACCACTACTATTGAGTATTGTGAGTAAAGCTATTTATTTATATCTTACACGTACAATTAGCCATTTAACATAAGTTTTTATCCAGGGCAACTTACAACTAAGCAATATACACTAGGGGCAACTTGGGGGTGTCTTACACTTTGACTTGTAAAATGTTGCATCTACAATCTCTAGCGTAGCTCAAATTACTTGTATAGCCTAAGTCAATGTCCCACTTTTTTTTTTTTTACATATAATTGTTTTTTTGTCTAGTTTTCCTTTTTGTAATAATTAGACATTTGACTAATTTCCAATGAGATGTGATGGAACTTCATGCTTGGTGCTGACATGGTATGTCCCCTTAGTTTCTCTCGTGGTTAGGCATTCTCGTTTTATTTCCACTTATAAAATATGAAGAAACAAAATTAAAACTTGTGTAACCTTACGTGGGTCACCTTGAAATTATAAGTAAGACCAAATACAATAAGTGTTCTATATATG
Organism: Channa striata; assembly: GCA_033026295.1. NCBI lineage: Eukaryota > Metazoa > Chordata > Actinopteri > Anabantiformes > Channidae > Channa > Channa striata. Next base: position 9,192,028 of record CM065185.1, on the reverse strand, counting down.
CATGATTAATATGTAATGTATTCTGAATTGTAGATATTACATATCACACCTCTTGGAAGTTTTATTGTTAAGTTTGTGTATTACACTACGGCAATAAAAAAATGAAACTTCAAATGTACTACTTTAAGTACCTTAAAAATGTAGCACAGCTTTTCCAAAGCTGTTGTATTTTAATAATATTCATGAACGAGACCATGTCTTAATTCAAATAATAGTTGCAAACTGCCTCCAGCAACACTGGGTTCCTCTTTTCTCAGCCACAAATGTTTTGGGTGCTTTTGACAGCACAACATCAGCTATTGTCAGGTTTGTGCATTTTCTAGATTTACTGTCCAGATTTTACATCTTGTGCTGCAGCATGCAGTAGGTCCAAAAACTCTGGGCTTATAAAGGGATTTGTTGCAATATACTGCTCTTGCCAGTAAACATGGGTGTTCGTTATAAAGGCCTGTGGGTCCTCGCTAGCCTAAATAAAACTAGCTTTCTATACATAATCATCCTGTGTGGCCAGCAGTTTATTGTGTGCAGCCAGCTAGCCAAAGCCCTGCAATTTGGTTTTACTGGGCTGACACAGCTAGAGTGAAGAAACGTAGAAAACATTTTAGGCAGCAAGGAAATTAAACCAGACAGACATTGCAAAGTTTTAGATTCAAGTAGTGGTTTTATTGACGTTATTACCCAGTTTATATTGTTGTCAAATAGATTTGTGATGTAGGCTAACTCTGATTACTATTAGGCATCTTCACTTGGAAGAAGCAACATTGGCATTGTCTTATTGTTGTTGTAAACTGATCACATTTATCTGATTTAAAATGCCTATTTACTGTGTTAATAAACTTTTTTTAGAGGTAATAGTGATTACCACAAAGGAGGTCCAGAAGATGATGAGCACGGACCCTAAAATGAAGCTAGATGTGAAGATGAAACTGGATGTGGTCTGTATCCAGGAAGATGGAGACATGGGCACCGCAGATGCTCTCAGACACATCCAACAGAAAATCAAGGTGGTGTATATATTTTAATTCTTTGTCTATTATATATATATATTTTTTTTTTTTAAATTGAATTCCTACCAACTGACTAATACACTGATTAGCCTAAATATATTCCATCGTCTTTTGGTGTTTAAGTTGTGTGAGCTTTGTATTTCACCTTTTGTATTTATTAGTTTTCATTCTCAGATGGTTACAAGTTTACAAACATGTAGGAACTTACTTCTGGCGAACTAAGCCCACAAATGTTTAAAGATTAAGATTAAGGTCAGGACTACAGGACTACAGGACTGATGGCCACTCCAAAACTTGCTCGACCCTGAACCATTTTGTTACCATTTTGAGGGTATGATTTGGATCTTGTTCTGCTGAATTCTCTAGTTTGTATCACAGCTTAAGCTTCATGGCTGATATCTTCAGATGAAAATAAAATTCTTCCTTTATGAATTTTATGAAATACAAAAGTCCCTCTCAGTAGCAAAACAACAACACAAAGTGATGCTGCCACTCCTTACTGCCATGGACAGGATGGGGTTACAAGCCTTACCCTTCTCCCTCAATATACAACATTGATTATTATGGTCAGACAATAAATAAATACTTTCTTTTTCTTACTACAAAAAGTAAGCTTTTTGTGTGACTGTGCTCACTTGCAGACTTTTGTCTTGCATTTGTATGCTGGTTTGTGATCTAGTGGCTTCCTTCTTTGGCAAGCACATACTTTTGTACTAGTTACTGTCAACATCTTTTACCATTTTTTTGACTGTTGTCCTGGGAGGATTTTGAACCTTTCACATTAAGATATGCTTTGAAGCTCCTTAAGTTATTTCACCAATTTCAGGAAGCTTCTAGGCTGCTTAAAAAAACAGGTAACATTGTAGGGAATTAATACATATAACAAATACGCTTTAACAAAACATAATTTCACAATACATATGTGCATCAGTATTTTTCAGACACTTCTAATAATGCAACCGTTAGTCCAATGGGACTGTAGGGCCATGAACCAGTCTACTGAAGTCCATACTGACCCCTGTTGAACAATATTAAAACATAACATTTTGACCTCTACTTTGTTTATATGTGTGTATATCAAAGATATATGAAAAGGGACTGGATAGGAAAAGATGCCAAGATTTAAGCAGTTAGTTACACGCTTTTTTTTTTTTAATTAACATTTATTATATCTAGATATGGGGTTTAAACTAATTGCATAAAGTTAATTATGTGGTGGACGTTGAAGGCCGAAGAACAAGATACACCCATCAATACCAGTTACCACTGTATTGTAAGCCAGGGTTTAGTAATGGGGGAGGCTGTTCTCTTGTGTCTGATGGCCTGGGGTGGGGGGTTGATTGTGGTGGATGTTGTCTGTACTGCTTCATGGAAAGTGATCCATGGATCCTCCGCTGCATGGCCAAGGCTGCTGAAGTGCTTTATTTGATCATTTTAAATTACACACAAACATAGGACGGGACATGCATTTACGCATGCTGACTTGGTATCCATACTCCCCAACCCTAATTTCCAGACCCACTCTGAATTCTGCATTCTGATCCCTCCATCCAGCCCTTCTTCTGATTCTTTCTAAACACATGATGTCATTGTAAACTCAAACCCATTGTGTTGCCAGTTTACCCAGTGCACCATTTATTCTCATCCTGCAGTCATGCACATCTGTGCAACATTTGTGTTTGGGTATGTAAGGGTATATGTCATCTCTCTGTATATGCCATGGTTCTGACAGGCCTCCTGTGACTATTAGGAAATGTTTGAATGAGGCTTCATGTAGTTTAGAACTGTTGATGTATTTCTAAAGCAATTGCTTTTGTTTATAGTTTGACAATCGGTGATCGTATAGTTGGCATAGTATTGGTGAGCTTTGTGAGAGCTGTGATTTATACAGTGTAGTTAATGTGACTTTTAGTGGTTTAAATAAATTTAAACTTCCCAAGTCTGAAGTGTAGGTAAGCTTTCAAATGTGTTGACTCTTCTTTTGGGGACCTTGATATAGGTCGTATAATGTGCAAACATTTATAAATAACAAAGTATTTTCAGGTTCAAAACCAGCAGCAGCTGCCCATTCATTTCCATTGGAAAGCCAGCTATACCACTGTGTACCCCTGCTGAGGACTACTTCTAAAATGGGAGCTCAGCTATACAACAGGGGAAAACTGAAAATGACTTTATGCAAATATGCACAGGCCCAGTTAGGCTACAGTCAGTTTTGAGCTCTTCAGGATCCGTTTTATTCCAATGTACTCTGAAGCAGAGTCAGTTTACCGGAGAAAAGAAAATTTAAACTAACTGCAGTATTAGCAGATCGCTGCAGTGTCTCCTTCCTAGCAATTAACAAAGAGATTAACAGGTTATGTAATATACATTACTGAAACGGGAAAAAACAATGATGTATACAGTGTACCACCATTGTTGTCTGGCGGTTGTGGACATGTGAGAAAATAACTGTCCATTCTGAGCAAAGCATGCAAGTTTTGTGCTCAGCATAACACGCCTCTAGAACTGCAGTTTTACTGGAGCCCGGTTACAGACAAATACATTGTTTGTTTTAAAATTCACTTCAATTCAATTGAACTTTATTTATTTAGCACCAATTCACAAAAAATTCATCTCAAGGCACTTTACATAATAAAGGCAAGACTACAGAGACATTTAGAGAAATCCCAACAAATCCTCCTTGAGCAGCTTTAGGCAACAGTGAAGAGGAAAAACTCCCTTTAACGGAAGAAACCTCCAGCAGAACCAGGCTCAGGGTGGGCGGCCATCTGCCTTGACCAGTTGGGCTGAGTGTAAAGTTAAGGGAGAGAAAAGAACAGGGTAACGAAAGCAACAACAAAACATCGGGCAGGTCGGTAGGACCAGTAGCTGTGCACTGGAAGACAAACAGCTTCAAAGCCGGGGACACCTGAAGACAGGGACAGAGAGAGGGAGACAGAGAGAGAGATGCACAACTACGGGAGCCGATTCCACAGGAAATACCCTCGATAGCTAAAGGGTCTGCCTCCTATTCTACTTTTGAAAATAGTTTTTCAGCTTAGAGACAGGATGCTCCTAATTTTGGCAATGTTCTGTAGGTAGAAGAAGGTTGTTCTAGAAATGATATTTAAAAAGATATATTAATCAGCCAAAAATTTGAAATAATTTATAAATGAATTCTCAAACCCAGTGTTAAAAATGAGGAAACATGCCTCTAGATACCTTCACTATTTTCAGTGTACAAAGGCAAACATAAGTTTGAAGTGTCTCGCCACTGCTTTACAGCAACATCAGTTCATTTATCAGAGGCTTAAAATGCTAAATTTGTTGTGACAAGTGTCTTTGGTATATTTTTTCCTCTGGAATTTGAATAGGTCTGTACAGATTCATTTTTTCTCTTTGCTCCAGAGTTCTATAATAGATGCATACTATAACCACACACTTAAACAGGACTAGCTCCAGCATGCTCCCATTGAGAATAGTTGAGTTCCTAATCCTTTGAGCAGCCAGCTAGATTAGAGGCATTGAGTTACACACACTCACACACTGGATGGTGATGACTGAAGAGCCGTAACCATGGCCTGCCAAATCCCAGCATGGAGATCACTCAAACTGTCAAACTGATGCATGAGTACAGTATAGACGCACACACACTCACTCATCTCTTTAGACAAACACCCTCTCATGAGGGGATTTGGTGTAACCTGTCAAACAAAAATACTTACAGGAATCAGTGTATACTCTGGGTGAGCAAAGAAGGCCTTTCCTCTTGATTAATGAAAAGGGAGATTACAAGCAGCATATTTTATTTTGTTCACTCTTCAAACACTGATGTTACACAAAAGTGGACGGATATACCTTATTATTGCTTAGGTCTTTTACAATAAGCCAAACTAGTGAAAGGAGGACTTTGCATGCACATTTTCCTTTGTATGCTTAAAGCTCCTTTTACATTTGTGTCATCATTTAGGCCAAATCACCTGGTGGAATTACTGCATGCAGACTAATAGTAGTGTACATACACTGGAATTGCAGATTCAAAGGTACAGCTTTGGTCTACATGTGTTATTTGACACAAAAGCCACATAACAAAAAACTGAAGAGAGCGAGAGAAGAGTGACGCACCAAACGTACTTAAATGCGACTTAGTTTCTTTGTGTTTCTTTCCATCTTTTATCCATATTATTCTCCTCTGCTAACCCCGTCTGTCTCTCTCTCTTTTCTGTTCAAACCTGCTATTTTAAAGATCTTTATAAATATTTAGACAGAACAAGGTTTGGACACGGTCACTGTTAAAGCTGTGCATACAAGTTCTTGGGTCATCACAAATGTTTGATTACAGTTCTTTCTGTCAAGATGTCTGCATTAAACAGACCTGCAACCTACTGTTCATGTCAGGTCATAACACCCAAGTCATTCATACAAGTTTACCTTGCTAAACTTAGTGTAACTACCTGTTTAACATAGCAATAGTTGAGGTGGTTAACTTTTACATGGAGTCCTTTTTGAAGAGGCAATTTCCCAAAGCGTCCTACAAGTGAGGAACAAAAGAATCGGGGTTAAGTGGTTTGAGGTGAAGAAGTTGGGGATTAAATGATGACTTCCTTTACCTCAATTTGAATTCATTGAAGTAATATATAAATTCTATTATCTGTTGTGACTCTTCATGAGTTCAACCAGAACTTTCCAAGATGCTTTCACTGAATGTATTTATTTCAGCTTCTTTGCCATCTTGGCTCTGGGTGGGTAGCAAGAGGTTGTGGTTTTAGAGCATAAATAAATAAGCTAATAAACTAAAAAGAGCAGGAATTAAAATTTGAAATTAAAATTTCTGAATTTGCTACTGTATTTCAGTGGGATATGCATTACTATTGGTAATTATTTTATGTCTAATGACAATTATTTCTCAGTAGAGCTAACTTGAAAAATATTTGTGTACAGAATTTTTTTGCAAACAGTCTAGGAATGATAACACCCATGTACTCTAGACAGAATTATTATATATTATATACATAGACAGAATAACTCATAAACTGCATAATCAATGGTTTTAAGATTATTTAGTGACAGTAAAAATCCAGTTATCTGGGAAGCTGAAAAACCAAGACTTTATCATCATGTATAGTCTATAAGTTTCCTGAGTATCCTGAAAGTCTGTTTAGCCTGTAAGATTTTAAGCAGTAAATTTGGATTAAAGTCACTTATCACTTGCATAAGTGTGTGGATCAGTGTGTGTGGTCCTGACCTCACCAGAGATTCTGGCTGTTGAAAGGCCAAAGTGTCTGCGTCTCTCCAGCTGACTCTGCTCTGCTGTCGCCTAAATGGGTATCTGTGTGTGGGGATTGTGCAGACGCATGTTTGTGTGTGTGTAATTGTGCGCATACTTGTGTGCTCTGTTTCTGAACACGTCTGTGAGATTGTCTGTGTTTGACGGAGAAGAGGGTTGAAAGGTCTCAGAGTCTCTGTGTCAGCAGATCTCCTGCAGACACCTCCAGTTTTGCTGTGGCAGCTTCCTGTTGCCAGGTCCAAAACAGATTAGGCTCAAATGTATCTCTAGGTCAACTACACAAACCTTGGCTCCTCTGACACTACCTCCTCAAGACATACACTCAATCACATCACAAAATATCTATCAAACACATGGCTTACTATAAATCTATTGAATATGGTAATTCTTAAGTCAGGTTATTTCTTCATAATCACATATTTTTACCATATTTTGCTGAATATTGCACACTTATTTTTAAGTGTGCTTCTGTTCTTGCAGTATTTTACCCATAATTTTATTGTCAGCTAATAAACATGTAGAACATATAGGTCAAACATTTATTTTTGCATTGGGCTGTTTGTTCTGATTCTAACGTTATTCATTATACAGTATAACATTAAACATTAAGGTAATGTCTGTCTTTTCTTTACAGAAATATCTAATAATAATAATAATAATTCATTTTATTTATAAAGCAATTTACATTTGTGCCCAAATCTCAAAGTGCTACATAAGCAAATTAAAATTGATGCATGCTTCTGCTTATACTTACAATGGTGCTTTAAAGATGGACCTAGAAATCTGGGTCTTTGAAGCCTGAACTTAGCAACTCAGGTTTGTGGAATTGCGCTTAGGGTCAAATAGAGGTGAATATCTGAAGACGTTAGTGGAGCTGCTGATGTCCACCAGTGAACACTAGAGAACATTCAACACCATTGTTATCCTCCAAGGAGGAGTCACCTAACAAATGTCACATCAAAAGCAATGTTCATTAGTCCACCATCAGTGGAACATTCAAAAATAATTTCATGCACGGCAGAATTTCCTTATGCTGACTGTGAAACATGTTAGTGGCAATATCATGATTTTTCTCATGCTTTCTGCCTCTGGACCCAGATTGGCTTACTGTCATTGATGAAGTCATAAATTATGAATTCTGAGATGTATAAGCAAATTGTACAAAAAAACATCTACCAATGAAGAATGAATTCCAGTTGACATGATCAAACAAAAAATGTTACAGTATCTGTGGACTGGAGCGCTGCATAGAAAGTGGAGCAAAAGTAAGACAATGATTCTAGTGTTTTTGTCTCTTTTTTTTGTTTGTTTTTTGTTGTTGTTGTGTTGGATTCCCTAAGGACTTCAGGAAAATTTGAACTGAGTTTCACGTGATACTGATGCAGAAATGAAGAAAACTCTAAAGGGTTTACCAAACTTTCAAGTGCTGCTCTGTATGCTGCTCCTACATTTGTATATTTTTGATGGCCTGGATTTAATTTGATGTCTTAGTGAATGGAGAGAATTAGGCTTTGCCAGTATTTTGTTGATGAAGTTGATCCTGGAATATCCTCCAATCCTCCCATTTCTTTTCAGTCTGCCCTGCATCCAGCCATCCAACTTTTCTTTTTTTATAATTCCAGTTTATCTTTCTTTTCTTTTCTGCTAGTTGTAGATTCTTTGCCCATGTGTTTTTCTTCTTCCTTTAATGCTGCCCCTGTCCTGTCTCATTCTTTCTTTCTTCCTTCTGCCACAGACAGGGTAAAGATGTCTCTGTCATTAAGGCAACTGGTGCTAATGGTGGGATTAGTCTCTATGTTGACAGCCTTCATCACTGTATAGACAGATGGATACCACACGCAGATACACAGATGTGGGCGCACCTACATGCAGGCAGAAACATTATTGAGGCCAGTTAAAATGATGGTTGTAGGTTTTGTGCTGTGAATATTTCAGAAACACTGAGCAAACACAGGGCGGCTACTTTAAGAAGGTTTAGTATCTTTTACAGACCTTGACTTTACAGACATGTACTCAGATTTTTTTTATACAATTCTTTACATTGAGTGATGTGTCTATTTGTGCATTTATAAAATAACAACTCATAATATAACTATTTATTTAAAAAAACTATCAAACCATGAAACAAAACTATCAAACAGCCAAACTTGACCAGCTGAAGGGAAACAGACACATTCCTACAGCATTGGGACAGGGGAATTTATTACTTGCTGTCATCAAAGTTTAAGTCACTTAAACACAGTGTTTGGAAGTACCTGAGGGGGTTTGGCTTATATACAAGCAATGTTAAACTTTGAACAGCTCACTGTTGATCAAGAACAGTTACTCAGTCTTTGTCTGAAGCTCTCATGTCCTGAGGTGTTTATGTGGAGCATGGTCACCTCATATATTTATGTATAGTCTACATACAAGCTGATATGACTTTCATACCCTCTTATAAACATAACTCAGCCTTAAAGCTATATTTAAAAAAATTCTGCCTTTGTGTTGTGTGGAGGTTTGTCTTTTAAAGTAACATTAAAATGGAGGCGCAGGGGTTATTTTGTTCCAAATCAATGCCCAAACCAGAAAGCTCGCTTGGAAAGCTTATAATATTTAGACTTATTGACACACTCATGGCCCTATCAAGCCATAACAGGTCCTGTATGTTATTGTCATTGTTTCATATTTTACTAGCCCCTGTAATAGACTTGTTTTTAAATCTGTCACACTTGACGCTTGTTCTCTTTCCTTCCTCACCAGACGGACGTCCTGGTTGTAAGTTGTGACCTGATTACAGATGTGGCGCTTCATGAGGTGGTTGATCTGTTCAGAGCCCACAATGCAACACTGGCTATGCTAATGAGCAAAGCCCATGAATTCACAGAGACAGTCCCGGGTCAGAAGGGCAAGAAAAAGACAGGTAAGAGAAATAATCTTTCTTAATTATTATCATATTTGAAAAAATATGATGTACATGTGGTGTCAGTATGATTTAATGTTCATCTAGAATGTGCAATTCAAGACATTTATTACCAGTGTTTAACATGTATTTTTCCCAGCTGAGCAGAGAGACTTTGTTGGGGTGGATCAGTCGGGGAAAAGGTTGCTGTTTATGGCTAATGAAGCAGATCTGGAAGATGGACTATCAATAAGGAAGTCTATTATGAAGAAGTAAGTCATATGATAGGGACATTTATGCAATGTGCATGTAAATCTTAAAACTTTGTTAGCTAGTTCTTTAGTTGAATAATCCATTTTATAAACAATATATATTTTCAGCATATCAATATATGTGCACATAATTAGTTTTTTGTATTTTTACTTCAGAATTGAATTGAATTTTTATTTCTTCTATTGGTAAATTTCTGATAAAATGACATCCACCATTATATTAGCCGTAGCTAATTAATGATATGTTGCTGAGCCCGTGTAATGTTTCCTGTTGCAAGTTTTTATCCCACATAGTGTATTAAACTGTTTGGGGTTTGACTGAGGGTAAATATGCTCTGTGCATCTGTAAGTTCTTAGCCTTGACAGAGCAGATGGTTTGTAATCAGTCAGTGTGTTATAGACTGAAGGTTCTTTGGTGGGTATGTGGGATTTTTGTTACAGGAAGAGTACTCTAGGTAGTTTTTCGTTCCTGAGCCCTAAAATGCATGTATGTGTGAGAGCGGGTGTTTTGGGAGCTCGTAAATACTTCATGGAGCCAAAGCCACTGTAAATTCTGGCCAATAAGAGGGGGGCCAGAGCAGCTGCATGCATGCTTCTCTGCACAGGGAACTCTTGCGACACACACATAAACACATGCACGCATGTCTTTTTTTTTTTTTTTTTTTTTTTTTTTTTGCGCACACAGTGAACCAAGCAACACATCAATGGACAAGGTGGACCTCGATGGAGACAAGACACACTCACATTGTCCGAGTGTTATGGAAACTCATTTAACTCCTAGCTAAACATATATATGTACACTTGAAATCCCTTCTGATCATTCATACACAGGAGCCGCACAACCACACAAACCTCTCAGCGTACATTATTTATCACCTTGTACCTTTACAAGTTGTATATACCTGTTTTGTACGTCAGTGCCATCCAGTCAAAGTTCGCAGCATCACAGGATCGATACAAACACGCACACACCACAGGTATTTCTTCCTTTGGAAAAAGTATTTTAAATGGCCACAATGAGTCTCATTCATGACGCTTACACACAGATTTCAACTTACCTTAGTCTTTAGTGCAAATAATGTCCATCTTCCAAAAGATTGTTCAGCCTGGTTTTGGTATTAAACAGCTGTTTTAACTTAGGTACACAGATTTGAACTCTTCTCAGATCCCATCAAACTAGTCAACCATGAAAATATTATTTATTTTCAATAGATCTCAGTTTTCTCGGTGTTTCTGTTTCCTCTGGAGAATTTGTTAACGTAAAATCATTGCTTGCATCTTTTAGCACAGTTATTTTAAAATTTGAATATTTTAGCTCCCTTCGCTTTTCAGTCCATTCTTCTACACACCTACCACTTTTACTGTGCATTTTTTTATACAACATTCATTTTTTTCATCCTTCCTTCCTCGTTCAACCTTAACCCTACGTAACTTTTTCCCCTCTCCTTTTTTACGGTTTCCACATGGCTTAAGTGTGTGATCTCAAAACATTCTGCACATGTGAGATTAACTGACCTGGAAATTGCTTTAACGGTGTGAAAGGACCCTATTGAGCTTCCCCTCGCTCATTACAACTCCACCTGTCCAAATCTGTTGGACACAGGCCTGAAGAAGTGGTTGACTATGGAGCATTGTTTGTAAGATATTGTTTAGATTACAACTAAGACTGAAGCAGAAACCATTCAGGTTTGTGTTTAGTTCATATCAGTAATTATAATAATATTTTGCCTCTATACTTGTAGAGAAGTTGCCCCTATTAATAGTTAACATTGTGTTGAAATTTAAATAAAAAGGCAAGACTGCCAAGCCAAGGTAGCTGAGAAAGTTTAGATCACTTTTTGAATAGCAGATCTTTACTCCAATGACCTTTTAATGTACTGACCAAGAGTTGGTTTGCATCTGTTATCAATAATGGCTCAAGGAATTGGGCATATAACTATTCAAAACGAATTCCCCATGATGTTTCTTCCACGAATTAAAGAACTTTTAGCGCCACGTTAAACTAAAAATTAGTATTGCACGCTATAACGTTTTAGAAAAAAATAATGACATTTTCTGCACTAGTTATTAACTACCAATGAGCTGTTAATGATTACAGTTCCCTTTATTTTCTTTTGTCCTTCTAGTTTTGTTTTATTCATATTTGATGTTTTATTCATAAAATGCTGGCATTATTGGCAGCCTGGTTTTCATTTCTTATTCTCTGTTATACCACTCTAAATTCAATGTCTGGACAGAAATGTGTTTTAAGGTTCCAACCTTGGGCTGTAAGAAATATTTGGAAATGTTTTAGAGACAATTTATCCCAAAATTTGTTTTGAGATTATTATTAATTAATAATAATGGTGCTGTTAGAAACTACAAGATGTTTACCCACAACATACAACCATACACCTGGGAGGTGTTGTATGAATAAATACACTTGAAAAAACACCCACACAGCATGTCTGTCTATCTGCACAGACAGGTTTCTGTGCTTTCAAATAAAATTCCTTAACAAAAATGAACACACATGCAATTGGATTTATGGCTTTCAGCCGCTGGTTGTAAAATATGTGTGGCCAAGCTTGACTTCACTAGCAGTTACTCTAGTTGTACAGCAGGGTTGAAAATAAGAAATTAAAAAGGTTTTTTTTATTAAAAAATGTTTCTTAAATGCTGGTACACTGTATTTAATTTACTTTTTATTCCCTTTTCATGGTCAGAGGTGCTTTTCCATCATGTATTTTCTTGAAAATGTTGAAAACTTGAATATTATTGGAAAAACAAAAATAACTTTTATAGGCAAACAAATCTAGCACTACTGATTCCGTTGCTGGCTATCTTGGTATTAATAAGTTGCCTGTTAGTTAGTTAACCAGTGCTGGTGGTTCACTTTAAAACTGAAATTAATCATCAATAATGGAACCAGCTTTTGATATTTTTGCAACTCAATAATATGCACATAGTTGAGAGGTTTCAAATAAAAAAATATTACAAAATAACTATTTTCCATTGAGATTTTTCCATTCCGGTCTAGAGAGGTTATTTGCATTCAATAGACAAACCCAACTGAACAAATGCTTTTCTACAAGCTTGCGTTGGCCTTACTAAGAGTAAGATTTCCTTTGTATTATTTATCCTTTAATTTTTCATGTGTTTATTTCTTATTTTTTCTACAATTGTCAAACAAGCACAGCTATGATTCCAATTTTAAAAGGCAAGAATAATGCCAGGACAGCAGTAGTGTTTCTTCCTGGTTGGCATAAACACCCGTAACAGTCGCTTAAAGTATTGATCCCAGTGCCAGTGATAAAGTGTTGGTAGTTTTTTCCACAGCCCCGGTTTGGCCGTGCATAACATAAAATGTAAAATTTGTTTCCCAGACAGGCCTGACTATCTATTCATTTTAATGTGGCCTAATAAATCTACTTGAACAGATCTGAACATCATTATGAAAAGCCAACATCATGTCTGCTTTTAATTTAGTCAAAGTTACGTTATTGTTGTGTGCTAATGAGACACAGACTTTTCAAATCATCCTGCTTTTACAACTTTAAAAATATAAATCACTGCAGCATGCTTTGAAAAATCGTCAGCAGTAATGGAAGGTATGTGTGATTTGTTGTAAATCGGCTAAAACAAGCTCAAGTGTTGGTATGGGCATTTTCAGGAACAATGCACCCTGCGGTTTTTATTATGTAATAATTGAAAGAGCAAAGGAAGAGGAGGACATGTACTCAGAGAGGATGAAGGGGTGGAGGTGGATGAGTTTATTAAAACCTGGAGGATGAAATGGTTTTCTTTGGCTCTCGCTTCATAAATGTCAAATGTTTCAACTCAGGCCACTGCCTGGCTGTTTGTGAATGTACGTGTGAATGAGTGAATGCATGATTGGGTGTCTGTGTGCATGTTCCCCCCCATCATCATAAAACCCGTCTCACTGGCAGTTGTCTCATGGCAGCAGCTCTGGGGTGGGGGCTACATCTACAGTAGCTGACAGAGGACAATAGACAGATGTCACAATTCTCATGACTTTTATGTAAGCCTTTGGTTGTTTCTGCTTTTCATCAAATGTTCCTGTCCAATGTGGAGGTAAATTAAAAGGAGTTGCTGTAAATGAGAACAGAACATGAAACCAGCAGGTGATGAAAATAATCAAAGCGAAATGTCCTCAAAGTAGTAGCCAGGGTTAAATTGCTGGTTATGATATTGTGCATTATTGCAGCGCAGTGGACCTCACAGATCTATATTTAATTTTGTGTGCAAAATGTATAGAAGTTCGGAAAGTAAACACACTTAATGAAGCATAAAATAATTCAATTAATCTTTTCTCTGTACCTGCAGACATCCCAGGATGCACATCAAAACAGGCCTTGTGGACGCTCACCTATACTGTCTGAAAAAAGCAGTGGTGGATTTTCTGACAGAAAACAAGTAAGTTGTTTACTTATTTCTGATTATTAGCTAATAACTGTATGTGTATATGTGTAAACAATCAATTCTAGCTCTAAAGTTTTCACAAATTGACTATTTTATGTGTTTTGTGAGACGTATTAACTAACAGCCATCATCACATGGACTTGAACTCTCCGTCGTTGCTTAATCTGTGGCGAACGTTAAACGTGGTTCCATGGCGTGTAAAGCTTTGAAAGGTCCTGTTAGCAGGGAATTCCAGCGAGGTGTTAATTTGTTTTACTATATGCCACTGAGGCAGGCTGTTAGCCCTTTAGCCCCTGAAGTGAAGTCGTGTCAGCCTTCTGTAGCCACCTAGACTACCCTGGCTAGAAGTTAAGAAAAGGAAAGGACCTACGTGGTATAAGCATCTAACTAATATGCTGACGATTAAAAAAATACTATTATTAATAATATTCCAGTATTGGTGGTGATGTAATTTTAGTTCATTATTTCACTTTATTCACAATTACAGAATTGTTACAGAAATATATGAATGGAAATTTTGGATGTTGTTTGTTTGTTATTTGATCTTTTCTATTCCCTGTTTTAATTTCTGGTACTTTTTTCCAATGTCTGTAGAAAATAAACTACTTTCCCTTATTTTACAAAGCAGCGTTAGGAACGCTTTACTCCATAAAATTAAACTGGAGGATAAAAATGTTGGATAAGAAAACGCCTCACAAATATTAATACCTTTCATCGTGATTGGGCTAACGTTATTACATAATTTTGAAAGTAAAAAAAACAATTTATGGACTCAAAGAAAAGACGCAGTTTAACATATTAGAAGACTGCAGATAAGACATATCAAACATATATATGATACCCAAACCAGATCCATTCCAGAAGCTTGCGAACTCATTGATAGGATGGTGGTAAACAGGATAGTGTTGACTGGTTAATAATGTACATTTTGATCATTGTTGGAAATGGTTTCATTGACAGTTGGCTGTCAGAAAGATTGTATACATTTATTAATACTTCAGTATTACTTCAGCTCTTTCTAATGGAGTATGTCCTCACCGTACTAGATTTAGACCACACATAACTAAATCTAAAACCACGCCAGCAAACACAAATACCCCAGCTATACTTCTTGTCTTCGCCCCTGCTGAATATTTGTGGTTAGGCGAGGGGTACACTTGAACCTAGTCATTTGCCAAAGAGATGTAGATATAAATCTTACGTCATTACATCACTAATGCACCCTCTGCCACCACCATATATTATCTCACTTGTTAGATGACTCATTTCTTTCTTCAGTTCTTTCCTTGGACTTTCTTTCACAGCTCTTCTCTGTTTCTCTTCGTTTCTCCTCCCCACTCTTTCTCCCTCTTGCTCAAGGAGAGAAATGGACAGAGTAACTGTTGTTTTTCTCCTGTCTTTCAGATGGAAATTCTAATCTCCCTTTTAAAAGGGAGTGAGAGAGGGAAAGTAAAGAAGGGTGGAGGGTTGGGGGGTTGAGAGGAACACTAAGGACAGCACAATGCAAGAAAGAGGAAAAAGAAATTAAGATAGGAAAATTACCTCCAGGTTTGCATAGACGGCTTTATAAACTTTTGTTTTAATAGTCCTCATGAGCAACTAAAGTGCTAATTGTCATTATTTTGTTTTAATAATGGCAGTTACTATAATACACAAATATTTTGTTTCTACTGTCTCATCAGCTTAATAATAGTGAGACTTTAACATTCTGTTTGCTGTTACTGCAAGTTCTTTAGGATGTCTGAATAATATAAATATGACTAATGGATATTGTTTTAGATAAAAACATGGCTGATGAAGTCATATCATTTTATGAATGACTGCATTGTGTTTTTGGCACAACCTCAGCTATTTTCTCTCTAAAAATACAAATAGTTCACAAATTATTGGCAGGAAGGATCTGAATACAGCAACTTTAGATTTAAGTCATCCCATGTTCACAGTAATTACATAAGTTACCTGGTCATTCCTGTTTCAGATGCACAGCATCCAATAATTAACTTAGTTACTAACTCATTTTTACTTATTTTGTTTGCTACATGTAAATATATCTTGTTCTCTATTTAGGAAGGGTGTCATATTATAAGTAAGAAATAAATTAAATCAGATTTCTTGTTTCCTATCCTGTCTGGGATATGAATGTCTTTGTTCAAATCTGTATCATGTTTAGGTCATGTTATATCTGTCTTTTTCTCAGGTCCATCTCATCAATCCGTGGTGAGTTGGTGCCATATTTGGTGCGGAAGCAGTTCTCCAAGACCTCCAACAGTGAAAAAATCATAGATGAAGCCGAAGATCAGAACCAGAAAAAGAATGATGGCTCTACAAACCACAGTCAGTGTTTAAACGAGACATCACAACTTCATACATCAAAATAAGAGAAACATATATTTTTTAAAAATGAAATAGCTCCGGATCTTATTCATAAGCCTAAGCAGGAGCAGGTGTGGCTTTTGCTGAAAATACACACTGAAAAATAAATCTCATGTGGTGTGTGAAGGTTCTCAGTCATCCAGGTTTGATTGACCGGAGATTGAGTCATGTCAACTGGACTCTTTCTTTTTGGTTTACTTGTTTGTTCTTAGTGGAAACCAGTCAAGAATAAAAAAAAGTCCATTTGACATAACTCAACCTCCAGACTCATAGTACAAAACCTTTTGTATGTGTGAAATTGAGGCCTAACTTTCCATGTTCTGAGTTAGTTATGAAGTCGATCACATTGACTCTTAAACAGTAGAGTTGTAGATCTCGTGCATTTTTGCTTTCTTTTTGTTTTCTTTCTTTTTGTTTTCCTCATTCTTTGGTCTGCCTCTGGATTTCTGGGCGAGTCCAGGAGAGGTCTGGGTGCCCATTTCTTTGAGTTTGGTTTTGGGATCACCCTGTTTGCCAGTGTTGGACTGAAGTATCAAAAGAAACAACTCTACCCATTCCAAGACACACAAAACATCGAAAACTGTATCATATTATTTCTGCTTTCGCTGACTATCTTCCTATCTTTTTTTATTGTGCAGCGCTTCTCATATCATCACGGGATGAGCCTCTCCTAGAGCTGGCCCAGGAACGCTCTTGTTGGAACGACCATCGAGGTGACATGAGCGAGGCTTACCATGGAGGAAAGCTGCGTTGCTACGTTCACATCATGGACCAAGGCCTGTGCTACCGGGTTAACACTCTAGCAGCTTACATAGAGGCAAACCGACTGGTAAGTCTAATAGGAGCCTTATTAAAAGCTGAAATTATTTTTTTATCCCTACTTACATTTACATAACCTTTTGTTGAATTTAAAGCTTTTGTATTGCTTCCTTTTTTCAAATTGCACTTGTGACATTTTTTTTTTCTTTTTGGAACGGGGGGGTTATTTGGTCATTGCAAAGAGGCTCCACAGGAACCCTTAAAGTGTATTAATTATGTATCCGTTATTTTCTGAGCCTTTAAACTCATGTGTCCTGCTCTTCTGTCTCCTGCCTACTAGGCCCCAAAGCTGTTTGAGGAGCCAGCAGTCCATCCATCTGCTGTCATTTCTGAAAGATGTCAGGTTAGTAAAGTATCATTAGTCAATTCACAAGTCAGATTATATTTTTAATTTTCACTTATTGTGAATTTCACTTAATTGACAGTTTTGCTAATTGACCTCAATTTATTACCGCACTCTCTCCATTATCTCTCTCAGCAACTAATTTACTTCTAATTATCACATCAAGAGGCCTGTGTTAGCATCTGAGTACTGTTTATGATTGTGTTTTTGTTCTGCCCTCAGATGGGATCAGACAGCATCATTGGATCTCTGTGCCAGGTAGCAGACAAGACTTCCATAAAGAGGTCTACTATTGGAAACTCCACCACTGTAAAAGAAAAGGTCAAAGTCACCAACTCGATCATCATGCATGGGGTTACCATCGAGGAGGGGTGAGCGCACACCTCTACAGACACCTACATGCACACACTCGTTGATAAGTTATCCTTTTGAACTGTTTTTACAAACTCATTAGTTTAGCTTGAGAAAGAATTTCACCTCGGGGCATGTTTAAGAATTAAAGTTTCAATGCTCTCATCAGACCTTTTAGGTGTTCAGTTAGTACATGTATGCAAAGCTGTGGTTAATAGGCAAAGATTTCAAAACAAAAGCTAATGGTGCCAGGAAAATCTTGCAATGAAATCATTCTGATTTTTGTGTGTGTGTGTTTCAGTTTTCACAGACAATATACTTCTATATAAAAGCAGCTGTTTGCCTAAATCCTCTTTCATTGCAAGTTTTTGTTGAATTTGCTAGGTGCTTTTGTGTGCAAATAGTGTTTGTGTGTGTGTGTGTGCATGTGTGTGTATGTTAATGGGGGGGTTTTCTGTGTTCTTTGGGGTCAAATAGGGAGCGCTGAGTTAACAATGCACCTATTGGGGTGCAACCGGCCAGTGGCCGGTTCCAAACAAACACAGAGCCGGTGAAGTGAAACACACAACATCCATATATTTCATTTAACTGCTAATTTACTCACCTATACCCAGAATTCTACTGGTGGACACCACTGGGCTTGAAAGGTGTACCCCACACAACCAAAGAGCTATTTACATAGATTCTTCAAAAAATCATCACAAAAATCATCAGTTTTATCTGTACTAGTATATCAAATTATAAAATTTTTTTCCATTTTGATCATTTAGTAAGTAATTTGCTTGCAGTTTTCCATATTATACCCATATACATTAGTTTAAATGTTGTAAAAATCATGCCATTCCTGACAGTGTTACATGTGTTCTTTTTAAGTTTATTTGAACTCTTGACTTGAGCTGTAAATTATATTTACAGCTTAATATAACTTAAAAGCTCCATTCCATCCAATGGAAATATTGCAGTCTAGAAAGGCTTGCTCATGACTGTGTGTACTCACTTAAAAATTAGTTTTACATATTTGGTGTCCTACAAGCCTTTGATGTCCTCTCGAAAAAGGGAGAAATTACTATTTTGTTTGGCATATTTGGCAGTATTTGTTTGTAATGTCTGGCTCACAAGCAGGCCACTGAGGTTAGCGACATTGTTGCACATCAGCACTGGTGTCTGCTGTAGCCAGTAGTTTAAAGTGGTCAAAATTGACTGTTTAGTTGCAACAAAGGAGGACTTGTACAGAGAGCACCAGTGGCTACTGTAGAATTAGCATGTAGATTGATCTGCTCAGTCTCTTAGCCAGAAACTCTGGTGGAAAGAGACTCATCTTGGCCCCAAGTCTGGATTTTAATGCACTCATTCACAGGCTCCTTTTCTTTTATCTCAATTTCTTACTCCTCCCTCTCTTTTCTTTCTGTCAAGGCCCCAACGCCATCCTCTCCTCTCTCTAACTCTTTCTGTCTCTTTCCATCTCTTCTTAAGCCTTTCAGGGACCCCAGCCAGCCAGCATGGGGACCCTCATCATGCCCATGTAGGTGCACGCACAAAGCCATGAAAGACTAAGAGAGACAGGAGAAGGGAAGAAAGAAGTGAGGGGAAAGCAAGCTTGCGTGCTATAAAGAAATTGCAATTCTTTCTTTTCTTTCTTTGGGCGCATAAGAAGGAAGGAGAAAGAAGGAAAGAAAGAGCCAGTATGAGGGGATTAGCAGACCCCGGCCATGTCGCAGAAACCCCTCACATTTCTGGTTTCTTTGTTTGGAGCTGACCAGAGCTTGTTGACAAAGCGCTGCGTGTTTGGGAAGGGGGATAGTAGGGGTCAACTTTACAGGGGGGTTGGCACAGGAGGTGGGGGTTTGGCGTGTGTGTGTGTGTGTGTGTGTGTGTGTGTGTGTGTGTGTGTGTGTGTGTGCGTGCATGTGCGTGAGAGAGAGGAAGATGGGGGGGTCATGGCATGGAGGAGCCCTGGTGTTAGTAATTAGTGGTGTTTCAGCTCTGAAGCTTCTTTGGTGGTCTGTCTCTCTCCTTCTCTCTACAATGTTACAAAACTCTGAATCTTGTAATCTCCCATCACCAACTACCACCACCACCTCCTAGGTAGTCCCTTAGACACACACACACACGCACGCACACACACACACACGCACCCACACAAACACTCCTTTCGCCCTCTCGCTCCAGGCCTTAACCACCTGAATAGAATGGGCCAATACAAACCTGCCTGCGTGTGAGGTGCAGAGGGCCAAGTGTGTGTGCGTCACTGCCTGGGCAAGACCGACATGCGTTCTACACTGTCGCTCCCCAAGCTACTGAGGCGCACACACACTTACACAAACGTGCCTTCCACAATTAGCTGACACAGAACACACAAGAGTGTCTGTGTGTCCTCTCCAAGAATTTTATGGTGATGGTTTGGCAGAGTGTGAGCATGCCCGGTGGGTTGGCACTGCCAGCTCAGGTGGGGCTGAAACACAGGGCCAACAATGTCTGATCACACACATGTGCGCAAACGGCATGGACGTACCGCTGTTCTTTAAAACACAGCATCTACGAGTCCTCAAAGACAGGTGGGAGGATTCTCGATGGGGACACTTGCTGAATGTCCTCACTGTCACTTTGGTTTACCGTATGACGCCAAGGTTAGCAGCCAGCTGTGGAAGGTTGTGGTTGTGCTTGCAGCTCCTAGTATGAGAGTGTGTGTATACAGAATGACCTCCAAAGTCCAAAACAGAATGTGTGCCATGTTCAAAGCTACAGTCTACCCTGAAGAGCAAATAGAAAATGTTTCAATAATGCCAAACCTGCACCAGCAAAATACTGATCTCTCCTCTTGCAAGGCAGTGACTTAAAGGACGCCTACACTCATATTGAACTTGCTTCTTTTGGATCTAGTTTGTATTACATGTAAATGAATGCCATCAAACATCCATCTGAATTCCTTATGTTAAATTATCCTTGTTCTTCAATCATGATCAACCTGCTTTTCCAGCGCTCCTCTAGATGATATCATCTGAAATCACAATAATGGAAAAACTCCTCCAGGTGATTCTGGAGGAGTTTTTCAGGTAGAAGCAGAAACATATTTAATATAGAGAAGCTAGAGGGAAGTTTATAAATATTAACGTACATTTACATCCTAAACTAATGCTATAGAAAACAAGTGAAAATTTGTTCTTTGCCCTTTAAGATTTAGGGATGCCTAAAAGAATATTGTGTGATTGTTCTTTATTACAGCTATCATCGTTTTATTTGTTAATTATTCACAGATTAACCTGCAAGTAGTTTTTTTCTGCTCAGACATTTTTGGTTTGAAGTGTGAAAATTTTGACCTCATATCATTTTGGCTCCCGTAAGACTAATCTTGTTAACCCACAGGAGATCTATACACAATAAAAAGAATGTGAATAACATAAAATGTGTGTGTGGTCTTTCAGGTGTAATATACAGGGCAGTGTAATATGCAGCAATGCTGTCATTGGACGAGGAGCAGACCTCAAATACTGTCTGGTGGGAAACGGACAACGTATCGAACCAGAGGGTGAGCTGAACTTGCAGAAATGCACACACACAAACACTTGAATACATTTTTTGGTGTAAAGTTTTGTTTTCCATCCCCAACCTAAATCAATTTGATATAAGGTCACAAAACTACATAACGCTATGAACGAATGGGTAACAAACACAGCAATTGGAACACCATACAGTTTTACATCATCCTGTGAAACAACTTTGCAAATAAATGCTATCCATCAGTGCTTATAATGTTCAGGTTTATTTGTTGCTGTAATTTTGTCCAGCCAATTCAGATAAAGTTTTAATGTGTGGCTCGGTGTGCCTTAGTGGAAAGCATCCAAGCCAGCTAGGAAATGTTCTTGATTCTGAAGTTTCACTGATAGAGAGATTTGTCAGAGATTTTTTATTTAATTATTTCTTTAATCCTCTTGTCACCAAAGCTAGCGCTGTGTGTGTGTGTGTGTGTGTGTGTGAGTGTGTGTGTCACATTGATGGAGAGGTTAGAGAGCAGGGCCAGAACAGGACCACCCAGAATTCAACAGCAGCAACTTCCAGCCACATTCAGTGTTCGCACACACACACACAGAGAAAGAGAGCGCATGCTCAGCTACCTAATTGAGTGGACAACAGGGCGAATATGAGCTAAACTTACCTAAAAATGTTGGAAACATTTTCTTTGCATCTAGTGAGCCCCAAAACAGACCTTGCTTTAACTTTTCTCAGTCAGTGTTTTCCTAGACAGCTGCATGTAAGTAACATTGTGTTACAGCACTGGAAACTTGGACAGGGTCTGCAAAAGTGTTTTTGCAAACTTCCAGTGTTTATTTCTCTAATGGTTCAAGTGTGTCTCTCCGGTTGTTTGTCTTATAATACACTTTTTTACTGTGTTTTTTTCTTCATTTATTAATTTATTTAAATGCCTAACATTACTTTTAGTAGACGATGTTTTCCTCACGACACTAAGTAAGAATTAAATAGAATAGTCAAAAATCACAAGTTTCTATAACGCATCAGCATTTATATCACACACTATTATTTCTATTATATATTTAAAACTCAAAAAACGTATCAGGACATCAAAAATGGAAAATAGCTCAATACGAGCAAATAAGGAGCAACCTACTAAATAAATTCATAGAAATCACTCTGTTTTAAATTTTTATACATTCCCACTCTTGTGCAGTGTGTACATTTTGGTCATTCCAAGACATTTTTTTCTGCTTTTCTTCTACTCTATTCATTCTTTTATTCACTTTCTGACATAAATATTGTGGAAATGAACATTGATTTCACCCTGGACAGAATGTCACGCAGAATTAATCTAATACCTAATACATTAATGAAGAGCAAGTAAGAGCAGTACGGAGGAATTAAATGTTATGCTGAGTAAATTTTGAAAAAAAAAAAAAAAACTGCATTGTTGTTGTTTAAAAAACTGTAATGCATTTAAAATATAAAAGAGTATTCTGTATAATTTATTATAATAATGACAAACCCGAGCTCGTCTTTTCTTTACTGCAAGAGAATGTACAGCCACTAAACTAGCAGACTGATGATAAGCTGCTAAAGACATTACCCACCCACTCTACTGGTGACACTGTTCACAGCTAAGGACCACCCTGACGGTCAGCCACACACACACACGTACAGTACACACATGAAGCACCGACATTTGATATTTAAAAGGTGCAAACCTATGACAAATACAGCGGTCATTACATACGAGCGCACAGTATTTCAGCATTATGTCACTGTGGGCTGACATAACGGCACATTATATGTAAGTAAGATGAGATGTGCCTCACTGTCCCTGTGCAGAAATGTTTTTGTAGCCGCGCTCTTGCAATGCCAAGAACAGCGAGATATCAGCTCAGATGACTATAGATTGACTACATGGAAATACCCCCATGTACATGTAGATGTGCTAAATATTTAAATAATATTACACCTGATGGGCTTGCTTCTTACTAATAAAGACTGCAGGAGTAAGCAAAGTGTACGTTTAAGACAGGTCAGAATTTGTATATGAACATATGGATTTTTCTACCCTTTAATTTGTTGACTCAGCTTACAATTGGCACTTTCTCCTTGCACGGAAATGATCACTGGCAAGAGAAATTTGTAAATACACATGGTCATAATTCACATAAAGACTATTAGTTACTGACAGATCACGTTGCCCAAATGACCTTAACAAGTAACCTTTCCTCCCTTTCTTTCAAGTTACTCCCTCTCTTTCCTTTTCCTGCTGCCCCATGCTCCATTTGTCCTTCTCCACACACACACACACACACACACACAGCAGAGGATAAACTTGTTCTGAGCAACAGATTCCTTCACACTAAAACCTGTCTGTGTGGATGGAACATTACTCTCCGCTGCCGTTTGCTTTGGATCAGTACCGATGCTCAGGGATGGAGGGATTAAGGCAGGAGTCACGGCTGCACTTCTCATGCTGAACAGGGCTGTGGTTGATGAAGATGGCGAGAAAAAACTGGCAACCTATTTTCAATTTGTGCACAAACTTTGCAGAATTATTGCTATGTTTATTTGTGCATGAAAAAACTTCACATTTTACCTTGTGTAAAACATTTAACATTGGACCAGTGTTTTGGTCCAATGTCAGGATCTAAATTCTCCACACATCTGTAGTAATAACATATACTATATGTTCTAATTTCACAAAGCGGGGACACCACAGCTGGAAATGTCCTCACAGCTAGTCACATTGTGACTTTTGTTTTCAGTGTTTCAAGTAAGCTATGCAGCCAATGATCACCTACTCTTTATGATGTTATTTTAATCAGATGGAGTCCCTCCATAATTCTCGCATGCCTTCATGATGTGCTCAGTGAAAATGTGCTGTTATAATAACAGTGCAATTACCCTTTAAAATTTTTTATTACATTGTGATACATATACACCAGAAAATGACGTTTGTTCTTGGGTCAAGGGGAAGGAAGAATACATTTTTGTCAACATTCTTTCATTCATCATATTGTAGCTGTGACCTGACTACCACACTTTTGAGTTTTTGCAAACTATAAATAATTACATTCAGAACATGATCACCACCATTACATTTCTCTAATACAGCCGAGCGGACTAACGAGGTCATCGTTGGAACAGACCAGCTGATGGAGATCTAGCTCCCGTGGAGATGGAGTGACATCACCTCATTTACCAATCAGAGAGCAGCACAGAAGACAACTAATTAATTGGCTGACTGACCAATCAGAAGCCTGAATGCTGCTTTTTCTGCTCCACACTCTTTTGCTTGTTGTTTTTTTTTTATTTTGTACATTGTCTCCAAATAAAAACAGGTCTACTTCAACCCATCAACAGTTATGGTTGTATTTTCTTCCCTTCTTTAATATCTTCATAAATGTTTTATTACTCTTGCCATTGTCAGATCTTTACGGTCTCCTAATAGCAGCAGTCAATTACTCAGTTTACCCTGTCGTAGAGGGAGGAGCTTGGGCTCATACATGTTTGAATGTGCGTTAGTTTTTACACATGCGACTGTGCAGCTGTGAAGAACAGAGATGTAGAGAAAAAGAGGTGGGGGTGGCGACCACAATGGCATTTGGGAATGGGGGGGGGTGAGTTTATTTGTATACAAAAATGGTGTATGTGTAGGCCCTGGACCACCCAGCTTGATCCTGTATCAGTTAACACCGACACCCCACCCTCACACAAAACAGCAGTGAAGGAAACTAACTCGCTTCTGATGTTTTTCTTCCTTTTTTTTTCTCCTGTTCTTTCTCTCTTTGCTGCCTTTGCTGTCACAAGATTTATTGCATTCTTTCGGCAGAGCATTTCTTAAATTACAGGCTTGAAGTTCCTTAGTCACGAAGAAAGAGGATGAGAACAGGGATGTCTGTGGGGACGGTGCGTGTGTGTGAGGGAGATTTACAGTACCGTTTCCTATTGTGTCTGTGGCCTTGCAGGAGTCATTTCCACTGTATCTGTGGGCCGACTGTTATTGCTGTCTGTGTGGAATAGAGATTATGATGTTGTGTTTTTAAGACTTTTGATTCTGTTTTATGTGAACTTGTTTAATTGCCAGGGAATCTATACTGTAATATTTGCTACACTAGACCTGTGATATTGTCATGAGTGGCTCAAAATGTACAGACTATCCATGCTTTAGGTTTTTAAGCATAGAATTTATAAGAAGAGCTCTAAAAGTTTTTATCCTTTTTGGTTCACCTTTTTTTTTTTTTTTTTTTTAGGATTACATTATTTATTTATTATTATCGCAATGTAAAAACAGTTACAAGGAATATTCTTATTAACTAACCCTGATGAAGCTGATGTTACCTCTTCCAGAACAAAGAGAATTTCCAGAAGGTCTGTTAATTCACATTATTTATTGCAACTTGCATTCAGGGAAATGGAGAGTTTTTGGAGTGTGAGCTCTTCTAGGAATTAACGGTCAGGATGTCTTGGCCTCTGCTGTATCAGATTTATATATTTAGATTCAGACATCCAGCATGTATAGTACACACTAACTCAAAGAAAGTTCTGACTATATGTTGTTCACACGACGGAAAAGTGACAAAATGAAATAAACCAGACTGCATGCAAGTTCATTTTTTGGTGAGAGGAAATAGGTGAGTGTTTCACAGATTAAAATGATTGTGAAATAGAATGTGTAAATGACACTGAGATAACTCCATGACAACATTAGAAAACAAAATAAAGGCATTAAAGTTTAAGGACTTTGGTTTCTCTTTGGTAAGTTTAACTGGTTTGACATAGTTTGAATTGGTTAAGTGTGTAAATCAGAAAACGCTGAGGTATATAAGTTGCAAATTAAATTCAAACCCTCACTTTAACATATGTTTCCCATATAGTGTCAGCATCCATTATGCAGGCACGATTTGAATTTGTCACAATGAGCAAGTCACTTAACTGTTTTTTTTTTTTTCCTTGTGTGAGTGAGAACCTGTTTTAGTTTCCTCACCTGACAGCAGTGACTGGATGTGAGAGTGAAAGACTACATTTGTCATCTGAGTTTTGAAAACATGAAAAACCACAGTTAAGGTTTGTGTTGTCCGTGTTCTTTGTCTTGGCTACATTAACCTTTTTAGCGGTCTCACACTCTGACCTCTCTTTTCAACCACATGATGAGATCTGGCAGCCGAGTGTGTTTGAGTAGAGGTTTGTATATTTATACAAAGACCCCCGGAGTCCCCTCAATATCACCGCCGTGGTTGAGGCTGCCTTCTAGCACAAATGTGTGTTTGCTTCTTTATGTGCAGGCTTACCTGTGTGTGTGAACACTGTTAATCCTCTGTTGCACAAACCAATCAATGCTGTCTAGCTCCCCAGTGAGTAAATACATGTCTGTTTGTACATGGAGACAAACGTGCATGTTTGCTTTCTGGAAATCAGATGTTAAACCTCTGATGACATTTCAGGTTGTCTGTCTGTCTTTGGATTTGTCACCTGTGGAATTTTTCTTTCTCTTTGAAATATTTTTCTTCTAATAATCCATTTCAAACAAACTCACCACAAACAAGAGATCTGTAAAATCAAACCGTCTATTCACAGGGGTCTCATCAGTACCTTTTTTTGCCTGCAAATGTGCATATTAATAACAACATATACATTTTCGTTTGGAGGCAATATTTAAAATTGTTTATTTGGTGTCGGAATGTAACATTAAAGCATAGTCTTTGAGATTTTTATGCTGCACTATTGCATTTCTTTGCCCATGAGGTGCTTGTGTGTGAATCATGACAATATCTAGTTTTTAGGGCATCTAGATCATGAACGTTGACAGAAATATTGAAATTGAGAGACAAGTCAGTTTTTCCAGAGTTTGGACGGGACCTACAATCAATTGGAGAAAATTCTAATATTTGTCAAAGGTTTCTGCCAATAGCCAATAAAAATGTATTTATGACACATTTGCCTCAAAAAAACACAAAGCTTTAAAATCATTGGATTAGTTTATACCTTGAAGGATCTGTTCAACAAAATCAGAAAATATTTTCTACAGGTTGAATTTGATGAATGAAATTTAGTTTTTTTGTGGTAAATTACATTTTCCAAAGTCCTTTTACAATGTCGCCTCTCATTCACCCATTCACACACTCACTCACTCACAGAAGATGGTGGTAGCTGCCATGCAAGGTGCTCACCTGACCCACCAGGAGCATCTTAAGCGTCTTTGGGAAAGACTCTGAGGCTTAGCCAGGAGGGACCAGGAGTCGAAGCCTGACCCTGTGGTCTGTGGACGACTGGTGCATTTTTATTTGACCTGCATCTACTGAAGAAGGAAATACCATAAAATCTCTCTATAGTAAACTGAATAGTCTATAATAAGTTAGATAAAGTTTGTCAGGAACTATTTGATGCTCCTCAACTTTAAATTATGAAGTTATGTGCAGCAATTACAGAAAGGAGTAGGGGAGTTGGGCTGGTGTCAGTTTCTAAATGTAAAACACAGCAAACGTAAACACCTATGCGTAAGCTGAACTCGTCGTTTGTGTGAGCATAAGATGTCTCGCTGCTGCTGCGCTGTAATGGGGAGAAAACCGAAGACGGAGAACCACGTAAATGACTTGGATAGATGAGTGTGTGCTACATACACATACACAGATGCGCGGGTCTGGGTTGGGGGGGGTTGGCCGAGTCGCTGGGTGGCTTCATGGCTTGAGGGCTGATCGTGGGTGAGCAAGAGAGAGACAGACAGACAGAGAGAGCGAGCAGGCCACCCAAGTGGCAGTCCGTAAGAAACCTGTGTGTGTTTGCTGCTGACCCCTACACATTAGCACAACACTTCCTCAATTTGTCTTGTGTTCTCCGGCCACAAATGAATTTCCTCCCTCCCTCCTTTTTTTCTCTCCCTCTCCACACACTACCTTTCAAGATGATACCCCCGCCCAAAACACATACACACATTAACACACACACACAAATACCACCCCAATCACTAATTTAACCATCTGAATACATACACACTCAAACACCCTTTTTTTTTTTTTTTTTTTTTTTTTTTTTCAAGCTTTAGAGATACAACTGTTGCTAATGTTGCTTAGCCAACAAAAGTGTGTGGAGACATAGATCCCATATATGGGAAAACAACCCCAGTCACATGTCTTCAACACGCACACAAAGCCAGATATCCCTGTCTGTCACAGGGAGGCCCAACTAAATATTGACTGGGTGGTTGATTCGATCATATATTAAATAACTTTTGCAAAAAACTCAAAGATGCAAGTGACTGACCTGTTTTCCTCCTTCAGGCAACTTCTTTCTTTCTTATATATTAGAAAGACATTCAAAGCTGTACATGAAAGTGAGCTGGCTGCTGATGTCTGTCCTAAACATTTAATTAATACTTAACTTTAATTACTACTGCAATATTAACACAATCACTACTCCTATAAATGCTTTACTAGACTGCAGCTCCAAACATATGCATCTGTGCATTATTTAAAATTATAACCCAGATTTGTCTGTGTTTGCATACATATATATTCATACACACACGCTTGTAAGGTTCTCCATTCCCTTTTGGTGCTTCAGGTCTGAGTTTGCATTACCACCTGCTAGTGCGTCTGACAATACCTCTGTTACAACCGTACAAACAAAGACTTAAAGAAAAGTGTGTTTCTCTGTCTCTCTCTGTGTTCTGTGTGTTTTTTCCCTAGAAAGGCAACCATTCATTATGATGACAAAGGGGTAAAGAAATGCATTATCATAATTAATCTTGCGTGAGGCCGTGGGTGGCAGCATGTTCTCTCCTCTGAGCCTGACAGAGGTGCTCACTAAAGAAAGTGTCTATTTGTTACACTTTTTAGTGATATTAGAGTAACCTCAGTAATTATAGACTCGTAAAGTTGAATATGTCTCCTGGGTTTTCCCCACAATGTGTGCGATGACTATGCGAACGAAAATAAACCCAATATGAAGCTGAAAAGGTTTAAAATGTGTATTATATTTTTATTATCAAGAAATACAACTCTGTCATTTTTGAACAGCTTTATTTTCGTAGTGTGTCAATGCCAGATTTTCAGTTTGGTTACGATGAAAATAATTTGTTAAGTTGAGTAACAGCTGGCCCAAAATGTGTTTGTGATTCACGTTTTTGTTATGTATCAGTCTCTTTTAAGGACTAGATGTGAGGCTCTGTTGCCTAATGTTTTAAAGTGGTTTGCATGATGGAATTATTGTAAATTTCCCTCACACATAGATAAGTATACTCAGGGTGTAATGAATGAGTGAAAAATCATTATCATCATACCTCCCCAGGCCTTCCCACAACACTTAGTGGTTTTATAATTTGACATAGGTCTTTATTTCAGACCTACATCAAAAATCTGTTGTTGTTTTTCTATGTCGAAAGGATGAACTGGAGCTAAATGTATCTCATCTTCTATGTTTGGTTCTCTGTGCTCAGGTCTTTCTGTCAAAGATCTGCAAAGTCTGATTCTAATGACTTACATTAATGGAATAATTTCTGACAACATTTTATTGGAAATGTTCCTTTTTATATTTACTGGGTTTCAGATGTGGAACCAATAACTCATGACAATTGCAGCATAACAGTTAACAAATACTTGGCCACTCCAACTTGTACTTTAGACATTATCCTTCCAAATGATTCCATATATACATGTGAAATCTCTTCAGTTACAAGTTTGGCATCATCTTGTATAAATGGAGCATTTCTTTCTACTTCCTGTGGACAATATTTCTTGTAAGTCTAAAAAGATTGTTTAGTTTTTCCATTCAGTAAATTTCCTGAACAAAATCAAGCCATGCTCTGATTATCTTTACACCAAACTCATGTTACTTATCAAACTTTTGTTAAGCATTGATGTATTTTTTGGTACTACCTCTTTAGTTTTTCCTATGTAAATAGCACCGTTTTAAGAACAGAATAACCCATAACATCTTATATGACTGGACTTGTACTTCACTTTGACTAAAAACTAAAAATCTACCCTATCCACCCTTACTTTTTTCTTACGTTGAATATAGACTACATGCAGTCTTGAGTAGTCTCACAGCTTCTCTCTTTGATAAATAAACACTTTCCGGGCTTGAACCCCGGGCGTCTCTGCAGTTGCGAGTTGGCTAAGCACCAGAGCGGTTCCGAAGTTCTGCCTAAAGCACATTCAGAGCCCCGGATGGACACCCGGCCATGCATGCATGGATGAACGCTTGGATGGATGGAGTCACTGGGGAGAGATGAAATAGAGGAATGGAGATGGGAGGAAGGCAAGAGGTAAGAGAATGAGCAGGAGTAGAGAAGCATGTGAGGCAGAGGCTGAGATGGAAGCGTGGACGGGGTAATATTGGACGGAACAAGGGAGACGATAAAGAGAGGAAGGGATGAATTGGATGAGATGCACCATGTGCAACACAGGATGGGGGTGTATTTGTGGGCTGGGGTAGTTTGATGGCAGATATCTACACAGTACATGGTCATCTCTGATGGTTTATTTATCCAAGGCCTCCAGACCAGGCCTCGGACCTCCCTGAGTTTGTTAGGCTTGAAGGGGCCCCCTACCACACAACCCAATTCCTCACATTCCACATTAGCTCCCACTTCCAGCTGCCTGTTTCCCTCTACCACTCGTACCTAACCCAACCCAAACCCAGATCCAGCTAAATGGAAATGCAGGCCGGTGAGTTCCACTTCGGTGGGAGCATATACTCACCTTACTCATCTGTGCACGAATAAATGAGTAAGGTGAGTATTTGCTCACACCGAAGTGCACAGACAGATGAGTAAGTGTACTGTGTGTGGTGGTGCGTCACTGAACATCTGTGCACAGATGTGGAGAGGTGGTAAATGAGAAGTCAACAGCACTTTACCGTCATCCTACGCAATAAAAATCCAGGTACAGAAAGTGGATATGAGCGGTTTTATTTAGACATACAAATAATACTGTTTATTAGCAGAAATGTTAATTAAATTCAGACTTTTGAGACTTTGTTGTTGTAGCCACTTTTAATTATTTATAGACAGACAACAGAGGATAAAGATCTAAAATGCACAGTATCTGGGTGTGGTTATGAAGGATCTCTCAGCTCTAAAATAATTATGTTTGTTGATCTACAAACGATTAAGTCAAATGATAAAGTGATGACAGATTAAATGCTGAGGTACATGACAGGGTTTAATTTACTCAGAATTCATAGTTTGATTATTTCTCAACCATTATTATGGAGACTGGTGACCTGTAATTTTCAGTCTTAAATGTGAGAGACTGACAAATTATACAAACAGTATGTATTAGAAGCAGGGTTTCTAATTAATAGTGTTACTATTAAGGATATTATTAGTTCTTGTGGCTGGAAAAAAAACAACTTGAGAACGTTGATGGTAGCAAAACGTTCACTGATTGCTGCTTGTTAGCTGCCAATATGTATGTTTTGGTTTGTTTTGTTGATATATTATATGTATGATGGTGGTCATAATCCTGTTTAGTCACATTTAATAATTTGAAAGATGCTTCTGAAGCGAAGCACATGACGTACGGAACAATCCAAAAAGCTACAACATATACGCATTTTATTGTGTTAAATTATTAAAGGTGAAACAGTTGTGGGATTTTCCTCTAGGAGCGTTTTGAGAAACATTGGTCTATTTAGAAAATAGATATTCAATCAACTAAACATAATTAATCAGTCAATAAAGAAAATTAATCACTAACTAGTTGCATTAATTGTTTTAAATAATTTTAGAGCTTAAATACCAGATATTCTTGGCCTCTCAAGTCTCTCATGCATGAATTTGCTGGTTTTCTTAGCCTAATGCATGTAAAATGGAATATCTTTTAATTTTGCGCCTATTATTGGTCAGAAAACATTGAAATGCTTCACTTTCAGCATTTTCCACTTTATTGTGACAAGAATAGACTAATCAGATTCTTTACTAAACGAACAAGGGTATTTTCTGCCTTGCATATGATCCCCAAAGCAGCTCATGTTCACATCAGACACAGACCATGTAAAAAAACATGGCTGTATGAGAGCTGTCTTTAGGCAGCTGACTTTATTCGTCACAACATTTACAAAATCATATTTACTTCCTTTCTACAACTCTGACAATTATTGTTACTCATTCATTGTTCTGTCTCATGTTCCTTGTTTGCATGTAGTTAAAGGTGTGATCCTGATCGAACCTGGAACAAAGAGCTCGTAGCACTTCGGCTGCAGGGTGTTTCCCGTGCACTGGGAGGGCCTCAAATTAGCAGCAGCACCTGACAAATGTTCCACAGATCAGCACAGGTTGATGTTTACTCGTGGAGCGACTGTGTAATCTCTCTTTCTTCTCGGGCATTGTTCTTTCTGAACTCATGAAATCATGCATGGCAATCCGTGGAAACTTTCCAAAAGCCTCCACAGAGATAAGGGTGTCACACTGGACCAGGCAGCTCCGAGGTGTGGATGAAAAAGATGTGGAAAACTCCCTTTGATCGCTTATGGGTGAGTTTTAGACCCTGGGATGATGTTTTCTGGCATGTAAGAAGAAGTAGCAGCCCACGTTTAGAAGGTTTTGGCTACCAGAAGTGAGGTTACAGCTGTTAGTGCTAAAAAACTTTCACACACTTCTTTTCACAGCTGCCTGTAACAAACTGCACTTACAGCAAACACTTGAAAGGGTCACCGTGTTTCTTGGGGAACAAATGTGAGGCTCCAACATGAGGTGCCCTGAAGTGATGGAAAAAGCGTCGAACAAATCAAATTCTCTCATACAGCAAATTGTCATGTTTACATTTTTGTGTCTGAAAAGCTGAAATAACTTTTTTTTTTACTCACTGATGGTGAAAGCGAAAAACTGACAACTGTGTGCGTGCGTGAGTGTGTGTGTGTGTGTGTGTCTCTGGTATATCAATAGATGGCATGTGCGCTGGATTCTTACAAGCTGCAGGGCCGCTGGGAATAACGTTCAGAGAGCAAGTGAGGCGCGCAGGCATCGAGCAGTGTGCGTGAGTGTGTGTGTGTGTGTGTGTGTGTGCGCTGTTGTGCAGAGTTTATTGAAAGAGTTCCTCTCTCCCTCCCCCACCTCCCCGTCCTCCTCCTCCCTCCCTCCCTCCAGCCCAGGCAGCAGCAGCCTGGGTGGTCCCCCTCTCTCTCCACTTTGGTGAGCTGTTGCTTAGCAGCTAATAATAGGCGACGTTTGCAAAGTAATTTGCCTCTTCCTTGGCCAATGGGAGACGGAGCACTTTTCCATCAAACCTCCCTTTTCAGGATTTGCCGAGAGGCGAACTTCTCCAAATGTTACCGCTACAAGATCAGAGTTAGACTTGACACGATCGGCTCAGACACAGTCTACTACTCCTCCTCCTCCTCCTCTCTGAGACGCTGTTTCACGAACCATCGGGACGAATGAAGACTGAAGGATCTATACGGATTTCGGCGCATAATGTGGGGATGGAGTTTGGAGACTTGCTTGGCTCCCAGGAAGACTAGAAAACGTCCCTCGAAGTTGTCGCCGGTGGTGCCGGACGCGCTCCTCTCCTATGTTGGATTATTGTCGCCTTTTCTGAACTCGCACCGATTCTCCGCCGCCTCGCTCTGCGCCCCGTCCCCCCTCTTTGGACTATGGCCTCGGATCGCGGGGTCCCAGCGTCCAGCGTCTTTGGAGCTTTACCCCCGACTTACCGGCGCTCCCTGCCGCCTGCGAACCCAGACCTTCTCCGGAGACCCAGCTACTGCCACGCCGCGTTCGCACTCACACAGATCTCAAAGGTGATGCGGCGCTCACGGCGCACTGTGCGTAACGGCGGCGCTCATTCAGTCCGGGAACCAAGCGTCTTCACAGGAAGCGTTTGATTTAGCCCTTATCTAATCACGAGTCGAGGGTGGATGTGGGAGGGTGGGCTGGAGACCCAGCTCCGAAAAACTGGGCTCCGTGGACCACCGGAGCCCCCTCAGAGGGAGATCCACAATCTCGCAGTTTCTCGCTGAATGATCAGGCTGGAGACAGAAGCGGTTCGGGGGTTTGTTGCCGGGGTTCTGTAATAAAGTGATAACTTTTCATCGTTGGCACCACGTTAACCTGAGTGTATAGAGAGCGGGCTCCCATTCATGTTTTTGTCGGTGTTAAAGCCACCGTGAGGGAGCCACGGTTTGTTCCCAGATCCGCAGTGGTCTTGTGCGTGTTTCTGGCTTTGTGCAGGCAGCGGAGAGCGCACTGGCCCCGGGTCTGTTTGGAAATGTGGTGGGTCCTGTAAAGGAATTCACTGATTGAGTTTGATCTGACAAAGCATCTTTGGACCGCCCGGATGCTTGGACGTGTTTCAGCGCTGCCGAGAGAAGCCGCAGCAGCGCTTCGGCAGTGACGTTTGTAGAACAGGGAGCGAACAGATTCTACCAGCAACGTTAGAATTTCGAGGGGAAAAAACACATGACAGCTGAAAGTGCATTTACAAACAGCTGATTTTGTTCTTAGCCTGCCAGTGGATTTTTAAAGTCTTGCAGAAGTGACTGAAAAAGTCGCAAACAAGCCTTGGTATTGTGTTTCAACAGAAGCATGTTTATGGGGACAGTTTTAGGCTGATTAAAGACCATAAGTGTTTAATGTCACATCAGAGCTAGTAATGAAAAGCTGAAAATTTCCTTTGAACTAAATTGGTTTGTTCTGTGACTCAAAAGTCTGTTTGGTTTCTGCCATAGTTGTTTCTTTGCAGTCTGTGAACCAAAAATTGTAGGAAGTAGCTTTTTAAATGATAATACAGGTTAAAGTTAAATCGTCTTAACCGTGAGGTGCCATGGGAAATCCTGGCCTAAGCTCATGTAATGGAAGTGAAGATTTAGCAGTAGTTTGACTGCACAAACTGAACAGGACAAGCGCTGACAGACAAATGTGTGGCGAGCTGGTTAGCACCTTAACTTGTCATCATGTTATTTAGGGCCACATGTTAAATTCACACCTCTCTCTGAACACAGATGCGTGTGTCATGCAGGGTCCTGGACGTTAGTTGGACCTGGCCTCAGACCCCCGCACTAAAGATGCAGATATATACACAAGCCACAGACAGTTTTGTGGACAGCTGTGCAATGCGTTCTTTATGTACAGTAACATAGTAATGACACTGTTCTTTTCTCACACTCCCTCCTGCTTCAAATCTAGGGGAAGGCGGTAGGTCAGAAAGCTCCTCTTTGGATCCGGGCGAGGTTCCAGGCCCTCCTGTTCTCTCTGGGCTGCCACATCCAGCGACACTGTGGGAAGGTCCTCTTTATTGGACTTTTAGTCTTTGGAGCTCTATCCGTGGGACTCCGAGTCGCAGCCATCGAAACAGACATTGAGCAGCTATGGGTGGAAGGTGAGTTTATCATATCTCTCGTTTCATACAACATGTGCTGTTTAAGTGAAGCAGCAACACAAACACGTAACATGTGCTGTTGGTTCTGTGTCAGAGTCTGGTGCTGTTCCTGTTTCACACACAAACAGAACACCACAAAGTGCATGATTCTGGTGGACCACCTTTAAATGAATCAGTCTTAGTGTCATGGCTTGATTTACTTGCAGGCTTAAGGTCTATGTTCAGAATACACAGCTCACACTAATTTGCACATTTTAATGAGCTACTTTTTTCCTAGTGGGTTTAATTGGAGTTTGACAATAGCGGCTGGAGGGAAGATGCAGGGTGGAAATGTTTAGTGTCACAAGGAAGAGCACTAGGTGTTCAGTGACTGACAGAGCGCCTGCTTGTGTGGCCTGAATCCTGACCAGAGCAGCAACTAATTTGAGGCTGATTTGAGTTGTGTTTTGGCTGGATGAAAATGACAGTTACACACGTTTTTTTGTGAACTTCTCACACCTTCTCTATTAGGTAACAGGAAAACAAATAGGCAATAGCTTCCAAACACTGACATACTTTTCAGGCTTTGTCTAAGACCAGCTCTGTAGGTGACAATGGGTCGTGGTCTTAAAACACGGCTTTGTTTTGTGGACTGTTAATTTGTTAATAATTCACAGTTGGTTAGAAAAATCAAACCACGTCTCTGACATGAGTCTATCACCGTGTCATACAGAAACAAGACACACAATATTGTTCACTTGCTTTATAAGGATGTTTGGCGTTGGTGATTTTTTTTTCCATTTATTCAGATTTGTTTCTCTATATCGGCTCTTTACTCTCTTTCTGTGCAGTTTAGGTTTCTCTGTACATTTTAAGGGGCAGAGGCAGCTTTATTTGGTTTTTCACACTGGCGAAATTCCTTTTAAACCCCCAGGCTTTCAGTGCTGGGGCTGATCCCCGCACCAGATGGACTGTGTGAATGGTTAGCCATCTTTGAGTGCTCTGACCCCTCCCCCTCGGCTCCCTGTGTGGTCCCTAACTATTCTTGGATTCCATTCAACAAGAGGCAAGCAGGCAGGCAGGCAAGCAGGCACCACCTCCCTAAACCCACTCCCACCTCCTCCTCCTCCTCCTCCTCCTCCTCCTCACAGAAGAAGAAAATATAAGTGAATGCAGCTGAAGTTTACCCACCTGTTTTGCACGCTCTAAAAGCGCCACAGCAGTTGGTGAATATAAACAGACTCTATAGGGTTTTTAAGCCCACCGTGTCACCAGAGGATGGGGACAGGCGGCTCCCACAGGAGCTGTGTGGAGGTGTTACAGGAATCACACATTTCAGCATGTGTTTGGAGGCTGTGCACAGTAATTTAAATCAAATCCTTTCTACCAGTCACAATTAATGAAAATGTCTCTTTTTAATGTTGTCACTGAAATTAGAGGCTTTAGGAAGGGAAAGTCTGAATCTCCAGCAAAAACAAAGAACCAGAGTTTGAATTTCCACAGTCTCCTTTATCTTTGGTTTCATTCTGGTTAGTGTAAACCTTCAGGATTACTTCTTGAGCTAATTGGCAGAGCCACCTCTTAAAGGAGATGTTTAGATGTTTGTGTGCCAGTTGTTTTTCTGTGGGATTGAGAGAGTTGAACCGGGGGGCTGAAAAAGAATGCTGTGCCTTTAAGAGGCCGTGGCCATGTTTCTAAAGTTTCTGCCTGCCTTGTTTCCACCAATAGCCCATTGACAAAGCTGCTAGGGCCTCAATGGAGAGTAAAGTGGTTTGGTAACAAGGAGAGGTTAGTTCTCCCTCTGTCTCTCTCACACACAGAAAATCTCACACACACACACACACAAACATATGCATCATTGCACATAAGCCAGAACACAGAAGGAAGGAATGATATCCTCACTAATAAGACAGCTGATTTCATATGCAGAGTCTGCTTTTTAAAAATTTGTTTCACTGGTCTGTTTTTCTGGAGATATGTTTACGTTAAAATGTCATGTCTCATGTAAACCTGTAAGTAATTTCCTTCATATTTAAGTTCCTCCAGATTGCAGCATAAACAAAGCGTTTCCACTGGAATCCTAATTTGTTCAAAATAAACTAGCTGTGAATTGACAACTCGTGTGTTAACACGGTACAAGCTGTTGGAGGATGTGTGAATGTGTTAGGGACATATGCTTCCCATCATATATTCATACTAGCGTGCCCCCCACGGTAATCACACATACACAAACACATACACTTGTCATCTTTGCCACCTTTGGTGTGTACAGCTTGCCTGGCGGTCTGTCTGTCTGTCCGCC
Source organism: Channa striata (assembly GCA_033026295.1). Classification (NCBI taxonomy): domain Eukaryota; kingdom Metazoa; phylum Chordata; class Actinopteri; order Anabantiformes; family Channidae; genus Channa; species Channa striata. Next base: position 9,154,212 of record CM065185.1, on the reverse strand, counting down.
TAAATTTCCTGACTGTGGCCCGTCTGTCTGCCCGTGCTTTGTGTGTGTCTGTTTAGATTCCTACCTGTCTGTCTGCCTGCCTCTCTGAAGTCAGGCCACCAGGGCCTTTTTAATTGCTTCCTCCCTCCTACAGGACCAAAACACCGCTCAGCCGAGCTCAGCAGTGCTGTCTGTGTCTAGAAAGAGAAGGCAGGGGTCTGAAAGTTAGTTTTCGTACAGCACAAACCTGCATTCCCAAGCAAAGATTTTACACTATATGTTCTTATACTGACACAACAGCATTTATTTATATATGTTTTTATATCTAACAATGTTTGTCTGGAAACACATGCAGCAAAAGAGGTTATTCATGACTTCAGTCTGAACACCTGTAGTAGGTTAGAACAGAAGCCACAGTATCGGGGTGTTTAGTCTGACAATGGGATTAAGGACTGTTTCTGTCTTTACTGCTCGGTCACTGAAGAGAGTCCGAGACAAGCATCACACATCAGAAAACGTTAAATTGCACACACGGGCGTTGCTTTTGCACAATTTTTTAACGTTGTGTTTCAGGGTTTTGCATTTGTTATTGGAAATAAGTACTAGCAGGGAGATGTTACACGCACAGCAGACCATTAGTGCACTTTATGTTATAATTGCCACATTTGTATACATTCAGTATAAATGAAATTTGTATATTGTGAACTGTTATATTCTATTCATGTACTGTTCATCGTTGATAGTATAAAAATTGTTTTGAGTTGGGCAACATGTAACACAGTCTGTATTGTCTACAAACAGAATAGAGAGAGGTCGTAAAAAGAGGTGCAGGAAGGAGAGAAGAATGAGAGAAAACAGTACGAGGGGGTTGGGGGCAGGAACAGGGTGCAAGGTTTATGGCCAGCAGACACTTTTTTGCTTGTGTATTTGCCTTTTTCACTTGACCAAATGTCAAGTGAGAGACTCGTGCAGGTCTTTCTACCTTCACAAAGGGATGTGAGAGGGATTAGCTTTACAAGAGAGAAAGGTGCTTGCTTAAGCTTAAATATTTAACCCATATGTGTAAAACATGTTCATTTTGCAATGCGTTTGGATAATTCAGTCGTGTAATAAATAGTTCAGATCATTCCCCCCACACAAAGGTCCACTTGAAAAGCTTGTTTGAGACAGAGAGGAAAGAAATGGTCTCCATGTAAAAATGGCGGTGTTTACACTTACATTAACTAAACTCATCCTTCTTGGCAGAGTTTGGGTGAGGCATGACAGACGTGTACACAGGCGCAAGCTGTCCAAATATGAGTGTAGTGGGACTGGCCCTATCTGAATAGCAGGCGCACCACATGTCCCATAAAGAGGCCATGTAAAAAGAGGATAGGAAAGGGGGAAGTAAGGACCATACACATGCACGGTCCACATAGCATGAATGCATAGACACTGAAGTCCTACCGTAGCCAGCTAGCAATGAAGTCAGGCCTCAGAAACCGATTGATTAAAAGACACGGAAAGAGTCTGAATGAGAGAAAACACTCCAGAGTTTGCGCAAATGAGCGAATGCACACGTGGGCATTTCAGTGTTTGGAGCCGTTTCTCTAAACAAACCTCAGTGCGGCACAGCAGGTAAATGCTATAATTCATCGGTGTGCACACAGCGCCCCAGTTCAGACAGAGAAAGGGAGCTCTATGAGGCATTATTGGAGGTGAATAGTGTGCGGTGGTGCCCCAGCTAGATAAATAAACTCCCAGCGCTCAGGGCCCAGGACCTCACTGGTAGAGAGAACAAACAAGACCAGAGTCAACCTGGGTCACTTCTAAATGTTTATTTCACCCCCCTTCTCTCCATCCTTCAATCCAAGTCTCCCTCATTCCATCCCCTTTCTCAGCATTCCCCCCCAACACACACGCTCTTCAACCGTCAAACCAGGACCACCCCCCAACAAATAAACACACCGAGCACTTATAGATACATGCGCATATGACAGACACATTTTGCTGCCGTGATACAGGAAACACACAGACGACTCTGTACCTGCACTTTCACTTTACTCTTCCTCATGGAGAGAGGGGTTTGAAGCTGCAGCCACAGTTAGAGTGACAACGTAAAGCCTACTTCTATGCAGGTTTTGTGATGCACGAGCTTTTATAGAAAAAGCCACTGGATTATCAGACGTATTGCAACACTGAATGCCATATAGTGAAAGCTCGTCAACTGAAAACGGCATAATGAAAACTCAGTCAGTATACTGTGGCACCCTTTCTTTCCTAGCTGAAGAGCAACCTATGTCTTTGGTCTGCGTGAAATAAAGCGACACCAGTCACCTTAGATTTTGCACCATTTGCCTCTGTCTTCACACCGTGAAAGTATAAAAGTAAAGAGAGGAGAGGGAGATGGAGAGAGACTGGACATTTTCTTGGTACTTGGGAAGGAAAAAGAAATGGTTCTTGGGCTCAATAAATTCATTTCTTGTCTGAATGAGACCAGCAACGTGGAAAAATTTTGCCTTTCAGGCAGGGATGAATGTATGTTTCAACCACACATTAAGCAGTATTAGCGGTCAGTGGAGTGTCTAATGTGACTATTTTTCACAGTGGCCAACACTGCCCATGATTAGCATAATTAGCAGAGGCAAGCCTATACATATGGAAATAGAAAGTGCCTAAATGCCAACCCCGGTGAAAATTTATGTGTGGTGGCTAACACCACTGGCACATCTGAATAGAATGTAAGTGAAACAGATTTTTCATGTTGTTTTCAGTGTTTTATCCTGTTTTTAAGGTGTGATCTCAGGGTGGTTGTTTTCTCATTTTGGTGGGAGCATCAAGATTCTAATACAGTGACACTGCTAATTTAGTTTTGTTATGTTCACATTTTGATTCTGTCCTCCTGAAATAATACAACTGCGTTTAAAAACTGATGAACAGATATAGCACGCACACACACACACACACACACACACAGTATTTCTATAGGTATGATAGCAAAGTGCCAGCTTCTTTTTCTTGCCCATGGCTTCACCCTCCCACAACTGACTCTGGCATTGTTTTACAGGCTGGGAAAGCTTTGGTCCATTTGCTTTTGTTGTGAAAAAACGTCCCCTCTTTATTTTATTCCGCTGTTTTTGGGAAACATCTGAAAGAAATTGAAGGGCTGAATGACTAAAGGCTCTGCATTCAGTCTGGAGCTGCTGTACTGAAGGATTGCCCATCTGCTGGGGGCAGCCTGCTGTATACCGTGCCCTGGCTAGGGAAAGCCATAGGGCAAGGCCAGGTTGAGGACTCAAAGTGGGCCACAGTCCTATTTCTGATGGGTCCATGTGTGTACAAAAGGACAAAGAGGGTTTTTTGTCATACTGGATGCCAGGCCAAGACTGAATTTTTCATTTGGCTCCTTTATGGTGAAATGGAAAAAAAAAGGACCTTTAGAAAACACTGTAAAAAGAGAAATAAGAGAAAAGATGAATGATGGATGGAATGTGGGAGATTTTTTTGTTTTGTTGATACGAATTATTCCCTTAATCAATCTGTTATCAGTTGAGGTGTCGTTTATTAGTCAGTTGTGCAGGTGATGCTGTGTAAAACAGGAAAAAGGTAACTTTCCATTGCATGTTGCATACATGTCACTTTCAACCCACTTCAATCTTGGGTCTTCCTCCGTAGCAGCATGGGGCCTTTCAGAGGCCCCCTAATCCAGCTAATCTAGCACACTGAACTTTGAAGGTGGCCTGGTCTGACCTACCATGTCCTGAACTGGGACTAGGCCTGTAAGCCACAGAGACAAAACAGAATAGCAAGGAATAAAATACCTTACATTTAATGTAAAGAATGACTTGGTTCTGTCTTAGAAGCCAGATTTGAGAAGCTGCATATATTCCACAGAATTACTTGAATCTGGGTTTTGAGGATGAAAAGGTCAGGTGTGGAGGAAATGACTGAGGTTGGAGGAGACAGGGTCTAGTGTTTACCCCAGTGTAGAGACACGCACACAGGCACACACACACACATAGACACTCACACACTGTGCACCCACAGCCCCGAAACCATCCCAGGACTTATTATGACATTTTTTGCTTGCTTTTCCCTTCCCAAATGTTGTAACTGTTGTGAAAGTGCTTTTAGTGGTGAAGCTAGTAAATGAATTCATATGTTGCATCCAACAGAGTAAAGCTGTTTTCTGAAATTTGTAAGATGGTGGTCGCGTTTCTCCAGAACATCCAATGAAAGAACTGTGGATGTGATTTAGACAGATTTTTGATCACTTGTGATTATTTCTTATTGTTTAACTTTTGATCGTGTTGCCAAACACACGGAATAATATTTCATATTACAAAATTGCTCGTGCAATAAAATTACCAGCCACTGGGGTGTTAAAGCCTCGGTTTCTGTACTCAAAAGCGCTTTCTTCCCAGTGTGGGAAAATTTCCGGGAACTGTCTCTTTAAGGCTGAGTGAGCGCAGTCTGAGAGTAGGAAGAGGGTAGGGGGATTGAAAAAGAGTGAAGAAGAGAAAGAAGTGGATTATGAGAAAGAGGGAAGAGGGAAAAAAGAAGAAGAAACCAGGAGATAGAAAGAAAACCAGATATGAAAAGAAAGAACAGAGTTCCTTCTGCAGCGAGTGGTTATCTGAGCAGAGCTGAACTGAGCCGAGTAGCTGTGAAGCTCAGCGTTGGGTGGTTGGGGCCGGACCAGGGGTTGAGGAGAGAAGGCGAGAAAGAGAGAGAAGAGAGAGGACTGGCTGCCTGGGTGGTCCAGATGGGAGGAACGAGACACAAATAGCTATAATTTACTTCAGGAGGCCTGTAATTACAGAGCCAGAGTCTCTCCGAGCCACCCAGTTCCTGTTGGGATCAAAACCCCACGCTGCAGAGGTTAACATACGAAATGTCAAAAAAGGTTTAACAGATGTAAAAGAGGTCCACAAACGGAAAGGGTTCCATTTTGTAGTTTTTATTTCAATTTGTGTGGCAAGGAAACGGAGTGAAGTAGCGGGGAACTACATGCCTGTGCATCATTTTGACATCAAGTCTCATCACTTTCTACATGTACCCGATTTGGCTTAATAAACGTGTTCAATAAAACTTACATTTTTTAACCACAACAGTCTCAAAGACGTATTGAGAAACTGACTAATTTTACTATTTGTGTTGTGGATAAATTGGAGTTAAAGCTTTGAAAATACTTAACTTTAAAAACGATCGTAACAAGGATACGCAACAAGAACATGTCCTAATATGAAGTATTTTCTTTTTTCGATATACTGGTCCAGACACCCATGAGTGAAAATAAACAAGGTGACCTGAAATTCTCAGGCTCCTGTGTAGGAATTGATGCCTTGAAAGCAAAGCTTGGAAATCTTGGAGTGTGTCTCTGAGGCCCAGAGTTCTAACCTGATCTCACACTTTCACGGTGGAGCCTGAATAGTTTGTTTTTTCTCTTCTCCCCAACAATTATAGGAGCCTGCTCCAGGCTGGGGGAGGTGCAGAGAACGTGAGAGAGGGAGAGAAACAGAAAGATTGAGAGAAACTGGAGAGAGTATTACAAGGAGATGAGAGATAGATGCTAAAAGAGGTGAAGTCAGGATTGATTGCACAACGTAAGTGAGAAAAAGTGTGACGAGAGTTAGAATTAAGGAGGTGGTAGCCCTTGTTTCCAAACTCCCCCCCCCCCCTTCCCTTGCCTCTCTCTCCTCTTTCTCTGGGGTTGTCATGTAGAGGGACAGCGAGAGGGGCAGACGGGCCCTCTGTGATCCAGCGCGGCATGTTTCATGTCCACTTGGCACAGGCACAGATCCCCCCGGCTGGCAAACTCTTTTCAGGGCAACCTCCTGTAATTAGGGGGCTGGAGTCTACCGCACAGCACAACATAGCTCCCTCTCTCAGCTCTTCATCTGTCTTTCTCTTTTCTGTTCACCATCACCTACGACATTTTATTTCGTCTCTATAAATTGATTTACCTTTTTTTTAAATCTCTGCATAACTTCAAAGTGGGATAAAGAATACAAAAATGAAGATGCGTTAAGAGTTGCATGTTAGCCTCCTTTCGTAAAATGCCTTTGTCCGTGTCTGTTGCCCTAAGCAGAGTGGTACAGGGTTTGTGGGGCATCAGGAGGGTGGTTTTCCAACTAACAGGGCACATCTGTTTCACAGAAGGAGCCAATGAGAAGCTGTATTACTCATTTCTCTTGGCCAGACGCTGGCTTGTGTGAAGTGCCTTCAAAACCAATACTGGCGAGGGCCAAGGGCGTTGGTCGATATATGTGTATGTCCTTGTGTAAGTGCACGTGCGTGTGTGTGCGTGTCTTCATATGTATGTGTCTAATCGTCTATCCGTCTGAATGAAAAATTCAGTGTCACTTTATTCTTTATTTTTTCTTTTCTAGCTGGAAGCCGGGTGAGCACGGAGCTTCGCTACACCAGGGAGAAGCAGGGAGAAGAGTCAGTATTTACCTCACAGATGCTTATCCAGACCCCCAAAGTAGAGGGCACCAATATTCTTACTCAGGAGGCTTTGCTGGTTCACATGGAAGCTGCCCTGTCTGCAAGCAAGGTCCAGGTGTCGCTGTTTGGAAAGTGAGTGGACCGCGAACATTTTTTTGTGAATAATAATATAAAGCTAATGCTTGCGCCATGAATAAAAATTGTACATTAAAAATGTTTTCCTCATCTTTAGATCGTGGGACCTTAACAAAATATGCTACAAATCAGGAGTTCCTATTATAGAAAATGTCATGATCGAAAGGGTAAGTTGACAATCTGTGTACTAATAGTATTACTACTAGTACTAGCTGATTTGTAATGTTTAGTCACGCTTACTTTCCATTTCCTGATTCCAGATGATTGACAAGCTATTCCCCTGTATGATAATCACCCCACTGGACTGTTTTTGGGAAGGGGCCAAACTCCAAGGAGGCTCCGCCTATTTACCGTAAGTCTCAGAAGATGGGACCCAACTTAAATTTTTTGTGCACATTTAAACATTTCATAGAAAGTCTTGGCTCCCTTTGCTGTTATTGCTTCCAACTGACTTGCGTAGCAAACTAGAGCTTTTGGTCGAGTCCATAACATTTAGCACATGCTGGATGGAGACATACAGTTGGGCTTTCAGTAGTCTGTCAGTGAGTGCTGTGACTGACAGTGGCAGTCAGTAATAGAGTTCTTTTTGAGCCCACAGAGGGACTGGAGGGGGTGTCCTGACAGAAATTGAAAGAGCGAAAGTGAGGGAGAGATGCAGCGAGCGAGGGTGGGATGGAGAGGGAGAGGAGAAGGCTGCAGCAGCAATGGGTGGTGGGATGGTAGAAACGGAGGGCGGGGAGGCGGCGGCGGTGGTGGTGGCAGGGGAGCCCTTTGGGTCAGACAATGGTAAGCATTCTTTCAGTTTACGAGTGAGTGTCCATCAGTGCAGGGGCCCCGGAGGAGGGAGGGGGATCGGCTTTGTCAGCTCACGGCTAACACTCGGCATTCTCATGGTAATGCCCCGGGCTCCCAGCTCCCAAGTTGTCCAACAAATAAAATGGGCAGTATTCAAGCCTCAAGTCCCCCGAGAAAGACAGAGAGAGGCTACAAGACGGTTAACAGTGGAGACTGGGCGTATTTGGGCATTTGTGGATTCAAGTTTTTTTTTTCTCTCCTTTTTTGGGGGACGAAGTTCTCTAGAGAAATTGAGTCAGTGAAAGAGAGCTCTTTTTTATTGTCAGAAGTGATATTTCAATTGAGTCCTTAGTTTATAAAAGATAATTTAGATCATAGCAGATGTTTCTTTGCAAACAAATTATTTGTTTATGTTTCTGTCTGGAGCTGACAGCAGTGTGTTGCATGACAAGCCAGCACATACAGAAACAAACACAAGTTTTCCCATCCTTTGCATCTCCCTGCTGGCCTGTGTGAAAGCACAGCGAGCGAGAAGGAGAAGGGGGTCGTTTGATGATTCACATGTCTTCCAAGCATTCCTGTAAATCACACAAAGTGTTCAACATCTGTTGTCATTTATTAATGTTTTACATGTTTTTCATTCAGAATTAAAGGGAGCTCATGGTGGCCACTGATGCCGGGGCCCGGTAGTCAGCTTCCACTTCACTTCAGCTCTGCTTTTAAATGCAAAAGAAACGATAGAGTTAGTGAGATGGAGATAGCAAAAGAGGAAAAGGGGGCGAGCACGAGGAATAGTGAGTGAGAGAGAGAAAGAGTGAAAAAAAAAACTTGGGAGAACAAAGAACAGCAATCTATGAAAAAACAAAAGGGCCCAGGCCCGGTTCACTCAAGCAAAAACTAATGATAAAGGAGTGTGTCTTTGCGAGCAGCAGCAAAAGGGATTGTGGTATGTGGGAATAGGAGAAGAGCTCATTGGAGGGAGGTTGAGAGAGCGTTGAGATGCTTTGAGATTCTTTTATTTCCCTCTCTTTGGGTCTGTCTTCTTTTCTACTTTGTTTGACTGCAGAAAATCTGAAACCATTTCTGGGTTTTTACCCAAAGCAGGATATCTAAAGGTGTGAACGCACTACATTAGCAATAAATCGATGCTAATTCATTGGTGGAGATATCAAACTCTCCAGATGTACAGTATTCCCCTCAGCAAGCAGACTGTACCTCTAAAAGCATGAAAACGTTTATATCCTTTGAGGTGAGAGGAGGTGAGACAGGTGCATTTCATAAATAGGTTCTTTGTTACCACACAACACATGGTGTGAAGATTCCTCACTTCTTTTTTCAGATTTAGCTTTTCAACAAAACCTTTTAGAATCATCTGAGGCAAAGTTTGAATTGACTCTATCCAGCTCCTCTCTTCTCTCACTTACTGTAAACGTCCCTTCCTTCCACCCTCCCTGCCTCTCCCCTTCCCTCCCTCCTTATCAAGATGTTTGGGACGCAGAGGTAATTGTTATGACTCAGTGCAGGACATTCAGGAATGGAAGCGAGCGGGCAGCCATCGTGCCTTTTCCCTTTGCATTGTGGCAGCGTGTAACAGGATAATAAACGCTATTTTATCCTGTATCTGCAGCTAGCCTCCTACGTAGCTCAACACAGACGAGCGAGAGTAAACTTACTGACGGTAGAAAATAGCAGGAATGCAAAGTGTGTTACAGGTGCTTCCTCATTAAGTTATTTCAGTCTATTCATTTGGAATTATTTGCAACAGATATGTTTAATGCTTCCTCTAAATAAAAAAGAACCAGTTCCTAGTTACATTTAAACTCTTTTCAATGATTTAACATATTTGAAGCTGGTATTTTGGTTACTGAATATTTTCAAACAACATTCATGGTTTATCATTGAAGGAATTTTTTTTTTATATTCCTCCGGCTGTTGTAGTGACAGATACATTTTGTGTTTACCCACTGTACTTTGAGCATGTCGACCCCAGGGAGACTAGAAACTGTTGTTCCTAATTCCAATGGGGACACTAATACCTGAAGAAATTAGCATTTTGGGTTCATAATCTTCATGTCATCATGTCTTTATTCTTCAGGGGTATGCAGGATATCCAGTGGATGAATCTAGATCCAGTCAAGCTGATGGAGGAGCTGAGTCAGTTCACCTCTTTGGAAGGGTTTAAGGAGATGTTAGACAAAGCCCAGGTGGGTCACTGACCTAAAAAACTAACAATTTCACTCAATATAAAATCAACAATTACAGATACTCACCTGCTTGCATATGCTTTTCCATATACTCACACATTTGTAATGTTTTTTGATACGTTAGGTGGGCCATGCCTACATGAACAGGCCTTGTTTAGACCCGACAGACCCTGACTGCCCTCGTAGTGCCCCTAACAAGGAGGAAGGAGAGGTAAACTCACACAAGCAAGAGCAACTTCAGTCATTGTATATGCACAGCAGCTCTAAGCAGCTGTAACACTGAGAATCACAGATAAACCTAACATATTTCTTGTCTCCTTCCATTCAGAGTCCTGACATTTCTGGGCATCTCCAGGGTGGTTGCCATGGTTTCAGCAGGAAGTTCATGCACTGGCAGGAGGAGCTGATCCTGGGAGGGCGGGTCAAGAACAGCCAAGATGCTCTGCTGAGGTATGTGTTTATTAAGGCACGAAAAGAAAGAGCAGTGTCGAGTGAATTTACACAGTACGAGTTTGCCGGATTGAATGATGTAAAGCAGAGGCTGTGAGATCGCTGACAGCCAGTCCACACGTCAGCTTATGAGCCGCTGTGACTGTGGAATCTGTGTAACCCTTAATAACCCGCTCAACACATGCTAGGAATGCCTCATACCGAGAGGAATCGGTTTCCTGCGTGACCCTTGTGTAGGACAGGCAAATTAAAGATGACTGACAGCAACATAAAGCCCCCCCACCTTGCTACACATTTGTTGTTCCAGGGACCAAAGAAGAAATAGAAGAAGGAAAAACACTCACACACAATAAAATATTCTCCCGAGTTTTAAATTTCCAATTGACTTCAACTAGATTTAAAAGCATGGCCACTACAAATGGAGTGACAGCACTGAGTCAGAGCCCAGAGCATTACCCACAAAGGCTCAACTGAGCCTTGAATGAAAGGGGATTCCAGTCCCCTCTGCAGGAGCCACATTTACTCTAGGATGTGATTTATGATCGTTTCTTTCACATTTTGAGCAGCACTACTGCTCACTGTGCCAAGAAGACCTGAAGACATCTGGGATTGCAGCCTAGAACTGGCGGACAGGCAGACTAGATAACACCTGCTATTGGCTGTTTACACTGGCAGGCAGGCAGACGGAAAAAATCTAGAAGAAGCGGCACCTGCCTTTATCCATTCACAGAGGCACGCTCCACTAACATTTAGGGATGTCAAGGACATCCAAACATTGAGACTAGATGATCTTTTTTGTGCTCGTTTTGAGATGGATGATGCAGAGAAGATTTCAGCTCAACTCGACACACATTAAGTTTATGTATTATGTTTCCAGACCCAGTATGACAGCTGTGACACTTACATCTGTGTCTTTTGCAGTGCGGAGGCTCTCCAAACTATGTTCCTGTTGATGAGTCCTAAGCAGCTGTATGAGCACTTTAAGGATGACTACGAGATTCATGACATCAACTGGAACGAAGAAAAGGCCACTGCCATCCTCGAGTCCTGGCAAAGGAAGTTTGTAGAGGTGTGAACAGACTCACTCATACATTAATAAAACACACATTTCATTAAAATAGCAGGCACAAGCGGAGATTTGTGTTGTAACCACCAGGAGGAAATAATGAGGAGGCATTTCCTCATCCCTGTGCGTGGTTGTTTAGCTTTGGCTTGCGCACATAGACACACACACACACACACACACACACACACTGCATGGCCCTTTGCACTGCAGTGTCTGAATTCCATCAGTCTTCAGCTCCTTTGTAAAGCGAATTGCAGGGCCGACCGGGGCAGTAGTTGTGTCTGTGTATGTGTGTGTGCGGTCGGCCAATCATCTCTCTCTGTCAGAACCCTAGTTATAAGAACAAGCTGTTGCTGTGATAGCTGACACCCACCACGGTGAAACAGAGGAGAGAGGGAGGGAGGGAAGTAAGGGGACGAGGGGACTCATATCACACAGACACACATACCTCTGTCTGACTTGTACAAATAAAAGAACAAATCAACTTGAGATTGCAAATGATGATGAAATTCAAACAGATTTGGAAGCTTTGGTTCATTCATGACACCAAGCAGGAGCGCAGCCTTCTTCTACGATCCCCTCCCTTTCACCTTTGACCTCACAACCTCTGGCATCTGTGCTCATTACTCCTCAGTTGTCATACACACACATACACGTATATATACACACACACACACATTCATCCTCACTTTCAAACACGTGGACATTTCAAAGGGACAGGGGCCATTTTTTCTTTAAAGCCCTTAAATATGGGGTTATAGAAGAAGCTTGGAGCATCATTAATGATATTGGACTATATTTGTTAAAAGGGGCAAGTGCTAACTCTTACTCAGCAGCCTCAGAAAGGTATTTTGGTAAACATAATTATCAAGCCAGTTTGGAGCATTTTCATTTTTATAATCAAACAATATTTGCTGACTTTTGGAGACTGAAGTATTTTTCACAGCTTAAAATAATATTTTTTTATTCCTCAGGTGGTCCACCAGAGTATCCCATCTAATTCTAGCCAGTCCATTCATGCTTTCTCCACCACCACCCTCAATGACATTATGAAATCCTTTTCTGATGTCAGTGTCATCAGGGTGGCAGGAGGATACCTGCTCATGGTGAGTGTGCTACCTGTGGAAATAAATAAATATGAAATATTTAACTTTTTAGCTGTATTATAACAATGTTCAATGTGCATGTGTTCTCTCTAGCTGGCCTATGCCTGTGTGACCATGCTAAGGTGGGATTGTGCCAAGTCCCAGGGGGCTGTGGGGCTGGCCGGGGTGCTGTTGGTAGCCCTGTCAGTGGCTGCAGGGCTGGGTCTCTGCTCACTTCTTGGCCTCTCCTTCAATGCTGCCACCACACAGGTATATCCCAAAGGAAACTGCACACATCACTAGAGGGTTTTTTCTCAAGGGGGGTCCTGCTTGATTTAAAGCCCAGAGCACTTCAAATGTCCAATCTGACCCCCTGTCCTTTGTTCTCTATTGATGTGTTTCCCTTTCCAGGTGCTTCCCTTCCTGGCACTAGGGATTGGTGTGGATGACATGTTTCTCTTGGCTCACTCCTTCACAGAAACTGGAAGCAACATCCCCTTTAAGGTATCTTAAAGAGTCTCCTCTCCTCTCCTCATGTCTCCTCTCCTCTCTTCTCTTCTCCTTTCTCTAACTTATGATTCTGTTTGTTTTACAGGAGAGGACAGGAGACTGTTTGCGTCGCACCGGCACCAGTGTGGCCCTGACTTCAATCAACAACATGATTGCCTTCTTTATGGCTGCTCTTGTACCCATACCTGCCCTACGAGCTTTCTCTTTGCAGGTATGTCTCTTGCAGACACACACACATGCTCAGACATAAACACATGTACACAGTTGCACACCAAGAGGCCTGAGGCTCCCTTGAAAATGAAAAAGATAACTGAGGTGACATTTATTTGTAGCGAGGAAAAACCTTTGTTCCCAGTTTTATTGCTGCCGCACACTTAGGGCCAACATTTTTGTATGTGCATGTCTCTGCGCATGTATGTGTGCATGTGTGTGTAATGTGGAATAATCAGAGCAAAGAGAGTGAGGAACAGACACAGAGGAGCAGACAGAGAAAGAACAAGAGGGGAGGGAGGAGTGGATCAGTATATCATTGGCCCGTCAAGGCGGTTTGCTCTGATCTGTGACCAACTGTGGGTGGTCTGAAACACACAAGTACACACACAAATACACACACATAGAGGTGCACGTACGCTGGAAACCACAGCCAGTTAGAATGTCAGCTTCAGGGGTTGGGGGGAGCGGGGTGGTGGCAGCGATGGTGGTGAATGGTGATGGTTTTGCTCAGACTCGCAACATATATATTCCCCCCTGCTTCTTTCTCTCATTCTTTCTAGTTGTTCTTTCTTTCTGGCCCTCTTTTCTTTCTGTTCTCTCTGTTTTTCTCTCCCTCTTCCCTCCTGGCTTAGTATTTCTGGCTGGTGATTTAGGGCAAGGCTTCGCTTTCTGGGCTGTGGTTTTGAGACATTAAAAAAAGCCTTGACTCTCCCCAGCTGGGGTAGGGTGTCTTTAATTTTACATACTGTTCTCTGCCTCATCTCACCTTATTCCACTCCATATTTTTCTCTCTGTGTTTCTCTCCTTAGGCAGCCATTGTGGTTGTATTTAACTTCGCCATGGTGCTGCTCATTTTCCCCGCCATCCTCAGCTTGGACCTTCATCGGCGCGAGGACAAGCGTTTGGATATCCTCTGCTGCTTGTACAGCCCCTGCTCCGACCGTGTTATCCACCTCTCTCCACATGAACTGTCTGATGCCGGGGAGCAGCCGCACACACCAACAACACCAACAGCGCACACACACCAGTACACTGCAGGATCCACCATCACCACCAGCACCCAAATCACCACCACGGTGCAGGCGTTCACCCAGTGTGATGCAGCAGGACAACACATCGTCACAATTTTGCCGCCCACCTCTCAGATCTCCACTAGCCCACCCTCTATTATTGTTTGCCCCACCTCCCAAACTCAAGGTAAGCAGAGCTCTAATAAGCTTCTCTTTTTTGTCTAAGTTCATCTTTATGGTAAGTTTAAAAAATCATGATACACCTGATCACTAATGTGCTGCTTACATTTTCTTCTTTTAGCCATCACACCTACCCCTACCAGCACCTCACTGCCGGATCCCTATGGCTCCCAGCTCTTCACTCCTACTTCCAGCTCCACACGAGACCTCCTAGCCCAGGTGGAGGACTCCAAATTGGGAAAGAAGTGCGTCCCACTCCCTTTCCTGCACTGGAACCTGTCCAAGTTTGCCAGCGAGAAATATGCCCCTCTGCTACTCAAGCCTAAAAGCAAGGCCATTGTGGTGATTCTCTTCTTGGGTCTCCTTGGCCTTAGCCTGTACGGGACCACCATGGTGCACGACGGCCTCTACCTGACTGACATTGTGCCAAGAGACACCAAGGAGTATGATTTCATTGATGCCCAGTTTAAGTATTTCTCCTTCTACAATATGTACTTGGTGACTATGGATGGATTTGATTACGCTCGGTCACAAAGGCTACTGATCCAGCTGCACAACGCCTTCAACTCTGTTAGATACGTGGTCAGAGGCAGCGACAACAAACTGCCCCATATGTGGCTGCACTACTTCCAGGACTGGCTTAGAGGTAAGATTTAAGCTCAGTAATGTTATTTTTGGAAGTAGTCAGGTATTAACGTTCTCCATTTCCCCCTGAGGGTTTTTGATAATGATGTCATAATCCAGTAGATGGTGCAACAGGTTTTTTCAGGTGTGATTTTTACTAAGAATGAGAGGGAATGGGTGTGTGTCGAGGTGAGAATGTGTGAAGGGTGAGTGAAAGTTCAGTTACGCTGTTTACCCCCATCCACCTGGACTCAGGGGTGGTTCGGTAGACAGGCTGGGGTCATAGATTATCTTTGCGTGTGTGTATGTGAGAGTTGCCCTCGGGGTAGGATGTGTCAGAGGCCCAGTCAAGAGGAAGTAATAGCTAACAGGTCAATTAAAGCCAGCTGGGGGAAAAAACAGATGGAAAAAGGAACTTGATATTTCACATTTTCAGCATCACTCCCCACATAGGCAGACATGCAGCTCCTATAACTGTACGATAATATAAATTAAACATTATATGACAACCACAATCATTTCTTTTTTCTGTGTGTTTTACCTCACACGCAGGTCTTCAATCTGCTTTTGATGCTGACTGGCAGGCAGGCAGAATTACTGCTGAGAGTTACCGTAACGGTACGGAGGATGGAGCTCTGGCCTACAAGCTACTCATCCAGACCGGCTCCAAAAAAGAGCCCTTTAACTACAGCCAGGTATGTCTAAGAGCTGCAAGGATGAAAAGAAAGATCAGTCCATGACAATTTGTATGGTACTATGGATGAAAAATGACCCCCTTCCCTCTTTTTTCTAGCTGACATCTCGTCGGCTGGTGGATGCAGAGGGTCTGATCCCCCCAGAGGTGTTTTACATTTACCTTACAGTGTGGGTCAGTAATGATCCTCTGGGCTATGCTGCCTCCCAGGCAAACTTCTACCCTCATCCTAGAGAGTGGATTCACGACAAGTACGACACTACCGGGGAGAATCTGCGCAGTATGTATCTTATCTTTTGCATAGTTGTGGTATACATTGGATGCACCCAGAGATGCAACAGCTCATAATCTGATCTTGAATCTCATCCTATTTTGCAGTCCCAGCTGCAGAGCCCCTGGAGTTTGCTCAGTTCCCCTTCTACCTGAACGGCCTTCGCCAGGCCAGCGACTTTGTAGAGGCCATCGAGAGTGTGCGAGCCATTTGTGATGAATTTAGTCGCAAGGGATTGTCGAACTACCCTAATGGATACCCCTTCCTGTTCTGGGAGCAGTACATTGGTTTAAGGCACTGGTTCCTGCTGTCGATAAGCGTGGTGCTGGCTTGCACCTTCCTTGTCTGTGCAATTCTCCTGCTCAACCCCTGGACCGCCGGCATCATTGTAAGTTGGCTATTAGTTGTCCCGTTTGCACAACTCCTCGTCTCCTATTGCTTTACTATTCCATCTTACTTCGTCCACCTTATCCTACCTCAACAACATCATTAGCCCCTTCCTCCCGCTCTTCTTTCACTCACTTTCGTCTCACCCTGCTCAGCACAGCTCAATAACGCTGTCTAGGGGGGCCCTTTTTCTCTGTGGAGGGCCGGTGCGCACACACACACACAGGGACCTTTGTCATTCTAATGTAGGCTGGGCCGGCCATAGAAAAAGGAAATGCAAAGGAGCAAGAAAGGCTTTGCCCTCCTGCAGCCTCTACCTCCAGCTCCCTCACTGCTTTTGTCAGAGGCAGAGGGAGAGATTTGGGGACAGGACAGATCTGCCCAGTTGCGACCTTGGCCTGCCCAACCCATCCATCAGGGATATGTGTGTGCGTTTGTGTGTGTGTGTGTGAGAGAGAGAGAGAAAGAGCGAGAATAAGACGGCCTAAGTGTTGAGCAGTTGGAAAACATTTCACACACAAGCTGGTGGGACCAGTGGTCCTCAAGGGCCCCACAAACCCACACACATATACACAAATTCACGTATCTCAGACTGTTGGGGGGGTTAAAGTGTAGCACATTAACAGTGTTAGATTCAGTTGGAATGTGTTTGAATTTAAGTACTGGTCCTTTACACAGAGAGAGGCAGAGCCACATGCATTTGAAGGTTTCACCCAGCCTGTATGTGGTCGAGCAGTAAAACAGCTTTTATCATTACCAATTTAACTTTGCCGGAGCCCAGATCCCCTGCTGGGATCAAAAGCTCCCATAGGCCCACAACTGTTTTCTCCTCCTTATTTTCCAAGTCTTGCTGTTGTTGTTTGTACTGCGGTTTACAGTAACATCACACATTTACCATTAAAACTAACCCTAACCCTAACCCGAAACATTAGAAACAACATGTGATACTACCTTATGAAAAACAGGAGAAATTGTTTTCCACATATAGACAGATGTGCATGAATGTGAAGTTATGGGATTGACGGGACCTTCACTGTCAATTGCTCACATGTGACGGTCTTTTAAAAATGTCATTTCAAACACCTTGGATGGAATGAAAAAAGAAAGGGAGTGGGGGTTGCAGAGAGGAAGGCCTTAGCCCGAGGGATGGTAATTTAATGCCATGTGGTTAAAATCCTAAGCCCAGGGTCAAAGATTGTGTGGGGTGAAAAGGCAAAAGGGCTCAACTCAGTAACTTGGGACGTAGACATATTCACTTTTAGGGCATGCTTTTATTTTTGCTTTATTGTTAATGTGTTGTTTATTCCAATGTCTTTTCAGGTTTTTATCTTGGCCATGATGACGGTAGAGTTGTTTGGTATCATGGGTCTGATTGGCATCAAGCTGAGCGCTATCCCTGTGGTCATCCTGATTGCCTCTGTGGGCATTGGAGTGGAGTTCACTGTTCATATCGCACTGGTGAGGCAACACTCAAAGCAAGAGCCCACATATGGATGAAGTGTTAGGAGGCCTGAGCACCTGCAATTAAACACTTACTTGACTTCATTTAGTCTGACCGTTAGATGTCTAATATACACTCTCGTGTAACCACAGTCTTTACTCAGTACAAGGATTTGTAATAGCTATAGGCTGAAGACACATTAAGCGAACAGGCTCCTGTCGTTTGTGCCTGAAATGGAAAGTGATTAAGGTAAAATAAGTAGGAAACATTTGGCTTCCTGGTTCATGCTGGCAGCTCCAGACCTGCCTTTTAGCACAGTGTACTGTCTTGTGGTGATCCCCAACAAAACAAAATGCAGTAATTCTGAAGCGTGCCAAGCCCAGCCGCAAGCACAAGTTTTGTGTGATCGGCAAGATTTCCAACTCATTTCTCTTTCCCACCTCCCCCTTCACCGCAGGGCTTCCTGACAGCGATTGGCAGCAGAAACAAGCGCTCGGCGGTGGCTCTGGAGCACATGTTTGCCCCGGTGGTTGACGGAGCAATCTCTACGCTCTTGGGCGTTCTCATGCTGGCAGGGTCAGAGTTTGACTTCATCATGAGGTGAGGAACTTTCTGCATACGTCTGTATGTGTGTGTGCGAGGCTCTGTGTGGATGTGTTTAAGAGGTTGTGCTGACTTTGCGCGCATGTGTGAGAGAGTGACTTTTCTCACTTTGGCAGCAATTGTGTCTACACCTTCCGCAGACCATTTGTGTTTTGTTTTTTCTCTACTGGTGTGTGAGTGTGTATTTGTGTGTGGAACCAGTTGTCGGGCCTAACTCGGGGATGTTAGGAAGCGTTGTGGGGATCAGAGGTGCATGCAGGTGGAAATGTTATACCCCTATTTATACACACACACACACACACACACACACACACACAGTGACAAATACGCACCTGGTTCTGTCACTCTGGGCACACACACACATATCCATCTCTTCAGCCTCAGAGCACAACAAATGGGAAAAACATCAAGGGTGTGTAGCAGCTGCTCGTAAACATGGAAGTGTTCTGCTACCCACTGGGTGGTGTTTCTCTCTAACTTGCTGTCTCTTTCACACACACACAAAGGAAATCTGTAAAAATTCCGTTTGGCATTTTCTCCCTCCATGTTGGGTGCCGCAATAAAAAGCGGAGCTAAATTTGAACTGGTCAGCCAGTCAGACGGTCTGAAGCCCACCAACAAACATCACTCCACGGTTTGTGTATGTGTAAATTGTGTTTCTCCAAACTCTCATGTGAATGTGTGTTTTCTCCCACTTCTTCATGGTCAAAGTGGAAAAAAAGGCAAATAGCTCGATGTTTTTCAGCCGAATGTGGTCTCAGCCCAAACCCGAAACCACAACCTTGAGCTCACAGACTGCAACAGGCCTCCATGACATAAAAAGCTCAGTTTTTCTGCAGAAACAGACACAGGAGAAGAGAATTGAGAAGATGTGCTCTGAGGGTGGCTTCCATACAAGGATATTAGGCCCTGGTGGGTGGGTAGATGGAAGATAGATGGATGGATCCTCCACAGCGTTGGCCTGGAAATTTAAAGAGGTGTAAATGTTGTTGAATAGGGGAAAATTGAGAACCAATAGGGAATCGGACAGAGCATTTGGTGCATCTTTTTCTTCTTGCTCCCCCCCGGTTGTGTGAGAGATCATTTTCTGAGGACATGGTGAGAAAGAGAGATAGAGTGGTCTACTATCTCTGTTGGAGGTCTTGTTTAGCTGAAGCTGTAGCTGTGGTTGGGTGAATGGGGAAAGCCAGAGCTGGCTAGCTGGGGAGTAGCATAAATATACGGCTGTAAACATCTCCTGGCCTTGTAATGCTCTGAATAAACAGCAAATTCAGCTATGCTCAGAGTCCACCCCCTCTCACACACACACTTCACTAGCACGCACACACACAGGGCCACACATGCATGCACATAGACACACGAGAAGAAATGCACATATGTAAAGGCATGTAAACACTAGCTCTCACACATACACACACACAAATCTCTCAGGCCCTGACAACAAATGGAAAAGATTACAGTTTATATAAACAGAATTCCTAACACTGAGACGCTGTTGGAGGTCCCACCAAAGTCTCGCTCGCTTTCTTTCTGTCTTACTCTCCAGTTTTTGTTTTTTTTCCGTGTAAAGAATCTGCAGTATAATCTGGGAGTAAAATGGGAAAGTGAAGGCTGATGTTGTGATGTTGACAGTGACGAACCCGCATAAATGTCCTTAAACTCAATCAAGAATTCCGAAAAATATTTGTTTATGGCTTGAGGACAGTCATAGTTTGAGCAGACCACAAGACACCTGAGATATCTCCAAATTTGTGAATATGCAAATGATAAACTTTGTCAAGTGCACAAGTAGTAATAATTGCAGTAGTAGTCCATTCAGAGGAGAAAGGCTTGTTTCCGTAACACTCCGCAACTATTATCCCTTTCCTTGTAGGCTTTTTTCTTCATTCCGACAATATTTTTTTTCCTCCGTCTTTCTTTTACCTCTCTAAGTCTGGCTGGTGGTTAGCATCTCACTGTCTCTCTCTCTTTCTGCTTTCTGTTAGTATTTAAGTGGAGTCCTCTCTAATTTTCTTGAGGAGCTCTTTCTTGTGGCCTGCCTCCACCCCTGGCCTCCTCAGAGCTCCACTGAGATGCACGCACACAGTGTGAGCGAAAAACAGAGCGAGAGAAAGTCTTGTAGCAGCAATAGTGGAGGCATCAAAGCATGTTTTAGTTGGACTGAATGGGGAATCAGATTTGCCCCCAGTCCCCACACCCCTCGCCTTTGATACACAAACACTGGGCTTTCCCTGACTTCTTCCTCTGAGCTACTTCCCTTCTTTATGTGCCAAGTAGAATCATGCACATGAACGTGTTTATGTGTGTTCTATATAAAATGTCAGGACATTGTGTACCTCATCTCTCGGTGCTATGAAAGGAAACTTTTAGCCAAAAAATGCTTAAAATTAAGATGCGTGTTGAATGTTTTCCACTTTGCGTAAAAGTGTCATGAGTTCAGCTGACTCTCCTAATCCCGCAAAATTGTGAGACTGAAAGGAAAACAGGATTCACTGGATTGTGGCTCTGTATGCATGTAGTAGGCCCAAAAAAGAGGGTTGGCAGACCTGGACATTGTAAACACAAGAGTGCTTCAGTATTGCTTGACCTTAAAAAAAACTCCAACTGAGTTAATAATTAGCATCTGCTTCCACCTAACTAGAAAGGTGCAGTCACTCTGACTCATCTTTCTTGTTAAATTTCATCATCACCTGTTGCTTCAGAGGGTAAAATAGTCTCTCCTTTGTGCCCAGTGTTCAAACTAACGTTGATCATCTCTCTCTCTTTCAGGTACTTCTTTGCTGTGTTGGCCATCCTGACTGTGTTGGGCATGCTGAACGGCTTAGTTCTGCTGCCAGTCCTCCTCTCCATGATGGGTCCCCCAGCAGAGGTCACCCCAGTGGACAGTGGCAGCCGCCTGCCCACGCCTTCTCCCGAACCCCCTCTTCCTCCACCCATGACCCACCATGGGTACTACTCGGGCCACCACAACCCACAGTCGACCCGTCAGCAGGCATTTTCGGAGTCATCGGACTCTGAGTATTACTCTGAGATGACCACCACATCAGGGATCGGGGAAGAGGATTACAAGTACTGTGACCGGAGTGCGTACATTACATCGCACACCAATGTTCCAACTACTACATCTCACATCCTGCTGGAAGCCAGCAAGAACCCCAGCTTCCCTAAGCTCACGGTACGCTGAATGACTGCAAAAATAGAATGTGGTCAAGTGATCTTCAAATTCCTGTATTTTAATAAAAACTTGTTTGTTGCAGGTTGTGAAGCCGTTCAGGGAAAATGCCACAAGCGCTAGTGGGAGGATAGAACCATTAAATGAGCCTTCACATAATGCACAGTCCCAGGTTACATGCTGGGATGGAAACAAGCAGGAGCAGCAGGAGGGCTTCCAGAGGTTCCAGGCCCAGCCAAGCAGACACTTACCCAGTGACAGAGCTCATTTCCCTGGGAGGACTTGTCAAAGTGGCCCCAGGTTCCAGAACGGCAGAGGGCCTCAGCCAAACAGGACTAAAGGGCAAAGTTATAGCAATAGCAACTCCAGCCTCCCGCCCCAACAAGGTTCCACGGGGGGCCCTGTTACCATGGTTACGGCCACAGCCTCCGTGACGGTCGCTGTGCATCCAACCTTGCCAGGGGCGACGTACCAAGGCTACATGCATGAAGGTTTTGACACGGACAGTGAGTCGGACTGTTTCGAAGCTGCTAAGAGGACTTGTGGTGACAAAACAAACTTTTCTTCATGTAAGAGAGACTCTCTAGAGCTCCAAGACTTGGAAGCAACACAGGGCCAGACAGCACATCAGCTCAGCAAGTTAAAAGGTGAGTCAGAGGTTTATATTAACATCAAATTAAAAAAAAAATTTACACGATGAAACAATGCAGAGTCTTTTTTTACCATGACCTCTTTTGTTCGGAAGCCCATTAAGTCTAAATCGCTTCTCTCTTCTCGGTTTGTCTCCTGCAGGTGGGTTGAGGATCCAGGCAACCAAAGATTGCTAGACTCTCTCACACGCTGTGCTTTCCCTCTTCCAGTCTCTGTTTCCCAGAGCACCTTGATGCCCACGAGGCATCATTGTCACGTCTTGAACTCTCAACTGTACATAGACTTTACAGAAAAAGGAGAGGATTTATTTCAAGGAGATATTAAGATGAAATTGACCTGTTTTAAGAATTATATAAATCTATGGGTATATATTTTAATACTAAAAAAGAGGGAAGCTATTTAAAAGAGTACTGTATAACTTGGGTAAACTCTTGTGTAAAACTTCAGATGTAAAAGATTATTTTTTGTGGGGCATTATTTTCCCCCCCACAGTGTATAGAATAAGAAATGTGTTATATGTAAAAAGTGTCCACAAAAGTTATTAAGATATTAGGCTATTGAACATACATGGTCAGTGTTTTATTTCTATTTGTATTGTTGTATTCTTTTTTGCTGCTACACTTTAAAATAATTTTAAGTGATTTGCCTTAAAAAATGCAGTACCCCCTCCTCCCCCTTTTGTTTCAGTCAGTCTACTTGCTGACTCTGTACACAGTATTATACTGTGAGGTATTCTGCAGCTGACACACTATCTGTTGTATTTTAACTATAGATGTTCTCTGTCACAGTGTGCACTGTAAACGTTACACAGCCGATACTGTCTTCCTGACAGTAATAACCATTGTGCCTTCATAATGACCTCTCGTTGTCATCACAGCATTCAGAGCTAAGCATTATGTTCCCAAGTTTAGCGTGAATATGTTTGGTCTTTGTCAAGAAGATGCTAAACTGATGTTTGTCAGGTACAACCATCACCTGTCCGCTTATGGAAACATTTTAAAATGTGATCAGTGAGCCAACATGCTTACAGCATCACACCTAATTCATATTTTTAATGTTACATTTTTGTCTGGGTGTCCCAATGTCCTCTGCAGTTTTAAACTACTTGAATGAGCTGTGACTTTTTTTTTTTTTTTGCAGTTTTGTAAGCTCTACTGTGGGTGAAGTTCACATTTGTCACTCAGTATTTGGCAAAAGTGGTGTTCATCTTCACATGTTATTTTGAAAGGGAATTCTAAAATCCAATGCAAAGGGAGTGTTTTTATTATTATTTTATTAATTTCTCCATTTTTCTTTGCTTGCTGCTTTAGGGTCATAACAGGTTCATGTTGCTGTGGCCCTGTGCAATTATAATGTAAACTGGTTCAGTATTTTAATGCTTGACTCACTTTCTAATGTCTCACTCTTCTCGTTAATACAAACCTCATATATGCCACATCACATTTCTTTGATTCTTAGGACTGTCGTTTAATTTGCTTTACAAGTTTCTGTTGTTGTTTTTCAGTATTGGTCTCATCACTGCCAAGTTAAAATGCAGGGAAAAACTTGCAGATCTATTTTTAATGTCATTTTCTTTTAAAGTGGCAGCTTTGAGTTCTTCTGTAAATATGAAAGAAAAGTTAAGTAGCTATTGTGCCATTGTGAATAATTGAGCAAAATGAGCAAAGCACCATTTACAGTTTGATCAGACCATAGACAGCCAGGAGGTGTTGTCAGACAGTGGTGAGGAGTTTAAAGAAAAGGGGGGGTTGAGGGGGGAGCTCCTGCATTCATTTGTAGTTTATTTCAAAAAAATGTTAATGTCATGCCATATAAATTATTTATATAAAATTTTTATTTTTGTAGTTTGTACAGATGTTAGTATCTAGACCGAAGTTCTATTTTTAAAGAGTAAATATATATTATATATAAATATATCTATTTGTTGCCAAGATTTTTTTTGTTTGGTTTTGTTTTATTTTGTTTGCATTTTTGGTTGGTGGGGTTTTGGGTGGGATGGGTTGACAACACTTTAGAGCTGAGGATGCTTCTTTTTTTGTTAGTTTTTTTTTTTTTTTGTGGAGCCGAGGAGGCAGTTTGAGGACCATGAAGGAGAGGGTGTCTTGGAATGTGTCACTGTTACACCATAATTTTGCGTTTCCTCTTGGCCCTGCCTTCTTTATTGTCATTTTTTTTAATGTCTTTGTCCATGTCTGAAACACTGTGACTTCTGAAAACTATGCTCAAGAAAACCCTCGTGTGACCGTTATGTTCCCTCACCTGCTATAGAAATTTAACTAACAAAATAAATTGAATGGTAAAAGTGTTTCTGCTGTCTTTGTCTCGTGTCTCGTGTGCTTGTCTGTTTCATATCTACCATGTTTAAACAGCCGAGTGTTGGACTTAACTAGGGTGTACCCCGCAGCCTGGATCAGCTCCGGCACCCTGTGACCCTTAACACCCTGCTTCCTGTCAGTCACTGTACATACAAAGATGCACAAATCTGGTGTAGGGGAAAATATGTTTCTTTACAAACTTTACTGTCACATGTTGAACTGTTATGTTTTTAAATTCATACACATTTGGCTGTTTGCATTTTCCTATTATATGGAGCACTTAAACCATTCAACTTAAATTTGAGAACCACTGAAGTGGAACGTTGAACCACCTGGAGATTGTCTGGGTTCACTGACTTCTTAGATTATTGTTGTGACTCATCTGTCTAAACCTATGCCATTGTACAAGAAAACACAAACACACACATGCATGCTCGCATACTCACAACAATATCACAACTACGCCTAGGTGCACGTCACATTCCTAAAAACTCAAACACAAAACAAACGACATACTCAGACACATACACCTTCTGGTCTCCTAGTGCACGCATACACACACACAGGCCCACCTGTGTAGATGAAAAGTAGATGCTGTAAATTCCTTCTCTTCCCACACAACAGCTCCTCGTTTGTCAGCCCAAGCAAAGCCGCCCATGTCTGAATCTGATACCTCAGTCTTTTGAAGTTACTGTCATGCACATACGCCACTAAAAACCAAACCTCATCTACACTAACACACGCACAGAAGCAGACAGCAATTCACACTGATCATACCTTTTAATGTTCGGTCACACACACAGTCAACAGCAGTAAACACACTGGGAGGACTGATCTAATTTTAAAGTTTCAAATGGATGAGAACAAATATGCCCCCTCCCTGACTGATCCTGGGAGCACACGCTGTATTTAATGTCACAGCTCAGTGATAAGAAAATGAAAACATGGAGTCCAGTAGTGCCTCAATGCAGCGCTGCAGCCTAACCAAGCATGAAGTTGGTGGTGAAAATCACGTAAACAACGGTTTCGAAATATTACTCACAGCTGTCAATTAGGTAGTATTAGAGGATCAAGCTCTTTGCCATGTAAGAAACCTGGGGAAATCAACAAGATTGCTTTTCCATATTTTTGTGATTGTTCTACTGTGTGTGGTTGCAGTAACATTCTAGTTTAGGAGCAAGAGGCCGTCCTAAATGTCCAAGAATGAAAATAACAAAATCAAAAAAGCAACTTAAGAAAAAGCGGTTGATTTAACACACACACGTGTCTCTCTATACTTGTGAGGATCCTCACTGACATAATGCAGTCACAACTGAATGCCTAACCCTAACCCTAACCAAATACTCATTCTAACCCTGACCCTTAAACCCAGTATTGACCCTCAGAGCCCTTTGAAGTTGTGAGGACCAGCTAAAATCTTCTCACAACAATGGTATTGAATCAGAATTTGTCCACACAAGGCTATAAAGACATGTACACACACACACACACACCAACCAAGCAAGCAAGCAGGGGTACATTACATTACTCTTTTATCATTGCTAAAGCGTGAAAAAATGATGTGGTTTTGATGACCCGTTTTTGAAGGTTGTCAAAACACACTGGGGTTACGATGTGGATTGTCTTTCTCTGCATAGTCAGACTTCACACCTGCTCACTGAACCACATTTTTAGAGATAACAGTAATGAAGGGATCAGCATAGTATATTAAATGAATGTACATGTTTTAATGCACCATATGATCATAGACAAACATGACCCAAAGCATTTAGTTTTTGAAAGTTTGGAAGCCCATTCTTCAATTTAGCAGCATGAACTCACACCGCAGCTAATTTCACATCCAAATTGTACTAAAACAAATCAAACTCATCTCAGAACCAGAAAACTGACCCTACATCTCCCGAAAACTGAAACCTTAACTCTAACTAACAACAGGTGCCATCACTACCGTCTGTGATATGTAATTTATTTTGTATTTGTTTGGCTAAAACCAAGATTCCATAACAAAAAGAAGTGAATGTCCAACAATGTGATTGTTGTACATGCATAAATAGCCTTTTGCTATTGTTTCAAATGCACAAAATTAAACTAAAGCAATTCCAGTAATCCATCTGTTCTCTAAACCGCTTACTCTGTTACAGTAAGGGTTGTGTGGTGCTCCAGCTGATTTCCAGTAATGTTATATGAAACTATAAATATTCACTATCCATAGTTGTACATGGCAGCTTGTTTCCGCCTTCATGACGAAAAAAAATTCCTCTATGGTGTTTGGATCCTGAATAAAATGGAAGGAAAAGTGACACTATCCTGGGAAAGGCTATAAACAAGAAGGAAATATTAAAGCACCACAATTTCAGACAATTACAAAACCTTCTGGATTCCACCTCACCTGCCCCATTTTCTGACCTGATACAAAGTTTTTAATACGATCATAGAGGAATAATAATACTGTGGGTGCTAAATATGGTACGTTCCATTTGGGAGTGTATTACAGAACCTGTCAAATGCATAAGTATTGAAAACATCTAGCTTTGATTTGTTTGGGTTTGAGGAAGAAAACAGTTTGTGTGTCTTGAAAGACGAGGTGATTGAATGCAGTTTGAGTAATGCTTGGCCCGTGTAGACGTGTGTTGTGCTTTGAAATTAAACCCAGTATTGAGAAGTGTGTCTTAGCGATTGCCACAAAAACAGCTAATCTCCTAAATGTGTAAGAATTGTTGGTGTAACAGTGGTTGGAGGAGCTCTCTCCCTCCTTTTTGTGTGTGAGTGCAGTGTGTGGGCCCAGATAGCAGCTGATGGTCTAGATAAAACACAATCTCCCAGTGCCAACTCCTGACCTGTGTGCAAAGGTGAGATCAATGGAGGAAAAGAAAACAAAATGAAGGAACAAAAGGCTGAACTCATGATCTGGTGATGCTGGTGTTGGTGTGAATGCATGTGTGTGTTTGTAAGTGCCTGCGCACACACACACACACACACACACACACACATCCTGGGTGGCCCAAGGATGAGCGCCCATTGTTGCTGGAATTCAATAGGGCTGATTAGTAGTGTGTGTGTGTGTGTGTGTGTGTGCAAAAACATGCTTTGGCATGCGTGTCTGTGTGAAGCAGGGGGTGGTGTATGTGTATGTACTTTTGCACTAAGCACATCACAGAAGAAAAGGGGAATTAGCTGTAGAGCCAGTGAGAAAGCAGACTTCAGGGTGACGTACCACACAAATCTTGGGAATGAGGATTGTTTGTCTTCAATAGAAGAACCAATGCAGCCAAAGTACAGTGATGGAAATTTAGCCACATTTGTATATGTACCAAAAACCGTGCATATGTTTCATCAAAAATCAAAGTTAATCAAACAAGAATCTGTACACACTCGGGAAGTGACACAAGCCAAAAGAGGCTGTGACGTGTTGTGATGTAGGTATGAACTGGTTTTGCCATGTATACTGGTGAATCTGAGTGTGACTTGACATATAAATGGTGATGACTGTTCTGCCTTCTTTGTATATTGGAGAAAACATGAGACAGTTATTCACTGATTGCTAGGGAGCATCATAAGAAGATGTACTAATAAGATTACAGTCCCCACAATTGAGATCAAAATTTTAAATTTATTTAAAATATTTGAGGTATTCCTTGCAGAGCCTGGCCTGTTATGTGAAATGCACGATAGCTGATCGCAAATACAAAAGGAAGTGACTTTACTAAAAAAGAGTTTTTCCATTGTGGGCAAAGCAGTTTCTCATCATCTTTCCAATAGTTATTTTTCCATCTCTCTTGGTCAAAAACTTCTATCATGTACCCCCCACAAAAGTATTCGTTCATTTATCATTCGTAATCCCACTTAACAGTCATGGTACAATATTCTAGTCATTTGTGGTCGAAATGATGGGTTTATAATTGGACATTTCATTTTCATCTATTTCAAATGAGGCCAGTGTACTAATATGATTACTGTTTCAAACCATGCAGAGCAAGTACAATAATGTTTCCAAACATCTTCCATCAAATCTTCTTTTAACCAATCCATGAACATGTTAATTTAATTACTGGTTTGCTTACCAATACAATCATTTGGCTCCTTCACCGTACTGAGCCTGTTCTCCGAAATTGAAAGCTCCTCTGAGAGTTCAGATTCTCTACTGCTGCATGTATTTATACATGTTCCTGCGCTGTGATTGCACACTGCAGCAGATTGTTGCTCTGACTGAGTTCCTCTAATCAGCTCTCACAGAAAGAGAGGAAGAACGAGATCAATATTTACTCCGAATACTCGTAAGTGTAACAAATGTGTTTGTAATCTACGTCCTGTGCGTGTGTGTGTGAGTGTCTGTGTGTGTGTGTGTGTGTGTTGTTTGATTTACCTTGGCCATGACCAGGTCTATTGAGGGGTGGCAGGAGGAGGAGGTGGAGGAATATGAAGTTCCAGGCAATCATGCAGACAGGCGGGAGGGCCCGTATAGTGTAAACATGTTTTAAATAAACAGGAACCAGCGTAATGCCCTTTTAATTGATTCATTCTGTGCTGTGCTGTTTACAGAAGGGCCTAAATATGAGCCTCGTAAGGCAGAGGCCTTGTGTTTATAAGTGGTTTGTTTAGTTCAAACAATAACAGTTTGAACACCAGGCGTAGTTGTGGATCAGATGATGCGTTGTGCTGTGATGCTTTGTGGTATTGCATTTTTTGTGTTTGAGTATGTGTGTGTGTTTCTGCATCACTCTCCGCGTAAATGTGAGTGCGGGTTTCCATTTGAGAACTCTTTTAGCAGAGAATAAATGAGCTCTCTACAGTACCCCACTGTCTCCTCTTTACAATTTGCAGGCCAGACAGGATATGTTAGTGCATGTGTGTGTGTGTGTGTGTGTGTGTGTGTGTGTGTGTGTGTAAGAAAGAGAGAGACTGAAGTTTAAATTGCAGCCACAGTGTAATGATATGGTGGCATGGCATTGAGGGGTACTCCAAAGTGAGGGTGGGGGTCGGTAATTAAACATATGCAGACACGTACAGAGAGTTAGACACACACACACACAGAGAGAGAGAGAGTGAGAGAAAGAAAGCAAAGCTAAACACATCCAAGTGGGGTAGTAAAAGCTAATGAAGGCTCAGCGCTAGACTGGCACAGACAGCCATTTCATGTGGTGAAGAGGAGAGGAGGAGGAGGAGGACTGGGACAGGCTGGGGAGCAATAAGGCAGAGCCAAAGCCTCACTCTACAGCAAGTTAGGCAAACCAGAGGATCAAGTATAATTGACAACATGCATGAGCGTGGTTTTTCAATACCGTTTGTGTCAGGGATTGCCAACTCATTGTCTATGCAATGGAAAAGGCAAACAATGGCATTAACACGTTTGGGAAGCACTGACAATAAAACTAACACTACACTGTAGGTAGCCTATTACAGTACTGTAAGCACGGCGTAAATTAGTTTACAAGGTCAAATCCATTTAAGAGACCGAAGCACTGTAACTAAACGAAAAGTATTAACACAAAATTCAGAATGAATGTTTGAAAGTCACTCGCTGGGTGAATCAGTAAAGCATTTTTGATTAAAAGTGAGACATTTACACATCAGTGTATGTGCACTGTGAGATTAAAACGGTAACACACAGAAGAAGTTGATGGGGGTGAAACCAAAGTTTGCCGTCGTGTTCGAACCACATTTCAAATCTCACGGTGTGACCAGTGTTGTGGTACCTTGGTTTCAATTTTATTTGTGAGACCTTCATTCTTCACCTGTTCAACTATTGCTTACATGTAATCTTCTGTTTGTCCAAAGCTGATTTTCATAGCAAAAGACATTACTTACTGCCACACTAGAGTAAAAGGAAATGATAGTGAAGGACATGTTCTTGATAACAGAACCGTTTGTGGTTATCCCACTACGCAGGTAGTTTCTGCTTGACTTTCTGGACTAAATAGTGAACAAAAACTCCATAACAGGATGGAAGTTTATGTCGTGCACCTCATCGGAGTGTGGTTGATGAAAAAGCGTAGGTGTAGTTTCCCTCACAGATACTCAGGCTTCACATGCTGTACCCTGCACTATGCAAGCAAACATGACTTCTCTGGTGTGTCCCATAAAAAAGAAAAGAGAAACACTGGTGGGCTTTAGGGATTAATTTCAAAAGCACACTAACACATTTCTGGGCTATTCATGGCTTGTGGTTTCGCCCTGGTGTTTCCTTAAAGAGGTTGTAAGCAGGCCTGCTGTATCTCAAGCTTTTATGATTCATATAAAGAAACTGATTGAATTCAAGAATAGAATTTATGGACTAAGTTCACAGTCAGGAATTAAACTTTGATTTGCATTCATTTTAATTTTTTATTTAGGAAGCCTCGTTTTACTTGGTTAATGTTTGCAGTGAAGTAGCCTTTGTGTGCTCATTGGAAAACTGATAAAGACCAACAGGGAAAGTGACTGAGTGACCCTGTCAAGTAGTTACTGACCAAATGGGGAAACTGAGAAACCAAGAGCTGGTGACTAAACATGTGTGTGGGGTTGTGGTCGTGAGGGAATAACACTAAATACATTCCGCTACTGTAGCCTAAAAGATGTTATTGCCCCAACATGTCATAAAAATGCCCTAAAGCCGTTCAGTCATTCAGATTATATCACCTTAAAAGCCAAATACTGGGTTTCCAATTTTGAAATGGGCCAAAGTTCCACCAGCCTTGGTTCATCCAAGCAAAACCATTATATTTGTACCATTTAGGTAATGTTAACTGGCTGCCCCGTGTGTTCCTTCACACACTCTTGCTGTGTGACCAATGATGTTAAAGGTCTGGCTTATACATTTTACACATTGCAAAAATGCCAGATTCAGGCAGATGATGATTGGAATCAAAATGAGAATCGAGGCAGATTGTGCATAAAGCCTCAGTTATATGTACAATGCATGGCTGACTATTATTTTAATCAACCAATCAATCTAATGGATGTTCCGACAGATCAGTGCAGCGATGTCGGCCGGGTACAGACAGACACACCAGTCCCGCAGTGTTACTGCAGCTGTGTGTACCACTCTGACCACTCATTACTGCAGAGACCAAATAAATAAACAAAATTATAGTTGAAGAAACAAATAAAATTTGCCAGCTGGGAAAACGTAGCTGGCAGTTGGCACCGATCTGTGTCCGTGTGGCAGAGCTCAAAGGTGAATAAACTCCTAACTGAACTTTTTTCGCTGCTTGAATGATTGATGTTTGAAGAGTAAGCTTAGTCTATGGCAGCTTTTTTAAATGATGGGCCGGGAACCAAAATGGGTCACTGGCATGTTTCAGTGGATCCCCACATGCCAAGAATACTAATATGCTTAAATGAGTGAATGTTCCAGGCTCACTGAGTGTTTGCTCAGTTTTCTCCTTGGCTGGAGAAGGTTTGAATCTCTGCTGCAGCTATGCAGGAAACTAATAACATTTAGTAATAAAACAATAAATCAAACTGGTTGACACCACAGAAAAAGCACAAGAAGAGGATTTTATGCTAATGGTGCCTCACGTGTGAAGTAGTGGTGTTGGTGCTCTTATCTCTGCGTGGTGCTGTGTGTTTGTAGCTATATTGCTCTCTGCTGGTCGTGGTGTATAATGTAACAATGACTCAAGAGCAAGACTGAGAAGACATTCATGATTTGCAATCATGACATAAACTGTATACAAATTAATAAGTTTTTCAACCTTTACAACATATGCGCTTCGAACATGCCTTTATCTCTTTTTTTGTATCCCAGCATCAGTGGTAGCTGTCACAGCTCAAAGCTTCAGTGTGTATTAAGGTTTACTAACCACTTTTGAGACCCCAACTATAAAAGTATTTCTAAAGAAGTAGGGCATGGATATATAATAAAGTATTATGTTACTGAAAGCTCACAGGACAGTAGAGAATCCTGTAGCATACTCTCGTTAAACCTCAGTTTTTATTCTGCACCTCTTCTGTCAGGCGTCATGGGTGGTTTGAAAGTGTGCACGTGTATTTTTTTAGTCTGTATAGGGGAACAGTGACTTGGCCTCTGCTGATTTTCTTTACACTGAGAAAATATGCTTTTGGACAGTTGGAAAAAGCGGAGCAGTTAAACAGAGTCGGGGCCAACAGATACAGAATTACTTGGAGATTCTTCCTCAACCACCAAGTCTCCAGACTGAGAGACCAGCACTTCAAAATGCTGTTGCTTCTTTTCCGCAAGCGCAGTATCCACACAGCATGGCTGTGTCGTGTGCACGCAGAGATGTTTTTAAAAGGAAGGGCTAGGTTTAAAAAAAGCAAACCTCCAATCAAGTTTTTGGGCAGCAAATTACAGAACCCTTATCAGCATGAGGAAGCAAATGTGTGACAGCTAGTTTCAGCATGCAAAGAGTTCATGTGAGAGATTGATTTCTGATTAGCTGATTGATTATATGCCATCAAACTAAAAACAAGAAAATATATTTTATATCTTTATATATAAGAATATTGGAATACTCAGTTTTGAGACAGACAAGCCCAAAGAAACACTGAAAAACTTGTGTTCTTTACTTATACTGTAGTCCATAAAGCTAAGTTTAATTTTACTGAATTTACATACATTTCACTTTATGTTTAACTTTGAAAACTTTGTTTTCTGTAAATGGCCAAAGTTTACAGCTTGAGGTAAATGTTGAACTCATGCATGCTATTATTTTGAAAAATGTGATAACAGAGTTATTATCATAGACATACACATATGCACAAAGTCAAGCAGACAGCACTAAGTAAACACATTGATAATACTTTTTTTGCTCATAAATGCAGCAGACCAGAGTTTAAAAACCTGTTTGGGGAAGGTGTGAGAATGGATGGACTGACTGACGGACTAGAGGGCAGGGAAATGAAGGAGGAGTGCTTGGATTGTAAGTGCTGAAGGGGAGAAGAGGGTTTGAGGGAGAGAGGAGAGTGTAGGAGTTTGGGGGGTGAGAGGAAAAGAAGGAGGAGGGGAATACCACCCACTAAGCCAGTCGTGGAGAGGTTCTGGGGGTTGGGCTGCTCACAGGAAACAGTTGTGGCTCCATCCCAGGCCTCACACCGAGCAGCCCTGGGCCACCCAGTCATCAACAGACAGACCTACCAAATGGCCTGGCTGGGCCAACCAACAGGGATTTGTTTATTTTTCATCTTTTGGTGGTGGGGGGAAATTGTTCAGCACAAGCTGTTTATCAGACTTTTGATTTGTCATGTGTCAGCATTTGTGGGAATGTGTATACATGAGTCCAGGTTGTGTATAGGTTTGGGAGGGAGGGGGAGGCAAAGCGAAAAGAGGAAAAATGGGAAGCCTCCCACGCTGAAGGCAAAGCTGAACTGCATTATAGGTCATTCTCCAGCTGTCCCTGATTGTTGATGTCATGGAGCGCTGAACTGTTGGGCCTGATTTGCAGTGCGTGTGGAGCGGGAGGGAGGATGTGGACAAACACCGGATTCCTGCGGTCACTTGGATGAAAGGCAGTGGGGCTAAATGGATCAGGGTTAAGCAGAATTCTGGCAAGACTGTAGTTGAATCAAAAATAGCACTCCCATCGGTTAAAGTTAGAACTGTCAAGGTGTGAATTTACATGTCTCAATATGTAATATCCCGTGAAAGGGATAAAAGCTACATGCTTTGATTGTGTGATATTAAAATACTTCATAATGTACGTCTAAATTTCTCGGTAGAAAGTCGCATTTTAAACCAGTTATTGAAACCCATTTTTATCACAAGAGGAAAAACTTTGATCAGACACCTGTTGTCTAACTTTACATTTCAATGTACTGTAATCAAGATTTTTGTAAACTCTGTGGATGAATTATGTCTTTACAGTCTATGTTCTTAGTTTACATAACACTTCCTAACATCATCAGCCGCTGTCACTTATCTTTATGTTGTCTGTTATATTTTTGTAAACTCTGTGGATGAATTATGTCTTTATTTTTTTACATAACACTTCCTAACATCATCAGCCGCTGTCACTTATCTTTATGTTGTCTGTTATATTTATTTATATATTTTTTTTTACATATTGTAACTAGACGTGTCATGTTTGTTTTGTCAAAACACTCTCACTTTGGCTAAGTCATTGTTGGAAAAATGCTATTAATCTTAGTGGAATAACTACCCAGTTGTATAAAAATAAATAAGTATGAGAAAATGACAGCAGATCATAAGTGATTGAAGATATGCACTACAGAGATATGCAAGATATGCAAGATATGCAATATAGAATTTCATTGTAATATTATGTAATGTTCTAAGACAAAACTCTTGTTAACTAAAAGAAAAAAACAACAAGTTACGCACATGTGTAAAAACAACCATAATGTTCAGTCTAAAGGGAGCAGGACTTACACAGAATGTCTTTTTAATTCCTAATTTATCCAGGCGGTGGCGATAGAAAGCCATTTGGATTTTGCCTACACAAGCCACAGAAGAAGAAGTGCGCAAACGCCGGTTTATTGAAAACCAATCAGATTGCTAAACACCAGGAAATAACTCAAATTTAAACTCTGCGCGGTGTTGGATAAGGTGAGGGTGATTTTGTCGTTAGTCAGTGGAAAATAAACAAGCTAAATAAAAATAACGGTGAAATCAGCGTCACATATAAATGTATTTATCGGTAAAATCGACTACAGTACGTTAGCTCGAGTAAGCTTGTTAACAAAAAACGGGTTTTGATTTCTTCGTTACAGCAGAAAGAAGGAGCTAAAATGGAGTCCAGCTTGTCGAGATTTCTCGTTGGACTCTCTGTACAGATCAGTCGCAGTGATGGTGAGTTCGTGCTAACGGAGGGCGGCTAATTGGTAACGTTTCCGTCTTCTGTCGTTAACAAACACACGCTTGTTTTCACGTTAACCAGGACGAGTGCATCTGGCAACGGTGAAATCGGTCGACGCTGTCAAGTCCACGGTGATGGTGGAATGGCAGGAGAGGAACATCTCCAGAGGAAAGGAGGTCAGTAAGTCCCAGAACAGAAACCCATCACGCATTATTAATAATGACACATACACACACCTTTTTTTAAACGTTAATTTTGAGAGTCTGTTGAAATACTTTTTCCTGAGCATGTTGAATCTCCTTTAATTTGCTGCCTTTCTCGTCTTCACTGGGTTTGACTGTGCTCAAGCTCGAAGTGAGTGAGTTATGTACACTCAATCCAGAACTTCTGGATCATATAAACACCATCATCAACAAAGCTGCTGATCCACCTCCACCTGCTCCAGAAAAGGTAACCTTACTTTTCCACACAACAAAGAAATGACCGTATTTTGTCAGAAGAATTTTAGTGTTGGCACAACAATATGAGGGACTATGGATGCAAATTAGCATTGTAGATATAATCCTGCATATTTACATCTGTTGTCTTGATATAGATGTCTGTCAACATGTCCTTACACACATTGACCTTATCAAATAAATAAAAAATGTTTCATACATTTTAACATAATTCTAATATATTCAGTAAATTAAAGTTGAATGTTGTGTATGATTGAATTTCTAACTGTTGGTATTAGAATAGTAGCTTTAAATAGTAAGTGTAAATATTTAACATGTTGTTGTACCTCAGTTTTTAGATTAAAAACGCTGTTTGAAGTTGGTGCTGAATGGAAAAGAATTATGTCTAAATCTGTGGCTACAGTCATCTGTTTAGAGCAAGATGTGTAATAACCTGTTGTGGGAAAAAATTGACAACTACTGGTTCCAGACACCTCAAATGTAGTCAATAAAGAAGCTCGCATCCAAGATGTCTTTTAAGGGTTTTATCATCTTGCAAGAGAGAAGTTCGCAGAGAGAGTTTCATGCACTGTCTAGTGCACTTTTAAAGACTGATACATCACACAAATGTTTTATACCACTCTGCTGCTGGGCAGAACATTACCACCGTCAGGCTCCTAACACTTACACCCCAATATGGTATGTCTCCAGGTTGCTACAGTTTACTGTTAGATAGCAGACAACCTGGGAACGGTTATTCAGACATTTCTCAAGACAAAAACATGCATATGACATAAAGGATGCTATGTTTTAACATTCTTCATAAGAACACTGAATATCATCTGACCTTACAACTAAGCAAAACATAACCAATAAAATTGAATCACTCTTGGATTTTTTTTCATCACATAACCCGAGCACTTATTCCTGTTTTTCTCTCTTTCGCAGAAGTATGAGGGTCGTCTGCGCTCATCCAGAATTCCTGCCCCTTCCTCTTGTATGTAAATGAACTGAATTGTTTGTGTCCGACCGCCATGTTCAATATTTGTTTACTTAACAGCTTGTTTCCTCCCAAAAGCCTCAGCTCCAGCTGTCACCAGGGTTGAAGAGTCAGGTCGGCCAGGCATGCATGCTTCTCTTTCTAAACTAATGGGATCAGGGTGCACAAGCACACAAATCCACAATCATTAAAGAACTGAACTGTCCTCGGACCTAGTCACTGTTTATACAAAAGTAATCATCTGCATAGTTTAGTAAATTAGTAGCACAGGAATGCAAATGATTAAATTCAGGTTAATTGTAATTTGCAGCACGACCAATTTTGGCTTGCTTTTGCTTTCTAAACGCTCTAAAAAAATCACTGGATATGGTGGGAAAAGAAGTGTGGAGTATCATCACTGATAATGGAGGTACTACATTTGTAGTGCCGTGTTTATGACTGATTGTATGATACACTGTATTTTTTTCCTTCAAACTATTAAGCTATTAACATTCAACCAGTGAAAAATAAATATAATCAAATATTTAATCAGCTACCACACATCAGCTTCTACTTTTCCAGTTTACTACTTTGAGCTCTTTCACTAATGGTCTCTGAAGATTTTTTCCCTCTTTATAAATGGCAAATTTTTTTGAGATTTTATTTAACTATAAAAAAAAACAATCCTAGCAATAATGTAACAAAACCTACATTAAGATAGTGGCACTGATCTTTGCAGCTTTTTGATTTCTTTTAGTTGCCAGTCGGTCTCAGGCCAGACAGACGTGTATGTTCCAGGCCCCGTCAACCTCATCACTGACCTCCGAGTCTCAGACAAACCCGGAGACAGTCCACCCTGATCCTCCCCCATCCTCAGTACCCACAAACTCTGGTTTGTATTCTATGCTTTTGTGCATTGGTATTGAAATATTCTACTGTGATTGCTTCAGCTTATGTTGACTTTCATCTTTCAAATAACTTTGGCATTTCAGTACTTAAGCATACTTTCAGCTATAAACACAACTCAAACTTCTGAACATTCAGCTTCTTATGGACATTATTGCTTGCTTCAATGAATTGCTCATTCAATTCATTGAAGAGACTCTTCAGCGACTCTACAGCTCTCCGCTGAAAAATCCATTTAAAATTTCTGCAAATCACAAGGCTTTCAGCTATCAGGCCTTGTATTCAGCTTTTTAATATTGCTTAAGATTTTTGAATAATCGCAGTTTTAGTTGTATGCCGTTTTTTGGATATTTCTGCTTTAGCAGAATGATGACGATGACATCAGGCACGATAACTTCTGCTCTGCTCTGAGTCTTTTCTGCCATGTGTCTGAAAAAAAAGGCATGTGTCTCTCACCCATCTACCCTCTCACTCTTTCATCTCTATGGAAACAGTTATTGTTTCACAAACAAGCACAAAAATGAACAGGACAGAGACAGACGAATACTGACAAGTAATTTATACCTTATTTTAAACACTGTCATTCTCCTGCTAGAATAGTTTGGGGCTTAATATAAGGTAAAAAACTGCTCCTCAAATTTCTCTTATTTAGATTTAGCTTTTTTTTTTCTTTTTGTAACAGTATTCAGCTGATTGGATAATTCTTAAAATTCCCTTTATTTTTATTATAAAACTTTCAGCTATGTTTAAACATTTAAGTTTCAATTCAGCTTTTGGCAAAAGTTTTAGCCATTTCAGCAAAACCAAAAATTTCTTCAACTATTTTAAGCAGTTCAACTTAACTTCAGTTTTGTTTTACAAATGTCTGCTTTTTTCAAACTTTTAAAATATTTTTCATTGATTTCAGCAAAAACAATCAGCTTTTTACAGCATTGCTCAAAAATTCATGTGCTGAAGCATTCACAGTGCATTTTCTTTTTGAAATGCTTTTTCTAGTTGTCTTTGTTAACTTAAGTCCAATCTCCTGCTTTATTCTTAGCAATTCTTAATCAGCAGCGTCGAAAGAATGAGGCCAAATCAGCACATTCATTGTCTTTATTTCGAGAGGCCATAAAGGAAAATGAAGAACCTGAAAAAATGCCTCCTCCATCTGCTTTCAGAGGTTAGCAATCAATTGCATGCGTATGTCTGTTTATTACCATTTATAGATCCAACCTAATCATAAAGACGGAGAACTCTACATATTTTCACAAGTGCAACTTCCTTTCTCTTCAGGTTTTATATTCTTGTAGACAATTTTTTTTAGGTATTATGGAATTAAGCAAGATGTGTTAATATGATGTTTGACTTTAAACTAAATAAGGAAACATGGTCATCATCTTTATCCACTGCAGGCAGAAGAAAGTCTGTAGCTCCCCAAGAGTTGAACAAAGGAAACAAAAGGCTCTCTTGTGTAGTAAAACCTTCTGAAATGCAGACCAAAAAGGGAAAGGTGACTTTTGTATTTTTATTTTTTTTCTACTTATTCTGCTATTTGTCTGTTATAGTAATTGCTTTAAACTTTCACATACAATGACATCTTGGTGACTTTTTTTTTAATTTACACTGTCTTGTTTCCTTGTAGTTTCTAGAGGCTTCTCGGCCAAACCAAAAGTTCTACGAGATGATCCAAGACTTTCGAGAGACCTTGGAAATCACCCCCATATCAGCTACTGACCAGGTAAATTTGGACTCTTTAACTATTGCAATGTTCAGTGCTGTATGGGTGTCGTAGCCCACACCTTTTTATGTGTAAATATGTACATTTTATATTTGTACAGATTGAGCCTTGCAGGATTTGTGTGTGCGTTCGCAAGCGGCCTCTGAACAACAAAGGTATATACTAAGAGTGAAGTCTTGAAAGATAAAAATTAATTCTTGACAGTAGTTTTCAAAACTGTTACCTTCCTAAATTTTTAATGCTATTTCTCACATGCTTGTGTGTTTCAGAGATTAATAGGAAGGAGATAGATGTTGTGTCTGTACCTGGAAAAGGTGCACTGTTGGTCCATGAACCAAAACAAAAGGTGGATCTCACCAAGTACTTGGACAACCAAATCTTTCACTTTGACTACTCCTTCGATGAGACCACCACCAATGATCTAGTCTACAAGTAAAGAACTCATTTGTCTTTTTAAGTTAAGCTTTGCAAAATTTTGTGTCTGATATGTTCCCTAAAAGCTCTCACTTATCAGTCCCTCTGATGCCTAGCCTGGGAAATGTAGTGTTGATCAGCAAAATAATGTTCGAGAGTAGTCCTTCTCATAAAAAATATTCTTCATTTCTTGTTTTGGAACAATACATTTACATTTAGTCATTTGGCAGATTCTTTTATCCAAAGCGACTTACAAGTGGGGTACAAGGCAAGCAAAACATCTTAAGTCAAGGAGAAAAACATCAAAGTAAAATGCTATAAAACTAAATGTTTCTGTTTTATGAGATGCAATACAAGATTTCAGTTTTTGACAGATATTTTTTACTTCAGGTTCACAGCCAAACCTTTGGTTCAGTCCATTTTTGATGGTTGCATGGCAACATGTTTTGCCTATGGCCAGACAGGAAGTGGAAAGACTCATGTAAGTCGATTTCTGCTGTGTGGGGTTAAGTTATCTGGAATCTGTGTATTACAGTCATTTAGATATTAGCGGTAAATGGTGTTACTTTTTTGGGTTCCCTATATGTAATTCAGAAAATGCACACTATTGTTGTTGTTTTTTTATATATATGTTTAAT
Organism: Channa striata; assembly: GCA_033026295.1. Classification (NCBI taxonomy): domain Eukaryota; kingdom Metazoa; phylum Chordata; class Actinopteri; order Anabantiformes; family Channidae; genus Channa; species Channa striata. The sequence goes on along the minus strand of CM065185.1, from coordinate 9,114,150 downwards.
TAGTTATTTATTTATTGGCATTTCTCTTTAAGACGATGGGAGGTGACTTTACTGGGAGGCAACAGAACAGTGCCAAAGGAATCTACGCCTTGTCAGGTAGGACCCAAATAATCCCCCAGATTCTCTCTCAAAACTAATTATGATTTTACACCGTTTTTTTTTTTTTTCAGTGCTCCACACATGAGAATGTTTGTTTGACTTTAACCCAACTCTCTTTCTTTCAAAAAAGCCCAGGATGTTTTCGTCTGTCTCAACCACAGGAAGTATTCTAACCTGGACCTCTCTGTCTACGTGAGCTTCTTTGAGATTTACAATGGCAAAGTAAGATGATCCTCTTCTATTATCTCCATTAACACATTTGTTGCGGAGAACTGACTGAAAACTTAGCAGTGAAATAAATTAAAAACACTGTTTGATTTAGGTGTACGACCTGCTGAACAAGAAGGCCAAGCTCCGTGTTCTGGAAGATGACCGACAGCAGGTGCAGGTCGTGGGCTTGGAGGAGGTCTATGTGACCACACCAGAAGAGGTCATTAAGATGATCCAGGCGGGCAGTGCATGCAGGTATTAGTGTGTAATGAACAAGTATTCTTTTCAAACTTTAGAGACTAATGACGTGTTCAACAAAAAATAATGTGCCTTCTTTAGTTGTTTTAACCAAACAACCCAACACTGAAATCTTGAAATACTTTTATAGTTTCACCACTACTTAATGTTCATCTTCTGCATTAGTAAAACATTAATATTAATATTAATACTGCTGTACGAGTAGTTAAAGTCATTTCGTGCAGTACCATATTCATGAATCAAATATGAATTTAACATTTTTCTGTGTCATTCTTATCTTCTTTCTGCAGAACATCAGGCCAGACCTCAGTCAATGCCAACTCATCCCGTTCTCACGCAGTCCTCCAGATTGTGCTGCGACGGAATGACCGTGCTACCACACTGCACGGCAAATTTTCACTGGTCGATTTGGCCGGCAATGAACGTGGCACAGATGTCAGCAGCAATGACCGTAGCACTTTGGTTGAGACTGCAGAGATCAACCGCAGCCTGTTGGCTCTCAAGGTAGATTACGTCTGACATGGAAGCGTGCTCTCAACTGGTACATGAGTGGCTGTGGCTGTGATGTGAGATCGTCTCTCTCGTACTCTGGCTCTTTTCCTTTTTTTTTCCTTTCAGTCACTTAAACAATTCTGTGCAAAAATTTGAAAAGCATGCAAATAACCTGAAAGGATGTTGAAAAATGCACCTGACATCCCTTTGTGTCCTGTAGGAATGCATCCGTTCACTGGGGAAAAACAGTGATCACATTCCTTTCCGGATGAGCACTTTGACCAAGGTCCTAAGGGATTCCTTCATTGGAGAAAAGTCTCGGACTTGCATGGTTTGTTGATGATTTTAGTGAACAGTGGAGATGACAATAAACAAGCCCAAACACTGATAGCAGTATGAACATGTTTGTTTCATTATAGAGTTTAATTGCACATATTACACTTCTCTTATACCATAGATTGCCATGGTCTCTCCAGGCATGGCTTCATGTGAATATACAATGAATACACTACGGTATGCTGACAGGTACGTTAAGCTTATGAAGTTTAACTTGATACATTTTTTAAAAATTTCTATTTCTAGTCAAAATACTGACTTAATGATCATGAATAGAACACTATTTCTCTGAAAATAAAGCTTGAAACCTTTTTTTTTTTTTTTTTTTTTTTTTTTTTTTAACAGAGTTAAGGAACTAAATGGCAATTCCAAAGTCGGTGGAGCATCTAAGACAGAAGAGCCAACAAATAGCTCTTCAGATGAGGTCAGGTTGCACAAAATGTGTTCTAAATCATAACTAATACAGATTATTTTATTGTAATGTATCATTTAATTATATTTGGCTCCTCTCTTCTGTGTTGTAGGAATCTGTTGTGGATACCAGTGTGTACGATGCCATATCCCAAGTGGCGGAGCTAGAGGAGAAAGTTTATGTGGAGCTCCAGGTGAAGTTCTCTGAAATCTTCTCTTCTTTAAGATATACACCTGTACAAGCTCACAAAAGTTATCCCTGTATTTGTTCCACTTTTGATTTTAGATCACCCTATGTCTCGAAAGGTTAAGTCAATTAATAAGTCTATCAATGACATCGCCACTCTACTAGGTCTTTACCTTTAGCCTTGCACTCGTTTTTCTCCTGAATGACAAAAGCCACATTCCTACATTTCTTTCTCAACTGATATGGAAGCTTAGAAAGAATAGCCCGCATGTTGGCTGCACTGTCAAGCTCTTCCATATATTCCAAATCTGTCATTGCACTTCCACAACTGGTCAGGAAAAGAGCAAATGGGTAGAGCGCGTCAATATCATCAGCCTTAATTGTTTGCCAACATAAGGCCTTAGCAATGTAGGTTACAGATATCTAATATTCATTGCCAAATCTGTTCTCCATCAGTGTGGTGTCCACCACCTCCACGCACCAATCATCATCCATTAGAAGTATCTTGTTCTTTAAAGGCATTATATATGATGCCATTTATGATGTGATTGATAAGCTATATATACACTTATTAATTTACTTAACCTTTTAAGACTTGGGGTGACTGTAAGAAAAACTAAAGTAGAACAAATGCAGTGAAAACTATGTTTGGCTTGTACATCACCTATATAATATTCCATCTTAAAATGGAAATTCCACTTTTTTTTCCAGAGGGCAAATGAACTTGTCAAGGCAATGGAGCAAACTTCATACAACATTGAGTCTGGACTTCCTGTTCTCTTGGATCATTCACAGAAGTTAATGGGTTTGTACATCAGCTTGATTTTGATTAGTAGTATACGTGAAACCAAATAGTCCTCATAGACTGCCTTGTTGAATATTATACAGCAAACATCCATCATCAGTCAACTTTCATGTCATTCACAAAAGATTATGGAGCTTTTGGATTTGAAAAACATATGTTCACAATAGTATAAAAAATAATTTTAATATAGTGCAGTATGCTATTTACTACAGTCTGTCTAGATTAATTTGTTTTGCCTTTTATTAATCAGTCTTATTGGTCATCCACAGACACAGTATTGGCTTTGCAGACTGCTGTGACTCAGGAGAGAATGACAAGGATGAACCACTGAGAGGCAACCAGAAATCCACCTAGATTACCAATGTTGTATTTTTTTGAAGCAGTTGCTTTTGATTTTTATTGTTTTCTTTACTATATTAAATAAAATTTATTCAAACACTAATTCATTACAACTGTAAAGTTTCTAATAAGTCACTGTAGAAGTTACTGGTGTGTATATATTGTTGCAAACTACAGAAACTGTAGCCGAAACATTGAATTTCGGGTTTACAATTACTGTGGCAGACGTTTCTACTATAACAAACTCTAACAAAAGTTTAGGCTGCTATCAGTGGAATTTTACCAAGTATTTGAAAAAAACTGTTGTGTCCAATATTCAGATATTCATCAGCACTTAAATGAAGATCCATCAAGATAATGTATTATTGCTGGAAATGCTTACGAAAGTGCATTTTTTCTTTTTTTTTTTTTTTTTTTGCATCTTGAGTCTTCAAATTTTAATTCAAAAAATTTCTTCTGCTACAGGTGAAATAAAAATATTAAAGACTTAAAAATGAGATTTAGGATGTCTGGGAAATGCATTTTAAACTCATTTTGTAATGGGGCATAGATGGAAAATCTCAGTGTTGTGAATCAGTAGTATAATGTGCGATTGTATCCACCTTAGATAACCAGTGTTTCATGAAGTTTTGAATGATTGAAAATTTTGTGCAAAGATTTAAAGGTCTTTGGATAGAAGTTAAATGTTTCAACATGATGCTAATGTGCTCTACATTTTATAACATTAAAATGATAGTGTCATCAAACCATTCTTTGTGCCCTGCCCTAAAAGATTTAAGAGTTACAATTTCAGAACTGTATAATCCAGTCTTCAAATATGTATTCAGCATTTATTTTCTAAAAAGTATACTGGAGTTTAGAAGACTGATTTTCTAATATGGTCTTTGCAAATATTAGTTATGAATATTAATCATTTATAAAGTCTGCATTTCAAGTCATAATTGGATTTTGGTTTATATGCCCTAGAGCTCTTTACTCAGTAATTGTCAAAAACAGACAATGCGTCACAGCACAAACATAACGAAATGTTTGCTTTCCTCTTAAATCTTATATCTAATATGTTTTTTTAAAGACTGCAGATCCCCTTTTCTCATTGTGATCACACTGACACTTTAACTTCATTTACAAACTGTACTCTTCACTTCCAGAAATCATTCGAAAGAAAAAAAATTCAAACGTCTTAGACTGAAAATATCATTATGTAAACGGATGAACCGCCAGAGCGGCAGGTGGCGCTACAAGCAGAGGCGGCAGTTAAAGTCCGAGCGTGCGGCGCGAGGAAAAGGAGGGACCAACCAGCAGCGACATGTCCAGATTAACCTCGCTCCGTCTCCTCCGACAGTGAGAGACAAATCCCGGATCGGATGGCGATGAAGTGGTTGCGATTTTCCTTCCTCGCCTTGGGGTTTTTCTCGCTGTGCTGCGCCACAGCTGGTGACAGCAGCGGCGTGAAGAAGATGAAGATGCAGTTTGCTACGGGTCCACTTCTCAAGTTCCAGATCTGGTGAGCAAATGAGCGAAAATCTGGCGAGTCATGGCAAGCTAACTAGCTAGCCAGAGTCCGTGGCTAACAACACCGTAGGCCGACCATCGATCGATGCTACTAACGGGATTGTGTTGGCTCAATAGATCGAGCGTTACCGTGATGCTGGTTTTTCCTCACCCACCGGTGGATCCCCGGGACAGGAGAAACTATCGTGTGGATGTCGCGGCTTTTAGCCGTTTCCTAGTAGTTAATTTCGTCGAAAACATGGCCCCACTTCCGCTGTCAAACATGCGAATTGCCATAAATCCTATCAGTCTGTCCACGGATTAGTGACACGAATTCTTTTACTGTTGTACAGACAACTTGCTCCAGTTGGCATTTTTAATCACATAAAATTAACCTACTGCTTAATATTTTGTGTTGTGGGAAGTTGAAGAAAATGACGCTACATTAAATGAATCGTGTAAGGTGAGCGTTAAGGTTTAATAGTTCATCTTAATGCGGAAGACGCTGAATTCACATGTGTTAAACCACAAACAAGCAATAAATTCATTTACATTACGGTTATACTGGCAGATATTTATCATTCAGCCCAGGAAGTTATGCTAATAACTGTCACGTGATTTTTAAGGTGGTATGATAAACGTAAACGCCAATAAGCAGTAGGAATTTGCATTGTAAATTTTCGCATTCCTGTAATGCAGGAAGAAATGTAGCGTTGAAGCACAAAGTTACCAAGCTGCAAACTAGAATTGTGCACTGCCACTAAATTAATACATCCAGAGAAATAATTCAAACAAATTGTGTGTGTGTTTATATACACACACGGTATAATTGCTACGCATACTACTGTATATACACATACTGAATATATATCATAGTTATTCAGATCATTGTATTAGTCAGTTTGTTTTTGCAACTGCATACTTTGTATGTCTTTGTAATGATGTCTTTGGTTTTAAACAGCATTTCCTGAGGGTACAAGCGGGTGTTTGAGGAGTACACGCAGGCCTTGTACCAGCGGTACCCAGACATCCGCATTGAAGGGGAGAACTATCTTCCTTTGCCCATCTATCGGTAAGCGAGAGAGTGCAGAGCTACCATGTTACAAGTGGATTATATCCGGCTTTATTAAAGCAGCTGAAAGCTGCCTGGGATTAGCTGTGATTTGACTAAGGAAATTCAATTCTTTTGTAGTCAGGCGTAACTGGTTGTGCATTGGTCTTTGGTGGTAGTATTTCAGACAACAACTTCTCCAAATTTTTGTCTTTATTGAAAAGTCCTAGATTTCTTCAGGATCTATTTCTGTTTTGTGACTTTACCATTTTTGCATCAGCTCAGTCTTAATGTAATCAAGTCCTGTGAGGTAGAACTGACTGTGGTGACTACATTTGGATCTCAAGCTCAGTCTTGATGTGAGACTGTGGTGTGGTCCCAGGTGTTGTAGACAAAGGTGCGATGACACCGAGACCCTCAGGTCCTCATCAGTTGAACACTTAATAAACACCCAAGAGATTAGGTCCATTACAGAAAGAAGACAGTGTCACACACCCAGGGGTTTCTGTCATGTCTGCCTCTAGCTCTGTCTAATGCATGAAAAAACATCTTCATTAACAGGTTGAAATTTAACCAGGTACACGTGTTAAACTTTAACGGAAGTAAAAGTGGAGTGAACAGAATACAGGTTTTGTGTTGCAGGTTGACAAGCGTCATAAAGCTGTATCCCAGGTTATTACTTTGTGTTTTTCTTTAAAAAAAAAAAAAACTAATACTAAATAGGTAATTTGTACAGCAAACTAATGATACATGTGTGGCCCAAATTCCCTGGTAATATTTGTAGTAATTTGTTTAATGTTAAAATGATTTATTAGATATTGTGATATGAGCCGTTGACTTTTAGATTAAAAGTTAATTAATGTCTTATATTTTTTGCACTTCAAATGAATAAACTCACTGACAAAAATGTATATCAAAATGTGTAAGTGTAGAATTTATGGCTGTACTGGATTTCATTGGATTGTAAAGATGTGCCTAATGAAGTGGTCAGTCGCTTCAAGGCTTGGAGTGATCTGGTAAATGTAACAAGGCCTTTTGTCTGTATGTTGGTCTGTCTAGTCATTGTAAAGATGTGTTTCTTGTTTTACTTCCTCAGACACATTGCTTCCTTCCTGTCTATGTTCAAGCTGATGGTGATTGGCCTGATTATTATCGGCAGGGACCCTTTTGCTCTCTTTGGTATACAAGCCCCAGGCATCTGGGAGTGGGGTCAGGGAAATAAGGTATGGTTTCCTGGAAATGTAGGAGTCAGTAAAGCACTGATCCTATGAGACAGTACAATCATTTTCATGTATAACAGTGTGTTAGAGGGTGGAGTCAATATCATCAGTATGATCCATGTGTTTTACTGGTTACAACCACAGACATCATAAAAGAACACAGCTGCATATATGCATATAAATGCAATAATAGAATAAAGTGTGCTTTATTTTTATTGCATTTCTGAGACAGTCACATACGCAACTCAGACCCTTGAGATTTAATTAGCTGTTCATTCAGGGTCTTAATATTCAGTTGTTAAGTATTGTTTGGCTTAGATGTGTTATTCCCGGTGTTACTGACATACCAAAGGCCCAAAGGGAAGATAATGAACCACTATTAACATTAGATAATTACACATTTATCTTGTGCTACTGGCTATTCTTGCATATTAATTCATGTTGCAATCAAAAGTTTACATACACTTTATGAACCTGACTGTAAGCCAATACTGGACTTTAAATTATTTCTTTGAATAAATAAGCCAGATAATATGGTGCTCAGGGATTAATTCATGTGGGGTTTTCTTGACATCAGTGCTGTCTCAAAATACATATAGGTCTAAAATACACATACAACACACCTAATATTTGTTTAAATACCCCCTATGAAGTTTCATGTTTTGCAGATGCTTTTAGTCAACGGGTTTTGGCAGAACTCTGATTGGAAAATTTTAATACCCTTTTTGGGTTCAAGACATTTTAGAACTTTAGGCACCACTAAATTAATAATGTGTTCTTAGGACTATGTAACATATGTATATTTTTGAGCTCATAATGTCAGAAAACCCAAGTGAATTAGCCTCTATGCACCAAATTCTTGGGTTTGTTTAGTAAAGATGTATATTTTACAATCATGCTACCTCATCAGCAAAGTTCAAATAAATAATTCAAAATCTAAAACTGCCTTGACAGTTGTTGAATGTGTGTAAACTCCAATAAAACTGTAGATTTAGTAAGCTTAAGCGTATTTCTTTTGGATATTGTTTATTTCCAGGCCAGCATTTGATTATTAATAAAGCTAGTCTGATGGTATCACACTTCAAAGCTGCAACAGGTATAATTTTGGCAGAAAATTTATATTTGGTGAAATTCCCTTATGTCCCGCTGAATATCAAGAATTTAAATTACGTGAGAAGAAAATATGGTTTCACTGACAGCCAAACTTTCAGTGTACAATAACCTTGCCAGCGAATAGGAAAGGGTCTGTATGAATATGTGTGCCTAGGTCATACAGGCACAATTCAGTTTCTTCAGTTCTGCTTGATCTGCAGAAAGCATGTATGCCCATGAAAGTAAAATTTTCATACATGCATAAAAATCATGTGTTACTGGTGGTGTTACTGTCAAACCACTTGAGTTTCTTTAAATTTATAATATATTTTCAATTTGGAGTTAATCAAAAAGTTTCCTAAAGCAGGGATTTCATTCTCCCTCTCGGGGTTTGTCCTCATTATTCCAAATATCCACAGATATGTTTTTGCAGTGCACCACTCTTGTGACCCTGATAGTAAAAAAGTAGGGAAAAGTTTCCCCATGACAGAAACAGGAAAGCTTGACAGAAGTCTCTCATGCTTTTTTTTTTTTTTTTTTTTTTTTTCAGATTTATGCCTGCATGATGGTGTTCTTCTTCAGCAATATGATTGAAAATCAATTGATGTCTACAGGAGCGTTTGAAATCACATTAAATGGTAAGTCTGTTATTCACAGCCCAGACACAACCAGTGACTGAATCTGCTGTTTTTGTTGACACTGATTTTGTAAACATTGATGAAAGAAATGTAGAAATGCAATTTTTTTTTACTTTTCTCTATATCTTTACCTGCAGTGAAAATCCCAAAAGCAGGAGGAAATAACTCAAAATAAATAAAATATTAAACTACATAGATATTGGTGTATTTTTAAAAAAATACAAGAATAATAAAGGCCAAATGACTTCTGTAAAAGATTTACCAGCATTCTCAGTATAATTAATACACTTGAATAAAGTCCAGTGCCTGGCAGGAAAAAATAATTATTTTCTTCTGTAGATGTACCAGTGTGGTCAAAACTGGAGTCAGGTCATCTGCCCTCCATGCAGCAGCTTGTGCAAATTCTAGACAATGAGATGAAGATGAACGTTCATATGAACACAAGACCACACCACCATTCCTAACCCGACTCTGGTTCCTGGCTGGAGCTAAAAGCCCCCCTATGTAAGTACTGCAATGTTCACAGCACTCTTCTACCTTTGTGTACGGTCTGCTGTTTACCACACTTTGCTCCTCTAGGTTTGAGGTTGGTTTCTCATTTGGCTGTGAAGTGATGTTTATGAAGGTCTGCGCTGAAGGCAGGAACACTGCTAGCACAGGCTGGATGCCCCCATCTCTTTACCATGCCTCTTCGAGATGTCCTGCCCCTGACGCCAGTGTGGGATATATGGAAATGGTGCCGGTCATTCTGTCATTTTCTTGTACTATTCATACTACTGCAGATTTCAACCAGGTAACAATTGTGGTCCCATAAGCAGATTTAACAATGGATTCTTAGTCTTTAACATGTTGCATATAATTGTATGAATAAAAGTTTTTTTTTTTTCACTGAGCCATATGTAGAATTTTAATTTTATTGTTCTAAAAGTAGTTTAGATAATGCAGCACACAAATCTGTCATCACTGTTGTGAAAACATTGGGATAACTTGGTATGATTTTCTGAATGATTTTTATATTTGCGTAACTTGGAAGAAGCAAAGAAGGAAAATAAAACGTAACTATTTAACTGTGAAAGTGTTTGTTTTTTTACTGACTGTAGGGGTGGAATAGCATAGTCAGAGAAAATAATTATACTTTTACAAGACAGGGAATTGAAGTGGATATTATGCCAGCTCATTCACTATGCACAAAAGGAAAAAAGGAATAACCTTTGTCTGTTACCTGTGGGATCAACAGAAGTGTAAATCCCCTCTTTATAAGTCTGGAAAAAGGCAAACCTAAGACACTAAATAAAGAAACAGATAATTGATGTGGAAAATATTAACGTTCCAACTTTAGCACATGTAGTAATGAATATGTTTCGATGTACTTTATTACTGGGGTGTCAAAGACAATCCTTAAGACACCTTTGGATAAAGTCTCTATCATGTTCAGTCATTGTCACACATGGGGTAACTTCAAGAAGCCTTTGGGCTACAACCTGGAGGTGACGGGACGGTGTAGCTTTGGGCACCCGGGGATGGAAGGGTGCCCTCAGGTACTGGTGAAGATTTTGAATGGCCGAGTAGATCCTAATTCTGGCTGCCAACGCTAAGAGCTCCTCTTTTAATAATAAAGGTACTGAAGTAGACCCATCTTTTTTAGATTCACCCTAAAAAAAAAAAAAAAGTTATTTATATTTATAAATTATTTTTAACATGTTCAGTATGTACAGTAACAGACCAATTTTATTTTGAGTTAGATATATTGGTCATCTTGACTACAATTACTGTGAAATGTCAAAGTAGTGAATGAAAAAGTTGCTGCTTGAGTAAAGGTGAGTTTTTTTTTTTACCTGAACAGAAGAAGTACCCACACTGAACTTTGCCTGTTGACCATTTGCCAGAAAGGAGACAAATACTTGTTCTTTTCCCAGGACTCGAACCCCAATGGAATTATTGAGGGACAAGAAAACAGGATGCAGGGGAGTGGGGGTGAGATCCATACTGCTCCAGCACCACCTACGAACTCTTGCCCCCACCTCATCCAAACACTGACCACCCAATTTGTTCAAGGACAGCCTACAACATGAATAGAGAGACACTTTAGGACACCACACTGTACAAGAAAATAAGTCATAAAAGTGGGATATCAATTGTACTTATTAGCTACTATATACTGGTACTATACAAATACAATGATAAAAATACAAGTAGTAAATTGAGAAACAAAACACATTTTTTTGTACCATACGTTTCCGTTGCTGTGATAACATGTTGCTCTGCCGTCAGACTGGAACAGAGCTCTCATTGGTGGATTGGGTGCTCTGCTGTCGTCATACACAAGGCAGACCCTTCCATTTTCTTCAGTGACCACAACAACAACAGCCAAGAGGCCTGAGGGATAACTGTTACCATGGAGATAAGGATGGGAGCACCCAGTGCAGTGTATGTGTTGCATATATAACATATAGTGCCTGTTATCCCCCCAATCTTATATTTACAAATTTTTTCACCCTTATGAAAAAATTTGCCTCCTTGGGCATATTTGTACATTTTTCTCAACTTTGTTTTTTTAATTTGATGATCATAGCTTGTGTTATGAATTTTTGCAAGAACCTTTTTAGTACAATTTTTGAAATCCAACGTCTCTTACTCATTTGTACACGTAAAAGTTGCTATTAAATCATCATTATCACATTAATCACATCACATTAATATTCTTTTCTGTTCTTTTATTAAATAATAATTCTTATTTCTACAATAATTTTCCATTTAATAGTAGGGCTTTGGTGGTGAGTGGTGAGAAGATTTGCAACAAAATTCATGAGATTAGTATTTTTTTTAATGTATTCTATTATGTCAGCATTTCATTTAGATGCAAAATTCATTTAGATGTTTTATGCATGAAGCAATGTGTGAATGTTGTGTCTATGTGTAATAAATTTCAAATCAACATCTGATTCATCAGTGTAAACATTTATTGCTCAGTCCACAACAACTTTGAAAATGTCAACAACAAAGGAGAACACAACAGAACATATAAAAAAAATGACCAAATTTGAAACAGAAATATCCAGGCTTAGAATGTGTGATATGTGTGTTTAAAGAGATAAATGGATTAAGAGAGGGTGGGTATGTTTGAGAATGTGTGTGAGAATCTGTAAGATGCACTGATCATTTCCGGGCTGAAAAAATGGCAGGTGCTTAAATAAAAACCATGTCCTCCTGCCTTTACTCAAAAACAAAATCAACTGCTGCTTTCACAGCTAAAGATAAAACATGCAGCTGGGTGAAGGTACATTTCATTAGTGAGCAGAGAAGCAGAAAGACCTGGAGCAAAGAGAAGGAGCAAAAACGAAGAGGCATTTCAGTGCAGAAGAGGCTTAAATGATCAGTGTGTGCTTACAGATTCACACGCATTTCTCACACACCCTCTCTCAATCCATTTAGCTGTTTCATACACACGCATCACATTTTCAAAGCCTGGATATTTCTGTTACAAATTTGCTCATATATCATATGTTTTGTTGTGTTCTCTTTGTTGAAGTTTTCATAGTTATTGCAGTTTGCACAATAAATGTTTACATTAATGAATCAGATGTGGATTTAAAAACTATTACACACATTACAGATGTCAGTGAGGCACTTTTGGCCACAGAGGCACTACATAAAAAATACTTAATACTTAAATACTAATGTTTGGTAGTTTTGAGCAGGTTTTAAGTTATTCAAGTGATTTATGGAAAAAAAGCTGAAAAAAATATTGATGTATTATGATTTATTAGCGTGTACATTTTTGCCACAAAGCTATTTAGAGGATAGTAAATTTAAGGAAAGCACAAGGGTTGAATCACTTTGTATTGTCTCCTGGTTTTTATGGAAGATTTAGTTTAAAATCATTACATGATCACATTACATCTATGTGGATACAAGACCTGAGCAGAGCCGTCAGGGAACACAGTAAGGAATTTCATGCCACTGGAATAAAACTTCTGAAGAAATTCTGCCCTATCCTGTAAAGACACAGTAAGAATGAGGTAAACAAAAAATGTTTCCTGCTGTTTTGTGGTGGTCAGTGGGTTTACATGCAACTTAGGATTGGAGACTACAAATTCATAAGATAGCTCCAATAAAATATGGAATAAGGGGTGGGGAAATTCTGGCTTCAACTCAGCAGAGATGGTCTAATAATCGTTTTCTTAAATAGGTATTTTTAGAACCTGACATCTAGAAAGAACATATGAAGATATCTCCACCCTGACAATCCTTAATGTGCAAAATATGCCTCATAAACAAGGCCTGTTACTCTCTGGAAGTACAATAAAAAAATAAAAATTAAAATAAAAAATCAATGGAGTAACCATAAGTGTGCACAATCATTAACAGCAGTATTTTTACAGTGATAAAATCTTACAATTATGCTTTGTGCAGACAGAGATACCACAAGAGGGCAGTAATGGTAGCTATGGGCAAAGAGAAAATACTGGATCTTGCCAAATGACAGCAGGGATAGGCTCCAGCACCCATGCAACCCTTAACAGTATGGATTATGCACATTATTACAAATAAATAAATATTACAAGTAATAATAAATATTATAATAATAAATATTCTTCCAATATGTGTTGAACTGGACATTTAAGATATTCTTAGTAAAGTGGAGTAAATGCAGTAGCTCAGTCCCATGGTTTATGAGAGAAAACATGATAGTAATATGTGCATACCTGATGATGACATATGCCAAAATGAAGTGGAGTGTGTTCACAAAAAGGGACCAACACTTGTTCCCCTTCACCAACAGTATGCAAGCACTTGTCAGTTGTGGCACCACAATAAACTGTCCAGCATCCTTTTTGTGCCCCACAAGACAGCCGGAAGCTGAAGACCTTTGACATTGGGGCAACTGAGCAATAACAGAGAACAAACTGTATTAATTTGAGAAAAGTTTTAAAAAGAGAAAAACAAACACATACATTTGCATACTCTATGCCAGTTGATTGTGTCCAAATGTGAATTGAAGGAGTCAGCCTGTATCTTGCACTGAGCAATTACCCACCAGTTTCTGTCACAGGATGCTGAATTGAGTAATCTTCATGTGTTATCAGTTCTGGTAATATTCTATGAAAACACACAGGTTACATTGCTCCTAAGACTATGCAGTTAAATTGATGACTTCTTGTGAGTCTGTGTGTCATTGTAAACTACGACTTCCTACCCAAGTCCAACGGGCAAGTCCAAAACAAACTTATTGTAGTCCTCCATAGCTCTGTCCCGGATATGCAGCTCCTCCGTGTTTGCAGCTCGATTGTTTTCTCGTGAGGCTGGAGCTGAAGACCTCAGGTCATCTCTTCCCTCCAACAAACATTTCTGCTTCACCAGAATCTCACACAGCTGCTGCCACTGGGTACAGCAGAAGAGGGGACCCATCTAAAACAGACATGAAAGAGAACACATGGTGGCCAAGGGTTTGTTAGACAGACTTGGGGAATTTGGTTTTGTATATTTATTGTCCCCATCACCTCAGGCTGGTGTAGCCATCTCAGATCCAGTGAGGGTCTGGCCTGTTCCCCACAGTATTCACATTTTACTGGGTACTCTGTCAAAGACAGGGACTAGGGAAAAATGTTGAAACGTGAGTATAATTTAGCCATGTTTCTATACAAGGCCTGACAAACACAGGGAGAAATTCAATCTAATACCTCTGGAAGAATGGTTGCTAAGCTTAATCTGTGGCTGTCAGACACTCTGTTGTATCTCAGAACTCCTGCAGCTCCAACACAATAGGTAGGTGGGTCATTGACACGCTTTGAACAACAATATTGTATCCTCTTACAAAACACAAGTAAATATACAAGCAAATTTAAATTGCTAGATAGTGGCCTAATAAAAATTTTGGTAAAAGAGTTTTTCCATTCTTACCGGATCCGTGACTATGATTTCTCTTACAGGGTTATCCAGAGCAGTGGCATCTAATGACAAAACAAAAGTTGCCATGACATTAAATCAAGCCTGAGGGACGTAATCATTGGCCCAGAGACACTAGGAGTTTTAGGATTATCCGCTGCAGTAGATAACTTAATAAAGTCGTATTTCTATTTCTTTAATGATTTTAATTGTGCTTGGAGCACACTCACAGGAAAAAGTGTCCATCATCTTTGTCTCTGCACAGCATCAAGTGCGAAAGCGGTCTCTCTTCTTATTGGGATCAATCCTGTACAGATGAAAAACAAACTAAAACAAACTAAAAAATATATATATATATATATATATATATATATATATATATATATATATATATATATATATACCCTGCAGAAGCAGCAGCAAAATTATTTTCACATTATAATCTCAATTAACATGTAGTCAAGAAGACAGAGACAAAAAAAAACAGAAAGCAAAGCTATGCAACTATTAAATGTATTTTCTTGAGTATATTTGACTTGGATATAATACCGTGAAAATACCATATACATATATAGCTATTATATGCTGCAAATAAAATGATTCACCTCACCTGAGCAGGAGTCAAATATTTATTAGTGCTTCGCACACGCTGGTGTTGTCAGTATCCATGGAGATGAAATATTATTCGACTAGCAGCCCAACATTCCATGATGGCTGACTAGACAGGAAATACACAAGTATTATGAAACACAAAGATAATAAAGTGTATAGTGCTGTCAGAGTGTTCACTGTATGTTTTCTGTAGCGTCCAGTCGAATATTTGAAGCCTTTTCTAATAATCTGATGGTACCTTCTCACTGTCCTCACAAAACGTAAGAGCTACACAAAGTAAACACAGGCAAAATTAAGAAATTAAAAACCATATCGGACCGTAAACGGACTTACGTGAAGCTAACATCAGGATGAATTCGCAAACTAAATCACAGAAATGTAAATGTCTTACAAAAAGATATCAATCATAAAACCAAACTAGTTATCACAACTATAGGTAAACAAACAAAAACAAATACTATCTGTGACCGTGTCCCTACTGTCTTTTGTCTCCTGAGAGTGTTGGACATGTTCTGAAATTCGGACATTGTCCTGCTTTTGTCAGGAGTGAGTGCAGGTGTGAACGACACGTGCGGCGCAATGTCCGGATTCGATGCGCGTGAGCCCGCGCGTGCAGCCCGCTGCTCTGCGCCGAATCGTTCGGAGGATGAAAGCGAGCGGGGGGCGGGGCGTGTTTGATGACGTTTCTACTACAGTGATTGATGTTTTTTTATTATTTGTGTCTAAAAATCGAACATTGTTTCCCAAATTTTACATTTTATATCATGTTATGCCTCCTGACGCTTCTCACTGGGGAGAGGACACTCCGGATAATATCCGAGGCTAATAACTTTGTTTCATGTATTTCACAGTTTGACAATTTTATGGTTAATATTCGTTTCGTTGGCACTTCAAAAAACAATAAAACAATAAAAGCCACACAACAAATTACATAAAGATTTTGAAAAGACAAGTGTTCCAAAGATTTTTTTTTTTATTGGATTTAGTTTTGATGTGAATTCTTGATTCTTGAATTCTTTGATTGTTCAATGTTTGTTAATATAAACAAGAATTTTATAAGGTGGACATATAGCTGTTCTAGAGATTCGTCATAAATTTGCTCAGTTGTTTTTGGAGCGGTGATTATTAAGATTGTTGAGAACATGGTTTTAAGGTTTATTTTCCTGATCTCATGAACAACAATAATGTGGAATTTGAAACTTCACCCAGTAATCGACATGTAAACTGTGTAGAAATGAACTTTACTTAAAAGGGACAATAAAAAGTTTCTCTACATGTCTATTTCAAACTCTTTTTAGACCATTTTCATTTAGTTTTTTATCAGCATGTTTACTCACAACTTCTCCATAAGATGGCAGAGTGGTTTAGCATATTTAATTCTTCAGTCAGGCGTTCAGCTGCTTTTGTCTTTTCATTGTGGATCGACTCTTTGGGCCAGTAAGGAAAGGGATTTTATTCTACTGACTCGGTTAATTCATAAAGTAATTCTAACCTCATGTTTAATCTCTTTTTAGGCGTACGGCAACCTTGACGTAAACCAGGTGTAATCAATCCCAGGTGATCAGAGGAGAATCTATTAGCCCACCTGCAGCAGATGTTGCACCGGTTCACCGGAAACGTTGCAGTAATAATACGTAACAGCGACTCCCACCTCTGGACAGTTCCTGGAGTTATGCGCTTCAAAACGATGCATGAAGAAAAGAAGAGAAGTTGTTCCGCGTACCTGGCTGCAGCGGTTTTTCTGACTTGGTATTTATCGCAGGCGGTGGACTGTCACCGACTGAAGAAAACAGAGAGACGACATGGCCGGAAGGAAGTCAGCGCAGCCAGTCAGGGACTGATCGTGTTTGGGAGAGTTTTTGAGAAGGGCTCAGGATTCAAGTCACAAGTTGTTGACTGGACTAGGAAAACTTCCCACAGGCTTTTATTGGGGATCGATCCAATTACCAAGCGGACTTTGCAGGTAGAAGTCTGTCAATTGCAGGTGTTGCTTATAACTTTATATTTAAAGGCAGCATTTAAAAATCCACTTGTGTTTACGACATATTCTAACATAGTCAAAACAGCCTGTTATCATTTTTCAGTTATTCACTGAATTGTAATGTAATATTCACTGTCAGGGTGGTCACAGGGTCAAACCCATGATACCAGTTCCAGAGAAGCAGCATGGAAGCGCCTTGCAACTTCCCTGCAGTGCAGTGGGACTCAGATGTTGTTCAAAGCAATGGGACCCGGAGCATCACAGTTCTCAGTGGAACAAGGTAAAATACCCAATGCCATTCCTAAGTAACGTTTAGCAATTTTTAAAAAAATCAACAAAAAAAAAAACCTGCCCCCCCTCCAATCCACAGAAGGTGCACCGCCAATGCCTCTGTCCCAGGTCCCTTCCACCTGTGGCTACAGCATGCAGACAGACCCCCTTGCACTTGTTATGATTGTTCCCTACGATGGCTGCAATGTGCTTCAAGAGGTAAAACTATTTCTGAAAATACATTGTCATGTGTGCTGCTTTATATTGTTGAATAGAACACTATGTGTCTGAGTCTGCTAAAGTTATGAAATATTATAAGTAAAAGAACAAACATTAGATTTTCTTCCTGGGGGATGTGGGGTGGAGATGACAGTGTACCATGGTGTGTAATTAGGATTTGTTTCTGGACAATGGGGCTTACGTGTATCAATGATTTTAGGAAGCCATGTGTACTGGCTCAGATGACATTGGTTTCTGATTTTTCTTTTCTTCTTCCTAGGGTGGAGGTTATGTGCTACCGATGCGTTGGCAGGGAATGCCACTCTCACTTTGGTGCCCTAAACGTGCAGCTAATGCTCCCACAACTGTCTCTCAGATGCCTGGGAACCCAGATGCAATAGTTGTACCAGAACCTTCAACCGAAGCAATGACAACAAAACCAGACACGTCTACATTTCCGCAGCACCCCTTATTCTTTCCAGTTTATTCCTATAATCCATTCTTTCTTCCCCCTCTTCCAACCACAACGGCTGCACCTACTACTTCAAAAACTACAACTGTAAGCGCAGCAGCTGCACGTCCTCCCCCAATGTATCCGTTGCCTTTCAACCCATCTTTGTATGCTCCATTTAATTGGGCATTCCTAGGGCCCTTTCCAGAACCTGCTGAACCCACACTAACTCAAACAAACCTGACTGAACATTGGTCGCTGCCATTTCCACAATATATTCCTTTTTATTATCCCAGTCTTCCGTACCGTGTTTTCCCCCGCTATCCACAATATCCCATCCAAATGCCAGAAATGATGAAACGACTACAACCAGATCCTATGCAATATTATCACTTTCATGATCGTTCGCCTGCACAAGTCCACTTTTCACATGTACCTAATTGAGCTTAATAAAGGTTCAACAACAAATTGCTGTTTGTTTTGTGTTTAAATTGAAACCTTGAATAGTCCAAAGTGAGAATCTTTATTTCGGAGTATTTGCCATAGCTTTACGTTAACATTCTGCCCACACATCACGGACGCTGACTTTAACTATGGTGAGAACAACATGGATGATCCACCACCTAAGGACCCATCAATTGTTAGTTTTTGTTCTTATCCCATGTGTACAAAGACTTCTCCTGGTCCTCTCATATTATGCATTACTGATGGTTAATGGTGGAAAAGGTGCTTTAGTACTCTACTAAAAGTACCAGTGAAATTTCAACTTAAGTAAAAGTGCAGGTTTTAAAGTAATAAAAGTACTTAAATTTCTTTTTCTCTCCTTTTCTGTGGACCAGTGCTGATTTGTGTTTGAGGGGATATTAGCTAACAGTAATAGACATAAATGATGGGTTAAAGCTGATTAACTATATGATATGATTACTGCAAATATTTCAAATATGCCTTTTAACAAGACCATGAAAGGAGAGACTCTCTCTAGTGAATTATTTGCCTAAATGAGCCTGAAAAAGGTGGGTTATTATGAAATGTATAAAGTGATGTGAGGCAACATGGATTAAAATGTATTAGAGTAAAAATGTGGATATTTGCTCTTAAATGTAGTGGAGTGAAAGTAGCAATAATTAAATGTACCCAAAGTACAGATTTACTTGTACGTTATCTTCCACCTCCGAAGATGATAAAACCAATTTCTCAGCTGTTGTACACTGAGAAATGTTCAAGGCAGGATAAAGCCCGGGAAATCTATAGTTGCAAAACAATAGCCAAAATCTGTCCTTAGAATTTATGATTTCACACCTCATTGTGGGACGTCACACTGGTGAAATATCCCTACATTAGTAATCACAATGGAGAGTATGCTACATAAAGCCGATTACGTTAAATCTTAAGATTTGATTTACTTTGGTGATATTAGCCAATAAAAATCAGTTCTGCAGTGATGTTCTTAGCAAACTTCAAAACTAATTTTTTGCCAATATTTTTAGACTCTTCTTGGTTTCTCAATTGCCCTTCTACAGCTTTCATGAGATCTTAAGCAATGAAAAACCTAGTATTATTAGTGGCATCTGTTGTTAATACACCAATGTCTAGCTTGGTTAACACCTTAGGGCTAAATGGTCGATAGGCTGAGGGCCATCTGGGCCCAGCTGATTTAGCTTTTGGTAAAACAGCCAGTCTGCCTCTGCCAATGATTCCCAATAGCTGGAAATGTCAAGACACTAGGCCAACTGTCTTCCCCATGAGACTTTGTTCCTTAAAACCTGGACATCAGCTACAGTTGCACCTGTATCAATCAAGTCCCCAAAATGAGCTGACTTAGACTCTCTGTTGTTTATTTTCCCTGTTGTTATCTGACCGATAAAATCCAGTCTAGTGTATAAAATACATGTGTCATGCACATTTTAAATATTCAAAGCGAAGCAATTATGTCTAAGTCAGCTCACCTGTTGGGGGCTTAATTAACACAGGTGCAACTGTAGTTAAAGTCCAATCTGATTGGTTGATTGCCAGATATCAGTAACCTGCCCACTTTCAAAAGCTCTAGATCAGATCATCTGCTTCTCAGCACAGTGCTTTCTGTCTGCTCTGCCCATGTATCTCCAGAATGGCAAATCAAGCTGAAAGGCGCTGCGGATTGCAGCATTCCGTAGCAGTCGTATTGCTCCTGTTATCTTTAGCCCCAAATTTACCTTGTTTTAGCTTGCAGAGGCTGAGCAAAAAAGTTCAGCAGGATGAGGTAGCGAGTGAACCTGCAGCAATGGGCATTAGGAATGGACACATTTTCTTTAATGGGAAGGAACTTGACTCTCAGTCAGGGTCTTCCTCTCCTGTGGCTACAGGTAACAATGGACTAGTGCATGTTGATTCAGTTCAATCAGATGGTCCAGGTAAGCTTTTTTTTTTCTTATGTTTTATATTTGATGCATTGCATACAAATACAATGTAATGCTGAACAAAGATACTACTAGTTTAATAATTTCATTTGAATTTCTTTACTCGTAAAGAGATAATATTGGGGCAGACATTGCAGCTGGAGACTGCCCTAGCAGATGAAGCAGCATGGAGGCGTTTAAACCCTACGCTGCTTTGTGGTCCAACTAAGATGAAGCTGAAAGTCATGGGACCTGGAGCTGCTCACTTACAACTAGACACAGGCATAATAACAAGGCCAAGTAATAACAAATTTTAAAGTGTGCCTGATATCCCTATTGAATAATGGTGGTTTTTTTTTTTTTTTTCCCCACCTGTTTTAGGTAAGGCAAGTAGCCTCCCTTTAATCCAGGTCCCAAAAACTTGTGGCTATTCAATGCAACAGAATGCGCTGGGTCTCATTTTAGTGGTTCCTTATAATGGCTGCCGTGTGACACAAAAGGTAAGCCCCAGCAGTATTACCTGGCTAAAATTTGAGTGGTGGCAAAAGTGTGGATCTTTTAAGAAGCTGAAGATGTTTCAGTATTGAAAGTGTTAATCCAGTATGTTTCTTGCTATTTCTATTGGTGGTGGTCTAAGAAAACATATGTTCAAAAGGCATAATTTTAACAATGCAAAGCCTGAGGCATTATGATTTATAATAACTATACACATGAATAAACTTGGGTCTTGGTGTGGGGTTGGCAGGATAAGCATATGCTAACTTCCTTTATTCTTGTTGCAGAACGGCTTCTATATGTTGCCAATGAGCTGGCTTAAAACTCCAGTTAAACTTGCCTGCCCCATGTTACAAAGTTCCGATGCTGCTGCCACAATTACCGCTCAACCTGCTACAACTGCGATGCCAAACCCACAGCAGAATCCTGCCTTATATCCTTATCCATACTTCCCATATTACCAATACTATCCATTGCATAGGCCCCATCATGGCTTCACGACCACTGTGCCACCTGCAACAACTACCACAACTGCGGGACCAGCTGCAGCGCCAGCCGCACCGCCTTCCTCTGGAATGAATCCTCCCTTCTATCCCTATCCATACTTCCCATATTACCAATACTATCCATTGCATAGGCCCCATCATGGCTTTACAACCACTGTGCCACCTGCAACAACTACCACAACTGCGGGACCAGCTGCAGCGCCAGCCGCACTGCCTTCCTCTGGAATGAATCCTCCCTTCTATCCCTATCCATACTTCCCATATTACCAATACTATCCATTGCATAGGCCCCATCATGGCCTCACAACCACTGTGCCACCTGCAACAACTACCACAACTGCAGCACCGGCTGCAGCCGCACCGCCTTCCTCTGGAATTAATCCTCCTTTCTATCCTTATCCATACTTCCCATATTACCAATCCTATCCATTGCATAGGCCCCATCATGGCTTTACGACCACTGTGCCACCAGCAACTACTACCACAACTGCAGCACCAGCCGCACCGCCTTCCTCTGGAATGAATCCTCCCTTCTATCCCTATCCATACTTCCCATATTACCAATCCTATCCATTGCATAGGCACCATCATGGCTTCACGACCACTGTGCCACCAGCAACTACTACAACTGCAGGACCAGCTGCAGCGCCAGCCGCACCACCTTCCTCTGGAATGAATCCTCCTTGTATCCCTATCCATACTTCCCATATTACCAATCCTATCCATTGCATAGGCCCCATCATGGCTTTACAGGACCACTGTGCCACCAAGTACCCAACCTACCACACAAACCCCAGAACCTCCTCTTGCATACCCTTACAACCAATACTACCCCTACAGCTATCCTGATTGCTATCAATCTGGATTTCAGACTGAAGCATACCCACAACCATGCTTTCTCCACCCAAATCTACCCTGGTTTTCCCACTTTAAAGGCCGTGACAACCTGTAATTCTGCTGCTGGAGAATCTACAACATAACCAAGACATGACTACAAATGTTAGGGCTGATTCCTTAATTACTGCTGGTGGGCTTCCTGTTTTCTCATGATGCTCTTTCAGGGGCTGGTGTCCTGTGACATTGTGCATTCAATAAAAATGTCTTACTCAAAACTTTGTCTATTCATACCTAATTTGTAATGCCAGATACTTCCCTTGTGCTATGGTGATCCCTATGTGTAGGGACAGTAATCTCTCTAAGACCACCTAAAGCATGCAGCCTTAGTTTTGGTGTCAATCTGTGGCTTACTAGAGCAAATTTCACTTCAGCAAACTGATCATCTTGGAGTGACTGTCAAAGGTGACCCTGAACTAATCTGCTATCCCTCCCAGGATTGGCTTTCATGCTAGTGATTTCCAGTCAAACTAGACTTCCTGATTTGTTTCAGTTTGTTTCCTCACTAGCCATGTTGCCATTCCCAAATTGCAGTATAATGTGGTCTTAATCTTGGTCCTCATGTGGCACTGCATTAAAACATAAACCAATGGCTACTTATAAGAGTCTGAAATCCCAATATATTCTATATAATTTAAAATTGGCTAGGCAAAACTGTCCTTTGGGCAGACAAGTCAAAGGTGAGGGACCACCACCTTTTGGTGGTGATACTGACATGTAACACCCAAAACATTGAAAACAAAGCGGAAAATGATGAGACCACAAACTGTTGAGTGAAAGCTTATTTTAAGCAAGAAATGAAAAATATTTGCTTTAATTCATAAACATGTTTTTCAAATTCCAAATGAGCAAATATTTCAAATTTTTTTAATTTGATATCTTGTCTTTAACCATTTGTGAGGGTTCAGAGGTTGCACAGTTTTTGACTATTTTACAACATTTGAACTTTTCTTAGTATGTTGTGTGTAATGAAACTGATTTGGATTTATGAGATTAAAATTGATAGAGAATATATCTAAATTGATTACAAATATAGTGAATTGGTAAAAACACAAAATTCAATATCTGTATGCTAACTTTCCTTTTGTCTAATTACCTAATTGTAGTTTTTCTTCTTTTAAACATCCCTATGAAAAAAGACATCTGATCCGTCAGGCTCATCAACTTCCATACAAAGATGAGTTGTACCTGAATGCTAATTGCCTGGGATGGGATCAAATTAATTTTCAAACAATATTCTCTTTTTTTAATACATTTATATAAAATTTAATGCTACCCATGAACAGATTTATGAAATCACTGAAGTATTCTCGGTCATAGCATAGACACTCATTCAGCATGCACACCCCATTCTGTCTCCTCCTATACATTTCCACATGGCGCTCTCTCCTCTGGGCACCCCGTGATAACACACACACACACACACACACACACACACACACACATATACACATCACTGAAACTAAGCCACACGTGACAACAGAGAGACGCGTAACACTGGTCTCTTTGATAGCTGGGATGCCCATTCGTATTTTTTACTCTTTTACTACAGCTGGCTGGAATTGCGGAGCAGTGACTATGGAATTAAAATGATTCTGTTGAAGAGTAAGAAATCCTACAATTCACCCTTAATTGGTCATCACACAGTTTCTGTCCAGCATGGGAGAAGAAGCACTTTAATACAACACTGTGATAACAGCTCCTTTGTTATTTGCATCGCTGCTTTTGGTGTTTAATTTCAAGCATTTGAAAGACTGTTGCATCACTACAGTATAGGTAAGTGCTTTGTATAACGTGCTCTAAATTTTACTTCTTGAATTAAAATATTATTAAAATTTATATGAGTAAATCTTGAAAATGTAAATCTTAAAGACGAATTTAGGTTCTTTTATGATGTGTATATGTGTAATATGAGTTTAATGTTCATTTCCTCTTTGTGTTCTCTGAAAACAAAGACACTAAGTGTTTTTTAACTCAGATTTCTCAGATGTTTTATTTTTGTATTTATATCTTCAGTTTTTTCTTTGCCTGTATTCCCTGCCAGAGCACATAGCCCCTCCCCCAACTCTGACATTTTCTCCAGCCGCTCCGTTTGTCTTCATGGAGGACTGTGAAGTGGACATGGATGAGGAAGAGGATGAAGAAGTATTCATGAGAAAGGGCAAAACAGGCCACTGGTGGGAGGACTGTGAAGATGATGGCAACTGTGAAATACAACACCAGATAGGCGTAAGAGGCTGCATGGTAAACAGCCGCAGCTGGGCTGAGGAGCTCCAGGATATTTTTACTCCCCAGGCTGAAGACAGTGGACAGTGTTACAGTGTTGGACGAACGAGACTCTCCAGCATTTCAGTGAGTTTTTTTTTCCTCTTTCTGTCTGAGCCACACAAGCACTGAGTTGCTCCCTCTTGTCTCCATGTATCAGGCCAAAATTCACTGCATTTCTTAACCAAAAGTAAACAGAAAGGGCCAACATCAAAAAAAGGATTCAGCACAGGTCCAGGTTTCTACAAAAAAAAAGCCACTTCTGAAAGTATAGGAACCAACCCAGTAGATATCAAGGCAAAAATCAAGAATAAAAACCAACTGAACAAAGCACTAAATGGTACTGACTAAATAACAACATTTGCAGTCCTCTAATATGTTGTATCAGGTTTCTGTTATACTGTATGTAGATACAACATATAATATATGATAGCCTGAGTGAAATGCATGGCACACGGGGGTTGATTATATTTGGCCCGTGGTGATGATGAAGGATGAAAGATGACTCAGATTGTTGGTTTGTTTTATCAGCCCACCGTGCACTGTGACACAGCAGTTTGTGTGTTTCTCTATGCATGTGTGGGCAGGAGCACGCTGTGTTTCCTTGTGTCTCTTTTACGTCTCATCACACTTGAATCTGTGATGCGGAATGAGGCTGCAGGCGTTTCCTCCAGGAGACAAAACAAACAGATAACGTGCAATTAAAAATTTGCCGTTCTGCTTTGGGCCAATGAGCAGATGAGGACATCCGTCTGTCAGTGTTACTTAAAGTGCTGAAATTCATTAGAGCAGTTTCTATTGATCTGCCACAGCCTCTTTAATGGTTTTCTTTTCCAGTGTTGCAGTCTCATTTATCAGATTATTTCAAGCTTGGCCTTTTAGTTCCCCACATCTCTCAGCTTGCTCTGCAGCAATAACCTGCCCTAATTTTATAAATCTATACAATGTGTCTCCTGTTCTTTTCCTTCAACTAAAATGAAGGTGAAAAACCAAAAGAGAGAAAAAAAGTGAGGAAGATGGAGGATAACAGATCAGGAGAGAAGTGGCAGCACTGAGCAGCTCTCTCTCCCCCCTCCCTCGACCATCTCCCTCTCCACCTCCACTTCCGTCTCTTCCCACTCTTTCCTCTCCTGCTCCCACATCACTCTCCCTCCCTTCAACATTCTCTCTTTCCTCCCTCTCTCGCTCTCCTGCACGGAGCTGCAGTATATGAGAGGGTCTCCTGGGTCTGGCTTCACTGCAGTGTAGAGAAAGGCACGGTGGCTGCTTTAGTACGATGCGCTGAAGGATGGTGCACCAGGAGAAACGCGTTTACCAGGTGTGTGGATTTGTGTTTGCATGTGGAAGAGTGTAATTCTGAGGATGTGGTGTAGGATTTACAGGTACACACGATGTGTACCATCATGGGTGTGCTGCTGTAGATGGATCAGCCATACTGGATGAGGAGGTGCGTGGTTCTAAAGGTAGTGGGTGTGTTCATATGTGATATTGAAGTACTTATGTCTTCTGTAAAATGTAATGTATTTTCATCCTCAAATAAGGTTGGCATCTATATATAAACTCAAAACTGTTTTTCATAAATGAAATCATGCCGTCCTATTTACAGTGACCATATGGCGCATTTGCCACACAACACACTCTGTCTTTGTAGAGGTAAAATAGGTTTGGCGTGAATCTATGTGTGTAGACAGCCTTTCGCTAAGGAGGACATCCGGTTGTCTGAAATGGATGAGCAGGAGGCTCAGTGTTGATTTATGCTCTTACATCACAACCTTATCTAATGATGCATCACAAAAAAGAGAGGGCGTGCATGTGTTGAGCCAGACTGCTATTCTTTTGGTGTTATTCAATTGTTGTAGGCAGCCTTTCGTGGGCATTCGCGCACAGTCTCATCGTGTAAAATGATTTTCTCCATTGTGACAGAAAAGGAAGTCATGCAACGGTGAAGTATTACATTTGGCATTTCATCGCATCAGGAAGAAAAACTTGGAAACCAACACAGCTCAAATGGCCTACTTTTTTTTTTTTTTAGCTGACCTACAAGATATTTACTGAGTACTGAGCTGAGATAACAATTCAGGGAAGATGTGAAGAAGTAGGAAAAAAGGAAGAGCAGGGGGCTAAAATTAAATCAGGGCAGTGAAACTCACAGATACTGAGAAACAATATGAAACATAATCCCTGGAGTTAAACATAAAGAGCAAATGTCAGTCAAGAGGTGACGTATACAGGAAGTTGCAAAACATCAGGGCAGAATGACATGGCATTTTAAACCATCAGCTTGACCTGGATAATATAGCATTGTTAACAATTTTCTAAAGATATTTCCTGCAGTTAGTTTGGGTTTGAGCAGTTACAGTCGTGGTTAATACATCAGAAGTTTCCTTTGCTTTATTGTAGACAGAAAATATGATAATAAATGATCCCATACTTAAAATAAGGTAGGCAATCATTTTTAAAGGTCCGATATTTTGACTTGAAAACAAAATGCAAACTCACAATATATAATTTACCTCCATGCTGAAAATGGATACTATCAGAGAATTAAATCTGTGGTTTTAGTTTTTTTTCTACACCAACCATTAATCTAAGAGTTAATAGTCTATTCCAGGATGCTTGGGTGCATTGGATGAGACATCATGAGAATGAGAATGTAGTGGCATTTATCCTGGACAGGTTTTCTCCTTCACCTCCTTCACCTGAGCTTCACGTCTCTGAGATGTGGGGGAAAACAAAAGAACCCGAATCTGCCAAATGAAGCCCCAGGAACATGTTTTATGAATATGTTTGTATGATCATTTAGCAACATGTAGTCATACTGACTATGATGTCATCTGGGTGCACATAGCGAGATTATCTCAATGTAATTGGATGATAAAACTTTCCATCTACATTTTTTACTACATAATCCACATTGGTCTCTATTGTCTATCATTCCTTTTATCGTTCTCTAAAGCAGAGATTGCTTTCTTATTTTAATAACAAAATATTTATAGCTCCTAATTTAAATAGCAGCCTGCTTTATAATCCTCCTGCATTTGTGTCCCCATTGATCAATCAAGCAGGCATGGCAGTACAAGAGCAGCACTGTTATTAATATTGTTTGTGTGCGTGTATTTCTCTTGATTTCTGGCAGGCCCAGAGGAATGAGAGGGAGTCCATCAGGCAGAAACTTGCCCTTGGCAGTTTCTATGACGACGAGCCAGTCATCTACACCAGCTGCAGTAAAAATGGCCCATCCTCCCGGTGGGTTTGAATCAAGTGTGTGTGAGTGTGTTACCGTTTGATCAGTGTGGTTGTTTGAAGCCTGGCAGTACAAGAGTATTTTTATGTTTCAGTTGCAAACAACTGACAGCTCCTCTTTTTTTAGATTTTATTCTGGGAAGGGTGGGAGTCAAACTGTAATCTATAACACTTGTGATTCAATAAGCACTGATTCAAAGAAATTATTATCACATCATCATTCTATTTTAAGCTTTCGTAGATTGTAGAGCCTCCTTATGCAGATCATGTCACTGACCAATTATTGAGGCATTTAATTAAATATAAGCCAATCATGCTGGCAATAATTTATTACTACTCAGTTTTCTTCATAACTTTTTTCGCCGCCTAATAAAAACTCACGTATCCGCAAGTGATTCTGACATTTTTCAGCTAAAGTGAAAGATATGTTCCCATACAAACTTGGGGAATTCTGTTACTTCTTAAAAGGAAAAGAAAGATAACCCCACTTATCTGAAGACAGCCAGGGTGTTTTTTGGCCCTTGAAATGTTGTGATGCATATTTTTCAAAGGAAAACGGTGAGGTGTTGTCCTTTGACCTCAGTGGCCGGATTTTATTCATCATCGGCCGTTGCCTGAACTCTGTCTTCCTGCCAAACACAAGCCAAATCAGCCGTTTAACAACCAGCAGAGGGCGCTGTTCAGAGGCCTAATCTTTTACCAAGAACTAGAAGATAAAATCACACAAATGCTAAAGCTCAGACAATGAATTGGCTCATTGGACTGAAATGTAAATTATAATAAATTACAGTGGGTTCATAGAAAGAGTGAGTCTTTGAGCAGAAAGTGCAGCTCAGTACAATAAAACTGGTCAACAAAATAAGTTGAATTATCATGTGTGTCTGTGTCTATAATGTCACAGACACACATGATACAGAGGAAGAGAATGCATGAGTCACTGAACTGACAGGCATGCAAAAAGAAAGTGAAAGGTTTCCCGGAAAGCCACAGTCGCATTACAGTCAGACCAAGGGATTTGACAATAGAGAGAACAATAATGAATTTACAACGGCAGCAGAACAAAGAAACAAGGGTATGGAAAGAATAGCCACAGAATACATGGCACAGTGGTTAACCTCCATTATGTGACGTTTTGCTGAGGAAGAAACTAAGCTATGCCGCAGCTTTGTGAGTAATTTAAAGACTGAAGAAATTCTCACGGTGGGAGACATTGTGTCTGATGACAACAAAAAGCACAGAGATTATGAAATCTGTCATACCATACCACAAAGTGTTTTTATTTTATTGTGTGTGCATTCATCTTGTTTTAAAGTGAAATCAGCATTTTGGCTGCTCTTTGGGTTTGTAAATCACCTGTACAGCACAGCAATGATATACAAAAAGCATATTTAACTTTTATTTTGATGACCACTTTTTGTTTCAATTTAGGGTTTCTGTCAAAAACGGTTACATATGGAATGTCATATGCAATGGGTCTGTCATTAAACCTGAAGGAATCAAGTTCCCATGAAATTGATATTTCGACTTTGTAACTGAGGTTTCGAACACCCACAGAATGAGCACCTACACACACAGTAGAAACAGTTGCATTACATCAGACACAACATGGTTAACCAAAGCCAATACAGCTCTGCTCTCTTTTCATGACAGATTTGACCTCCAGTAACTTTCTGCCACTTTGACTTTTTAGAAGGGGCGTTTACATTAAATAAGGGGGCCACCCCCTACAATGCTACTGGCTACTGTTGGGAGGAAGTTCTGTCTGCCTGCGGTGCACATGCTCTTGAAAGAAGAAGTGATGCCTGATATAAATATACAATTGTGATTGGGGGATATGGAGCCACGTGACCTCCACCGGAGGTAAAGGTGCACTCTTTAGGATTAGTTAAGCGTGGAAATTCCAACAGCATCTTGCCCAGTTTGCGAGTTGTGGTATACGTTATTGTTCTCATCCCAGTGTAGGGGAGGTTACTTTGTGTTTTTAGGTTCTTTTAGAGTATAATGATCTGGAATTCAATCAATGGTGTTTGAGGTTGAGGCTTCCGTGGCTTCTGTGTAACTGCTGTGTAGAGGTTATGATTGTAATTTTAGCTGTTTCATTGAAGCCGTCAGTCGCTTGTACTTGATTCAATGTGTCAAAATCTTTTGATGCCTCATTGCAGTGATTTGACCCCGTCCAGCTACAAGAGCCTTAGTGAGGTCAGGTTGGGCATTTTCTTCATAGTGGTAGCTAAGACCCTGGATTGGAGCTTAATTTACAATTCAACGTCGTATTGGTTTGAGGTCCGAGCTCTGTCCAGGCAAAGTCAGTGTCCACTAACTCCACTTTGTGGCTAAACCATGGGAAACACTGCAACACTTAATGTCTTACCAAAAAGCACTGATCAGTTTGCCATCTGTGTCATTATTCCTGTAAACACATTAAAAAGAGAAGTATTTTTAAAGGAACATTTACAAGTGTTGGAGTGAGTGTGCATCAGGATGTACCTTTGCCAAAAAGAAAAATAAATACTAACTTGCTCTTTCTGTCTTACACCGTACAAAAAATCCAGCTGGTTACCCATGGAATCAGACATCACAATGTACAATGGAGTAACAAACTTCCTGATGGTAGCTTTTATTAAGAAAATGACTAATACTTTTAATAAATACTTTTATTAAATGTACTTTGCTATTGACTTACGTTACAATGTAACTTTACAGCAAAAAAGATATTCCCACTTTCTATTATTTTTTTCAATATATATAAAATACAGAGAAAATTGTAATTTAATTTAATTTACATTTTGCAAAAACCTTTTCAAAGATAAATAGAGATATACCAAGTCATATACTTCCCTCTAAATGTATTTAAGCAGTGAGGCCAATTCCTTTATTTTTGCTGTAGACTGAAAACATTTGAGTTTGACATCAAAAGATGAATATGAGACAGCACCACAGTCTCTTTCAGTTGTTGTTTGTTTCGGGGCTTTCTCCCATTATCTTTGTGCATGATAAAGGAATGTGTTTGGTTTCTTTAAATTGGCAGACAAAATGTTTCTGTGGACTTCTGAGTTCATTTTGCTGCATCCATCATGTGTCACATCATCAATGAATGATTAATGAGCCCATCCCAGAATAAGCCATGTAAGCCCAAGCCATGACATTTTCTTTACTGTGTTTCACAGATATGGTTCAATGTTTAGGATCATGAGCAGATCCTTTCCATCATATTGTTAAAGGTTAATATTTGTCTCATCAGTCCATAAAATGTTTCAGACTCATCTCTTTACTTTTTGCCAATTCCAGCCTGGCCTTCCATTTCTTCCTGATAATGAGTGGTTTGACGTAGCCTTTGCACCTTTGTTCATGAAGTCTTCTGTGAACATTGGATTGTGAAACCTTCGCTCCTGACCTCCGGAGGTTGTTGCTGATGTCACTAACGGTTGTTTTAGGCTCTTTCTTCACAGCTCTCACAACATTTGTGTGGTCAACTGCTCTTGTTTTCCTTGGTCGGCCCGTTCGACGTCTGTTATGTAGTAAACCGGTGGTCTGTTTCTTCTCCAGGACATTCCAAATGGTTGTACTGGTGATGGCCTGTGTTTGTGCAGTGGCTCTGAATGATCTTCTCTCAGCTTCACATAGCTTGATTTTCACCCATAGACTTCTCTCTGGTTTTCATGTTGGTTAACACCTCGTAACTATAACTGCAATCTGGAAGGGCAAAAGCCAAATCTGAAACTGAGCGTAGACACTCAGTTCTTTTTATTGTTTTGAATAACCAATGTCATAGGACACACCTAGGTAACAAAACACAGCTTTCCAATAATCCAATACATTTGCTCACCTGAAAAGTAGGTGTGTTCTTGTCTCATTTTCATTTTTTTATGTCAAACCCAAGTGTTTTCAGTCTATGGCGAAAATAAAGGAATTGGCCTCAGTGTCCTGTTACTTTTGGACCGGAGTGTATATGTTTTATTTCAAAATGATAAATAAAACAACACAATCAAGCAGTAAGACCTTATTATGAGTTAAAGACATTTTCAATATTTCTGACTGAGCAACATTTCTTGGTTCTTGTTTCTTATCTCGTGTTCTCAGGCTGCAGAGTGAGGTCAACCTGCAGATGTGTTTTGTTAATGACAGCAGCAGTGACAAAGACAGTGATGCAGAGGACAGCAGGACAGAGACCAGTCTGGACACACCACTGTCTCCTATGGTATGCACAGCTTCGAAATTACCCTTGTCATTTTTCGTATTGTTTCTGTCATTTTGTGTGTGTGTTTCTGTTGCCTCATTGTCTTTCCCACATCATGGTATCACTGACACCATTCCTAGAGCAAGCAGAGCTCCTCGTTATCTGACCGGGACACAGCAGAGGAGGACTCTGACCCTTTAGATGACTGCAGCGGGTTCTGGCGGGTGCATCGGCGACTGCAAGAGGAGGCCCGGGTGGCACTGGCTCTAGCTCGACCTATGGCCCGCATGCAGGTGGAGGTGGAGAGGCAAATCCAACTGCACAGACGTTCCCCTGTGGCTGACTTGGTTAGTGTGTAAGAGAGAAACAAACATCTCTGAGGATTTCTACGTGTGTGTGCAAAGCTCTTGACTTCCTGACTAAAACTAAAAAATAATATGAACATAATGACATGATATTTCAGGGCGAATGCAAAGGGAAACAAGTACAAATAGAATGACTGTAAGTTGCTTTTACAGTAAACACTACACAATAAAGACTATGTTAGGGACTGGTATATTCTTAATACAATATCAGCCGGGGTTTAAAAGGGGATGTGTGTGTGAGACCAAGAGAAAACCCCTAATACCACTAAACAAAGAGCAGAAATATTGTCCTACTGTTAAAGGATAAGGGACATTTGCAAACTCAGAGAGATACAAAGACTTTTATCAATATTGCATCACACTAAATGTTTATTTGAACTATTTTAGACACGCAGACATGCACCAATTCCCAGTCTTGTGTGTTTTTACACTTGCAGCTTCCACATCTGCCTCACATCAGCGAGGGTCTGATGAAGAGGAGTCTGAGGCGTGGCGACATGAGGGACATGAGTCTTGGGCAGCTGCAAGTCATCACAAATGACTTACACTCACAGATTCAGAGTGAGTAGAAGAGACAACAACAAACTCATATCTATAAACCCAACAAAGCTCCTGTCCACACACAAAATGTAAATTATGCTGAGCAGATAAAAAGCAGTATAATCCCTGTGTCACATTTCAATAACCTAATAACTTATTGAAAGCAGTTTCCAACTGTAAATATCACAAAGTCATGCTGATGCTGTTTCCCAGTGGGAACTATATTTATTTATAATATCTATAAACCCTCTTCCTAGTTATAAGTTTTCTGAAATATTACACGTAAACGAGTATAACAAATCTGTCAGAGAAAAGTTATATTTAATTTAATTTAATTTTTTTAACCTATTACCTTACACAGGTCTAAATGAGGAGCTGGTGCAGTTGCTGGTGTTGAGGGACGAGCTGCATGTGGAGCAAGATGCCATGTTGGTGGACATAGAGGACCTCACCAGGTACAGTCTAGTCCATATAAGATGCATTTGGACATTTACTGTCCTTTGCTTACTCTAACATAGTTCTTGACTGTGTTGTTACAGACACGCTCACAGACATCAGCGGCAGCAGGCAGAGAAAGCGGCCTCCAAATAAACACCCTGGCTACATTTGTGTCCATCTGCACGCCGTCCGACCTCCATGGATCGTCACCAGTGTCATTAAAGAAAGTCCATCCGTGCTGACTGTTTCAGGAGACCTGACTACAGCATTTAGTATTCATGCACACACACATTGCACAAAGGGATGCTGTCGGAGGACCCAAAAATAGGACATGTGAAGGGAACACTGATTGATCACTGCTTTCAGTAAGGACAGATGAGTTCGTGCAGCCTTTGCACTTTCCATTCAGGATGAGTCATCATAGCTTATTAATACAGAATAAGGGGAGTCCTCTTGACTTAATTCCATCCCTAATCCTTATTTACCTCTTTATGATTTTGCACGGTGCACTCATGTATGTTAATGCTGGGTTGAACGGAGAGCTGCACGCCTTGTGTCTCAGTTGTCTAAAAGAATACTAACTCTGAGGGGCCACATCGAGCTGAACTGAACTTGCTTCAGTTTATCTTTTGGTTGTCTATAGTTTAAACCAGACGACTGACATCGGGTCATTTCTACACAAGCCATGTTCACTTCTTTAATCTTTCCTTCACTAATAGCACTGTGTCTTCACTGTTTGACTCTAGACTTTACTATTAAACATTGTCTGAGGTGTTGAAATTCAAACTGATAAACACTTTGTATCTGTGCTGACTTGCAGCTTAGCTTCACATAGATGTTTTAATGCTGCAGTATCACAAATGTCTTGTAAAGATCACTGGATGTGCAACACTTTCCACCTGCTTTACATAGAGCTATATGGGACATCACATTTTGATCTTTATTTATTAGTTGTATTTGTTCTTGTCTAATGTGCTGTACTTAGTACAATAGATGAAGATGGCCAAA
The DNA here is from genome assembly GCA_033026295.1 of Channa striata. Lineage (NCBI taxonomy): Eukaryota > Metazoa > Chordata > Actinopteri > Anabantiformes > Channidae > Channa > Channa striata. Next base: position 9,079,796 of record CM065185.1, on the reverse strand, counting down.
ACTGGAGGCATGATGACATGACCAGCCTCTTATTAAAAGTATGCAATGTAATTTTTCTGTTTCTTAATTTACCAAGACGTTAAAGAGATAAACATAAAAACAGGTGAAAGGAATATATTAATAAATCATAGCCTAAACATATATCTATTTTATCTGTTTAAAAGGTTTATGGACATACTGTATGTAAATGTTAAAAGATGTTTTATTAAAATGAGGAGGAACCTGTCTTTTTGTCTGAAGTGTTTTCACTGTCAGCTTTTTAAGAATGTTAAACGTTCTTTTTTTATTGTTTGCTTTGTTGATAAATGTACTGTATAATGATTGTAATACAAATCCAATAATAAATGTTCCGGGGGTATAAACGTCTATAATTGGCTGTTATTCACAACACTTCCACGTAAAATCTACTCTCGTCCACATTTTCAAACAGACGCAGTTGAGTTTCTCTGCTCATTCACACATTCACACTTGTGCTGACACTTATGTAACTGAGTTTTGTGGATCATTTCCATAAGCAAGAGAGGAACAACTCAGACAGGACAGGCAAAATTAACATGTTTGCCCTTTTACACCTGTTTTAGTCGATAACTTTTTTAAAAAGTATAAAATTGTATTGTTAGAATCCAAACTCTACATGCACTGTCAAGGTTCATATTAGCATTTGCTAATTTGAAGATAAATATGAAATATAGAATTTATGGTGAAAATCTAAAATATGTAACCTTTTTTAAATAAAATTCAGTGACTCCGTTTTCCATTAATAATGTGTTAGTTGAAATCAGACAAATGTTAGATGGCAGTTTTACGCGACAACAAATTGCTTTCAGTCTGTTCTCTTTGGAAATGTCAACAATGACCAATCACCAAGCCTCTTGGTGACATGTAACATGTAAAGGCCTTTTACTCATCTTTGTTCATGTTAATTCCAGTTTCACCAAAACATTTAGCGATATAAGGAGAAAAAGGAAATTACACAACCTTGACTTTGCACTTTCAATTTACAGTTAGGTGTCAACCTAAAGGAGGGAAATCCCTGCATCACCGTGGGTATAAAACACTTAAGAATGCCTGAGTTCAGTCAGACTCAAAAGAAAATCTGAATCAATCCTGTCCAAGATGTTGCTCGTCAAGCTCTGTAAGTATAGAATACACAAAGTCTTCTTTGCAAAATTGATGAAAATCTGAATATATTAATATATTACATTTGTCTCTTTGACAGACTTCACTCCTGCACTGCTGCTTCTGGTGCTCAGCTGTTCTCTGTGGCAGGTCAGCAAATCTGCACCAGTGCTGAATGAAGGTTCAACGACGGACGCCTGTGTTTTAAAGGCATGGACACTTCTGCAGAACATCACTCGTGCTCTCTCAGAGGTCTGTCTACAAAACTGAGTTAAAATGAATTTCTGTACTGGCGTCTTTGATATTTTTGCTAGATTAATGAATGAGTTTTATTCAATGTCACAGAGGAACCTGTTCAGAGGAATCGACTGCACTATGCAGAGTTTTGAGCTGAATATGAAGACCAACACAGCATCTGTGTGTGCACCAAAGGTAAATAGACTTCATGCTAAATAAATCTTCATTTTTTTTACAATCACAAATGTTTATTATAACTGTTTCCTTATTAGTTGCTATCCATGCAACCTGTAATTCTTTTGCCTACTGTTACTTAAAATCCAATTTCTTTTCCACGCAGAAGTCGACATGCTCAGGAGCTGTTGAATCAAAATTCAATCAGGTAGGTTCGTCTCTGTCTCTGTGTCAAAATGTCCTATTTGTCTTTATTTTGCGTATTACAATATGGCTTAACAGCTTATGTAAATTAAACATAATCAATGTATGTATGAAATCAAACAATAGAAAGTGCATAAACATAAATTTATTGTTTTGCTATGCAGGAGTCATGTCTGACAAACATTGGGGAAGATCTGATTCACTACCACAAATTTCTTGCAACTCAGCTGGACACCGACAATTTACTTGGACAACTGTTCTCAGCCTGAGAGAACTCATGCAGGTTGTACACAATACTGGACATATTCATATTCTCAGTATTAACTATTACTACTAAAACAGTGGTTGTTTAATTAGAGATTACTTAGATGACCAGGCAAATCGCTCTGGACTGAACATACTGCTTTATTCATGATGTACAAGATATAACATGTTTGTATAATAAATGTTGAATTAAGTGGTATTGCATTGCTTATTAAACTCATTTCATGCTCTCAACAGAACTGCTTCTCGTGGACTTGGCCCACAGACACAGAACCGGTACGTGTTGCATGTCACAGTGATGAATTAAAAATACACTGTGAGATATTTTTGGATTAACTGACGTCTGTTTCTAAGCTTGTAGAATGAACTAAAGACATAATGCACTAAATAGCACAAACTGCACAAAGCATGCCCTTCTTTGAGATTCTTATCATATTACTGTAATTATAGTGTCTCTCTCTCTATTTTAAAAGGTGGCTGGGGACCGCCCAAGTACCTACAATGAAAGACTGAGCCTCTGCAAAGTCCTAAAGAGCTTCCAAGTCCGGACTATGACAATCAACAGAGTCATGGGATACATGAACTCTGGTGAACACACTAAATAAGACCTCAGTGGACTCTGACACAACAAAAGCTACTTTAAATTTCATAAACACCAGTAACAGTCAATGTTACCATCAAATGTTTTAGTTGTGACAGAAAACACTTCAGTTTTAAGGGTTAATATTTATTATTTTGATGTTAACTATTCTTTTATAATGTGTATTTACAGAATATATGTTATTTATTCATAATGATATGCTTTTTATTGAAGACTATTTATTTTCAACTATTTATTGTTATTCACTTGATTCTAAGAATCATTAAATAAATATTGTTTCCCAGCATAAATGGTAATCTTTTGCACTTTTATTCAAGAACATATATTGCAATAACATGATTTAAGCTGTGCCACATCAACAACACGTTTTTCCCAAAGATAGTTTCATAACTAATAAACAACAATGTGACTTACAGGAAAGAAGGGATTTGCTTCAACTAAGAAAAATTCTCTTTTAACCCATCTGAACTCCATCCATCTCATTTTGCCAGTGGACTATTTCTTCACACCTGACTGTGTTTTCCTGTAAATAACTCATCCCCACAAACTGAGACCGTGAGAAATAATAAGTACTGACAGAATGCAGTAGAGTGTTTGTTCACACTTCATGTGGAAAGTCCACTGTTAATGATCAACTTGCTGTCAGCCGACCATAATATTAGCAGTAAAAAATCTTTTCATAACACAAGGATGTGAAAGTCTGTCAAAATAATGACAATAATGGGAAAAAAAATTGAGGTTAGAGGTAATATAATGCAGTAGATGGGCAAATGTCACTTTGTTCGAACACGTACTGTGAGAGAAGTTACTGTACAAACAGCAAATATTTTCAGTGGAATGTCCAGATAAAGTTTTATTTGTCACCCTGATATGCCAAGAGGTTTTTAAGAATCCATGAAGTGAGTTGATTTGTGTGAAGGTGCACACTGAAAGATACACTTTTTTTTTTTTTGGGAACACTAATTCCAAAGCACAAACCGTAATGAAAGTGAAATAACGCTTTTTGTTTCAGCCTACAGCCTTTCCGTGTTCAGTGGAACTGGGTTTTGTGGTAAATGGGGTTGAGAAAGACCTGTGATGTTTGTGCCACAACAAAAAATATGACAGACCTTACTCAGACGGTGGATGAAATTTAAATACACTGAGTCAGAGATGGACTAAGCTGAATTTTGATACAGTTTGAATTTGATAATAATAATTGAGAGAAAGCATCAATGACAGATGCACTATTTACATTTTCACCATACAGAGCTGTAATTTCTCTAACTAGCATTGACATGGGCACAAAATGCATAAATAAATAAATAAACAAATAAATAAAAAGCAGACAGTGGAGCTTGGAGACATTTCTATCCATATGTATTCAAACAACAGAAATGATATAATATTCAACAACACCAAATTACACCCTCCAATATATCAAAATGATATAATGAAATTTACTACAGGGCTTTTATAGCAAATTGCATTATCACTAGTCCAGATTTCGAATGTTTCTGCAGAAATCTTACCTGCTGAAGTCACATTAGTTGAGCAGATTAAAAACATTAATTTGATGTGTGAACTCACTTAAACTGAAAAATAAGGAAAAGAGTATTTTTTAATAATTATAACAAAATAGTGACCAACAGTGTCTGTTAGGTGGTAAGCTGGTGTGAAACAAAACCAGCAACTGGTAACAATGGAGCTCTGTTAGTTTATGTTTCAGTTTCAGTTTATCATAGTCGTTTATGTGCTGCTGGGTAGTTAATCCATGTTATAATTTACTAGTTTATATTTGGTAAGAATTAACCTCTGCATATAGTTGTCCAATGTGTTGGAGTAGTACTGAATTAGACAGCAAATTATAAGTAAGCTACATGAAAGTATTATGGTACATCATACAAATGCCTCAAAACTGTAGATGTATAATAGTTGAGCAACGATACATAAATATTGCCATAATGGGTTTAATTACTGAATTGGCAGATCAGTTTAGGCCAGCTGTGTGAGAACCGAAACGTGTTTTATGATACTAAGTTAATTTATGCAAAATAGTGTTTACCTTTTGAAGTTCTGAACTTTTATCATTTTTCAGTGCAAAGCAATAAGTCCAACGTGTCACTGACACACTGAACCTTTAGTGCCACCTAGAGGAGAATTGACCTTGCAGCACATGTGCCCTCTCTGCTCCTGGAAACACATGAAGTTATTGCTATGAATTACAAGACCTACAATTTTCAATAAGGACATGTCTATACGGACACACTCGTGACTATGGTCGCTCTCCAACCCAGCTCCAACCCCCCTGGGCGCGGTTGGAGCAGCGTTGGTGCAAATCACTGAAGATCATTTTCAGCTGCGCTGAGAGCTTGTGTGGCTTGTCTCCTTCCACACCTGGACGTCTGAGTCCAAGAATGGGCCGCGACTGGCGAAAAGCATCTGCTTGGTGGATTATCGCCCTCATCATCTCAGCTTTCACAGCCCAGTTAGTGTCCGGTGGAACCAACTCTCCCAGAGGGACTTTTGGTAAAATCCGAACCGAGGCGTCTCCGGTCAGACAGCTGGAACCCGCGGGGCTGAGTGCGCGACCTCGACCAGTCGTGGTCAGATGTAACCCGGACTCGATGGAGGTCGTGGTCCAGGCGGACATGTTTGGATCAGGCCTTGAGGTGGACAGCAGACACCTGCGCCTGGGCTCACATTCGGATGTGGAGGGGGTCGCATGTGGAGCATTTCCATCAGGAGAAGCTGAATTCACCATCAGGGCCCCGCTGATGGACTGTGGAAGCAAACGGTCGGTGAGTAGGTTTCATGTTTCAGCTGTTTGATTTCACCTGAGGGTGAATTTAACCCTGCAGAGCATGTTTGATGTCCTAAAATGCTCCTTTCTAGTCGACAGAAGAGAGGATCGTTTATTCTAATGTCTTGGTCTACGCACCTGAACCTTCATCTGAGGGTCTGCTGAGGTTGGATGGAGCAGCAGTTCCGGTTGAATGTCATTATGAAAAGTAAGTCCTGTACTTCTCAAGGAACTAGCTTGTTCAGATTTTTGTGTTTTATTCTTGCATCTTGGACATTTAAACGTCTTGAGATTTGACCACAGCCTTTTTTTTTTCCAGGAAGTGTGCCGTGACTGGCCTTTCTCTGCAGCCTGCCTTGGTTCCTTTAGTGTCCAGGGTTGCAGTGGAGGATCAGATAGACTTCAATCTGCGACTCATTAATGGTATAGAAAGGATGGTATCAACAGAGATCCTTGTTCTTCAGAGGAGTCTCTTGCATCATGTTTAGTTTCATTTTTATGCTTTTAGATCACTGGCACTTTGAAAGGGGATCATATACCTACTTCCTGGGAGACCCAATTTATTTTGAAGCATCTGCCATCCTTGCTAACCACATGCCCCTTCGACTCTATGTTGACCAGTGTGTTGCCACAGCAACTCCTGATGCAGAGGCAGCACTGAGATATGACTTCATTGAGAATTATGGGTGAGCTCAACGAAAATCTGAAACCAACCTTCCTAAAACTATCAAATGACGATGAAATCTTATTCTAGTTTTGCTGTTTGATGTTTTCACAGATGTCTTGCTGATGCTTACCTGACGAACTCTAGCTCCCATTTCATTCCAAGGGCTGAGGAGCACAAACTGAAATTTAAACTGGATGCCTTCAGGTTCTATCAAGAGACCAGTAATCAGGTCAGTTGTCTTTACTTTTCTATTAAGGCTTTATTGTTCTCAGTGAATCTGTGTGTCTGTATTTGTCACTGAAGTTTCTCTCCTACAGATCTATATAACCTGCTACATGAAGGTTGTCCCTGTCACCTTAACTGTTAGCTCTCAGAACAGGGCCTGCTCTTTAACCGAGAAGAGGTCAGTAAGCCGTGAAGTTGGAACTCTTGTTTCATCTTATTGTGTTTTTTTTTCCTATAAACTTTGTATTTAAGGTTCGGTTTAAAATCTTTATCGTTTCCACACTTTCACCACAAGTGGTTCTAATGAATTTGAAATGTGCCTCTTTCTCCAGATGGAGATCAGTTGACGGGAATGACCAAGCATGTAGGAGCTGTAATGTCTCCAGTCAAGTTGAGGAACCTCGGACTACAGAAGCTCCTAAAACCACTATGATGCCCAAAGAGTCTGCCATGACTTCAGAGGAAAGTTTAGTCCAGAAGAGACCAGAGCAAGACCCAGTTAAGTATGTCCAATTGCGTCCAGGAATGTATCAGAGCCAATTCAGCAAAGTTCCTCAGTCCCATGTTGGACTCCCGAAGACGGAAGCAGAGTACACAGCAAGTGAGTCATTCTGCATTTGAAATTATTTTGTTCTTTTACAAAAAATCTGTCTAGTTTGAAACATTCTTTTGACACATCTTACACTTGAGCAAACATAAAAGCAGTTTGTATTTGCCTGATCACAAAAACCATCTCCACAGCAAGATTTAATGCTTATAGCTTATCATTAATACACACAGTAGCTTTTTATTCAGTGGTTTAACTACTTATTCCTTATTCAATGAATCTTTAGCGCAGCTGAAAGGAGCCATTTTCACACTTGTGATTTGTTTTTCAGAACGTACGACACAGCTGGGACCTCTTGCTGTCCTCGCAGGAGAATTTGTCTCTCCGCCAACAGATTCCAAAGCAATACTTCGACCAATGAACAAAATCACCTGAAAATGTAGAGAAGCAGATGACCGGCTGAGGACAAACAATGGTTTAAACCACAGTTGTGCAGAGAAAACATTTTGGATGCTTCTGAAAATCCTCATGAAAACAGATTTCTCTCATCATTGAAAAGCCATTTTCAACCATGTATTTTTCATGTACTTAAGATATGTTGTTGCAGTTCTTGTACTTTCTGCACAAATGACAAATCTTTTGTTCCAAGAAATATTTTACAAAATTAACAATTTTTGCTCTTATTGCACTTGCCTTATGTAAGCACAATATAATTTTCTCCATTATTCGATACCTGATCTTTACAAAATCAAGCATCCCATGGTTCTTGGCCCAACAGCTCGATTATGGCTGTAGCAAACAATTTAATTAGCATTGGGTTTTAAGCACTTAAACTGATTAGGCCTAAGCAACAGAAGTGGATATCGAGAGGATGCGTTTTGTGTACTACTTTCACACAAACGCACGTTGCATCCTTTTGACGTCTACAGTAAAAGTTCCTCCAGCATAATTCCAGCAATTCTGAACTGAGGAGAAAGCACACATGCTATTAGGGAGCACTTTCCTCCATTACTACCCACAACCTACTCATCATGTAGTCACATTATTGATTAATCATTGAGGGTATATGATGTAATATAAAATGTTTGCTTGGCCTGCCACATCCAGTAAAGTTATTGGTCACATCTGTCTGTAAAAATAGGGATACTTTCCAAATTGCATCCAAATGTTTTATGAATCTCTCAACTCAAGTTGTCATTGTATTGGATTTATTAAAGGGAAAAAAAACTGGAGCCTGTAAGTAAAGAAAGATCTAGTGCACTTTTCAGGCGTCTTGTAGCAGCAGTTTCTTCAGCAGCATCACTTTGCACTTAAAGCGTCCACTGCACTGATCCGGCTAAATGGGCAAAGAGCAGCACACTGCAGTCTTTTAAGGGATGAGCGTGCATGACCCCTGGCTCTAAACGGAGCTGTATTAATATTGCAAATGGAAATTCTCGGCGCTCCTGCCAGCTATATCGTTCCTTTAGTTTTAGTTGCGTCAGCGCTTTGGGCGGCGCCCATCCTTGTTGATGCCGTGCCTGGTTCTGAGACATCCACACTGACTTCTCCGGGCCTGTGGACTGACCATGATTCAGGTCACCTCTCTGTGACGTGACAGGTCGATTTCCTGTTTACAATGATTTCAACTAAACAAGCCATTGTGTTTATGACTGTAAAATGCATCAACATACTAATTACTAATTGCATAATAGGTCAGGGCACCCTTAGGAGTAACTGACAAGTTTACAGGTTGCAGAGTTGCGCATCCAGCTTTCTGGGGTTCCCCAGTTATACTTGGTGTCCACTTTATGGACAAATGACTTGATTTCCCCCCCACCCATGTCAAAGTCTTGTCCTTGGAGCAGGCGGTGCGCTGATGATGGCTCTGCGTCAGCCTCTCCACCAACTCATCTTTCAGCGCCTTGTCCACCAGTGAATGGTCTCGCCTACATCCTGTTTCCCAAGCTTTTTATCCTCGCGGTCCAAATGATCGTTTCCCATCTTTTAAACACCGCAGCAATGCTTGTCTACAGATGCCAGGTGCTGGTGTTCACTGGCTGTTTTCTTGTTCGCACAGTTGTTTATTCCATCCGGAAATGTGGACGGGATCTTTGTCCGGACGACCAGATCTGTTGCGCTCAGGGACACAACAGCACCGCAGTCACCTGTTGCAAGGAATTCATGGACAACACTTACTACAACATCGCGATGATCACCCGCAAACTGTCGGGGGTTCTGATTCTGCTGCTGCTCTTCGCCGTGGGATACTTTGTGCAGAGGATGCTGTGTTCCAGATCCAGGCAGCTCACGCCGTCACACAACGCACACCCCGCCGTTACCACGTCGCAGGACCCGCTGGTGGAGAGCTGCGCGCCGGTCAGCTCGCTGGATCCAGCGCCTGCTGCTCAGCTGCCCGCGTACGACGCGTGCAAGCGTCTGCCGACATATGAGGAGACTGTGCTGAATCACGGGGGCAGTGGACGAGGACCCGAGTCGTCCATGGGACAAACGACAGAGACCCAGGGCCTTGCTCTGTAACACCATGTATTCCACGTTTGAAGTTGTATTTTATATGATTATTTATGGCATTCCTGGATGTGCTGCACACCTCTGTGCAAGATGTTTGACCCATTTTATTGCACGTTGCTGAATTTGTTGAAAGATCGTGTGTCAGAACAACTGCCAAGGCTTTGCTAAATCATCTATCACCTTGTGGAGCCATATAAATGTTTTTTTATTTGGGGGGGGGTCACCTTACTCAGATTAAATTTGTCATTGTCAAGTCTGTTTAGTCAATGTGGTTTTCGTGTGAATCTGCTTGAAATGTGTGGAAATTAACCATTGATTTATTAAAATATACTCATGCCAAATGGGTGGATTATTGTAATAATTATTGTAATAACTGCTACCAAATTATCTTAATTAATAGCTTACCAACCAGATAGTGGTTTGAAGTTTTCACCACTGAAGATCACTGCAACTACAAATCAACAAACGTGCCTCGTGTGAACATGTCCGTGTCATCTCACTGATAGTGCTGCTGTCTGTGTGAGCCCCACAGTTGGATGTTCTTGCCTATGGCTCTGGGAGATAATCGAATTGCGTTTAATAATTGAAAGGAGCAATGCATACACCAGTAAAACATATCTACAGTTCATTCTTGTTACAGTGTGAGTATATGCCACTTAGCAGTGGTTTCCACGCACCTTCCATAAACTTCCTGGTGTATAGTGTTTTTGTGGTGTTTCTAATAGTTTCATAAGAAGTCGCATAGGCCTCACTCGTCTCATGTTTCACTGTTCAATCACTTGATTCTGTGTCAACAGAATATTGACCGAAAGCATATCACCGAGCAAAGTGCACTTTAAATACAATTTAATCAGCTATTTGTATAAATGATTTAATTTAAAACACGTTTCAGAAGTTGTGATATTGCCAGTGGTTTGGACACAGCACATTTCATAAAAATAAATCCTAACGCCTGCTGCTCTCTCTGAGGTATTGCATTGTTTCCTTGATGTTGTCTTTCATCGCCCCAGAGTCCGACGGGAGTTTGATCATGTGGACCACCTGTCTGAAGGCCTCTTCGACTCCAACCCCCGTCGACGCCGAGCAGGGCTGCACGAACCAGTCCCGATCCGAGCAGATCTTGTTCAGGTTGAACTTATCCTTGAGCTCGGTCGCCGTCAGGGCGCCGTTCACGTCCTGCTTGTTGGCCAGCAGGATCAGCGGGCGGCCTCTCAGCTGATCGCTCCTCAGCGTCTGCTCCAGCTCTCGCCGCGCCTCGTTCACGCGCTTCTTGTCCGAGCTGTCCACAACGAACACGACAGCAGCCGTGTCCTCGTGGAAACTCGTCCAGTACTCGCGCATCCTCCCCTGGCCGCCGACGTCCCACAGGGTTACGGCGACGTTCTGCTTGTTCTTTTTTGTCTCCAGCATTTCCACGTTGAAGCCGATGGTGGGAACCGTGCCGACCCTCGCGTTGTGCTTGAGTTTGTAGAGGAGAGTCGATTTCCCGGCGTTGTCCAGGCCCAGGAGCAGAACCCGGGCCTCCTGCGGTTTGGATCCTCGCAGGCCCATGGTGGAAGGTGAAGAGACAAGCTCAGCTCGGGGATCGTCCCATCTTTCACCATACAGCAGGCTTCTATTCTGAGACACTATTTGCTTAGTGCGTGGCCCGGAGTTTAATGAATAAGCCAGTAGCTGTGTGCGCACGTTAACGCAGGACCTACAGATAAGGCGCCAGGGGACAAAGTTTGTCCCTGAGCGGATCCCGGCTGTGCCAGTGTGTTGTACATTTATGCTGTGCGCTCATCCAATGACGCATGTGATAAAGTGAAACTCTGGCCTCCATAAAAAAAGAAAAAGCAAATACAGTTGCACAATTTACATGTTAAATATCATGTTTAATTAAGGACCAATATAACATCGAGTGCTCTTACAAACGAGTCGCCCTCAGTGTATAATGGGAATCAATAAAAAAATAATCACAATGCGCAATAAGAAAACATTCAGAGAAAATATCCAGACTTTAAGAGCAAAGAAAGAAATTCACTTTCATATGTGTAAAGAAAGTAATGGGTGATTAAAACTCTTAATCTTAATTTTATACAAACAGTAAAAACATGACACCCGCTGTCAGAAATTTGAAATGTCACGTGGTTGTGACCTTCACTACCAGCTTTCAAGCGTTTGCTGGACTTCTCAAGAAATTCAGTTTGGAGATGTCTCGGTTTTTAAAACACATTCTGGACAAAGAATCAATTTTTAAACCTTAAAGTGGCTTAATCTTGACATCTAGCCCATCACATTCAGCTCACCATGACTAAAATAAAACAATAAAACAATCTGTAAAATAAACCAAATAAATAAACTGACGTAACACGGGCTCCACTTTTAAACTCGATCTACTCATTAGATTACCAGCTGTTTTCACACGTTGATAATACGTCACCATCATGTAAGATGACTCTGTGTCTAACACATTCCCTCAGTGCGCACGCCAAACCTGCTCTTCAGCTCCTCTCATCATTTTCCTTTCTGACAGATTCTCATTTAGACTAAATCAATAAATTTCAAAGTTCAGTCCTTCCAACTTTTCCAGGCCGTGGGCACCATTAAAAATCCACCCAACGTTTTTTCCAGACGCGGTGCTGTATTTTACTAATGATGCGCCCCGGAGGCGCGTTGGCGCACAGAGACCGGAATCCACCAAAAGGCTCGAAAAAGGCGCACAGTGCATCCAAATGTGGGTGCTTGACTTAATTTAATCTGTGAATTCGTTCACGATTATTAACGATTTGATCTTGATTTTCTGTCAAGATCTGGTCCATTTCTCTCCTGGCTTCAGCCACACACCGCCAGTTGGATTATCCATCACGTACACCAGCCCACCGCTGTCACGGCGGCTCGGAGGCCAAGAAATTGCCGTTAACTTCTTCGGTTCTCTGGCGGAGCCCTGAAGACCGACCGTGTGACTCGTCACCTTCTTCTGGATGCGAACAACGGAGGCTGGGGAAGAACTCATGCCGGCGCACTGAGCCGCGTCTACTGCGCCAAAACGCTGGAAAAACACCCTCGCTTCTACTGAGGACTTGGAGCCTTGTTGTCCCATATTTGAACTTCAGTGCACAACGTTCCTCTAAAGTCTCAAATTGAATTCAAAAAGCGAACAGACAGAGCAGTATTCCTGCTTATCTCCGAGCTGGCCAAATGACAAATGTCTTCACCTGCTGCCTGCGCGCACTTGTTTCCTTTATAAAGTGAGGAATCCACACGGCGAAGAGTTCCCGAAAATCTGTCATGCATTTCACTTTATGGTTATTAGACACGGGTCTTAGGCATGTGGATAAGTCAGCGTCAAGGCTATTCTGAGTCTCTCCACCTGGCACAGGCCATCACTAAACTTGGCATCAACATGCGCTTCAACGTCTACGCCCCTCGGTCCAACAGAGACGTCACAGAAAGGTCACGTTTGCTGCACACTTCTTTTTGGGATGGCTTTTATAAAAAAAAAAAGTACAGCTGAAGTACATACTGGTCCTCTGAGATAATAAGTAAAGGACGGAGGACAAATCTGGATCAAAGAGTCTGTTTAATACTGATGGTTTACATACAGAAAGTTTGTACACTTTTTTTTTTACACTGAGCATCAGCTCAACATGTGTGAATCATCAACTGCCTCTGAATGAAAATGATGAGAATCTGTGTTATTGTAAACTATTGTTCATGTACAGAAGGACAAAACTGAATTTGCAGTATACAGGTTTGGCAATATGCCAGACATAACTCAACAATAAATAAGGCATTAGGTACACAGTTAAATAAAACAGGTGTTTCTTAGCTGATGCAAATAACACGAAACACAGTGATAAAAAGTAGCTGAAATTAAAAACAGTTTGCTGTTTCAGGTCTGGTTTGCTGTAAGTTTCTTTGACAGGTCGATGCTGTGGATGACACTGGTTGTATTGCTTCAGGAGCATAAATGTTATATGGCATTAAAGTTGTGGACGTACAGTTTCAGGGTGTGTTATTCTCTAATGGCAGCAGAGGTGTGAAAGACTGTTGCATCTTGTGTTTCATGTGCTTCTCAGGTCAAAGGCAGCTACCAGTGTCCATTAATACATGTGTGTACTTTGTTCATGAACATATACAGGCCAAAGCACATGCCCTGATACAGATGAAACAGTTCACATTAGCCCCATTCGGTTGCATTACCAAGAGGTGAAGGTTGGGGGTCGAATCAGGTAAATACGTGACAATGCTTTCAACCTACTGAGGACGTACTGTGTTCCCATGGGCTGATATGTAAGAGGTTACCATTTCAAAAAATAAATATTTCAAAAGTGCATTTTTTCCAAACTGTGTGTGTGCGTTCGTGCATGTGTCTTGTATGTTTAAGTTCGATCAGCATTTCCTTAAACTCTTTCTGTGTCACTTGTCTTCTTCAGGCTTAAAAAGTGGAAGCTCCCGCTGTTTACCTCCATATTTATACCACTTTTTTTACACCCCTGTGTTGACTGCTCCATTTTAGAATCTACTGTCAACAGCAGAGCGTAGCCGAAGAATGAACCTACAAATATTCCTACAAAAACCACAGCCAGGTCTACGGTAAGTGAGTGTTTGGGTGTGGCATTGATTTGAGTTAAGTAAAGGTATGGATCCACTGCAGGCAGTGAAACTTACAAATACATTATTCAAGGGCGTGACCAATTCGCAGCAAGCAGGGTGACATTTTCAGTAGCTTCCCGTAGTTGCACAGTAGTTCTTGAGTAGGCACTAGTTAAAACCTCCTCTGGACAAGCCTCCAGGGGAGCTGTACCATTCACATGCATGTACACTAAACAGCAGTAAAATCAATCACAGTCTGATGTCTGCTGGTTAACAGAAAATTCCCTGTTTGGCATCAGTTTTATCTTGGGTTTATGCATCTCCACAGTTGGATAATAGCTGCATTTTAGTGTAAGTTGGCAGATGGGTTTTGGATCAATGTTATGTTTAAATGCCCTTACTGCAGTCAGAAACATACTAATACAACAAAACCTATTTTTTTGTTTTTCTGCATGTATATGTCGGTGTGTGCGTGCACATGTCAAAAATAAAGTTCTGTGTCTATATTTAATATTCTCTGTTCCATCCAGGAGGTGGGAACAAAATCATAGAAAATATTGATCACAATGTGAGCTCGTAAGTTAACCTACTCCCCTGCCTTACTGCTACCTCCAGCTCCACTTTTGAACTTCACCACCATGACAGTGATGTTGTCGGGGCAGCCGCGGTAGAAGGACTGGAGGACAATGCTCTTGGCACCAAAGTGAGGCTCATCCAGACGCTCACGGACAAACCGAACGGCCTCCTCGTTACTGAAGGCATCCCACAGGCCATCAGAAGCCAGGATCATAAACTCTGGCTGCAGTTTGTCCAGGTCAAAGGTCATGATATCAGGGTCAGGGATCACAACGTTGAGATTTTTCAGTGGGTAGTCACCTAGAGAGCGGGACATGGCCAGGATTCCCTGAACCCTCCAGGAGCCATTAAAACTTATAAAACCTCCTGAAAGTGAAGAGTAAAAATGAAAAGTTTAGTAATTGAGTTCAGTCTTTTGATCCAACAATGAAGTATTGTATTTTGGGGAATACAGTCCATCAGTCAATGTGCTACACTGAGTCTGACTGATCCACAAATGTAGTATGTTCTCCTACTGTGTGAAAGTGAAAAAAAAAAAAACACCTGGAGAAGCTGATGATCCGAAACTTTTAAATCAATGCAGTCCCTAAATATACCAACAGATGGCAGCTATGGTTAAGTCGACCACAGGAAAGTGTCCTGCGTGTATTTACTTACACAGTGTTGTTTCTCCATTACATACCTGCCCTTTTGATCCTCTTGCGCTCTTTGAGCTGATATGGTTTGTGATCATGTGACAGTGCAACGGCGTTCCCATCTTTGTCACACAACACCCCACGAGAGTCTCCCACGTTTGCCACCGTGAGCTCTCTGTCAGACAGCAGCGCTACCAGACACGTTGTTCCTGTGTGGGTGACAGAGAAAGACAAAAATAAAAATGGCGTTGTGCCTTGCTTATGGGAGCTGCTGACAGCAAATAACAAAAAAAAATAAGGCTTGGTTAATGTGGTGCTGGAGACATAATGTTAACATAATAAATCTTTGGACCTCCTTGGACTAATACTTTTTTAGTGGGTATGTCTCCAGGAATGCAAATGTTAAGTACTGACAGCTGTTTTCCACTAGGTTAAAAAAGATTAAGGGCAATCTGAGTCTTGAGTAGACATATTAAATTCCACTAGAGAATCATTCTGGACTCTGTAAAATAGTATCAGCTACACTAATATTAGTGTGCAGCAGCATAATGTTACAACACAATAGTCTCATTCTTCCCAGTCAGTATTTGAAAGAGGTAAATGTCAGCTGGAATTCATTGTGCTGAGAGAATATTAGACAGGATATTGTAAGATCTTATTCGATTGCTGAGGTGCATAAACACTGAATGAACGAGCAGTGGAAGGTCTCTTTTTAAAACCTCTGCTTTTACCAAGGCTTAAGAGATGAAATCCATTCACCCATTATCTTTAACAGCTTATCCTGTTCAGGCTTGTAGGGGGCTGGAGCGTATCCTAGCTCTCATTATGTGAGAGGCAATGTCCACCCTGGACAGGCAAACGCCGTGCAATGCAGGTAAAATGCTTCAAAATGACGCATCTGCTAATATTGAAACGTTGTTTTGTGTTTGTAAGTTTTGTGGGCGGGAGCCTGGGGATAGATTTTCACATTATTTGCAGAACGTTATTGTGATTTCCCCAAATGCTCATCCAGCTTTCCCACAAATGTCAAAGTTAGATTTTCCAGCTCTCTGTATTGTCTCCCTGTTGGCTCATTAACTGCTCCCACCAAACACTTCTACATAATCGTTGCACTGTGTAAAGCTTGTGGACACTTGCAGAAGGATTTCTTCACCATTTAAAATTAATTCTACAAAACAGTGTGAACAACTCTGGATACTTTCTTGTCATGTACACTTGCCACTATTCTCCACCCCCACCTAACCTGCTTCATCATGGTTGGCGGAAAGCTTGTCCAGCATCTCACGATCCACAGCAAGGATGCGCTGCTCGAGGATACTGGCATAAGAGAGAGCACTCTCTCTCCTGTCTCTCTCGAAGCCCTGCAGCTGCTGCTTCAGTGACTCTGGCAGGTGGGCTTTCACATAGTCAGCTGCAGCCTAGGAAAGGAGGGGGGGGCAGGAAGGAAAAGGCAAGGCACAGAAGCGATTAAACTGAGGACAGAGCTGCCTTTGCAGTTGATTGTCAAAAAATGTACTGCGTAGACATGCAGAAATTGTATAATGGTCGTTATTTCAGACTGGTATTAAAAATGATCAAAACTGTAAACCTGCACTGATCAATAATCCCACTGTATGTTAAATACAGTAATATTCTCTTGGGAAAGGATAGTCTCCTCACTGCTCCCCTCTGCTCTGCACTAAGTGTAGTGTCTGTCTTTCAGCCCTCTACTTTGTTTTTTTAGCCCATGGCTTCATTGTTTTAGTTCCCTTTCCTAGATAACATTGTTTTGTGCTGCAGCAGGCAGCTCTGATAAACCTACTTTGCACAACCTGACGAGCAATAAATGGCAGCCAGTGTGCTTTCTGACAAACATATGGAGCATGAAATAAAAGAATTTGAACTGTGAATGTTTGACTTACACTCACCCTATAGCTCCAAACATCAGAAGTCAGTCTAGAGGAGTAACACAACTCCTTACTAACATGTTTACCATAGAAACTTGATACGAGTTATGAAGTTTTCTTTCATACTATAAATTGGTGCTTTTTGTTGTTACATACAGCAGGTGCACTGTGATGAATTATTGAGCAATGTCCTCATCCTCCAGCTCACTTGCTCCCCTCCCTCTGTCCTTATTTTTGCAATGACTCTTATTTAACCTCCCAGGCTCCATTCTGCTAATACTGTCGAATCAAACCTAAAATAAAAATACTGTTTAGCACATTAATGTCCTAGTTCACTTAGAATGCATATTTCAAATCTAAAGTATATAATTGTCATGTGCTCTTTAATTGACGTTTGCTTTACTCCTCCACTCACAGTAGTGTGCACATATGTATTTAAATTGTTTATCATTGAGGGAATGTGACCTGGACACGAAATATTCCGAGTGATTATAAAATTTCCAATGATGACTCATCTCTCTTTGCCACTCCTGCCCCCTTCTCTCCATCTACTTTTGCTGAATGAGTGTATTCATTCGGTTATTTAATTGAAGAGAGAGGGTCTAGTTTAGCTGGGATCGAGCGTGTGTGTAAATTTAGTGCGCAGCTGAAAGCAGCAGCGCTGTTACGGGCTCACAAAGGACTCAAATAATATATGGGGAATTAATCATTATCCTCTTTATGCCACTGCTGTTTCATTTTCCCTTGGAGCCACTCTATAACTGCAAATTCCGTTTTTCTGCAGCAACTTACAGCGAAAGCGTGTTTAAGTTGTCTGTCCAAGTTCCTGTTTCAACAGCAAACAGGGTCTGTAAATCACATAGAGGTTTAGCAGCTTCTGCTGACTTTTATAATTCTGGGCCATAACGCTCTGCCTCTCTCTCATGCACAGACACACAAAGACAAAATAAAACAATAGTCTTAAATTTCCGTATTCATTTAGGCAACATTATCTTATTGAATACTGGTGATGTGTGACTGCACTTACAGTTGTGCCACTGGCAAATACGGTCTTACAATGTTCACATGCAAGTATTTTAAGTATTAAGGGTAAACACAGCTTTCCTCAGATTCCTCTCCAACTGATGTCTTTTGTTAAGGCTAGGAATGACGGGAAACGGTTTGTTCATCCACATGATTAATGCTGCATTGGGCAATGTCAAACTGATTTTTTCATATTTTTGAGTCTATATCCTGCATATTCTAGTTGACTGTGAAAACTGAAAAGAAGGAATGAAAAACATGAAGTGAGAGATGCTGGGACTGACAGGAAGGATAAATATTTGGTTATGGGACAGGAATAGATCGGACCAGATGAGTAAACACCCTGTATTTGTTGTCTTTCTGTCTGTGCTTGAACATAACCCAACACAAATTCTTGCAGATTTTGTTTTTCTCAATGATTGGACAGGTCCCACAATATCTTGCGTATTATCTCGGTAGGAGATCTGAATGTACAACACATCTGCTGTGACCTGAGGTTAGAACAGCAGGAAAACTTGTTTGAAATCTCTGACCACTTAAAGAAACACTGGGAAGTTATGGTCCTAAGACAAAATACATTTCCTATAATCAATGAAAAGCTAAAAAAGAACTTAACTGATTATTGCTTTAACTCACTTTAAAGCAATAATCTAAATCTTTTATTTCTTCCCCCCTTAATTGATGTGAATATTAGTTTGTCCGCCATTCATTATTTTGCAAAATATCTGGAAATGTTTTGTATATTTTAATATATTCTGAAAACAGAGCAAACTTTGGACCAAACAATTGGACTCAAAATCTCAAAGCAGCTTGTAGATTTGCATAATCAAATATGATTTTGATAAAAAATAAAGTGGAGACTGGGCTCTGAATCCAAAACATTAAACAGTTTAAATTCAGTGAAACTGGCCCTATGGGGGGTGGATGCTGTAATGCTGATGGTGTGACAGATGGAGCCATGAGAAACCAGTGACCCTTGTCAACACATGGAGAGGAGGAGAGGTAGAAAAACCCTACACACACACACACACACTCAGGCTCTTTGTGATGAATCCCAAGTCAGCTCACAAACTGGCAGTGAAACGGAGGAGGTGTTCACACAAAAGAATACAATGGTGGGGAGGAGGGGGCTGTTGTGTTTGGAAATGGGGGAAGTGAGTAGTGATGTATGTCTCAACAGGGTTTACTGGCCCTGTCCCAGTGTCCCCTCATA
Organism: Channa striata; assembly: GCA_033026295.1. Classification (NCBI taxonomy): domain Eukaryota; kingdom Metazoa; phylum Chordata; class Actinopteri; order Anabantiformes; family Channidae; genus Channa; species Channa striata. Next base: position 9,060,551 of record CM065185.1, on the reverse strand, counting down.
TCAATTTTTTTTTTCTAGAATAATTTATATGAAGCAATTTTCTAAATGAGTCTTCCTGGTCGTTCATCTGTCTTCAACTGTCCTGTGATGAGAAAACCTCTGTGAGTGTGTTCAGCCCAAACAAAGCCTTGTGCAGCCACGGGCCCATCCATCCTCTCCCTCCCGTCTTACCTCTCCGCCGTGGCCGTCAAATATCCCGAATATGGACGGGTGGCTCTTGTTGGTGATGTCGGTGAGCACCTCGAAGCGGTCCTCCATGTGATCCCTCCTCCCCTGTATGGAGTACACGGCTACGTTGTTATTCTTGAACTCCCAGGTCTTGGAGAACTCTGCATCCAGGACGCTGAGGCCTCCCAGACGGTCGTTCTGCATCATCTCCGCCACTTTCCCCTTCACCATCTTCACGGCATCCCGGCTGGACTTGACGATGGTTTTCACCTCGTCCGTGTGGAAGAAGTAACTCCACAGCGCCAGGCTGATACAGAGCAGGAACAATGTCTCCGGCCTGAGAAGAAAATAACGCATGATCCGACCCAGAAGAGACAAGAGCGTCATTGTGTCTCCTATCATCACACGCAACCGAACTGCGGTCTGTCTCTCCCCCCTTTTGGTACAATTCACTCCATCCGCCCGGCGGAACTATGAAAAAAACTGATTTAGCAGCACGGTGTCTGACAGAGGCTGGATCTCCACATTTGAAGGCCTGTCCCTCTGCGCATTTACGCACTGTGTGCGGTGAGCTGCCAGACGCCGGACCGAGACGCGGAGGACAAAAGCGGACAGGTCACACTCATGGACTCGGTCTTGGTCCTACCCTCGTCTCTCGAAACAGGTGAAAGACGACTGGCCGAGCTGAACCGCTCTGCTACTGTCCATGGTAAAATGACGGATGTTCGGGGTCAGGCCCACCCCGGGGAGAGACATGGGAGTCGCCGGGGTGTGACGGTCGACGATGTGACTCGGGGGTGTCCCGCTTTTCCGCCGCTGACCCCGTTTCTTCTCACGGTCGATACGCGCCTGTTCAATCTCTGCATCAACATAACCGTTTTCGCAGGCACACGTCCATTTCTGAGCTGCGTCCACAAACCGAAGCACAGTCAGACGTGAAGCGCGGCTGCCGAATTAAAGCAAAAACGTTATGGGAAGTTTCAGAACGAGGAACAACGGAGGTTTTCAAGACGTGAGCTTTATTTTGAAAGTCTATGCCGGAAGAGGCTTACCACAGCTCCCAACCTGACGGCGGCTCCTTCTTCTTCTTCGCATGAAGTCGGCGCTGACGTGAGCGCGCAGCTGCAAACGCAGAGGCGCGTGTACCAGCCAGTGTGGTTTGATGACGTCATCTGGTAGTACAACTTTAGATCCCGTTTTCACTTCTTCCGGTACGTGTTATCTCCAGATAATCATGGACAGTTTTAACGCGCTGCTGACTTTATGAACAACTGAAAATGAATCAGCCATAAAATAAAATCAATACCACATCTGTATACACACGTCCCTAATTGCAACAAGCATCAATAAACTAATAATTGCATAAAATAATGATATAAATAATTCCAAAGTAGGTTTTTGGCCAGAGTTAATCCTGTAGAATAGGGCCTATTTTCACCGAAATGCAGCAAACACTCCCACCTTGTGGATCCCGGGAGTAACGCACCTTTAGTCTGATAAAAACGTCCTGCGTCATTAAACTTTTTTGTTCTGGATGTGTCATTAATATTAATATGGGAGAAAATGATCACAAATTACATATAGGACTACGAAAACACAGCAACACTTTTCAATGCCACATGACAAACACACACTCTTAACACATTGGCAAACTGTTACATACATTAAAGTGCTGTTTAATGTGGTTTACAGTGAACCAAAGTAAGACTGTTACACTGTTACAATTCGACAAAGATTAAACATAGGCTTTGTAGGACAATCTTATAATATTATAGTTTTCATAATTAATTTAATTGAAATACTATGGCTCAGGACCATGAATGCTTTGTGCTCTTGTTCACATTTTAACAGCTGACAGCAAATCTCAAATTGATCATTTCAGCAAATGAATCAAATGTTTCTTGTTTACAGCAGAGATTAACATGTAAAGATCTTTTTGGGCTCCACATCCGGTTTATGTGGATTATTATCAACCAGCTAGGAATGATTCAGAGTTTATGTCAGAGGTTGAAATCGCATCCAACACACATTCTGGGACATGAGAAGCTCGGTTCATGAGGTTTACTGGGCTCTTTGGGTTTGTGAGATCAAGGACACGAACCGTTGGATCAGTGTTGCCTCACCGCCTGTTTTGGGACATTGATCCTACTCCCACCTGGTTTCAGGTGATCCATTTTCTGCTCTGAGGTACTGCCAGACGGTGTGACCATTACAAGGTATTGCACTCAGTAATCTCATATGGCGTGTTGTTCGTTACAGACAATGTGTGTGTACTGTATGTGTGTACAAACAGCATGTGTATACACACATCTTCTTGAATATGTGTTTGTAACTTTAGATTTTCTCCAGTTTGTGTTAAAGCAAGCGTGTGTGGACAATAACCTCAGCAGTTTGCAAACTCTTGGGCCCTGGAATTATATCCCCTATCGCAAAGAATAAAGTCCTGCCTTGTTTGCAACTTGCTTTAATTCATATCCCCCAGGAGTCACATAATCTGTTCTTGCCAGCCCACCTACCTCCTAATAACCTCTGGTGTTTTCTGTCCCTTGTTCTCACATTTGCTTCATGGTGCGCGATTTGTGCTGCTGAGGGCGATATAAAGAAGGAGGCAGCCTCAATCGATCACTACTTCAAGAGGAAGGAGAAGGAGTGAAGAGCTCGCTGATGATCAGCAGGTAAATTTTACTTTATTCTTTTATTAAACAGCACAAACATTAAATTTTTCTGTGCTTTTCTAACCTGGACTCTTTTCCCTATAGATCATTCTGTCAAGCCCACAGGATGCCGTCCATTCGCCCAGTGTTCCTCACCACCCTCTTCGTGGTCTTGATGGCTGTGCTTACCTCTAGTGCCAAGACCACACGCTTGCCTAAACCACAGAGCACCAAGAAGCCCCCTCGAGCTGGGAGCAGCGGCGGAGGTGCAGGTGGAGGATTCAGACGAACCACAACTACCACCCCATCCCCTTCCAGTAGCCTGCACATAGATGAGACAACTGAGGTTATGCTGGATGCGTACTCCCTGTCCCCTACAGACAGCACCACCTACTCTGTCAACTCCTACTCCACTGAATTCCACTCTGATGCCATACCACCTCCTGGGAACACCCAAGGAAATTATTCTCTTGACTATAATGAATGCTTCTTCAACTTCTGTGAGTGCTGTCCACCAGAGAGAGGCCCTGTAGGACCCATGGGAGAACGAGGGCCAACAGGAGCACAAGGAGAGAGGGGCCCTCCAGGTAGAAAGGATTTTTGTTTTTAGGAAAGTCACTTTTTATATGCCAAACTTTTTTACCAAGCTTTCTCTGTTGCTCAGGCCTGCCAGGAGAGAAGGGAGAAGCAGGGCCCAGAGGACCACCAGGACCAGCAGGACTACCTGGAGCAAATGGACTCAATGGTGACATAGGTACAACGGGATGTAACAGCAGGAGAGTTCTTGAATGTCTCTCTGTTTCCGTCTGTTTATCTCTCTCTCCTTTTTTGCAAAATACTGGTTTGTACAAGTATTTTGTGGACATCATTTTGTACGCTTTATTCTTCAAAAATACCACAGGTGAAAAAGGTGTTCAGGGACCTGTGGGTCTACCTGGTGCTCCTGGGATCCCAGGAAAACCAGGAGAAAAAGGTGCATAGTTTTCTTTTTTCTTTTAAGAAATGCCAGATAAACTATTACAATCAAACTTGACACAAAAATGTGCATTAGCGTTTGAAAATGAAAGCCTTCTAACGCATGTCTTCCTCTATAAATATGATCTCTCCACATAATGAAGGTGATCCAGGCCCTAAAGGAGAGAGAGGTGAACGTGGCTTCAGCGGTTTGAAAGGGGACCCAGGAGAAAAAGGAGAGCCTGGTGTGAATGGAACTAAGGGCAACATTGGGCAGGAGGGGCCAATGGGTCCCGCAGGCATAGCTGGGACAAAGGGTCAGAAAGGTGAACAAGGACTTACAGGAGAATGTTTACCAGGTGAGAAAGGTGACATGGGTGAGCGTGGCCCCCTTGGTCCAAGGGGTGAGATTGGCCCCCCAGGAGTGAATGGAACTGATGGCACGAAGGGAGAGAGAGGGGAACCAGGACCTCCAGGAGGGAAGGGGGATACTGGAGCCAGGGGGCCCCTGGGACCTCTTGGAGGCAGGGGAATGCCAGGGCTTAAGGGGGAGAGAGGACCTAAAGGTGTCCGTGGGCCTCGGGGGCCTAAAGGCGCCCAAGGTGAGAGTGTAGAGCAGGTTCGCTCTGCCTTCAGCGTGGGTCTGTTCCCCAGCAGATCCTTCCCTCCACCTGGCCTGCCTGTGAAGTTTGATAAAGTCTTCTACAATGGGGAGGGGCACTGGGACCCAGCACTCAACAAGTTCAATGTCACCTACCCAGGGGTCTACTTATTCAGTTACCACATCACTGTACGCAACCGGCCTGTCCGTGCTGCCCTGGTGGTTAACGGGATACGAAAGCTGCGCACACGCGATTCCCTGTATGGCCAGGACATTGATCAGGCATCCAACCTCGCACTGCTACAGCTGGTTGAAGGTGACCAGGTGTGGCTGGAGACTCTGAGAGACTGGAATGGAATTTACTCTAGCAGTGAAGATGACAGCACTTTCTCTGGTTTCCTGCTTTACCCAGACTCAAAGACCAAACCTACCACCGCAGAAAACCTCTGACTGCAACCTTTGATTCTGAACAAGCTCTGATACTAACTTCTCGTAGAATCTGCTTAGACTTCAGCCTATTGCACTGACCTGTCATTCGGCCAAACCCTGCTGCATCAAATATCTCATAACTGCTGCCACGCTAATTAAACCAAATGCTTTGCCTACCTTGCTGTATTTGTAGATGGATGAGATTTGATTTACTTCTGTGTGCAAAATTTCAGTTCTTTTCAACAGTGCATTAAAACAACTCTGCTTGAACTGATTTATCCTTGAGTTTTATTTATTTAGAACAGGGTCTCGTCAGTCCTAAGACAGACTTGTCCAGGGTGTAACCAGGCCCAGTAAAGGATGTTTAATTTCACTTGACACCCACTAGAGGGCAGAAGGTGCTCAAGGTTTGTAAAGAAGCAAAGTGGGTAATAATATATGCAAACATCAAACTAAAAAAGTTGCACCTGAACAATAAAAATGTGATATTTCCATCATAAAGATTAATTGCCTTCGATAAATCAAAAGTATAATTGCTGACTGCAAGACAACAAGAGATAAATGCTTAACCTTTTATCCAGATATCAGTCACACAGACAAGAGGGGAAGCTTCCTGTGGACTCTCATGCATCTCTACCAACTTTCACTTCTCACTCACCACAGCTCAGTTTCTATTAACATTTACTGAATCTGTTTCAGTGTGTGAATGTGGTCTGTGTTACAGCCAGGAGAGACATTCTTTTTATTTTTCCTAAATATCAGCAAAGATTGATGCAGCAGTGATGGTGACTCAGACCCATTAGAGCCACCGCAGACAGATGTAGGTAAAAACAAACAAACCAGCCAACCAACAGATTACTTGCCTTAGGACAGAACGGTGAGGTTAACCGTCTGCAGCTGACAGCGATAAATGCTCCATAAATTCTGCTCTGCTGAATGTAGTGTGCACTGTACAATGAAAAATAGCACAGATCTCTGCAAATGCTACAGGCATTAGACTCTAAACAGTCAAGACCTCTCACCAGATTAAAAATGAAAATGACACATTTCCTGTACAGAACAACAATCCGTCTAACGATGAACTGCATGTAATATTACTGCATGTAAAATTCACTGAGAGCAAAAGCCTTTTCATTGAGCAGTGTTACGAAATCCCACTAAAAACTAACAAACCAGGTTGTCTAATTTTGCTGGAAATCCTCAGTAGTTCACATAGAAAAGCTTTTTATCTTACAGGAGTTTAGTCTGCATTGAAGAGACAGTTTGTGGCATTATCATTGTCAAATACTGGGCAATTTGGAATATCAACAAATTTTATGCGTTAGCTTCCATTTTATCTTGGCTTACTGTCCCCTTCCTCTCTATTACCGTATTTCACAGAAAATAACATCTTTGGTCTCATCTGATTTTCTCATTTACGGCTGCAGTGTTTAGGCTGCTTTTTAAAGCAAAGATGCTTAAAATCCACGAATGATGAATGAACCAGAAAATCAGAATGAAATCTTCAGTCATTTTTTTTATCTGTGCTGTGTTTCACTTGGCGTTACTACAGCATTGTGTTAGAATGTTTGAAGTTGATATTGTTTGTTTGCATTATAGAAGGAAAAACCTTGATAATATTCTTTTTAGTTATATTAGGCACCATTTTAAAATTGATTTGAAATTTTAAAAAAGCAATAAATTAGACTTATGTATATAATTGCATTATTCTGTACGTAATTTTATACTGTAATTTGTTTTGAGTGAGAAATACTGAACTGTGCATGTTAGCAAATTAAAGCCGGTGGCATAAGACAGACAACTTTACCATTAAATACAGTAATAGAAATTGATGCATGATATTTCAAATTATGTCTGAATTATTCTAATCAAACACAGACTGTAATTTTGTTGAATCATTTATGAGCAAGTAATTTAAAAGCACACACACACACACATAATTAATAATGTGAATTTTACATAGATTTAAAATTACTTTCTAGGATTAATCACAATAAAGTTTTAAATATGATCACTTATTTTATAACCAGGAGCATAGGAGTTTCAAGTTATAGTCATTTCTCAAATCCAGAGGCTTTAAAGACTGGTGAAAAACATCATTGTGAATAAATTGAAACTTCACTTGAATTAAGGGTAATTTTTTTTTACAAAGAAGAGAAACCTGTTAAAGATGAAAGTCCAGAATGACATCTCCATCTACTGGTGAAGGACATAATTTACCTCAAATTTACACCTTATTTATGCTGCTGTTGATGGGGTGTGTGTATGTAAAAATGCTATTTTGCTTGCTTGTTTTGAGGCCTATCTGTGCATGTGTGTGTGTGTGCATTTATGTATTTTCTACTACTCTGTGTGAAAATATAAATAACTACCTTGGCGGTGTGTGCAGTGTAATCTGCTCCCAGCAGGCTGGATTCCCACTGTGAGAAAGACAGTATATTGTTCCTGCAGCACCACAGATAACAACTCATTAGCATACTGAATCATTTGGCTCCAAGAGCCACTCTGCCACCCATCTGCACTGAGCTGATAAACACACACACATACACATACACACACAGATCTATGCAGAGCACACACATATACACAAGCTGGCTTTCACAAAAACAGAAACATGTGGACACACACACATGCGTGCGCACTCCACTCGCTCCCTCCCTTTCAGTCCCTCATATGCACTGGCTGTATCCTTCTCTTTTTGTGAGTCTGTGTCTTTTTGAGAGTCAGGAACACTGAAGCAGGTAAATGTTTGGCAGGTAATAAGCCAGAGAGCTCCTCAGAGGACTCCCAGCACCGTCAGAGCAGAGCACAAGAGAGGTCTCCAAACACCTGCAAGTCTCTGATGCTCTCTGGAAGCAATTATAGTTTTCAGAAATGTCTGAGAGCTGATGCTGTTGTAGCAGTGGTTCAGGTGGCAAAGTCTGTTGCATAAAGTTATGGAATGTAAGGAAGTCAGAAATGCATTAAAACTACAGCCAATCTGCTGATTTTTCCTCCCTTTTTCAAAGGCTACTGGTGGGTGAACATAAGTTTCAACTGGGTTTTCAGTGGTGTGAGTGAATAACTTACAGGGCGATGGGAGTCTTGATTAGTGTGGCGGTTTCATAACGTGTACACGCCGGCATGTAAACCAGAGACTGTCAGAACCACTTTCACAATGGCAGGATATCCTGCAGGTCACTGAGCCACGTTAACCTCCAAAGGAAGTTGTCACTTCTAAGGAGGAAGAGAGGATTCCAGGGACCATTAGGGGAGTTTCATGAGAAGGCTGTGGTTTTAACCATACACTCTTCTCATATGAGGTGGGAAACAGCTGCAAAAAATGCCAGCGTCTGCCTCAAGGCGTCCGTAAATTCCATTATGCAACTATGAAAAAGTGTATGGTTGTTATGTTAGTCATGATGAAAATATTCAGCTCCCTGTACAATAAAGGAACTGAACTGAACACAATGTGCTTGAGTGAGATCAAATACAAGGCTTTTCCTCTGCATCTTTTATTCAGGGGTTTTGTATAAAATTCATCGATTTAACATAGGATATATTTATAGATACAACTATCTTACAACAAATATGTCATTACCAAACGTACAATGTCCCTTTACTGCAATTGATAAAATACCATAGTTACCAAAGGTACCAATATAGGCTGCTAAGTCCTGCTGAAAAAGCAGAAGAACCAACAACAGTGAGCAATATTTAATTGTTCTTTTTCAGAAAACTGCTGGTGTTGCTATGATATTAACACTGCGTGTGTATGTGTGTTGCACGTGTGCCTTCGTTTATGTGTTTGTATGCATGTGAAATGCATCAATGAAGGGATTTATTTGTGTACCTTACTAATCTACAACTGCATTACAGTTAAAAAACACTGAAACAGACATTCATATCAAAAGGACTGTATGGGTCATCTCATCATTTCATACGACCCATATTTTGTACACTTTAAGAAACACTGCATGTCATGTACCTCCACAGCAATTTGAAATAGATATATTCTCAGCCAGTGAAATTGATTAACTGTCTGTTGCCGTATTTGGTGTAATTTTCCCATCACCAAAGTGTAACAGAAGTAATTGGTACCACATTTTATGTACTAGGTTGAGTTGTTTGTTTTACATTTTAAGTTTATCGCATCTCGTTTTATTTGTCCTAATTTTTTGTCTCCAAAAAGACACTAGTAAACCCATTGACAAACACACTACGGTACATCTTAAACCACATGACTTGAACTTGAGTCACTGTTATTACATTGCGCATTGGAAATATAATGCTATTTACAATACATATGTAACTGCAGGGGTACAACTAGAATCCAGTTAATTTAATTTAATTTATGGCCTCCAAATGAGGCAGTCTTAGTTTTGTGTCATTTTTGCAACACATTTTATTTCTTGGGCATAAATTCGTAGGTCTGTTTATTGACAATTTGGAACCATTTTCTTGCAGAGCTTTGCAAAAACTTGAATTTGACAAAACAACGTAGTTATCTGTAGGATTACTAGTGAAGCATCGGTCAAAACATCATTATTAAAAATATCAACCTTTACCGTGACTGTGACTTTTGATTGATTATTGTTTGGGTTTTGTACTTGTTCCATTCTTGTTGCTTCTATGTTTATCATATGCATGTTTCTTTAAAATTTCCAGTCTTTGGACATTCAAAATACTTAAAGTTCATATCCGCAAGTCAGTCAAAGACATGAGACATGCAGAATTTACAAGTCTTTTGTCCAATCTTATTCAACCAATCACAAGTTGAACAAAGCTAATCCTCGACACCACCTCAGGTGTGGTGTAGAGACAGAAATGTATTCTTGATCCATTTTGAACACCATTCTCTGACTTTTTGGAGATTTATTCTCCTTCCTACAATAAAAACTCAAACTTAATGTCCTGAGCAGATCCATCTTTTATTTAGTCCCCTTTATTGTTCTCTTTCAGTCTCAGGTGTTGTATTTGTGCTCAGTTTCATCAGGATCATCGGTGACTAGAGCCATCTAACGGGCGTCCATTGCGCCTCAGATCACGAGTAGCTAGATGCAGGGGGGGCCCACGTGACGACGTTAGAGTCCTTGGAGCAGGGGGTGAGTCGTGGTCCTCCATAAAGCTCTCAGGACTGCCCTCAGCGTCGCCATCAGGTAGGCTTCCACAGCTAGAGCCTGGTGACATTGTCTCTAGAAGATCGTCTCTGGCCAAGCTCACTACAGTGTCTTGATGTGGTCCACCTTGGGGGCCCCCCTCGTGGGCCCCAACCCCAACTAGCAACCCCGTTTCCCCATCAGTTGTGCTGCTAACATTCCTCCCTCCATCCTGGTCCTCCAGGAGGTTTGAGAGGAAGCTGATATACTTCATAGCAAGCCGAAGAATCTCATTCTTGCTCAGCTTCTTGTCTGGAGGGTGAGTGGGGATGAGTTTGCGAAGCTCTGCAAATGCTCCATTTACATTCTGTTGCCGCCAACGTTCACGACTGTTGGTGAAGATACGGCGTACAATCTTTGGTTGGCCAGCTAGAAAAGCAGCAGGGAGGGTAAGAGAGACACATACGGAGGAGAGAGAACAAGGAGAGGAGTCATCAAGAGAAAATACTAACAAACAAAGATGAAATGCAGAACTGAAACAGATAATGTTGTTGGTGAAAGGCGAAAGCAATAGAAATACAAAAAAATGCAAAACAGATGCACATTGAATTTGAGAAAAAGATTTAATGTAGCAGTTTGATAGTCCTAAAGAATTAAGTTACAAATTAGTCCTCCGTACAAACATGTTATTTTAGATGATGGCACAGAAGCTATAGAGACTTGCGAAATATAAACACAGTATGTTGCGTCCAATATACCAGGCGTACAAGGGAAATTATCGGTTTGGCATACCAAACCCCAGGAAAGGTTGTTGGGGAGACTGTGTGCTCCCTCTTACATATTCTATTGACTTTTTATTTATTCAGGTATGATAAAATGCCCCACTGCAGGTAGTCACATCCTCCCACCCCCCAACAATGGTGTCTTCCAGGCTATTGTCGCTCTTGGAACACACCCAGTCTATCTTAATCCTTCAGCCCACTCTGCAGTAAAACCTTGGCATGGAGGCAGCAGCACCCCCATCCTCCACCCTTGTATATGGCAGTGAGTGGGCAGCGGTGGAAAGGATGTTTCAAACGAAATAAACCTCCAATCTCCCTGAAAAGAGCTTAAGCTAATGGCATGCAGGTGCACGTATTTGACATTCAGATTATCAGCATTCATTGATGTCATGAATTATGATGCACTTATTCCTTATGGGTTTAATACTTGTGCTGAATTTTCTTTTTGCCAGGCATCTTCTGCAAAACTCAGATTACGTACAGTATAGATCCATGTCAGTGGATGAATGACAATGGAGATGAGGGAGGAACGTTTAGGGGACTGTTTTGGCAGAAGGAGGACACAGCAGAAGTGCGTCTTACCATACTTATAAAGATCTAAAATGCGCCTACCCTCGTCGAGTTCAACCTCATAAGGCGCCGGTCGGCGCTTTACCCTGTTGCTGGGGTACATGCTGTACTGCTCCGACTCCCCTCCAAGACTATAGCAACATAAAGCAGACACAAAGTGCAGAGGTTTATCACAAAATATGGGTTTCAGCATACATCATTTCATTTGTTGAACGTGACCCTTAACACATATTACTTCTTGCACCAGCAACACATTTACAGGCCCATTGGCTCTGCTCAGAAACACACACATGCTTGTCAACCTAGTATAAATTCGATAATACATCAAGCGTCTTTGCAAAGGACTGCAGGCTCCTGCAGGGTCATTATTAATACATTTCCTGCAGTCTTCAAACTTTGCATTATCCTACTATCATCTTACTTAAAGTATTGCATTATCATTAGATGAAACGTGGATTTACAAAAGTCCATCATTTGTCTGTTTTTGTCTCCACCTTTACCTGTTGATGGCGGCAAGAGGCTGCGCCAGGTTGTAGAGCATCGCCCGGGCCGGGACAGGAAACGCGTTTGGACTCAGTTGGACCATTCGAGCGTCGTCTCGTTGCGGCGGCGGCAGCGGCAGCGGTGGAGGTCTGCGAAGTTCCGTGATCGGCACCAAATGGCTTTCAGTCCTCTGCTCCACCGCTTTTATAGCGTCCCTCCTGGAGAGCTCGATCACCGGCACTTCCCTTTTCAGGTCAAGGGCGTTGTGAGAGGCAGTTTCCTTGGCAACGCCGTTGATGATGATGCTGATGCTGGTCCCGTTGCTCGAGTTCTGCAGAGGAACGTCATCCGTCTCCTCAACCCCCTTGAAGCGCCCTCCCCTCTCCTCCTCCCCCTCCTCTCTCCTCGGCTCCTCGTCCTCCTTGCATCCGTTCTGTCTGGAGATGATGGTAGAGTCCTCCCGCTTTCCAGGGCCAGACTCTGCATCAGGACTTCCAGGACAAATCTCCGGCTGCCGTTTTTCCATCATTTTGACACCGTCACCACTCGATCGAGTCCACAACGTCCTAGATAACCCGGGGAACCCGGTTATTGTACAATGTCAAATAATAATTTAGAGACAACCAAGCAATCGTTTTCCTTCCACGCGAGATGACAGAAAATTAACGAAACACGTTTAATAGTAGTTCTAATGTAATGATGAAATGATAATTTTCATGATTGTCTTTATAATTCTTATTATAAAACAGACTTTACATTTACAAAACAAATAGTAAATTCTAGTCGATTTGCAGTCCATGCAAATTGTTGGTTTGGTAAATTATTGTAAATAATTCCGTTTGTTTGTTTATTTTTTAAATGATTTTTGAAAGCCCGAATATAGATATTTTGACACTACTAAAGTACAAAAACTACATTTAAAAATGTAAAGTCTTAATTATCCAAGAATTTTGTAAGATGATGACGATTTGAGCGTATCCTAAAATTAAACCAACTATGATGCTATGGTTCAGCAAGTTAAATGTACAAATATGATTTAGTCTGGACTGAATATGTTAGTAAACATGGTATTTTTTAAACGTTAACGTCTCAGCTTTATCTTGTGTTTTCTGCATGTATGTTTTTTTCTTTGACTTTCTTATCTGCCTTTGGCCTTCAGCGCAGTTTATTCCGTCAGACTAAAACCTCTGGACACGCTAACCTGAGCCTCATATGAATTTACAAACTAACAATAATCAAAACAATGATTCTTTACCGATGAAATCAATGACTTGTGGCTTTATAGATGCCAAGACCACGAAGCAGCGCGGTAACATTCTTTCTTCGTCGAAATAAAGTCCCTCCTTTTTTCTCCCTTCAGCAAATCCATAAATAACATCGTAAATCTCCAGAAAAAACTTGGACCTGGTCATTATAGCGACAGATGTCAGAGCAGGACGTGTCATTTTTGCTGTACAGTGGCGAAGGCCATGGCTAAGTGCTGGTGTTGATAAAGCCAAATATCAAACGCTTGTCATGTAGAATACACAATACACCAGTGATATGTGTTTTACAGGTGGCCAATTAATTCGACAAATGCCGTCATGTCCAAAGATTATTATTGGAATTTAAATAAAAAGCGCACAGTTTCTGGGAATTCTCCAACAGGCCTCGCATCCGTTATTACATCCCTCGTTTAGTCTCAACCATCCGATCGGACAATAGCGGAAAAGACTGGCTACACATTTCGCACATAAAACCAATAAAATTTAGACGATAGCGGTCCAATAAGTGTCATCTGCGGCAACGAATATGCTGGTTACAATAAAGAGATGTATTTTTTGCACTTACCGTTCCAGCCGTGTTGTTGATGTTACTGTGTAAGTGGAGCCATTTTGTGAGTGGGTCATCCATGTCTGAGCTTTTCTTTTTCTGCCAGTTGTAGAGGAGTGTGTGTGTGTGTGTGTGTGTGTGTGTAGCTGAGTTATTCCTCACCGCATCCAGTGCGCTCCCTCAGTATGGGGAGCGGAACACAGGCCGCAATGTGGCCGAGTGAGATAAGCGCACGGCAGCGGCCTCTTCATTCCCGATAAGCCCCTAAACCCATTATTTATGAAATGATTCATTATTATTTGGCTGTCGTGGGCTATATAGGCTTGTGGAGGGCAAAGCATTAAAAAAAAAAGCAAACAGGCACAGCGCAACGGCCTGTAACAACGTGTGGTGGGATACTGTAGCCGGAGCTATAGTTGAGGTGTTTTAATTTTTTTGATGAAAGAAACAAAAGTTCAGGTTAAGCCTTTGACCTATTTATATTTCCAACAAAGGAGTTTTTGCTTTCTCCTGTAATAAGATAGGTTTAAATAATGATAACACCCAGGTCGTCCAGCTTTTCTTTTTTTTTTTTTTTTTTTGTATTTTATCCCAAAAATTACGACCATATCCATTAATCCATATCAATTTCTGGGCCTCAGGGCTGCTGATACAATAGATTGCTAAAATGACGGGAGTCTAATTATGATAAGCACACCTTAATTGAATGGATCACAATTCTTTATCTATAAATAAAAATAAATAAATAAATAAATGATACAATGTGCTTTTGCCGATCATTGTTTATAGGGACATTGGACGGTGGTTCCCCGGGGTCCATGGGGAGTCATGGCGAGAGGAGATAAAGGCGCATCGGCTTCTGGTCCATCAGATAAAAGAGCATCAACGGTGACACGCTATCAGAGCACGACCAGGACCTGCTTAAATGCTAGTAGGTACATCCTAATAACGGATTTCCTGCAGTTTTTTTTTTCACTTTAATTTATGGGTTTAAATAATGAAATAAATATATGGATTTAAACCATTGTTCAAATATAGACCTGCTCGTGACATGACAACCATGATAGACCTCCACTCCACACATGGCAATTATTATAGATAGATAGATAGATAGATAGATAGATAGATAGACAGAAAGATGGATATATATATAAACAGAAAGGTGGATAGATAGATAGATAGATAGATAGATGTTAACTGTAGTTAAAATCGCACTTTACTCATTTTTGAATCATTATTTTTAACAATAGAATGTACCTCATCAGTCAGTCACGACCTTTCAAACTGTCCTGCTGAAGCAACAGTCACGCCCATTCTCCTATATCCTGTGCGTGACAACAACATGAGATCCCTTCAAACAAGCGTCTTTTAATGACACCCCAACTTTTTAGTGAGTAAATATAACGTGTGTGTGTGTGTGTGTGTGTTCACATGAAGTCATTTCGAATTTAACTGGATAAAGTCGAGGCTGATACAAAATTCTATAATATGTATTGACAAATCAAGTAATAGGTTTATATAAATCCACTGTACATTTAAACATCTCAAATCCATTAATGTCGCCCAATGGAAACCATGTGGTATTACTGTAAGATTTCTTTGTTGTTTTGTGTCGTTTTTGTTGGATAAATGTTGTGTAAATGGAGGTGTTACATTCAAGAATAAAACAGTTTTACAAAAATATTTTATTTTGATACAACTTCATGAAACAAATAAAAAATTAATGAAAGAATCATGCAGGACTGGTAATCTATTAAAAAAGATCAATGTATTACCTTTAGATATAATTTGTGATGTGAGTGCTGTCATTTGGAGTCCACAGATGTGTAATATATATATATATATATATATATATATATATATATATATATATATATATATATATATATATATATATATATATATATATATATATATATATATATACACATAAATTATATGTATAATTCTTTTTTATTAATGTTTTTGTGCCTGCATTTCTCTGGTTTGAGGGTCTCAGTAGCCATATTTTACATTTATGTCACATATTTGCAGTCAATCATCTGAAATAATCAACAAGATTAATGGGAATGTGACAAAATAGCTTCACTCACTAGGTATTTTGAATGACATCCTCCATTTACTGTGAAGAGCAAAGGAAATCCCACATAAAGTAAAGGTAAGTATCCCTGACCACAAAAATAAATCTAAAATAATAACAAATCATGTTACACATAATCAGTATTTCTACACTTAAATTCAGTTCAGAATAACAATATACAGTATAACTACTCTGCAACCCAGTTACTCACTAACAAATACTGTACTCTACAGCTAGGTTTTATTTTGGTTTTACTATGTAATTTGGTTATTTAATCAGCAGATCCCTGCACTGTCATGTTGTTTGACACAAAAATGAAACTTTTGTTCCTTTATCCCATTCTGCTATGAAACTGCAGTCAAATGTGCTCTTACTGTCTTACATCTATGTATAGGTTATGTAGTGTTAAATTAGAATCCATGGCTCCAGGAGAAACAACTCTGCTATGCCCATTGTCCCTGTCAGCGCTGGTTGCGTCGGGCTGGCATGATCCGAAGAGATGCAGTGCTTTCTCTGGTCATGAGCCGCGTCACCTGGTCCAGACTCAGTCCAGCCACAGCCTCTCCATTCACCTGAAGGATCTCATCACCAACGCCAAGTAGACCTACGTAGGGGCCCTCACCACCACCGTCACCCACTTTCTCTACATATACACCTGAAAAAGGAAAGAATTAGAAAGTGGAGAAAAACACAAAAGTAACAAGATGTTTGTATGTTTGGTGATTCATGCAAGAGATGGGCCTATATATAAAAAATTTGCAAGTAATATAATTACGTGCAAATGTACGTAAAAAATTTGCACGTAATATAATTACGTGCAAATTTTTCTAATTAAACTACTTTGCATTCCTAATTATGAATTTGAATGCAAAGTAGAATGTCTACAAAATTGCCCCTGTGTTGTACACATTTGTACACATACCTTTACCAACACTATAACTTGCTATTTAAATGAAGCCAAGGGCAAATTCATATCTATTCATTCCCTTCTTTTTATTCTATTCCATTAGACACATAATACGTAAGAATACCATGGCAGTTGACAAAGGGTAATAAACTACAAAATATAAAAAACACAAATAGAATGTGAATTTAAAAGGTACCTGTGTCTGGGCGACCTTTGCCCCTTGAGATGACAAAACCAAAAGGACCGTTTGGGGGTCTGATGAGCTCCAGGAGGAGAGTCCCATCAGCAAAAGCCTGGGTGACTCTGCCCACTGGACGTACCATCCTGGAGCTGAGTATATTTTCAATACTCCTGTGAAGCTCAAGCTGAGGACTGTCAGGGCTGTAAGAGCAAAAATTAAGCTCCAGTCATCAGTTGAGTAAACTAACAACATAAATCAACGTGGGATTTGATATTCGCCGTTCATTTTCCCTCACTCTCTTTCTTTTTCTCTACTATATTTTTCGTTGACACCTACCTGGGTGCCAAGCCATGTGGTATTGGCACCTCTCCCAGAATTGTTGAGCGCTCTGTTCTTCTTTCCAAACTCTGTACTGAGGAGGCTTTGCGCAGTTGAGCCAGTGGCAGCACCTAGTGGCATAAAATGGCACTGAAACAAATCATGTATTTCATATTGGCACAATGCACCAGATCAGCTTTTGGAACTGTTCATTTCTAGCCTCTCTAAATCTAACAAAGCAGTGTTTGGCACCATAAACACAAATTATGCTAATAGAGGCAGTAGTTGGATGGAGCAGGAAGTTGTTAGTGTTTGGTTACTGCAACACTATATGCAGATCTCAACCAGATGACAGGAATGGGTACACAGAAAGTTGGAGAAAACACAGATAACCTGCATTATCTGTGCCACTGCTGTCGAGATTTAAGGTTGGCAGTACCTCAAAGCTGATTGGTTGGTTGGTTTACTATGGCAATTTAGTAGTGAAAGATACTTCAAAGCAGAACTGGAAGTTGATAGCAATGGGAATTAAATGTTTTCTCCCAATGTCTTACATTTTTGAAAAAAAAAAAACATCTATCTGATGCTGCAAAATAAAGACAATGTTCTATATGTTTGCTACTTGCTCACCGTGTGCAGGGTCTGCAGCGAGGGTGTCCTTTGTATGCTGATGGTGGGCTGGGGTCTACGTGTGGGGCTTGGGGAAGCAGAGCTGGCTCGGGCTGCAGTGGGTATGCTTAGCTGTTCCATGCTGCTGGAGCGACCTCCCTTCACAAGTCTGCCAACACTGTTCAGACCAATTGAGGAAAAGAAGCGACGCAGGAAGAGCTTTGGCCGTCCATCTAGTTTTCTGTAAAATAAAGGTTAAAATATATTTTATGAGCCATTATTGATGGTATAGCATATAGTAAGATGAGCCTGTCCAACCTAGACTTCCAGTACAAGTCCGGTCATCTATAAATGTTATCTGCTTTTTAGAAGTGTGTCAGCAGGCAAAGTGCAGTGACAGGGTAAATTACTTTCTTATTAGTGTTTCAAGTTTTTTTACTTTAAAATCATCTGGGCCAGGCACAAGGTGACAAAGAAAGAGTTAATACATTTCAAATTCAAATATTATTTGTCACATAAACAGCCACAGTCTGCAGTGAAATGCTTATATAATATTTATACTTATATGCCACTGTGTACCTCAGAGACTTAGCACAAAAATGTAGTGTACTACAATTTAATATTCCTATAAATGCAAAGTGTATTTTAGTCTGTTCTATTTTAGGCTGTTTTTGTATATTCTAGCTACATGCTATATTCAGCATATTATGCTTTGTTTATCTTTTAGCTTTTGATTTTATAGTTTGTTAATTGGTCAAGTGCTAGAACACTACAAATTCCCTTTAGGATAAAGCATTCAACCAGCCTGTCTATACTTTTATATAGACAAAGCTAAACAATCAATCATAACTCAAGTATTCTGTAGATATTTTTGTAGGAATAATTAAAAAGGGTTTCTGTGGTATTGGTTTTATCATTCTGGTAGTGCTTTTTAATTTCCAGAAGGGGGCAGTATTGCCCTGATCTTGACAGGATTTAACTACAACATCCTCTAGATTGTAGGTCAGGCTTTACAGCTACAAACTGCTAACACTGGCACACTTAAGTTGCTTGGGGAACAGCTTTGGAGGGGGTGAGGGATTTATTGTCTAAACTATGAAAAATGTTATCTTGCGTTACCTGGAACCATCAGAGCTTTCCTCCCATGCAGCCTCAGCTTTCAAATGTTCTGCTCTCAACAGTTCTGCTCTGAGGTCATCGACCCGAGACACAGCAAGGCCCCGCAGAGCAGGACGACACTCTGGACCCAAACCAGGATCTCCACTCATACCTATTGGTAAAAAAAAGAGTAGAAATAAAGGTTTTGTTTTTTCTCTTTTGTTTAAATGGTTTTAAGTACGAGGCAAATTCCATAAAAGTGATTAAAGCAGTATCATGATTTTCAGGAAAAAGTGTACATTTTATATTTACTGAAATACCTTGTTTTGATATCATCACAGACACCCACCTTTACAGTAAATTTCTACTCGAAGCCTGCACTCCAATGCACTTTTGATTACTTCTTTATATTTTACTCCACTACATTTATATTACAGAACTTTATCTATTGTTACATTTTATCAAGGTTGTTCCAGTACTTTAAAAAAATAATAAATGCAGAGAAATAAAATTTATTTGACATGTTTACATAGGTGAAGGATCTAAGTACTGACAGTTAGTCATGGTTCTGCTTCTCCCCAGTCGCTCACCTGTTCCATCTGGAGTTGCATCCCAGAGTTCAACAGCTGGCACATCTGTGGTGAGTCGGGCTGGGGAGTACCTCAAAGTGGAGGGGCGGATAGAGGGCAGAGGACTGCTTGTTGCAGGTGCCACCTGGGTTAAAGATCCTGGGGATTCCTTTCTTTCCTCTAGGGAGTCCACGAGAGCTGAATGCTGAGACCCGACCTCACCTGCTTGAACTGTGGACTGACATGTGGACTGACCTGCAGCGGGTCGATTTCTTGAGCTTGATTTCAGGGCTGACTTTATAGGCAGGGATGGGGTTGACGAGTCCCTTAACCCACCTGATGCCTCCAGCAAACGTGGCTCGAGAGCAATGGGGCTACCAGGGGCGAAAGAAACAGCTCTGCCCAAGTTGACCCTGTTCCTGGGGTTAGAGTTACGCCGCTGAGCCCACGATGGGCCGTAAGGGCCATGGCCAGACTCCATACGGCTTTCTCCTTTCCTACTCCTTCTCCTAAGTTTTCCAAACCCTGACGACTTCCACCCTGTGCTCCTCTCTTTGTTTTCCCCCAACACAAATGCCCCAGCAAAAGTGACAGTTAGAGGAGCTTTCGGACGAGTGCTTGCCTCTGACTTGTTAGGAGGCACCCAGCAAGGAGCTGGTTTTCCCTGTGAGCCTTCAGGACTGCCCTGCTTTGGCTCAGTGTTTTGTGGCTCTAGTGGTGACAGTACAGGCTGAGGTTCTCTAACTACAGAGCCACATGACTCACATTTCTTGACCAGTACAATTATTTCTTTAATCACTGTTGTGGTTTCACCACTGACACCCACACCTTCTTGCTTCTGAGTGGGAGGCATGGCGACACTGTTGTGGCTTTTGCCCTTCTCTGAACCACTGCTGCTGGAATCTGTATTAATTTCTTTACTTTTGGATTTAGGGGCCCCAGGTCTGCCACGCTGTTTAACTCGATCCAAGTATCGAGACTCTGCTTCCTTCTCGGATTCGTCCTCAAAGCGTACTCGCGTGGGTGAACAACCGTAGCGCCTAGATCGACCTCCTTGATCACCAGAGGAAGTGTCTCTGTGAGCAGGGACGAGGAGGGGGCCAGATGCACTTTGAGATGTAACATCTTCTTTGGTTTGAGCAGCTTTCTGCACTGGTGTTGGAATGGACAATTCAACTTGATCTTTTTGCCTGCAGAAGAGAGAATACAGCAGTGCAAATAACAGACAGAGAGTTATTGTCTGGAGAGTTTAACTTCATTATGTTACCCCATAAAAGTGGAGCAACATGACAGTGAATGTGAACATTAAAGGGAAACTGAATCTTGCCATCTGTCAGAGTCAGACATAATTGAGTGAAGAAAAATTTTCAGAATGGGTTCATTACAAATAGGTCATAAAAAAAATCACTTAACAAATTAGGTGATTACAATTAGGTAATAAACAAAACATGGCAATAAGTAATATCAAGGCAGACTATGTAAAATGGCTGAATGTTTGCCTCAACCACCACAGATCAAGTCTGTTGTCAACTCACATTTGTAGGCTCTCTTACAAATTCTCCTAATTGTAAATTAAATGAATACTCCCTGCAAGTAGCAGAGGTTTATAGGAATAAAACTGCATACGCTATTGCATAAACAGACTGAAATCAACATTTCACAGCACTCTTAGGTTTATATTTGAAAGTACAATGTACTGTCAGGTTTTAGGGCTTTAACTTCTTTTCATTTACGTACTATTAGTTTTGGCAAAAAAAGAAAAAAAAGTGCAAGGGAATGATAGACAAAGCCGAGAAAAAGACAGACACACTGCATGCGCGGGAGCTAAGGGAACACATGGAAAGACCAGGGCAAATTTCAAAAAGGCTAATATCTGATTATAACCAAACACACATACAACTGCACAAACACAAGCAAAGCATTCACAATTTGCCCATGCATGCGGACGCAGCCAACTTACACCGTTGTTCTCTGATCAGAGTGGGAGCGTCTGGAGGGGCGATCGCCTTTAATGTGGCTGGAGCGAGCCTTGAGTCGGGCTCGTTCCAGCAGACGCTTGGCCTGCTCATGTCTTGGGCTCAGAGGAAGCTCGTCATTGATTAGAATAAGTGACCTGACAATCAAGAGACAGATGCTTTTAGTAGAGAAATAAATCATTTAAATGTTCAAGGCAACAGCAAGGGCATGGACAAGAACTGGTTACACCACCATCTGTGTCAAATTTTATAAAGTCTCAAAACAACATCATATTTCCCCCAGATTGACTTGGCACAGAGTGAATCATCTTGGATTCACGTTCCTAAGCTGTCTTATGTAATATCAGATAGATAGTCTTGGGGCGTGGTACTGGTTCTAAGCTTCAGAGAAACGTCATCCATCTATCCTTATGGCCAGCAGCTAAGCTGCTCTGTATTGTGCTTCATCATCTGTATTTGTCTTTATCCCTTGGCCCAGAGATAAAGATAGCATGATACACCAGTCATGTGGATTATCCTTGTAATGGACTCAGTGTGATTCATTGTCTCCCACGTGTCAAGAGGGGAACATACTGTATTGTGTTTCATTAGATTACAGTTTCTTGTGTCAGGGTTTTATTCCATCTCTGATACACATGCTATAATTAGCATTTTGTTTTGGCATCTCTTTTTGTAGCTATTTCAAACTGCATTGTTTTAATAATTAATTTTTTATTGCAGTCTGTAATAATAATGGTTTCTAAAATACTACCACCATTGCTGGAGATTACTGAAAAGAGTTGCGCTAGAGCAAAACTATATGTTACAAATTTTTTACAAATTCATTTAATATATATTTAATTTGATATTTACATTTTTTGTCAATATCTTGTATTTCATCCATGCATAAAATCTTACGCTTAATTATTAAACCATTTGGTCTTAATTATTAAAACTCTACTGTCACAATGTTCTGTTTTAATTGTGCACCAGGAAGCTAAGGAGGGAATTCAGCTCTTTGATTAAAGAAACATAGACTCTAAATTTCCACAAGTGGAGCTGGAATTTATGAAGTTGGAAAAAAATAGTTTTACTTGTATGTATCACTTGTATGTATCACCCCTGAGCATTGCTCACCTGAAATAGGGTTCAAGTTCCTGAGCAAGAACATCTGAATCTGAGTTGTCCACAACCCCATAGACACCTGAAAACCAGCATGAAGCAGAGAAAGTACAAATTTCATCAAATGTGCTAATGCAATTGACTGGAATGAAAGCACCAATGTAAAATTTTGTGCTGAAAGAAAAGCTATAAAATGCTCTAGATATTTTTGTTCTCAAAACATGGAGTTGCTCCAGTTTAGTTTTTTCTTTACATTACCTGCTAACTGCAGGTAAACTTTATACCGTTTTTGATTTAGCGTTCTTAACTTATAGCCATAATGTTTATATAGTGCAAAGGCTACTACCAAAAAAGCCATCAGCCATAATGTGACCCACAGGTCCTGTCGGTATTAAAAATGTTTGGTATTATAATAAGGATTTTCATAAGCCTTCATACCATTAGTTTCAATGGCAGTCACTTATCTCTGACTGATCCTTAATGTCAATCATACAAAAACTGGTTATGTAAACACAAAGGTAATGGCAGATTATCTTGCGACAGGAGTCAAAATCACGGATCTGATGAAGGATTTGTCCACGTCTTGCACTTTCCACCCATCTGGTACTGACACATGCCGAAAAGCAGACATATACAGTGCAAACATTATTACAGATGCACAGCATGGGAAAATACATGATACGTCACCTGCTGCTCATGCAAACATAGACATCCATTAGCTAACAGAATAAGATACAAAAGCAGGGACGCATCCCCCACCGCTCTGCCTGCTAATAATAGCAACACCCTCATGCACATCTGCACATCTGCCATCTGCTCAACACCGGAAACAAGTCAGGCTGAAAACTGCTTTTCTATATGTCACAGACAGAGAGACAGTGTTTAAACGCAGCACTTTAAATAGCAACAACAGCTGGAAAGCTTTCGTACCCGAAAGTGTGGGAACGTAATAATTAAAAATATTCTAAGAAATAAAAATCAGTTTCCACAGCAATAGTGTGTCTTTACTCTTTGTTCCAACTAAAAACTCTTGGGGTGGCAATACTATAACACTGACCTTATCCACACAGGTTGTATAGAAAAATAACCCCACTTTGGATAAGCAGAAGATAGTGGATGGATGGAAGGACATAACATCTGGCATTTCTCCTGCGTTACCCACCTTTGCTATTCACTTTGCATTTTGTGTCCTTATTATATATGGCACTTTCTCCTCCCCCCGTGTCTCTGTCTTCCCTGCAGTTTTGTTGTCTTTCCCTTAATTTTGCATAAGCTCTCTGCTTCACTTTCAGCATCTCATCAGCTGAGAGTACTGCACTTTGTGAAGACATGCTCTCCCAACTGTCTGAAGTACACAGTCCTTTCGCAGGGTCATCAGCGACTGTCTCCTCTTGCTCACATCTGTCCAGGTAGCACTCTATGCTGTCTGAGAGCTTGAGTTCTGACGATTCATCACCTTCTCCAACTGCATCTCCCACAACGCATTTAATGCCTGTTTCGGCTGATTTATTTTGCCTCTGGGA
Source organism: Channa striata (assembly GCA_033026295.1). Lineage (NCBI taxonomy): Eukaryota > Metazoa > Chordata > Actinopteri > Anabantiformes > Channidae > Channa > Channa striata. Next base: position 9,036,658 of record CM065185.1, on the reverse strand, counting down.
CTTGGCCAGTCCTTCTGCCTCTGTATAGTCCTTCAAAGCCAATGGGGAGGGAATGTTGTGCAGGCCAACACCATTTAGAAGCAGTGTTTCTGGACGTGCTACTCGCCAGAAGCCCTTGGGTGGTGCCCAGTGTCGAGTTGCTGTGGAAGACATGGAGCAAGAAGGGGACGGTGTTGGAGAAGTAGTGGCTGGAAAGGTAGGGAGCATAGGTGATGGAGGAGGAGAAAGAGAAGGTTGTTCATCCTTACTACTGCTTGGGTTGTCAGACAGAGGACTGTCCATACTGCTACCGTCCCTGAACCCACTAGGATGGCCGGTCAGAAAATTGGCCTGGCTGTTATTTCTTTCTGATCTGTCTCCTTCAGTTTTCTCTACCTGTTCCCCTTGTGCTTCAGCTGGAGGGCTGTGGATCTCCAACCTGACTTGTACCTCGACCTCCTCCTCTTCATCACTGCTGCTCAAGTTCTTTCTGCCACCTGATCTCCAAGAGGAAGCAGGAAGAGATACATGCCCCTTTGCTTTGGGTCTCACTCTCAGAAGGACTTCAGAGGAGATCTGTCCTGCTGGATTGCTCCCCAGCACCTCTGTGTCCAACCTTTCTCTGTCCTTCTCTCTGTCTCTTCCTCTTGTCCTTCTCTGTGTAATTGACCTGACCTTTGTCTGTAGAGCATGCACAGCTGTACTCTGGGGAGACACAAGCTGGTTGCTCAACAAGGGTGCTGGGAATACAGGCTGAGGGACAGGACCAGTGATGAGCCCCCAGTTTATGGGGAGCCCAGTGGGTAAGTGGGAGCTAGATTTTGCTTGAACGTTATCAGCTTCTTTTTCTTCCTCCATTGGCTGGTCATGCAAAGAAAGGCCCAGAAAGACTCTGCAGAAGAAAAAAAAAGCAACATCATGTGTCAACACCTGTTCTACATCTGTTTTACCAGCTACTTTCTATCTGATTTCCTAGTGGAGAGATATGTAATGTGAATTCAGTCACGTTGCCTCATCCACTGATTACTTTCCCGTGGACAGGATAATCCGTTAGAATCAGCATAAGCAACTGCTACATACAACTGTGCCCCTACTTGGAAAATAATATTAGCCTACAAATACATAAATGTTTTTAAAGTGAAAACTATTCATCCGTTTATAATATTATATATATCTATATATTTATGTATATAGAGATATAGATAGAAATAGATATATAGATAGATATAGATATAGATATGTAAACATTATTATTATATATTTAAACTTAAGACTGACATATTGTACAATTATGAATGAATGAATGTCACATAGAAACTGACTTTATAAAAAGCAGTGTAGTACTTTCATCAACATTATGAAGTAGCTATACGTTTGTCAGATTTAGTTAGGCTACATAAGTAGCTCACACACACACACAATGGAATATCATACCTGTATATTCAGTGAGCGCTGGCCGTCAAGAAACAGCAAACATCAATTTTAGCGCCACTTCTTACATTTAAGTTATCCAAACCTGCACCAAAGCTGCCGAAATTGCAGCGCATCTCCGCGGGTCCCCTCGTGTTGTCCAACTAGGTAAGAATAGAAACTTCCACAGCAATATTGCACAGCAAACAAGTCCTTGTTTCGCCAGACTCCGACGCGATGCTTCCCGTCATTTGTCTACGCAGCTCCCGGTCCAGGCAGTGTCAGGCGATCCCGCGGTCTCTCACTCATCACTGGTCTACTAATCCCCCCAGAAATCAGTGGGATTAGATAAAAATGGAATACAAAAATGCTTGCTTTAATTTCGCCCTTGCCTCGCAACTGAAGCTCCCTGTTGCGTAAGTACAAAGCACACAGCGACTCCCTGCACATTAATAAGCCAATGAAAAAGAGACGGCATTAAACTAAAATAGCTTAATGACCCCTCTCACTTCCCGTTCTTCAAATACTTCGATTTTTTTGTGTACAATTATTGTATTTTAAGTGTTATAACTTGGCATCGTAAACACAGCTGTTGGTTGATTCTTAATTGTTAAAACTACTGATCTATTCAGTTTTCATTGATGGACACACACACGTATCCGCCTAACTGGGACATGGCTCTTCCTGCCGGTTGGGACAATCCCCAGATGTCAACAGCTTTGTGCTGAGGCTGTGCACGGACGGCAGAGGGCGCCATTGCCGCACACGTACGCGCGCACGCAAGCTTTCTGACGCGCACGCACGGACACACATTTTGCTCAGCTAGCTGTAACCGGCTAGCGACTCTGTCGACACCCTCCTCAAACCTCGGCAGCAGCTAAGCTGCACCGTCGACATGGCAAGAAAATATCGCACCAATTTTCTAAAAAAAGATGAAAATCTTCCAAGTCTTTTGGAATGAGTGAGTAGTATTGATAGCAATAATCCGTTTATTCAGCTGGACACCAACGGTAGAGGTTGCACATTTTGTTTTAGTCACATTTGTGGTTAGTTTATGCTAACACGATAGGTCTCTAGCTAAAAGGCTATCTGGTACTACAGGGAGGAGCAAGGTTTTTGCTAGCCTGTTAGCCTTCTGTGTTTTGTCTGTCCACTAGAGTATTTGTGTTAGCTGCTTCTCAAAATGTGATCAGAGCACCCTCTGCTATGATGATTTCCAACATTTAATTACCATAGTCCTGAAATTACAGTGTGTGGAAAAAATACATAGATTTTAAAGGCAGTTTGGTTGCTTGATACTTTCGGGAGCTGTCGTTACATAATCTCGCTGTTGCTATTCAAATGGCTTCACTTTTCAGTGTCACTATTTCGTCTTCAGCTATCGTTTCCTTGACCAGCACAAGAGATAGTAACTGTGTTCCTGCCAGTATATTGCATTCGTATTCACAGCAACGTTCAAAGTAACGCCTGGGCCATGACCAACCAATGCTAAAAGGTTATATTAGCAAGAAACGATAATTGTTTCATTTTTGCCAAATGACGTTTGTTCGCTAGCCAGCCTAACCAGCTAGCCACCCATAGCTTAGCTTGCTAAAAGTAGGCTACAATTAGCTGCTACGGGAGCTCCTCATTTATGATAAGCCCTTAATTTGTGTTTACCGTGTTTTTATTTGAGGATATGAAACTAGCTAGAGCAACGCCGCTGAGCAAGATACAGTTTGTGTTTGTTGCCTAATGTAAACGTAATATTATTTAACTTCATTAGCAAACGTTAGCTTCATAACAAGTTAGCACAGAGGGACATGGCTGTGATCCTTTGAGGACTCTTTGTCCATAGCAATAATGATAACAGCTCTTTAAAGTAGGCCACGGAGTATTTGTTTTGATTCATATTTTTAGCTCGTTTTAACCGTATTTTTCAGATAAGGACTTTGCAATGTGATTTCTTTTCAAATGTTACGGATATATAGCAAATAAGGGTACCAAAGAGTAGTCGACGCCAAATAGACATTTTTGCCTAGTATCATAAGTCCATTACGCAGCTACATTTGCATTCACATAGTATATTCTGGTTCGTTGATGCATGTAGATTTTACTAGGATATTGGGATTTTTAAGCTAAATATTGATATTTATGCAAAATAGTTCATTTTATATGCAAATTGCACAGCTTAAATTCACTTTCTTTCTTTTTTACAGTATTCATCACGCGATGTGATCCAGAATCCACAATGTGTGAGGAAATTTAAGAACGATTGAGTTCGGAAGAAAAAAATCTTGATTCCAGTGGAATCTTCCATATATATAAATATATATTATATTTTTCTTTCTCTGTGTTAAAGCTTACGTATATTTACATACACTTGTCCCATCAACATATAACCATGCCAGTGCAAGCACCACAATGGACAGAGTTCCTGCTGTGCCCAATCTGCACACAGACCTTTGAGGAAACTGTTCGCCGGCCCATAAGCTTGGGCTGTGGGCATACTGTCTGCAAGATGTGCCTGAACAAGTTACACCGTAAGGCCTGTCCTTTTGACCAGACAGCAATCAGCACTGACATTGAGCAGCTACCTGTCAACACAGCCCTATTGCAGCTAGTGGGAGGTCAGGTAAGAAGTGCCTGTGTTTTTATTCACTTGTACGGCAATTTATGATTGCGATCCAATTTGACTAGCGTGTATATTATTGATATTAACTAAGGGATCTGTTAAAAATTTTGAATAATTGGTCATTTTAAGATTCCATTTCCATTTTAGCTCTCTGGTTTCTTTGATTACTACTTATGTGTTGTATTAGAGCATTGCACATGGGCTGTGACATGATGTGCACATAGCTTGGATATTCCTTTATGAGTCACATTCCAGTCATTGAGCAATGACTTTAAATCTCTTGGTTTACTGAGCACAGTCAGCGTAGCTGTTTGGCAAAAAGGGTGAGGCACAGCTAATGCGTGTTAGGCCGCCTTGGCCAAGTTTCCAGGTATGCAATCTATAAAAATGGATAACAACAATTAAGTATCGATTCTGTAGGGAGTCTGTCACAGCTCTAAAGTGTATTTATTAACCTAATCCTTTGAATTTTTTGCTTATACTTGATAGTGAAGTTCAGTGTTTACTCAAATTATTATATTAAGATAAAAATAGAAGTTATTATTCTGTACCAATATTTATTTATCATTGTTTGTATAAATATCTATTACAGGCATTGATTATTTGGGAATAGAATATCCTTTTGATTATTCCATCAATAAATGTAGTAATCTTTTAAGAACTAATTTTACTTTTTTTAAAATGATAGTGAAATTACAAAAAATAAGTCTTCTCATTAAATCAACAAATAATTGTTTTTTGTTAATCAACTATTTTATAGCTCATTTGCAAATCTTGTCTGTCCAAACTAAACTCATTTACTTCATTTAACTGTTATGTTGAAGGGTGCTTTGGTTTGCAGTAAATTTTAGTAGTTGACTTTCTCAAAGAATTGTTCAGACGCTAAATAAACCCATTTTTCTAAGGTGACGGTAGTAGCTTTTACTATAGCTCTTTTATATCTCTGGTAGATACCTAAATAGGCCATTTTAAGTTTAAGTTGTGAAGTGTGCCCATTACAAGGTTTTATAGGCTTAATACTAACTTAATGTGAAATTCTGTGTCTCAGTCGAGGCTTTTTTAAAAGTGGTGATCATTGTCAACAAGGATATGCAGCTGGTTTAACTCATGCATTTTACAATCTAAAGTAAAATAACTGTGTAGCAAATGCATAATTGTTTAGGCTTTTTTTTGTACTAAACATTTTGGTATTGCTACGGGTTGTCCTAAGTCTTGAAACCTTTGTTTTCTGCTGCAGGTTCCTAAGGCTCAACCAGTTGCCTTGATTACCAGTTCAGAGGACTCGCAGCATTATGAGGAAGCCAGGCAGTGTGTGGAGGAGCTGGCCCTCTACCTCAAACCCCTCAGCAACACCAGAGGTACACACACAAATGCACATGGTTGGTTATATTGGTAATCATGTTGTGAAACTGTTAAAATCTGGAGTTTCATTTGAAATGGAACAACAATTAAACAGAAATGCATAGCTTTTCCTCTAAATGTAGTCTAGAAACATATTTCTCTAAAGCTGTGCAAAAGTTAGCAATTTCCTCCATCATTAATAATTCACAATCTCTTACCAGGTGTGGGTCTGAGCAGCACAGCCCAGAGCATGCTGAGTCGACCCATGCAGAGAAAACTGGTAACTCTAGTCCACTGCCAGCTGGTGGAGGAGGAAGGCCGGGTTAGGGCCATGAGAGCTGCCCGGTCTTTGGGTGAGCGAACTGTCACTGAACTAATCTTGCAGCACCAGAATCCCCAACAGCTCTCTTCAAATCTTTGGGCAGCTGTCCGTGCGCGAGGATGTCAGTTTCTTGGCCCAGGTACAATTTTTTTCCATTGCCTTTAAAAGCATACATTCCATATGTCTGTAATAAATGATGATTCTTGAGGCTTCTTAACATTTAGGCTTTTAAACTGTCCCAACCCCCCCCTTTTTTTTTTCCTTGTTTGTCCACCCCAGCCATGCAAGAGGAAGCCCTAAAGTTGGTCCTTCTTGCTCTAGAGGATGGCTCTGCCTTGTCCAGGAAGGTGTTGGTTCTCTTTGTAGTCCAGAGGCTAGAGCCACGCTTCCCCCAAGCCTCTAAAACTAGCATAGGCCATGTGGTCCAGCTCCTCTACAGGGCATCCTGCTTCAAAGTATGTTTCTGTTTGAAAACCAAAAGAATTATGATGTGGGGTTTTGATGGGTTTTTTTTAAATTGTTTTTTAACATTAGTAAGAAACAGTGTAGTTCATGGGGTGCTGCTCCATAATTTGGTCATCACCTCAGTATTAGTGACTGTCTGAGATACTTTTTCCAAAAATTATGTTCATTTAATGCAGGGTTAAGAATAAAAACAGAAAATGAAGATGTTCTCAGATTCTCATAGAAAGGAAAAACATCAATTAATTTCTTCTGTGGGTATCTAGGTCACTAAACGCGATGAAGATTCATCCCTGATGCAGCTAAAAGAGGAATTTCGTACTTACGAGGCTCTGCGGCGTGAGCACGACTCTCAGATTGTTCAGATTGCCATGGAGGGTGGCTTACGGATTGCACCTGACCAATGGTCTTCTCTTTTATATGGAGATCAGTCTCACAAGTCACACATGCAGTCAATCATCGATAAGGTGTGTAAGAGAAGTACTGTTTTTTCGTTTTTGTTTTTTTTTTTTGCTTGTGCATGTTAAATCGTTTGATCGAGAATAATTGTATTTTCCCAGCTTCTCATATCAAAGCATGTTTTGACATAAAATGTCTTTCGGCCATTAATTTACAAAAACATTAAATTGCTGTCTTCCTCCTTCTGGCATAGCTGCAGACGCCAGCATCTTTTGCTCAAAGTGTCCAGGAGCTCACGATTGCACTGCAGAGGACTGGTGACCCAGCGAACCTCAACAGACTGCGGCCCCACCTGGAGCTATTGGCCAACATTGATCCCAGCCCCGGTAATAAAAAACCTAACTTCATCATCCCTTTTCAAAAATGCACTGCTTTCCTCTAATCTGACAGCTTCTGAACACCCAAGTTTTATGTCTGAATAATAACTCTTTAAACTGCACCCAATCTCCGTAATTGATTGACAGTAGCTTTATTTTGTATACTATAATGAAAAAAACTTCTTACTTGAAGAAAGTTTAAAACTAAAATAAAATTAGGTTGGATCTCTTGAGAGCATCCATAGTGATCAGACAAATGTTTGAAGTTCGTTTTAAGTTAAATTTAATTGTTAAAAGGACGATGACCAGTTCAATAGCAAAAAAGCACAGCACACCTCTCTACTATAATGAAATTTTGTTTCATTATAACTAGTAAAAAATGACATAAATTTTTTCAAAGAATTGAATGCTGCACCTTTTCAGTTCTTAATAAAACACAGGGTGTGCAGATCATCTTTGAGCTTTGTAAGCTTGAATGTTATTGTTAATAAAATGGCTTTTTCTCCTCATATCCACGTTCCCTTAGATGCTCCCTCTCCTACATGGGACCAGCTAGAGAATGGATCGGTAGCAGTGAAGACGGTCGTGCATGGCCTTGTGGATTTCATCCAGAACCATAGCAAGAAAGGAGCTGATCCTCAACAGGTTGGATTGTCAATTAGACCACAAAAAGTGCTGGAAATAAGAATTGCAAAAATATGTAGCAGCAGTTTGTGATAACTTTTTTTTGTTGTTTTTAATCATTTCAATTCTGAGCTACTTAGCAAATAACACTCTGTTGCGATCAGACATAATCGTAATGTTTATAATTTGTTTGAGTTTTCACACAGCTCTGCTTGCATTTTTTAAGGTGCCAGAAAAAGTCCACAAATAATTTTGTACCATAGTGAGACAACACGTGTTTACTTGTCAATTTTTAAAAATAAATTTTGTGTCTCTCTAGCCTCCTCAGCACAGCAAGTATAAGACATACATGTGTCGTGACATGAAACAGAAAGGAGGGTGTCCTCGTGGAGCTAGCTGCACATTTGCTCATTCTCAGGAAGAACTGGAGAAGTGAGTCTGATAACTTGTATATGTTTTCAACTGTTGATATTACCAGTGATTTGTAACTGTTATTCTTCTGTCCTTAACTCAAGAACGCCAGTGTTTGTCATAGAATTTGCACCGCCTGTTGTCTTTGTCAGGTATCGTAAGATGAATAAGCGCCTGGCACCTCGCCTTCCAGGCCAAGGTGGGCTCCTGCCAGAGGACGGCCTTCCTCCTGATGTAGCAGTGACCCGGAAGACGTCACCCCTCCCTAATGGAAGTGTTGCACCCTCTTTGCCTCAGCTCATACCCCGTGGCACTGATACAGTCCCCTATGAGCTGTTGCGTAAATCTGTTAAGATGGACGGGGGGAGTCCAAGTGCCCCAGCATCACCACCTGATGTGTGAGTATAACTAAGCTAGTTGTTAAGTTACCTAATAATAGCCATCTAAAGAACAAAAAAGCAGTTTTCTACTGGAGTCTGTTTGTTCTTTGTAGTTTAATGTTTCACACTTTCTAAATCAAATGACATGGAAAGTGTTTGAGAGATCTGGTTGTTACGGTCTCCTTCCCTGCTAAGACGTGTTAACTCTTAGCTACCTTAACCTAAACATTACCATATCTTACCCTTAACCACGGAAATTGGCATTACAGGAAACACACTTGCATATTTGTAAAAGATGGGGAAATGACTGTGAAACAAGACTGGGTTAGGTTAGGGCTGACAAAAAAAACATAATTTCCCCCCCGCATTTCAATCATTATAAAGTAGCACCATATTTCATATCACAAAAAAGCTGCCAGCTTAAAATACCCTTAGGATTACTAAAATGACCACAAATTAAAATTTCATTGTAAAAATCTTTCTAAACTCCATAATTTGCAAAATAGCAACATGTGTAATGTCTCTGCCTTTTTTTTCCTTTTGTCTTCACAAGATGCCATCAGTACATTTTGTGTTATGTTAGTTTCAGTTTCAGTCAGATGTTTGGCAGATTTATTTTAAGGTTCATCTCCACATAAACCTACCTGGGGAAATCAGGTAGTTGCTTAAAATTTCCTACCCCAATTACCATGCCTATATCAAACCTGTACATGGCAGCTAAATCAGGTACCAGAAAAAGCCTACTGTAACTGGCACTTCAATGCGTATAAATGCACCCACCATTTGTGTCGGTTGCAGCAAGTTTCAGCAGTGTGCACCGCACAGCACCAGTCAGTTTTGTGTCTGACTTCAAAAAGCAAATACCACCACGTCACAGACATCCTTCACCTTGTTTATCTCCTTTTCATGCAGTTTGTGGGTGCTGTGCTTTTGCTTTCTAAACCAGTATTTGACATTTACCCTTTATGACTTGTTTTACCAAAACAGTAACATACTCTCTCGGGTGTTCTTGCTGTGTATTAGACATAGGTTGTCCTTCCTTTCTTTTTCTTTTTTTTTTTTTTTTTAGAGCGAGAGCGCAGTGTCATTGGTTAGATTTTTGTTTATTTTGTGCTGTGATTGGCTAGTGTTTGTTGTTAATTGGTGTCTTGCAGAGAGTTTAGTGAAGACTTTTTTTTTTTTTGGTATTTATTCTCTACTCTCATCTACATCAACAATCCCATAATACACTGCGTGCATTTACAAATGTGTACATATCAGTAGTAAAATAACAAAAATAAACAAGCAAATCGATAGAATGTTGAAGACAAGAATGTTATATGTGAAAGAAATTCTTGTAGTGGTACAATTACCCTCATCTTTTTTAAGGCAGTTGATACTGGAGTGACTAGACATAATAAAAGTTTTATTCTCTAGATTCAACAATAATACTGTATAGTTTATTTATGTTTGTAGATTGGATCCTGGCCCCAAACCTGGAATGCCTCTTCCACCTCATGCCCTTGCCCACCCAAGGATGCCAGCCGACCACCTCTCTGGTGTGAAACACATGCCTGTGGTACCCAGAGGTTCACCAGTTTACCCCCAGCCACAGCTTCCTGAGATTTGCTATGATGCTCGCCCTCCACCTTCTGCTTCTCAGTATGATCCCCCACAATATACCACAGGTAAATAAACATTAATATGCATCTGAGTGTGTCAGTGGTGCAAATTTGCAACCGAAGTAAAAATAGTCTTATTTCCTTTTTCAGGGTACCCCTATCAACAGCCACCGCAGTATGTTCCTCGGGATTACATCCGTAACCCTCCTGCCCCCAGTGAGTCAGGACCACCTTACCAGGACCCCTATACCTATGTCCCTTCAGAGCGCCCCTACCAAGCTCCTCATTCTGGCCCACCATTCTCCTACCCTCACCCTCCACATTATGACCGAGGTCGCCATGGGACCTACTCGGCCGCCCCACCTCCTCCACAGCCTTACCCATCTCAAAGGGATGGACTAGTCAGAATGAGCCCTGCACCTTTGGATGTTCCCCCACCATCAGCATCACAGACAAACTCACTTTACCATCAGGAGCCCACTGCCAGGGAAAGATACCCACCAGATGGCTACTATCCCCCAGGTGCCCAGGCTCCACCTACGAGGGGTTATGTCAGAGTAAGTATATTTGGATTGTACTTCAGTTAAACTAATTGCCTTTGTGTGATCATGCCGAGTGCAAACACTAAGATAACAATAACAACTTAACAGCAATATTTGATTGCTTCACAGCACAGCCTGGACTATCTGCACCGACGTCGCCAGGAGCTGTTATCCCAGCTGGAGGAACGGAAGGTCATCTCTCCTCCACCATTTGCTGCTTCCCCAACTCTTTCACATACCTTCCCCAGCGACTACCCTCCTGAAGTTAGTATTAAGTTAATTTCAAGTCTTGGAGGTTGTTTTCAGATTGGACTTTTGCAATAAACTGTAAATTTTCATTCACCTACTGTAAGTGACATGCGGGTTTAATGTGATAAAAGAAATATTGGTTCACTATAAAGACATGTTTTTGACAGCAGTTTTTTTTCTCTGCATCCTCTGTGTCTAAAGTTTGGCGATGAAAGCTCAAAAACCATTGTGAAATGCAGAGAGCCTGAATACGCTGTGCAATACTCTCCTGGTCTTGTGAAACGATTGGCTCCTACATTGGAACAAAGGATGCCAAACCCAAAGACGTTATGGTTCCTGGTACCATGGAGATGATGGTGAGTTCAAATGAATAAAGTCCCGTCCCTGACTGAGCATGATGCACAAATTTAGAGTATTTAGAACAATATATAGAGACTGACTTTACAACTTTGTTTGTGTAAAACCATTGCACAACTTGATCTGGTATTGTTTTACCAACAGACAAATGCACATATTTTTTCATCTTTGCTGTCTTTATTCTACTGTCATTTTTAAAATTTGATATACATTGGAGAAGAACATGTTGCTTACCTTATTTCTTTCTCAGATTTAATGAGCTCTCCTCACTTTACCCTTCCTTCCCACTCTGCCAGAATGTGGAGGCAAAGGGGCTGAGGGAGCCCTCTTTGGAGGCTCCTCGGAGAAGTGCAGAAGTCAAGGACGATGACCCTATTATTCCTTTTGGCCCCCAGCCCACGGTATCACGCTTTGGGGCCATCTCCCGCACCTCAAAGACAGGTTACCAGACCACTGGCCCTGTGCAGGCTATGGCCTCCAATCCCCAGAACCCAAATTCTAAACATATGCCAATGCCAGGTAAGAAACAACGCGTATTACTCGGAAGTGACTGATAAAAACCTTTCAGTGTGTAAAGAAATTTGTATTTCTGTATCATTCTGGAATTGATGGAAATGTGGAAACTAAAATATTTAAATTTAAAATATTTTAAATACTGTTTCTAAAACAAAGGGTCATATTTAGTTTGATGTACGTAAGTATTTTGTAGTATGTCATTCTATAATATTGGTGTAATTGCGATGTTGATTATTTCTTTTAAATCATTTTACCCCCTTGTCTACCTCAGAATACACATATGGAAGCCATGGAGGATGGGCTGGAGCTTCTTACACCTCCCACCAGACTGCCTCCTCCTCTCAGGGACACTTTAGTGAGCGGTGAGGCCTGTGTTCCTTTATCCGATCATCTTTTTCACAAGATAATAAAAACTATTGCAGTTTTAGGAAAATACCAGTGTATTAAGTGTTCATATGAAACTGAAATTTTCCAGTCTTAGATTGTAAAACGGTTATGTAAATGTTCTACTGTTTCACAGCCTATCTATGGCAGCCACAGACAGAGAACAGTTAAAGATTGAGCTGCAGCAGGTCAACCAGCAGATCACACAGCAGACTCAAATGCACAGCATGGAGGTGTGTATGTTCTCTAATATTAATACCTAAAATAAAAAAATTCCAAAGAGTAAATAAATTGATTTAATAAACGTAATTATTGGCAATAATTGCTCAAATATTTAGAAATTTTGAACTTTGAAGTAACTTTCAAATACTGCTTGGAAATTCCAGCAGTAACTTTTTACGTATTTAAAGGCTTGTTATTGATTCACACAATGAAGAACAGTAGGAGTCGGGCTCTCGAGTCAAACAGTCAACTCTGACTGAAAACACATATTTTTTCCCAGAAATGACTAAATTGCGCACTCATCCTCGTCACTGCCTGTTTCACTATTACAGGCTGCCGGTAATGCTTTGCTGCTGCAGAGGGAAGCCTGTGCACTGGCAGGCCAACCTGTGCAACCCAGTCAGGGCCAAGCAGCAGCCCAGCAACAGCCTAAGTGGCCAGCAGGGGGAGCAAGTGCAGCAACGGTCTCCAGTGAACAGCTGAGCCTGGAGCTCCACCAGGTGGAGAGAGAGATCGGCAAGAGGACCCGTGAGATGGCTATGGTAAGGGAACTGGGCTGTTTAGTAACGACAGGGGAAGTACCAGTTTGACTCTGCAGAAAAAAGTCTGGCATATGGTTGGATAATAAAGTCCTGTGAAAATTGGAAGGGGACATTTAGGAACATCCCAGTGGTGTCCAACAAAAAAGTAAGATAGCTGTTATATTAACATAGTATAGTAATATTGCTGTTTTCTTTAAGAATAGCTTTAACCTGTCTTTGTACCAGTTCTAATTTACCGCTACACTATGTGGAGCTAAGGGTAGAAATACACAGTTGTAACTGTTTTTTGCATTACAAATCAGGAAAACCAAGTGGTGCATGATGTTCCCCAGTATAAGACGAAACCTGCAGAAAATGGACAACCGGAGCACAAGACTCAGCTGGAAGAGATTTCCCTGGCTCTTGGGTGAGTATAAACCTACATGAACATAAATATCTATATTCCCTGAATGGACATGTTAACTATATTATTAGTTAGAACTCTTTCCAGTTCTAACTTGGGTCTATCCCCCTTTCAGCGAGGTGTCAAATGGCTCCAGCAGTCTGCAAGAAAGTGCAGTGGGCGGGTCCATGCTGTCACTGACCAATAAGACATCTGCGTTGAGCCTGTGTTCTGATCCAGGTGCCACTGGTTCAGAGGTGCAAAAGAATGGCGTCGTCCATTCCTGTTCCTAGGCAGTACACAGTTACACACACGCACACACTCAAAATGCTCGATTGAAAAGCATGCACAGGCACACATACACCCATTAAATTTAGAAGATGAGCAGTATCTGCCGTGATATGAATTTCCTTTCTTTTTGTTCTGTGAATGAGCTTTTTTTAATGACTATCCTTGCCTGGAAACCAGTGCATATGATAACATTTCTCGTGTGTGTTTCTTTTTTTTTTTTCTTTTTGTATTGGGATCGTAGACTAACAAGGCTCACATTAGATATATCAGAAAGAGAAATGGTGGTGATGTTGACAGTCTTACTCCGTTTAAAAAGGACATGCCAATTCTAATCTAATCTTTATATATTTAAAACTACAGTCACGCATTTGATTCAACCCCCCTACATACAATTTTTGGTTTAGTTATCCCAGGATGTATTAAAATAAACGGTTAGGTTAAAAAAAAAGCATTATCACATAAAAAGCATTTTGTGGAAGTTCTCTGAAGGCATTGTAGGAAGCAGCGTAAGTGTGACACATGGTGCTTGCCCCCAGAATTGTTAAAGAAAAAAAGAAGTGGCTGCCCAGATCTGGATGATCTGAGGAGGGAAAAGCAGTACAATATTCCACTAGTATTAACCCCAAATGGAGATGCAGGGTGTTTTAGGCTTCACTTTTGCACCACATGCATGTCCTCAATTGCTTCAAGAAGTATGATTTATTATTTTTTTATTAATGCATTTTATGAACATCATATGTCTGTTTCATACTTGAAAGCAGTATACTATATTTAACTGAAGCATTCTGTTTTAAAGATTGCAAAGAGTCTTTTTGATATGAGCTTTCCATGTTTCTATAAGGGAATCTATTACGTGCTTCACTTTGTTGTGGGTGGGGCCTGATGTGGTTTAGTTGCAATGCCTTTCACTTGTGCTCCGATGGTTGCATTCAATCCTAATTATCTACGTTGTGAATTGTTCACCGCATGGGGTGTAGCGAATGCACATGATCAAGCACAGAGAGAAGTGCATCTTTTCAGGACTGTAAATGGTAACTTGAATTAATCAGGACAGAAATAAGGACTTCCCTCCTCAGAGCATCTTATCTGGCCACACAAAAGGCCTCCCCATTGGGATTATCTTGTCATTTGTTCTCCTAACTTCTATGAAGTTGCCTTCCCTTGTGTCATTTTTTGTTCGTTTGTTTAAATTTTGTTTTATTTTTTTCATGCTTTACGGTGTTACAATTTTGGGGACTGAAGCACACAGTGAAAGCACCAAGTGATTAAATGGAAGCATGTCTCTCTTTGCTTTCAAACATACCATTTGTATTGTAGAAATTTGTAAAACTGTTTTGGCTGCACAGTACCTTTTGAAATGATTTTCTAATCTATAATTATGTAATTACGTTAATGGTAATTTAGAGAAAGCGAGACAAACTTTTATAAACAGCTGTCCTTAAGTGAGATTCTAGGTTAAAATTTGTTCCAATGAATATATTGAAGTATGATGAGCAGGACAATATTCTTTCATTATTTTCCTGTTCATAAACTGTCATCATCACCCCCATTACCACTATTTTTGCTCTTTCTCCATCTTGTAAATTGTTTACTGCTGATGCTCTGCACAGAGCTCTTTGCCTTCTGTAAACAATTGGCATGATTGGCCAACGTTTTACAGCTCTGCTGAGAGCGAGTGAGTCCTTGCGCTTGAACAGTTGAAGGGTAGAGGAGAAGCTCTGGGTCAAGTTGTTATAGTTTAACATTAAGCCTCTGTTTCGATCATACGATGGGCACTGAGAAACTGTCAGGTTGACAAATCCCTGATAACTCATGAGTCAAGTAAACACAAATGTTCTTTTTTTGTGTCCGACATCTTCATCTGCATGGTTTGATGGGCATCTCTACCGACTGGTCACACCGGTGATTGGGGAAGTTTGGGGTTTTCTTAACTAGTCGTTTTTCCAATCACACTTCAAGCCTCTGGTTGCTCCTCGCTATGTTTATTGTTTAGGTACACAGCTCAATTATACATATGAGTATGTATACATACATTAATATACTAAAGCACTATTAATGTGCCACATCTTATTCTACTTGCTCAGCATTTATATTAAATGATCTCTACTTAGAATCAGCAAAATGTTTTTTGTTGTTTGATTTGTTTTCTGTCCACTGGTTGCCAACACAGACCTTATCCTTTCCCAGACGAAGGACTTCTGTGCGCATTGATGTGTGTTCACTTAAACTTTTGTGTTCAAACAAAGATGTTCTTTATAGACTATGCTTCCGAAGAAGACAAAATCCTGTAACTTTGGAAAATTTATGGAGATGTTTTGTGTGTGCTAGATTGTATTGTAGAAAATGTACCCTGATTAAGTTTTTTTTTTTTTTCCCCTCAAAGTGTGCTGTACTGGGTGATAGTATTGAGGTATTAGAAAAGTGTTTGGGTTTTTTTTTTCCCCCCCACCCCTTTGCCCAAGAGTATAGTCAGGATGTCTCTGAGGAAAGTTTGGCTTTAATCTTCCTTTAATGCTTCTTTACCTTGTCTGCTCTAGGAGCATGAGATAATTTCAAAAATGGTGATTTACATTTAATCGGCATGATGTGGAGTCTTACCGATGGACTCTGGAAAACCAGTCACCCATTTGAAAACATTACAGCAACCTGCAAACTCCTCAGCAATGCAAGTCCCATCGTTTAGAGCAAAATGTGTATTTGAATTTTTTTTTTTTAATAAGTAATATTGACCTAGCTGGGTTTGTAGGGTTTTTTTTCTCTTTTTTTGTTTCTGCGATTGTGGAGTGACTTTACTGACCTTCAAGTCTTGTGTGTAGTCAGCATCTACAAGAGTGACATTCTTGCAATAATTTTGTTACTCCTTACACAAAATTGACCAAAGTTGAAAAAACAGCAAATTAATTTTTTGAAGAGGCAATTGGCTTGCACCATAAATTGGCAAAATGTTGTTTTGTTTTTTTATTCTCTCTTCAGTGTGAGTCAATCTAAACTCTCAATGCTGATTGTACTTAATAATTTCCCACAGGTCTGAATGAGTCATACAAAGATGCATAGGGTGGTTTATAATATAGAACATTGCAAAGGCGTTCATTTCAGTGCCCGGTGTGTTTTTGTTTCTGAGTGGAACTGCTGCCTCTACCCCCTTTACATAACATGTTAACCCCTTCACTCTTACCCTTGACCACTGAACTCTGTTACTGCTGTTTAAGGCTCACATTTTATTCCCTGACTTTTTGGGGAAATTCGCAAATGGCTTTTTTATATAATTACTCCCTTGTAAAATATCTCTTAAATTAAGGTACAGGTTTGATTTCAGCAAGAAAAAAGAACTTTTTATATGTATATTATACTCCATTAAGGAATGTCTAGAATTATCTTCTTCCAATGTGGATGTAGCCATTATTACGCCATTTTATGACTTTGTAAGAGAATTCACTGTGTGAAAATTGGTTTGCATTTTTGTATAATACAATCTGCTTTTTTTGTTTGTTTGATATGAGAGGGAGGTCAAACTGGAAGTTTGAAGAAAGGAAAAAATTAACCTGTGAAATTGAGAAAACAAAATGTAACTTATGTGCAACAGTGATTCTAAGCTGAGGGGGAAAGAATAAACAATATTGCTAACTCTGAATGATTGTCTTTTTTTTTTTTTTAATTACTGCAGAAGGACAAAATTTTAACCTGGGAGGAAAAGGCAAAGATGGCATTTATACATATAGAATTATTTTGGAAAAGCACAAGTCTAACTAATACTTTATCTGTAGTTTAATATTTTTCTTCCATACATACATCTTATGTATGGGGAATGACCTCCCAAGGTCAGGGGCGTTAATATTTAAATAAGACACACCAACCTTTCTATAAATCTATAAAGAACTTGGACACATGCAATTAACAGTAGTTTGATTGGAAATGTCTCTGAGCCGTCTGCAGCTGGGAAGTCTCTTCACTTAAGTCTCATTATTAAACTGGCACTGACTGTTGTATTGGCACCTAATGTTTGTGGTTATTGGATATGAAAGTTTACAAAAAAAGGTGACCATGTTCCAACATGATGTGTACTACTTACTACTAAAATAAAGTCATGTTTCAGGATGCCATATGTCTCATGATTTTTGCAATAACCCACTGTGAATTACTGAACATTTAAGGGAGTGCCTGGGGAAAGTATAGGAGAGGGTACAGTTCACATGGCACCTGGTACTCTGTTTAGAACTAAATATAAATTTGGTGGCATTCATTTTTTGGAAGGATGTGATATGGCAGACTGCAGTAACCTTTATTTGTAGTTCATTTCTAGTGAAAGGACTGAATCAGCTTAATGGGCTGCTGTTATGGGTTATAAAATTTTGAACAAAGACCTTGTCTCTAGAAAAACAATGGTGTCTTACTAGAGACGTTGAGGAAGACTTTGTTTAGCGGGTCACTGTGTCACAGGATGCGAAGACAGCCTGCACAGAAGAAGACTGAAACTGTAGACCCATGAGGCCAGTAAGAGGCTGAGAGACTGTTTCGAGACCACAGACTGGGACACACTCCTGAGCTCTCGCGAGACGACATCAACAGCCTGACCCACTCACAGACTACATCAACTTCAGTGTAGAGAACACTGTGTCGACCAGGAGGGTGCAACGAGCCCTGGGTGACCCCTGAACTTAAAGCCTATTAATTAAGAAGAGGAGCAGAAAAGAGTTCAGCGTGAACTTAAGTACAAAATCAGACAGGCCAAGGACGGATACAAGAAGAAGCTGGACGAGCGGTTGGAGAATAACAATGGATGAGATGTGTGGAGATGCCTGAAGACCATCTCAGGCCATGGACGGGGGGGAATGGCCTAATGTAATGCTAATGAGGCTAATGATTATCAGGTCTGGCCCAACAAGTTAAACCGGTTATTCAACAGATTGGGCTCCAGCCCGACTCCCTCAGCAAGCCCCCCCAGCCCCCTCGTCATCTACATCTACAGTCCAGCAGCTTTGATCACCATCCCTCGTTCTCCTCCACATCTCCCTAATCCCGTCTTCACACCACTCCACACCCAGCCCCCCTTCGGCACCTTTCACCCCCCTGTCGTCAAGATTTCTGGGAAACACCTGGAGAATGACTGAAATAACATTATGAGTTAACGCTTGGAGACAGTTTTTATAGGTCATCATACATTCAAACACGAAATTTGAATGTATGATGGGGCTGAAATTGTGTTATTTCACTAGCATATATGCAGATAGCGATTCATCTGTGAAAAATTCAGGCAGTATGCACGTTCAGCTGATCTATCTCTAAAAACTGCTCAAGATTTACCAGTAGATCTAAACTAATAATGAAGGATTGAATATTACTATATAAAAGATACAAATACATGTAAGTCGCCTTATTAGCATTACATTAGGCCATTCCCCCCCATTTAGCCAAACAGCAGTACATGTCCCTGTATTTATTCTTTGTAGAAGAGACAGCTCAAATAATTAAACATCACATCACATCACAGTAGTGTCTGTGATCACAGAACAGACACAGCTTCTGTTTTTCACAAGGTGTCCTACTCCACATTTGTTGGATCCCAGCTAACGTGTCTTCCATCATGCAATTCTCCTAAAGCAAGCATGTCTGCCTCCTCCAGCTGGAATCCAAATGCCTAAAGTGTAGTGAGAGATGAGGAAGACGTGATAGTGGATGAAATTAGGAAATAAATGTTTTTTTTCTTTTCCTTTTACTCTTGCTTTTAATTTGCTTGTGTAGCACTTTGAGATTTGCGCACAAATGTAAAGTGCTTTATAAATAAAATGAATCCATTTATTATTAAGTACTTCAGCTTCATGAGATGTGAGTCCAAAAGAGTTTGACACATTAAAAAGTTAGGAACTGTAGCTTTACTTTGGAAGGTTGAGAGGGCTTTTTACTCACCTGGCAGTTTTCTTGGATCCTCGTCTTTTTGGTGGATTTTGGTATCGTGACAACTCCA
This sequence comes from Channa striata, assembly GCA_033026295.1. NCBI lineage: Eukaryota > Metazoa > Chordata > Actinopteri > Anabantiformes > Channidae > Channa > Channa striata. The sequence goes on along the minus strand of CM065185.1, from coordinate 9,017,291 downwards.
TTCTGAGAAGAATTAAGCAAACAATAAAATTGCCGCTGAAGGTATTAATAGAAGCGTAAAGTAAGTCTCATGCCAGTTCCACATAGGGCAGGAAATGTTGCAAACCTGAATACTCCAGCGGATGCAGATCTGAGCAGGGGTTCGTTTGTACTTTCCTGCTATCTGGAGAACTGTGGGGTTGCTGAGGACTTGACCCTTGGCCAGTGGACTGTACCCTTCAAACACAATTCCTTTGTGACGGCAATAATCTATCAGTTTATTGGGCTGCTGAAACGGATGGTACTCAACCTGATTTCCCAAATTAAGACACAGAGGAATCATGGACAATGATCGTGGACATGCGCCTATATGCAGTACTATTGTCATAAAGAGCACAGCAAATATTCCAACATTAAGAAAACATGTTTTATAATAGTGTTGTAAAATAAAATACAAAGATCAGCTACCTGGTTAACATGTGGCACCACACTACAGTCTTCCTGTAACTGCTCCAGGTGGGGGATCAAAAAGTTGCTCACCCCAATAGAGCGACACACACCTACAGAGACAGAGACAGAGTTTTATCTTCCACTAGTAGATCACACTGATATATAGGCACTTTCCATCTGTGTGTACCTTCTTTATAAAGTTCTTCTAACGCTCTCCAGGTCTCTGCTCTCACCTCCCTGTTGGAGCAACCAGGTCGTAGTGAATCTGGCCAGTGCATCAGGTACAGATCTGAAAATGTTTACATACAGTATGAGTTAGAGAACGGGGAAGGTCATAATAATGAAGCTGACAAATTTGTTTTTTTATTTTTTTTTCTAGATTGCGGCTCGTACCAAAATATTCCACCCCCATTCGAGAGCAGGAATCAAGGCAGGCCTTCTTCGCTGCTGTATATCCATACTCCTCTGGCCACAGTTTATTGGTGAGCCAAAGTTCACTCCGTGGTATCCCGCTCTCTTTAACGGCTTGGCCCAGTTTCTCCTCACAACCATAGCGCTTTGCCGTGTCAATGTGGCGCACACCACACTCAGTGAGTGCATACACAATGGCATCGTGAGAGTATCCACCAGCATGTGATGTGCCTGACACAAAGGGAAGGTTCAATTTATTTCACAGCCGAGAACGTGAACAATGTACTTGTAATGTAAAACTATCAAAGCAGACCTGACCTTTTTGAAAACATCAGCAACACGGTGTAGATTGGTTTTACTCATATAGTTTACATCTGTACTTATTCTTTTTATCATTATTATTATCATCATCAGTAGTAGTAACTATATAAGCAGATTTAAAAGCCCGTGTATAGTTGCTATATATGTTATTTTCAACAATATTTAGTGAAAAATAACATGTTATTTTAAATATTTTTATGCAAAAATAATATCGTGCAAACCGCATGTACATGTTTAAATGAATAACTATGTCTGTATTTGTGTTTTTAGTAGATCCATATCCAGGATTAAACAAAGTAGAACGCACCTAATCCAAGTACAGGAATCTGCAGCCCATTGGAGAGCGGGACCGTAGAACAACGCAGCGCTGGATCTAAAGGCATGTTCCTCTTATTGGACAGTCCCACGTCACCTGAATCACACACAGTGTTGCGTTTTCACCTGGTTCTTTTGTGTTTTAGTCGTTAGGATTGGAAACGGATTTACTCTCCAGGTTTTTTAATAGTACAACTGAATGCAACTATTATTCGTACCTTGCTCCCCCAGTGAGCTGCACTGATTTTCCAGTTTGGCCTGGAGTTCCTGTGGGCGTGGCCTTTCCCTACTGCTGTTTGAATAGATTCTCTGGGGACGAAGGAGATTGGCCACCGAACGGAAATCACATGCCGTGACGTAGAATCCCAATAAATAAGGCGCCGGATTGCAAAAGGGAAAGAAAGTTCATCAACGCTAAGACCAGCTGATCGGGAAAACAGAAGCAGAGTGACTGGAACGACTTGAAAAAGGACACTATTCAGGTATGGTAGATATTTAAGTATTATCTAACAATATAGCAGCTAATTCTTTAGAGCTATCATCGCCGTTATTGCCGGGTTACGACTAATGCTAGTTTGTCAACACTCTTTCCTTTCAGGCTCTTTGTATAAAGCGAGACAACATGGCGGCCGTGTGAAGTCACTGCTTTATTTACAACGAAAATGAGGTGAGTTCCACAAGCTTTAAACTAAAAGTGTTACGACATGGCGCATAGAGGTAATTCAAGTGTAAAACTATTGCATGTGAATCGTAAAATAATGGCTTTAAATACTAAAAAGATTAAGTTAACTAGGCAAACTTTGAGTGGGGTTTGTTGGATGCAGTGTGTGGAATGAAGCCACTGGACTTTTGTCCCTGGCCCCACACCACGAGGTTCCGCCTCACTGCTCTCACTGTTTGTGTGCACAGAGCAACTGTCGAATACTTGTTTCTGAACGTTAATAAACCGCATATAAACCCGCAGTTATCAGGATAAATCACTGAAAAGCTTCACCACAAAAACAAGGCACAGTTATATAGATAGATATAGATCCCACAGTGGGGTAATTATTGTGTTACAGCAGCAATCGGATAAAGAACAGCTGTATTAACAGTACAAACAAGGTAATTAAGAATACAGAATCTCGTGATCTGGATATGTACATATTAACAGTGGAAAAAAGATATCAGATGAATATTGCAGATCCCCTGGTTTATTACACATTAACAAAATACACTGTGTAATTACACATTGTGTATGACTGCAGTGATGTTTCATGCAGTCTGATGCGGAGGAATGAGCGCTCCTTCCTGCACTGGGGGTGTGATGCTCAGAGCCTCCACCGCGTGGTGGTGGTGGTGGTGGGGGGGGGGGTTATGCAACAATGGCGCTGTCATCTCAGAACTTCTGCAAGTGACAGTGGTGGGATGTGTTGCAGCACATTTAGTTTTACAGCCTGTCTCTCTAATTTAAAGCATGAGTTCAGCATGGCCTATTTAAATGCTGGTTTTCTGGGTGGTTAGTAATGTTCCTTCTCTTTTCCAGGATCCTCCGTTGCTGCTTTGGGCTCCGGCGAACCTATATGGTTTGTCCAATCCTGTTTATACTTCTGGTAGGTGCAGCCTTGACAGCCCTGCTGCCTCCGACAGAAGACCAAGGAGGTGCTGATTCCCTGGGTATGCTACGCCGGGCAACATCACCAAAGAACAACCTTGCACGTGATTATGGTGACAGCACAGAGGAGGAGCACAAGTTTACAATCATCATCCAATCGTATAACCGCACCGACATTCTGCTAAAACTCCTGAACCACTACCAGGCAGTGCCTCATCTTAAGCAGATTATCATAGTGTGGAACAATGTTGGAGAGCGGACACCTCTAAGGTTATGGAACGCCTTAGGGCCCCATCCAGTACCTGTAGTGTTCAAGGAGCAGATGACCAATAAGATGCGCAACAGACTGCAACCATTTCCTGAGATTGACACTGACGGTCAGTTCTTCTGCATGTTGTATTTTCAATCATTTTAAATAGTATATGTTTTGTCTGTTACTGATGTTGTTTATTTGATCTTTAGCTGTCCTGATGCTGGATGACGACACTCTGCTCAGTGTTCCTGACATCAGCTTTGCTTTCTCAGTATGGAAGGTAATTAGCCTTGGGAAATTTTTTTTTATTATTTACTTTGAGTTTGTAGACAAAATATATATGCATTTTTTTGTACTAAACTTTTAACACATGTATTTTATCCTTGGTTTTACAGCAATTCCCAGATCAGATTGTTGGGTTTGTTCCTCGAAAACATGTCTCAGCACCAGGAGGAGTATACACTTATGGTAGCTTTGAGCTGCAAGATCCCGAAACAGCAGGAGGCGACAAGTACGTTGAGCTTTTTATTTATATAATCACCAAATTTGGTGGCACATATAATAATGTGATTTTTTTTTATGAACTACTAGAACTCAACTGTAATCTTCATGTAAAGGGAATTTTCTATACTTAAATCTCAATTTACTCTCAACAGATACTCCATGGTGTTAATTGGTGCTGCCTTCTTCCACTACCGCTATCTGCAGCTCTTCCAGGACCAACCCCAAGCAGTCCACAAGCTGGTGGACAAAACACAGAACTGTGATGATATTGCCATGAACTTTGCCGTATCACTGTATTTGAGGAAGCATTTTAATGCTGTAGGCAGCATTAGCAAACCATCCGGTGTATTTGTCAAACCTGTAGATCTTCGTAACCTGGAAAAGGAAGCCAGCAGCGGGTACCCGGGTATGTGGCATCGCCCTGAACACCTTCTTCAGCGATCGTACTGTCTGAACAGGCTGACGCAGATCTATGGCATCATGCCCCTCCGCTTCTCAAACCTGATGGTGTCCCAGTTTGGCTTCCCTAACTATGCCAACCACAAGAGTAGATGAGTGGCACACTGGTGGTTGTCAACCAGCAATCAGGTAAATCTGTGGTTGGTTAATAACACACCACCTTTCTGGCCTGAGGATTAGCTTAGTCAGCTGATGTAGTGATGACATTCTCAGGTTTGAGTGATCTGTGGCTGGAAGTCATCTTTTACCAAATGATGCAGTTTTAATTTCAGTAAAGAGATATGACAAAGTTACAGCAGTCATGGTTAGACCCTTTGAAAATATGTATAATAATTACATTTTTTATTTAACTGTATTTTTATTTTTTATGTTACCAAACAGTTTTAAGACAGCAGAGACTTTCCTCCTATGGAAAAGACCAAGGATTGTTAAAGACTTTATCATTCTTGGTCCACTCGGATGAAAATCCATATTTAAAAAGACAATCTATATTTTTCAGGACAGTACATCTCTCTCAGGCCGTTGTAGTGCAATTACTTTATAGTATATATTACATAAGTACTTTATAGCAGGTGTTTGATTTAAATCTGCTTTTTTTTTTAAGTTTTTTGCTTTTTTGAAAGAGTTTAAAGTTTACAGAACTGGTGCTTTGGATTTTACATGTTAACTTGTTTAAAGAATCTTTTTTGTACTACTGAAAAAAGTGCAAAAGAATAAGATATGAGTTTTCCTTAGTAAGGTTTGACCTACTATATGTAATAAAGTAAACATGTGAACATCCAACTTGTATGTCTGTATTGCAGTAAGTAATAAGGCCATATTAATATAATTTATTTAAATAATAATTAATTTATAATTTGTAATTTGTAAGTTGCCAGGAAGGAACTTAAAAAGATAGCAGAAAGCTGAACATTTCTGAATAATGTTTGGTTCTGGCAATTTTTTAGCAATGAAAGAAACTTATGTTCATTACTAACCTTAAATGAAAACCTGTGTTTATTGATAAACAATAACATGCAACTCAGTTTAGTCAATAAAAATGTTTTTGCATAGTCTGAAAAAACTGTGGATCCCATGGACCTTGGAGAGATTTACTGTGGTCTGGGTCCACTATCAACACCACTACTTGGTCCCAGGTCCTGATCCAGGCCTGGATCTACCTGCAGCTGGTGAACGCATATTATGCCACAGCTTCACAAGTGGCTCCCTCTTCCTCCAAATCAATTTGTGACCGTATGACACGTACCATCTGCAGGACAAAATAAACATACATGAAATGTGGTAACTTCGAAACAAAAACTCATTCAATGATTCATACGTTTAGGCCCTTGCAGGTAGTGTAAAATCACACTTAGAATTACAACAATAAGTGTAATCAAGCTCTAATACAAGATGAAAGACCCAACCTGAACTTGGGAATAGCACTACAACACAGTAATCTTAACTGGGTGTGAAAATTCCAAGTGAATCAACTGCATCAGTAGTTATCATGCGACCAAAGTTTCAATTTAATTTCATGCAATCGATAATAAGCCATCACATAAAGGCTCTGAAAAAACAATGTTCCTAAACCTTGAAGACTAATTTGTCGAACTATTATTTCACTGCACATCTCATCGTCTAACTGTAGCACAATTTGACAACAAAGCACTTGGGAACAACCATTGTAAAATGAAGGAAGGGTAAGGGGAGCCTGTGTGGCAAACTCACACTCCAAAGAGGGCTCCACCAAGGTGAGCTGCGTGGTCAAGAAGCCGCCATCCCAGAATAAGCCCAGCTGTATCTATGGCAACAAGGGCTTTCAGTGCCTAATGACAAGCCAATAACAAAAGCCTCAAATTACATAAAAGTAACTGAAGTGCATCAACAACTAACCTACATTTTTACGATGCTTCATTCACTCAAACACTGGATGTTTTTCATACAAACATTAACATCTCTAACATTCAGCAAAAAGACAACGTCATGAACACCCCATTAAATGTTGATTCCCTAAACTTTTTCAAGTAATGTTCAAAACGTTTACAACTACAAGAACAAACTGATAAAGGTCGATTTTTCAATTAGTTGGTGATGGCAGTAAGTTTTGGATTAGTTGGGTTCAGTAACATCACTGTGAGAACACATCATGGAAACGATTTGGAAAACGTTGATGAATTTAGTGGTCTTTATTTTTTGGTTTAAAATGTAATTACCCTCTCAACAAACTGCCTGTTTCATTAGCCAAGTTTTACCAGCAGTGTCTTCTTGCTTAGATGTTATCCAATTTTTCTCCACATAAAACTGTTATATGGAAAGAAATCTACATATTATTATTAGCAATAAATGCTATTTTTATCTAAAACAGTTTCACATACATGTTTTTTTTTTATTTATATTTTGTCTGTTTTTCTATGAGGCACTTCCATGTGGTTTTTAATAACTATACAGAACTTTATTGTCTTTACAGAATTCAACTCTGTAATTAAAGTTATTCCATTGGGATTATTTATAAGTTGTTTTTCAGTGAAAGAAACATCCGATTTGGTCCATCTGCATCTGCTTTACTTTTAAATGAAATCACCACACGACAAGAAATGTATTCCAAAAAAACATCCATCAACATTTTCAAAGATAAAACATTATTCCTCATGGCTATTCATGGCTTTTGCCTCATACATTATGTCTCACTTAAATAGTTGAGGATATTTCTTTTTAATTTTTTACATAAAACCTATGCAGTGAATTTTCTGCTCTCTATATACCTGAATCTTAAGTTATTTGGGCACAGAAACAGTGAGTTGTTTGAAATGGCAAAACACAAAAAAGCTGCAGTTAGCTCGTACAAATGCTTCTTAATCAGAAATGATTTGCAGTTAATTTTGAGTTGATTCATCTAAGGCGTAAGCAAACTTTTGAAACCCCTGCTGTAGGCTGGCAACATACTCATTATGTACAGTGACCAGATAGTTATTTCATATTAAGACCTTATACTCTGAGTTGACTGAATCTGTTATAAGTCGGTATATGTAAATTTATTAGTACCCAAACCTGTCAAAAAATTTTAAAAGTACAATATTTCCTGTTAAAATATTTGCAGAAAAGTAAATGAACATAAAACAGAAACACTCCAGTAAAGTACCTTGTAAGTACCGTAGTTGTGTGTGTACATATATTCTGGTAATTATAAAAGCGCCATGCTAAATTAAACACAACAAGCAACATTAAGTTTCCTCACTGTGTCTATGTGAAGAAGTAGTTAACCGTATGAATCCATTTATTAAAAAAACTATCCTTGCATACATTATTAAGTTTATCTAATATTAAACAAAAATAAATTACAGTACAAATGTAAATCAAATGCTTTTTTTTATGGGATGGTGTTCAGGTTTTTCCAATAACATGTTGACAATTGATTTTAATAGACAGGAGCCAGGACTCAAACTATGGACACTGCAGTTATGTGCACGAGTATCAGATGCCCTGCAAATGTTTCCATTAACATTCTGGTTAATGGAAGAAATAGCTGACAGATTACTGGATTACTAAAAACATTGTTAGTGGCAGTGTGTATCCATTTAATAAAAATAAACTAACAGACAACATAAAAACATGCAGACATACATTCCCTGCTGTGAAAGTGACCATGGGAAGGAAGATTATGCCTAGTTTGGCCTCTGGCACCTTAGTGCAGACTGAGGCCAAGACCGCCATGACAGCACCTGACTATGGATCAAACAGAAAAACAGGTCAGAGTAATTTTCATTTTTGTGTTAAGCTGTTAAGATTTTTGAAAATATCTTACTGCTCCTAATGAGGGATAGAGACGTCCACTGGCTGTTTTCACCACGTAGCTAACCATAGTGGAAATAACCCCTGAAAATGCACACAAGTAAAATAGTATTTTCTCATGCCCTCATTACTCTCCACTCCCTGCAGGCAAATAGTTGCTTCCAGTTGGTAAAATTTTTTGTAATAAGTAGATAATTTGGGTAAGCATTTGGAGAGTCATTTAACTGAAGAGCAAATATTTTTTCCCAAATCAAATCATTCAATAAAAGGTAGAGATTGAGAATTAGTATGCTGAAATCTGGATTTACGTGTGATTAAATGACTCACCAGCAGACAAGTAAACTGCAAGAAACTGCTCCTTTCCTAGGAGAGACACGATTCCTGACGAGACCATCCACAGGACGTACATGTTGGCAACCATGTGGATAACGGAGTAGTGGCTGAAGGTGGACAGCACCATGGGAAGACACCGTGTCTCTGGTGAGGGAAAAGAAAGATCCACAGAAACATTAAACATGGCTTTGAAACTGAAAAGCTGACACTTGCTAGAAAACTGACATTGATGTCAAGTCATTTTGTTTTTGTGGGTTGGAGTCTGTGCATAGTTTGATTTATTTTGCCTACATCTGTCAGTCATCCCAAATATTTCATTTGACCGGCTGCTGAAATTAAAGAAGGATGTGCCCTTCCAGTTAACCATAGTAGCTTAGTAAATGAGCTCAGTGTTTAGCTTTGCATGTACGATTGTACTTGCATTAACAGATTCTGTGCAAAGCCACCAGAAAACTGTATTAATATTTTGCTCTTCTTCCCATCTCCTCAAATTTTTAAACTTTTAATCAAAACAAAAGGAAAACTTATTTTAACCACTATAACCACAATTTTCTTTATATTCTTTGTTTGAGAAAAAAATCAAACTAAATCAAAGAGAAAACTGGTAGAAGCACACTCACTGGAGGCTGGGTTCGAAGTAAAGTACTTAATCATTCTTCTTTGCATTGAAGGAATCCGCCAGCAACAGAGGACCACAGCATTTACTGCAATAATACCTGGCAAACATTAGCATAGACAGGTCCTAATGTGGAGAAATATGGGGCTGTGTTAATTGCATGCAAAGTTGCTGATGCTGATGTACACAACAGGAGCAAAATGTGCCTGTGGCAGCACAGTAAACTACCAGTTACAGTCCTCTGCCCCTCGGTGAGACTGCTCCAAACATCATCCACAGTGGAAATCAGGAGGATGAGCCGTCTCTGGAAGCCTGACAGCTGGTTCCACCAGTCATGCCAGTACGCCACATCCCGAGACCCCTGGTAAGATAAGAATGTTTAACTGCGTCACTGGTACCGACAGTGTAAGTTGATAGCAGTGGAGGAGAGTTACTGTAGTTTGTATAGTTAAAATCTCACATGTACAAACGTTTCTGACTCCTCTTGACCTTTTCCAGTCTGAACTCTTGACTTCAGGGTCTCATACTGCAGGATTGCCGCCGCGCCAAAGGAGCAGCCTGTAAACTGACATGGCATCAGCCAACATCCATCCACCATACTAACCAAATTTCATTATGGAATGTTGCTATCTTTTCGCATTAAAGAGAAGTAATTTAGCAGAAAAATTAGAACACCTACCCCTACTGTGAACATAAGCGGTTTGAAAAGTGTGGGCCTGGGGGCTTTGGCAGGTGGCGGGGCCCTGGCAGCGCAGCTTTGGGTGGTGAAGCATTTGTTTCTTGGCTGACGTTACCTTTCTTAAGATCAGGCCTTTTAGTTTCTCGACGGAACCCACACCTCTGCTGGCTGTAGGGGTTTAGTCTGTCAAAACAAACGTGCAGATATAGGAGAAAGAATAAAAACTGATTTTAGTAAACACATAATAAAACATTTAGACAATTTTGTAAACCATGAGTCAAAATCGATAAGAAAAGTGAAGCCTATAGTGTTCAGATTTTGTTGAGTGTTGTAGGATTTAGTTTTACAAATAAGAGGTTTGAGGATTAAAAGATGAATCTGCCAACTAAAGTGTCATTTTTTGAAGTAGTCTAAAGTCATACAATGGCAAAATTTATATGTTACTATTTTCCAACATGAGGCCTTTACTAGTTTTATTTTTGTGACTTTCAGTAAACATGCTTAAATGTTTAAATTATCATCACATAAGAAAGTAAATAAAGCATGAAATCCACATTTCTGCAGTAAAAAATAAAACACATAATATTTCCATATACTGTCCAATCGACCCTTTCAGTGTGATAGTTGTTGTTACGTTACATTTTCACATTGTTTCTTCAGGATCTCTGGGGACTTTAGCCCTGGAACTGGACCTGTAGTTTGTCTTTGTGAAACTTCCTGCTTCTTTATGCTGTTGTGCTGTGTTAGTTATTTCATTCTACGGATAATAAAGTTGTTTGAATCTTGAATCTCTACCTGACGGTTTGACTTAGGCACCAGCTGTGGAACATGTAGTTACAGCAACATCAGTTCCATGCAGCTTTGGTTCACATGCTACAGATTCAGTGACGGTGGCCGGTGTGTCCGAGCAGCTCAAACAGCTGAGCTTTTCTCAGACCCGCAAAACACGTCGGACGGATTTTCGTGGTGTAAACAAAAGAAGCAGGACCGGAAACAGACACGTGGCCTGTCCGCTGCAGTCACCTGGAGCTTCGTGAAGCTGAGTGCTGGGATCTGATGAGCTCTGTTTGGGACCGTGTCATTCCCCATCCTCTCCACGCCATGTTCGTCATTTCTTTCCTGACGGATCAGCCTGCAGCTAATGCTGCGTTCACGGACTCACGGAAAGTTCCCCCCCTGACTCATGACTTCTTGATTGTAAAGTGTGAATCATTCCAATACTCAGCACTATATGCATCTTTACAGTATTTATATGAAGATAAACACTGACTATTTGCTGTTGTATGAAGTACATTAACAGATTTAATGCATAATATCATTACATGTAGTAAACGTAGTTCAGGGGTACTTGAACGCACCTTTCTTCTGCCCTTCCTCTCTTTGATTTCTCCGTAGGTTGCACGTCACGTCCCTCTAGTGGCGACTGGACGCACAGATCGTCAGAAACAGCAGGTCCAAGCCCACCCGTTATAGACAATGATGAAAATCAAGTCAAGTTAAAAATTTTCTTTCTTTTCTTTTCTTTTTTTCCATCCATTGCATTTATTTTGACGTTTTGCACTGATTTTTGACAGGAAAAGCCAATAATAAAAAAAGAGCTCTCTGAATTTAAATTCACTCCTTCACTTTCAGGCTTCTAGTTATGTTTATGCTGACGCTGTATTATGAAAATTTATTCTTGTTACACCAGCTGGGACACTGACACATTCGTGGAAATAAGAGAAAGTATGGAGGACTTGGGCAGGAGCTAAGGAGTATTGATTGCACTAGGTGTTGCAACTGCTTCTGGACAAGTTCCACAAACTTCTCATTAGCTTGCCAGTGGCTCCAGAAATAGGTAAAGAAGGTTGCACTGTACAGTGAAAGGCTGCACTGCAGTGTCTGCAGAGTAACTGGGGCTCTCGATACAACATCTGCAGTTCACTCGTTGAGCTATTTTAGCTGTGGACAATCTTGCAGAGGGAAAATGCTGTAAGAAAAATGCTGTAATAGAGCTAAACAAATACAAGAAGTGGTGGAATACAGGCAATTCATCTTAACCAAAGTAGACAATGCACCCTTGCATTACAATACAATCTCACGCCTGTGAAAAAATGATATTGTCATAGAGACAAGTGGGGGTGAAGGGACTGCAGGGCAAAGATACAGTGTACAGGGAGAGGACAACAATATGTCTTTGCCACTGTACGGACCCAAGGACGCACTGCCAAGTTAGACGATACCCTGTGGGTGCAGGTCTGGGGCAGGGGAGGACAGGGAGATGTGGGAGAGGTGGAGGAGCAGAGGTGGGATGACAGTGATAGGAGTGAGCACAAGAACAGGACGGATCAGGGTGGGGAGGCCAACGAGAAGAACAGAAAAGGAGGACAACGGACAAAAAAGGGTGTGAATCGTAAATATTTGAGTAGCCACAGATTAACTTAGGTCAAACCTGGATTTCAGTTCTGAGGAGTGCCGTGCTGCACAACGCTCACACATGTTCATCTCTCTCTGACGAGGACAGTAGATTCCTTACTAATCAATGTAGTGCATTTTTCCCCAGCAGAGGTGTCCTCTTTCACGTCCTTTCATTGATTTGCTGTGAACTGACGCCAGCCAGGTTTCGCCCGTGTCGGCAACCTGGCGTGCGGAGCCATGTGACAGGAAGTGTGAAGTGTGAAATCAGAATACTTGTCATTCAAGTAGGACAACCATACATCTTCCTGTAACCAGGTAGAGTGAATAAAAAAGCATGTCTAAATTCAAATCCGCAGGCAGATGCAAAATGCTGAGCGTCGTTTGGCCTTGGGGCTTCTATTTCAGCCCAAAGACTACATACATCTTATACCAGCAGATCAGTCTTTTTATACCATCAGAGGAAACTCTAGCTGTTATCATAGCGTCCCATCAGAATGCTGACTGGGAGCTTCCTAAGACAATGATCAATGGGCCGGTTAGATAACACCACACTGTGGTACAGTTGTTATATTTTTTGTTGTTTTTTTTTACCTGCATGGATTTTGAGACTCGGTCAGTGACTGTAGTACTCATATTCATGCTGTTTGAAGGGACAGTGAGTGGCACTTCAGATAACCGCTAAGTCCAGAGGTTTATGTTACTTCAAAGTGATCAACATGGCAGCACCAGCTTCTTACAACCTCAATCTACAAAATGACAAATTGTTTTTTTTCCTAGTTATTTATTAAAAATAAAATTATATAATTACAGGGGAACTTGAGAAAAGGTGACTGGTGTACACACTATCTTGGTGTGTTGGCAGTCACATGGTTTGATTTGAAACACCAGCAACTTTCTTCAAGGATGCATTTACAGATTTGGAATTATGTGCTTTTTTTAATGTATATAAATGGCATTAAACTTCCTATATCAAAATGTTCTTCTATCTGAAAAATGACTCCAGATGACATCACTTGGACGAACCTTCAGTTCAGATTATGTCGTCTTCTTGTTCACACTTTGTAATCACAGTCAACCTGCTTTTCCAGGGCTCCCCCAGAGTTTATCTCAATTCCTATTAGTGAAAAACTCCTCCGGTTGATGTCATCTGGAGGAGTTTAAAGCATTTTAAAAGCAAGCAAGTTTAAAAGCATTAATGTACACTCATACCCTAAACTAAAGCCATACGGAGAAAGTTAAAAGTTGGTGAAGTCGCACTTTAGGAGCTTTTTGCACAGAGACATTCTGCTGGAACAGTTTTTGTATTTATTGTACACATTGTCAAAATTCTACTGCAGCATAATCAAATAACAGGGGCAGTAAAGAGTCAGATGCTCAGGACAAGACTATTGATTTGTAATTCATTCATTAAATATTGATGTTTTTCAAAAAATATCTTCAGCCTTTGCTATAAGTAAAGCAACATGGTACAATATGTGGTCAGGTGTGCAAAGCTGGAACTCATCACTGTAGACTGTAGAATAATTTAGTATTATTCAAACATCATACATGGAAAACTGAACTAGTACTAGTACGCTAGTTGGTGATTTTAGCTTTTACGGGTCTTGCTGGTGTAAGACCAGCTGGTCTAAAAACCCTGTAATGTTAATGTAAAATAAAAATTACAATAGCTGTTCAATGCTGTTAAAGTTTACAAATGTTGTCTCCATAAGACATAGAGATAGAAAACAATGTGGTTTAAAGTGTTAGTATTTATTCTGGTGGTTTACATATTTTACATGTGAGCAGACTTTTTTCTTGTAGACATGATGAAGGTCTAATAAGCATCTCTCCTGTTCTGCCCCACGGTTTCAGAACAACAGTGAAAGAACAGCTCCTGACACCAACCACCACTGTTATCCTGCATTAAGACAGGATGCACACACTGCTTCCGCTCACCTCTGCAAAACACACACACACACACACACACAAACACACACACACACACACACACAGCTCCCTCAGTCTTTACCTGAGCCCCCAGTCCACCTTGCACAGAAACTCTTGCATCCACCAAGAGGCAGCCTACAGCCCGAGCTCATTACAGAGCTCTGCATCGAGTGTGTCTCCCACGCACTTCAGCGGGGGTCCCACGGGGGGCTCATTCTGCAGTTTAGGCTCTTCCTGGGAACAAGCAACTTGCCTCTCCGCCGCCGCCGCCGCCGCCGTCCGGCTGTCCCGAGCGCAGAAGCGAGCGCGCATTCCCTCAGCCTACGTCGGCCGCCTCTGCAACTTCTGCTCACCGGGGGGACATGGGGGACAAACACGCCGGTAAGAAACTTCCCCGATTACTAAGTTACGAGCTCATTCAGTTTTGGTGTGTAGTTGTGTGTTAGGAGGACGCATTGCTCATTTGTGTGGAGCACATTGCGGAACACACACACACACTCACACACACGCAAAATCCTTCTAACTTTTGTGGTTTTGTTAAGTGCATGTCGCACCACAGCCGATGCAGCTGGGCAGGAGTCCGCAGCCTGGGACACAACTTGATCTGGAGGTTGCCGGTGTGAGAACCAACCACAGATCTGCTTCAGTGCTGCAGCGCGATGCCGCTGCCGCTGCCGCTGCTGCTGCTGCTGTGTCTCAGATTCCCAGCTCAGTGAATGATGCCTTAAACGCATCATTCCAGCACGGGGCAGCTGTAATTAATGTCCATCAACTATGGATTTGAACACAACTTGTGTGAAAATTATACGTGCATCAGACTGTTCTCACCCCCAGTGTGGCGCATGGTGAACGGCTTTGGTCTCTTCCCTTCACTCCATCGGTGCTGTCAGCTGATTCGGACACAAACTGCTGCCTCTCCACTTTTTTTTTCCCGGTGAGATGAATGTGCTGCCGCTCCTCATGCGTGGTGTTGACAAAGCTTTTCAACTCAGCCTGTAATGGGCTGTAAAGGCTGATACTTACAGAATATGAGTCTGCTGCATGAAAACTGGATGCTGTGTTATCACCGAACGGCATGTGTGTTTGACTGTGTTGGCAGCGTGTTAATGTCAGTTTAAGGATGCATAGGGTTAAAGGAGAAAATAAGTGCTTTCCCCCCTTAAAATATATTTAGATAAGGGACAGAGTGCCCTTGTTAAAGTAGGGTAACCCTCTGTCTCTTTGTCTTTCCTGTTTTACCCACATTTTACAGGAAAGTAAAACAGAAAAATCATATGGGTGGACAATATATGGCAGGGGAACAAGGGGCTCCTCTATTGAATAAACCTGACTTTGACCCTAGTTAAACCCATTTTATAATTTGCAGAGTTTATGGTCTCACGCATTAATCCCACAGAGATGAATAATATGTTAACACTAATATGAAATGCGTTATTCTATAATTCATAATGTCTCTTCACTAATGCTGTTATTACTTCTAACCACAGCACAATGATCACACCCGGGTGTCAGAAGATATGTAGTGTGATGGACCTTTATGATTTCTGTCAAGTCACTGAACTTTGTGCATTTTGGCACTTAACATCTGTAAGCGGTGACAAGATCAATCAAGATCAATGTTTATTCCCTGTTTTATTTAGGTGTTATTGCCTGCTTTTTCATTTAGAGATGACGGATGTTTTGTTTTTGTTTTTTGTGGCGTGGTTAGCTTCATCGCACGCTGTTGTGCTTTACTCTTATAGTAGTATGACTTTCACATGTCGTCTGGTGTGACCTCTTGTCATTGTGCATGGGTGACCTACAGTTTCCCTTTGTCGATTCACAGACTCTTCTAATGTAACGTAATAGCGGGATTACATTTTTGCAAAGTGGGCTTTGCTCTGGTGTCCAAAAGCTTTGTGTGTCAGAGAGTGGCGATTTGTTAGTGATTAAATCTAATTTAGTCTGGGAATATGGGTGTGTACCACTACAGCACAATATCAGAAGACACAATAAAGGCCTTTTGGGTCCTACTTTATTTCCTGATCTTAAGTCTCGTAAAATTAATTTGAATGTCATTAATTTACAGACATAAACCTAGGATTACAAATACATCATGCAGCGTCAGACTGAGGAATGATTTGTTTTTGCCCTGAAGCCCTCAGACATTAACACATTTGTACACTATGGTCAGTTCATATTGTACCTTAGACTGTGTCTGCGATTGTAGCCTCTTATTTGCCTAAATATATTTGCCTGGTCTATCATTGAGTTTTTAAAAGTCTCTTTCCACCTCTCTCCTTCTTGCTCTCCTATTCATGTCAGTACAAATTTGAATTTATCACCAGATTTGCTGTGAGAGACATTGGTTACGTGTTTGTTGTGCCTGATATGCACAGTTGATCCACTGAAAAACAACTGACTAAAACCCAACAAAATTCTTTTGTTGATTTATAAAAAGGGGACAAAGCTAGTTGCACTCATGATAATGTGATGCTGATACATTATCTGTGAAAAATATCTTGTTGTTGCAGTGTTGTACTAACCCCAAGTTTGCATTCTTGTCATTTTCCAAAAGCCCGGTGACGGCTTTACCTAATGCAACAGTTTTTGTTTTTGCTTTTGCAGTGCTGCTGATTTTAGAAGCACAGACTTTGCAGAACATGAGAATGTTGTTTGACATTCCTGCAAATGGTAGTTAACATCAGCATGTTTCACTCCTCTTTACTGAGTCAAAGTTCTTCCTCTCTCCATAGACTCTTGTAGCTGAACGTTTGAACCAACACTGATTGAATTTAATATTCTGAGAACACAAGAGCTGATGTTTTCAGAGCATTTTGAAGGACCATATCTGTATTTTACACATTTCAAACAGGTTTCATGTGTTGTGTGCTTTACATAACTGCTGACGTGTAAAATACAATAGTAAATTTTTATGATTTCTAATTAAGTTTGTGTAACTTTGAGTCAGGTGTTGAGAAATATGTTGGTGGAAGGCAATGTGATTGCATGCATATATAATATTGAAATTCTCCAATGCAGTAACAGAAAGATATTGTCACTGAGGAACACGCATGATCGAATCATCCATCTTTAGTGTTTTCTGGACTAAAAAAAGAGTGAGTATTAATAGCAATAATAAATATTTGATTTCACCCTAAACTGGCACTGCTGTCAGAATGATTATCAGAATCAGAATGTGAAATCTGTTTATTGCCAGGCACATCATGTTCACTCCTAAAACACCACATTTTTCACGTGTTTTTGAATGATGTTTCCATCATCCAGCTTGCTCCACTGTGGGCAGCTCTGCTGTAAACACTTACAAATAACTGACTCACACTAATTTGACAGTTGAATTAGTTTGAACAGTTTGCTAACTATATTTGCTGTGCTTAAATGCTCCGTGTGAATTTATGTTACAGCAAACATTTTTATACAGCACTGGACAAACACACAGCATATTTGAGATATTCCATATGGTGTTTCAGGCTATATTATTAACCAGCATTAAAGAACAAATGTAAAATGTAGTTTTAATTGGAGTCAAATGTAAAATTCTAAATGTGTTGTGCTTGATTATATCGGTTATTATCGGGCATTGGTTAGTTGAACAGTTTGCGATGATGTATAGAAATGTCATGTGCATGACAAATTTCTGTTACACTCACATTTAAAGCCAGTATCATATCACAAGGTGAACATTTTAACCTCACTTCTGTTGGCAAATATAGGAAGATGAAATGAGACACGTGGCTTGTCGAACATCTTTCCACTGTGTCATTACAGACAGATCTGAGTTGGCTCAAATACAGACAGAGTATCACTAGGATTTTAAAGCCAGTAAAAATGTATGACTTGGAAAACGTTAGCCTAGTTTTACATCTGAAATCATTGCATCATGTGGTTTGGATACAAAGCTACACATTAGTGATTCATATGAAGATTTTGTATCATTAAAGTATATAGCAAAATATATCAAAATATTCAGTAATGAGACAGAAAGAATTATTTCTTATTTCTTTTTAAAGATCTTTCGTCCATTTTTTCCAGCAAACACTGAAAGACCTGAGGAGGTATTTGTTTTCCTACTGGGTGTGATGATGATTATAATCAGATATGAACGAAAATGCCACTGCCTTTTGTTCTGGTAATCATCTCATATGTCTGGTGAGTTAAAATCGGAGAAATAAAACCAGTGTCTGTGTCTGAAACCAAACTTGCTTTTTCTGGCCAGTTCTTCAGTGTAATTGTAGGTTGCTGCTGTAGCTTTGTTTTAAGGGACTTCTATTTCAGATAATTGATAGTAAATATATATAAATGTACTGCATATACAAACAAAGTGATGTTATTAGGCATGTTACTTTATTAATTTTTGAAAGACCTGAGATAAATCCCTGATTTATTTGGTTCCTCCCTGCCACCTATGCTGTAGCCTCCTTCGTTTCTTCCTCGTATTCGCTTGCTCTCATTCTCCAGCTCTCTCTGCATATAGTGGGGACTGGATCTGCAGTGGGACAGTACAGTGGGAGCTGAATATACAGCACCATCACCATAGCTGTGACTCTGGGTCTGATGCCAGTTCCCCCCACCCATTCGCTCTTTACTCCTCTCTGACCTTTCTTATTTGCATCCGTGCCGTTGTTGAGGCATTTTGCTGACCTAAAACATCCTTTTATGTACATTGTATATATTATACACAGTGAGGGCATCTCTTCAGGGTAATTGATTCCATGTAATTTGTTGTCCTTGTGGTGCAAGGTTATGCAAGTGCATTTAAGAGGATGTTTGGGAAAAAAAAAACAGATATAAAAATATAAAAAACACCTTAAATGCAGCAGTGTGTAAAATTATGCTGCAGTAAAGCTTGAACAGTATATGCTACACGGCCTCAGAATCAACAATGCTTTTGCACACAGCAAACAAATATTTGCGTTTTGCCTTTAGTGAATCATTTTTGTGGTACAGCTGACACTTGTCGTCCTCCTTCTGCTACATCCTCAAACTTTAGTCAATAACTGAGTCCTTTATGTTATGGCACCCCCTAGAGTAAGAGGTTACACATTGTCGGACATCGGAAATTTATGGCCAGTTTATAATTAAAGATGTTGATACTTGGGTTTGAACCGAAGTAAAAGCAAAACACTGAAAGTTAATTTGATGTTAAATTGCCCAAGATTAGTTCTTACTATAACTTGTTTAGTTTAGCACGACATTCGTGTTCTGAAATTAAAAAGACAAACAGTAAACTAACCGAACACAGTGTCATAAATCTGCCACTTATCAGATAAAGCGCATGTGTGGACAAACAAGTTTGGTTCTACTTTGTTCACGTTCACATTAATAATGTGGTTCATTGTTTTTATTTTTTGATTTTATTTTCTTCACTCACAAAAGTCTGTCTACAACAAGTGAACTCTGAAATACTAGTTACATGCTTATTTTCATTTTAGTATTGTTCCACCAAACTACTTTCTAAAATTAAGGTTTAACATACACTATGTGTTTGAGATGTTCTTTTATTGTTACAGAATAATGAGCAACATATTTAAACAGATTTAGTCCTTAATAACTTGCTGCCTAATAATGTGTATTTGAAAATGCTATAACACTTGCAGGGCTGGTGTGTCTGCCCTGGGTACAAACCGTACTGTCCCCGGACATGAGATACTCCTCAGTGTCAACAAGTGACAACTTACACGACCTGTCCTGGTGACACAGGACAACGTCCCCCCCCCCCCCATCAGCTGTTGTCCCCTCATAATGCCACTGCACCACACAAGTCCCGGCACGTGCACTTTACCCTGGCGTTCAGAAAAATCATTTTTTTTTCATCACATAACTTGTGAGCCGAGGAGAACCACGAACTTTCCGCTGGCATCGCGCACGGAGACCGCACCGTTGTCTTTAACGCGGGGGGTGGGGGAGAGGGGGGCTGCAGCTGACGTAGGCTCTGCGTTGTCCGCCTGTTCCCGGCGGATTTGGAAAAACACCGAGACAAAACAAAGAACTAGTGGCTCCTCCAACATCTGTGCAGCCAGCGTCGCTCGCTCCGCTCCGCATTACCGGCCACTTACCCCTGCAGTTTAACTTTGGCTTGCACGCTCCCCCTCCCTCCCTCCCTCTCAGACCCCCCCCCCCCCACTCCTGCTATTACGTCCGCTGCTGGTAAAGTCGCGGAGACAGGGGGGGAGGGAGGGAGGGGGAGGATGTACAATTAAGAGCACATTGTAACGTCCTTGCGTTGCTCGCTGTGGCGGAAGAGGAGCGCGCCGCGAACGCGAGTGGTCATCGGTGGACGAGGAGAGGACTGACAGAAGGAGACAGAGCCAGAAAGAGAAAGAGAAAGAGAAAGAGAAAGAGTGGTGGTGCTGGTGGTGGAGGTGGTGGAGGTGGGGGGGGGCTCACTCAAGATGCTCGGTTTTAGCGTAATTCGTCCTGCAGACTGTGCCCTTCCGGCGTTTGGAGGGATGCTGTGAGCCTGTGGACGGAGGCTGGCTGGCTGCGCTATGCTGCCTGACCCTGGCGTGTTGTGATTGTTTGGATTGAGGAAGGCTCCCATCAAGCCAAATCGATGAGGATTCTGAGGCCATTCCTTCAGAAAGGAGCGCATATGCTGCAGTGTTTCTGTGGACAACGATCGAAGTCGACCACTATCACCAACGGTGAGACGCCAGTGTAGCTGTGTAGCTTCATAGCCGCCGTTCGCTTTGCATGCTTTCTCTCCTGAGTGATGAAAAACGGGAGGGGGGGGGCGAGGAGGGGGGTGAGTGGTTTCATTGGCCGCTCGAGTGTGTGAGTAACATCTTCCGAGTCTGCAGTGGAGAGGGTCTCAGAGAGCAGGGGGGCTCCACACACTTTGATTTGCAAACGAGCGTCCACACCATTGCTGCATCCGAAGCAAGCGGGCCAGTAAAAGGGACAATGCAGGGATCAAGTCGTTAAAGTTCTTCAGGGGCCTGGTGGCGGTTCAGGGCCCCGGACCGGCAGCAGGGTTCAGCACCACGGACAGCGCCGTGGCACAAGTACGTCAGGGCACAGGCTCCCAAACTTTTCATGTGACGTTCTCCTATAATCTGTATTCAAGTAGTGATGGGCCCCAGTTTGATGAGTGAATGACAGCACAGAGGTCAGTCTACATGAAACCATTAAATGTAGTTGGAATTCACAAACATTGTTTTCCATAGTTATTCACATTATTAAATGACTCTTTATTTTTTGGACGGTCTACTTAGGTCTAGTGTCAAACTACATTATGACACACACACACACACACACACCTGGAAATTCAGCATTGCTTCAACTAAAGTTTTACTGTGTCTCGACGACACACATGCATGTGCACTCACAGTGTCTGGCTCTGTGCCTGAGACGCCTGCCATGTCCTCTAGACATGTCTCAGCAATCCACTGCATTGCTGCTGTTGTTCACTCACAACATAGCTGCATCTCCTCACACATTATAAAATCATCCCGCAGTATTTCCCCAGCGAGACAGACTGCTATTTTACCGGGAGAAAAACTCAACACCTCTCTCCTTCTTCCTCCTCTTCACCTGCAGTACGTAGGATCTCCAGTAGCTTCAGCTGGAGCAGTTCTCAAATCAGGGCAGACAATTAGAAACTCCATTAAGCATAGTTTATTCCTCTGAGGTGGTTGGACCAAAAGCAGCATGCACACTGGGATCTGTAGGACTTGGATGTGAAGCTCTATCAGTTCTTATCCTGCATCTCTCACAGTTTCATGAACCCTGTGACCTCAATCAAAACTTTATGAGTCAGCTCAGGGTTGATGTTACAAAAGGACACAAAATGCGGATGTGTCCATCTGAAGACTTTGTTCAGAGTTTGTTTTTGATATTTTACATTTCAACTTGCTCATTTCTTTTCACTCTTTGTCTCTTTCATCCTCTGTTTATTTAATTGTTTCATTTGAAAAATTGAGATCAGTGTGATGATAGCTGGTCAACAGACATTACCATCCACGTCTGACATTTTACTAGTTCGTTCACAGAGTCTCTTAAAGAGGCACATAGTTTCACACTTTTAATGTTTTGGAAGAAGGGATCAAACACACCATTTTGTAAATCACTGCATGATTTACTGCTCTGTCATACTTTGGCCTGTACACTGTCATGTAAAGCAGAAGGAGCAGCAAATATTACACTTGCTACATTCAGGCACTTTGCCAAAATGACCTCCCAGAGATGCTGAGTGTAAAGCGTTTCTGTGTAGGTTTAAATGTTTGCACCTGCTTCTCTTTGTAGTGCCACGTTTCTTTTCTGCTTTTAACAGTAAATACACTTTAAAGTTGGAACGTTGGAATTGCAGGATGCTCAGGTAGAATGATAGAGAAACGGAATTCATACTGTTGTCTTGTAATGACACTGTAATGCTTTTATTGTTCTTATTCTGTCAGTTTTGGCACAATTATTACAATTGAGGTCTACTTAAATCACATCTTTTTTCTTATAGGATGATTATTATGAGCCACAGTGTTGCTCCTGCGCTCTCACAATTCTGCACTTAGCCTCATGTTAAGGTGTCGAGTTAGTTTAGCAGATGTTACATGATGAAAACTAGTCCAAGCCTAATGTGAATCAGCAAATCTGTGAGCTATCGCAGTGGTGCAATGAAGTGATAAACTTTGGAGAATGAAAATATCTCCTAGTTTCTCTCTGAACTCGTGGTTATTTATTTCTCCACAAGGTGGCAGCAGGTAAAAAGAAATAACTTCAACGTCAAAATTACTAATGCAGAAGTGGCACTGAAGGAAAGGCCAGTTTCACTGGAGCTTTAGTCCTTTTGTTCCATTTTTAGATATTTCGCTGCTATATTGCAGCTGTTTTAATTTTAAAATCTTTAATCTTTAAAATCTGTACATATATTAATAAAATACCAACACATTAACTGTGTACTATGAAATACCTTTAAGGTGTTTGCATAATTTTCACAGTATACTGAGACATTCCAGACAAATAGCACAGTGACACACTAGTCATTTAAAAAGACACTTTAAACCATTTTCTGAACTAAATTTTATATATATATTTTTTTAATTTCTTCATATTTCTGCAGTGATATATTCCTTTCGACCATGTACTGGCAATTCAAAAGGAAGTCGAAGCTAGATTATGTATTCTTTCTCTGCTCTTAAACCCAAACACCCCCAACTCTCTCCACACACACACACACACACACCCAGACGTGCAGTCATACCCTTACATGAGAGGACAGTAACAGTCAAAAGAAACTCATCTCTCTCTGGATTCAGACTGGAAAGACAATGTCAAACCAAGTCCCAGAAAAAGCATGTAAATGTTTCATGCGGTGTTGCACTCTGCTGCTGAAGACTCACGTGTTTTCCCTCCCACAATGTGTGTGTGTGTGTGTGTTTGCAAGCGAGTGTGGTGTGTGTGATCCCCCGCCCGTGCAATTATAAATACATACTAGTAAGCATGTGCACATACAGTCACACACATGTTTGCAAATTGTTTTTGGTTTAAACTTTGGTTTGGTTTTAAGAACAGAACATTATAATACAACTATTTGATTGCATTCGTCCCCAGATGAGATTTATAAACAGATGCAGAACAGGATGTGGTGCCATCATGGAGCAATGAAAGAACAGTTTCCTATAGGCCTTTTAGTTCAGATGATGCTGTTGGAGCTGCTGTGACATTGTTTGTGTGTTTTAATTCATTTTGTGTCCAGTCGCCTTCATATTTCATCCATGTGTTGTGTGACTGTCTGGGTCTATGGTGTAACATTGATGCTTTAAGTTCATACTGTATGTGCACAGACCTGTTGCAGGTGATCCTTTGGCTGATTTTATGTCCTCTGTAAGGCCTTTTTGGGGGTGGTGGTGGAAAATAATATGGATCCTTATGATACACTGTAGCATCTGATTAAGATTTGTCCTGTTCTCCTCACAGCTTCTTTAATGGGTTTCCGCAGGCTTGACCATCGAGCCCTATTAAAAAACTGCTTTCCAACTTTAAATTATGATTTTTGTGAGACAATAGTGACATCATCCGCCCCTGTTTAGGTGAGCACATATTCCAAAAAACTCGAAAGCACATGCACCCATTCCCCTCTGCAGGAACACCCAGCCACCACCCCCCCCCTCTCTCTCTCTCTCTAAACACTGTGACATATTTAACATTCACATCTCATAGACATCATCTATCTTTCCCCATTCAACCCCCGACAATTCCTAATACGAACCTCAATCACGTATGATTGCGTTAGAAGACCCGGAGAGGGAGAGAGAGAGAGGGGGGGGGGGTGAGGCAGAGAAGAGACGGAGGATGAGAGAGAGAGAGACAGACAGAGAGAGAGAGGGGGAGAGAGAGGTGGCTATGGACCGCGACCGCTCACTCCCGTTGCCAGAGATGAGACACGGTGGCAGCATCCGTTCGAGACGTGATCATGTCCAGGCCACTTTATTATTTGCGCGCTACCACAAAAATCACTCTGGCGTGTGTTCGCCTCAACTAATTGTTGCTCCTCAGGCGAGAATCCCTCCCCGCACGTTTGAATCGCATCTCTGCAGCATCCTTGCAGAATAGCCTGCGCTCGCCGCTCCATTTCCCCGGCTGCGCTTGGAGGTGCCATCGACGGAACCGGAGAGAACCGAGCGGGCTCACGCATCGGAACATCCTGCACGGCGTCCTGTGGACCAACCGCGGACGCTCATCCGTTGATGTGCATGGAGTGAATAATTAGAGGAGGGGGGGCAAAAAAAAAAAAAAAAAGTTGGGAGACTTTCTCCAGCCACGCACAGGACGCGTGGATTCGGGTTGACGCGACTCATTAAAAGGCGGCAGGAGGCCAGAGGCTCGGGCTCGTCTGGATACCTGAGGCTCCCCGATGACGCGCAGCTGCATCAACTTATCAACACTGTTGCATGTTCTCACCGCGGACACGTCGGCCCCCGTGGCCTGCTAGGTTGATGGTTTCGACAGGGTGACATCCTTTGCAGCTGATTCGATACCTGCGTGTTCTAAACTGGGATCAGCTGAATTACAGGCTACCGTCCCCCCCTCAAGAGGATGCTGCCTGAGGCGCGATGATGTCCGGGACGCAGAGGAATTTCTGAGCAGGATGACATTTGGCTGAACGCTCGTGGACTGAAACAGACAATCGATTCTGTAATTTTTTAATTTCTTTTTGTGACAAGAAGTCGCATCAAGATCCGAACCTCTGCCGAACTAGACTCTCGGTTTTCAGACTCGGTTCGGGGAGATGGCCGCGATCGCCAGCTCCCTGATCCGGCAGAAGCGCCAGGCGAGGGAGTCGAACAGCGACCGGGTCTCTACTTCGAAACGTCGCCCCAGCCCCAGCAAGGACCCCCGCTCTCTGTGCGAGAGACATTTCTTGGGGGTCTTTAGCAAAGTCCGTTTCTGCAGCGGCAAGAAAAGACCCGTTCGGCGGCGACCAGGTCAGTGCCGTTTTTTTTTTTTTTACTGATGTGCGTTATGTGTGCGTACGGAAGCGGTTTCCCCAACCCCCCCACCCCCATCCCACCCCGCCCC
Source organism: Channa striata (assembly GCA_033026295.1). Classification (NCBI taxonomy): domain Eukaryota; kingdom Metazoa; phylum Chordata; class Actinopteri; order Anabantiformes; family Channidae; genus Channa; species Channa striata. The sequence continues at coordinate 8,991,767 of CM065185.1, read as the reverse complement.
TCTCTGGAGCAGCAGATGCATTATACTGCAGTCACAGGCTCCGATCGGAACCGGAGGACAAGGTAGATTTTCGTGCGAAAAATCCACCTGTTCCATGAGTTCCCCGGTCGACCCACCGCAGGGCACGGTCCCTGGCCACGTACAGAACCAGAGCAGCCCGGATGAAGTCCGCACAGAACGATCTGTTCGCTGTGACGTTTCCCCTTCACTATTTATTGTGCCACTGTTACGATCAGATAAAAGAAATCAGCCTGAAACCTTGAAGCAAAACGGATGCCACAGTCTCCGAGTCCAAGCTCGTGCGGGATTTGTCCAACATCTGCACAGATCATTTCAGCCTTCGGTTTTGCAAATCTAATATTTCACCCCCCCCTTCCTCGCAAAGACGCACACAACCTGAATACACACCAAAAAAAAAGGCTGCTTTAAATTGGCTTATTCAATATTAATGCAGATTGGGGTACAGAGGGGAGATAAGTTGCACTGCAGTGCACCAAGGCTCTTTTGAGATTAAATGTTTTAATGGTAAATGTTTATTGCAGAGAGGCAGCTTTACTGCAGTGAAGGGAGGTATAGCTTTAGTGATTAAGGGCTACTCTGGTTGTATTGATAGACATAGGCTCCGTGCCTGGACTCCAGCGTCCCCCCTTTTATTCCTCTGGTTCTGTCCTGGTGCACAGATAACAAGCCAGCGGTGCAAGTCATCCCTGCCCGAATCCAGATTATGTCATGTGATGGACGACAGTCAGGTCCACTCACTCCTGAGTCCTGCAGACAGACTTATGAGGAACAAGGGAGCCGGACAGACAGACATCAATTTTAAGGGGATCAGGGGAGGACAACAGAGACAGAGCCAGATGGACTAAAAGAAAACTCTATTGTCTTGCTGCCCCATCAGACAGACAAACAATCTCAGTGCCAAAACCTGCACAAAAAACCTGAATAGAAACATAGGCACAGACAGAAAGACAGACAGACAGACAGACAGACAGGCCTCCAGACTCTTTTGGGCAGGTGGGTATGTCCTTTCAGCCAACACACACAGGTGCTGTGTGTCCTCTAACTGATCATCCTTATTATTCTACTGATGCCTTGCCATATATGTGCATATAAACAGCCGATACACTGGAGAATTGATGAGTTCTGCCTGTTTAAAAGACTGTTGTTTTTCCTTCTATTCCCCCCTTTGTAAGATGCACCCACGAAACCTCCACAGGTGACCCATAAGGGCTGCAGGCTAGGTCAGTAGCTCAGCCTCCATCCGTGTGTGCTGTGTTTCTTCTCGTCTCCACCCCATCTCGCGCCCATGTCGACTCTCCCTCGGCCAGGGAGGGGGGGTGGGGTGGGGAAATGGGTGGGCTGGTTGAGCTGGGAATGGACAGAGAGGGAGGGAAGGGCTGGGGGCTTCAACACCTGTCTGACAGCCGACGACCCTCTCCCTTGCTGACTTTCTTTATTTCTCTCATCTCTCCTTCTGTGTGGCTTTCTTGGGTTTTTTAAGCTTAATTTCTTGCCCCCTTTTTCCTTGTAGCTAAAACTCTTCTGTAGTCAGTCGTTTGTTGCACCTCTTTCTCCTCTATCTCTTCGTTTTTGGCTCTGACTCTTCTCGTTTGTTTTTTGCCTCATTCTCTTTGTCAGTCAATGTTGGATCAGTCTTTTTTCTCGCTCTTCGTTCTATGTCTGTAAATATGTGTCACGTACTACTGTGTGTAGTCGAGGTTTTGAGGTTTTTCTTGTATATTTGTACATATGGATATAATGTGTTTATCCTTGTCAAACACTATATCAGAACAGGTGACCATTCACCATTTCATGGTCATGACGTCATTTGTCGACACACCTAAATGTTTTTGTCCCTCTGTTTTGGTATGAAGCAAACATATTGACATTTTAATGGCCCATACATACGCATTGAAAGACATTTTCATGAACAAACAAAAGCTGGTTTCTCTGGAGCTTTGCTAGAAGCCGGTTTCTACCTGCACACACACGAACCTGCACAGTGCATCCTCTCTGTTAAATGATTGGAACTGATGAGCCGTCGGCGACTGCTCAGGCCCACATTGACGTCTTAATTTATGGAGGTGTAGTTATCACATGTGATTTACTGACATGTACACTCCCATGTGCCTTCACACACACAGACACACACACAGACATGGGGGCACACATGCCGACACACACAATCTCTTCGCCCTGGCCGTGATGGACGATGAAGGGCCTGTCCCAGGGATTGATGGCCCCACCCCAGGGGTAGGTGAGTTGGGGATTGATGGTCAGGATGATGTACAGTTGAGCCGACGTGAACCCATTCTATCTAGGGGTCACTACTCAGCTCCGTCTTTCATTCTGCTCTCTTCTCCACACACTTCGGTTCTGTACATAGTAGGTGAAGCCCATGCACTGGCACTTTTTTGCAGCGATTAGGTATTAGGCAAATATTTCAAGGCAAAAGGTTTTCCTCTTTTCTGTCCTGATACAAAGCTTGAATATGTTTTTTTTTCTCTGCCAAATCATTTAGGGACTTAATGTGCTTCACTGCACTGCACTGAAATACATAACCTCTAAGTTCTGTTATGACCTTGAAGGACAGTCAGGCTCCCTCATGTTCCTTCATTCCAAACACACACATCATCTATCAGAACACGTTGTGTCCCTGCAACGCAAACATTTTCAGTTACTAAATGTTTACTTAGGCCCCTAAAATGAAACTGAACGCCAATTCACTTGTGACAAAATGCATAATTTGTTCCTTCTGTCAGCCAGACAGTAAACAAAGGATTAGTAATATCCAGCATCGGAGTTGCTGTTTGATTTCAATGGAGCTTGTCTCAAAATCTCAGCCACTGCAAAAATAACACATTACTGAGTTTTATTATTCACAGCTGACCTTAAGAAATACGAGTGCAGTATTGCTGTCACATACAATGTACACGCTCAGTTTTCTATTATTTACACTCAGAATGACAGTGTTTGCCTGCCAGAAAGCCACGACCCAAGTCTGGTGTGGGATAGTGGTGTCATCTAACTCTAACTACTGCTTTTACACACACACATATACACACACCCTGCTAAACACCAGACAGATCGTGATGAGGCCGCACACATTTCGCCTCAGATAAACACTATTTTAACACATCTACTTTTTCCCGGCATTGCCTGAGGCGGAGAGCCTTTCTTTGCCCTGAGCTAATCCTCATTGCCACATGCTCCCCTGAAGTGTTAAGCGCTTTGAGTAGCACCCTGGCCAAGCGCCAGATGTCACAGCCTCAAAGTTGGAGGTCGGTTCAGGGTTACAGTAATGAAAAAACTGCAGAAACTTTAGGCCGGGTCATGAAATAACAGGCAGCGTGAACCTGTTGTCTGTAAGATTGATTGAGTCAATTAAACGTCAATCATATTTACCCCAACATGCCCAACTGCTTTATATACCAAATAAAGAAACCTGTCAGTGTGCATTAAAATGTGATTTTAAGTTTCGAAATGATGCAAAATCATTTTCTCTACAAGATACAGTAAGACATTATGAAAAAATAACAAAATTTGTATTGATTTTCCGTCATAAAGACCTTCTAGTAAAACGGCCTTTACCCTTTTTAGGGATTATGTGGTACAACAGATGACTCACTGCAAACTGTCCGTCATAGTCTTATTGATATTCAGCAGCCTGCAAGACTCGAATGAAAAGTACTGGAATGTATTATGATGTACCATAAGGACATGACTGTTTTAATGTTTTAAAAAACAATTTATGTCTTTTATTAGATAATGGACTTTATGCATTCAATACCTGTATTTAATGTATACATTAAAAAACAGCAAATGTTGTTAAATGCACTGCAACAAGTTACCAAGAGTAAAATGTCAGTCATTTTTTTTGGAGCGCACTTTGTCACTCACCACACACTCAGCTCACCTTATTTCAATTCACTGAACACAAAACATTCTTTGTGACGATATGAACATTTGAAATGGGTTGAAATAACTAATATAGCTGAAGGCATTTGTATGTTTTTGTCATAATTATGGGAATGTTGTTCTGACATATTCTTGTTGGGGATGGGGTATGGGGCTGTGGCGTGGCCAATGTTTTGTGTGAATGTGTGAATGTGTGCACGCGCGTGTGTGTGTGTGTGTTTCAGAGCCGCAGCTGAAAGGCATCGTGACACGACTGTTCAGCCAGCAGGGCTTCTACCTGCAGATGCAGCCGGATGGAACCATCGACGGCAGCAAGGACGAAAACAGTGACAACAGTGAGTGGAGCATTATGGAAGCTGCGGCTTCCCGAATAAAACATGTAATGGAAATGAGTCAGTTGGTTATATAATACATTACCTAATTTTATATGCTGTGCTTTATCATTTGTAGTTCTTATATAACTGACGCTATTTGGACTGCCCAAATAGCTCCAAAATTATTTGAAGAAGCCCTCATTAAGTTGATTATCAAAAATGTACCATATTTAAAAGGAATTATTCAACACGAGGCAGAGTGACCTCTTTTCATTTGTATGAACAGATACAGTGTCAAAATGTGTCTTAGTTCTTAACATAATTATTTTTATGATCAATAATTATTTGAGGAGCATCTTGTATTGAGATTTATATTCCTAAGTAAAATTAATTGCAAAATCCCTGTTCTGGTCTTAATAATTAAACCATGTTCAACTATGTACACGGCATGATTGTAAGTGTCACATTGTTTTGACGTATTTGGCTTTTACAACTGTGTGATTATCTCAGCTGAATTTCCCTCCTGAAAAAACAAATCGTGCACCGTAGCCCTGCAGCTTCCCTCTCCATCACTAAGATCCTCTCCTGAGCAACATCTTTGCAATATTTCACCACCAATCTATAGTGGACTAGCAGTGGATAAATAGGCTCTAGGGATTAGTCCCCTAAAGCTTTCACACTCCGTCCACTCTCAGAGGACAGAAAAGAAAAGAATCAGGAGAGTCTTCTATACTAAACCATAATAAACCATATGGGCTTTTGTAACTTCTTCTATGGGAAGTGAATTATCAAGGAAAAGATATATGTCAGCAGAGAATGATCATCAAAGCGATAATGACGACACTCTGGAGTCTGGAGTAAAGCCAGACAGGAAACCAATCACAACCTTTCTACTCTTAAACATCCTGCCAATCTTTAAAAAAAAAGAAAACGAGCCAAAGCTCTTGGACCATGGCAGCGAGCAGTGAAAAGAACAGCCTCTTCCTTTCACTCCTTGTTTTATATTTTGGAAGGTGATAGTTCCTCTGTAGGAATTATTTATAGTATAAAGAGAAAAAAAAAAAGGATTAAACCATAAAGGCGAAGAAGTTATGACATCCAGATAATGCATATTGTTAGTCCTGTTGTGTTGCAGAGGTTTTGGCTGATGAGGTTTTTGTCGAGAGGGTTTCCCCATCCTCAAGGTAATCCTTTTGTTAAGCAGTCCCACTGGCCCAGGGATGGAGGAATGCAGTGAATAATTCAGCCACAGGAAACTAAAAATACCAACTTCTACGTTAGTATCCAATGAATAATTCTCTATATGAGATGCCTCGAGCCCAGAGGCCATCCAAAGAAAGACGCAGAAAGATAGCAGAAGTGAACAGGAGGTGCAGCAAGACTTTAAGTGTTTTGAGTAGAAACATGGAGACAGAAGGAGCGAAAGCAAAAGACCGGGTGATTTCGTCGGAGAGAAATTGACAAACATGATTTGGTATTCAGCTCCTGCGCTGAAATATTGATTGCCTAGCTTGATTATCAGAATAATAGATCAACCCCCCCCCCCACCCTTAGACCATGGCACCCTCTGACCTGCAGCATCCTCAGCAGTGGCAAATGGAATGGAGTAATTTATTTTCAGGGGGAGGTACAGTGGAACTGATGGGATTGAGGCGCCCGATTCCACCTGCACATAAACCTGTGTGTGACCTAAAACTCGAGTGCTTTGCAATTTCATTTCGTGTGTTGTTCTGTGCTGAAGGATGAGAAGTACACAACTGATTGTGTGATAGTTTTAGTGGGATAAATGCAGACAAATAGAGTTTTTAATTGTACTGAGTTATGTTTCAGAATAAAGAAACAGGCTTAAACTAACATAATAAGTTAAGTGCTTTAGCTGTTAAGTGTGTGGAGGAGCTAAGCTTAACTAACTGCAAGAGCCACAAAAAACGTTCGGTAAATGAACACCCGTGTTCAAATTTGAAGAGTTATTAAATTGATTTTAATCAGTTGATCGCCTGCAGTAATTAACTCCACACACCGAGGCTCTAGAAAGCCGTCGCTGTTAATGAGACACCTGCGGTCTCAGGCGCTCACATCTGTCTCAGATTCTCCTGGTTTTGATTGGATTGTAATTGATTTCAGTTACTTTTAGACTCTGTCACTAATATCAAGTGTTTTATCAACTTTGGCGTCAATGAGAAGCCGGATAGCAAACAGTGTGAATTATCACACTTACTAAGACAGCAGTTCACACCCCCACTTCGCAACTTTCTCTGGATTTAGAGATACAGTATGCTCTTGGCATTTGAAGTCCGTCTTGCTGAACCTTTCCTGCGGGCTTTAGATCCTGCTGCGCCAGTATTCCTTCCTTGAGCCTGTATCTGCTGGATTTACTTGTAGGCGATTACTGCTCTATTGGAAGACTTGCTGCTTTAAGGATTTTGCCTTATTGGCTGTTTGAGCCTATTTTGTGAGGCCCCCTGACAATGGAAGATCCCTGCAAATTTCATAGCCCTACACCAGTGCAGCTGCTGTCTTTCGTCTCCCTGGAGATAGGATTGAGGTTATTATGGAAGGAGGAATAGCCTTCAAAATAGTCATCAGATACTCAAACAGCAGTCAGTGCAGCTATAATTATGGAATCCATCAACTGCTGGAGCTACAGAGAGAAAAGCTGGACATTTAGAAGGTAACTGAACCACATTTCATGTCAGTTGGGCAATTTTTTGGCAGAGAAATAAGACCAGGACTGACAGATTGTAATAACAGCAAACTTGTGTAAAGGCTCTTTTATGTTTCTTTTCATCCCTCTATTCAAGCTGCTGAGGCCTTATTGCAAGTTTGATTTCTCAGAAAGAGCCACAATATGTTTTGATAGGTGGAGGTGTTCTGGGGTGAAACACTCCTCGGTGTTAGTGATGACTGAACAGTGGACGGTGGCGCCGTCAGTCACTGGTGTGACAAAAGCAGCCATGAAAGGCAAATGGAAAAAGGCATGAGGCAGCAGACAGACAGACAGGCAGAGGGGATTTAGAGAGTTATGACAAAGAAGAAGGATGAAAAAATCTGGCATTAAGAAGCCCTGGAAAATGAGGTTTAATGCACAAATTCTGCCTTATACCCCAAAAGCCCTAAAGGGTATTAAGAACTGCAACAGTGGTCAGTGTGTATCATCCGCACCAGTGGCCTGAGGGCAGACTGAAAACATTGGCAGGCGAAAGCGGCACGTCGATATTTATTGAGTGAAATTGAATCTGCTCAGAGGACAGACCCATGTTGGCACGTCTCGTCTCGTCCCTGCCAGCTTTATCAGATAGTCCCCATCGCCACTTGCAGAACAATCATCCCAACAATACAGGGAGCCCTCAGTATGTGGAGTGTCCTCACACCAAACCAAAGACCATGAAAGTCACAGTTTGAACTCCCCCACAGAGATAACAGTAATTTATACAGTGTGTTTTCCACGGGACTTACTGTTAACTTAGAGTCACTCGACATTACATAAGTGGATCTCATGCGTGCTACAACATGTAGAACAAACGATAATTTCTGGGGATGTTAATTCCTCCTGTTGTCCGCCTGCATCAGATGTTCCTGTTGTCCGTGTCCTGTGCTGTCCACTTTAATGCTGAATGACAGCCAAAGAACAGAGATCAGAGGCAGTCGTGTCAATGAAAGTTAGGTAAAAACTCAATTGTCCTATTCTGTCCTGTATGTCTGATGTCTCTTTTGTCTCGTTCTCTTTGCATCCCTTTGTTCCCCCTCTCCCCCCTCGCCCACCTCTGCCCCTCACTCACTCTGTCTGCTCTGCAGCCCTGTTTAATCTTATTCCCGTGGGTCTGAGAGTGGTGGCTATCCAGGGAGTGAAGACCGGTTTCTACATCGCCATGAACGGCGAGGGGATGCTCTACAGCTCGGTAAGCCAGAGCCCTTTGCTCCACGCGGGGTCGTGCGTGTGTGTGTGTGTGCGCGCGCGCGTGTGTGTGTGTGTGTGTTATGAGCAGTGTATTAGTTCATTTACATGTGTTGTGTTTTGTTCTGTTTGTTGTCTCTTTGAATATCCCACTGCAGCAGACACTCAGTGCTTCCAAACCCTTTCATCTCTGCTCTATTCGAGAGCTTTTCAGATGTGCCTTTGTGTTGCTGCGCAGCACTTACTCCCCCCTTGATTACTGAAGCAGCACCGTGCATGTTTTACATTTAATTTGACATCAAGTTCAGTGCTCAGCCCTTTTTAAAATTGCCTCTTCTTCTTTTACTGGCTACTAATGGGGGCTCATTATGTAGCAACTGTAAACAGAACATCCACTGAAACTTTTGGTGGTATGGTCTTTTAATATGAATAATAATGATGTTGCTTTGTTCAACATTCATTTTGGGTTCTATTGCAGATTCCTGCATGTTTGGGAATACATCTAAACCTTTTGCCCAGTCCTGCACAGGTTTTGGGAGATCTAGGATTTTCCCACCACATTAGCAAGAAAATGTAAAATATGTATATATGTTTCAAAGCTCAGTGGATGAGCATCATGTAAGGGGGTGGACTGAGGTGGGGAAAATACTAAGCTGTAAAGCTGTAACTGTTGCACCGACGAAGAAGAAGCTTCGGAAGCATGTGTGCGGAAAGTTGCAGAAGTGTGAGAGCAGGAGACAAAGAGCTATAGAAACAGGAACATATCCCTAGTTGGCGTAGTTATGTAACCTCCAGTATCACTGAACCTAATATAGTTAAAAATAGTTCTGCTCAAGAAAGAAGAGGATGGGAGGGTTGCATTACCCGCAAAACTTTGATGAGGGCCCTGATCGGCAGGAAGCCACGATGAATGACTGGCAAAAAGCTGGAATTCACAAACTGCCCGTCAAACTTTCCACTCTCCAAATACTCATAAAATCAAGGACACAGTCAGTCTGTGCTTTACTGCAACTTACATTTATTGATAAGGGACCCGCTTTACTGCAAGAGAGACAGGAGAACATTTTGAAACAGACCAGACAAATGATGTACATGTTTGTCTTTTAAAAAAGGTACTTGAATAATTGCAAAGTCGAGTAGATTCAGTGCCATCATTTCCGACAAAGACACTTTCTCGCTCACTACTACAGATGTACAAGCACCCACAATTTCAGAGAAGGATGTACAATCAATGCGCAGGCCAGTATGACTCACCCAGGTAGACGCATTCATTCATAACCAAAGTAAAGAAGCACAGAAATGCTTTATATCCCTTCACCCACCTGTCTACGTTTAATTAAAGCCAGACAACAATGTTTTTTTTAATGCTTTAAATCTAATTCTGAAGCTGTATGAACCCCCAAGCCTTGATGAAACCATAATTTGCGTCAGAGTACACGACTCTTGTTAATCACGAGCTATTCGGTAGCTCATTGTGAAACGGCAGCTTTCACCTTGACACACACTCCTCTTGACACTCCGCGAATCACTTTTAGAATCACTTTTACGAGGGCAGCAGCAAACTTTTGACCTTCCTGTCACTATGTGCTTGTCAGGAGGCATTTCTGACATTTTCCTGGTAAAGATGAAAGGTCATTTAAATTAAAGCCATGAAGTGGATGCGCTGTCCGGCCATATGGAAGAGGTGCAGTTTCTCAGATGTGAAGCGTGGGAAATTAGCATGCACTGGTAAGCAGAATGCAGTAGACTGGATCACAGGGAGGCTTGTAAGCCTTGGGAAGCTGCAGAGTGCTCATAAAACGGCTAAATTAACATGCAAGGCAATGGATGAGGGCACAGATAGCTTTGGCTTCTCTCGCTAATTTCCCACTTTAATTCACCTATGCACATTACGTGTGTGACGGACAGTGAGCACGTGTTGAATGGTAACATTTCTGTATTTTATTTACACTTTTATGAGAGCTCTCATAGGACAATGACAGCCATAAAATAAGTCCTTCACTTTCATTCCTCATACTTACTCACATTTACTTTTATTATTATTCATCCAGGTCTTTATCTTTTCTCACACCTCCCAGTCGCGCTGCCTCTGCTCTCTCCTTGAAGGTCTCCATTACTTCCTTTTGCCTCCCTAAACTATAAAGTTTCTCACAGCTTGTTGGGGTGTCTTGTTTTGTCTTCCTTACACCTGAGAGCAGAGATGTGCAGTTCCCTTTCTCACACCCCCTGGGACATAATTACAGAGGGATATCATCCTGCTTCTCCAACCCTCCCTTTTCTTTTTCTCTCCCTTGCTTCTTTGCACTCGTTAGTGAGGGAATGTGACAAAGCTTTGTCTTCTGCAAGCTTTGTCGTGTTCACCTGATGTCAGGCGGGTATCTCGCCATTTAATCAGATTCATTTTACTCTAACTCTTGATTGATTAACTTGTTACATGCATGCTGTTTGCAGGTTGTCTTTCCTTGCTTTCAGTGCAGTGCTTGAATATGAGCTTGTTGCTGATTGGCAGACGATGGAGCCATGGGTGTGCAGGGTAATAATGCTTGTGTGGAGTGTTTAGCGATGAAGTGCGTGGGGCTGAACATCTACACTGAAGAGTTCCCTTCCATTATTTATAACACTTCTCAATATGACCTAGTTTACGGCACAGCAGCAACATCCATCCTCTCTGTTTTCCACTTTCTCTCTTTGCTACTATCTATCTATCTATCTATCTATCTATCTATCTATCTATCTATCTATCTATCTATCTATCTATCTATCTATCTATCTATCTATCTATCTATCTATCTATCTATCTATCTATCTATTTATCCATCTATCTATCTATCTATCTATCTATCTATCTATCGCTCTCTGTCTCTCTGTCTATCTATCCAGCATCAAAACCACTTCTTCACTGTTTCTACTTGTCTTTCAATGGGCTACTTAATTTACAGCTTCTTCTTTATGGTATGTCAAAGAAAAATATTATGTACCACAGTAAAACCTTCACCGAAGGCCCTGAGGGACGATTGACAGAGAGATAGTGAGGAAGGTCAGGGAAAGTTTGAGATTTTGGCCTGGGGCGTTCATAACTCTTCTTTCTCTCTTCTCTTCTCTCCTCTTTCTCCATGCCCTGCTCTTTTTCTGTCTCTTGAAAAAAAAAGGTTATAAGGAGCTATTTTTGTGTTGGATTAGAAAATGTCAAGTGAATTCTGTATTTTTAGGACTGCAAATGTTTATAATTTCTTCAGTTTATCACTAAATCATTTATATAATTTCAGAAAATAAGGAAAAAGGCAACTTTCCAAAGCTTTAACATGCTATTTTAACATCCGTGCAATTTGGCATTTCTGTTTGATAAATAATGTCAAAAACTAATCAATCAACAAAATTGTTGGTGAATAATTTTTTGTCGATTTCTGCTTCGGCACGTTAGTCAGTTGCATGTCTTTGTTGGCACTGCTAATGACTTTGATTGTGAATGGAGACAAAGCGGGAAATGAGTAGATTCTGTAGAGAAATGTAGTATTTGCCTAAATCGGAGCATTAGAGCTCTTCTATGTGTTTGTGATTAGATTTTAGCTGTTACCCATCTACGTCCTCTCTGGCACAAGTTTTGGAAGGACAAAACAGGACCTTGTTTAAAAGTGATTGACTTTCGGAGTGAGATAGAGAAAAACATAGGGAGGGAGTGGAGGACAGGGAGGAAAAAAGTGAGAAAGAGTTTTTCAGTTTAAGTAATGTCTAGACAATCCCGACCTGAATCTCTCTCAGAATAATAATGAGCTCCCTGGGAGTTCCATGGCAGGCCTGGGATTTTCAAAGAGGCCAAATCTTTCACATATGCCACCGGCAAATGGAGGTCCCCCCCAATCCTCCACATATTTATCCAAAGTCAAAGGACGTCTGTCGGCAGCAGCGGGGCTCTTTAATGCAGAGCCGGAGAGCTGCCTTCTCCCTCAAATGGAGGCAGCAACTGATTTGGATTCAGAATGCACTCAACCTAATTTTTCTGCAACCCAATTTTTCCGTGCATCACACTTCGCTCCGCTGCTTTGTATTTAATTTACCCATTTCTAGACCGTTATTTGTTTGTGTCTGACTTTGTGCAGCTACAAGTTCTAGACTTAAGATGTTTTTATAATTGACAGATAAAACCACTATTTCAAAAATAAGGTTGATATGGAAATTACTCAGAATAAGCCATGTGACATTACAACACAGTGAACTAATCAACATGTTAAAAATAAATAAATAAATTGAAAAGTCAGTTTTTATATAAAAGCCTGTCTTTTTTTTTCTCTTTGGCTTTTATTGTTCTTGGCAAATCAGCTTGATGCAGAAATAGCACAAAGCTGTTATAAAGCCCCATTTGATGGATATTGTAAATGCAAGTTTCATGACGCCGGTGGTTCTGACATGTAGTAAAACTGTGTCCCTTCTCATTTATGTTTTATGACCTGCCTGTAGAATGACACCTGCCCAGAGCACGGGAAAGTAGTAGTGTGTTTCCATTTTGTAAAAATTGTACTGCGTTAAAAAACCACTAGAACATTTATATTGTGTCCTCGGTTGCGTGATGTTTGTTCAGCAGATCTCCCGCATGACCTCTTGTACTTATTTATCTTTATCTCCTCACTGAGACCCTTAATGGTTGTGTGTGAGCATGTTCCCATTCCCAGTTTCACTAACAAGTCCTTCACTTTTCTCCTTCACGTCACCACAGAATATAAATAAGCATCCTGTTAACTTTGGCTTATTTATTATTGGATTATTTATTCCAGGCACAGGGAGTGACAGTGGAAACCTGTTGCTCTGCATTTTAATGTGAGACAACAGGAGATTGGGTGCACACGTCAGCTCGCCCGTGTGTATTTTTGTGGAGCATGCATGTCCATTAGGGTGATTCCATTAATCATGGGAGACTCCAACCCTGTCTCCTCACCTTCTATTTCCACTCAGTCATCCGCAAACAAGGTGCTCTGTCAAAAACTTCAAAGTCACTTACGTTCCCCCCTTGTCATTCCCAAGCCTCAGACAGGGAGCTTTCTAAACTGCTCCAGGCCTTTTCATGGACAGTAAAAGAGTGTTGTCCTTGTGGAGAAATTTGAAGGGGATTCTACAGTGTGTCAGCAAAGCAAAGTGGCTGATTGTGAAGTGTAGGATAGTAGAAAGTTCTTATGAGCATGTGTGTGTTTGCTCACCCTGATTTCAGCTCCAAACAGATGAAGAAGGGACAAAACACACTGGTGTGTAATGTATAAGTGCCTGCACACTGCTCACTCCGACACATATGCTCACACCCAGACACAAGCAGCCAGACAGACTCGACGTTCACCCCAGTGTCCCAGCAGAGAGAGAGGCGTCTACTGTATGACAGTGTGTCAGCAGGCCCAGATAAACTCCACCGCGGTGTCTCCACAGCGGCCGTCCTCCCTCTTGCTGACCAGCGAGACGTTTCCCCATTGCCGAACATGTGACCTCACCTTGCCCGAGTCCTTTACACGGCCTGCTGTGCACTGCTGTTTCTTATAAATGAGCGGTCACACCCACTGTGACTCATTTCGCTGAACCGTGCCATGCAACGCAAGCAAAGACACAGATACACATAGTTGAAAAACAGCATTCATTTTTATTGGGGCCAGTTTAAAGCTGCATGCATTGATATTTTTACATAAACCATGGCAAGCATTGGTAGCAGTGACAAACATGCAGAGACTATGTAGTTCCTCTCAGCTCTACAAAGCTTTCTAGCTTTTAACTTTTACCCTAACTTTATATAACCCTCTCTAATCAAATTTTATTCTATTAGAATAGAGGTAGAAAACTGAGGTACAATCCTGCTTGGATACACCGAAAAGCAAAACTGACACATAAAATGAAACATTTCCTTATTGATTTGTGATGAACAATTCAACATATGTTTTGTCATCCTCTCCTCCATAATTTATTACTTTATCCCTCAATCTTTTAAAGCTCTCCCACTCTCTGTCTCTGTCTATTGCTCTCATGCCCGCACAACACGTACACAGTCACCTCCAGCGGGAAGCAGAATTGGGCTGTCAGTCAAATGGACAACCTTAAAAGGGCACAGAACCCTGGAGGAGATATTAATGATGGACATACAGCACCGACACCCAAACACACTTACAGCATGAAGCCTCCCTAAACTGAAACTCTCTAACATCCACCAAGCCAGCTGTTCTGCACACACAACTTCCCGTCCTTCAGACTGGCTGCGTTAGATTTTTACTTTGCCCCTTGTAGACAGAAAACATTAAGGTGAGGAGGAGAGCAGCGAAAACCAGAAAGGGTGATGAGATGAAGCATTCGACTGCTTTATTAAAGTTACACCATGTCAAAAACACATTAACAACATATAAAAATGTGGAGATGTGTTGTCGCGAACTCCTGTGACCCAGACTCATTAGACAACACTGTCAGCAGTGCAGAGATAGTGACTTCTAAAAGTCTTTGAAGGAGGTTTGCCCTTTAAACCAATCAGTGAATTTCAATTATTTCTGCTTCATTAGTAAGTTTTGAGCATTCTCGTTTTTTGTCATTTTATAAGAAAGACGACCTGACGTACTGGCAGAGTGACTCAGTGTGGAGCAGAGTTGGGTGGAGCTCTGTGGGTTCATTCCAAGTTTCTTAGTAGCTCTAGCTAAAGTTGCACATTGTTATTTTAAGTAAAGACACATTTCCTTCTCTTTTTAGTGGTAAATGCCACGTTTTTATTAAAATTTAACAAAATGTTTCTGCAGTGAAGATCTGTAATGATTTGTCATAGAAACAATCTGGCACTGCACTTAGTCTTTCCTCGTTTTTCGACTTTATACTTGGATAAATAATCTGAGAGATAAAAATCCTCTAATGTTTCTTTTTTAATATCATTTTCATTATTTGGAAGAGTGTGTGTGCGTGTGTGAGTGTGTGTGTGTGTGTGAGCATGTGTGAATACAGTATGTTTACTGACCTTGGCAATGTACACATGCTAGTGATGGCAGCCAATATTGGCAGAGTGAGACAGACACAGCTTTCTTTTCTTTCTTTTTTTTCTTATATTAGATTTAATTAAACTGACCCATCTGTTTTTTTGCTGGCTATTTCTCCATCTTTGATGTTGATGTGTCTACAAATTAACCCTAACCTTCTCTTGTGTACATGCATCTAAATGCATTTCCCAAGAGCTAAAACTGTAAACTGAAGTAGCATTACAAAGTCAGCTGATTTAAACATTAGCAGTTATCAGACGTAATCATTTCAGCCCATAGTTATGATGGTGTTGGTCACTTACAACCCCAAACATAGTTATAATGAGTGA
Organism: Channa striata; assembly: GCA_033026295.1. NCBI lineage: Eukaryota > Metazoa > Chordata > Actinopteri > Anabantiformes > Channidae > Channa > Channa striata. The sequence goes on along the minus strand of CM065185.1, from coordinate 8,976,331 downwards.
GACATGCAAAATTATCTTCTAGTACCTGAAGAAAACGTTACAGTGCAGCATTTAATGATGTACTCAAAAATTAAAAGAGTCTATGTAAGAAGGAGGCTGCGGTGGACAAGTGGCAAAAATAAGATTCCAGGGTTACGAAGTTATCTTACAGGATAATGTGGGGGCCCATAAGCACATCTGTACTTGTGACTTAGATAAAATTAGATCACAATTTATGACCAACCGTTGCAGAAAACCAGAAGATTTCATAGACTTTTTCTTATTACTGTATATACTATTTTGCAGGAAATGTTCACGCCAGAGTGTCGGTTCAAGGAGTCGGTTTTTGAGAACTACTATGTGATCTACTCGTCCACTGTGTACCGACAGCAGGAGTCAGGACGGGCCTGGTTCCTTGGCCTCACTAAGGAGGGCCAAGTCATGAAGGGCAACCGGGTCAAGAAGACTAAACCCTCATCACACTTTGTGCCCAGGCCAATTGAAGGTATGGCAAATCTTGTTTTTAAAACAATTGAAATAGATCCTCTAGCATTTTTTTCTAAGCTAAGTAATGCATGTTTTTTCACTGATGCTCAAATATCATATCATATCAAATGTCAACATCACTCATTACATGACAATATTGTATGCAAGCCAGTTATCTAACTGGAGTTTACGTAGTTTTAATGGTTTTATAAAAACACATCAAACAAATTCTGCAAAACAAATCATCTGGAGCAGGGAGCCAAGGTTGTGATAAAAGAGAGTGTAGCAATAAGGAGTTATCAATATGAATACTGATAACAAGCCTTGCACTAGAGCATCACAATAATGATGCAAACATTCACATATCAAGAATTTATTCTGTTATATGGCACAAGATCAGTTCTAAGAGATGATCACTGTTAAAATCACTTAATCATGAATTAACTAGAAGAAATTAAATAATCAGTCACATATCAGAGGACGGCTCTTCACAGATAAGGGATCCCTGACTTCTGTCACCAAAGGAATAAACAACACCTGATATCGATAAATTAAATGTATTGATCCACTAACTACTAGGATAAATACAGGTGATAAATATTTGGCACAACATAGAGATCAAGGAAGAAACTGTTGGAGAACTGATAAAAGTGTTCAAGACAGAAAACATAACGATGGTAAAAGAAAACAGTATTAATCCTAGAAATAAAAATACAGCTGACAGGTTGAAATTCGATAATTTTCATACGAATTTGGAGTGAAATTTAGGGTTAAATTTAGAGAATAAAATGGACCAGAAGCGTTTCCAGGACACTGTTGGAGACAACACGCCAGAGAGTCCTTCATCACCCGGGCAACAGATGATGAGAAGCTGTGCAGACTTGGGGACCAGAGATGCGTAGTCAGGGTTCTGAAGGTTTGTGTAACCACAACCAAATGGAATAATTGGCCAATATGTTATTTAAAGATTAAGCCCGGTTCAAGTGGCAGATCTTATAAAAGTTAAATTACTTAACTACAAAATTAAGGAGTTAACGCGCTGTACTCCGAGGTTGCAAAGTTACAAAAGAACAAATTAATTACACAGAGCGTTTCTTCGGTTTAACTGCCCCTCTCTCCGAACTTTTAAAGCTGTTGGGGATAAAACGCCTATTTTTCTTTGTCTGAAAAATTACATATTCTGAATGTGCATTAGGCTGATTTTCGATTCACCACATGCTCAAAGGGAGATATGAAAAATCATCAGGATGTGAGAGAACCTGGAATTGTCTAATGACATCAAGTAGTACATCAACATCTGTAAAGATTCAAACATCAATTGTGTAGTTATTCTGCAGAGTAATAATCTTGATCATTGATCATTTTGTATCTTTTAATAGTCAAATGGGTAATCAAGAAATTACCAAATAAAATAAACAAAGCAGGGTCACTTTTGTTCCGTCTGTTTACCCTCCATTGTTGTTCTCCATGGTGACCAACTGACCCGGAAGTATATTTAAAATGAAAACTTCCAAATGAAAAAATGCAAATCTTTTTTTTTTCTTTTAACTGTGTCCCTTCCTGGGCTCTGGTAAAACAATCTAAAAAGTGAACTTTGTCAAAAAGATCATGTAAAGCCAGTTAACCATTTGCTGTCAAAGGCACATGGCAATATAGTCTGGCTAATTTGTGTATTATTTTGCTGTGTGTCTTTAAATGTCAGTGTTTTCAGCGGTGGTAGATATTATCATGAGAAGTTGTCAAGTGATAAAAAAACTGCTGACATGGCCCTAATTCCACTTTTCCTCGCAGCTTGAAATAATTGTCCCTCCAGCCTCAAAACCTGACCTTGTCTCTCTCTGCACATCCATCTCTTTAATCTGTTTGCCATTGTCCCCTTTCTGAGATTTTCCCCTCTCTGTCCCCTTGTCTCCTCTCGTCATCTCACCTTCCTCCTCCTCTTCCTTTCTCTCTACACCTCCACCACAGTTTGTATGTACAGGGAGCCGTCACTGCATGAGATAGAGGACAAGCATCGCTCCAGGAAGAGCTCAGGGACTCCCACCATGAACGGAGGGAAAGCTGTCAATCAGGACTCCACATAGCAGCAAGGGGAGGGGCTTCCAGCAGGTGGGGGGAGTGGCCTCATCCTGAATGAGGGAGAAGGGTCATTGGAAAACTCAACGTGCCCCCCAAAGTATGTACCACCATCCCCTCGGAAAAAAAGAGGGCCTTGCGACGACAACAAGGAGCTTCTACTGTACACTCAAGACAACAAAAACTGATCTCTTGCCTGTGAAAACTTTTTAGATGAATTAATATGAAACCAGAGGATATATATATATATATATAAAATAGATATATATATGAGAAAACATTTTCAATCAGGACTTGACCAACATTTTATGCAAAAAAGAGAAAAAGCTGTGATAAATGAACAAAGGAATGGTGGTCTCTCCTCACACAAATACAAATATCTCTCATTTTATGCTGTGAAAAACAAGCTTTAATACATGTTTAATTTTCATACATTGAGTTTATTTTCTAAATGCTATTGTCTTATGCTTTAGTTTCTTATTGTTGTCAGCAATAACATCATTAACTTTACTAATCTGTTAATTTTATCCTCCGAGCTACAATCATGATAATTCTAGATTTATTGTTATTGTTGTTGTTGTTGTTTTTCAGACAATTTCTTTCTTTTCTTTTTTTCTTTATCAGTTTAATCTTGAAACACCGTCACACTATCTGCTCTGGTGTGAGGGTAAGACTGAATGTATTTCATGGTGTTGGAAACAGTGTGCTTAGAATGGGATGTAATTCACTCAGGTGTGTACTGCAAGTTAGACAGATGCGATTAATAGGATTTTAAATACTCTGACACGGACTTCCCAATGTTATCCTGTCCAAATAAAAGACAGGAGTGACACAAGCAATATAACAGAGAGCAGCCTAGTGTGTCTCTAAATTACAGTAATAACGTGCTGACAAACTACCTCTGCAGTTGGTGAGTTTGTCAGTAGAAAAGATCTTCAAAGAAAGTCGTATCAGTAGGTGAAAGTCAGAATCAGAATTAGCTTCAATATACTCGTAACATTTGCAAGGATTGTACAAACTAGTCTGAAATGGCAAAGAAAACAATTCTTTCCAAAAGCTGAGAGCTCAAGAATGATCAGCATCAGCACTAAGAGCCATGGCCAACAATGGTCATTTCACATTTACACCTCCAGAAACCTTCTCTGCTGTTAGATAGACTAGAACAACAACTCTCCAAGTATAACTATATAACAGTATTCATGCTCTTCAACTATACTGACAAATCATGAAATAATCCCTAATTAAAAGCTTCTTCTGTTTATTTCCAAGCACGGGAAGATTGGAGTTGTTTATGCAGACCTGGCAGCGAAACGTTGTGTTGATGAGTTCGAAACAAATCCTGTCAGCTCTGTTGCTTCTGATGCGAAAGCATTAGAGATTTCTCAGCACTGGTGGACAGGGTCCCTGACTGTTTAATTATCCACTGACATGACTTATAAAGACTTTCCCATCACAGTGGAAGCAGAATGTCTCATTGAGGAAGCAGCTCAACTGGACTTAGCCAGGTTCGAGGAGGATTCCTTTCCGTCTCTGTGGGGTCATCTCACCATTTGTTTTCTCTGACGTGGTAACCGACACAATCTCCATCCCTCCTGGTTTTGTGACCCATGAAATGAGCCATTTGCTGCATTGTGAAGGAAAGCCTCTCCTTCGTAAATCAACGTGCTGGCAGGGGTGTATAAATAAGGTGAATTGACTGGTACACTGCGTAAGCCGTGTACGCAACATAACTCATTTCTAATTGCCAATTAGTTTGTCTAACTCAGGAAGTCCTACAATTGTTCTGTGAATAGGCAGGATGAAAAGGCAGGTCCCTCGATGTCCGGTCCCCGTTGCACAAAGCCTGGTCACTGGTGTTGTTGTTGTCGGGATGAGCTTGATGGTGAATTCCTTTTTAAAGATTGTGTACAGCCAAGCCGGTGTCGGAAGGCTGAATAAGACAAACCACGAAGACTGCATGGCTGTAAAAGCTGACGAAAACTTGAGGAGAGAATAGATCCAAAACTTTTTTTATGCAATATTTTGATCAGTATTTTTCGGAGAGTTTATAAATCTCTCCTATATCCGGTTGGAAATCACTTGCTAGTTTGGCAGTATGTACAGTAAATAGCACACATTCTGTTTGCACAGAGCAAACCACAGTGATCTATCATGTCAGATCCGTGAAGGGCTCCCGCCTGGGGCCCAGGTCCATAGCTGGTGCAAGTTACCTGCAAGAGCTAACGGTAGATTAGTTTAGCTCCACAGCACCTACAGCATAACAGTGATACATACAATATATTAAAATGACACTGAAAGTCAGCAGGCGAGACCAGCATATATAAATATCTTTTTTATAGAGGTTTATATTGGTGCAATGCATGAAACTAGATGTGCTCGATGTCAACAGTTGACAGCAGAATGAAAGATGAATAAAGCAAGGAGTTAAAAATAGCTGGTGTGGGAAAGCATTAAAAAGCAGCACTTTTCGGGGGGGAGGTTTACAGATGGATGAAAGGGTGAGCAAAGGCTTTGGTTGTATGTGGTATAAGGTATAATCTATTATTTTTATGTTTGCAGATGATTTCACTGCATTGGAACACACTCATATATGCATTATGAAATGTGAGATGAAATAAAAAAAATATGCATTGATATAAGAATCAGACTGGAGTTAGTGATTGTTTAAGAATAAAGACTATGTTATCAAAAACTTTCACCCATTCAGTGTTTTGTTCATCACGACCGACAGCTGACTGATGTCACGGCAGCAAAAGCCGACAAACTAAATCCATCATTGTGGGTTTTTAACGGTGCAAATTCCCATAATCCAATCCGGGTGATTTGTTCTCTCACTATTCCCTAAATTCGATGTGTCGTTTCGGGATGGCGCTCCTTCGCCCTTAATTCTCCCGTTGTCATAGAAACAGACCTTCCGTGCCGTCTGCAAGGAGAATGAGGAAGAGGAGGACGAAGGCTCCCCTGACTTCCAGGACATGGCTTGTCTTCTCTTCTGCGTGATCGCTGCAGCACAGAACAGCAGAGCTGGGGGAGGGGGCCGGGGGGGCTGGAGGGGAGTTTGTTCTCCTTTTTTCTATTTTGGTGATTTCTTCAGTCACAGTAAACAGCAGAGGAGGGAGCGGGTTTGCAACCTTGGAGACACAATATCTATCTACTCACACTGAGACTGAAGGAGGGAGTGGAGAGAGGAAGAGAAAGGAAAAGTTGAAGAAAAAAATTTGGTGTTACATTGCAGTGTTGTACTAATTCTTCATACTCACATCACAGCACAGACGGGTAACGTGTTCTGCTCTTGTCATTTCAATCAAGGCTCGATTTGTCTTTACGCAAATGTTCACTTTAACGAAAGCAGTAATAAAGAACAGTGCTAAGGAGTCTGCAGCCATGCTGGTGGCTGTCTGGGCTCAATGCTGATGTTTAGCACATGTTAAATCTGCAGTTTCAATAGGATTCGTGGTTTGAAAACCACAATTTTTTGTGCAGACGTGTTTTTGGAACAAGCAGAAACATCTGACAGCAACAAATACTCAGGAGGGACAATTTCTTCAATAGTTGTCAGGAGTTTTGCTCATTAAAAACCTGAACTGTCAGCCTGCTAGAGATACTAGTCAGTACCAATTTACGTCTGTACAGAATTTCATCAGAATTTCGACAGACTGACACGGTCGTCCCGAGGTCTGATAACAGGCACTGAGAGCAGAAACAAGTCAAGGTCAGCTAATAGGACACCCACGGGAGTTGGCGGGTGTAACAGGGTCATCTGTTTCCAGGCTTGTAAACAGTTTGAAGGCCACTTTCCTCTCCAGCTGCAGTTCTGTCTGTGGCATCCAACACCCTGCTCACATCCACCTGTCCTCCCCCAGGTTCCCTGTTTTCCGCCTGTGGAAACAGCTTTACTCAACTCACGGTGCAAATGTGTTTTGGTCTGAACACTGTTAAAATCGTTACCTTTACCCACATACATAACACATATCAACAATAGGTACCACGATAGAAGATTTTTAAAAGTTATATTGTTGGTTTCAATGTGGAATAAGTTACACAGTAAGATAATAGTGGAGTGCTTAGTGCTGCCACAGAGCCAGGAATTATTTCAACATACTGCAGCTTCACAACGAAATTTCCTTTGTGTCCTACATGACACATAAAACAGATTATGAAATAGAAAAATATAATAATATCATGTCAAAAACAAAAATCAGTGAGTAAACCTAAACTATTGTAGGCTTCAGCATAACGCTCTTTAAAAACAGAACCATTCGACTTTGATGTAGAACAGCTTTGTTGTATATTTTATCAAACATCTCTGTATTTCAAATCAATTTTTTCACCTGATCAACAGAAAAAGGCTCATGTCATCTGAAAACATATCTCCACAAAGTAACTTATAACAGTAAACAATTTGTCAGTGACTCAGTGACTCAACTACAGCCAGTTTTTTGAAAACGTTACAACATCAGTTATATTGAGATTATGTGTGTAAATGAAGCCAAATTAAACTGATTATGATTCAGTATTTTAAAAATATAAGAGTTGAATACTTTTTGGCTCTTTTTCCAATAACCTAAGAATTCCCAAATTCTTCACAATGGACAAAGTAATGGTTTCATATTCTGATCAGTTCGAAGTGGAGGTTTTCAGTCAGTGCAGAATGTTGACAAGAATGGGACAGACATGATGTCACAATGAACTTGATTTTTGACCACCAAAATCGCATCTGTTTAAGTGAAACTTTCTCAAGGCTAAAAACTAGCAGAAGACAGTAAAATTACTCACACTTATTTGGAGAATTCTGAGACATTTGTCATGTTCAGGCCAAAACTGGCATATAAGAATTAACTGAGAATTAAGAATTAACACTTTTCATTTCGGATAGTTTGGACAGCTTCCTTTTGCACCAGTCTCTGGTAAGTATGTCAGCTGTGCTTGAAATCTCACTTCACACTAGCTATAAAATTGGATTATCCTAACAGGTGGAAATACTGCAAACACACTGTGAACGTGATACAAATTGGTTTTGATACGTCTCTCAAACCATCTGTGTTAACATGTGGCTGAGGACTGAATCGCTTTGATGTACGTGAACAGTCACAGCTGGCAGAGTTTTCAGAGAAAATTCTCTCTCCCTTCCAGACCTAAGTTAAATTAACTTTGTGTAATAATCGTCACAAGTTAAGTTGTGAAGGTTGGTGCATGAAGTAAGTACTGGTCGAATTTTTAAGATTTGTTTTATTTTGCAGTCAGCTGGTCGAACATACATAACTATGGACTGTACATTTTTTTACCATTATTTTGGCGGTGTGGGGAAGAGGCATGAAAGTCAGTCGGAGTAAGACAGAATACATGTGTCTAAACGAGAGGGAGCAAGGTAGAAAAGTGAGGTTACAGGGGGCTGAGGTGAAGAAGATGCAGGAGTTTAAGTACTCTGGGTTAACAGTTCAGTGTGATGGGGACTGTGGAAAAGAGGTGAAGAGGCGAGTGCAGGCGGGTTGGAGTGGGTGGAGGAAAGTGTCAGCAAGACTCAAAGGAAAGGTGTACAGGACAGTGGTGAGACCAGCTGTTCTCTATGGGTTAGAGACAGTAGCAGTGAGGAAGAAACAAGAAGCTGAGATGGAAGCAGCAGAGATGAAGATGTGAGGTTCTCCTTAGGAGTGACAAGGATGGACAGAATAAAGAACGAGGACATCAGAGGGACAGAGCACGTTGCCTGTTATAGCAGAGGAGGGATAGTGAATAAATTGGTAGGAGGATGTTGGAGATGGAGCTGCCGGGCAAGAGGGCGAGAGGACGACCAAGGAGGAGATATATGGATGTTCTAACAGAGGACATGAGGTTAGCTGTTGTCAGAGAGAAGATGCCCAGGATAGAGTGACAAGTGGACAAGTGGATTCGCTGTGGCGACCCCTGATGGGAAAAGCCGAAAGAGTAGTAGTTTCGGCTCAATGAGTTGAGCAGCTGGATGGGAAACATGAATAGGGTACAGAAGTGTTGGGGGGGGGGGACCTTTAGTCATCACTGAGCATGTATGTGCTCAGTGATGACTAAAGGTTCTTCTTCTTCTTAATATGGGTCTTTGCCACTGGGACTTCGTTCATTTCTCTTTTTTCACCCTTACAGAGAATTAGAGAATGAGGGAACTCCTACTCAGAAGTGAGGCTCTCGGTTCTTCTCATTAAAAATAATTGGTCTCTGTTCAATTAAGGCTCAGTGATGCTGCTTTGATCTAGCTGGCTACGCTATGTGTCTTTTACATCCAAATGAACTGCTCAGAGTTAGCGAAAAGTTTTAGATAATAGCTTATAATGTATTTATTCCTGAAATAAAAGGGAGAAAGTGGAGCTGCTTGAGAGCGATAACACATAAATGAAAAGAAGGTCTGATTGCTAAAGAAGCCTCAAAAACCTTGAGAGACAGTGAAGACAATTTAAAGGGATCATTTACCTTCTCTCGGCCTCTCGTTCCCTGTGATTTTCTGCTTTGCCTGTTTGCAGATGAACACTGTAAGGGAGGCTGCGAGCAAACACACGGATACTTCAGAGACTGACAGCACATAAAAAGTTCACACACCGTGCTCACAGGCACCCACACAGACTGAAAACCCACTCACCTAGCCACCCACCCACACACCCACTCACGCACTTTGTGTTTCTCACTCTCACACAATGTGTCGCTTTATTGAAGAAGCTCTGCAGCAGGAGCATGTTAATGTGCTGGCAGCGGTTCTCGTTACAGAGGGAAGCTGTTCTGTTGAATCCCAATAGCCCAGGGACAGAAATGATACTAAGCCAAGCCTTCACTGCAGTTATGCTCCAGCAGTGCTTATTTAATAATTTTCTCTCTCATCCCTTTGCTCTTCATCTTCGCATCTCTGGTTCCCGCCCGTTCTCGTTTCCTAATCTCTATTCCCTCTCCACTCCTCTATGCAAACACAAACACATCTTGTCAATCTGCCCTCAGATTGCACATTATATCCACCCTGTGCCTCACTTTTCTTTCAAACGTTCCACACTCCTCTTTACCTGTTTGAGGTAAATAGCTTTAAGTTGACTTTTCATTTCTACACAGATGCAAAATATATAGAATTATGCAAAAAACCTCACTCCCGACATAGCTAAATCCATGAATATAGCACACATATATCTCATGCACATCACACAATATATGAATTGCCCACACACACACAAATGCATGCACACATATGCACCCCACCCACACACACACACACACACACACACACACACACACACACACACACACACACACACACACGACGCACGATCAATACAGGCACGAGATCTCATTGTAGATTGCATGCCTGAGCTACAGTGCACTCAAATAAGGGTAAAATATGCTTCGGTAAATGGTGTGGCAATTGAAGCAACATCAAAGACAGAAAAGATAAATGGGTGCTTTTGCTTGATTGCTTTGCTGGTCTCCCATGAAGATCACAGGGAAACTTATTACATGTAAAGTCTAGCAGGACTGAACAAAGTGAAGAACAGCCTCCTCTGCTGGAGTGAAGATAATTGTGGCAGAGAGAAAACTGTTACCAAAAGGGGGCCGGTAGAGAAATAATCTCTGCAATGACGTTGGCAGTTCTGAAAATTAATAAAAACGTGCGTGATCTCGATAGATTTAGAAAATAACCAATGCAAAAAAATCAAACACAATTCACTTGGTGATTTAGCAGCTCTCTGCAGGGCTCCTTTTTAAGCATGTGTCTGTCTCCGAGAAGCAGGACAAGCAGCAGACGTTTCACTCTGGCCGTGCATCTGGGGATCGTTCTGTTTTCATTGCCAATGTCATTGTGTACAGCTACTCCAGAATGTCAGGGGGCTTTAAATAATGCAGGCATACAGGATCAATACAGGATCTATTGTTTAACTAACTGCAAGAATGAAAAATGCCCATAGAGCTGTTAAACAGACAAAAACACTTATATTGAGCTTTCTGTTATGCTGTTCAGGAAAATAACTTTTCACAGGAAAGCAGTGTGGTGTGTTGATGAAAAGATGAAAAGATGAAAAGCAAGAAGCTCACAAGACAGTTCAATATCTGTGCAGAGCAATAGGGTTTACTGGGTTTGGTTTATGCATATTTTGCAGATTATCATTGTTAGTGAAATTTGAATGTGGAATATAACATTTTCTCAACTTGTAAGACAAATATGAAAAGGCATTTCTATGAACCTGGACAGTAAAACTCTTTAATGTGAGACTTGTATAAGTATGACAATATATTGAGATCCAAGCTACTCTTTAGCTCTAAAAAACCAACTCGACATTTCCATTTAATGGTAGTTAGCAGGCAGTCCATGTTTTCCAGAAAAAGACTTTGCAGCCTGGTCTGCGTTGAGGCTGGGTTGTGTTGCCACTGTCCAGTCCACGTCGATTCTTTTCCTGTTTCTCTGTGATTTTGGGCCTTTCGAGGATTATTCCATTTTCAGTTTTAAAAATGTATAAAGCAAGTCCATGAAGTTCCGTGTCTTCATCGATTCCTAAGCAAGAACATATTAAAATGTAAAGAGTTCTTACATATTGAATATGAGTTAATCAGACATTTACCTCAGGATGTACACCAATTTCCTCAGTGAAATGCAAATTCTGAGCAAACTGTAAATTGATTGTATAATACAGAACTTGCTTTTTCTCACTGCCGAAAAGGAAAATGCAAAGTTGAGCAGTGGCTTAAATCTCTAATCTGCAATTTCATGGCTGTGTAGTTCTAAGAATGGAAAACAAATTAGGCTGGTAGCTCTGAGAGCATCCAGTACTTAACAGATCGAGATGAAAAAAATGTATGTTCACAAGTATGAGAACAAACTTTAGAAACTGCAGATCTGCAAGCAGGAGCTCACATCACAGCAGGGACAAAGACAGGATGGTATTTCATGTTGTGTAAAGCAACAGAAACTCACAGTGCTCAGAGAAAGGTCCTAAGTCACACGAAGACATCTTACCTGTTTGTTGTGCAAGTTGTCAAGCCAAGATAAGGAGTCTCGCTGAAGTTGGAGGTCTTTGAAGCCTTGCTCAGTTTCTGTGTTTTCAGCAATACACGCTGCAAAACATAAAAATGCCAAAATGCACAACGTGTGGGCCATTCTTGCTTCTGTGCTTCTTGTTGAGAGTTTTTTTCTTGGTAAGACACCACAATTTTCACTGCTGATGAGCACCTCAATGTCCGTTTTATAAGCACTACCTATTCCCTAAAGGAGGGAGTTCGCAGGTAATTTGCATAAAGACCATCCTCAGTTTCGTGATGGCCCCATCAATGCAGCGGAGCATGTACGATGTAATTTACAGCAGCCATTAGGAGTGAGACAGTAGGTCTAAAAAAGGACAGTTTCACCATTCTGGTCTTTCCAGGTGCCATTTACATAACCACACTGTAATCTGGTTGTATACCTGAAGGTTATGTCAATGATGTCACTGCAGTAACTTGTAAATGTGAACAAATCCTTCGGCCTTCTTGCTTAAAAGCAAATCCTTCCATGTGCAGCAGCTCCATGTGCACTCATGTAAAATAAAACATTACTGATGCTGACATGAGGGGAACAATGATTTCATTAACCCGTCAGCGCCATAAAATTGAAACTATGAGTAGCACAGAGACGGTGATATTCAGAGGCCATAAAGGTCAACTTATTATTTGTTTCCCCCTTACGAGTTTGGCCTGCACATCTCTTTAATGAGATTTCTGCTCTGTTTGACTTAGGAGTTGCTTAATAGTACTGCATCCGAATTAAGACGCATTTGTCACAGGATGTAATGATTTCCTAATGGAATATATTGTACATATGCATCTGTGTAACACATATGTGAACTAAATATAGTAACTCTGCTTTTACAATTAAGGCTTGCTCTAGTGTTTAATGAATTCAAGGGTTAGTAGGTTACCACATTTTCATTCAGGATTATTATTTATTGTTTGCAAGAATACCATTAAAGCCAAGCTATGCTTCAGATCATTTTGCATGAGGTAAAGCATTTCTTGTACCTCAGCATGAAACTTAATTTCTCTAAAATAATTGTATTTGGATCTGAGGGTGCAGTGCAGTCAGATGTTCCCCCCTCTAATTTGTTATGCTGCAGTCTGATATTCATTTTTTCTGTTAACCTACACTCTCTACTTATCTACACTCTTAATTTATTAAAAAGAAAAAACTAAAATATCAAGTATTTAGAGCCTTTACCCACCTCTTTGTTGAGGCACCTTTGAAGAAAAAATGGAGGTAGCTGAGCTAAATTTCAAGTGTTGTTGCAAAAGGTCTGAATAATTCAGCCTTTCCTTTTGAAAATAATTACAGACGTTTCTAATATTCAGTTTTAAATTTGACATTATGAGGTACTGAAGGTTACATATATATGTATACCAGACTACAGCGTAACAAAATTGAAAAAAGTGAAGGGGTCTCACTGTATAAGGTCTTGATTGAATTTAATGATAGTGAGTTGTAACAAAGAAGGATCATTATTTTTTTTTAATCAGCAAATATCAAGGTACCTAATTCTATTTGCTATATTTAAAGAAGGTTTACAGTTTAATACTACGCATGTATAAGCACAGCATAAGCTCTCTCGCTTCTAATAATGATGTATTACATGTAAAAGACCCAAAAGAAAGTCCACGTGAAGCATATACATCGAAAGAACTAAGAGGACATGTGCTCTTCTCAAACTGGTGGCAACCTTGAAGCGCATCATCCTGTCAACAAATCATCATTCTAACCCGATCAGATAGGTGTGGAAGCCCAATATATGTGTCTGAGTGCAGTGTCCTGAGCAGAATAGGCCTGTTAAGGAGGCTGCAAAGACTTTGCAAAAGCATGTTTCCATCCATGACGACAGTAATGGCTGCTTAGTATGTCAGGAAGTTCAAATATGCTGGAACCAGAGTTTTAATGAGTTGAGATTTTGCCCCCAAAATGTCAGAAATTAATTAGATCATCAGTGTGATGCTTCATCGCAGGTTTTTAATCGACTCGGAGGCTCTTCTTCAGCGATTACTGTGTGTGCTGACTGCTTTTCTTACATAAGCATGTCAGACTGCTGGTTATTTCTGACTCTGAGCAATCGATATCTTGGAAAATCTCTATGCCAAAAACAAACTATATTTTGAACCTTGTGTGGACCTTATGATGTCTTTTTGTGCATAACTATACTGGGAAAGAATTTGCCTTTATTGATTTCAGTGGCAGGTGTGGGTGAGCGAGCTTGAATGATTGTTCCTTTGGGGTGAACTGTTTCAGTGGCAGCTGTCTTGACTGATCAGTTTGGAGAAATATGTTGAAATCAGAAGGGGAATAGAGTTTCTCAGAGTGGAAATTCTATGTCCTAAGATTTTAATAACGGCTTATCTCCCGCTAGGAGTCACATTTGAAATGCAAATTAGAACATCATAAAAATAATCATTATTCATCTTTATTTATATTGTTTTAGCATATTTTCCTCCGTTATACAAACCCCAAAGACAAAAGATAAAATATAAAAACTATCACTCCATGAAACCTTCTCTCAAGATTTTTATATGCATTTTTTTTCCTGAAGTCAGACACACCAGCAGTTTAATAGCAGTGTTGCCTGCCGACACTTCATTTAGGAACGGACTGGAAAAAGTTGCAAGCACAATGAGTCATAAAGTTTAATCTTTTTTATGCACCATTAAACATGTGGAAATTCAAAGAAATGCTTTTAGTGTGAGGGCACAAATGACTCAATATTTGTGTGAGAAAACACAACCTAATGAATCCAAAGCACAAGCAGCACATTTACAACATGCTCCCTCTCCAGATGTCATAGAAACACGTGCACCACCTATTGTGATCTAATCGTTTTTACGTCATTCGCTGATTGACGTACACCGCTTGCCTCAGGTCACTTAGAACAAAGTAGAAAACACACGTCAGAGACATTTGGTTATTAATTCTCAGTAGTCTGGCAATTGCACATATCAGGTCGTTCCGTATTTTTTGTTTGTTTGTGCCATAAGGTGTTAAGAATTTCTGTAATAACAGAAGATGTTAATATTATTATTGGCAGAGTAGTTTTTTTATGAGTTACCTGATCACAGAGTAGGTTCATCTAGATCACAGATGGATTGTTTCAGTATGTCACTAGGTTTATTTTATTAGTACTTTTAACATTTAAAATGAGTAAACAACAAGTAAAATGAAAAAAAAGAAGAAGAAATGAAGCTCACTAATTCTGGCATTAATTTAAAATTTAATTTTTAGAGTTTATACCAACAAGTGACATTAAAGATGATTGTCAGCTTGGTTTAAGTGTACTGAAGTGTTGAGGTGTTTTATTCAGAGCTACGCAAGACTCATAAATACAAAGTTGTAACATAAAAGCACCAGTTCACCAAACATTTATATAAAAACACTGCAGCCTAACAAGACTGTTTTATGTCACATTTTATAATATGTTCATACTTCAAATGACACAGAAAAATGACATTTTATTAGTAAAAATTGTCCCCACGTATGCCATCTGAGTCAGGTAGCCATGTTTTCCTACAGACCCGACAACGACTGATGACACTTTGTGGAGAGGGTCCCTTCACTGTCTGAGGAACAGGTTTACTGCAGGTAAGATCAAAACACACACAGATGTTAGCAATGTATCAGCACATTTTAAGCATAACACTCATTTTGAGTATAATTACTTAATCTAAAATAACTGAAAATTATATTATAATTTTTTTTAGTTCAACTTTATTTATTTAAGCATCAATTCACAACAATTCCATCTCAAGGCCCATATGACCCATACATAATAAAGTCAAGACTATCGATACATTTAGAGAAAACCCAACAAATCCCCCATGAGCAGCTATAGGCAACAGTGGAGAGGAAAAACTCCCTTTAACGGGAGAAACCTCCAGCAGAACAGCTGCAGAGCAACAAAAGCAACAACACAACATCAGTGCATCAGGGGTTGGTCCCCCAGCAGTCTAAGCCTATAGCAGCAGGACTACAACTAACTATAAGCTTTATCAAAGAGGAAGGTTTAGAGCCTAGACTTAAAAGTAGAGAGGGTGTCTGGACCCCCCTGGTCTGACTCTGCCTTCCATTCTACTTTTGGAAATTCTTGAAACCATAAGTAGGCCCGCATTCTAAGACCGAAGTGGTCTATTAGGATGATCTGGTACTAGGAGATCTTTTAGGTGTGATGGACCTTGACCGTTTAGAGCTTTATATGGAAGAAGAAGGGTTTTAAATTCTGTTCTACATTTAATGGGAAGCCAATGGTAAAAAGCTAATGAAGGTGAAATACAATCTTAAAGTAGAGAATTACAGTAGTCCAATCTAAAAGTTCCGTTGGTGGAAGAAGGCCGTTCTAGAGATTTGGTATATGTGTGAGGTAAATGACAAATTCTGGTCAAAATGATTCAGAGATTCCGTCCAGTAAGTTAATAACTCACAAAACAAAAAATCCTCAGCATCCTCATATTTGTTTAAGATTTCAGTGAACCATCAAAGTGGAGACATTTCCTGTGGTTTGTACACCAAAGCTTTAAAAGAGAAGTAAATTCAGTTTACCTGAACATGTTGTTAGAATTGATGGAGGCCAACCAATAGCTATAGGAATCAGGATAGTAGTTACACGTCCCCCTGCCATGACACTCAATGAAAGGCACTTGGCGGAAAAGTTCCAGACATGAACCAGGAGAAACCAAAGGCTGAGAGGAGCCCTCTGCACCTGCTCCTGTTTGCTACAATGGAAGACGGTCAAAACATGACAGTTAGAAAAAAAAAGTGGCATATGAGGATATCCAGCAATTCCAGAAAGAACAAAAACATTGTTTCATTACCATGACAAATGAGTATCCAGTCCATAGCGACTCCCAGCCTTGGGGACAATTAGGTATCACAGTGGTCTGGCTGTGGACGGCTATGACGTTTGACGTGGTTTCACACACTGAGCACCTAAATCACACATACACACAGACACCTACATTTATATTGTTTCAAATTGTCAATTATGGAAGGAGAATGTCATATATATGAGCCTGTGTATAATGGATATGGGGATGCTCTGCTCTCCCACCTGCTGATGTAGGAGGCCAGCCGCTCCCCTGTAATGGAAACCATGTTGGCAGGCATAGGCGTGTCAGTAGACAACCAGTATGAGTAGTCGTTGCGAGAAGCATAGCGACACGCTGCTTCTGTGTCACAGAACAGGAAGGGCATGGTGGAGAAACGAGGGAGACAGCTTCCCATGGTGCCTGAGAGACGGTTTGAAGTGTTAAAACCATATCATTTAAAAACACGACAAACACTATTTACTGTGTCAAATCTACACAGTTTTTGGTCCGGGTATGAAAGTTTCCGTGCTCCTTACCAAGGTCCTGTCCATGAGCTCTCTCGTTTCCATTGATGAAGAGGAAGGAGTAACCGGAGAAGATGAGGCTGGTGCCTTGAGGGCAGTCAGGGACACGAATGCTCTGACTGTGTCTCGCTATCAGGAAACTGTTGACATAACCTGTAACTCCTCTGCCAGGCAGTCCTTGAGGTCCTTTACGACCTGGGTGTCCACTTCTTCCGTCTGGACCTGCAGATTTACCACAAAATTAATGAACCAAGTGCTCAGTGAGTAATCACAAATTATATCTGGTAATGAACTTTACCAATGAACATTACTTTAGTAAAGTATATTTTACTAAATCCTTAATTGGCTTCCCACTAATATACACAGTTTTTGACCATCAAACATGGAAATACCTGTGAGTCCAGCTCTTCCTTTGTCTCCTTTATGGCCTTTAAATCCAGGTGGACCAGGTGGGCTTGAACCTTGCAATCCTTTGATGCCCGGCTGGCCTGGGACGGAAAGATTCAGTGTCAAATTATTGGAAAAGCAGTTTTGTGAGAGTGTCACAAAGTGCTGTGCTAAATTCTACAGCTATTAACTGTTATGACACAATTTAAAAATTAAATGACAATCTGTGTAGCAAACAGATTCCAGAATACATAACGACGCCCCAAGTTATGAATTATTTAACTTTAACTCTAACAGAGATAATTAGTTGACTTGAACTACAGAGTAGTAATACATCTTAATATGAAAATTTGTACCTTGAATGCCTGGTGGTCCTGATGGTCCTGTGCTACCCGGGGGTCCTTGACTGCCAGGAGGACCAGGTAATCCAGGAGGTCCTGGTTCATACGTGACAATGCCAAATGTTGGTTCCCCCTTCGGGCCTATGTGAACAGAACAAGAGGGATAAGAAAATATTCCCCAAAATGTATAATATCTGTGGTGTGGTGAAATACTGTGATGGGTGAGATAATGCATCGCTGCTGCTAGTCATGAAGGATATTGTTGTGAAGATATTAAGGGGGGTTGTTTTTATCTTTTCCTATTGTGATAGAAGTAAGAAAGATTTTATCCGCACCAGGCCGCCCAGGAAAACCTCTATTCCCGGGTGGACCAGTCAGGCCTGGGATGTTTCCTGGCTCTCCCTTCTCCCCTAAAACACAAAGATCATAAAGAGATTGCCATGAAGTTAGGAAGTTTCATTAACTGCAGTTTATATGATTGCCTTCATACATCTTGTTTTTTTCTGTCCCATTTGTAATTTATCTTAGTTAAGGGGACATGGATAAATCATAGACAATTTCTCTTCTGTTGTGATAGAACTGCCTTCGTCTGGTGAACAAAATCAAAGACAGTCCCTTTATTTAGAGGCTATAGTTGAAATGACAAATTACCAGGGGGCCCAAGGCTTCCAGGATGGCCAGAATCACCTCTCAGTCCTGGGCTTCCAGGCCTGCCACCTTCACCCTGGCAAGGCAAATAAATCAAGAAAAGGTCAAGGATTAGACGTTTGTCAGTGTGTTGAGATTTCGTTGAATGAACATTTAGGGTTTTAGACCTCCTGTAACTGCAGATGACGCTTTTAAGTAATCATATGCTTGTTAATTTGTTTTAGAAAATGCCACATTGTAAAAAGAGATTTTGCTCAGTCTTTGTTGCACCGCACTTTGGTGCAGCGCACATTTAACCATAAAATCTTTAATATGCTTGAAAAGAAACTCTTGTGAACTCTTATAAAATTACGAACTTTAATTAGGAACATTGGTTATGAATGCTCATTTTACTTTTTGTCAAAATGTTCTTTAAAAAAATACAAATGGGTCACACACAGGTGGACCTGGAGGGCCTGGATTCCCTGGTGATCCATTATAGCCTGGACTTCCTGTAAAACCTGGGTCTCCTTTTTCTCCCTTTAACCCTGGCACAGGTGGACCTGGAGGACCTGGCAAGCCAGGAAACCCTATATACACAAAAGTCAAAGAGAGATAAAACTAAACATGACAGAAGACACTGAAGAACCACTGAAAAATGAAGATACAGTTTTACAGGGCGGCTGTAGCTCAGTTCGTATGGCAAGTTGTCCATGCACCACAGGGTCAGTGGCCCAATCCCCAGTCCCTGCTTGCTACATGTCGAAGTGTCCTTGGGCAAGACACTGAACCCCCCACACTCACCAGTGGTGATGAGCACCCTGCATGGCAGCCATCACCACTGTGCATGTAGGTACTCTGTAAGTAGCTTTGAATAAAAGCATCTGCGAAATGTAAATGGGTGAAATTATTGATTTTATCTCCATGGTTTAGCAAAAGTGGCCTTACATTGTAGGTGTGTAGTTAACCAGCTCATTTGGAGAGTGACTGATATATATCAAAATATATTCTCTATTCTATTCTCTAAGGAAGTGCTCCATCACCTGGGCTACCAGGAATCCCAGGAAGGCCAAGGTCTCCTTTAGCCCCAGAAATACATGCCCCTTCCCTTCCTGGTGGTCCTCTTGGCCCAGAGACCCCAGATGGACCTGGAATCCCTCTGTCTCCTATTGGACCAGGATTCGCAGTAGAAGAAAAGCCAGGAGGACCATGGTCTCCAGGGGGACCTGGTGTACAACACAGAATGCTTTTTTTATTTGGCTGGTGTCAATCCATAAAATATTTTAACATACTTTATGCAGGCAATCATGAGAATCTCTGTATGTGCAGAAATTACCCAAAACAAATTAAGTAACAAATTAGTATTTTACAGTATGATATGTGTTAATATTTATAGAGGCAATTTAAAAGTACACAATATTATCTGCTATGTTAACATGTGAAATATAATTTATTTTTTTATTATAATGCTGGTGAGCACAGCACAGGTGTATGTTTTAAGTATGATCAGGTAGAATATGCAACTCCCAGACCATTTACTGATATTTTTTGTAACTCAACCAATGTTACGATATATAGTAGATCTTCTAGCTGTGAGGCGGCAGCACTAACCACTCCACACCATGCTGCCCCAAGTTTAATATATTTTACAAAAGTAAAAAATAAAAATGCTCTCAAATTGAAGGAAATGCAAACCTTGAATATATTTGATTTACTTGGAACTCACCTGGCTGACCAGTGTCACCACGCCTTCCAGCTCTCCCTTCAATACCACCTGAAGAGGAAAGATAGTTATATCATCATCATCAGGTATATATATATATATATATATATATATATATATATATATTTTTTTTTTTTACCGGTTTCCCCTTTTTGCCCTGGTGGTCCAGGGATCCCGTCGTGGCCCTGGTTCCCTTTAGGACCTGGATAACCACCAATCCCCACTGGACCTGCATCACCTGAAGAACCAAATATTTAAAAAAAATTAAACTTTTTGAGATTTGATGATTTTTATATGGTATCATTAGAAAGCAGAAAACTGGTATCTGGAATGATTTGCCTGGGGATCCATTAGGTCCTGGAAGTCCTTTTCTTCCTGGAGGCCCATCTAAACCTTTAGGCCCTTGATAACCTGGTGAACCTGGAAAAGCGTAGAAGTGGGGTTTGAGAGGTAAACAAACAGTGAGAAAAATGGAGCCAGTCATAAGGTCATCAAAGATTTTCACAATGAATGTTAGTGACCATTTCCCCCAGTAGGTCCTGAGTCTCCTTTGGCTCCATGGTTTCCTGCTAAACCTGCTGGTCCAGTAATACCAGGTTCTCCTTTATGACCCTTCATCAAATGAGTATTTCTTGATCCTGGTTCACCCTGAGAACAAGAAGAAGAATAAAAAGAAGATGAAAAATCATCATAATACACATTTTATTTAACCAACCATAGTTTAGTTTTTTAGTAGACTGGAATTTGCTGCACCAGTTAAAAGTCATGTCAGATCAGGTATCACTACCTTTTGCCCTACAGGTCCAGGCGGTCCATATCCAGAGTAATTTGGTTCTCCATTAGCTCCCTTGTAACCCTGTAGTCCTGGTGTGCCATCTTGACCTTGCTGCCCGGGGATTCCTCGATCTCCTTTTATTCCTTTTTGACCTATGTGCGTACACCAAAAAGGTAGTGTATACAGTCTTTATCTAAAATATGTAAATACCAATTAGAAGTAAAAAAATAAACAAATAAATTCTAATATTAAGATAATATATATAAATAATAATTCTGATTTGAATATCTAAATAAATATTCCTCTGGTAGAGTATCACTAAATGCACTGTAATGTATAAAGCCACTAGAAAAGCATGCATGGTCTTCAAGCAAACTTTATACATGTAGGCCTTACCTGGAGGCCCTATGGCTCCTGTATCTCCTTGGGCTCCAGCAGGTCCTTCTATTATCTCTGTTCCATCAATACCTGGCTCACCTGGGGGACCTGATCATAAAAAGTCGCATAGCATAAATACAGCTTTTAGAACTGCCATTTTCAGCCTAAGGCATACGTAGAATATGTATTTTTCAGACAAAGAAAACTATTTAGATCTTCCCCACAGGTGTGAAAAAAGATACAAGCTCATCAGCTTTAAAGCATCTGAAAGTTCAGTAAACTCAGAGCAGACTGAGGCGTTAAGAAGTTAAGAGAAAAGCTTAAGCTCAAGTTGTGAGTGCAGGCTGACTTGAACTCACAACATAATTATTTTGCTCTAACTTTGTAACTTTAAAAGTACAGTGCATTAAATCATGATTTTTTTAGTGCTCAATGCTTTTGCTCAAGTAATAGACTGAATATACGTTTGACCTTAGAACAAGTAATTTACTTTCATTAGATCTGCCGCCCAAACCAGCCTTAATCCTTAAATTATGTGGCGGCCAATTATTCAATTTGTCTGCGGTTATACGACCTGAGGACATCACTTGGAGCTTCAGAACCTGCCTGCATATCTCAGGTCCACAAGGACACAGATCTACATGCTGTGTTGCCCGGGTGAACAAGGATGCTTGCTGATGACTCCGACAGTGTCCAGGAATGCTCGGCCCGCTTCAGGTCCTGGAAATCTTTAGTAGACACCCAGCGACTCGAGTAGGCAAAGCTCCATGATAAGCTCTATGAAGGCTGATGTCCTAATGTTAACCTCAGGTTTATTTTCTAAATTTAACTCTAAATTTTACTCCACATTCCTATGCAAATTATCTAATTTCAGCCTGGCAGCTGTATTTTTAGTTCTAGGATCAATGGTTTTAACAGAGTGATCATCTCTTATATTTGATCTGCTGGCCAATAACGAGGATAAAGTATTGATATGTGTATATTTGCATTACTATTGTGATGCTCCAGTGCGATGCTTGTTATCAATATTAATACTGATAACTCTGTATTGCTACACTGATGTAGTGAACCAGGTGAAGCACATTTCTAACCTGTCTTTCCTGGTTCCCCAAGTTTTCCCTCTCGCCCTCTCTGCCCTTTTGGCCCAGTAATTCCAGGATCCCCATCAGGACCACCCAGACCCGGGTAACCTTAAACAGTAGAGGCAGAGTTTTCATAAGCTGCCAAGCAAGAAACCATACAGTATAAAATACTTGATTTGCAAAGACTGAATTTACTCTAACAATAGTAAATGTGCTGTACTACTAAAATTTAAATGTATTTCAACCTAAAAAATAAAATGTAACAAAAACTGTACATTTACTAAAACACGTTCATGTTTGCAGAATAATGCTATCATGTTAGGTATCTGCAGTTATGCTAACCCGGTACTCCTGGATCCCCTGGTTCCCCTTTAAGGTCTAGTGGTGGTGGTGCTGGAGGTCCTGGAGAACCTTTAGGACCTGGGTCTCCATCATTGCCTGGTGGACCCCTGGAACCTCTGGCTCCATCTGGGCCAGGGTAACCTGTAAACAGTCATGGGGGAATTAATTGCAAGCCAGATACAAACCACACTGGTTTGATTGTCTGTAAATGTCCATGTGCTTCTTTGTCTGATACCTATTTGCCCTGGTGGTCCTGTAATTCCAGGCAATCCTATTGGTCCATATCCCGGTAGCCCATCTGCTCCAGGGTCTCCTCTCTCTCCTGAAGAAATCCAAAGGGAACAAGTAAAATGAGCTCTAAATTTCTGTAATCAGAGTTTATTCATTCTCAAATTGATCCATGAGTATTGTATTAAGTGTACTGGATTATATAAAATTAAACAGAATTAAGTATAGCAATCTACTGCTGCACCTGGTGGACCAGGCGGGCCATTTTGTCCCCTGATGCCTTTTTGTCCAGATGGCCCATGTGAACCTGGCACAGGTGACCCAATAGGACCAGGCTCACCAGGGGGGCCAGGACGACCAAACCCAGGCAAGCCCACATTCCCTTTCTCACCAGGGGAGCCATTGGTTCCTAGTAAGTGGGAACAGAGAAATAGAACACAAGGGACAGCAGATGGAAATATGAATGGAAGTGTATCACAAACTGTTTAAGCCTGTCAGACAGTGTTTTAGTAGAGGTAATAGTCAATCTTAAAACTTTTTTATATTACTCCTGCATTCAGTAAAGGATATCATGTGATTTTAAAACACAATGACCTGGATGTCCTGCATAACCATCTGGTCCTGGTGGTCCTACTGCTCCAGGTAATCCCTTACATGAATCTTTGCTACCAGGAGGTCCTGGGGGCCCTGGAAAACCTTTATTTCCTGTATAAAAAGATGGACGTGTATTTGTATAAATATGTGTTTATAATTGTATAGCACTATATGGATGATCAATACATAAAAATCTGTTTGTAAATTGCACTTTGTGCTTGGAGTGTAAGCACCTTTTTCTCCTGGAAAACCAGGGCTCCCAGTGAGTCCTGGCTCTCCTGATAGACCAGGGGGCCCAGGATCTCCTATTGGCCCCTGAACTCCTGATTCTCCTCTAAGTCCTGGGGGTCCTGGTGGGCCAGGGTATCCAGGACCACCATCACCCTGAAAATATACATATATTCCTGCACTTCAGTGTGTGTGCATTATGACATTATTCTACCACTGTGATCAGTTTACATTAAATCAGAAATAATAATTTGCATAAAGGTCGGTAGGAGTTGCCTGTGGTACTAAAACAATAACAAATTAATTAAATACTATCCCTTGCCTATATGAAAAACTGCTAAGCAAAAAACTGGAACAAGTAAACCTGACTCTGTCCAAAGTAAACCCTAACCTTTAAAAGCACATTACTAATTAATACTTTTTTTGTGTGTGTTTGTGTGTGGGGGGGGTTCTTAAGATGAAGACAAAAAAATAATGTGTAAATGACAAGTTCACGTTTTATTTGGGATTATACATTAATAATGAATATCTCTCTCAATATGTTTCTGTGTCTCTGACCTTCAGTCCTGGAGGACCAGGGGGGCCTTGTCGACCTGGCTGACCAGGAGAGCCTCTACCTGGAGGACCTGGGGACCTGGCTGCCCCATGTCACCTGAACAACACACGCACGCACACACGCACACAAACACAGAGAAGTTTTTACCCCATAGTTGTGAGGACGCTCATTGACATAATGCAATCTCTAGCCCCTTACCCTAACCCAAACCTAATTTTAATCTTGACCTCTAAATCTTGTCTTGACCCTCAAAAAATCCTGTTTTTAGGTAAAAAAATTGTGAGGACTGGCCAAAATGTCTGCACTTTACAAAAATGTCCTCACATCAAAACTGAATTTAGTCCTCACTAAGTAGTATCTACAGGAACACACACACAGATACGCAAATGGAATTTATATTCTTCATTTTCTGTAGAGGTATAAAATAGATATAAAAACAAACTCCAAACTAACTTGAAATATTCTGCTTTAATCATCTTGAATCACTTGTGATTTTGTTGCTTGACTTCAATAGAATATGGATTACCTTTTGCTCCTGGGATCCCTGGTCTTCCAGGTCGTGACACATCACCTCTTTCTCCTTTCTGTCCCGGGTAACCTGGTGATCCTGGCGCACCTGGGACTCCTTGATAACCTAGGTGTTTGTTTTTAATAACGAACAATTTTATTCAGCATCTGTTGCATGCATCCTTCATGGATATACAATGTCAGGGTCAAAAGTATACACACCCCCTGAACTGTTCCGTGGTTTTTATTCATGTCAAAACCACAAACCTAAATGTATTTGATTGGGATTGACTGACACAAAGTGGCACATAATTGTGAAATGAAAAGAAAATTATAAATGTTTTTTTTAAATTATTTACATATGTGATACACTTAACTAAAATCCAGTGGAACCAATTGCTTTCAGAAATCACCAAATTAGTAAATAAAGTCACATGGGGACAAAGCAAATGTGGAAAAAGTTCCTGTGGTCAGATGAGACCAAAATTGAAAACATTTTGGCCTAAATACAAAATGCGATGTGTGGCAGAAACCTAACACTGCACATCATCTTGAACACACCATCTGAATCTCCAACATGAAACATGGTGGTAGCAGCATCATGCTGTGGGGACGCTTTTCTTCGGCAGGCAAAGGGGAGCTGGTCAGAGTTGATGGGAAGAAGGATGGAGCCAAATGTAGAGCAATCTTGAAAGAAAACCTATTGGAGTCTGCAAAAACTTTGAGCAGGGGGCGTGCTGTTGTAATTGCGGCGAAAGGTGGTTCCACAAAGTTTTGACTCACTGGGGCTGAATACAAATGCGCGCCGCACTTTTCCACATTGACTTGTAAAATCATTTATCATTTTCTTTCCACTTCACAATTATGTACCATTTTGGGTTGGGCTATCACATAAAATCTTAATTAATTATATTCACATTTGTAGTTGTAACATGACAAAATGTAGAACATTTCAAGGCACTGTAGCCATAAGCATACATTAGTCATTCTATGGATCAAACCGTTATGCTCACCTGGACTTCCAGGTGAACCAGCTCGACCTTTAAATCCAGGCGGCCCAGGTAGTCCTGTGGTGTGAATGTGACTAGGTTCTCCTTTCTGTCCTAGCAGCGAAGAAGAAAGAAGAAATTGCTTCTTATGGTTATCAATGTCTGTGTCTTTCTTTCTATTTGTGAATTTATTCGTGTAAATGTTTTTGTTCAATTTCTAATTACTATAATCGTTTGATTACCAGGAATTCCAGGCTCTCCTGGAAAGCCAGGAACCCCAACATCTCCCTTATGCCCTGGAAGTCCAGCAGGCCCATATCCCACTTGTCCGGGTTCGCCAACTGGTCCAGGTCTGCCTAAAGGCCCTGGTGGACCCGGAAAACCCTGCTCTCCTATCTCACCCAAGGAAGGATTCTAGAGAGCAGAGAAAAAACTGTGAAAAACGTCTAAACACCAAAATGCAGTGCCAGCTGAAAAAATACTCTGTTACTGCCTTTTCCAAATTTGTTAAAGCCTTCTTACCTCCTCACCTGGAGGGCCACGAATGCCTTTGCGGCCTGGTAACCCAGTGGACCCAGGCAGGCCATCAGCACCAGGCCTGCCAGGTTGTCCTGGGTCACCCATCTCTCCCTTTATCCCAGTGGGTTTATAGTAATTTGAGTCTCCCTTTTCACCTGGAAGGCCTGGAAATCCAGTTTCACCAAGTGGACCCTTCAGAAAAGGAAATGATGGTTTCCACCAGTTCTCAAAACCTAAACTAACTTATAAAACACATTCTTACTTACTGGTTGTCCAGGTAGACCTCTAGGTCCAGGGAAGCCTGGATCTCCTTTGGGACCTGGTCCTGCATTGCTGCCTGAGCAACAGACACATATTGAAGGCCTATTTCTGTTTTAAACTATTTTAGATGAGTAAAACAGAAAAATAAATGTGGATGTGGAAGGAGCATAGATCTGGTGGAATCTGCAGTTTTCACGCAGTAAATGGTTTTACCTGGAATGCCTGTTGGACCAGGAGGACCAGGTGGTCCGGGGGGTCCTGGTCCAATACACCCAAAACAGGGCTCCCCCTTTTCCCCTATAAGGTAAAATAAAGGCCTGCATAAACTGATAAATAACAATTGCAAATAAAAACATATCAGCATACGGTATCTTATGAATTTCTGCAACAATCAGGCCAAATAATAATGATGCTTAGTTTCCAACCTTTCATTCCAAATATCCCATCATGTCCCATAGGTCCAGGGAGTCCCCTGATGCCCTTCATTCCTGGGAGGCCCTTGGTAATCCTCTTCGCTAGAAGCAACAACATTGCAGTTTCTCAGTGTAACCACATTAAAAATTTAAATTCTGTAACTGGTCAAATTTCGTGGTTCCTATCTTGAACTCACTCCCAAAAATCTGTAATAGCCAAGCAGCTGTTTGATCCCAAAAACTTAACAAGTCACTGCCTTCTTAGATAATGGAGGAAGTGGTGTGTTACTATGAGTCTATCCGCTTATCTTGATTAACTGAACACGTGCAAATTTTTGTGCAAGATGTAAACGGCTGGACACAAAAATGTAATTCTAGCATCAATACTAGACTCATTGTCATTCCCAGGGCGTCAAAGAGCCGAGAGCCTAAAGCGTCCACTAGTAGGGCCAAAGCGCACCAGTGGTTTCAGTATGATCCGCCAAAGATGTAAAAAAGCAGCACAATTTGACCTCATAGGATGTGTGCTTAGCAGAAGCTGTGTTAATATAAGATGTTTATTTCAGAGGGTCAAATCAAAGCCAGTAGTACAGGTCATTTACACATACTTCTGTCTTCTGGAGGCCCAGGTGGGCCAGGATCCCCAGGCAGCCCTCGATCACCAAGATCCCCATCTGTACCTGGGAGTCCTGTATAAATATCCCCAGGATCCCCAGTGTCTCCCTTGGGACCTGGAAAGCCAATGGGACCTTGTGGACCTGGGACATAAATCCCAGTTGCAAACCCTGTGAAATATGAATTGGAATAGCAATATGATTTTTACTGTATGCAACACATAAGATATACAACATATTTTGTATGGTTTGTGTGAACAAAAGACAGACACCTGGAAGCCCCTCAGGTCCAGGTAACCCCACATAACCTGAGAAAAGAATATTAACATGTTTTTATATATACACAAGTCTGCTGCAGAAGCACAAACCAGTTCATATACTCACTCTACTATCACTAACACTCAATCTGCTAAATGAGACCGTGGTGTGTTCATCTACCTCGAGGTCCCGGGTGCCCAGGTGGGCCTGGGGGACCAGGATCTCCCCGGAATCCTTTGAGTGGCTCAGACCCAAATATCTGTAAAAAAATAAAAATAAAATAAAATAAACATCTTCACAGAACCTGTAGTGGAGTCATCATGGAACAACTGGCATCAAAAATCAATCCACTCAAACTGTAGAGAACATCCTCATCAGTTTAATAAGAAGCAAGCATAATTAACTTGACTTACTGGATCTCTCCTGTTTATTTCAAAGTGTAAAATCATTAGAAATACTATCATCAGAAAAATAGTATGAAATGATAATAAACTCACATCACCAGGTGGACCAGGCAGACCCCTATCTCCCTTTTCACCCTTAAGATCAACATACAAAAGCATTGTATGATACGACACATATTAAGCCACACAGAGATAGCAAACGGTTTATGGCACTAATAGATCACTAACCATCTCTCCCGTTGTCCCTGCATATCCTGGATCACCTCTGCGGCCAGGGCTTCCCTAAAGATAACTATATTGTAATCCAATGCCACACAATGAGTAAGCGCAGGCATGCATGCACACTTACAAGACAACACAATGACATTTATACACACACATTAGAACAGTACCGTATGTCCCGGTTCGCCAGGATCACCATTCTTCCCTGGCTTTCCCTGTAAAATAATTAAGAGTGACAGTAAGGATTCAACAATGCTTTCTATAAAAAGAACATTTTACCAATATCATCCTTACAATATCAGTTTATTCATGTCATTCTCATTATTGCCATGTTTTGCCATTATCCACCCCCCCTTAATCTTAGTGGGGAGGAATGGATAGTGGCAAAATCGGGGGCGGAATTACAATAGATAAGCCTGTTTAGACTGAAGATGTTTCATGTTAATGCCATTATTTTAATGTTGCAATGCAAAGTCAAATAAAGGGAAAGTTTTCAGTTTTGAGAGACACAGGATGACTTGAAACAGTACATTTCACATCCATGCAGATGTTAGTCAAATATACAAAGTCAAAAGTGAATGGACTGTGTTCATTGTATCTTACTTCTGAGCCCACAGGTCCTTGGTCTCCCTTTGCTCCTTTAACGTAAAATCCATAACCAGGGTCTCCCTAAGTAAGTAAAGACATTCAGTTAAATAAATACATAGTACTAAAAAGTGTGTGTTTAAAAAATAGAAAATTGGCAATAACTTGAAAAAGTGTCAAATGTAATGTCAGGCCACTTTAAAGAGAAACTTACTGTTTCACCCTGGCAGCCTTTTTCTCCTACATTTCCTTTGCTTCCTTTTACACCCTGTATAAGAGATAAACCTCAATATTTGGAAGCAGTCCAAACATTGCATTGTTTAATTTTGATGTGTCATGCTACAAGCATGGATGTGAACTGAACTACCCAGCTTCTCGATTAGAATCTACTAATGCTATCTTTACAGAAATTCTAATCCCAACCAAACTAGGCCAAGCCTATCATAAATAAATGTGACAATTTACATTATATTACTGCTCATCAAATATATTGTGCCTAAAAAAAATATTTATAATATGGAGATTACTGGTCAAAAGTTTTAGAACACCCTAATTTTATTTTTTATTTGAAAATTATGCAGTTAAATGTTTCATTTTACTCTGAAATTAAAGCATAGAACAAAAAAAAAACAACTGAAGTTAATAAAGAAATCTTTAAATCAATTTATAAATCAAAATATATTCTAACAATTGTGGCATTTTCACTCTGTACAAGTCACTGACTCTGGATCAGTTCCAGACCATCATGCTTCCTCCTCCGTGTTTGATAGTTGATGTCAACCTCTGAGGAACCATCCTTTCATCTACTCGATGCCGACTTCTACATTATTGTTCAGTTTTGGATAAACTTTCTTTTATTTTTATTTTTTACTTCTGGCAGTTCACCACTCACCACTGTTGCATTTGAAGCTATTCATTTGACTTGACCTACTTGAACTTAAATAAAAAAATAAAAAACAAAATTGTGGTGTTTTAGACTTGTAGTGTGTAAATGATGCAAAACATTGTGTATATCATGTTAAACTGCAACTCAATATGCTGATGTACCTTTAACACGAGACCCCCAGTGAAAAACTCCCTAACGCGACCCGGTGGGCCTGGTGGGCCTGGTGGTCCTGGTTTCCCCTAAATCAAACACAAAGAGAAAACAATTTTATCATTGCATAATAGAAATAGTGTATTTGGTGTAACTGGGTGATATCTATTTAACATCCTGTTTTCTTTAATTATGTGTAACATTATTAATATACCTTAAGATATTAATAATAAGAAAGTACCTTTGGTCCACGAGGTCCTGGAATTCCGCCTATGCCTTCTTGGCCCTGTGGGATTGGGGAGCGTTTGTTTCTTGTTTGTATAGTTACCAGGTGTCTCAGTCTTCCTGAGAAAATTCTTTTATTTTGCATTGTTTATCTTTTTTTCTCACAGTTTTACCGTGGACAATTCTCACGTTTACCCTCCTTGTCAATGTCAAGTCCAACCAGTGGGACAAAAATTCCCTATTCTTACTCTGATACTAATTACTGTATGTCACCCCCATTTACAACCAACTGAGAGAAACCTGGGACACACTAAAACATCTAGATGTCCACACAATCTTCCAAAGTACTGCTCTACAGATAAAGTTCTATCAGCAGCCAGTTCTAGTCACCAAAGCAACAGCCGAGAAATGTTTACACTGTTCCAGGGGGCGTGAACAATGCCAATTATGATAACCACACAATACAAAGTTTTTCTAATATATGCAGCTTACACATTTATCACAGGCCCAAGCAGTGAAATACTGTTTATTTAACATACATATCCCAAAAAAACATTAATATCAGCATTACCTTAGATCCTGGTGCCCCTGGATTGCCATAATTCCCCTGTTTATAAAGAATGCAGCATATCAAGCATTACATAATAATTATCTATGGTGCTAAATGTAAAGTAACCTAGATTTACTCACAACATAGCCCCTTCGTCCAGGGTCCCCTGGTGGTCCAGTTTCCCCAGGGTAACCTTGAAGTCCCTGAAATAGTAAACATGCCACCATATAAAAAGGAACTTGGACTTTCATGTAAAATATTGTACAAATAATTACCGGCTTTCCATCCCTTCCAGGTGGACCAGGTAGCCCTGGCTTTGAATCCAGTGATACCCACGATTCACCCTGCAAAATAGAGGATGCTTGATTGCAGTTAATAACTACTGAAGTAAATGTTGAAATAGTTATGTATCACTTCAGGTATGTAGTAATAGTATTGTCATAGTTGCACATTGCACTGTAGATTAAATTCACAGTTAAGCTGTGTAGGCCTCATCATTTATCTATATAATTTTATCCATGTGCTCAGAATAAAAAGGATGCCTGACTGAATTACATAATGCCTCCTTGTAATTCAATACTTGAATAGCAACTAGTGGAACAGCAGAATAAATCTGAGAGGGTTTTCAACAAGCTTATGGGGGTAAAGCTAGGGAAACGCGTCCACCACCATTGCAAAGCACAGCAGTAGAAGAAATATTCACTAGTGAACCCTCACACAGTAATCCTCGACACTCATGTTACTTAAACCAAAGCGTTGAGGAGACTACGCTAATAATGGTATAAAGCTGAAATACAGAACTTTTTGAAAACCCCAGCTAAGAAGGTTATGCCAACATCACATAAAATGTACGTGTGAATGGTCAGGCCACAGATATAAAAATATGCCTCTACACAGTTCACAGATCCTCAGCCAGTGCAAAGCCTGCGGCAGAGTTGTCATGACTACAACTATGAAAATACTTATCAAAAAATGTTCTATAATGTACATTCTTAGATCAAAAAGTGTTGAAAAAGACAGACTAGATAGAAGTGAAAAACAAGAAAAACCTACAAACAAGTTATTGGTCTCATGTGTACACCGTGCAAAATTGGCTGTGGTAACTTAGAGGAGCGGTGTTTCTGCTGAGACACTTCTTAACGGCCTTAATTGCTCAACAATTCTGCAGATTCACCCTCTCTAACTACAAAAAGCTCTGGATGGCACAAAAGCATTTTATTACCTTTGGTCCTGGCAGGCCCACTCGACCCTGTAAAGTAAGGATAAAGATAAAGCAAGTATTGAACACCGAAGACATTTCTTGATGGTTAAGAGTAAGTGTACAAAATAAACATTGTTAATGAGAAATGAGTTTGCTTTCGTACTGGTTGTCCATCAATTCCATGGGCACCGGGAATGCCAGGTGGTCCATCTTCTCCCTGCAATGATATCACTGAAAGGCTCCAAACTCACTTTGTAATATAATTTCCGTTGAAACCAAATTTTCAACATATACATGAGCTTAAACCATTATAGATACCACAATAAAAAAATATTTGAAATTACATCAGTTCCATTGCACCCTGGGGCCCCTGGAGGGCCGGGAGGCCCTTGTAAACCCGGAATACCCTGCAAGTCAAAATCAGCAGAAGTTAAAATGGTAAGATGGCTTTATTAATATATTCAAGACATTTTGCATAATTAAAGTTCGAAAAATAAGAAATTTTACCGGTAGACCGTGAGACCCAGCAAACCCTTCTTTGCCTTCTGGTCCCTGTTATAATAGTAACAAAAGCAGAATACTTTTAAAGAGGAACACAGGTCTGCCACAATGAATCTAATAAACATCTCACAGACGTCCACATAGACACAAGCTTGGAAAGTTCTGTGTAGTTATGGTACCGGATCGCCTTTTGGCCCCATTGGTCCATCAGGCCCAGTGCTGCCCTGTCAAAGACAGCAAGCTGTAATTAATCTCAGAGAGTAAGGAAAATGCAGTACAGTGCATCTGTCTAGAGACACACACACACAAAAAAACTACAGTCCATAAAATTCTACACACTGTGTGAGTCAATGTTGGCCTCTTACATCACTTCTGCGATATACATAATATATAGAATATATAGAATAAGTCAAGAGGCAGGCTGACCTTTCTTCCCATAGGCCCAGTGTGACCATCTGATCCTTGACGGCCCTGTGGCCCTCGAGGTCCTGGATCTCCCACAAAACCTTTGTCTCCCTGTGTGTGTAAGTGTGTGTGTGAGAAGGAGAGCAGACAAATGGGGCAGAGTTACACAACAATAAATTGAGAATAATTAAATTTTTAGTGGAATTATTCAAGTTGGAGGTTAATACTATGTTGATACTACGTATAGTACATTTGCATTCATGCAGCGTAATGTACTTGTACAAATGCACAATTTTACTAGAAAATTAAACAGCAGGAACTTATTCAAAAAGAAGTTGATATGAAATAAAAAAAGGTTGAATTATTTTTCATAAAACCCCAAACAAGATGATCCACTTACCCTATTGCCTTTTACTCTGTCACAGTGGCATCTGGACTTTCCATTGCACACGCACTATAAATAAATTATAATGTTCAGTATGTTTTGTGTGAACAGGGACAATGTTAAATCTTTTGATGATGTTTACTGATTCTCAATCCTTCCCCTTGTGTCATATGCACCTGCCTTAATGGTTCTACCACCCTACAGGTTGAGAACCACTAGGCTTTAGTAAACGAAAGCTAAATTTAATCATCCAAATAGTTTCACAATCAAGTGCAACATTTATAAGCACTGCCCATCCAATATCTTATCTGTTTGGGCTCTCTTGGCTCCTAGAGACTAAATATCATTTTACAAACAGTGCCTCTAGTCTATCTCAAGGCCACACATCTTTAGACTGTGGGAGGAAACCCGAGCGAGCATATGTAAAAGATGTAAACTCCACACAGAAGGCCACACAAAGCACGTGGTTTCAGCCTGGGGGTATTATAGATGTGAGGTGAGAGCACTAACCAATACACAGCCATGCTGACTATTACAAAGATTATGTGGATGAATAATTAGTTATTGTTATTTCAGAGAATTTGTAGTAGCTTTATGGAAGCAATTTGCCGGCATAGTATTTGTAACTCTCCAGTGTTAGGGCCGACATTTCCCGTACCTTGGTTTTCTTTCTGGTTCATTGAACGTTTGATGTAATTACAGTATATCTATTTGTACAATTACATTTTGTAATGCTAGACCAAAAGCGAAAAGAACAAAAATAAATAAATAAATCAACACAATGATTCACACTCAGCAATCTAAGCTTTCATGTATGTATTTGGAACTTATACCCTGAGTGGTATACGTATGACAAAGTGTAATCCAGCTCTGTTCTCACCCATCTTGATGCAGTGATAGAGTGATAGAGTGAATCATTCAAACTAGAATCAGAAGAGTGAAGTATTTTTCCGTGCTTTCTAAATGTTTTCGAGTGTAGCTCGCCCTTCTGTCTAATCAGAGAGGAGCAACAACTTCTGTTTGATGGGAAAGGTTAATAGCATTCCTATTTATTGTAATGGGATAACATCAACTACCTAAAGGCCTGTGCAGAGGATGGCGGCACATACAAAGCAAAGCAAAGCTGTATCAGAGCAGGAAGAGGGAGGAGCGGGCTGAGGTGCTCTAGCTTAATGTATGAAATCAATGAATATCTTTGTTGGATAAGAATTTTTTACATTTTATCTAAAAATACAGCATTAAACATCTTATTAATTTTAATCTTGTATCTTTGGTAAGAATTCCTTGTCACCACATTTGACTAAAATTTTCCACTACCATCTTTCCCTTTCTGTTTATTTTCACCTATGTCTCACTTTCCTCCTTCTATATACTTTCCTTTCACGATGACCTCTGATGCAAAGGCCCACCAACATGGCCCACTCGAAAAAACTGTACACACTGGAGCCGATGTGCAAACAGACCGCTAACAGACCAATCTCTTCAGGATTCAAGACGCTTTCACATAAGCATAGACAGAACAGTTACAAACAGACCATGATTTTGTATATCAACATTAATGCATTGAAGACTGAACTATGCTCACATTATACACAACAGGGAAAACACAAGAAACATAGAGACAGAAAGTGATGTTCTCTCATAAACAGTTGATTACAAATGACATGTCCCACGCAAAAGTCTGCGTTGGGACATGTAATTTACAGCCAGAGGAATGCTATGTTAATCATCAGTATCAATAGTAGGACTTAAAAACTAATTGAAAAGGACAAGAAAAGTTACTTTTTACTGTCATTACTGCTAACAAGTTCAAAAAAAATTTTAAAAAGAAAAAAAATACTTATAATTTAGTGGTGAAAGCTCTACTGAACCAGATTCTGCCATTTAAAGTGAAAAACAACAAGTCACGATATGATTCTGAAAGGATCATTAAGTAAGACTGTATCCCTGTTGTTATCCTGTTTGTTATTCATTCTCATTTTTTACAATTGGCATGTCATAAGAAATAATAAAAACATCTTACATGTTTGGCCCCGGTGACCATCAGCATCACAGCAAACAGGATCAAAGGAACTACAAACACTGGCCTGTCCATGACTTTCCCAGATCTGGTGACATCAAAAATCTCAGGTGTAACCAAAGGGGTGATGAATGTCTTTACGGGCGCCCTCCTCTGCAAACAGCCTTCACAAACTGCACTACTACTACCAATGAAAACTCATTGCTTCAGTTAGATTAAACTTCTCACTCGATGAATGTCTTGATAGACAGCACAGATAAGTTGTTAAACTTCTCCCTCGAGTTGTAGGCGGTCTGATCTTAAAGCCAACCCCAGTTATTGTCCTTCTCCTCATCACCCTCCCGGCACTATCAAACAGTGGCAGTTACTCTGTTTGGTTTTTACTGATACGGAGGCAAGAGATTAGTGTGAATCCTGTTAGCTATTATTTTGATTGGGTTGCATTAAAGCCTTCATGAAGATTCATTTGAACTTCTGACTTTGGGTAAGTTATGAGCTTTGCTTTGTGAGCTTAACGGACTGCTATCACTACACTATATTGGGGTAAACAGTGATAAATGTGTAAGAAAAATAATGTGATGACAGTGCCAATAATTTGTTTAGCAGTAAAATATTTAAATTTTTGAATAACCATAAATCTATGTAATACATTTTATCGTACGATTTGTAACATAACTGACCTCCACCTCACAGGCATCTGTGGTCTTTAATACTTCCTTGTATACACCACAGGGGGCAGCACTCAGGCCCACACTCACCTGTTCAGCAAACAGAGGAGATGAGAGATGAAATTTTCAGTTATTGTTGAGACTTTGTTTCCCTTCAGGTGAGTCCCCACTGTAATGTTAATATTAAAAATGATTAGCAGTAACACCAATGTAATGTACGTTATTTCTAGTATCTGTAGCAGAACCCATAACTTGAGATGTTTCTTTGCGTGACTGAACTGCTTTGTATAATCTTCTTAAATATATATATGCATTTATTTATCTAAAAAGGTCTAATGTATCATTTAGATTTTTAAACTTAGATTTTGTGCATTACATTTAAATTTTTGGGAACATTTTTGGATAACAAATTTATGTCACAAAAAAATAAATTTAACATATATTTAACATATAAACATATATTTCTCTAAAAAAATATGTGACCTGATGTATATACACTAAATGCCACTGAGTGCTGTTATACTGAACATAAGTGAAACTTTTATAAACATTTAGGAGGTATGTCTCATGTTTCATGTAATTAACATCTCCAACTTATTTACCAAAGGACAAACACACTTCTTGTATGTTTACTAAGATATTCAACACATCTGCAGACTTGCATTCCAATATGTAGGTTGTACAAAAACTGGCCTCCACTACGCTTGGAGACACACAAGCACAAAACTGCACTCCAACTGGCTGGTGTCACATGTATTATGAGAGACATTAATTAGACACCAAATTTGTGGCACATCAGTTATACTGCACAAAGGAGCAACACATCATATGCTAATCTGGTGTCATTTAGCACCTGAAATTGCATGTTTTCTTTTATAATTTTCATGATTCAAATTAAAGGCTCAAAATAGTGTGAGGTTGTTGTTAACAGAGAACCAGAATTAATCAGTAACCAGCTATATTTTAGGTTATCTACATAAAAATAGGGTCTCTTTCTGTCATACAGTTTTTGATTTATTTTTAGTTGTGGTTGTAGTTGTAGTTTAGATGTGTGAGTAGTTAAATAAGTGACTACAGTTAATGTATTACCACTGTCAAATTCACAGGTGGATCCTTGTTCTGGTCATCTTTGTGCAGCACATCAATGCAGTAAGTCTAATTCTAGGTCTTCATTCTATGACCATTTGAATTGAAATAAAAGTAAAAAGGAAACCTCAACATTGAAAATGTCCTAAAGATCATTTTTATACAGTTCAATTGCAAACTGTGGAAATAAAGAACACATGTACAAATCCAATATTATACAACAGAACCAGACTCACAACTGTATCGAGTGGTACCATACAAATTGCCAAATAAGACACCAAAATTATAAAGAGCAGCTTAGATCACCTGTCCGTAAGGTTAGAAATTAATTTTAAATTGATGACAGGACAGAGAAAACAGGTTGCTGGTATGTTTACAGAAGTCATTCTGTAACAACTCTGAACAGCCAGTGGACTAAATGTTTCTGACGGAGTGATTGGCCAGTTAATCAGGTCAATCTTTGCCATTTTTTTTATTAATCAACATTGAGTGATGTCTGTGCTTATGCCACCCAATTAACAAAAATGTCAGCAGACCCATCTACAAACTACACTGCCAGCATTTCACTTGAATGGTTGTCTCTGTGTGTATGGAGCTCTCAAGTACCCTAAGATAGACTGGCTACCTGTCCGGGTTGCACCCCTCTCACCCAGTGGCAGCTGGGAGAGCCTCCTGTGACCCCAAACAGTATATGATAAGATGGATGGATATTTGGGGGCATAACGATCTGCGAATTAACCAGATGACCTTAAACTGAGGGCTAAAATAAATTAGTGGACCTGCAAATATCTATCATGCTCAGATCACTGGGTGCTCGTAGGTTCTACAATAACAAGCAGATCACAGTGTATACAATATAAGTCAATGTAAGAAACATTCCTTCATGCACCTGGAAACTGTTGATTCCTGCAGTATAGTGAAAAAATATATAGAATTACACAGTTTACAATTTTGTGGTCTTCTGTGTAAATTGTGCATGGAAAAAGGACATGTTTGCCAACACGTCCTACAGAATATTATCACATCTACCGGTTATTAAAAAGACCGCTGCCATTACTTTTTCCACCTTAAAAAAATAAATTAATAAATTAAATAAAGCTTGAAAGTTCTTGACTGTATGTATTTTACCTGCCTAGAAGCATTGTGTTTATTTGTGACTTTGGTGACCATGATTAATTTATGCAGAAGACCAGGAAACTGCAAACACTGACATGATCTTTTCTTGCAAATGTATCTGCAGCATCTGTCACTAGAACATCACATTTTTCCTGTAGAACACTGCTCGATGTTACCCGATTACTGCATACGAGTGTAAAACCAACCGACTGGTTCATTAGCTGAAATATTGGGGAACTTCGAATTTCTGCCAAAATAAGAATCTAGAAACACTGCCATGTGTGTTCACCAGAGAGCATTTAGTTTATTTTTCAGCAGCTGTAGCTCAGGCTTAGAATATGTGAGGGTTCATATAAAGGCGGAGTTGGTGTGAAATGAGTTCAGATGTAGCAAGTTTTTACCTGGGGGGTGTTCCGGTTTAACTGGCGCTGGATTATCTGGTGACATCCGGTGACAGCTAAGCTTAGCTTAGCACTGATGCTGACACTTAAACACAAATGTACAGCAGTTGGTAACGTAACAAAATATTCTGTTTCAAAACAGACAGTTTTGTGGAAAGACAAAACCAACTAACGGGGACAAACGATAAACTGGTAGAGGCTTGTATTACCATTACAATTAGTCATTTAGCAGACGCTTTAGGACCCCCAATTAAACAGCAGACAACGGGGGTTCCCATAGCTTAGCAACAGTAGCTAAGCCCAAGTTAGCTTAGTGTGATGCTAAAATCAACGCGTGTCACCCGAAGACAGCCAACAACTGACATGGAATGGGTTATATTTCTCAACTGGAAGGCAAGTCATCCAGGTAATTTCAGCTTCATGTGCAAACTGAACAGCTTATCATTTTGTGTCACCAGTAACTTTTAATATGGGGTCACATTTATACAAGCAGAGAAATTGCTGATCTTTACTATGACGTTAAATTCTGGATTCCGGTTTCTGCTGGAACTTAATGCAGCTCCAGGTCAGTTGTTGGAGTACAAGTGGTTCTCAGCACTTATTCAAAATTTGCCCTTATGATATGCATTGATTCTCAATGGTCTGTCTGGTTATTGAACTATTAAAGTGTGGACAAAAAGACAAGGTGGAACAGGTTTATTACTGTACTCATCCAAATATTTAGTGAGATTCAAACATTTCATACATGTTTTTGACACACTACACACACACACACAAAACAGGTGTGGAGCGACTGGAATGTTTATCCGGCGAATATCGGAATGATGAAGCTGCGTGAGCTTGTCTCAAGGTCACGCAGCTTCATTGTTTACCCAGTTCTATGTGAGAATGGCAATTTGTTTAAAGCTTTCTAATCAAGACTGTCCCGTGTTCACAGGGAAGCATTTTAGGAATTTATAAACTTCTTCTCTGCTGATGTTTTATGATCCCTGCCACCACCTGCTCAGCTCCGACCACACACAGATGCAGTGACCAACAGTGCAGCATTAAAAACCTGTAATTGGTCTGTGGTTTTTCTTCCAGGGGGCCATTGAGGGCCCATGTCAAGGAAGAGACTGCTCCATTTGTCAATGTTTTCCAGCCAAAGGAGCACGGGTGTGTACCCTTTCCTCTCATGTTGTATATATTGTCTATATTGGTAAGTTCACCTTAATGACTCACAATAACATAAATAATTAGATTTTCTTTTTAATATGATTTTAAATTACCATCTTTAGGAATATTACTAGTATTAAGCTGCAGCTGAGTCTTATCTTGTCCTTTACTCCTGTAAAATGACATTGTATGTGTCAGTACTAGTTATAAATACATAATAGCCAAGACAAGGAGGATAAGTCATATTTAATAATTAGAAAGAAGAACTTTTTAAATTCCATAATATGATAGCTTTTTTACCTGCAACTTTTTGTAAGGGATTACTTAAAAAAATACCAACACCATCACTTTTTCGGTTAAAAATATATAACACCTTATTTTTTGTAGGGACCTCCAGGGAATCCAGGTCAGCAAGGCCCCCCTGGATTAATGGGACCAACAGGACATGAAGGACGGCCTGGAGAGAAAGGCAGGAGGGGAGCCGAAGGCATAGCTGGTCCTGAGGGGCCCAAAGGAGACCGTGTTAGTGTTTTTTCTTCATGTCTTTGTTGTTCTTGTGTGTTGTGTCTGAGATAGAGGAACTCCAAAATTAAAGATAGATATTGCATGCAAACACTAGTGATCATTAAACAAATTTATATAAGTAAACTAATTAGATTAAGGTAAGGTCTCACTGGCATGAGAGTGAAGGCAGCCAAATAACAAATGACATGTTTTATACATTTCAGGGCAAGACTGGTGTTCCTGGTTTTTCTGGTAATTTGGGGTCACCTGTGAGTACAGCACAGTTGTTTTTATAATAAATCTATTAATCATTGACAGTGATAGTGATAATACTCTGTGCCAATTTCACTGCATTCAATTTCACATCTGAATTATTTATCACAATCTCCCAAAATAAATTCATAATAAACCGAAAATAACAATATCCATCTTTGAATAATGTAAGTGCCCAACTGATGGACTCAAGATACAGTATA
This sequence comes from Channa striata, assembly GCA_033026295.1. Lineage (NCBI taxonomy): Eukaryota > Metazoa > Chordata > Actinopteri > Anabantiformes > Channidae > Channa > Channa striata. The sequence continues at coordinate 8,935,695 of CM065185.1, read as the reverse complement.
ACCTTGGAGACTTGGAGACAGGAGGTAATGACATTTGAAGCATGTGTCTGGTTTGCCCTCTAGTGGACACATTAATGCAAGCGTTTGTGTTTTATACAAATTATACTTGTTTAACATAACCCATACGAATTGCAAAAAATAAAAAGATAAAATACATCTAAAGCTTTTATTTCATTCACAACTAGAGTTAATGAAGCATTTATTTCTAATACAACAATTATACTTCATCACACTACTATATTGTTCAGGGTCACCCTGGAGCAGGTGGAGAGCCTGGTTTGCCAGGACTGGATGGCTGTAATGGCACGAGGGGTCAACAAGGAGTTCCTGGTTTTCCTGGTCTGGATGGTCTCCATGGCCCCCCGGTAAGTAAAATTGTTCAGTCAGAAGTGAGATATTAAAATAGACTCTGGCAATTTATTGGGGTTCAAAAAACTAAAATCCACTCTTAAATTTCCAGTTGCTCTTTTCCAGTATGTATGTCTTTTCTTGTTAGGGATTACAAGGACCTAAAGGAATTAAAGGAGAACCTTTTTACGGAACTACTCTTCCAGGACTTCCTGTAAGATACACTTTGAAATCAGATAATTATTATGGTCTTGCAATTACCATGTTCCTTATGTTTGGGCATTTTATGATTATTTACAAATTAATTCTTATCTTTATTTCCTGTCATTGTCATCTTCTCTTCCTTACTTTTTACAAGGGGGATCGTGGGAGAGACGGAGAACCTGGTTTACGTGTATGTTTATTAAGCAATACTTCCTTTTACTGTATAATAAAACAGATTTACTCTCTGTATGCAGTTAAATTGGATCAGCTTTATGTTAACTATGTTAGCTTATTGTATAATTATGTAAGTATGTAATTTATTTTGTATTTTTGTTTTTTTTACTCAGGGAAGAAAAGGAGACTTTGGGCCTAAAGGCCACATTGGCCCTCCTGGCCCTCCTGGACCTGAGGTAAAACAATCCCTATTTCCTTTGTTATTTAAGTTGTGACTAAATTACACAACTGGATATTACTGCACAAACAAAATATGCAGCAATCATGATATATGATACATGAGAAGAAGAAAAGCAGAGTTTCTTATGTGAAAAAATACATGTGATTCCATTTAGGGCCCAGAAGGACCAAAAGGCATCAGAGGAATTCCAGTGAGTCTCCTGTTAAACTGTCTTCTGCAGTGCAAGCTGTCAAATAAAATCTTGTATGCATACATTCATACATTAATACAAACACACCTTAGTTAACTTTTGGTTGTTGTGTAGGGTGATCCTGGAGCATCACTAGCAGGCGATGAAGGCGACAGTGTAAGAAACCATTTATTTCTTTTACAACTTTAGACTGAAGTCTAACATTGTGTGTGTGTACATGTACTTATGGGTAAATGCTTATGTACACTATGGATGCATCTAACATATAACCTCAGCAAATGTCGTCATCCACTTAAATATGTATTCCAGGGTGAGCAAGGCCTACCTGGCCCACAAGGACCTGAAGAAGTCATAGAATTTCCCCCGGACTTCCTTCCATCCAAAGGTTCCAAGGTGAATGCAAATGGTTCCATTTCTGACTTCCAAGAAGGCCTTGCTGTAGTCATATCCAAAATCAGTGCATTCAAGTTTTTAATTGCACTTTATTCATTTATTACCTTTTTCCTTCTTGTTTTTCTCTCTTTTCCATCTCTCAGGGAGACAGAGGTCATCCTGGACCGTGTGGACCAAAGGGCATATCAGTGAGCTTAGTCCTACATGTAACTGTACCACACGTGTGTGTCTTTGAGGGAGAGAAAGTTATTTCATTTGCATTTTCTTCAATAGGGTCTTATAGATGACGATATACAGGCAATTAAAGGAGAGCAAGGAATCACTGGATTTCATGGACTTCGAGTAAGTGACTTAAAATTGAATGTCACATGATTTCCAGCTTCAAACAGACTCACACATGCCATTATTTCTGCTCTAGGGTCCCCCAGGGAATCCTGGTCGAGGTGGGCCAACAGGACTCGAGGTATTTCTGTTATATGGTTAAGTCTTTTCTTACATTACTATAATTATTTTTTCAGTTTAAATACACAGATACATTTTCAGGGTTTTCGTGGAGATACAGGACTTCCAGGTCTCATTGGAAGAAGGGGACCAAAGGTGAGCTTTCTATAAACTGCATGACAATTTAAACAGAATTAGTAAAAACCTGTGGCATGTGCTAACAGTAGCCAAGTCGTAGAAACATACAGGGGATGGCTACGTAAATGATATACATATGAATCTATACTTCCAGCAGAACAGATGATTGTTGGTATTTGCAAGGATTTGTGCTGGTCCAGACTGCTGATCTCTGATTAATCATGACTACGGTTTCTGTCTTTGTCCTTGTGTACGACAGGGTTACCAAGGGGATCCAGGACTCCCCGGTCCTGTGTATATTAATAATGGAAGTGATGCCAGAGGTAAGCCCAAACTTTCCTCATTTATTGAGCTATGACACTGGCAGCGCTGTCGTGTGGTACATTTTTTTATTTGAAATATAACAGATTATCTGAGTATAACTTTTAAATGTTTGATGTAGTTAGTACAATATTAGTCGTTTAGTCTAGTTTTATTAACGAAAACATTAATCAAAGTTTTGGTCATCTATTTTAATATTTACACTCAGTTGAAAGTTCACACTGCACAGCTAAAACAAAAGGAATCTGCATCAGTCCTACAATAAAGCATCCTTTGTCAAGCTACTGTCTTTTTATGTTCTTTAAGTCTTTAGGGGGTTTTGACCCAACTTTATGGTCATTTTAGAGGCTGTAACTTATGATTCTGTTGAATTGTATTGCGTTATACTGACATTATTTTAACCATTTCAAAAATGAAAACCTTTCTCTCAACTCAACTTTATTTATAAAGCACTTAAAGGCAACCGCAGCTGACCAAAGTGCTGTGCATAACCAGTCAAATAATAACACCAAACAGAACAAACACAACACTAAAAATAATACATAAAAATAACAATAAAAACAATAAAAACACAACAATAAAACCAGAGAATAGGAACAGAGTCTCAGGATGGGTTAAAAGCCACAGAATAATAATGGGATTTCAGATTATTTTGAAAAATTGACAATTGAATCTCTATATAATGCAAGTTAATACAGAATCTTTGATTAACTGGCTTTTGTCACTTTATATTTCAGGTGTTAAAGGTGACTTGGGGTATCCAGGAGCGTCTGGACCTCTAGGAGATCCTGGCTATAGGGGCATAGATGGACCTCCTGGCCCACCAGGGTTAACAGAACCAGGTTAGAGATCAAGTCTAGTGAGGTCAGGTCAGAGATCCAGTAATTTTCATGTTTCTGTACAGTATTTCTGAGTTCTCTCGCAATTGTTTCCCCTTTATGGTTCAGTTTTCTGATTCTTTATTGATCAGTTTTACCAATCACAGTAACAACTTGTGTTCACTTCTCTGTCAGCTTATAGGCCCCTTTTCATCTGACAGCCAATCATAATAGATGTGATGATGTTGCAAATCACTTCTATATCCCTGACTTAATAACTACTAAGGCTCAACACAAAATAAACTGTTCTCTGTTTCTCATCAGCAGTCTGTGATGTCTCAGTTGAAAAGTGTTTCTTTTAATCTGTGCTTCTTTAATGTTTCACATCACATTTCATACCTTCGTAGTGGAGCCAGGTCTGCCTGGTCCACGAGGACCCCCTGGTCCAAAGGGCTTCAAGGGAGAGCCAGGGACTTATAACTATGTTCAAATCAATCCATTACCTGGACCAAAGGGACAAAAAGGGTCCCCTGGGCCCAAAGGTGTTACAGGGCTTCCAGGTCCTCCAGGTATCTTTACTTCAAACAGAGAAATGTCATAAATATATTACTATTATTTCAATAACTGTCATTTTTTTATGTGTGTTCAATTGAATATTACAAGACTTAACATTTGGTTTGTGTGTGTTTTGTGTCTCTGTTTCTTTATGGTCTTGAATACTAATGGGATCTGATTAGGATGTGGAGGTAGGTTACTGATAACTTTTTAATAATGTTTTTAAACTGAATGGTGGTCAATAATTTTGTCTGGTTGGTCCCACAGATTACTACTGTGAACCTGGTTACCCAGGTGACCCTGGAGACCCAGGACCCAAAGGATATCCTGGAAGCAAAGGGCTTAAAGGAATTAAAGGTGATGGTTGAATTAGATGATTACTGATGATTGAAGGGGATTTTTATCGATTATACAGAATAGGCAGAAATAATGTTCCTCTGATTATTACAGTACCTTAGAGAAATAACTGATTTGTGACAATATATTGTATAATTTTATGTGTTGGTAGAACTTACAGTTGTGCAGAACACTAATGTGCTGCATCGCAGTCATATTGTTTTCATCCCTGTCACCTACAGGTTGCCCAGGGGAATGTGAATGTAGGTTTGACAGTGGAAGTATAGGGCTACCTGGTCCACCTGGCTATCCAGGACCTCCAGGGTTACCTGGAACTCAAGGGGTAACGGGGGACCCAGGACTAAAAGGAGATGAGGGACCAAGAGGACCACAAGTAATAATAGCAGAAGTTAAACTATATATTACAATGCTATTTCCTCAAAGGTTTTAAAAGTATGTACAGTAGTACTTTTGCAATTGACATTGTTTTTTTACAGGGCTTTCCTGGATTTGCTGGTTTAAAAGGACAGAAGGGTCAAAAAGGTGACTCTTTTGTGGTAGATGTTAAAGGTGAGCAACTGTTAATGCCAATATTAGACTCATTTTTTTACATTTTGTATTTTTTTTCTAAGAAATCAACACACTGCACCATAAGAAAAAAATAATTCATGCAAAGAACAAAATACTATGTGTAAGATGCCACTCTAGTGATATCATGCTGTGTTGAATCTTAGTTATGATCACCTCACCTTTTTGTTGGTGGGTTGAAGTCACTGTAAGTACAACACTAATTCAAAAGAAATTGGGAGAATTTGTAAAACAGTAATAAAAACAGAATGCAATAATTTGCAAATCTCATCAAACCAAATTTCATTCACAGTAGAACATGGAAAATATTTGCTTATTTTGATTTTGTACAACACATGTCAAAAAAGTAAGAGCAGTGTGATTTCCCATTGTGTAGCATCCCCCTTTTTTAATAACTCTCTGTTAAATGCCTGGCAAGTGAAGAGACTAGTTGTTTAAGTTCAATGGGTATAATACTTTTGCAAGGGACTGCATATACTCTCAGAGTATATTATGCAAATACAGAGCACACAATCAAAGACAGGTTTTGAGGATGTGCATTGTGGTGTTTTGTATTTTCTGTAGTTCTGAATTGTGCCAGTTTTGAAAATGTCTCTACAGAGGATCATTTAACATTTATAGCCTAATATATGAGTATATTTGTGTTGTTGAAAGGTGCCAAGGGTAACCAAGGATTCCCTGGAGAATCTGGGCGTCCTGGAACAACAGGCAGACCAGGACTGGATGGCCTACCTGGCACTATAGGAGACCCTGGACCACCTGTGAGTGTGTACATTTTCAATTCTGTTCATGTAATGTACAAAAGATATGACATAATTAGTATTTAAATTGTTACTTGTCAAACATGCTGTGTATGTAATAGAAAGTACCAGTTTTTGGCCATGTCTAAGGCTGTTGTATTAAATGACATTTTTTAGGGTCCTGGAAATGAACGTTTACCTGGTCTCAAAGGTAACCCTGGTTTACGTGGACCCAAAGGGATTCCAGGGCTTGTAGGTGCACAAGGTCCTAGTTTTCCAGGCCCTCCAGGACCACCTGGACCTAAAGGAAATCAGGGACGTCCTGGCCCTCCAGGTTTTCCTGGACGACCAGGCCCTAGAGGTCAGAGACTAGACTAAATTCACCGAACACTCTTTGAATAATGTAGCCTGATATTTTGGGCTTAAAAAGAATTAATTAATAAATACATTTGTATAACCAGGTGAAGTTGTTGAATGCTGTCCAGGAGATGAGATGGGACCACCTGGCGCTAAGGGTGAACCAGGTTCACCAGGTATGTCTCACAGTTACAGTACATATAATTCTTCAGATAAAGCAAAGTTTCTAAATGCGAAAATTAAAATTTACAATAGATTAGATATAGATCAGATTAGAATAAATAGAATGGGCTCTACAGCTACATGCCTTGTAGTAGTAAGTTACCTAAAGATTGATGACAGAATTACTTTAACATACTAAGCTATGTGTTGTGAAACATGCTTTATTAACCCAGAGACATCAGTGGTCCATGTTGTAGTTAAACTTTTTATTTGGCTTTGGATAGGGAGTCCAGGTGAGCCAGGAAGAGATGGTATCCCAGGAGCCCCAGGGCACCCAGGCTTTAAAGGCATGAAAGGTGACGATGGTGAGATCGGCGGGGTTGGTCAGCCAGGTAACGTCTCTATAAAATGTCTGTTATTCACAGAATTTTAAACATATATCTTTCAGTAGAATGAGGAGGTTTGTTTGTGTTCTTTTCTATCTTTAGGACCTCCAGGTTTAAATGGCGATCCCGGTGAACCTGGTCCCACTGGCATTACCCTGGAGGGCCCCCAAGGCACCCCTGGTGAAATAGGACCCCCAGGCATAAAGGGGCCTCCAGGAGATGTACTCACAGCCAAACCAGGTGTCCCTGGCCCACCTGGTCAGCCTGGGGCTGTGGGTCCAACTGGACCTCGTGGATTTCCTGGAAATCCAGGTTCTCCAGGTAAGTTTCATTTCATTCATTTTCATTTTCATTTTAATTTTTAACTTAAGGATGGTCTATGAAAACCAATAGTTGTCCAATTCTAATGTACAACTGTTGGTTTTCAGGCAGGCAAGGCCAGCCTGGACAGCCAGGCGAGAAAGGAAAGCCAGGAGACACTGGTGACCAGGGCGCTACTGGTCTCCCAGGCCTACCCTGTACAGAGTGTGACCTGAGAGGACCTGCAGGCCCTCCAGGTGTTCAAGGAAACCCTGGAAGGAGGGGAGTGCCAGGTGAGCGTGCAAAGAGCAGCAAGCAAAATTATGGATGTGATGGTGGAGAAAATTCATGCATCTGTTGTTGTGCAACATCACATTTACACATTTATATCACTGAATTTGATGGTTTTGCACAGGTCATTTTGGTCAGAAGGGCTTAAGGGGAGATATAGGTTTACCTGGTCATGGAAGGACGGGGCCTCAAGGTTTCCCTGGCCCTCCTGGTGTGCCAGGGCCACCTGGACCAAGAGGTAACTCTGGCCTCCCAGGAGATCCTGGGGTTGGTGGCTGGGATGGACAAAAGGGTGAGTAACTGAAAGGTCCTAAATTCAAACATAGAATCCCGTCTTTACAATCTACATTCAGTTCATCCAAGCATTAGATCTGTAAATTCAGCCCATATTCAAATGATATTTTCCTTTTCTCATTCAGGTGAGAAAGGGTATCCTGGTAGGGCTGGAATAAGAGGTTTACCAGGTCATCCTGGGCCACCAGGACCCAGAGGTTTACCAGGAGAGAGAGGCCTTAATGGTCGCACAGGTGAACCTGGAGAACCTGGATGGCCTGGTGTTAAAGGTATGTATATACACATATGTACCACTATAATAACTATGCTCAATATCTGTATGTACCACTATAATAACTATACTCAATATCTGTCATAGATTCCATGTTCTGGGGTTAACTGTGACTGCGATAATTATTGATAATTACAATAATAAGCATGTAGATGAATGACAAATGTTAAGCTTGCATGGCATTGTATATAGAGAGCACGTTTTGTTGACAAAACAGATCAAATCAAAAATATTAATATATCACATAAACAAAAAGTGCAATGAGGTTATTATGGTTAACAAATATTGGAACAGTTGGAACAATTTTGGCATTTGCTGTCTGTACACCACCATATTCCATATCTCAGCTCTTGTTCATTTATGTAACACCTGACATGGACCTTGTTGACCTGAGTGATGCCTAAGCCGCTATGACTCATGCTCTTTTAACTCTGATTGGCAGTGATGTAGGCAGGAAGCACATTCGGTATCAGCAGGGCGCAACATGCTAGCAGGAACAGCATACAGGGAACGCCATAACCAAGTGCTTTGCTGGGTGTACAGACACACACTGAAGGTTACTAAAACAAATTTCAATAGTTTTTGTATAATAAGACCACATATAACTACTAAAGCAGATAAAATGTTCATGCATGATAGTGCAGAGCTACTAGGACTCAGTTTTGTTTTCCAGTGACATATAACTACTAAAGCAGATAAAATTGTTTTAATCAATACATGAAAGAAATATCTATGCAGATTTTCACAAGAACAATACAACTAAATTACCGACTTTCAGTTTTTTCCGACGTTTTGAACCAGTGACACAGAAATGTATTCTATGAATTTTTCTGCATGGAAGTCAGTGCAAACAAAAAGCGCCAGTTTTATTCTTAGCGCATGCAACCCAAGACATCAAACATTTTTACTGTGTGTGGCAGATACATGGTACAAAATCAGTGAATAAGAGACGTCTTCTCCTTTGGCTATGGAACAAGCATCAGGGCTTTTTGCAGTGATACCAGACATTGTTTTAATCAATACACATAGAAAGAAATATCTATATACATGTGTCAACATTTTTTCTCAGTTTTATTTTCCGATGCGGTTTATATGTGACAAAATATATATTTATTTTAAATTTTACAACTAAATTATGTCACATGTAAGCACCTGACCAGGAACAGGGGCTGCAAATTAGCTTTTGCTATATGTTCTATACACATGGCGTCAGGTGTTTAGATGGGACATAATTTAGTTGTATTGTTCTTGTGAAAATACAAAATTTAAGAAAATAAAAATAAAAATATATTTAAATGGCAGTAGTGGCTATTTGCTGAGAACAGTATATAAGAAAGACTGAGAGCAAAAAGATGAACTAACAATATTATGAAATACCAAAAACGATACTTTGTGTCTGGAGCCAGCTGAGTGGTAATGTGCTCTCTGTGTACGATTTTTCCTGATAAGCATTTCATCTGTACTTCGCTCTCTCCAGGTTTAAAGGGTGCTAATGGAGAACCGGGGCCATTATTGATCTTCAATTTAACAAAAGGCCCTCCAGGACTTCGAGGAAGAAGAGGGCAAGCAGGCCAAAGAGGACTTCAAGGCAATGAAGTTGTTACTTAACATACATATTTATCTAACAATAGTTTTTTTTTTATTTAAATTTTAGCATTTGACTTTACTTGGAATAAATATAGGATTTAATAAACACTATCGAACTACTGATTTTTTTTTTCAATAAAGGCTCCAAGGGTACAAAGGGAATATCAGGGGATGTGGGACCTGATGGAAGACTAGGCCCACCAGGATATAAAGGCCCTACTGGTGCTCCAGGAAGGGCAGCAATACCAGGACCACCTGGAAAACCTGGAATCAAAGGTTTCCCTGGTCCAAGGGGATATCTTGGTCATAGAGGAGATCCGGTACAAAATGAAAACAATTTGTTTCACATTTCAGTGACAGCTGTGCACAATTTGATGTATCATTTCTATATCCCAAGGCACCTTAAGTAGCTGCTTCTTCAGACACATTAATAAAAGCTTATTTTTTCACTCTACACTTAAGGCTGGCTTTAATGTAGATGATTTATTACATGTCAAACTCATAAATGATATTTAATAGTTTAAATGTGTTGATTTTTGTTACAGGGAGATCCAGGCCCAACTGGACAAGGAGGTGTCCCAGGGCTCCCAGGATTTCCTGGTGCAAAAGGTGAGTCCCAAGATGGGGTAATGGGTTTTATTATTCTGGTACATAAAAAGAGGTGATTTCATGTTGGGGATTATATAACATAAATATATTATTAATTTAATATATAATAATAAAATAACAGTGTTGGCGCTCTTTGGAATTCAAATTGTAAATGTTTCATTCAGTTGGACTAAACAAACTTGTTTCAGGTGAACCAGGACTGTCTTATGGACAACCCGGTCCCCTGGACCCAAAGGATTGCCTGGGGAGGATGGGCCCAGTGGTGAGCTAATAAAATGATACACTACTCATGTACTGAGTTATTTAATATTATAAGTCTCAAATAAAATTGCTTAGTTAATACTGCTGTGAACATATTCATGGATCTAAAATTGAAAAATGTGTTTGTTTTTTTACAAAAAATATCCTTCAGCACCACAAGGGAGTCCAGGAGATCCAGGTGACCCAGGACACAGAGGAGACCCAGGAAAGCCTGGACAACCAGGCATCCCTGGGGAACCAGGAAGACTAGGTGGACCAGGTGATTTTTAGTCAAGATTTGAGTGAGAGAAGTGGATAAAATAAATTATTATCACTTAAATTCGCATTTGACACTACTAATTTGATTGTCCTGCCATTACATAAAATAATTCAGTTCTGTAATTGTATTATTAATTTAAATGTTGTGCTTTATGAATTCATGATGGTTCGGGCTTTCAAATGTGTGTCAACAGGATATCCTGGGCCCCGTGGCCCTACTGGTCGAGTCGGGTTCCCAGGCGTTCCAGGTGATCATGGCGGTGTGGGACCACCTGGCCCACCTGGCCCATTTGGTCCTCAAGGTACTAACTTAATGGCCACAGTTTTCACAGTACGACAGTAAGTAAGACTTGCAACTGTCATTTTCTGAAGGCAAAGAGAGAAAGGGAAAACATGTTTTAAAAAATTTGCAAAAAATGCAGATCTGGGACTAACGCAGAAAAATCCAGATTTTTCTTACTGTGTGTTGTTTTTTAACTCAGGGCCCCCAGGACCACCAGGTCTGGATGGTTTGGATGGACTTAGAGGTCAAAAGGGAATCAAGGGATCAAGTGGTAAGATGGATAAATAACCAAAACATTTTTTTGCTTTTATGATGTTTAAACTATTTCTATTCTTTACAAAGTAAAAGTAAATGTGTCTGTTCACATTCAGTATCACCTGAACTCAGTTTACTACTTACTGTTACTTACTGTAAAACATACTCTACCTAAATCATACGAAAAAGTTCAACATCATTAATTTTAATGCATCGATGAGTAATCATAACCAAATGATATTTGTGTTTTACATTATCACTCTTTTTGTACTTAAAGGAACAGGGATCCCTGGCCCACCAGGACCAGATGGTTTTCCTGGAGCCAAAGGTATTAGGGGCCAACCAGGGTATCCAGGAGCTACTTTGCCTGGACCTAAAGGCCAGAGGGGGCCACCTGGTGACACAGGTATATTTAATGATCAAAAATACTAAACATCCTCTGCACAAGTTCAGAGGGGTGGAGTACAGTATACATTAAGTAGTTCATATTCAAGTTATATATTGTAATTTTTTGTTCAAAATTTCACAAATCCTTGCACAAATATGTGTATATTAATTATGCAATTCTGTGTCATTATAATTGTGTTGTTATAATTCATTGCTCTTTCTATGATAAGAGATAAGTCATTAGGCATTATAAGGCCCTGACTTTTGTGTATTTATGCCTTCAGGTCGTCCGGGCTTCCCAGGTGAACGTGGCTACCCCGGCATAGAATGCCGCACACCTTTGGCTGGACCATATGGAGATATAGGATATGAAGGACCTTCAGGAAGACCAGGTTTGTGCAAGTCTAATCATGTGTTTATGTTTATCTCCAACATTGAAGTATTTAGTTAGTACTTTAATGGTGTGTCTGGCTGATGTGTTTTTAATTGGGGTTTGAATGACAAATGAGGTCTACAGCACAAGCTAATCCAGTTTGTCGACTGAAAGAAATTCTCTGCGAGAAGAAAGAATTGAATCTTGGTTTTCGAGCCTGAATGTTTCAAATGCAGTTAATATAGAGAAGGATTGAAGTTAAGTTTGTCTGGTCATGTTTAGAAAGAGTTTGTCTTTTGTTTTCATTTGGTCACACCTTGGATTTTGAATTGGGTTACTAGGTCCTCCTGGGGAACAGGGCCCTCCAGGCAGCAGTATTTTATCTAAAGGAGACCAAGGATCAATTGGCCTCCGTGGCTTACCAGGTCGTAAGGGAGACAGGGGCCTCCCAGGACCTCCTGGATCTCACAATTACCTAGGCGTTCAAGGACCAAAAGGTATAGAGTGCAAGACCTCTGCCATCAGTTATTACAGTCGTGTGATCCAGGTGAATACACATAAAATCTTCTGCACTTTGACAGGTGAGAGAGGTCCTAATGGCCCGAGGGGTCCTGTAGGACCTACAGGTCAGCAAGGGAATCCTGGGCCTTGGGGCCGCAAGGGAGAAACTGGCCCAGCTGGAGAGAGGGGTAAGTGGCACTGAGTGATATATGAAGCTTTTTTAACAGGTGGTTACAACGGAAATTGTAGTTGCATTGTTACTGAGTGGGAAGCAAGTGGAAATTTTAATTTAGATTGTTACAGTAAAATATTTTTATTAAGTTTCATTTTCCTTTTTCCATAATGCGTTGGCATTTATTCAGGCCTACAGACATGTTGGCATGTAGTCCTGGATATGGAATAGAGTATATAATTAATGCATTATGTGGGTTCCAGGCCCCAAAGGTGCTCGTGGTGATTCCATCAGTACACGACTAAAGGGGGCTCCCTCTGGACCCCCAGGACCACGTGGTTACCCAGGATCTAAGGGATTCCCTGGGGATTTGGGTCCACCTGGGCGTCCAGGACCTAAAGGCAAGAGACTCTATTACAGTCTTTGTGTATGTGTTCACTTTCTGTTTGTCTGGCTAAATCTGTGTCATGTGTTCTATAAATCATCTTCAGCTGCCTTTTTGTCTTTATTTGTATCTCTGTGTTTCAGGTGAAAAGGGTCTTATGGGGTTTAGGGGCCTCCCTGGCATAACGGGTCCTCCCGGACCTAATGGTGTTTTTGGAGACCCAGGAGATGAAGGGCAGAGAGGATTTCCAGGACCTCAAGGTAAATAATCACATACACTTATGTAACAGTTCCAATCGCAATAGCAGGTTGTATCAGTCTGGGGGATTTTCTCCACAAGACTGATACAACCTGCTATTGTCAGCCCCCTTTAAGAAACTGGTATAATTTAGAAAGGTCTCAATAAAAGATGTTCATTGAAAGCCCCAGATCAAAGGATTCACAGACCTCTCTTTTCTTGCTACTTGTTTCTCCATCTCCGTCATCCAGGAATCCCAGGTCCACCAGGTGATCAAGGTGAACCAGGTACCAGGCGCCCTTTGAGTTCAGGCTTTCTTTTGGTTATCCACAGCCAATCGGTTCAGGTGCCACATTGCCCAGAAGGTAGCAGTCAGCTGTGGGTGGGGTACAGTCTGGTCTACCTGGAGGGACAAGAGAAAGCTCACACGCAAGACCTGGGTAAGGGTCTCCATAAAACAAAACAGTGCCTATAAAACAATTGATGTATTTTTTTACAAAACAAAGTTACAAAAATTAAAAAAATATCTACAAAATAATGTTAATGGAGTGAAATATAAAATGAGAAAGACGTTATCACACATATATTCACCCAACTAAAGTGACTCACCATATTCAACAAAGCAGCAACCAAGTGGTTTTAGAAGTCACACACTCTTATGATATATTAACATCTGTATGTCGAATGTCTAATCACTGGTGAATCACTATCCTGGCCATAATTATATTGAAAAGTTAGGAATATTGGACGTGTATCAATCTGCTTTTCGGAGAAGGACAAAACAGATCATGTTAAATCTCACCATGAAGCCTGGTGGTGGCAGCATTGTGCTCTAAAAGGTTTGTGGAGTCCTAGGATAAAAGGGGACAATATAAGGAAATTGTGAAGGAAGACGAAATGAAGATGTATTTTACAGTAACAGTGATTCCAAGCATGCAGCCAAAGCTTGACACAAATGGCTTAAAGACAACAAGGTTAATGTTAGGTAGTAGCCAAGTTATAGGCCGATGATGCCAACTAGAAAGGGTTAAAAGCCTCTATGCTAGCGCTTTATTTTTTAATATTTGATGGATTTCAATAGGACAAGATCTATAAAGAGGATATAAAATTGTTCATTGAAGGATAATATATGGACCATGGAGATTAGTAGACCTGTGATGATTTTTTCATATTTTCATATATATGTCACCAAATCGATGTTTCAAATGAAAAACAGTAAAACATCAATAGACACTGTATTTTCTGGTTAGTGTTTTAAGATGATTTGATTATTTATTTATCTTAATGTTCCTGATTTACCATCTTTCTCTTCTCTTACCTCCGCTCCCTGCAGGTCAGGCTGGCTCCTGCCTCCGTGTTTTCTCCACCATGCCCTTCTCTTACTGCAACCAAGCCGCCTGTCACTACTCTAGTCGCAACGACAAATCGTATTGGCTCTCCACCACAGCTCCTGTACCCATGATGCCCCTCTTTGGCCAGGAGATTATCTCTCACATTAGTCGCTGTGTTGTGTGTGAGACGTTTTACCCTGCAGTGGCTTTTCATAGCCAGGATCACACCATCCCTGCATGCCCACCAGGCTGGAGGAGTCTTTGGACAGGGTACTCTTTTCTCCTGGTGAGTGTAATGAACAGCTTAATTGTGTGTATGAAAAACAATTTCCAAAACCCTGACATGTGCCTTCCTGTATTCAGCACACTGGGGCAGGTGACGAAGGCGGTGGCCAATCTCTGTCATCTTCTGGGAGCTGCCTAAAGGATTTCAGAACTCATCCCTTCATTGAGTGCCAGGGCGCACGAGGCTCCTGTCACTACTTTGCCAACCTTTACAGTTTTTGGCTGACTACTGTAAGTCAGACTGAACAATTTGTCACTCAGACGGCAGGTACCATCAAAGCAGCTGAGCAACAGCGACAGAAGGCCAGTCAGTGTCATGTCTGCTTCAGAGGACACTAATGCTAAAGCTCTGCATGGCGTTTTCCTTTGTAACCGACATGAAGGCAGTCCATTTTCAAATCTAATTATGATTACCACTACATCCAAATTCTATTTACTTACATAGTTTGAAGAAAATGTGGGTTAACAATGTACAAACTGTTACTTTCCCTAACTGTACAACTGTGAAGTATTGTTGTTGCTGTATTTTTTCTGTCAGGATTGTAATGAGGTGCTATTTCTAAAATGTTTTAATAATTGAACATATTAATGGTGTACCCTAAGATTATGTATTCACCGTTACATTCACAGTTTTGAAATTCTAACTAAATCAGTCTTTACGAGTAATTTGCCAAAGAAAAAGCTCTTTCTTTGTCTAAGTGGTGGCCTGCAAATAAATAGTTTTTAAAAGTTTGAACAGTCGGAGTCAGTCAGAGTTCAACACTCAGTTGAAAACAAAATGCAAAACTCCCCAGACAGCAGAACGTGAATAACTTCAGGATAGCATGTTTCCATAGCAAGTTTCAAGTTCATATTTATTTATTTCTCTCAACAGAACCCAAGTGACAATCAGAATACAGTACTTTTTTTTTCCTCAGACATGTTTTTTCCTTTTCTTTTTATTACGCGAAACAAGAGAACACTCAGTGCAATAAGACAGAGGACTCTGACAGTGTGGTGCTCTCTCTACCTTTTCACAGTGCACGTTATACACACAAAAAGATTGTACATCATCATTATTACATTTCCACCCTCCACCCACCAACATTATGAAGAGGGCAAAGTAAATGTCCTAAAACAATCATTTTTAACGATTCAACTTGCATACAGTGCAACTTGACACACATACACACACACACACACACACACACAGCTCTCTCCCTCAATCACACATACAGGTAAAACACAGAGGGACCTCTGTAGCACTGGTCCTTACCAGAGAGGGGCTACTGCACTTGCTCTCTGAGAGCTAGCTCACGTGTATTTTGGCAATGTTTTTGTGACGTTTGAACGAGCAAAGAGAACCAATTTTGATCATATAACAAGGAAGTTGAGGTAGAGGGAGAGAGCAGAGGGAGAGGGACATGTAATAACCAGCCTGATTAAATATAATGGAAGATGATTCGTAGTGCAGTTTACTTTTACACAGCCTCAAGTATTTCTAGGCCATTGTACAACTCCTGTTAGTTTGACTGGTTAGAACTGTTGCCATGTTATAGGTCCGTGAATGATTTGATCTCTACAATGGTTGCCAGCCAATTGAATTGGGAATATTGTCAGAGACAACCATCATCCATGACTGCGTGTCACACACAGCCAATCTCCTGAGGCTTTACCTCCCAGCCAATAAATGAAAACATACATGGCACATCTCCTAACTCCTTACATTTTCAAAAATATATATTTAAGCATAATCTTGAAAGGTCTTTCATAAGCAAGTGCATATGGCTATTATATTATATTTAGCAGTAAAATTAACAAATGTTCTAAAAGCTCAGGTGTTGATTGTACAGGCTGGTTGTTGGCATCAAGTATTTACACTGTGTCATGGTCCTTGCAGTGTGCATGGCAAAGTAAGGGCACTAGTGCTCACCAGCTATTGCCACCAGTGCCATTTCATATAACCGAACCTTCCAAAGTGCAACCACACCCATATATCGCTTTTACAGGCTTTGGCTGGTTCTCGAAATTATATTGTTTATAACGTATGTTCTAATTTACTACCTCCCCATCCCACCCTCATAGTGTTTCTTAGAATACAGCTGAAACATTTTACACTTTCTCTGTCTTCTGCAACATGCCAGCGAACAGGTTGACGTATAAGACAATTTGACCGCTTCCAAAGGCTTTTACATCGTGATCACACAGCTTCTTAGTGTAATAAACAAACAGAAGCACACAGAGTTTCCTGTTTCTCTTCTAGGACCAACTGTTGTGCGTTCTACAACATACTGGACCAGGCATGGAGGGTGCTGGAGTCTAAAGCTCCTCATCTTACAATACAACAGTGAAAATGCAAAATATATATAGGCAGAAGTGAATAGTCCAATTATTTTAGTGCTTCTGAGCACAACAGAGAGTTGGGCATGAGAAATTGATGCTACTACAGTACAAGTATTGATAGAGTATACTTTCAATTGTAAAATAAAAAACAAAAATATAAAAACAAACATTAGATTGCATCTACACCTACTATACATTATTTAAGCTGCTTTTTAATTCCCATTTCATTTAGAAAATATCTATTCATCAAATATCTATTCTACTAATTATATTACAAGAATCCAGTCACAGGAAATAGAAAAATATCAAATATCACCAGTGATGATAAGAAAACATGACAACCTGAACAAGCAGAAATATTGCTATGGTAACCACCATTGTCCTTTGACATCACCAAGTATGATCCTCTTAGTGCTCTTATTAGTTGTCCTGACATCCCTGGTTTTCCAGGCAAGAATGAGCACAACCAAGATGAAAGAGGGAGTGGGTAATTCGGGGTTGTGTGGCAGGGGGTTGAAAGCGCGTTGCTACTGTCAGATAGCCGTGTCCCAAAATACGGTTGTCTGAGTGGGGTAAGGGGGAGGGCGGATCTTTTTGGCTCCACTGCTTTTCCCCCACCCTGGGAGAACAGAAGCACTTTCTTGCTTGCACGGATTCCGGTCTTGGTTCCTGTCTTCACTCCTGTCTGGAGGAGGAGGCCTCTCCAGAGATTTCTGTAGTTGTGGATGCTGTCTAGAGCGGATCTCCATGCAGAGGGTTCGTTTTCTCTCAATCTGTTCTAACATGGTTGTGTCTCCACAAATCCATGGCATCTGGGGCATCTGAAAGACAAGTCGCAACATTAGGCGCTTAACTTGTGTCTAATGTGTGTGTGTGTGTGTGTGTGTGTAGCATATGATGCCAAAACTCAAATGAACACAAGAGATGTGCAACAGGCTAAACAAATGTTAAAGAAGAAAAACCTGTGTATACCTGACTTTGGTGTGACTCTGATGCTCTTCTTTGTGGAGTTCCCATTGGTGACGGGTTAGCAGGCATAGAAGGTGAGCGGCCATACTTTGGCACTGCCTTCACATCTACAGAGGACAAAAAAAACACCCACGTTATATCCACAGATAATGAAAATAAATGAGTTATGTAGCATTTGCTACAACTACACAACCAATATTAGGTTGTCAATTTAAACTTTTAATCTTTACCAGTTCCTGTTCCCGTAGCCATTGGCGGGCTTCCAGATGGTCTTCCATGATGAGTGGGTGTTGTTGATGAATGCTGCCCTGACGTTGTGCTGCCATTCCTCTCTTGTGCTTTTGCCTGCTCCGTGCTGTAATTTGCCCTCTTATCTCGCCGGGGTGTGCCATCTGCTCTGTGTAATTTTTCTTTGCTATCACACCTATACTCCATTGTAGGGGGGCTCTTGGTGTTCCTTAAATCAAAATGATGCTGCTCTGTGCCGTTCACACTCCTTTCTTTGCTGTCCCGTCTCACCTCTAGGCCAGTTTTGTTTATGTCTTTACAGTCCTGCCTGGGAATCGGGGGAGGAGGAAAATCTCCCCCATTGTGGCAACTTCTCTCTCTTCCGTCATGCTTGGATTCAGAGCTGTAGCCAGACTTGTCCTTGCTGTTGCTGTTTCTGGACGTTTCCTGTCGTGGTAGAATCTCAGGTGGCTGGTCTATTCTACCCTCGTGTTTATGTTCCATGTCGATCCTTCTTTCTTTGCTGTCCTGTCTGGGTAATAAATCAGGACGATGGTCTTTGCCGTCATGCTTATAGTCTGCTCCACTTTTAGCCCTGTCTTTGCTTTCCTGCCGGGGTAGAAGCTCAGGAGGTCTGTCCCTGGTTTCGTGCTTTGAGTCCATGCCGTTCCTGGGTCTGTCTTTGCTATCCTGACGGTGTAAGAGTTCAGTCGGCTGATCCAGCAGTCTCTCCCTGCTTTCATACCTACAGTCTACACTGTTTCTTGCCCTTTCCTTGCTGTCTTGTCTTGGTAACAGCTCCGGTGGCTGATCTAGCATTCTATCTCTGTCTTTGCTTTCCTGTTTCAGCAAAGACTCCATTCCGTGTGCCCCACTCCGATCTTTGCTGTCTCTCCTAATCATCAGGTCACCATTGCTGACCCCTCTGTCCTTTGAGTCTCTTCTTATCAAAGGCATGGGCTCTAAGGAGCTTCTGTCTTTGGAGTCCCGTCTCATAGGGACCGGTTCCACATTGGTGCAGCCATGGTCCCTGCTGTCCCTGCGAACAGGTGGTGCATCTGCACTGCTACGGTCTTTACTGCTGCATCTATGGGGCAGCTGTTCTGCCTTGCTGTTCCCTCTGTCTTTGTCTTTATCCCTGTCTCTCCGATGAGAAGACTCTTTGCTGTGGCGCTCCTTGGAGTCTCGCTTGGACTCCTTACTGTGAGTGTGTCGTTCTTTGCTTTCACGCTTGGACTCGCCGTGAGATTTGCTTTTGGACTCAGCTGTAAATTTAATGAAAAATTCATTATTCACAAAATTTAAAACATTATTTTGCGTAATAATTTAAATAGAAATTATCAATTGCACGTTGGTCATGTTGATCAAAAAACACATTTTTAGTACAAGTGTCTGCACTACCATCAAATGTCCTCTAGGTGTCACGCAATATTCACTGAGGCAGGCACAGATGAAAGAGTATGAGGTATCACATTCCTCAGAATTGTGCTCATTTCATGGCTCATCTGAAGCGTTTCTTTAATTAGTTTCAAATGTGTAGATCATTTGCTATTTTGTTACTCCAAATTGCATTTCTTACAGTAAATTTTACACAACAAATGCAAGAAATCATGAATACCAATATAAACCAAACATGTACCACTAACTATTACCTTGAGATGTGTTTGCTTGCTTTTTTCATTTGTTCATTGACATTGACAATACATTTTATCCTTCTTCTTTAATTTGTATACATAAAATATTCTGGCACGAGTGTGTAGTAGAAGCCCATAGTAATTGGTATGTAAGTCGTGATTCAAAGCTCAGTAAATACATTAAACATAATAGGTGCACATATAAAAATGCACTGCGTGTGCATGACTGGCTTACACACTCGCTGTCTATCTATATGGCCTTCATTTAGGCTTTAACATACATTACCATACACAAGCATCCCTTGGTATGCCTACATGTTTGCAGATGCATTTGTATGTGTGGGAGAATGACTGTGGTGCTCGTAAGTGGGTCAGACTAGCTATTTGTGCCTTAATTGCCTTGGAATAGGAGAGAGAGAGGAAAAAAATGAACCATGTGCTGTGATATTCTATATACTGTGTGATCATTTAACTGTGCGCCTATAGCCAGTCACAGAACAATACACACAATCTGTCAGTGTGAGCCCCGTGTGGCACTTGAACACAGGTGTCGGGATAAATAAAATAAATAATTTAAAAAGGCCTGTCAAGACGTTCCCAATGTTCATATATAGAAATTATATGGAAATAGTTTACAAACCCTTTGCGAACAAGGAACAAAATATTTTCAAATGACTCATTGGTTAGTGGGAATACCTGTCACCTGCAATCAGAAATTATCTACTAGCAATCACTTAAAACAGCAAATGTGCCCCAACTATCACAGGATTTTAAAGATGTGATTATTAGTAATGTCTAAAACTGAAAAAAAAAAACATAAGCTGTCTAAGCTTTCACCAGCCTCATCAGCAGACAGCACCAGCTACATGATTGGCTTCATCATGAGTCAATTAAGCCAACTGACAGAAGAGAAAATCTGAAATCCTCTGATCAGATGTGAATTTGATTTTAGAGGCACAGCGATGCCAGCGAAGAGCTCATTGCTCTGTTGTAGACCGGCAAACCCTGAGCTGTGATTGGCTGCATTAGCCATGGGGAGGGAATCCGCGAATAAGAATCTGGGATTTCTACTGCTTCCCCTGTTGCTATGTTGTAGTTGCTAAGAGCACTGAGTAAGGATAAATGTGTGGACTATTTGTAATTTATGTACAAATGTGCTTGAATTAATCTGTTTAGGACCAGAGAATGATTAATTTTTAATATTTGTTAAAATTAATTTAGTCATGAAGAAAGATGTAGCAAATATAGGGTTAAATTCCATGTCAAACATCATTCAAAATAATTAGATACATAATATTAAAAATAATCAAATAATAATGCAAACATTTATGCATAACGTGTTGGTTCATGTAAGCATTCATTTAAATACACCAGTGTTCATTCAATTTACATTAAGTGTAATAATAATAACTGCATTATCCAACCAGTGTGTTAAAGTTTCAAGCACCAGACTGAGTATATAAAAATGTAATTTTATTAATGGTTTCTGTTTTGTTCTCTTTTACCAACGTATGCACCCTTTTCCAGACTTACACACTTTTAGCACTGTAGCAGAAAATGTTTTCTGTTACAGTCGCATTGATATTTTGGCATTGCCTTGAGTGTGGCATGGCTATCTGTATTTAAACATGATGTTTACATATTTAAAAGTAATTCTGCTTAATAGCCTAATGCCATGAGTAGGTTTGAGGGACCTGCTGTCTGCTTTAGTCTCTTAATCCCTTCAGATTAAATCATATGATCTGTATCAGACTTGGCTCAGTGGGTCTAGATTAAATAAATGGAGGTTGGAATGAGCACCACAAACATGGTACTGTACAGTCCTTTTTTTAAAACAAATAATGTAATTGATAAGGTCAGGAAGATTTGAAAAGAACATACACTATCTAGACGTTGTTGCAGTTATTTGCTTCTACACTTGACATTGTCAAGAGACATTGATAAATACAGCAGATAAATTTGAGGACACAAGTTGATGCCCTTTGCTTTAAGGACAAATTTATGAAATAACTTACTTTCTCCAGGCTCTTTAGATTTTCTGCCACTGGCATTTTTCTTCAACATGTTCCTGCCTGTGGTGAACAAGTTGGTCAGTTCATCCAGTGGGCTGGTGGGTGTCCGTGAACGCCCCGTTGACACATTCTGCATAGAACCATGGAGTCGACCCACACCGTCTTGAGGTGGCGAGCCTTTGCCATGAGGTGTGGCAGAGGCGCTCCGCGGCAGACCCCCAGGAAATGGCACAGGAGTATCAAAGGGAGGCGTACGCATGAGACTTAGAGGAGTGAGACAGCGGCCCATGCTGACAGGCGATGGGCAAGCAGAGTGGCTGCGTTGATAGGATGATGATGAGGAGGACTTATAGAGAGTACAGGGCAGAGGAGGTGCAGAGGAGCGTCCAGAGACAGTGAGTGTTGGAGTGGCAGTGAGCTCACGGCGAATGTGTGCAGAGGAGGGTGGCTCAGAGGAGGATGTTGGGGATTTGCTGTAGGACTGGTTTTCCAGCATGGGCAATTTGGTTACATCAAGAGGAGTGAGGGGAGACTCATCTGAATTGGGGGAACACTGGGCTGGTGCTGGTGGGAACACCAGCAAGGGAGGACGATGGGTGAGCAAATTGGGAAAGGGTGCAGGAATGTCACAGAGAGGAATGTTTCGAGGTGTGGAGCAGCGACTGAGAGGTTCCGGCTCGTAGGGGGCTGGGGTGGGGCACGCAGAACGACATCCCACAGGGTCAGTTCGGTACTCCATATCATCCAAAGCTGGATACTTCATCTCCTCATACACAGACTCTCCGGGCTCCTCATCCTCACTCTTCAATGGTTCTCGTGCTCCAATATCAATCCCACCCATCTCTATATAAACAGGTTCATCTTCACAGTCATCTGTAGGGCTCTCGTCACTTTGTGGAGGTGAGGGGTTTCGTTCGCAGGGGGAGGTGATGTGGTGGAGCGGTTTGGAAGGGCAAACACCGCTGCCACCGTGGCTCTTAATGTAGGACTCGTCAAAGGAAACACTCAGTTGTGTGTTGGGGTTCCTCTTGGGTTTGGGTGGTGGCACCCTCCTGCAGTCCTCACTGCATCCTTGAGCTGCTAAACGTTAGAGAATAGCAGTCAAAACACAAATTCACAAGCACAACTGAGAGGTACACAGCTTATATAAGAATATCACCAGTAAAGTAATAGTAATAGTATATCATCAGTTTAGTTATTTGTAGGCTAGTTGTCAGTCTGGGGAATTGCTGTGTTCAGCAAACAATATTACCGTATTTTCGGACCATAAATTTTTCCGACGTTTTGAACCATGCGGCTTTTACAGAGATGCGGCTTTTCTATGAATTTTTCTGCAGCCCTCAGATGGGCGCTGTAGATGGAAGTCAGTGCAAACAAAAAGCGCCAGTTTTATTCTTAGCGCATGCAACCCAAGACGCACAACAGCAAAATACGGTAATATTTTTACACCCTCACCCCCTCATAATGGAAAACACGCGAAGAAATTCTATGATGCAGCTTTTAATTTGAAGCATCGATCTGGCTATCCGTGAAGGAAATCGAGTGTGACAGTGGTTTCAATGCTCAGGGCGAAGATGAATAGCGATTTGTGGTTTCAGTGCATCAGAATGAAGCGACTTTAATAGTTGCACGCTTTAACAGTGCGGGAAGAAAAAGTGACAGTGGTTTGGTGTTCAGTGGTTTCAGTTCGCAGGAGGAAGAAAAATAAAGCAACTTGGTTTTAGTGCACAGGAGGAAGATTAATAAAACCATGACTTTTCTGTTTTGTGTGATCAGCACTTTTACTGCCGTGTTACAGGCACTCATTCAGGTTCAGTTGTATGAATAAAGACTTGTGTTGACAAAAGACAAAATCTTTTGTTGAGCTCAGCAACTCCTGCGTAATTCGTGAAGAATAAGAGACGTCTTCTCCTTTGGCTATGGAACAAGCCGTTTATTTATAACAAGGACGTTTTTGTCGGCTCTGTACATTCGACATGTGTTATACCAGCCACACATACACGTAAACGCACTCTTTACCGTAATGCCGGTAAAACAGCGCAAGAACATCCTCATGCCTACTGTGAACAATGAGTAGGAGCATACAACAGATATTATTTCTCAGCCTGGATATTGGCTTATAGTTCGAATATGTGACAAAATATATATTTCTTTTAAATTTTAGCTGAAATTTAGGTGCGCTCTATAGTCCAGAATTTACGGTAGATTTTTGTAAATCACTTAACATGAAAGAATTGAATCATTTGCATTACAAGCATTAATTCTGCAGTTCTGTGGGTCAAATGTAGGTCAGCACGTATAGCCGAGAGCAATACCTTGAGTCACAAATGTGGGAATAGTTGATGCATATACATGTTTCTAGGTCACATATATAGCACTGAAGCCGTTTGTGAGTATAGAATCTGGGTCACACACACTGTGAAGCTTCTTTCTGATAGTGGTGACGTAGCATTGCAGTTTGAATCTCTTTGGATGTGGTGCAGTGAGACTATCATACAGTGTTCCCGTTGACTAGATACTGTACCGTATGGTCCTAATGCTAGTTTACTCATAGTAGCCAGTGTTCCACACTCCTGAGTTCCTCAGCGTATTTCTACAGTAGGTCAAACATTAAGATGTTTGGATAGGAGTGTCCCTTTCACCGGAGAGGGGGAGGCGAGGGGAGATACAGTTAGTGTAGTTAGGAGCTGGACCATGTCTGAAGTTTACAAACTGCACATTTTACACCTTTAATAATTCAGACACCAGATGGCCAGCACACATGCATACTTCTGCGAACTGTATGACTCACCATACCACCGCACACACATATACATATTGCACATGCCTACATATTTAGACTGGAAAATTAGGGCAAGCATGTATGCATTTTATATGGTCATACCTACAGTCTCACAACATATGAATCAGATCTTTCCAGAAAATGTTTTCTGCCTCAACAGTGATATGAAATATAGAAATATATATCTTATATAAATATAAAAATAATCAAAGAACAAAAAACATCTTATTTACTCTGACTTTGGCATGGTATCTTGCATGCCATGCATTTACCCTGTCTACCAATATTTGATAAAATGTTATTAAATTTGGAAGATGATTTAGTTTAAGGGCACTGGTGTGTAACCCACATTCTTGTGTGCGTATGTATATGTGCACAAAATTATGGTTGTGTACTTGCCTAATATACTACAACTCTACCGGGTTTGCATGCTGGATTTGAAGATGTGTTTCAGCAATGATGATGAATCTATCCCTCCCAACATCTCTTACTCCCTGTATCCTTCTCCAATCCTCTCTCTATTGCTCCCTACTCTCCCCCTCCCCCTGTGGTGGATGTGTTTACCCGCAACCCCCTCCCCCTCCCTCTCCTCCTAGGAAAAACGAATCTAGGTCAATCGCTCCTCCTGAATGAATTCTACTTTGACAAGCTCCTCCTCTTCCCGCTACAGCAGCAGCTACAGAGCACGCAACCCTCCCCTCAGCAAGGGACACCCCCACACTCTCACTCTGATTGGCTCTGAAGATTCACACTTCAACATCTCTGGAGCCCCATTGGCTTGAACTACTCAGTGATGCTGTGATTGGCTGAGCTGCAGGGGGTCTTGTTTCTGTGGGATGGTTGCCGTGGTGCCCAGGAAGATCTGTGTGCACACAGAGAGATCCCCACCAATCTGAGCCAGGCTGGGCGACTCCCTAAACAGCATGTTGGTGGCGATGCATCCAAACTGAAATGGAGTCAAAGCTTCCTGCAACCTCCAATTCTCTTTGCTCACAGCCACCTGCCACGTACATTTCTATTATTATTTAAATATCTGGATCTTGATCAAGGGATCTTTACATTTTGGCCTCGTCAGATTTCACTGGAAGACATTTTTGTTCTTTACTGGTAACTTGTTTTGATGAGATAATAAAGTCAAATTTAAATGGAAAACCAGAAAAACACGTCTGCCTTTTTAATATGCAGTGAAAGCACCTGACAACTGACAAGTGTGACCAGTGACCCTTTAGAGCCGGTACTCTCCTCCCTTTACTGTGCTGAAGTACCTGGAGTGTCAATTTAGTACACAGAATATGTTGCTAATAATAAAACTATTAATTTTAGAAAAACAGGACACCTCTCACAGCAATAGAAACTAGGACAACATTTAAAAGGCTGGGAAATTAATTAGTAATATTGCACCCAATGATAACAAGCACACATGAACACGTATCACAGAGATCTTATTTTAGTCTTCAAGAATCCTAAAATAGAGTAACCATTGATTTCCAGAGTAAACCCAGCCAAGGCCCAAAATGCAGCTTATGTAGGAGGATGTATTTTCCCGGAGCGTTACAAATCATTCACATGCATGAGAATATTGTTACTTCCACTACTGGCACTCCTGGCTAATCAACTTTGTATTTAATTTGGAAACATTTATATGTGAATCATGTGTAGGACAGAGAAACTTGTGAATTAAGTAAATAAGCAAAATGACAACAGATATAATTTAAGTTACTGATATACTACTACGACAATGGATGTACTTTAGATGTTTGTGACCTAATTTTATTCTATCTTGTGCATCTAATAAATCTGGAATCTGTACAGTTATTCAAATATTCTAGAAAGTGGTTAAACTATATCTCAGACTAGTCAGTGTATTGTATCACAAATCCTTAAACAGTCTTTATGTATCACTTTACAAGTAATTAACTGAACTACATGATGTCACGTCCTTTTTTTCTAGCCTGCATCAACCAAAATATTTTAACCATAGTTCAGCCCAATTGTTCTTGAAGAAGGAATACTTTCTTAATTAATATGCCACTATGGTGCTAGTTGAAGTAAGCAGTGAAGAGCTAGATGTCATGTCATTGTGGGAGAAACAGGGTTGAGGAGGGCACTGCAGAGTGCAGCTATATATAGTACAGCCGTTTAGTATTAAGTGCCACTACCACTCACCATCACATCTCTCCCCACGGCAGGTGGACATTGGACTGTGGTCCACAGCCTCAGACGACATGCTCAGCTTTGTGGCGGGGTCTCTCCGGGGCTTGGGTGGAGGCTGCTTCCTAGAGGTCGGGCTCCCCACTTCCTCCTCACCTACTCCCCCACTGTTTCCACCACCTACAGAGTGAAGGGACTGGGAGCGAACGGAGAAGCCTTGCCCACAGGCTAGGGCATGTGGGTGAGGCATAGGCATGTGTTCCTGGGGGTCCGGCATGGTAATAGAGCCAATACGTAAGTGCTTGCCCTCAGTTGCTATGTCTTCACCTGTCCTAAAACAGAAAAAAAGGAAGAGGGAGGTGGTAAAGAGAAGGGATAGAGGGTCAAAGAAACAAAAATAAATATAAATGACAAAAACATGACATTTGATGCAAAAGAATGAGACTATATAATATACTAATGTCAACTAACATATTTTAATTTTTTATTATTTCAAAAAGAAAGAAAAGACATGTAAGCCAGAGAAACAAATTTCCTCTTGGAGCTTTTTTGTCTTTTTATCAGGATTAAGCAAAATGAGCACTATTGTTTAAAAACAGAACCATGATGGTTGTGCAGGCATGTGTAGATCATTCTGTTTTAGAGACTCAAAGGATGAACGAGCACCTGTCAGGCGTGTTGGTACCAGTGAAAACAGGGTCTCTTCAGTCAAAAGGCAAAGCATTGATTTAAGTTTAACCCTGGATATGACCAACAACCACAGACAAAATGACACAGTGGAAGTCCCCCGCCTGTACACAATCAATCCCTATAAATGGATGATTAGCCTGAATGGAGTGTTAATGATGTCTGAGTGTGCTGTGGTAATGGGGGGGAGGATGTTTGTGTGTGTGTGTGTGTGTGTGTGAAGATCGGACTGTATTTATGTAAAATGCTTAGTTTACAGATGCAGTTGGAAGTACACACGCTTGACGTCTATATTTTTCCACAAAGGGCGTGACTTCAGATATTTGAATTTAAACAAAATAATTACTTTGCATGTAGTTTCACGCATCCCTCCTGTATAGTGGTGTACATACAGTATCTGTTGGTGTTTATGTAGGCGTGTGTGACCCTAACCATTACCTTTGCCAGCTGCTGAACAGAAGGTGCTTGGTGGGGTAGGTTCATTGGTCAGGGGCTTACCTTTGCCTAGCAACAGGGTATCCATAGAAACCAGACACAAAAGCAGCTGCCACCCCAAAAGTGATGAGGTACACGTGCACATCATGACATTTTTGCAGGTGTAAATCAAAAATGATATGTTTTAGTAAAACAATGACATTCCTCAGGAGAAGAGAAAGATGTCTGCAGCAAGTGGTGAGCCACATTGCCAATGTTATAGTAACTAAAGCTAACCAACATGGAAACACATGTTCAGTGAATATTCATTCATATCCTGTAGAAAAATATTAATTATCATGTTTTATATAAAATGTCCATTATCAAGTATTAGACTGGCAGTATTAGACTGGGACGGCAGCATGCTAATGACATGCTCCTTGTCTTATTTATTTTGGTGATCATCTACTGTGACTGTGCATACACACCCATATACATGTGTTGTATGTGTTTGTGTGGGTGGGTGTGCCTAGAGTAATGGTGACTGGGTTATTTATAGGATATTTGCCCGGTGATTGGCTAAAGGACAGACCACAGGTGCACTTGGACCAGTTGGAGTTGACTTGTTGTGGGGCAGCGCTGGTTCTCTCACCATTTGACAAGGGAAACAAAATCACAGAAGCAAAACTAACATTTAAGGAGATCATGGCAAAGAAGGACGGATGTCTATGACTGTGCACATGTCTGCAGAAAGGCCAAAGAACAGGGGAACGCAGCCGTTTGGAATTTGCATGCATATGTAAATATAAGTAAATGTTAGTGAGAGTGTGGCTGTTTTGTGTACAGCCACGTGTGTGTGCTTTAAATGGTGTGTGTGTGTTAATGAACACACTTGTAGGTTTTAGTAAATCTGTGGCCACTTTGCATGTGACCGTGTGATTATTTTGTTCTCATGAAACATAATAAAAGAAACCAAGAGTGAGACAGGAAGGCCTGCCTTACTCAAAGCTAGCATGATGATCTGATTGGACTATGGCTGTTCCAGCTGTCACTAGGCAGAACACATCTCCTGCAACTGAGCTCACACTTAATCTCTAACAGTTTCCCCCCACTCTTAAACACGTTTCCTCTAACAATCTCTTTCTTCATAACACAATCATGCAGGCCATTTGCTCTTCCCTTCGCTCTCTCAAACACTAATATATTAAGTTATCCTAGTGTCCGTGTCCGTGCACACACGTGATCAGAAGCATGCATGTACTTGCTTGCTCATACACAGCATGAACACATGAATCCTCATACTTTTTCACCCTTAGTCAGTTTCTTTAAAATGGGTCGTTTCATCGGCCTACTTTTAGGCCTTATGAAAAATCCAGTTACTTTTTAGACTCTTCCTCCAGTGACAGTGTGTATTAATATTTTAGCTCTGGGAACAGCTGAGAGACAGTGTAGGCATAGCAGGACAGTAGATGCCACTTTCCTCAGGCATTGCCCTGTCCCTTTCATCACGTTACTGTACACAGGAATAAGAACAGTGAAGGCAGGGACATTTTCCTGGCAAGTGAAAAAGGGAGTCCAAGATATAAAGTTGTACTCGAAGTCATCTCTGTCGTGCAAGTGATTTAATTTACATTTTTGGACAATCTCAGGGGCAACAGAGATACATTTTTGAATGTAAAGGAAGTGTTCCTAAATAAATTAGTTAAGAGCAACCACATCTGGACACATTAAAATCTCATTCCCCCAAAATACATCAATGCAATCGTCTGATGCACAACTAAAGCTCCCAACAGCTGCTAAAAGACTTTGTACCCGAGTGACACAAACGATTTTCAGGATATTGAATGACAACATTGAGCTGTATTTTCCATAAGCTTTTCCATTGTAAAATGATGATTGTTTAGGCCGCTGCATTATTAGATTATCTGTTTGACCATCAAACTACATAGTTATAGTTTCTCTACAAGCTGATTTGCCAGTGTTTCAGAAAATATTTATCCACAAATGGGATTAATATCATTCGATGTCAGAGCACAGAAACAACCACAAAAGCAGACATTGACAATATATTGCATGGGAAATAAAGTTGTAATAATTGTTAAAACAATGAAAAATGTGAAAAAAGAGCAACCTAAAAATGATCTGAAAGAGAGTCTCTTTGTGCCGTTTCATACTGTTTTGCTCTCACTTTTTTAGCTTTTCTCATCAACACAGATGCCTGTGCTATCACACCAGAACTAAATCTCAGCGCTTGCTATTCTACCCCACAACATAAGCATGCCGTATCCACGTGCTAGTCATGCTGTGAGTCTGTGGATCTTATTCGCTCGAGTTTGGAATGCTACAAAACGGTGTTGCTGTGCACAGTGTCACTACTATCACTGCTGGCTCATCGCAACACATAAAACAGGGTGCAGCAGCTTACTTGACTCACTTTTTAGTTGAAATAGCATTTTCAAAAACTAACACTTGTAAAACTAATTTGTATTGCATTTCCACACTTTAAAGCCAAAACCACAGTCATGTTTTTGTTTAATTGTGTATATTTGCTCTAGTCAGTTTTTGTTTTATGTTGCAGTTGGTTAAAACTTCACATTACATACCTACATTTCCCATCTATTTCTTCCTCAAACCACATTCCACATTAATTCCAAAAGAGGAGGGGATACTTCCATCACTACAAAATGACAATATGAATATGTTTCATTGCTAACTGGTTGGCTGTCACACTCTAAAAACTCTCCATCTTAAAATGGAGCAGGAATGACTTATATCCAAGTCCTAGGAACGTCTAAAAGTGAACAATGTATTATCTTCTATAGATCATGGGTGGCACCAGTCTGTAGTGGCAAATCTCAAAATACGGCAACCTGCCACTGCCACAGGGGCCCTCTGGCCACTTGTCCCAATTCCCCAAAACCTCTTTCTAAAGTGAGACCAGTGACATTCTTGCATTTACAGTACAAAATATTATTCCCCGTCTGTAGCAAAACTACCGTAGTGAATTATTTACCACTATCCTACCCATCCCAGTCTGTTACACTGTGTTTTTACTGGATATGGTTGTGCAATATCTACCTGGGAGTGAACGTTTTTCTGTTTCCTTTTGTTAAAGGACTTTCCTCTCTATGCGTTCTTCCTACCTCCTTATGGCTTCCTCTTGCTTTCTCTTTTTGTCATTTTTCTCCTGGAGGAATGCCCTATTTCTCTCATTCCTGGTGTGGTCCAAGTTCTGAGCTACCAGGCCATTGTAGGCTCTTAGCCCATTCTCCTCAACATATTTGAAAAAACGGAGAGATTCCTCCTCTTTGGAGCTCATCATTCTTCAAGTGTTTCCACAGCATTCTGATGAGGAAATATAGGAAACATTAGTCAAAAATTATTATGATATAAATTCATTCAAATAATTCTTAGTATGGTTAGTAATTAGTCTAATTTCCACCAGCAGAAAAATAATGTCACATTCTTTCTATGTTAGTAGAAAATTTGCATCATACATGTGTCCACAAGAGCAGGCCGTTTACCCAAAAGGTTGCATACATTTTATTTAAAAAGCATTTTCAAGTCTTTCAAATTGTTCATTGTGCCTATATACATAAAAGTTCACAGAATGCACCACTCACAGTGGTCTGCAGCTACACAAGCCCTGTATGCAGTAAGCTGCAATGCACTGTACACCGTAAACGGCCGAGGGATTCAGTTAGTCATACCTTTGGTTTCAGTGTTTCTGTTTTCTTATTGGCTGCAGAGCAGTAGTGGCTGCTCATTTTCTCAGTTGTGTTTGCACATTCTCTTGGCTGAAATTACTGGCTTTAACCAAATGACTGATTGAATGAAAGTGAAAAAGGCTTTCATCTTCTGTAGTCGTAGCTGTGCTCAGATGTGAAAATGGAGTACTCCTGGGACAAACCACACGGACAAAATGAACTAGTAGACTGTGATGCACGGTAATACAGATGTCATTCTACTACACAAATTATTCCTTGCTCTCTTTTGATTCTTTAAATAGACAGCCATGGCAGCATCACTGTCATCAGAAATAGCCTCAATCACACATTGTGTTTGCGTTGTGTAATTCCCGCACTTTAAATGGTATTGTTTTTAGTCTGTTCACATTGAAACACAGCAACAGTTAATAATGTTATACGGGGGGCATTTATATATAGTATGCATGTGTCTGCATGCATACAGTGTGTAACATCCCAATGAGTATGTGGACAGGCAAGTGGTGGAAGAGAAGAAGACAGTGCATGTCTTTATATAGGTCAGTGTTTTCTGATCAGCCTAAGACTCATGCTTGTTTATGTGTGAGAGAGGCACTGATTGTGAGTATGTGTAGGGAGGGGGAGGGGCTGGGATAAGTGTATGTATGCTTGTGTGTGTGTGTGTGTGTGTGTGGGCAGTGGAGGGGGGTGGGGGGGTTGGAGGGCAGCCAGATGGAGATTGCAAGGCCAACTGAGAGGCTGGCCATTGTCTGGCCATTCTTAGCATCCTTCTACCTGGTGTCTATCATTAGGTCAAGCATGGGACCTAGGTCAATGGGTTTATCTGCCAGTTCCATTCCCTACAACACATCCACAACAGTACTTAGCACAGGTTTTTGCAGGCATGAGGAGAGCGCTGATAACAGTAAGAGACAGAATCACCTTAGAGAGCAGTTCAAACTAGGGCACAGAGTCCTGGTGTCAAGTGGTGTCGAGATATTTTTTCTCCTGATTAAATGGTCTTATCTCTGATGCCCAGGCAGAGTCAGTTGTCTGAAACTGTACAATGGAAATAAATCTTGGTTTCTGATGAAAATGAGGTGAACCAGTTAGATATGTTGAGAGTGTAGCAATAGGACGGCACAGTTCAAACAGTGTTTGAGCTGAATTAAGCTTGCCTGCCTAATCCCTGTAAGCCTGCAGCAGCACTCTGCACTAGAATCAGTTTGTTTATCACGCTGCTTTTACCAACCAAGCCTTTCGCATTGGATTGTCATTCCAAATTTTATTCATGTGAAATACTACAATTCTCTGCTCATCTCTGTGAACCCTGTATATTCAGGTACTGACATTTCTCCTCTCGTGGTCTTTCCCTTCACTTGATGCATTATGTCTTTTTTCTGTCACCTCTCCTTCGTTTTGCCACAGTTGACATGGTCTGCAACAGTTGGAACACAGAGGTGCACTTTGCTTTAAAAGTAAATGAAAGTGGCACACTGTTGCTGTTGCCAGGCAACCAGGTCACAGGAGAAGGGCAGCATGGATATTCTAGAGACACAATGTCAAAAAGATTGCAAGGCCAATAGTCTAGTGACAACATGCGTGGGCACTTGTCCACAGACACTCACACACACACACACATCAGCGCAGTGCAGCAGACCAAGTAAAGCCTGGCAGGCAGATGCAACACTTCATTTGTTTTTGTATACCTTACAATATGGATAGGATTAAATTTGGCTGCCTTGATTCCTTGTGGGTTTGTGGGTCATTTTTATATATAAACAAGTAATGATTCATACTTACAATAGGGCTGTGTCCTTGATGGTTTATAGACCAAAGTGTCTTCTTTTTTTCCCTGACAAGTCCAGTGCACGCTAGTGAACTTGGACCTACGCTGGAGTACCAGTGCACTATTCCCCTTAAATCCACATGGACTTCCATCCATTGTATGGTCCAACTGGTTAGCTTGCTAGAAGGTGTCCCTGTTACCCAGGATAAAGCTGGTGCTAGAGGTTAGCTGGGCCATTGGGTGCCCAGCCCAGTGCTCCCTCCCCTGGGGAGAAAAGGGAGATAAAACCCCTCCAGTCCAGATGTTGCCACACTCCAAGCAAGGTGCCAGCTTCACTGCTCCACACATCTGCACATGCTAAAGATGAAAGGAAGATGCAGCGTAGCGACAGACCGCACCCGCAACTGGAAGCATGACACACATTCACACTAACACACTTTTTAATGCTCCTCTCCCAAAATATCGCTCCTTCTGCTTCAAATATTTAAAATGTCTCAGTTTATTGCACCGGTGAAAGGATTCCTTATCCACGTGCCCTGAAGGTTAAGACTGTAGCAGAGTAGAATGCGTTTCCAGGTATTACCTTCCCTGCTGGCTCCTTCTGTCCTGCTCAGCCACACACATCTGTACAGTCTGTCGATGCCTAAGCAAATGACACCAGGCTTCTCAACTATAGATCACAACAAGAAGAACACGCCCACTGCCTACTGTAGTCACCCTCCACTAGAGCGTCATCCTTTCTCCTTCTTTCTTTTTCCTACACTCACTGTTTCTCTTGCTCTGTGCTTTTTAAGTCGTCTTCAAAAGCACTTTCTCCAGTTAGTTATTTTGCTGTTTTTGTTTAGGGTCTCTCATCTGCACTGTAACTGCTCTGTTTTTCTCCTTTCAGCACCATGGAGAGCTCTCTCTGTCAGCGGGTGAAGGGGTTAGAGGGAAGGGGGGGTTCAGTGGGTGGGCACACTCAGAGGGGGCGAAGTGGAGCGATGGGGGAGGGGGCATTTGAGTGGGAGGAGTCACTGGGTTGCCAGGGTGTGACCTCATTAGACACAACCTCCTCTTTCCTCGGCAACCACCGCTCTACCCTTTGCCGATGCCCCCCCCCCTCCACCTGTTTCTCTCTCTTACAGCTCGTAAACAAGACCATGACACAAAAACACTTCCAGCGAATACGCCGTGCTGCTCTCAAGTGCATTCCATGCATATACAGTAGCCAAAACAAGCTGAACAAAAACAAAGAACATCAAATGCATGAAAGCAAAATTAAAAACAATACTGCATTTTCCAATGCACACACTGACGCACTGATGCAAGATTAAAACATGTTTGCACAGACAAACAAAGCAAACAATTCAGCATAGAGATTTGTTCCCAGTGGCCACAAAGATGAACAGGATGAAAGCTGGGACAGAGTTGAATCTGAGTTGCGTGTGTGAAAAGAGGCTACTGCTGAAGCCACACAGATCTGAACAGTCAGTTGGGGCTTAAGCAAATGACACTAGGCTGTCTGGGGGACGTTTTATTTTCTGTTGTGCTGTTGATTGTTTGTGTGGTGGGAGTGTCTGGTATATGGTGAAGAAGCTTGGACTAGGCTGAGGGAGGTTGAGTGGTGCGGGTGGGGTGGGGTAACGGGGACTGGGATGTTCGGATGGATTAACACCATGGACACAAAAGGATTAGGAAGCAGAGATCTGTTGTTTTCGTCAACCCTTCCCTCCATTTCTCTTAACCCCCACCCTTCTCCCCCGTCACTTTCCCCCTCCCCCTGGTTCTGTCTTGCACTTTGCAGTGGGAAAAAAAGGGGGGGGGATAGGAGGTTAGAGGCAACAAAACATTTAGTTGTCAGTTCAGAGAAAAGAAGGGGGTAATGGGGTTGTTAAAAATAAAGCATAGGCACGGGGAGCTAAACAGAGCAACACCACCCTGGTGAGTTCACCAGGGTATGGATGAACCACTGTGCTGTGCTGCACATGATTATCAAACCAGGCGTTTGTTTAGGAATGAGGGAAAAAGTTAGGGTAAAATTAGTAAAATTATAAAGCCCATCTCTGCATCCCTGTCCAAACACTTCTCTCATGACATGGCATCAACATGCCATATGCCCTGTATAGCCAGTTGGTATGATCTCCCTGGAATAAAATGCTCAGTCAAAAGTTAGTCACCCCATTTTTTGCCTATTGTGAGGAATCTGGCCGACTGGTCATACACAATGCAAGTCACTCTATCCAGGCCAACTGAGCACACTCATACGTGCATATACACAAAGGCCTCGGTTTGACCTCCACAGCTCATATATAGAATCTCAAAGGAAGTATTTAGATCCCATCAGAGTTCAGTGAACAAATACAGTGAATAAATCTCAGGGGTGAATAGGTTAAACAAATTTTTCCACCTATGTGCACAACAACACTTTGTTTTGTGAACAGTGGATGACACTCCATCAGGGACAGGATGGAGGGTGAGATAAAATACAGTGCAAGTAACTTTTCACTTCACACGCGCTTACAGACTCACAGAGACTAGCATGCAGAGAGGAATCCATCCACCTTGTCTGAATACATTATTAAAAGCATGTTTTACTTTATTCAAATTGCTTTTCGCTGGATTTGAAGTGGAGTTTTATAGTCTTGGACAGTACATGTTTGTCAAAGCTAATAAAATAACTTGTGGGAAGATAATATTCTGTTTAAGATACAGTATTTGGTGTTATTGTGTGGGCTGAAATAAGCCAATGAGTAGTTGCATTCAATATATACCTGAGCCATTTTGTAGTTTGATACAAATACTAATACCTTAATTAATTTACTGACAAGCCAATAATAAGTTAGCCAATCTGTCTTGTTATAGGTTAAGTAACGTAACATTGTCACATTATTGACTCTTTACAAATACAGACAAACATGCCCTGAAGCAGATGCCTGGTCATTGGTTCATTCATGGACGTAATTATGTATTGATCCACTGCTGTAACAAGCTAATGAAGAATCTAATAAAAACCATTATACAAATCAATTAGACCCCACTGAGGTAGGTAGTTGTAAATCAGAGCAAAGACTCTGCTTTACAAAATAACTCAATATTTTATTGAGTAATTTTTCTTGCTAGTAGATATTGGCACCTTCAGTACAGCTACAGTTTATGGTATCCCCTTCTATATACATAAGGCTTAGTGATATTCTCTGTTCCATGATATTCTCTCTAAATGGCATAAAATTAAGGATGAAGAAGGGCAGAAGCAGGACAGCATGGCAGACCATCATTAAAGATGCAGCATGGCTTACTTCCACTTCTCATTTCTCCATCAGAAGGAAATGGAGCATAAGGTTCCTGCTCGAACCTACCATGTGCAGACATCAAACCTCTCCATGTTTCACGTATGCATGCACATAAACATATACACTCCTTTCCGGTTCAGTATTCAAAATATCTTATTTAGGACTGCAAGAATATCTTTCCAAGAGTTTTACCATAATCTTATGCACAAACTCCTTGGAATTTAGCTGCTTGTAATGTTCTACTTAATCAAGCTACTCAACACACATTTATCACCACTTTCTCCCTCTAGAGATTTCAAGCTGAGGCATGTCCTTAATGAACACCCTGCACACTTCCCACTGTTCTACTAAGGTGAAAATGGGAGACTGAAGTGCGTAATCTCTCAAACAGGCAGTTGAGGGCTCCAATCTTAGGGTGTTAACCCTACGTAAGGCCCTAAATCCCCAGTTTAGAGGGCCAGAACTGATGGGCTCAAGCCCCCACAGACTGTCTCAGACACAGCGTGACAACACGAGACTAAAGGATCACCTGCAACAACTACTGCAGCTTCTTTTGTACTGATAGTCAAAAGACTGGGGAGGTTTAACTGGCATTAAGGGGACCACGTTCAGGTTCAAGACCACTATCATATAGTTAATAATAATAATAGATGCCTTTCACGACAGTCAAGGTTGCCGTACAGAATAAAACAAAATAAGATAAAAGAATACAGTTAAACCTAATAAAATACCAAAGAAAGCAATAAAGACATGGACTATTGTCAAGGGTAGAGACTCAGCATACAGATGTCGGTTTCTGATGATAATGCAAATACTGGAGTATAAACTATGATCAGATTTGTTGTGTTTGGGTGACTCATGTCTCACTCTGTAAATAGTGCTACCACCAACTTAATACCCAAGACATGGTTTTGGTTCAAAACAGGGTTTGCTTTAAAATAATATCTATTTTGGCTGTATCTGACAAGAAACCATCTTATCATTTTCATCTACTATTGACCTGCACTTGAACCATAATCATAGCACTTACATGTGCATGAAGCTTAACTATGTGGGTGGATGAATGGCGCCATCTGCTGCTGCTGAGGCCACGTTTCCTGTCGTCACTGACTGGAGCCAGCTAGCTCATACCCCTGGGAAAGACAAAATTAATAAATATATGAACGAACATAAGCATGTGCATTATCAATAATAAATGACTACACGGATACGCTTACTGCTAGTGAAACAGAAGCTAATTAATTTCGCCAGTGTTTTTCCCGTGTCAAAATGTCTGCTCTGAAAGATTCTCTTGTAACCTAAAAATACAATTTACAATAACAGGTAAAAGAGGGATGACTAGCTTAGAAGATATTTAAGTCTACAACTCTTTCCACATATTTAAATGTGAGTTTGTTGAGGTGGTTTATTCATAAAAGCATGTTCATATCAAGCCTAAAAGCAGCATCTTGCAGTTTAACGTTATGCCGAGTCCGTTTCCGAACCGGAAACTGTTGTTAGCCTAAACTAGCTTAATTAACGCTAACATCCCAGTTCACCTTACCTCGTTTCGGCAGCATTAATTATTAATTATTTAAAGGAAAATTACAAGGTGGTGGATTCTCTTGTTAAGTATTTGTCACATTGTTGGTATTTAACAAATCTCAAATCAAAAATAATGTTTTATTTAGCAAAATTTGTTCAAGCCTATAGTGAAAATTGTTAGTTAGACGACTGCTACTTTACCTTAGCCTCGTTAGCATACAGTTATAGGATGGATGAGTGTCCCTATTGCTTCAGTTCATGTCCGGTAAATTATCCCTGAATAAAGTCAGATACCATCAATCGCTGGTTGTTCCAGGATTAATTACACTAGGATCAGTTAAAGTGTAGTTAAGCTTGTGTAATGTCTGTGAACGATAACCACAGATAGTGTCGTTTTTTTTAAGAGCCTTCATGATAACTATGACGTTAATCTTTCTTGCCCGAGTAACTTCAAACACGAAGGGTAGATTCGATTACTAAAGCAATAAATTAACAAATAAAAAAAATAGGAAAGAAATATCAAGTGAAAAATGTTATTTTAGACCATTTGAGGAAGAAGACAGTGGTGTTACCCAGACAACCTCAGAACAAATTCCACAGCTGGATTTGTGTTGAGACTGCTGTGACAGATGCAGGTACATATTTCATTTCTTTTCACAAAACATGTTTTGGCCTTGGTTATGGCATTGGTATATTTAATTGCCTACAGCCGCAGTTTTTTCATTGTCTTTCCTACACAGTGGATCGGTTTAAACTGACAGCTGCTAAGCAGATGGTTGGGGTTTCCAGGTAAGTCCTTTAAACCACTTTAACCAGCCTCTGCTGTTCTGACTTAACCTAAATGTTTGTCTCCACATGGCATATCATTTATCAGCTATGGAGCTGACAGCAAATCTGTTACACAGATCTGTCTCATGTTGCACCTGTTTGATTTCTGGGATGTAGGGGATATAAGTAACAAGTGCGGTCCATCTATGAATCAAACCCTGGCTATTTCAAATATGGCCATAACCCATCAGGACAGCGTTAAATGCCTAAATTGTATACTGTGGGAAAGGCTGTTTTTGTGCTATGTGACGTCTGGTTCCTTGTAGTACTGGCTGTGATTCATTTGTTGACATGAGCACAGGTTTATATTCAACCATGTGCTCAAGTTGTCATTTAATCTAGATGAAGTTTTGGACTGCTCTGAAGGGACTTTTACTGTGTACTATTTTACTGTGCACATGAAGCACGTGTAATAGGTATTAGATTATATTTTACCAAAATATCTGTCGTTTAAATGGGCAGAATATTTTTTACACATTTAAGAGAAAAGTTATGTTTTGCACAAATTATTTTTTTTCATATGTTTTTGGGTAGCTCTTATTTTGCTCAATTTATTTTATCTGTGTGACCTTTGACTCATTGGCATTGTTAGTGCCTTAGAAGAAGTGAGTCTCCTGTCTGCAAAATGTAAAAAGGGTCAGCACTGTCTGTTTTAGTATTTATCTGGGTTTATATGTGCATTTGTTGTAGAGTAAATAGATCACATTATGAAACATGAGTTAAGTTACTCCCAGTGGGTCAGATGAGCACCTTGCATGGCAGCTACCGTCATTAGTGTGTGAGTGTGTGTGTGAATGGGTGAACGAGAAGCTACATTGTAATAAACTTGCCCCAATCCCTCTAGATAAGTTTTATTGTTTATAAATGTAACAAATACAGCATAAAACATGTTAATGATGTAATACCCTGTATGTCCAGGAGAGGATAGTATAAGGCATAAAATATAATGCATACAAAGATCTATAAAGTTACAATAACAAACATAGTGGCTTGCCTGGCTTTGCTGAATTAAAAATGAAATATCAAAAAATATTGGGGGTTTTAGACTTTTTACACACATGCATCTTTATCGTGTGTACAGGTAACATAGGATCTCTCATGGTGTTTAAATCTGGGGTTCATGTGTTTGCACAAGTGTTTAGACTCTTGATTGAGCGCAATGCAGAAGACCCTTTATCTTCAGCTCTTATGATCTCTAGAAATTTCTCTCACGTGTATTTGGCCATCTAAAGCGTCATCGGAT
Organism: Channa striata; assembly: GCA_033026295.1. Taxonomy (NCBI): domain Eukaryota; kingdom Metazoa; phylum Chordata; class Actinopteri; order Anabantiformes; family Channidae; genus Channa; species Channa striata. Next base: position 8,895,664 of record CM065185.1, on the reverse strand, counting down.
TTGATGGGAAGCATCTGCAAAATGCATCCTTCAGTTTCTCCAAATATTTTCTATTACAAGTGGGTTGTCATATGTCTTTCACTCAGCATGACGTTTGTTGAGCTGCCTTACAATAAAAGCCCAATTTCTTTGCTACCTATCTGACAAAAAAGACATTTTCACCTGTTACTATAGTTTGGCCCGTCATAGGTCCTGGTAGACAAAGCCACACAAACACCACTGTATATGATGGGAATGAAGTGGCTTTAGAAAATATTTAGATCCCTTTTTGATTAATTTTGTGTTGTAGGTATAAACTGAAATGTATATAAGTGGCCAAAGCCCATATTACCCCCCGATGGAACATATATGGAGAGACCTGAAGTTGCAGTTCAAGGACATCTCACATAAAAAAAACTGCCAAAATCATGGTGTGAGAGCTTTGTAGAGCCTCAACTAGGGAGAACTAAAGCTAAAGGGGCTTCTGCATTGCACTGAACATGAATAATTTGCAAACAGTTTTTTTACTTGTAATATATTTGCAAAACTCCGAAAATGTTCTCACTATGTCAACATGGTTTTTGAGTGTAGATTTTCAGGCAAAATTATGCCAATTGTAAATGTCCATTTGCAATGAAGTTACATCAAAATGAAGTGGGCAAAACCTGTGGGGGTCTAAATACTTTGACATATGTAAAATATATTATCATGAATAGACTGTTGCATTTTAATTGACTTAATTACTTTTGATCTTTTTTGTTCTTTTGTTTAACTATCTAAGGCAGACTGATTGACATTCACGCAGTGTAATCTACAGGGAGGGCTGGGCAAATCAGTCTGGGAAAGTAGAGCTGGCTTTCCACCAGAAGATGGCAGTGTAAATCATTCAGGTCTTTACGCATTTTAGCAACATAAACAGGACATTGTCATGTAGACAGTTACCTTTGAGCAATACCAACAGTCCAAAAACTTAGTTTAATGTGTTCTTTAGCCCCCACATATCTTTGACAGATCAAACAATAGCATATGATAAAATCAAGGACTATAACTTGTGGCCCTTAATGGTTTTATTACTTTTTCTTACCTGCACCAGTATTCATTTTGTGACAAAGTAACTTAAATATGTAGATCATAACTAGGCCCAATTGAAAGCTCATGGTCAAGCCTAATTGTGTGTGATTGATATTACTTTAAAGTTTTATTTGCGATACTAATACTCTAGGTTTAACAAAACCCCAGGAGGTTGATTAGTTGTAGGGGTTGGAGATAATCTAAGTCAAATGACACAGTGCAGAGATGCTGTGGTGAGTAAGTTAGAGTTGGTTCTCTCAGCTGTAGTAAACAGAAAGGGCGGGGAGTGAGCGCAAGGCTCCGGAGACAGGCGCGCAGACAGCCGACGACTGCAAAGTGTTGAGCGCGGAACGGAGCGGCTCCAGCCCACAGAAGACCCCGAAGCGCAAAGCTCATCCCCACCAATAATGTGAACACCAGACGGAAACGTGTGTCAGATGGTGAAACTTATCGTCGCTTCATTGTACTTCAGCACCGCCTATTTCCAACACTGTCACACAGCTCGCAGTCAAGAGCAGAGCAGCGCAGGCGATCGACAAGGAGACCTGACCTGAGATGCGGCAATGTCCCGAGGAATATGCCCACGCGTGAACTCCTGCGGACCGCTTTGGATTTTGTCAGCGGTCATATTTGCGGTGAATGTCATCAACGTGGATGCGTACAGCTGTCATGAAGTGAGAACCGCTTTCCAGCTGCGGCAGGTCGGGCCACTGCACCGTGTCCCGGAGACACCTGGCACAGGTGAGGCAGTGGCTCTGGCACCTGGAGTGAACCGCGCACGGCGCACCGGCCTTCACGCACTCACCGCGCACGCAGCTGTGGCAGAAACCAGGCGTTTTGCATAAACTATAATCGTAGCATACTCAGCTCAAACCAGTGAAAATGTGATGATAAATGATTATGCTTATACAGAGTAGTCTTTAATGTGCAATTCTTCTGACAGCTCTGCTCAACTTCAAATCACACTTGGATTAGTTCTAATACTAATAAGAGTCAAGTAAGAGAAAAGCAATTACTTTCTTGTCTTCACTTTTGTCTAATATTAGTGAGTGTGCAGGGTGGTTGGAGGATTATTATTTATTTTTATGTATATTCTAATTATTATTTGGTGCAATATCTGAAATGAAGAAACCATTGTTTTGTGCATACTCAGCAGCTTTACATGCCATGCTTTTAAATGTGGGCTCTTTGAAGAGTTTACACAGTTATTCTGCGTATTTCATTTTTTTAGTGAAGCTGCTCAACACATTTATTTGTTGGCTTTTGACAAGTGTCACATTTTTAACATGTGTCTGAAGGGGCAATAATAGGGACAGTGCTTGTTTTGCAATCTGTATTGAAGTCAGCACCACTAACGCTTATGGCTGCATGTGCTGAGATAGGTAGCAAGCTTTTAAGCCGACCTACAGTTGAACGTCATGTGGCACCACAATTAACATGGTTCCCAAATTTCTCCCCTTGTCAAATCAATGCTTAAAATTAGCTTCAGCTGTCTTGAAGATTTTGTGGTCTATGATTTTTGTCCTGCATGCACAAAAAAACTAATTTCATGAGCATAAACATTGGTTTGAAATCTGTTTTGTAGGCAAAAAACATTCTGAGTGGGTTTAGCCTTTGAATCAGCTATCCTAGTTTTGCATAAAAGTTACTTACTAAGCAGAGTTAGACACTATTTATGCCATGTGTCATTTGTGATTGTCACATTTAAACAACAAATCATTCCTTTCAGTGAGCATTATTATGATATCCTTAGTCCTAGTATTTTTATTCAACTTGGTTTCTGTAAATCATGTTTTAAGTGCATTGTCCCCACAAATATAAATACCACACTGTACAATTATTCATATGACCCAGACCACAGCCTTTGCTGCAATAGTGTCATATGCAGGTTGTTGGCAGCTTAAGTATCACTAAGTCTGAATCTGTCTGCTGTAACAAGGAGAAGAGTAAATAACTTAGTGGAAAACATACTTAGAGGTGCAACCAAACCACTTGATATGTTTGTTTAGCAGGGTGTCACTACTAGCAACGCAGAATGTCAGTTTCATTGCGAGAAGCAGTTCGGGGTCAGCTCTTGAAGACAACAGGAGATCTTTGGCCTTCAGACGATGTCAGTCTGGAGTAAGGCTTGCAAGACAGTTTGCAGTGCTTTGGCAGAAGCTACATACAGTAAGATTATCCCTGCAACAGCAGCTGCTGATGCATTTTAGCTGGGAGCAAGCAAACAGAAGCACCCACACAGCGAGTTGGATATGCCATAGCCTTTCCTACTAATGCATATGCGTTCCATACCTTTAACCCCCCACGGTCATTTTTTTCTATGGTGCATCTTCTATACGGTTGATACAGTTTTAACACGGGTGATATGATCCAGAACAAACTGTGGCCCCTTGGTCTCCAGTGTCGTTATCAATTAATATAATTATATGTTTGTTTAAAAGGTGTGGTAAACGGTGTTTCTGAACATTTACATTCCATCTTTTCTTTGCTGTTACTTTCTTTTGCCGCTAATCCAACATTGCTGTCAACATGCATTCTAGGCTTCTATCTTATATTGCTTTTTATTTGTACTTTTCCTAGAGAGGTTGTTTTGGGTCAGGAGCAGTCTTGCCTTCAAAGCACTGACCAATGGAAGGGGGTGTTAGAGTGGGGGATTTGGTGTATGTGTGTGTACAATTTTGCTACTCTGCTTCAGTTCTCAGATCAAATGCCAACAAAAACAAGTCTGAAATTTGAAATGGCAAAACTTCAGGCCTTTTCAAAGTCCGATGTTTGTTTTAAGATACAGTGCTGCGTTTCATTCATATGTGGCAAACTGATTTCTTACCAGAAATGTGGGAGCAGGGAACTAGAGAGCTGACCAGTTTGATATGATATACTTTCATGTTCCCCCATGAGGGAACATACTTTATGCAGAATTGCCTTGTTTCTAATCCTAGTGTTCAACAAAAGCATGAACTGAAAGTAGTGAATATGCCTTCTCATTATAAAGCACTTGTAATCTTATGTGGCCAAGCAATCATTAAAAAACAACCTAGTTATTATGTAGCAACACCATATATATATATATATATATATATATATAGACACACACACACATACACACACACACACATTTTAATAATTGTAATTAAATGTAAAGGGACTTTATTTACAGTGAAAATAATTTTAAGTTTCTGCTTCCTGTGCTTTCTATTGAGTATATTTAAAGCAGGCGATTTGCTTTGCAGACACTAAAGGTTGGGCCACAGTTTATAAAGACTAAGTTTATCTCCATGCCAGATTTGGCATCAAGGGAATTTAGATAATCAGTGACATCAATTTGCTTATCCTGTGATTATTTTGAAGAGTTATGGCCACTTTGGTATTGTGGTATGCAGCCAAATGTTCCATATTGAGATTACAGCGGTGTGCTGATACTGCCTTTGGTGATAGATCATTTGGAACCCAGACAACTACAGTAGCAGTGCTGGCTACAGACATGGTACAGTATCAAGCGTCTACATACTGTACCTCATAGAACACTTGTTACTCTACTGCCTTTCTCTGATTTACTGAGCGTCTCTTATATTTTTAATACACAGTGAGCAGGCTCACATGTTAAGCGGTAAGGTAACGGAAACACAGTGTGTTATTACATGTCACCACATCCTTAGCCAGTTATAGTGGCTGAACCCTTGGCAAGCCATCAAAGCTCAACATAGTCTTTGATTGGCTGCAGTTATTTTGATTCTTTTTTTATCGTGGTTTTGGGTTTCTTAGGGAGCACGCACGCCTACTCTAGGTACACCTTAAATCATTAAGCAACTGTTTTTGTCTAATGTGATGTAGCATTCACATGAGATGATGTCAAAATTAAAGCGATTAGGTTTGATACTTTAGTAGAGGCAGATGCAATAAAATGATGGTAAATGTCCGCCAAGTGCAACATGACGTCCACCTCTCCAATAATATGAAGTAGCAATCTAGAAAAGATAAACCTTCTTGAGGTCCAGGAATAGAAAGAGATTATCTAAAATGGTAACATAATTATTGTGCCAGCCTGTTGCTGAGCACCCCTCTGATGTATGTAATGCTGCTTCATCAGGTGTGGCTCTATGTGCCCACTAGACTTTCATTTATCTCTTCAAGCACTGTAAGTCCAACCTATGCCCTACGACTAGCTTAGGACTCTGTGCCAATCTCTGTAGGCAGTTCCAGCTTGGGGTCTGGGAAAAATAAACATTCCAGTTTAGTTTTAAGGGTGTCCAAAATCCAGGTATACAACAAAGTCTCTTTGAGATGTGTTTTTAAAGTGGTCCATGCAAAGCACAGCACATCTGTATAGAGTAAATATCCTGTATGTTCAGTGGCTCTGGGAACTTCAAAGGAAACTTGACTTCTTGAGGCAGGAGAAGGGTAAATGGACTAATTTGTTATTTCTGAACAATGTTATTTTTGTTCTCAAAAAATATCAAAACAGCAGCGTTGGGAAACCACAGCCATTCCAGTCATCAACACATTTCACGTAAAAAAAACGTCCATACCATATTAGAGAAGATGTGAGCTGCATAAAGTGTAAATCATTTTGTGAGTTTATTTGTGGTAAAATAACCAACAGCATACAACATTCAACTCTAATACTCTAGTAGGCACAACATTAAAAATGGTATGTGAGTTAGCAGCACAATTATACAGTGGTAGAGTTTCATTACTCAAGAGTTTTCACTTGTGCAATGAAGGGCACTGAGGTGTGGCTGAAGGGATTGTGACTAACAAGTCAAGACCTCAGAGCCATGGCTTTAATATGGCAAATTACTCCAGAGGTATTTGTCACCTGAGGGTGATTAAATAAATTATATGTGAAAATTGACAGAATTGCTCTTCAACCTGGAGAGCTAAGTATGCTAAGGTATAGCCAGTCAGAATGAGCAGCATACACTTTAAGCACTTTTTTGGCATCTAAAATATATTTTTGCATTGAAAACAAAACTCAGAAGAGAAAATTTGAAACTTTGCACTGAAAAGGGTTCTGTAGGAGCTTGTTTGAAGGATTAAATCATGTTATTCTACTTAAGAAGAAGTATGCGTGAAAAATGCTTGTTTGATCTTCTGTTTGATCATCGTAAATGTAAAACATTTTTTTGGGTGCGCCAGTGCCAGGGATTTGATTAAAAAAATCTGCATTTTATAAGTGTGAGATTAGCAGATTATTAGCACACTTTAATATTTGTTTATTCGTTGCAAATCTTATTATGATATTATACTCTGTATTGAATGATGCTATTGCACAATGCAGATTTTCATCACATCACCTGTATGTGATCTTCCCAGGACTGTCTCCCACACAGTATATATTACATTCTGGAAGTGGGTAAATGGAATTGAGGTTTCCCTGGAATGATTAAAACACCTGCAGAGGAAAATGGAGTGTAGCTTAAGAGCTTCTGATGATCGGGGAAAGCGTCATTACACCCAGTCATCATGTGGTTGGGCCATCATGTCCGGCAGCTGTTGGCTTCAGAGTATATAGTGGCTCAAGTCAGGAAGAGGAATCTTCATAGATGTTTATTTAGTATGCAAATTAGACTTCATGGCAAAACCGTGACAGAAAGTCGACATTGAAAACCATCAAAAAGAAACTGTCAGAACAGAAAGACAGAACAGATGAAACTAATTATACATTTATTATCTGTTGTACACATGGATTTTTTTCAGTTTGTTTTATTTCTTATGTAACTTTCATCAGTACTAATTTTCATTGCCAACACAGCAGCCACAACCATTTGTTATTATATAAAAAACAGTATCAAAAGTAAAAATGAACAAACAGCTATTTGTTAGCTGTTGGATATATAAATTCTGACACGGCTTCTAATGATTCCAGAAAGTGGCCTGGGATATTCGTGACACAGTCAGCCTGTCCTGACAGAAGTGGCAGCTTTAACAGCCCGTCGTTATGAGTATCACTTACTCCATGCAGCTACTTGCAAGGGATGGAGAGGCCAGCCTGGATTCCACTGCAAGTCCCTGGATATTTGTTTCATATCACAGATAACACAGACACAAAGGAGAGAATGAGCCAGCCAGCAAAGTAAACTGGGTCAGGGGCAGAAGGCGAGTGAGGATGGCACCGAATGTAGGGAAATTACAACCTAAAACTGAATTAAAACTGTATACACAGCTTTGGGAACACCTACATACTTTTGTATGTTATTATCTTTTGTTGGTTTTATTTAATCGAATAGATCACAAAACACAAAAATGAACAATTCATTTATAAGCATATTTGAGCATAGAATAATGATTAAATCAATTATTTTTTTTAAACTTTACCTCTTAAAAAATCTGGAGCATTAAGTCTGACAAATCTGTGGGACTCTGTTGACCAGTTCTTCCACATATTCACGTGTGCTTTCCTTCCAGACCTTCTGCAGAGGTCTAATGTGGTGGTTGGTCACTGTTCCTGATCTCTTCAGTCTGCTTCTCCCACAACAGATTGTTGCGGTTCAGATCTGGTGATCAAGCTGGCCAAGCCATGACCAAGAGTATTTCTGCAGCTACTTTCTTCTCCAGACAATTCTTATATCATGAAAGAATGCTTCTGGTCATTGTCTTGCTGCAAAATGCAGTTATCCTTATCAGTTGTTGCTCAGAGGGAATAGCATACATCTTCAGTATGGAGTGGTATATGTTTTTTTTCCTGGAAAATCTGACCATGAGGCCAGCTGACCTGAGTGCTCTATGTACAGTGTCTGTGTACACTGGTTTCTCTCCTGTTGCAGCCAATTCATTAACAGTAAGGTGTCTGTTTTTCAAGGAGGACACTTGTAAGTACTTGGGTGTTTCTCAATGCAAAGCACATCAAGTACGCGCTTCTGAACTTGGGAGTTTGGACTTGGCAAGTTTGAACTTGGAGTCCAAAGACCAGAGGTCAGTTTTCATTTGGGGCAGCAGCGTTCTTGGTGACAGCAGCAGCTTAGCTCAGTACTGATGATCACACTGAAACACAACTGTACAATAGTTGATGTACAGTGACAAAATAATCTCATGTGTTACAAAATGGATTTTGCATTTCTATATTAAATTTGTGTGAATCCAAGGTAATTTGTAACATCAAATAAAAGCAACATTTTTCATGGCCGCTGTCTCATCTGAATGAACGGTTCTCTCTGAGCTGAAAATGTAACATAACTAGAAGTGATTTGGACAAACGGACCACATATTGGAGAAATGGAGCACATATTCAAAATATAAAGGGGTACTTTACCACATGAAAAAAATGTTAAAGAAAAGTGAAAGAGAGGGAGGCACTTGTCTAGGGCTGGGAATCGTTATCAGCTTTTTGATACAATATGGGAGAGAGACGGTCTATTTAGAGCTGCTGTCTTGGGCGTCTAAGACCACAAGACTTGCTGCGTTTTAAGATACTATGTAAGGCTGAATGTCATTGTACATGCAGCTCTCAATTTAGCATGTCTATAACAATAGCAAACAATATCTCCATCCTACCACACAATTTCAATGGATGTGAGACTGTGAGAAATGCTGAAATGATCCCTTCACTGTATGTTTCTTCATGTTTACCAGGTGTTCTATCAAAGTATGTTTATTACATTGTTACTCGTGAATCTCCCATCGGACGAGCAAAGAAGCTGAGCTCTGTCTCTCCTCCTGCTGCTCACATCACTTGTGCACCATCTCTTGTCACACCTGTTAATCTCTCTCACTCACTACTTGCTTCAATTACCAATAAAATGCTGCATATCAGTTGGGATTTCTATTGGGAATCAAGCCTCCACATCTACAGTTTTTATATTCACCAGCTCAGATTTTTATGTTGAATACCGTGTGTGAAACCCTTGCACTTTCAGACCCTGTTTGAATAATATCTTTTGTATCACAAGGCATTTCTTAATACTTGATAGTATCAAAGCGGTTTGGTCTGTGCTACATGAGTATTGTTCTTATACTCATTCCTAAAATTGTGTAAAAACATTAGGGTAATTACTTGCAGAAAACGTGTTGACAGCAAAAGAGTGTTGACATTGAAGGATCCTGCTACAGTGATGCAGATAATGAACTGGAAGTGGCCGGACAGCCAGTTATGACTTCACTCGCCTGGCTCTGGGATGGGAACAAATGGAGCCTCACTGAGTAATTAAGAGACACCCAGGCCTCACTAGGATATGCCAGGCAAAGGGAAGAGAGGGAGCAAAAAGGGAACGAGGGATTGAGAATGCAACCCTATTGTGTTTCATGGAGGGATTTGGACAGTGAGGCTCTGGTCTTGCGGTCTGTCCTAAGGCCATGCTTTAGGCTCTGGTTTCAACACCTGCCTCCAGCCACCCCCGTCTAGCCCTTCCCCCTGTAAAATGAGTTATCATATCAGTCTTCTGCATTATGGATACGTCCTGCTGCCTGTAAATGTGAGCAGTGAAATGCATGAGAAAGGACAGTCCTAATAGGCTGTGCCAATTATGACCTGTGTGTGATGTTATGACTGTATTTTTGCCTGCCCTGATTGTGAGAAGCTAGTGTCACAGGGCCAAGTCTGTTTCAACTGATGGAATTTTGCTTAACTGAGTTGTTTTTTGGATCAAAGTGGTTGCAGTTTGAACCCAAATGGCTGTTATGAACTGCAGTATTATCAAGAGGTGATTTTAAGGACCGTAGCTGTACTGCATGTTTGCATTTCAAATTGCATGCATGTATTTTTGTGCATTTGTGATCCATACAGTTTACATGCATTAAAATGTGCACAATAATATGAGCCAAAAGATATTTATAAATCTAGTGTCAACAGTATTTGTCAAGAAATGTGCACAAATTCTCAGTCTACTTTCTTACCTTCCTGTGGTGACATTGCAATCTCCCAGTGGAGTTAATGGCCTTTTTATCTAAGTGAATAGCCAGTACACTATAGATACACTCACACATACTTGCACAGCATAGCACAAAATCATGATATTTGTGTCATTTGAATTTTGCAGTTCTTTGCTATTTCAAGCAGGGATTTTTTAAGTCTTCCATTCTTCCTGTGATATTCTTTACACTGTATTGAACTTTTTTAAAAGTTAAATGAAAACAAATGATGACAACTCTTTTCCTTTCTGTTTGACATTTTTAGATATGGATCTGTTGATTTGTAAACACCAGGGCCCATCATGCTGCACAAGGAAAATGGAGGAGAGCTACCAGCTTGCTGTAAAACGTGAAACCCTCTACAACATTCAGTCTTACAGCTATGAGCTTGAACACATCATCTCTGGTCACTCAGATGCCTTTCAGGGTAAGTGCTTAGACAAAGGGACCAACCTGGGGATGGGAATGGCCTAAACATTTGGTTGATGTTGATGGAATGAATTGAAATTCTGGGATTCAGTGGCTGGTATCTGGTATATATGGACAATGTGAAGTATCAGTACATATTAACTGTTAGGGCACAATGACAGCTGGCAGAGGCTCGAGTCCCCCTGTGACCCTGAGCAGGATGAGCAGTTACAGTTAACGTGGTGTAAGTCAACTTCACATTCTCTGTACTGTACATTTAGCCTGCATTTTTAATGATGAGAGTTTCATCCACCTTTTTGGTGACATGAAACAAAACCTTTGTCCCTTGTTTGAATCGAAATGTTGCATTAGGATATAAGCTGTCCTTTTTCTACCTCAAGTGTTTGGTGGGCAATGAACTGCTTTGTCATTTAGTGATCTGCTCTCGGGACAGCAAAACCATTACTGGAAACTGGAAAAAATACACTACTTTTGCAGGGTAAAACTGTCTCTACAAAGTAATAATTTTTGTTTGTTAGTTTTGTGTTTGTTTTTGGATATATTTCTTGTTTCAGTGTTTTGTGTTAGGCACACCAAATCAAGTTGTGCAATAGCTTCACAAGCTTTTCTTCTCTCTTCCTCTAGTAATTGCAGTGTCATTTAAACTGCAAAATTCTCAAAACAGAAAGAGTTTTCCTACCCCAAACCTCCAGCAATATGCCAAATGTCTCGAGGCATGCCTGGGATGTTTTTATTGTTACATGAATTTCAATACCATGCAGTTAGTCTTATATGAGTGAGTGAACTGCTTAGATGTGTTTTTATTTTTCTGTATGAATACTACTGGTCTCATATGTCAGTAAATGGTGTAATAAAAAATGGTCAGGGACACATAATAGGAAATAGATTATTTTTGACATTTTTGCAAGTCGTGTGTCACTGTATATGTCATGTGAATGAGATATTGCAGCAGTGCAGATTCTTCCTCATACTTAAAGAGAACAGACATATTAACTGACCCACGTTGCTTTAAAAATAAACTGTACCTGCACTTTATAGGTCATCAGAAGTGCTGGAGATATGCCCCTCTTGCAGTTGTTTTACAAGCTGTTTACATGCATAGAAGTAACCATGGTAATGCCCTTGGTATTTATCCTTTTCATCATCATTAGGATCGTTCTCTTCCTACATCCAGTCTGAGCCTGACTTCAGAAATAACATCAGGTGATGCATGTATCCAGAAAGGTCAAGATGGAAAATAACAAAGGAGTAACAATAGAAACTGGACTATGGTGATGCTGACAATGATGTCACTAGCCCTCAATTTGCAAGTCCTTCTAAGGACAGTCTCTGCACTGTCTGAGTGCCTCAAGTGGAATGTGAAGTAGCAAGTGGCTTATATACTGCATGAAGTAATGAGAACATGATTTTGGCTGATACCAATGGTTTGTTATTGACACACTAGATGGTTGCAAATTGTTTGTGGGCAGCATTTCACCGCTGTCCTTTTTTTACTGTATCTGTCCTGTTGTAGCACATGCAGTTTACCACAGAGCCAGTTGTCTGCAAACAAAAAACTCTCGGCACCCTTTAGGGCACTGCATTTATTTAAGAATTGTTTTGTATTGTCACTCAATTAATTCCATAAATAAGATTAATAAGTTCTTTATGTATATTTGTTTGTACAGAATAGCTTTTATGTTTTTAATCCCAAATCCCCCCTGTAGATTGCAAAGGTTTATCTGACAGATAATGTTTGTGCGCGTGTGTCTGTGAGTTTTCGTTGGCCTGCCTTTGTTTTGACAGCCCTACTTTGCTTTGTGATGTGTGGGAGTTGCCATGTCATGAGTATGACCCCATGAACATTGACCACGTTTGAAAATGCTGAGAGGTTACTGACACAATATTATTATAAAGGATTAGGTTCAATCATATGGTGCAGTAACAAACTTTGTAGTGAAAAAAAAAGAACGTGAAGTGTGTTGGGGAATTTTACCCTGCGACTGTCAAGTTCTAAATCCCATAGGAAGTTTCCAACTTTGTGCGATAAGCCCTCTTTCCTTCTTAGTATTCCCTCCAAACATTCAGCTTTTCTAAAGCAAACTCACAGGTAAACCCATGGTCCCTTAACGTACAGCTCAACTTAGACTAGTGTGGTAAATATACACGCTAGGTCTTGCTTAGGTACTGCACCGCCGCAGACCCTTCGCCATACAGACCATCTCCTTCGACAACTGTCCTTTTTTGTGCCTTGGACTGATTGCAGTTTGACTTAAGTACACTAACACTCAAGTATAAACCCAGACACATCCCAATGGTTAAAAATAATATCGAGTATTGGGGCCCAGTGCTGGTTAGGTTTCACCCTGGTAGACTGTTCATTGCTGTTCATTGCCTACAGCTTTTTAAATTCAATTTTTACGTTTTTCTTATTGATGGGTCTCAAAGTTTTTTGTTGGTATGATCATTTTTTGTTTTTTTTAGTTGAGAACAGGGTAAATCTATTTCCCCTTGAAATTAATGTCTTAGAATTTGATCCTTAAAAAGGACCATGGCCTATTGGCCTATAGCCAACAGTTATCTGAGCTGCTGGACCTCTCTCTGTGTTCCTCTGATTGTCTAAGAGGAACCTGAAAAAGTGTTCTGACACTAAAATGTTTTCAATTTGCCTTAGTACTGGGCGGTAAACTGGTGCATCTAGTGTTAATTGTTCGCGCTGTATGAAATTTTCATTTATAGTCATACTGTCAAACTGTTCAAACATACATCCATCCCTCCGTCCATTATCTGGACCCGCTTATCCTTTTTAGGCTTGTGGGGGGAGCCTGGAGCCCACCCCAGCTGTCACTGAGCAAGAAGCAGGTACACCCTGAGCAGGTCACCAGTCTTTCTCAGGGCTAACGCACAGAGACATACAGTACAGTACACAGACAAACATTCACATTCATAATCACACCTTAGGGCAATATTACAGTATCAAGCAACATAACATACATGTCTTTGGAATGTGGGAGTATCCGGAGGAAAGCTGGTGGGGACCTTCTAGCTGTGAGGCAGCAGCGTAAACCACTCCACCACCTTGCTGCAACTTCTCAAAAAACAGCTATAATAATTAAGTCAACAATAAATACAGATATAAACATTAGGATTACTTTAAGCCTACTGATGACACTGGAGTGAGTTTTAACTCTGGAGCGTCCGTAAATTCAACCAGCAGTTCTTCTTCTAGCCACCAGGTGTCACAAAGTTGATTCCTCATCCCCAGTTTACACCACTGAATTTTACGGTCTGTGGATTCATAAACAGCTTCTCGGTGAACGCTAGTTTAAAACCTGACATGTCATCCAGCTGCTGTGTTTACATTGACTTTGTCAGATGATGTGGTGGACATAAAATTTCCTACAGATTGTGTCTCTCTCCCTCTAACATGGGTTGTGCTAAAATTGCGTTACGTCATCAGTCATCCTGTCTCCTAAAATGTTCCTATACAACTAAACTGCAAAGGTAAAATCTTTTTGTAGGAAACAATGAATGTTTTAATTATAGCCCACTGCAACAAATTTTTCAAATAATGAAGCGGTACATTTCCCTACTGACATGCAGAGAGAGGCATATAACAGTAGTATCGTGTTGAGCGTACACAGAGCAGATCTTTGAGTCCAACATTGTTCCATGAGGCTCTGTAAAGTTTTTCGCTACTAAGCCATAACCAGCAATTATTCAGCTTTTAAAATAAAAAATATTAGGTTACTTCTCATTTACTGCTCTAGTTGTAACCATAGACCTACACCTCACCAGTGTCTTGTTGGACAAACTAAACAAATGCTCGTGGGTGGAAATTCTGCGCATTGGAGCGAATTGTGTATAAATATACTAAATGTTATGTGAATTACTTCTATTTTTATATACATTTTTATAGCTAGTTTTTATTCATCATATGCTGCTTTCGTGTTTTGTGCACCAAATTACTGTTCAGGGTTTTGGTGTCAGTTCAGCTGGAGTAGATCCTCTGGAGCCTCTCATTTCAACAGAGACTGTAGTGAGTTCTCCATACAGTGTCAAATGATTTATAGGACAAATTAGTTATGCAGTTATTTTCCATATAGCCTAATATTAGAAGTCATTTTTTCTCTTCTCCTGAGGTGATCATGGTTCACATTTTGCCTCTAAAGCCCCTTTCACACTTTGGATGTCTTGACTTTGTCTGGAGGGTATATATGAGAAAACAGATGTCCAAGTGGGACACTCCCAACATTATCCGGACTTTATCCTGTGAACCCCCTAGTACAAAGTCTGTGTTATGTGCGTGAGCTATGCTGTGGCACAGAAGAGGAGCATCTGTCATAAAAGTGGTCACTTACTTTTATCTGAAGTAAACTGTATAAATGTGTTCACAATAATGCTACAGAGCATTGTTCTAGTTTTGAGAGAGGCAACCTATTAGCTGTGCCCACAATTCTCATTCTTTTCTCTATCTACTATCTTTGTACCACAGCAAATTATTACACAATTACATACTTTACAGAACACACAATGACACACAAGAGTTGAAAAAAATAAAATTTGGTAATTTGGTTGGTAAAAGTTAGCTACATCACTGCGGTAAATAAAAAAAACAGAGAAATGACAAGGTGAATGCAGACATGCACTAAAGGAAACTGTGCCCAAAGTTTGTTTTATCGGAAAGAAACTATTTCAACTGATGTAATCTGTGGGATTATATTAAACATTAAAATTTATAACATTATATTTATTTAATGAAGAATCAAGGCTTGACTTGAAGAATAACATAGTGTGCGTTGCTACTAAACTGCTTTCCTACTTGTACAATAGAATTTTACAGAATTATCCATCTATCCATTATCTTCCACTGATCCTGAGTCGGGTTGTGGTGGCAGCAGGTTTAGCAAGGCTTTCTCGACGGGAACATTTTCCAGGTCCGCTGGTGGTATTTTGAAGCTTCCCAGGCCAGATGAAATATGTAATCCCCTTCAACATGTTCTGGGTCTACCACGGGGTCTCCAACTAGCAGGAGGCGCCCAGGAGGAATTTTTATTAAATGTTCAAACATCTCAGCTGACTCCTTTCAACGAGAAGGAGCAGAAACTCTACTCTGAGGTCCCTTTGTAAGTCAGAACTCTGCACCCTATCTCTAAGGCTAAGCCCAGGCACCCTCACAGGAAAATCATTTCGGACACATGTACTTGTGATCATATTTTTTCAGTCATAAACTAAAGCTCATACCATAGATGAGGGCAGGACCAAAAATTGACTGGCAGTAGTTTTTGACAACGTATGCATTAATTCTGTTGCTGCACCCATCTGGCTGTCAATCTCACAATCCTTCCTCATAAAGAAGACCACAAGAAGATCCTTCATTTAGGGTAGTGACTCATGTTCAACCCAAACGGGGAAATCCACCATTTTCCGGGAAAGAACCATGGCCTCAGACTTGGAAGTGCTGACCCTCATCCCAGCTGCTTTACACTCGCTTCAAAGCAGAGAACATATGCTAAGGTCCCTAAGCCAGACACTCTTCTCCCCCAGGCTGCACCTAGAAATAATGTCAATGAAAATCACAAACAGGATTGGTGACAAAGGGCAACATGGTTAACTTATTACCATACTCCCGCGATACACCCCACAAATATCCAGAGGAACACAGTCATAAGCCTTCTCCAAGTCCAGAAAATGCATTTAGATGAATCTACATACCCCTAACGACAGCCTTACAATGTCCAAAGCCTTCAGCATCTCAGGGCCAATCTCATCCATAGCTGTTGACTTGGCGCTGAGGAGTTCTTTAACTACCTCAGAGACTTCCACCAGTTACATGGACGAAGCTTCCCCCAAGATTTCACATTGCCTCCTCTTCAGAGGGCAGGTTGGTTGTGTTCAGGAGCTCCCTAAGGTGTTCCTTCCTCCGACAATATTCCCTGTCTGGCTCAGCAGTTGTCCTCCCCTGCTGAAAACAGCCTTTACCAAACCCTGTGTCCATTGGTTTTCTAAAACTTTACTGAGTCCTTCTCCATAGCCTCTTCAAACTCTGAACTTTTTGCATTTGCATCCACCCAAGCCGCAGCCCTTTTGGCCTGGCAGTACTTATCTTCTGATTCAGGACAAATGTCCCTTTCTTCAGCCTGACCTGAAGGACCTGAGGACCTGAGACATCTGTAGCTCAGTTGGTAATGCAGTCATCCATGGACCACAGGGTTGGTGGTTTGATTGCCATCTTGTGTATGTACCAAATTACTCCATAATTCGCTTTAGATAAAAGCGTCTGCCAAATGACTAAATGTAAATGGCCAGTGTCCACTAGCAAGTCCTCAGGTTGCTGCCATGACAGGTGCCAGCTACTTTCTGGCCACAGCCGCTTCTACAATGGTCTACTCAGATTCTATGTCCCCAGTATTCCATGAAATGAAGAGGAGAATTTGTCCAGAAATGGAAGTTAAAGATCAGATGGACAGGGCATCAACTGGGAGCTTCCAGAACACCCTCACTACATGTTTGGGTTTACCAGGTCCACCAGCATCCTCCTATACCACCATGTTAAAACAGTACTTGAACATTTAACTTTTTATATTTTACGAAGTCCTGGCCAGGCATGCAAAGAAATAAAGTAATATACTATGGAACCAACAGAATGTTAAAAATCTCGTATAGCCAGCACTTATTTTGTTAATATGTGTGTGTTGTGCATGTGTGTACATGTATGCATGCATGCACACATGTGTGTAAGTGTATGTAGGTGTATATAGTGTGTGTTGTAAAGGCATAACCACCCCAAGGGGTATGTTGTCCTCAGAGGAGTTGTTAAAGAAGTGCATGTCAGAGAAGTGTACACTCCTGGCTTCAGTCAGCATCTTTTCTCAAATATAATTATCTGGTCTTTGTGTCATCAACACATTCTTAAGATTCCCGTCTTGAAAGATAGTGTAAAGTGTAGATGAGAGACAGACATATGGCCTGAGGTGCGGGGACTCTTCCACTGACCTTTGTTGTTATTGGCAGATTGCGATGACTCTGAAGACAGAGCTGAAGAAAGACAATAAACCAGAGGCTATGTCGCTGATTGGTGTATGTCCCATTGCAACTCTCTCTCTCTCTTTTAAAGGTGGTTGAGTTCAACTTAATTTTTCACTGCCCCTTGTGAATTTGCAGTCTACCAGATTGCCTGTTTATAAAGTATTTACTGTGTCTCTCCTCCAAAGCTCCAGTGAATCTTATTCCTCCTCTACAGTAGGTATACACTAACGGCCAAGGATATCTTGCCTAAAGCCTTATTACTGTAAGCCACCCCACATCAAACTATTTAGAAAATTCCTTGCTTTCTTCACTTTGGCTGTCAGGATCATCCTGGGTGGCTTTTACATAAAACCAAGTATAAAGACAGCTTTCTCATTCATTAAATAGTGATGATTTATATGTGTTTATGTTCACAATTTGTGTGGGCACGCATGTCTGCGTGCCTGA
Organism: Channa striata; assembly: GCA_033026295.1. Taxonomy (NCBI): domain Eukaryota; kingdom Metazoa; phylum Chordata; class Actinopteri; order Anabantiformes; family Channidae; genus Channa; species Channa striata. Next base: position 8,877,886 of record CM065185.1, on the reverse strand, counting down.
GTGTGCACAAGTAATAGGATTGATGAATCACTTGGCTTTGTGTCCTATCTTCTTTCTTTTATCAGACACAGGCTCTTCAATCTTTATTAAAATCTCTGCATTTGTCTTGAAGTTCTCACTCATTGTCCCTGTGATCTGTATAGCATGTCCTCTCTCACATCCCTTTTTCTCACATTTCACGTCTGCATGCCTATTTTTCTCTGCAGATGTTTTGACCGACAGGGTTATTGCTCTAGAGGCTGATGCTTGGACACGGTATGACACTGTGCTGCGCCATGAGCTCATGCTCAAATTAGGGAGGATATCCGGAATCCATCCCTACATGTCTCATTTAATCACACAGGGTGGAGGAGAAATGTGTTTATGGACCTAATAGCGAAGCAAATACATTGCGTATTCAAGTCTGAATGCGTAAGTGTGTGTCTGTTTGTGTGTCCTAAGCATGTTTGCTTAGGATACACTACGCCTTTTTTGTCAGGACACATAGGGAAAGATGTGTTTTCCTCAGACTTTCCAGGACTTCAGAAAAGAGGGAAAGTACAAAGGGAAGAGAGGGAGGAACAGGGGAAAAGTTCAAAGTCTCCCATAGTCATAAAGTCACACTCCAAGCTTCCCTAATTACCTCTGCTTTTCATCTACCTCTCTCACCTCAACATAAATGTGTGAAAACCCAAAGGAGTGGGGAGTCGAGCATAGAAAGTAAGGAAAGGAAAGTGAGATGGAGGAAGGGCTAATGGTGGACTTTAGTGAAAGTGCACAGGTGTGTTTTAACAGGGATGTTTTATGCATGTGTGTGTTTTATTATATACTGGGGCCCAAAATTCCTATACAGACTCACTTGTGAGGACATGTGTGTTCTTATAGCCATCAAAACTCTTTTTTTTTTCAGAGTGATGGTATGGTTTAGGTTAGGGTTAGGGTTAGGGTAAAGATAGCAGTACTTAACTACTGGCTATTGTTAATGTTATGGTCAGATTTTAAAACCGAACCTATGTCAAGGTAAAGTTCACAAAGGGTAACGAAAACATGTCTACATGAAGCCAGGCAATCATATAACTTGACTGTCTGGCAAGACTGACTGTTTTATTCTCCTAATATTTACTTACTGAAATGTGCCCTACAGTGAACCTACATGTCTCAACAATAATGCATTTTTCTGTGTCTTCCACAAAATTAAAGCATAACCACAAAAATTCTTTCACTTATTATTCTTCATCCCACATGTCTCTTTTCATTTTCCTTCATTATCATTCTGCTCCCTACAGCCATAGCCACCTTCACTAGCCATCCATGTTGCCAAATCCAAGGTGCTCCACAACCATAGTATGAAATATTAGTGTAAAATGAAACAGAGTAGAAAATCCCTTTATACGCGCCAGCATCCTCTCTTTTTTTCTGACTGAAACTGCTTTACAAATAGTGTTTCTGACAGTCCCTTTTAGCCAGCCTCAACTCTTTTGCTGTGGAACAAGCTTTATCACTCTCACTAATTTTGTACAACAGGCTTGAAGACCAAGAAGTTTTAGATAATCAGACAAAGTCGGATCTCCTGAGGCTTGTTCCCTGTCCAAGAGAATTTTTCTATTCTGTATCACTGTCTGGCTGGCTGATGTGATTTGTATTGGGCTGCTGCTGATTGGTCCAGCCTGGCTTTTTCCTGTGTCCTGTCTGACTCTGCTGCACCCATTCTTTCAGACAGATTCTAAAAGCCAGAAAGTGTGTGTGTGTGTGTGTGTGTGTGTGTGACACAGTCAATCAATAACCTTCACAATTGCCAGATTACATACTTTTGAAAGAAAAATCACATCTGTGTCATTCAATATGAAAGCCAATATTGTGAAGAGAAAAATTATGGTGGATTTTGACCAAAATAAAATAACTCTGTGAAAAATAAGAACATGGTAACTATATATTATTATATTGTGTGTTTTTTTTTTACCTTATTGGTACCCAAAGCATACTGCTTTCCATTTACCCATTTACTCACAATCCCAGACCATCAGGGGCCTGCAGGCACTGGAATCAACTAACTTGGGGTTCAGAGTCCTGCTCAAGGACCTCCTGATATGTGGTAGATGGAGCTGGGAATCACAACAACAACTCAGAGGTTGGTGGACAGCTGCACTTCCTCCTGTGGATCCAGAGGTATAGAGAGGATGAGAGAGACAAGAGGGGAAGAACATCCCAGTTTGGCCAGGCTAACATGCGTGTTTGTGAGATCTGCTTCCACCCAACACACATATCACAGTGCACACCCTTAATACTGAATGTATTATATATATGAAAGTGGAGGAACTTTGTCATATCTTTGTTTTGTGACTCACACAGTTACTCGAGCCCAAAATAGGTTGAAGTTGGCTTGAATCCTTCTGTCTCTAATTACCAGCTCACTTCATCACCACCCCAATCACGTCAATTTTCTCATTATTCCCCATGCTGGACACTCTGCTTCCTCTACTTCTTCCTTCCTGTCCTTCGTGGCTCCTAGCACACAATTTAGAAGTCCCCACAGTAGGCTTTATTCAATGGTCTTTCAGTCGTTGATCCGTTGCATTCAGGAGGAGGTACAACAAATGAGAGAACCAGAAAGAAAATTTTGTTCTGACCATGCCTGACCATATCACATTTGTATGATCCATGGTGGATTATAATATCTGCTGTCTGCTAAATTGAACATGAGGGTTTAAATCGGTAGCCTCTTAAAACAACAATTGTAAACTGTAAATACTTACAGTCCTTCAAAAATTAATTGGATGAAAGTTTTGGTGTTGCTTTTAGGCATAATTAAGAGGACAAAACCAGTGTATCTTTGGTCTTTAATGTACAACAATGTACAAATTACCTGTGTAAAATTTATTATAAAAGTGAAAAATGAAAACACCTGCCATTAAAAGTACAAAATTTATAATTAGACTCCCTTCATCTTAGATTCCTTTCACACATCAGCGTCTGTGCAAGGATCTGTTTTATGTTAACCTGTTGTTAACTTAAATGTTTCCCTTTCTTTTTCATGAAAATCTGGAATCCAGTTTCTTACAGTGCCTGCTCTGGTTGTTATCATCAGTTTCATTTCACAAACCCACAGTCACCATCAGTGTAGCCACATTTAGAAGGCCTTGTCTCACGCTTATCAGATTCGATTGGTAATGTTCCATTCTGCAGAATGATGTGCTACTAGAGGCTTCTTTGCTGTTGCATGGAGTCTGTTTTTTCTAATTCTTTTACTTGCACTTGAACATCTTTTTGGATGTGCAGATTGTACTTTCCTTCAATCCTTAAAATATTTCCCCATTGATATTGTGAGGTAAAATAGCAGACATAAAAACAATCAATAAGCGTAAAACATGTGCAAAATGAAATGGCTGCTTCCGCTGTATCCAGGGCTCGAAATTTGTTAGTATTTGTGAGTGCCATACTTTTTATTGTAACTTTAAGTTGTTTTTAGTGGAGGCAAAAATGTTTTGTGTACAACACTCTGTCATTCTTATTACTGCAATATATCAGAAAAGAGACGCAATGATTTATACACCAATAAACAAAAGGCAAATGGCAGATCACTACAGACCTGTGGCCCCTTTAATGCTTAGGACCAGAGGTGCTGTCAATCAGCCTGTCAACACTCTGCCCTCAGGCTGGCCTTCCACATCTCCCCTTTATGGTATAAGCCATTGAACAATCTTTCCTCCCTCCCTCCCCCTTCCCTGCGCTAAGCCCCTCCTCCTCCACAGTGCCCATGTGCTCTGTCTCCTCTGTCCCCGTTCCTCTCTCGTCTGCTCATCCCCCGCTTTCACTCATGTTTCCCTACTTTGGACAGAGCGGTGAGCCCCCCTCCTGTCCAATCTGCACACCCACTCCTCCACAGCACATTATAACTCACCGCACCCCAAATGCCCCTGGAATCTGTGGAATTGTTTGTGTTTAAGAGTTATGATATAGCTGAGCTTTTTATTTGCTAGAAAGCCGAACAAAAATTGGGGTGTTGCTACCCCCTACTTCTACACCCACCTCCTCATTTTTAACCTCCTTGTGTCCTCAATCTCAAACTAATTACTCCACCTGTTATCCTCATGATAGGGTGAGGCAAGCTGATAAGGATTTGGGGCCAGAGTTAGCTGGAATATGTGCACATGGGTTTGACGCTCATGGAGTCCATGTGTTTGGCAGTACACCTCTCCAGTTCTTGCAGGTTAAATTTGCGGTGACAGATGAGTCATACTTCCACTTTAGCCTTCAGATGTGTGATTGTGCCAGATAAGTATGATGAATCAACAGATTGATTCATTGACTTATTAATAGTTTATTACCAGTGAACTGTTTGCTAAAAGGTTAGAGGCTGGGGGATTGTATGACATTGCAGTTCTCCTCTGTAACCCAAGATGACCGGTGCTGAGTGGAAGATGGCCATATGTACAGTATTTCTACTAATTAAAACAACGATATGTAATCTACGCACGTGTCACTGACAAATATCTGTTTGATGACCTGTCTGAAACCTAAACCTGTGATAGGATTAAAATTCTTTGCCTGAGAAGACTGTCAGGTTCAGTCAGCACTGACTGCCAAGACAGGAATGGCCCACAGGTCCATGGTATGAGAACTGTGTCTCCTACCTCATTATCACAATATTACCGCATCTCCAAGGACATGCATGCATGCACACATACATATGCCCAACCATCGAGGCCTACCCGCATGCACCTAAAAATACGGACATGCATGTAACTTGTACTCATTAGAAGATGCAGTTCCACTTGTAACACAGAAGCAGTAAAACCTTTTAACCCAGGGCTGTCGTTTTGTTTAGATTTCCAGCAATCTGATCTGGTTAATTTTGATTAAAAGGTACAATATATGTTATGTTATGTAAACTAAGATATGTTGCAATCTTAGTTTTAGACTGGGCACATTAGACCATTGGATTCAATATTTGCACTCATAACGTGTTAGATCATGTCATTTCATTTTTTCGCGTGTGACTCCGCTTCACATTTTATGTCTGGTGTTCCAAATTAGCTTTGACAACTTGGCCTTGGTTTCCCTTTCTCATATTCCCACACACACAAACACACACACGCACAAATCTACATACATGCATATTGTTAAACGTAAGAGTGGCTTAGGAATTGTAAACCACCGAGTAACAAAGGCGGGGACAGTGTAGTTGTGCCTTGAATCTTAGAGCTGGCACTGTTTATGTTGACTCAGTTATTGTGGCAGCTTCACCATGGCGACACTTTGGCTTTAATTGTGCCAGTAAAACACTTGTCATGCAGAATGTAAAGTGGAAATAGCTTCTTATGATTCAAACCCTGTGATCTCAGAGAATGGCCTTGGCATAGCATCGGTGGGAAGATGTGGTGTTATTTCCCATCCAAGAGTCATAAATACAAGCCTGTTTAAGTCACTCCAGGACAATGGTCTTCTCTGCATGTCCACTGCTGCTTTTTTATCCATTTAATACCTTGTTTATTCCAAGCAGAGAGCATATCAGACTAGCCCCACATAGCTGCAAACAAGCTTTATGATACATAAATGATATGGTTACCGCCCGTAACAGTGTCTGAATGGAGTGTTGTGAAATTTGGATTCAGGCACAGTGGTCAGACAATCCAACCTAATTGACTATCATGCAATGGTTGTTGGGACTAAAAAGGCTTTCTCCCTTTGGATTCTTTCTTGTTTTGTTCTTACCCTGTTGCTCAGTGCTGGAAAGTGTAAGTGAAACCCACAACGATTGTGCTTGATTTATCACAAAATGAGAACCCGGATTCATTTGAGCGTGGGAGAGGACTTGATAGAAAACAGAATATAATTCATGCAAAAAAGAAAAAGAATCACGAGATCCAGTTTTTTGTTTATCAGAGGTAGTATTTAGAGGATGAAAGGTATATTCAGAGAAGGACAGTAAGAGCTACGGAGAGACAGGGAAGTGCTCTGGGGGTGGGGGCCAAATGAATCCAGATGTCAAAGCATGTTCACAAGGTGGAGTCCACTTTTACAGTAGTTGTTTTTCCTTCTTTAAAACTGCAGTCGCTTCTTTTTATTTCGTTTTTCCTGGCACTTTCTCTCACTCGTTCTTTTTTCTCTTCATGTTCTTTCCCTGTATTACTTTTTTGGCAAATAAAAATAAGCCTTTTAACAAGTACGGAATGTCTAAGGGATTTAATGATCCTGTCATAATCCCTATGAAAGATATCCCTCACAAGTATACTCTTTATTTTATTTCAGCTCTTGTCTTTTACAGAAATGTGATTCCCTTGATGCTTAGACTAGAACATTTTATCTGTAGCCCCTACCACAGAATAAACTGTGGTATTTCAAAGCCTGATAATTTTACAAAACATTATGTAATGCACTGTGCAACCTAAACCTGTGGGCAAGTCTTATGGTATAATGTCTGTAGGCTTAGGAGCCTTGTAGTCTGACTGGTAGGCAAACGGGCAGATCACACAGTTGTAGCAACTCTGCAGCCCAATAGGCTTTTGAGACAATGAAACAACTTCTCTGCCAGTTTTTTTGCTATTATGCTTGTTCTTCAGTCTTTTCATTTTGATGCTCGTCTATGTATTAAAATGTTTTTATTGCCTTTTAAGAACGTAAGAGCCACACAATGTGAGAATAATGTAGACTCATCTATTAAAGGTATCAAAAACAAGCAGCTGAATGTAAAAGACCTCAGCATGTCTTATTGTATTGCCTTATAGAGATATACATTATTCAGTACTTGGATTTATGAACAGGCAGATAGATGGTTAGAGCTTGTATTTTTTTTTCAATAATTGTATTTCACATTTTTTCATATTTATCAGCAACATAGTCTCAATTCCTCTTAGATTTTTCTCTGGTTACTGCAGGTGTTTCTCGCTACTTTGAGCCTGCACATTATGCCTGAAAACTTTTTGCCCTTTTTAGTTTTTGTCATAGGCAATCATAAACTTAAATTTTCCATTCAGTAGGCTACAACTTTAGATGTTATGTTTGCAAAAGCTGCTCAGATTATGACAACAGCATTTTCTGGTGCATTACAAATTACTTGTGCTTTTTACTGGTCAGTGGGGAGTCCCTCTGTGTCATAGACAACGGTCATATTAGTGCAGCTGTTGAGGAGGACATAACTGTTGTTATCCTTCTGTCTGTGAGCAGGGAGGGGCTGGACACACATGCAGACATACACAAACACACACGCATTTGGCAACAATCAATGTGTTAAAATAAAAGTGCTGTTGGAAAGGTTCATTATATATACATCCCTCTCTCCATATATAAATACATATATATATGTATATATATATCCAGAGAGAGAGAGCGAGAGAGAGAGAGGCTGTGTTTCTCTGCATATTGGTATGTACGGTGGCACCTTCCCTCTGTCTCAATTTTTGTACAGTTGCTACCGCTCCTTCGTGTCCTGGCATGCTTGTAAACTGACATCACACCCCCAGAAAAGTGTTGTGTTCAGGGCACACATACACAGACTAACACAGACATGCACACACATACATGTACATGCAATGCCACACAGTTGAGCACTGGAGGAAACATGTGGAGAGCTACTGCGCAGGACAACAGCAGGGAGGATTATAGGATTAAGTTGGATTAGGTGGATGGTGAAGTAAAAAAGATGCTGGAATATGAGGATGAGCTGGCTGTAAGGTAGAAATTGCAGCCTGTGTTGCTGCTCACTTTGACAGTTTTTGCCTCTCTACATGGTAATTTCTTTAGGAGAATCATATTCAACAATAAACAATATCTTCAAACTGTGAAAGGGGTAGACAAAGGGATGTATGACAGAGAAAATACGAGAAAATAACAAAAATAGTCAAGCTTTGTTTTTTCCCTTTGCCCTTGTTTATCTTCCCTCATTCTGTCTCTACTCTATTGTAATTTAGCAAGAAGTGGTTGGCACTGATCAGCCTCTGCATTGACATCGCTGATTGATTGCTTTATAGCATCACTTGCTCAATGAGAAATTACTTCACAACTGAAACCAACTGTTTCTCATATTTGCGTGTGTGAGTGTTGTAGGTTGATTGCAGATGTAAAACATCTGTGTTGAATCTGGAATATACAGTATTTACCACAAAAACGGCACAAGAGACCACAAGAATAACCAATGAAACATGAGACGTTTGTGTTCTCTTTCACCTCTCAGGAGCTGAGAACGAGGCTTTGTAAAGCTGAATGTGTCTAATAGCAGTCGTAGATTAATAGCCCTCGGTGAGATGGGCAATATGATGTCCAGCAGATGCAAAGACTGTCAAGTAGAAATACAGATAGCGTGTAAAATTATCAATTTTGTGTCAGGAGCAGCCGATCTGGTCATCTGGATCTGTAGAAAGAACACACCGTGTGGGGTGTGATGTGTGGATCCTTAGATGAAGCAGGGAAACAGACTGAAAAACTATATAATATTTAGAGCTATTTATCGGCTATGAGTGAAGGTCTCTTAATTTCAATTTGTCTGAATGTTGAAATAGTGGGTAATTCTTATGATTGCAATTTACCCCAGGCAGCACATTTGTGTTTTTGTTTCCCCTCATGTGATTTTAATAATGCATCACAATACACAATCTGCAGTTGTTCAAAGCAGTGCAGTAACTTTTTCTTTCTTTCTCTATTTTTCTGTCTCTGTGCCTCTTTTCTGTCTCATGACTAAATCATACTTAACCAGGTGATGACTTCATACACAATGAAATGTAGCTACATTATGGGGAAACTTGACACTAGTTCCTTAGCCCAGCTTCGATGATACACGCAAGCCAAGATTACACGTAGTTGGTCGGGAGCCAACATTCGGATATGTGTTTGCATTTTGAATGCCTTACCCATTTCATGGAGAGCTTTAGATCATGACTGTCATTCCTCTCTCATCTAAAATGACATGTAATAACGCTGTCATCTGTTCTTGTCTGTCCTCCACTTTCTCATCTATTTCTCTCTGCTTACCTTGCAGACATGTTCCAGTACCTACTATCCTTTTCTCAGGGACACCTGAGTTCTCTGTTGGAGGGAACCTACTCATCCATGTCCCGCCATGCCCTACCCCATGTAAATCAGCTCTTCTCATCACTCTCCCTCTATCTCAGAGGGGCCAATGTTTCTGTGGAGGTGGCAGTTCACCAGTTTTTTAACAACCTGTTCCCGCTCGTCTGCACACGGCTCATCAATCCAGGCATTGATGGCAGCACTATGGTGGGCGGTGAAATGGGCGACTGTCTACGCATGATCAGACAGGATGTCAACCCGTTTGGCCCTCATCCGGCCATCATGGCCCAGGAGCTGGCCGGGGCCTTGGGAGCTGGGCGGCAACTGGCCCTGGCCCTAGAGGAGGGTCTGGATGTGATTAATGCAACTGAACATGTCAGCCTGAGCAAAGAGTGTGTGAAAGGCCTGGTGAAGATGGTGTACTGTTCCCACTGCCAAGGCTTGACTCTGATCAAGCCCTGTGTGGGCTACTGTCTAAATGTTATGCGAGGCTGCTTGGCTAGCGTGTCAGAGTTAGATCAGCCTTGGAGGAGATATACCAGCTTACTGGAGCAACTAACCCACGCCATGGCCGGGCACCACAGCCTGGAACTAGCCCTGCTGAAGGTCAGAGAACACGTTAATGAGGGCTTGGTCTATGCACAGCTCCATGGTCCACTCATCACTGTCACGGTGAGTACACACTGGGGAAGGCAGTAGTTTTAATGGCGTAGGCAACAAGCCTCCAACTCTTTTTTGTTTAACATCTTTGTTTTATACATATACCTTGGCAATGCTGAGTGTATTGATTGGAAAGATTTGCAGGCTGCTTGTGGGTTATGAGCTATTCTTTCCACTAGTGCAACAAAGAACCCTGTACACTGCATTAATATTTACACAGTGTTGAAACCATTCTAAGAAAAGTAATGTTTATACTACACAAAAATTCAACCTTGTCCAAAGAATTGCAGCCTGTGCTAGAAAATGAGTAATTTTCTAAAATGGCAGGGCAGCTCAAATCACTAGTTTTAGGTTCTGACTGTATGGGGGATAATATAAACTCCATTGACTATGATGAAAATGAAAAATGTATTGAATAAAATCAGGACTGGGTTTTCCACAGATTCTGTAAATGGTACAGGCCTTTTTTTAACCCTCATTTATTCATTCAGAAAAATATTGCTGAGAGGGTACCTCTCTTTTGCAGGAACAATCTGATCACATTCATAAAGTCACACACATTCACACCTGCAAGCTCTACTGGAGCAGTCAGGTTAAGGCCTTTGCATCTTACTCAAGGGCACTGCAGTGGTGTAATAGAGAAACTCAAGTTCTATCTTTTCACTTGTCCCATTTAAATCCTCCCAGGATCCTGTCAGGGGATTGTACTTTTCCAAACTTTTCTTTAATAGATTACAATGCACTTGCATTAAGTTCACAATAAAACCTTTTAAAAAGACCAGACTAAATAACATCCATTTAGAATTGGCAATTGTATTTAATTTTGAAAATAATACAATGTACTGTTACTATGAAATGAAATCAGATTTCATGCACATCAGATGGTATTCCCACTATGTTCAGACTCATTTGCTTGATTTAACAGTTTTAATTTAAAGAACTCATAACAATGTAAAAACCGAATTCCTAGCACAGCTGCTGTATTTGATGCATTAAAATGCACCAATACTGAAGATTTAATGAGAATTATACACCAAGAAGCAGAGGAATACAAGCACAGGGTTGTTCATCTAGAGCAAAAATAAAGACACTTTGTGTGTGGTTGTCAATGCAGTATTTAATAATTCAGAATCTTTCAAAACTAATGTAAGAGTCTCTTTCTGCTCAAGTTTAGAGAGTTCTGGACATTATGCTTCTAAAACCTTTAGTGCCCCTATTTACAGAGTTATAAGAATAGTTTTAGTTATTTATCTTTATTTTTTCAGTCTGTAACTATCGTGTCCCATTTTATGCATGAGATATTTATGTGGATGATGGGTATCTGTGATATAAACGGTGCTGAACATTGGGGTGTAGAACGGAACTACAATGTTTCAAATGTTAAAACACAGGATGCAGTTGTTCACTTGTGGATAATGTTTCACTGGATCTATTCCCAGAACCTGACAGGGGCTATAAGACAACCTTAATGCGCAAGTAGTTTTTGAATTAACGACATTAACGCTAATGTACAGTTCCAAAGCTTGCTGTTAACTAGTTTCAGTTGTTTCTGGACTGACTATAAAAGCAATATGCTACTTTACTGGCACATTAACTTCATACTGGTGGTCTTGCTTTGAAGTTGTTGGAGTAACTCGCCATCTAGCTGCTGTTAACGCAGCAAACAGACCAACCAATGAAAAGATCTGAGCAGAACATTCATCTTAAAGTGATATTTCACTGCTAAAAAGCGAGTTGTTTTATAAAAATTCTTTTTCTTTTTATCTGAAATGTTTAAAAACGTTTAAAATTGATGGTCTGTGTCCAGAGAAAACATGGTAAAATGGCGTTATTATCTGCTGTGGCTCAAAATGATCATATCCTACAACAACCAGAATGCATTGCTCTCTGACGAATCCCGAGCTACTCCTCAACACCTGTGCAACCTACTGTCGAGGGCGTGTGCACATTTATCGTTACTTCTCTGGTAAATGTTCGGAGGACATTGCTAGTTTTTTTTTATCTTATATTTTTTTCTTTGACACAATGATGTCAAGCTGTTGCATTGTTCCAGGATTGCAAATCAGGGACTAAAAAAGGTGATGGAATTAGCTATTTCCATAGGAAGCTGAGCGCTATAAGTTGTGGCTGAAGTTCAAAGGAAAGCGTGAAACACCTATGAGTTTGTAGCCTACACTTCAAACCGGAGGACTTTCAATGCGGTTTTGTGGTTGAAAAGACGAGTCGGGTAAAAAAATAACTAAAGGAGACGGACGAAGAGGAACCGGGACCTTCTACTGCTTCCCCGGATGCAAAGCGCAGTCACTCACAGGTAAGGTCACAATACTGTCACTCAGTAATGACCCTGTTTTTTGAAACTGAAGGCAAAGCACTCTCTCATCTATTACTACATCTAGTACTTAATTTATTTTAAATGACTTTTAAACCGTGGCATTTATCAAACTGTATTTTCTATATAATTGTAGTCCTCCTTACGTCAACTTCAGCAAGTTCCTGAGCTGCTTCAGCAACTACATCAGGGTCACTCATGGGAATATCAGGGCCATCTTCCTCCCAACCCCACTCCCAGCAAAACGGCAAGTACGTGTGAAGTAAGTTGACTTCCTCAACCAAACTGTAAATCAAAAGAATAAATAACGTTAAGTCTCTCTTATTGTCTCACTGTTGAAGCAGGCTAATGAACAAGACTAAAAACCGCTCACATCTGTTGCACACCACTACCTTAATGAAAAGACATTTGAGCTGCATTTACTTTGACTTGTATATAATTATTTTCAAATCAGGTTTAGCCACTAAATTAGCCATGTTTTTACAAATGTAATGCATTCATTACTTTTACAAATATAAAAGTGTAATTATTTTATTTACCTTTATTTATTTGTTGTATAATATTTATGGTTTTACTTTTTACCATTATTTATTAACCTAAGTGACCGTGTGTGTATGAAAGCGGCTCTTTTCTAGAAGCTGCTGGATGCCTGAAAATTAACAAATTGTTTTGCTGCAAATGCAATCTTGGCAGTGTTAATCTAGCTTTACAGGTTTTGAGAATGCAACTTTTTTTTGATAATGTCCTTTTCTTCCATTTTTAGGAGAACCACGATTCAAACAGGTGTTCTGTAACAGATCCAAACAGTGGGTAGTGAGGAAGTTCTTCCACCAGTCCCGTGCAAGGCACCAACATCTCCAGCCTGCTGTAACACTGCAGCTGTACCTCAACCCTCTAAAGATGATGCAGTGATGACACCGCACTGTGCAACTCACTGTACACGTTGGTGATGACTGTTACCTAATCTATTTCAAATAAAAATCTTTTTCTACTAATTTTAGTCAGAATATCACCTTCTAATAGCAGTATATAGTATAATGATTATTTCAACAATAGATTGATCATTATGTGATTGTAAGAAAACCATAAGCATTCCCTGTTTTTTACTGTCATTACAAACAAATTGGCAGTAGTCTTATCTTGTTTTAATGTTGGATGAAATATGTGTTTCATTTAAAAAAGGTATGACCATAAACCCATTACTTTCTGAATGACAACTTATCAATCGAAATAGTCTAATTATAGTTAAAAATGAAGAGTGTAACCAAGTTGATGGTGCACAATCCCAATATAGAGGCATTTTGCAATTCACAGTGACTATTATGTAACAGGTGAGGGATTTGACAAACTGAGACATACATTTTATTAACAAAGAAATAATATGATTGTTGGCAGTCAGCCAGGCTCTGTTTCATATCTTTAGCACAGTTTAGGGGTCAGATATAACACCTGGTCTCTCCTAACAGCATCAGTTCTTCTTGAGCATCAGTTGCCTCTTTACATCCCTGATAGTGTCCATCAGGAGATGGAAAACTTGCTCAAATTGCTTGGACAACACAGGCTGGCAAAACTAGACAGTTGACCCTTCCAAGAGTCTTTCCTTCCAGGATCCATTCTTCGGCAGCCTCGTCCTCCTCCATACGGCGTCACTCGTCTGCGCTTTGCTCCGGCTCGCACACATAACCACGAATATCAGACTGTATAACACACTGTAGAACTCGCTGTCTTCCAAATAATCTATAGCAGGACCTTTGGCCATTGAATATTAGAGGTGTATATGTCTGCGTGGATAAAATATGGCAGAGGGACCGGCGAAACTGCAGCAGGTTGGCTCCGCCTCCCTCTCAGCCTGACTGTTCCTGGGGGCAGGTACAGCAAAAACCAGGAAACTCTGGTTGTAGTCTGTGAGCCCACAGCAATCTGCCAGGGCAGCTGCACATGACGTGTTTTACATCATCATCAGCTGCCCTGGAGGATTGATGCAGAAGAATAACATTTTCTATGTATAAAAAATACAGTGGAAACTGAATGTCTCTTCATTCTTAAATACTACCTGACTTATTTTTCATCAACCCCATTGAAAATTGGTGAAGTGTTCATAATCCCTTACTGAAAAACATCATTGTACACAATGCAGGAATGAGATCCAATGACGCCGTCAATTATTGTGTCAGTTACTCTTCTCTGCACTGTCCACTGCAGCTCCCCCAGCAGCCCCAGTCCTGTTAGTCTGTTGAATGAAAGTACTAACAGGTTGGTACTGGTACAAAATGGCGTAACCTGCTTTTGCTATGCTTACCTATTGACTGAAATAACGCAAACCAATTAAAAAAATCAGCCACTACCAGCCACTATCTTTAAGCCTGTGAAACCCTTTAATGATATACAGTAAGACATATTTATACATTTTTAACAAAAAATACTTATAATAAAAATCCATGTTAAAGTCAGGGTTTTTGCTGTCAAAATATGTGAATTGGGGTAGCAGAAACCAAAGCTATAAGGTTATGCTGCTAAATAAACACTTATTCGAGTCACATGGCAAGAACTTTAAAAAATTGGGCTTAAATGGGGGCAGTTACTATGAAAAACATGTACCCCCTATCAGGCAACAGAAGATGTGAGGCAGCCTAAAGCTGGCTGAGAAGTGGCTGAAAACTGACTGAGAGTTGGGATTCTGAGCCACTGCATCTTCAGCTGAGCAGCTGCTCTCACCATGGCTATAATTTATTGTTTCTTCTTGAGTTTAGCTCCTGAGTGCCACTTGAAAATGCACAGTTTTCATTATCTTAAAGGACACCTTCACTCATTTTGAACTTGCATCTTTTGGATCTAGTTTGGCTAGTACATGTACATATATGCCATTAAACTCAGTTTCCCCTTTATTAAAATATTTCTCTACCTGTAGCTGATAAATGCCTCCAGATGACATCATTTCAGATGATATCATCTCGTTGCTCAGACTATGGAGTTGTAATTATAGTCCACCTGCTTTTCCAAAGGTCCCCCAAAAGACATCATCTGAATTCCTAATGATGAAAAAGGAAGTCAGAGAGATGTTAAAAGCATTAATGTACATTTATACCAAAATGTAGAAAGCAAGTTGAAAATTGGTGAAGTCACCCTTTTATGTTTAAACTTTAACACATTTATGCACTACAAAGCAAAAATTTACATTAAAATATTGCATTAAAATGCAATTTAACACTAAAGAACCTGTGACAGATTTTAGTACTGATTTTCATAGTGCACCAAAATGACCTGAAGTAAATTTACTTATTACTTATGTAGCAATTCTATTTGGAAATGGTGGGAGTAGCAAAAGTCATTTGTAGTTAATGAGTTTAAACATGCGAAACCACTGGTATGGTCCTTTAAAGATGTGGAAGAACATCAGAGCCGGAAAGATTTTACATGAAGCACACATCCAAATGCAGAGACACTTACTGTGCAAACACATGCACGTGCAGACGGAGCAGCGTTAGGTTGCAGGGCCTAAAGTCTGACCTATTACAGCTATGCAGAAAGACACTCAGCTTTTATGATGTGTGTGTATGTTTGTATGTGTGTATGCCTGCTTGGTATTCATGGGGTGGCAGGCAAGCCCACAGCATTGAGTCTAATACAGGCACAAGTGGGACAGAATTGAAAGGGTTCCAGCTAGGCCATACAAACCAGAGCCAGCCAGCTGGAAAAAGGGCCCAGAGAATTGTTGCTCACGAATGAGGTGGTCCCCAGACAGACATTGGTGGCTCCCAGTTTTTGTGCTCTCATATGCTTCACGCACACACACCTAAGGTAACACCAGAGTTCGCTCACTCATGCACATGCAGAATAACATATAGTGCTATGCCATAGCCATGTATTATCTAGAACTCATGGCCTTTTTAAATCACAGTTTGTTTTTATAAACCCACAGAGGCCTGTCAAGTAAAACTGTTAAGTCTCTAAAGCACAACTACTGTGTCAGCACACTCACCTTCACCCTACACCTCTGTATACCCCACACCCACTCCCCCAGATGAACACCCACTCGTACTGCAAAGCAAATAGAGTGTAAATACTCTATAAAAAACTGAGTGGTGTTTTTTAAAGCTAATGTTGTATCTGTGAACACAAGCACAAAGAAACCAAGTCAGAATAGAGACAGAATATTATATGGAGTTGTTATTAAAGGAATTATTGAGACTCTGTGGCTTTACACTGGGATGTTGTCCCAAACCATTTGTGGTTGCTCTCACTCTCTCATCTAGCCAGCTACAGACTACACAGAGTCTACTTTATAAGCTGCTAAATGTCAAAGGGTAGGATAGGACCAAGATCACGACACGCATATTGTACATGCACAGACATCGCCACATTATGTGCAGGTATCAGGTTTTAGAAGTCCAGTAAAGAGCCTAGAAGCACAGCCCACCCTGTGACAGAACTAGAAGCATAAATTAGACTGAAAGGCAGCTATTGATAGTGAGGCAGCAGCAACATGGATTCTGTTTAACACGTTCCAGCTCTTATTGACATGGAGCGTGAACGTAGGTCGAAGGGAAGTGGTTATGGTTATGGATATTAGGGGAGCCTGGGGCTGGATTATGTTGAGTAGACACAATTAGTCAAGAATTGGAAAACATCCAGTAAAAATGGCTGCTCTTATTGGGCCCCAGTGCAAATGGTTGCCCCAATGAGGTTTTGCTCTTTCTGAATACTGCCCTTTGAATTCATCTTAGAGTTTCCCTCCAGATCCAGCTGTGCTCGAGAGGCCACAGGCTGCTGTTTATTGACATTCATGAAAATGATACGAGTCAGATGACCAGGGAGGTAAATTTATATCATGCACTTAGTAAAGATGAGCAAGCTTTACCGTAAATCAGGTGAGGTCAGAGAATCGTGTATACAGTCACACTTTTATTCACACATTCATTCATCTACTCAGCGCTGTATGTCCTGCTTATGGGAAAATAGTACCAGAGATCCAGATTAGAGCCGTTTATGAGCAGGTCTACCTTATCCACTTGTTGGTTTTACACCAGCTTCTCATTAAAGTCTTATGGAGGAATGATAATAGCAGCCTAGGCTTTTAGATAATGGAAACAAGGACCAGTGGGATGACTGGAAGGTTTCCATTCACCATGTCGGCACCTCAATACGCTGCAGAGGCTTTCATTGAAGAAAACCTTTTCATTTTCAGTCTGGCCATCAGTAAAATTAGGAAACATAACAGTTATGACACTTTTCATATTTTACTCGTGCCATTAGTTACAACCCTCTATTTTGATGGTTAAGAATATTGAGTGTGTTTACATGGACATAAGTAACCAGTTTATAGTCGGCTTTCTCAGGAAAGCTGGTTTCTCAGCTGTCATGTAAACACGAAAGCTGAATTTGTTGTGGCATTAGGGAAACCTGGCTTTTCCAGGTAGATTTTTGTCAGAGAATGTCCATTTCTTTGCCATGTGTAAAGTAGGCATAACCAGCTTTCTAATCTGCACATCAGCTGCACATGTGCATAACATTAGGCCGCAGACAGGAACATGCTGCTCGGTGAAAAGCTGAATGTGGGAGAAATCAATAACAGGGCGAAGCTGCCTCACTTTTAAAATAAAGTCTGCCTAACGTCCGACAGAAAATGCTACTAACACAAAGCGCCTGAGACAGTTGTTGATCAGCTGCATGGCCTCCCCCTTTTTTTCCTTTTTTCTACCCCTGCACTTTCATTCTGCTTTTACATAAACGCACAAAAAAGAAGGAAAAAAAGTAAATTCAGAAAGCAGCAATTTGTGTCACTATACATATTCAGTAAAATGTGTGTACCTGGCTTCAAAAATAAGTCATGGATTGAGGAGAAATCAGGTTACTCTTCTGCTGCATGTCTGCATGGATTTTCAGGAACCAGGTATATTAAGTTCCCGTACCATTAACACTGAGCTGTGTTTTAGACCACATTTAAAGAGCAACATTTCCTTATTGCAAAATGCAATATTTTATGTTTTTGCATGAATAAAAATATATAATAAGTGTTAGTCATGAAAGTCAAAACTGCATTATCTCACATTAAATATGGACATTCTCTGTGTCTTTTTAAATAAATGTATTTACCAAATTAGAAAATGCAGGATCATTTTTACAGTTTTTACTTGATAAATATCTTTTTATTTTATTGTGCAACTTGCTGTTAAATTCAGATCACATTTTTGATGTTACACTTTATGTAAATGGCAGGCTTGAGTGCTGCTGAATATCATGTTTCAACTAATGCAATAATTGTCAATATCAATTAAAAACAATTGTAACTATGAAGAATAATAAATTATTTGTGCTGGTAAGAAGTTCAATAAACATGAGGAGAAGCATCCATCAGCTGCAGAGAATGCCTCTCGAGGTCACCTTATCTAACGGGTTTAGCTACACAAATTCCGGCCTTTATATCTAATATTTGTGGCCGTTAGCAGAATGGTAGCCAACCCAAAATTTGCTCATGGCCAATCTATACTCTTAACCCATCATTCTAAGTTGCGTGTGCTTTTGGCACTGCAGCTTAATCTGGCTGGGTGACTTACTGAGCAGTCCATTAGCTAATGATAGTGCAGCGTCTTTTCTTTTCTTTTCCTCTTCAAACACCCTCACCCATCTTTGCTCTCCTCTCTCTTTTAGTGTTTGGCTTGCTTTAACATTCGGTCCCAGCCCTCAACACCACAGAAAATCCCATCTAATCTACAAGAAATATGCAGTTGCTGTTAGTTGGTTCACATATGATAGGAAAGGACAGGAGAGAGTGGGATGACAAGCTTGTATCCCCTAGGTCTTCAGTACAGTGCTCAAAGTCTAATTTGGCTAATAACTTATTAAAATACAACTTGTCCACATCATGCCCATGATTCAATAACCAAGGATGCTTCATTGTGTGATATTACCACTGTCCAATTCAATTGTACTTTATTTATTTAGCACCAATTTGGAGTCAGCTAAAGGCACTTTACATAAAAAAGTCCAAACTGTACAAGTATGTAGAGAAAACCCAACAAATTCACCTTGAGCAGCTATAGGCAACAGTGGAGAGGAAAAACTCCTTTTCATGGAAGAAAACTCCAGCAGAGGCAGGCTCAGGGTGGGCAGCCATCTGCCTTGGTCGGTTGGGGTCCAGCATTTACTGTTTCAGTACATATTTTTTCTTTTTTTAGAAGAAAATGGGACTAGTTTACTAGATTACTGTGCCAATGCATTAAACATGCCAAACTAGATATGACTCCACCACTTTTTGTTCTTGCAGTGGTGTCTCGGTTCATTGCTTTAGCCGTTTAACCTTTTGTAAGCTCAGCCTCCACGCTTCCATGTCCTCTATCACCCATTAAATATACCCTGCCATACTGTACGTGTTTATAGAGTTGGGTATGCTTCAAATTTTATGAACTCTGAGTTCAATTCTGTTCATTATTGTTATTGATTCCCTGATATAATTCAATTTTCTTTATTGCTGCCACCTCATTAGATACACCTAAAACTCAGACAGTATGTGGTACAAGCAACCAAATCTACATCAGAACGAGACAAAGGTTTTTTTTTTCCCCAAACATTTTGCTGCCCTTTTACAAAAAGTACAAGAGTTTAATGGTTGTGGTTAACGGGGTTGGTTTTACAAATGAGCGCTGGTGCAGTGAGGAGACAGTACCAAATGGGGCTCGGAGACTGCCAGACATCAAACACTTTCCAGTCTTTCAGTTTGGCACACTTTAAATGTTTGATCAGATTTGCTGTGCAACCAGACTTGCAGCTAATCAGCTTTTTCTTTGGTTCTAATTCAGAGCCAAGTTTCAATTCCTAACCCTACCTGTGTGTATCTTCATGCCGAGAAAAGCCTTACCTGACTTCTGGTGTTTCAGTACCTCCAGACATAAGCTCAGCATGCAGCAGCTGCTGTGCAGCTAATACGAATGCCTACTGCATCTGTGTTATGATTTTGGTGGGTAATTGCTAGGTCATTGAAAGGCTTCAAATGGACAGAGTCTCTGTCCACAAGCTTATTTTCTTTGCATGTGCCCGTGTGTTTCAACATATCGCAGACACAGACGAGATGAACTCACTTGCCCTTCCTCTGTCTCTTTTCCATTTCTGCGGTATAACACCACTAAAATCCTGTGAGATTTCCTGCCACATGTTGTGTCTGTAATTCTTGTAAAGCTGGTTACAAAGATGGACAAAAGTTGTCAACAATCTCCACAGTAACACCCATATTTACATGGAAAGAGCCTTTCTATTTTCGATCATCTGTGAGTGATTTAATCAGTGTAAATAAGCCTCGGCGTGGAGAGAGAAACTCAGCTTTCTCTTTATTGATTAGAATCTTAAGGAGTTTTGCCTGTGATATACGAGGAACTGAGTCTCTCTTTAATTAGCACTGACATCATTCGGATAAGGGAGAGAGAAGGCGAGTGGGACTGTAGACAGCCGGCAGGCTGAGGACTAAAGAAAATGATGAAGACAAAGCGATTTAGACAGAATGGAGATAGACCTAAAAACATGGCAATGAAAAACAAGGGTAGAGGAGTAATGTTGTAAATCATCTATACTCTCTTGTTCAAGGCTTTCAGGGACAGTCTAAGTGGAAAGCTGTCACAATTAGCTGGCGAGTGGCTCGAGGGTGTTATATATGCTGAGTGGTTTGACAGTGGGATAGGTTGACTCTTTTAGATTTTGGTTTGAAGAGTCAACACGTTAACATCTTAAGAATACATAATGTTTAGGACACATCCAACCCCATCATTTGAACTCAGTAATGAATGAAGGATGTGCCGTTTTGCTTTTCACAGTGAGACATGCCTAAATTGTTTTGCTCTGTTTCTTGTCCCTTCCAGACTTCAGACAGGCAGAATTAGTTCCAGTAAAACGCTGAGCTACTTTTCAAGCAAATCTTTGCACTGGAAGAACTTGAACTCCAGCAAAGCTAAAGACTCCTTGGAAAATGAGTAGTAGTAGTACCTCAAAATACTTTGTGGTATGAAATTATACCAAAACCTTGTACAAAAGGTCACATGCCAGCAAATACTGTTTATTCAGAACAATGCCAACTTGTTCACAGGTTATACATATACTGAAAAATGGGGATATTGCACCAGCAGGGATACTTAACCTGGTAACTTCTATTCCTCTCATAAACATTTCTTATTAAATAGCAACAATCAATACCTATGAAAGTGTAACACCAAATCTTCCTGGATGGATGCCTTTTAAGTCGGACTGGTTGTCTCTTTTTACACCAGTCTTAAGACACACAAATGCTGCCTTTCGTAACTAAGAGCTAGGTAGTTCATGTAATTAAAGGGCACAATCTTTACCATGTTACAAACTAAATATATTCTATATCTTAGCCGGCGAAAAACATTTTATCCTGGGATATGTGGCTACAAGCCATGTGTTAATTTATGTATTGTGAATTATGCAAATAATAGGCTGTACACGCACTAATCCTCTTCATTTACTGTACAATGAAACCCTATTATTGCAGATAATTTGACAGAATCTCTACATGCCCCAACCAGAACCTCTACAGATTTTATGTGGAGATACTGTATAATGCTGGATAATGCTATCTGTCTCGGGGGCTAATACAAAATTTAACAGTGCTGTTGAGGAAGAAGAGATACGGTACCTTCTTATTCCCCTAACCCATCCAGATTTTCCCACATCATCCAGGGTTTGAAATCTTTTTTTCTGGTCTACTTCCCTAAACTCAGTCTCCACTGCAACACAGCGTTGGAGGAAGGTATGTGGTTATTTTTGGATGTCACAATATTATGATAACAGAGTATCGCATTTAATTACCAGCATGTCATGTGTATTGTGTTTTTGGTCATTTTGGTGGGACAAATATATTTGAGAGTCTCTTTGCTGTATATTTCTCATGAATCACTAGGCCCAGAAACCTGATTCGTCTTGTAGTAACAAAACAAAAAATGCACTAAAATGAAAAAAAAAAGATTGAAAACCCCTCTTTAGAACTTCCAGCTCTATTTATATACATGTTGCAATTAGGGATGGAAATTGTTACTTGTTTAAATGCAATTATCATACTACTTGACGGCAAAAACTCCATTCATTAGGAGTGAAATTGATGCCTTGGGTTTTCTTTGGAAAAAAAACATCATAAACAACCATGTTGCCAAAGTAACAAGGATCTTCCTGTGTGGTGGAATAAAGAGCCCACCAGTATGTGAACCAGTGGTGTTCCCTCATGCTGGTTTTTGGCTACTGATTGCATTTTTCCTCTGCTTCTTTCAACTCTAGTGAGGAACTGCAATAAAGTAAATACCAAACTAACTTCATTTGCTAACTCGACTGAACATCCATATCGAATGAAATCCTTATCTAAAAAGAGGCTCACCATGGTACTGAAGGGGTTTAGTTTCTCTGGTATCTCCTTTTTGACCTTTTTGTTAGTATGCAGAGCTAAACAGAAGTGCAGAGCTGGTTGCACTTTTCATTTTTAATATTTAGAGCAGTATATTTTATTGTAACTTATGTAATTGTGTAATTTTACTTTATAATTTTAGTTTGTCGTTGAATATTTTATGGTTATTAGAAAAAAATGGTTTAACTGTGTCAAATATAAAGAGATATCTAGTGACTGTGGCTTGGATAATGAATGTAAGCCTCAGTCCCAAGAGATTTCTCAGGGGATATGTAGGAAAACAGAGGCAATTTGCAGATTTGAACTTCTTGCCATGTTTGCATAGACACATTTATACAAATGTACAGCAACAAAAGACGTCCTCCTGTGATTAATTTCGAACAGTACTTGGAATAGCCAAGAACAAGTGGTTTGTAATTATATAATGGTAATTGTCCTATTTAGGTGGGTTATTACTTTCATTCATGGTGAACAAATAGTAGGTAATGTCTTAGCTACGTTTAGATAATACAAGGTAATCTCAGTATGTAAAAAAAAAGATCAAGAATTGTGTAGTTGTTGTAAATGGTGTGAATGTCCTGGCTCCAACAGGAGGGACATTTAGCTCTTGCTCACTTTGCTCACTTAGAATGCTAATCAAGTAGCATTTGGTGCTACTGGTTCTAAATTGATTGCTGGTCGTCTATGGGCATTTAAAACAGAAACTACAGGAAAGTGAGCAAATTGGGCTTCACTGATTCAACAAGTCATCCTTATCCCACAGTGCAGTGCCTTTGGGGCTAAAGTCCGCTGAGAAAGTTCCCCTGGCTTTGTTGGGTAATCCCTTCATAAATAAACTAGGAGGTCAAGACCACCGTTGCTATCTGCAAGACAATATTCCCCTAGAGGAATATTGACCCTGGGTTTGGATAGCTTTGAGCCTATTCTCAAGCTCAGGATTATATCTGCAAAAGGCACACACACACACACACATATGTAGAAAACATATACAAACTCTTTTAATGATTATAATTAAGTGCAAAAATGTCTGTTCTTTTAATATGCATACATTGTGAACCAAATCTAGTGAAGACATGATTTTGCAACACATAGTTGTAGAAACAGTGATGCATCCTGCCTGCAGAATTAAAAATCAGACTTAATTTGGTAGCTTGAATGTACAGACATGCCATCTATTTCTCTTACAGTAAGTGCTTCCATGCAAGCAAAATGCATAGCAGCAGTCTGCCCCCTCCACCAGCCTCTGTCCTCAGGCAGTCATACAAGGAATGCTCCATAAACCAGCTGAAACTGTAAAGGTATAACAAGGACAAACAGGTGGTCGCACATTCAAAACCACATACTGATGCTATGCCTAAAATGGGATTCTTATTCTCACACAATCATAGGGTCCGAGGAATATTGATTTATGGCCATGTTTTAGCCCATGTCATTATTCAATCCGTCATCTGATTACCTCTCAGGATTATGTGGTCATAAGATGCAACTTATAACATTGTCTCAATTTCCCAAGAGGACTCATTTCACGGAGAGTGTTTATTTTCCCTGCGAGGACTGTGTGTTCTGTTTACACTGGTTTATGTTTAGTTAGGCATTAAAAAATGACTTGTCTAAGCACAATTGTTTTGAAATGCAGGCTTTTTTACTTCTGGCCTCTTCACAAGTATTGCATTTTTCAACAACTTCTTTGTAATTGGGTAATGCAAACAGAGCTATGAGTAACCCTTCTTAGTGTTCATATTTTACATGGATGTTTACATTTCTGTCTTTTGAGAATAGCAAAGTGTCATACGAAGACAAGTGTTAACTAGCACTGCATTCAAAACTTTAGTCTGCTTTGAAAAGTTCCCAGTAATAGGATTAACCTAATCATCTACTGTATTAATCACCACGGCAGAGAAAGGGATCTGCAGCTCCCATGAAATATATTTTACAATGTTTAAATTAAAACTTCTATTCTACATGATTCTCCTGCTCTTTTGAACTATTGCTATCATTCTGTAAAAATCCCCCAAAGGGTTTTTGACTTAATTTTTTAATTTTATATTTAATTATCCCTGAGAAAAAATTTTAAAGAATAAAATGCAATAAGAAATACTATAAAAGCACATCAAGACAAGACATAAACTTCATCATCAACAGCATTCACTTTAATTACTGTTACAGACTAGACCCGTTTTGGCTCTGCTCAGACATCTGCACACCCGCTTTTTGGACAAACTTCAGACATTTAGCTTTGCCAATTCACACAAAAACAATCTCCCTCTTCTAAATGTACATTATTGCAGACCTCCCAGACACTGTCTGTACAAGATGTTGCACGGCTGTACGATGCATGAAATATGTTTTTTCTTTTATCAGGAATTTATTTAGTAAAAATATATTATTATATAGTAAGACAAATTAGGAAAGAGGTGTGTGTTTCTCACACCTCCATCTGTCATACTGGCCAAAATTTGAATCATAAAATAATTGCAAAAGAAGTTCCATAAAATAACATTTTACGATAACGATATGCCAATTAATTAAACAGTACTTGCCTGCAGAAGCGCTGCAGCACATGCAGAGAGCATTTGGTTAGTGTGTTTACTACATAGACAAAGCAGTTAAGTTCTATCTTTTCTCACCACCACAATGTAAAGTGCATGCATGTGTTTGTCTTTATTTGTGGCCATGTCTTTATAGACTTCTGTGGACAAATTTTATTTCAGTACTGTTGTTGTGAGGACATTTTTTGCTGGTCCACACTTCAAAAGGCTTTTTGAGGGTCAAGACTTGGTTTTAGGGTCAGAGTTAGAATTAGGTTTTGGTTATGGTTAGGGTAAGGGGCTAGGGACAAGTATAAAAAGGCAAACATGTGTGTTTATGCTTGTGTGTGTGTGTTTGTCAAGGTGTGGGTGTGAGCTACTCCACCACATGTAAGCATGTTTTATGGGTCCAGAGGGAGTTAAGGTTAATGCAATAAAACAAGCTTCCCCCCGTGCCAGTGTCTGCCATAACTGCAAATTTAAGACCAGAATGCAGTGAAGAGAAAGTTGAAAAGCCAGAGTAAGGAGCGAACAGTACGCTACATGTTCAGGTTTTTAGTTATGCATATCTTGAATTCTTGCAACACTGACAACTCCTCTGTTTCAGAACAGTTTGATGTTATGTAAAAACTTCCATTTAAACTCCACCTATAAGGCACTTGGGTTGACTGATCTGCATCACCCTATGGAAAGTGTATTTTTAGCAGGCTGGCAGGAGACATTTGTGACTGTTAACACATATTTCAGCTGCCTTCAGGCTTCATATCTCCTCTAGGCATGTGGACACAACCTTTCAGCCAACGATTTAAACACAAATGCTGGCCAGTTACTTTCTCAACTCAGTTTATGTATTTGTTTGTGCATTCCCTTGTTCCAGGCCCCTCAGAAGCAGTCCAGCAGAGCAGAGTCTTCATCAAAGCTGATTGCTGTATTGTTCAGTAGGCTGGGTTCGACTATATGAATCCTAACCCGTATCTGACCCTTTGATTATTCATTGTACTCTGCATGTGCAAGTTGTAAAAAAACCCTAATTGTGTATCTACTCCACAAACTGCTCAGATTCAAATTGCTTTTGAAGCATTTAGTTGTAATGCAAACCAGTGAGGTAAATAAAGGATATTTTTATTCAACATAACAAAATGATCATTGACTGGTCTGGAGAAGTCTGGAGAATGTGCTTTACTGTATATATAAAAACATCTGTATTAATGCCATCTGTATTAATGCCACCCTCTTTCAATAAAAGCAAGTTATGTCGGGGTCTTACTGTAAAACTCGATTTTCTGAATCACTAACGATTCATTTGCTGCTAAATCACACGTAGTCCTTTTGGAAGCTCTTACAAAGTAGAAAGATGCGTCTCCCAAGATGTGCATTGATCACTGTAAGCAGTTATTCAGTCCAACATGCAGGGACCATTACACACTCTCTTGCTAATTGAGGACCACTTAATAATGCTGCCCCGAGGCTTTTAAGCCAATGAGATGTCATTGATTTTTACTTCTTGGTTTAAAGCACACGCCCCTTTATTCTCATGACCTCGCTGTCTACTCCTCTTTTTTGCCTGCTTTTATAGATCACTGGTGATGCTTGCCATAGTTGCCAACAGTGAGCATATGCATTCACCTCTATGAGGTAGTGGAATGTTCTACATTTACTGTCAGCCCTCCTGGCAATAACTCACTCATCACACCACTTTCCTTCATCACATCCCTCACGTCATGCCCAGCATTTCCCCCATGTAGTTGATTACTCTGAACTTTTCTGTTCCATAATTCTTTTAACCTCTCTTCACCCTGCGGTCATTCAGCTGAAATATAGGCATTCTTTATTTCAAGCTGTCAGTATCACTGTGAATGAAATGTTCAGTTAAAAATAATTTATTTGTGTGTAAATGCATTCAGCTATGCAGGTTTCATCTGGTGGTTTATGGAAGCCACCCTGCAGCTGCAGCCATGTTGCTGTTTGTTTTCCTAGTTTAACAGGTGTGTGTGTGTGTGTGTGTGTGTGTGTGTGTGTGTGTGTGTGTGTGTGTGTGTGTGTTTTTCTGTGCTCCTCACAGGTGGACAAGGTGTGTGGCCTGTCTACTGGAGAACCCACAGGCATGCAGCCTACTAGCCCTGAGGTCATAACCTCTAGCATGACCTCATCTTCTCCTCTTCCATCTGCTGCCCCCTCCCAGCCTCTATCAGAGCAGTGGCTAGGACAGATCGCCCACTTGAGAAAGTAAGGCCAAGTAATGGATTCAACCGTGAATAATTCAGCCAGATTCATATGTTTGTTAGTACCTTCTTATAAATTGAAATGTCTCCTTTTTATTTGCTTGTTAATGACCTGCTAAATGGTCAGCTAGAAAAGTACATTTAAATAAAGTCGCCCCTTATGCATGACAGAGCCTGAGGCATTGGTCCATCTATTATAGTTGGCCACCACTTCTCACTTTCTTCGTACGGTTAGGTGGGCACAACATACACACAGTAAATGTATTTCCTGTCACAAAGTCCGTGCCCTCTACCTGGCCTTTGAGGCGGCCATCCCGTGCCCACAGCAACTGGCAGTGATTTGCCAAACGAGGGGGAGTGTGGGTAAGATTAATCTTGACAGACCAACAATTTCCTGTTTACCCAGACGGCTATACCACCAACTCTGCACACCAGCTGGTCTCAGCTTAAATAGCACCATGCAGAGAAACACATACAGACACACACTTTCAGCATTGACTGCCTGACCTTGTCCCACACTATGAATCAAAGCACTGATGCCAGCCTAGCTGACAGGTCTGGCTTGGCACTGCCACTGCCATTCATGGCAATACAATCCAGCTCCATGCCCTCCTGCCAACCCTGACCAGAGCACATGTGAGCTCTGACCACTTCAGAGACATGGCAGCAGCCGCTGCAGTAAAGGAAGAATAGTGTGCTGCTGAAAAATGTGAAGTATAATATGACAGAGCAACATTTGGTTCTTATGTTTGTCCTTAAAAGGAAGAAAGTGAATATAGAATTTTAGCAAAAATCCTTTTAGGTTTCTTGTTAATATGTGACTGTTTGCACATGTGTAGATATTTGCTTGAGTATTTGTTTTTTGACTTAACATGTAAATGTATAAGTATCTGTTTTAACTGTTGGTGTGGTGTGGAGAGGAATTGTCGTTGATTTATTTGTGGTGAGACCAGTAGTCTCTGCATGCGCATGATTATTCAGGGACTCTTCCAGGGTCAACTGACTGTCATTTCTCCTTCCTCTCCCCGTGTCCTGTCATGTTATCCTTCTGTTTCCTTTTTTCTTCTTCTGGACCCCCACTTTCACATCCCTGCATCCTCTGCTTGCAACAATATCCCATGGACTCCAACTCCCATCATTCACAGCTCATTCCCCCTGAAACCCTCCAAGAACAATAAATATAGTCTGAAAACGCTCTCTAGGTAAGCATGTACACGAGGGACTCAACTTCTCTCAGTTCCTTACACAAACTATCTTGCATTGACAGCTCATATTGTGACTGATGGAGACACCTGTAACATTGCATTGACTTTAACATTAGTTTTTGTGTTTTTGGTGACTGATGCATTTTTTATGTCTCAGAAAACCTTCCATATTCATGTCATTTCTTGTTAAACAGTGACTCCCAACACTGACTGACTCAGCACATAACCTCTCACAACCCGTTTTTTGTTCTGACTTGTGGATAACAACAATGTGTGTCCAATCAAAATATTATGCCATTATTTTACTCAAGATGATAGCGTCTATATCAATAACATGTGTCAGTAGATCTAGTGAAGCAATCACCCAACCGCTGAGCATGGATGGGAAAAATGTGCTGACTTGGTGAAGTGGTCACACTGAAAGCCACTAATTTTCTGCCGCCATATTTACCACATGGATGCATTGTGATGCAGATAACTGTTTATTGTTAGTGGTATTGTACCAAAGTATTATATTTAGACGTGTACCCACTAACCAATACAAATATGTTGGCACAGTCATATAGTAGATCTCTCAGTTGTTTTATAGCATGAAAAAACTACATCCAATATGAGTTAAAATAACACACTGCCATTTCCCCATGTGTCTGCTGTTTCCTTTAGGGATTTCTTCGTGTACCTGCAACGCTATAAGTCTTTCTTTGCAGCCTTGCCAGAGATGTTGTGTGAGGGGGAGAATGTAGTGGACGACGCTACGTGCTGGGGCGGGGATGTCGTGGTAGAGAGGTAAGACAAATATGTGTCACAGTAGTAGAATGTTTAGTAGAACTAAAACCTGTACGATTGTCGTTGTCACTCCCTTCAGCGGACCTCTGCTGTCCAAAAACTATAAAAAACACATGAGCCAGACACACCACTAAACGGGGTGATGTGTTTATTCATTCTGAAAACCAAGATCCTTGAAAACGTTGAACTCGTTGGAGTCTCTGTGATTCAACCTTAAATGTTACACGTGTGCAGTTTACCAAATCAAAGCATACGGTGCTGTGTTTGTTAAAAACAATAAGGTCACCAGTTTTGTAAAAAAAGAAATATGTCTCACTGACGTTTTTTTAATAGTCTTTGGACAACAACGGAGGTCTGTGACATCAACAGATGCAGACTGCAGTGCGACAACTACCAAACATGAGAAGAAAGATTCAGTGTTTGCTTTAATGTCTGTTCGGTGATTGTGGACTGTACAATGGATTTAGAAAATTATGAAAATGATCCATTTAATGCAGGCCATCCTTCATGATTAGGCAACATGTTGCGTCTTGTTAAATTACTTTGCCGGGTCCAGTTGTTGCATAAACACATACATTTTTGGCAGCACAGTTTGAAAGTGAGAACATTTACTCCAAATGACTGTAGAATCCATACGCCCTTTAAACAGGTCCTTCCAGTTCCACCTCAGATGTAATACCGTTAATGCCTTGATTTGACTCTGTTCACATTTGAGAAAAGTGTCAAACCCCCTCTGCATTTGTTTGTGTGCGTATGTAGAATAATGTTAGGGTGCAGGGTGTGTGAGTCAGTGTGGCTGGCTGTTGTTAATCTGTGTGGAAATAAGGAAGTCATTAAATCCCTCTCCCCACCGAGTGAATGCAGGCAGAACAAATAGTTGCTAGGCTCTCCTCTCCTTTGTATTTCAATAAGTTAATGAGTTGTTATCTGCGCCTCTCTTTTCGTCTGTCTAATATTTATGGGTTTTTTATTTTGTGCTGATTTATAGATGTGGCTCTGGAACTCTTTTCTGTCTTATGGTTTTTTCTCAGAAACTCAAGTAGCTATTCTGTGTATGTGTGTGTGTGTGTGTGTGTGTGTGTGTGTGTGTGTGTGTGTGTGTGTGTGTGTGTGTGTCCATGATAAGAACAGAGAAGTGATGCCATTAGGCTGTAACTGGTTCCCCTTGCTGGATCTGAAAACATCTCTAAATTATGACAAGGTTACGCTGTCCTTCTTCTTTGGTGGCCATAAAACTATCCCTGTTACCATGGCAATCTCAGTTGTTGGCACTGCTAGCATTGGCCTTGACAAAGATCTGGTGATGTCTTTTTTGCCATGGTCCAGGCTTTGTAAGATCCTGTGGTTCTTCTCTGTTTACATCCGGATTTAAAGAATATTCAAGCATAGGACGGCATTAGGCAAGTAGTCGACATAATGTTTTTTGCAAGATTTTCATGAACAGCTTATGCAACTTTCAAACTACATTATTGTTTTACTGCGGATCTCTTCTCTTCTCTTTTCTTCTCTTCTCTTCCCTTCTCTTTGCCTGGCCCTGTGCGCTCCTACTCCTACAAACTGCAGAGCATTTGCCAACGCTGAGACATATTGAGCAGACCACCCATTCATCTGCGTCTGTGACAGAGCATCAGCATACAAAGTACAGTGGGCAGCCAGTGTGTATGCGCTAGGTCCATGATCAGGAACATATGAGAGTGATCACAGGGCCAGGCCACCATTCAACACCTAAAACATAAGAAATGACAAATCTAGTCAAGAAAACGTGACTTAGTTTCTTTGTCAGCTTGACTTTAGTACTTTGCATGTGATCCTCATTTTTCCTACAAGGGAACCCTGGTTTTTCGACAACAGTTCTAATGGCTTGTAACAGTGTTATCACACAGTCCGTGGTGAAAGCCAGGTCTTTGCTTGTGGGGTGTTGTTAGGTTGAATAAGAAAACAGTACCCTACTGAGACATTTGGCACCACTTATAAACTGTTCAGACTGGCCTGTGGCTATTCAGCAAACCTCTTCAACTGTTTGTGACTCTGTTGGCATGTATGAGACAGGGAAAAGGAGACAGGACAGGGCAGGGAAAGGGTTGGCGTTTTGATGCTGTGGTGCCCCCTGTGCCTCCCTTTGCCCCTGATGAGGGAAGCATGGTGGAGTACAGGAGGGAGGGGGGCCTTGGCAGCATAAAGACTCATTGTGGGATCCGTGGCGTTGTGCGCAGCTCTGCCGTAGGAACCGCAAAGCCTGGAGGGGAAACAAAGACTCTCCTATGAGGCTGCATGGGAAAGACTTGGACATTGCTACAACTGTCCGCACCATGCCTGGGAAAGTCGCATGAGAACTGCAAAGAAGTTGACAAAAGGGGCAAAAAGCTGAGAGGCAGAGATGATAATAAAGAAGAAAATAGTGGCGAATGTGTTAAAAAATGAAAATACATCTGGTATAGCACGATCCAAAACTGATATGCTGAGTTGCTGTTGTGTTAGTCGGTGTCATTGTCTGACATCCTGTGTGGTGCTGCACACAAAGCCACTGAGCACTTGGCAGATTTCCCCACACAGAAAAGGACATATGCGCACACACTCACATGTCAATCCACACGGGATCCATATGCTGCTCAGCAGCTGGAAGGGTGATTCATTTAGACACAATCATACAGAATCTTAGTCAGGGAAGGAGACATATCAAACACATGAGAATACATGCACACACACACACACACACTTGTATGTAGTAATACTTCAAAGAACATCAAAGGCGTTTAAGTATTGAAACTTCCTGTCTCTCTTCATTCTGCATCTGATGACAGAGGAGCGAGAGACGAGCAACCAGTTGCACTTACTGTACAACTCAAAGTGCGTGATGGCGTGTGTTCAAACATTTCTGATCATTCCCAGCATCACGTGTGAATGCTTCACAGCATCTTTTCCAGACAGATAAAATCAGCCAAACTTACCACATTCTGCATTTGGTTTTACCAGTTAGCGAACTTCCATTGTACTAGTCTTGTTATTAAATGAAATAATTCATTGCCATCTATCCTCACTTTA
This sequence comes from Channa striata, assembly GCA_033026295.1. Classification (NCBI taxonomy): domain Eukaryota; kingdom Metazoa; phylum Chordata; class Actinopteri; order Anabantiformes; family Channidae; genus Channa; species Channa striata. The sequence continues at coordinate 8,845,733 of CM065185.1, read as the reverse complement.
ATTATGTTAATTACAATTCCTGTTGTTTCTTGCCTCATACGGAGAGATAAGGTGTGCAGCTTATGCTGTTAGTGCTGCAGGCTGTAACCACTTTAATAGGCGTCTTGGAAGCCTCAATCAGCTCAAGATCAAGATCAGGATCACCTCTGTGATTGTTTCATTGGACAGGAGCTTATTGTTAAAGAGGCAAAGTGTTACCCATCGGTTCTGTTGGTTTATGTCAATATATGGCGAAGCGCCAGTAAAAAATGCCCGCCCTACACCAAAGCCAGCAACACGTTTGACAGAAGTGTCATGCTTTGGCTCATGAGCTAATGCTTTTCCTGCACAGGTTTTATTATTTGTTAGAAGTTAATTTTTGTCACAAAATATTTTTTCCAGAACTTTTTTTGTGTTTTTATACTGCAACCTTCCATTTTTGAGGTTTACCAGAGGTTTGCATGTTATGTTACGTCCCTTGAGATTTTGATCATCATGTTTCTCTGGATTGTACACACGGATACATATTTTACTGATTTGCTGTTGATTTTGGCAAACCAACTATCTTTGATAGATTTTTCTTTTCTTTTGCATTATTGTCTTTTTTTGGTTGCATGGTCACCTTACTACTGGATTGTACACTTTGAGTAGTTAACATGCTACAATACTATTAAAGCTTTGTAGTGTTATAGCAAACTAAGCAACAGTTGAGTCACAATTGTTGTATCTTTGCTTAAAACCAGACACTGCTTTCTTTTTTCAGGAATTTTTTTGCTTTTTGTGTTTATTAAAATCTGTTTCGGGCACCCCACTAACAGTCCTTCATTGTACAGTCTTACATGTACAGCCTAGTACATATTCCCACAGAGGGTTTTAGTTGCGACTTGAACTTGAACACAAACACACTTTCAATTTAATGTTGTAGGCCCTTTAAACACTGACATGAATGAATTAGTCGATGCTCTATTTACTACTCTAGCATGCAGCCAGTTGTGCCTGCCAAAAACAGGAAATTCATGGCAGATTTTGTTAATGTGACAAAAAATCCAGAAATTGGTAGTTTAAAAGTAAGATTACATATTTTAAAATGTAACAGATTACTTTAATTGTTGAAGAAACGCATTAGATTAGTCGTTACTAGGTAAACAATAAAGTAATCTGAGCACTCTAACGCGAATGTGACGGTGAATGTTTGTCTATCCATGTATGACCCTGAACAGGATAAGCAGTAAAATATAATAGTGTTACCTCTATGTTCATGTATGCTAGAAAGCCAACCAAAATAAAGAAATGTTTACACCGCTATATATTTAGGTGTATTTTCATTACACGGTGACAATCATTCATTCTGTCTCAGCATCAGATTTCTGGGCTTAAGGATAGGCCAAAGCATATGTGGCCATTTTTTAAAGTCTTCACACAAATGCCAATAATTTCTGTACCTCATACGTCATTCACAAATGGTGCAGTAGAATTGATTGTTCCCTTAGAGACCTTCAGCACTGTAGATAGGCCACAGATGAACTTGCATGTTTAATGGACAAAGGATCAAAGGTGAAGGAAGAGCTACAGATCAGGGGGTCAGAATAAGAGGACAACAAGGAAGGATAGCTGTCTCACATGGCCGCTGTGCATGACTGTGGACAATGAGCAGTAGTAGCCGAGTGCTTAGACATGTGATTATAGGGTTGTTGGTTCAGTTCTACAGTCTTGCAGAATGTTTGTCAAAGTGTCACATACAAAACACAAGTGTTTTAAAAATCCATTTTTGGAATGGGTGACTTTTTTTGTTCCTCTTTAGCATTTCTGTGTTTATTGGTAGTTGGCTCATCCTACAGCAAAATAATGACCTAACACATAAGTCCAAACTATGCCAGAACAATCTCAGAAAAAAGGAACAAGATTTTAAGCTTGAAGACACTGATACTGGTACTGTACTGTATAGGTTTATTGTAAATGTAGCACGTGTGTGTAACTTCAAACAAAAGCATGATCTGGATTGCAATTTTATTTGATATGACTGCTCTTGTCCTCCTCCTCCCCCTCCTTCTCCACCACCTCACCCGTGCATTCCTCTTCTGTTTCCCTTCATAGCTGAAACTCACACATGCTACTGGCATGTGAACAACTTTATGCTTTTTAATTTGTAGATTTAACCCCAGTCACACTGACAGGGAACTGGTTTTTACCTCTAAGTTTTTAATGGTGTCAACAGTGGACTTGTTGTTGATTTACCATTGATTTACCATTGTGGTCTGTCACCATAAAATGCAAAAGTGTGCCTTTTTAGTAAAAGGAAGAATCCTCGAAAATCATTCAGACATCACAGCACCACCACCAGGAGCTTAAAAAAATCTACTTTTTTATTTTTGTTTTTTATTGATTCCCAACAATATATTTGAAAAGATTATTTTTTTGAAATATTTTCTCACTGAAACCCTGTGGTGGATTGTGTCCCACTGCGGTCAGATTGTTTAGAATGAGATTTTAAAATTACTGCATGTATGTGCACTTTGTATAGTGTGTGTGTGTGTGTGTGTGTGTGTGTGTGTGTGTTCTTTAACAATAGGGAAGAATTATTAACTAATTACCGTCATCAGTGATTCCAAAGTTTTGGAATGGATTAACTCAGGGAAACATACCACAGACAATAGAGCAGTATGAGTGCTTCTGGATGCCTTGCATTTTTATAAGGTTATGACAATCCATTTGTTTATCATTTTGACATCTGGAATCCATTCTGTTATTGCAGAGAGAGACACAGAGAGAGCACTGCGCTGGGCAAAGCCCTTACCCCTCACACTCTTACTCACTTTCTCTCCTTCTTCCACTCCCTTAAAGTCATTTTTTTTCTTCCTCTACCTTCTCTGTGTCAGTCTCTTGAGTCAGAGGAGCTAAACTCAAAAATCCAAAGACATTGGATAATGAAACTCTAGTAAAAGGGACACGAAATTAATTATTAAATACTGGGGAAGGATGTTCCTTTCTGCAAGGCTGCGTGTGCTGTGCAAGTGTGCAGTACACGATCCAGAAAAAGTTACTCCAATATGTTCAGTATGCTTGTTTTTTTTAATATAGCCCTGCAGAAGTTATGGAATAGTGGTATAAACTAAACACTGTTTCCATCAAAGAAATGATAAAGACTTTTTTTTTCTTTCAGCTACCGTTTCCCCTCTGCCCTTTGCATTTAATGTCTGTGACAAATCTCTTAGTTCTTCCTCTCTCCCTCCCACAGTCTTATTCTTCTGTTAGTCCTTAGCTCTGATTTAGTGGCCCATCCCTTTCCCATAACCCCGGGCTGCTGCCTGAGACCTCAGAATGACCTGCTCTATATTGCAACATTGCTTAGACTTTTCTCTATTTTTGCCTGCATCTTTGTGTTGGGCGAGGTCGGCATAGCGTGCTCAAACCTCTGTGCTGGCCCACTGGCAAGGCATCAAACTCATAACAGGCAAGGAGGATGAGAAATTGAGGGACAGAAATTCTGGAGAGGGGTAAATGAAGACTAAATGAGACATCACTGAGTAAAAGTACAGATGAAGAAATGTTGGTCCGTGGCAGCAGGAAACAGTGGCTTTAGACCCTGTGTCTATGTGATTTAATTGCCTCTATGGGCCTATTTGATGTCCTCACTGCTAGCGTATGTGGGTACCAGCCAAGAGTTGTCTCTACATCATTATCTTGCGTGTTTGTTTGTGTTTGAGAGAGTTATGTTAGCCTCTCGAGCATATCTGTGCCACGATTTGACAGGCATTCTGACGCACCACACCAGTGAATGGAGTTCAAAATCCTGAAAGGCTATGTCATCCTTGATGTCAGCACCACTGATTATATGCAATCGCACACATAAACATCGCACCACCCAAATATTATGTGTAATACACAACAATAAGCGATGGGTCCTTCAGGACAAACCCTGCAGTTTGGAGCCAATTTTATCTTGTGTCATAAAATTGCTCTTGGAAGACACCTCACTGTTTCTCTGCAAACACACTGATGCTTATCACAGTGTTGCAATATTAGAGCTGCCTCTGTCTGTGTCAACACAGTCTGAACTTTGTATAGGAATTTCTGTGTATTTTTGTCTTTTTTTAAACATAAAATACAAAATCATAGGTTACAATATACTTGCAACATATTTTGAGCTGCGGCATACAACCCAAACTTCAATCTGCCTGCCAAAGTAAGACACACGTTCATGTGGCTTACAGGTAATACAGGCCATGCGATGAATGATGAATGATGTCTTTGAGTCTTACAAATTCAGTTAGTTTTTGTATTTAATACTGTTCTAAGGCAGGGAAAATACCACTTCAAACATCTGCTTATACCCAACAACACAGCGTTATAGCCTACCAAACTATTTCTGTCGCACTCTAACGCTATTTCTGCGTGCCACAGACAACAATGAGCAAACATCAACACCCACAAAGCATAATCACGTCTGAGTAAGGATTGTTTTAGGGGCCTTCTTATCCTTTAAAACACGTCATTTAGAGTTTGAGTGAGTGTGAGCCTTTGCCTAAATTGGAGTTTTGCGTAAAGCAGTGTATACCTTTAAGTCTGTATTTGGAGGGTGCAGCTTCCATTGGCAACAGTAGAGTTTTAATGTGAATGTGTACAAGTTCAAATTTACGCTGTGTGGTATTTACCATCAGAGTGAGAAGTGAACAAGAAGCCTGCTTTGAATCCAATTGCAAACTCAAAAATCAGTCCAAGTTGTTGTCCAGCTCGCTGCAAGTATGTGAGTTTAAAATGAAAGTGAATGACAGGTATGGGAGGAGAGAGGGAAAGCTAACAAATCCAACTCTGTACAAATAACAAAAGTACAGTACACTACTGTGGAGGGTGTTTTGTGTCGGTGTGTGTGTGTGTGTGTGTGTGCGTGTGTGTGATCTGTGCTGAGTGTGTGTATGTGGTAACCTGAAACCACAGGGAAAACGTTCCTAAAATTCCGGGTGGGTTTGGTGTCGTGGCTCGCTTACTGAAGCCCCCCTGAGTGGTGCTGGGAATGCAGCCCTCAAGCATGGAAGAGCTGCAGAATGAAGGGAAAGTCCCTCTTTTTTAAGTTGTGTCTGTTGCTTAAACCTTGACCCCAGTTCCTAAACCACAAAGCTGTATATGCACATGTATGTATATTTGGAAGACAGCGATAAAAATGTCCATATCTAAGCCAAATGTGTAGCACAGTATGGATATATCTCATAAGCTGCATCAATCTGACTGGAGTGATGATGTACAGAAGGACCAAATGTGAACTGGATCTTCTCATTTAAGGCTGCCAGATTTGGCTAGACTTTGAGGGTGCGGACTTGGCCCACTGGAAATGTGAATCAGCTCCATTTAGCAGCATTCTGGCCAGTGTCAAAGGGTTTGGGCCAAACAATTTTGTTAGTTCCTTTTATGCTTTATTTCTTTGGACAATGAAATAAAAAGGCCTTATAAATATACACACTGTCTAAGAGAACTGCTAAGAAAACATCCCACATCCAAATGCAATGTGGGATTACAGTAGGTTTGAGTCAGAACAGTTTCACGCTTCAACATCTGAGCCTTCTTTTGAAACGACAGACAGAGAGAGGTGCACATTTATTGTTTTCATAATTTACAGTATTGAGAGCCATAGAGACAAAACATCTACAAATACGCAAACAATAAGGAAACTTGCTGTAATGTAACACATTTGTTCCAGGCAATAAAACATAAGAAAAGCAAAGAAGTGCCAATAACTGTTAATAAAATTATCTGATGATTTAAATAAGTCTACAGTTAAAGAAAACATTGACTGGGTCCTGCAGGACTTTCACATGTACTGTATGACTTTTTACATATTTAAATTGTCAACAGCTCTATGAATCATACACGTGTAGTAAAACAGTAGCAAAATTAAAATGTTTTTAATTTTAATGACAGAAGTGTGTGATATGATCGGTTGGAGCTCTTGGGACTGTTCAACCACAGACTTTCTAGATTCATCTTACTGACTGCGTTGTGATGATGTGTCCAACAGGTGGCGGATTGACAAATAAGCCGGATTAGGACACACACGATAGTCATTACTAAGGTTTCTGCCAAGAAAGCCATTTCGGTCACATGTTTATTGATGATACCCATGAGCATGACCTCATTTGGTAAATAGCTCCTTACCTTTACCCTTCTTCTATCAGACTTCAATGAAAACCCTCCTTAGACCTCATTTGGTTTGCAATCGTTGCATCCTGGTTTTGTGTGGCTCCAGTTAGAGATTTATCCTTATTGTTCCACCCCTTGTTTTAATGGATGTCAGGGTTAGACCAGTATTGTGATCACATATAACAAGAATAAATGTGTTTCCAAGTTTTGTGTGTGCATGTTCTCAAGAAATGAGTTGTGCTCATACGTGCTCTTTGTATCAGCAGAGAGTCTGATGTCTGACCTCTTTACTCGACACCCTCGCAAGCCCTCCACGCTCCCCGTGTGGGTACATCTGACCTTTGTATGTTTGTTTCACTGAGGCAAACGTACTGTATGTTGGCGTCAAAATATGACTGTTTTGCTGACTTCTCTTTTATTACTCAGGCAGCAAAAACAATAGAATAAAATGGGACATTATGCATTTGTCCATGTTTATTATGTACACTGTTACTGGCTGGTTCCTGTGGTTTCAAACTAGGTGCACAGAGTACAGATGTAAGATAAAGACGATATATTCAGTTTTATCCATCTTGAATCCCTTGACTAGTTTTTAGTTTATATTCATGCTGTGAACCTTAAGCACTAGATCTCTCCATTTTGGCCCGGATCAGACAGACAGACAAACAGGTGGTTCTACCACACCAGAGGATCATGATCCACACCACCCGTCTGTGCTGGAGGGCATAGTTTACTCTCCTGGCTCTGCCCCTGCCTGCCCTTGTCTACCTTCCACACGCCAACTGCCCCTCCAACTCCCCCCAGACCTCTAACCTCAGTTATCCATGTCCTCCTCGGCATGTGGGCATGTGGCTGGAGGAGGGGATCGATTCATTGCGCCTCTTCTTTCGTTCTTTTTTTCCGTCTTTCCTCCTTGTTTTCCTCCTTCTTTCTGCCTTCTTCTTGCTTTCTTTCCTATGTCCTTTCCTTCTGTGGCTTCTTTCCCTCTTGTTGTTGACTTTCTTCTCTCCTTCTTGTCTTTTGTCTTTCTCAAGTTCTAAGTTTGTCCTCTTCGTGAGCACAAATCAGTTGGTGTGCAGTCTATCTGTCGTCACTTCTCTGTCAGTTTTCTCATGTTTATGCTTTATCGCTTTGTTACACACAGACACACACATATTTACACATGCACTCACGCACACGTGCACATGCTTGTAATGTGAGTTGTTTGGGGGACTTGAAATTTAAATTGGCTAATGTTGCCACCTACTGGGGGATAATTGTGCCGCTCTTTTCCAGTCAGGAATGGAAAGCCTTGAGAAGATGACCACATTTAGACATACATCTAAAGGCGTTAACAGTAAATAGTCTGAACTTTTAAACTGCTTTTCTGTTTTATTGGTACTCAGACGCACTTTGCAGTTGCTTCTCATTCACCCATTCACATACACACACACACAAAACACTCATGGTGCTGCCAGCTGTCATGCGAGGCGCTGGCTTGACCCCCAGGGAGCAACTTGGTGTTCAGTGTCTTGCCCAAACTCACTTCAACATATGGCTTGGGATAGGCAGGATGACTGAGTGACAGTCGCCAGTGATTAGCTATTGCAGGGCAACTGTGTGTTCTGATTAAAGTTATCCATAATTACTGCGAAATGTTAGACATTCTCTTCCATCTGGACACTTTCCCATTTCGATATAAACATATATGAATCTATACACATGAATTCATACACATGACTATTTTTTCATGTTTGAGAGAAATGTGAAGAAAGGAAAGTATTTGTGGCAGGGCAAAGTCCCCAGACGAAAATTTCTGTCTTAGTTAGAAAATGGTGCTTGTCTCATGCAATTTTCATGTGTGGGCAAGGCGGACATGATTCTTTTTCATCTAGACTAATAGAGCTTTTCCCACAAGTCTGTGTGGTCTGTTGACTCAGCCTGCAGCACGTCTGCTGGTACATCAGCCCAGGCGACACAGTGAGGTGGAGAACAGTTACACCCAGTGATAGACACTGTCTGGACAGTCAGGCCTGCATGGGAATGTCCTCAAAGCAAACCACGGGCCAATTACAGCTGTAATATATGGAACTGCCACCAGAGACTATTAAAGCCTAAATGCTACAGCTAGACTGTACGTTTCCATTCGTGTGATTATAGCAGATACAGACAGAAAAATGGAAAACTCTTTATTTTGCAATTTGTCTTTCATTTAAACAAGTAGTTATGTGTAGTTGTGTATGAGGAACCTGGGTAGAAGCTTTCCTTTTTTTCAACGAGGAACATCTATAGTATTATTATCGAATCATAATGCTGATTGATTGATATAGTCTGTTGTAAGTTCACCATACCAGCAAGATATCAGAGACATGACACTGGCACCTTTGAAAGAGGACACACAACCTCAAGGCATTGTCCGTCTCTCAGAGTTGTTTTATGATTTGTGATCAGAAACTGCATACTTTCAGTACACAGCTTTGGCCACTTGAGTGCACTGTGGACATATTTTTGCTTTACTCTCCACCAGCAACTAAGTCTAGACGTACTGTCCTTGTTTAATATTGAAATGCAGTTACAGCATTTCAGTTATATATATCCCCCAAACAGCCCATCCTTTTTTTATTTGCATGGACTAGACTTTCAATGCGAGGTCAGTATTCTGGAGGCAAACCAAAACCTTCTTAAAGGTCTCTGACTTTTCATTTTTTGTGTTTGCGAGTTACTTTAAGCAAATTCAACTGCCATCTTTGCTCGTCAATCTGCACTCAGTAACTCATAACAATAAACTGAAAATATGTTGCTAAAGCTTAAAAATAAATTTGTCAAAATAGATTATTGACTCTATAATAATTAGCAAATTTAGCATTTTTAAACATATTTTAAAGTGTGCAAGATATTAAACTGCGTTGCAGCTTTTGATTTGCTAATGTCAGGCTTTGCTTAGAGAGGCAAGAAGGCAGAAGCAAGAGCAGTTTGTTGCCAGGAGCAAGTCACTTACTCCAAATTAATTCAGCTCTTTGCAGTTGCTGTGATTGTTAGATAAATCGATACTTGTTCATTATCCTGAAGTAGCATTGAAATGAAACATGCTTGGATGTGTGTAAGTTTATAATGGGCTAATGATGAGCCAAACTTGATCTTGTAGACATCAACTAGCCAACAGACAGAAATAGAATTAGACAGTATCACACACCCCCGGGGACAAGGTAATCACAGTGTGCGGTTACCTGTAAGTGCATGCGTAAGTGTACTGTATCACTGTGCATAGTCATAGATCATTTTCCCACTTTTATTTTTATTTTTGTCTGTTCACTGCTCTGCCTCTTGCTTAGTCTCTGTTCCAGCTTTCTGACTTTCATTAGGGTTGGCCCAGGTCATAGTGGCCTAGAGAGCATACCACGGTGGGACTAGACTTGGGCTACTAGCCTAGAGTTGGGGTTGTCTGCTACCACAAACAGGGGCTTGGACCACATTCTCTATTTATACATTTAGGCTTTCTGTATCCAGGAAGTGTAACCTTGGTCAGCAGTGCACGCCCAAAACAAATCTGCTAAATGAGAAAACTGTTTCCCTCGGGAAATTCAGCAGTAGTTTTTTTTTTTTTGATTAATTTGGCACAGATTATCATGGAAATCCCGGTTGTCAGGAGTTCTAGTTCTGCCATTAGCAGTGGGCCGCATCTCCACAAGACTGTGGTCTACTGACTCAGAAGGGACTGGGGTCGGCTTTCATCTCCCTCCACCCTACAGTACGTCAGCAGCTACCACGCTGATTACACAAGCAAACATTCAAATAGGCTGTTTATTTCACATCACGGATCTCTGGTCACAATAAAAAGGACCAACTGCACAAAATACAAATAAGAGGAAGATATAAAGTTAGGGATTGCATATGAAAACTTGACGGCCCAGCAGCACACCTCTGCTCATTAAAAAGAATATATAAAAACCATCTCGCTGTACAGCATGAAGGGAGCCATTCATGAGAACACCTTTTACTGCACTGTAGAGGACAGGCTTCGAGCATGTCATGGCCATGAGACATTTGAGTCATTGGACCTTCACATATAATCAGGACAACTACTCAGTAATCCAACCTGGTCTTGGTAAAATCACCCAGGGACCTCTTAAGAAATGGCAAAACAGTTTAAACCAACATAGTGGTGTGTAATTCCAACCCAGCCACGAAGCCATAAATAGCCATATTTCACTCGTCCACACCACCAGAAAGACAGATATGCTGCCTGCTCAGCACAGGTGTCATGCCTCAGGTGAAGTCCAGACAAAAACTCTAGAGATTCCTGAATGTGAACATCCTCGGAAATAATGTTCCAACCTGACATAAATGACTTAACCCTGCAATTAGTGTAAGTGAGTCGTTAATACTAGATCATTAATCATTAACTGGAATTGGGGTTACAGTATGTATTTTTCAGTTTTATTTCTAGTCTTTGGTTTTTCTTGTGAATTTCTTTAAATCTCTACAGGTCAAACTGTACATTAGGTCAACAAGGTGGGACCCTCTCTTCACCGCTATTAACATTCCCAGCTTATCAAGCCAAGCGAGCACATTTTGATAAACAGAGTGCGGCGATTGTGCGGACGAGCCAAGTTTAAGAAGGTTGAACTGTTCCACAATAACTTACGATTAGTCATGCAGATGCAGTATCACCCATGCATAAGGAGCAGCTATTCACTATGATCACAACAGTTTTTTTTCCTCCAAATAACTTCAGAACGAGACAGAAAAGATTGCAGGGTTCAGCTGTCGCCTGCGTTGTTGATCTTTTTTTGGTGTTGCCAACATGACTGCTGTGCTGCTCTTTATATTTCTGACCCTGCCTGACTGTGCCCACATCTCTGACTCATCACTCAATACAGAAAGTGTCCAGGCTGCAAAGAAGCATGAAAGAGGGTCCACTGGGCTACCTGCCAGGTCTACAAAATCACACCACACCCTTGACTCCGCTCTCCAAGAGATTTACTGTGAGCTTTATGAAATATACACAGATTATGTGAAATTGTGTAGCTCGGAACTACATTCCAAAGTTCTACTTTAGGCAGTGAATCCAGAAATCAAATTTTCAATAAAACAGCAAAGTTACACTAAATCTGACCAACCTTTCTAGTAGGCTCCTGCTGGGTTCTAAGTTAGAGTAGTCTTTTGTCAAAGTCAGCCTTATTATCCACAGTGTCATAGTGTTTCTGAACACCTATTAGGTTGCTGTCTCGCTGAGACAAGAGAAGCTGTAGAACTGTTTCATTTCCTAATCCCCAAGTTGCCAGCAAGAACAAGGAAGAGGTGAGGTCCAAAGACGGGAGTGGACAGAGAGAAGACATGATTAGACAGAACTATTGGCAGTAGAGCACGAGTAAAATTAGGTGTCTGCCCCAGGTACTGTCCAAGTGACTACACCTACTGATGCCGTGTAGCATGTTCACGTGGTAACCAGCTGGGTTAAAAAGGAAAGCTGAAGACCAAAGGAGAGAAAGCTGAAGTTTATAATTGTGGGCAGACAAATCGAGACCAAGTGTTCTGAACTTAACCTGAAGACTGTAATTGGGTGGAAGAGATTGTTTAGGAGTACAAAAAAATAAGTGGGAGTGAATGAGACATATAGAGCAAGAAAAACAGTGTTTGAGTTTTCATACCCTGCTGATGACCTCACTGGATTCACTTGCTCTTTCTCTTTGCACATTTTGTAGTTCTAGTGTAAGAAAGTTATCTTTGAAGCACAGCAGGCGTTTCAACATCTTCTCCAAGAGCGACCAAACATTTGCATGCGCTTAAATTGTGTATATAGCTTGTTCAAAGTATTTATTTTCACTGCAATTAACATTTTGAAAATGACTTTGGGTTTGAGAGTTTGGGATCTTGTAGTGTGTGTGTGTGTGTGTGTGTGTCTGTGTGTGTGGGCACAGTAGTGCAAAGCATTAGTATGTGTTCTCGCATGTTCATGTTTGCAGTTCAGACAGCATGTGCACATATGTCAAGTTGATTAAATGTTTGCAAAGTGGCTTCAGACCAGTTGCCTGTTCGTGTGCTTAATGTTATTACAGTGAATGGCTGCTAAGTTCACTGTGTGAGAACAGTTTGGCCTTTCCGAACAAAACCCCCTGTTCAACAAGTATTTCAACATGACCAAGCTGTGCTCGTAAAGTTAGCTGACTACAGACATCCACTTAATCCCATCCCTTGCTCTCGACTCCTGGTCTTCTGCTCCCAACGGGCAGAAGGAGGAAGTTGTGATGGTAGATTTCACAGTGTTATGGGCCTGGCGTTATGATGAGCATTGTATGGAGTAACCGTTTTCATATCACGTATGTCACTTATTTAAACTGTCAATCAATATCGTTATTATGGTCTTAGTTTAAGTTGCTTAAACTGGTGGAACACACACAAGTAATGCATCTGGATGTGAAGCTATCTTCGACTTAGCAGCAAAAACACACCACAGACCCATGACCCAATATGTAGTAATCATAAGACTTCATTGTGAATAACTCAACACATTTTCAATCTTGTATACCCACAACTGCCGGGAGGGTGGGGAGAGGCTTTATTAATCATGATAAACCAACAATTTGCTGTTTACCCTGACAGCAGTAGCAGCGACTCTAATCCAATGCCCTCCTCAACTGAAATAGTGCCACCCACAGCCACAAAAATACACACACTCAAACATAGGAAAACAACCTCATCTCCTCTCATTAATCACTGACACTTCTGCCCACCCCAGTTTGCTGTGATTCAGCCTGTTTGCTTCACAGGAATCATTCATCTAAATCAATTTATATGCGGAAATGTGACTGCAAAAGATGCAAACTGAAATATTTTAATGTCTCCTATTCTGGATAGATGAAGAGGCTTTAGATCAATTTATCAAACATGATACAGCACATTCAGAAAGTTTTCAGAGCCCCTTTAATTTTTTTCCATTTTGGCATGTTGCAGCCTGATTCTACAGTTGTTTAATTTCATTTTTTCTCATTATTCTATCCTTAGTACCACAAAATGACAGAGTGAAAAAAATAATTTTAGACATGTAATTTATTAAAAAAGGAAAAACTAAAATATCACATTTACATAAGTATTCTGATCATTTAGACAGTTGTTTGTTGACGCACCTTTGGAAGCATTTACAGCCTTGAGTCTTTTTATGGTATGATGCAAAAAGCTTTGCACATCTGGATCGGGGAATTTTATGCCATTCTCCATGCAAATCCTCTCAAACTTCGTCAGATTAAATCTGGACCATCAGTAGACACCCATCTTCAGGTCTCTCCAAAGATGTTGAATAGTGGCTGGGCCACTCTTGGACATTCACAGAGTTGTCCCTAGGCCATTCCTGTGTTGTTGTGTTGTGTTGTGTTGTGTTTGTGCTAGGAACTGTTGTCTTGTTGGAAGGTGAATCTTTGGCTCAGTCTGAGGCCCTGATTAGCACGGAGCAGGTTTTTATTGAGGCCATTGTTTTCTGAAACCCTGACCAGTCTCCTAGTCCAACCTGCGGAAAAATACCACATCATGACGCTGCCACCACCAAGCTTCACTGTAGGCACCTTTTAGAGCCCTTTGGGCACTGGTGCAGCCCGAGGTATGATGATTCCACAACATTTGACAATATTCCCCTAAAGCAGAATTCTCCAAGCTTTTTTCAAGGTTGGAGAACTATTTTTACAAAATAAAAATAGCAGAGAGTTACTCATGCTTGGGAAGTTTTATTCTTATTCAACCCACTTATCAAACAATCTTATGAGCTCATTTTGCTTTAAAACATCACAAAAAATGTTTTTGTATGTATTTTTGCATTTATTATATTCTCTTACTATTTTGGGTACTGGTTTGATGGAGCGGAAGGGTGAACATGTCCTGCACTGAGTGTAGCTGGGAGGGGCTGCTGTGTGAGGACTGCTCTAAAGGAAAAATGGTGTGTTTTTCATACGCGATTTAAAGATCCATTAGAACCTGTATATTTAGTCCTTACAAGCTGCAAATGGGAGATACAACTTGTATATGTACACATTTATTAACATCAGCCCCTCAATCTAATAAATTTGTCCTGCTTTTGAGTTAGTACATGATAATTATTGATTCTAATTAGTAAATCAAAGATCCACACTGTGTACTAACTTAAAATTCCTGGCACAAAATAACAAGCTCCCACTACACCATGCAACTTTGGTTTGCTGCTTAATTCTGCAATGAATTTTGATGCCCATCAAAAAAAATATCACCATTATAGCATACAATCATTGCAGAGATGTTGTACAACAATTTCTCTTGCAGGCAGATTCTAGTAGATAATCCCCTTAACATTAGAATCCAGGCAAAGACCTCTGGAGAGAGTTTCAATACGAATTCAATTAAGCAATCAGGAAAAATACTATTCCACAAATCATATCTTCTGTGTGTCTGTTTTATAGTTTCTGTAGGTCATCTCGTATTGTTTGCACTACATGCAAAAATTTGGAGGCCTAAAATCTGCTCTAATTAAAAGAATCTGTGTCTGGTTTGTAATTATTTTTGTGTTGTTTTTTTTAAATGGAAATGTGCTCTAATGAGTTTCATGGAAACAAATTATGTATGGAGGCAAAAGATGACCCTTAGCTGCTGTTAGAGAGGTACACAAATATCCAACATATACTCCAAAACAAGTTGAGCTAATTTATTCCCCAAAGAGTGTTGTGCATTTTGTTTAAACCTTCCAGCCAGACCTTGGTCATCAGTCAAGAAGTGAGCACAGATGAAAGACAACCACAAATGGGGAAATCTACTAGACATCCCTGTACTCTGGCAGTAGCTGACCCTTTACATTAAATGTTCACACATGCTCGAAATATTATATTACACATGCTACAAGCTACATTCGACTGTACTGTAGCTTTGCATACAGCATTTACAAAAACTTGTTCAGGCCCGAGTTCACGTACTTTCAAAATGCACATATTCCTTTCTTATCTCCCTGTACACCTTCAGATATGTTTTCCGCCTTACATTACAACCCACAAGCATTCCTGCAGGCCTTCGAAACATCAAGACAGTTTAGTTCAGGGTCGGGATCCAGGAGCGGAGGTCACAGCTTGTCTGTGCTCCAGGCAGTGGGAAAGACGAGAACAGACAAAGCTGTCTTTAGCAGAATGCATCAATTGGGCATTCACAAGGGGAATGAGTCAGTTCAGTAGAAAAGAGTCAGAGAGCTATGAGTCAGAACCCATACATATGTAGGTAATCATTTTGAATGTTTGTTGGAGTTGAAATTTTCAGGCAACCAAAGCAGAGCATGCCCCTTTAATTGCAAAAATCTGTTATACATTTTTAGTTAGAGAGTTATCATTTTTCGTGCTGTCATCCTTTGTTTTCCTTGTAAAGTCTTCTGCTCTGTGTTCAGTCACACTTTAATTCAAAGAGACACAGGGCACCATTGTTATTTTCATTGGCAACCTACAGTAACCTATAACATCTGATGTTTTGTCCCAGATACGTCCAGATATTTGAAGCAGCAGTTGTCTGCTCAGGTAACAATCTTTAGGATGTCGTCCTGTGTCCATTGTCACATCCCTAATGTAATATCAAACATACTCCGCATTGAAATGTTCCAGTCCTAACATGCTGCCAAACTCACCCTGACACTTTCCTTTCATTAATATCCCATCTGATGAGCTAATTTCTGTGCCAGCACTCTTATCCCAAGCCAAGCCTGGAGACAGACATGCATATGCTCCCTAACACACGAGCCCACACTTTCAGCCGCTGCTTAGGGAGCTGTTTGATTCATCAATTAATCGTTTATGTCAGAGGGGGGAGTTGAAAGTCCAAAATCTATTGATTGTTTCTATGTTGACAAGAAAAGATTCAAAGCTGCCAGCAATTAAGAGCTTTGGTTTTTGTCGAAACGGGAAATGGTTTGTGCGTGTGTGCGAGCGAGAGCCTCTGCAAGCTGCTGTGTGTGTGTGTGGTGGGGGGGATGTATTTTGCAAATACATAAAACGGAACAAGCAAATAAAGGAGGAAGAAGCCATAAACAAGGGATGTAACGTAATGTGTAGCAGCAGAGGGTTAAGTGAGAAATTTTTGCATTTTTATGGGCTTGATCTGTAAAGTGCTGTCTCAGCAGGATGAAGGAGCACCGACCCTATCAAGGCACTCCTTAGATCACAGGCCAGAGATTCTCAGGTTCAGCACTTTTATGATTGCCTCCACTCATATTCACATGAATACATATTGTACAAGTGTGCGCACGCAGTGGCACACACAAATCCAAACACACACCATAAACACTTTCACATAAACCCACTCTCTTACACATCCATAATCATTTTATCAGCCCTGTGCTGCCTGTGAAAGGCATCGATTGATCTAATGCCAGTACACATCATTCCTCGGAACCGCTGTTAAATTCTCCATGCACAGAAGAATAGCATCAACATATAATCTCCAATTAATTTGGATAATGGTACAATGGCTGCGGAGAAAGAAGCTCTCAGTTAAGCAATAAATTCACCCATTCATCTGTATGGATGAGTGTGCATTGTTACTCAGCAGCACAGGGGTGGGGGGTGGGGGGGTTCTTCCTTCAACCTCCTGTTCACCAGGTCAAACCCGTGTTCGGATGGTTTACAGGCTTGTGACTCACTTGGTCAGTCACAAGCCTTTTTTCCTCTGATGAAGTCCTTTTCTTGAGTTGGCAGTGTGCTGTGAATCACTATCCTGCTGCTTAATAAAACGTCACCTGACTACTTTTGATTTATTCTCTGTAAATTTGTAGACAAAATGTTTCTGCACACATCTTTACTTATTCTGCTGCTACCATCATGAGTTCTGTTATCTCTAAAAATGTCGTGCAAGCCCAAGCCAGGACATTTCCTCACTTCCTCCACAAAACAGCAGGTTTTGACCAATCTCTTTACTTTGTTGCTAATTCCAACATGGCTTTCTTACCACGTCCACCGCTGATGAGAAATTTGTATTGCACGATATACTGGCGGTTATAAGCCATGTCACTCAATGCTGCTTGGGTTTTGTTTCTCTCACAATATTTGCACAATTGTTTTCAGTGTCAGTTTCCATGGTTGGCAGCATTCACTTCATGGTGCTCAGTGCACCAGTGGTTTCTTTCTTTTTCGGACATTCTAAATTGTTGTACTGGCTGGGGTTGTTGCATTGCCTTTAATTGTTTGTCCTTTTTTGTTAGATAAAAATTTATATTTTTTCTTCCATAGACAGCTTTTGGTTTTCATGTCGATTTTAATCATTCAAACAAAAAGGAAAAAAAAATCTTCACAGCTTTAAATTGTTTGAACATTGTCGGTCTCGTGGGACATATTTTGGTAACGGCCCCTTTTCTACTTTACCATTTCCTGGCATAAATAGCGATAAAACTAAAACTGAAAGTTTATCTCTCTGTGCAACAATAACACATCAATTACTTTTGAAGTGGACTGTTAGGCCTAGGGTGAGGGGTGCAGAAGAAGAGGGATGGTCTAGTAGTCTGTGTGTGTGTGTGTGTGTGTGTGTGTGTGTGTGTGTGAAAAAGGAAAAATTGGACCTCTTGTGCTTACTCCCACCTCCCAGCTGGACTTTAATTTAAACAAACCTCAAGTGCAAGCTTGTTTCACTAAACACAAAGGCACATCTGTCCGTAATATGTTATAAAACTAAAATGATGGGTAAATTCTTTAGCTGTAACAGTCATGTGCTAAGTTATGCTAAGTATGTGTTTCAGCTCAAACAACATTTGTGTGTTCATTTTACACAGTGAAAGCATTTTGATTTTAAATCACATCTGATGTTGGAAATGCTAACCTCTTTGACATCAGCTCAACAACAGCTCTGAAAAAACTCAACAGTTATAATCCCTGCCAAGCTCCAAACCCACAGAGCAAGTTGAGGATTAAGCTCACAGTATCTCCGTATAATTTTTACAACGCCCTCTTTAGTCATATTTTACAAAAATATTTAAATAATAACTAAACATAAAAGCAACATTATTTAATTTTTTTTTATCATATTTGATTTGGATGTTGATTCAAAACATATTACATAATGGAGCTTTTAGTTTTTCTGCGCCGGATGCTCTGTGTGGTGTCTGTAATACATGAGCCTCGAGCTCAAACCAAAGAGCTGTGGTACAGTTGGCAGATTTTTAGATGAAGACATTGATGAACCACACAATTTATTGATCTTTTATATCTCATCAGTGCATCTTAGCATAATAACGTGAGTCATGAGTACTGTATAGTTACACGTGCATTAACAAATACAATGCTGCTATAAACAAAAAGCAAAAATGCATGAGTAAAGTGGTTATTTCCTTCTGTTTGACAGCAACAGTGTTTAGTTTATTTTCCCTAAATTTGTATTCCATCCCCGTCCCTTTATGTTTCTCACAGTTATTCTGGCAGAGTTGTAGGAAATGGTCTGTACGCCCAGAGACAAAACCCAGAGGTCAAAGTTCGCAGCCCAGACCCTACACTGACCGAGGTCAAGGAGAGACTGGAGCGCTTCAGTCAGGTAGGGTGACTGTTTCCCATGAAGACATTGCATATATTAATATAGTTGAATATTTACACATGTACATGCACACATTAATACATATTTGCTCACATTTGTGTAAGTGTTGTCTAAGCAGTACCAATGTGAAACTGAATCAAACAGTAATTAGTGTATACTAGTTCATTTAATAGCGGACTTTACAAGACAAGGAACACAGATTTTGAAGTAAAAGATACTGAATGCGATGATATTTGTATAAGACCACTTGTTTCCTTGTATCTAAAAATGTCCCTGCACAGAAACAGGCAAAGTAACAACACCACTCATGTTGTAATTGATGGCGTTTTGTCTAATCAGCACTCCTCAAATAATATAACACACGGTCAGAAGAATTACAGCAGTGTCCTTCCTTTTCTTGAAATCCAAAGACCTGGTTTGAGCACAGAGGCCGTTATCAAAGATAAATGAAAAGTATAGAGGGTGAAACAGAGACAGTGACAAAAAAGTGAATTACTGTGGAAAGAAGAAAGCTGAGAGGTGGGAGCAAAAGGTCAGGAATGAGTGACAGATAGGCTGAGATGACACAAGCAGCTTCAAAGTGACACTGTTTGTCATGTAGATGGGGTTTAAGGCTCAAAAGGAGCAAGAAGAAAAGGGCCATTTCACACAGTCCCTAGAGGCCATTTGAAGAGACAAACGGAGCAGGATTCGGTTCCCCTCTGCCAGCCTTCTCTTTTGTTGTCCTGAATATTATGCCCATGGATAGAACATCAGCTATTTTTCACTTTATATTTCTAAATCCCTCTTTCTTTCTTTTCTGCACCAGTTTGTTTGCTGGTGTCTTACTCAAATACACCAAAAAAACTATCTGACCTTTTTCTCATTTGTCTTACTTTTCGTCATGCTGTTGTTCCACATTATCCTTACCTTTACTTCCTCATTTCTCTGATCCACTCTTTTTGCTGTCGCTGTTGATGTGCATCTTCTATCTTACATTATTCCTCAACCAGCCTGTCCACCTGTCTGTCAATGAAAGCTTAAGATTGTTTCTGCCAGTCCATAACATCCCATTGTGCACAGTGGCTGTAGAGTACCCAGTTGTCATGGTAACTATGCAGAGTTGAGCGGGTGTCCTGTTGACATTTACAGGGTTGAAAAGCCTACCTTGAATCTAGACCAGGTGGCAGAGCTTGGCTGAGCTTTGTGTTTGTACCAGATAAGAGCAAAGGATCACAGCGTTAAACTGCATAATGTGGCAGGCTGTCTGAGGCACATCCGGAATTGTTGCAAGACAGAAATAAAGTAAATCACATGTGCTCACATGAGGTAATGTAAATGCATATCGGTATGAAACCATGAAGCATCAGGAAGAGCTAATGGTTTCCCCAAAATCTAGTTTATCCGTAGTTTAACATTTTAACTTTTGACAGCCACCTCTGACTGGCTCCCAACCCAGTGCCTATCCAGGCTGATTCATACCAATCACTGTAATTCATAATTCAATCCGCAGCCAGTAGCAATACAAGGCTAGCCCATAGCACGTCCCTAAATTTCCTCTCATTTCACTGATGAAACTAAAACTGACTAATTGCTAAAAAGAAATCTTACTCTGTTTCTCTTCGCCCTATGGTCATATATAAGGTAGTTTAACTATTGTTAAAGTTTTTTCTCCTAAAGTGGAGAAAAAACTCAAGCTTGTTAATGTGGTTTAAAAAAGCCGGATGCCAAATACCAGCATAATGATGTCAACTCTCTTGCTCGTCTTTTTTTGTTGTTTTTGATCATTTTCATAACGTAAGGTTATAAGTTGTCCATGTCCCTTTTTGTCCTTGCTACAGAGTCCTCAACAGGTGTTTGTAGACAGGATCATTACATAAGAATTTTTGTAATGGTCAAGCAAAATAAGTCTAAGTGGATTGAATTTGGCAAGCCCATCTGAATCTCTTTCCAAATCACAAACTTTACTAGACTCTCTTGTTGCTTTTTAGGCTGTAAAGTTGATTGCAGTTCAATCAGCGGGGAATACGTAACAGACATGAAACAATGCTACATCCATTTAAGATTTGTTTGTTCAAACTTCATAGTTAAGCACTGACAAAGATCAGCGCTCCAGAAGAGAGGCGGTGAATCATAAAAAAAGAACATTACCTTCTACATTTTAAAGTTGGAGAATAATTCTAGGGCATCACTGTTTTCCGAGTCATAAGATCACTCCATGTTAGCATTACTACAACCTTGTTAACTCAGGTTGTTGAGAAATGAAACCAAATGAAGTGCACACAGTAGGCCGTTTAGTGGCCCCGTGAGTGCGGTGCATTGCCAACAACATTAAAATGCTCTGTCTGTTTAGAACCCTGAAAGTCTCAGCACCCATTAAACTAACAGCAAAGAGCTTCACATTGATCAGCAACACCTGAAAGCCCCTGCTGAGGTTTTTTTTTTTACATCTGTAGATAAATAATTTCCTTCAACAATTTACTTCATGCTTAATAAATAGCATGAAACTTTCAAAGACAGACCCACACTGACGATAGAATCCCAACTTTGACAATAACAAAATGCTTAACAGAAAATAGTATTGTTAAATAAAGCGTCTGATAAGATGATTACCATGGACTAGATACAGTAAGGGCAAACTGTTTGTATAATTGTTCATTGTGCTTCTTTGTGTATATATGTTCCTGTGCTTTTATCTTAATGAAAACGGTCTTAGGTTTCAAATGTTCAATGTAAGGACATTTTTTCTAAAGTTAAATAATTTCAATATCAGTTGTCTGTTTGAGGTTAAGGTTTTGAGTTTTGTGTCAATCGTAGAGGAACAATTTTTGTTTTCTTTGATCCTTGACTTATAAGGTTGGCTTATTATTTTCATTTAAATGAAGACTACGCAGTAGACAGATTTTAAAATTGCAGGCATATCCCCTGTTTTGCGGAAAAGCTATTGCAGGTATTTTAGTGAATCTCTAATCTGAGCTTTTTCAAATTTGAATCACCTCAGTTTCCGGGATTAGTGAGGTTAACGTGTGTATTTTTAACTCCTGGAGAGTGGTTAGACCCCGAGCGCTGTGGCAGTAAGAGGATTGATGTATCACAGACGCTGACCCCTCATCTACCCGTGACATTTTCCTCTTAAAGCACTCAGAGCCACATATAAAACACGTTTGTGTTTCTATGCACACAAGCTTGGATATAACGAGAAAATATGTGACTATATGACTCACAGGCATATACCCAACCAGGTTTGTGTGGGAAAAAGAATCATCCAGACGTTTTTAAGTTCAGCTTATAGAAGCTGGAAACACCGTACAAACACAAGATGATCCTGACGCTCGACCTTCCTGCTTCCTCATAAAATGTCCACTACATTTAGTGGGTAGGCCTGGTTCTGCTCCTGTCTTGCATTTCTGCTCTAACTCTCCTCTTTCTCACCCTCTTTCTCTTTGCCTATAAATATTACTAATGTGGACAATAAATGTTTCAGTGGATTTTTGATTCCCAGCCATCG
Source organism: Channa striata (assembly GCA_033026295.1). Classification (NCBI taxonomy): domain Eukaryota; kingdom Metazoa; phylum Chordata; class Actinopteri; order Anabantiformes; family Channidae; genus Channa; species Channa striata. The sequence goes on along the minus strand of CM065185.1, from coordinate 8,823,646 downwards.
GTCCAGCTGTTTTTGGGTGGGGATCCTTTTACAATGGCCTATCTGTTTCCATGTGAATATTAAGGCCACATCATTTGTCAGTTTGTCAATTAGCACTTTTGTAAATGCAAAGTCGGTGGCAACATGCAGTCCAGGGGAAAAAAAAAAAAAACACCCAGACGCTCATTCTCACGCTCTGTTTCCGTCTTTAATTTTCTCTCCGACTCTCACATATGGACAGACAAACACAGACAACATCATTAGAAATGGTGAAAGCTGCAGTGGATGGAGACTTGGAAAGACTCCAACATTCAAACCCAGTACAGAGAGGGCCAGCTTTGACTACTGCTTTGCTGTCTGGTTTGGCCAGTGGCCCAGCCAGGTTCCACATCAGAGACCTTACTTATGTTTAACACACACTCAGCACATCCCCTGTGTGGATCCTGTCGATCCTTCAATCTACCAGCTATTTGCAGGGACTCAGTTGTTTGTGAGGACAGTTTATAAACGGTATTTAAAGGAGAAAAAAAGTTTTATGTTAACCCCTAAAGAACACATGGTTTTGTCGTTTGTATAACCCAGGGTTGGATTTGTGACTTTAGTACGCCTTCACAATCTATGGCTCTTTTATGTTTAAGCCTCCAGCAGTCAGAAAGGGTTTGAGCTTGAAAGAGTTAGTGGAGTCCAGGGATGAAGAAAGAGCTTGGGCTGAGCTGGCAGCCCGTCACAGGGAGGGGACAGATTCTTTCCACTTGAAGAAGATGATGGAGCTGGCCTTCACAGGAGCTCTGCTGCTCTTTGCTGTTGCTGCTGTGGTAACAAGCCTCACACTCAGGGCTGTCTGCTAGCTTGGCAACCAAACTTGATGAACACAGACTCTAATTTAAGCATAAGATTTTTTTTCTCTCTTTTTTTTTTTTTTTTTTTACCAGCATAGTTAGAAGCAAAACTCATAAAATACAGATAAATAAAATCCAGCAACCTGCGACTGCTTTTCCACATTGGGTCATTTACTCTTCCCAAGGGTTTGAGTTCAGTCTTGTCATGAGAAGAAAGTATGTGACATTATTGCTTTTCTGGCTCATAGTTGGGAAATTCCCGTAAATTCAACCTAATTTGTTTTACTTGAAATCATGAACAAGATTTACATCAGATATAGAACAATACAGCTATGAAATGTGTGAGTTTTTGGCTTCTTGTGTGCATTTTTGTAACTCATGTTGTGCATGCATTAATTTTACACAGTGTAAAATCGTAACAATTCAATTAGTCTTTATTTATATAGCGCCAATTTACAACAAAGTCATCTGCAGGTACATAACAGTACTGCCTATAATACTGTAGAATGTAGACACACAATTACTGTGAAGGACTTTAAAAGAGATAATGTACCGTTCATCCTAAAGCAACAGTATGTAACTGTCTTATTTTACATACAGTCATAGATTACCATAATGTGGCTATGATAGCCTCCCTTCACAGACTAACACAACAGCACTGGCGCTCTTCTCTTCACTTTGCTTCACGTCTTTTGAGTTAGGTTCACCCTTCCAACCAGTCAGACTTTGCTTGTACCTGTGAGATACGATGGGCTTTGACAGGGCAGCAGTATTTCATCAGTATTTGGCATCAGTATTTAAAGCACTAGGTGGATTGATGCTACAATATGTAACTTTTAGCTTCGAATTAACAATTTGATGGATGCAGCTGAAAAAGGAGAGCTTATCTACTTTCTTTTGCTTTGGCATCGTGTTAAAGTCGTATGTACCGCAGAAACGGCATTGATTGATGCACTGTGAGGTTTAATGATGACCACAATGGTCAGTGATGTGGAGGAGCACAAAATCAGGGGGTTTCTTCAAGTCTCTATTGCTGCTGACGTACGTACAGTAAGTCTAGCTTGAATTCCCAGCAACAGCAGCAGCATCTACTGTCTTCTGACCCTCACTGTGAGGTAGCTGTTGGTCATGCCCCCTTCCAATCTGCTGTGATACTCTCAAATTTTAATGCACTTTTTAAAAAACATGCTCATAATTTGACAGAAGCCAAAGCTCATGCACATGCATTACACGCACAGATTCTGCCGCTGTCCATACCTAACAGGAACAGGGTGTGACAGCCCAGTGCCACAGCGTGTTGCTGGAACTGACTTCTGAGGGTTACATGAGTTCATGGCCAAAAAAAGTGTACCAGTCTAACAATTAGCAACAGAACCAGCTTGTACTAGCTCGCAGTGGAGGCTTGTGTGGCTCTGCTATTGTTTCAAACATGTTTTAAGCATTACTCAGAGCTCTTGGGAAAATTACTTATTTAAGCACCAGTAATTTCTGTTTTCAGATTTCATACAGATTTCATTTAAAAAATGGTTTAGAGTTATGTCAGTGCCCCAGGAGCAACTGGTTGGTTTCTAAAAACTTTACCATATGTTCTGCCTTCCTTGCTTCAAGACGAATCTTTTAATGTTTATCTAGTGACATCTGTGCCATTTTTAAAGGTTTTGATTTTACGCTCCTTTTTTAATAATCATGTTATAAATTATATTCAAACTGTATTTTGCAATCACAACCAAACTTTACAACAGTGTAGGTTGTAATTATACTCCAATTGACCAGGCAATGTTTGATGACATACTGTATTACTTACTGTCTTTAATATTGTGCAGCCTTGGTATAGGTGATTGTCTGCTGTCTGAACAGGATGCAAATGTTTGACATCTGTAAGTTTATGAAAAGCGATCTCAGAATTTATCTTACCTTTTTTATTGTCTACAGTGTGATAAATATTAAACATCAAAAGGTCAAAAGGGCAAAATATCTTGTCACCTTCAGGTAAAGATATTTTATTGGCCTTATTGTGAATGATGAAAGAGGACAGTAGCATAAAATGATGTTACATACTGTGCTTGGGCTTTTGGTTTGTGAATCAGTATTATTTTCCATTTTGTGGATGGCCATGGGAAGTTTCCAGACTCTGACGGCTATAATACTGCTGTCTAGTCGAGAACTAATTAAGAACTGTCTGGAAACTGGTTAGCCATAACGGGCACAATGAATCTGCACAAACAATTCATAGTAACTGTTTGAGAATCAGCAGCTACAGCTGAGAAGTTTAGTTTGTTTGCAGACTTATTGGGAAATCCACAGCTTTCTTTCGTTTGGCCGGCTCTCGGTCATGCAGTCTGAAATGTGGAGAGAGTTGCACTTATTTCCTCTGAAGCCAGAAACACATAAACCCACACACACAAGAACATATTTCTACTCTTGTTCACTATTCTTGTTAGGACATAATGAATGCCCCTCACCCTAAATGCCTCAGCACAATTGTAACACTACCCCTAAACCAAGTCTGACCCTCAAACAGGTCTTTAAACCTTTTAGGATCGGCCAAATGTCCTCAGTTTGCCTAAAGGTCCTAATTAGGACCTGAAAACTTTTATTTGGCCTTACTTAGGTAACAAATACACACACACACACACACAGAGACATCTTTATTCTGTCTCTCAGCTGTAGGATTTTGCATGAAAGAATAAGACAAAACTCAATTTATAAGAAAATAGTAGGAAAGGAAAGAATTTTAAATTGAAAAGTTGATCAGACTTTTGGAGACTTACCACTGCCATTTTTTCCTACAGTATCCTCCAGGTTTTCATTCCCCATAATCTGTCCACATACGCTGTTCTACCTCAATAAGGCGATACTGTTACAAATTGTCGGGGATATTTTTCAACGTGGACAGGCACAAGTTATAACTTATGATCTTGGTTCACTCATTTGACAGCAGTACAGCACACATTACACGTGCACCGACGCGTGCACAGAAACACACACTCGACCGTCTGCAATTGTATCCCATCCATGATTTCTGCATGTTACATTTTTACATCACATAAACGGATTTTCTGTTTCCACATTAAACTGGAATATTTACAGTATCCATACTGGCTCCGTGGTTGATTTGCACCCACACACACACTCTTGAAGTCTCATCTTTCATCCAAAACTCGACTGGTTACTCCTGGCAGTACAGATTTGACTGTGACTAGGGTGTAGTCAAATACATGCAGGAATTCAGCCCTTGATGCTCTGAACCCGTCCCGATCATCCTCTGACTGAAGAAAGCTCTTGAAAGGAAAAGAGAGGACAAGGTTGGAAGAGAACTAGAAAATATTTAATAATTTGGGATTTTATTCAGACCCCTTTGAAAAAAATCTAATTTATTTTTGGCGTTTAGTTTTTTGAAACCTCTCCACCCTTGGTCCTTCTACTCCACAAGATCAGTCTTCCCGTCTGAACACTGTGCAAATTTTTTCTTATTTTTACTTTCTTCTCTCTCGCCTTAACACTCACCCTTTTATCCTCTATGTTTGCATCAGTCAGTGTTTTTCTCACTCTATGATTGTCTAAGTGCACTTACAGTTGCAAAATGTCCAGCATTTTATTCAGCCCTAATTTTGTCGAGAAAAATGTGTTAGATTTTTGTGTAATATTAAAGAAGGTAAGACAGCAATTTGTCAACCAGTAGTATTCTTATTGGCTTCTAATATAGTACAGCCACAAGCTTCATATAAAATGGAATAGTTTACTTTTCAGGCAAATTTAGGTAAGACCACCTGATTAAAAGGAAGCACTCCTAAAAACAGCTCAAAAAATCCTTCGTGTTTTTCTTTTTTTACATAGGCCATATGAAAAAACAAAACAATGCTCAATCTAATTGAATAACAGTGATATTCAGCATCAAAAAAATGTTGTCAAGAGGAGCCAGAATCATGTTAGAACAGATGTTTATCCCTCTAGGGTTAAATCACAGCGGATTTCGGCTTTGTACCTCACATAAAGGATGCTGCTGCCTTTGAAATATTCTGCCCACTTGCTCACATTTACCATATGCTATAGTGCGGCAGATCAGAAGGACGAGCCTTCAAAAGCTCGTCGCTTCAAAAGGTTATTTTTTTATGACATAAATGGACCAATTTGTTTTGCTGAACATGTTGTTCATCTATGGGTCTTAAGTTGTTTGACTCAGAAAGTGTTTCTAGATAGTTTTTGTTTGTACTTGAAATTAACTTACACAGCTTGGTAATAGTGTGTGCGAACTCTCGTCTGATGGATGCATCTATGCAAAACAAGAAGAAACCTGAGGAAAAAATCAAATTTGAGAAACTGCCTAAAACACTCATTGAAACCCAAAGTCAGTTGTCAGGACAGCAGCAGTCTTTTTCGATCACAAAGCAGACAGAGAGAGCGGGACTGTTCCACTGGATATTATGCGTTCAACAGTGTTTAAGAAGCCATATTGGAATTTTGTGTATCTCTCTTTCTTAAGCTTCAAGGGCAAATTAGATATTTACTTCTTCACTATGTTGTTGGAATATCACAGTTAAGTTGTTAAGCATGTTACGTTTGGACTCCCCACACCGGAGTTCAAATTTCACTGTCAAGTAAACCGACAAACTGCATTGGACAGCACCTAAACAGCATTTCTACAACGGCCCAACTGCGGTTTCCACAGCGACGGCGCCTTAATTGATTCCTTCTCCAATTACCATGCTCCAAGGACAGCTGAGCCAAGAAGCATTGTGTTAACTGTCTCCTAAACAGCCCAGTTATTAGCCTAATACCCAACTGGTTATCTGGCTGGTGTTGGTACACAACATTCTGCTGTTCTCAGAGCGTTTGCTCATGAACTTGTGGAATGTGCATTGAAGGAAGATCTTCTTTCTTTCTCGCTGTCAGTCTTCCATTATCCTGTCTTTGCAGGGCTTGCTGAAATATCTGGATTGATGCAGTGGATTTACATTCTAACTAACTTGTCGGACACTTCATTTAAATTTCTTTTGTGATTGAGTCCTGTAAGCAAAGTGTGTCCTCATTCTAACAAATATCACATTGCAACCTCAAAACAGACTAAACCTCTATAGGACACACAATGAGCCTGTCACCAGGTTCCAACGCGGTGAAGTCAGTGTAACCAGCATGTAGTATCGTTCGATTTTTTCGCACTAATACACCTAACGGCCCATTTGTGAACAAGCGAGCAATCCACCTACTACTTCACTTTTGCACTGAGCGTAAGAATGTTTTAGCTGCTTCTATTAAAGTGTCTACTCGAAGCTTTTGGTTGCACGTACTGTAGACTCATTTCAACCGCCCATACCCCGTTTTTCCACCGAGCCAGTGCTAGTGTGCCTAGTTTAGAACTACAGTAGTTTGACAGCGAAAGAACTGGCCCGTGACCAAGAGAACTGTTTCCAGAGCAGCAGCTGGTCTACAACCACAACCCGCTTTTGTTTAGTTGGGGATCAGGTTATTGTGACCGACGAGCTCAAGTAAAGATTTGTTGTTAAGGTAAAAAAATATGTATCATTTATTGCATTTGTGTCACGGTTTATAATTAGCATCGAAGCACACGGCGGCCACACGCATGAGTTTTGTGAAGGGACCACAAAGTTTATTTAGACAAGTCAAAGCAGATCAATATTCCAACAAGACCGAGTAAGAGACAAAGCTGTACTGCACACGACTGGATTCCATGTCGCACAGTGGTCATAATGTAACGAAATATGTAATGAGCTATGAATTTTTTAAAATTCATAACTCATAACTAAAAGTACTTTAGTATTGTCAGGATCTTTTTCTTTCTGCCCCTCTTTTACAAAAAGTGGTAATCCCTTCTCTGGCATTAGACAAAGCAAAAATGACAGGGGGGGTTTATCTGTGTCCTTCTGATGACTCTGACATCTCATCAGCTGCTGCAGAATTCCTGTGCAAACATTAATATGCCAACAACAGCAACGTTTGGTTTAAATTTGTCTTTATTTCTCTGTTATTAAGACTTCAGTTTAGGCCTTGTTTAGTTATTCTGCAGATGAATCTACCTTGACCCTTGACCCAAGGTATCTGCTTTTAACTAAGTGCTTCCCTTCCGTTTATGTTAATTACCATGGTTGCTGTAACACGCTTTTAAATTAATATTGTCACTGTGAACATTTCAGCCTGACAGTTATTAACATGCCTGTAGCTACCGTACATTTAGCTTTGCATTGGGATCACTCTACATACAGTAGATGTGCCAGCTTTCACCAAATGTTGCCTTCGGATATTCAAGTTTAAGGAGACAGGTGATGAAAGGCCACCTTTGCTGTCGGGTGTGTTGAGTGACAAATAGAGCCCGGTGTCAGTGACAAGGATATTAGCCGTCTTGCACCCACCAGCACCCAAAGCCCCTCCCCCATTCCTGTCACTCAGCTCTCAACTATTTTCGCCAGTTGTTCCCTGCATTTGAAGGTCAGCTGTGTGTCAGGATTCAGGTTTCTCAGCTCTCTCATGAATATTTAATAGTCTGTGTATGTGCACATGAAGCTAAAGATTGTTCAAAATGAGCAAACAGTGTGTGTCTCTATTGTTCCAAATATTCTGTATATTGGTATTGTGGTTCTGTTGCATGATAAAAGCTTTATTGTTTATTTAAAACTTAAGGAAATTCATGATTTTTCAATTCACACTACAGTTTTTACAGATCAGGATTATCTTTGATGCATAAACAATAAACTATACCTCTCAGATGAACTCACAGGAGAATGAGTAAATGTTGAAATAATTGCTCATGCTTGACATTAGCAGAACAAAACCCACGTGAGCACAGGGTGAACATGCAAACTCTACACAGAGAAGACACAGCTGGCTGGTGGATTTAACCCTTGTGTCGTGTTGGTTGACCAGACTCTGCATCCCATTAACTGCTGATAGATTAATTTCTGGGTTTGCACACACCAATCAAAATCAAAAGACCCATGTATGTTTTGATGTCCAAGTTACCTCCTTCCAATTGTCTTTGTAAATCCGTTTTCCCTCCAAGTTGGTCATGGCCTCTCTCCTTCTGTGTGGTGATCCAATATATAATCAAGAGCCTCACCTGTGGTCTATAGATTTGTCATTGCGCTGCCAAACAAAAAACTGTGAGCAAGGTGTCAGAAAAGCATTATATACTAAATGTATGAGAAAAAAATTATATTAATGAAACTATATTGCAACTGTCTGTGAGAACTTCTAACAGGTGTTGCTCCCGTGGGAAAGAGACTCGACTGGGCAAAGGTTCCCATTGTGGTTGCCAGGGAACCCAGGGTGTGTCTGTGTGTTTACTTGACAAATGAGGATGTACCTGAGCTCAGTTTTTTCCACTAATTGTGGTCTCCCCATTCATTTCCTATGGTCGGTCATTTTTGACAGGGAAGTCTACAAAAGTTAAATAAAACCATAAAAGTTTTATGCAAATTAATACAACTTGTTTTGTGTGTTGTAATCCTTATTGTGGACAACGTCTAGTCTAATTAAATTCACTAATGTCTTAGAGATAAAACTCAGGTCGAATTAAATCGGTCAAATTTGACCGGAAAACAACATAAGGGTTCAACTGTGGACCTTCTAGCTGTGAGGCGGCAGCACTAACCACTCCACCACCCTGCTGCTAGAGATAAATCATGCATCTTTCAAACACTGCATAATTTAAAATGTTTCTTGCAAGCCAGTAATTGTAGCAACTGAACAACATAAAGCTTTGTAGTTTTTAAAAGGAAATCTTAACAGTGCAGTTTAAAAGAATTAGCACATTATCACATCTTTTCTCAGACTTGTAATCAATATTCTTCTTAAAATGTGGTAGTAATTAACTGTTGCACAGCATCCTACCACCCTTGCTGCGTTGTACTAGCCACACTGCTCCTCTGTTTCCCTTGAATGCGTCAGATGTGGTCAGGAAGTGTCATCTGCTGGACCCGTGCTGACATTAGCAGGGCTTGGTTTGACATATCATGTGTAGATTTACCGTAAGAATGGTCACCAAGGAGATGCCAGGAACCACATTGTTTCTTTACTGAAATCATACAATCATACTTCTACTAAATACAATCAGACATGTTACTGTAGATCTAGTTTAACATTATGACAATAATACTTCCTAATGGAAGTTTATATTAAAAAGTACAGTAAATATTATGTAGAAATAGGAACATTATACTTTCACTAGTGTGTAAAAAACATTCTCTTCATGTATTTGTTGTTTAGGAGACTCAGGAAAGGTTTCCAAATCTGGGCCAAATGGAGGCCTGGGATGAGCTGAGCAGTGGGGAAACAGAGGAGGGCAGCACCACAGAGTGTGATGATGAAGATGGATGTCAAGCCTCAGGCGATGGTCAAGAAAAGACCAGTAAGTGACACTTTCCCACTCAAACACACATACACGTCAGTTTCATTATTGTTGGAAAAACTAATGCACCTTTACCTTGTATGAGTTTTTTTTTTTTGATTATTTAAATGGCATTTTTTAATTGTCGTCTACCTTTTAAACACAGAGGCCACTTTTCTGTTTACCTCTGAATTAGTTGCCTCAAAGTAATTTCATCCACTTCCTCAAGGGCCACCATACTGTATTCTGCATAACCACAGACAGTACTGCATACTGCATCCACCTTAAAACACATTTTCAGTCTGCCACCCTGGTCTACTGTTTCTTCTTGTGGTTTCTGCAAAGTTGGCGGCACAGGAGGGTTGTCCATCCTACAAAAACCACAACAACAAAAAAATGTACATATGCGGCATACGCACAAACCTTTGAGGAAGTTGGGGCTTGTGTTGGCTTTGTTGAGAGTCAGAAGCTCTGAGTTAATCATCCCTGATTATCATGGTGGTATTTTCCACATTCACAGGCAAATAAAGGACTCTGATGTGAAGCATTCTATTACTAGCACACAGGGAGGGGAGAGAAACATAAAAGAGCATAATTACATTCATCTACTGTATAACATGTACAGTGTTTACATGTTTGAAACCAAAAAGTTTTATGCAAACTGTCAACAGGCCGTCAGCACGAGGCCAACACTGACAGTGTTTATGACATCCAAATGTTTTCTCACTCCGTGTGAAATTTACTGCAGAGACACACAGAAAATAGGACATTGGTACTTGCTTAAGCAATAATCAAAATCTCATGTAAAATGTTCTGTGATTGATGCTGCTTTACTTGACTACTTGCAATTATTTTTTGTCCTGACAGTAAGATAAAAAGCAATGTTTCGTGCAAATTAGTAGTACATTTTTGAGGCGCTAGCCATTGCAATACATGTCCACATGAGAAAAAATGTACATTAAAGGCTCCAATTTGACGTACAAATGATATACCACGACCATTGTAGCCAAGTGCGCGGTCAGCACAGCTCAAAACTACTGATCTAGTTTAACCAAAAAAGCGAGAAAACCATTTACACCACAGTACAGCTAATACACCAATCAATAGCCATCACAGCTCCAGTTACACACAGGACTAGATATTCCTTTCGGCTTCGCACCTTGACACAGAGTCATTTGCTTCTCGGACGACAAACAACAACAGTCTGAGCAACACTTTTCCTGTGATGCAAGGACAGTCCATTTTTCTACCTAATCCATTTACTGCAGCCAAGGCTAGTCTTGAACTTGTGTGTGTGGGTGCGCTCAGCTATTTGGCAATTTCAGAAGCTTTCAGGTAAATAACCACTATCTTAAAAGGCCTTTTTTCTATTTTAGTCATAGTACACTCATACACTCCTCTCTCTAGCTATTTGAAGTGCCCAGTTTGGGATTTAGGGTTTTCTCTGATTTTAGCATTTGTAATCTAAACTATTTTAGAGCTGACATTCTAAATTCTTGTGACATTTGGATTTTTGTTAATGACATCTGACTGATTACTAGGTTATATTATAAAACTCATTCAATTACATACATTGGAAGTCAGCTTTAAACAAAGGTTTTTTCTTGTATTCTCTTATGACAAGTGGGTGAGGTTGTATTTCATTATAGACACAGGAGGGATATTGATGGTGTGTCTGTGCATTTGTTTGCCATTTTTCAGCTCTGGTCGATCTAAGAAGCTATATATCAAAAGTGGGTTTGCCCACCTGTGTTCTGCTAAGACTTCACTACGAAGCTAATGAACAGATTCCCTCTCTCTGTCCCAGAGAGAAGTGATGAGAAGGGATGCAGGTCTCACTGAGGAGATATGATTCGAGCAGACATTTTTTTTTTGCATTCTGCAAGCATGTTCAAAGCCCCAATCAGACAGAACACATTTTCAGGTTACAAAATGAGATGCAAGGAGACTAAAGCACCACACCAAAAACCAACCCCAAACTGCATCCACTGTGATGTTTAGCTTTTTGGTGTTATAGACTATGAAAGGCATGTCTTCTTTTGGAAACCCAGGTTTTAATGGGTGTGGTTTTATAAATCCCTCACATACGACTGTGTCAGACACTTTCTGTTTGTCGATGAAGCTGAAAACAAATGTGTAGTGTGAGAAACAGTGGCCACATGCATGTGGAGTAGACTCTTGCTTATTTTAAGGACCGTTCTCCGCTTTTGAAGTGTTTTTTGAAAGAAGACACTCTGCTTGTTTACAATAAAGAAACATGGTCTCTCATTGCAGGATTGTGGCACAATGGTGTTTTTTTTACATTTTTTAAACAACAATGGAACAGACAATTAAACTAAACCAGGTTGTGGATTTAGATACACGACTATATACAATTGTTCTCATTGTCTCTTTGTGGTAACTTTTGTAAATAACAAAAGTATAGAAAACCACAGACTTTACACTGTTTTATACTTTTTTCTTTTTGTTTTCGACTAAATAAAAGCACAGCAGGTCCAAAACCTGCTAGTTTTTTCACGCTAGTGTTCTGTACTTTTGGGCAAGGCCTGGTCATGTCATACTGTAACTGCTCTGACCACAACCATGACCAGGAGAACAAATCAGTAAATCTTTAATGAACCATATTATCCCTCTCACCTACAGCTATAATAGGCTATTCTGTGCTTGTGACTATGGATTGTTAACCACATTAGCCCAGAAACACTTATGGCTTTCCCAAGGAGCTATTCATTTCTAGTCACTTCATTAATTTATGAATCTCTAAAATACCCATTGTGGCACATTAGCCTACTATCTGTCCATTAGATGAAGATGGAGACTCAAAATGCATCCAAATGCATGCTTTAATTGTCTGTCTGCTTCTGTGAGGACAGCAGTCATATCTTAGTCTGTGAGTAGACACAGCCTGTTCTTTTCTGTCCTTTCAGATGCTGTAGATCTGCTAAAATAAAATCAAAGACGTGAATTTTTTTTACACGAAATGGGCAGGGAAATATAGAAATATGTTTTAGTTTCTTAGAATGTTAATTTATTTTAGGATTCAATATGAAAGATCAAAAAGTCAAAACTAGCATTGCAGCGAAATGAGATTTTCATGGTACGATAACTGCCTCAGAAATAAATCACAGTTTCATGCTATACAGTATTACACTGTTATAATTTTTATAGGTTACAAGACCCTTAAAGAAAAGCAAATGGCAGGGTTGTATCCATAGTGATGAAGTATTCACATCCTTTAAATAAGTAAAGGTACTAATGTCAGCGTAAAATTACCTGTAACAATAAGTCCTGCATTGAAAATGTTAAAGGTAAACATAAGGTAAAGGTAAGGTATGTAAATGTATATAAAATATTAAAAGTAATCAACCATTCCCTGTCACTTGTGCCATTATATAACATCAATTTGTTTTCTTCTACTGCATTAATGTAAATGCAGGATTTTACTAAAGAGGTGGTGCTAACTTTGAACAAGTAATAAATACTTTGAATATAGATTCATCTGCAGATTAATTTCTTAAAGACTAGATTGATCTGACCTAACACACACATGCTCAATGTGAGCCTGTAAAAGCATATTAGTATTAGTTTAGCAATTGTATAAGTTTACTCAAAGTGCAACATTTATAAAAACCTGGATCAAGACATCCACTTTTAATGATGACACTGAGCTGAGTCCTGGGAATGTTTCGGTTTTACCACCATCGTGGTACTAAAAGTTGTCCTAAGTTCTTTTAGCACACAACTTTCGCAACAACCAAACTGTCATAGTGCCACCACCGTTTTAAAACCGTGTTTCCTGATCTTCCATCTGGGACAGCTCAAATCACTCTCTGTAAAACCGCCCCAGCTCAGAGGTTACACAGTCGCGTAGTGTAGTTCTATTGTAGGAGAAAGCTGGTTATCATCTCAGTGGAGGAGAAGAGGTACACGCATTTCTGTGATCGGAACGAGCCAGAAGGATGTGCAGTGGAAAGGTGTGACTTGTAGAGCACCCAAAGTACCATTCTCTTTTGGTAAGAAACACCATCTGTCACGAACACTGGTACACAGCTCATTAAGAAAGTGGAGACACCCCTGGCATAGCTTACACAATCTGCAGTTCAGCAGGTAAACTTGTTAACATGAAGCCGTGATTGTTTTTGCTTTGCCACCATGGTGATAAACCTAATAATATAAATGTGACAAGAGGGGAAGTTTGAAATGTGAATTGAAGAGGGATGCTTCTCTTCCTATACAGACAGACAAATATATTACGTTTTCCGGTCTCACCTTGCATATGTTTACTCAGAAGGAAGCAGATGGCTTTGTGCCTGTGTGTCTTTGTAATCCTGTGCATGTTTGTGCATGGTGTAAGAATAATAATTTACTACTACTCTTAAAAAGACACAGGCATCTTTGTATTTCTTCCTTTATGAGGCCACTCACTAAAAAAATTAATTCCTCCTCAAACACTTATGTTAACCCCATCTTAAACCTAACATTAACCTTAGCTTTTTTTTTTTTAATAGAACCAAAATATCCGACAAAGATTGCAAATCTCATTTTCAAGAGAGACCTGGCAAAGACAGCAGCATACCACTTAAACTAAGTCATAACTCCTAAACAGCTTTTTAATGTCTGTCAGAAAACAGTGAAAAAAAAAACAACCTTATTTTAATCTCAACCCTAAAACCACCTCTTAGCCCTCAAACAGCCTTTCAAAAGTGTAATTAAGGCCCAATCAAGGATGTGTGCTCATTTCTACCACCTGGATTTCAATAATACAAGTGATATGACCTTGAATCTCAAACCCAACACAGTTATTAAACTTTGACATAATAAAGTTCTTGCAGTTTTTACCGTGTTTGTACCTGAATGACAACTCTCTAAGTCCATAACGGTGTGCAGCAGCTGTTCACCCTGGCAGTGGGAACACATTCCTAACACAAATGCTTGGGCAGGATATGGCCAACCTACACCAGTGTTACCAGAATTACACAAGATCAACCTCAAACCCACGAGAGCCTGCTATTATCCGACATGCAGTACACACGTGTTAGAAGAATGTTAGAAAAATGGACATTAAGGGAGGAGTGCTGGACAAATGGTCAGGAAAGAAAGGGCGCGACAAAGGCAGTGAAAACAACCAAGAGGTAATCTGACGGGATGATAAGTGCAAGAAGTAACAGGCACGAAAGTACAACTCACATGAGAAAAAAAAATGCTACGGGCTGAGGTTTAGAGATTATGACGACAATTTACAAAAACTATGATTCAATCTACCGTGAGAGAGGAGAGTTAGGAAGGCGGGCGGGGGATTTGGTGCTCGTATGCTTTGCTAGGCCCGGGTAGAATCTATCCATCCCTCCATCTTCCCATCCTAGGCCGTGGACTAAGCCTGGGCGCCTTGGGACTGGCACGTGCAGAGGCCGGCTGGTCGGCAGATGTAGCGACTGTGTCCTGGTGCGGATATTACCAGTAGGACTGCTATTTCCCTTTGCCTTTCATCTGGAGCTCAAGGGGTTGGGAATGCACTCTGCAGGGCAGAGTAGGTTTGAAAAGATTGAACAAGAGGATCAGAGATGGCTTTGGTGGGGCAGGAGGATGGTCTACTTTGCGGATGGATGTGGGAGGGGTAAGCCACAGTTTCTCGTAGATATGCAGAGTCATCCATTTTTTCTATGTAACCCTGAGTAACGCTGCATATGTTTTTTAATACTAGTTTTGGCAAAATCCTTCCTCCTATGAAATGAATACGGGGAGAGTGGCAGTACAAACAGAGCAATTACACGGATGATCCTTTAGACTTCTGCTCACACCTGTTTATCGTACCTGTTAAGCTTTATCCAGATCAGAAATTGCAGTTAGTTGTCTCCCATATTCTGCTGCTCCCATTCTTTCCATTTTGTGTCATCCTCCACCATGCTTTGCACTGGTCTCCCTTTTCTTCCTTCTTGGAATATTCTACCCAGTGGTTTTATGGCACTTTGAGAGCATATTAGCTTAGAAGTCTCCCTAGGCATACAGTCATTAGAGGAGAATGGTTCTCATTAGCTAACATCATCATTTCCTTTCTAAGCAGAATCCATGAGTTATTTATGATTTCCCAGCACACCTCTGAGACCCTGGCTGGGAATCACCAAGAGTCTCTGATGTCGCAACAAGTCTTAAACTAAATGTGGCATTTACTACCGGGAAGATAACGTAAAGTTAAACATAACATTCAGCAGTTTACCAGCAGAATAACAAGGAAAGTGATTTAGCACTTTTTATCAGAGCCACGAAGGTCCGAACCGCAGTCTCACAGAAAGAGTTTTTACTCACTAAAGTCTGTTTCACATACGAACTCAGGACGTTGTCAGGAGAAATCAGCTTTGGAACTTGTGCAGAGTTGCGTTTCACACATGTAACACACGGCGGGAGATTGTTCGAGTCAGAAGCGCCTTCACAGAAAAACTCTGCTTGATTTCAGGCAGCACACACAGGAGGCACAACGTGATAGAAAACAATGTTTTATTTACAGCACATCTGAGCTGCGCATCGAAAAGAAAGGTTCAATCACTCGACCATCACTCGACCACAGAATCAACATGCCCGTTCACTCACTGTAAATCCTCCCGACAGCTAGAGGCAGAGCAGCGTCCTGCAAGCACAAGCTCGCACACATAATACCGACTGTGCATTGAGGGGCTCGCAGGATAAAGACCATATAATGTCGGGAGAGTCTAACTCTGACATTTGCATTCTCACATCCACCCCCTGCAGACAAGGTCAGCAGAATGTCAGGATTCCAGTGTGACACACAACAAAAAAGTCATTAGAACACGTTAAGGTTTCCACTGTTAATGGTATTTTGAGGATGGCAGTTCTTTAGGAACGTTGCAAATTCACTCTGTATAACTTGGAGATTGGGGATTGCATGAGTTACCATCTTGACTCTCTTGCCTTGTCTGGATTTCAGACCCGGATTCTACCGCAGAAGCTGACATTCTTTCTGTAACACAACGCTGAGCAAATAAAGGCAGACATTCCAGTGATATTGAAAAATACAGTAGGAGAATAAGCAGGGATGACTCTGATCCTCATTGTTTCAGCTCAGCCTGCTATGCAGGGGGAGATACAAACTACTGTAAGTAAGGGAAACAGAGAGAGCATGAAAGGACTCGGGGTGGAATTTTCCCTTTGAGGCAGGTACTTCTATCCAAAAGATGCAAAGTTTTGTGATCAGAGTATCTGCTCTAGATAGCAGAGGTGCATTAGCATTGCATGAGCGCTCCGATAATGGGGGTAGCAATGAGCCAGTTTTTGTATTGACTACCTGCAATGGGAGTCTGTATTCGGGTTTATGTGTGTATGCATCAAAGGGACACTCATGCAAGACAAGTCACTTCATTAAAGGTCTATCCTATTGACCAGTGGTGAGTGCAACAAAGCCTTTCTCCCTTATTCATAATTGATGTGGCAATTAGGGCTGAACCTGGAACAGTCTGTCAGGCCTGAGGCCTGAGAGGGAGCTGACCCCTGTCTGCTCCAACCGATTAGAGATCAGATAGGAAGGGCCGCTGACAGCGTACTTAATGTAGTGCACAGTTCTAATTTCATTCTAAAACTGCAGTCAGTTATGCAACCAAGAGTTTACATCAAAGTATTTGACTCACCCCCACAAAATCAAACATTTATAACATCATAGCAAAACTTTTTTTTTTCTTTTTAACCCACACAGATTTCTGAAAACACTTTGAACTTGAAAAGGCGAGAATCACTTAGATCAGGTTAACTCAGGGGAGGCTGGTCACATGGAGCAACACATGGCTAAATTCAGTTTTCTTTATCTTGTCTTTGGGTGGCTCCTGCTGCTGCTGCTGCTGTTACTGTGTGTCCCTGAGCAGGTAGCACCCTATTAGCCCTTTACAAATACCATAGCCTCTTTTCTATTTTTACAATATGAAAATTACATAGGGAATAGCTGTACAATTTCATCTCGAGGTTTCTATACTGATTGGCAGATTGGGAGGGGGGTGCGGGGGCAGTGTGGCATCGATGTGTGTGTATTTGTTTGACCATATGTCAGAAGGACTGGTTAAATATATTTAACTATATATTTATAAGGATCGCAATTTTTGAAACTACTAAATACGTCAACTAGTGGCGTACTGATGGGTTTTTAATATTTACGGAACACACAGATGAACAACCTAATTCGGGCTACAGGCTGACAACTAGCCGAGCATTAGTAGAGAAGATCCAGTGTGTGTTTGAACAACTGTATGCGACTGTAGACAATACGATTCGTTTTACCAAACTGGTGATATAAGGTTTGGGTAAAGAGCTATAAAAATGTGTGTCTGCTGTTTGAGAGACTAAGGTAATATGAATGTGAGTTTACCTCTGCATCCTTCACGCTTGTCTGTTTGCAAGGACAACCTGACACCTGCCAATGCAGTGAGGCATCTGGTCTATTGAACGCGTGCAGGTGTACTGTTGGGTGTGTGTGTGCATGTCTGAACACTAATCCAAATGTGTGTTCTGGTGAGGAATGCAGCTGATGTGCCTGTGTGACATTGAGGAAATGTACAGGGCCTTTATACTCTCTTATGCATAGAGGCTGCTTTCTCTTCAGGATTCCCCTCCATCTTGAGAATCTGTCACATTGACTGGTGGAGGTCACTGTCCTCCCAGGGCCCCTTTAGCCTATTTGTTTCTGTGTGCATGTGTTTGTGTAAAGACGAGTAAATCTTAATCTTGCCAAGGAGCTTAATAGTCTAGTACGTCCAAGAATTGAGCCGGGCAGATTCCATGGCGCTGATCCCTGCTCCGGAGTTGCCACGCTGCTCTGCCTGTTGCTAGGTTAGGTGTAGGCTGAGATGTGTACCCCACTGGTGCCCCAGTATTTTTGGCCCTTTAGCCCTTTGAGTACCCTGCCAGAGACCCTGTCTCAGTCCTGAGTTCCCCGTACAGGTTGCCTGTGCGCCAGATTCCCAGCCGGAGAAGGGGTTGTGTGTGCACACGCAAATTCAGAGAATGCCGAATAGGGGGATTAGTTTAACGAGGTGAGGAGCCCCTGCCTGACATGGTACCACATAGACTGAGTCTTGGACAAAAACTGTGCAGAGATGGATGGCCGGTAATGAACTGTGTGAATGCATCCTTCCCTTCCCTCCACCCTATAACCTTACCCTTCATTGTAAGAAAATGTGTGTGAAAAGAGATAAGGCAACATTGTGTGTGTGTGTGTGTGTGTGTGTGTGTGTGTGCTTAGGGAGGCAAATGTGTGTGTGAGGCAGTGAAAGAGAGGCCTTAAAAACACTGTGATCTAGAGTTTTAGCATTCTCCTGCTGTACCCAACAGTGTCAGGACATCCGTGATCCATAGCCACCAAGAGCAGCCTCGGTCTTTTTTTGGTGTCTAAAGGTCTGATCAGAGGCAGACTGATAACTCTGTATCCTAGAAACACAGGCTTTGACTAGAACTACAAACTGTTTTTACATGTGGCTTTAACATACACCACCTGGTGTGAATGAACTTTGTCGAAATGTGTGTTGTATATAAATGATGTGTTTAACAGGAGGTGACTGTTGGATCCTAAAGGGAGGGCTGGCAAACAGCTTAGACGTGGCTTGTAGTGTTGAAAATAACCACAGTAAAATTTACAGTCATGTGCATTTACAGTAAGGCAATAGTGGAATATTGTAGTGCATCCGTGTGTCCTCTGTCTTAAAACCGAGAGCCTCTTGCTCTTACAGGGATGCTGTAGATAGCAGGTAGCAAATATCTGGCAAAGGTCACACATTAGATTGGATCAGATGGGACAGAGACTAATGATACAAATAATTTTTACTGACTCACTGCATTTGGAAAACAGTCAACTGCTGCCCACGCTTCAAAGACATATTGGCAATTGCATAAAGATCTTGTTTTACAGCAAATAAGGATTGATCTAGAAAATCAACAGTGTCATTATTCAGACGCTCGGTGGAACTGTCACAGGGGAAAGCTAGGAACAGATGGATGAACTGTACTTGTGTTGTCTCTGAGGCAAGTATTGAACTAAGCAAACACTATGGGGAGGGGCGACTCGCTAATTACATTATAATCTCTACTAATTCACGTAACCTGTCCAAGTGTGTGCATATACCAGTATTGAAAATCTTTCTGCATCTGTGCATGCTTACATTTATGATTTTGCCTGTGTGAGTGGTAAAACGCAGTGTCAAAGGTCATTTCTCTTAATGAAACATTGCTGTGGGCCTGATCTGTTGGCCTTGTCAAAGTCCAGCACCTTGGGCTGCTTTACAACCCCCCTGCGTCCGTCTCCCATCAACTGCTTAGCAGGGAGAAGACCTGCAAGGTCAAGGCAGAGGTGTGAGCCTAGAGAGAGGAAGAGAGTGAGAGATGAGGAGTTACTGACCTTCATCCACCTTCACCGCCTTCTCTTTATGTGCTATAAATCAAACCTTCACTGTCTGACCATTTTTATAATTATGCAGCAGAGTGAAAACTGCCACAGGTGCTTTTAAAGCCTGTGATAAACAGTTTAAAGTCTCTTCTTCAAGACATTTAACTTCTGTGTTGGCTTATATTACACTGTGCAACAATAGTTAACGTTGTACTTTTCCAGGAAGTGGCGAAAAGGATGTCACCATCCAGGTGTTTAAACCTTGTCAAAGGGACTTTTTACAAAGTACTGAACTGAGGGTGTGAATGCTCTTCTAGATTTATAGAAACATGTTATGACTTTATTAATATGGGTCATTGAGTGTAGACTGGGCCCTGAGGTAGACCTGTCCACAGTGTAATCTGCCTCTCCCTCCTAAGACAGCTGGGATAGGCTGCAGCCCCTGCGACAGGATAAGCGGTTTCAGATAATGGATGGATGGATGGAGTGTTGGCTGATGGACAAAAATTGCAATTGAATCCACATGAAATGAAATCTACAATACAAATGGTGCACAATAAGTGGAGGGATTTGAATGATTTCTGCAGCTTCTGTGCATGGAGACCCTGCAACACAACGCAGGGTTGGTTTTAATTCAGAGGGGGGAAAAAAATACAATTCAACAGAACAAATAGTGCATATGGAGTATGTTTGTAATGACTACAAGTCTGTGCTCCGTCTAAAAAAAAACTGCCTTGTCATCTTTATAGCATTTGGTGTGACAACTTGCTAAGCCCCAGTGTACAGTAGCACCATTCCTCATTGCATTACAGCTCTGTAGTGTTCAGGCAGGAGTTCTATGCAGGCGTGTACGACACACAGACACGCAGGCGTGCAACACACATGCTGTACACGGCCCTGACTGCTTTGGTCCTGTAGTCACAGAACCACATTTTGTGTATGTAGCAGCGATCACAGTGGTCAGCTGAGCAGAGTGTGGGGGGCACACATGCTGGGGCGTAGTGTTGTTACGTCCTACATCACTGAATGTCCGACACAGGGAGGATTGTTTGAGAAGTTTGCTACGCTCCTTTGCATAGGTTCCATGATTTAATCTGTGTGGCTACAGCGGCCGGGTACTGGCAAAGCAAAAGAAATAAAGGGAAAAGAGATAATGAAAAAGAGAGAAAGCAGAATAATAGTAGAACACTGATAGCCAAGTGATTTGTTATTCCTCCCACTCATGTTCAAACCCTTATTCCTCCCTTCCTCTCTCCCTTGCCTCCAGTCCCTCCTTCCTCTTGGCCAGAGTCGGAGGTCCACCTCTACTTCTGTGCTTTGGCCAGGCTTGTTAGAAGCAGCTGTTGTTGCTCCACGGCCACTAGAAATGGAGGCTCCTCCAAACACACAAGCTGCCCATCTGCAGAAGCATTAGTGGCAAAGGACACTGTGAGCCATTTCTCACACACTCAGCCAGCACAGAGGTCAACAGGGTAGTAGAAGACAGCCCACTTTAACGAGCCAGCCTTCGGTTGCTTCCTCGTACTGTTTGTGTGCTGTCGTTGTGAAGGTAACCCGCTCTCTCGATATCTGAGTCGAATGTAAAAAGTGACATGATCGCCCATGTTCCCTCAGGTCAACACCCTGCTGCCGCAGGCTTTAACAGCAAATCAAGGCAGCCACAAACCATCTTTAAACTAGTATAAGGCCCCCACACACAAACATTTTATATAAACACATACTTACACACTCCATTTTTATTTGTCTCTCAAGTTTCTTTCACCCACTTCATGCTTTTCTCTGTCACTGTTTGTATTATAAAGCTTTTTGCCAATCAAAACAAATGTGTCTTTTACTGCTAGAGAGCATATGTCATTGACTGTCGTAATGGGAGAAGCATGCTGATAGGCCGTCACATTGCCTTGAAGTTGCCTGATGTGATTGATTCCATCTGCCTTCATATGAGTGACGATGGCAATTCATCCTCCTCATATCGAAAAGCCAAACAAACTGTTTTCCTCTTCTAATCCTCTACGTCATCTTCCACTCACTCCCACCCTCTGTTTGTCGGTCTTGCTTGTTCTCCTTTTCCCCACCATATTACGGGGATTTACACATGAGCCAACTTATGAAGCACGGCTTATCTGCTAACATTGTCTCATTATGACAACAACATCATATTCCAGCATCCTCCTGCCCTCCTGTTTTTTCCAATTCCAAGTTGTTGCATGCTTTTAGGGAGTTGCTATATACCCCTTTCTCAACCCAGTTTATGAAATAATATAAAAACATTATCATTATCACAAAAATTCTCACATTGAAACACTCTCGCTCTGATGATGAACTCTCTGAATTGATGCCATATGGTACAATTTGAAAAATATACACTTTATTGATGTGTGTATATAGACCAAACCACATTTATTATAAATGGTGGCCACTATGGTGGCCAAAACATTAGAACCACCTCTTCCTTTAATGCACTCCAGTACAACTCCACCACCCACTTTGACCTCAATAATAAACACATAGAATAATAACCTTTCTGACAGTTTCAACCTAAAAACAGAGAAATTATAACTTGTAATCTGTATTGGATTTCATAGTGTATGTGTGTGTGTGTGTGTGTGTGTGTATATATATATATATATATATATACATACACTCAATTGATCTTTAATAATTATTTTATTCTATTTATAATTGATTTTTAGTCTATTTCACTACACCACAGATCTCAACCTTGATCCATCCATCATATTTTGGCACTTACTTTGTGTAAAGCTTGCATCAGCACATTATGACATCACATGTGCCTCGTCAGACGCAGAACTGATGAAGTGCAAAAGTTTTTCTGTAATTTCTTTCTCCTTTGCGGTGGTGGAACTCTTGATTTCCTAGTTTGGCTTTGCGTAAAAATGACCTTGTTGGATTATTAGTTTAGCTCTTAGCTTTGTAATTTCATTTTATTGCACCAAATTTTATGTTCACAAAGCATTTCACTCCTGTGTATTCCTGAATACCTACATGGGAAAATTGTCATATTAACTAGTTGGCAGTACGGTTTATGTTGTATTTCGTTGTTCTGGTGAGGACCTGCACTATAATTAGCCAGTTGTTTAGCCATTCAAGTGCCGTTTTCTGACATCTCCTTGATTAGATGCAGCTCATTTCCATCGAAACAATAACGGCAATCAGATTTGGGATAAATTATGTCTTTGTCTATTGTCTCCTAGAACAACAAAACCCATTGGCACAGGAAACTCTTCTCTCTCCAGAGCCCTGCCTAGCCCTATTCACACACACAGACCAACCCAAGTGCACAGTTGGGTGGGTTCATGTGCATTCTCAATTGTACAAAAAGATTTATTCTTTATTTAAACACATTTGACCGTGCCAGGTGCGGAAAAAATGACATTTGAAAAGTGCAGTACGTTTTTAAAAATCCAATTAACAATCTAAAACTCTGTCATGGTATGCTGTACATTTATGAGCTTTCTATATATGTGAAATTACAAATAACTGTCAGGAAATCTAGCTGTCAATTTGTTCGACAGCCAGGTCAACACATAGAGACTGTATTTTATGGAACAATTTGTAGACAGATCGGTTTATACACACACTGTTGGGTGTCATTGCAAACCTGCCCTGTTATTGTTTCAGTGGCAGCTTAAAAAGCTGAAATTTGGCACCGCTATCTCTCCAATAACTATCATACCCTTTACAACTATTCCCTTTGTTTATGTATCGGTCTGGGATTATTTTCACCCCATTCCTTTTTGTTTAGTTCCGTGACTTCATATTCACCTAGACCAATTCACAACAAAAGTAATGTCGAGGCACTTTATACAGTAATATGAAGAGGTTACAGATTTATAGAGACAACCCAACGAATCCTTCTTAAGCAAGCACTAGGTGACAGTGGAGAGGAAAATCACCGTCCAATGGAAGACACTTCTGAAGGAACCAGGCTCAGGATTTGGTGGCTATCTGTCTCAGCCTGTTGAAACGAGTGGAAAGGAGAAAAAGAAGAAATAGGAAAGGCAACAAAAAGCAACAGACAGGGCAGGGAGGTAGAGCTTGTATCGTCTGTCCAGGGCAAAGTAGACACGACAGGGGAACTTTTGCAGAGACTTTCGCCTCTGCCCTAACACAGAACTGAATGTACAGTATGACAGTATGAGTGAAGGGCTGTGATGCAGCCTAACAGGAATCCAACTAGGAGTGTGCGGTGACGCTCCTGTGCTAACAGTGTGATGTACAGTATAAATTCGGGCCGGGCTGGGTCCAGCTGGGACCCATGGGTAATGAGCAGAAGTAGTCTATTTTCGATCGCGTTCAGAGAAACCAATGCATGGTCGCCATTCTCAGGGAAGTAAGATGACTGGAGGAAAAAGGTAATTCCAGTGCACAAGTAGTGATATTTTATCATGACCCAAGTTATCAAGACACTGGGAGAACAGCAAGAGGTAGAGACAGGAGAAAAGTCCTCATTAAGGGAAGCTGGATTTTACTGGCAGGACAGCATGTGTGTGTGTGTGTGTGTGAGTATGTGTGGAGGAACTGTGATTAAATGGATTCTTAGCGCCTGCCCTTCCCTCAGCCTGATCTGATTGGTTGTAATGACACAATGAGGCTGTCCATCATATGTTCCTGGGGATTAGACAGCTCTTCAGTCCTCCATCATTGTGTATGTGTGGAGGTGGCAGTGGGTGTTCAATTTGTATTTTACTTTTCCTGTGGGGAAGAAAGACGCCATAGCACATATTGTGGCAAATGTTTGATGTTTTTAACATTGGCTGAGGATTTAATAGCGAGTTGCTAAGTAGTGTATACAGTGTCAGTGTCAGCACTTTTAAATATACATTATAAAGGCCTTTAATTGAAACAGCTACAGCTGTTCCCCTTCTGATGTGAACATTAAGTTGTTTTAACTGTACCAGACATAATCATAAATTATTTTTGATGTCTGATTGTTTGTGAACGCCCCTGGAATGAGGTGATGAGAATGTTGATTGGGTGATGATATTATACTTAATGTACAATTTTAGAGGCCCCGTGTCGCCTGAACATTAAAGCTGATTATCTTTATCACAGTGTGCCAAATCATTTTCTCTGTCCTTGTCTTTCTTCCTTCCTCATCTTTATTTCTGTTTGTATCTCTTACAGTACACCCAGATGGTTCTAGTGAGGGAAAGCCCACTGGGAAACAGCCTGAAGGTGACAGGCCACATGACAACCCTTCCAAGCCCCCCTCAGTGAGGGTGATAGGGGACTCGTCGTCTGCCAGCTGGGCACGACCCTGGAGCCTTACACTGCTCTTTGCTGCATTTTGCTTGCAGTGGACCCTATTCTAACGCCAGCACTGTGCACAAATCCCCCCCTCGCCCCTTTAGAAAATACATACAGTACATGCAGGCAGACACATCACATACATGTCACACATAGCATCCTTACTCCTCAACCTACATGAATGGATGATAATGATGGGGAATAAAAATGGAAGACAGGGTTGTGGAAGAGAAGAAGACTGTAAGCTGTAGGAGACTGCCAACAAGGGGCTCTGGGAGGACCACGTCCTGCAGCATCACCGGTCTGGGTGACTGCACAGTCTGATCCTAGCCTAGCTGCTTCCGGCGTGTGTGTGCAGACACCAATACGACCCTACAGCACCACGTTTCACTCAAACAAACACACTGTGCGGTTCAGGATGGGACTGCTTCATCCTGATCTTACTTACACCTTTAGAGACTCACTTACATGCATTTCACATATGCTGATACATGTCTTGTTTCTCTGCTGCTGGATTTTTACTTACACTTTAAGGCTAAAAGCCTCATCCTAGCTATTGTACCATTTGCCAGTCAGACAGAAGATTTTAAAACTCATTTTCTGTTGGGGGATTAATGGTTGCATGATAGATAGATAGCTCAATCCCAGGTGCCTGACCCAGAGCAGCAGATTTGATATAGCCTAATGACTGTGTACCTTGCAGGGGATTAGAATGTAATGAGTTCACAGGTAAAGCACGGACACACTTGCACAGCTGAACACATTGTGCAGACAAACTAGGTGTGTATAGTATGTAACTGTATATAGATGGAAAGATTTGATGAGTGTAAGAGGTTCTGATTGTATAAAAAGCTCTTAACTGGAAGAGCTGTCTGGGGTTTTCTTTACTTTTCATCCAGCTATAAATGGACTATAACTCCATACTCCATACAAACCAAAGTGCAAGAAAAGGGAGATTTTAATTTCTTTATTAAAGCAGGAATGTGCATCATTTTCCAACTCAAGCATAAAAAATAAGTGAACGTCTGTAAATTCTTAATTTCACTAATTATGACTGTGCATCGGGTTTTGTGTGTTTGCTTGTTGAATTGCACATTAATGCATGTATAACCTACCAAGTTCTCAAACTTGTTATGAAAGGATCCGACCCATCTTCCCAAAACATCAACACCACATATATAAAACCTTCAGGCTTTCAAGTGATGGCATGATATCTGGTTGAACATCTTGCTTAATGATGGTGTGGAATTTAAAAACAAGATGAAGGTTTGGCTGCAAATCCAACACATACTTATTCTAATGCCATTTGGCATATTAATGAAGAACAAGAAAAAACATAATGTAGAATATTCTTACAATGTTGGATGCATCTATTATTTGATCCAGTTCAGTGGCAGCCATTGTGTAAGTTCCTGTTTATGGATTTTGTTCTGTATGAGTCTGGATGTTCATCATTCAGCACATCAGTTAAAAGGATGTTTTAAGTGATTTCTAATGGAATTGGAGTAAAAAGCAAGTTCAACAACTGTGTGACTTCTACAATGGCTCCCTCTGACTAACACTTTTACCTCTTGTGTAGGTAATTATGTTTTATGTACTGGTACAACAGAGTACCTGTGTGAATGAGGACGATGAATCTATGATCAATGTTGAAACTAAAAATGACAGAAACAGTACCTAAGCTAAATAGGTCTTTACACTTAAAGGTTGACATGGGTCTATAAGCAGTGATATACCTCTTTCATTTCTTAGCATTTATTGTAAACAACTTTTCCTGTCTCTACTAAAAAGTAATTCACTCTCCCTCACAGTGGAAGAAGGACAATCTGTTTATAATACCTGCAAAAGCATACAAATATATGTTTAAAAAAAGCAGATGACTACAGCTATATGAGTTGTTGTTGAAATGTGTCTCATTTTGTGTTCTGTAACTACGTGTTTTGTTTTTTGTTTCTTCCATTTATGCTTTGTCTCCAACTGGCCTCCATTGCACCCACAGATCACGTACAGTCCTATACCATTGCATGTGTATAAATGTACATATTTTAAGTCACTTACCATTTGTTTTGTGTCTCATTTCTGCTCTTTTGTGTCCATATGATACAATGTGGCTGAGCTCTATTAAAGGTGCTCTGCTTTTTTGCTTGTCTCCAGAGCCTCTCCTTTAAGAATGTCAGTCACAGCAGACACTGATGAACAACATTAAAGGTGTTTCCTCGTATTATTCCTGATAAGTCCTCTGGTTAAATCACAGTCCCACCAAAATTCACACCCCAATTATGTGACTGTGAAACGGGGTGAGGCCCATTCTTTTCCAGTCATGAAATCTACCACCTCCTACAATTTGCTGCAGAGATTAACCTGATTGGACATGGATCCGTGAAATTGGAACTTTCTCCGATGTCCAGCTGGCTTGAGAGAGGAGGTGGAATTGACGTCTCCTTAAAAAAAATTATGTTTGATGGTTTTACTTAGCGGACAGTGGTGGCTCTTTGTGCTATCACTGAGGAAGACTGGTAACCTGTCCAGGGGGTTCCCTCCCTCTTGTGCAATGACAGCTACGATAATCTCCGTCCTCCCTGAACGTGTACATTTCAATATATTTTTATTCATTTTAGTCCCAATGTGAATTTATAGAGACCACACCCGATTCTCACTCACTCAGATTTGCACCACAGACCACCACAAGTGGTCATTATTAGGGGGTTCACTAAAGGAAAGTTAGGATTTGAGCAGGCCTACAGCCACATACAGTAACTCACATTGGAGCACGAAAATCAAAAACAGAATCAAACATAATCATGGCCACATTATCTGTATCCAGTGGAATGTTTTAAAGGCAAAGTTTGCTATTTTAGGAAGTACAGTAAGGAAATAAACATACAGTTAAGTCACAATGATGTAATTTTTCTTTCTGACAGATTTTAATGCACGTTTGTGTTCTACTCCCTCGTGCTTCACGTTTCTTTTTCCTGACTGTACATGTTGCCCGTCAGCAGCAGAGGAGGACTGAGTTATGAGGGTGCTGGCAAGGCAAGCCGTCTCAGCCTGACCTTTTTCTATTTGCATCCAGGAAGCCTCTTGCTAAACATAACTGTCTATGAGTTTGCACCAGGAATAGTGGCAGAGGGCAGTGTGAGAGTGCAGAGGACGTGAACAGGATAGGTGGTGGAAAGGACCGCGGCAGACAGTCCGCTGTGATGACAGTGCCGACAGTGACAGCTTGCTCGCTCAGCTGATGTGTGGCCGGCCCCTTTGGCTCCGCGTGTAGGGAAATTTTTGCCTATTCATGGGCTGTAATTGCCCTGAATTACTGTCAGCTGCAACATTAGCATCACTAGCCTGTCTTAGCTCTTGTAGGATACAAAGCAAGAAGGGTCCGACTGTAGGTGAAAACAAACTCTAACGCCGACATTAGGCTTCATGTATAGAGATGGCGGTTTTAAATCAGGTACGTGTCACATGCTAATGCTATTTGATGGATTGTTTCAGCTATTAAATCTAATAAATCACAGAAAAAATGTGAAAAGGCACATCTAAGGTGTAACGCTGCTCTTTTTTCATACGCTGATTATTAAAGCAGTTAGTGGCGATGTAGGAGGCGACAGTGGCCCCGTAAGTCTCACCACACCTCCCACTGTTTTAGCCATCAGCCTGGGAGCACATAACTAAAAGCACTTTCCTGGCTAATGCACGCACTATCCACAAGCCCTGTCTCACTCTCTTTGTCTCTCTCCCTCTCTCTCACACACACACACACACACAGTTTTGTGCACTTAAAAATCATATAATACACACCCATGATCTCATTCACACACCCTGTCCCACAGTTGCACACTTCCAATTGCACGCAGACTGTATTTGATCCTTGGAGTCTATTTCATGCTTGTTGCTGTGAAACTGAGTGTCTGGCTGGCTGCATACAAGCGCAAGTGCCCAGTCCAAAGATATCATGCCTCCTCTTCGCCTGAGCTGTAATTGGACTGCATTGTTGGTGCCTGACAAAACCAAAGCTGTCTGTTGTCCTTTAATAACCTCTGCTGACTGGTGCAGAAGGCCAAGGATGACTTTCAAATATGGACAATAATAGGAGCAAGACACTAAAGCAGAGTTAGTCTGACAGGAGATTTCTTATTAAAATAATACAGTTGAATGTCTTGAAAGTCGTGTGGATGAATTCACTGTGTTGTAGATACCGACACACATTGCAAGGAGCGTGTGGTCTTTGAATGTAACAGAGTTCAGGGGACCTGAGGTCACAGCTGCTCAGCTGTCTGGGCTATTTTAAATGGTAGCACACATCAGCGCTTCTGTCCCACCGGCTTGGCCAAGTCCACACCTAAATGTCTTGACATACACACACACAAGTCACACGTGTTAAGAAGAGCCACAGTTGCATCACATACTGGGAACAGAGCCTTAAGATGCACACATGCATTTTCTGACAGATGTCCCCTAAAGTCAACCCGACTGTGTGTGTATCAGGGTGGAAGCAGTGCAGCAGCCCCTCCAGCCAAGCTCGAACTGTGAGGGGAGAGCAAAGGAAAGAGGGAGGTAGTGGAAAAAGCGTCTCAAAGACACACAAATGGGTGAGGTAGAGGGGAAAGAGCTCTGCCC
Source organism: Channa striata (assembly GCA_033026295.1). Lineage (NCBI taxonomy): Eukaryota > Metazoa > Chordata > Actinopteri > Anabantiformes > Channidae > Channa > Channa striata. Next base: position 8,794,224 of record CM065185.1, on the reverse strand, counting down.
TCACACAGGCAAACATGGGTTGTCACTGCCCGTTTCTCCCTCACCTGCTCTACTGGCCAATTAGCATTATGTTCAATGAGCTCACTGGGATGATTAATTGAGTCCAATTAAACAAATTTCCAACGTGACAGACCATTAATAAGTGTCTGAGTTACAGTGACAGAGATGAAATCGAAAAGCAGGAACACAAAAACTTTTTCTCAATTCCTCATATATGCTGATTGGCCTCACTTGTCAGTTTAGTTTCCCATCATGCACTGTGCAGATGGCAGAGAGCAGGTAGACAGCATTAGGAGGGGGTTACCTTCCTGGCAGCCACTACAAGGTTGTTGTCATTTTCATTTGGACTGTAGGAATAACTTCAAAGTGGCAACACATGTGATTTTGTTGCTGATTGAAGAAATATAAAGTTATAATAATATGCATGTATGAGAGTCATAACTACCGGCAACTGTAAAAGCTTATGTTTCAACAAGTGAGCGACGGCTCCCTCTGACAAGCCAATCTGGATGTGTACGAAGAGAACTGAATGTGAACGCAGCAATGCAGAACAGCCGTTCAGCTGTGCAATAATAACAGATCCCATGAGAATCCCAACATATTCTGCCTGTTATGAAAGAAAAATAGAGGAAGATATGAGCCACAACACCACTAGCGAGAGAGCTGGTCAACCAGTCACTGGTTGCTCAGCTTTTTTTGGACTTTGCAAGCCCACAACTCACTGTAGAAATAGCAAAGTGGAGGGCGAGCACCAGATCAGGTAGGGCTGTTCTTGGCCACGTCCCGAGCAAAATTAATAGAGCAGGATAGAAAATGTTGGATATTCTGTTCTGTTAACTATGTGGGATTCAACAGCACCGGGAACACATTAATACTATATATTCCCACTTGCTGGGAACAAAAGCTTACTGTGCTGTGCTGTCAGCCGAACCAGTAATAAACTACAGCGGTCCTCTCTGCCTCATCCTAAGTTTCATTTTTACATTTCATATGTTTCTAGTTGTTGTAAATATGTGGATTGCAAACATGTTGAATTACACTCATAATTGGTACAGAGGGGCCTGAGCATTAGTCACCATGAACGTCTGGCTGCTAGGAAAACAGATTAACTATGTCGCTGCATGACAATGGCCAGCCAGAGAGAAATGCAGTCCTGCCTGTATGAGCTCCATTCCAATTAGACAAGTGGGGTCTAGGTTTGTGTGTGTGTGTGTGTGTGTGTGTGTGTGTGAGGTGAGATGGAGGACCTTGTGTGTGTGCATGTCTGTCACAAATGTTCAGGGCTGACCAGCATCTCATGTTGAATTCTCTGTCAGAGTCACTGTGTTTAGCATGCTACAGGCTGCCTCCCCCCTTATGTCCTGGAGATGGATGAGCACTGGTGTGAGTCTTCTGTGACTCCCTTGTGTGCCAGGCCACCTCTCTGTCTCTATCAGATTGGAGCAGTGTATCCACACACACCCGTATACGATAAATGTTTCTGTTGATCTGTGTATTTTTTGGTTCATCTAGGGCTTTTTTCCTTATGCATTTATCACCTTAATAGCATGTGTTCTTAGCAAGACTGTTACATTTGGAGTATGAATATTAATTCCTGTTGGCATGTTGTCTGCGTGTGACCCAGAGAGAATAGGTATGCTGGAACACAAGACCTCCATTGATTTCCTCTGATTACAGATTCAGAGATACCTACTGCTGTCCAGTTCTGCAGCATATGAGAAAGGGGAAATCAATGTTGCAGGGGGCCACTGGGCCCACACTCTAATACACCCTCATAAGAGACGGGATTTGGATTACATCACTGATGCTAAAAACACATAGTTGATTTAGTTGGCTGCTGTTGGGACAACAACCTGACACAGTACTACGTCAGCAAGACAGATGTGTTTATGCATATTCTCTTATATTTTTGCTGATTACTCGTTACAGATTACATTGTACGTTCTTTATCAAGCACACTGTGTGAATGTAGAGCTACAAGTTATTGGACATGCTAAGAAAATGCAGTAAAGTATATAAATATGACAACACTGGACACACCGGGGGTATTATTTCAGAACTTTTTCTGCAAAGGCCACTCATTGTCCCCAGCTCCAGTCTCCACTCAGCTAATGTACGACGAAAGGTTCCCTGCCGGATGGAGAAAAAGCAAATAAATATCAGCCATACACCGAAATCCTCCGAGATAAGCAAACAAGCCAAACTCCAGACGGTCAAAATAACCCTGAATGATCAAAAAGTAACCACATTAGTAGAAATCATTACCGCATTGCTGGCCTACAGCGATTAATACCGGAGATTGAGTCACAGATTTACTAGATTTTTAAGTACATAATGTGTCTATCAATAGAACTTGTTGTTAGCTTTAGTACATTGACGATTTTTCACTGACCTGGCTCACAGGAACACACCAACAGGTGTCCTCAAACCTCTCAGCAATGGCTGCACTCTGTTTGCCAACTATTTGTTTCATTTACAACAGTTTGACTTCACACAGTGGAATATTTAATTGACAACATGTATGACGTTTTTTTTTCTCTTTAAGTGTCTAAATAAGCAGAGCCAATGAATCAGCATGAATAATTTCAGCACATCACAATGAAATGGAGTCATTGTTATTAATTACACTTTTGCTTGTCCTGCTCTTACAGGTCAAAATATAATTCCAGTCAAAACTGGATTTTGTATTCTGAATCCACAATGCAGTGATTGAACTGATGCTTTTGTGATTCATGTAAGAGTTCAATTTTAATTTTAAGTGATTTGACTTGTCTGGGTTTTTTTTATATCCCTATTAGAGACGAAAACTGACTGAATACAAATTCGTTCAAATATCATCATAATGTTTTTATGATACACATCTTCTGTGACGTCTTTTCTACAGGTTTTAGCGATACTTTCAACTTCCCTCCACATGCATACAGAATGCACATGATTTGATGTTCCTATGAAATACTATGAAAGAAAATCTCTGTAGACGCCTTGTAAAACATGCATGTCCACATCGCTGATGTTACATGCTAAGCCTTGTTACATTCGAGTCTGTAAGTGGTGCTGTGGTCTAGAGGGCTTTTTTGCATCGGTAATGAGGCACACGGCATTTTTTTCCCCTTTGGGCTGCAGAAAATGAAGTACACACAGCATTATTCATTCACCATCCGAAATACAGACCATTTCTAGGCCGACAGATATATGTTTTACAATCCAGTTTACGATGCCATATGAGCAGAGTGCTGAGAAAACTATCTGTCTAAATGGCAATTCCCCATTAGCAGCCTCCCTTTGATCAGAGAGGATGAGGCGAAAAGGCTTCAGACAAAATTATACCAGTACCAAAGCTAGGCTGCTTTCAAAAGTAAGTTCTTTATAATATAATTACTGCTCGTCAAAGCTCACGGTCTATTTCACTGTTTGTTTGAGTGAAAACTGAGTCCCTTAATGTATTTGATCAAACTGAGTCGGCGCTGATACATTCCACTTTTTTAAACGGTCTTTTGCATTAAAACATCTCGGAGAAATGTGAGAGGAGTAATGTGATGGAGTGCCTCTGTACAGGGGAGTGCTGAGGAATGCTGAAAGAATGTGTGGATATTCTAAAGTGGCAGTAGGAAAATAATGAAGAACTCCTCACAGGGGGCTGTGAATCACATAAAGACATGACTTCCACAGTTTCTGGAGCCAATGGAGGGAGCTGCCGCCAGCCTGGAAGAAGAGCCGCTTCAAAACCACATAAATCCTAAAGCGTTGAGGTTAGCTGACTTCAAATTATTTGCATATATCAAAATTCAGACGAAGACTTGTTGCTCTTCTCACTGTTTCGGTTTGAGTTATGCTACCAAGGTCACTCTCAAGGAGACTCTCGAGAGTGAGAGTTGCTTATAAGAGGTCATCTGAGCCTTCCGACGCTTCCCATGAGTTTATGAGTTTTCACGGCATGAGGCAGATGAGAAGAATAGTTAATTCATCTCCTAAGACATATGACAAATAGAGGAGGTGAAATATTTATCGAGAACAGCATGCAGGCAAATGAACAGAGTAATTAGATGAAGTTGGTACAGGAACGAGGGGACACGGCTGCCAGCTGGGCGTGCGAAAGGAGCTTGATTCAGCGCAGCCGTCGTGTGTCATGTGCTTTCTTCTCCTTCTCAGTGACCACATCAGCTCCTATACGTAAGTATAAAATAAACCGCATTCAGTGGCCATTATGCAGGTTTAGGTGGTGTCGCGATTCGATTTCACGCGCTCCACTCCATCCCGTGTTAAATAAGGAGGTAGTATGTGGTGCTTTTACTTCAGGTTTCATCATATTTGAAGGTGCACCTTAGATTGTGTCCGTGCTCGGAGAAGGCAGGAATGTGCTCTGATTGCTGAGCAGAGAAAGTGTCAGGATGCCCACAGAGACATACAAAAACACAACACACCACGCCACAGGGGGCATTTTTCATCTATGACGGTGCCTGCTTACAAGAACAACCCCAAGAATCCAAGGATCGAACCACAATAGCCATCGGTTGTTTTCACTAAATTCTAAGCCTTCCCTGTTCACTCCTCTGAGAAAATTTGTTTCTTATTCCGTTTCCTTCACTTCCTTCTTTGCACTTGTGCATATCTCTCTTGCTGCTTTTCTCCCGACTCACTTGCCTGTCACTCTCCCATATCATCCATCATCATATCCTCTTCCTCCTTATCTTGCCTTAAAAGCTCAATCCCCTTCCTTTGCGAATTCTCTCACTATTTCTCATTTTTATCTACAATACTATCTGTCTACCCTTTGAACTTACCATCAAAATTTCTCCTTTTTCTGTCATCATCTGTCTCTGGCAACTGGGGAAGGCTCTGTGTGTGAAGATATGCAGATCCACTGTTTGTGGAGGCTGTGTTTGCACAGACAGACACTGCGTAAATGTGATCAAGGGATGATGTCGCATTGCAAAATGGCAAAAAAAAGACAAGAGGAGAAGGGGGCATGAAAACATTAAAACCCGATTAAGTTTTGTGCATGACTGTGTTGTAACAGCCAAGAATGAATTCATGATCATATGTTCTCATGAGACAAGGATAAGGAAAGAGCAAAATCAGGACTGCTAAGAATTTGCACACAAGAAGGAAAACAGAAATGAGATGGACTGAAGAAAAAGGTAATGAATGAGATATGAAAAAAGGAAGAGATGTGTAGAGTTGGTGAGTAATCTGTACACACTCTGGTGAATGTGCTGAGCTCAGGCTAATGGTTTACATCAAAGCCGAAGTTTGTGGCCCCCACCTTATTATTAAAGTTTAATGTTAGTGCAGAAACGGCACAGGAAATGACGTACATTGCGGAAATGACGTATAAAAATGACGTTCTTTGTGCAAACACTTGATTGAAAATTCCAAGTACAGGTCCAGAATTACTGATGATCATCTTCAAGCCATACTGAGGGTCTCAACTGCTTCCTCCCTCAAGCCAAATGTGGCTCAGTTATGCGAGAAGAAGCTGCCAGGTCTCTAGCAGCAAGATGTAGGCAAGAGAGGCCATGTTCAGAAGAGCAGTTCATGTTCTTCAATGTTCCACTTATGTTCAGGACAATTCATGTTCAGAAAAAGCTAAAAGAACTGTTAATACAGACATTTGAATCTAATTATAATTATTATTATTATTTTATTTACTTATTACTGATTGATTGATTGATTTTCTTATTAATTTCTTATTTATTTTCTTCTAATTTGTTTATTTATTTTTTCATATTATTTTGTGTTAAAAATAAAAAATAAAGACATTTGAGAAGATTAAAATTATTTAAAAGTTTTTCTTGTGGAAACCTGATGCGGCCCAGCCAAACCCCGACTCTGCCTCCATCGGCCCCCAAGTAAATTGAGTTTGAGACCCCTGGTTTACATAAAAAAAGAAATGAGGCAGAATCACAGAATCTGCAAAAGCCCAAGATGAGACTGGGACAGGACACAACCATTCAGTCCTGCAGGCTGAGAACGTCTACATTCACATTTAAACACTGGACTCTGGCCAAACCTGCTACTATATCTAATTACTTTGATTATTAAAATTAATTTTTCATGAACCACTACTTCATGCTACTTCAGTGATGTCAAAACAGCCGACATCTCACCTCCTCTAACATGTTCTCATATAAAGAAAGTCGCATTGTGTCTCCATAGAAGCCTTAGCATTAGCTACCTGTTAGCAGACATGTCGGGGTGCGTTCAGGGACAGTACAGAGAGTAGGTCACCTGTTCTGTGGAAGCGTTTGCAGCCTCTTTCTGAAGGTTGTGGGTTTGCGCCCCCATAATAATAAATATCAAAGTTTCTGTTTTCTATTTTTAACAGATTTGGCAAAAAATGTGCCACAATTTGCACATGGGCTATTTTTCCAATGCTCAATATTTTTCATAGCTGCTTTAGGAAAAAATGCCTTTCACTGTCTTGCAGCAAAGTTCCAGTTGCCTTAACACTTTATTTTGAGAGTGATTTTGGACCCAGTGTTTTCCCTGGAATTGCTCTTCTTTTGTCTGTATTTATTAAGTAGTGTCACTGCAAAGTTTAGGCCACATAAGTTTAGGCTCACATTTTGTTGTTCGCACTGTCAACTCAAAAGAGATGAGTTTTAGTGACCCAGTAAGAGCAGGACAAGTTCTGGCCAAACTTCCCTGGGCTTTGTTGGGTTTTCTGTCACTACTGTATGTTTATGTGGACATGGAAGCCACTGCTGTGGTTCTCCTTATGAAGTTCACTGGCCTTTTCCTAATAAGCTGACATGCTAAATTTCTGTGTACACTAAGTCTATTCAGCAATTAATGGAATAAACAGTCATAATGACATTTTGATCCATGTGTTTTCTTATGAAACTTGTTTGACTTTTCTGCATAGACACGATCCATGAAACATCTGTAGTGTTTCCGTATAGATGCAGTTTAATTTTCACTAGAAAACCCCCATTACGCCCTGAAAATTCTCACCACATAATTACCGCACATGTACACTAAACTGACAGTTGCCTAGTTATACAGCCTCTCACCCCATTCACTCCTCTCTCTTTGCTACCATTCTGCCTCCCCTCTTTTGCTTGCTTCGGTCTCCCAAACTTCCCCCGGCATCCTGCTCCTCATTAGAAGTCCTTTCATGGTCAGAGCCAATAAAACTTCAATGGGAGGCAGCCTGAAGAAAACATGGCTGTTCTGTGGCTTTACTGAGCGTTAATTACATGATCTCCATGCCAGACAGTGGAGGGCCAATCAGTTTCTCCAGCAGCACTGCCGACCTATGGCCACATATGGGACACAGTCAGACACATAAACCCCCCTACCCCTCTCTCTCTGTCTCACACACAAACACACATACACATAAAGGTCATACATACACAAAGTCATATATAATACAGACATTATCACACAGACACACACTTTGAGGCCACCAGACTTATTAACCTCTGGCCACATGTGCTTAACTCTGCCTGGTGTTCCCCTGCAGCAAAAAGAAAAGTGAAGCAATGGTGTAACACATAATTAGAAAGTAGTTTCTGTCTCCTGTGTGGCACAATTACACAATTTTCAAACTTTAGCAAAGTAAATTCTATGCTGTAGTGCCAGATTTTCCAAAGCTGACATGCACAGGCTCGAAATTAGTTAGACACTTCACATTGAAGAGCGGAGGTGTAATTCATTTCCTACCGTAGTAAGAGCTATAATAATGCAAAGCAAGCGTAGCTATTTGTCAATTTGTGATATGCAAGATGCCGTCCTCTTTTGTTTGGACTCATCCAGCCATGAGGAACAGACTAATTATACTGTAGAGTAACATTTCCTAATGTATTCATAAACAATGCCTGCCTTCATAAGTAGCATGATTTGGTGGCAGGAAATGACTGTTCTTGCCATGTGGCTCTCTCCATCTCCCTGTCATCTCTAATTTTTCTTTTTGCTTCTCACTTTTGTTTGTCTATCTGTCGTGTGACGACCAGTTATTTCAGGCCGCACCAGAGTTTCACCATGTGTCACTGCGATAATGGGCGGTGGCATCTTCTTTGGCAGCATCAAACACAGTCTGATTCAATTTCACAGGCCGATGTGACAAAGAGCCGTTATTTTAAGCGGGAGAACTGTGTGTTAATTTATTGCTGTAACGCAACTAACCAGCGTACTGTACAGGGATTACAGAACAGTGATTTCACTAAACATTTCGTGGGTTTCCTTCACGTGAAACTTATTTGGGGTGTCTTGGGTTAATGTCCTGGTTTTACCTGTAGGATACACGAGTTTTGCACTCATGAAAACATTGTAATAAGCTCAGTTATTGCTGCAAATAGTCTTAAAAATGAACCCGTTGCTTCATAAAAAGGAGGACATTGGATTTGGACCAATCTGGGCTGAGAGCACTTTTTCATCTTTCTATCTTGTCCCTCCCTCTCTCACACACTCACACACAAACACCCCCTGCACACATTCACTTCATACACTGATGTGCTGGATGTGGGGACACAATAAACCGAAACTTTCCAAATATTTTAAAAATGTGACCAACTTCATTGGTTCCCCCTCAGAATGTCTTTTGCCGAGTTAAATGTAAACAGACTGACAAAATTCTGAATAATTGTACAGACAACACAAGTGCAAAGTCATTTCAGCATATAGAGCCGTGTAGTGTACAGAAACTCAGGTAATGAAGGCGTTCAGCAGGTGACAGGTAAACTGGGAAGGGCACAGAGCAGGTAGTGACTTGTTGGCCCTTTAATTACAGCTTGAGGAGAGATGTGGAACATACATTCAGGGGCCCTGCGATGACCTGCGCTGATGGGCGGGCACCTCAGGTCCGGGACACGCCCACAGTTTACCTGCGACACCTGGCCGGTGGAGAGACCCACCAACTTTAGGACAGACCCCAGCAAAGACCACACAGACCCGGACTGCCACTCAGTGAAAATGAGATGTCTCATAAATCAGTGTTTGTGAGCGCTGTCTAAAAATAATGTGCAGATGAGACGGAATGTAACGGAAACGGCAGGAGGATCATAAAGCGCCTCCCGCTCCCTCTCCCCTGCTCCTGCTCCTGCTCTCACCGCCTCTCTCCCTCCTCCTCCTCCTCCTCCTCCTCCTCCTCCTCATTCCACAGACTGGCAGCGCTGGTACAGCATCGCTGAGAACAGCCGGAGCTGCGGCCGCTGCGTGTGCGCACTTCTCCCGTCCGTCCGTCCGTCCGCCCCGTCAGAGCCGGTGGGCTGCACATTGGTGAAACCACTCCGACTCTTCTTATCCGTGAACGCCTGAGGCAAATCCTGCATCTCTTGCTTCTTCTGGGTGAACCCGAATCTCAGCTGTGGCCACGCGCACGCAGATCTCCACTTGAGACGAGACTCATTCGGGACAAAAGCGTAAAGCCCCTGTCCTGTCCTGTCCTGTCCTGTCCTGTCCTGTCCTGTCCTGTCCGCACCGGCCCTGCGCCTCACGCCTGGGGGGAGACGGGACGTCCGCGCCTTGAAGAGTCGCTCCTTTTCCCCGTGCGGCGGGGCGCGGAGAGCAGCCCCGGACTCGGAGGACGCACCGACAGACAGACAGACAGACAGACAGACAGACAGACAGACAGACAGGAGGGACAGAGGAGGTGGAGGACACTCACCGCTGCCCACGAACCGGGAGTCTCCCGCTCCTGCTCGGAATCAGTCACTTCGCCTCCGGGTCGGCCGGGATGGATCCCTTCATCATAGTGGCTCTGGCACTGGGCTCTCTGTCGGCACCGACCTACGGGGACAAAGGCACCGGCAAAGCCCGGAGTTGTTCGGATATCAGGAATTTTTATCAGGGGAAAGGATTCTCCCTGGATGGCGTTCCTCAGTCTGAAATATCAGGTAAGTTGCTTTGAAATAAATTAGTCCCAATAAACTATACTGACAATTCCAACTGGCATAAGAAGCACATGAAAGTGGCTCACGAGTGGTAATTTCAGTGGCAGTAAGTCACTTTAAACTCACTGCTACTGAAAATCATAATCCATCTGCTCATCCCGCAGAGGAATGTTGGTCTATTTTGGGGTAAATATTGCACCTGCAGTTGCACTGTTTATTGTAACCGGTGCGTAGATTTGACATGAACTGGATGATGATGGGCTGCAGGATACATGAAACACATCCTATTAACCACAAGCCCTGAAATGAAGCATTTTTCCATAGTTGGTTTTGTTGTGCAGCAGATGTGTCTGTCTCTGTGGCTTTGAAACCTGAAGTCAAACTCATTTCAGCTCACGTGGTAGAGCAGAGGAGCCCCACAGTGGCTCTCAGCTATCTCTCAAGATGAAACGCTGCTTTGAAAAGATGTTAAGACAGTAGAGACATGTCAGACAACCTGGCTGTTTGATCCCGGATGAAAAATTTGAGAAAGTCCCCTGAAATGCTCACTGACAATATTTTTGGAAACACAGATGCAGGATTCGCATTTCACTTGCTGTTCTCTCCTCTCTGCTCCTGACAAGTTTCCCTGTCACTCCTCACTAAGCTGATACTCCTGAAGACACTCCCTGATTTTTTTTTTCTTTCCTCTTCTTTAAGCAGCTTCATCTTTGTGTGTGGAATTCTTCCTTGCTGGCTGTCAGCCAGCCACAGGATCATGTGCTGCAACCACACAAATATGATGCTGCTCACTGTGTCATTCATGTCTGATGTCAGACAGTCACAAGCCCTTGTGCAGCTCAGTGTGCCTCCACTGGTATTTAGTCCAGCACTTCCACATGTATGAACACACAGACACACAAACCGGGTAGTGCAATTTCAGGTTCTGCACTAACAGTATTGTACATGCACAGACATGAAGGTAAATTGCAGCCATGTATGCTGACTCAAATGAAACATATTCTATATTCATACATATTTTAACAAGTTTGATTTCATTCTTCAAAAATTTTACAGACATAGAGAAGAGTAATATTTCAAGTGATCTCCAGCCTTTACAAACCAGAAATACGTGTGGATGTTCACTCGTCCTACAACCCTGCTACAGTCATTCCCAGTCTGATAACTTCTCTAGACTCTACGTCCATTCACCTGTTCCAGCTCATTTTTTTCAGAGAGCTGAAATACGGTGACGGGACATGAATCCACATGCTACAGGCTGAATGGAACTGAGATGCACATGTAGCAGGGTGACTTTCTGCAGTATTCAACTAAAGGTCACACGCTCATACTGGTCCTAAAGTAGAAGCCGCTCTATTTTCTGAACCCATTTGAGCTCCCACTGTCACGATCTGGCCCGTCAGCTTCATTTCCTCTTACAGATTTTTATTTTCCCACCCTCTCCCCAACTTCCTGTTGCATAACTCTCTCTGGCAACTTCTCCACTCATCATCAGTCATTATAGTTCTCACCTGTTCTCCTGCCCATTTATACTCAGTTCTCCCCTCGTTCCACGTTAGGTCCTTGTCTTACTCCTGGGTGGACGATGATACCTTCAGTTTGCCTGACCTGAGTTTTTTTGAACTTTTGATTCTAGTTTATTTGGACTCTGTTGGTCTGAGGTTTCGTCTGGTTTTCTCTCATTCTGTTCCTTAGCCTTTTCAATGTGCATCCATTTAATGTGCCTATTATTCTGTTCTTAGTCTGTTTGGCTTCATGTACATTTGGATTTGTTAAATTCTTCTCCTGGTTTTGCCCTTTTGGCTCATTCGTTCCCTAACTGTAATGTTGCTGTATTTAGGTTCTTAATTTTCCCATCCTGTTCTTTCTGTGGACGACTCAACCCTACGTATTCCTTGGTTAATTGTTTCTTTGCCTGTTGTTCTGAGTATTATTCTGACTCTTAGATTTTTGTTTAGTCTTTCATCCTCCACATCGGAGGGATTTCTGTTTCGTAACTTCATAATAAAGATCAGTTTTGTCATCAGTCCCTCTTGTTCGTTGCACTTGGGTCCACTCCAAAAACACAAACCGTGACACCCACACACAGCACAGCATGGTCACAGAAAGATCGCTGTGACTTAAGAGGAGTAGTATGCAGATAACATGCTGTGGGTTTGTCTTCTCACCCTGCAGATTTTAGGTGTTTTCCCGTTGCCTGTTCTCAGGTTTCTAATTATCCAGACCTGCCACTGAGTTGCGTAGATGGAACATTAAGTGTGTTTCTGTGGAACATGATATTCAGTGTGATGTGCACAGTAGATCTTTCCTAGTGATTAAACTGATAGGATGTGAGAGATTATAAGATTTGAGGGTAGGGCCGTAATGTGATGAAACTGTTAGCTCATGTCATCACCACCATACATCATGAGGTAGTGAGGGCCAAGTAGTAAGTGGACACTTCTAATTTAATGGATTGACCAAAGTGAATAAATCATTTGACAGAATTAACGCCAGCCCCGGCCCCTTAGAAATCCCCTTTTCTTCCAAATGTCTGTAATCCATAACTCTTTAAAGAGCAGATCTGTCTTGTCATGACACCACCTATTCTTCTTGATTCAATCAATGATGTGGAGCTTACTTAAGTCCAGGTTTAACGTATTCTCAGTGAGAGAGAGAAAATAAGGGAGTGAGACTGAGAGTGGGGAAGATAAAGATGGGGGGGGGGGGAGACAGGAGGAAGAGGCGGAGGGATGCAAAGGGAGCCTGAGTAAAGGGGAGATTTGGCTTTGTGCATTGACAAGATTTCTCCCGGTGTCCCTGTCTCTGTGCTCAGGCATAAATAACCGCTCATACGCTTGGGCCTGGCATATTAAACACCTTAGTAAAATATGAAAGCTTTAATTCATGCTTCAAAATGATGAGCCACCTGAATGTTGTGGATGATCCCTGACATTTGCAGAAGGATGTTTCCAGCTGTGACACCAGGTCTCGATCAACCCAATGTATTGGCGGGCCCTGAAGGTCACGTGTTGAGTACATCATCCAGAGTCAGTCTGCGCTTCAAACTCATATGAAATGACCTCTGTATTTACATCTAAATTAGTAGATGTCTGATGTGAGAAAGGAAGAAACCTCTTGATCCTATCCCAGATTACAGTGTTTGATTATGCTCAGTCTGTGATAAAAGCAGATTTCTAGATATTCCTTTCACATCGATACGCCTCGTATAACAACTTGGATATTCCCCTCTCCTTAAGTAATTTGCCCTGGAGGAAAAAAACACGCTTAGAATCAAGCTGTTGAGTTGAGAATGGGTTGTTTGTTATCACTGTGTTGAAGCTGTGTTTGCTGGACCATGGGAACAGTATCAGTTGAGCAGAAATGAAATGTGATGGTTCACAAACAATCAGCTAACTGCATGCTCTAAAAAAGAGTGCGACGATTCGACTTTAACTCCGTGGACTGCGATCATCTTTGGGAACATCTTTTTTGTCTGTGTTTACCAAAAATGGATGATTGATTTTTATGAGGCTCATCTGTCTCCCCTCTGCGCTGCCCCCTCCCTGTCCCACCCCATCATTACAGTTTTGATGACTTATCTTTTTGTCTTTCAGGGGATGACATTCTTCATCTCTCTGTTTTTCTCTCTCGTCGGCTCTTAAAGAGAGGCGCCAGACGCTCTTTGAAAGCAGCTGGCAGCCAATGAGTGTTAGATGCTGAATGTCATATAAGCCCGTACAAAGAACCGAGCTGCATGAGACATCTGCAGGAAGGCTGGTAACATTTTGGCATGGCTTCGGCTTTCCCATGCAGTATTTGTGTTGTTGTTGATTGCTAGTTGGTACAGGCCGACTCTGAGTCCCTCAGAGCTCTGAAGTGTCATCTCTAACCAGTGTTTGGCTAATGATACAGTGGGAATGCTGCTCACCAGGCCTGCTAGGAACTCTTGTTGACTAAATACTGGCTTGTGGCTGGAAATATGGGCTGATCAGTATGGTAGCCCACAGCAAAAAGTATGGGAATGTTTTGAACTCAGTAACTTGAATTTGTGAATTTGGGTATAAACTGTGTAACAGGAGCGTTTCAGCTGGGAGAGAACGTGGGTTTTCACGCTCTGAGAGTAAACTCTCCCTTGTCCCTCACCTCTCCGACTGAGGGTAATGATAAGCTAATGGCTGCTGGTGTGTTCGCTGCCCCATACACTGCTTTCCAGCCAGAGGTTAAATAGAGATGGGAGTCCACTGCCAGCTTAAAACATGGTTGGCCAGCCAGGGAGAGGCTGGTTTGCTTTTAAAAAGCCCCTCTAACTGACGACTAATGATCCACAGAAAATTGCAGACTATATACAGTGTTGCATGTATGCATGCATGTATTTTAGTTCTTAATCTCCGTGGACATATTTGTACGGTATCTGTGCATCCAGCACCAGCTGGATGTACCTCTGTCCCCCATGAACCTGTGTGACTCATCCACCCTCAGACAGGTACTCCCATGGCAGTTAGGGTTATTAAAAACAGTGTTATCCCTCTTTTAGTAAACAGGTATTAAACTAAATACATATTGTCATAAGGGTTATTAAGTTAATTTGTAAATCTTCTTATTCAGAAAACATCCTTTTTTATACTCATCAAACCATTTAGTGAACCCTGGTGCCCTGTGGTAGGGGCCGTCATGATTCTGGTAGATGCTGCCAAGGGGACAAATTGAGCGAAACCACGTCACACAGGTCCCCCCCTCTCTGTATGGATCAAGCTTTTAGACCATTCTCCTGGTCTACACCCCACAAGCACTCATGTCAAGAACATAGTGAAGGATGACTTATGTGACCGCGTGACTTTTTTCCACATCTCTGTAGACCACTGCCTATAATGTTTGCACCATTAAACTCACAAATGCAAAATGAGGGGTTTATGCTCTGCAGCCCGTACATCCCTCTCTGTGTAACTGCCAACAGACTATTCTTGCTAACACAGTCCGATCAAATCCTGCATTGACATACTCACTCGCCAGAGTTGCCTTTTTGTTTTCCCTTACATATAACATTAAAGCCATTGCAGCTCAGTCATAAAATGTGCACTGTCAGCTACACATTTTGACACTATACCAATGTTTTTCCGTACACCTAAATGCAGGTGTCATTCTCCTCACGGGTCTCTGTTGAAACACAAGCCAGCAGTCTGTACGACTGAAGCTCCTGCCACGTGTGCCCCAGCAATAAAGCCTCTTTCAAATTAACTTAGGTCTTTTCTTTTCTTGCCATCTTGATCCAAAACCAGAATGAACTGGGCCTGTTCAGCATTTTCATTCTTTCCTTAGAGCACATTTGGATGTTAATTGCTCAATTGTATCATGCGTTGCAGCAGTGTGGAATCATCTCCATTTGTCATGTTTCATTCATTTGTTCAAGTTTGTTACTTGTCTGTAATTACCATCTTGCATGCACAAATGAAAATCCTTTAAGCTTCAGAGATTTGTCCCCTCACAGTGCAGTGAAAAATAAGGAAACAAACACAACTCTTTCACAACCGCATAATCCAAACTGTCCACCCTCCTATCCGTTATGTTTTCTTTCATGACAGCTACGTGTGCATGGATAAATTATTCCTGCCCAGCTAAATTCAAAACCTGTAACAAATGCAAATTGCACACTCTTGTCTGAATGAGAAAAGAAAATTCTATGTGTAACAGAGCTCTAGGTGGTCCAAATTATAGTTAAATTTAAGCATAAATAGTAAATACTTAGTGAGCTCAGATTAGTGTTGGGTTTTTTATGGCCTCTCTGGACGGTAGTCTTATCTCCAGCCCCTTAATGTCCCTGCTGATGTGCAGTTCTTATTCTCTATATAGTGGATAATTAATTGATCGCACTGAATTACATATTGCTGCCTTATGAATGGAACTCATTAACTGAGTTGGAGATAAGAGCGCCAAGGCTTATTTGAAGGTTAATGTCAGCATAAAGCCCCACGCATCTGTTGGTCTTCCTCTTCAGAGAGATTAAAGCAAAAGCAACAGTTGTTTCTATATCACAGTGTGCAGGCTCATAACTCTTCTGTGGCTCAAAGTGTGTGAATCCCTGTATCTGGGCTTCTGTCTGTGCCTGTGTGTGTGAGTGTTAGTGTGCATGTCCCTTTGTGTATGTGTGTTTTCCTACCAACTGAATATGCTAGAGTTGTTAAAATGCTGAAGTCAGTAAGAAGCCTCTTGAAGCATTAAGCCATAATGGGCTGCAGGGAGCATGAAACAGACCGCAGTGTGTTTGATGTTCACCATAGAAAGATAGAGAGAGAGAGAGAGGAAAGGAGAGAGAGAAGGAGAGCACTGATGGACTGCTGATTGTGACTTAGAGTGTCCTGGTCTCCTTGGTTTTTCTCGGTCCTGCTCTGCCCTGTGTACATAGAAAGACATTTGAAAAAGGGAACAGATGGAGTTAAAATGGTTCAAATGAGACAGCTCCTTTTCAAAAAAATGTTCTCTGTGCTGCATTTTCTTATGTAATCGCTTTCATTCCCATCACTGTTACAAACACGGAAATCTGGAGGGCAGGAACTAAAAATGTTGCTCTGAACTTTGCGTGAACAAGGATGCAGAAATCGTTTTGCTTTGTGTGTGTGTGTAAAACACAGGCCCGGGAGAAATCATCCTTAACTGGCTAATTACGGGGAAGATACTTTTAAGTCTGGAAAAAAAGGCAATTTTGCCTTTTACTTACGAAAAGCACAAGTCAACAAGTCATCATTTTTAGACAGACAGATATGACAAAGATTTGCCTCATTGTATAACGTGTAAAGAAACAGGAAATGGCTGCTGATTGCTTTTTAGAACCTGATGCACCACCTTGACAGGTATCAGAGCAGCTTGAAGCTGCTCCTCGCCTCTTGTCTTTTGTTCCCTGTCATTTATCTAATGTGAGAGTAGGAGTTCACACATGCAGCCCTCCTCTGGCAGGCACACGGATGACAGCGTAGGCCATTTTGTCGCTGCACGGGGTTGCAATGTCATTGCAACAGGCATGTGTGTAAGCGTGTGAATGCGGTGTCGTGGCATGTGTGTAAGCGTGTGAATGCGGTGTCGTGGGCATGTGTGTCGGTTCCCACTCAGGGCTGCAGTGCGTCAGTTTATGACTTTTGTCTTCAGAGGAATTGGTTGTATCAAAAGAATTATTTCCTCATTACAGCAAACCTCTCTCACGGTGTCTGGATGTGCGTGTCTCCGTGTGTGTCAGGGGTTAGGTGCAGATGTTCGTGCATACGCCGTATGTGTCTGGGAGAGAATGTCTCGTTGTGTGTGTGCCACAGATGTCTGGACTTTTCTTGACTCTAAAGCTACAAAGAGAATATTATTAAACCACTTCCTTTGTATTTGCTGTCATTGTTGCAACGTGTGTGCACGTGATTGCTGCCATTTTGTTTTGCCATTTCATCAGTTACGTAAGAGTGTGTGTGTCTGTGTGTGTGCGCCTCATGTCCCCTACAGCACTGCTCTTTGTAGACTAGGTGAGTACTTGAAATGACAAGGAACTGGCTTTAGCTCTCAGCGTGGTTTCACTTCTGCTCCAGCTACCTTTTCTCTTGTCCCCCCTGCTGTTTGACAGATGGTACAGACCCGAACCCGGACGCCCACTACCATATTAAGCGAGGGCATGTGGTATGAACTTCATGGGCTGACACACCCTACACCACCACACACATACATTGTGCACACTGTCCGCAGTGGACTGGAGTTACTTGTTGGGAGACTTTGGTTCTTTGGCCAAGACACATGCCAGTGGGGAAATCCTGTGGCTGTGACACTATGGCAACAAATTCAGCCACGAGGACAGACAACAAAAACAGATATACTGCATGTGTTGGGATAGTTAGTTATTGATTCTGATTCTTATTATTTATTTACACTATATAAATAATGTTGAGCAGGTACTTTATGGATTTTAGATCAGAGCTATGAGAAAGAAAAACATATTCTCTACTTTTAGTGCATGTTAAAGGATTCAACTTTATTTATTTTGTGTATCAATGACTCTCTCAACAAAATATTGATTACATATAATATATGATATGGCACAATGTGACTGCAGTATAAAAAAGATAAACATATTAAGAAAATATGACACAAACACACACCTACAAAGAACACATGCTCTACATTCAACTCTCATCCGGCCCCTCCCTGATGTTGACCGAGGAACAATATAGACTGATGTACAAAGGAGTTCTTGACCTTTTCTCTTTAAATAGAACGACTCTAAAATGCCCATTCAGAGGCGATTGTTGATACTCCCCATTAAACATGAATCAGTCTGTCTGAGCCTTTGATGTGAGTTGCTTGAAATGAGCGTTCTATGGTAAAGTGAATTTATTAACTCAAAATTTAAGTATTTGTCATTGAAAAATACTGCCTTTTTTGAAATAATATATAGATATAAGATTTTACTTTCTTCGTGAGAAATTGAATATTGTAGGGTTTAAAGTGCTAGTCTGACAGCTTGTCCATTTCCTATTTAATATTTTCAATTGATAGAATTAAAAGTTAGTTGCAGCCCTACTTTCAGTCAATTTTTTTGGACTATAAAATGTTGAATATAAAGTAATGCATGTCTATGGAAGAAATACCCATCACAATTTTTCCACAAACGGTGGCACCTCTAAAAGTTCTAAAAGTTTTTGTCCTAATGAAAAGATCCAACCCGATTAACAATCACATCAGGCAGAGAAAAGCAAAACAATACTTGTATTAGAAATAATCAAAACATTTAATATTAAGGCTGACAAATTTGTAAATCAAATTGTAAGTGTAGTGTCAAAATTATTATATTAATAATTAATCCTAATTTCTTTGTTCTACTTTACATGCCATGTTCAGCGGATTCTTGGGCATTATAAAGTGCTTTGTTATGTGGTTTGCTGCATAAAATTCTTTGTGTGCAGTGACATTATTTTCCTTTGTAAAGTCCAGCCACTATTTTGAGCATTTCTTCTTGTTAAGCTGTGGATCGTGATACCCAATATAACTGCTGAAATAGGTGAATATTCCCTGATGAAGACAGCCTTCAGGTTGCTATCTCACAAATATAAAAATGTCAAAATAAGAACTGAAAAGATAAGAGATTGGGCCTGCACATAAAAAGAATACAGTGTCATCTAACCCTTGGATGACTGTGTCCAGCAGCCTGCTGCTCTGCTGCCTGGCACACACACACACACACACACACACACACACACACAATAGAGATTTAATAAAGATAGGACACCCACAGACACAGCTCTACACACACCCCTTAACTACACACTTTTCTTTGATAAGAAATAATTTATCTCTGCTCTGTTCAGCAGTGACCATACGTAGATTGTTATTAATACCATACAGCCTGTAGCTCACGTCCTTGCAGATTAAAAAAGTGCAGAAGTAGCTGGACACGTCTGTCTGTCTGTCTGTCTGTCTGTCTGTCTGTCTGTTAGCATGTGTCTCTCTCGATCTCCTGCATGTGTGTGATGCAGATCCCAGGTGTTTCAGGACTTGTGAATATCTTCTTTGTCTCCGGGTTCCCCTCCTCTCCCCCGAGGTGTAAACATTATTCTCCACAATCTGGTCCTAACTAGAAGACTGTCTCCACACTTTGGATGCAAAGCATTTGCCACTTTCTCCTCAGCTCTCTCCGATATCACTGCCTCTTACAGCTATTTCTTTGGGGTTTTAAATTGGACATTTTGGAGGATTTTGTTTTTAAGTGCTGTAGGCAAGTGGATCCACACAGTAGTTATTTATGCTTTATTGTTACTTGGCATTTATAATTTCCTGAAGATTTTCTCTCATCGAGATAAACTGTCTCACACAAGTTTCTATTATCGTAATTATTTTCTCTTCCTTTCCTCTCTCCCTGAGTTGTTTTTGCCTTTGAGGCGTTATCTTGTTCATTCTCCCTCTATCTGCTCCTGCAGAGGAAGTTGTGAATTCATTTATTTTTCATGTGAAATTGCTCACAGATGCTCTCTAAAAACATTGCGAGTTTGTTTCTGGTACTTGTTTGTGATTTTTATGACTCCACATATTTTGATCTAATTTTACCATGCATTTTACTGTCTGAACATTAAAGCCATATGTTTTAAGAATACAATTAAAAATATAATTTAAAAAGAAATTCTTCATCATCTAACAACACATGGACTGGTGTATCCAGTGAGCTTTGGGAGAGAGATTGGGAAATAGGATGAAATAACTCTCAAAGTGTTCCCTCTAAAAGTTTGTGTTATTATGTGTGATTTATGGAGTCAGCAAAACTTTCAATTGCAATATAGTTTTATTTTAAAATCATGTGAAAATCCATTTTCCCACACAAACTCTACCCATCTCCAAACGTCCTTTAGCCTAAGTTAGAAAGTAATTAAAGCAAAATCTGTGTGTTGTTTTATTGGCTTCCCGGAGGCCGAGCACGCATAGTTTTTCCAGGCATTAGTGCTGTGTGATCCTTTTGCATGTCTGCCTCTACATCCGCTACATTTTCGGGATCTTCTCTGTTTAATTGGCTTAAAACGCAGAGGTCCTTGGTCCCCCATAACATTTGTTCTTTTAGCAGGCAGAATACCCAAGAGAGCTGTTCTAGCTGTGCACTGCAGCCTTTATATATCTCCCTCTCCCAGTTTGCGGCGAAGCCACTTTCTTCCGTTCTTCTTGCCTCGACTCCAAATCTCATCTCCTGTTGAATTTTGTGCTTTCTAAGCACATTTTCCTGTAATTAGATAGTGAGATTTGGTTTTATGTGACATCAGTTCTCAGACGTTTTTTGTGGCTAAAGAAGGCCCCTGAAGTCCATGGTGGTTTGCTTCTTTGGCTTGACCGTGCACGGCAATTTCGATTTGGGAATGACCAGAGGCTTACTAAGGCCTGATGAGACGAGGCGTGCATAAAAAAAGCTCATAATTATGGTGGAAATATGTAATTACTGTCAATTGTCATCCTGTTTGCTGATTCGGGATTAGCGTTTTATTACCAAAATTGTTATTTTTGTTCTATTTCCACTTTTTTCCCTTTCCGTACCCTCACTCACCGCCTGTTTTCTCTCCAACGGCCTCCTCTCCATGGAGACTGTCCTGCTGTAAAATACAACCAGGTATTTTGTAAAAACAGGCAAAAATGACCAACATAAATGGATCGCAGTGGGGCTGTCACACAGTAGCTGTAGCTAACACTCACTGGATGGATGGGCCAACATCCACTGTTTGAGTCTGGTGTGACACAACTATTTGTTGCTTTGTTGTAAACACGTCATATGACATAAGTCAACATTTTGACAACACCTAACCATGTTTATTTAGAACCTAAACTCAACCTGACTTTCCATAATTTTCTATAATTTCTGTGTGTTTATGACAAAAAATTCAAATAAATAAAAAAGAAATAGTTAACACAATTGTACAAAACTGTAACTGCTATTTTTATGCCTGGTGGCGGAAGAAGTGCAATTTCAACATACACCTGCTTTCGTACACAGAGGAGCTATTACAGCAAATTATTATCTGTGTTGTTTGAGAGGGTCGGGACAAATAACCTAATTGTGCATTATAGTTGGAAGAATTATCTGTACAGTAGGTATCACATCTGTACATCACACAGTATGTGACATCTTGTCCTCAACACAGTTCTGGATTTGGAATTAATTATTAGCAAGGCACAGGCACTTACTCTGGAAAGGAAAAGCTGAATAATTAAAAGGAAATGTCATGTAATAGTTTTGTATTTTTTAATAGATTTCTGACTATGTTTATTGAATTATATTGCAGCATTTTGCTGGACCAGGAAAATGACAAACTGGAGAATTTACAGTAAAATTGCTGAGTTTTTCTTGTGTAAGAACACAAGTATTAAAACTGCAGGCTGAAAACAACAGTTTTCATTATGACTTCACATTCTCTTGTACACAAGCTCAGGGGGGTTTTGATTTTGTGCAAATACACCTACAGTATATACTTTTCTCCTTTCCCTCCTCCCAGGAGGGGGCGGGTGGCAAACAGTGAACTAATGAACTTGAAATGACAATGACTTATTTAGCTTGCTGTTCCTCCACTCAGGCGTAACAGAGAGCTTTTCAGTTGGGCCCACTCGTCGGTGTTTCATTCTTCTCATTATTTGCCATCCCTTCATTGCAGCCTCGCCATTTTCACGTCTTCTTCCTCCTTTGCAGAGTCTTGTCTCATAAATATTTTACATTTTCCAAATGAACTCCTGTCTGCCTGCCTCGGTGCATGTCTGGCTGCTCTGTGTGTTTGTAATGCATATAATGTGTTTATGTACATGCATTTGTGTGCATGTGTGTTTACTTACAGTAAAGTAAAGCACTGGAAAAAAAAAACTGTGGCAGCCATAGAAAAAAAGCCAATTTCATTCACATAGATGGCTGCAAAACTCCAAATTCTCAAATGTCTTGTTCAGTCTTCACCACCTTAACCTGTGTCAGACTTTTTCTCGGCAAACTGCAGGGGAAACGTTGGCCAAAGATCCCCTTTGCTGTCTTAGCTTTACAAAAGACTGTAGCTCTGTTGCCTGGTCATCATATTGTTTTGAGGTGCAGTCTGTCTTTAGCCCTAATACATTTTTAAAGAAGTGCAGCATTATGCAGCGCTGTATTTCAACAGGAATCCCTGACTCAACAGTGTCATGTAAGAAAGAGGCTTTTGGCCCTGAGGGATCCTTGCTTCTCACCAACATTTGCAAATCTTCGTGTGTTTAGAGGCAGTTTTCAGCCAATGACTTTCACTTTTCCTGGTGATTGTGACTGAACAGTAAGTGCAGTCAGAGCTAGTCGGGTATTTGTGTCCAGACTGTGCAACTATAGGCCATGATCCTGCTTTAACTAAAAGCCGGCTCTTTAAATCTTTCATGCTCTCGCTGCCATCTGAGATAAGGACAGGCCGGGTGATGTGTGGGGCTTACAAAGCAAAAGTAACTTTACCCCCTTTTAGTTTCATCCTGTCATTCATTGTTTATGTGTGTTTTATTTCACTTTCGGTCCGACGGTATTACTTCTACTACACATCTACAGCACATTGAGTTACACGCCAGCTCAGCATGGCATTTTGTCCTCGAATAAACTAGTTACAAACATTTACAGGGGGGTGGGAAAATCACTTCCTCGCTTCCTGTTCGCTGTATGTCCTGTACTCTGCACCCTACTTTCCCAGAAAACCCCAGCAACCTCAGCCTCAGCCCTGGGGCCCAGGGCATCACTCAGTCAAATTGAATCACAAATCCTTTTTGGGCAGAGGAGACTGTGAGGCTTAGGATGAATAGTTCTGCTCTGTCATGTGATGTCTGTTGATGAATGGCCAGAGCATAGAAGACTGGATCGACTCAACCAAGGACTTCTTGTTCCAATGTTGGTCTACAAAAGATGCATATGAGGTTTTTTGTGATTATTTTTTCAGTGTTGTAACTTCAAGTTCAAAAAGCTGAGTCCACACTTTACGGTGAAAGTTAACGTGTTTGGTGAAGGGAAACAACGTCTTATTTTCTTTGTCCTAATTGTGGCACATTCACCCCTCTTTGCCATGTGGTGGTGACGTAAAAAGAAAGGCATCGAGGCTTTGATGTTCAATATTGGGGTGTTTTGGCAAGAGGGTCTTTGTTCCCTCTCTGCAGTCTTACACCCTGTCTTCCTCTTTTCCCTCAGGCTCCCTCTTCCTCTTCCCAGCTTTCTTCACCTTCTTTCAGTCCTTCTGTGTCCCTTCACATCTCTCTTGGCTTAGTTCCTTTGATTAAGCACAGCTGTTGTGTTCATCGCATGGCCCCTCTTTTTTCACATTGTTATATAAATTGGCTGGCTGTCTTTCTCAGGCCCTGGCCCTGTTGAATTTGGATGACGTCAGTTACTGTTGTTTGTACCTTGGACCCGGAGCTGATTCTGCTGTCTCTTCTGACTCCTCTGAGTCAGGTCGTTCGAGGAAAATCTCTATCTCTTTGCGTACGTGCTTGTTTATTTCACTAAATTAAAACCAACCGCAATTTGCTTCTCTAACACCCATTTCCTCAGTCTTTTATAACTGACTTAATTATTACCTTTTATGCCTTGGCAAGCCAGTTATATTGAATTTTTATTATTGCCGATGTCTCCTTTGTGGATAAGAAGGACAGTAATATATGTGAGTCACAGTAGTCCACAGAGTAGCTCCTCTGGTTTACCCTGTGAGTCAGAGATGCGTACGCAGGGCGCCGAGACAGTCGGGCCGCGGCAGACTGGCCTGTGACATTGAGGTGATGGGAACTTAAATCGTTTGCTATTGTCTGTGTTTACCTGCTGCTTGCTGGGCAGGAGCAGAGCTGAAGGGTGAGATGACCTCTGGAGTGGGACCGTGCACACAGACAGACACACTGGAATAGAAGCTCTCATTTTCCATTCTGCATATTCACTGAGCAAACCATATGCTTTAACCACTCCAGGCCTAATGGAGTCATAAAATTGGTTTCCAAAAAACATGTTACCAAGATGATATTTAATAAGTAGTTGGCTGTATGTTTGCTGCTTTCTGAGATGGTTATGTGGTGACATTGTGTAGCCAGTATGGGCTACATAAAACATTTTTTTGGTGTGGAATGCAAGATCTGTTGAAGATATTTGAAGCATTTTTTTAAAGACTAAAATGATTAGTCAAATATTTAATTAGCCAATTAACAATAGTTCATCATAGAAAGTATTTTCTGAGAGATACTAACTTAAATATATGTATATATATATATATATATATATATAGTGATGTCTGTCCAAGAGTATCAAAAGCGGAACAAATAATAGTAGCCCATAAACACTGACACTGTCATATACAGGGACACCAGATATTCCTCACTTCTGCAAACCAAAATGAATACAACATGCTAGCTTGGACTTTATGATATGATGGCAAATGTGTGTGAACGCACGTACCCAGTAAACCCCAGTACTGTAACAGTGCCAAAATGGTGGCCAGCTTTACAATACCGCACCATCATATAAACAGAACCATGTACATGGACTACAGTGGATCTGCCAGTGCTGCTGTTCTATTCCCATTTTTTAAATATTAAACTTTGAAATAAAGGACTGTGCATGGGCAGCAGCTAAATGTGATGCGAACCATCCATTCTGCAATGATATTAATCCACAGTGATAGGAAACCACTCAATTCCTTCTGAAGAGGAGGATTCACTATCAGGCTGCAGCACTCCCCTGCCCCCACACACACACACACTTCACCATATTGTTGCCTTTTCTAAAAGCACTTTACTCTCTTATTCTCTGCGTTTGCCTCTCTCAAACGGCCGTGTGAGGTTTTTTGGGCGCCGTGGTGGCCGACCAGCTCCTCGGTACCTAAGTGACATGTAGCAGCAGTTAGAAGAGGAAGCGTTGGCTGTTCAAAGTCCCCACCCAGCACGTCACCCACTGTGCAAATTATAGCTCTGCTCCTTCTCTCTGGGGAACGCAGCACCTAATGCACTGCTATAAATACTCCTCTGCATAGACCATGCTCTCACTTTCATTGTTAGGTGATTATTATTTTATTTCTTCCTACTGTCAGGGGCATTTAGTGTACTATTAATGTCCATTATTTTTAAGGGAAAGGGGGAAAGAGAGTGAAGGAGAATTGCCCTAATTATAACCAAAGTGAATTGCAAATGTTATGGTGCTTGTTCACATTAGTTCAGTTTTTACATCCAGCTTCTCTTAGCACTAAGTGTTCTTTGCTCAAATGTGTTTCACTAATTGCCCTCTGAGCTGATGTTGGCCAGCAGAAAATATATGCAGCGGTTTGAATTGTGCGTTTGTACAGTTAAATTGAAAGCAGCGCGTAATGGTGTTGAACTACACTCAACCAGTGATGATTTTCTTTTAACATGCAACATTTCTTTGTAAATGATGAGTGGTATAGCCTTTAATTAGTTTTCACTTCTAAACTCTCTATTATGGCACAAAGAGTAATTTTCCATACACTTCATATTTTTTTAATTTATGTAATTTTCTTTCTGCTTTGTTTTCTCTTAGTTGTTTAGAGATCTCGATCCCGTGAGATTTACTGACGTGATTACTAAAACAAGGCAGCATTTTTTAAACCAAACCTGTTGTTCTTGCGTGGATAAAACAACAGAATAGTTTAATTAGTTAATTGTTGTAGCTCTGATGTATCATTTCTATATTTTTGAGCATCAATTTGAACACTTGCAGTGACACTGAGACATCAGCAATTGCGAGCCAACATTGAAAGTCTAATTCTGTCGATTCTCCTCGGGAAGTAAAATATTCTCCTGATAGTTTCCTCTCCACAGTAGCTGAGGTGGATAATGAGTGATAATCAAAAAGAGAAGAAAAAGAAGCCCAAGGACTCCACGGCTCTTGTCTGAACATTTACTGTTTACTCATAGATTAGATCCCCATCTTTACTAATTGAGTTCCCTGGGAAAGACACACTTGTGATGTGTCCCCAGACACAAGCCTGGTCTCTTAGTGCCCCCATGAATTCCTCGCATCTGGACCCATCTGCAGCTCAGTAAAAGACATTTACAGCAGGAGGCTCAGATGGCTAAGTGTCCCCTTAACAGCTACAAAGTCTATTTAAAGTGAAATTATCTTTTCACTTTTTATTAGCGAGCTTTGAATGAAACTTTTCAGGGTTTTGTCAGAATGATATGGTCTCAAGTTTGGTTTGCAAACTTACATAATTGCTCAGGGTTTAGGATTTTTATCGTACATGTTTGTGTGGTCTGTATGTCGTTACTGTGTGTGTGTGGAGCAGCGTGGAGGAGACATTCACTTTTACGGGCAGGATGTCCCTCGTAGTTAAAGCAACCTGTAGCACTTGTAAAGGCCTTGCTTGTGCACTGCTGCAGTATTTCTTGATACAGACATCTGCCCTGGCAGTTAACTGGCGACTACCCCTGTAGTTATTATTGTAGATTGTAAAGGACCCAGTGCACAGACTGCAGACAGCCACCTAATAAGACTGTCAAGTTCATGTGCCTTCCACTTCTTCTTACCTTCTCTCTTTTACCCATGTCTTTTTTGTCTTACCTGAGCAGAGGTTCTCAGTGGGGACCACTGGCTGTAAGTTTTTGCAGTCAGAGCCCCCTTCCACTGCCCCCCTTCAAGCCCAAAGCAGGCTTTGATGTTCAGTGTCTACTCTCTGAAGCAATGCTGCTCTGCTGCTAAGGAACACTCCACCTCTCTCCAACCCTCCCTGTTTTTTTTTATTTTGCAGGTGAAAAGAAACCTGTTTTTCATACCTAAGGTTTTTTTTTTTTTTTAAGAGTTTTCATTCAGCTATTAGATAGATAATGTTTTTTCTGCATTAAGGTAAAGTTTCCGGTCCGCCTCATCTTCTGGCCTGCGATTACCACTAGCAAAGCCTAGGAGACAGGTAATTAGGAGAAAAAGGTCATTTCCAACCTCACTTTATTACATTTTCACCTGCAGACAAAAGGCAATAAAAATTATATTAGAGTTAATATTAGGAGTGCGAGACTGGACATTTAGAATTTGTCAACTTAAAGGAGCCATTTTACTTGTAGCTGCATTGGAAGAACAAAAGACATATTTGACTTTCCATAACAATATTTGACTTCTTCTGCATTAGTCAAAGATGGTTCCTACAGGAAGTGAAAGTATTCCAGACTTTTTTGCATTGTTTGCCAATAAACACTTTTAATAAGTGTTTATATAGATGAAAAATTTATATTCAACATTTACACCTGAAAATCATGTCATGAAATAGTAATTGTAAAAACAGGTTGACATTTTCCTGCACATATTGTGTTTCAGACTCATTTCTCTCTAGTCAGAACATGTAGATCAGAAGCTTACGGTACATTTTGCCTACGTTATGAACATGCATAAACACACCAAGAAAAACACACACTACCTGTTGCATAACTGCACAATTGTGTGACAGATGAAAGTAGAGCCCTGTCTGATGACATCTGTTTGTGCAAATATGTTTTTTTTAACTCATCTCGGCCTTTTCTCCACTAATTTTAGGCAAAATTCCCTTTATGATCAAATGGAGCGTGATCTGACATGTTAGCTTTGGCGTAGCTTCGTAATAGCTGACAGATTTGAAGTTAATTAAAAGTTCTCTTTTGTCCATTGACTGATGGGATCTGTGTGACTGGCATGGGTGGAGGGCACAGGCTGGGCCGACACAATGGCCACCTTTGTATGTGGATGTGCTGCGAGGAAGGGCTACATGATGCTAGGCAAACGTTGGCTTCATTCTATATATTCCAGTCCAGTGATCTGAGTGTTCATAATACCTTCTCGCAGCTGGATGAGGAGGAGGTGTTAGAAATCAATCCTGCAGGATGAAGTGCTGTACAATGGGCCACATTCCCTGTGAGTCATATGGAGGAGAACAATTTGTAGAGTAAGTGTTTAATATCGAATGAAATGGAAGTTATATGTCGGAGATATACAATATATGTCCCACACTTGGCACACAGCTTCATTAAAAAGGCAACGATTCAACCGGACTAAGGAATCAAGGAATCAGCTGCCAGAATCTTTACCAAAATGACAAAAACAGAGGACATTTCAACATCTTTCTACTTTCTTGCTATAAAAAAAGACAAGATTTAAAATATATATTTAAAAAATATAATATATTTACAATGCTGTGAATTGGCAACATTCTCCCTGTTTGTGTTTCAATACCAAGGCAACATCTAGCAGCTGAAGTAAATTAGATTAGACTAGATTCAACTTCTGGTATAAGCAGCAGCAACTATTAGCAGAGGTAAACGGTGGTGGGTGGGTATCAAAATACAAGATTTTCAGGTGAAAGAAAGTAGTTTGTTTACCACATTGACCTGTTTAAAATTAGGTATTCAAACCCATATTACAAACTTTACTGTTTTTTATGTCATGACAACAACAGTTGTCCACTGGAGCAGTTACTTCTTGAAAGTCTTGATTTCTTTCAGCTACTGTGAAGCTGTATTTAACATAAAATATAGAAAAGTTGTAGCTAGAATAATAATCTTTTGCTCCTGTCTGTTCGGGCCGGAGCACTAGAGTCAGTGACATCAACAAGCTGCACTGTTTATGGGTGTTTAGTCCTCTGGAGTGGGTTGTGGAGACACGGATGCTGTAGAAGCTGTTAGACATCATTGGAGACCAGCTGGTCAAACAGTGGAACCCTAGAAGAGGTTTTTCCTGCTACCAGTTGGCATCAATTCATATAGTGGTTTTCAACTGGGGGTTGGGTGCAAAAGTTTACATTCACTTATTTTGAAATGGCAAAAGAGTAAAATAAAGATTTGCTTTTCATCAGCTAGTGCATAATAATTCAGTTAAATCAAACGTTCTTTTATCAACAGAAGAACAAAAATGGCCAGGGGATCTATAAAAAGTAAAAATAATGGATCTTACATTGGTTTGCATCCTCCTTAATGAACTAAATGAAAAATAACTTTGATGAATTTCTGATTGAGGAACATTTGCACAAGCTGAATGTGCATCAAATATTATTATGACGACAACAAATCTTTGTTTTACTGTTTCGGACATTTTAAAATAAGGTGATGCAAACTTTTGCAACCAACTGTTGCAGATGGGTTTTGTTTGAAATCACAACAATAATGCTAACCTAATAATAATAACCTAGTCGAACATGTCTAACGTATTACTATACAGTCCTCTCTCCTCTCATGTCTTATGCTCTTTTACCCGGCACACATACTTTGTAAATTTTTCTTTCTGCTCTCAACCTCCCCTCCTTTTCCTCCCTGGTTGGAGGGATAACCATCTGCCCTTTCAGCTAAAGCTACTGCCCTATCTGTCTCCCTGAGGCCTCGCTCTTGGTGCTCACTCACCCTTTTCCTCTGTCTTCATCTCGCTCAGGGAGGATAACCATCTAGCTTTTCAGCACAAGCCAACTCTTTCTAATGACTATTTCCAGTGACGAAGGACAGTGGAGAAGCTTTGTCCCGCTCCTGCTGCTGCACTTCAGCAGATCAGGGAAAAGGGAAACGTCTATACCATTTGGACAGCCCCACGCAGAATGACATTTAATTTAATGTGTTGGCAAGATGAGACGAGAACGATTGCAGCTTTTCAAATTTGACCCTTGCTTTTTGAGGTTCTTTCCCAGTTAATATGACACCGGTGCTCACATGGCTGACTATGTTTGCAAATTTGATAGCTGTAAAGCATTCATAGGGCAAAAAGCATAACCCAATGCAATGAAACAGAAAATGTAGCATTCACGTGTCAATTCAAATGGCAAGGATTACACAAACACAAAAGATAAGCGCTACACCTGCCAGCGTGTTAAAACCATCAAAGAAACCTCCTACTGTAACAGCGCCTGCAATGCTGATCCAATCTAATCTATAGATTGAAACCAATTACTCAGATTTCACACTGCAGGGGAAACATTCGACAAATGATAACGAAAATGGGGAGCGAGAGAGGAAAGGGAGGCGGGGCAGCAAGGTAACAAAACACAGGCATGTTTAAACAAACCTGACGTCTGTAAAACTGCTTTCAGACGGTGACAAAATACACAGAGCAAAACAGAGATTCAAGCTCCATATCCGCCTAGGCAGAAAACTAAGAAATGATCAGAAACAAAAGGAAAACTTTCAAGTCAACAGGCGCATGGGCACTGAAAAAAAAAAAAAAAAAAAACGTTAGTAGAGAAGGACAGAGGCAGACAGACAGACAGACAGAAGGATGAGAGGCAGGCAAGCAGCAACTGCCGCATTTCCAAGTTCAGGAGTGCAGATTTGACAAGCATTTAGGTTCTTCTTTATCAAAGAGGAACCTGTGAAAAGCGTTCTTTCAGGCCGGGACTGAAAGGGGGATTAGACAGAGGCACACCGAGTGAAAGACACAAACATTCCTTTACACATCTTGTGCATTTACCTGTCAGAGCGGGCAATAAAGCTGCTCCCAGATGGGCAATATGCCAGAATGTGTCATGGGTTCGCACTGTAAAGGCCTAAAGGGCCGTCTGCATGGGAAAGTCTTCACACCAGAGTGGCTCACTGTTTGGGCTGAGGGAAATGGCTGTTTTGTAAAAACTATCCTTCGGTTTATGGCCAATAATTTCTGTTAGCTGTAAAATGGACACGACTGATCACAACCTGGTGGATTTAATGTTATTGTGGACAAGGTTTAGCATGGACAGAGATGCCCTGTGTGTTCGGACACCTGAAGATCATGGCCAGCATTCAGTTTTCCCATGTTGAGCTCTTTCCACCACAACATTGAAACCACCAGATGGATTTAATGTTGTGAGTGATTGATGTTAATATTCTATAAAAGAAAAAAAATCATGCTGTTTTTGATTGTATTGCACTTCCTCCCCTCTTCCACTCATCAGTGTTGTCTGACCTTTTAGCATCAGAGATGCACATCACTTCCAAGCCCTTCTGGATGTAATTCCCCTTACAGCTATGGTGAAGAGTAATTTGCTGTGGTTCTCGCTGATCTATCTGTGAAGAATGCTTGGATTGTGCTCCGCGGAACATAAATCTCAAACTGCACATAATCTGTCCGCTGCCCCTGTCAGTGGTGAGAGAACTAATGATTTTTTACATCATTAAGCTTGTTCTAGTGCTTGAGGGGTCATTGTGTGACCAGTCAGCCTTGCACTGTCACGCTAACAAGTGCTAACCCATGACAAATTCAGTATTATTTGGAGTTTTGGCTATCAACAGTGGAATGTGGGGAAGTCTTTTTTTGGGTCGTTTTTATCTCTAGTTTGACAAAGATCAAGTGGTCCAGTGTGACCCAGTCCAAATGTACCTTCTTCCAGGAAAGGCCATCCTTCTCGGTCCCAGTCAAAAATGATTACGCTGCCACTAAAGCATTTGCAAAGAGGTTGTCAGAGCCAGTCAGATTTGACACTGGACACTTCTGTGCAAACACTGAAATTATAGTCAACATTTGATAAAACTCTTTGTTTGCTTAAGCCATCTGCTTTATTTCAGGTATGTATAGTTTATATTTTTTATATAAAACATATCATTAATGGGATATTTCTGTAAATGATTAATTTAACCCATGAATAGTTTTGATGTCCATCCATAGTTGTCGTATTGCATGTAACACACAATCATATTGATTCCATCAGTTTTCCATTATATCCGACCTGCAGTTATCTGGCAAGCAGCAAGTGGCAGCATACAAATCTAAGATCAACCACTAAGAAAAAGTAAAATGCATAAATCATTTATTATGTTGTCGAGACCAGTAATGTAACATCATAATGTAAATAAATGAACCGTAAGATTGTTAGAAAACTGCCGAATGTTGTATGCCCAGGTGTAGAACCCAAACTGATTGAGGTCAAAGGTCACCACCTGGGCTGCAAGGTTGGAATTGTATATGTTTATGCACAATCATAATAGAACCTTCAAAAATGTAGTATTTATTTTATAATGAAAATAAACTTTGCTTTAAATTCTTGTGTACGATCCAATGGCAAATGCAAAAGACTGTGAAGCTGGTTGTTGCACTTTATTTTTGCTCCATGTGTCTAATATCACATTTTTCATTCTAAACTAAATTAAATAAGAATCCTTATGTCATTCTTTTTGGTGCACATTCTGAGAATATGGTTACTAACATTTCCAAAATGTCTTGTGTTTGGATGTTGTCTTTTACTCATTCTATGTAAATCGTCAAGGCCCTTGCTGCTTTGCATCGCACCGCAGAGGTGTGTGACATTTGAGTTGGTGGCCTACATACAACAGTGCTTTGGTGGCCTGGTTTCTGAAATGTGCTACTGTGGCGAATGGAGCACTGTGCCATTTTACGGAGCTTCATTGTGGTTTGTAGACAGAACGGCCTGGTTGTTGACAACACGAAATGCGCAGACCACAAGCTTAATAGTTTTGACATTCCTCAGCGTCTTCATCTGTGTCTTGACAGCGCCGTTGTTTTCCATTGGTTTTGTCTACATGTTCAGAAGTTCCGATTACCTTTGCAGTCTGCCTATCGGGCTCCTGCCTGTCTTGAAAACGTCTTCTACCCAGTTGTCTTGCAGCCTTTGTCCATGTGACTTTCATGTTTCGGTTTGTTTGGTTTGCAGTCTCTCCGCCTGATTGTCAGTTAGCCATGTCTGTCTGTCCGTTGTCAAGACATTTCACTGACTCACAGTGACTAACAGAGGCCTGAAGTGCTAGCCTGTCCTGACCTGACTTCAAAATAGACAGCTTGGCACGCACACCATGCACACACAGCAGCGCCAACACAGGGCTTTCCTTGTACAGCATTAGTTCCCATGTCAAGCCCTCTTTCAAATCAGGCTTTTAAAATGACTCAGTGGTTATTAGACTCATGAGCGATCGTTTGAAGAACAATCACTGAACCCCACAGCCGTCGTCATAATGCGCCTGATTGTCAGTTAAGAGGAACACACACACTGAAACGCAGCTCTGTCTTTTCATTTGCTGATTGAAGGGCTGCTGTTTATGCGTGTGATCAGATCTAAGGTTGTTTATTTTATGAACATGCTCGAATGCTGCATGTGTACACAAAGATGCATGTGCAGTTTAAATCCTATTAAACGAATAATGCCAGCAAGTGACAGATGATGATACAATTGAGTCTGATTTATAATTTATGATTTATATACTGTAGATACAAAGACACAGATGAGACAAACACCTATAGGTAAAGATTGTCCAGCCGCAGCCATAAATAAAACATGCCAGTCTGGATTTGGGCAAGTGTGGATCTGCTCTTTGGAAGCCCAGATTTCCTGGCCAAATTCCCAGCCAGAGGCAAAGGAAGGGAAGGAGGAGAGGGAGAGAAGAGTGAACTAAGGGGAGAACTGAGAGGCTTGTCTGTGCTTTGATCTGAAGATGAGACTGAAAGTGTTGGCCATATTTTCTCCAAGCACTGATCTATAATCAGATCACCCAACATTTAATATTTATCTGACTCATTATTGAGGCTTAAAGACGATCTTATTAAACATTCTACTTTTCTATCTGCCTTTGAAAACAGTTGGATGGGAGTGGCAGGGGTGTGTACCTGTAGGTTAAAAGCTGATGATTGATGGCTTTTGTGAAGGCCTTTGTACTGTGGCAGCAGAGAGAAAAGAGTGAGATTAAATAGCAGAATTACATTCAAGACTTCCATCATTTATCCTGTTAGTATTCTAAGAAAAAAATGGAGAGAGAGCGAGACAGACTCCTTATTCTTAGTGGTATAGCTGTAAAGAATATTTCAAGCTGACAACATGTCATTGCAGGAGGTCTAAGTGGTTTAATTACTATTATTTAGCTATTATCTCTTTTTAAATGTGTAATTGCTGTACTGACTGTAAATCCTCTGTGTCATTGTATGCACTCCATATGTACAGTTTATTGATTTGATGTTGCTCTGTATTAAATTGACAAACCCAAAGCCTGTTAACTTCTTAGTTAGCTTAGGTAGTTTCTCGTTCCCAACGCAAAGTCAAAGGAGCTCAGTGCATATCCGACAGGGAGGATGATAGATTTACAGAAGTCAGGAAGGTTTCTTGGAGTCATTTCTAAACAATTTCAGATTCCAAGATCATCAGTTCATTAGTTAAAACTTCTTGGACAAGAAGTTGACTGATGAGACCAAGATTAACCTTCTGGAACAGGCTCATCTTTATTGATGATGTAACATATGATGACTGCAGCAAAATGAACTTGAACGTCTACAGAAACTTTTTATATGCCAATTTAAAGAAAAAACAAACTGAATGGAAGATCCTTCATCATACAGCAAGATAATGACCCAAAATACACAAAGGGGCAAGAATTGGAAGGTTTAAACCATGTAGAGCTGCAGTTTTTCTGCTAAAAGGGAGAGTGAAGGGAGTAACCCCCCGAAACAAACAACAACTTAAAGAGGCTGCAAAAGCCTCACAAAAGAAGAATGAAAGGGTTTGGTGACGTCAGTTGGACGTCAGTATTCCAATAATTTTTGAAGCGAGTGCATTTGGGCTGCGAATCTTCATACATCGCTTTGAGGTTGTATGATGGATATTTGTTATCACTATAATGGATTCGTAAAGAAGTTATAATTTAAATGACTCATTTGAATGAACGTTAATTGAACGTCACTTATAATCACAATAATTTCGCTCCTGCTCAGTTTCCATTCTCTTTCTTTCCCCACCTCGCCCCAGCTCTTTTACGCGCTCACCTTCTCATTTTTCTCTTGTGTACCTTTCTCTCAGCTGCAGCATCCACCACCCTCTCACACGTCTATGTCTCTGACTCAGTCCTGGCTGAATGTGTTCTAGCTCTTGTTGCTTTGACAGGCCCTGACAAGAGCAGGTCAGCTTCTATCTGTCAGCCACTCCACCTCTGAGCAGCACAGTGCAGAGGGGAACTGGCTTCTTTGTTTGTTCTTTTACCATTAGGAGACAGGCCTGCCGCACAGGGGAACGTGCAGGCGTGTAGGAATAACGCACACATTCATAAATACGGCCTCATCTGTACTGCCTTTGTTGGTCTGTTTAATCCCTTTAAACATGTAATTAAATGTACTGTAGTGGCCATAATGTTTGCACATATTGTTCTGGTAATCTGCCTACTCCAGACCTGATTTATATGGACTGTAAAAGTATCACATTACAGTCATAAGCATAAACTGTGTTATATAAAACACAAATGTTTTATGGAAAATGGAAATTAAATTTTAATCTAATATAAAAATTAAATATAAACTTAATCAAGCATACTCATAAACACCTTGTTTCCCTAAAGCTGCATTAATAGGATGTTTGATCACTTATGCACTCCTGCACAAGTGTATTTTCTTGTCTGTGAAACATGGTGGTGGCAGTAATATGGTTTTGGATTGTTTTGCTGCCTCTGGGCCAGGAAAGCTTGTCATCGTTGATGGATCTATTGATTCTGAGTTGTACTGTACAAGCCGGTCCTGTAGGAAAATGTGAAGTGATCCATCTATGAAGCGCTGCAGGAACTGGATCATGAAAGGAAAATAACCTAAACACAGACGGGGTTCCACCAAAGAAGGACTGAAGCAAAAAAAAACCCGACCCAATCCTTCACAGATACTGTGGAAGGACCTGAAGCACCTAATTCATGCAAGCAAGACTCCTTAGTTAAAGCCGATCTGGAAGGAGACATTCCTCTAGCCACTGTAGCTATTCTTTGATAATGTGTTTAAATGTATTCTATATTCCTGGTTTTTTGATATAAAAAAATTTGATCATATTTTCATCACGTATTTTATACAGTAACTGTATTCGTAACTTATATGTGCCTCTACCAGCTTCTGAGTAGAATAGTGCCGCATTAAACTCGTTGCAGTCGTCGCAACAATATTTAGTGTTGAGATGAAATGGTATAGTGGGTTTATGAAAAAACGTGCCTCCTGCACCTGGAGCAGAGATTGATGACATCTAGGGTGTGGGGTCACTAAAACATAACATTAAGCTAGAAGATGATAAAACTCCCCACCAAGCTGAAGGGAAGTGCAGTGGTAACGCTTTGTATTTTCAATACTGTGAGCAGCTCCTTTCTAATTTCACAATCATTTGATCTGTCGTTCATAGGCAAATATTAATTACTGCAGCTTTAGAGTTTAATCAAACATCAACCAATTTTCTGTTATCTTTTATGCCAAATTTTAATATTGCTAAAATGTTGTAACACGTTGTCAGCGTGTAAGAGAGCTGAAAGCGGGGCTGTTTTCCCCAGCAATGAAGCTGGAGAGATTATTAATCAGCATCAAAATAAATTCATCTGTTAGGCAGACACTACAGCAATGGTATTCATGTTTGATCTCATCATTTTTCAAATCCTTCCCGCTTTTATTGTCACCTGCCCTGTCCTCCAAGAAAGGAAAGGACGAAAACTGAACACTGCTTTATGAACGCTTGAATCCAGCAGTGTTACCGGATTCTTGTCTAAAAGGCAGCATGTCTTGTTCTTTCATCAGTCCCCTCCGTCATCTTGAAAACTTTTTGTTGAGACTTCATGCCGTGCAGTTGCACAGGACACAGTCCTCTTTCATCTGCATCATTACGTGTCAACTGTTGACACCTGCCAAAGGCCTTTGCCAGATTGTCAGTGGAAAACTCACATACCTACACACACAAACACAGTCCAAAACAACATACGCATTCCACTAGACACAGAAATGAGGTCATCTCTGTGTACCCTGTAGTTTTCTGGCCTATAACACTGACTCTTTCCGCTTCCTGTGTCACTTGTTTTTCATACACACACACAGATCTGCAGCGAGTGAGTCGACACACAGACGAAGACAAGTTAAGGCACGTCTATATCTGGCAGGACATGGGTGGGTTGTAGGGTGTAACTGGTACAGTGTGTTTTGCCGTCTCTACTTTACATTGCAAAGTGTTATTCCTGTTAGGTCGGTCACATCTGATCTCGGGCAACACACAGAGTGAAAAGGACAGTGGGAATGAGGTGGACTGGAGTGAAGAGGACACACAGGAAGCCAGGACACCGTCTCCCTGTTTGACGGCACTGTGATTGTACGTGTTAAGTGCTGTCACGTTTTTTTAAAGCAGCTGGCAGTCTTTAGTTCGTTACTGGCCAGAGAGATTTGCGTGCTTGTGAATCGGAGGGAGTCAAACAGAAAGACAAAGAACATGACAAAGAGAACATTTGTTTGTGCTTTGTGCATCTGTGTGTGCATGTCACTCTGTGCAGGTTTTATCAGAGTGTGCATTCAAGCATGTTTCTCAGGGCTACAGCAACTTAATTACAAAACTTGTTGTAATTCATCATGTTTCTTATTAATCACGGCTCATATTAGGGGGCTTCAACAGGATTGTGATCCCACAGGTTCCCACCGACCCAGCACAAAGATCCTAGACGCAGGCTTGATGTTAATGAGCTTAACATTTGTGTAATGCATCTTCTTCCACTTAACCGTGGGCCTGAGAATGAGGTACAAAAATAAGTTTTAGTTTAGTTTAGTCTCTCTTGCTCGCCCACTCACATTCTTTCTCTCTGTTTTCTAACATTAGAATTTGCCATCCTAAATCCATTTCGACCTGTAAACAATGACACTATCACTGGCGCTTTCAAGTCTGATGGTCGTGCATCTGGATCACATCTGTTGCTATGGGAGTTGACATAAACTACCAGAGAAACAGGGACACAATTCATAATGATTTTATGCAGTATTAGGTCCCACTGCTGCATCCTGAAGCTCTTTTAACCTTTTAAGTCACTTAATAAGAAGTATAACCAGTTCACATCTTTGAACGTGACATTTAAAAGCAGAGTAAGTGATTTAACATTCATAAATGGAGCAGTAAGAGGGCTGTATTTTTCTTTTGGTTTGTGGCAACAGAAAACAGGGAACTTCTGTCCACCGACATACGCACACAGTAACAATAAAGTAAACACACAGCAACAAGGCTTTTTGTTAATTTGGTCATAAATATATGAAAGTGACTACAATATTCATTTTATCTTTTTTAATCTTGTCAGCTCTCATCCCATCGTGTCATTCCCATCCCAGTGCTCCACCTCGGCACTCAATTTCTGTCCGGCCTTTTCGTTATCACAGGCTTAGCAGTGGCCACCGCATATGTGTGCTCATCGCAGCCAAATCCATTTAAGTAATTAATCTACTGGCCACACCATTACATTATCCATTTAGTCATTCCTCTCCTCTGTAGTTCAAATGAGTAGCTGGTCAAACTTTGGAGTCTAATGGAATCGATTCAGTAAAAGATTCAATTCATAGTCTTTTGCTGTGGTGCCTGTAATAACTAAATAATTCCTCTCTGGTTATCCAGCAGTTTAGGTAGCCAGGCAAGTAAAACAGTGACTTAAAAGATCATCTTCTCTGTGTAGGAGCATGTTTCCAATGTTTTTTGCTGTATTTGACTTTAACTTGGCCCACAGACAAGTGAGGACAATAACGGACAAGTGGACAGGAACAACAAAACAGCACTTATGATGGAAGTATTTGTCGGGTCGGTATGTGGAATTCTAGTGTTTTTTCAGTGTACAGTTGGCGATCCACCTCCGCTGCCAAACAGCCCTGTAGTTTTTTATATGTTTAATCCTAATCCACTGTTTCAAGGGGCCCGCACATGTGTGTCATGTGTCCTGGTGTTCTGTGGGTGTTTTCCTTAGCACTGGCAATGAACCATGGAGCTGTGGACGAACACACATCAGCGGCTGGATTAAACTGATAATCTCCCAGATCCCACAGCATGTGTGCACTCACTTTCAATCATGTGAACACACACAGATACTCATATCTTGTGGTTTGAAACTGTGTCAGTTATGCAGTCATTTCTATGTGTCTCAGCATGGAAATGACCAAAGACATGCCAATGTATTAAATGTGCTTTATAAGGAAAAGATTGACATACACCAACTTTTCCCATCCTAAAATTTCTATACTGTATTCACAATCAATTTTCAAAAATTTTGATGCCAACATTGTCAGAGTGAAAAAATAAAACCAGGACCCTTTTTCATAGTTAGATTAAGTCTAGCATTGATTCATATCTTCATTATTAATACTATTATGTTAAAATGTCCATGGTCTTATGCAAACCTTGACTTAAAACTGCACATTGAGGAGTTCACTCACTAACATGGTTTTAAATCCTTGAAGCCACTGTACAATTTACAGCCTAATGTAGCGTCAGCATGAGACTCTAATTCAATCCCATCTCCTCCCCCCCCCCCACCCCCCCCACCCCCGACTTTCAGAGGGGAGGGGAGGGTTTGCTCTATGTTACACTCTGCCAAGGCTTCAAGTTGTGCTTATGAAAGTACAACAAATACTGTAAAACTCACTAATCCAGCAGAAATCACTAAATATTTGTTTTTTCTGATTGGTTTGAAGGGCTGAAAAGAAGAGGGGGGAAGTTTTAGATATCATATTGTATATCCAAACATTTTGACGTGCATACATGGATAAATGGCCACCAGAGAGGAGACAACAGACTATGTCATATGTTTGAATACATCCATCCATCTGGTATCTGTACCCGCTTATCGTATTTGGGTTGGGTGAGGGGGGTGTAGCTGGAGCCTTTCCCAGCTGTCATTGGCTTCAGACAGACAACCATTCACACCTACAGTCAACAATATTAACCTAACATGCTAACATGTTTTTGGATTGTGGGAGGAAACCTGAGTACCTGGAGGAAACCCACTAAAGCACAGGCAGATCACGCAAACCCCACACAGAAAGGCCACAGCCAGCCGGGGCTCGAACCTGCCACCTTCAAGCTGTGTGGCTGCAGCCTTCACCACTCTCACTTGAATACAAAGAATG
Organism: Channa striata; assembly: GCA_033026295.1. Taxonomy (NCBI): domain Eukaryota; kingdom Metazoa; phylum Chordata; class Actinopteri; order Anabantiformes; family Channidae; genus Channa; species Channa striata. The sequence goes on along the minus strand of CM065185.1, from coordinate 8,754,156 downwards.
AACATTAGTTTTATTTTTAGTCAATGATAAATTGCATCCTAATTGCTAAAGCACAAAAATGTAACTACATTTCGTGGGGTTTAACAATGGCTGTAGTTTTGGTCTCAACATTGGTAATATTGGATTGGACACAGACCACCACCCACCCAAACGGTTCTGGCTGTTATAGAAACCCCTGATGTCCCTTCTCTTTTTTGAGGGAATATCTACAAAGGACAACATTTTTTTTATATGGTAGAGTAAAGGCAATGAAAGGGGATACGTCATTTTGTTTTGCTCTGTGTTTGAGGTTTGGAGATGGCAGCCCTTATAACTTTTCTGATTTTTGTCATAGTTTCATGCGTTAGCACATTTAGTTGATTTTAATACCTTGTGTTCCCAGGCTTAGGAGAAGTGCAGTTTTTTAGTGTGGATGTAGACATTTTTCGCATGAAATCTGTTGACACGTAGAGCGGTCCACCGTTGTCAACGTAATTCCCCAGACTGTCATATTTGGTCTCAAAGCAGCTGCCAAGGGTGCCAAGAGCAACAGATCTAGAAAAATTACGAGTGAGAGCGATAACATTTACAAAACTGCTTTCATCAGGTCCAGATTTTCCTTTGCAAACCTGTTTTCAGATTCAACAATGTTTGTCCGGAATGTTTAGAAGAACAAAAACTAAGAGGTTTCATACACTCTTTAGTGGTCCAGCTTGCTTCCTCATACAGTGTTTTCAGTTGTGTTGGGAATTTGATTCTTCATGTCTGTCTCAGCTTAAAAGAGTCTAAGTCAAGTGGAGGGATCAGGTTGTTTATAGCAGCAGAAGCCAGTTGGAATATCATGTTGAAAGCACAGGTCAAAATTAAGACTTGTTCATCCTCAGTTGACCAAATAATTTGCTATTTTGTGTTTATTTTTCATACATAGACAATAGAAAGTACATTTGCCTCAGATCAGCTCTACGTGGGTAAATATTAAAGTTACAAGAAGAGCTCATGGCTAGTTCACATTCAGACAATGTAACTCCCAATATAATTTTAGTGACAAACTAAATTATATACAGATAATAAAAAATCCAGAGTGCTAAGATGCTCTCCAAACATTTCTGCAAATTTCAACTGAAGTTTTTCTAACATACATGTCGCATCCCTGTGGTTGCCTGCAGTACTCTGGTGAGGCCAGTCTCTATTATTTTTCTCATGTCAATGATTAATTTGAAGTTTGAAGGGCATAGTCCAACCCAGCACTCCTGTATATTGGGAGGGACATTAATTTCTTCCCAAAATATTGGCTGAGAGATGCCTGCTTACTGTTCATATACCAGTCTACACCATGTGATTAATGCAACCTGATGAACTGAAGCCATGGTGTACATGTGCTTAATTTAAATTCTTTTAACTATTAAGATATTGGATATTTTTCTAAAAAAAGATCAAGCATCATCACTCTGCACTCTGCCTCAAACTGGACACAGAGTTTAAAGTCCTCAGTGGCATATTGTAGCCTCCCTTATCCTAACAGTTCTACAAAGGTATCAAAGAGCAATATCAAAGGTTGCCACAGGGCCTCAGTCTAGACCATAATTTATTTTTATGTCTAGACAATATAACCATTTATTTACTTATGCACTTTTTGAATTTCACAGTTTAAAGCCATAAAGTTTTAGCAGACATGAATAAGAAATTAGTTTTATAGCCCAATTTCCCACCACAGTAACACAATAACAAAGGTACTCAGGGTTTGAATAAATCCTTCCATGAACACACCGAATCCTCGGAATGGGCCAACTCACAGGTTCACATATTATAAATTAACGAAAAAAAATAAAGCATCAAAACTTGACATGGCTTTAAATGTGGCTGAAATAGTGAAATAAATTGCTACGATGGCTGTGCACTGTAGTTTTGTTTATTGCTTTATTGGCAGCAGATTAGAAATACACAAATCTACATTAATTGGTAACATAGTGACCTAGAAGGACAAATCAAGAATTTTGACTTCTTCTGTTTTGTTCACAAGCTCCCAGACAAATGACTGAGCCCCTTTGGCTCTGAGTCATTATTAATTTCCTGTTGCCCGCTTCTTGCTCCATCTTTCCCAACATTCCTAAAAGCTTTTGACTGTCAGTCTCTCCATGGTTTATCACAGTGTGCACGACCTTATCTTGCCTTCCCAGATTGCTTTTTAATAAGAGCCTTCCTCCCTGGTGAACAGTGATAAGCTAATGGTTAGGGAATTGCTCACCATTTAGCACCCGTGTTTGTCAAAAGAAACAGAAAAGAAGTGATGAAGGACTGTTATGGGAATAAAGTGAACTGTTAGTTTGCCTAATTTTGCCATCACACATAATTTAAAATTAATGTGGTTAGAAGAGGCCACATGATTGGGTTGCTACCTCTGTGCTGATTGGCCTCGCAGAAGGTGGTTGATTAATGCAGAACACCTACTCTGTGAATTTAAATATATTTGAATAGATCATTTAATTATGAACAGATCTTATTCATGTTTGGTTTTGTTTCATCACTAAACGCCAACTGTGCAATCACTTTAAACTCTGTAATTCACTCTCTTTTGTAGGACGTGAACCATATAATTTTTATGGCCACATTCTTTTCAGGTTTATCATGCTTTCCATAAAGTTTATTCAGACTGCAGTCGCAAAAACAATGGAGACAGGAAATAACGAGATAAGACTGGAAAGTGTTTAATGAGAGAGTGTGAAATTAATGTATGAAGAGGGGTCTAGGGATATGTAATAAAAATATTATTTCATCTCCTTCTATGTACAGACAACAGGATGTGTTTAGTATTAAAGGATCAGTGGACATCTCTGGCATTTGCTGCCCTCTCTGATGTGGCCCTTTACATGCTATTGTTGAAGCCTCCCACTCCACTAACAAAGCTCTTCTGCAGATTGAGCTGTCCTCCTCTGCTGATAAGTACAGTATCCTCTGGCTATGAAACCTAATGTACGTGTGTGTATGTGTGTGTGAAAGTGAGACGGGGAGATTGAGACGGGGACGGAAGTAAAGGATGTGAGTGGAAAAGCTGAAGAGCCAAGTTTGGTTTGTCAGGATATGTTCTCTCTGCGCTTTGAATGAGAGCGGCTTCTTCGCACCCAGATACACACACGCTGCTTCACACACACACACACACATAAACACAAAAGCTTCGTCCACTTTAATGAGTCAAAAGAAAAAGACTCTGTTTGTAACATTATCTTGCTATTAGATTAGCCAACTGGAAACGCAATGCTTCGTTACAGGTGACCTTTCCTGCTGCACGGCAGCAGATGGGTGAATACAATATGTGTTCCAAACTGCATATCTGTGGGTGTCCATTTTGGGTGGCTGTCCATATCCTGTGTGTGCTGAAAGGGATCACATTGTTTTCCATATATTAACATATACCTTCTGTGACGGCTGTTTCTGTCTGGCTGCATCTGGAAGCCTCACACCTCCAACAATTTGTGTGGGAGAGAGAATGTGAGTGTGAGTTTTTGTTTTTTACACATATGTCCTTCAAATGACAAGCACCAAGCAGATTGCACTAGAAGAAACGGCCAAGGGCTGATATTATATATTGCCCCCCTACCCACACACACACACACACACACCCAAGTTTGACCAAAATGTCCTCACAACAATGGTATTGAAAGAGAATTTGTCCACAGAAGGGAATAAAGACAAGCCCACTAAAGCCCCTCTAAGCATTTAACTGTCCCGTCTCAGGAGCTGACTGATTGCAGCTGACCCCTGATAGTACAGTATACTGTTCCTCCATCAATCTTCTCTCTTCCCCGTCCACACTGTCCTCCCACCTTCTTCTTCTTCTCCATTTCTTTCCTCACCTCCTCTTTCAATCTCAACTGATATTCACAAGCATCACAATATTCCATCTCCGGGTCTAAACTCTTGCTTGGCAAGTGTGTGTGTCTGAGTCACATCATCACAAGTAAGAGGGTGCTGAGAGGTGTTCAATGTCACCTTCTATTCTGACCCGCTGAACCTGCTCTCCACTTCAGGGTTCGAAGAGGAAAATTGCCTTTAATTGCTCCACTTTAAAGTTGGCCTGGATGAGGCACTTAAAGGACAGTTACAGAAATATGGTTGACACATAATCAGTGAAGTGCATGGATTCTTGTCATACACACGTTGACTGTGGAACACTGCAGAGATTACGGACAGGATCAAGGAGGTGGCACAGTAATTAACTCAAGCTGCAAGTACAGTGAACGAAGGTGAAACGCTTGCTTGTAATTGTAGAGCCAGTGTTCACAGAAATCAGTGGGTTTGGTGATGGAAAGGATGGCGGGATCAGTTTTATTGATGACGGCGTTTTGCCTTTGGACTTGCCCTTAGCTTCAGCTCTGCTTTGTGCATGCTAATGACAAGCCGAGGGACACTAAATCATTAATCCTGTACTTATTTGTTTACTGCATTTCTGCTGCACGTGCCTATGTACAGGTTGAAGTAGAGGCATGTGAGCAGACATTAAACTTCTCAAAGCATCTATTTTAAGGCCTAAGGTATCAGACTTAAATTCAGACTTTATTTTACAGAACAACAAAGTAGAAAGTGCAATATTTTTTTATTATTATTGTTTTTGACAGTTTTAAACTCTTAAACACTTATCATTGCTGCGACACTAAGAAGAAGAAAACTAAAAACCCCAATTTAAAAAACTAATTTAAAAAGTAAATGCATAAATTTACTGTAATATCAACAGACGGTGAAGGTTCTCAGTCAACCCAAATTGACAACTTGCGTCAAGTGGGGTTATCTGAAGGCTGAATCATGTAAACTTGGCTACTTAGAATGAAGAACCTGTTTGGATGATCAGCAAAACACTTCCAACTAACAAAAGAGAAATACACCTCATAGCTGGTAAGGTTCACGTGTTTAGGTGTGTGCATGGCCCCTCTGTGTGTAGTTTGCAACAAGAGGTTGACTTAGGTCATGCAAGAAGATAAAAGAGAGGCCTCGAGCAGGAGAGAGAATGAGCAGAGAGGAATGGCCAGCGAGGTGGGAACAACAGCGAGGCAGTCATAATGCTTGTCGCCGTTGGGCCTTTGGGTGGGTGGACTCAGTGAGATTTAGTGAGGTGCCTCTTCCGTGGAGAGGCCGATACATTCAGTATAGAGATACGACAATCTGCAAACACCGCTTAACACGAAGTGCAACCAGTGGCATGTGAATAACAATGGAGATGTTGACTCTTGTAATATAGACTGTGGACTTGTCACTTACAAATATAGCTAGAAATATAATTAGAGCTTGGTTTTAACCGGTTTTGACATCCTTTGATTCATTTCCTTTGTTTGGTTATTTCAGTTGTATGTGTATATTCACTAACAAAGACTGAGCTTTTTACTTCCCCGGTTTTTCAGAATTTGCATATGTGTGTGTGTGTGAGTATGTGTGTGTGCATGTTTTCAAGTGCATGCATGGACATGTGTGTCAGGAGTGCTCATTAAAATTGTATGAGAGCTGATGTTGTACTCCTGCTTCAGTGCTCCCATTGCCACCGAGTTCTCCACATCTTGCCAGGTAATCAGCCAGGCGAACACGTACAGCCCTGCCTCCTCGTCTAACAAGCCGGGTTTAAAACAGCCGCTGCAGCTAATTCAGCCTTTGTCATGTTCACTGTTGAGCATTTTATACTGAGGAACTATTAATCTCAGTTTCGTTTTATTCCCGACTGAATTGACTTCATCCTCTCTAAATCTCCTTCTTCCCCATTTGTTCCCTCCCTACACACACACACCTTCCCCTTCGTCTACACCTGTCCTTTTTCTAGGGGAGCACCTGCGCATCTGTCCCCAGGGTTACACCTGCTGTACCAGCGACATGGAGGACAGCCTGGCCATGCTGGGTCGCAGGGAGATGGAGGGACTTCTCAAAGAAGCTGGGCGAACCTTACAGACCTCACTCACTAGACAGTACAAGGCCTTCGATGGTGAGTTTGTGTGTTTTCAATAAGGGGATTGAATTAAGACTGTGAAGATGGAGAAACATGTATATACTTGTCTGTGCTTGTGCGTCCTTCCCACCGTATGAAAGGACCCGGATTTTGTTGTTTTTGTGTCACTTTTGATTAGCACATTTTGTTGCCAATAGTGGCATCTCTCATTTAAAAAATTCCCTCTGGATATGACCAGCCTACACAAAAATGCAGATGTATGCATACACAGGCTGACAACAAGTGCAAAGATAAGTTAAAGCCCTGTTACCGTGTAGTCTGCAGATTGTTGCAGAGCATTGATCTGCTGTCATGCTTCAGTGGAGGAGGTTAGTGATGCCTCGCAGTGCTGTTGTCAGCCTGCCACCTTTCTGCTTTGCTACCAGTATTTCTGAACATCACTGTTTGAATGCAAAGACTCACAGAAAAGGGGAAATAATATCTAGTTTTAAATAATTTGAGTCATCCTGTTGGAGTTAACCATGCAGACAACAGCCCCTGTTTGGGGAATTTTGTTGCCTGTCACCCCCTCCTTTTCCTCTCTCTTCCCATATTTTCTGCCTCCTCTAGACTGTGTACAACCCATAAAATAAAATAAAAAGTTTGGCAATATTATACAAAGCATTATATTCAGTACAACTTGTATTAATTTGTTTTGGGAGCAGTTCTGCCAAATAACATCATCAAATAAAATGATTAAGACTTAATCGCAGAAGAACAAATGAGAGACAGAGACAGAGAGAGAGAGAGGTAAAGACAGGGATTTTAAGTCTTAGAACACGGGGACACCAAGGCAATTATTTGTGTCTAATGACGTGCTCCAGTTAATAGACGAGTGTCTGTTCTCCACTTGTTCCCCTTGGCCCTGTGGTGACAATGGATGTGTCAGCTGGGGCTCTGAGCATGACTAGTTAGCCTGACCTTTTCAGATCACAGCGATTAGCAGCTGAGTGACATTTATTTACTTTTCTTCAATCGCTCCGTGTCCTTCTCTCACATGATCTCTCCTTTCTCTCGGGGTGCTGCTGTTGTCACGCCAAAGGGCTAGAGTCTCTCCGCCTAAACGCACCGAAGTGCACGAGCACACGCACACTCGCATACACAAACCTGTCCAAGACATACAAATTCTCTCTGGGATAGTTTACTGGGCGCTGCAGTTGTTGAAGTTTCCCATTCTTTAGGAAGACACCTCATTTAGTTTGGGAGAGCCAGTAAACAGCACAGACTCCAGCACAAACAGGCACATTCAAGCAGCACTCAGCTGTGACATCTAAACACACTAATGATGTGCGTCCAAAAACCTGTAGATAAATACACAGAGACACATGTCACGAATGTGCTAACAAGTGTTGCCTCGCGATGAAGTCATTTGGAGCTTGTTTTTATTCATGTGAGGCATCTTACACGTTTCTAAACGGAGCTGCTGATTTGAAACAGAAATTTAATTACACTTCTCTTCTCTTGATGGTGGAAAATGCAGCTTCAACTGTACATGCTCCTCTCTTCTCATGCCCCCCATCTTACCCATAAGCATCACATGGGGATGGTAAAGCTGAGGGGAGGGAAGACGTAAATTTGGAATGGGGCCTTGAGGTCTAAAATCCTGTTGTTCGCTGTGTCCGCTGAAGATGAAAGCAAAGTGATAGACGGGCTTTAATTGGATCATAATGCATTGCATTTGCTGCCACATGCTCACCAGCTATTGGAAAGTAAGGCGACTTATTTGGGTTTAAATTACTGCTACTGGACCGAGCCGTCAGCAAGCTGAATGGCAGCTTTTTTCATAAGTTGCTAAATATTTTTAAAAAATAGTTGATGAATTAACTGATTTATAAGCAAGTCTGGAGCAGCCTTTCATTCAAATGGCTGCAGACGATTGCGCTGACATCGTACCATGCTGCCAGTCACTGCACATCTGGCTGTGTTTAGCAGGGTGTGTGCTAGCCAGTGCCATGTGGCTAAATGTAGGGTGTTCCAGCCAGTCAGGCCAGGGACTGTGGAAGAAGCCCCAACCAAGCCACAGATTAGAGGACCAGCGTGCTCACACACAGCTGGCACCAGGCCGGAGAGTGTCTTCACTGTATATATGTGAGCATGCACATGTGTGTTTATATGCACGTGTTTTTAAGTTAGTAATTTTGTGTGTGTGAGTGTGTGTGTGCGTGTCTGACTGACTGAAACTTGCTTTGTATACAGCTTGTGTGCATGTGGTTTGCACTTTGTATTCACATTCTCTCCACTGTCATTCACACAGAAGTACAAAGTAAACACTATATTATGTTAAACAAAAATACAGCACAAAGCACGGAGGAGACAAAATTAAAGAAAAGATTCAGAGGCAGAGTAAAAATGAGATCGATGAAAGGAAAACACACAAACTGTAGATACACAGGGACAGAGCAGAATGGGGTGAGAGACAATTGGGTAGAAATGGAGAGTGTTAGCCAGAAAGAGTGTGAAAAAGATAAACAGAGGAAGAGACGTGTGGTCTATATATCAAAGTGAGACGGAAAAGGTCAGAGGGAACACAGAGAGTGATGGCACCAAAGGGAGCTGTGTGTTAGATGGTGGCCAGGTGTGTTACACAGACGGACCTTAAAGCTGGCAGGTGGCGTTTGGTTTAATGGTGTCATCATTGGCATCTGGATTGTGTGTGTGTGTGTGTGATGACTTGGATTACTGCCAGATGTCTTCATGTCATACTCATTACTTTATATAAAGGGATACTTGTCCAGGTTTACATTCTTTCAGTATATAAATCATCTAATAAAATAAAGCAGAATTATTGAGATTATCCTTACCACTGAGAGTCTGACATTTTGGGTCTTTTTTTGTGCAGAGTATGAAGCAGGTTATGGCCTTGCATGATACTGTATACAACTTGACACGGCTGTCCTGATCTCACTATTCGAACTTTATATAATGTCAGGCTGTTGTTTGTGTCATGTTGGAGAAAAGGTCAAATTGGGAAGTCAAGTCAAATTTTTGGGGGATTTGTCAAATATGGGGATGCCATGCTTAATCCTTCTATCTTCTTTTATTATTATTTATGTGAAGAATTTTGATATGAGACAGACCTCTTGTTTTAATAATATACAGTATATGGCAGTTCAAGTAAAGCTGTTTTGATAATTGATAATCACTGTGTTGCCTCTGAATCTCAATATCTCGCATTGCCTGTTTTTATTATCTGAAATGTGAAAATTTGCACATCTTACATGACAGTTAATATTCATATCAGCAGATTAATCGGACCAATCTCTGACATTTTTGAATCTCCATGGACCAAAGTTAGCGCTCATGCTGGCTGATTAACAATTAGACACATGTGCAGCCTGTGCTGTGAGCATTTCCACATTAAAAAAGCAAAGTTATTTGCTTGCATCAGTGTCAGAATTCAACCAGTTAGATTTTATTGGCACTTGAAGAGAACAGTGAGTGGAATTAGCAGACCGGAGAATATAGCTGTAGTGTTTATGCTGACGTCTCCTGTTTCTGTCCGCTCTCTGTGACCAAGGGCCAAGCTCAGCATGTAGACAAGCACCAAGAGAATGGAAGAAGCAAGACCCACGGAAGTTGAGACTTCACTAGTTTAAAACTGTTGGTCATGGAACTTGTTACTGTACATGCATAGCAAGTAAAAAGCCAATAAAATAGTTTATATGTTGAACAAGTAAAATAATCAGATTGATGGTTAAATGAGGTGTTGAGGACGGTTAAATTCACTGCATTGTGTTACTCATAGTAATCTAATCATTATTTACTTAGATCATCTTCAAACCTGACGGTTTGTAGACTACTGTACACTAACCATTAGACCTGCAGTCTGATTCTTCCACACTTCCACACCGACCCCTGGATGGATTACCTGCTCAGCAGTGAATCACACGGTACCGAGATATGAAAAGAGTGAGTGATGCTAATGGATTTCTGTGTTCTTCATTCTTTTAAACTAAACTTAGTGGTTTTCAGGACTATTTTATTTTATGAAGAGTGTGTTTAATTTAAGGGAAATATTTACTCTATGTTGCAGAAATAAATAAATTTCATGGTGCTAAAATCCATCTTCACTTTATAAAGCTTTTAGAGGGTTTGATTCAGCTGTATGATTACTGTGGAAGATGCTGCTAATAACCTATTCTGTGGTAAGCACGCAGTTTCTGAACTTAGCCTATAGCCTCATTGATACAGGTGGTAAAATCAATAATAGAAACCCCTGTTAGTAGAACACAAGTCAACAGCATCAATAGTTACAGCCTCTAAGATGATCATACAGTTGAATCAGCATATTAAAATGTTTTAAAAATAATAATATTGTGACTTTCTTTAAGTGTCATTTTAACCGTGTGCGTATTTGATGATTTGAAAAACAGTAAAGGCGTTTTATCAGGTACTGCTGCTCTACAAATATTTTTAAATAAAGATTAAATTAATTTGGTTCTGAATTTAGTTTGCTCTAGGCTTGTTTTTAATTTTACATTTCATTAAATAAATTATTTTATTTTTAATCATTGTTTATTTAAATTGAGCATAGATTTAACTATTTTTTAAAATAAATTCTATTTAATGGAAAGCAAAAATAGGCAAAGGAAACCAAATCAAAACAAATCTAAATTATAAGAACAGCATTAACAAATAAAAGTCTCATACCAACCACTGTTAAATATCTTTCTTTTGTTTTGTTTAATCGTGTGTTACAGGCTTTTTAGTTTACGTTTTGGATAAACATAGATACAGACTACAATTAAAAAAAAAAAAAAAGCTTTCATTCTGAACCTAACCCAGCTCTGGAGTCACCACACACAAACACACACACTCAGGCACTGGAACACAGTATTTATGAGCAGCCAAAGGCTTATAGGCCAGTGTGTTCCAGCTCATTTCAGTTCAAGGCAGATCAGTGGTCATAGAGCTTAATCTGATTTGAAGAGTAGTGGATGGCTGCTTATGGGAACACTGATTTCTAGATGACCAAGCAAGACTCACTTTATTTATTGACGTAGGGCTCTGAACATCTCCCAGCTGGCTTGTTAACGTCATGGAGACAGACTAAGAGAGAGCAATCCTCAAGCACACCCACATGCATCATCAGATTTAGGGACAGCAGAGATTAAGGATGAATAATACAGGAAATTAATCAATTTGGGATTTTTTTTTTTTTGCATTGCAGTAGTCATCCATCGATTATCTTAACTGCTTATCCTCTTAAGGGTTGCAGTGGAATGGAGCCTGTCCTAGCTGTCCCTGGGTGAGAGGCAGGGTTCACCCTGGAGAGATCATCAGCCGAGGGCCAACACAGACACATACACAGACAGACAACCATTCACACTCACTTTCCCACCTACCAACAATTTAGTGTCACCAATAAACATAACGTGCATGTCTTTGGAAGAAACACCCAGAGGAAACCCGCCATCACGCTTATAATTTATACGGACCAAAGTCAGCAAGGCAACAGAAAGGAAGTGTGAACCAAATCTATTTTAGATAAACAGAATCAAATATAACTGAAAAATCACTCCAGAAGGAAGGAGAGAAACAATAGAAACTAAATAGTGGGGAATACACAATTCAGAAATTAAATAACTAAAACAATAACACAAATAAAGTACTAAAATTAATTAAAGAAACATAATACTGGCTAACAAGTAAATAATCAAAATAAACCAGACTGAATAAAGCAGGGACCAAACACGGATCAGGGTGAGAAATTAAGATACAACTAAGCAGAACAAAAGTCAGAAAACAAACATAAAACCAGGGCTGTGTGGGTGAGCAACAGCATGTGAACCTGAAAGGCATGAATAATAAACTAAACATAAGCAGGAAATAGAACATAAACTAAAGTGAGTGACCTAGTAAACTAAAACACGGGAGACAGCAAAACTAAACATAAAGGCAGGTAGGATGAAGTAAGGAATTAAACATACAAATAGGACGTGCAGCTGAGCTACTGAACAGAATAAATATATACCACAGTCCGAGACCAACTCATAGTGAATTAGATAAACCTAAAGTTAGTGATGTTACCTCTGATACCAAGGCTTCGAACCACGTTTCAAACTTGAGAGGGATTTGTGAAGGACTGTGCCGGAGCCACTTCAGTGCTGCATTCGGACGGAATCGGCTGATCGGTGGTTCAACAGGCGGAGCTTTGAAACATGCAAGCGTATTATAATGGATGAAGCCACGCTCCGCCTCTTACCTCGCTAAGGATGCAGCAAGGGAAGATTTTGAGTTGTTCCCACTGAATAAGATTAATTAAATTCTCAAAGCTGGGGAAGTTGCTTCAAAAAAGAATATTCAACTAAAGGCATCTACTGTAGACAAAGTATCTTTTTTATTCATTAAAATGCTTAAAACGCACCAAGCACAAAAAACAAACCTATTATAATAATTATAACCACGGCTTCACAGAACACTGCAATATTTGCTCTGTCCAGAGAGTAATTTGGTATCAATAATTATAAATCCATTACAAATTCCTATTATCTCTTTGGGAAAAACATAATCAGCATTTCATTTAAGATACTTATAATGCAAAAAAGAAAATGAACAGATGCGTGTAAAATGAAGTTAGATTTCAGCTTTATTTAAGTAACAAAACTTCATGTGCACATGTGAGGTGCATCAGCGTCATCTTTCAAGGCTGTAGAACAATTACTGTGCCAGTAGATTTCACCCACGTGCTCAATGAAAGAACCATTAAGTAGGAAACCAATTTACAGTACAGTTTTCCAAAAGGGTTCAATGGTTCATAGAGCCTCGTTTGGCCATCGCTATCAAAAGTTCTTGAAGGTGACGAGGCCTAGCTGCATGTGAAAGCAAAGAGTGCAGGTGAGGATCTGGAGCTGGAGAGGGAGGAAGAGTAAGAAGAGCAGGTATGAGAACTGACCTGAGTTTAAGAGTGGGCGACCAGGGACTCTGACTGGCAAAGGTGAGGATAACCAGAGTCCAGAGAGTGATTCACCACACCCACACAAGCATTGGCGAGAACATGCAAACTCCACACAGAAAGGCCGCAGGTGGATTTAATCTAGGGACCATATAGTTGTGAGGCAGCAGCACTACACACCCCTGCAGTACTGCCATTTTACGTAGATGTTCCTTTCTCCGCTGTATTTTTCACTCTGCTTTGCAGTCCGACCACTGTACAGTATGTGCATAAAGACCTGCTACACAACTCCTTTAGTATCACTGTGTTGAATTCATGCTGGTGTTTTGAATTGTGTGTATTAAAAAGCATAAAAAAAAACATTTTTATAGAAATTGCAGCTTAGATTTCAACCCTGCCATTTAAAATGTGTATTCTGTTAAAATGTGATATTGATGTGAAAAGAATAAATTATTCAGTCCTAGCTAGGATCAAGCAGCAATGTGCTGTAATTTCTTTTATAAAATTATACGACAGACAGCTGCACTGTTATTTGTAGGATTGTACTCTAATTTGAGCATAAATGGCATTGGTGATTTACATTGCTCAGTCAAAAAGGCCTAAATGTATTTGAGTATATATCTGTATCACATGATACAGACAGTCAAGTCTTGATATGGGATGGACAAAAAATTCCAAACACCTCAAATGCAATATAGACCAACAGCCTGAAACTACAACCTCCAGAGTGACAGATTAATTAAACACCTCTCTAAAAGTGTTTCAACTAAAACTGACATATCCAATAAACAGGATTTTTGCTGTGTTGTTGTTTTTACCACCAAATCATCAAATCCAAGCTTATTGGACTGTTTTGTCCATATCCCTAGATTAAAAAGGAGCAGATTTCATTGACACCCACATCTCACTGCACACCTTCTAATTTCCTGCTCTCAGGGTCACCTCTGATGATGTCATGAGAGACAAGGACATCTGCTCCCATTGTGGCGCTTGATTGGCTCATTTTATCTGCATGCAAATCACGTTGGGGGGGGGACCTGGAGTAGACTGGCCTAATCATGCCAAACACATTACTCACTAAGCGCGGTGGCGCCTCGGAAGGATAAAATAAAAAAGAAAATAAGTGACAGAAAAAGGGGAAAGAAGAATGCAAGCTGATGGGGTGAGCGCAGGAAAGTCACTTGAGATACAGTCGAGGGAGAGAGCGAACGAAATGATTGTGAGGGTAAAGAATGGTATGAAGTTTGGGAAGAAACAAGCTCGGGAAAAAAAAGCTGAAAAAGAGAACCAGATGGACAGAAAAAGACGCAGGCACGGGTAAATGATGCATAATGCTCGCCAGAGAAAGCCAGAGTAGAGACAGAAAGGAAACGGAAAAAAGACTTCCACCGAGAGGCGGTTGATAAATGACATGCATTATGTGATGTGTTGGCTTGTTTAATAGAAGGGACCTTTTAATAGCGTCTAAATGCCGGCTAAGGGGCTTGCGGTGCTCCTGGGGCACAGTATGTGTGTGATAAGTGTTGTTATTGATGGAGTTTCAGGCTGACACATAAACAGTCTAATGGCTCCCAGATCATCATTTGTGCGTTCAGTGCGCCCAGGACAGCGCTGTTTGTTCGTGCCTGTTGTGTTTAGTTCCTCATAGTCCTTGCACAGGTGGGCACATGACAAAGAGGAAGGCTGAGGATCCTGGTTACCTGTGGACTGGGAGGGGGACAGTAAACGTTACTAAAATGTTCCTGTCACCACTACCATAAATTGCATTCACATGTTTCTTGCATGCATTATGCATTTTTCACCAAATGCATATTCAATTAGCTTTGCTAAAATTAAACATGCACAATTCTGTCACAAATATACACAATTCATTCCTGTGTACACACCTCATTTTTCCTGACAGGATTTGTCAAAATCACAGCAGCCATCAGCCAATTGCCATGATTGTGTATTTTCGTGTGGATGAGCTCCAGATGCTGCTTGAAATGTTCTGTTATCAAAATAACACATTTTGAATGTACGGCCTTGGCGAAGGTATTGCAGGCTCGCCCTGAATTCTTACTAGTTTAGTTTTTAATGCTCCCCTACAAACTGATTTCCTCCTCCTCTCCAGGCTTATGCTTCATCTTTTGCTATCACACTGACACACACACACACACACACACTGTCTTTCTCCTCACTGCCAAAGAGCCAGCCAACTAATATGATCATTCCGCACTTGTCAAATGGACAAATAGAATTAACGTTTTCAGATATGAAAAAGATATACAGTTGCTGCTTTCCCAGACCTGTTTTTCTACCCTACTCCCTTTCATTATTTCACTGATCTTCAGTTTCTTTTCAGTCCTCCCTTGTCAGTCTGTGGTGCCAAAACCCACTCCTCTTCGCTGTTTTTCAGCTAGTTTAATCCTTATCAAGCTTTACTGTATGTCAGTGTATTAACATCTCTATGCGCAGTGTGTTTATGCACGCTTATGCATTGGCAAAAAAAATGACTATTTGCTTAGTTTTATTGTGTGACTTTATTCCACAAAGAACTTCAACAATTTTAAATCAAGCTTTTCCTAGAAGTAAGACTGTGTATTTTACTATTTATTGCAGTCCCACTGTATTGTCCCTGAGTGCTTTGAAACATTTCCTGCACACGTGAGACCCTGTTAGCTGCCAAGCGGAGGAAACAAAAACCAAAATGATTTTTTACTGGAGAGCAGAGTTATGAGTTAGCTGACAAAAGTACAGGCCGACCTGTGATTGCTTAATCACAAAGCAATTTAGATCAGCGTGTTCAAATAAGTTTATTAGACAACGGCAAGTGTTGCGAGAGCTGCTAAATCTTCTGAATGAGAAAACGGACTGTGATTAGCCTGGAATGAGTAGCTCAAGTGTTGGTCAGTTAATACCTCTGTGTGCCAAAGCAACCCGGGATCAGGCCGAGGTCTCGGCGAGAGTGATTGGCAGCTGGAGAAATACTGCGTCTGTGATACACAGAGTGTCTTGTCAATAACACAACTTGACACGAGAAACAGAGTTAGGATGGAGAGAGGAGCAAGACAGACGGGAAAGAGGGCACCAAGATGGAAAGTCCTCTTATCGGGTTTAAAGCACTGTGTTGATTGATAAAAGACGAGGAGACGAGGGAAGAGTTTGATGCATGTTTGAGAGTCATTCACGGTGTAGGCGCGTGTACTGTGTGTGTGTGTGTGTGTGTGTGTGTGTGTGTTTTAATCGGGTTTAGAAGCAGTGGGAAAAGAGAATGTAAGAACAGAGTTAAAATAAGCCTCTGACATGTCAAGGTGGCCTGGATGTGCAGCTCCGAGTGATTACAAATGAAATCATTAAGTCCCCTCTCACCACAGGAAGAAAGTCATTAAGACACACATGCTTGACTTAACATGTGCTACAGTAGATGAGCGCACGTGTGAGCGTGTTAGTGGGCGAGAGTTTCAGGGAAACAGTGAATGAAAAGCACAATGTGGCGAGACAGATTTTTTTAATATACTGTCACGTTATGTGGAAATAGGACATTTTCCACTATTGACTAACTAATATTTTAAATGATACGTTAAAATCAGAGATCATATTAATAGTAATCCTCTTGAACATGATACAAGATAATGAATAGTCCCGGTGCCTTACTCCAAAGTCTGGTGTACATTTGTAATTCCCCTCTCGACTTTACTACTCCTGCACATTCCTTCCTTACTGCTCGTATATTTATTAGTAAGCTTCATCTGATATAATCACTGTAAACAAAATTGATTTCTAAATTATTTTCAGGACAAGGTACACTAGGCTGCATCACTGACTCAAGAAAAAGAGCAATTTATCAATATCCTCAGCTGTTCTCGTTTATATTTGGTTATGTTGTAACAATACATCTAAAAATTGAGGAACAATAAAATATTATCATGACTACTAAGTTATAAATGAGTCCAACTGGCCAGCTATTGTTCATGTCCTCTTTGTCCCCTCCACACCCAGTGTGCTAAGCAATTAGGTGCCCTCTTCCATCACGGCTTCCCTGGGGAGCAGATGCCGGGGGAGAGAAGGTGGAGGCTCGGCTTTAAGGGATGATACAGGCTTGAGGGAGAGAGAGTGCGGGGAAGGAAGGGATGAAAGAAGCGATGAGCTTGTTGCCCAAAGTGTCACAGAGAGACAAACAGATGAAGAATGAGAAAGGTCATCCGCACAAAACAAAAAGCATTTGAGCACACACGTGCAGAGGGTGTGTGTGCGTCGAACTAATGATGATCATTATTCACCTAAGCTGAAGGGCAAAGCAGAGCTGGCCAGCTGCAGCATGGTACCATTTACTAAGATCTGCCTTCGTAATTTTTTATGCTTAAAAAATCGTGCCCAGCCACATGTGGATAGTTCATTGAAGTTAGAGCTGAGGCCTATAAATAAGACCGCAGTATTATAGGCTCTATTGTAATGCACAAAATATATCTTGATGTTCGGAAATCTTATGTAAATCATTTCATAGGTACTCACTTAAATTTTTGATGCATACAGTCACACCAGTATGATAATCATATTAGTCCCTGTGACATATGTCTGCATTAAAACATTTTTGCTTATATTCATTAGTAGTTTCCTGCCAACTTGAAGTTAATTAAACAGTATTATATAGTAAAAAATGGAAATTGTTAACAGCTGCTTTTTGATTGAAAACGCCTAAACCTACATACTGTTGCCTGGTGCTTGGTTAATCAGAAATGAAATTTACTGACAGCTCTTGAGTTCTCAGACTCAGAGTCTTGAGATCCTGCAAATGCTTCTTTATTAGCATAAGAAAATATATATTTTAAAAGCTCTTGACAAATAAAAAAATCGAGGACTGACTTTTTGCTCACTTCTCATGTAGAACAATGACTCTGATCTCTGTCCATCCACTATGAAATATAAAAACATCTACATACATTTAAACCCTCGCTGTACAAAATGCTTTTAGTGTGTACATGTTGTTAGCATGTCTGTTTAAAATCTCACGTAATATGAGTCGGAGGTGAAGTGAGTGAGGCAGCGTGTGAACAGGACCGGTCCTGAACTAGGGATGTAATGTTCCAAAAACAACCCTCCCAGACGATGTAAAGCAGGAGTCTGCAACAAGAAGAGAAGCAAAAGACCAAAGAAAGTCTAACACCGGTGGCTTGAAAAGTAAAAGACCATTTGTATTGTGTTCACGGATTAGAATTTTATTACATCCCACATCGCACAAGCCTCAATACATTAAGTTTGTACAAGATATTGCCCACGCCTGATTTAATTGAGAAAGCAACTACAGTTCCACCCCAGAATGAAACTACTTCTGCTGGAACTCGTTTCACTTAGCCAGACTTAAGGCATTTTCATAGTATGGCTGACAGTACACGGCAGGAATGAATTCTAATGGGGATTAAGAGCAAAGCTGCACCTGTCACAGCAGCTCCCTCTCTGTCCGCCTGTTTGCCTGCCGCCGTGTACTCGCCATCGTGTGTGTGCATTTGTGTCTGTGATCTCTTTGTGTGGACGTGTGAATGTGCTGCCACTTTGAAGTCGGTTTCATGTGTGTGGGCTTTTCTGCTGACTCCTAGAAGTCGGATTCGGTGTGTTCACGTCTGCCGTCTACATGCTGTAGACGCAGCTTCCCTGGTACTCGGAGACGCCCAGAGCTGTTTGCAAATAGTGTGAGTGACAGGAGGTCAGGGAACAGGGGAATGATGTGTCATCCAGCCAGGAAGTCTCGCTAGTAAACAAATGCTGGAGATGCGGCTGCTGCATGTCAGAAGCATTTATCTCACCAAGCATAATAATCGGAGAAATGATTTGCGTCACACACGCACACACACACACAAAGACACGGGCTACACACCATTCATTAAGTTGCCATTTGCTCTGTGCTAAGGTGTGCAGCTATAATGAGGGGCTTACTAGAAAGAAATGTTTTCTCTGTCTTCCTGAAAACATTTGCATCAACATATTCTGCCTTAGGCTTGTTTTGCTTTACCCTCATTTATTTTAAATAGCACAAAATTTGAACCTAGTCCTGCACTATTCTTGTCATCTAACAGCAGGGCTTAAAACAATATAACTGCCACATATCGTTAAATACACACTGCACAATATGCAAACACAGAACATTTTAAAATGGTATTCGCGTCACACCACTAGGAGAGATATTCAGTTTAATGCAGCAAAAACAAAACTCATAATATAAGTCATTTTTAATTCTTAGAGAAATCAACCTTCTCTTTCGTATAAGCCCAAAAACATATTTATTCCCAGAGTTTATTGTTTAGTGTTCAGTGAGTGTACTGTCCGCTACAAAGTGCAAGTGGCTGACAGCATTAATATAACTTTTGTTTAAAATAATGTTCACTGATGTGAAACAGGAAATGCTGTCGCACCCAACAAGCATGTCATTGTAGAACAATGGAAATGACCTAACGCTTCCAACTAAACCAAAGTTCCGTGTAACTTGACAAAGGAAGTGGAGTGTCGCTCAGTGCTTTTAAGATGACTTGGGTACAAATTGTTCAAATGTCCCTTTAAACGTACTCACTGAGCATGACCATTAAATGTCAAAAAGGCACAAAAAAAATGTAATAATGTGCAGTATGTCTTGCCTGGGAGTGGAATTAAAAACAGGTCTTCACAGGAGTGTATTCCTGCTAACATTCAGTGCTAAATGCGTCTTTTGAAGTCAACGGCTCCTACGAGAGTAGACCTTTTAGCTCAGAGTCTGTGAAAATGCCAGAAGAAAGCAGCAAATACCAGCAGTGGTGAAACAGGACGGCTGGTGTTTATTAATGAGTGGGAAGGCAGAACAGAGATACAGTATCCAGCAAGGCCAGTGCTTAGATAATGCCACGCAGATGGGTCAGGATGAGCTTAGCATATTAACATGTTACGTAACTCAAAGTGCTGATTGTCTTCGGGCCTTGCACATGTGGGCGTTTTCCAACTGTCTAACTTAACGTATTCCTATGCTGTGTTTTTAAAGCCAGTCTTTGTGTTTAGATTTTGCTCGACCATGTGCATTATCATGCATTGTTACGTTGTTCAAACCAGCTCGGTTAGGGGAATAGTCTAACTCCAGGTGGAGTGTCCCCCTGTGGAGGCCGCTGCCTTCCCTTTTCTCATCTCCGCCCGACCCGAGGTGGTGGCAAGCAGAGATAAGACACCGACACAGTAAACACACGGCTGCAGTTTACAGCTTTCCATCTCCGGGCCTCACATTAATACACACAGGCAGGCAAACAGATAAACATGCACATTTACACATGTACGGGGTTTGACCCCGGTGTGCACGCGGAGATACAGACCAAATGTTGGATGGTCCAGACACTCGGCTGTTGTGGTGAATCTTCTGCTGCCTCGGCAGAAACTCATTTATAAACATTGTTTACACACAAAAATGGAGGTCATAATTTTATTGCCTCTGGCCCCAGAAACGCTGGGGTTTATAAAAACAAACTGGTGCGGTGAATATATTCACCTAAATGGAAACTCACGAGTGGCTTGTGAACCACAGTGCAGCGCGTTACCACCTTTAGCTACATCTTTACAATTCAGTGTCACCCAGGTCAACAATCTTAAAGAACAATAAATGACAATATTCATTATTTCACTCTCAGTGGAATTGTATATGATTGCATTATATAGTAAGATGCCGTTGAAATCCTGTTGTCCATGTCTCCATTTCCTTTTTTTTTTTTTTTGGTCTCAGTGAGACTTCAGCAACACTGACAGCCTGACTACATGTCTGTCTGTCTGTCTGTCTGCGGGATTGTCTGCCTCTGCCTGTGTCCCATAACTGCACATCCTCTCTTGGAGCAGTACAGTATATACTCCACCCTGAAGCTCTGTCAATTCATTGACATCCCACTGACAAATGTTGTGGGGGTGAAAAAAAGTGTTTTACCTGTGGTGGGAACTGAAATAAAAACTAAGACTAGAGAATTGTCTTTCTTCTGCAAACAAGGTCAGGCAGTCATACAGAACGCTAGGTCGACCTTAAAGTGTGACAAAGTAAAACTAGCCATCGGATACACGTGTCTGCAGTTCTTCTTCCTCTTTTCTTGGTACGAGAAGGCTGGTTTGAAACAGACCTGTGGTTCGACCTTTGCCACAAGTAACACGCAGAGGCGTACGAAATGAGACTTACAACCGTACAAACCGGACAGTGAGAGAGGAAGTTTCACTACAAAAGTGTAGTGAAACTTCAAGATAACAAGCCATAATTAACAAACTTCATAAACATCTTCCATCGCACGAACGCCCCTGCACACTACGGCTGTACGTTCGCTGACAGTATCAGTTAGTGCTGGTATGTGCTGTAGCCAGATTAAGAAAGAAATAGCAGCACAGGACAAATATTATCATGCAGTATGTACAGTGGTATTCTTAAATATATGAACATGCAAAGTCACTTTCTTTTTCTATGCATCATTAACTATTTATTTATGTTTGTAGGTTATTTCCTGGAGTTGCTGAACCGCTCTGCAATTAGCCTACATGAGACTTTCACTCCGACGTTGGGTCCTGTGTATTCCCAGAACTCCCACGTCTTCTCCGACCTGTACACAGATTTAAGGCACTACTACCGAGGCTCCCATGTCAACCTGGAGGAGGTGCTCAATGATTTCTGGGTCAAGCTGCTGGAGAAGCTCTTTGACCAGGCCAACAAACAATACTTCATAGGTACACCTACTACTTTGTACAACACTAAATAACTACTGAGAGCCAATATATGGGTTAATGTTCAATTATTTATACAGGTTTATGGCCTGTGAACCTCAGTAGTAATATACAGCGTACATAACAAAGCTAATGGGCCGAAAATATGGCTCGGCTTTGACACGGTTAATGATATTATCCTCTTTATTTATATTGCAAAGTCTTTAAAATTACTTAAGTGATATGACTCTGTTAAATATTGATCGTATTCAATTAATCTTGTGTAGGATGTATTCGGACTTTAACTAAAGGTCACAGTGGATGTGTTTGCTGCTTGCAGGTGAGGACTACCTGGAGTGTGTTTCTAAACAGATAGAGACGTTACGGCCGTTTGGAGACACACCCCGTGTAGTGAAGATGATGGTCACGCGCACATTTGTGGCAGCGCGTTCCTTTGTTCAGGGACTGATGGTCAGCGGGGAAGTGGTGCGCAAGGTGTCCCAGGTAAAACCTCACTCCCACCATCTGTATCTCTTCAGCTTATGTCTCAGTTTTTAGTTGGCATGCATCCTCACCATCTAGCGTTTGTGCCTTTTTTACTTTAAATTACAGTTTTTCAAGCTATTGTCCTGTTTATTTGTAGTTTTTATGGAAGCATTTAATGGTGTCTAAAGTCTGCTTCCACTACATGGTCATTGGTATTCCTGGGGTAAGGGATGTGTATTCATCACCTTTTACTGATTACTGTTTTCTCCTTCTTAATGTGAATACCTAAACACAAATACACATTCACAGCGGCCTGTTTTTGCCAGTCTGTGCACATAGTAGGCCACAGACCAGTGGCAGATCAATGATGGTGGAAACGAGAGGCTCCATGAAGTATGGCCCGCGGCTCAGACAATCAGACCCTGCAACAACACTTAATGTCAGCTCCACACTGAAAAATGTCTCTCTAGGCCGAGGGAGGGTTAATATCTCCCAAGAGAAATGGTCCCTTGTGTGCATAAGACAAGAGTAAGGTTAAGATCAGAGCAAGACTGAGAAATCATTTCAGCTCCTGAAAGGGAGGTGGCCAGTATTGATGTACTAGTGAAAAATATTACCTGTCAGACACTGGGCAAGGAAAGTGTTGAGAGCATTGGCCCCATGAGAAATATACTCATCCTTTGAGAAAACAGATGCCGTACCAGAGATGAATATTACAATTCGTTTCTTGATGAAATATTACAAGGTCACATGAAGAGCACGAGAAAAAAATTCTTGCGAGACAGAAAGGGTCGTGTTGCTACTGTGTGGCTGTAACGCCACACGTGGATAAAGAAGAATCCATCCTTTACATTTGATGACGTATGTGTATGGGTGGCACACACTGTGAGTGTCCTGCGCTCTGACCTAGCGTATCTGTCCCAGCTCCGACATGGACAACTTGTTTCATCTGCACAAAAGGGGCCTGGGTAGATCCTAAGTCTCTTATAAACACATTTCCCTCACTCACGTCTTCTCCCTCCCACTAAAGATACATGGAGGGTTGCAAGGAGAGAGTGGAGAATGATTTTATATCTTAATGATCTTAATTACCTACATAAATCAAAACCACATCCAGCAGCCGCCGAGTAGTAACGTCGAACAAACAAGCAGGAACACAAATGATCCAGCGTAACAGTGAGGAGGTGAATAGCAGTGACAGCTATGACTGCCCCAGCTTAGGGACTCATGAAAATAGCCATCACAGCCAGAGACAGGAGTTTTGGATCAAAGTTAATATGGGCAGCATGCTCTGCTGCTATTTATGGACCAGCCGGGGAGCTTATGACTGCTGCTGAGCTCTGCCAATGAGATGCTAAACTAATAAGCTTTTCTCTTAGACATTCACAAACATTCACTCTGGAGGACATGTGCACATCAGGGGCTAAAGGTACAGGAACTCACGATTCCATCGCTCCCCCTGTACACTCTCCCTTACTTATGCTTTCTTTCATTTCATTTTTCATCAAACACAGTGGGAAAATGTGTAAATAATTAGTGCAGCTATAACAAAATTACAGAATATCATCCCCGGGCTTATGCCAGGGCACTGGAGTTGCTACCACTTTAGATGAGGTCATGGCTGCCTTTTGCAATATTTACACACACTCATCAAACGTCTTCAAACTGAAGCAGAGAAGAACACACTGTGCTGTGACAAGGCCATTTCCAAGTTAGGGCCATTAAATAGTGAAAAAACTAGCTCTAATGTTCTTTTCCAGTCAAGGCTTGTTTGAGACAAATTTAACTCAGAGTTGGTACAAAACTTCAAACTACTGCTCAATTTCATATTCATAATTTGTGTCACTCAATCAACACCATGCTGTACTTACGCAGATTACAACAGTGCGGTGCTGTGATGGGAGTATTTGAAGCGCTGACAAAAAAACAAGATGGGCATATGCAAAAAAGGATGTGACACATTCCAGTGTCCTCACTTGTCTCCATCTTACTCCGCTCGCTATCTTTTTTTCTCCTTTCTTGTTCGGTAAATTGTACTTCATCATTTGTGTTTGTGTTTCCCAGAGCTGTGCCTTGCACTGTCCTCTGTCTCCTTTTAGTATGAATAGCTTGGTATACTAATTTGGATCTTCGCTTTCCCCTCTTTACCCCCCTGTAATTCTATCTTCAATTGATTGGGCCCTAATGAGACAACCGCTCCTATTTATAGCTACGTATTGCCACTTAAAGGGCCCAGTGACTAAAGATGTTTACTGCGTGCTTCTCGGTAAGCTATTTCACACTTTGAGTGCAACGCAGGAGAGAATAAAACAAAACAAAAAAAATCTCTCGGTGTATGTTTGTGCTCCAAATATCATTTTCAAAAGTCTGTCGTTGTTCCCAAGAAACATGATGAATCCCTGCTATGCATTGTTTTGATTAGCCATGACAAACAGGAGCTGTATTGAAAGGTGATAAGTGGGTCCTGAAATGAGGCTGGGAATAGAGCAAAGCCGTGCCGACAGGGACCGAGATGCATGGAAAAACTGAATAATTTGAGGGATGTTTTGTAAGCTCTCAGCAGCTCTTTCTGGTTCAGCGTTAATTCTTCCCTTTCCTCAGTCTGGGCTGCACCAGTTGCTGTGTCCTTAACTTTTTTTTTCCGGACGGTTGTATTCCCTCGGGAAGGGGAGTGGAGGAAGTAGGCCACGCGCCACATAGCTCACTCTGGAGGCAAGGAGTCTGGATCAGCCCGTGCTATAACACAAGGGGGAGAGGTCGCTCATATATTCTTACTAATTACAGAGGAGAGACAACCAGAGAGAGAGAGAGAGAAACAGAAAAATCTCAGGCTCGATTGCCCTTGGCAAAACTGGAAGTATTGGTAGGGATGGAGAGCGTGTTGCGTAGGTAAAGGACAGACAAGTGAGACACCTGAGGTTTGAAGTGTGACACAGCCATGTCAAAGTGTCACATGTGCACAAAGAGCATTTCAAATATGAAACTTGTTATCATCTTGACATAGTCCAATCAGGTCAGAGCAGGTGCAGTTTGTGCTTGAAGATGTGCTACGACATGATCGATCAGTTGCTTTGTCAGTTGTCAGGAAATTATTAGGAACAGTTTGGATCATTAATGACATGAGTAATTCACAAAGCTAAAGTCTAAATATGGAGCTTTCTTTCCCCTTTTGTGTTTCTATGAGTTGATTTTGTAGTTGATAGTACATACCTTTGTGCTCCAGCTAAAAGAGGTGAAAATATTCCCTAATTTCTGATATCTTTCCTTTTCATATATTCAGAATGAAATCCAATGATTGAACTGTAAGGCAAACACAGTGTGAGTCTTACTGCTGCTTCTAATTTGACAGGCCCTCCTTCACAATGTCTCATATGCCACAGCTCCAAGGTTAGCGAGGAAGTTGTCAACATCAACCTCCAATTAGCAGCACGGAGGAGCTGCACACTGTTTCGTGGCCGTCATGTCTGGCGTGGGATTCCCAGCATTATCTCTGTATGGATGATGTAGGAATAAACTACGTTAATGATTCCAGCCCTCTAATGACACCCCACGGTATCCTAGCTGTTTTATCCCCCTATCACCCCAGTTCTCAGTCATCCCTGCACACTCCCTTCCCTCTGTCTTCTCTCTCACCAAAAAAACATTTGTCTGACTCATCCCTGGCTAATGAGCGGTAGGGTAAGCAGGGGGGAGGAGGGGAGAAAACCAGGGCAGGAGTTGGGATCTGACTCATCTGACTTGAGATTAAGCCTGGGAATGTGGTTGTTGTTTCTCTGTGTCACTTCTTTCACTTTATGCTGTCCTGCCGGTACAACTGGGAATGATTACCAAGTTTTACTGATCTCTATTATACACCAGAGGTCCATTTACTAATTTAGGCTTATTATGTGTTTCTTAATGTGGTTTAAGATTTAATTTGGAGTTTTTAAAATAAATTACTTTTTGCCTCGTGTAGATCAGATATGATTAGATTAAAATTTAATGTTCCTTGTGAGGAAACTGGGTTAATACTGTATAACCATAAATAGTCATTGAGTTCAGGCAAGTGGCAAAAGACAAAAAGAAACTGAACACGATGAAGGTTGAGGGAAAGTTTACAAGGTATATATTCAAAACTTTACAAGTAGAAAAAAGTGAAACCCACAAAAATCTAAAGCTATAAACGGCACTTGTGGCTAGGATGCATAAAATAATTATACCCTGAAGAGTTACAGAGGCGCTGCCTTGTTAATGCTTATTAGATTTATAGACAGACAAGGTTACAGTCCTGAGGGTTCAGCTTTATCCTGGAAATGATGAAGTTTATGTCCAACAGAACTGAATCTATACTTATACTACAATATGTAGATTGTCTGTTTGAATAATAAGTTTTCCCACTTGTTGCCCCTAGTTTCACTGTATAATTGTTAAAAACTGGTTTTAACTGTGACACTGCTGTTGGAAAAAGAGTTTCCAGGAAAAGCATCAGGCTGGCCCAGATGTCAGCTTAGAGGAGCTTTGTATGCGTAGCTGGGCTCATTCCATCTCTCCCTCTCTCTCTTTCACACACACACACACACACACACACACACGCACTTCTTGAGGTTTTTGTACGCGTAGCTGTAGTCTCTTGTGAACAGAGCTTACTGGTATTAACCCAGTTTTACTTTTCACGCACGAAGGCCCTTTCCTGGGGGGGAACAGCCTTGTTTGATAGAGGAAGGAATGGAAAAGACAGGAAGGATCGAGTGAGGGACTGAGAATACTTGTATGAATGTCAGGGCCTTTTCATCTCCTGAAACAAAAAGTGAATTCTCCCAAAGTGGTTTCCAAGGAAACTGTGCTGAATGCAAGTCTGGTGCAAACTCAAAAAAAGGTCACCATGGGAGGTGACCTCCCACTGTTTTGCAACTGTCATTGTCTGGTTAGAGAAATTTACATCTTCACATCTTGTTAAATGTGAACACTTTTGTATAACATGAAATTAATTCCCCTGTACAGTTCCAACAGGGCAGCTAACAGTTAAAGTGGTCGGATATACAGCTTGATCAACTGCTGCTATCAGTTTCATCTCATAGACTATTAGATCATACAGAATATGGTTGACAAAAGAGTAATTTTTCATCCAGCCGGTGTGCGGTTATTTCTGTCCTGTCCTAACCCAGGTGCAGCTGAGCCAGGAGTGCATGCGGGCCATTATGAGGATGACTTACTGCCCCCACTGCCGAGGCATGGCCTCAGCCAGACCCTGTGCAAACTACTGCAGCAACGTCATGAAGGGCTGTCTGGCCAACCAGGCTGACCTCAACACAGAGTGGAGGCATCTGGCAGGTGGGACACACACACACACACACACACACACACACATGCGTCCAGTTTAGCCATATGTTGGCTCAAAAGTTCACATGATATTATTTTGTGCAATAAATAGTCCTGAACTGTTCGAGCAATGTACTGCATATTAGACACTTTCTTCACACTAACTGTGCGTCCTGTCGTTGCAGAGACAATGATGCAGGTGGCTGACGGGTTCAACGGCCCAGCCGGCGTGGATAGCGTGGTCCTCTCCCTTCCAAATCGCATATCAGAAGCTATTCTTACCATGATGAATAATATAGAGACAGTCAACAACAAGGTCAGAACACACATATGCGCAGCTGTGTACAGCTGACTAAATCACACAAACCCAACTGTACAACGGGGAGCTCAGTAAAAAGACATGTTATGCTGCACAAAAACAGCATATGCACTGCCACTGCAAACGCCAGATATCGCAATATTTGAACAGGACTGATCACAAACAGACGCATGTTAACTGGTGATTTTTTATTCAGGTTGAAGGCAAAAAGAGGAGAGACAGGGAGATGTGTAATATAGAAAACAGCATAATTAGAAAATACAGTATCAGTGGGCGTGAGGGTTTTACTTCAGTTGTGCCCAATGAAATTTCTGGGTTATTAATGCAGTTCACAGTGTTACAATAGTGAGGAGAACACACTGGCTCTATCAGTAAAACCTTCTCTGTAAAAAATGAATATACTGTACATGGTACAGAGTGTTCTCATTTCAAACCAGGTGATTGTGTAGTGATACTCAAACAAGCTGTTTAATAATATTTTGCAAAAATCCATACAAAACTAGCTCATTTCATTGCAGCTCAAAGTCATAAACTGTTACTTCACATATCTACTTAGAACTTGTTGTGTCAAATAAAAAAGCCAATTGAACAAACATTTATTAAAACTATATTTTGAACAGACCCTGAAAACATCTTTTATTCATCTGCTTCCTAATTACAAGGAACATACGTACACAAACAATTTTCTGCTACAGCTACAACAGTTTTTTTCCTGTGTACGGTGTGTGCTGTTGTCTGTGCTCTTTTTAATTAAAGTAAGTGGGGCTCACAACATATGGAGATGTTGGAATCAAAATGACAGGATGCTACTACGCAATCTAGATGAAGAATCATAATGAATATTTAATGTTACAGTAGAAATGAATACTAAGGTTTTGAAAGCAAATTTTAGGGGTGTTAATATATTCAACTCACTTGATAAAACTAGGGTAAAATAAAAAAAAAAATAGCAAGGAAGTTTGCACAATTAACACCTTTTCTGCCACTAAAGTCCTGCGGTTGCAATGTTCCACATACCTGATTTTAAATGAAGGGATGTGAGTCATGAGCGAACCTGCAAGCCAAGCATTTACTTCATTGTTTAATGGCGTTTTATATGCTTTTATGTGGTTTTATACGGTACTTTAAAGGCATTGGCAGCAATCAAAGTCTGGCTGCGTTGTGTGGTGAAGGTGGAAAACTGTGGATGGTGGAAGACAAAGCTTCCTCTGTGCTCGTTTGCTCTTAAAAAGCCTTGTTGGCTTGAGGTGAACCATAGCTTGGCAAACTGCCTCTGACCTGGTTCAGTATGATAATTACACACAGCTTCTGATTTTCATCTCTGGGGGAAAGTGGTGCATTGATCCTCTAGAAGTCACCATTGATGTTTGAAGTGTTGTATTATGGTAGACACAATGTGGGACAAATTGTGCCCCACACTTTGACCACAAAAGCAATATTTTTATTACATAGTTCCCCCATAAAACTATAACAGACACAATAGAAACTGACGGATGTATGTAAATGGGCTCGAGGGCTGTCTGCCACTAGTCCATTGTAAAAGAATTAATGTCATGTTGTGTATGTCTGCTATTCGGTCTACTGTGAACCGCACAACACCAAAAACTTATGCTGACAGAAATGACTGGAGGCTTAAGAAAGGATATTTTATAGTTATTTACAAAGGTTTAAATGCTGGAGGCTCCTGCAAACAGGCCAGATTGGATGACAGATTGACTGCAGTCTTAGTCTATTCCCCGGGCTCTGTTTATAAAATGTAAGCCCCATAGGGACAAGTAGTACTTTCCAAAGCTGTGAATCATTCTGCTGGAGCAGAGCTGTGATTGACTTTTGGTGTCATGCAAATACCCAATATCACTTGTCACTGTTGGTTTTTAAAAGGTAGACATTTGTTTGGGTCCTTGTGCAGCTATGTGGGTTGAACTGACTATGTCTTGCTGATGCTCTGTGAGTGTAGGATTATAGAATACTGTACTATTCAGCGGTGGTAACATCATCCGATTTCAGTCATGTTAACATCAGCACCAATAACAGCTCGAGTTCAAGTTGCTGGCTGCAGATGGAGATGAGCGTCATGGTAAAGCACTTACTGTGGATCTGTTTCTAGTCTCGCCATGCATGGAACAGAAGAAACCAGTTTTCTTTTCTTTCTGACACCTTAACTCATGGATCTTCTCTGTCTGTTTCTCCCGCCCCAGTTGTTCCAGGCGTGCGGCAGCCTCAGAGAGGGAGGGACCAGCAGCACAGGAGCCACTGACGTTCTGAAGAAAGGAAAGGTCACAGTGGAGGACACTGTGGCATCCAGCTCCAACAAAGTGGAGAAACTGGTTAGCAATCGCCGTATCCAGCTAAATCCATGTTCTTGCATTACTTTCTAACGGACTAATTTGGCCCATTCATAGTGGTGGTTTATGACTTAGAAGCTATTGCTCATCATGGGCAATTTAGCCCTTTTTACTGTTCATTTCACCTTTACATGGATGACTAAGGGGCCATTTGCTTGTGTGAATGAGTAGGGTGAGTTGGTTATTGGGAAGGCAGAAGTTTTCCCGTTTGAGTAATATACAAATCTATAAGTTTGTGAAAATGCCTTTTAGGTGTTGGATGTAACTGCAAGACTGAGGGACATGCAGGCGTACTGGGTTTCTCTCCCGAGTGTGCTCTGCAGTGACAGAGTGGCCACCGGAACAGGGTCAGAGGAGAAGTGTTGGAACGGCATGAGCCGTGCCAGGTGGGTCATTGAAATCAAAATACAATATTTCAAATAAATATCAAAGTACAGAATGGACACAATATCTTACCAAATGCTGCTTGATACTTAATATAATAGGGATTGTGGGGAGGTACTAAGATAATCAGACATCATAAGTGTTTAAGATGCAGTCCCAGACAATTTTTCATGGACATGTAGACATGGTGTTGGAATGATCCTTTATATCATCTTAGTAATTTTTTACATATAACAGCTTTTCTATAAAGCTATATCATATACTGTATAAACTGAGAAACAAATCTATGGTCACTTTAATAAATCCATGGCTTTTGCTGTTTTAGCCCTAATTGGTCTCTTATTACTAGTGGTTTATGTTTTTTTTTTATTTTGCTAAAAAAAAATAAGAAACTGAATGCGCGATTTTCCTGTTTTTGGTTAGTTACCAAACGTTTACTAGCAAAATGCACATGACCTCTCATAAGCACAGGCGTTTCACATGCTAACAGTCGCACATGTTCGCCAGGTACCTTCCTGAGGTGATGGGCGACGGCCTAGCAAGTCAGATCAACAACCCCGAAGTGGAGATCGACATCACCAAGCCAGACATAACAATACGGCAGCAGATAATGCAGCTGAAGATCATGACGCATCGCCTGAAGAATGCTCTCAACGGCCAGGATGTGGACTTCCAGGACACGAGTGAGGACTTTTGCCATCACAGTTAACAACTTTTGAAAGAAAGAACCAAAAAAATAAATCTCACAAGTAAAATTCAGCAGCTATGTCTAAACATCTGTCGAGCACAATCCCGTCTTAGTTTGTGTAAACTTTTGCAGAATAGCAGTTTTACTTGGACAAAAGGCGATATTAAAATATTTGGCCCAAATTTCCTTTTTGAAAAACTTAGTTGTGGATTTTTCCGGGGCTTGCTCCTGTGACTAGTAGTTACTCTTTATTATATTATATATATTATATATGAATATAGGGGCATCCAGTTTTGTAAATTTTATATTCGTCACACTGTTTTCCCATGTTCCTCACTCTGTGTCTGTAGGTGATGATGTCAGCGGTTCAGGAAGTGGCGTGTGTGCTGACGACTTGTGTTCCCGGAGTGCGCGCCCTGCCACCCCCAGCACTGACAGACCCCTGCACAACCTCTACCCAGAAAACAAGGAGGTGAAAGGCTCGGCCAGCCAGAACCTCCCCCGCATCACTGTTTACTTACTTTCACTGCTCGTGTTGCTGCTCCGGCGATAATTGACGCAGGAGATCTACCAACTGGGACTGAGTTTGGGACACGGGGTTTGGGGAGAGTCTGAAAGAGGAGGGAGGAGAAGTTGGGGGTTAGTTACATTGCCAAAACTTCATACGTATAAGTAAACAGAAAGTCATTTGGATGGACTTCCTTTTGGTTATGGATTAGAACAAAATGGAAGTATTCATAAATGTTTTGTTCCTGCTCTGTCTTTCGTTTCTTGCTATATTATGACACCATTAGAGCGGCTCTTTTCACATCTTCTAATGTTTTGTTTCTGGTGTTTGGGTTGTCTGAGATTATATCTGTACCTAAGACATGTAAGAATAAACGGCTAACAGTGTGTTGGTTTTGACACCACAGACGGGGGGGTGGGTGGTGGGGGGGTGGGGCTTAGTGGTGGCTCTCAGATATACAGGACTCGGTACATGTGTTAATCTACTCCTTTAAAACAGCACAAATGTTTAGTAAAGTTATTTATCCATTATTAACTCACCAAGAGAGTGATTTACCTACTCCCCAATATTTATAGCAAAACAACACAAAGCGCACACTTAAATGAAATCTAATATTGATGACTTTTAAAGGAGGAAAATCTGGACAGCACGCCCCACCAGACCTCTCAATGCAGTCGGCCTCACAACAACATTACAGTTACTCGCTCCCTCACGGCGAGGATGAGAGCACTCTGCATCAGCACTTTTTGTCATTTCATCACGGATGCTGTAATAACAGCAGTGATTGCATTTACTCTGACACGACCATCTAATGTAGGAGTAACGTTACTCATCCACCACTCCATCCAGCCTACACCCCTCCACCCCCACCACCACCCACCCTCCCGTCCTGCTGAGGCAGATCTCCCTCACGCTCCGGAGCCTGCTGGCAATGTGGGACCAACTCAAGAAGAAAACAGATATGCCAGGCTGGGCCAGGTCTCAGATGACAGCCGAGTCCCACTATAGAGCGCCGCATGTCGAACCGAGGTGTCAGTTTAAGATCACAGCAAATGACTTTGGGAACACGTAGCAGAACAGACGTATCCACACACACAGAAACACTGCTGTCCTGTAGTGCTTTTTTTCAGCATTACGTTTGTGTGAATAGCTGAGCAAAAATATTATACGCACAATTTTGCGTTCTCCCTGCAAACGCCTAATGTTCCTCGGATTAGTATCATAATTTCAACCAGCAGCGTCATAAGTTTTTCATCTAATTGCAGCAATGATCCGTATCACTGTAAGAGCCACACCATGCACATCTTTGAATCACTTTACTATTTCTGTAACAGACACAACCGTGTACATATTTTTGACTGCTTCCTTGTTTTTCTAGGAAAAATAGCCAATTAGATACAAGCATTTTATAATGGCCAGATCATGATATGCCATCACTGAAGTTTCTTTCATCATTTGCCATAGTGTATGCATACCTGCTTCCTATTTGTTCTGTATTAGTACCTCATGCTTCTCATCCTCCTCCCCGCTCATCAGTTATAATGACCTTTAAAGCGTTACTCATGCTTTTACATGACGGCAAGGCAATATGACATTGACACAGTGCTTCATTATGTGTCAAACTTGTGGGAATGTTGTGGGAACACAGTGTAAGTTTTTTTTTTATGAGAAGGTTGCTAAGGAGGAAGCGCGCAACACATTTTAATTCAAAGAAATGTCAAAGCTCTCATTTTAGAACGCTCTGAGCAGGATGATGGGACAAGGATTGCATGTGTGTATGTGTTTTTGTGTGAATGTTTGTACTTGTTGTTGATTGATAGAGCAAACGAGAGACTAACGATAGAGCCTTCATAAATCTTGTTTGGATGGCACAGGAATGAAACGTGTTGGAATGTACTGGACGGACATTGAATGACAGAGTGCTGTTCCACTGACAACAATGCAAGATTAATATAGCTCATTTTGTAAAGGTATTTTTAACCTACTACTGTAGTAACTCCTAATCTGTATTGACGATATCTGTTATCTGTACGTCAGTATCATATGTGAAAGAGAAACTGAATGTGGACGACACAAAGGGACGTTTTTAAAGTGCATCACTGCTTTTGTTTCACAATGGGACAATCCACTATTATTCATTTCATGAAAGAAAAGAAATGTATGCACCTGACAACTGATAATACTGCACATCTACTTAAGTAGTTTGCAACTCTATCAAATTCTGCGAATCACATCTGTTATAAACTTGGTTTGTGCTCTTAAAATGGGTGAGGTTGTTGTCATATGTGAAAGTTTTTTGATGGCATTTGCTTTTTTTCATGATTTATTAAAGGTGCTGTGTGTGTGTGTGTGTGTGTGTGTGTGTGTGTCCCTGGTTAAGAAATCTGCCTGTGACTGCCTTTGACACTTTGTCTTGGGTCAGGGTTAAAAAAAAAAAAGAAGATATAATTAGATGTACCAGAGGGGGAAAATACAATTTAAAACAAAGAAAAATTCACCAAAAGTCTTTTTTTGAACCTCTATCAATCTGAATGAATGTGAACACACTATGCCCTGTAAAAAAATGAGAAATGACTCCAACTGTGATGTTGACATTCCAAATCAAAGACAACTTATGACTTCAGCCTCACAACTTCTGTTTCAGTGACTGTCTCTCAATGTCATCGGCTGAAATTTGCACAACCCCCCCTCCCCCTCCTCTTTCACCTTTCAATGTCATTATTATGTTGCGCCAGTCCCCCTCCCTTTTATAAAATCTGCACTTTTATGAGGCCAATAGATGGCATTGTCTGCACAAAGACATCACAAGATGGTCGATCAATATACAAGTCAACACCTTCCAGAAACTACTATTGATTGTGGATGCGTGTATGCAGATGGATATGGCCCAGCAAGACGTCTCACCTCTTCAGCTGAGGTTAAACGGTGTAAACACAATGTCCCTGAGTATGAGAGGAAGCAGGAGAAAGGTTTGCCCAGAGCACTGTGAACCTCAATCCTGCCTCAGTCATTACTGCAGGGGCCGAAATGCAAAGCTGATTATCCGACCATTTGAAAA
The DNA here is from genome assembly GCA_033026295.1 of Channa striata. Classification (NCBI taxonomy): domain Eukaryota; kingdom Metazoa; phylum Chordata; class Actinopteri; order Anabantiformes; family Channidae; genus Channa; species Channa striata. The sequence goes on along the minus strand of CM065185.1, from coordinate 8,719,573 downwards.
CAGCTGTTTTCTACACTGAGGAGGCGTTTCTGAAAGGTGCCAATTTATGCGGAAAAGAGTACTTTACTTTTCTTGTTGCTATTTACTTTGGTTTTGTTGTTATCAGAAGTCTATGGAGAGTTTGAGCTTATGGTGAAGATAGATGCCAGAAAGAGGCTGAAAATACAAATGTCTCATTTGCTGTTGTATCTGAAATCTTGTGTCAATTATATACATTGTAAGATTTTCAACATGCTTCCGTCCATTTATTTGCGTGTGCGTGTGTTTGTGTGTGGTAGCTGGCAGACGTAGGTGTGCGTATGTGTGTGTTTGACAGACAAAGTCAGAAAAAAAGATGATTTATTGTTGAATATCTCACAGATCTTAAAAGTTTAAATTATACTCGCGCCCGGTTAGCTCACACAAACAGCTTTCAGAAGCTTCACAGGTTGGCATGGACCGACAAAAAGTCCTGGGGCAGAGCGCACTGGGCCACATCGCCACCTAACATGAGCCAGTGTGCCGAAGCGATGATGTCAGACGTGACAGCTGCTGTCCAGTGTTGCCACACAGGAAAAAGTGCCACATGTTCCGAGCACACTAAGAGCTTTGTCTTGTTTCTGCGCGTAGGCAATGAAATGACGCTCTCCCCTGGGAAGACTTTAACAAGGTGTACTTGACCATGATGCTACGGGAGACTGAATGATACGCTTCACATACAGCCCTTCAGATGTGGGTGTAGAAGTCGAGGACTTTGCGGTTCCACTGGGGCAGCGGCAGTAATGCTGCTATTTCTGGCATCGCGTTAGAAATTATAGGGCTACATCCAGGTCAGGGCAGCAATATTTAACCAAGATTATAAATATTAAAGTATGTCACAATGCGTCTCTCTCTGCCAAAATATATTAAGTTCGTCCTTGGAGGTTGTCTTTGTTCACAGCAGCATTCGTTTGGTGTCCCAACATGAGCGCGCAAAGGCAAATTCAAATCACTCACTTTTTTTTACTCAGTAAAATTAATGAATATTATGAGCAAATGTGGTGGATGTAACTTCTTTCAGCGGCCTCTGTCCGCACATTCACATCCCCAGTTATCGACTGTGTCTGAAACTTTTCACCTTCTCTCTACTCACGGCAGACATAATCACACAAATACACGAGCATTGTTCTCAGCCGTTCGGCTTTAAGCTTTTTCTTTGGTTCACAGCACTTTTATGAGAGACTGCTTCACATCAGACAAACATCCAGTCAATAAAAATCACCTCAATTCAATACAGCAAGAACTGTCCAACTGCCTCGGACTGTGGATTTAAGATGGTATGAAATTCATTAAATTATATTCTTCCCAGGAATTCTCTCAAATGAAGAAACATAAAATATTACGGAGTAGGTTTTATAATGTCTGGTAAAATGAATGTGGTCTTTTGACTAATTCCCGTATTGTCTTTGTCTGTTTTATCCCATCACTTTTAATTTGGATTACAGAAAGAATGCATCGAAACAAGACAAACTCTACTTCTTACCATCAGTATTGACTCTGGACGTTCAGCTAAAAATATCCAAGGCTCCCTGTTCTTTAACAACACTACATTTCCTTATATGGCCTTAAATATGTGCAATACTCTCTGCCTTTTGGCTTATCTGACACATTCTCTCACCTTTTCTGTCTTTGATCTTTTCTGTAATTGCATCCCACTCGCTCTCTCAGCTTCTCTCTTTCTGATATTAAGCTGTCAGTGTTATGTAATTTCTCAGCAGCAGGGCACCTATATTCAACATCAAGGGTTTCACATCATTGTCTGAATATGAGACTGGTCAAATTAATCAGAAGGTTCATACAGATACAGAGCTTCCTCTGGGGGTCCGAATCCAATGTTCATACTGCCATCTGGCGGAAGTGGTGTTTCATTACATTTTTAAGAATTCAAGTTTGGATGAAAATGAAGTATTTCAGGAATGAATGAAACACAAATGATAATGATAATGAATAAATTGATGTGACAAAACATTTATAAAATTATTCAAAATTAGTCAAATGTTGCTAAGGTGTGTAGAGACTAATAAGAGAAAGTGACAGAGAGTTCATTTAGATTAAACAGTTTTGTCATTTTCTCTGACTGGCCTGCAATCAACATGTTTGATTGTTGTATGGGTCTTTTAATACACAAAGCTGAGACAATGGTTAACTTGTCATATTTTTTGTTGTGGATGCGTGAATATTACCACTAGGCTACTGCCCCTTTCTGTGTTAGTTACCTCTAGAAACCTGTGCTTTTGCTGGAGGCAATAAAACAGAATTTGTGTCATTGCACAAAAACTCACACTTAGATACATCCATATACATATTTATAACAGGTTCAGGACACAAACACTGTAACAGAGGTCCCAGACAAAGAAGAGCTTTCAAAAGTGATAAAAAAATTTGATTTAGGTTGTTTCATAATATTTTCTGAGTGACAAAGGCTTAAAATCCCAAACAATCCCAAACATGAAACATGAAACATCAAGTTTTGTAGCAGATGCACGTTCCAAACAGACAGTTTTAAAATAAGCTAAAGTATTTAAAACTTAAAAGTTGATCACAAATCCCTTATTTGCAATAACTACATCAAGACCCTGACTCACTGACTTCATCAAATTGTATTTATTTTTTATTTTTCCTTTCCTGTAGTTGTTTTTTTGTTTTGAGGGTTTTCTCTGTAATCTCTTTTTCGGGAAGTGAAATGCACGTTCATGTGGGTTAATACCTGATTATTGACTTGGCCAGTTTTGTCCCCTTTGATTTAGTCCTTTACTGAGTTGCCAGCATGTTTTGGGTCGCTGCCTTGCTTCTTGATAAAGCTGCTTGGAATAAAATTTGATACATTTCTTTGTGCATTTGATCTTTGTACTCTGGATCTTCTCTGTCTGCCGTCCTTCTGTTGGATCTGGACGGCATCTTGTTTAAGACCCACTTAGGATAACCACAGGATAGACATCTGAGGACAGCTCTCAAGGCCTGCGGTTAATCCTAAGTGGGCCAAGATGGTGTCCAGATCTGACAGGAGGACAGCAGACAGAGCAGAAAAACCTGGTGATTCCTTACGTGGTGGGAGTGTCAGAGAAGTTCAGAAGGATCTTCAAAAAAACACCACAGACCTGTTCACTTCAAACCCACCTAAAGCAGAACTGTGACCTGGTGAATTTCCCCTAATGAACAGCTAATGTGAACAAAATGTGTAAACAAAATCCACAAATTGACAGGAAATTGCATGTCTCCATGGGAAAAGAAACAGAAATGACTGTAGATTCTTTTCAGGAAGAAACAAAGAAATGCATTGGAATTCATTTGTGTCACGAACTTTTACAGAAAACATATCCCACTGACCATTTGGGGAATCAGTCTGAGGACTGTCCCCATCTGCCTGACTGTTTACCTGCTTCCACAAAGGTGCTGCGCCGTCTGACTGCAGTGGCAGAGCTTCGTACACAGAGGGCGCTGTGGCCTCACCTCAGCTCACCAGTAAATCAAGTTGTGTGTCACCACAGGGTGTGTTTTCACTCAGTGCTGGGAAGCTGCAGCAGGCAGACTTCCTCATGTTGTGCACACACACACACACACACACACATGTTATGGATAAATGTTACAGTGTCTCTTGCATTTTGGACTAATTCCTAATAATTCCTCATAAAAGCAGCTGACTAACCCCAGGGGCTTTGCGTATGTTCGGTGACCTGAACGAATGCACAATGACCTGTGACCCTGTTCATCTCTGCTGTCATGTTGCACCAGGAGTTCAGCTGGAAGTGACTGGATCTCTGAAGAGAGGCTGGTCTGGTGAACATGTCACTGTGTCTATCTGCAAAATACAGTTTGTGAAGCCCTTTAAAGCTCCAGATAAATTGCTACAGCAACATAGTTGCTTTTAGTTACGCTCAGTTTTTCTGAGAAACAGAGACAAACAGTGACATTTTGAAAATGTTTGCAAAAGATCGAATTAAAGAACCTGGAGAATTTGGAGGCTCAAATGGAGTAATTACAGTAGGCTTCTTACATTGTCTGTGTCACAACTGAATTTTATAGCTACTTTCACTTAGCAAAAGCATAATTGTGTGGGATTATGGAATCTCTACGGGCTGTGGGACACTGGGAATTACAGTGGGCATAGAAAAGAATCTAATTTGGAAATTTAATTTGGCAGATTTATACTTGTGCCACATTTCTTGTAATTGTTAATGAAGAATTTACCGTACCACAAATGAGAACGTGAAATGAAAATGTTCTCATATTTGTCCTGTGTTATCTTCTTTTTCAACAATCTTTCCACATAGTTGGTTGGCGTGTTCTTTTGCTCTTATGTACAGTAATTGTAATTGTGACCAGGATACTGAGGACATACAGGTGCATTTACAATCCTTTACACACATTCGTTGCACTCAGGTTATCTCAGTTTCACCATGTGACTTGATTCATTGAGTAAATTCAAAGAGGGCTGAATATTTAAGTTGTTTTCAGTTTATTGTTTTTAATTTTTTAGGATTGGTTTGTACAAGGCAACACAGTGGTTAGTGCAGTCGCATCACCGCTAGAAGGTCAGAATCTGCCTGCCAGCTCGAGCCTTTCTGTGTGGAGTTTCCTCCACAGTCCAAAGACATGCATGTTAGATAAATAATTATTATGTTAAAAAAATTTATTTCAGCCTAAGAAGTGATCAGTTCTCATTGTGCTGAAAAATCTACAGCAGGTACCTACCACTGTCTCGCTCTGGCGGGTGGGTTGGACCTGGGGTTGCCATCATTGTTGTGGCTCTGCTCCTGGTCTATAATTGTGTCGCAGTCTTGTACTATAGTACATAGAACACACTGATGGTGCTCAGGATTTATTATATAGCAAGTATTACAGATGCTGCATTCACTGTAATTAAAGGGGTTGATACAAAGTACACTGCAAATGATCACACGTGCACCATCAAATGTCAACCAATAAGATAAAGCGACACAAATATTTACAGGTAAACATTTCCCAACAGTCCAAGGGAGTGAAGCTTTCTTAAAAAAAATTGGGATCATGAAAAAAGTAGGGATGGCAGAAATACTGACATTCTCAAAAATTCTTTACTCAAACAGAAGAACAAAATATATGCTCTAAAATGCAGTGTAATGCAAAATTGCAAGTGCTTCTCTGAGAAAACAAAACATTTTCAATATTGCTGAAATTGATGCTGTTGATAATGCGAGCATATTCTAGTCCAGATTTGTTCCACGTGTTTTGAGAAATTGTGAACTGTTCAAGCCATAACTCAGCTGTACAAAGATTCAAAGAGAGAACAACTTCAAAAACACATCATTCAACATTTAGTTTACTTCTTCGGTAGAAAATATACTCTTAAGTTAGTGGCAATAAAGAGAGAAAGTTGTGGATCACAGACAATTAAATCAAAGCTTTTAATGGGAAAAAATTATTCCGCAAACTCATTTTACATTTGTGCAAGAGTAAAGGTAAATGGCCTGCACTTCGATAGTGCTTTTCTATCAGTTGGTACTCAAAGCGCTTTACACTGATTCTTATCTACCCATTCACACTCACAATCACACACACATTCATACACCGATGGGGGAGCTGCTATGCAGCTGGCCGACGCTCGTTGGTAGCACAACTGCGCATCAGTCGCCATAAAACTTGCGAAAGTTACAAGTTTAGCAAATAAAAATTTCTATAGTTAATGAAACTTGTCTGAAGAGGATAAAAAACATCATCATTTATTACTTGAGTACTACAGTATATTAATTATCTGGCTTGTAAATAACACTGTTAAAAATTAAAATGTACAAGGTACACTGTCTCTGAGTAAAAATAAAACATTCAGATTATCAGTTGTAGAAGCATGAGAAAAAAATTTCACTTGGTAAATTGAACATTTTAAGCACAAGATTGACAAGACAAGGAGAGTTTAGTGACCCTGAGCCAACAGTTCTTTAAATCTGTCTCCTCATTCCCACTGTCTTGTGTTCTCGAATGGATAAGCTGCACACACACACACACACACACACATGAATTCGACAGGTCATTTATCAGGACCTCAATGAGCTGAGGATCTTGGGAGTGTGGCCTAAATGAGAAATCATTGACTAGGAAACTGTGTGGTAATGGGGTTTGCTTGTGATTGGATAAGGAGACTGAACCAAGAACAGAGAGCTGACTGGACTATCTGAATTTCTCTGGTAGTGTAGCCTAAAAATGAGAGAGCAAAATGAGAAAAGAGGGAAAAAATATAAAATTTGGGCAAAATGAGGAATACAATGAGAGAGATGGGATTGGAAATGTCTATTGCTTTTCCTGTTTGTGCTCATTGCTTCCACATCACTTGTTGTTAACACTGTTAACAACATGGTCAACACGTTAGTGATGAGTGATAGTGTGTTTTGAAAGTGTGTATTACATTCATAATTACTAATATAATACACATTATGTGTGCAGCACATGGTTTTGACATTTCAAATTTGACATGGGCTTTGTTGCATTTTTGTGTGTGTGTATGAATGTGTGCGTGCCACATCACTGAGCCTGCAACAGGCCGATAATGCTGCGGGCTTCACCTGGCAGTAATGTTTATTGATCTGATGATGCATGCTGGGAGAAAAGATTGCTTTCAAAGGTCAATGTTAATATCAGAAGGTCACTGTGTTAACTCAGCACTATTGTTTGTTTCATGTGTGAATGACTCCTTAACCGTTGTGTAGCTCTGTGTGTGTGTTAAATGAGGTCATTCTCTAAATTATAAATGTTCAAGTTCATTGTTGTCCGGCAGCCAAGTATCATTTTGCACATTCAATCCTCAAAGCAAAAAGCTTTGAGCACCACTGTGTGACGTTTGTCGATGGCTCGCTCATCTTTGTATGAATTTTTTTGTTCTTTTCTACCATGTTAATCACAATACATTTGTGTAAGTTTGAAGACACTGTGTACAAATGAAGGGTGTGTGTGCGACTTCAAGTGAATGTTGCATGTAAATGTAATATAATAAAAACTAAGCGTCTTTTTAATTTTTAATTTTGCAACCTTGTGGTGCAGAATACAATCACAAACTGGAATACTGAATACGAAGTACAAAATCACGACAATGAATTCACAAAACAAAATGCAATCACAAAACACCACACTCAGCTGGCGGAGCAGTTAATAAGAAAATACTATGCAAAACCACAAAACAAAGCAAACAGAACTTTAATTAAACTGAATTGGTCTCAGATAATGAAATCACTTAAAGAGACAGACACACCGTGGCTTTGTGGTTAGAGCTTTAACTCCGGAACTGCAAATCAAAGGTTTTTATCCACGTCATAAACTCAACATTTAGTTATTTTAATATTAAGAAAGACACTTGATTGCACTGTTAAGTCAAGTAAAAAGATTGTAAGATAAACAATAATAAAAAGATTCATATTATATTTGTATTTTGATTACACTATGTAAATGATGATTTACGGTTGTAATTACTGTTACAGTGTCATGGTATTTCAGTTTAGAGGGATGATTTATATAAAATGTGTGAAAAAACGGGACAGTGTCGCAGGGAATTTAGACACCGATGGTGCTGGTGTTGTAGAGGTACAATGTGGATGTTGGAAACATCCAGTTGAGACTCCCTGAATGTCTTGGAGGTCAAAGAGGTGATGGAAAGGAGGTGGCCTGCTCAAAAGTAGGTCTGATAGAGGAAAAGACAGAAACGCAGTGATGTCAAAGAAACAGCGACCAGAAACTAACCAGCCTGGGGAATGTGGGCAGAATGATTTTATGGTGAACGTGGGGATTTTAACAAAGTTGGGAGAGTCATGGAGAAAATAACAGCAAGAAATACTAAACAATGAGCCACACAGGAATGTTGCTCTGCTGCAACGTAGTTAAAGAGCAGCAGAGGATCATTTGAATAAACACTCCGGTTCACCAGTGAGTTTATCTGTCAGAAGGTGCTTTTCATCTGCCAGACTAAAGTGTTACACTCTTTGTATTCAAATGCAGCTCTGGAGTTTCATTTGCAGCGGGGCCTATGACAGGAGATCAGTGCATTGCAGACAGAGGGCAGATTGATTTGACCTTCGTTTTCTCTGTCTTTCCACCGCCAGATGTTTATCCCATTTAGCCTGACAGACTCAGGGATGTGCCTTGTGTTATTGCCTTCTGTCCATATGTGGCTCTACAAAGCAACAGCCCTGGCTGAGGCAGACAGAGGTTGATAGATTGTACTGAACTATCTCTCTCAGGCCAAAGAGGGGAGAAAAGGAGAGGTCGGAGGAGACGGAGGGATGCGTTTGATTCTGTCGCTCGGGAACAAACAACTAGACGGGAACGAGTGGGATAGGCTGGCTGTCACTGGAAGCTGACATAAAGTGATGAGCTGTCAGGCTAGTTTTGTTTTGCCTCGTTAACACCTCTTAAATGTTGCTTTTGTGCCCAGAAAACTACTTTATGAGCCTCTCTAGTCGACTAGTCCATGATAACATGGTCAGGGATACAAAAAACAATTTACCATGTGTCAAATGCTTTTGGCGTCTAGGTGCCTCTTTTGAAGGAGGTTTAAATGGCTGGCGCATAAATATAAAGGTGTATTACACCAGAGGGTTCTGAGGGCACACGGTTTACAGAAAACTTCCTTAAATGCTGCGAGTGCCACAAAGGAGGTGAGTGAAGAAGATCCCCATTAACCTCTTCAGTGATTAGAGATCCCTAATCACAAATAAATGAATGCATCTTAATCACCATGGCCGCCAAGAAAATAATTAATCAGTGAATTGTTACAATTTTCCACTCTGTCTTCAGGCTGGCGACGTGTTTTCAGGTGGATCGGGCGCTTGCTGCAAGAACATGGTCTGCAGCAGAAAACCTCATGGCAGCTGACAGCACACGGAGTGACGGGGGAAGGGTACAGACCAATCTGCTATCCATCATTCTGTGTTTGAATCAGCCGCACCCCACGTGCACTTCATTGGAGTGTGCACACATGAACACACACACACACACATGCAAACGAGTAAATACAAGTAGGAACATGGTCCTTTTGCATGTGAACCTGCAGTCAATCTCTGTCACTCCTACACACACACACACGCACACTCACACACACTTGATGAAAAGCAAGCCACGGTATAATGATGCTCTTACTCATTCAGTGTTGAGCAGAATCTCCTCATTGTGTTGTTGTGATTAATGGTTACTAAAGAGCTTGACTCTTGAATAGAATGAATGCGAGGTAACGACTTATTAATCAAACTGCGATACTTTAAACAAATAATGCTTTCACTGCGTCTCTACAAGGAGGAATGGAGTATAATTCCTCTTCCCTCTCTCACTTTCTCACACATAAACAAACTGTTATTGAGTCTATTCTCTCCGTGTGTGCGCACGGGTTTGTGTGCCTCTCTCCGTGCCCACCGATGCATCTTTCTGTGTGTTGCTCTGTGTCAGAGAAGTGCAATGAATGTCACTGAAGTGTCTGCGTGCTGATAGCAGTGGACAGGTACCATCAGTCTTGGCATCATTGGCAGATTAATGAGAGAGCTGTATTTAGCTCCTGCCCTGCCTGCCAGTCTGACCCACTGTCACACAGTTGTTCTACTCTTGAAACTCAGAAAAACATCTTATTTCTTGTTTCCAACCGTCAACAACAGAATAACCTTCAAACTTTTTGGACGGCTCTGAGATGTGTAGTCCAAAGAAGACAATCAGTTTTTAATTTGCTGTGCAACTCCACACCTTCTATCTGCTCCCTCCAGATCTTTAAAAACACATTTTGGCGCAAACTTAACCAACCTCATGCACTCGCACATTGACCCTATTTTCCATCTTCTCTCTCGAGCAGTGACCCAGAAAGTACAACTGTGTGAGTCCTGACCCTCTTTTGGGGAACACTGGTCCTGAGCACATCTGTATTCAGTCCTGGCCCTGTACTCATATTGTCAATAGCCAGTGCCCAGACTCCTAAAGATGGATGAAGCTAAAGCCCAGCCTAATAACCAGTCTATCCCCGCAGGGCGGGTGTAACACCGCACTCCTCTGTCACCTGGGCCCCTGCACTGTCTCCTTATTGACTTAGGCATTTCATTTTCATTTATTTATATTCATCATGTGACAACACTTTCCAGCTCCCAGACTTTCTGGGAAACATCTCTGTCTTTCCTGATTGTCTGCCCTTTCCATTTTGTTTCATAATCATCCATCTTTCTATTAGTGCATTATGAGCTGAACTACTGTGATTTTCTATTTAGCAACCAAATGATAAACATGATAGAAGACAGAGAGGTTAAAGATGATGATACATTGGTCATGGAGAAGATGTTGGTTGGATCTGCTCACAGAATGCAAAGCCCAATATGGTATTTAATCACGAAAAAGTCAGAAAAATCCCACCATGCAAGGTTGCCTTTTCATTCCTGCTTTGAACCGAGAAATAAACAACAACAAAAAAAGACAGAACTGGGATGCTGCACTTACAGGCAGAACCACGCAGAAAGAAATCAGGCCACAGAGAGAATGAGAGGCTCTCTACAATGTGTTTGGGCTCAGTATTGGTATTAGGCTGAGGCTCTTCAGCTGAAGTAGACAAGTGCTTGTGTGGCTTTGTGTGGATCATTATCAGAGTGCCGTGTGGGCGAGCGACTGCACGCACATTTGTGTTATTGTATGCGTGTGTTTGTCAGTGTGTGCATTGTAAGGGAGGATGTGCTACAGCAGCAGAACTATTGTTCCTACCTCCCCTCATACTCTTCCTTCCTTCCTCCCCCAGGGTGCGGACAGCAAACAGGGACAGATTGCTGCTCCTGTATTTGAGACGACCTGTGGAGTCATAGGTAACAATGAGTGGCTCGGTGAAAAATAAGGCCAGGTTGCCATGAGAGGCCGACAAAACCAGCTGGCACCAGGGGCCATGCTGTGCAGTGCCATGTCACACTATGGTGACTCTCCTTACCACACCATTATAAATGACAAATGCCCTAATCAACCGCTATCCCAAGTTAGCAGCCACTGCCTGATGCTCCCGAAGCACCGTGTCTGCCCCAGTTCGTCTGCTGCCCTTTGTCACAGTTGGAACAACCATTTATTACGTGTGAGTCACTTTTCATTTACAATGTGTATGATTTTTGTCATTGTAAAGGTTAGGAGTTGAACCACAAAAGATTGATGCAGTGATAACAGTTTAGACTTGTTTGGGGAAAAAAAAGGCTTCACGTATTTAAGTGTTGCCACCTCAGGTTCCACACAAACAGTACTGTGAGGTTAAGGTTTTATTGTTATATTTTCAAAACCCCGCTGCTCAAGCCATTCATTAAGTCCTTAAAAATGGGCCAATTTAGAGTGGAGAGATATCACTGAAGTATTAGGCCATTCACTGGCCTGGGGTAAAACCAAACCTACTCAGGCTGTAGATTAACAACTCCATCCCAGTTCTTCGGCTCCAGGGACTTGGGGGACATATCTAGCACAACCCAGGCGTATGGTTCTGGGCTACAGGGCAGCAACTGCCCCTTTCGTCTGATGATTCAGACCCCGGTCCTGTGCGTCCCTGCAGGAAACAGCCCATTGTGTGTACCATCTGTTGCAGCACACGCTCACACAAAAGGGGTGACAGGGGCCAGGGGAGGGAGCTGATGTGCAGTGCCTGTTTAACGTCATTAGGAGGTGCAGTTGGATTTGCAGAACGCTGTCATTGCAAATGGGGTTTGCACTTTTCTGTGTGTTTAATGGAAGAGTGAGGATGCCCGAGCGCAGTTTCTTAAACTCGGTGGTGACAATAAATGTGATATGGTGGGAGAAGAAATCCTCAGGGTGGTTCTTGATGATGAAATAAACTGCATCCGAGCCTTTGGGAGCCTTAACATCTATGTGACTTTTACAAATGCAACAACCTCAGTGCATGTATTATTAATTGATCACACACTATCAACCTGGAGGTGTGAGCACAGCCATGCAGGTCATTAGTGAGCCGGCAGCATTTTAAACCACAGGCTGGACCACACCACAGAATAACTACACAGCCGTTTAAATCGTCTCCCATGGGGAGGGGAGGAGGGGGGGACCGGCCGGGCTCCGGGTTCACCGAGGATGCAGTAGCGGAAGGGACCCAAGTGGTGGCGCTATTTCCCTTCAGAGCAGCGGACGCCGCTTCAAATAGGTCAAGGAAAAGTTTGGTGTTTTCACAACGCGAGGTGGGTGGAGCAGCGCGCTGGCGATTGGTTGGTGAGTTTCAGCTCCCCGTTGGTGATTGGCCCCCGCGCTCTAATGGGGCTGTGAGCAGGCAGTGTCGGGTCCCCCCCGACACCTCCACCTCCTCCTCCACCTCCTCCCGCTCCCCCTCCTCCTGCTCCTCACACCCCTCAGCCCCAACACTCCGCTCTTCCCCTACGCTGACTGTCACACATTGTTTACTACGGCTTGAAATGTGAGTCACCGCTCGGGCTTTCTGCTGGAGGACCACTCGGACAACTGAGGGATTCTCTGGACGCGCACCGAGCGTCTCGGTTCTTTGGGGGGACGGGCCGTGGACGCTTCCCTTTCTGCCATGACCGTGGATTTGTTTGCGCTTTTCTGCGCGCTGGTCATCACATCCTCCGCGATGGAAGGTAAATGCACAAACCCGGATTACACTTGTTGTAAATGGGGGGAAATGTTCCCCCGGCTGCAGCGGAGACCCCCGGGGGGGCTGTCAGACACGTGGACCGCAGCAGACGGCCGGTCCTCCCGCCTCGCTCCCAGATTCATACTTTGATTTGAATGTGTTTTTAATAAGGTTCCAGTAGTTTGTCGCCGGCTGCTTCTTTGCTGTTACTCACCGGTTATTGTCCCCGTTCCAGCGTAAGAGCAGGACAGGAGGAGTCTCCTGTAAATTGGGTTATTTCACATCCTTATTATCCCATGAGAAATTAGTTTTACTCGGAGGGGATGGCAGGCTGCATTTAAAGTGCCTGTCAATCCTCTCAGGCTTCCTGTCAGGGTTTTCATTAGATTGTACATATAAAGGCTATTACCACGAGCCCCTGAGCATCGTTTTGTGGCATTTTGAATTGCTGAGGCAAACTCTGTTAGACTGCGGATTGCACTGAGGGGAGCCACTGTACCCTGGATTTTATAGTGGATCAAAATTGTATGTGCTGCTATTGGAGATCAGCAACTTTTTAAAAAACTGTGGGCTTTCTCGTCTTTTCGTCTGTGTCCATCCTTCCTCTGTCTTTGTCTGTCTGCATCTCCTGCTCACACAAACTCATCCTCATCTGGTCAAGCGGCGGTGCCACTAGCAGCTAATATCTCCTCAGTTAAGCATGTTTTTCATTTCCGCTGTAGGACCCCGGGGACAGAGGGCTGAGCTGTAGCCTCAGACATTAGTCGCTGGATGGATATCCCAACAGCATCATGGATATGAGTGTCTCTAATTTTATTGCACAGCAGCTCATTCTTTCCAATAAAACATATACAGGAACACCACAGTGTCCTCCTGGCTGTCTGTATCCACTCCCAGAAGCATCAATAAGAAAATTACAAACACAAATAAAATGAGTTTTCTCACATGCTGCTTTTCTCTTTAATCATTTACAACTCTGCTCCTGGACTGTTCCCAGCCCCAGCTGTGCTCTGTAATTCGGCAGCGGCTTTCTTGTTTGTGCTCATCAGATTTCAACACAGCTATGGATACCAAACCCAGGCCCAAATTGCTACCTCTGCGAGGATGGATATTTTGAGGTTCAAATGTTTACCCAGTGTGAAATGACAGCAGAAACGTCAGTTCAGAGAGATGTGTGGAGGATGGAAGGGAGGAGCGAAGTATTCCCTGCTCCATAAGGACTGTGAGATTTTACTTTGAAATGTGGGATGAGAAAGAAACAGATGGGCAGGGAGATGGCCCCCGAGTTACCTCAGTAACAAGGATGAAAGGGATTTCCTTGTTTGGGTCGTTAATTGAAAGGTGCTTGTCCCATGGGCAGGTTAAAATCTTTACTGATCTGAGCTCCAATCTGTTGCGCTTTCATTTTTTCTTGTGTGTGTGTGTGTGTGTGTAAGAGTGAGAGAGTTCAGCCACTGACCACATTATCCCTGCCTCTGCCGTCACCCTTAATCAGATTATGAGACCAAATCAGCCAATAATCACAAAGTGACAGAGATCTGTGTGTGTCTGAGTGTGTGTCTGGGTGTGTGTGTTGTAACTTTAGATCTAGGAGCAGCCTTGACCATATGGATGCATACTTACAGTGAAGTGAATGATTTATTCGAGCTCCCTGCACACACACTCCCAGTAAACACCCCACACATCGCTGATGAACTGCTAAACTGTGGGATGACATCGTAAGGAAAAAGTACTCTTAAGTATTGATGAATAGGTGGGCGGCAGCTGAACAGAACTGGAAAATTGAGTTTTGTGTACGCTGCTGTATGAGTGTGTGTGTGTGTGTGTGTGTTTGTGTTCCTCACCAGGGTGCAACGAGGAGACCAAACAGTCTGAGTCTGAAGTTGATTATAGAAATTTGAATGTGTTGGATTAATAAGCACAGCACACACACACCGTCTCCCCCCCCCACACACACACAATCCCACACACCAAGATGTGATTGAAATGGACTCAACAACAGGTTATTGAAGAGGGCGGAGGGGCAGTCAGACCCAAGCCAAAGGCTAACAAAGAGAGAGCTAGGAGATGGATTTACATGCCATTACAAACAGAAGCATGTGCCAAAGTCAGTTTCCCTCTCGTTTATCTTTCTCTGTTTCTCCCTATAATCTTTACCTTCTTTCCTGTCTTCCTATCTTCCCCTTCATTTCTCGGCTCCAGTCTGTCATAATTCTCTCACTAATCCCATCATTCCCCCTCTTGTATTCCTCCTCACTCTCTCCATGGTGTGAGGATGCTTCTTGCCAGCAGCTGCAGTAATTCGCCCTTACTTACAAAGCCATTGCTTATTTTCTGTTTGCCCTTAAACCAATTAGGCTTAGATAAGCGCGCTCATTTAACTGCCTGGAACCGGGTGGTGGTGAGAGGAGGAACCGAGGTAAGAGGGATGAAACAGCGGTTCTGAGACAGACAGGGACCAAGGGAGATGAAAAGATGAGAGAAACAGAAGGAGGGAGGTCAGCGAGTTTTGGAAAAGATACGGCACGCGTGTTTTACAAATGAGTAGACTTGTGCTGAACAAGGCTGTGGAACGAATGAACACTGGGCTGTCTGAGTTATCTGACATACAGTTGATGGTTTAGCAGTGCTACAGCGGGGACAAACAGCAGCAGAATTCAGGGTGATGGTGTGATAAAGCGATGTTAGGAACATGCTCTAACAGTGGTCGTAGCTCATTATCAGGAGCCAAAAGGATGGATTGAAAAATATTGAAGCTTCTTCAAAAATCAATAATGAAGATTTTGAAGTTTAAGAAACAGTTATTAGAAGTATTGGATGTTGATTAGGAAGGTTAAAGGTAGGTGTTAGTTCCTTGTGCAACACACAGTCTCGGCTCTAGGGTCATTGTCGGAAAGCTGACCCACTCTACTGACCTCACTGTGGAGACAAGTGGAAATCATCAAGTATTATTGCTTCTCTCTTTGAGTTCTTTTTCTAATCAGACGCTACTATAAATGAGTTCAAATTGACTTTGAGTGCAGCCTTACAAAGTTAAAATACAACGGAAAGGATCATTTCACCTAAAATATTCTCCAAAAGAAGTCTGATGTTGTGGGTCTGGCTCAAATTACTCACACTTACTACTCGCATTAAAATTGTGCACCAAAACCGAGCTTGCAGTGTAATGTTGCGAGGCTGGTGTGTGTTGAGGTGAGTAGTCTGTTGTGTGTGGTGTGTGAGTTGGCTGTGCACGTGAGCTCACCAGCTGTGCAGAGGAGGCAGCCTGTGAAAAGAGCCCTGTTGAGACTCTAATGGTTGTGAATGCAAGAGTGCTCCTTTCCTCTGCTCTCTCATTTCAAATGGTCAGAAATGAGAAAAATGAAAATCTGAGCTCAAATTAGGGCCCCTGGTTGAGGCAGTACAACTGAAAAAAACACAAAGGCTTGTGTGTGTGTGTGTGTGTGTGTGTGTGTGTGCGTACGTGCTCACATGAGTGTGCAAGTGTATTTTGGCCCCGAGCACTACTGCTGACCTGGGACCACCTGAAGTAGAATTCAATTTTCCACTCTCTTTGTACCACCATGTGTGTATTGTACATTTGGGTGCTTGTGTCATCAGTAGAGTGCTAAAGCCATTATGGCTGGCAGGGGCAGTAGACATGGCCTCATCCCGTAATGGAGGTTTATTTTGCCCACAGTGAAAGGACTTCGGAGTGTTAAGGTGCGCTTACGCAGCCTAGTCAGCTTTGGTGACCCCTAGTGCAAAGCCCTGCCTGCAGCTCCTGTTCCTGCAGGGCTGTAAATGTGTTGTGCTGTGTTTTTTTTTTTTTTTTTCTTAAAGTGTTATGCTTGCAATCGGGCAACGTGGCCAATATCTGTGGTATGCACATGTTTTGTAAACTTTAGAATATGACTTTACATGTACTGCAGTGTACTGTAGTTTTATCTTGGCTCCTCTCTAGCTCTCTCTCGGACTCTCTCATTCACTCACACACACAAACAACACACACACACACACACACACACACATATTCTCCCCCATAGCTCACCTTACCCCAGAGACATCTGAGCCTTGGGGAGACCAGATGGTGGACACAGGTTGGGGGGCGTTGGTGTGCATATTTTTTGTGTACGTCTCTGTGTGAAACTCAGCAGTATTAAGGGAGCATAGAGCTGGAGAGGAGGTGTATGCAATGTTCTCTGTGTGTGTCACACTCTTTTTTTTCTTTCTCTATATTTGTTCTTTTAGGATATTTTGTGTTCTTTACTGCGTCGTTTTCCACACATGCCTGCAGTGTGTTGGAGACATACTAGGAAACCGCAGTGTTAGCTCCTGGCCATCTTGCTTTGTGATTGGCCCGTTCTAGGACAGGTGGTTGTTGGACCGTGGGAGAAGGGTTAAGACCTGATGTGTCCAATCTCTAGGATAAACAGAGCCAGTGCATCAGCAACGTACAAAACATATAAGAGCCCAAGAGTGAAAGTGGTGACACCTATGATACAGTTCAACCTCAAGACTGTGTGAGTCATCTGTTTTCTTGCCGTGCCAATTCTCTCAAATAGCGAGCACACAACATGGGCTCAGGTGCACACACCTACAGACGTACTCACTGAAGTTTCGTGTGCACAAACTTCGAGAGAGCCCTCCAGGCCACACCTAGTGAAAAATAGCAATGCTAGTAATTGATTGGGCGCAGTGACCCAGCTTCACCACCACTCAAGTATGGTGGTGTGAAAAATGGTGTGTGCTTTTTCTCATTCTTTTTCTGTCTCTCAGGCTCTTTCCCTCCATTATCACCTGTCCTGGAGATTGGGTGACAGTTGTTCAGTGAGCGGGAAAGAGGAGCCTCTTCGATATTTGTTCAGTTGAGAGGCGAGAAGAGAAAGCATTGATTATCGAGTCTTATTTCCCAGCGTTCATGCAGCCGTGCTCCTGGGGCCTCTATGCTTACATCCCCGGATTCTCTTCTTCTTGCTCATGGACCCTTTAGCCACTGTCCACCCCAGTCCTCCCTGTATCACATCTGGCCAGTCCGCATCCACAGAGGCTTTTGTTTGAGCTGACTTCCAGATTATTTAGATTTATCCTGTTAGATTTTAAGAAATTTTAATTACTTGACAGAGAAGTTTCGAGCCACAGCCCTTTGTGTACAACCTCCACTCTTAAACTTCCCTATGTGCGTATAATTGGTAGTTTCTTCCTGCAGTCTGTTTTCTTCCCTCCTCCCTCTCTCACCTGCATTTTCACCCCCCCACACACACTTTTATAGTTAGAAACAGATGCATTTATGAAGCATTTTAGGGTTTACCATGAGGAAAAAGGGGAAATACGATCCTGTGCCTCTGAAGGTGTAATGTGTAATGGATGCAGTGCTGGCAGGAACAGGAAGAGGGTAAAGAGGCTGTTGGGGTTCTGGGCTTGTAGGAACAAAGAGCTTCATTTATGATTGTTATAATGAGATCTGTTTTTGAGTCAGGCCCAGAATGATTTAATTTGACTTTTGAGGCTTAGGGCTGAGGCTTAAGGGCTGCAAGTGGGAAGGCTGGCGGGACAGAGGCTGACTAAGGAGTGGGAGTAGACAGGCACAGTAGTGCAGTGTTTTGTGTGACTTGAAGTACGTGGGAAATGTTTTAGAGTTTACAATCACACTGATAGGAGCATCAATCTACACACCACAAACTCTGCATATTACTGTGTATATTTGGCAAATCCCTTGTCTCCTTGTCTTAATGCACAATATATAAAGTTGCTGTTTTAGAGGAAAAAAACTTTGCTGTACCTTTTGCAGTTTAAGTGAATCAGCAGCCCAGATGATGCTGTTTTTCCTGCGCTCAGAGGAATTAAAGGCAGAACGTTAATAGGCCTGAAATTACGAACGCTGGTGGAAGCAGCTCCACTTCTGATTAAATAAAAGCCAGCTCCTCCACAGCCCGTTTCTCATAGGGACTGACGAGCACACAAGCATACACATGAGCACAGATGGGAATGTGCAGGAGCCCCAAAACACACACACACACACACACACACACACACACACACACACACACACATACGTACAGCTTTGATGTGTGGAAAGGAAATGAGTAGAGACAGAGAGCTAAGGGCTTGGGCCTGGGGCCTGTCCCATTATTAATGAGTAAGTGGCAGTGTCTCTCTCAGGTTCAAGACATGTGGACCCTTCTCCTCACCATAAATGTAATCCCCTATTAACCACTTGGTATGAGCGAGGCAGACGGTAAGAAGTTGTGCATGGATGTTTGCGTCTCACTGTGCGCGTCTGCGTTAGCGCGACAGATGAAAATGAAGTGCCTGCACAGTGTAAAACGGAAAGCACGGCTTCTGAGAGGGACACTGATGGGCCAGTAAGTAGCAGTGGTGGGAGGACAGTTTTCACCCTGCACAACACGGAGTCCCTCTGCCAGGCCAATTCCTGTCTGCCCTGCGCTGTCCACTTCACTGGCTGGATAAGAAGAGAGCGTTTTAGAGGTAATTAACTATTGATTTGAGGCACAGAGTATAATGAGAAATGAGTGGACAGCATCTCGGTCTACCAGCGGTCTCCTGACTGGCTTGAGTAAAACTGGGAAACTGACGGGGTGAAAGAGGTATTTCCCTAAAAGAGCCAAGGTCAGGAGGGGTTTGTTGGGCTTTCAAACTCCGTTCTCCGTATTTAAGTACAATATACTGTCCCGTCCAAAAGTATTGAAGCAGCAAGGCCAATTAATTTGTCTTGCTGTACTATGAAGACATTTGGGTTCGAGATCAAAAGACTCCTAGGACAAAAGTTGAGAATTTCTCCTTTGCTTTTGTTTGTTTAGTTTTTTGTTAGATTTAAATATTTGCACTCAGCTACATTGAACAACACAGAATATAAATACCATTTCATAAGCCTCATTTGCATGAACTGCATTAAGCTAATAATTAATCGTACAGAAATTCCTGAATGTCCTCCTGTTTACATGTTTATCAGATTTATGGTGGATGTTAACAGCTGACAACAAATTCGTCCCACCCCATGGTGACCTTTGAACATGTTCTACTTTTCATCAGTTTTTGCCAGTATAGGGAGGAGGGCGGGGCTATTTTAATGTAATGCATCCTTAGGTCACTTTATAACTCAACATCAGCAGGTCATCAATCTTATTAACGCAATATGGAAGCAGATGCAAAAGTAAGTCAAGTAGGAATTTCCAACATAAACATCTTATAGAATCCCCTACTCAGTGTCCTTCCTCCACAGCTCTCACAGTGTTTTTTTCATTCTTTTTCTTTTTTTTGGTTAGAGGAAAGTTAGAGGACAAGGATTAGGACTCATTTGTGAGAGAGAACAGAGGCGGCAAAGAGGGGCAAGGAGACAAAGAGGCAGAGAAGGATAGGCCTGGATCTGCCTACGATCTTATTTGTGCTAATGAGGAGGCTGGTGGTTCTAGCTGCTAACCCTTAAGCACATCCAGCCCTTTTCAGTGTGTATGTCTGTGTGTGTCTTGGTGAGAAACTCCCTGGATGTTTGCGAGGAGTGTGATTTGCTTTTTTTTTTAATAACAATCCCAGTCATAATAAATGATGTGGAGATTTGTTTGGTGCTGTGAGTCAGGGCGGTGTGTGTTTTTGCTGTTAGTGTGAGCTAGTCGCTGTAAATCTGTGGAGGATGTCTTGATTGAACTAGTTAACATAGCGGCCTCACATATTCTCCCAACCCAATCCCGTTCTGTAGTGTGGGCTTACTGAACAGTGTAAAATTCATGCCCATCTCCAATTGTTCCCGCCCTCCTCATCCCTTATTCTTATGAAGTCTTTCCCCTCCCTGCTTTCTCCCAAGGCTGGGCATTTAAAGCGGCATGTCTTTGATGTGAGCTTCACACACTGTTAGACACCCACTTATCAGACTGACACTGATGTCTGGGTGGAGTCATCCCATTGCTGAAGAGCTGGGGAGATGAACTGCTAGAATATACTGTGCACACACATATGGCACAGAGTCAGGTACTTTTAAATAAAGTAAAGTGAAATGTGGATGTGAATGAACAGATGTGCTCATTGAGATGCACGAATTTGCCACTTTGGCTGTGCTGCATTCAGCTGATGATATGTCAAGATGACAAACGTTCCCACTAAGCTGAGCTGAACGTAATTGTACAGCGGTTCTCCTGACTGTGTATTACAACTGTGTCACGTCGGTTTGAAAGGAAGTTCAGTTCATATAAAAAGATAAGAGCTTGACATTTACAGTGGCAATCGAGAGTTTATGAACTCTGAATGTTCTCTTTTTCTACATTAAGATGACCCAAAATATCCTCAGACTAGTAAAAGGGACTCTTTGAAACAAAACACACATTTACAATCTCTCACGGTCCGATCCTAAAGATTTGTGTGTGCTGAAAGTATGTGAACCTCTAGGATTTATTTGAAGGTTAAATTAATTCATGGAATCTGGGGATCTGTCACTGTCAGTCTGTTTATGTTTGACCCAACATCCCAGAGTTGAAGCTCTTTGTAAGCCGGAATGGGCTAAAATCTGTACAAGAGAATCTTCAGGTCAAAAAACAGTTACTAAAAATAGTTGAAGTTATTGCTACCAGTTACACCAGTTACTGAAAGTTTAAATTATTTTCCAAAAAGATGTTTTGATTAGATCACATTTTAACACATTTATGCAGGAACGGACATCACTTTGACTGATGTTGGCTTATTAATGTATAAGATCTTATGGAGACTTGTTTTATCATTATGTTTCTGTCTAAATGTGCACTGGAACAACCTTAGATCTTAGTTACATCTTCTCCATATGATAAGTGACTTGTAAAGGCCCGTGTTCATGGCTGTATTTTGTAGTTTAATTCAGGTTTTGTGTGTGTTTGTGTGTGTGTCAGTTGTGTATTCTCTTATCTTATCTTATTTCATAATAAAGACAGTTATGGTGAGAATTTGCAGCATAGTTTGAGGCAACCTATGCCAACACATTAGGGTTTCACTCAAGAAAGACCAAACATTTTATAATTTATTAACGTAAGTAGTAGATTAAATATTAAAAATGATATACATCATTGATTAGTCATTTAATCAGAACATTGCACTGCCTTGGCATTAGTAATGTGTGGCTGAAATGTACCTTAACACTTAAACAGCCATTTCTGTTCACACTAGCAATTCATCATGTCATGTCTTTATGATGATGCTGCCTCCATAGTATTGTGTTTTTTTTGAAACACCTACTCTCACAAACTGTGCGAACACAGTAATGCCCTGGATTATTCTCATCTCTGGTTTACTACACAAATTTTTGAATTAATCTTGATATAATGTGCAACATTAACTCCAACTTAATTCAATATTTGTTTACTATTTATCATTTAATGGAATGTATAATAACACACGTGGGTTTATGTTAAAAATGTGGGAATTCCTCTCACACTCTTACTGTGCTTAGAGAGCAGGTTAGAATACTGTTATTTTTGTAGATGCATGATATACAAAGCTGATCTCTATGAGGGAGGTCTTGAATAGCTTTCTCTGTGTAATCACTTTTACATCAAAGAGCAGAGTGTGTTTTCCCAGCTAAATTGCATAATTTCAGTATTAGAGTACTTATGTTTGAATAAAGCACATTGCTCAGTTCCCCTTAAAACCTTTCAGGTGGATTTATCATGTTCTAACCTGTGTTAATGTCAATACTGCTCATGCAATAACAATCACAAAATGGGTATCTTGACAAAAGCGACTGGCCAAACAGAGTCATGCGGGGATTTCTTGCAGTGTGACAAGTCTCAGTTGTCTTTGTTCTCTAGTCAAGGATTTAGATGTCCCTTTCTCAGACAACACTCGACCGAATGGGATGATGAAGAAACGGTGTGTGTGTGTTAGGCCACAGTGATTTGCAGACTCATGTTTGTTTTTTTAACTATTTTTTATTTTTTCTTTCTAATGAAATCATGGGAAATATTTTTCTCTGTTTGTGCATGCGTGTGTTGATACCGTGTTCTTTGGTTGTGCGTGTATAAACTGATAACTCTCCTTTATTTAAGTGAACAAAGGGGGCACATCAAAATCTTAACAGCTCACCCGGTGCCAGCCATGTTTACGATATTTTCAAGGTTAGAAAATTTGCTTCTCAAACAATCCCCAAATTCACCATCCATTTTCACATTTATGAAAGCTACTTGATTTGTGGACCTACTCAACCCGAGCTGGACTAGAGAGGCACAGATGTGTAATGCTCCCTTCCTGTGATGGTACCGACAAGGTCGCTGTGTGAGTCTGAGAGTGTGTTTGTGTTCATCTACTGTATGTGCAAGCAGATTCAAGCATGTATTAAAGAAATCACTCCGCTTCCTTTAAAAGGGCTTTCAGACACCTGTCAATGATTGGCTGAAAGAGGACACCTTTTTTTCTGCTGTTATTGACAGCTGAAAATGTAGAGGGAGTGTGGAGAGCGAGTTGCAATCCTGCACATGTTCTCAATCAATCTGTGACTCAGGTAATGCTTTGAAAATCTACTGCCTTTGATAAACATTATGCGGCAGTTTCTAAAAGGGGAAAAAAAGCATGATGGATGGTCATGGTGCCTCTAAAAAATCAGAAAAGACAAAAATCATGCAAGGAGTGTCTCTCTCAGACTCTGGCTGTTGCCTTGGCTCTGAAGATTGATTGTGAATCGTCCCGGACATATGAGCATTGTGATCATATCATGGATCACAGCATAGAGAAGGAATGACAGATGTCGTGAGCGTCCTCTGTTTATTTGAGAGGCGAGGGTGTGTCTGATGGATCGGTTGCATTTGGTGGATAAAAGGATGATTTGTCATGTCGTATGTGTCGCTTTGTGTTTTCGTAAACATTTAAGTTGTAAGGGTTTGTCCACTGCAGCCCAGTGTCCCGAAGTTAAGTGAAACTACAAAACTAATTAAAAGTTTATCACTTTAAGGACATTTATAGTTTAAATAAAGTTGCTCTTAAGGTGTATATGAAATATTGTCTTAACTGCTTTGCCACTTTGTAGTTTTCCTTTACATCCGCGCCATCTAACTGAGCCTGCATCATTTATCAAAATCCAGCTATATTACAGGAACACTCCTTCCTGATTTAAAATGATTAAAAAAATGGGGCACCTTGAGGTTTTTTCGAATGGCATGGTTATCCTATTTTGGTTCCCCCAAATCTACTGAGCCCTGTACCTGTGAAGCAGTGTTCACAGGCCTGGCTACACTCACAGTAGAGAATATTTATTGGCTCAACCACTTACACACACACACACACACACACACACAAATGAACAGGGGCCTCTGCTGTGAGCTGGACAGTAGATGGGGTCATTAGTATGGACAGCCATTTCTATGTTAACAGCTTCTGATTGCTTTGCTTTTCACATCATGGTGACATCAGCACATTGCTAATTGACAGATAATTGCTAATAATCATGAGATGAATCAGTGAGGGTGCAATTAAAGGAGCTTGCTGCAGCATGCCAGTTCTTTTAAGAAACCTGGACTGATCAGTGTGCCCTCATTTAGGAGGGAAGGTTAATCAAATATGTTTTTGCACGAACAATTCTGGAAACAGCTGCCAATATTGGTGTTGGAAGTTTAGTAAAACACAGGCAACATACAGTGTATTTATCTCAGAATTGTCCATTCCGTATGGAAATTGCAGAACATTCGTTGTATTATGTCGGTCGCTACCTCTGTGTGGGATAACAGCCAGGTGCTTGTAATGAGATCCTGTCTTTTGGGAGAAAGACGGAGGAAATCACTGGGAGCAGGAATGCGCTTGACTAGCTCATTTAGGTAAGTGAAGGAAGTGCTGGTGTGTGTTTGTGCGAGTCTGTGTGTCATTACATGCTTATCTGTGTGTTGTCCAAAACTATGTTTGCTCAGCGATAGAAAACCTGAAATGTGATATGAATATCCTCTCCATTCTTCCATGAAAGTACCTGAAAATACCCTTGAAAGGGCCCCATTTAGGCTCGCTCCCAGACAATACAGTACAATGCCCCTGATGACAGGCTAACTGGGGGAGGAAATGGCTCTGCTAGGGCCAACATAATAACAGAATATTCTGGAAGTCACAGGAGGGATTTATGGAAGTGAATAGTCATTTTCTAACATTTAGTGGAGCAGTGTGTGGGGTGTGTTTGTGTGTCTGTGTCTGGTTTGTGTGTCTGACATGCTTACCCTCTCTGCTGTATGTGCACCACATTCAGTGATGTGTGAGATGTGTGAATTGGAGTCTTGCCTGGCCCGTCAATCAGATGAAGAGATCATTAGAGGTGTCACACTCAAATCTCTCATCTCTTTAATCAGCTGTCATGCTAAGAACACCCGTCTTTACATGTACCTGGGCCCAGCTGCCAAATACAAGTATACGTTATGAGCTGAAGTTAAAGGAATCGACATCTCAAGACACCTCCCTTGTGAGTTGGTTCATATATTAGTATAATTTGATGGTTTTTATTCCCATGATTCTATAGTGGGCGATAGAAAACTCCACCTTGGGGTTCATGTGGCCCACATGTTGGAGCCACACCGCTGTCTAACAATGGGGGGATGGCAATTAGCACTACATTTGCTAAAGATGGCTTGGAACCAGGGAGCTACCACCTCTGTTCACAGTTCTGTCTTTGACGACATGCATGTGTATCTGTGTGCAAGAACTTGTGTGTGTGTGTGTGTGTGTGTGTGTGTCTGTGCATGCATGCGTGTGTGTTAGTATGCATGGAGGGAAGGAGAATCATATTATTGCACCTGCTTCACACCAGGGGACTGCCTTACCGAGACAAGGTGTGTGTGTGTGTGTGTGTGTGTGTGTGTGTGTGTGTGTGTGTGCGCGTACAAAGGGCAGGATGTAAAGATGTGTGTGTTCAGAGACAGAGCAGCATCTAAATGCATGGAGGTATTTGTAATCAATGTTCCTGCAGTTCCCTTTGGATATGCTAATGTATTCTAAAATGCTAAAATGCTAATTAGTTTCAGTACCAAACCCCTAAGTTGTATCATACGAGTGAATGAGCAACCATGCACACAGTAACAATGAGATGGAAATCTGCTTGAGGAATGTCATACAATATCTTGGGAAAATAAATTCCTGCAGATAGTTAACCGGCAAAACAGATTGTATGACTGCTGGCATATGGATACTGTAGGTGTCAGTAATTGCATGTTTGTAAGAATTATTTGATCACATTTCAAAAGGCACTTTGATTTCCGTAGTTAGGGACTGACGTGACATAAAAATGTTTGGCAGCATAAGACATGCTGAAGTCGCCCTGGAGATATGCATGCCCCTCCTTTAAAACCCTTCCCAGTCACAGAACACAAGTATACGAGCATATCACAAAAAGGAAAAATCTCCCTGAAATTTCTATGTCCGACTAGTTGTGCGTTTTCTAGATTTTATGTTTGTTAGAAGAGCTGATGAGGTTTGTGGGTTTGTGTCTGGCCATCAAGGGTCTGACTTTTTCAACAGATCTTTAAATTGGTACTTTCCCTGTCCAAAGGCCCATGTAAACTAGATCATGAGTTGTCAACTAAAAATGTTATTTTTGTGTCTCAAAAGTCAACAAAAATAATATTTTTGTGTGATCTGGTGGCAAAGCATCGAAGACTGCAAACCACAACCTGAATAGGCCATGGCACAGGTCTGATCGGGGGCCTTTTTATTCCTGTTGCATGTAAACTGTTATAGGGACTGAACCTGTCAAGGATCTATTTAGTTCTTTCCATATGTTTTACAACAGCGTACTTGTGAAATTATCAATTATCGCACCTTCACGTGGCAAGGGTGTCATGTAAAATCAGGTTACCCACAATGTCTAGATTGAGAGGGTTAGTGTTAAGCAGACACTTGCAATTTATTTCCTCTTTTTGTTCATTGAGTTGTTAGTCGGCTCTAATCAATAATTCTGCCTCTTTCTCTGTCTGTCTCTGTCTCTTGCTCCTATCAGGTTGTGTGAGATGCCGGTTGGCTTTGTACTCGCAGATGATGACTTCTGACAGTTGCCCACATTTCTGGAATTAGCTTTGTGTAGCGAGTGTGCGAGCGCATGTGCACACTGTGTGTTTTTGGATAAATGTGGCCACTTGTGAGTTTGTATGCGTCTGTGAGCGTGCATGCTAATGACAGCTGACAGGGCCCATGCTTCTTAAATTAGCCTTGCTGTCTGGCCCCTGAGGAAGGCTTGGATGTTCAGATATAGAAGAAGCTTTAATGCTACGGTCCCTGCTTTCTTTCCCTATAGTATCTGACTGAGCTGGTCCCACTGCTGTGCCTCAGAGTCAGAGTGAACTTACCCCGTAACCAGTAATGACAAAAAAAGGAATCTGAAACTGGGCCCAGCGCCAGTTTCAGTGTTTATCATGGAAATGCTTTTCCCTTGTTAGTCTTTGAAGATGATTTGGAAAAAAAAGGAGATGAAAATATTTTGCCTTTCCTTCAAATTTTCGCTCTTGCCTTAAGATATCAAGTTTTTCTATTCAGTGCATTGAGTCGCGTTGAATCTAGAGAAAATTTACATTGAGGATCTTTACTGTCCAGCAATTCATTGACAGATGAGCGTTGTGCAGAGGTTACTGTCAGCATCGAGGCTTACAAGGGTTTGCCAGGGCTGTACCATCACTAGTAACGTCTGTAAATGTTTGTTGTTTTTATATCAGTCAAATGATTTTGGTGTTTAGTCATGATCACTATCACTGTATCACTTATCTACAGATTATGTATTGTGTGACTGGATAGAAGTGAATGAGTGCCCCAGTCTGCCTCTCTTATTCTTCCTCCTCTCCCCCTTTATTCAGATTGCCGTCTCCTCTCCATCCTCTTGCTTTCCTGTAGCTCTCTGTCTAACACTGTTGCTCAAACTGTTCACGTTCTCAGGCATGTTGCCTTGCCCTTGTAGGTAAATTGCAAACCTGAGCCAGTGAAGAATTGGAAGTGAAAATATCAAACTATTTGGTTACATCCCAAAGTCTGTTGCCCTTTTCTCTCTTCATGCCTGTCAGCTTTTTTTTCCCCTGTGCGATTGCCTTTATCACTGTCTGCCGGTTGGATTTTCATGCTAATTCAAGCAGATCCATCTGACTAATGCTGATCACAGATGTTCTGCACTGTCTCCAGTGCTGGCGTGTGTGTGTGTGTGTGTGTGTGTGCATGTTTGTTCATTTGCGTTTTTCATATCACAGCATTTTGGGGTGTTTTATGTTCAAAGATCCTCTGACAACAAAGTGCAGATTTTTTCTCTTTTGAAAATTCTGCCTGTTGGCTGTTGAGGAGGCAATATCAATGATGATAATAGTTTCCTACAGTGACTTGGTCTCCAGTGTTTACCTTGAGGCTCTTACAAAGCGCCTCACATTCTCTCATGTCTCACCCAGCTACACTGCATCCTGTGAACTTCCGCACAGTGACCTGTGATGTGTTGTGCAGAAGTTTGATGCTGGAGGAAACTCGCGTTTGAAGATGATGGATGATTCTTTGTAAAACCTGTTAAGTTGATGAGGAATAAGTGCCTGTGGTCAGTGGAAGCGAGGCAGAGGAAGAAAACAGAACAAAGTAGGTGAGGATATAGACAAAGAGGGAATCGTGTTCTTCTTATGTTATCTCCTGAGGCACAAAGTGCAGCTAGTGACCTGACTTGCTGGTGAAACAGCGCTCTGCTGCCGTAGCATCAATCTGCTTGTCCTACTGCAGGAGCAGAGAGAGAACAGCAGCGTGAACACACACTGCTTTGTCTGTGCGCAGTTTGTAGAGTTGCTCCTCTGTCATGGTCACTGGAGAAATTACACACAGAAAGCAGACATGGCATCGAGCACACAAGCACAGACATAACAGTCTCAAATGGGACCAGTGCTCTGCTTCCTTCTCAAAAATAACTGCGACATCAGAACAGCAGGTATAGCTTGAGGGGGAACAGGGATTCTCTCAGTGGCTTGCAGCTCCTCTGTTTCTCATATTTTTCCCCCTCATCTTGTGTGATATTTACTGAAGCTGCACATGAATGAATGCAGATCCATCCTTTTGTTCCTGCAGCAGAATGAGATTTTGAACCCAGTACATTCCATGTCATCTGATTCCTTTCCAGTCTTTATATTCAAGGCTTTCCCTCTCACTCCCGCTGACTGTAGCCATCTGGGCTCTTGATCCAGTTGAAATAGTCTGACAGGCCTATTTGAGGGGCCAAAGTAAAAGAAATGACATTGTGTTGCGGCAAATCCTTTGGAGGGACAAGCGGGGGTACTACTGGAAGTCTGGAGGAGTCAATCCTACACTGCAAAAACAGCCTTAATAGAAATAAGAAAACAATACTTTAGTCAAAATGTCGTGTATTGAGCCAATAAAAAAAGGTAAACAAATTTTGCATGGCTAGAATTAACATAAAAATCCAAAACACCAGCATAAACATCTTACTGCAGAAACACACTAATAAGCCTTAAAGCTAGAAAAAATACTGCCTTTAAAAGGAGGAAACAATAAACTAGTTATGCTTAAAATGAGTATTTGAACTCTGGCTCAAACTCTGAACTCTGGTTTTTAATACCGTTGTGTCGTGCTGATTCGTTAAGCTGAGCAGCCAATCAGATTAGTCTCAGTTACTTATGGACTGATGCCATCAGGTTGCAACAGGTTGTTGTCATGTTGTCCAACATGATCATGGACTCATGGACAATATTCACACTTTTTGACAAATAATAAAATAAATGAACAAACTTTAAATGGTGCTATTTCTTAAAATAATTTAGCATCCAGAAGTTGTATAAGTATTATTGTTAAATTAAGAAAAATGATCTTGTTCCTCTGCTGGTTACACAGACTAATGTTGTCGCTGGTTATTGGTTAAATCTAGCTCGATGTTAACTGTAAGATATTTTTGTAAAACTAGAATTTTTTTCTGATTTAAAACATGTTTGGCAAGAATATTTTTCCTTTCAGAATTAAAATAAGACGGGATTCCCAGAATCAAGTTTTTTTAAATTCCTTTTTTGCAGTGTAAAAGGGCAGAGGATACTGTGGCCGTCCGGAAGATCTATGGGGTGTGATGAGACTGACATGGAATGCTATTTGTTGGATCGTCATTGGGCAGGACACGCTGACACATTTGTGGCAGGAAGCCAAATCAGCCCTGATTTACACCACCCCACCATCTAACAGGGGGCAGCCCAGTCATCCAGCCGTTACACAAGATCTATTGTGAGGTGTAGCACAGTATCAAAAAACAATTACTCACACACACACACACACAGACACACACTCAGACCCATAATAAAAGATCTATGATGAGCAGGTTAAAGTATCTCTGGTCATAAGTTATGGCTGCTTGTGTTTGACATATAAATTTACTTCGCAGACACAGGCATCAGCTACTTCTGCCGACGCAGATTTGTTAAGAGGAAACCATTACTGCAAATAAAACAGGCGTGTTGGCCCAGCGCCCGTCTAGGCGGGTCCGGACTACACGTTAAACCGTTAAACCTTCACCATATTCTCCTGCTGTTAGCTATCACACTACTTTGGTGTCAAGCACCTAGAGGTGTGGTAGAAAGAAGAAGATTGAAACCGTGAGATGCGGTTTGGGGAAAAATGTGAGTTTAAGTAATTGAAAAACCGCGGAAGACCCAGAAGATTTTGATATAAAATATAGGGGTAAGAAATAAGTGGTGGCAGGAGTTAAGATTGATAGGAGAAAAGAACTGGCCACCCATGGATAAAGTGAGGCAGTGATTTAGTAGAGAAGAAATAAGGCGGTGTCATTCGCACTGAATAAAGGCACGAGGTAGATGTGGAATTTGAGGGAGTTGAGCAATTCTTGAAAAATCTATTCTTTCTGTGTGTAAACGTTATGTCCGTTTTTCTATCTTACTACAATGCAGGTAAATTCAGAAATGGTTCCGTATTTTTCTTTGCTTGGTGAAACCTGCTTGACTTATAGCCAAGAGTTAAACTAAAGTGAACTTCAGGGCAAAGTCCCTTAAACTTGAGGGAGAAATGTTCCCCTTTGTCTTAACCAGTCAAAAGGTATTTAGCCCACTCTGCCTACTGTACGTCACACTGACGGTAGCTGTAAGGATTTAGGAAAAGCTGCAGCGCTGCAGGATAATCTAGGACCCCACTGACGTCCCAACTAATTTAGGCAGCTTTTAAACTCGCACACAGACACATGCAGCCCAATGTAAACATTGTAATTAGCGGTGAGGCTGACAAAGAGGAGGGCTGCTCGGCTGGGCCATCTGGCCAAGCCTGGCTGTCTGATCTATAGGTCTCTGGTTTGCCAAACCTACGTGTTTTGCATTGTTTCACAACGGAGGTACAAGTCAGGTGGAAACCTGCTGCTTTCAAAGCTGTATAGAAAATAATTTGGACGCACCCAGAACTTTCATTATCTCATAGACACATAATTCAGTTATCTCTCATTGATAGAAAAAAAAAATCACTCTCGCTCTCTCTTTCGCACACACACACAGTAGCATTAATTAAGGTTGGCACAGCGGCAGCACTTTCATTGTAATAAATCTTTGTTAGCTAATGTGATTGGTGGACACAGGAGCTTAGTTTTTGTCCCAGAGTTGAGACCTGCCAACAGGTGGGTATTAACCCTTCATATTTTCTGTTCTGCTAATTGCCTTCTCTACGGTACAGCGTAAGAATTGGTTGCAACTGAATTACAGATCAAAAATTAAGTGTATGAATAAATAAGAATAGATTGGCACATGGATTTTTTTTTTAAATAAGTAACCTATTTCAGTACACTCAAATTATGTAATACTGATTGAACACCTATTGTTCTCAACTCTCATTGACATTTAGCACAAATGTGGATGATCCAGAGCTTTTTGAGGCCCTTCAGTGCGCACCACTGAGCACCATAATCACCGGTCATCTGTCACTATTGTATTTTGTCAAGAGGGTGCCTGCCGAAAAAAAAAAGGGAAAGAAAAGTTACTGCTCTTGGTCTCATTAAAGTCGTGGTTGGGGTGTGGATGTTGTACCCTACTGGCTGGCCTACAGTGCACAGTGAAGGGGCTGTTGTGAAATGGGCTTAATAGCATGATGTGGATTTGTGACCTAGAAATTTGATGTAAACTTTTGAGTAATAACAATTTCGTTCCAGACTAGGTAGTATGGCATGTGAGGGGAATTTAGAGCATATCTATATCTCTTTATGATGACATCCCAAATGTGTAGAGAGCCAATGGAGCACCTGTGCCCCATCACCATGACAACTGGACTTGAGGCCTTCGGGGTGACGGAACACTTACACGAGCCGGGCCTGCATAACTGGGGTTACACATGCACACGCTTGATTATAAAAACACACACAGAAAGACGCTGAGGCCAAATAAATCACACAACGTGGAGTCCGGGGTGAGAGCCCCTTATGAGATATAGAGCCTACAGAAATAGGCCATCGTAGAGCCCATTCCTCCAAGCCAGCACCAGTGTTAATGACTTTCAGATCTCTGGGTGCCTCTCTGACCCTTTTTTGTGTTAGCAGGTTTGTCTTTGTTATCTTACAGCTGTTATCTTTGCTCTACCAATTCCATCTTCCCCACTGGATGTCCACTGTAAATAGCTGTTTGGGGCTCTATCCAAATCAACGCTTTGCACTGTTGTAGACTGTTAACAATAAACCATGGGTTCATTTTTGTCCCCTATATTTTTGAGGATTGCAGTTTTTTTTCTTGAAGTGGAAGGGGAAGGCAGATGCAGGGAAGGATGGAGCAAGGAGGGGATAGCAGAGGGGTGTAGACAGATGCAGCGAACGGAGGGGGTTGACTTTTACTGTTACGCTGGCAGAGAGTCAAGTGAGCTCAGTGAGGCAGAATAATATGGCCTGAGTGTGGTGTGTGTTTGCTTTTGACTAGTGCACAACCCATTAATCTACCTGAATTCGCTCCAAACGAGTTGCTCAAACACTTTGTGTCAGTTTTTATCTGACACGCAGTCTAGCCACTAACTGGTCTGGACATACTGTACAATATGACTCAATCTGCAAGGCCAGCCTGGTAGAATTGATGTATTTAAATGCAGACAGTGCAACTTTAGTATTTACAGATGAATACTGAAGTACTGTTGGGCTTGTGGATAGCAGTAAAAGCACATCCTCATTGTAAAGCAAAGAAAGAAGAAGTCCTGGATTGAATAAACCAAATCAACCCTAGATTCACCTCATAAAGGATGTTGGCTTTGTCAAGGTCACGTATACAGGTTGTAATCTGAATATATACACACTTGTGCATGACTGCTATTCATTCACATCTGAATATGAGGTTGCCAGGGGCAACACAGACCCTACAGTGTCCTCACGCTCACTGTTTGCCAAGCAGCCAAATATCCAGCACCATTAACCTCATTATTGCAACATAATCAGCTGTAGATGAAGCCACCACTAGCTCCAGGCAGCCTTCAAGGCACAATTAGTAACGTTAATTAAATGTTGCTCTGTCTTGCATTGGTTTGACACATAATGCAAAGCTATAATTTGAAGCCATGCAGCATGAGCTTTCTCTCTTTGCAGACTTGTAGCACACTTACTATAGATTATGGATAGGCAGCCGTCTAAGACTGCACCAGATGATTTCACTGAGCTGTGTAATTATCAGAAATAACCAAATGGTGTCTGTGGTTGGAAGGAAAACCTAGACCTTGTGTCTCTTGCTGAAAACCTGGTGTTTGTTTTGGGATGGTGACCATATTGATGTCTACACCTATAGTAACTTTCAGTAGTTTTATTTTTGGAATCTTGTTGATTTTTTTTTTTTTTTTTATTGTTGTATGGCTTCCACACTGAAGACTGAACAGTCTGTGTGTGTGTGCATTTTGTGTCAGAGTCTGTGTCTGCAGATTTAAGTGCCTTAAGAGCACATATCATTCCCACCCTACTGAAAGCCTGGAGGTCTCAAAATGTTAGGTGGCCATTTTGGAGCGTTAATACAACTACTAATGGCTGGTAGAAATAGCAGCCACTCTAACCCCAAAATAAATGTACATCGATCAGCTGCGACATTAAAAGCACCTGGCGGTTTTAATGTTGTGTTAGACAGGGGTCAGTCCAGGCACTCCTACGAGTCTGCAGCCAAGCACCCCTATATGCAGCAAGCTGCGATGCGCTGCGCGATCTGACACCTGTCCAACAAAACCAGCGATGAAATTTTTCCACGCTGACCCCTGGTCCATGATCGTCCTCTTGTGCAAGTCTGAAAAACAATCCCTATTTCAAACCATCTGCAGTGAGATTGAATGCAGAGGCATCAGCCCTAAATGGAGTGGACAGATTGGACCATCTAATACCATTTTATTAGATGCTGTCAGTCTTTGCCCATCACTTGTGAAAGACTGCTTGCTTTGCTGTTTCAGTCCCGAAAGGGCTTAGCAAGAGTAAGACTGCAGCTTGTGTGTGTGTGTGTGTGTGTGTGTTTGTGGTTGGTCTGGTTTAGCTATGTCCACAGATGAAGGAAGCCCAAGTATGACAGGGGAAACTGAAAGGGATTAAAAGCTAACTCAATTTAGACTGTGCCTAAGACAGACAGGTCTGCTCTAAACAGGTGTGTTTATCCTTCTCCAAAGTTGATATAAAAGACTCAGCTGTGGGAGAGAGGAAAAAAGTGAGAAGAAGGAAGAACAAAGACCAGGGATGTGTCTGTGTATGTCTGTGTATACACCAGTGTGTGTATGTGTGTGTGTGTGTGAGCTTCTCTCTAAAAGACTGGCTAATTTAAACAGGATTAGAGGAAGTAGTGATGGACTGTTCACAGTAAATTATTCTGTGTTGTAAAGCACTGTACCACCAACACACATCCCACACCTACCCACAGCGGCTATCACACATGCACACACACACATGCACACACACGCACACACACACACACACAGTTGCTGCAGAGAGTGTGGGTTAGAGAGGGGATATATAGCCAGAGTGCAGGAGGTTTGTCTTCTGGGTGAATACTTTCCCACTCTAATCCGCCCATTCCTGTTGGCATGAAAGACGAGGATTAATAGACGAAAGGTGAACATGGAGAAAAAGGCAGAGCCAGAAAAGAACACAGGGAAGGAGAGATAGTATTCCCAACCTCTGCAGGATTCTTCCCCGGCCGATGTGGTGAAAGCATATGAGCGGCCTTTTGTATGAAGTTAAATCCTCACATTGATCAGCAGATTAGGTGCTGTCCTCTTACCTTTTTCATTTCCAAAACTTTGGAGGAACCGTGAGTCCTAGGGCTCATTCTAACTCAATAGATGATCCAAAGGATGTCATAACAGAGTAGGAATTTGATTGTCATATAATTGAAGTGCTTTAAAGGGGGGATCTACCACTGTCAGCACGTTGGGTATCAACCTGTGTTATTGTGTCTGGTTGTTCCAGAGTGTCATGAGGGGACCGGCTCCGCTTCAAACCACATTAGGGAATAGCTCCCTCTCCTCACATGTCCCAGTTCAACCCTTGCACAGAAGGAAACTGCTTCGCCTCAGCTGTAATTAAATCTGCCTACCAGCACCTCTAAAGCTGCATTATTGACATAATATGTCTGGTTTGTTTAATCCCCACATCCAACAAAGTGCAGGAACAGCAATTTGTCATTTTAGGAAGAGTTGTGTGCAAAACAATTTTTGTCCTTTCAGCTGTTGCCAGGCTACTACAAGAGACTCCACGAAGGTCCCGGCTAAGAAATGGTGAGGTACAATGGCCGTGAAAAGTTGAAACGTGAATGATTTTGTACAAATGAAATCACTGGGGCTTAACATAAACTGGAGTTGCTTTGTTATACTTATTCTTATAAAAGATTGATTTTACCACATAGTAACTGGATGACATTTATAGGACACCATTCAATCGCTACCTGTTCCTGATTTCCATTCATTGAACAAGTTAGCTGTCAAACAAACAAAAACCCAACAACAACAAAAAAAAGAAACATCATGAGACTCATAAGCAAAATTACTCTCCTGTCTGTAATGTAGCACTCGACAAGCTGTTCACATCTGGGGAAATTGTTTCACAATGAGAATTTCTACTTAACACCCACAGGAGAGGATATCACTTACTGAGAGATAAAAGCAAGATTTTTCATCATTAAACAATGATACTATCAAGGTAATTATAATATCAGCAAGTGTTTGTTAGCTGTAGGTGTGCGCTGTTTACTCTGTGCCTCGTTCCCCGTTCGACCTCCATTCATGATTCCAAGTAAAACCAGATCGAATCTTCCAAAATGATAACATGGCATTATTGGTCATATAGGTTAGTGGTTCACAAATAAAGTGGGTACAAATATTTTTCATTGTAAAGTTTTATTTAGTTGTTGTCTGTAATTTATAAAGATCCCAGAACAATTATGAGAAACTAAAATAGCATATCACTCCACAGTGAGTGTACATATTATCATTAGAACCACTTGGCATTTTGGAAAATTCAGCAGATTTTTTAATGTGTTATCTGTTTATTAATCATAGTTGAAACTGGTGTGGATTTTTAGACTGTGTGACTCGATGCTATTTTATGAGACGGGAGTTGAGCATTTGCAGGTTCAAACGCTGCTTTAGTGAAGTGACTTAGCTGAGATTTTTTTTGAAGAAGTCCACAGGCTTATCTTTGTTTTCAGGGTGTAAACTCTCCAAGTGGCATCTTAACTTGTTCGGCTTCGTAATATCAGAAGCTAATATTTTGAGACATGACACTCTGTGGCCTCTCCTCATTACCAACTGTTGTGCTAGTAAAACACAAGATATGCCTTATCATATTTTCTTGTCTTTGTTTTGGGAGCCTGCAGCCTTCGAGGCTGTTGGCATTGACTTACCACCCGCTTTAACGTTTCCTTGGCTGTGCTTTCACAAACATATCCATCCTAGCAGTGCCCCCCCCCATTTTGGGAACCACTGATATAGGATTTGATTTGATTTGATTTATGTATCCCAAAATAAAAATACTATATTAAACTTTCTATTTTTCATCTTCTTTGTATGCACCACACTTTTGAAAAATATAAAAACAGCAGCATAAAAACGGTTCTTTCACAGAAGACTATTTTTGGAAATGTAGCTACTCCTCCATGACAAATAAATTCATATCTTAAGATTTTTAAAGAGCTACCCTCTCGGTCTTGCATCAGAATGCATTCAGATTGTGTGGTGTGTCACTGCTTTGATAGAAGGCCTTCCCATCTCCGCAGGTGTGCTGAAAAATTTACCCTAAAGACTGGGCAGAGATTTGCATCACTGCATGAAAAACTGCGAGCTAGTTATCTGAGCAGCCATTGTGGAAAATTGAGGGGTGGCTGCTTTTAGTCTGCTTTGTGTCCAAGGCCTCATCTGTCTGTTGCTAGACTGAGGTATCGGAGACACAAAAATAACACAAAAGAAAAATGTGTTAACAAAGGAGTGAGAGGACCACCATCTGGTACACTGTGGAAATCAGAGAGATTCTGGAATGGCTTTGAACAGTTAAATATTAGTCAAGTGTCTGCTCCTCTTTGGATATATGTACAGTATGATGCCGATTTTAGCATCGCATTTAGCAGATTATATTTTAGTGTTTGAAGTATAGATAAGAAAACATGTGAGCTGTGGGTGCACCTTTATCACCCCCCTGAGGGATGTTTGTGTTATGCGTCTGTGAGAGAGATTAGGTACATGCATTTGTGTTTGTGTCTGAGGGTGAGAGGATGTTTGTGTGTGTGGTGTGTGTGTGTGGGTGTGTGTGTGGGTGTGGGTGTTCTTGCACACATGACTGTCTAAATTGTTTCCTTTCCACAACAAAACAAAGTTAATTGCCTCAATTACTGTTATTAATTGCAAATTACCCGCCATTGGTTGTGTGTGACTCTCAATTTGGAATCCTGTGAGTTCATATCTCAGCCCTGCGCCTCTCTGTTGTTATTGTAAATGGTTATGTTAATAGAGTTTATGCTTACTGTCCTTAGCTCCCTCTCAAGCGTGCACACAATGTCAAGCTCACCTCTGGTTTTACACAGCAATTGCTTTTAGGAACGCTGATTTCTCTCCCTTTGCTATAAATGTATTTAATTGTAGTTAATTTGACATTTGAATGGTGTGATATTTGCCACAGTCACTTTGTCTTTCACATCCCTGACACTTAGACAAACAGCGCGTAAGATGAATGCATAGCTGGTGAGTCGCATCCCTCTAGAGGAGGGAACCAAAACACAGAAACTTCTTGGGGATTTAAATTGTCGCTATCTTGACTGCTGTCTGTGCCGTTTTCCGTAGCTATGTGGGCAGATTATTGAGTCAGTCTTGCATGTTTTTGTTTGCCTGTTGGGTCATCCTTGCTGTGATGTAGGTGTTATGTCTGACAGGTTATTTTTAAGCCCACACAGGAGCTGGGATATCAAGGCCAAACATAAAGAACCAACAAGAAGAAGGTGTGTTTTTTTTTTTTTTTTTTATTGTTCTAAAACAACAGGACAGATGGGGAACGCGAATGTTACACTCGCTTTGGTTTTAAATCTCCCCTTATTCCTAAATGGTATGTTTTAGGTAAGTGTTGTTTATAATGCAGAGGTATCTTTACTGCAGGCTAGCATTTAGACAGTGGAGGATACACCATATCATTTTGCTAATCACCTGTAATGAGCAGATGCAAGGCAGATGTGCATTGCTGCTGGCCCAGGTGCTGCACACTAAAGGTGTCTGAGGTTTGCTCGAGAATCCCCGATAGCCTCGGTATGATCTGCCATCTCTCCGCTCGCCAGCCTGCTTTGTCCTTTGGACAGGGGAAGGTATGTTTGTCGGTGCAAGGCTACAAAATGAAAAGGGAAACGGTGGGAAGGAAAAGAGAGCGCAGTGCAGCTGGAAGAGTTCAATTACTAAGGCATAAGTATTCATGAGGCTGTCTTCAACATTTTCCCACCAGCTTTTTTCTACACCAAGCATGACCCTCAGTACTGGCTTTAGGCCACTGTGAAAGCGAGTGGAGAGTTGTGTTGCTGGATTAGAATCCATCACAGGTGGTCTCCCTATAAGATATTGCTACTGGACTGGGAGTGAGGCCACAGGGAATCTACAGAAAGCAGACATATGGCAGCTTATGATTATAAGTGAAAAGTTTCATGCAAGCGGGTGCATGAGTGTGTGCTCATGCATATGGACTAGTTATGGATGTATTAGTTACTGTGTATTACAACAGATGTTCAAAAAAGCCAAAGACTGAACAAAATAATACAGATTTTTGCATGTTCTGTGTTAACCTGTTGTTTTATTCTAACTACTTCAGCCAAGTGACAAACTTGTGTGTTTGCTAGAAGTCCGTAATCATTTAGAAGTAAAACATATCAAATCACAGCATAAAAGTTTCTTTCTAACTTTCAGTTTGTTCTTGTGTACATGAAATTTGGCCTTTTTCAGATTAAAATTTAGTGGGCTTTCAAACCCAATTGCTGTTGAGATCAACTTGTACCCCAACTTTGCAGAGGCTCCCTGGCTGCCTATACTGTGTACAGCATGTCACTGATAGCCACTGGTTAATCTGTGTGGAACAAAATTGATGCCAAGGGGGCAGTGAGGCAGATGAGCATAATTATGCCTCATAAGTGGCAATACTACAATACTAGACAGTAAAGGGGTTTCATCAAACCGATGGGCAATAATATAGAAATTAAGTCAACAACACAACAATAATCAACATAAGTCAGTGTGAGATTTTTTTAAGTGCACAGTAACAAAAAAAAACCCAACAAAACCAGAACATTGGCCAAAAAACACATTTTTAAAATCTATTTAGAATAAATGGAAAAATGCATATTTTCTAAATTATGTTTTCATCTGGTATAGATCATACTCAACTGATGGGCTTAATTGTTAAGGGACACATGATTTGACAAGGCCACCAAGAAGAGATTAATTTAATCTTGTAATCTGTATCTTAGAATCTCCCTCAATTTCACACATCTTTTTTTGGCAGGATATCCAGTAAAAAAGAAAATGAAGAAAAATCCTTCATTGTCAGAATCTCAAAATTCCCTTTCTACAGTTAGATATTTACAGTCTATGCAGCTACTCACAACAAAGGAAAATACATCATCTGTGTTTGTATGAGACTAAGAGCAATATTGTGACATTTTTATTGGAAAGGCTATGAAATATGTTGTAACACAAGAAGTGTAATAAACATAATGGGCTTTGATTTTTCTATATTCTCTGTAATGTGGAACAGGCCTGGAGTTATACGCATAGCCACCGAAAAATTATATAAAGACAGCGACCCAAACAGAAGCATTTTTGCTGCTTTAAAAACCGACTTTAAACAGCATGTGTCATGCCAATCCAAGTCAGCTAAGAAGTGTGAGGGTGTCGTGGCCCTGCCGTGAACCAGCAGCGTGCGGCTCTTAGCCCTGCCAGGCTCGTGTCTCAGCCTGGGCTTTGAGTTATTACTGACAGGGTCTGAGACCCATTCATCAGCGCTTCATTAAAACCCAAATCGCTTTTTCACTCTCAGCCTTCTTTCTGCCAGCCCCCAAAGTCCCACATCCTGCCTGCTTAATTTCTAGGCTGGGCCTGTTGTTAAGATCAGTTAAATTCCATGACTTTGCAGCACATGCCTGCTCTTAGCCGAGAATAAATGCTCTAAAGAGAACATTAGCCGCCGGGGAATCTCGCTGGCAGGAAACGACTTTTTACTTGGTTATTAAATGAGCGTTGAGGACTCACCTGGGTGACATAGGGGGTGGGGGGGAGGAGAGGGGGTGAACGGGGGAGACGTGGGGCTGTTGAAAGGAACTCTCCAATGGCCTTTTCCTGTTCCGCCTTTGTTTGCTGCTATCTCGTGTGTTCCGTGTTATTCAAACCACACAATGAGGTACAAAGCTGCAGGCGGCTGCTCCTGCTCCGTCCCTCCACCCCCTTCATCTCCCTCCTCCTTCCGCCGTATTATAAGTCATTTAAACCGAGTTTTGGCAGAGCGGAGCCGAGGCAGGTGGAACTGGAATATTCACAGGGCCCTGACCATTCTTCGCTCACAGGAAATTAGCTCGCCATTGTGCCTTTTCTGCAGCAGCTTAGTTAAACCCAGTGCACATGTAGAGGCCAAAAGTTTATCAGAATTGTAGTAATGCAGTTCAGCAGCTCTCTCGTATTGTCTCTTCGGCACAAATGTTTCTCACTGGCCACTTCTCATTGTCTCTCACTCTCCTCTTTCCTCTGTGAAGTCTATTAGGTTAAAAGATGCCTTTGAAAGTCTGAGCCATTTATTTCTCCCTCACTGCAACACAACAGGTAATCATCTTGACTTAAGTGATTGCTCTAAGTGAGAATGTAGACCAGTTGGTGAGCGTTGTAATTGTATCCCATTGATAATGGTGAAAGGCATTTAGTATTGATTCTTACAGCAAAACAAATACTTCACAGCCAATTGATTCTTTATGGTTTAAACACTACATAGCTGTACTTCTGTACATGTGGATTAAATGTCATCAGCTGAGCCACAGAGTCCTAACTAAAGCGTGTGTGGAATTCTGCTGACATAGGTGTACAAAGTATAAATTTGATCAATCTTTACTTTTCACACTGTTTCACAATGTACTTGCTTATGTTTTAACAGCAAAGCTCTCGTGGCTATGTTTCTCCACAACATGTTCATTAAATTTACTGTGACATGTGACCTTTTCCTCTGGTAAATGTAACACAGACCACAGGGGGGGTTAGGGAAAACACGATTGCGCATTGTATAAGCCGTGAGAGGCTGTGAGAAATGAGAAGAACGTGCCAGTATAGTTTTTCTTCCTCTAGCACTGGGATTTATCGCCATCCAAAATACACACTTGATCAAACACAGAGAAAACACTTTAACTCTGATTTTTCCTGCATTTATACATGCGTTTGAATTGCGAAGCCCACGTGCACGTGTGCACATGGCAATGCACAATCCTCCACCCTTTCCCCACTTCCTCAGGGGAGAGGTCAGGTCAAGTGCTGTGTGGGGCAGTGGAACAGTTTTTTCTCTCTCGGCTGGCACCCTGCACACATCAACAGAAGCCTCTAATGCAGGCACCAGCGCGGACAGTGTTCCGACAACGAGTTTCTATCTGCCAGACGTGGCCCCGGTCTGACTGTCGGTCTCACTAAAAAACAGATCTGTGGCGAGAGCAAAGGTTAATCTAGCAGTGAGGCTCCACTGGTGACTGTCTCCACGACAGTGTGTGACTGAGAATAGGCTGGGAGGAATTAACACTACTGCCTCGGGGAGTGTTGACAGAGGCATGTGCATGTGTCTGTTGACGACGGGAAGCGAGAAAGGGCCAGATGACGAGGCTTGAGGAGGTTTTGTATTCACGATCCATTATCTTCAGGGAGGAGTTGTGCTGGACAAAGGTTGCTTCGTGCCATTTCAAAGATGTAAGACAAATATCAGCAGACTGTGTAAACATAGCGGCGAGAGTATGCACGCTGTCTCTCCTTTGTCCGCCGTATCAATCGCTCTGTCCGTGTCACGCTATTTTTTAAACATTTTTTTTCCTGCTTCTTGTCTGCTTTTGCAGCCCAGTGAGAAACACTGTAAAACCAGAAGGGTCCAGCAGCCTGCGAGTTGTGCGTGTGCATATACTGCAGCTATGCGTGTCTGCATTGACAAGGACAACTTGGTCCGTGGCCTCCCGAGGAGAGAGAATAAACGGGTCTCCCCGGCCACGGTGCCAGCTGTGTGTTTCCACTCCAAATAGCTCTGTTGGCTAAGCCCTTGTTGCCACATCATGGCCCCCTGCCTTGGCGAGACATGTAACTGTTAAAAGCTTAGCCGTGCTATTGTGTAATAACGTGAAAAATTATGAATGTTTTTTGTTGAAATGTTTTTTTTTTTTTTTTTTAAAATGAAGTGATACTTGACATTTTCACTCACATCTACTTATTGCAGGTGTCAAACGTGTGTATCGTGAAGTTTTGTAGAAGCAGATTAAAAATGAGATTTCTCACCTGGATTTTCCAGATTAGCATATTTTTAGTAGCAATATGCCAGGCATCAGCATTTGGGGATATTTTCAAGGATTTGTGGCTTATACATCACACAGAGCGAATACCTAATTTTGTGGATTTCTCCAGATTATGTTTATGCAGATAAAGTAGAAATTGAGGGATAAATAAGAAGTGACGGTAGAAAGCATCAAGGCATGCTGGTGTTGGCTCATCGCAGTCAATTAGCGATGTGAGGCATCTCCTGGAGATATTTCACTGCAGATAATGCCTCCTCTGTCATCAACCTATGCGTGTGCGGAAGCGTATCTCCTGCATGTGACTATGAATGTGTGTGGGTATGTGTGTGGGTTACCCGAGCACACACCTGCCAAAATAACTCCGTACAGCCCTCCTTGCGAGATGGGGCAGACTGGAGCGCTTGTTTTCCCACTCGCAGTAGGTGTGCATTTCTTTATCTCCTTTGCCTGTCGTGTTGACTGATGGGTAATATGCTAAATGGGGCCTGTGTTTACCTCACCTGTGCCACCGGCAGGCCTCTGTGTGTGCTGGGCTGTGACAGGGAGCACTAATAATGCTTTAACTGCTCTGTCAAACTTCAAT
This sequence comes from Channa striata, assembly GCA_033026295.1. NCBI lineage: Eukaryota > Metazoa > Chordata > Actinopteri > Anabantiformes > Channidae > Channa > Channa striata. Next base: position 8,676,525 of record CM065185.1, on the reverse strand, counting down.
CACATTGACACAAGCTCTGGCGTAGCGCACTGTCCTGTTGGCATGGGTGCTGTCACTGGACAGATGTAAGTGAATTGTGTCCCAGTAGTTACATGGCAAACGTTGACTACACGCCGGAGGTCAGGGAAATGGGCTGTGCTGCAGCGCCATAAATGCAGGCGTTCATTTGTGCGCGCGTGTGTTTATCTGTATTCCTGTGTCTGCGTATGCAAATGTTTAACATGTGTTTGCGTGTGTGTGTGTGTGTGTGTGTGTGTGTGGGTGCGTGTGCTTCAGTTGCCTTTTCCAGCCCATTTATGTGTGTGTATCTATTGCAAGGTTAGTGGAGCAGCGAGGCCTTGCAGTGAGTCTCTCTACAGGAGTGTGTGATTTACGAGCCTGGTGTGAGCACTTCTCTCATCCTCCTGCATAATGTCCCCATTAGAGACAGCAGACACTGTGACTCTGTTCATCATTTAGCCCCAGCCACTAGCACACCTGGGGAGAGAGAGAGAGAGAGAGAGAGAGAAGGAGAGGGACCGAGACAGAAGTAAGAGATGGAGACAAGTAAAAGTAGATATGTAGCACAGTGCATTATCTCGCCATCAGTTATTGCCCTTTGGCTTTAAAGAGGCCATGACCAACCACATCTGTTTGAAGCAGAGCTCAAAAACGGCGAGAAAGAGATTAAAGTAAGATGTGGATGTAAAAGACAGGAAGACGAAACCTGTGCTATGACTCATACGCTACCCCAGCTCGCCACAGTCAACACAGCAGAGGCCAAACGTCTTGCCCAACATCACAAGATGCCTTCCTTGTTCCTTCATCTACTTGAGCTTTACTTCCTTACTTTTTTTTTCCTACCTAAGTTCCGTACCTGTGTTTGTTTTGGTATGTCAGCCTCATTATGGGAAACGAGCTGTCTGGGGACACACAGGCTAACAACACCCCTGGGGAGGAGAAAAGAGGAGTTGTAGTGTGTGAAAACTCTCCGGGAGTCATTCCAACATCCATCTACATTAATAACTGCACAACCGCAGATAACAAACACTTCATGAAATGGTAGTCATATTTGCTCAGCATACACTTAAGCCTGGGCAAAATCATTTTATGCAATGTACTGTGTGTTCTGGCAAACATTTGGGAAAAAAAATGCTTTTTATAATAGTGTTTGGAATCTTTCTTCTTACCACGTCACACACAGTGCTTTGTGCCTTATCTTATTTATGCAACTGCTATATGACCAAAGATACACAGTTTTGTTTGTCAGTCACTTATGAGTATTGTTACATACATGTACTGTTGGTACACGGTTAGTTATTAGTTTCCTTCTTAACAACACTATAAAAGAGTTGATATCCCCTTGATACAGGATATTACTTCATACTACAGTTAGGTGGGAAAAGATATGTAACGATAACATGCAGAGATAGTTTTGTTTGTTGCACACCTTGCTGTTGTTCTAACTGCTAACACAACATGGCGAAAATTACCAAGCTGCAATAAACTGATAATTACAGCACCAACCACTTGAAAAACGATGTGGAAACATTTTAAATTTGATACAGCTCATAATCAAGGCTCTTGCCTTACACGGGGCAGTGGAAGCTCTACAAATTTGCTGATTATGCTTCATGTGATGCATTCAAATTAATTTGAAGGTGTTACATGTAAGTTCTTATTTTTTCACGCTTGATTTATTTTTTAAAGTGACGGCCCTGCCAGCATTTATTAACATTGCAGTTAAATAACTAGCTTTGTAAAATAGTAACTTTTGCCACTAAATAAATGGCTTAAATCATATTGTATGAAAGAAATTATGACCCACTCATTTATGAATGGAAAGCTTTACTGTCAACTGCTTTTAGAGGCTTTTCAACTCAATAACTGAATCATTTTCATAGCTGGCAGCTAAACTTATATAAAATGTGTATAAGAGATCAAAATGTCAAGTGTATTTTATCATATTATACCTATTTTTGCTAAATAATCTTTTCAGGAGAAACCAAAGAGCCGTTCTGCTCCACATAACATGTGTAATGAAAATTCTTTAAGATCTTTCTGTCTGTCTGTCGCTGGCACAAGTCTTCCAACATATTGCATTTTGAGGCAGAGAGACACCAGTGTGCATCCAACTCTGAAAGATGTGCGTTCAGCTTAAAAAATTCTCAAAAGTCATAGATTTAATATTAGTTTGGCAACGTTGTCTTTGTTTTATGTAAGTGCATGAGTGAATATTCTAAGTATTACATATACCCTCAACACACTCAAAGGTGCTGTTATGCCCTCCAACACAAAAGCTGCTGTCATCTCATCTAAAATACAGTAGGTCCTGAACACGCGTTCTTTCCTCCAAACACCTGCAAACCACTTGTATGTCCGTTTCAGAGCTTTTACACCACCAGCAGATACACACCCACGCTGGACGGACACCTGCGTCCTTTCTAACCCAGTGACATACAACTGGAGAAATAATTTAACAGCTTGGAGCAGCTCTTACAGCTGTGTAAACTGCCTGCGCCTCTTGTATTTACATGTGCATGTGGATGTGTGAATGTGTGTGTTTCGGAGTGTGCAAAGTGAGCAGCAGTGTTTGCTGCCACCGCTTCTTACGTGTGAAGTAAAGGAACAGCTTGAAATGGGTTGGTGGCACTATATTTAACAAAGTGTCTCGGCTCTTTAGCTGCGTCGTCGTGAGCTGAAGAGAGTGTCGCACTTTGACTCACTCCTGGAGCACAGCTCACATCACACCGGTAAACAGCCTCACCTGGCAGCTCTGTAGAGTAAAGGGAGGCCTGGAAGCTCTGTGCCTTTCCACTGGCAGGCAAATCACAAACCGAGAGGGTAACCACACACTATCTTGCTGCATCCAGAAACTCTTTGTCTGATCCACACATGCTGTCTGTTTTGCATTAGCAATAAACCAAAAGCTGAGAAGAATGGAAATGGCCGGATATCAAAAGCAAAATATTGCTGGTGTTGGTGAATGTTTCCTAAAACATGACAGCGAGTACTGGCACAGCTACTGACGGAGCCGGAGGGTGAGCTGATGTTTGCGCTCTCTGCGAGTGTCACTGGACAGCTGTGACATTTGGGGCTGCGTTCTGGGCCAGAGCTCAAGCACCCGGGCATCTAGGATGCCAGATCGGATGAGGTCACATACTGTGTGTATGTATTTGTGTGGGTGGGTGGCATAAGATCACAATTACCCACATCCTCCCTGTGGCAAAACAGACTGAGTGTGTGTGAAAAGGCATTTGCTCTCCCTGAAGAGTTCAGCGTTTCACTGAGCCATGGCTTTGCATTCAGAGTCAGAGAACGAGGAGAGGGAGGTGGATGAACGGGACAAATAACTGATTAAAAATAAACAAAAGAAAAGTGTGGGCATGCTTATGCTGGGATAAAAATGGTAGCATCAAACCTCCTGGGACCTTCCTGTTTTTTGCGGCCTTCATTCCTCAACACCTTAGAAATACTAAAAAGCATGGAGAGGGCATGTGCTGTTTTCCACTGCCAGATGAGAACCCTCCAGACAAGTATACTGAAAAAGGTCTGTCTCACTCACACTCCCCAGAGGTAAAAATTATCGCTTTTCCTCCCTCCTTCCCTCCTTCTCTCTTGTTCTCATTGGAGAATCTCACCCTCCTCTGTCAGCTTCATACTGAGGTCAAGATGCTCTGCTGAAAGTTTTTTTTTTTTTAGCCTCAGGACTGTTTTCTCTCTCTTATTCCCCGACTGCTGAATGAAGACTCCAGCATAGCCCTAGAGGGAAAAAAACAAATCCCATCTCCAAAAATATATAGACTTCCCCAGGCGTGTGCGCATATGCTGCAAGACGGTGGATTTACTATTTGCTTTTAATGGGAAGTAGCGTGCGAGATTGGAAGCCACTAGCATTTTTATGGACACAGATAGCTAAGAAGGAAGGTGATCTCAACCTGAGAATATCTCCGGTCGCATCTCCAATTTTTTTTAGCCCCGTTCACGGGAGGAATTTTTTGGTTATGCACGTGTGATAGGGAAGCAGTGCGTGTGTGGTGGAGCTGCAGCACTAACGAGATCCCCGAAGAACACCTCGCTCGTGGTTAAAGGAGTGAGATCACACTGCGTGTTTCCTCTCATTCACACCGCCTTAGCCAGCGCCGTCCCTGTGGTGAGGAGCACATGGCTGGGGAATACCAAACTGAGGTATCAATTATCTGGATCTCACTACATCAGTCAAGGGACAACGCAGCTAAATTGAATAACACTTTCCCCACCGCATGCTGCAGCTTCCATCCCGGTGGCATCCTCTCCCGACAGGATGCAGTAACTGCTGCTTGCCGCGAAGAGCTCCTCTCAGTGAGGAATGGGAGTGTGTTATATGATTGACTCACTCACACCTCCATATGACTGTTAAATCGTCTTATATGCACAGTCAATTCAAGCTTAGTGCTTTTCCCAAGCCCCATGGGCGCTGGCGATAATTTGACTTTTATTGAAATTCAGCTCCAGTGGGTTCAAGGTGGTTGAAGGTCGTCCTTTTACTGCCACAGATGAGATGGAGTGAGAGCACGCCTTCGAAAACCTCAAGGTTCTATCTCTCTCCACGATTCTGCCTCCTGCACTCGTCTCTCTCTGACAGTTGGGGAATTATTCAGGGGGCACAAGTCAATTTTGTGGTGCATCCAAACACGGTTAACAACAGCGTTTAATGAGATTGGATATAGCTTGCTGCTGTTTGCCTCTCTCCCTTGAAAACATTCTTCTTTATTACTTTTCAGTGGTTTGTTGCCTTATTCTTGGGGAGAAACTAGCAACAACAGAGGTGAAGTTTTTCTTTTTGCGGATTAAGGGAGAGTTTTTTTTTTTTTTTTTGCTTTTTCTGGAGATTTGTCTCTTTGCTCTGACAAAGTGACACCCATAGTTTCGAGTCAGACTCTGACTGGTGCACCAGTGGAGACTACAGCAGGAGCAGCTGGCCACTGCCGTGCTTAATGGGTGTTGTGAGCATGCATACATCATGTCTTTCTGTGCGTGGAAGCGACTTTCTTTCATTTCAATCTCATTTCACCCCTTTATGGATCCCCGTTTTCTGCCGTTCGTGTCCGTGTTAAGGTGGGGGGGGGGGGGAGTTTTGTTCCCGTGTTTTGCCGTTCATAAATATTGCAAGCGTCTCAAAAGAGCAGAGCATGTCTTCGTTCATTCAGGCAGCAGGACAAAAATGGGGTCAGGGGGTTTCTAAGAAATTATGTTACTTGTGTGCAGCTTGGGTTAGATCCATTTTCTGGATAAGATAACACAGGCCGCTGCCACATGATGCTCTCTCCATTGCAGTGTCTCTCCAATTACTCCTTCATATCTGATTTAAAATCACTCTTCATATGAACTCCTGTCATTCTTTGCTCTTTTTCTTTATCTCATCTTCTGCCTTGCTACCGTGCTGCTTTCACATATTATCTCCGTTCAAGTGCGTTACAGAAAAGGACAGTCAGTTCTGTCTCTTTCTTTGCCCTCTCAACCCCCAGTTGTTTTAAAATGCAACCAGGCGAGTCTCACTGAGAGGCCACCGGAGACACTGTGCACATATTTGACATTAGCTGTATTGATTTTTTTATTTCCTTCTATTTTGTCCACTTAATTTTGTGATTCTTTCCTGCCCACATAACAAACAGCAGGCTCACACTCTCTCTCTCACCTTGCTAATGACAATACTTACTGTCTTAATTAGAGTGAAGGACTGCGGTGAGAGGTAGTTGTGTGACATCATTTTGTTCACTCAGCACTATTTTCCTGGTCTGCCTGGAAAACAAAGATGCTTTAACTCACCCCAGATAGCCTATTAGCCATAGTTTAGACTGCTAAATGTCAGCCGCTCACCGTCCCACTGTGACCTGGACATGGCTCCTCTCTGTCAGTCGTTTTGTTGTGTCCTCTAGCCAGCAGAACTGATGATAAGGCCAAATCAGGAGCAACTTCTAACTTTTACATGTGAATTTGAGAAATGTCAAAGCTATAGCGGATTAGACTTTCATTGCGAGGACTTTGTCCCTATGGGAAACGGTTAAATTAGGTTTCACGCTCGAACTCTAACATAAACACTGGCTTTCTTTCTCCGAGCATCATTTTTTCTAGTCTCCGTTTTGGAAGCAGCGTTTCTTGGTCCGGTTGTTGTTGCTGTAAAGTGATATTCCTCTGGCCTTGGCGGTCAGTAATGATGGATTTTTTTTTCGGTAGTTGTGTCATCAAAGTGATCAAATTACTGCTTTGAATAATTTTATTGGAATGAAAAGAGAGTGGGTAGGAGTAGGAGTCGCAAAGAAAATAAATGATGGTCGGTGGGTGTGGCTGAGTAATTGGGAAGTCAGCCAGAGCCTTGTTCCAGAGCCAGTGAACCACTGAGGAGTAGACTCCCTCTCTCTAAATGCTGTTTTGTGAGGTGAGGAGCCTGATAAGAGTTGTAATTACCTCATTTTACTGCAGCAAATTGCCAGGTTTCTTAAAAGCGGACAGGCTGGCTGAGGTAATATCAGCAGTAATGAGCATTGTGATAGTTGTGGGAGGCTAGCACTGCTTCCATCTGGATTATTGCTTGGTCATTGCTGCTGGTCGGCTGCTACAGCAAACCTTAGTAGATCCTGGGCTCATTACTGTGGGGCAGAAAATGGTTTAATATTGAGTTTCTCTGCAGTATGTGTTTGACAGCTTGATAAGTATGTATGCATGCAGAGTAATACTATATCCATGTCTATATATAAATATATATATATATATATATATATATATACAAACACACACACACACACATATATATACCTTTTCTTTCACACTGAAATGTTTACATACATTCAAAACCGATTTACAGGACTTTTTGTGTTTTCCAAACGTAGCACAGAGGTCCAGGATCTCTATGCTGATGATGGTGTCACGTGTTTGAAACCGAGCGTGCACGTGCCATGTTGTGTATTTTCTAAAGGATTGTTGATGAGCATTATCATCACGGTAGGGGAGTGGGAAACAACAACAGAAACACTGGCTTTTGAGTGGTCCCTGTGAGAATCCATTAAATGACGGTCTGAAGGAAAGTAACTGCAGAATCCCTTAAGTGGTGTCATCACTGCCAGACGCACTCCAAAAATCTACATGGAGAGAGATCATGTTTCTGCTATGTGCGTCAGGAGCGGAGAGAAGAAGAGACATTTGAAATGGCATATCCTCTGTCAGAATGCTGAACACTCTTTCACCAGTTTAGGGTGATTTAATTTAACCTTTTCATGGAAATGTTAATATATCCACTGTTTGGGTATATTAACATGAACTGAAACTGATGTATCTTATGTTATGACAGATATATGAGATTCTATAATCCCACCGCTATTAACAGTTTTGCTCCTATTACTTTTCTGTAGTATAGGAGAAACGAAACATGCACTTAGGCTGAAAGGTATTGAGTTGCCCGCTTTAATAGACCTATAGCAGCTGAGAAATTCTTCCTTCCCTCTGTTTCGGGTAATGTTCTCTGGTTAGGAGATACAAAAGAAGAGCTCCGGTTGTTCTCACCTGTACAGTCAATGCACTCAATGCTTGTTTAACATAGCAACATATAAGTCGCAGTATTGTTTCCACTCTTTATCTTGAGATCTGATGAAAGCGAACTGTATGCCTGCAAAGATGCACCTTAATGCATATACTAGTACATACAAATGCATATTCCTGTGTTTGTTCTAAATTTGTCTAGAAAATTGCATGCCAGGTGGAATGTCTAGATGAAGAGATGGTGAGTACATATTTCTGCAGCTAACATCAAAGTGATGTTGAGCAGGGGTCTTTTGATTGGAAGTCTCATTTTTTTTTTTTTTGTACTAAGCACACGGCCACATGGTCTCCCTGGATAGCCTCGAAGAAAGCCTGGAGGTCTCAGGGTCAGCAATGCCTATATGGTGGTGAAGCCAGAAATCCAATGTGTGTTTTTGGGTGTGTCCCTTTTTCCTGGATTGCACAGAGCTCATGTAGGAAGACGGATCAAATCCCCAGTGTAGTCTATCATTAACAGGAGGCAGGGAGAAAGAAGGATAAGGTGGAGAAAAGAAGTGAGGGGGGAGAAAAAATAAAAAGACGGGCAAAGTGAAGAAGATGAAAGACAGTGGTAAATGGAGAGTGAAGAAATATGCAGAGAAGAGCAGGAGATGCACTGGGATTAAGGGAAGAGGGGAATGAGGGAGAGGAGAGATGGATGAGTGTGAGAGGAAAGAGACAGAAGAAGGAGGTGGAAGGGAAAAGAAGGAGCGAGAGGGTGAGTGGGTGGCTGGGTGGGTGTTGGGGTTATGATGAATTAAAGATGACACTCTCCGGCAGCCTGGTTTCTAAAGATCACTCTGTCTGCTAATGTAATGTTAATGAATGCAAATGATGTGCCTAACCTCTCTCCCCTGACCAGGGGAGGGAAGAGGATAGAGAAAGGAAGAATGAGAGGAAAGGAAAAGGGGAAAGAAGAGAATGAAAAGGTGTGTGTGTGTGTGTGTGTGTGTTGGTGGCTGACCATTAAGACATGATTAGATGTCTCCAGTCTGTGGGTGTGCACTCATTGTGCACCTGTACACTATGTGTTCACCCACCCACCTGGTTGTTCCACAACAAGTCTTTTACAAACTGGTAATAGTGGGAAAAGAGTGCGGACGCTCATCACTCACCGCAAGGTTGAATCTCAGATTTTATGCAACGTGTGAGGCCGAGTGAATTTGACCTTGATGGGCTGATACGATAATTTCATCAGGTTCTGTATATACCGCATATATATTAACTTTCCAATCTTGCAAGACAGTGTTCTTTAACATCTGCCGGAGATGTCACTTTGACTTCAGTTGTTCCTCCCGTCTGAACCTCCTCTCGTCTGATACTGACCTGGCCTTCCTTCATCCTGAAAATTTTATTTTCGCTCAGCCAGAGCCAGTAACTGCAGGCCCAGAACACCGTTAATACATTTGTGTGTGTGATTTGTGAGGCTTTTCATTTAATGCCGCGTGTGGCTCAATGATGTGGGGCTTGTGTATCCCATCACTCTGTGCTAATGTCTCAGAGGATGGCAGATTATTTTCTGTTCAATTTTCAAATCAGCCACATTGTCATTTCTGTCTTCGGGGAGACATAGAAGTAACATATTTCTTTTGATGTATTTCTGTTGACTGTTCTGTGTCTTCTATTTAAAGCGAAAACCCTTCAGTGTGAGTGACACAGCTTTAGTGTGCTGCAGATTAGAGAAGTCTCACATCTGTGTTCCCAAGGATTGTTTTTTTTCCCGTCGAACATGGTGACTCAATCGCAATCACACCTTTCAAATCAGCTGGACTTGAGTTGGTCCTACCATTTTTGTGTGATTTCTCAGGTTGCAGTAAGCGGTGTTGTCTGAAACTTATACATGATTTGTTCACAAAGTTCCTCACTCACTCACTGAGAAAAATGTGCTTTTTTACCCACAAATCCCCTGAGTGGACAGCTGATTAGTTTGGGAGATGCAGCTGCTTTCACTCCTGTTTGTTTGTCGCTGTGTTTTCAGCCTTGTATTAAGATGCCAAGCTCAGCAGGCTACCATGGGGCTTCATCATTGTTAAGTGCTCATTTCGATCCCGCTGATTTCTCCTCTTAGCGTTTCATGTTTGTCTTTCCCTTCCGTCTCTCTCTCTCTTTGTCCTCCCATCTTGATTCCATTTCTGAGAAAAGATAAACCCTACTTAAATAATGTTGTTCAAGGCTCTTGAGTCTTATTTCGGTTTGTTGCTCCAATCTCAAAGAGAAGGCCCTCTCAGCCCAGCATCCAGCATCTGGACATGATTGTGTCAGTGAATTACAAAAGTGCACCAACATCCTTGAACAGGAGGACATAGGAGGGGGGGGGGGTGGGTGAATGGGAAAGACGTGTTATGGGATGGGAAGGGAAATCTGCAGAGGATTGTCTGCATTATTGACTAAGGAGCCAGGGAGCTTCAGAACGGCACTTCAGCACATGTTCTATCGACCGGCATCCATACAATCATACAGACATGGCTACAATGGCTGGAATTACACGGGCACGTAGCCACTCGGATTTACACACATGTAAAGTCGTATGCGCAGGCTCAGAGGGAGCGGAGACGTTGGGCATTTCACTCCCGCTGTTCCTTTCCTGGAGCCGTTCTTGGGCCCTGTAAGCCTCACCAATATGTAATCGTGCGCGTCTCTGTGATGTATCACGCGACTGCTTGCTGACGTGTAATTGTGTGAAGAGGGCTGCCTTATCGATCTGTAATGCAGGGCTCCATCAATGTTTAATGCAGTCTCCCTCACTCTTTCATTTTTCTCCCTCCCTCTCCCTATCTCTCGCTCTCTATCTCTGGAAACAGCCTACCCTTTGCTATTGATCTCGCGCTTGCTGCTAATCAGAAGGAGCTGCACTTTCTTGGATTGGAAGCTGTAGGCCCCTCGGTCGAGCCTCGGCGTTGGCTACGCTTGCGACTTTTGGGTTTTGACTGGCGCGCTGGCAGTGTATCAGCTCGACTGAGCCGTACACGATGAGCCAACCCACATTCTTTGTATGATTTAGAGTAACTAGTATTTTACAGTGTAGTCACAATGCATCCCCTGGCTTTGCAGCTCTTTGAATCCATTCAAGACTAGCTACCCTGACCCCTACAAGCTATTGTTTTCCAATAGATTTATGAGCCATGGTGACATAGTGAACATTAAGATCCCTATGTTAATGATGTTCACACAGACTGAACTGCTAGTGAACCTGACTGTCTTTCATTTATGGGAACTTGCAGGTAGAGCTGACAGAGCAGAATGAAAATGCAGGGGAAAAGTGACTGGGCTGTCCTTCAAACATGAGGAACTACAACTGTCTCCTGTTGTCTCTTCAATGACTTGGAAATGCTAAAGGAGTGCCAGAATAATGGGATGTGTGGTCAGATATAATAAAACTATGTCCCAAATCAGGGAGTGGAAAGAATAAATTATATATATATGTGTCGGGGGGAGGGGAAGGGGGGTTAGCAAACAAGTAATCCTGCTTTAAACTACGGTCTGTGAGAAAAGATGAGTCAGAGGCAAGGGCTGTGTTATTACAGCATCAACAGTTTTTTATGTTTGTACAGAAAATCATATATTATACATAAATTGTTGGAAACGTCAGACTTATAAGGACCAAAATATGTTTATTTGCATCTATGCCTGAAAAATTGTCTTATATAAAAATGCAGTGGCAAACTTCAAGTTTTCCTTGTTTTTCTATTTAACATACAGTTGATTGGATCCACACCTGTTCTGTAATGTAGGTCATATGAGGATGTATATTTTCATCAATAAATCAGAATGTGCCTCTTCCAATTTTGTCTAAAAGTGTCTGCTCTTCTAATTAATGTTGGTGGCTCATTTTAAAATTAAACTCCAATCCATTTATGATTAAACGGGTGAATGGTCCACATAACATCCCATTTAAAGCTCACATACACACGCGTTCACAAGGGACATTTTCCAAATCCCCAGTGAGGGTGGACAGGTGTGTGAGCTATGACAAGACATCTGTGGGAGCCCCACCCTGTTCCTAATACCCACTTAGCTCACTCCATTTACTCATTTGCTACTCTGTTATTCTACTAATGGCAGACATCAGGTCACATGACACTGCTCATGCACCCCTCCCATGAGCCTTTGACCTTTTTTGTCTCTTGTCTTCGCCATCTTGCGCCTCCTTTGCTTTAAAAAAGAAATAGTAAATGGCCTACCTAGTGCGTGTATGATTTGACTAAAGCTTCTGTGATTTCCCCAGAGAAAAGATTGGCAGTCCCCACAATGCTCACTAGTTCTGAGGGCTGTTTCATGCTCATATCTCCCCAGCTGACAGCAAGCCGTGCAGGCAGGCAGGCTGGAGCTGGCTGACTGGCTGTGGAAACTAGACAAGGCAAGGCTGATCTTAGGGAAATTGAAATACTCTGATGGAAGCCGGGTGTGAACAAGGCTGTCACTGTAGGTGTACACAGAAAATTGCTCTCTGAGTTGGCTGGTAAATGTGCGTGTGTGTGGGTGTGTGTGTGTGTGTGTGTGTGTGTGTGCAGCATGTGTGTCCGTGTGCGTCTTAATGTGTATATGTGTGAGTGCTCGTGTGTGTGTGTGTGTGAGGCTGAATTACCTAGGCTAATTGGTTTCATGTCTGAGGACAGTTTCTCCCAGTAAGTGGAGATTGAGAATGAAAGGCCTCTTTCCTCTCTACCAGGGGCTTGTCACTCATTCTCAATGTACTTGTTTCTTTTTTATTTTTTTCACCAGGACCACTTGAACTGCCGATGACGGGCTTCGAGTGCTCCATCATTTGAAATGATTTCTAAATCACTGCAAGTTCAGAAAGATTGCAAATAAGCAACAGCTGCAGGTGTGTGCTTCCTGTGGAGGAGTAGGTAAATGGATGGTGCAGAGGGCTGGAGCCTCTTCCTGCACGAGCCCAGTGTTTTGTCTTTGCGTGTAGTCAGAGTGAGATTGCTCCCTTATCAAACACATGTGGGCGTCGCTAGCCAACTGTTTGCTGTCACGGTGGATGATGTCCAAACTGAAGACACGGCAACTGCAGATCCTCTGAAAATCACTGCACGCCCTGAACATATCTACTCAGACATGCTATTCAGTCCAGTTTTTATCTGTTTGGGCACAACAAACACAATCCAGGGCATGTTTCAGCAGGGGACATCAAAAACTGCGAAATAAATAGACAGTTTCAGTAAGAAGGAAGGTTTAAGCCAGAAAATAAACTGCCTGTTACAGGGGAAATTATGATCTATCATTACACGGCTAAGGCCAACATGTCAACCAGTTCATCACTCTATAAATCTGTGCATGTGTTTCTGCGTGTGTGAGACAGAGAAGCAGCAGGGACCAGTGGTTCGTGATAACTGCCACGCTTCCCTCTTCTTTCCTGGAGCTACACTATATCAGGTTTCCAGCTTTTAGTGTGCCAACAAGACAGATATTAATCAAAACAGGGATGACAAACTTCTATGGGGAACCGCCAGACTTATTTGTCTGCGGGGTGTCACTGAGGATTAACAAGAGGTGAGAGAGCAAGAGAGAAGGAGTAATCTTTGCGTTCTTATATTTCATAGATATGGTACCAGATGTGACACCTTCTGTAATACAAGTGCAAAGAAAGATAAATCGTTTCAGATCTTCTCTTCTCAATAGCAGAATTTCAATTCTGTTGTAGCCTTTCATTGTCTCATTTTTGTTTGCACCCTGTGTACCATAAAGCTATCTGAGGTACATCTTGAGATTTTGTACAAATGTTCGGAACACCACAGAGAAACACAACACATCTAATCCCTTCTCATTTAATCATGCGTGATCACTACATGCCACAGAAATTTATGCATTGTCATAAATGTGGGCTGATGCAAAACGTACAGGCATCTTCTGCCATACTGATTTTCAGGGAAAGCCCCCACCAGGAGTAAACAAGCCGGAATGACTCGGCCTTGGAGAGCTCTCTTTGCACGTGTGCAGCCACAGTCTTTGGGTAAACAGTGTGCCAAAGTTCAGCACTCACTCACAACCACATGCAAACCCGTACTGCGTTTCGGGTATGCACACAAAGCCTCTCAAGTGTAAAAATATCCAGATTTTCGTGTAAATACATTCACACAAAGGCAGGATGCATATACTGTAGTTTCATGCTCACACAGAACGAACACGAACAAAGCTCAGCATTTAACAGCACGACGGAGGCTCCCAGACATTCCTTCCAGCAAAGTGCCGAGGCTTTGTTTCCATGTATCTTGTCTTAGCAGAAGTCTAGCAGAGATGGATGAAACGTTGTGAAGGATTCATCTCCTTTCTGTTCACTGATGATAGTGTCAAATGATCACTGGTGCTTGAATGCAGCGCAGCTCGGTGGAATGATACTCAAAATAGCTTTTTTAAGGCTAACCACTATGTCTCTCTCTCTCCACCTCCTCTCTTTTTTTTCTGCCACAGAGACCGTGATGGACACGCGGGTGGCCACAGCTGAACTGGGGTGGACAGCGTATCCTAATTCTGGGGTAAGTTGGTCATTCCATGCACATACACAGACTGAGGAAAAAACGTTTTCAATGTTTGTCCTCAAACTCTCTCTGTTGGGAGGCAGATAGCTTGGAAGCGTGATGCGTAACATGAAACGTAAAGATCTACCAGACAGACAAATAGTCAGGAAGGAAGGCAGGATGGGAGTATAGATTTAAGTAGTGCCCAATGTAGCTCCTATTATGGGTATTATTTTCTTTCTGCCCTGGCTCATAATGACTTAATGACATAATGGGTCCACGTAAGCCCCAGAACACAGTACCTAAGTCCCTGTAAATGGAGGCTGGGGGGATACTATAGACATAATGATACTGTAATGACACATTTATGCAGGGAAGTGGAGGTATTAGGATGAAACAGTGGAGGAGGAGCTAAGAGGATAGAAATGCTCAGGGCTTTTTCAGATTTTAAGGGAACTATTTTGAACTTTCAGATAGTTTCATAGCACATGAAAGAAATCTGAATAGAACAGTGTTCTTTTTTCCTCCAAGAATCACACTATGATTGCCACTATTACATTAATGGACCTAAAGACAATTTTAAGACCTTGCTCTTGGTGCTGTAATTCAATAATTCAATAAAAAGCTCCATAGCCCAACACTGATAGCATGAATCTGGTAAGAGCCATCCAGGATAGACATTGACTGTTTCCTGCATTTTCTGGGTCTTTGGGTTTTTATGAGGCATTATACACATGTGTAAAGGGAGCCTTTATAGCCCTTGGACTGAGCTTTGGCTCTGTTTAAGCATTGGAGAGTGTGGCAGTGTACCTTTGTGTCTCCCCAACGGAGAAATAACTAAAACGCCCTGGAACCTGGAGTCCAGTGTTTGCATACACGCATGTCAGCGTGCCCCAAAAGATTCGTAAGGTCTTTGCCCTGTTAGTTTTGGCATGGTGCTATTTTTGATCCCGAAAATCTGATGACTCTGATGAGTTCTTTTCCAGGGATCAAGCATGTTGCTCTCACACACGAGACTTGGATCACTTGGATCAACGCATGACAATTTTTCATTCCACTTACATAATAGACCAAAAAAATAAATAAATTTAGCATGGATTATCCTACTACACTGTCATTTTTTTTTCTTAGTGAAGAAGAAATATCCAGTAAGAACTACTGAATAGAAACATCTACGATACTATTTCCATCAAAGCCTGTTCAGTTCAGCAAGCCTCGAGGCACACAGATCCTCTTGTGTGTGTTGAGCACAGATTTCTAAGCTACTCCGGTTGTAAAGGTTCAAGCAGGGAGAGATCAGCTGTAGGGAGAATACACTCATATCGCTTACTGGTAGAACCTACCCCACTACGCAGCTCCCATGACCTTGCTGGTGGAGTGTGAGAGATGCAGCGTTATTGTTTAGAAATGTGCGCTCACACACGCACATACAACACACGCCGTTTATTTTTACACACTTGTGTCTGAGGGCTGCCACTGTTTGTTACAATTTGGCACCAAATTGTTTGCATATAATGCAGAAGATTTAGAAACCAAATGTCTAATAAATTGGTATGTATATTGTATCTTTTATAAAATTGTTTAATGTAAAGCTACAGAACGCACGGTGCAATTTGACATGGAGATTTGTGTGTATAGTCAGTGGCTAAGTGGCCAATTTGCTTATCTTTGTGACCCCGATTACTGTGTCTTAAACACACAAGAAAAAATGTGCGCATACACTGCTGTTGTCCCTGTGCTATTTGATACATCTCATTAATTTCCTTTAGCGACTTTGCCTTCTAGAGTTCATAAAAAGTGTATATGTGTGCCTGGGTGTGTATTTGTGTTTAGTTGACCTGTAGGGTTAATTTTGAAGGATTGCAGAAGCAGCGTCATTAGTTCCAGTGGTGTAAACATGAGGACATATCAGGGTTGGCCATGAGAATGTATAACGAAGCTTCTGTATGCGAATCCACACTCCAATGTTAGCATCTGCTAGAGAGAAGAAGAAGAGCACAGAAATGTGTAGAACGCCTCCAAATTCATTTATAATGTGCGTTCCTGATTTTGCTCTTTGTTTAATTGCAGTTGTAGTAGCTGCAGTCCTTCTTTGCCTCCCATGTTTTTTTTATTTCTGTCCCACCTCCATCCTTACGAGTCAGCTCTATCTTTTTGCTTCCCTCTCGCTCTCTCGCTCTGTCTTCCTGTCACGCACACACTTAGTCTATGATAAATAAAATATGGAGCCCCAGAAAGGCAAATGCCCCCTGACCTTGCTATGAAGCAATGTGATAGAGTAGACAATGACACACACACACACACACACACACACACTTTAACAGGCCTCAATAAAGTACATTTACATGCACATAAATCTAATTTTATTATTCTCAGCTCTCAACTGTTTTTTTAAACCATCATCTAAATTAGGTAAACATACTTTTCTTCATAAGGGCAATTAATGAAAGAAAAATAGGTTCATGCAACTGGACTTATGCTAAAAAAGCAGTTTTATGGTCATATATTTTCTCTTGTAGGCTTTTTCATGCTTGACAAAAAACCCAAACAGGAAAAGTAACAGTGAGGCTGCACTGAAGCAGAGTAAGAAATATGATCTGTATTCGTATTGAAGCTGCTCATCCCTGTAGCCAAAATGATTAGATTGACCACTGGGCTCGAGTTGAAATGAAAGATTTCAACTACTGGATAATTTAATTTCTGAAGGTTAACTTTATGTTATGTGTAGGAAAATGTGAACACAACTGCAGGATAAGAAAAAAAAACACTTAGCGTTCTCTACACAGCCCAATCCCCTGGGTGAACAGTTCAAATGCTGACTTGCCACGTTGCACATTAACTTAAATAACCTCCTATTAAATGCCAGTATTGATTTGAAACGTGGAAGGAGACGGGGAGAAGTCAGATTACTCACCAAATCACAATAAGCTGAGGTTTTCGCTATCCTACTTTTGTTGTATATATAAATGTGTTATCTCATTTCCTGCATGATTTCTCACGGTAATCTGGTTTCCTGTGTTTATGGTGTAAACAGACAGTTTGGTGAGAAGACGATAAGGAAGGTGACATGCTGGGGTGTTGTATTTCAAACATTGTAAGGGAGAGTTTTATGAGGTAATGAAAGGAAAGTGAAATAGAGGAAATGAAGAATAAAGTAAGGCTGTGGGTGCCGCAATTATTTATCTTTTTTTTTAGGGCAGGATAGTCCAAGAGGTAATGGAAACAAGTGGTAAAAGACAAGCTTGGAGATACTGCAGCCTGAAAATGGGCTTAGTGAACACACACACACACACACACACGTGCACGCAGAGGGTAAGGAATTCTAAACCTTTTGATAAAAGAAAGCAAGGTTTCTTTATCTTAATTTTTTTTCTGCATCATTCTTGAGTGATTTAGATAAAAGGGGAACCAGAAAAAATTGCTTTCATTTGGGAGGAGGCGGATAGGATTAAGGGAGTGTTGAGTGAGGGGAAAGAGGAGCAGGAAAGATGCAGGGAAGAGAAATGTGGTAGTGATCGTTGAGGGGCGGAAGGGGCTGCAGGATCAGGAGGGGGGGCACAGGGAGGGATTAGGGGAAACCACAGCGAGAGAGGGTAAGTGAATGCTCTGTGGCCATGAGACATACAACCGTGGGTGTGTGTGAGAGAGTTTGGGTTAACTCATGTGACTCTGGGGGGTCACAGAGAGACTCCGGGGTTTGAGATGAGAGCCCTGGAGTGGGGTGGGGTTATGGGGTTAGCAGGGTGGTGGTGTCTGCACTGACAGAGGCTGTGGGTGCCGTCAAGCGTGGAGAAACAGGGCAGGTTAGTGCGGATGTAAGGGACCCAGGGAGGAGAAGGATAAAGAGTGGGCCGGCTGAGTAGAGAGAAGGGTGTGGAGAATAAACGCAGGAAGTAAAAAGACTTTGTGGAGAAATTCCCTTGTCCTTCAGTTGCAGCGGCGTAAGAGGGGATGGAGATTTTTACCGGGCACGTTTGTTTGTATTGTACACTCACTTGTGTTTCCACATGTGAGTTTGTGTGTGCTCAGGCATAAATTCGAGTGCCTGAGTGTGCTGTTGCATGTCTGCACCTGCATATGGGAGCGTGCACAAGTGCAGGTGCTGTAGCGTTACTGGGCGTGCCCTGCCTTCGCTTCCCCTCTGCATCCTGTGCCTCCACAAAGCTCCTGTGGGCCTTAACTGGACAGGTGTCAGCATACACTCTGATTCCTAAAGCACATGGACAGATCCATAACGGCTTTCCCACCATCTGCTGAGCAGACTCAATACACCTTAATTATTCATATCCTGACAGACAGACAGACAGACAGGTGGTGACAGCCAATTGGAAAGTTACAGGAACCAAAAGTTAGTAAGCAAGGAGACCTCGGTTGATTGAATGGTGAGGTAGAGAGAGATGGAAGGGGGGAGCACAAGGGACGAGTGAGAAAAAGTGAGAGAGGGCGACGGCGGTGAACTCTGAACCTGCAGGGTCTGAGCTGAAATAGGATGAGGGGAGAAAAACGGCAGTGAGTCACGCTGGCTGCGCTCCAGCAGCCAGGTGAGAAGAGTGCCTTCATTACATGGATGCACACACACTCATACACAAACTAATGGAGGAAGCACACGTGCATATGAATTTACCCAGACATGTTCGCACTCTCGCACATACACTCTAAGTCCTTATAAATCCGTCAGATTAGAAACAAATTGAATGTATGTGCACATCCGTTGTAAACACACAGACCCGCACACACGACAAACACTGTCATACCAGTGGGGGACCTGTTTCGTTTTACCTCCACGGTTATTGAGTGTGATTTAGACGTGTAGCCAGACAGTTGAATTTGCTCTGAGCTCAGACACAGACATCTCTGCTCAGCGTGATGACTAGAAAAGAAAGACCACGAATCACTTAGATCACAAGGCATCCGTGGCTTTCTGTCCGCGCGTGTTTGTGTGTCTGTCTGTGTTATTTTGTTAGACTGTGTTTTCTGGAGAACCACTCCCATATCATATTTTCACTCTAAACATTTGTTTAGACGTCTTTTATTTACATTCCAAATCTCATTTGCAAAGTAGACATAGCCAAGAAAAGCAGCCTCCCCGTAACATTTCACTATATGTGCAACACAAACAGAACATAGTTAAGCGAAAAATTGGACGGGATTCACTTTTTGTGCCACATTTCCTTTTCCTTACTACATTTTTAAAAATATTTCCCCCATTTTCTTCTATCCCCCTTTGAAACGAAATAATAATGTGACTACTTCAATTATTGATTTCCTTCCTGTTGATTCCACATGTACGAATTCTCTTGGATGTATTAGGAACCAATGACAATTTTTTTCCATCGAAGAATAAATAAAAGAACAAAGGGGTAGAACTGGGGCACAAAAACGAAAGGAGAAAATGAGCCTATCCTTAATTTGGTATGGATTTGGACGATTGCAAAAGAGTGACTGGAGGCTGAGGCTGACTTATGTGTGTGGGAGTTATTGTGTATCTACCCCGGTACCTGCAGTACCTGCTATTTCAGCAGTTCTGGCAGAAATCGCAGTAAATCCTCCCATTCTTCCCCTCCATCTTTTTACCCACATTGTCTGTTTCCGTGTCTTTTTTCATGCTTTTCTTTCCTCCAGCTTGTCTGTCTCAGAGCTCAGACTTCCTTTTTTCTCCATCTTCACCTAGCCAACCCCCCTCCACCTTCCCTCACTCTCTGTGTCTATGTGTCTTGAGGATAGGGCTGTCAGGTGTCATGCTTTGCAGGGTTTTTATACACACGCACACACGCACACACACGCACACACACACACACACACGCACACATAAACGTAGACAGGCGGGGGCCCCTTTACATCCAAAAGCCTTGATACCTTGCCATTCTTCTGTCCCCTGCTGACATGCTCTTTGCGATTTGTCCCTAAATGGCCTCTCCTTAGGCCATAGGGGGCCAGAGAGCCTGGGGGGTGACAGCTTTCAATCTTTCACTTTCTTTTTGCAGTTCTTTCCCGCCCTTTATATCTTGTTATCACATTTCACTTCTGTTGATCCTTTTTTTTTTTACCTCCCCTCTGCTTTAAATTATTTACGCTCTTACTCTTTATATTCTCTCGGCTCCCTCTCTAGATTTCTGTGTCTCTTGTCATTCTTATTCCTCTTTCAGTCTTTACAGACCTGCTGCTATGTCAGGGCACAACTCCACATTCACTAGGTGCACACAGTGATGGTGAATCATTTAGTCTTCCTCCTCATTATCCTTCACAATAGATAAGGTTGCAGAGGCTGTCAGATTTCCACGAAACACATGGCTGTAGCCTTTTGCACAGGGTGACTCAAGGTAATGTTGCTACTGGTAACTGAAAGCCCTGCTGAGACTGTGTCAGCTGCGTGGTTTTCCTGAAGATATCGCAGTGGGTGTTACCAGGTGCATCATGAGATAAAAGTCTTGAGGAAAAATGATTAAATATCCACAGCTTATAAAGAATTCCTAAGCTTTTACCTATTTATTTTGGGCCTTGCTATTAATTCCCACGGACTCCTATAAAGGAAATACAGATTCTTCGACGCAGTTTTAAGCTCTTTCAACATAGACCTGCACAAATATTATTTTTCTGTATTTTGGCTGCCGGAATAAGTAGAGACAACTACTGGCATTTTAATTACCACTATTTTAATACTGATGCCCAAAAAATTCAAGCATGTTTTTATTCAAATCAGCAGGTTTTTAGGTCTCCAATTATCATCATCACAAAACAGATTTACACCAAATTTTATTTCAATGGTTTACATTATTTAAATGCATTTTGTATCACACTTTTCTTTGTATTTAAACCATTGTCTGCTGTATAACTCACTTGTGTCTGTTTTTCCACATCAAGCAGCCTTGTAACTGCTCCACCACCCACCAATCTTTGTGAATTATTATTGTCTCAATAATTAGATCTTTTTTTTTTTTAATCTTCTGTAGGAATGGTGAAGTTAAATTGCCTCCAGTTAGCATTTAAATTTAGCTCTTCATGAGTGGAATAAAACACATTCATGTTCAGCCTGAGACTGCTCTCTTCAGTGTAAACAGTAGAAGCTGAATTTAGCAACACTTACAATAAGTAGGAGAGCCGTGTTTACTAGCAGCTCAATCTGAAAGCATCTTCAGCCCTGCACACCGGCTGCTGCTTCACTGCAACCGGCACGTACAGTAATTGAAAATGCGAGTGTTAATGATACAACTAGGAGAGGGAGGCGTCTGGCTGATGCATGTGAAGCATGAGGCCACATTATCTTTAAGGATCCAAAAAAAATAAATAAATAAATGTGTTTCGAAGACAGTATGTGAGCATGTAAAGGGAGCATATTTAAAATAATGTGTTTACTGTCTGACAAATGTGCCAACACAGCAGATTTCTTAGACAGTTAACACATTTCAAGTTTGGCGCAGAAACCAACAGTAGCAACAAATTAAAAAAAAAAAAGGTTACAATAGGTTTTCTACTCAGCAAGATCAACAGGAACTCACTTCCTTAACATTTCAGTTCAATAAATGTATTGATTGGGGCATGGGTGTGGGCAGGGAGCAGATCTTCAGTGAGTCTCATTCTGATGCAGATCGACAGAGTTCTATTTGGGCTCAGTCAAACTGTGTGACTGTAATTATAGAGTGGCTGAGATCTGGCAGAACTAGGAGTGTTTCAGGCATCGCCGTTTCCTTCCCATCCATCACATTCACCCAGGCGGAACTAGGCCTCAGATGCCCTGCAAAATAATCATTCCCATGCAACTGGCCTGACACCAGCACTCATTCAATAACACAGCTGATCAGAAATGATAATAGCAATCATGCCACTGCATATCTTAGACGCCGGAGTCTGGCTGTGTGTGTGTGAGTGTGTGTGTGTGTGTTTGTGTTTGTGTTTGTGAGGTGGGATATGAGGCATATATTTTTTTTAGAAATTTGAAATTACAAGAGCCTGTGAGCATGTGTCTCAAAGTTTGCAAAGGGATGTGAATGAATGTCACTGCAGGTATTGTTACCAAAGCAAACCAACTGTTGCATATATGACTTGCCATTGTTTTAAGGAACAAACCCAAAGGTTGAAATGCAAATATCCTCATTAAGTCAGAGAGATTCGAAACAGCCTTTGGAAAGAAAAACCTATCTGGCTTCTGACTACCGTTGGCGGTGAGCTTTTGCAAAATGAGAAGAGCATCTTTCAGCAGGGATATAAAGAGTTCAATCCCTATCTCAGCTTCTCATGTCCAGCTATAATCCACTGTCCTTCTGAGACCTTGGCCTTTGCATATCTGTCCATGTGAATTTCACCGGGATGTGTGCCATTGCTTTTTCTTCTCCCCTTTTTAACAAAAGCAGGCTTTTTAAATTTGAATCTATTCATGTCTAATTATTTATAAAATGAATTCTATTCTATGAAGGCATGTATCCCTTGCTTTGCAGTGTTGTAATGTCATGAATAACAAATAGACTCATTACTGAAATGTCCATCCCAAGCCGGTAGTGTGAAAAACCGCTGCATGTCTCTGCCCACATGTTTTTAGTCCAGTAATGATAGATGAACACACGACGCTTGGGTAGAAGGTGCTCACAAATGTGCCTGCCTTTCCTCTTGGGGCTCACAGATGTGAACACCTGAGCCATTGTTGGTGGAAACACTGTTCAAACTCGAAACGAGTCCTACTTTGGGAGACATGTAAAAAAAAATGAAGCAGGTCCAAAGTGCGTCAGCAGAGCGGAGGTGGCGACAGAGTTGAGGATAACAGGGTTTGGAGCAACGTCTTCATTTGGTCACTGCTGTCAACTGATTTAATACATTTCTTGCCTTGGGTCCAGTTGTAAAAGCCTATTGTCAGACTGAGTAATGGGAGTTTTGATGGCCATTTAAGAAACAGTTGCCAGGTGTTCATCTACTCTTTGCAATGGCAGTTTGTAGACCTTCCTAGGCTCAGGAGCTTTAAATGTAGAAATACTCGAGCTGCTCATCATCCATCTGTGTTTAGTATATCTGAGCATGTAAGCTGTATTAACTTGTGTTGATGGATTTCAAAAGACGTTTGTGAGTGTGGCTCTGCAGGGTCAAGACAACAGACTGGAGGTTAAAGATCAGCCTAGTAGACGCTCCTTTATTCAAGTCTCACTCTCGTGTGAATTGACAGAGGTTGAATGATGAGCTAAAAGTAGTCAAAACCCTTTCTATCTTTCTGTATTTGTAGCTAAGCCTGAGTGGCGAGACCTAGTGCTGCCAAGTGTTTTGGCCAGTTTGTATGACTGAGGGTAGAGAACGCAAGTTGTATTGCTCATACTTTTTTTCCTGAATTTAATTTAGCGGCAACCATTGACCTGCTTCTACCAAATAAATCCCAGGAAAAAACAAGCCCCAGGAACAAAAAACTGGAGTTAAATGAGGATATTTGCTCTTTTTTTATGCCATTGTTTATGTTGCCACAGCAACCAAAAAACCCTGAGGATTAAGGGAATTATATCCATAATGGAAAAAACAGAGAAGACAGACAGTTCCGCTTGATGTGACGAAACAACAACCGCACTAACGTCACTGTCATTCTCGGTTTCCTGCTGTTGTTCAACTCTTTAGAAGGCTGATGGAATGGAGGCGTGCAGAGAGTGACTGAAATGAACTGAAATGCCAATAAAAGGATGACTAAACACTTGTCTGCTAATGATGCAGAATGTATTTTGGTTAATTTCCACTTAAGTATGCCACAGCCGTGAAGAATTCAGAAAGTACAACTGGAGGCTCACACGATGACCAAACACCCACTCTCTCTCTTTTATGATTCTTTCAGAAAAGTCTACTAATTAACCGCGTTTGAATGTAAATAAACATTTCATTCTTATATAACACTGATTCTATTGGCATCAACTGCTAATTATTGTGGGAATAAGTGCTGTGAACGAGTTGTTGCAGCTTTGAGCTTTCGTGTTTGGCCAATGAGCGGTGATCAGACCCTTATGCTGTAGGTCTGTGGTTATCAGATAGTACAACCCGTACGGCAGGGACTATGGGAGCAACCCAGGGATTAAGATTTAGGTCCATTTAGTAAGAAAAGCAAGTAATGCTCCTGAGCTCCAGGAAAAAGTTTCTGCAGCGGAAAAGGACTATATGACCTTTAGTACTATTTTGTGGGCAGACTTATTCCCTGCAGCCTTTACTATATCAGTATTAATCCTTGGCTGAAATTTTGCAGCATGCATTCACGTCTGCACCAAATGACTTATTAGTCCAGTCCATTTCTCCTGTTATTGTCCAGAGGTGTCCTCTCAGCTTTGTGACTTGGGCTCTGTCTGTCCTTAGCTCACTGGTGAATGCTGTAGTCCTCCGGAGCAAGATTGTGGCCATCTGGGCAGCTCTGTGTTATTTTAGCCTTTGAAGGTAATGGCAGGAGATCAATGTGATGAATGGCCTTTATGAGGGCAGAGTATCGATGGCATGATGGCAGCGAACTGAGGCTGTGGGAAGGGGAACATCAGCCAGAATATATTACTGCCTCCCCTTCTCCTTGAGTCCTCTCCACTCCTGTGTTTTTCTTTTATCCATCACTCTGTCTCTTTCTTTCCTCCACCCTCTCTTCTCCAGCTCAGCTAGCTGTGACGGGTCATTAACACAAACATTAAGCGCTCTGTAAATCCATAGTTCCTCCATCTCCTCGCTACTGCCCATAAAAAAGAGCAGCCGTAATGACACACACAGTGACCACACCTGACAGTCAGGGGCAAAGGAAGAGTTTCTCCCGTGTTAGTGGCAAAAGCAAAGCTATTAGAGTAGAGACAATGCCTACATTTAGTTGACATAAAAGCGAGTGCTGTGTAAAGAGCCTATTGGACTAGTGCTTCATCAGCACGAAAGTTTATGTTCAGTGACATTAGTACTGATAAAATATAGATATAGTGATGGATAAATGTGTACAGTAAAACTAATTGTACAAGAGTTGACTTTTTAGAGAACCACTAAAGAGACTCCTATGTAAGTGGTCAGTCTGGTCAGTTTTGAATATGCTCAACGATAAAGCTTCTACCCACTGTGTTACTTAAGTTTTTACCAAAAGTTATGGTACATGGTAAAGTCTCTTATCCCTTTGGTAGCAGTAGGTGCTGTAAATAACGACACCCCCTTTTCACCTTGAGCTGGTATGAATGATACGTGCCAGCAACATACATCTGCGCTTAGGTCCATAATGCATAGACTAAATATACACAGCCAACTACCAACAGTTTTATTTTATATGCATATCCTTGAAGAGGAAATGGATTCAAAGAGCAGGGAATTCCATTATCGGTAAGGTGACAGGTGATGATGCCTTCTGTTTTCTCTTTTCCTCTGGCAAGGTCAGAGAGATGTCATGGAGTAGTGCATGATTTAAATGATGTAGAAGGTTTAGAAAAAGAAATAGAAAAAAGGAAACCTAGGCAGAGGGCTGATTGAGTGTAAACACAGATAGTATTGTTGCTTCCTAAATGTGTTTTTCACATGGATTTCAATGGTGTTGGGACAGGACGGATGACAAAGACGCTTAAGAATGGATACTAATGTTGATACTAAGAGTAATGAAATGTTTCGGAAATAGAAGCATAAATGTGACGTCTATCAAATCAAAAACTATCAAATTATAAATGGCACATTCTCAGAGCACGTAGACATAAACAGCAGATGAATACAAAGCACTGAAGGGGTAAGAGGATATTATATGGCCTGGTTTAATTCTGCTAAATAACTGATGCACTGTACTCGGAATAGTTTTGTTTGTCTTTGGCACAGTGGTGACACCGAATATAGAGAGGAGGAAATATAAAAATTGTAGTTCATTATTATATGAGCCAATGAATTTCTGGACAGATTTCAGACGGGTATTATCTGAGACGCCTCGGGCCTTTCGCTGGCGTGAAAGATGGTGGTCATTTGGCTAGATGAAGGGCGGTGAGGACCCCCTCCTAGACTGGAGCAGACGGGTGCAGAGGAGCCTAGGGCTGGCTGTATTAATGAACAGGCAGTGCTGAAAGGGACAGGTTCCTGTAATGCTGATGAATGGTCATTACAGAGCAGAGATGAGAGAAGGGAGGAGAGGGGGAGAAGAGTAGAGCAGAGTGGTCACAGAGGGAGCAGTGGTGAAAAAAGGCTTTAATTTGCACCTCAGATTTCTGTAAACTCGTTTATCATGTCGGCAGTGTCAATGCTCTCCACGTGTCTTCTCCCTCCTCCCTCCCCTTTCCCCCACCACACCCAAACCTTGTTTGTTTTCTCCAGATATTTCCACGTACTCCTTGGGCTCAGTTATTTCATCACTTACATTTTTTCCCTCATATTTTAAAACCCACGTTAGATGGGGTTGTGTCCATTGTGTAAATCTCATCACATATTATTTTCAAATGCATTTTCTCCTTTTTTTTTTTTTTAAGCGGTCCGTCGACCGGCTTTAAGTCTGCGTGCCCAGAGTTGATGTCTTTTCTCTTTTAGGCTTAATTGAGCGGCTGGGGTGTTAAAGGTCAGAAGGAGGAGCAAGCACCAGGAGATATAGGAACCCGCAAAACATGAAGTGACTGGAGGCCGACCCACTCCACTATAGACCTCATTAACTTTAGTTGGATCATTTGTGAGGAGGGAAATTTGGATGAATAAATCTCTGAGCGTAGTTGTTGCTTCAAATAGGAGTGTAAAGAATGGTCTTATTACAGTGAGAGGAAGTGAGCTGAGACTAAAAATTCAAAACAGTTTCGAATCACCTTCTCTGTTCTACAACATATTCATTTGAAGTCAGCGGAGCTTTTATGTGATTGTCACATTGCATGCAGCCTTTGTGTTTTTCCCTGTCTACTTTTCTTCTGTGCCAATGTATAAATTAGTTCTTATAAAAATAGCTTCACCAAAGAAAGTATCATATTTTAAATATCAGTACACTGTCTGATTCTCACAAATTGAGCTTTACCAGCGTTTTCCCAGATGTACAGTGAATTTGAATGTCATATGAAAACAGGCTTCTGGACAAGTTTCTTTTTTATTGCAGTGATTTCATTTCCTGATTTTCAATGATTCCAGCCAAATGCTAATGGAACATTTTCATCATGATTTAGCACACTGAGTTAATACCTCAAGGGGCTTCACATGCTCATCCAACATAGTTTCTGGGTCACACCTGCAAGAAATAGCCTGGAGTGTATTTCACAAATGCCTTTCTATACCTGCTCTTGGCCGTCACATAGAAGTCCCCATTTGCCCATAGTACAGAATCTTGAGTTTGTTATACACCGTAATTTATAATGCATCAACTCAGTGCCAAGCCACACTCAGCATAGACGGTAAATAGCACCACATCCAAAGTAATTACCGGGTTTGTGCTTATACAGTGGCAGTGCACATACTACAGCTGTTGAGCATATTTAGAGATCAAGACAACAAATTGGTGTTTTTGCTGTTGCTGCATTTAAGGAATTGTTTAGAATTCAGAAAGAGGGGAATTTGTGTATTCTCAATGGACGAATAAGCCCCACAGCTGTACAGGCTGATACATTTCTGGTAAGCCAAGAAATTTATTGCCTTAGGGAGATTACTGACATGTGAACAAATTCTCTGTGGCTCTGCTAATATTGGCATTCTCTAGCGAAATATGAGAAAGCACACAGCCTTACCACTGATAATTACTGATCAACCCTGTGCACTCTTCTCTGTCCTTGTCTGTCTGTAGTGGGAGGAGGTAAGTGGCTATGATGAGAATCTCAACACCATCCGGACGTACCAGGTGTGTAATGTCTTCGAGCCCAGTCAAAACAACTGGCTCCTCACCACCTTCATTGATCGGCGTGGAGCACAGCGCATCTATGTGGAGATTCGATTCACCGTGCGCGACTGCAGCTCCATCCCCAATGTCCCTGGCTCCTGCAAAGAGACATTTAATCTCTACTACTATGAAACGGATGCAGTTATTGCCACCAAAGGCACGGCCTTTTGGATGGAGGCCCCTTACCTCAAGGTGGACACTATTGCTGCGGATGAAAGCTTCTCACAGGTGGACTTTGGTGGACGGCTGATGAAGGTTAACACAGAAGTGCGGAGCTTTGGTCCGCTGTCTAAAAATGGCTTCTACCTGGCCTTTCAGGACTATGGCGCCTGCATGTCTCTTCTGTCAGTCAGGGTCTTTTATAAGAAGTGCCCAAGTGTAGTCCAGAACTTCGCAATCTTTCCAGAGACCATGACGGGGGCGGAAAGCACCTCCCTCGTCATTGCCAGAGGGATCTGCATCCCGAACTCAGAGGAAGTAGACGTCCCCATAAAGCTCTACTGCAACGGAGACGGAGAGTGGATGGTTCCTATCGGCAGCTGCACGTGCAAGGCTGGGTTTGAACCCGACAATGGCAACGTGTGTCGAGGTAACTAATCTTTTTTTAAACTACGTTTGATCGTTTTTGTGCTTTTGCTTAATTTCCTGCCTTAAAAAAAGATGGACCAGTCACTTCACAATGAAGTTGCTGTTTTAAAAATTGTAATACCACATCACTATACAGAACCTTGGATCACAGCTTTTGGAAAGGCTGAATTGATTGTTTCATGTGTTTTGTTGAGCATGATGTGCGGCACTCATTCCTTGATCACATCCACCTCCAACGTACGGGAAAGGCACATTAGCATTGATTCCTAATCTGTAGTGAATGCCAACCTTCTGTGCAGCCTACTTTACAGATGGTGAGCGCTTTGATTTTTCCACAGTATGATGTGCGGAAGACTAAGTTCTAAGGAACAGATAATAACACGCACATAAAGATTAGGTTAATCTGGATTTTCAGTTCAAGCTGTCACTTTCTCTCCCTTTCTGTCTGTCCTCTAATGCACCTTTACGCTCTGCACCCAGTTATTCTCACACACTCACACACACACACACACACACACACGCACAGAAAGAGATAATTTGCTCAAGGTGTCTGATGATAATACGACTGGCTTGGGGCTCTCAGTGTGGCGCAGTATTGGTTGGCCTGCCTCTGGTGGTTAGAGAGAGTGTGTGGAGCCCAGATAAGATTGATTGACGCACATCTGTTCTGATCAATAAACAGATATGAGAGGGCCACATATCTACAAAGCACACTGTGTGTGACGGCGTCTACTGTATCCTACTCGCATTGCTCTGTGCCCTACGCAAAGAAAACATGCACACACTCACAGTCCTTGTGGTGAAATGACTTTCAAATGAAAATGACAAGGCAAAAAGTTGGTTGCCTTCAGGTAGCTCCTCAGTGAAGTTTCACAACTAAAATTATTTCCTCATTGCATCAACATTGTTCACAGGCCATTTTAATTTACACACAATCATATTGTCAAGGGAGCACGAGTTGTATGATATTTTAAACATTCTCAGCATCATTTTGTCAAATAGAAAGTTTAACACTGGTGAGAAAAAGGTACATTTAATTTCCGTATTTTAAAAAGAGCTTTCTTATCAAAAAATGCTAGCAGATAAAAGATTTCAGTGCCTTGTGTGCAAGCTGATTATTTGCAGATACAATATCCAACAGTTTTTTGACTGATGAGAATCTCTTTTCTGTAACTCATTGTCAACAAACATGAGTGGTGTGATATTCTTAACGAGCTCAGCATCAGCCTATCGAATAGAAAATTTCCAACTGATTTCGAGCTAAACAATAACCTTCAAACACAGAACTATAATGCCATTTTTGCTGTTGTTATACAGAGATATTTGTTCAACATATTACTCAAGACACCAGCTGACCAGTGTGACTGTACTGTAGGTCAGATAAATAAATCTGTACCTGTGTTTCCACAGTAGTTTCTCTTCCCATTCACAATAGATAATGCTTCAGTGGACCTATATGTGCAAAGCATATTACCAGTATGTTTCTGTGGTCAAATCACTCTCCTACAACAACAATAAACATTTTTGAATTGACAAAATTATATATATTTCCCTTTAGACTTTAAATTATATCTTGTTGTATTACAACATAGTGTCAAGGTTAGAACAGTAACGCTTGCTATGGGAATTTTATAGGAAATGAACCAAATAACCATAACCACGCTCCTCTTACACAAGTGCTCTACAGAATTGAATTGCTTCCCTGTATTGATACTGTACTCATACTCATGTTTTCTTCATTTTGTTTTCTCCACAGAAAGTCATTTTCTTTACTCTACTATATGCCTCATATGTACTCAGTTGGATTACTGTAATTGGAGCCTATAGTATCCCTGCGTGTTGGTGGAAAGCTTGTTGTGGCTTGTGTTAAAGGGGGGCATTGGCACTGCTGTAAACACCACAAATACACACACACACACACACACACACACACACACACACAGTCTCCAAGTTGACACTGCCTC
Organism: Channa striata; assembly: GCA_033026295.1. Lineage (NCBI taxonomy): Eukaryota > Metazoa > Chordata > Actinopteri > Anabantiformes > Channidae > Channa > Channa striata. The sequence goes on along the minus strand of CM065185.1, from coordinate 8,646,196 downwards.
ACAAAGACTCTTTGAACAGAGGAGGAGGAAATGTATATTACCACTAATTCCCACAATCCACCTGACTTCCTTCTCTAAGTACCCACAGCAAGGAGATTTCCTGCTGTGTTAAGTTTGACGTGTCTCTTTCTCACTCTGATGGAAATGCAGCAATATTGGAGGTACAAAAACCCCGTAAAGCCTGTGGAGGGAGGGAGGGAACTCTGAGCGTGTAAAGTGTGTAACCTTTTGCGGAGGTTCACTGTAATATAAATAATACACAAATGTGCACGTGTCCATGGACGTGGGAAGAAACAGAAGGAAAGAAATAGGTAATTTTTGTCATTTCTGTCTCCTGTTACTATGGCATTCTCTGTGGACTTGTATAGAATATGTTCCCGTCTCATCTCCCATGAAAGCCCCCTCCAATAAGAGCAATCTCAGCCTTTTATTTTTCACGCACTTTCTTTTCATTGCCTTGTAATCCATTATTTAAACAGGGAAATCTAACCTTAAAGTGCTTGTGGAAGCTGAGTACAATGGCAAACCAATCAATTGGGGGTTGGTGCAATAACATGGCTTCAGCATTGAGTCTGAAGTAATTGCCCATTAGAGATGAAGTAGCAGGAACAGGAACCAAAAGAATACAAGAGCATGCAGTTTTGTGCCGGAGTAATTCCCCTCATTGAGAGAAACATGAGAAAGTAAGGTATTACATAGGGAAGGGAAGGCCCGTGGTGCTTAAACCTGCAGCAGGAAATCAAAGAATGAAATATGGAAAAAATAACGAGAACAGTTTGGCTACTGAACACCTGTCAGCAATGTGGTGTGAGAACACGATTTTTATACATAAATAACTAGCTTTGCCACTAATGACGGAATAATTCATCACAACTGAATTTGACAACTTCGATCAACTTCTGCATATGACACATTTAAAAATATTAAATGTTTATCTACAAATCAACAATATTTCATCAAATAAATGCAACTTTGTTTGTGTGTGTTTGTGTGCGAGAGCCCCCCTGTACGTGATTGCACTTTCTCTAATCTATATGTTTTAATTAGTGACAGGTAGCATGGTGTGTGTGAGTGTGTGTGAGCGTGTGTGTGTGACCTGCTGTCAGTCGGGCAGAGAGACCATGTAGAGTTGTTGTGCGCTGTAACGATGATGCCAGCTTGTCTTCCTCATTACCAGCTCCCCAGCTCCCACACAAGCCATTTGGGTATCCCCCTCCCTTCCTCCATCCTTTGCTCCGTCTCTCATCCTCCCTCTCTCTTCCCCCTGGCTATGTAAGCAATCTGCTAAATTTTTTATCACCTCCCTGTTAAATCGAGCGGGGACACTCCAAATAGCACCCCGCTACCTTCACCAACGCTAAGCTTGTCTTATGTGTGTCCCGTTCATCTCCAGTGTCTACGAAAAGGCTGATGTGATGGTTTCACTGAACCCTCTCATGGTCATTGTCATGGTCTCCAGCTGGGCGACTGATAGAATGACTTTGATTAGGTTTGCTTCACATCCATCTCTGTGTTTGTTTTTTAATGATCGGATACAATCATTGATCATTTTAATGTTCCTTGCTATTCCCATAAACTGTATAAAGTGATTAAAACTCCCTGGTAAGCTAATTATTCTGATGTTTAAACTCTTAAAAGTGAATGATGTGGCATACGTTGCTTCAGAGTAAACAGGCCTACAATGAAGAGCAATTCAAAGCCTTCTTCATTTTCCTATTAACACTTTTTCCTATGGGGGAAATTTCTTTGAGGTGATAAATGCCTGCGTGCAGTCTATAAAGCTGGCAGCCTTACTTTATGAGGCTCCCTACTATATTTTGTCTTCTTTTGTAATTGGTTAACCATGCTCAAAGCTTATTGCTTCTCTCTGATTTTACCGCATTGTGCCTATGTGCTTTCCCATGCAAAGCACACGGGTCCTCTGAGTCTCCCAACCTGCGTGGACCAGATTAGAAACCACGGTTTGGAAGAACATTGTTTTTGTTACTGACTGTTTGTTTCTAAGATGCCAATTTGTGACAAGAATATATGTTTTATGTCAACTGGTTACATATTCATGGAATTCTATATCATCCTTTTCTTCCATTCATAACCTACCACACTATCCATGATTATGCGTTCATTTAATTGAGTATTTATGTAAGTCCTCGCCACAGCAGCCCTATAGACCTACACAGCAATATGAATCTTTCCATATTTTCTCTCTCTGTAAGGCTCTAGTAAGTTTTTGACATGCTGGCACATTAATATTACAAATATTCAAATAACTTTATTTAACATTCTGCAGGCTGACAGTGGCAGCGGGAGATTCACAGCCCATTGAGCAAGTGCGCTTCCCTGGGCTAAGTGCCGATTCATCATGGCTGCCTTACTCCTGTCTAATGGCTGCCACGAGCACACACACGCGCGCACTGACACACATAAACACACATCTCTGGCTTATGCTCAGAAATTGTATTAGTTCTTCCATGTGTGCATTTTTAAAATGTTAAATGTAGTGTTCAGGGCACATTTATCAGATTATTAACCCAAGCCTTGAACCTGATACGTCCCAGTATACAGTGCACGGATCAGCCACAACATTAAATCCTGTCAGTTGGTGTGTTGTGTTGGTGTGCAGGGGTCAGCGAGGGCCGGACTGCAGCTGCACTTCACTTCGTGTTCTGCCGCCTGCCGATCCACCACAGCCTTAAAACCACTACCTGGATTTAATGTTGAGTATGTACTGACTTTGTTGTCATGGAAAGCATCAACCTGGCTTCTTTCTTTTATTGTACATTAGATAAGCGAGCCTAACTGAAATAACGGCAACAGTACGTACTGCAACTCTTTAAAGTTTGGCTTTGCTTTATTTACTCTAAACTTGTGGTCTTACAGTTTTCTGCTCCAGAGAGGCTTTGATTACTTCTTTATATGTCGTATCTAAGTATAAAGGACCTGGCAGACAGGACCCACAAAGGCCCTGTAAGCTATTAGAGCCATTTCCAGCCCATTTGGCCTTGTCTACTTCCGTTCCACCGAGTTTACCTCATTTGCAGAGATGCATTCATGTGTGCTCACCAACACACACCCGAAACCACACCAGCATCTACTAAGTCACCTTGAAGCCCAATTAAGTAAGCGTCTGACTCTTCCTGTTCCTATTAGTCCTGTGGCAGTGAGGTCCAAATGGAGTGGGGGGCGGGGGGGTGAGACCAAGAAAAGCTATAAGAAAGAGCAGAGAGTGAAAGACTTCTTGTTTCCATGGCTCTCAATAGGCTGAATAGGGGGATGGCAGAGAGCAGTGGTGAAAGAGTGTGACCCAAACAAAGACCCTTTGAATTTAAGGGCCAAACAGAATGTTTGTAGTGACCCCAAACACAGATGCGCTGCTCTCACTGCAGTGACAGAGTCAGTCCCTAATGATGTGAGCGGAATTCAGAGATTTTGTTCACACATAATGGTTATACCCACCACACACACAGTTGTTCTTATCCCCAGTGGAGGGACACATACCCCTACTCCTATTATTTCTCTCTCTCTCTCTGTGTCCTTCCTTTCTGTCACTGTTTTTGTCTGCTTCTCTAATCTCCAGCCACTTGCAGGTCATGTATTTGGTCACTGGGCTTTTTCCCCGAGACTGTCATTGTCATGTCTCACTGGGCCTTTCCCTTAGTGGTTGCTCAGGAACTTTTGCAAGACTGTTCCACTTTGACCTAACCTCCCCTACAATCTTCCTCTACAATTCCTTTCCTGTCCTCGTCTGCTACTTCAGTCTCAGTCATGTTTTTTACCATTCATCTACTCCTCATCCTCATCCTCTCCTCATCCTCTCCTTATCCTCTCCTGATTCTCTCTTCTCCTCATCCTCTCCTCTCCTTGGTGATTGACAGGGGTGTTCAGCTCATGAGAGACACAGACACACAAAGGTGGCCTATGGCTGGGGCTTCACTTAATTTGCCTATGTGCCTCATTGGCAAAACACAAAAGCCCGACGCTACAGGGTCCCCTACTTCACTCTCTCACCCCAGTCGTGACCCCCATCAATCAAATCTCTCACTTTATGCTTTTAAATTATGATTGCACAAATGAGATCAAAATAAAAACATCATCAATAATTCTGTGGAAAAAGTCTCTCTTTCTATAGTTGTTCTATCTCTCAACCCAAAGCTGGATGTCAGGAGAAATGTCAATTTGGACAGCACATAGAAAACTGTCTTCGCTATTACGGTGCCTTTTTACCTCCCTACAGCTCACCCTTCTCTCTCCTCTTCCCCCTCTGGAGTATGCTCCAGCAGGCACTAATGAGCAGATGCAGTGAGGCTCTCCACAGTCTGGCCCCCCCTTGGTTGCAAAAGTATAAACACTCCCTCCTCTGCATCGCCCCTTATTTGTTGATTCTCACTCTCCCCTCATCAGTGTCCATCTATATTCACTCTTCTACTTAGAAAACAGCCAGGCCAGTTAGGTTTGATGGCAGATAGACATATTTCAGTTCAAGGAAATTATCTCGTCCCTTCCTGGACGATATCAGAAGCAGGATGATAGATGTGGATTGGTTAAGATTATGTTGTGGAACTTGTGGACTGATAATCTACTTAGAATTTAATTACATTTATACTATGGCCAATATACCTCTGCTCATTCCATGTACAGTGAGCACTAAAAAACAAAGCAACCAGTAATAATTTCCATATTGGGCTGGAAGAACATCCAGATAACATACTATTTCCTGAGTAGACAGCAATAAATATTATTATAAAACATCTGTGATTGGTTATGTAAGAGATATGGACAAGCTAATTTAGGAAATTAGCTTAGGAATTATGTGCTTTTAAGTGTAGTTATAATGTATTTCATGACCATTGCATTTATGCAGTGGCAGCCATATTTCAGAAAACTATCTACAGTATATTGCTGTAAAAAAATAAATTAATAAAAAAGTCAATAGTATATAGTTATAGTTCCGGTAGACTATAACCTGCTCAGCTTATAGAGTCGGCATGGTGAGATCAGTTTGGCAATAAGCAAATGCTGTAAGCCAGATCTGCATTTGTTCCATGCTTTGTGTCGATTCTGTGAATTCACAAAGCTTAAAATCTCTGGACTTTAGGTCAAAGCTTGCAAGATGTTTGTTTCCTTTTGCGAAAGGCCCACACAGAAATGCACAAATCCATACAAGCACTCACACACATGAATATGTGTACGTTCACACAATTTCCATCACCACAAGCTGAACTTTCCGTGTCCAATTCCATAACCTAATCATGTTTGCGATAATTCCTGCACACTTGAAGCAAACAGCATTACAGTTCCACCATAAGTGCTTCCTAAGTGTCTCTGATTAAACATACGTGAAGAATTATGTCTATGTAATCTGTGTTATGACACCATGCATTATCCTAAACCAACTGAGCTCACTATAACTGGGCAGGTCATATCAAACACAACCTCAAAACCTTCACAATATGCAATTATCCAGCAATTAGACAACTCCCGTAATCCGCACTGCACTATGTCATTGTGCGCGTGTAATTGCATGTTTTCATTGACAGTAAGCACAGCCTGTACTTTTCGGGGTCAGGACATGTGGTTCTGCAAAAACCAGAGGAAACGTCTCTTTTCAGACTGATAGACAGGAAGAGCCAATGAACCTCCGTCTGGCAGACACATCCCTGTGACAAATTATTTATCTTGGCTTTGTTGTCACTCCTGATGCCAAGGACCCCCTGCTATGGCTCGCTTCCGAAAAACGCCCACTGGAGAAGGCATTGCGTGAATATTGAATCTTGAAGGCAAGATACGGGAGAGGAGGCGTGTGTGTCTATCTCTATATGTGTCTGCGTGTCGAGGAGGCAGCGAGAAGAAAGAAGAAAGAGGGTGACTTGGTAATCCTCTCTTTGAGCACTTTGTGCTTTGTGCTTCATTTGTTTACTGAGTTCCCACACTAGCTCGGGGGCTGCAGCGTTTCTCTCAGACCAGAATTAGCATAGCCAGACTTGCAGTCTGATCTGTGGTCAGATCTGGTGCTTTGTGTGTGTGTGTGTGTGTGTGTGTGTAGATTAGATGAGGCAACCCAACTTTAATGAAATCTTCAAAGCATGTGTAGTTTAATAGAGTCTAATCAAGCCCTCTAACCTCTCCGATAGTGTCTTTTTTTTTTTTTTTGGCTGCTTTTTGTAATGAGAACTCATCACATAACCATCATGCTTCCACTACAGAGCGAATGTGAACAGTGTCTGAGTCAACAGGTTGAGTGTTGCCCACGTGCTTCTGCTTTCACTTGCGTTCTATCTTGTTCGGTTGGATTGATTGCATTTATTGTTCATGATATATTAACTGAACTACAGTAAGACACCGTAGGATAGTCCTAAACCAAAAACAAAAAAGTGGAGTTATTCACAGGAATTTCAAAAAATTATTTTGTATATCTACGATTTTAAAGTGTATCACGAACAATCGCTTCAGTCCTCAGAAATTGAATCGGCATCGACACAGACGTAGTTCAATTCAAGTTTTGTGTTCCATTTCACATTGTTGCAATAGCTTGAATAATATAAAACCCAATTCAAACAAGACGTCCTCTTAGATTTGATAGCTCTTATCTGTGGTACAGCACAGAACATCTCCTTGTTCTCTGTCACTTCAGAACAAAACTTTCCAATAACACTAGTATCAGTTGAAGATAGACTGTGACTCCCACTATGTAATTAACATTTATGCACTATTCTAGGATTTAATTCTCTGTCATGTTATCTGCCCTTTGTTGTCTAGCTTGGCTCAGATTAGATGTTCACTTTTAAAAACAGGATGTTGTGATCCTTGCAGTCAACTGACAGTTATCCCCAAGGCATATTTTGCAGTTAACAATAACATCCCAATAATCCTCAACAGACTCAAAGGCTAGGACAACGTGGACAACACCCATCGAGAGGAAGCGTGTACTCGTTTAGTAAAACTACAAAGCAATTCAGTTTTTAGAGATAAGATAAGACTTTATTGATCCCAAAATGAGGAAATTCCAGTGTTTCAGCAGCACCAGACATTAAATCAAAAATATTGCCCCTCACCCAAAACAAAAGGTTGGATAACAGACACAAAAAGTACTGATAGTCAGAGAGATGAGTAGTTGATCAGCGATACCTTTATAACTTACCCCCAAAACACGGATTTATGGCATTTTGCTCAGTGCTTACAAATACAAGGAGTCCTCTGTGAAAGAGCAGAGATATTATCTTAGTCCAAGGCCAGAGTCACTGTAGTGTTAAACCAGATTGCACAGTGGTATGCTTCTCAAAGAGAATGATATCTGATTAGTCCAAGTCCGATTCGAGGCAGAAGCTGACAAACAAATGGATTTGCTGTGTCTAGAATGTTCTCTGGGGGAGCTGGATGGGCTGAGATACAGAGATGCTGCCTTTGTGTTGGAGCCAGCGCAAAGCATAATAACACCCTTTGGGGAATGAAGCAAACACAGAGTGATAGGAACACAAAGGCACACATGCTCATACACTCAGTCAATTTCACAATCTCCGTGTCGCTCTCTCCCTCTCTCTTTTTCACCCTACCTATCTCTTACTCCCCTATAAACTGACCTTTATATTAGTGGTAACCGCGGCTGCTGGACTATCATTATGTGTTTTGGCTTCACCAGTCTGTTGAGTTTCTTGACTCTTGCCAAATTTATTGTGTCAGCCAAGTGTCATGTCATACTTCCACAAACAGGACTTTGAGCAGCCCTTTTATACGACTATTATTGTGTGTGTGTGTGTGTGTGTGTGTGTACGTGCAAACAGGCATATCTGTGTGTGCTTCACACCCATCCTGGCATGAATGGGCCAGCAAATCCTATTCCCTCCCTCCCTTGTTTTCGCTCTCTATCTCATCTCTTCTGCCTCTTTAATTCCCTCTCTACCACTGTCCTCCTTCTCTTGTGCTCTGCTAGGAGAGCAGTCTTAAAGGGAGTGCAACAATAGAGGTATTAACCAAATGTATATTGAGCCTGCCTGACTTGTGCAGTCAATGTGATGCTTTTAAACTCCTAATTCCGTGTGAATAGGGCTGCCGCTCCCTGGGAAATGGCTCCGTGAGCGCTAGGATTGAGGTGCCCTTTCATTGGCTCTTGTGACCCTGGTCCATGTTGTCTGCACTGGCCCCATCTCTGCTCTCTCAGTTCTTCATTTTCATAAGCGCTTAATCTGGATTGGAAGCCTCTCCATTGTGGAAATACTTTAGCGGGTGGACCTCTGCCAGACAAAGGGACGCGTTTTTGGCTGAGGCTGGGGCCTCCTTAGCCCTGTTCCTCCCTTCTCATCTTTCTATACAGAACCCCTAGCTGGAGTGGCTAATTGTTATACGGAGAGGAAGAGTGATGGGGTGTTGAGAGGATGTCCTGCTTTCCACTGGCCCCAGTGGAATATGAATGTGATGAAGATGAATGACTGTTGACGTGTAAGATGGATATAGAGACAAATAAAAAGAGAAGAGCCACCTTTAAAAAGATGATTAATCCACCTTCCGCAGTTTGTCATTCGATCCAGGTCAGAGCAGATTTAGTTATGCTGGCTGATGGTAAACTTTGGTTTGAATCCTTTAGGTTATGGTGCATAAGACTTGGAGCTGGAATGTGTAACAAACTCAGATTGAAGCTTTGAAGTGTAATGCTATTGCCTTAGGCTACTTAGCCCCAGGGTCAAATGCGATTACACCCTGATCTGTGTTAGTGCCTTCTGATCTGAAGGATTGCAATGCGGTGAGGTGCGCGCGCACGTGTATGTTGTGTGCCTGGGTGCACGCACTCATGCATGTGTGCGCGGCATGTGTGTGTCTGAATGTTGATGATATAGAAAGTCTGCACGAGCATCTATGAAGTGTGTCTAATTCCCTGCACTGCAAGCCCTTGTGATTTCCCTCTACATTTTCCGTGTGTGTTTCTGTGTGTGTGTGTGTGTGTGTGTGTGTGTGTGTGTGTGCGTACAAAAAAACCTACATGTTGGTGTGCTTACATGGTCTTCTCCTAGAAATGGGTTGTTAGCTAATTAGCAGTGTTGTTGGCCTGATCTTAGTGCTTTGTTGGTGCGTCTCTCAGCCTGCAGAGCCCGTTCTCGCTCCCCTCCACTCTCTCCCCTCACTCCCTGCTCACTGCCCTGGAACACCTTAATCCAGTGTGAAAGCAATTGGCTCTCTCAGATCTAATCAATAGAGGGCCAGGGCAGTGAGCCAGGGGGAACATCTCTGGCCCCTGCTCAGCTACAATCAATTTAGAACCATCGATTCAGTGATTGAAATACAAAGAGCAGACGCGCTGGACCGTACAGGTGCTTTAGTGATTGGGTGTGCCAACATGTTATATATCTCCCCATGTGAGCATTTCTCTGTATTTATGTGTTTGTCTGTGCGTGTGCACATGTACTGTATGTGTGTGGGTTATTGTGTGTGCAAATGTTTTCGTGTGTGTAAGGATAGTATGATTTATTTTCAAGCCATCTGCAGTAAAGTGGGAATGGCGTTTAATCTAGCACCTCTGAGACGGAGCCAAGAAAAAAAAAATCACTCCTAATCCAATATGTCCTGCCCACAGAAGGTGTGTATTCAAAGGTGGGTGTGTTAAGTCTCCCTGTACATTTGTGTGCACCACGATTTTCCTACAGTGTTCATGGACGTCCACTGTCTCAGTGCATAAAAATGTAGTAATGGTGACCATCAGAAATCAAATCTGTCTGTCATGTGTCATTGTATGTACCTACAGTACAGATACACACTCATTCCTATTTAAATACACACATAAACACACACTGGAGTTGCTGCACCTGCTCAGACTTTACCTCATGCTAATGGCTTCCTGCAATTAATACAGTTAATCCAGTTTTTCACTTGGCTGTTTTTCTTGTCTGGACAAATTGTTAATGTTTTTGACAAAGTCGAAAATATCACGAGGCTCAAATAAGAATGTGTTACCGTTAAGTCAGATACACTCACAGACACAAAACCAAATAAACACTACAAGCTTTTGTTCCTGTTTGGCTTAGTACTTCTATTGACAGTGTCCACGCCTCATAGGAGCATTTACAGCGTCTTTATCTTGTTGAAATAATCCTATAAATATTTTTTGGAAATATTTTAAAGTCACTATATGCAATTTAAGCTCATCCTAGCATGACATCAGTCTGCCTCGCCCAGGCCTCTCTGTCCTTGCTTGGCTATGATCTTTTAATCTGACACATTATGCTCAGTGCATCAGGTACTGTAGTCATTGCTTAGAAAACACTCGCTAATAAAGCAGAAATAATTTTTCTCTGATTGGTTGGAGGAGTGAGCTGTGCTGTTCAGGGCCATATTACTACCTTACAATTAAAAAAAAATTACAAACACTACAAATGTTTAATTAACAAATCGATATATGGCATTCATACATCAAATCTTAAAACAAATTAGGGAATTAAATAGTAATATTAAAAATACAAAACAATCTACTAAGAACCTAATAAATTAAATAATGTTTTCCCATTTGCCTTCAGACCCTCTTTTGTAACTGGCTCCTCAATAATAAGAGTATTGAAATTGTTGCATCTATTTATAAATGCAGATTTTTTTTAATAAGGTGGCTTAAAATGTAATAAATTATTACACTCCATCAGCGTGAAGCAGTTTTAAACACCTCACAGTCAAATTGCTTTTCTGCTTAGACGTTTCCACCTTCTTCTGTCGACGTCTGTCCAAAATCTTGGTCGTCCATCAACACTAATCCATCACTGTCCATCATTCACTCATCCAAATGAATGACTTCCAGGCTCCATCAATTCGACTGCATGAAGATGTGCATGCAATACACCCTCTTTGGGCGCACACACAAGCACAAATACAAAACGGATGCACACGTTTGCCGGTTTCATCGCTCAGGGCATATTGACTAAGGCTGGCTGATAAAGGTCAGCGCTCTCCTGATTTGGACAGGTGGGGTGGGGGCTGTGGTTCACCGTTACGCACACAGTCTCTGTGTGTAAGTGCGTGTGTGTTTGTATGGAAGGGAATATAGCTTTCTGATAAGGCTGTATAGGGGTCACGCAGATGTAAATATGACATGAATATAGATGTGTTGTGGGCCTGGTTACCTTTTAAAGGGTTTCTCAACTCCAGGTGCACTGCATGCCAAGAAAACAGGGTCAGCGTCGGCTCATTCATACTATGCATATACTTGTGTTTGTTTTTGTACAGTATAAGAAAATATATTTCTATGCACATCATTCATCCATTGAGTTTTTTCTGGCCATGCCTGGGCCTGATGTCAACAGAATTGTTGTTTTTGTATGTATAAAAGCACGCCCATCCTGAGCCATGAATGGAGCTGTCTCCGCTGGGCAGGACAGATGCATAGTCGCTCTAGACAGCATTTATTATCCAGCCTTTTTATTCCCTGTTGCTTATTGTCAGCCTTGGAAATAATAGTTTGGCCGTCACTTAGTATGCAATGAGAAATGGCTGCTTTGCACAACACACATATGACTATGGACTGTGCCACCAACAATTTGAGTGACAAGATGCACTCCTGAGTGCTTTCTCACTTTGTTTTGCTCTCACTTCCCCACTTCACTGTCTCTCCCTTTCTCACACTCTGTTTCCCTGCTCCGGTCACTTTTCCTCTCCCACGCTTCACACATAATTTGTGCTTTCTCTTTTGATGCAGAGCATTTTATCATTACTACCCATTAGGCATAATAGCAGCAGGGGTGATGAACAGTGGGTATGCTAGTACAGCTGGAGGAACATCTCGCTGGTGAATGCAAAATTGTATTGACTGTGTTTGTAATTGCTGATGTCACTGCCGTCCGAGAGTGCAGCGCTGCTCCTGATGACCTCAGCATCACCGTGTTGCTCACACCACCCTTCCCCTCTTTTGTTGAACTCCACCTCTCGTCCTGTCATCAGCGATGCAGTCTTCAGCCTGATGGTCGGCTCTAAGCTCACTATTGGATTTCAGAAAGCCACACTTACATTTTTCCCCTCTTTCCTTTCTCGTCATCCACTTCTAAATCCACTCTACCCCTAACCTCTGGCCTCCAACTGTGTCTCACAGCCTCTTTGCCACATGTGAAAGTGTCAGCATCGGCATGACAGGGTGCAGACGCTTGCTACGCAGGTTATAGGTTGGAGACGTGTCACCATAATTCTTTGTGGGGATGGTGTTTGGGATGGACGGGCCTCCCATGGTTACACTCTTTGAGATCATTGGAGGGGAGAGTAGGCAGTGTTCAGCTGTGCGATTCTGTCATGGGAGCTTGTCTTTGCCAGAATATTTTGGTGTAAACATTGTGTTATGTACGCTCAATTAGGAATCAAATTAGGAAATGGTAAACACTGAAGGGACCTTTGTTTTCCAGTTGTTTTATCATTCTCCTCTGCTACGTTCAGATGTGCATAATTACTCACCCCCCCTTCACGGGCCTCTACAGCTTCTACACTCATTAGCGGGGGCCTCAACCCTCAGCCAAGGGGCTGGGTATTTTCGGATACATGGGTATTTGAAGCTATTGTTAAGCCTCGCTGAACAATTCTCAAAGCATTTTAACATAAAAGTGAGGAAATGGTGTGTTTTTTAGATCTAGTCTTTTTAAAAGACGGAGGTAGCTGCTATTGTATTAGCTTAATATTTTCTTTTTGTCAAATGACATGGAGGAGCGAATAACAAAATGTCCTCTCCAAGAGGGTTTTAAGGTATTTCCTTTGTAAATAAATACTGTCATTTATCCTGTAACGCGTATGACTATAATTGGTGAGAAAATAATTAGCCTGCAAATAGGTTATTGTGTTTGGTGCAATATGAAATATAGTCAGAGTGATGTTGGGTTCTTTTGAGAATGTATCACAGGAACATTCCCTCTGCAGCATAAGCACACAGGCTTCATGCCAAGTCTGTTGACTCACAGTGTCTGTTTGGGTGATTTTTCAGTGACAAATTTGTAGGTATCAGCAGGTGGACTATTTTCTTGGTGTACAGCAAGCTCACTGTGCTCACTTTTGAATTGCTAAATGCATCTAACCTTACCCAATATTATTTGGGTTGGGACCAGGGCTCAAATATGCGGTGTCTTGTGTCACCTTGGGTTGGGCAGTCAGGGTTCCGGGTCTTGCCCAGGGGCACTTGACACCAGAGGGCGTTGGGGCGTGACCCGCCAACCCTTTGGTCAGTACGTGACCAGTACTTACCACCAGAATGGCTGTCGGCCGTGTCCTTGCTACTCAAATTTCATACTTAAAATTGACACTGGTGCATTTTATATTAAATTAATAATAGAGATATAAAGTTTTAAATGTCAAACAATCCAAAAGTAGCATCAACCATGTTAATAACATTCCCTTAATTTACTAACAAAATGGAAAATGTATTTGTGTTGTAGATGCTACTCATTTAGCTACATAATTATTTTACTCAGTAGCATGTTGTTGATATGGTGAGTAGCACAATTTGTTTAATCAAATTGGATAATGAAAAAAAGTAAAAACAATAGCAAAGCCTATTAAGTAGCTCACAATTCTCTTTAGTCATTAATGGAAACTAGAAGATCGTTTCTCATGTTAGACTTATGTGCAGGGGGAAAAAGGTTTGAACGCTGTAAATGTAATAGGTATTTGTTGGGCAGAGAAACAACAAATGAGCAAAAAGAGCAAGAGTGCGCATCTTTGGCTAACTGCTATAGATTAATTGATCTAGCTATGAAGTTAATGAGCTAGATCCTTTTTAAAAGAGACAAGTGCTGAGACAGAGGAAGCTAATGGTCTCTCACAACCTGGAGAGCTAAGAAAGAGAACGCTATGGAACTTAGCTCTAAAGAAAATAAACTCTATTCACGGTGTGAGCGAATCACATGGTAATTGACAGGGCCAGAAAACTGCTGATTTTATTATCTCATTCTGATCTGCAGACAAGTCATTAAAACAGCTAATTTTTGTAAAAAATAAAAAACCCAGATGGGTCAAATAAAACAAAAATTGGGTGAAATTGATTCAATAGTAAATTATGTGAATATCCTTACATAATCACACCGATTAGTTTAATGGGTGATGGGATTTTGGTTCTGTTTATTATGGACGTAAAATCATGCAATCAAACACCATAAACCATAAAACCCTATGAAATGCCTGGGGTTTCACCCATTATCAAGTAGCTCTCCGTGTCTTGTCTTCCTTGCCCCCCACCTGGTTTTGTCTCTGTTGCACTGCGCAGTGACCCTGGTCAGTCCACCGCTGGACTCTGATTACAGTCTAGATTGTAGTGCAAGCACATGTTACTGCCTGCTGAGCGGTGATATGTTTCGGACAGAGCTTTTCTCTACTACCTTGCCAGCCGGGGATAGATTGGCACAGTGTAGTTTCCTGGAATACCAATGCCTCCTCGTCTTCTCTATCTCTTTCCCCTGCTCCTCTCTGATGACTCCTCTATCTGAAAGATATGCCCAGTTCCTTGGCACATAGCTGCATCTTCCTGGAAATAAAATTGACCTGAGCAAATGTGCCAGGCGCGATACAGAGCGGCCAACTGCCAACGCAACACTCGGTTATGACGAGTCTGTGTGGAGCTTAGAGATAATATAGCTCTCATGATTTGTATCATGCTCATACAGACATACACATCACATGTGTGCACGCACACGCAGACACACAACTCGTGCGTGCACTTTCAGTAAGCCAGATTTCCCAGTCGGCTGGTCTGTCATTGGCCGGCTGTTCAAAGGGAGAGTGTGGGCCAAAAAAATACTGGCTGTGAGGTTACCATGGTAACAGCCTGCCCAGGGGCGTGGGCTGTCTGCTAAATTGTTCGCTGGTTTGTTAAGGCTCACACATAAACACACACACCTTAATTTCAACAGAATGTGTCTTCCTGTGTTCACCGACTAACACACACCTGCTGCGTTCATTAGTTTCAGCAGTGAGCCCGTTGGATTTTACGTCTGTACGGGAAGTAAACAGAAGAAAATCACTCACAGGCGTATTTAGTTTCTTCATTTGGACACTGTCTCATCTCGTTAATGTCTAACTGCTGCACTGCCCTCTATTGAATCTTTACAGGCAAAAGTTTCATTAAAACATGTTTCACAAGCACCCGGCAGTAAACTGCTCTTTAACCAAAACATTTAGTCATCATTGGGTTGAAACTGTGAACATTTACTTTCACAGATTTGACTGTTTCTTTTCATTTTCTCCCTTCTAACATGGTCTGTAGAAGATGCCTCTCTTTTCTGATATAAATCTCTACAGCGGTATAACACCGCGTGGAGTTGTAAAGCCGGCCTAATTGGAGGATACCTCTGCTTTCTCTCGGGGGTTTAAATATTGTTCACCAGGGTTTCTGCAGCGTCAGACATCCCAGTTTCAGCTATACTTGAGAGGACAGGTATGTCAAGATGAGCAGTGTTTGGTGAAAATGGGTAAAGTTTAGAAGAGTTGTATGTGTGTGTGTGTGTATACATGGGTGGTGGTGGGTGTAGGTGTGTGTTTTAGCTTGGAGGAGAGGGTCTGACAAGGCCAGAATGGACAGATGATTAATGATCAGGGGGAGTGTTCCATGGGAGGAACTCTTCAGCACTGCGGCTCTTAACAAAAGCAGATGAGGTACGCTCCAAGTGCAGCACCCTTTCAAAGCGTATCCCCGAGAAAAACCTCTGTGGCCTGCTTTTATTCCTCCTTACATTCCCTCTCTCTCTCTCTCTGTGAGATTAGAAGGTGATGACAGAGAGTGGTGGAGACTTACACTGACCAGACTCGCCAAATGATGTCACCGCTGTGAACTCTGAATACCTTTGAGCAAAAAAGAAACGACCACACTTGAGAGAAGTTACATACATCGGAGTGTCAGATCCTAAACTGAAGGGTTTTTAGTCCCTATTGACCTGTGTTGGCAGTTTATGAGAAATATGCAAAAATGTTCTCGAATCAGTTTCTATGAATAAATAAATCATAATCCTAAAAGGCGGTTCACCCTGACTTTTAATATCCTGCAGGGATTTTCTGATGATTCTGACAAGCCTTTGTTTCAAGCCATGCCTCTGTCTCAAATAATTGTATTGTGTTTTTCAGTGACCTTGTGGAGAAATGAAACACCTGGGTTGGAAAAGCAGCTCATTACGTGGATTGTGGCTGGAAAATGAACAATGACAGTAGAACAAGACTGAATACCAATAGGCTGCAGCACTGATTGCCTTTTTTGTTTTAAGATGTTGGCTGTCTTGCCACGTTTCGTGTCTCCTCTGTCAAGCAAACATGTTCATTTCACCAGTCGATTGATATTCTCGGATTCATCGCGTAAACAAATATATACAAACGTTGGCTTGCTGTGTGCGTGGCCTCCTGAGGCTGGAGTGGGAGAGAGCTGTCTTTCTGAGTGACTGAGCAACAACATAGTGAAACAGGGGTCAACCTGGGTCTTGACCCAATCATAGGCCTGTCTGCATGAGTGTTTTAGTGTGAGTGAGTGGGTGCATGCATGATTTTAAAGACTGTGATCCATCCCATTTGATGGATGAGGTTTGGGGTTAAGGGTGTGTTGGATAACCAAGAATTGTTTTTAAGGGTCACCGATGCCACAGTAACTCACAGCTTGTACCGTTCTCTGCGTCATGCACACTCACTGCCCAACATATATATATTTGCGAAACCTGTGAGCAGTTTGGAGAAACTGAAATGCTACGCAGAGTTGTTATCCGACAAGCTATTTCATAAACGATAATGTCTTAACAAGAGTCGTAACGTTGACGTGCTTATTTTTGTGCAAAGAGTCAATATTGGAGTGGCGAAAATTTTAAGTGATAAATATCTCATATTACAGAAAGAAACTCATTGCTTTAAAGCTTGGATTTATCACACGAGCTCGGGCACCTTTCCACACAAACTGCTGCATGCTGTATGTTTGATTGCATTTCCCATAAATTTACTGCCAAGCAATTTCTTGTGGTTTAAAACGTCTTACATACTTCAGAGTGGTGCCAAAGGGAAAGTGAGGGGAGGACCTAGCGTACAGTAACTGTGATTGGCTTTGAGTAGAAAAGCCAATTCCAAACCCATCTAGATGATAATCGTTTTCACTGGCTTGCCTGCGACTTTTAACTGCACATCTATTTTACCTTGCACCTACCCGGTGATCGTTGCTTGACAAGCTAAAATAATTCCACTGAGACTCTGATTCTTATGGAATATATACATTTTGCAACTGCACATTCTGAACACATGCACCGCATGCCAGTGTGCTTCCTTGTATGATGTATTGCCTGCAGTATATTATATGCTGAGCAAGAACACTGAGCTAAGCCTAACTCCAGCTCTGCGCAAAAGCCATTTCCAAAGCTCACACACTAGTATCGCTAATTGACCAAAGTGTGCTGTAAACCAAGGAATTTGGAAAAGTGAAGTGCACACAGTTGACCTACATGCTTTTTTATGAGCTGCATTCAGATTGGAATGTGTGTTATTGTCAGTAATCTAAAGAGGAAGAGTCCAAATGATTGACAGTGAAGAGATCGGCACTTCAGCTCGCCCGGTCAGGCTTGCTGTGACATGTGGTCCTCACAGTTAGACTGCGATGAGCGGCGAGTGGTGATGCACCGCTGCCATACCTCTGTCAGCTCACTGCAGAGAGAAGCCGGGCCAGACGTAGAGAAAGAGAGAAAAGACTCAAACCTGTCAGTCAAGCCAAGAAAACAACGAGGGAGGGAAAGGTGGGAGTACAAAAAGAGCAATTCATTACCAGTGGGACAGTCAAAAAAGATGTGAGGGCAGAGAAGAAGTGAGGAGGAGCGAACAACGCACAGAGAATCCTGCAGAGACCACTTGAAAGTGAGGAATGTTTCTTTTTTGCATGCAGCCGGTTCAGTTGTGGGTTATTCTTCCACTTGGGACACTAATTGCTTGTTGATCTAATGGTCTATCCCCTCCTGTTTCTGAAAACCAACACATTTGATGAGTGATGGGTCGATGTATTTTTTTCTGCAGGAGAGGAACTTGTGGCCTCCTCCAATCTAAATATTCACAAATCAAGAGAAAACATTTTGGGCTCGGTTCCAACTTTGATGAAGCATAACACCAGTCGGCCCACCGCTGCCTGCCCTCGGAAACGAGACCGCGGAGGGTTTGTTAACGTTCTTCGGTTGCCTTGATCACTCTCCCTCTCTGTCTCGTCACCCGTATCTGTTTCTTCGCCCTCTCACTCTGTGAGGCAGATCAGTGGGCAGCTAATTAATGAATTTAATGCTAGAATTCATTCATATTATATGTCAATTAGAGAAGGAGCCTCAGCTCCGAGACAGGACTTCTAATCTAGATGGACTTCCTCGGCTTTTGTGTGTGTGTCTGCGTGTTTGTTTTTGCCTGGCTGTCACATATCGCCCCTGCTGTAATGCTGATAGCAGCATCTTCAGTTGTCCAAGGAGAGGCATTAAATTATCTCAGGTTCTGTAAAACATATGCTAGTCAAGTGGCAGAAAATGTGGATGCGCCATCTCATTTAATGGGGTCAACAGTAGTTACATGTGTTGCGCTGTAAATCAATTCGCTTAATGTATTCTGGAGGTGAGGATCGCATTAATGCCAATATGGGAGTGTTTCTTCGGGTTCGAGTGTGTATGTTTATAAGTGTGTGTATGCATCGGTCTGCCCGAAAGTTCGCCTTGAGGCAGTTTTGCAGCACAGCTATCTCAGACAGCTGATTCAGCACAGCCTCCCCTGCTTTTCTCTTCACTTTTGCCCATTTATGAGAGTCCAGGCTAGCTACTGTCTGTCTGTAAACACACCACCCGAGGGCAGAAACCGGTGCACTCATATTTTGCTCACACCCTATCAAACGCACACTGAACAACTTATTGTGATCCCTTTTCATAAGAGTCACGGCAATGGATTTGAAGCCTGCGTGTGTGTTTTTGTTTGTGTGTGTGTTTGAGTGTGTGTGTGAGTGTGAAAAAAGAGTGTGACGGCCATGTGCATTTTATACAGCAAAGATGATGACACATAAGTTCTCGTCCCCTCTGCTGCTGAAAATGAATTTTTGATCTGTGTTTTATCGTCTTGTAATCTCTGATATCTTTGGAAGTTATTGCTTTATAAAATGCCTCTGCAGCTGGTTTGTGCTTCCCCATATGGCCAGGGAGGATTTTTAAGAGTCTCAATGTTCTTGTATTAGAAAGAGCTTGATCTTTCCACACGTGGAATCTGTGTATTACAAGTCAACAGAGGTCAAAAAACTTCTACTCCCACACTAACAAAAAAGAGCTGCACACCCCCCGACAGAAATGTTATTACCTTTACAATACTCCCTTACAAACTCTGTACAACTATTTTATATTCTTCCATACATGCGTCCATAGTTTCAAGTTAGCTCTAGGGCATCCACAGAATAGCAATGTATTTTGCTTACGGGGATATCCTTGTGCACTGCAGCTGTGATCTCCCTCATGACTCCCAGGGTTGTTTGTGATTGTTGTGGTCTGGTCACGTATGTGTGTTTTCACGTGATGATCTAGCCATGTGTGACCAGCGTTGTGTGACTAGACATAAGGTCAGTCATTTAGCTTTGGGTGTGTCTGTCAGCCACACCAAAGGAAGTGGGAGAGCAGCCACTGGTGTGTGTGTGTGTGTGTGTGTGTGTGTGTGGTGTGTGGGTGCCTCCTATTTCTCCTTCACCCCCTTGTTTTCTTGCTTTTTGTTTATCTCTCCATCCTTCTCTAACAGCCCATCTGAGAGGGTGGCTGAACGGTATGAATGGAGGAGTAATAAAGAGGGGAACCTGTCCTTTTTTACAGCATAGTAAAGTAGACACAGGCCTCTGAACCCAGCCTCTCAGTGCGTGTTTTAATGAAGCATAAAATGTTTTAATTAAATCTTAAAAGTCTGTTGACAAAGGTCTAAAGGTTGTTCTCACATAGCCAGTGTACCATGATGTGCAGTGATTTAACACCAATGTCTTTTGCTTTCAATATTTGAAACACATAACCAGTGGCTCATCATTTCGTTCTGCTGATAACATCTGCCATTGTCCACAGACCTTATGCGAAACCTTTGCTCTGGATATTTATCTTGGCCGCTCTTTCTGTGCTTTACCAGGGCAACTCACCTTTTACCATACTGCTCCGATTTTTATACGTATAAGCGTGAATGTATCCTGCATTAAATTTTCATCCATAGTCGAACCTTTACTATGTGTTTTCTGGCAAATAGATGCAGCCTGAGAAACTGTAAGATGCTAGTCCCATTAAATTTATATCCCCTCCCCCTCTGGAGTGCAGCAGCACCACCGTTTCCTCCCCCATCAGTAAATCTGCTAAAATATTAGACATTTATCATGGTTATTATAGTCGGTAAATCCTTCCACACAGTGCAGAAACCCTTCAGCTTTGTATTCTTTTGGGATATGAGAGTAAATGGATTAGGTTATTGCCTACACTTAGGTGCAATGATATCAGCCACAAGAATCTTTGTCCTTCCACCATGGCCTTTAGAATTTAGGACTCTGACATTCACACCAACCTCCACATAATGCTGGTAATGACAGAATCATGTGATGCCTTATGATGATTTGCATTGCCCCGTGTCTTTCTTTAAATGTTGTTTTTGTAAAGAATGTTGCAGCGGATTTATGCTGACCTGTAACATGCTTTTGTGTGTTTGGGAGACTCTGTGCCATACCGCAAATCTAAAACCACCATGGAAACAAACTAGTTGCATCATAATCAAAATGCAAATTTAGACACTTGGTAAAATATCACAACTCAAACCTTGAGCCTTGAAACATTCGATGGACAACAGCCTGATGGACAACCTTCAACTTGAGAGAGCAAAATAAGATGTATGTATTCAAGGAAAATAATTGCAGCCTCATCAAACGGACAGAAACCTTAGCTTCACATAAAGATGAATAAAGAAAAACGAATAAAGTGCCCCGAACTGAATCCAGTCAGTTCCAACTTGGACTCTTGTCACTGTTTGCTTGGCCTATGCATGCGACTTTTCATTTACAGTTTTTTTTTGTTTTGTCTGTTCTCACAGCATGTCCACCAGGTACCTTCAAGTCCACCCAGGGTCCAGGTCTGTGTCTACAGTGTCCTCCTAACAGCCGCTCCACAGCTGAGGCTGCCACCATCTGTGTGTGCCGCAACGGCTACTACCGTGGGGATAACGATCAGCCAGATGAACCCTGCACAAGTGAGCAAATTATGCTTTGCACAGCAAACGCACATTAATACTGTCACACAAAGTACATTCTTGTAGGACAAGCACCTGTAATGGCTATATTAGTGTATGCATGATATCTATTATAGTGTAAATGTATATAGAACGTCAACACTAAATAGACTGGCCGTGCATGTAAGCCACTTTATTTTCATAATGAGTTCGTAGAGATTAAATGATTTTTTTTTCATCACACCTTCTCACTATCAAACCAACACATGTAGTAGCATTTAAATGAGCGTGTATCTCGAGCCTGAGTAGTCTTCTCAATCTGGCCATAATAATCACATTGCAGGGTTTCTGTCATTGACGTCTTCATCACTGTGCCAATGAGCTTTGCCTCTGTTACCCCTCAGTTATCTCCTTCTATCTGTCTCTCTTCCTTGCTGTTTCCCTCTGTCTGCTATTATCCCCTGAAGTCCTAATTACTCGGGCAGATGCTGCGAAGCTTCGACACTGTCCTGCCGTTATCCACTGGAGATCCAATAAGGCCTCTCACAGCATTAGAGTTATCTTAATATGATGTAAAAGCAATATGCTAAACCCACCTGCCATCCCTGCTGACACACAGGCGTAGTGTCAGCATAGGAGGAGACCCCAAAAAGTTTGTTTACCTCTCTTCTCTTGCAGCCACTGGGGAACTTCTTAATGGTTCTTTCTCCTCACAACAGTAGACCTGGAAACATTATTGGTACGGTTTTTCATTTAGTCCTGATTAACCAAGACCGCACACAGACCTGGTTAAATGAGCTCAGGACTACACTCCTTTCTGGACAGCAGCCGCATAGCGGGGCCTTCACAGAAAAATGTGCATTGAGCCATTTTGCCTGGTATCGTTTTTGTACCTTTAAAAGCTGCATAACTCTAATGCAGCATGGTTGTCTGTGTGATGACTTTAACCTCTTCCCAGGTGTAGCCATCCACACATTACAGGCTTTCTCAGTAGATGACACCGGAGTTTCACCTTCAGTTTTCACCATCCTCCCATGGAATGTAGTGTAGCATGTATCTTGAGGCCTTAAAATGTTCCCGAAGCAATTTGCACAGTGACCCCAGCAGGGCTTCTGAAGCAGATCCCTACAGTGTTCAGTCTCCAAATTCAGCCTGCATTTCTTATTTTTTCAATAATGACAGTTAGTGTAATCCTCTCTGTTCCTTTCTTTTTCCTCATCTGCTCCACAGCAAACTAACCCTCTCCCAGTATTTGAGTCTGACTATTTTTTTGCTTTTTATTATTAACACAAGTTGACAAATGAAACCAGTGAAAAAATCCCTCTATTACAGTCACAATTGCACAATATTTACATACACTATAAAATAAATTATTCATTACAAGCGACAGCTTCCTAATTCTTTGACAAATGCCTTTTATTTGCCATGCATGCATTTAAAACGCTCAGCTGAGAATTTTGTTTTCAACCGCAACTTTTAACATTTACATCCTAAACTGACTTCAGTTCCTCCTCAATTTGTGTTAACAGAATTCGTTTGCAAAAGCACATTCAAAGCTTTCTCTGAAGCCTGCGCCATAGCAGCTAAGCTTGTTGCCCCAGATCTCCGGGGGGGCTGAGGGGGGAGTGAGATCATCCTAGTAAGAATCTTTTTAATACTGTGGGCCGTGATAAGAGCACTGCTAGAGTAGCTTAAATCAGGCCAATCTGCAGCAGTAGAAGCTGTAGCTTTCATGCCGGCATCAGAGGCACAGGTCTCTGTGTGCTCCAGATCAGTCTGATTAACTTGCTGATGGATTGTCCCGCTCCTGGCTCTGTCAGTGGGAGGCTTCACACTATACCCCATCCCCACCCCACCCACCCGTTTTCCCAGGATGGACAGCAAACCACCCCTCCATATCCTGTGCATCTTTATTCCATTCTTCTGTCTTTTGCTGCCTCTAGCCCATGCGTCACGGGAGGAACAAAGTGTTCTGTGGCGCAGCATGAAGCCCAGTCCTCCCAGCTCAGCTATCAAGCATAGTGGGCTTTAGGATAGTCATTTGCATTGCACTTCATCTCCTCCTGGTCCCTGAAATGTCTCTTCCCCGCTTATGTGTGCATGTGTGAAAAATAATTTATATATGTGTAAGAATGGTGTGGTGGCAGGAGGTTAACCAACTGGGCCAGTAGGTTTCTTTCAATGTAAGACTCTTAGTGGGAAAATTATGAACTGATTGGTAACTGAGGGACGCCAGGCAGTCAAACCCAGTGCTGATTGGTCCAATTGGGAAAAGGGATGCAGTGATGAAGCATCCTGATGTGAAGAATGGTTCAAAAGGGAAAGAGCTGATAGACAAGAAGGACTAAAGACTAAGACTCAGAAGAACGATTCATTAGTCCAGTGGGGTGGTTATGTGACACTTGAGTTCTATACGTTTGAAGGACTGTCTGGAACGGCTACCCACAGTATATGAGACAGACCCAATGAAGGCAGAGTGCAGTTCTTTGAGGAAACATGCTGTATTGTAAATGCAGGTTAACACGTTGGGAATCACCACAGCTATCCACTAACCAATGACTTCCGAAAAATATATATTTTTATTGTAAATGAGTCTACAGAAAATATATGCAAAGAAAAGAAAAATGGTCTGCATATATGTAGGCTTTTCTGCTTTATTGGTACCCAAAGCATTTAACTGCTTTTCAACTTCATCATGGTTCAATATTCCTGCTTCGTGCCACATTGGGTCTGACTCTTGTTTTTACTCAGTATTCTGTGGCCTGTTCCCCATGAGCCTCAGCTCCTGTTAAACACGGTCCACTTCATGTAACAAACAAAAACCATAATTATTACTGACTAAAAATATGGGCTTATCTGTTTTTTCCCATTGCTGTCATTATCGAATGTTTCCTGCTTTTCTCTCCTGTTCTTTCTTTTGTCCTTGTCCTGTTGTCAAAGAGAAGAAGTGATCCGTCAAATTGCATAAACACTCTTTTTGTTTTTTATCCCCACTACAACTCTGTTGTCAGTTTTGGAGTCAGCTGAGGATGCTCAGAGCTCAGCAGTCAGCTGGCCAGTCTCTTCTCCCACTAATGCAGTAGTAAATGAAGCTGAGGCAATGTTAATGTTTGGCCTTCTCTAATCTTTGCACTAGCTTAGCAGACATAATGGGACAGACTAGTGGGTACACGCTGACAAATAACATCAGTCTCTCTGTTACATCTCCAGCTTTATGGATGTAGAGTTATGGTAATTAATTTGAAGTCACTGTAGAAAATAATGTGGGTGTCTAGATTATTCTTATGTCAATTAAACACATTCATATTGTGTCTCCACAGACAAATTATTGTTAATGCACCCACATCTCCCAAGCTATGTAGTGCATGCTTCTCCACACTAGAGCACAGTGTTTAGTGTGTACAACATATTTTTTTCAAGTCAACATATCGTTTTTTTCAAGTCTCACCCACCCACCCAAAACGTCTTTCTTTCTCCCAGCTTCCTTGCCCGTGATCATTATCTCCAAGCGGGGACCTTCTGTTGGTCCCTCAAGGCCTGTTTCACATCATAAAAACAAACCGTTTGAAAGGAGAGAACCATCTCAGGTCATTCAAAGGGGGGATGAGTAAACAGGGTGTTTATGTTGGGAGCTGGGGCATGTCTGTGAAGGCATGGTGGAGGGCTGTGGATTTACAGCCGAGGTGGCACCTTAAAGCCCGTCCACCATCAGGACAGCTATGCATATCAGCCAGTAGAAGCCACAAGCGGTCAGTCGATCGAGCACCTCCGCACGTACGCTTATTGAAAAACCCGGTTGATGGCATAGTACCATTTATCGCAGCATGATATTGCAGAGTTATTATGTGTTTGCTTATTTACACTATAATTACACATATATTTGTTTGCAGTTTATTGTAGGGGCCATATGCTTATTTAAAATCAGCTACAGTGTGCTTTAATTTAAAGGTGATCCACCTCTCTTTTTATGTCGAAACCCACACATTACAATATACAAACACATACTTGCTCACATATACAAGTAAAAATTGACTGTAGCTCATTCTGGTCTTTTGCTGGAGCAACAACTTGTACATGCAAGCAGAGCTGCTGCATTATGTAAACTATATACACTGACCTTAATTTGACCTTTATCAATTTCTTTGGTATTTAAATGAAATAACAATTGGCCAGTTACTTAATAGTTTAGTCCCTTGTTATAGAGTGATAGTAATTATATTGTAACTCTATGCAATAGTATGTCATTTTAATATGACGTAACATTATATTTTTGTGAATTTTAGGAAACATGTTACATTGTGATAAACAAAAGCCTGGCTACGTAATTAATATAGGATATTGTCAGTCAAAAAAACATTATGTGATTCATGAATTCAGTTGTCCAGTTCCCCTTCACCAAACCTATTTTGCATTATGCAGTGGTGCAAACTGAACAAAACTAACATGTGTTGGCACTAGCATTCGTTGAACCATAAAATAGAGCCCTGACTTAGTCTTTATATATGCCCGAAAGGGTGGATGGCGTGGCTAAAAGAGATTTTGGTTTTAATCTAAGTCACAACTACATTTACAAATTCTACTTATGAACAACCAAATCTGTCATCCATAGATAAATGCCAGTATCAGTGTCAACAAATAACATTTACATTTAGTCATTTGCAAGACACTTTTATGCAAAGTGACTTACAAGTGAGGTACAAGGCAGCAAAAATCTAAGTCAGAGAGAAAACATCAAAGCAAAGTGCTATCAAAGAAGCGTTTCCGTTTCATGAGATGTAAGTTGTGTAAGATGTACATTTTTTCTTGCAAGTGCAAAGGAAGATGCGGAAGAGTTCTGTTTTCAACAGTTTTTTAAATATTAAAAGTGAGGTTTCCGAGCGTGCAGAGTTTAGCAGATCATTCCACCGTTGTGGGATCACCGAGCTGAAGAGTTTTCCTTCGTGTCTTCTGGCAAAGCGTAGCGTACAGGAGGGACTGTAGACCTAAATGATTGAGTTAGGGTAAGCCGGAGCGATCAAGCCAGAGTTGATCACCCTGTAGGCAAGAGACAGAGCCTTGAACTTCCGCGCAGCCACAGGAAGCCAGTGCGGAGATCTGAAGAGCGGTGAAACATGAGTCATTTTTGTTTGCCAAATTTGGGATCATCTGCAGGTTTGATCGTGCACGCCGTTAACCCCATCAACAATGCATTACAGTAATCGAGACAAGATATGATAAATACCTAAACAATTAGGTGGGCTGTGTATTCCGAGAGGTAGGATCCTTCAGATGCTGAAGAGGGCAAATCTACAAAACCTACAGACTGAGGAAATGTGTTCCGTAAAGCTTAGTTGGCCATCAGTGATGACCCCCAGATTTCTGGCCAACTTAGCGGGGACAATCACTCCAGATCCAATGTTGATGCTGATGTTGTGTTTTGTTGAAGATCTGGCTGGAAAGACAAGAACTTCAGTCTTGGAGAGGTTAAGATGAAGAAGTCTTTCTTTCATCCAAGCAGGGATGTCTGAGAAACAGGAAAAGCTGGGTGTCATCCACATAGCAGTGATAAGAAAAACAATGTTAATGGATGATGGAGCCCAGGGAAGAATGATAGATGGAAAAAAGAATAAAACCAAGGACTGAGCCCTACGGTTCACCAGTTGAGAGGTTATGAGAGTTAGAATCACGCCCATGCTAAGATACCTTGAAGGATTGTAGTTCCTGGTCTCTGGTCTGTATTTCTCCACAAGGGAGGGATCAAGAGAAGGCTTCTTCAACAGTGGAGTAATCTGGGCCTGCTTGAACAAGATCGGAAAGGTGCCTGTCGTGAGAGAAGTGATGATTTGTGTAATAGCTGGTATTAGTGTAGGTGCAACAGCTTGAAGAAGTGTGGAGGGGATCGGATTGGAGGTTGGACACGTCGTCCTCTGACAGTTGAAAATGTGAAGAGCGATGCACTGCTGCAGATGTCAACAGCAGTGCACTTCCGGAGGAGAATGAGGTCCAGGCTGTTGCCAGCTTTGTGGGTTGGAGGATTGGAGACCAGTGTCAGGTCAAACATGTTCAGAAGAGCAAGCATGTCAGCCGCCTGAGGTTTGTCCAGGTGGGTGTTTAGGTCTCCTGAGATGATGAGAGGAGTGCCATCTTGAGAAAACTGGGACAGCAGCATATTAAGCTCATTGCAGTCGATGAGGTCTGTGGATCACAATTGACGTAGGCTGTAACTGGTGCCGTAATGCTAATGGCATGATATCCCAATGACGAGAAATTGTTGAGGGCTGCTGTCGTAGAAAACTTCCAGGTGTCAGCAACCAGAAGTCCAGTCCCACCCCCCCGAACCTGATGGGTGAGGAGTGTGAGAGAAGGCAGAACCAGGGGACAGTGCACCTGGGGTGGTCATGTACTGCAGTGTGATCCAGGTCTCTATATGTACGAGCAGCTGAACAGCTGACTGTGTAGCAAAACCTCTAATGAAGTCAACCTTGTTCACTGCAGACTGGCAGTTCCACAGGGCAAGAGAAAAAGAGGCCGGCGACAAAGTGTTCTGAGTGAGGGCACGCAGGAGAGAGATGGTTCGTCCTCTGGGAGAACGCCATGTCCTGCGTCTGCAGAGGAAAACCGGGATCTGCTGAAAACACACAGTGAAAAACAAAACAGGCTTTCCAAAGTGGAAGAGGGTTAAAATGAAGAAAGATCGAAAGTGCAAGAAGGCAGGAAACAGTGTCTTACGGTGTCCTCACTCGTGCAGGTAGACACGCTGGTCTTTACACAAGGGGCTGACGCTCCAACAGAACAGGTGCCTTAAATATGGATTTAATTGGCTTCGGCTGAAACCGCCCCCTCGTTGAAACCAAACTAATTTGTGTGCCTGTTGTTAGGTCAAAGGTGTGAATGGTCGGTGATTACTAAGCTGAAACTACCACCAACAACAGACCAAATATCCACTTCAAAACTTTCTACCTGCACTTGTTAAAAACAGAATAACAAACAGGCAAAATCAGCGGACTCGAGAGAAATGACAGAAACTCAGCTACCTCTGAAACCAACAAACACATTCCAAACAACACTTACTTGTTCAGTAGATCTCCTGTCCTGGTTTGGTGTCACAGTAGTAGTTAAGTGTCGTTCACTTCTTATTTCTAGTGCCGTCCCTGCATATGTGAAACCTGGTTGTAGTTAGGATAAATAACTACAATGCCCTGTTTTTTTTGCCCAGACAATCTTTGCCTTTCTTTTTCCCCACGATTGTATAAGCGCATTATTAACACAGGAACATGGATATACGTACTCTAGACATGTGTGTTTGTATCACACACATTTTCCACATGAGCCGATGCACAGGTCTTTTCGTGGGATGACCGGTGCATGTATTAGAATGACGTCAGGTTCTGCCAACACAGACCTTTTTTTTGTCTAGTTTGTTTCATAAACAACACATCCCAAAGAACACAATCCATTTGATCGCGTATTCTTTCCGACAGGCCATAATAATCACAGTACGGAGGTTACACTTAGTCTCTGACCTCTTGCAGGCTGAGGCACTGGGCTGAGGTTGCAGCAGTAAAAGAGCAGCTCTCACACCCTTGTGTGTTCTGCTGCTTTGTCCCAGCTCCCCAGGGCTATCCCACATGGTTTTTGCAGCAACAATGATTAATTGTGTCTGTGTTGACTAAAGTAACTACCAATCCTGTGTCTGAAAACAGGAAACTCATATGCTGTATCATATTACGCTTATAAATCTATATTGTATTCGTCTTTTGTCACATTTTCATGGGTGAAGAGAAAGGAGAAGAAACAAAGTGGTGCACTGTGTTATCGTTTATAGGGTTGGTAGATATGAACAGATTTTTAGTTGAACAGTAACGGTATAAAACCTAAAATCTATTATGTGTTAGTTTAACTCTCTTTTAATGATAAAGGTCAGGCTTCATGGACGATAAATTGGTGCCATATCAGCTCTGCAGGGCAGCTTCACTCAACCAAAGCAGCACTGACTAAGGACTTTGGGCGAGCTTCTGCTTTATCGACAGTGTTTGGAGTCTCAGAAAAAAGCGCTGCCTCTGAGCAGCCGGAGGGCCACATACTGTAGTTTCACTTTAAAAAGATTCCACACTGTCGTTTGTACAGATTTGAACTCTTAAGGAATTGTGCCCCGATTGCAGGAGGCTGAACAAGCCACTTTGCGGCACCCTAACATTAAGTTACCTCTCAAACAAAACAAGAGTTTTATTATTTCTTGATTTCTTTCTGAATATTGCCTTTGAGGTTCTGCTCCAGCTGTGGGCTATGAGGGAGTGAATGAGAGCGTGAATCTCCAGAGCCATTTGGATAAGAATGCTCCATGCAACACTGCATTTTGCTAAATAACTAATGTTTGATAGACACAAACGTTTCGCTGTATGATCTCTCTGGGTGTGAATAGAATAAATTAGCATTCCAATTGTGCTGAAGATGGAGAAAAAGGAGGAAAAGTTGCTCTTGGAAACAGCTCTTATATTTATTACTGGGTTGTAAATTGACAAAATTGACCTAACAGCAGGCAACAGCTACGATGGATGAAAGTGTTTTCTTTTTTCTTCACTAGCAATGCATTTTATTAGTTTTAAGTAACATGGCAGCTTCCTTGATGATGAAACACTTTTTCTGAAAATCAAAGGGTCTTGCTGTAAAATAAATGGTAATGCACTGCAAAAAAATGTAAATAAATTTGAATTTAAAACTATTTACATACAAGAGGTGCAAGAAATTTTGTCCTGACTGCATTTTCTGAAAAATGTCAGAGCATCCAGCTAGCAAATGTCCTAAAACTAGTTATGGTTATTCTTACTTAAAAAGAACAACATACAGTTGGTGCAATAGTGTTCATACCCTTATTATGAAATACCAAAAAGATTTCTTTTCATCCACATAGTATTGAATGCACAAGCTAGTACACGCTACATGGAATTTCAGTGCAAGACGATCTAACCTTAACCTGAACCTAACATGCCACTGCACATTCAGTTACAACTGTTTTGTCATTCTCAGAAGTAACAAGAAAAATTATATTATTACAAAGTTTTCATACCCCTTTGATAGTTTAATTGAAATTAACTTCAATGTTTAAAAAACATTTTGGATAGCTTAATGTACAGATATCATTAAATGATGATTAAGAAATATATGCTTTACTCATTTTGCCAAATAAATGGATGCAAACTTTTGCATCAGACTTAAACACTAGAGCCTTGACTGATCAGTTTACTGCTGTAGTTTAGGACATAATCATAGCAAAAATGATGATCTTACCATTTTTGTGTTCTTTGAGTTTAATGTTGAGTACTAATTATCAAACATTAGCATGTCAATCATACAGAAAAAGTCTTTATTTATCTGTGCTGTACCTAAAGTCTCACAGGTCTGCTTTTATGGCTGTAGTCAGTGTGTTGATAATATCACATTTGATGACCCCAATTACGATGTAGTTACTTTATAGTTAGTCAAAGTAATTTCACTTCATGAGAAATGGAGCTTGCGAAGTGCGACACAGGTTTTTGTCTGACTGTGTATCATTCCTCTGTGTCTGCAGGTGTCCCATCCAGTCCAAGAAACGTGATTTCCATTGTGAATGAAACCTCTGTGATCCTGGAGTGGCACGCTCCCAGAGAAACGGGTGGCCGTGATGATGTCGTCTACAACATAGTGTGCAAAAAGTGCCGCTCGGACCGGCGCTCCTGCTCCCACTGCGATGACAACGTGGATTTTGTCCCAAGACAGCTGGGTTTGACGGAGACCAGAGTGTTCATCAGCAACCTATGGGCTCACACGCTCTACAGCTTTGAGATACAGGCTGTTAATGGAGTCAGCAATAGGAGCCCATATCCCGCGCAGCACGTCACCATAGACATCACCACCAACCAGGCCGGTAAGTGGATGCTATAGCTACTGTAGAGCTTGTGATGATGATAATGATGATGATGATGCTTCTATTGATCATACAGATGCTTATGATCATCATCATCATCATGTACCTTTCCATGCTATGACTGTTGTTTTTAAAATCTTTCATCTCTGGGCAATCTAGTTTTTATTCATATCACACGTGTGAAATGGAAAATTCTACTGTTATTGGACAAATGTGAGTGATTTCTGCTGAAAACACCATCGTTTTTCACAGTGTACATTTGAGACTTTCACTTCATGGCATAGCTGACTGCAGGGTTACTAAGATTTCTCTATTGCTCTACCATGAATAATGATTTTAAGCTTGAAGCGTGGGGCCAGCCGGTTTAGTGAAAGGGATACATACGTGCTCCCTTTCTAGGCCTTCTGTACTCCAATCAAAGTAAAGGCATTCGCTTCAGAAAACTCAGTGAAGAAGTTCAAACGCAGACCTGAGACACAAGATGTCACATTTTATGGCAGGACAAGCACAAATCCCTGTTCAATCTGTCTTACCCTTTGCAGTTTATTTACCCATCAAAATCTTTGAACTAGCCACAGTTTTTTTCGGAACATTTCAAAATGCTTTTTAGCACTGATAAAGGTAATTATCCCTCCACAAACAACACAGTTCATTTATGAAGCCTCCCAGGTTGAAAGCTGGTTTGAAGACTGACACATCTCTTTGTTGTTTTTATTCGGTTTGTTTAATGAGACTTCGTTTGGAGAGCAATGCCACACAGGAAGTCCGTACTGCTGCCTTCATGGATGGCTACACCCCAGCTGAAACTTCTCTTGAACTTTTTGGCAGATTTTTACACTGACATACCTGGAGTGTGAATCAACAAACACAACAGGCAATTTAAAGTTACTCTATTGTATGTCCTTACACTTTTGATATTAGACGTGAGCTACAAAACCATCATTTATTCGTCGTGTTTGAAACCTCTAAATTGACATGTTGAACTACGAGTCTATCACTGTCAGGCTATAGTAGGTTCTCATTACAGTTCTTTTTTTATAATCATTTTATATCCAGCCTTTTCATGTCAACGGTTCATTCATAATTGACTTGCGTCCAGCTTTAGTGTGTGACCAACACTGTGGTCTTAAAGTGCCACACAGTGTACACACATTATACAGCCCTTCCACTTTGTCTTGAACAGAAGCTTCTCGATAAAATCTGAAACGTGCTCACCTCTGTAATGCCCGTCTCTATTGTTGCTCTCGTCTGTTTTTTTATTTTTTTGGGCTGCGAAGATCCAACAAACCGACTGGTGACAGCAGGCATATGCACACAGAAGTCAGACATTAAAAAAAATCACATTATTTCCGACTGACTGCTTTGACAGCAGTTGCATTGTCAGTGATTTAATATGAATCAGATCTACGACTCCATATAAACACGGTTTAGATCTAATGTGAAAACAATCTGATCTGGTTTGCTCACGCTTCAGCGCACTAAATATAATCTGAGTCATTAGGGGGGCGAAAACATCAGAGTTGGGCCCCTTCAGCGTGTACTGTAGTGTGAACGAAGCCTTATAACAGGTTCACTGTTCTGTTCTGTCAGACTGAAGGAGACTGACTCAAGATAGATGCATGGACAGCTGCTGTTTTCAGGGCAGGCAGGAATATTTTTCACTTGCGCTCTCTCTGTTCTCTCTGTATGTTTGTGTGCGTGTGCACGTTCTCTAACTTTGCCTGTGATGTATCTAAGCCCAGCCAACAGAAAACGACCTTCATCCTGTTTTATTTCCCCCCTTTCTCTCTCTCTTTGTGTATGCTTGTGTGTGAATGTGTGTGCTCGTCCTCCAATCGAGCCTGTTACGGGATCTGAGCCCAGCCAATGGAAATGACAGGTTGAGGCTATTGTCTTTTCCCTTCCTTATTGCCACAGCATTTTTCATGCTCTTGTAGGTCTTTGACTTGTACACAGAAGCACCTATCAAGGGACAAATATTGACCAAGTGAAACATTTAAATGAGGCTCACTTCATTTTTTTGAGTTTCTTTGAATGAGGCGGACCGTTAAAATTGCAGCGTGAGCTTGAGGGACTTAATAACAAACATGAAGTGTGGTGAAATACAAGAGGTTGTCAGTTGACTTTGCACTTGGCAAGGTTCCCAAATGGGCAGAGTTACTGTACAAGTTTGTCAGCTTGGGTCCCCGGAACCTTTGTTGGCCATGCACTATGATTTTCTGTGTCATGCTGTCCGTCATGTACAGTTGAGCACTTGTGGTCCCAAAACGTATTCTGATCCAATGATGAAATGAAACGGTCAAATTCATTTTAAATTACCAATGTGCATTTCTACGTTAATTGCAGAATGAACTCACTTCACATTCATCCCAAAGTCTAGTGAAATTGAAATTGGTTTATCCAGATCTCTATTGTAAAGCAGTAGATTTTAAAATTATGTTTGGCCCAGTTGGTAGAGGGCATACCGTATTTGATTACGGCGACTGTCAGAAGAATGTAATGACCAACTGAACTAGTCTTTGTCTGAGAATCAGGCAGAGGAGGAGTGGGAGGGAGGACAGAGCAGAGGGAGAAAGGGAGTGCTTCTTTGACCAGACTGCAAGACTGTGACAGTGAAGGAGAGGAAAATGAGGGAGTAAATAGGTCTGATTATCAGGGTGGCCTAATGGTACTGACTGTCCCCATTTGACAGGCTAATAGCACACTTGACAGATAGATGTATAAGAAGCAATGCCCAGACCTATTGTTGAAGTCTGCTGCAGTAATGAGGTGTCTGCCAGTAATCTGCCAGGCCTCTGTCCAGCCCTATGTGGCCCTTTGTGGCCAGGTAATTGCACTGTTCCTTGTTTTGAAAGAGGGTTTCATTTGCCGGCCACTGAAAAGGCAGAACTATCCAGAAGGGATTAATGTTAATAATACACTTCAAAAATCTCCAAGCAGAAACATTTTTTGAAGTTTTGGGCTCTGTTTTTATAATTGAGGAGTACAAAATAATGTAATTAAAGCGAACCTTTGAATATTCTTTATTTACATGTTATTTATTGTATTTAAAAAAAAATTCTCTTGCTTTGCCTCCTTGCCTGATGCAAGCTTTGGAAAGGTGGGCTAACAAAATTCATAACCCATGCTGTGTAAATTCCCAGTGGATTGCAATGGGGTCATCATACTAATATGTGAATGTTTTGCGATTGCTGTAAAGGAAATGTAATGAAAATGTGGGAAGAAGTAACTCAAATTTCTTCAGCTGATATCGAGTGTGTTGGTACCTGCCCAGTATTATTAACGCAAACTTTACCTTCATCTTACTTTTAAAGCAAAAAAAAAGCCTTGATCCATTAAGGGAACAGCACAATCAAAAGTTTTTTTGATCGTTTCAACGTCAGAATGACAATGCTAGCACTTAACAGTGAGACAAAGGCAAAGGATGGCACTGTTTGGACTTAACAGACAAAGCACCACCCTAATTTCACATAATGCTCTGTCTATGTCAGAGCTAGGACTGCCAGTAGAATAGACAGGTTTCTTTGTTCATGTGACACGGCCATTTCTATGCACATCAGGGGATCCATAGGTGCACAGATACCCAGGATGTGAAAAGATGACATTTGTTCTTTCTTTGCATTTTTGTTTGATCTGAAAAACATGACTCTGGAAAGCTATTGATTTACACTCTGTTGCATTACGAAACCAGCCAGTGTCGGGAACGCAGGACACAGCACATTGTTAATGCATGTGATTTTCCCTTAATGCTCACACACATTAGTATGTTTATTTAGCTAACTGTGATTTTAACATGTATTTATTCAAGTATTACATTATAGCAGTTGTAATGTTAAAAGTAAAGGTATAGAGTGCATTGCTCATATTCTCCTATATATCTTTAGTGGCTCTCACTTTCACTGTTTTTATGTCAAAAAGGCTTTAGTTTAGCAGTATGAGTGTTTATCATTTTATAATGTGCTCTATATTGAGCAAATAACATGCATGGATATGCCTCAGATTAAATAATAGCAAATTACAAGTGCATATAAATTCATAACTTGTAATGCATAAACTGATAACGAACTGTATATACTGCACTTGGTTTGTCACTTTGACTGTGTCATGAAATTGAGGACCTGCAGCGTCAATCACTTGCTGTATGTTCCTGTTTAAAGCATCGCTTTACCCATATCCAACCTTATCTTTGCTGCCATTACCGAATATGGTCACGGTTTGAAACGGCACAGCAAAACCTACAGCTGGTAATACAGTTTGAGGCCAAGCTACAGCAGGAACAACTTTGGAAAACTTGAAATTGAGAGTTTGAAAGTCACACTGTTCTGTCTTGTTAAAAGAATGACCAAAGGCTTTCATAACAACATACAGGGATAAACAGTCTTCCCAGGAGAATAAGACTTTTGACAAGGTTAATGGTATTTTATTACCCTTCTAATATAAGAGTGTCAAACAATGAGAGGACAGATCTGCGAAGTGGTCTTTTAAGTCAGAATATCAAGGAAAGAAAAAAAAATGTTTATATGTGTCTCAATGGAGTCTGTCCTTTGCAAAATGACATGACGTGAGTGTGGGTTGTGGGCCTGGAAAACAATATGACAGCAGGAGAGTCATGGTGTAAATTGGCCATGAGAAGACAAAGATGACAGCAGCAAAAGGAGAGTGTGGATGAGGAGGAGAGGAGGGAATAATGAAGGTTAGCAGGCAGTCGAAGGGATTTAACGTGAATCACAGAAGAGGCCATTTAACGGCCTTCAATCCCAGTGTGTGTCTGGAAGGAATGTTTGATCAATAGTGTGATTTAGGAGTGCATTCATGGCCTGTGCTCACCAGGAGATACACACACATACTGTGCAGACACACAAAGGTAATCTTCTGCCCTCCATTGCTGAATTTAGTCATATGCATCT
Source organism: Channa striata (assembly GCA_033026295.1). NCBI lineage: Eukaryota > Metazoa > Chordata > Actinopteri > Anabantiformes > Channidae > Channa > Channa striata. The sequence goes on along the minus strand of CM065185.1, from coordinate 8,610,268 downwards.
ACAATAGCTATTAACTCTCTTTGTGGAATAGGATGGTTTAATTTAAGAGAGAAGAGACACTCTGTGGCTTTAGTGAATTCATAAAAAAATGGAAAATAATGACCTCAGAGATAAATACACCGTACATGCATATTAAATTGTGGGATATTAAACTACAGGTACCTGAGATGTAGCAGCCGTAATACATCTTCTACTCTTAACACTTCCTCCACAGCCTCAGATGAAGAGGGTGTTTTTCGCCCTTTACAAATTCTACTCCGAGCGATCGTTTGTGATGGTTTGGTGAACAATGCTCGGGAATAAACATCCAAAAATCTCAAAACTCAGTTTATTTTCCTCCATTAGTTCTCTGATGTTATATTATTGGCATAGCTTTTTTTGACCTAGTTTATGTGCCAACAATCCTTCAGACCACAGACTGCCAAGTATATCTACAAACAATCCTCCTCCACTTAGCTGCTCTATTTGGAGAGCTAGTCCCACAGAAATGCAAACATCACTACCCTCTGCCTTCTATGGGCAAGTCCAACCGGGTGGATTGCATTCAAAGTACTAAGATGCGATGCCCTAGACTGAAATCACAACAGCTAGATGAATTAAAGAGATCTGCGCATCTCGGGGTTCAAAAGCAGATGAGATGTTAGGGAAACACGTCTGTGGAGGGTGTTCAAGACACTGTCGGTCTACAGAGCCTTTCCCTTTGCTTTTTCGGGAGTTGCTTTTTTTTCCTTGATTCTTTCTTCACTCCATCCTTAATGTATCAGAGCAAGGGTGTCCAAGAGTTTCATCATCGTAGAAAGCTCTCCAGGCTCTCTCCAGGTGCCATTTTTATTTCATTTGATACCTGTTTTCATTAATCTTAGATCCTGTCCCTGGATCCAGAAAGTAAGGTATTAGCTGCAGGCAAAATTAAAAGTGTGGGCTTGAATGTTGCTGAGCCCCTTTGTCGGTTCTAATGTCTTTGTAAAGTGTTAAGTATATTCATAAGTGACAAAAGGTGTGAGTGTGAGTTTCCCTAAGTGTGTTTGTTTGAAAGTGTGCTCGTGCAGTGTACAAGTTATATGTCTTTTAAAGTTACATTCAGAACTCCCAACACTTATAATGTGATTTTTATAATAATTCCAGCCATGGTACCTTGACAGAAATCCATGACGCTGAACTGATCCCTCTTTATGTTTGAGAGAGGCCCATTACCATGTAGTCAAGGCTGGCTTAGTACTCTGAGATACTGCTAATAGGCAGGGTTATAGTCAGACCTATGCCTTAGACAGAGGCAGGGTGCATGACTATAGGCTGCACCGCCCATCCGAGACCCTGAGACCCTGTTAGGAGGCTGCACGGTTCAGCACAAGCACAAGCCGCAAGTGCTGTACTGAGAAAAAAACAACTTAACTTATCTATACGGCTTCAGTGGGATAGTGATAAAAAATGTAAATTGGGATTGGACCAAAACCAGTGAAAACTGTAAAACTGGTCTGTTCTTGCACTGTTGAGAGAAAGGGGTTGACAGTGGGATGGGAAGCGAAGAACAACGCAGTAAGGAAAGATGGTCAATAGCCAGATGAGAGAAGCTCTTGGCAGCTTGTGTGGTGACGTAAATGAACATCCCAAACAAATATTTCTGGGAGATGGGGTGAACTCCACTGAGAGAGGCAATGAGATCCTCCTGTCCAGCATCCGCAGAGACCTACAGAAGCTCATCCAGACCTCTTTTGTGTTAGGTTAAAATGGTTCTGTACGATCATCTCTCATATACAAACAAAACATCATAAATATTACTGCCATTCAAAGCACAAGAAACCCAGTATAAAACAAAAAAAAATTAGGTGGACCACATAACTGTAAAAGAGGTTGTGGTGTCAGATTGAAGTTAGATTGTTGTTGTGATATGTTGGTCATGCCACACATCAGAGGGACATTACTGGCATCTACCTCAGGAGTTTGGGTGTGTTTCCCTCCATGAGTATGATGAATGACAAAGTTGATGAGACAGTAAATGTTTGATGATCAAGTTTGAAGATGTTATATTGAAAGTGCTCAGTCCCTCAAATCAAAGCCGTATCAGGACTGATGCTGAATCCCTCAGTTTAGAAAAACAGCACAAAACCACTAATCAACTGCTCAGTGGATCAGTACCTACACACTAAAATATCCTTTGAAATAAACAAACAGTACATATCCAAACAGTGCTTTTTTGTTCGTAAATGCTTGTACCTGTGGGATTCCAGAAAAGACTGTTTTCCATTTCTACATCATGCAGAGCGTTAGTTTTACTCTTCCTCTGTCAGGTGAAGGAGGTTTGTCTTAAGTAGAAACACAGAAACCTGGTGGGTATAGAGAACTATGGTCTTCAGCTGTTGGTTTTATTCATTTTCTCTGCAGAATTACCCCGGACTCCTTACTTAACTAGTATAAATCCCTTTAGATGAGAAAATCAGCCAAATCCCCAAAACACAGCGAGAGGTTTGTCTGCCAAACACTTAGTCACTTGTCAACATGGAATCACATGATAAAGGTCAAAAAAGTCTGTTTGACACAAATGCTGCTTCTGTGGTCCAGTCCTCGCTTCTCTGCCCATAATTATCAATGTGAAAACGACAAGCAGTTGTACCTACAGTAAGATTAAACACAGAATGATATTTCTTACAGAAATACAGCATCATATTTCTTACAGAAATAATTACAAACCTGCTGCTACACTGCAACAGCTGGAATATAATTATAGACCGTGATAGATAATGAAAAATAAACCAAAACAATTTGTCTTTTAGTGAGTGTAGCTTCACCATTATTTGATTAATTACCACTATGACCTAATTCTCTTTGGACCTAAATCTAAAATTGGCCTCTCAAGAAATGATAAAACGGCTTCATCTGTCGAATGTCAACAAGCGGAGATAAAAATCTAGTCGGGGAAGCAACTTAAAGACAAAACACTTGTTTTAGCATTTGTTTCTGTGGTCACTGTCATTAGCTGGTGGGACATCACTCGTGTTCACTAGGTGTGCAGCAGTAATTACTCAGAGGCGTCGACACAGGCTTTGAACAGCCTTTTTTTTGGTCTTCTAAACTCTGATAATGATTGTGTCGTCTGACTTATTCACACAGCCCTACTTGTGTGGAAAACTGTAAAAGGCTTTAGTGAGCACAATTTGCACGTTTTTGGAAAGTCATTAGCTATGTGATTTTTATCAGGTAAAACAAGACATTATCTCTAGAAAGTGAGATGAGACGGGCAGCTGTTTAGCTGCTCTTCTAAATGTTCTACCTAAAATGACTGGACATCAAGCTGATGTGGAAGTTCCTCAGGCTGTGGTTCCTCTAATGGCTGCTAGCTCCAAAAATTGGAAAGAAAACTCTAATGGACAAATGTATCACGCAAAGATGTCAAATATTCTTTTAAAAAGTATTTAAAAACGGCTAGTTTAAAATTTCCACCAATTTCTACGTATTAATTTTCTCTGGGGTTTTCAATCATATCACACTGTTTTCATCACCAGCTGAAATAACAAAGGTAACATTAAACTGTCAATGTTCAAAATTCATGAAAACTTGCAGCGTTTTATTTTGTATTCTTCTGCTGATGAACACGCAATATAGCGGAAAGCTCCAAAACAAGTGGACCTTGAATTAAGATCAGCTTTTCCCATTTCATTATATCATCATTATCTGTTTTAAAAGCAAAATGTGAAGAAAATGTAGAGCATTAAAAACCTTTAGAAATAAATTTTCAAATAAGAACATTAATTAATTGTATCTACCTGATGCATCCTTGGTATTTGAGCTCACATATGTGGAACTTTGTCTTGTTTTGTAGAATTCTCTCTGCATATCAGAATCATAATTGGCTTTGTAGGTCATGTACACGTGCACATGCAAAAAGAATTTGTTCAGAGCATAGTAAATTATATACAGATAATAAGATGAGACATTAAAAAAAACACAATTATTACATAAGACAGGTGCGACAAAAAAGCACGTCTCTATCTGCAGATTGTGTGTGTGTGTGTTTCTGCACGCGTAAATGGGCCTTTGGTGCAAGATCAGCTGACCAATTATTTTGTAACTTTCTGTCCAATCGTTTCTTGGAGAGTAACTGAAGCACAGCGGAATCTTCCAGCTGGGAATTCAGATGTGAGAGCAGTGAAACACACACCATAAACACACGAGTCTCATTCTCACACTGAGAAAGAGGCAGTGAAAGGAAACAAAAACGGTCCGAGACTTGAAACTTTTATGCTCATGTTGGGGAATGAATAAAAATATTATTGTCTACTTTGTTTGCAACACATGAATATAGTTTCTTAAATAATACTCAGCCTGTGAAAACATTTCTAATCACTCCCATATTGCTGGATGCAGCTTTTACCATAATGATGTCATCGGGGTCATTTTCGCTCAACCTCGTGTTTTAAAAAGAAATCCAGTTCCCAATTGGCAGCATATGCTTTGAAAAATGCGCTCAAGACGGGGAAGTTCTAATAGAAACATGACGAGCTGCATTATCAGAAATGTGAAGTACACAGGAAGCACAATAATGAAAAGAGAGGCCCCTGTCTATGCCAGACATGTAAAATGATCCTCCGACTCATTTTTATTCCACAGCAGATTAATCGCACAGAGGTAAAGAAGGTTTTCATTTTTTCATCACTTCTTTCACACCCTCTTTCCCTTTTCTCTCTTTCACTCTCTGTCTCTGTCCTCCTCTCACTCTTTCCTTTTCTCTCACTCTCTGTCTTAGCCAGACACTCGAAGACTTTGACTTTGATTAATGGTGAGCCAAGCTCTGCATTAAAAGCCAGGGGCAGCAAGTGAGGCCAGATAAAAGTGGAGCACAGGAGCAAGGAATGGGAGGGATAGAGGGAGGAGCGGCGAGTGCAGGACACAGTCACCAATCACTGTCAGCATCATCGTCCCAGGGTGACAGTGGGGGATGCAGTTGGAGGGGACAGCGGGCTTCATTGGGCTGAACCTCACCCTCATACAGGCACGACACATTGTCACTGACAGGCTCTTCACGCATGCACCAGTGGGACACACACACATGCATGTGCACACACTCTTTATCTCGCTGCTGCTTCTCCTCTCCAAAACACAGTCAGTGTCTATACAAGACGGGCCAATAAGGCAGGTTGTTTTAGTTCTTTTATCAGGGAATGAGAATGTGTGTTTTATTCGACATTTATAATCAGAACTTTCACTTTGCATCCTGATTATCAGATTAAATAGCCATTTCGTTACACTGCTTTATGCATATGGATATTGTGTTTATGTTTGCTGGAGTGGTTTTTGCTCAGTCGATTAGTAGCTCACGTGTCCGTCCTATTGTTGACAAAGAGCAAACCAAATCTATCCCACTAATCGTGCCGATCGAAGAAAGAAAACACACGTCAATTACACAAAAGTAACTTGTTGACTAAATAAGTGATTTTCACTACGATAAATTGCAATGCACAGTACTACAATAAACACCTAACGCCCATTTTCTTGCAACAAGACCCAGTATAAATGGAAGTAACTCTCCAGATGAAGATGTTATAAGCATGTCCAGAAATCCTTTTGTAATTTACGTGATTATGGGCCGATCTATACCGGGAGAAGCCAGGAGCAAGCAGGTGCAGTGTGACAGACAGTCAGAATAGCTCATTAGTAGGAGGAGTACACTCTCTCTGTTACAAGCAGCAGATGAGGGACAGAGACTCTGAGTGAGAGAAGGTTCAACTATATGAATGACCTGCAGTTCCAGATTCACCAAAACAATACACAGCACACAGCTAGTTATTAACATAGATATGTTGTTAGAGGTAGAATTAAAAGTCCAATTATGTTTAGTTAAGCTGTACTGTACATGTATGTGCTGAGGTCGGTCATTAACACATTTCTGTCCTCTACACATTTGAAAACTCTCCTTTATGTCTGAGCTTAATCAGTCTTTACGAAATATGGAATATAATTCTCATATACTTACTGTAGACTAACAAATGTGCTGTGCCAACAGTGCATTAAGTCAGCAAGATTTCGGAGAGGTATGGTGGGGTTGATTCTAAACAGATGGAAAATCAAGAGAATGTGATTCATTGAAATGATAGAGGTTGTTTCTGCCTCAGCATTAAATACCAGTGCATGTTTCATTTTCAAATTTTTGAATCATTTATTACCTCTTGCCTTTGCAAATCCAGACGGTGTCCTATGCCCTGAGCTTTAACTTTCACTGTCCAGCAGCAGCTGTGAGCTTATTTCTGATGATGAGTCAGGTATTGTATTACCGAGGCGAATCGGGTCAGAGATTGATTCAGTGATAATTGTCAACAACTGATCGATTCACGTTGTGCTTCGCTGTTCCCTCATGGGCGTAGGTTGGCAAATTGAACCTGAGGAGGTCTCTGCTCTCGACACGTCCAAAATATTCTCTCCGACCACAACTGCAAGTACATTAAAACATGACTGAAATGGCCAAAACAGAAAACTCATATAAAAAAATTCTTCTTCACATGACACAAGTATTGTGGATTGTCCTTAAAGATGATGAAGCTCAGGACTCATGATGAGGACATCATTGATAATCTAGATAAACAAGGGCTTTGAGTAGTTTTATATACAAGCGCTAACATGAGTAGCACAACTGCACTACACCACCTACTTAGCATGAGCGAATCCTAAGCCGTGTGTCTTTTCTCACACCGCCACACAAAAGTTCCCTTGGTATCAGGAAAATTGCACAAAAGGCGCAGACCAAAAAAAAAAGAAAAGAAAAGAATAAAACGGCGCTTGACTAACACTGACATTGTGCCTGCAGGAAAACGGAACCCTTAGACATTAAGCTCTTGAAAACATGCATAAAAATTCAGCATGGTGAAGAGTTGGGGCCAGGAGTCGGAGCTGTGGAAATAGCTTCCGTCCTCAGCACCTTTTTCTACTGCAGGAATTTCTGTGCAGAGTGCCCCTCCCCTGGGTCTGTCAGGAACAGTGTGTGCCTATGGCCGGTAATTGATAATGCGGCCCAGGCAGCCCTAGCCCTGGTCAGTGGAGCGTGAACCAGCCTGAGAGGCAGAGAAGCTGAAGTGCACCGAGGAGAAGCTCCGACCTCACACTCTCTGTTTAGGGTTTGAGAGAAGGAGGGAGGGAGGGCAGGAGGTGAGAGCCAAGGGAGGCAGACGAAACTGAATCCATTCACGCTGACAGGATAAACAGAGCCCTTCCATTTGTTTACATTTCCAACATAAAGAAATACTCACTAGTGTTAAATATATATTTCAAGAAATACCATAATCAAAACAGCACAATAAGCCGTCTTTTCAACCAAACTATATTTATAAGCAGCTAAAAGTCCTGTGACCATGGAGCGCTTATTCAAAGATGAAGGGAAGGAAAATAAATAAATAAGCACTAAGTAGTCTGATAAAAAGGATCATTTAGTTGGGAGAGGGTGCTATTTGCTGCCTCTTGAATAGAGGAGTTATTCAGAAAGATGGTGAGTGGAGACCAGGTGGAGCGATGACTAGGCCTCAGCAGTGAGCAGGACGGGAGCCAAGTGGCTGATAGACACAAAATGCAGAGCATGGTCTTGTGTGGGGCTGTATTTATGCCTGCAGACATGGGGGCGGAGAATCCTTTCTAACACTGTATACAAACACCGAGGCTCCAACTTAATATGAGCAGCCACAGAATCCGATTTTAATCAGACGTCCTTGTATGTTCAATTAGGTTCGTGAATACGTTTGGTTGGATACATCAGCTTAGCATTTTATCCTGTCATTTTGGAAAACTGTGATTATGTGAGATTTGTTGGGCATATTCACACAGGCCATTAAAGAGACTGACTTGTATATACAATGTAAACAATTTGCAACTATATTTAGTAATTTACCATCTTTCTTAACATATCTGTATTTACAAGATACATTGATGTGTTCATACTAAAAATTCTACTTCACTTTTAAAGCCTGATTCCAAGTCGTCTGTTATTAAAAGAGTCATGTTTAAAACCAAACATCACATTTAAAGACTTCCTCAGACACATTATATATTAACAGACTGAAGCTGAATGATGGCACTCGGCAAAACAGCCTCAAAACTACGATCAGATTCTGACTCAGCTGTTGTTAAATCCTGACTGGTGCACTGACGTGTGGGACCAACTCATGGATGTAGTAAGAAGAGCACAACACAATCTTATACAAATCACTAGCCAGGAAAATAAAATAAAAATAGCAGCCAAGAAGCTGATAGAGAAAAAAGGTCTTCAGGGTCTTTAAACTCACTTACAAAGTTTTCACATTTGCCTGGTAGGTTTTCCCTACTGCACAAGAACTGGTGCAATTTTATAACTGTTACGCTAGGAAAAAAACAGAGGAACATGTAAAAACAGGTGCAGAATCTGTATCTTGATTAGCAAAAAGTCAAATAATCCCAGAGATGAATATGATTATTCGAAATGTGTAGAATTTCTGCTATTCTGTATTTGAGCCGACAGATTTAGAAAAGGATTGAACTCCCGGTCCTTAGTGGCCAAGCCCGTACAGTCTGTGACATTTAAAGTGTAAGAAATTGCCAGATGCCCCTATATTTACACACAACATAACACATTGATATATAAAAAAAAAAGCATTATGATCAGGAAAATGTACCTCTTAGTCACAGAGGAAAAAAGTCTGGTAACTTTGATGCTTTGATGCTGTTGTCAGCTGTGACAAGATATCTGCAGATTTGTTAAATGTCAACAGTGAGAAAATCTGCCAAGGAATGGAAGTGAAAGACAGGGAGATGGGCTCTGCAGGGGCTGCTGGGACTTGTTCTTATAGTAAAAACACACACACACATACACACACACACACAGAGAGAAGGTAAATTTGAGTTCAGTTCAATTTATTTCCAACCTGTAGTCCATATGGATAAAAGATGAGAAAACAAAGCAGATGCTGCACTAGATTAGATGAGGTCCTGTTATACCTGAGGGAAAAAATTAGTGATTCCGACAGGCTGTGGTGAAAAAGCTTGTTTATGCAGGTTAAAGTACGACCCTCGTGAAGACAATCAGGTGGACTTGGACTTCCTTCTAATTGAAATTTATGAACCAAGCACACAGAGTTTTATAACAGTCCGTGTCTTTCGTCTGTCCAAAAACACAATCTTGTTCTGGCATGTGAAAAGCGAAGAGAAGCAGGGATGATGGAGGAATGACAGTGCAGCGGACAAAAATGATGGAACGAACAGGAAATTGCCAAGTGTCTTGGTTAATTGACAGCCTATATGTGTGTATTCAGGTGTACTGGAGCTGAAGGATGAAACAGACAACAGCTGGGCCATAATGATAGCAATTCTAGACCAGTTAGATTTCAAAGGGTTTCACTGAATGAATAACAAGCATTTTATGAACAGATGAGGTCTTATATTTTGGACCGACTGGATATCGTCCTTTTAATGAGTTTACAGTCTATGCTGCGTACTGTATGTCCAAACTTGGAGTCGTCGTTGTGTCGCAGATCCATGATTGCGGTCTGCTCGTACCTGCAAATTGACAGCTTTATTGGGGGCAAGCGTGGGCTATTTCTTTCCTGCCTGCACGGTTTAGTTATTTCACGGCTCACCATGACATCATTGACACTGAAATCAGCAGTGGCGAGTACCTAGGGGGGCGTCCCAATAAATCAGATAAAACAAATGTTCATAAAATTTTGCTTGTGTTGCAGCCTATTGTTACCACACATATCTGAACATAATCACTTTTGACTTTTTGTCATAATCCTTCGAGACAGGCAAAAAATGATAAGATAAAGCTCTGGCATTCATTTTATATTTGCCCATTTAATTTATATACCTAATGTCAAACCAACTATACTGACTGAGAGCAATTTATTAAATTGTACAATGCGATTTGGAGTAACAGATATTTGTTGTATTCTCAGTTATTTTAGTTGCACTTGGACATAATCAGTACCGGGTGAGAGAAAGAAATAAAAACGGCATTACTCTTTATTTTTCTGGTGATATTTGGTGTGAGGGTTATATGGATGGCATTGCTAAAAAAAGGAGAAATCAAAAATCTTTGAAACTGACATCTACTGCATCCAGTCCGTCTGATGGATGTGCTCCTATATCTGCCTATGAAGCCAATTTTACTCAACCAAACACTGGACTCAATCCAACACGACTGGGTGCCGGACTCATGCCACACTCGTGGCGAATGATGATTTTGGCACAAAGGTAACCTGAGTCCTGCTAACTAGAGCTGATAGTCAGTCCAAGTCCACACCCTCAAGTCTAAGCCAAATCAGACATATTTTGGCCAAAGCCGGCTCCTATTTGGTCCTGCAGTGCCAGAATACGGTTAAGTGCAGCTCTAATTGGCCTCGACTCAGCTGGCTACCTGGGCAGTGATGAGAGTGGCAGTTATACAGTACAACTATTGTCTAAACTTGTGCACAGTAATGATAGCTCGTCAGTAAAGAGTGTGTGTGTGAAACTGCATGGTTGTATAATGCATCATTTAACCTAAGTATGTGTAGGACGGTGCACTTTTTTTAATGTGCACCATCCTTCCTGAAAAGATTTGTCTGGATAATGTGCTAACTCTAATCAGCTGTCATTAATGTTGTTGGAATATTAGGCAGATAATGAAGTGGTGCTCTCATAGCTGGCTTGATGTACTGTATACTTTTTGAAGTAAAAAAAAAAAGGAATTAACACACATACAGTACAGTTCTCCACGCTGGCGTCGCATTTCCTTCAGCCTCGCCTTTAAAACTGCTGTGAAGTATGGACTTTTTATCACTGTACTGTGCAAAATCAGCATTAGCGATGGAGACTCGTGCCTGTTATACTGGCTGAATGAACGGTTTGCAACCTACAGTACGCGCAGTTGTGTGTGGTGCATATCTGTAATCAACTGGTTTTGACATATGCTGATGTTGTCTCTTCCTGTGCTCTGCAGCTCCCTCCATAGTTCCCATCATGCACCAGATCAGCTCCACCATGAATAGCTTCACCCTGTCATGGCCACAGCCAGAACAACCCAATGGCATCATACTGGACTATGAGCTGCGCTACTATGAGAAGGTAAGTTAAATGTGTGTGTGTGTGTGAGTGTGTGTAAATGCATGGATTCTGCATGCGTGTATTTTCAGGTCAATCTCAAATAGTGTAGGGGACACACCTTTGCTCATGACTAGTCGGCTGCATTAAAAGCTCCCAAAAATCTAAGCTCTCCTGGACGTCTGTGAGCAGAGTCCCCTGGGTTGATAATATGTTCTTTCACTCTGTTTACTTCGTCCCTCCAACTGTTCTCGGGTTTCTGCTGCTGATGAAGTGAATAGGTTGACCTCTGCTCCAGGCCCACTCTGCACAGTGCAGCAACCTGTCCCGCTGTGAAAACGCATTGCGTCTTGGGGGTGTCACATCGACCCGTCTGCTCGCACACAATACGTCTGCTTTATTAAGTCGCCAGCCCTACCCCACAGCGCCTGTGCTGCTCCAGTATTGACCTGTAGGCTTTTCCCAAGGCCTTGGACATAATGATACACAGAGATTGGAGACTCTAGCTTTTTGTTTGGGCCCTTGTTTGTTCTCCTAAAGCTGATCGATAGGTATAGCAAGGTTGGTCATGCACGTTTTTTTTTCCCCCCGTCTTTGTCATTTTAAGCTTTCTGTGAGACTTGGTACACCTTCACCCATGTTCTGCTTTCCAATAAAAGACAAAAATCAATAGCGCTTTATAAATGTTTTTCTTCTTCTGTTGAGTTATTTATTTCACACAACTCATTTTGGCTAAGGTTCCTGGATCAATATTCATAACCCCACCTAAGGATAGAGTTTGTCACATTTAGCATTTTCTATCAGGGAGAACAACAATCATGTTTTTAAATGATGTTTGCAATTGGAAACTCAGTTATTCAATAATAGCTGCATTGCTCTCTGTTTTTCCCCTCTGGCATTGCACAGGTCATGAAATTGAGTCCGATTGCCATGTCCCTGAGAAACCTTATCTGCCAGACAGCTTAGTGTCGTGTAAATAACATTTATACAGCATCCCATTAGTTCATGAATATCAATGAAACCTAATCCTATTGATGTTTATGTAGCGTGTCCTCACACAAATAGATGAGCATGGCATAATCACAAATTAGCGAATTAACAAGGATGATTGCTAATTGCACCGGGATGATTCAGGTGAGAGGTTGCACTCTGAGCTATCTACCTCTGTCTTAATGTACATTCGTATGCAGCTATACAGCAACATGTTACCGTCTTTCGAAAAAATATCCCACCATGTGAGCGCAAGTAAGACACAGGAGATGAGTCAGAATGATTGCTTTGTGACACACTGGGCTGTGGAGATGAGATTTCCAAATTGGTGGTCCTCTTTTCACATTGTGTTTTGGCTCTGACGAGGCTTTTTTTTTTTTTAGGCTATAAACAGACTTTTCCTCAGCCAGCCATTGCTGTCCAAAGCGTCACTGTTGATGTGTGCGTCACTGTTTTTGTGCCTGATTAAGCATCAATGCACAGAAGAAGGAAAAAAAAAAGACTAGACTATCATATGTCATAAATGTAGTTCATGTGCCTGGTAAAATTGATCAGACATATGCATGATTAAAAGTCCATATTATTTCACTGTGCCACTCACCGTAGTTTGGGTTACATTCATGCATGTTTAGCCGCTTGTTGCATATGGAGAAGCGGGGAATTAAATTGCATACCATCTAGGTCAGGCCACCCAGCCGTGATTGATTCCCTGAATGCTTGAGAGGTTCAGAAAATCTGGAAGTTCTACGCAGCCATAAAGTGATGATGTGGCCTTTTAGTCATAAAAGGCAATTATGGAGGGATTACTCTCCCCATGTCTATCACACACTCCCCTGCACACTCCCAGCTTTACTCAGCACCATGGGTAACTTACAGGCTGGATAATACAATCATAAAAAATTGGCTTTTTTATATAAAAATGCCCTTGCTCTACTCACTTTCTTTTTGTGTATCTCTCCAATGCCTGCATTAATCTGAGAGTAGTCACACTGTTATGGTTCTGGAGTTGATTGTCTCAGCGTGCCTGGCATAGTCATAGCACAGCAGAGAGCTGTCTCTCTGTACACAGGAAGCCTCCCATACCCATTTACAATGGCGGCTTCTCCAGCAGCGTGCCATTCTCACATATTGTGTTGAGTAATACTGCAGGATAATCATAAAAGAAATTTCTACTTTCTCACAACCATGTCATAATCATTTAGATGTGTCCACAAGTTTAATTCCTGCTTACAAAGTTATATTTTTGAAATAAGTAATTTTAAGTGAATTATGTTTCTGTTTGGAATAATTGAATGCTTGCTTTTCTAGCGTGTTTACCAGTAACATAAATTAATACAGACAGAGTGTGAGATGATATTGGACAAATATTGTCCCATGTTGAAAACCCAAAGAGGGTTTTTAACATGGGACAATATCTACCAGGTATAACATTATGAGCACCTGTGGAACTTAATGTAATTCCGTACAGTGGGTCTGCCATTAATTCTACTTTCACGAGGTTATAATTTCACAGTTGAAACTTGTAAAGTTTCAGAAAGGTACTAATTTTATGTGTTTATTGATAAGGTCAAAGTGGGTGGTGGAGTCATACTGGAATATACTATAAGAAGAAGTGGTTGGTGTTTTGGCCACCCTAATTTATTTTAAATAAAACATAAAATTATCACATTTCTGACAGTTTCAGCCTGAAAACTGAGAAATTATAACCCTGTAAAAGTAGAATTCATGGCAGAGCCGCTGGATTGGATTGCATTCAATTGCACACAGGTGCTCGTAATGTTATTTCTGATCGGAGTAGATTTTTGTGTTATGTACTGGAACCATATTACATAGAGAATAAAACAAGTTGTATGTAAGCCAATTATTCAAACTGCTCATTTGATTATTAAACCCACTTAGAGCCAATGTACTGTAGAAAATATGTGAAGCAATAAAATTATAACTCACTAAGTTAACTCAGTAAGTAACGCTGTACAGTTTATATTGTTCTGTTTATTTTTGCAGTTTTTATTAAAATAACTATAGGTTGAAGTTGAACCAAAAATTTAACAATGAATAATATTAAAATACTATGATAATATCACTTAAATTTTAGTTTGAAGGAAATACTGTACTATAGTTCAGAGTGATTGTTACTGCCAATGTTGATTACTGTCCAATAGATATTCTAATCAACACTGTTGATGTGTTTTGAGATATTTAATATCCACCATCGTCCTTATATTTACAGTGGCGTTTAGCTGGCATGAAGGAAACAGGTGGTAATGAATCAAACCGATGGCGTTTTAACTGTTTCACGTGAAAGCTGGACTGAGTGCTCAAGGCTGTTCTCTTAACAGGCTTCACTCCCTTCTTCAACCTACCACCTCATTACAGAGTAAGTGGTCCCGGGACCCTGTAAATTGGGAGGCGAGATGAAATGACTTAAAGGTTTGCAAAGAAAAAGTAGGATACCGTGCTCCCGTTCTCTCCATCGTTTCCTCCATTTTTCTCATACCCTTTTTCCTCTGGTTGCCTGAAAATTTGGGGAGGGTGGAAATAACTCAGCATAGCGGAGGTCAGGCCCTCCATTAAAGCTGGAGCAGAGCAGCCACTGGCTCTGGTTACTGATGGCTCTGTGTGTGTGTGTGTGTGTGTGTGTGTGTGTGTGTGTGTGCGCCTGTTTGGGTGTGAGCTTGTGTCAGTGTTTGTGTGTGAGCCTCAGCACCAGTTCAGGTATATCCATTGTGGATGGCAGAAGTACTGTCAAGCTGCACTGAGGAATTCAAGAGAAACTACAAGTTTACTGCAAGTCGCCAGGATCCGCAGCATACTGACCACCATCTGCATATTTGGCACTCTGAAAAATTCACTTGTTCTTGACATACAATTAGCGATTCCTCAGAAGACAAGCCAGGAGGAAATATTTATTATTCCTTTCTTCTCTCCCTGCCGGCCTTCACAGTCAGACCCAACACTTTTGTACTGTAGACACACACAGATGTTGTGCCGACAAGTTTAGATTTTTAATGGAACCTGTGAAAAGCAGGAATTGTGCAACACTCCCTCGGTCCCTTAGCAAAGGGCAGTTACATTTCCTCTTTCAGACTCTCCATCCTTTGCCTCTCACCCCTCTCCCTCAGACCTCCCTGTTAGTCTCTAGATGCAGAGGATGCATACAAAGAGTTATCTCAAAACAAGCTGAAGCAAAAATATTTCCCCTCAGATATATTGTACATAAGATGATTCTTCTCATGCCTCTCTTACCACAGTGTTTGGCATGTGCCTTAGCAGAATCACTATTAGAGAAAAATCATTCATTTTTATTAGTCTGGTGATATGATTTGTCTTAACATTATTTTAGTTTCTTTATTTCTCAAAACAATTAGGAGACTTTATTGGCCTATAATATCAGATTTTATCACCACTGTGTTATTATACAAAATAATTACCATTTTCTTTTCAGATTAGAATTCATGAGGTAATGGTAATTATTTGCATTTAGTAATAAAAATCCCTCCCTGAGATTTAATTTGTTAGCTTATACTGTATTTTCCAGCTTTTTTTAACCTAAGGCAATACGTTTTAATCAGGAACATTAATGGGAGATATTTCGTTCTTTCATTTCCACTTTACAAACATAATATTACAATTTTCTCTCTCATACACCCACATACCCTTTTCCTTTGTGTGTGTGTGTCTGTTATTTGCATGCGCGCATGTGAGCCTGTGAAGAGGACACATGGTATCCCACCATGTCTGTCCCTGTGCCAGGTGGCCATGCTGTCCATTTTGGGTAGTTGGCATTTTTTGGATACAGTCACACAAGTACAACCCCCCCCACACACACACACACATCAAGAAGTCAAATTGAGTCAAGTTTATTTTTATAGTCCAATCTCACATGTACTGTCTCTGTGGCCTTTTCAGGCCGACAACAATAATGTTTTTTGACTGAAAAACTCAAAAAAAAAAAAAAAAAAAAAAACCTGGAAATCAGAGGGAAAATGGAAGAAAATGGCAGAGAGGAAATTCAAAGAGTCAAAGGGAGATATCTCTCTGCAGTCCTCTGGCAGCGCAGAGGCAATTGGTAGTGAATTGTCAATAAAAAAAATGAATGGAAAGTTTTGACAGGTAAAAAAAATATGCATTGGACTTACAGCAATGCACCAACATGATTATAATAGATCCAGTACTAATGTGGTACATCAGTACACATAGTGAGCTCCTACTGTACCAAAGGCTGTTTTTAGGGAGAGGATCAAGGTTAAGTAAAGCTCCCTGTAAGAGGAGTGTGTGTCACCATCATCAGAACATGTCACACATCTGGAACCAGTAACCAATGAATAGTGTTTCTAAGGACACTCATTTATGCCGAGTTTGTCTCTGAGGTTTTACTGAATCCTACAGAAACCAAATTCCCTGCAGTGCTTCCTGTCTGTCACCCCTGGCAAAGCTTTTGATTGGCTGCTCCACCATCTGCCTTCCCACCTGCAACTCTGTCTTTATTTAGCAAGTTAGGGTGGGGTCCTTCTAATCCCCATTTGACTGGCAGCAGGCGAGGACCTCTCATGGCTGGATGTCCCTCCTGGCATGGTCTTTTATTGGCTATCCTCTAACCTGCCAGAGTGCCAAATGCCAGCTTATTTTTAAGTGGCAGATGTGTGTGTGTGTGTGTGTGTGTGTCACGTAATCCCCATTTGACTGGCAGCATGAAACGGCCTAGCTGGTGCCACCTCAAGGGATGCGTTTCTATTGGCAGTTTGCCATGTGTCTGCTCACCTGTCCTCCATTAAAGCTCGGCAGGTGGGACGCGGTCCTCAGAAATGCACAATTTGCTAGCAGGGATATGTTGGGTAAATCTTGACCCGAAGTGGCCCGTGAGCACTCAACCATGTCTTATAGCAGACGAATAGGTGACCGTGGCTCCAGTCTCTGATATGACCTCATGTCTTCTGCAGCTCTTTCAAATGCACAAGCTTCTGCTTTAATGGTACGTTGCAGTATTTTAGAGAATTTGTCTGCAACACATTTGGGAAATGACATATGTGATCTAATGGACAAAAAAGGTCTGTGAAATGTTTAAACTCTGTAAACCAGTTAGATCCATTTATAAACATCTCTTTCCTCTCGGAGATAAAGTGAAAGCCTGGTGGTTTCACGCGCTGCCTTCCCAAGCCCAAACATTTGTCTTCATCAAGCCCAGAGTGTCCAATAAGAGCTAATGTGATTGCACTCATCATTGTGGTGGGGGGGCAGATTTCATAGCTATGTTTACCTCGTCTGCTCAATGACGGAGCAACCGGAATGATTCAATTACACCAATCAGATTGGATAATGATTTCGATGTGGGTTCCTTCTGCCTGGAGTTTCTTATCGCTTCCTGCCATCATCTTCCATCCTCCTCTTCCCTCCCTTGCTTTCTCCTTGCCTATCTGCTTTTCTACTCCACACTCTTGTCAGCTCAGATTTTGTATTCATATTTCCTCAGAGGAGTCCTACATGTATATGCTTTTTGGAATGCACTCTGGCATTAAACAATACAGTATTTACCAAGCTAAAAAAAAAAAAAAAGCCTGCCTCTATTTACACTGTTTTACTGGCACTGGGAATTTTGTCCCATCACTTTCAACTGCCCCCTCTTTCTCCTACAGTATGTCTGCATCTAGCTATCAGCAGTCTGCAGTGGTGGGTGTAGTGTAGGTGCAGTCTTATTTTCTGGCTGTCATATTCACTCTGGGTTATGGGAAGGTGACAGGCCTAAGTAATTACTGATCCCCCATAGCAGATACCTCCAGCAAGCCCCTAACTACACTGCAGCAGGCTGCCTGACTGCCTCTCTCGCCTGTGGAGAGAGAATGACCCCGATGGAGGAACTGAACGACTGGTCCCATGGTCCAAAAAATACAGTGAATGGATGGTTATATGCAGGCAAACATGTGCAACCACATCTGCACGTCTGTACAGACATATTCAAGTCCATAAAGGTGAAAAACATTTGGGCGGCTCTAAATAAAAAGAACGTATTGTGCATTTGTCTTTTCACAGTTATTATAAACTTGAATAAAACACATCCCATCACATTACTGTTAAACTTCTAGATTCCTTCCCACAGCGTTTGATAAACCTGTTTAACGTTTCACTGTTGAACTCCTGCTGTTCCCACTTGATCTCGTTTTACCTGAACTTTAACGATAACTGTGTGATTTAACACTTTTCCCCCGACTTACATTCCTTGTGTGCTGTTGCTGCTTTAAGGACCACGCAGAGAGTAACTCCACCATCCTGCGGAGCCAAACTAACACAGCCCGTGTGGAGGGTCTCCGGCCGGGTACGGTCTACGTGGTACAGGTGCGAGCGCGGACTGTGGCTGGCTTTGGCAAATACAGCAGCAAGATGTGCTTCCAAACCCTCACAGATGGTAAGGATCGCCGAGCCAGGAGAAGCAGCTCCCTCTGTCTCTCTCTCTCCCTCGCTGTCTCACTTTCTCTCCCCGCTCTCTCTCTCTCACACACACACACAAACACTCTTCTCTTTGTATTTGTTGCATTGTTATTAGTAGGTGAGATAGAGGGGAACCGCACTGTTTGATTGCACTTCTGTATCCACAGCTAAATTAATTTCCCTCACTGTCAGGTTTGAGAATGTGTGCGGTGGCTGCTTTAAATATGTAGAATGCTTAGTGTCTTTTGTTTGTGCAACTAACTGTGCTTGATCCAAAATGCTTAGCTAATTGGTTTTTCACCCGGCCCTTCTGTTGCTGAAGAGCCGTCCCAGAATGCATAGCTGTGATTAGTAGTTGATGAGATTTTCTTTTTTTTGGGGGGGCTTGGATTGTTGAAAAGGGAAGTGGCTGTAGAGGGGCTGGAACACCTGCTACACTGGCAAGGTTGTGAAACTATGCTTATTAGTGTAAGTGCAAGGAGGTGTGTGTGCAGAGAGTTGGTAATGGTGGCATCGCATGTCATGTCTTCATGCACATGTACAGTATTTCTTCTTCGTGGCTTTGCCAGGCAGTAAAATTGGTGCTAAAAATAAGCACAGCATGATTCAGTCTGGATTGATTAAACATTTGCCTGAATATGTGTAATATTCACAAGATTTGCCACAGTGCTGCCTTATTGTGCCATGTTGGACACTGAGCTTGTTATATAAAACAGGACATATTTCATAATGTATCAAAGACAGGAGTGACATTTCCACATTGTATTGTGCTAATGAAAATGATAACGATGAATGAGATGCTGATGATCTTGACGGAGGGGAAGATGAGAGGGATAATGATGATGACCAAGGTGATCATTGTGGCTATTTACCTGTGCAGAGCAGATGTAGTGGCTCCGTCATGGCCCCTTTGCTCTCCCTCGTGCTCACAAATGATTTTTTTTTCCTCAAACACATATGCGTGCGTGCACGTTCAACCGCACGCTTTTCGCTCACTCACACAAACACTGTTTACGGTTCATTTGTTGGCCTGCTGCCATAGCACGACATTTGTCAAGGCAATTAGCAACAGACGCTAGAGAACTGCTGACATTCACACCCAGGCTCCACCTCCTGCCCCTCTACCAGTCGTCTCTCCCCGTGTCAAGCTAGTTGCGGCGTCTCTCGAAGACACCACCTCACCATCCAACCACAGCTTTCTGTCTGTGCCGTTTCTCAAAATTCCCCGTGTTCTTGTGGGTGCGTTTTCATACACCTCCATTAAGTCTCTCTTTGCCAACTCTGCGCACACAAATACACAAAATCACGAGCTCTGAAGACTTGACAGGTGTGATGTGAGGTGTCCGTCGGTAAAGCGACTGAAGTCACAGTCCTCCAGTTGACTAATAGGCTGAGGCTTCAAAAACTCACTGATTGTAATAGAAGTCTATTTACTGCTGGAACAGGTAACTGTGTGATTTCTTGCTGTCAGGGAAAATCACCATTCTCATATGGGTGAAGGAGTGATTTATCCAAACCTCTCATGCCTAATATGCATGTAAAAAGAACAGGAAGAATGCCTGGACACCTGAGTAGCTAGAACATCATCCACGCTGTTTGCTTGATACTTGATGCTTGATAAATATGCCAGTTAAAAGACTGAGCAGTTCCCGTCACATTTAGTTTCCTCATATATTCCAGCTCTTGCCCAGCTCCGAAGAAACATTAGTTCTCCCTTTATCACTTTAATCCAATAGGCCTATTCTACACCGGGGATTGGATTTATTTGCCTGCAGCATGCTAAATCGTGCATCGCTTTAAGTACAGTGTTTGCTTGTGCCAAAGTCGCGGGAAGACAGGCACACAAGAAGAAGATAAGTGAGGATTTTGCTGTGTAGCCCTTTTAGACAGGCCTGTAGGATGTCCTCTGAACCACCGGCAGCCTGCTCTGGCTATGCACGTGAAATGTTTGGGCACGATTGGCAGTCGATGTCTTTCTTTTCAGCACCTGGGAAACAACATTCCAAGGTGCATTTTCCTGTCCATTCATTCTGACAGGCGTGGCAACACAGAATTTCTTACCGTGAGTAAGCTATGCTTTTCTCTCACTCTCTGTCTCTCTTGTGGTTTATCACACGCAAGCTGTCAGTCAGTTTTGCGAAAGGCTCACCGGATTTCAGTCGGCACCTCTCAAAAGAGAGATCTTTATGTTTTCTTTATCCATCGGTCCATCCAGTCTAACCATTGTGCTCTGCTTCTTCTTCTCCCTATTTCTCTCTTTACCTCCCAAACACACACACCCACCTCCAAATAAATACAGTCGCACTCCCTAAGCTCTACCCAAGCAATTCTTAAAGCCTGTCTGTCTGTCTTTTTCTTTGTCTAACTCAGATGACTTCAAGTCGGAGCTGAGGGAACAGCTGCCTCTGATCGCAGGGTCAGCAGCAGCAGGAGTGGTCTTTATCGTTTCCCTCGTTGCCATCTCCATCGTGTGCAGCAGGTAACCACATCCTCTTTTCTCTATCTATGGAATACATGCAGATATGCCACGGGTACATTTGTCTCAACAAAGAAACTTTTCAGGCAGGAAGAAGAAGGAAGGAACATCTCTGGCCTAATTTTGACATTATAGTCACAGTATCCTGGGTCTCTGCACTGAATATATAGGATGGCCATAATAACATGAACACTATACTCAGCAACACTGCATTAATACAGATTTTCTCACATTGTAACAGATTGAAATGCTTAAAAATCCAAAACTTCCTTAAAACATCCTTTAAAGTAAATTAAGTCAAACTAAAATGAATAGGCATATAGTATAATACTGTAGTAACTTCCTGACCCTGTAACTTACCCACTGCAAAATGTTTGAGTTATTCTAATAAAACATTCAGCATGTCCTAGTTATCCTTTACAACATGCAAGATCCATAAAGCCAATGCAGATACTGTTTATGCTACTATGCATTATTAATAGCAATTGGTTTCATGGAAAAGGAAACTCATGTGACATATTTGAAATGTAATATTCAATTCCATAGAGAACTTAACTCCTACTTGCTGCTGTTAACTTACTTACGTCAAGGCAATTTAATTTTGCAGCAGTTTGTCATATTGTCACATTCCTATCTGGCTCCCCCTTAGATATATAAAAGTCAAATTTTCTGCAGAGCTGTGTGCAACTTTGAGCAAGTAAAGTGTTCATCAAACGGGCCGGGCTCTTTTGATGCTGACGCAGAGGAGACAGATGAAAAGCAGAGAGATCCTATCAAGGTCTAATTAAAAATCAGCTCATTTTCATAAACTTCATTTGCCTTTGCTAACCCTTTGCAGCTGATTCAATTTCAGCCACATCATTTTCAGACCATACAGAGAAACATGAACAGTAATAAGGCCTCGTTTACACTTCCTTTCATCCTGTCGTCATCTCTCTCTCTCTCTCTCTTTCTCTCCCTCCTCTCTCTCAATATTCATTCCCCTCTCAGGAAAAGGGCATACACCAAAGAGGCTGTGTACAGCGACAAGTTGCAGCATTACAGCACAGGAAGAGGTAAGTCCACAGTCATACTTAGCTGCTGCTCTATAAGCTTGTTATTAGTTTTTACTCCTCAATTTTAGTTCCATACCCACATGTTTAACTGTCTGTCAACTGGCAGCTTAACTCGTAAACAGGTTTTGAAAAATAGGTTTTGGCTCATAACTCCTGAACCTGGCTTTTATTTTTCAAAATTAACATATCAGTAAAAGCAACACCCGTTTCCTCCTCAGCAAAACGATATTTTTAGCATTCATATTCCAATTTCGATTCTTAATCTTCTTTAGTCTTCAAACTAATTTGCTACATACAATATTTGGATCAAGCAACCCAAAATAATAATAAAAACCATGAATTAGTTTTTAGATTAACTGCTGTTGATTTGTTTTGACAGATTATATTTGTGCTGCACATAACCTGCAATACAACGAGCAGTTGCAAGCACACGGGCATACTCTGTGTTAATCCATCGCTTTATATAATAAAGCCACATGATGAATTTAAAAGACCATGCTTTCGTAGTCACTGGTCAAACATTTGCTTTGTGAAATTTTGTCATTCATACTCTAGACAGGATGTGGGCACATTCCAAAAACACTACTCATTCGCCATTTAGTGTGATTATCTATCGCTGCATTCACTTTTATGTTGATCCAGATGCAATTTTAGAAACGCATCTTTTGGTTTAAATTTTAGATTTAGAGGATTGTTCTGCCTCAGTGGCGATATGTACTTTCTGAGTGCTCTCATGTTTTATTCATACTTGCTACAACTCAATTTTCTTCGGTGGCCAGTCCTTTGCTGCTGCCATATTGTGCATGATATACAACATGTGGAAATAGTGTATTTCTTTATAAAATGCATTAATGAAAAGGAGCTAAGAGTCATCACAGTGATGTGTTTGGGCCGTGTGGCCGACTCGACTGAGTTACGTCTTAAACAATCCCCTGACACTGATCGTTGACACACATGAACGTAAAATGTCGTGTGTTCGTGCCTCTAAGAACTGCCGATCTTGAAGTTTGAAAAGGGGCTCGCTTGAGGGGACAAAGTTTTGTTGAGCCCGACACGGCAAAGCGTGGCTCATTAAAACTGCTGTGGGCAGGTACGGCGGTTTTGTCACAGGCTATCTTTGGGAAGACCGAATGTAATTAACATAAGTGGTGAAAATAAACAAAAGATCAGAAACGCTCGAAGCCCCAGTCATCCAATAAGTAATTTGAAGTGGAGTGGAAATAAGATGCTGATAAGGGATCCTATTCATAGGTTTATTCCTTCAACCTTCACACCGCCAACACTCATGAAGTAATCCCCCAACCCAAGATGCATTGTTTTCCTTTATTCTCCCAAGATTTGACTGACAGTTTTGTAATTACAGTATTCAGTGCAACAATAAAATAGCACCACACAGCCAATTGTTTTGGGTGAATCTCCAAAAATGTGTTGCCAGCATTCACCCAGCTGCCTACTGTTCCAGCTGTTGCCGCACACATCAGGTGATGTGTCCTCGTTTCCAACCCACTTAATGTGACAGACAATAAAAGGGAGGCTGCTCATACTGTAAATTCAGTGGTGCAGCCGCATAGTCGTGCTTATGAAAATCAGACCTTTAACATTACACCAAACAGAGGGTGGGATGTCATGGCAAACAAATTAGAACAAACGCATGGGCACACACATCATTCTCACACACCATTCAAAAGGCTGCTTGTGTGGCTTGGGAAATAACCGCCGTCAGAGCCAAGTGTAATTTTTGGTTTTAATTAACCACGTAAACATCCATGTCACCGATGCTCATTCTTACATACTGTGACACAACATCGAAGCATTTGCAAATATTTTCAGTGAATTCATTTTACTTTTTTTTTTTTTTTTTGTCCCCACACACCAACAACCTGACAACATCAGCTAATTACCAGGCAGACATTTCTAAGCACTGCATGTTTACTGTATGCCCTAATGCTTCTCTGCGTATGACTACAAACATATCTTAAATCACTAATGTTCGAACCCCGTTTGTCGCTTTGTAGCTTCAGCTGTTGTTTGTGCTTCAGCATCTGGTGCTCACACTGAATGAGAATGGGATTCCAAAGCCCGTTTAGCAGATCTAGTTGCGGTTAGATGTCAAATAGGTTTATAGTTCACTTATTTCTTGTTTGTTGCCACTATGTTCCACTTTCATATGTGAATTGAGAGACTAACGGTGGCAAATGCGTAAACAGAAGTGACATCTGTGACATCTGTCTTTTCCCTTCAGCATCCTAAATATTAAATGTCACATGCTTTTTGTTGATCAGAATTTTATATTTAACAAAGTGAAGATTTGCAGAAGGCACCACATGTCTGATAAACCCTCACAAATATTTTACTGCCTGTACGAATGTGACTCCTAATCCCATACAATTTTTAGATCCCTTCTGTGATTTCCATACTAATAAGCCACAGTGTGTGTCTCACAAATGATTTTCTGACATCAAACGAAAGATAATTAGTTTCTGTTTAGGAAGTAAACTCAACTCATTATATGCACAGAACCACAGAATAGATTAGGCTGCTGCTTAGACTGACATGAAATGGGAATGTATTCACTATAGGCGCAGAGTGTCCTGCAACTGTTTACATTAATTTCCCAAAGTGGATAATCACATAAAACATATAATTGCTATCCAGTAAGACTGCTAAATTACAATTATTGTCAGGCCAAAGGAATTAGAAGAAATTATGTTGCCTTGGTGAAAGACTAACACATGAAAGAGTTCCTTTAACTTAAAAAGATGAGCATTTATGAAGCTAGTGTTTCACTTACTAACACTGCTTTTTGTATCTTAATTCTCTGCTGTAAGAGCAGTAATTTGATTGTATCCGCAGCCAGTAATAGATTAATGTAAGCATTGCTGCTGTACGGTTGATTTGTGAATACATTAGAGGCATTGGGTAAACGAGCAGGGCAGACTAATCACAGGGTAAATACCAGACACTGGTGAAAATGAAATGGCTAAGTGCAGAGGAGTAAACCGTAATTTATACTGCTGATCGAAGGGTTCGAGTAACTGTATCGTGTCCTGTGGATTTTGTCAAGATTTCTAACCCAAATTCAACGAATCAATAGAATATTGTCAACTAACTGAAAAAGGTAGGAAATTACGGTTTGCATTTTGTGCCTGTGAGTCATCGCGGCAGCCATGGTTTCTCTCCCAAAAGGCTTGTTGTTGTATATTGTCGATAAAAATAGAAATGATGTCTGGATGAATTTACTTCATACACTTAGATGAAGGACATATGAAATATTAAAGGAGGAATATATTTTTTATCCACTGGCCATAAAACGATGAGTCCAGTTAACCAGGTCTCCACCGGAGGAAAGAGAGAGATAAACTGTTTGTATTTTAAATTATACATGAAAGTGGGCTCTGGACTCATAATGGGCGTATATGGCCGTGACTGCATATTCGCCCGAGTTTTTGGGTGTGTTCTTACATGTTTGTTATTGTATATCTGTTCCCTGCTGAGATTTTGAGTCCGCCCAGTGCTGCTGCTGAGTGAGCAGCTTGGCCATATTCATCGACTTTATTGAATGCAAAGCTGTAAATTCTCCAATGGATTAACTTGAATCCAATCTGTATGGAATCTCTAATGGGCAATTACATTCGCAGCGACGGGGTTCAAGACAATTAGTGCAGTAACTAGAATCAGCTTCTATTCAAGAGGGAGGTGAGGCACCTTGATCGCACCAAGACCAGACCTCATCCTCCCTTTGCCTCTGGAGACCGCCCCCCCAAATATGTGGCTTATGCAAATGAGCAGGCACAAATTGACTTGATGGAGATGGGTTTATTCCAATCAAAGCTGCCAAGGTTCTGACTAACAGCTCTGAGAAAGAGGGCTGCCCTTGGGTGTCACTGTAGAAATGATGATTTGACGTCTGTTTACTTGCTGTAACGTCCATCTTGTGGCAGCGTGTATTGAATTTGTTTACAAGTGTTTTTCAGCCGTCCTCCCCACCCGATCTGTCGACACAGAAAGTCTGTTCTCTGTTCGGAGACATCTCCAGGCTGTGAACTGAGTTCACCTATTGCAGAGCGGCATAAAGAGCTAGTAGATAGCGCAGTAGTTTTATCTCTTTATGAGCTCCTATAGGGAAAGGCTGCTGGGAAATTGGTTCTACCACTATCAAAGAGCAGAGACTGCTAGGGTAAGGGATAAAAGGGTAAAAAAAACTGTCAACATTTATGCTTTCTATATAGCCGACCCTCCTCCCTCCCCCATCCCTTCGTCTTTCTTCCTCTCTCTCTCTCCCTCTGTTTTTCTGCTCAGTTTCCCCTACCAAGTAGTGAATCATCAAACCACCATTTTGTTGTCTGCTTTACTCGAAACTGAGGCTGTTCCTGTAAGGATCCACCTACAGTGTGCTATTTAAAGCATGCAATATGCGTTGATATTAATTCACATTATAGTACCCCTGCCTGCCTCTGAGGAGTTTCATAAAGCAAATGGAGTTTTCATCATTTACAACTGTTAAAAGCTTGTAAGTAATGCTGTGTCACACTGTGATTTGAGTTGTGGCTTGAAGGGCAATTACATTCATCAACCATTAACACAAGACATTAGCTTAATTTTTTTTTCCTTCTGGAAAGCTCATTGAGGACTTTGGTTGTTCTAGAACTTTCTTTGAGAGCCGACATGTCTAACTGCCCCTCCCCACTGGGCTGCCCGACCCACTTCTCAGGCTCCCCGGGGATGAAGATCTACATTGATCCCTTCACCTATGAGGACCCCAACGAAGCTGTGCGAGAGTTTGCCAAAGAGATCGACGTCTCCACTGTCAAGATCGAGGAGGTCATCGGTGCAGGTAACGGGGTAGCAGAGAGCGCGGTGAAGACACCAGCATTCGGGATTATTATATGTGTGCGCTTGCAAACAAACAAGTTTAAGTTTAAATTTGTTCAAGGTTGAATCCAGCACTTTTGGCAGCAACATCAGATGAGAACATATCAAGGGCCCATGTCAAGTGCATCAGCAGCATATAGGCCAGTTACCCTGGGAGCTAATGGCCTTAGAAATAACTCAAAGCTTCCAGCCTATTCTCTGTTGTTCTCTGTTTCGGGATCCTGATAGTGTCGCTCTCTGACATGTTCCGTCACGCATCGTTCTTTTCTCTTTTTCATGAACATGTAACACAAGTAAAAACATTTACTTTTCTGTCGCTGTTTCTGAATGATGTCTTGTGTAATGTTAAACATCTGTTAAAACTGAAATACTGTCAATTAGGGGCTTATGGCTTTGGAAGAACTTCTGAGCAACTGCTATAATAGTCTCAGGCTAGTAAGGCTGTTTATTTCCAACATGTCAGTTTTCTTTGGGACCGAAGGCACCTTTTTACAGCAGGTAGTGCGTGCTGATACCATATGTGTTGGATCATACAGAGGCTAAAATACCTCTGGTAATGAGACTGGGCCTGCAATAGCTCCTGCAGACTGGCCTACTCAGCAAGCTAGGTGTGAGGAAGTGACAGAGATAGGATAAGGGGTAAGGACCGGCTAATTAAAGATTTCCGTTTTTGTTGATTTCACTGTGTGGTGTCTCTGCAGGACACAAAGGTGGTGATAATTAATCAAATGTGTTCCAGATATTTACCAGATAGTGCTTGGCTGTTATTTTTTGATTTGGGAATATGAACACACTTGGCAGGCTTTTAGAATAGATGAGTACTGTGAGTCAGAGGAGCCACACTGTGAAGACCATCTTCGAGGAGCAACACTAGAGGAGTATTGGAC
Source organism: Channa striata (assembly GCA_033026295.1). Classification (NCBI taxonomy): domain Eukaryota; kingdom Metazoa; phylum Chordata; class Actinopteri; order Anabantiformes; family Channidae; genus Channa; species Channa striata. Next base: position 8,582,534 of record CM065185.1, on the reverse strand, counting down.
AACAGTCAGCATGCTTGATATAGACCGGAAATTTAGGTCTTAATAATGACACTGAGCTTCTTCTGAGGATGTTTTAATTAGAAGAGAGTAGTTATTTTTGACAAAGCAGCTGCTGCACACCTCTTTTTCCAACTAGGTGAATTTGGGGAGGTGTACAAAGGTCGTTTGAAGCTGCCTGGTAAGAGGGAGATCTATGTAGCCATCAAGACCCTGAAGGCAGGATACGTGGAGAAGCAGAGACGGGACTTTCTGTCTGAGGCATCAATCATGGGCCAGTTTGACCACCCAAACATCATCCGTCTGGAAGGTGTAGTGACCAAGAGCCGTCCGGTGATGATCGTCACCGAGTTCATGGAGAACGGTGCCCTTGACTCATTCCTCAGGGTGAGTAATTATTGCGAAATTGTACTATGTCACACAAAGTTGGAAACACTCCTGTGGGGTGTTTAAAAGTCACGCTCAGAATTAGACCAGAAGCCTGGCATTATGGGACTGAGGAGCTAATTGGAAACGAGTCGTTAAATAGTCCCAGAAAGGAGTTCATGCTAACAGTCGCTGCTAATGCAAATTGGAATGAGCCTTCTTAAATTATCCAGTACCAACAGAGAATATGTTTCATAACAATGAACATGATTTCAATCATTCTTAATTTGAAAATTTGCACTTTATCAGCCTTTAATTTCTCTAATAAAGCCTGGAGCTATTAATGGACTCTTCACTCTTTCTTTTATAGTAAGAATTGAGCGGACATACAGCTTATTTAATATTCTACTTGCTTTTTTCCCTCCTTCAATCTCATGGATCGGTGTTGTATTGCACTTTGATCTAGGGTGGGTTTAAAGGGACTCTTTGAAGTCAGCTTTGCTAACCGCCACATCCGACTTGTGTTTCCATCGATCTCCCTTACCCTCTTATTTGTTACTGTGTTTCGGGGGTTCAAAGCTTGCTCTTCAGAGCATTCACACGGGGGTAGGGGCACCACGCATGGGTGTTGAGGAGACGAACGCCTCAACGCCCAAATGGACCAATTCTCTAACACCTACAATGACTGGCTTCAGGAATCCAATTTGCTTATCTAATACGAGTCAACTTTTCCGCTTGACATTAGGAGGATTTGAAAGGGCAAAGATGTCGATTGCATAATAGAAAAAGTAAACAACAAATTATTTTAAACGAGGGGAACTCTAGCCCAACAAAACGGACATGCAGTAATTGCTCGCTTTGAGACGAGGTAGCGCCGACCTCAATGGGAAATTCAGGCCCTATTAGTCTATTTGTCACTTGTGTACACACTGAGGGTGACGTCATCTGACTGTGGTGCAGGGCTTTTCTAATTCTGGACAAGTGTCCCGCTGCAGAGTTGTTTCGATGTTGTTTGTGTAACACATCAGGAACTATCATGTAACACCTTGTAGTTTCTGAGAGGAGAATCTGACTCAACCACGAGGTATTTAAAATCACACTCAAGCCTGAAATTCGTAGTCAAAATGCTATTTATAGATTATGTGAAGAGTCGCTATAATTGGCTCATTATAATTAAAAAAGACTCAACATTTGCTGAAGTCTCTTTCTCCTCCAGCTTTATTCATTTACGTTAACCATGTCAAAGATAATATCTAAATAACTATTTTCATTTGCTCTTTTCTCTTTGCCTTTCAGCAAAATGATGGTCAGTTCACAGTGATCCAGTTGGTGGGAATGATGCGTGGGATCGCGGCAGGGATGAAATATCTCTCAGAAATGAACTATGTCCATCGTGACCTGGCTGCGCGAAACATTCTGGTCAACAGCAATTTGGTGTGTAAAGTGTCTGACTTTGGCCTGTCCCGCTATCTACAGGATGACACCTCTGATCCCAGCTATACCAGCTCTCTGGTGAGTACTTGCACTGTTTATTTTTTTATTTTGCTTGAGTGCCATGGTGACATTTTTCTTTTTTATTGCATCCGCTGTATTTCTGAAGCATCCAGGCAATTTTTTATTGACTTATACATTGACTGAAACATCTAAAAACCATCAGTCTAAGCATTCTTTCTTCTATATGACACTTTGTCATTCATCTTGAAGGTCTTAGAAACCTTTCGCCTTTTCATTGCCTTTCATTTCATATGAGCTGTCTCTTCTTCCTCATCCTCCTCTTTTCTATACTCTGCAAGTCACGGACTGGAGGTCTGTCACATCTTCATTAGTGTGGAGACAAGCCTCCTCTGGGAAGGCTCCTCTCTCGTTGACATGCCCAGAGAGCAGAGAAACCAAAGGGCATTGTGGCCTCTCAATCTGACAGCTCCCACCCTCTCTCCCTCCCTCCCTCCTCTCTCTCACTCCCCATTCATTATTACTGGAGCATCATGGGAGGCTTTGGCTCCTCATTAACTCCTCCACACTACAGATCTGTAATTATTAGCAGCCATCGTTAGTTCATCTTCTGCCTCTCCTCTTCCTAATTCAAAACAGACTCTTAACACCCTCACAAACACACGGTGCAGGTCATTAGGACTCCTGGCATGCCTGAGTTTGTGCACGTGTTTCGGAGCGTCTGTGTTCGTGCGAGCATATAGGAAGCGGCGGCGTGCACGTATGCGTCTGTGTGTCTTCCTGAGTGTGTGGGTGGGTGTATGTGTCTGGTATCACCTCATTGACTCTGCTTTGAGACTTTGGTGCAAATTAGCTTGTTTTACTGCTGATGTGTCGTGGGTGCTGCCTTCATCTTGTAGACAGCAAGTAAAATTGGCCAATACAGGACAAAGAGCTCGGCCCTCTAATAGTTGATGTGATACTAGATTATTATTTTTAAGTACAATAACTTAAAATATGCAGTAAATTCCTTCACAATACACACAATAATAAATATAATGTGTTTACTTGTGTCAAATTATTTAATCTTGTGTCCATGTTCATAATAAATAATTTTTCCTTATTTGATTAGATTATAGAATTAAAGTTTATAACTTTCCTTCTCTTACTTTGGATAAACAGTCTTTACACACCTTATTCTAACAGTCTTATAGCACCTGGGAGATTTCAACTGCCCCAAAACTGCCCTGGGTACGTTTTCGGAAAATGATTCATTGTATAAACTGTGAATGTACATCACTGTTGTAGCGCTGCGTATATTAGGAATAAATATGAATAAAAAGGGCCTACTTTAGGATTAGCTTCAGAGGGATTTAAATACATGCAAAACTTTAGATCAAAAGCACGCAGCCAAATAACCTGCAAGCCAGTACTACGCAGGTATGAAAAGAGAGTTCTCAAAACAAGTTGTCTTCCTAAATATAGGTGAGGAAGCCTAAAAACTGTACTATCATCTAATTTATTTCTAAGCTCAGGTATAAAAGACTAAAGGTTAAAATGATCACTTTAGCATACACCCACAAATGCACAAGCATAAGTTAGAGTGTAAGCCAGCCGGTGGCTACCGCGAGGTAGGAGGAGGTAGTCCAGGTGTGAACAGGAAGTCTCACGGAGGCCAGAGGAGACGAGACCTCAGATTGCTTAGGCTGAAAGCTAATTGCTTCACAGGAATGGCTTCCGTTGTATGCTTGAACCCTGTGGCCAAAGCTTATTTAGCAACAAAGAGGAGCAGCACCTCTGTTGTCCGCGCCAGTGAGCTGCTAATAAAACCGAGTGTAAAAGGTGGGGATTGGATTATAGATTGTGGCTGGCATTTTGATGTTATTTAATGCAAACAAAGTCTCCTTGAGGGCATTATGGGGAGAGTCAATAGTGCAGGTGCGATTTGAAGATTGAACCTGGGGAGCAGTTTTGAGGGTTACACACTCGAGTTCTTCAACGCTGTGTTTTTTGCTGATAGAGATTTTAAAACAAGCACATCAAAGCTTTTTTGTGTTTCACTTTCACACCGGCTTCTGCCTCATTATCATGAGAATCCAGATGAAATGTTTGGCTCAATAACTATTTTTGTTCCCTCCAAATCAAGGGAGTTGTTTCTCATTGAACCAATCAGTATTCCAGTTAAGTTTGCAAATGGAAGTAAATGGAATTAGCTAATGCATGTGGACAGTTAATAAAGACCTAGCAGTTGTTGCCACTAGTTTAAGCCACCTGTGCCACTGATCCTTCATGCCGTGCATTCTAGAAATCATGCAAACAAGTATATTGGGATGTTTGGGGCCCACACATCCTGTACAGGATCCTTTACTGTAATTAAGTTATGCATAGTGCCCTTCACTCCATGACCTCTTCAGCTATGACCTGACATTAACCAATCAGCGAGCAAGGCTGGCGTGGCAGACAAGGCCGATGGAATCAGGGAAATTAAATTGCGCTGACATGCAGTGATTTACATTGCCATCGACCTCCTCCTCCTGCAAATTAATCACCTCGTTCCCTCTGCTGCTTTTCTAATTTTTCCTGCAATTCTAGGCACACCAATTACAGTGCCTGTGGTGTGATGCTGGAGGTATGGTTGGAAGGACATGCTGGTAATTGTGTTAACCCCGGATGTGGGTTCACTTTGGAGCAATGTTGTGGAGGTTTCCGACAGAAGGGGCTGTCCTCCCTCCCTGTTGGCTGTTCACCAAAGTTGTGATTAATTAGGCTGGCAGGACAATGTTTGGACTGCACTGGTCTTGCTAAGGTGATGTGTGATAATTAATTTAAAGACTCTAAAGAGTGTTCTGTGTTTCGCTGCAGCCACGGGTTTTCTTGTATTTGGTTAAACGGCTGAAGAAGCCTTCCATCCATGCATTCATCTGTTTTTGCTTTTTATCCATCTGCCCACTTCTGATCCATGTCAAGGCTTTTCTTGGAGCAACAGAATAGATTACTCAGTGTAATCTACACAGGAATGGAGGATGTGACTAACAGTGTTGTGTTTCATGGGCGGGTGATTGTCCACCATCACAGGACGCGGCCACACAGTTCATGGCTAAGATAAGAGGGCAAGTGGTTGATACAGTGGGAGTCATACTGATACTGATGTGCGAGCGTAGCGCGTCAAGTGTGTAAACCACTTTTTGAGAGTTCATGCTACTTGGCCACAGTGAGAAGGACGGGAGTTTCTCATTGTCCCAGCTGTCGAGGTGGAAAGGCTGTTTACTGTATGTTGACTATATGTTTTGACCTGAGTGGGCATGTACAGTATGTGCGTTTCTACTGTGTCCCCTAGGCGTCTTTCTAAGTGAGTGTGTGCGTATGTGTTTGTGTCATGGAGGCTGAGAAGGGTTGAAAGGTGAGGTCACACAGAGCCGGCAACAAAGCACATCTGTCAAGTCCCCGTGACCTGAGTGACATTCTCTCAGTTCTGCTCCAGTGCTCACACAGAGTGGACTGTGCTGCTGTTGTTGTCATTTGTCTGTTTTCTATTTGCATCTTGCATCTCTCTTTCTGGCTTCAGGCCCATGCACTTTTTTGGCTCGGTCTATTCAACTTGTATTGAAATATTTATGCACTGTGAGTGAAGTCTCGGAGTAAACAAGTGAAATGGGAACATGTCCATATGGACCAGGCCAAACACCAACAAAGGGACTTTGTTTTCTTTTTCTCTCTGACATATATTTATATTAAAACATAAAGCACAGAGATACATAGAGTGAACACGTTAAAGCTGTCACAGCATAGAAAATGATGAAAGAGGTGATGTGATGAAAGAACGGCGTCACTCTTTCATCACCGTCATGGTCACAAATCATTTCACAGCCTGCCACCTCCATACATTATACCACAATCTCCAAACAGAGCTAATTTCAGAAAAAGAGACAAGATAATTTGCACACAGATCAGATTTAGCAAAATTTGGGTTAGGAAGCAATTAAATAAGGCAACAGTTGTTTCCACTAAGGTGCTAATAGAGCTTGCATTTTAAAAAGAGAGACTGTAAATACAAATCTCACATTCACTGTCTGGTTCACACTACACCACATGGCAGTTTCACACTACAGTATTGTCAGTGTGGGACATGTGCTTCACTCTTTGCAATATTAAAATGTTTTAGGATTAAGAGCATTTTTTTTCCATTTATTTCTTGAAATAAGTAAGACAATTCACCGATTCTCTTTGATGCTGCACAGTAGTCCGTCACACTCCCTCTATAATTCAACAATTAGCAACCGGGTACACTGCAGGCTTTTTCTCCCCCTTCACTCTCAAATTTAATTATTGGCATTTCCCACAATACCCTGCTGTTTCCAACTTTGTCTTTTAGCATGGGGAGCACATAGATTCATGCACGCTGAGATGCCAGGTACTTACTTTCTTCTGTCAGATTCACTAGGAGAGCATGTGGGGAGGTTTGCACAGATCCCCCTCTTTGCAGAAGTATGAGTCATCAGTTCAGTGGCCAAGCATGATCCCCATCTGGCTTCCCACCTGAGTGTCCTGCCAAGCTGGAGGCACTGTTGCTGGGAATTAAACACCAGTCATGCACATTCATAATTGCAGCTAAATCTCAAGCATCCCACCGTATCCTACTGGTTTGCTTTTTATCTCGCGGTGTTGTATTTAAAAGTAATTAAGATGTGTTGAGGATTACTCAGATTGTAGAGTTTAATTTGCTTGGCCTTGTGATAAATGTAGCAGAACAAAATATCCACAAATAGAAATTAATAGAATTGGAGTAGGTGTAGGTTCTAGAAACAAGACCGCAAGCAAGATGATCTGTGCGTCGCATTAAAAAGGAAACAACCATCCAAAGCCCTCCACCTTGATTTATACCTTCTGTTACGTTTGGCGGATTCAGTCTAAGGTGGGCACTGATTCACCATCTGTGGCTGTTTGGACAGCAGGTTTATGTGAGCACGATTCACAATGCAGTGGTCCGTGTACTAAAAAATAAGTAAGAGTCCCTCATTGTTGGTGAACATGTCTCTATAAACACCAAAAGTCACTAAATTTGTTTAGAACCAAAGATGTAATGTCTAAATAAGAACTATTTATTTTATAATCATCAAATAAAAATTGCTGATGTGGCTTAATAGTTTGTCTCTCTTTAAAGGGAAATTCTCACCTTCCCAGTAGCTTTAAAGGAAAAGTCATGCCTATTCAGGTTGTTCTCCAGTTTGATGGGGTTCTTTGCAGATGTAATTGCCTCTTTTTCACATCCAGTGAAGGAGTCACAGGGCCAAGGTCACGTTTTATTATTAGCATAGAATAATACAAATAAGATGATATAGTCAGGTTAAATTTGGTGGTGCCAGCACATGCTAGAGATGTCAAGATCTATTGCTGAGAATTCGTTGAAGGAGTTTAAATTTCTGCTTAATGAAACAGTCAGGTGCTAATGATGCAGGGGAAGGAGGTCAATTAATGGAGTAAATAATGGGAATGCACTAGGAATGCTCGGAGCTATAGGGACATGGTGCAGAATTGTTTTTAATCCTGTAATCCAGCTGTGTGCTGAGAAAAACAAAAGTTGCCTGCACGTTTGGCTTTTCTGAGAGAAGTCTGAATGGTTTCAGGATGTCTTTGTACGTCATGATGAAGACATTCAGACGGAATGTAATAAAGCTTAAGATATCCCACAAACAACCGCACAGTTATGCTGCTGTGGCTGCTGCTATAACTTCACGTTTGCTGACATAAATAGAAATCTTGGCAGGTTTCTGTTGTGTTTACTGCAATACGGAAGTCAGGATGCCATCATTGTCTTGGCAACCACTGACCTGTCAACGTTTCAGCACAGGTGATGCTCAGCACAGTAGTTCCCCTTTGATGGTCATCAAATGGATGGATGCTACATCTATCAAACTTTTGGTTTTCACAGAGCATACTACGCAAACTATCAATATTCTCAGTAATATTTTTAAAAATGTGTGTGCTCAACTTCAGACAGGGATAAACAAAACCAGATTTCTACTTTCTACTGAGGGATTTTTTTTTTTTACCACTGTCACAAGCAGATTTTAATCACCTATACTGGTTAATCTACATTTAGCAATCTTATTTTAACTTCAGAATCAGCAAAGTACAGTAGTGATGAGTGGCTTTGGTACATATTCTTTAGAACCAAAAGAACATCACTATTTTATTGATAAAGAATTGCAGGGTCATCACGACACGTTTTCCTGTTGTTTTATTAGTATAAATAACAATAACATTATGAGGATGGAGTTACTGTAGGCAGAATTTCTCTTAGTCAATTTCAGCGACTCTAGGAAAGATGAATTCGATTTGAGTCATCTGGGATAAAAATTTGTAAAGGTTTGGGGCACTTCAGCATGTGATGTAAACATGTCTGCACACGTCTACTGTGTGAGTCCTGCTGTGCATTGTTTCTAATAAAAGAGGAATAACTCAAACATATCACTAAAGCAGTATTTTCTGTTTCTTCACTGTTGCATTAGCTGTATTTTTTTTCTGCAACCTGACTGGATTCCAGTTTCTCACAGCAATCAGTTTTAAAACGGGATCAGAACAGATAGTAATAATAGTAATATGAAACCTACATATTTTAATCTTGCTCATGGTTGAATTATAGCAGAAGATGATGAATATCCAGAGTACACACTATTTTTTTGTCATCAACTGACACAGTATGGAGACATTTTTAGGACCAATGTGTAAATTAAAAAAAGGCTTCCCAACCCAATGTAAAACCATTTGGCAAATGCTTCCTTTACTTTACTTCAGTGTAAACATACTGTGTAATGAAACGCCTGCGTCTCTTATCCCGACATTCCCATGGGTGTCTGAGAAACCAGCGTCTCTGTCACCAGCCCCTTTTCTTTCTTTTTTATTTTTGTTCTATTTGTCTCTCCATCTCTCAGCCTCTCCCTCCATCTCCTTCACTCCCTTTCTCATTCTGTTTGGGCAGACATCCAGGGCAGATCGTTGCTCTCAGGATTTCATTAAAAGAATGTTGATGGAGCACTCTTCCCAGCCTAAGTAAATGTTCTCGAGTCCATTTGAGTGCGCATTGTTTGGAAATGGATTACTGAAGTTGGAGGAGTAAGGGAATGGAGAAGAGGGAACTGGGAAGGGAAAAGACAGGGACCAGGCAAATCTACATATTTGTCTTCCAGATTAAGAAAGTTTATTTGGAATCTCTAAATAGTTTCTGTGAAGTTAAAAAGCTGAGTATGAACAAGACCAAAAAAAAGACTCTTCTTTTTCAATTACAACAAGTTTGTCTGGGACCGATTCTGGTACTTTGACGGGAAAATTTGCTCCCGATTTTACTTCATTCTGCAGCAGCATGTCAGTGACAGTCTACATGAAGGAATACGGCACATTGGAGTACGCATAGCTCAAGCCGCTGCAAAGACATGACAGGTGTTTCATATCCCCGCAATGTGTATCAGTGTCTACACACGCATTACTGTGCCAAGGGACCATAACAGATATCAGTAAGTACACAAATTACCTGGCCACCACAAGTTGATCCTTCATCTTTCAGAACTGGCTGTCATAAGAACACACTCATCTCGCTGTCATAGCTCTTAACCTGACAGCACATGTCCGATGCAGCCGCACTGCTCAGTAGCTGTCACAACTGGTCACAGCTTGTCACAACCAGGTGGAACCAGTCACAAACTGTAATCTCACCCTGGTGATAGAAGAATGACGGACCACTCCCGTTTGCTCAGGGTGTTCTGGATGCGACGTCCGTGCTGAAACATAGCTGGATGTGTTGACCACATACGGAAAATGTGTTTAATGCTGTACAGTAAAGTGTGTCTGTGATACATTTACTTCAGCTGTTCATGCACTTATGAGCTCTCACTCTTACTCCAAGACCAACAATTATCAATCAGAAAATTAACCCAGCCAATAACTGTGGAAAACATCATTATTTCCCCCTTTTAAGGCCTTGAAACTGTGCCGCTGCAGGTGTGCTGCAGTCCGGCTAATCTACACAAAGTCAGAGGTAACTGTCCGCAGTAACACAAGTGTGCGAATTCTGTTTTACGGGTGATATTTCACTTCAAGGAAAACAGAAAACAGCTTGTTCCGTTTTCAGTAGCCAGCACACTACAGCCCATCCACAGAGCTCTCCCCGTGCTTCCAGGCTTCACAAAGCACTTGAGCTTTTGTGTTGACATTAGGTCTGTTTTAATTCCCATCATCGCTCCTACTACCCCCAACTCATTCCCCGGGGTTTTAACACTCTTTCACACTCTTTACTAAAAAAAAAAAAAAAAATGGCATCAGTGCTTTTTATTATGTTTTTGCCTACTTTCTTGTATGCATGAGCTTTAGCACTTCACGTTATTAAAGCAGGATTTTGGCAGAGCTATCACTGGCCCAAAGCAGTAATTACGATGGGTTTGCATAGCTGCTTCTGACTCGCCTGCTTCGGAAATGTTATTACTAACGTCTGTCTCATTCGGGGCTCACAGGGAGCTACTTGTGACTCCTGTGTCTTTGCTCAGGCCATTCCAGTGACACTCAGCTCATATCCCAACAGCATCCTGGGGCGCAAGACCAGATGTGCTGTACAGTGCGAGGAAGTGAGAAAGCGAGCAATGATAAAGAGAGGCTGTAATTGACAGTGTTTTGCTTGGAGCAGCCATTTTTTCTTCATGTTATTCCGCATGTATTTCTTCATTTTTCATTTTACATACTGTATGTCCGTCCAAACAAAATCATTTACTTGAAACATCGGCCCTGACAACAAGGAGATTGTCCGTTGTATTTTTTTTGTAGTGAAGATATTTGGCTCGTGTCTGAGTAGCTCCACTGCCCTCAGACGAAAAGAAAAGGGCAAAAGAAAGTATCCTGGGGTCTCAGTTTAGAAGAAATGATTCAGATATGAACTTGTCTGAAAAATGAGAAACTCACTGAAATCACTGGGGCTTCAGTAGCCTTAATTCAACTATTGATCTTTTCCTCTCCATATTTCTTTCTTTTTCTCTGTTTGTCCCACAAACATGAATTCTTTCAATGCATCGTGTCTTTTGCTCCATTCACTGGGGTGCTGGATTAAAGTGAAGTGTTGCATTGGTGTCTTGCAGTACATCCTGTACTGTACTGTCTCCATTCAGACGTTGATGTTAAACCTCTCTTTAAGGTTTGTAACCTCTTGAAGGTCAAACTCTAAAGAGGTGCTCATTAACGAACTCGCCCTCTGGAACCTATGTACTAAACAGGAAAACTGACCTGTTTTTGATAATCCATGTCCAGTATGTCACACACCAATTTGCAGTAAGGAAACAGCCCAAACAACCAGTTCTGTATCTAGTTCTCTACACCTGTCAAACTTTCTATCCCTCTTTTTCCACCTCCTCTCTCCCTTTCTCATTCATAGAAAGTGCACAGGAAACATTGCGGTCTCTTTAGGTTGTGTTTCTGTTTGGGTGCAAATGCTCAGGTTCATCGAACTGGCATTATTCAACCGTGTGCTCCGACTATTTGTGATATTTGTGACATTTAAGCCTGTGCCCGTGCAAAAGTTCCTAAGTTCCTATATAAACGTGTGTACTTTTAAACAAACAGCCGTCAATTTCAGTCAATCAATCAGTCAGTCAGAAATCCACGCGGCATCGCTGAGGCCTAAGTAGCTTTATAAGAGGAACACGCGCTTGACGTCTAAGCAGAAGCTCTGGTCTTCCTTTATTCAAACGGGGCTGTAAGAGATGAGGCGCTAAAACACAATGCTGGTCGATGTGTGAACACTGTTGGGAGCTGTTGCTGAGACATGGGCAGAGTCTTGTGTGAGCTTTGGCTGCTGTAGGATTGATGTACTGGGTGGATGAGGGGATAAAGATTTACTGTAGATGGAAAGGAGATGCCAAAGACAGGTGCAGAATCCTGGCAGCAATGTCTCTCTTTTCATCTTCTGTCCCTCTCTTCTGTCTTCAGGGTGGAAAGATCCCAGTGAGGTGGACAGCACCGGAGGCCATCGCTTACAGAAAGTTCACCTCAGCCAGTGATGTCTGGAGCTACGGCATTGTCATGTGGGAAGTGATGTCATTTGGAGAGAGGCCTTACTGGGACATGTCCAACCAAGATGTAAGTGTTTGATTGTAATCATCAAAAGAGCCATGAAATTATTTTTAATTTAAAAATGCTATATATATTTACTTTTGGAACAGGATGTTGCAGCGTTAGACAGCGAGTGATCAATTAGCTGTCAGTTATGGGGAAGACGGGTGTTTTATGTGATGGGACAAGTACAAATGTGTAATTAGTTGTACCCACTAGCGCTGCATTACATCAGCACTGAGGAGGTTCAAGCGCCCATTAAAAGAGATCCTAATTCCATAAAAAGAAGCATTTAAATTGGGTTTTATCACTTTTCTCAACTTCCAAGCACTAAAAAACACAAGTTTGAATCTAAATAAACTGCCTCATTATTAGGACGCCCATTTCCGTACAGATGTGGTTATACTCTCTTTTCACTCCACAGATATACAATCAAGGAAAACTCATAAGAGAGGAAGCTGTAATAAATCACATTTTTTATCGGCCCCCATCTCATAGCACCATCACTGAAGATGTCCTTGACTCTGACTTTGAAAGCAGACTTATTATGGGCACAGTCTCGCACTATCCCCTTTCCTTCCTGGCTGGCTTTTGAGTGCAATGAATGATTGCTGAGAGCTCTGCTTTGTTCCCCATGTCCGTTTGGATAAGGTCCACGCACCGAGACTCCCACAAACACACAGGCACCAACACAAACACACACAACCATTGGATATAGTCCCATACTATGAGGTCTCTCTCCCTCCCTAAGCTCTCTTAGTGAGACAACTAGCCAGCCATCAGGCCTCTATGGACACCACTCCACGAGGACCGTCCAACCCAGCAGATGTTGCCTCAGTGGGCCAGCAGCAAACACTGCCTGGTGGGACTAATGCAGAGAAGAGGGCTGGCACTGCTCAGCATGTCCGGCTGCTCAGTCCATGCACACATACACAGTAAAAAACACACACAACCGCTTCTTCATATAAACCATTTGTCAAATTTTTGCTGACTTGCAAGCAACTCTGGGGTGGAGTAGGCAACCTATGGGGCAGCTTCTAACTTTTAATGATGGTATCTTTCACGCCGGAGCCTTATCTAGCAACCATGCATTTTTTAAAAAAAGATTACATCTACAGACGGCGTGAATATATGGGTGGAGTGAGAGCTACTGTAGGTCCTTCAAGGTGCAAAGCAGCAATCTCTGAGATCTTTAGTCTTTGTATTATTTAATATGGTTTGCAGCTGCTGAATAAGCCTCTTCTACTCTGATGTATTTTAATTTCACTTCATAGTTTGTACATTTATTTCAAACTCCACATCATCTCTAACAAATAAAGTGCAGTACAAGTAGTCATTGAATTTTAGCTAACTCACTTCTGCTGCTCCAAATCTGCCTCGAGTTCCCGTCAAACTTACAAAACACTTGAATCTTACTCTGATTACGCTGAAACTCTCACTGTTAGCTTCCCTCTGACAAGCCAGAATAGCCTCTAAGAGAAATGTGTCGTGAGGCCGAACTTGGAGTCAATCATATGCAATCTGCCCACTCCCCGGTGACGTCCTTCTGCAGTGACACCGGCTCTGCTCCCCTATCCTTGCCTGCGAGGAGTGACATGTGATTGGCTAGAGTCAAGAGGAGGAGCACATCAACCTCAATACTAACTGTCGCTTCAGTGACCACAGGGACTGGGCTTATATGAGGGCAGGGAAAGGAAGCGGGCTGTCATGTGGTGGAAGTGGGAGTCAGCATCTTAATGAGCGTGGACATGCTACATGTCATCAGTCATGGAAACCTCATTCATTCAAGTATTTTGTTTGATGAAGCATGATATTAACATCCAGCCTGCTGGTAGAAAAACACTATAATTCATAGTTTTTACTTTAACTTGCAGTATGATTCAGGTGCACATACATAATGCCTGCGCTGAGCCCCTCCCAATGTTTCCCCCGCAGGTCATTAATGCCATTGAGCAGGACTACCGTCTACCTCCACCCATGGACTGCCCCAGTGCGCTGCACCAGTTGATGCTGGACTGTTGGCAGAAAGACCGCAACGTTCGACCCCGTTTCACTGACATCGTCAGCACTCTGGACAAGATGATCCGAAACCCCACCAGCCTCAAAGCTGTAGCCAACATTCCTGCAGTGTAAGTACAAACATGGACGTAAAGTACTATGTTTTCATCTGTTCATATATACTGTATTTATTACTGCTGCCTGCACAAATTAAAACAGCCTTCGCATACTTGTTTATCCTCACATAAAATGAAAGCATGAATTTACTAGTGTATTGCATGAAAACCCAGAGTCCCCCATTCATCCACTGACTGCACACAAGAAGGCACAAAGCTACCTTCTTCCACACTTTGCAGTGTTGCATTGTTTTTTTCTCATACTTATTAACTAAAATAAGCTTTTAGAAAGATCTAAACTAATGAAAACATCGTACGAATAAGCATTCAGAAAATCGATATAAATAAGTTTGAAAAAGTTGGCTTGTTTTGAACCCTGCTGGGGGCCGTTTTTTGCCAGTTTGCCACCTTGCCATGCACAATTTCTTTCACCATTCTTTGAAGATCCTCTCAAGCTCAGCCAGATTGGACGTGGACTGTCTGTGAACTGTGAGCTTCAGGTTTCTTCACAGATTTTCCATTCCGATTTCCAGGCTTTGGCTCTGCCACTGAAGGTCATTCAGAGACTTCTTCCAAAGCCACTTGTCTGGCTATGTGCTTTGGGTTGCTGCCATGTGGAATGGAACGTTTGGCCCTGTGTAAATTGATTTTGTGCGACAGAACATGTTATAATTATAACCAGTTTCCTAATATCTGCCTCTGAGAAGCATCTCCACAGCATGCTATATTGAGGATAATAGGCATGCTAGGCATAGATCACAGGGCTATTATTGACAATTATAAATGAGTGGTAGGTTCGTTCTTGCTTGCTGCAGAACTTGGCTTTCAGGCCAAAAAGTAAAGGTTTTCTCTCCCGCGATACAAAATAATCTTTTTCAGATTTTGTTTCTCCCAATGTTTTATTATTAATTGATATGCAGGCAGGCAGTGAATGAGGTATATACAACTACAACATGCAGTAAAAATAAAAAATAACTATTAGGAAAACTTTCCAAAGCCAGTGTTCACATTCTGCACACACCTTCTCCATCTTGCATCTGCTCACCCACACCCACACAAACACCTTTTCTCCTTCTCTTTAAATCCCCCTTGTTTAATATTGCATCAAAGTAGTGCTCTATATCTCATCTTACGCCCCCTTCTCTCTCTCTCTCTCCCTCCCTCTCCTCCAGGCCTTCTCAGCCACTGTTGGACAGATCCATACCTGACTTCAACACCTTCAGCTCAGTGGAGGACTGGCTCGCTGCCATTAAGATGAGCCAGTACAGAGACAACTTCCTCAACTCAGGCTTTACGTCCCTGCAGCTGGTGGCTCAGATGACCTCAGAGTGAGTTCACCTGCTTGTGCACAAATGAAGAGCTCCAAACCCATATGGCACTTGATGGGCACACTTGTACAAAATGGCTCAATGTCAAGTGCATTTATTTTTAGCATGAATGTGCCCAATGACTCAAGTGTTTGAATGACTGCATCAAAGTAAAGTCAGTATGCATAAAAATATAACTCATTATAACATAAAATAACAGTGATTTTGTTAAAGAATATTTCCATCTGTGCTTTTCAAGTAATACAATATAATAATTGACCATTATGTTTGAATAGTTTTCCAAACTGGATATGGATGTAAATCTTTAAATACACATTTTGGGAGGCATATTTATTCACTGCTGTTTATCTGCAGTATTTCAAAGCTTGGGTCACGACAGCATTTCATGTACTTGTAGTACCCAATGATGCAAATATTACACTTCATTTATATTAATTAACAATGTTGCTTGGTCTACAAATTTATGTGAAAATGTAAAATTATTCTAACATTTTTTATTAAAAATGTATGCTTGGGGCTTGGTGGCATTTATGCACTCTCTTTGCAATGCAAAGCAACATCTTCTCTGGGGTGATAGATTTTTCTCTTCATTGCTACTAGTTTTCCCTCTTGAAATTGTGCCTTCCTATGTAGTTATGTCGGGGCTGTAAATGCACCAGGAAATGGTCTTTTTCTTTTTTTTTTTTTTGGACAGTATAATCGCTTCATACTCAAATGATCCATTCCATCTTCCGTATGATGGAAATCCTTTCATCTGTTGCTTCAAAATATGTTCTTGCCTTTCAATTTTCTTTCTCTCTGCCTCATTCTCTCTAGGGACTTGCTGAGAATAGGAGTGACCCTGGCAGGCCACCAGAAGAAGATCCTCAGTAATATTCAGTCCATGAGGGTGCAGATGAGCCAGTCGCCTACAACAATGGCATGACTACAGGGGGCGCTGTGCCACGGAACGGGCAGCATTCGTAGGACCAACAAAAATTGCAGCCCTCGAATGACCCCCGATCCATCGGAACGCGCCAGAGTCGAGACTATTGTCTTAATTTAATCCACTGCTACGACAACAGGAGACCAGGGTCTACACCACTACATGGGTAACAACAATCACACTTCAAGCAATCCATGCCAGGAGTTCAGGGTCCGACTGTTTTTACTGTTTCTCCATTTATCCACAAGAGGAAGACGGACATCGCTTGATGTGGTTATGAACTGCCATTCATGTCACTGAAAATAACTCCAACAATCAATCACAGACACAGGGTATGTGTCATGGTTTCAGACTGCGTGCTAAAATGAGTGATGTTGTACTTCTATATTACTATCCGGACTAGAAGATGTTCAAACTGTAAACAGAAGTGTGAGCCACTTAGAAACAATGTGTGACCTGTGATTTTACCCATACTGTCGTCAGTGTGTGCAATGAAGATGCCTTGGCCTGGCCAGAATTAGGTCCCAGAAGAAAAAAGCAATTACCACTAGGAATAATTAGAAAGGAGATGAATACAGGGATGTACAGCGGAGTACCATTTTCACTTCATCTTTTGCCGGTTTGAACATTTTGACAAAACGTATTGTTACCGGAAAGGTAAAAAA
This sequence comes from Channa striata, assembly GCA_033026295.1. NCBI lineage: Eukaryota > Metazoa > Chordata > Actinopteri > Anabantiformes > Channidae > Channa > Channa striata. Next base: position 8,565,619 of record CM065185.1, on the reverse strand, counting down.
ATTCTAAGCTTAGTTCTATTTTTGTCTTCTATCATCTGTTCATTTGTTTTTATCACTAGGCTATAGCAAGATGCCACATATTCATATTTTCACTTTAACACTACCTGTGGAGTCCTGGGTGAAAGGCCTTGCCAAAGGACTTCTGAGCCAGCCCCACCCAGATACAGAGAATATAAATATGTTTATCTCTTGCTAAATATGATTATATCTTTCATAATAAACCTTCATATTGAAGGTGAAATGTATGAATATGTATGTACAGAACTCTCTGCTTGCATTTTTGGCAAAGACATGTTTGTTGACTGGATTGTGAAAGACACGCAATGTGAAGATTCCTACGGTGCCCTGGTTCCCTTCGGACGACTGAAAAACGGACACTAGTTTTTGTGTCTTCCTGTTCCAGGTGGACATGGACAATTCTGACTGAATCTTAACCTGAGGAATATATTAAAAGGAATCATAGGTGGAGAATTGGTATTGTAGATCTATATAAAAATTGCTGTAGGATTTAAATAATTGATCAAATATCCATTTATTGGAGATCATGTTAAATGTGGGTGTACACATGCTGTCTCTTGCTGGTGAGCACTTACTTGTACAGATATGTTTTATGTTTTATTTTCCTTTTGTTCCGTTGTTTGTGTTGGGAATGCTCAGCACCGTCCAGAAGGGGAGAAAACTCCACACTTCGGCCAGCTCAAATCCACGGTAAGTACCTGGTGGTCACACAAGAACAACATTACTAAATATCAAATTGTTCTGTATCTGGTAGATTTTATCCCAGGCAAATCCACATAGTGTTTCTCATGAGTGCTCCAAATATCTTGGCCAAATCAAGATTTCCTGAAAGTTTGAAATGCATGGGAGAGTAGCTAATCAAGGCTCTGGAAGTCAGAGTGAATCAGCATCACTTCTTTACTCAGTGAAAATGAAGATCTGGGCTGAAGTTTGCCAACAGCCGCACGATGCCATTCTGATGAACACACAGACTTAAACCGCCCTCACGGGGACACTGCTCACAGCGTAGCACAACCTCCCATACACTGCTGTAGCTAAACTGCTAAGTATATCAAAGCACTCGCACTGCTTTGCCATATGGTTTGGGAGGAAATGCCATGGTACCAAAGAGAATTTCATGCATACTCTACATATACGCTGTATATGAATTGCTCCACATATGCTTATTTGCAGGAACTGGTGTTTGTCATTGTACTGTTTGGTAGAACTGGATTTCCAGATAGTCTACGTTATTTGCAAAGAATTCCATTTTGTGATTTGGATTTCTTCCCATTTGGGAACACTTGCTGGTTCCCTGCTTTAGGCTAAGGTTTCAGAAAAGCAAAGAGTTATTGTTGTTATATTTTAGGAATTAAGGCAAGTGTGTTAGCAACACTGGCCTTTAAAACTGTGATCACGCAAACTTCCTTTGGCAATTTCCCTTTACAGTGTTACACGGCCCTCATTTACAAGTGGGAACATTTAGACTGTAGCAGGGGAACTGGTCCAGCTTCTGACTGCCGTCACCCTGAAGCCTCCCCTTTGGTTCTTCACTAGCAGCCATAAGGGCCTGATCTTACAGAACCCAGTGAAGCAGCAACAGAAGTCTAGGTCACAGATAACTCTCATCTTTACAATAGCTGTGACCCTGATGAAATCCCTTTTGGCTCTATTTGTAGAGACATGAGTGACGATGGTTCTTTCCACCTTGCATCCAAAATTAGAAATTGATGGCAGGCCCATTAGCAGATTATTAAGTATACTCACCCCCCCCTTCAAGTCATCCTCCTCCTCTGTCTGTCCTGCCCTCTCTCCATGGCTGGTCTCCAGCTCGTTTATCCTGGGTATAATCAAGCTGTCCTGGGCCAGGGCTGGTCTGGTCTGAGAAATGGTTGGCCCCATGCTCCAGTGGGTCCAGACAGGGGTGCAAACACCTGCTGGGACCCACATCTGACAGGAATCTGATCAGCCAGGAAGGGAGACCGATGAGGGCCGTCAAAAAACAAACGCTCGTACACACACACACCCAAGAACCCTCAATTATGTTATTCTCGCGTCTGGTTTTCAGCCTGATGCTTAATGAAGAGAAAGTGGGCTGAGACCCAATAGAGTGTGTGCATATGTGATGGAAAGGGGGGGATGACTCAGTTTACAGGAGGGTGGGGCTGCTGGGCAGAACTAGTGCAAAAGAGACACGGTTACATGAAAGCTAGTGAGTTTGAAGTGAATCAGACTCTTTGATTTTGCTGTGTGGTTTATGTGGCAACATCTCTTTCATTACGTAAATGTTAATTTCATTGGTTCAGTATGGTAATGAAAAATACTGTAATCAAGCAACTGGTTTGGCTGATGGGCAAAATCAATTGCCTTTTATTTTCAATTCTCCAAGTCATTGAATCACCAAGTATTCCTAAATATAATCACATGCTCCCCGAGATTGGCATAAATCCCTTTTACTGAAGCCAATGATTCAATTTGAATGCATTAGTCCTCCATTGAGCTCAGTCTCATGTATTTGTTTTTCAACCCAAGAACTTGTGAATGAGATGATAGAACGTACTCATTATGCATCAGTGTAATTTTTTTTCCTATTGGCTCTGTTTGTCTTTCTAAATATCTGACTATAATGACACTCCAGGGGTGATGAATGGAGAGGCGGTTAGCCATCCCTCTCTGAAAGCCGTTTCATATGGAAGCCATTCATCACACAGTGATACAAAGCACAAGAACAGAGCTTGTTAAGTGTTTCATGGTGCTGTAACTGTCTGAGAAGTGACCAACGATCCCTTAGCTGATTTCATGTCTGTCATTTATAGGTCAGAACAGTGGAAGCGGTGTTCACCTGAAAATGTCCAAAACTAGACTTATTAAACTACACTGTTCTATTTTGTTCTTCTGTTTCAGACTGTGGACTCAAAAGATTTATGCACATATAAACCACCATACACACAGCTCTTTGTGTTCACACATTCTTGTGCACACACACACACACTGTGAACACTCAGAAGGGTTGTTGTCGGCAGCCAATAAGAAGGAAAACCAGGAGTAATCGGACCTTTCTGGGATCGCAGTCACAGCCTCCCTCGATGGTACACAATGGATGGCGGCACGGAAAATGAGCATGCACGTCATAGTTTGTTTATTTGTGTGTTTGTGTGTGAGAGCGGCTGAATGTATGTGCGTGTTCATAGCGGGCAAAATTTGCGTGTACAGACATTTATGTGTGCACAGGTACATTGTTTAAGAGCGTGAACGGTTTCCTTTGTTTTGGTTCTGTATAGCTACCACTTGTAAATTGTGACAAGTATGTGTCAAGAGTTTGTAAGCTGTAACTTTCTGAGAACTATTGTACTAAAATGCACTCAATAAACGCCTTGGAAAACAAGTCAATCACTTTATGGTCTGTGACTCAGCGGGCGATAATTCTGTCTTCATTAATGGTGAGTCAAGAAAGCAGAGAGGAAGGGTTATTATCCAGTAACAGTACTGTCAGTGCTGTGCGTGAACATGACATCTAATGCTTGGTTTCATAATGGCTAAGGAAATAAACAGCCTTTTGTCACCACCGGTCTTGCTGGCAGCACATGTTAAAAACCATCAGCCCCTAATAAATGAGCCATCATAGCACGCAAACCCAAAAAATTGGCTCTGCAGGACAAAAAATATTTTGACAAACCAAACTCTTATCTGAGTTTTAAACACACACATAAATGCACAAGCAGCTACAGCTGCAGCTCCATAGACTTTCAGAAATCTGCACACACTGGAGGTGCACTGAAGTGTGTCAAAAGTTAAGGAAAAATATTCACCTCTGGCATTCCCTCAACTCTTATAAATCTAGCTTGACAAAACAGCCAAGTTTGTGATATTTTAGATTGTTTCCGTCATCTTTAACAAGGCTGTACACAAAAATGAATACAGAAAGTCTCAAATATGGCAGGTGTTCTGCAGAGGTTTTGACATGGTGTTAGTAAGAAAGGATTTTGTACTATTAAAAGTAACTTAGGGAAACCTGGTCACAGTTGTGATTTCAATGTGACAATAATTGAAACAGAATGGCTTGAAGTAGCAAAACATTTTCCTGGGAAAAAACGAAGGCAATACCTACTCCAGACATGTAAAAAAACCAGCCCGTATACATAGAGGAAAATCAGGATACAGGATGTTGGAAATCAGTTCCCCTCATTCCACAATTCTATTGTCTGCTGAGATATAGGACTCCAGCTAAAAAAGTCCCTGTGAAAAGGAAATAGAAGCAACCAGACAGACAAATCCACAGATTAAATTATTTTGTAGCTTCTTATTCACCCACACACACACACACACACACACACACACTCACAGATGGATAATGGCAGCTGCTATGGCAGGTGCTCACCTGAGCAACCTGGGGTTTAGTGTCCTGTTATCTATGGACAACGGCCTTACCAACCGAGCTACAGTCGCCCTCACAGCACACAAATGTCTCTCTAAGAAAAATGATAATATTTTAACGAGACAAACCCAAGTGGTTAGAATTTACAGTTTGATTTACAGCTAGAAATATATATTTTTTATTTTAATTGTCATCTATAGGATGCTTTTCATTTAAGGTCAGTGGCACTTGCGGTACTCCACTAATAGTTAAACAGATGTTAACAACCACTGATATGCTGATGTTCTTTATGTTATCATTCCAGTCTGCCTTTAACTTAATTGGGTCTGTTTGTCACTTTAATCAATGCAATTAGAGAGACAGGGGAAGATATTGTCCTCCTGACAGGCAGACATACATTACTTTAGGTGTGGAGGTTGGCTGTGTTTGAGATTGGACAGACAGGTTTAGCGTTAGAAATAGCCAGAGATTTCAAAGAAATGACGATAGAGACGAGTACGGAGAGTGTTCCCTTAAATGTATACTTCATCTGCAACAGGGTGTTTATCACTAAAGAGGGAGTCAGCTCACTTTTTCCACATTAAAGTCACAGGAAGTTCGAAAAGTGACTTCTCAGCAGTAAATATTCACCTTAATCAATATTCCTAGAGCAATCACCTGCGAGAAAGGGATTGGTGCACAGCAGGAAACTCCTGCTGAAGAGAAGGGGAAAGAGTTGGAGAAAAAGCAATCCATCCAGCAGTGCAGATCAGAGTGTGGGAGTGGAAAACTTGGAGTGAATACTGAGCGAAGGACAGTGCAAGAAAAGGGAACCGAACTATGGCACATGATGGCAGGGAGCGGGAAGAATGGTAAAGCTTCAAGCACTGAAGACATTCATCAACTTCTTCTTTAAGCTCGATGTGTGAACCTGTGAGCATGCGTGAGCATTTAAAAATATTTATCAGCCCTTGCTGGCTGCAGGGCTGTAGTAAGCTGTCACAACCGGAGTATTTACAGTGATCTTAGGAAAAGCCCAAAGCACAAACTGCTGTAGGAGGGAACATTGTTCGCCACCTCTGTAGAAGCCTGTGTTGTTCTCCAGTATGCATATATATGAAGTGCAAAAAGGTTGGTGGAAGTTTGAAGAAAGAGCAGCTTCAAAGACCATTTTAAAAGGAAAAAAAACTGCCTGGTAATGTGAATTTAATAGTTGACGTATATAAAACCAAGATTTTCAGGGAGATGGAAATAAAACAACAAATAAAAACAGTAAATGAGCAGAAGACTGTGCTCTCTGTGCCGTGTGGAGCCCTGTGTGGAGTCATGCGGCTGTGGTGAGAGCAGGTATTAACCTTCGGCTTCCTTTTCTTGCTTAAAAAGCCAAATTTGGCCTTTATGGAACAACATAGCTAATACTTCTCAATTCATTCCACTGTGACAATGGAGAATTTGCATTTCATTTGTTCAGTAATTAAGTTATTGACTTAGTGAATTTGGTAAATTTGGAGATACTGCTTTGCTTAATCAAAATGTCAGTTGCAAGATTCAAAGTGTATCTCTCTTAATAGTAGAAGACGTTTCTCCTTTTGTGTATAGGAGGCAAATTCTAGCACCTGGGTCAAATGAGATTTTATGTCTCAGAGGAGTTCATCAAATTTAATTATGATACATATAATTACCAAAAGCAATCTTCTGTGTGGTAGGAATAATCATTTCAGAGAGACGTTGGCACCTGCAGGGGTAAAGCGTAATTTAGAGACAGTGTAGAGTGACAGGAGAAAGACAGTGAGGAGAAAGAGACAGGAACAGGTGATTGCTGCATACTCCACTGGGAGAACAACTGCAGTCAGCCTGCGATGATCTCCTCTTTGTTACTGTAAGAGCTTAGTAAATGACGGAAAATGTAAACGCCGTCTAACCAGTGTTAGTGCTGTTTGGAATTCAATAGGACTCGCAAAAATAACAGTATTAGATTTAGTTTGATTGTGAAAACATGACAATCTTAATCTCAAACGCTACACTGGGAGAACATAAACAAAAGCGCTGTCAAAGCTGCATGTTTGCATTTTGGATTTATCAAAACAACATGTGAAGAAAGACAGCCCGCAGTTAGTTATGGCAGGTACAGAGCGGAGGAAAAGGTGAGTTATGATGGCTCAAGGATCACAGCTGTAATTGGTTCATTCAGAGGGTGAGAAGGGGAAGGGGTTATGAGGAGGGATATTACCCCCACTTGCACACACACACACACACAACGTCTCACAAACTCCCCACCCATCCCGGAAACCCCCCGCAGAGTCTAATCCCACACAGAGCCCCTCTCATCTCCGCTCACCTTCGATTGCTGCAAAAATCAATGAAATATTTTCCCACCAAAATGAAGAGGAACAATGGATGAGATCTGCACGTCAAGGTCTTCCTAATTAGAGAGTTCACACAAAAGGGCTCCTTTGCTTCCTGGCTTGCTGAACAGAGGGAGACGGGGCGGAGGAAGAGAAAGAATGGATAATGAGTGATGAAGGTCATACACTTGCTCCCTTCTTTCTAATATCAACGTCATCATTCATAACCTTGGCTGTCACAACACATTTGAACCGCTGACATCCTCCATGTTTTCCAGCCGTAACTGTGCACACAGCACGCCATGCCAGAGGCTACATGCTTTTCCTCTTTTTGTCTCCTTCCCTGATGTGTAAAGAGACATGTCACCGTGTTTTATCACATCTAACCCGCAAAACGGAGCCCTGCCGTACTGTTGCATTATTGAAAGTCCTTCTAACGTCTCGGCTCTGCGACGTGCAGGAGGTAAACCGTGTCGTACAGAAATTCTATATTGCCCTTAACTTGACTGCCCTCACAGGTTGACATGAGAGAAGAGACGATCACAGACAATGCCGACCTCTCACTAATGATGGCGCTGGGATGAAGATGTGGAAACTTCAGGCCTTCAGGCTTTTCTATCAAGGAGGGCAGGTAGACTCCACCAGTCCTCCCTCTGCACTAACACACTGTACACAACCTGTACCACCACGACTGCAGATGATTAAATAAAACCCTCCTCAGAAACAGATCGGCCCATCATAGAAAAACTGTACATCACTTTTTCTCCGCTCTTACAGCGACATCTCGAAGTTCGATCTTACGGCCGACCACTGCGCGTTAGTGATGCATGTGGAACTGAATAATGTAGAGCAGCGAAACACTGGTTAATGGCAGTCATTACTGCTCTTAACCAGCATCTGCCATCTTAACAGATACTCACAGCCCTGAGAGCTACGTTCCATAGACGCACTTCAGCTGGTATAATAGTATTCATACTTGGTGAAAGGGAATACGCCGAACGGCCATATTTTATGTGACACTGTTAACTGGCTGGTGCATAGGGAATATACAACATTCAGCTTTATGACTCGCCAGAATGGGCACAGTGACTAAAGAATTCATAAACTGTGTTTTTACTCTTTACTTCTGGATGGTGAAATCACCCAATAAAAACAAACATGTATCAGCGGAACGCAAAATCATGCCAACACTAGAGACGTTTTCAGGTAGGGACGTTATCTCATGTTCAACAGTTTTATGATTTTATTAGAAGTAACAAGATTTCCCACTTATTCCGTGTCATCTCTCTACTTTATGGTATCAAATAAAGTCAGTGCACAAAGCACAACTCAAGGTCAACGCAAATTTATGTGGAAAATAAATACCCATACAACCAGTGTTGTTCAGTGGAAGGAGAGAGGAATTAATATAATTCAAATGCTCAGCTGACACAAATCACCAAAAACATCAAAAAGAAAAACATATTTTTTCACTTACCTTAACGGCATCTAGTCACACATATAGATTAGATTATTCTGAATTTTCGAGGCCTTAAGGCATCCACCCTTGAGACTTCTGCTGCCAGAACAAAAAGAAAAAAACATTGAAAATACACGGAAATAACAAGATTCAGCAGCAATATGTGTTCCCTGAAAACATTATTCATAACCTTTTGATCAGAAATTATCCCTTGACAGTTTGATAATGGTTCAGACAGGCTATTTCACCTTCTATCCTCATGTTGTCCTCCAAAAGCATTTTAAGAGGACACAGACCACAGTTATATGTTGGAAAACATCCTGTCTTACAATCTGCCAAACCCTGAGATCATTGTGAAGAGTATCTGGCTACATCTGTCATACATTCCCATGTTCATGGATGCACATGTAAGTCTCATTTTTGAGTGTTGTACGGTTGTTGGAACGTGCGTGTTAGTGTATGTATGTGTGTCCAGATGGTGGCTTCTCTGATGGGAGCATGTGTGTGGGTGAGCTGTAACTCAAGAGGCTGGATGGAGGACAGACTAAGTGGCTCTCAGGGGAGAGTCGATCGGTTGTTAAAGACAGTGGAGAGGGACACAACAGCCTCAGTGCACGCTAACAGCCAAAACAGACACACAGTCTTGGTTATTGTAATTGCCATAGACAGACAGCCGTCTGGATGTCTTCTCAGTTGCTCCCCATCTCTCTCTCTCTCTCTCTCTCTCTGATATACTCACAGAGGCCTTTCACCTTCACCCAGCCAGTTATGCCAAAGACACAGGATGAATTATAGTGACAGAAAAGTAGAAATGAATAAGTAAAATCTATTGCCAAAGTGCTCTTGTCCTAGCCCCTAATCCACCTACTGGCTCTGACAGTGGACATTTTTATTTGGCTGAACTCTGCCTAGCATCATATTCAGAGAGCTTTGCTGTATCAGTTATTTTACATGAGTCTGTTTTTTTAATCGTTTTGTCCACATTTTTTTTACTGGCTTTCGTTGTCCTCAATCCTGGGACGTATTCACGGTTTCTGTCACAGAAAACGTTCCCAATCAGATGTCTATGGTACAAGTGTTTGTCACAAGCCGAAGCACAAAAAGCCTGGAGCAACAAGAACAAGGAGCAGGGAAAGAGGCTGGTTCATTTAAAACTTCAATACAATTAAAAAATGACGTCCACCTTGAACAAGATCCCTCCTCTTACCAACACCCAGCCCTTCCCCTTGATACCAGGCTATTCCCCCATCACACACGAGTGAGGCATTATCAAAGTGATGAAAGCAGAGGAGGAATGCAAAATGATAACTAAGTCCCCGTAGACGTCTCCATCCCATTCCCAACTCTCCCTTCCTTTCTACTGTCCTCTCCACTTACCGTCTCCAGCACCACCACCATCCTCATAAGGCTGGGAAATACAGCTGCTGTCAGCTGCAGTGGGCCCCCAGGCTGATCTCTCACTTTCTGGAATGTGTGGTGCCATAATGAGCACGGCTCCTTCCTCCATCTACCATTTTTTCGCCTCCATCTTGTCTCCAAGCACCAGGCGTTCCTCCTGCAGTGCAGCACTGGTGGACAGCACATGCAAGTTGATAAAAAGAAAGAAGGTCATGAAAAATAATATATCCCCAAATTCGTAAACAGCTAAAAATCGTGTCCTTATAATTTGTGTTTCTTTTGGACTAAAAGGGATCCGGATCATTTTAAACTTGTCAAATGAATCTATTACAGTGATTTAAATGCAAAAAGATCATAGATAAAGGGAGAAAAAAAAGCATGAATTAATGATCTTTCTTTTGCAGGCACAGGCATTCTGCAGACTTTTCACTAAATGATAGAAACTCACTAAATAGTCAGTCCTCTGGGAGGCAGGGTCTCCGTATCAAAGGGTCCACGCAGCTGTGCTGGCCCTGTGAGCTTACGTTGACCTCTGAACTCGAGTCATTACTTACACCTGTCAGTCAGTGAGGCCTGGCCTCTGGAGGGGGTTCAGTGACAGCTGAAGGGTGAGTGAGACATGCCTAGCACCCAAAACCCTACACCCCCAACTCCCCCTGTGGTCGCAATAATCATAACTCAAGGGCTGACCTCTGACACGTCACTTACTACGTGACAGGGAGATGTGGGCTGATTTAAATAACACAATGTAGGATTGTATATCCAGCAAGAAATACTGCTTGGGTGTTTTAATGTGAGTAACAGTTAAAATATACAGTGACATTACTGTCATAAATATTGTAGAATCTATTCGAAACTAGTCCCAAACATTCCTCACTCCTCCGCGAGTGGGATTATGTTGTGTTAGTATTGCTCATTTAACCGGTTCCCAGACTTAGGTTCGATTTCAGAGCAGACTGGTGGCCAGGAATGATTTTAAATCATAAAAAATGAAAACCAAATAATGCGTAGCCTGATCTCAGACTCATACATGTAAATTATAATAGGCTGCATTGTTCAGCGGCGTAGGAACTTGGCCTCAAATGCAGAGAGAACTAGCACCTTTAATCGCAAGCATGTGGGTCTCTTGCCAAACACAACACGATAGGTGTCGACTAACTTAAAGTTCTCCGGCTTGAACTCAACCTTTTCTTTGTTGTGCTCTGCAACAATGGAAATCATTAGCAGTACTTATTTTCTCCGTCCTATGTTTGTTTATCTGTGCATGGAACTGTACAGTTTCTCTATGCATTACATTGTCATCCCATTAGCATATTTGTTTGTTCCACTTTAAACCCATCACTTGGCCCAATCTGTTGGGAAATGATATTTGCTAAAATGAGCCCCTGAAGCAGCCACATAGTGTTGATAATAATGATAGAAATCTAGTTTCCTTGTGATGCATGAACACCTTTAGATTTAATAGCCATATGCTGGAGCTGTTGTCGTGCATGCTGCTGCTATTGTCGTTGATTGTTTTTAATCTTGCCAAGTATTGGATGCAAAACCGACTATCCAAGGCCGCCCCTGACTGGGTGATGTAGGAGATTTAAGAGGAGCAACTGACTCTTAAGGCAGCGAGTATAAGCATGTGCCTGAGCGTGTGTGCTAGTGTGTCACTTTACCCACACAACTGTGAATGTTTGCCAAAGAATACAGCTACTTAAATGTTTGTGTTTGAGTTTTATATTCATAACAGCACACGTTCCTCTGTGTGTATGAGATGTATAATGCTGATTGCGAATGCTAATTGTGTGAGTAAGCTGCAGAACAGTCAGCTGCAGCCTCGCTGGCTCAGGTCCTCTGAGAAAGCACCCTATAGCACTCTGCGAGCCAAGACTACTTCTCAGATATGTGATTTCCCTCTTAGTCAGGACAATTACTTCACATAGCAGACGTGAGGATGGACTGGGAGAGCGTGTGTGACTTGTATATGAAGTAAAGATTTTTTTTAAAGTCAATCCTTCACTGACCTTGTGCAGCCAACACTGCAAGTTTATCTGAAGTTCTTTAGTATGCTTGTAAGTTGAACAATCTGTTTTTGCCTTAGGCATATTTAGAAACTCGCTGTTAGAGACTTCCTCAAAAAAAAACTAGCTATTTCTCTGTCTTCAGTTTCTGCTGCAGTCAGGTTGGTCTGTCTGGTCTTCTGAAAAGTGGAGCTTTGAAGCTGCACACTGCAGCAATAAATCTTTGCTCTTCATCGTGATTACACAATTGTCTTTACCTTGCTTTAGCTTGTGTTGAGCAGTCGTAGTGTATGTTACACATATCCCCTCATTTTGGGTTTATTATTAATTAAATACAGCCATGTTCCAACTCATCCTGGTACGTTTCATGGACCTTGCTAATGAAGATTTGGGTTAGCTTATTCTCTTTGATTATCTTAGCTTTCTTATATTGGCGGATGAATTTGGATTTCGAAGTGTTACTGGAGAGACACTTCAGGTATATCCATGCTTATTTGAATACTGATTATTGGACACTTGTCTCTGCTGATGTACTTATTTGGACACAAGCTTCTATCTTCAATAGGCTCCCAAGTGGTTCAAAGAAAATGAAGAGTCACACACCTGCAATTCAAGTGTCACTCCTTTTTCTATGCCCATGAATCATCAATACTCATTTAAAATGCAAAGATCTGCAATAACCCTTACGGTCTTATTGCAGACTTTTCTGGTATACCCTTCTAAGTCTTATAACACTTTATCCAATTTAACTGTTTTTAAATTAATTTAATCCTCTAGCCCAGAAACAAACTCATTTATACAAAAAAAACCAACAAAGTCATTTATAAACAAAACAGCAAGTCAACAGCAAATTGCGACATGCAGGTAAGTCTGTATCTATATTATGTTTCAAATCTCTATTTAGACACCTGAAAATAGGAAATAGAGAGATGCATTCATGCTGATTTATTATTATTTGCAGTGAGGAAGGAGTGAGGAAGATATTTAATCCTGTCATTTTGAAAGCATAATTTATCACACCTCTTTTGGTTGTGGCCTTTCAAACATACTGGTTAGTTTGTTGCAGGAGGAGCATCATAGGAGAGCATCATAGCAACAAAAATGATCCAGCTTATAATCAACGTGTACCTCTGATATTAACAAAAGAAAACCAATTACAAATTTAAAGGTAAAAAGAGTTGTGTGTATGTGTGTGTGTGTTTGTGTGCACCTTACAATTACTTTGACTTACATAAGCAACAAATCCTTTTAACTGCAAACCTCTCATGCACGCAGAGATTTCTTCATCTGGCTCTTTGCTAACATGAGTCAATATAGTCTGTAGAAACTGTGCAGCAAGCGGAGAAAAAGACAAACATTATTACCATGTGGTGGTAATGTTCTGGAGGAAAAGGATCAGCATGGGCACAGCCTGAGCAGTAAAAACCACCAGGTGGTAGTAATGTTGTGGCCAATCAGTGTATAATTCCCATTTACTGTAATCTCAAAACATTTGCGACAAGAGTCTCTATTGTAACCCAATTCCCTTTATGTAAAAACGTTTTCTGAAGAAAAAAGCCTAAATTAAGATGAAAGTAGTTTTTTTAAGACTGCAATAACTCAATCAATTTTACATAAAAAAAGGAGAATAATTTGTTAAGAGGTAGTCTGCCAAACTAGATTGTGATAATCCAGGTGTCAGAGAAAAAAGAAACTAGTTAATGAAACTGTCACCTAATAGCAGTTGCATCAAATTAGCCTGTCAGATCCCTTCTGATTTAATGAAGAATTTGATCCCTGAAGCACTGGACCTTAAAATAAAAGGATAGAGTTGTCAATTACCGTAATCCATAGTACTGGGGAAAATATTAATGTAATCACTTAAGGACTGACTTGGGCGTCTGATCAGACTTGAAATGAGTGGATATAAAGTTTGCAACTTTGAAATTGGAGAGGAAGTGTGAGTTATTTTGTTACTCTGTGGGCTATTTCAAACCAGGACATCATGTTCCACTGGAATGATTTCCCTGGAACCAATCAGTGGTGCTGTACATAATCATGCAGAAGGGCCAGGCTGACTGGATTTTCTAGAACAAAATAAGACTCTAAGAGCCTCTGAGGAAAGGAGGATAGGTGAAGAGAGGAGAGGAAAGGAGCTGAAAGGAGAAGAGAGGCCACAGGAGGAATGGAGGAAAACAAAAGAGGGGTCTAAAGGGAATATGGCAAAAAAAAAAAAAAAAAAAAAAAACTGAGAGGTGATTGACAGAATTGAATACTTAATGAATACTGAGAAGATGCAAGGCGAAGATGGTAAAGAGGAGAGGAGAGGAGAGGAGAGGAGGGGAGGGTTAATGTAATGACCTCTCTAAAATAGATGGAGAGAATAGTGAAGTAAACGTGAAGTAAAGGTTGCAAACATAGCAGACGAAGACCTTAAAGCGAAGGAAAAGAGAATGAAGCAAAAACAGAGAAAACAAGCCGAGGAGCTGCGGAAAGTAAATCCAGGATGCACGAGGAGAGGAAAGGCAAAAAAAAAAAAGAAGAGATAATAGCAAAGCAGAGCTAAACAGATCTCTTGCATCTGATATGTGTGTCTGCAGAGCCCTGCCACATACTGTAGATAGGACAGCACAAGATAAATGAGATGGGTAAATATGCTTCTGCTCATCCTATAACCATCATGGACATTCTGGTGATAACAGCAGGGACGTTATCATCTGTCTGTGTGTGTGTGTGTGTGTGTGTGTGTGTGTGTGTGTGTGTTCTTTGAGTGTGCCTTGATCTATGTGCATCTGTCTGCAATGCTGATACATGGCTACAAGATGTAGTCGTGTATGATTTGTCCAGAATGCATCCTGGCTAATAAATTATTCATGAATACTAATTTGCTGGCAAACTTGTTACTTTGCAACAACTGAAAAGTTACTGCAGTTTTCAATTTTCATTCAAAATATTTATTGTTGTACAGATTTCCCCTAGTCTATCAATTCCAAACATTATCTCATAAGCTGAGTTGAGAACAACTAAGCTGAAGAACATCAACCCTGATAAAACACTTGCAGAGTGCAGGGTCGTATGTGTGGTTGCACAATCTGCCCAGTACACTTGTACAAGCTGTACACACTGTTTTCCAAAGTTTTTCCCAGTGTGCTCCGACATGTGCCGTTTTCAAAAATTAATTTGTGGTGGATGAAGTTTACGATCAATTCGAAAAAGTAAATAAAGGTGCATGTGGCCAGTCCAGTGAGGAAAACACTGTAATTTAAGTATTTTTGGTTCTTCGTGACCTTCTCGAAGACTTCAATCAAACATGAGCTTTTCAACTATGAATGTCTTACAGCATTAAGCAGCATGCTGTGAGGTCACTCAAACTGGAGCTCATCGGAGTTTTCCCTCACGCTTGCTGGATTACTGGAGAGCATGTCTACAAGTCTGCTGGTTTCTCTGAGTCACGCCAACACAGCATTTCAGCAAAAGCAGCTTGTTTTCTTTACATAAACCGTGGCAGGAACAATATAACCCCCCCGGTCTGTAAATGCTGATTTGTCAGACCGAGTGACATTTATCTTCAATCTCACTTCATTTTCTCAACAAGTTGCTGTTTTGACTTTGTGCCACTGTGTGTGTGTGTGTGTGTGTGTCTCGGTAAATAAATAAAAAAATGCTCCATCAAAGTTAGCCTTTGCCGTTTGCCTCACTTCTCTGAATAGATCACAGGCAGCTTCTGAGACTGTTTGTAGTCAACATCTGAGCTACGCAGGTACACAGTGGGGGAGCCGGGACTCATGTCTGCGCATCTCTGCAGAGGTGTGTTTGTGAATAAAAATGTGTTGTTTACTTCTATATCAGTCACACCCCAGAGTAAATGAGTAGTACGCCTCAACTCCGAATGAGAAAGTTGTGTTATATTGTTTAAGAGTTAGAAGAATTCCTGAGGAGCCCTGAAAAGTTACTCACGTGTGCTCATTGCATGATCCTAGTGCTGCTGTCTGTGCAATCCGTCTGAGGGGTCACGGAGATTTTTATCATTCGTATCAAAGCGTGTGTTGCGAAGCTCTGCAGACGTGGAGTAAAGAAAAAGCAGCTTATCGACAGCTCAGTCTCTGTCAAGGGTGTATCCCCAGGTGACCTAAAGAAGACGGACGTCAAAAGCGAGAGAAGTCAGCCGTGAGTGTGAGCTGCCGAGCTGACCAGGCAGATGCCAGTCTTCCTGAATCGCCCCAGCACCTCTACTATCTCTACGCATCCGCCCCTTTGATGTTTAGACTACAAGGTAAATGGAAATCCTCGGAAACGACTCACAATCACTTTATTTTTTACTTGGATTCAACTCTTAGTTTGATAAAAGAAGCCAACAGATGCTCTTTGTTCTTCTGTGTTTTGCAGACGTCTGCCATGAAAACTTTGGATGTGGAACTTAGGTCGAACTGAAACTAATAATTTATTCACTTTTTGTGTAAGGGCATACAAACAATGATGTCACTACAATGTGTTTGTGTATTTTCTTCCCACTAAATAGTGGGCGTGGCCAGATCCAGTGTTAGTGGTTGTCCTTCAGGGGCCGACCCCGCGCTGGACGGCCTCTGTACACCCACCACGACCATCAAAGCCTCCGACACCTCTTGTCTGCAAACTGATGCGCACTGCATCCATCATCATGCATCGCAGCACAACAGATTAGCGATGCAGCTGTTTCATAAATGCAGAGCCCACCTCATCAAGCTGGCATTTAAGAAGGATGTGACATGAGCGGGGGTGTGTGTAGTTATTTCGTAGCATTCTTTTGTCATTTGCAACTGATTTCATCAAGGTAACAAGGGGAATGGCTGTGCTTTTCCCACAGTATGTGGGCACTGTGTCAATTAATCAAACTATATATTATTTATAAATCGCCATGGACTGCTCGGCGTGAGTTGTACCTTAACAGTTATTTTTATTAATGTATTGATTGTGGACTGTTTGACTGTGGACTGTCTGTGCATTTGTGAATAGAGACTTTGCTCTTATCGATACAGGCCCCACGGTGCCGACACAGTGACGTAGCTTCAGACAGTTTTGTGCTGCTTTTTATCATCCGTTCCTTTCTTTCTGTGTGTGTGTGTGTGTGTGTGTGTGCTGTGCTTTGCATCAAAATACACAGAAAGTCAGACGAGTTTAAAAGTCATGAGACTGTTGGAGCAGTGGGTGATGTCTAAAAGGCTAAAGCAGAGCGCCCAGGAATTTACGGTGTTTTCAGTTTCCACCTACTCTTCATTAATAACCTGACTAAAGATTGGGTTTGAAAGTACTATTCAAAGTACTGGTTCATTGTGCCTGCCCCTTAATTTAAATGCCCCCCCATAACCCTGCTGTCAGGTCTGAAGATCAGGTCTAGGTCTGTGGTTTTGACAAATGGAAATAAGAATATCATTTGCATAATATTAAATGTTTAACTATAGGATTTTAGGGTTGTCTCGATTAATTGATTAATTAACAATTTGATAAATTATCACCTATCTATAGGTGATGAATGTCGCATTTAACATTTCTCCAAATAACTGTGATATACAGCATATTTTGCTCTAAATATTACTAATTCTCTTAATAAAAATGAAATACCACATGTTCCTCCATCACTTTCTTGCCAACACGTCTCTCTTTCTTTTGGCCTCAAGCTAAGGTAGCTCACACTTTTCCAGACTCTCTATAGTAACTACTACACTGCAGCCTCAACTTACAGTAACATTACGCGACATTATGCCACGTGGTTTTCTGTATTTATTTTCTTTATTATCACAAATCCTGAGTAAATTTAGGCTGATATTGATGCTATTTATGTATGAAGGTGAATCATCACTACTGTAGAGTACCAGCATGTATGAACTGTAGCACTCTGCAATCCACAGATGGACTTATTCCACACAGGAGGATGGATTACTGACACAATCTGTGTCTCTCCCTCTGGCTGCTGTCCCCACCTCTGTGCTGGTGAAGCAGGTTTTCCACAGTCTTAAAAAGTCTTTTGTGATCTTAAATTTTTAAATAACGCAGACTCATGCGAAATAAGAAAAAAAATTGGTTAAATTATTGATTACATTGAAACATGATGATCTAACTGAATGCGTTTTTTTACTAGCTGTCCCCAGCTTTCCTCGTGATTCCCCATGAAAATAACACGATTCAAGTCATATGCTGATTATATTAAGCTTTTAATTTGTCTAATTAAGGCAAAACTAGGAGCCTATAGGGAATAAGTCTTCATTGTTATATTATTTTATTTGTTTGATAGCTACATTCATCTCTGATGTTAGTGCAGACTAATGATGGTTACGGCAGACAAGGCTGATGAGGAGACGACTTGTTGACATGGTGACTGCCTCTGCAGGTTATTACAGAACTGCAGAGCCAAAGCCGGTGATAAAGTTAAAGTTGACCTTTACTTTAAAGTTGAGGGGAGAAGTCGGGAAGGTGTACAGTATGCGTGTCTGCTTTCAAGTCTGGCATATCTGGCTCATACTATAATGAATTTGATATAGGGGCAACATCACCCAAGTCAATAAGAGACATGAAGTTTCAGCTCTTTAGTTAGTTGTGGAAATAAATGTGGATAAATAGCCAAAAACAAAACAAAACAACGAAAAAATAATATTTGACTGTGAAAAATAAGTCTAGTTTGACTAGAGATATTCTTAGTCAGGGACATGCCTAAACATTTTTAATTTAGAGAGGCATGTTATTTTTTTGTGATTTGTGATAATTTACTTCTGCAAAGTTTGGTGTCAATATTACAAGTTACACATATTAGACATATTACACAGTCAAAGGCCCAAAGCTTAAAAAACGTGTGTTGACGTGCTCATTTAAAGTAAAAAGCCCAGGTTTCAGTCTGACATGGTGGGACTTAGGCTCCTGCAGTTTTTTCTACATGCCTAACAGAATGACAAATGACCGCTGTACGAGTCCATAAATGTTCCTCTATTTTAGGTGCCAATACCCATTAAGTAAACCAACAGGAAGACTTCAGCGAGCTGGCCAATCAAAACAGAGTGGGTTCAGATGTTGAAAGTGATACTATCGAATTCACTCACTTTACCAGACCAACTGTTGGAGGCAATTATAAGACAAACAACCACTATTTTGAATTGGACATCATACAACTTTAGTTCAATAGACCCTCTGAATACCATATAAGACCTAATTTATGTGACATATGGTCTTTTTAAATGCAGCTTGCCTGTTGGTTAATATTCTCCATTGTATTACTACATAAGAATATATTTACTTATTCAGCACTACATAGTAAATCCTGGGTTTCTAATTGATTTATTAAGTATTAATTTAGACAAGATAAAAAATAAATTATTAAATGGCCCAAACAGTGCCATCTTCTGGTGACCAAAAAAATAATGAATAAATAAAATGAGAGAAGAAGTGTACAGTTCACATTCAGAGCACGTAACTACTGTTTTTACATACACTAACTGTTTACGTGGACACATCAGACTGCTGTAATTTTCATTTATAATTAATAGCAATTCTAACATGACATCTATAGCAGCTTTGAGCCTGGCACAAACTCATCACTGTCCCCAACTGAAGCACTTTCAGCTTAGGAAATTACGTCTTTTGCATGTCTGATTTGCAGCACTGTTTTTTGTTCTTTGTCCCTCAGAGATTAAGTCACACACACAAAGTTATTTTAAACACGTATTTTTCAAAGCTCCATACTTTACAATTTTGTTTAAGCCATAAGGCCTTATATGCTGCACTGACAGTAGTTATTCGTACCTCACACGGTGGGTAACTTTTATCTTTGCCAGCTTCTGTGCTGCTGTGTAGCAGCTGTGTATCTTCACCACCACAGTAGCTGCGCTCCCCAGCTGGAAGGAACCAAGTATCTATAAAAGAGGGGGAGGCTGTGTCGACTTTCGAGCCTTAGAAATACATATGAACATACAGGTAAGCGCATTTGGCTTTTGAAAAGATCACTAAACTGACTAATCCCAGTATTGGAAAAGTGGTGGGTCATATGCCAGCTCATTTTGACAAATGTCATTTTTATAAAGTTCAAAACAAAAACTGCATACTAATTCCTGGCAGAAAGGAGTTTTTCTTTGACACAATTTCAGTCAGATTATAAATAGCAACTCTGCCTCCGTAAGATTAGTCTAATAGGAAAATGTTTGCAGTTTGCTTGGAGACTTTCCCTTCGCTAATTCGGACTCAGCTGTTTTCGGCGTCCTCACCCTGTCCAACACATAACTGTCATGATGGCAGCGTCTCCAAGCTGGTATTTGTAAACAAGAGTGCAGGGTAAAAGTGAATAATAAATGAACTGGGAATCATATTCTGGATGTAAAAAAAAAAAAGATTACAAATAAAACAAGAGAACAAGGCACTAATGGATGTTTCAGAAACCTCTTCAGACTCCTAACTTAAATTGGATTTTAACTGCAGGTTGTAGATGTTTATTTTCATTCAATTGTCAAGTGCAGCTGATGACAAGTTAACAGCCCTTCCACAGAATGCAAATCATGTTGGCTCGCTCATTTTGCTGCCAGGTGGAGTTCTCAATGTGTCGTTCAAGCAAGGCTTGCTTCCACTACAGAGCCAAAATAATGTATAATTGAAAACTCTGAAATGGTTCTATTGTCAGGCACTGTTGTTAAGTCCTGGCTTCAATGCCCGTCATCCTGACAAGCTACTAAATACCTACTTTTAATACGTCTGGCACTTATACAAATGACACATGGCATTTCTCTTTGAATTGGCAGCAGAAAAAGGAAACGTTGCACCATCGTCAACCGTGCATGGTTATTTGACCTATTGTATGCTGTCATAAGGAGGTAAAAACTACGTGAAAAATCTTTTTTTATCACGTACAAAAGAATTATGCCAGAAATCCAACAGTAATCTTTAGCATCACGAGATGAAATATAGTTTTGCATTTATTTGTATCAACAAAACTGCGTTGTTTGTAAAAGGAAATGAAAAAAAGAAGCCAAAGGGACAGAGCGCTGGCTAAATTTTCTGTATGAGAATCTCTGATTGTGCAAGCACAAAATATAAAATTAGATATCTTTTCGCTCATTGTGCACTAGTACTTCACAAAAATCCTGACCATTCATATATACCCTGCCTGCAGCCACAGCTATAAATGGCCGTTTTGTGCATTATAATCCCACTGGCAGCAGCTTGGTTATAAACAGTTATGTACAACAGATGAATTTTAACAAACAGGAATTTCTTGCCATTTGAAACAGAACTAGCCACTTGCCTAAAGATATAACTTTAGGTGTAGGCATAAGTGGCCTACACCTTCCTCTAATGGAACGCAGAAAAAGGAAGGTACACAAGACAACTTCACACCACAAGATTTTAACTAAATTATAAATATCAAACATTTTTTAAGCAATTCAAAATCAAGGAAACTGCCACACCGTGCTGTAGGAAACCCAGACAAAAGTGAGGCTACAAAAAAGTTGAATTTTATTCAAATATGCTGAGATCTAGGCCAGCTGGATGAGAGAGAGATTCTAGGGTTACTACTAACACTACATGCTTCTGTGGTTACTGATTTACTCTATGTTCTTAAAACATAATGAATGATACTGGTACAACAACAACAACAAAAAAAACAGACTTGGAAAAACAAATTGGCGACGCTGTGTCTCTCTGTGGCAGGTAGGTTAAAAAAAAACAGCCATCCAGTTGCAGCACAGCATGTACAAAAATGTGCTTAACACAACACATTCCTAAAACTACAGTTAATGTGTGAATGTTCCAGTGAACATAGCATAAGGTTATGTCTGTAAAAGCCTCACAGTACAGGTTCATTTGGGCAGATGGTCAGTTCGAACCAGCACTGAGGGGCTTTGGTTTGGTTCAGACCCGTAAGCCACAGCAGTGTGAGACAAGCATTAGGCAAGAAAAGTATTATATATTATATAGAGAAAGATCTTGGTATTCAAAAGACGGTTTATTAAATCACTGTCGTGTTTTTGACTTTTTTGACTTTTGACTTACTTACCAAACTGCTGTAATTACCTTGACAACAACTTAACACGTAGATGCTTGTAAATCGAGTACTGTGCGATCTTGATACTTTAAAAGACACTGTCTGGAAAATATTAGGATATTTGCGATTTGCTATTAGGCTATTTACCTCTCTAAAAACTTGATGCCCATTATGTTAAAAATAATCCAGTTGCAACTTGTAAAAGTAACTTTTAAATGCTAAGCATTTAAATGATACAAGCTGCCTTTTCTTAGAAAACACGTTAAAGTTCAGTTTCCAGATGCTTGACGTTGTATTTGTACACAGGTTTCAGAGGAGTCACAATATTCAGTCTGCTGTCTGGACTGAGCACTCAGCAGATCTAGATCAGTCATTTCAAACCTTGCATACACACGGCATGTACAATCAGCTAGAGGCAACCGGCTTTTTTCTCTCCCATCTTGGACCGTACAAGAGTATTGCAAGGGAAATCATATTTACACGTGTGTGTGTGTGTGTGTGTGTGTGGGGGGGTTCTACACTCATCAGTCACACTATAGCTCCAAAGCAAAGGAACAGGGATATGAATGCAATTGATCTATCTATAAGAAATCCATGTAAAAACACTTTGCACAGACCACCTTGCAGGGTTTGGCCTGACAGAGACGAAAAACATATAAAGTTTCAAATATCTATCACTAGATATGAGCAGCAGTAATGCACAGTGCACCAGAGGATAGTCTGTTACTGCAGGCTTAGAGAGTGTATACATGATCCTGACTTGCACAATGCGTTCAATTGATGGCTATGGAAGAAAATGTCAGTCTAGTCTTGTTTTGAAGAAAAAAAAAAAAAAAAAAACACATTTGAATTCAACAGAAGAGGCTGAAGAGGAAGAAAGACATTACAAGAGAGCACAAGTTAGGTACAATAAAGGCTCACAAGAGAAAAGCACCACAGCGGAAAGACTAGTATGTTGTGCAATGAAACGGGATTATTTCCTCATAGCAACATCATGTCTCCAGTGTCTCTAAGGGAGCCACCCTGTCGAGATCTGCACGTTGTGACATCTGCAGCTCCCTCTGTGCAGCCTCAGCATGTAAGTCAACCCACGTCCCCAGATCTTGACAGAACAACCAGTTTTGTCATAGATAATGTAGCTAATAGCAGCTTTTGTAGCGGCCGCCATAATGAGCCGTCCTGGTGAGGTAACATGCCTTTTGAAATCGAAACAGGCAACGGCATGTCCATCAAGAGCACACATGTGGCTTCTGCGTGTGGGTGTGTGTCAGTCTGTTTCTTTATTATTCCGTGTGTGCATGTGTGTGTCGCGCCTCTGGTAGGAACATCAATGTCCGTGTCTCCGTGGGGGGAGTGGGTTCAGCCATTACACATCATGTGGCCTTGTCTAATTGTCTCCCAGCATTTTTCTTACCATTCATCGCCCCTGGATAAAAAGGGGCGGATGTAGAGCTGAGAAGAAGGGGCTGTTGATTCTGCATTGTATCTGTCTGAGATTCAGAATTCAAGGTGGGAGCAGTGAGCAAGAACTAAAGCGACCACAAAAAGGTTGAGGTACGGTGAAACTGAAAGGGAAAAGAGGAGGAGGAGGACGGGAGGACGGGAGGGAGGGAGGGAGAGGCGTTCATAAAAGCAGATAAATAACAGGGTGCTGTTCTAACAAAGATGCTAAAACAATCACACGTGTGAGGGTCAGTGTACTCACTCTCGCACTCCAGATTTTAATGAGAGACAGATGTGTGTAGTGCCACTATAGACAGCGCCTCCAAATGTGCTCAGAAATCACACAAAAGAAAGGCAGATGAGGGAAAAATGGGGGGAGGGGTCTCCGGTTCCTTTTTCGCTTTGATACCACTATAATACTATCCACAGGAGAACTCCAACACCTAATCACTATTCCCTCTCCTCTGCTCGTCTCTTGTTTTCCACTCTTCATTTGAACTCCTCATTTCCTGCATTTCCCTTTTCTCTACGATTAGTAATGTCCTGTCAACACCTGCCATATTTCTCTGATAGGTTGTCATTAAGAGCAGGGAGAAATTTGTAATAAATTGAATACTGAAAGCTCTCTGAGAGTGTTTGTGTAGCACTGTCAAGCTTTTTAATTAAAGTGGCCAAACAAACATGTTTTTGCTGCAGAAGAAAACAATATAGGTCCTTTTAGAGTGTCTAACTGTGAACCGCTGATAATGGATGGACTGTGTTGCCAGCAATTCACATTGGACAGCCTAGACACGAATGGTGGACATCAAAGAAAAACCCGCATGGCAGAATTTGTTCCTGCTGGCTACGTAAGGCACATTTCACATATGTGGTGGTGCCAATACCACTTGGATGACAGACTTGTCGACATATCGACGTTGCACTGTATGCAAACTTTTTTCAGTAGATTTATGAAACCACTATTATCAATTAGCATCAGTTGTTTTTACTTTGTTTTGTAATTGCTTATTATCTGGAAGCTGAGCTCCAACCCCGCGATAGCAAATTTTGGCACAGCACAAATAAGCTTTATGCACACACAGTCTCTCCTTTTAGCTCAGTGTTGGGTCTCCACTAATCAGGATACTGTAAATATTGGCCTCTTAAGCTGCTACAGTAAGCGTTAACTATGTTCAGCAGTTAGTTATTAATGTTGACTGTTTCCCATTTAGCACAAGGCTGGTAATGTACAGTGGGTCCTAGGAGCTATTCTACTCAAAGTGAGTCAGGTTCCAGGGTTGAAAACCAAAAACAGGAAAATACAAGAAAGAAGGTATAAAGTGTTCATTTCTACTTTTTTTGTGCCATAACCCATAAGTGTAAAGCAATTACGTGAAATGTCGGAAGCAATGTCATGAGTAATTTTAACTGATTTAGTTATACAGTTAAAAAGTCATGATCAGCATAAAAATAATCAGAAATATATTTTAAGTGATTCATCCCTGGTTGATTGCTATACATTCTATTAACTGAAATTAGATTTGTCATCTTTGAATTAAACAACCAGTTTAATTAAATGCAGTTAAATTTTAATAAATACCTTATTAATTAGAACTTCTAGGTTTGAACATTTAACTTTGAAACAGAGTAAGTCACACAAATGTGTTCGCTAGTAGGAGGAGTTAATGACACACAAATGGATGATACACGTATTAGATTATTGCAGGTTTTTATTAGCATGCGGAGCACTCTGCAAGCTTTCATGAATTCTTCATTCACTAGGAGATGTAATGAAGTCTTTCTTGTAATAATCAATAATTAGGAGACCTCACTGAATGGTCTCTGGAAATAGTGGCTGCGAGAAATCCTATACCATTAATATTGCATCGAACTCTTTCAGGCTTATTAGCAAGGCTAGGTCCTTAATGAGCCAATAGTCTGTACTACTGTCAATATTTTATTCTTATGCACCTTTGTTAATTAGACTTAGACTTTAAGGTTAATGACCCTGCACATGTCAAGGGGGTAAGGGAAAGCAGTTTTTTGAACATAACAATATGAGAGTTAAAGACAGATGATAGAAGAGGATAAAGGTTATGGCTGGGTTATTGTAACTGTGAAACACTTCACGTCAAAGTTTTAAGGTCGTCTCTGTTGCAGCACGGCTTTTTTTGTGTGGATCCCCTAATGTGGCACCGTAGAGTTAAAAGAGTGGCAATAAACTACTGCATGGCATTTTTGCTTATTTGAGTTTGGACAGCATCCATATCCCTATTCTCTGTAACACGAAAAAGAAGTCTTTCATTTCCAAGCAGCATTCTAATCAAAACTCTCCCGGTAATTACTGACGCAGGAGAGTCCAGGTACTGGCAATGGAGTCAGGGGCATTTGTACGCTCTTTAATGGCACCACTTGTTTATAAGCCCGAGTCCACCTCCACACACCACTAATGGGCTGCACATAGCCCAGTCATGAATATGCATCCTCACCTTGGCTGATAAGTTTCAAAAACTAGACCACAGAATGAACAGGAACAACAAAAGGAACAACAAATAGTGTCTCTCTGTAATTGGCTGTCAGCAAAGGTAATATGCAAATTTCAAGCCTTTCTACCCGTGGTATTGTATTGAATGGAGGGATTCTTTTTTATATGTGTGAATAGGCCTTGATCAGACAGCAGTTACTTGGATGAGACTGCTAGATTTATAAGATGGCTTTAGTGTGTGCGTGTGCGTTTGTGTGTGTTGTTGTCAGCTGCTTTACTTGTGGTTTGTAATGCAATGTCTGTCCCCAGAAGTCCTAACTGAAATGCACTGCTGCTATAAAAAAAAGAGAGAAATTAAAAGCTCCTGAACTTAAGATAAAATGCATTAAAATGTGTGTGCTATCAGAAATAATTAAGGTGCTGGGTGACACACAAAACAACCCGACTTTGAATAGCCATGACCATTAATCATACACCAAACACACCCTGAACTAAACTTTTTTTCAGTCTAAGTCAAGACTCTGTCAGCATACAATGATGGAAAACAATAAAGATGTTATCCTCTATGCAGAACCCTGACAGCTATTGAGCTGTCATTATACGATCATGAAGTCATTTCCATGCCCAACTTGAAAGCATATTATTATGATTAAAAACATCAGTAAAATGTCAATCAATGCTGTGCCATTATTGCCTCATAGTCTGTCTCTAGGGATACCCGCATGCTCCGTTTTTGTTTTTCTGTCCAATTTTTATTATGATCCGATTACTACCTCAGTGGGGGGTATTTAAATATGCATCAACCCAGAAAACCTTTGCAATGTGTTATCATTAACTTGTATTCTTGGTATTCCTATAGAACGATGTGGGAAATCATGTATGAGATCCATTTATCAACTATACTGGGAAGGCATGATGCTTGTGAAGGCACAAGAAAAAAACATGATATAATAATACATTCTCAAAAAGTACTGCACAATGACTGGGCTTAAATTGGATTAAATTACGTACTGCATCCTAATATTGTGTATTATTGTGTTGTTGGTTTTTCCAAAGAGGGTGTATGCTATCAAGCATATTTCAAAATGGAGCAGAGCAATAAGGAGCAAACAGCATTACAAAGAATGATCGCATGGGTATATATGATACGGAGGTTGTGGGGCCACCTTGTCTCCTAAACATTACATTTCTTTACAGCTAAACTGAGAAATCAAATACATTTTGTGGGAAATAAAACTGCAACCAGGTTTCTATTAATAATAACGTGGATATGTTTATGTGGGTACTCATGCATGTAAGGCTAATTGGTGACTCTGAAATTGCTTGCTGGTGTGAATGTAAGTGTCAGTTGTTGTCTGTCTGTGTATGTGTCTCTTTGTTTGCCCTGTGATGTCTCCTGCCACTCACCCCATGACAGTTTGAATAGGCTTCAGCCGCCCTGCAACCCTTCACTGAATTAGTCTCTACAGATAATGGATGGATGTTTACATGTAAACCACAAGTCGCAAATATGCTGACGCTGAACCTATCAATAAAATGCTCAAAATATCTGTTACAAAAAATCTGATCTGCACTACAACATCTAGTTCATCTGATTGCAGTGTTATACTTTGCTATGGTTATGTACTAATAGAGAAATGGAGACAGGGTTATGCTGGGACAACCACAAGTGTGATGTAGCATGGATTGCAACGTTGCAAGGACACGTTTCGAGGTAGTAGTAATCTAGGAAGTCCTAATGCCTTAATGACATGGAACACAAGGGGAACATTTCTAAAACAAACAAAGCAATTTCAAGAAGCTTTCTCCTGCAGTAATTTGATATAAAATACAAGCGTGCACCCTGAAACATTGCTGACTGCATGAGCTTCACTGAAAGACCTTCACTTAGGCTGCACAGTGGTTAAAGCTGCCCAGGGTGCATTCCTTATCTGCATATCCGTGGCTCTGCATTTCTCCTGCTTTTCTACATAAAAAGTATAGGAGTTGGCTAATTAGACTTCCCAGGTCAAATGTCACAGAGCTGGAGGAGAGAAGTATCCTCCTGGGAAGGGCATGTCCACATGTGGCTTTGCATTACTTCACATATCTACTATTTTCCATCATTACCTGCTAGTCGTGCTGAAGATCATATGAACAGCTGCAGATTCAATCCATGAGAATGGCTAAATAACATGATGACTGAATTCCAGAGTTTTCTCTTGAGGCTATTTGTGGGGGTCTTGGTTGCTGTTATTATCGTCAGTATTTGCAGTAGCTTCCCGAGCTGCAGTTAAGGTATGAAACTGTGCAATTGGACAAGGAAGAGAAGAGCCTTGTTTAAAATGCTTTTGTTCCAGAAAACACATCATCAATTACTAATCGTCATCAGCAACTTCATCATCTTCAATTACAATGAGAGGACATCTGTGTCTGCAACACCACAAGCACATAGCTGAATATTTGAAATACATGCAGACAGACACTGATACATATGGTTAGTGTGTGCAGTGTGATAGATGTGCCATTGCTGGTACAACTACCACCAGGCAAAATGAGACCAAAAATCTTTTTTTGAGCTATTCTGCGTCTGATTGCGGAAACATGACATTCACAGGGTGAGAGCTGAGGACAAGCTTAAAGCCAACCCTCGCCCATAACATACTGCTCAGAATGAAATATATTCCCAATCCCAACTAACTGCATTATCTAATTTCCATCTACAGCAGTGAGAGATAATAAAGCGAGCAAATGTGAATGTAAATGCTCCGGTACATGATGCATAATTGCCCTATTAATTGCTTGTTTGCTGCAGAACTGTTGCTGGCCTTTGGTACAATATCTCAGAGCTTGTCCCGATGGGGTGATACCCCCCCTCTTCTCCCAACATTCCTCATTCTTTTGTCCTCTATCTTCCTTCCTGTGGCCTATGTTTATGTACTGAGGCAGAGAGCAGCAGTCTCATCACCATCATTTGGATGAGAGATGGAGTCATCATCAGCCAATTCCTATCGCTCTAGCCCCACCACAATTGTAGGGGGTGGGGGGGATGGGGGGGAAGTGTTACCATGACGACCATATCAAATTGGTCAAAGTGTGACCAGTCAAGCCAAGTTTTTTTATGTTTTTTTTTTTTCTATGACCGTTCTGATATGCTAATCTATCAGCAGCAGTAGCAGTGGTGGTGGGAAGGGGGTGGTAGGTGAGGACGGGGAATAAAATTGTAATAAGGCAGCTGTGAGGGACACCAATCTGCAGGGAAAGCTACTTTATGCAGAAATCCAATTTAAGAGATTGGCTTAGCGACTGAGTCATTGAAGGTAAATCCAATGGTAATTATAGGTAAATCAAAGGTGAAAGCATGCAAAACACTCGCGTACACAGCTCTCTCCCTCTCCCTCCTGCTTCTTCACACTCTCTCCATCCCCCCAGCTATACTCATCACCACCTATCACTATGTTGCTTACCAAAATGAAACGGGAGCTGGGTACATGGCATGAAAGCAATCATGGCTTAAAGGGACTTGCACGCCCGATTTTGTGTTATGCTAAAGACAGTTCAGTAATTTAACTACATCCTTTCATTTCAATGCCACTGGACAATTTAAATGTTATTCTACTAACTTTATCCCCTGCCAATCAAATTCCTCAAATTGCTGTAAAGCCAAGAAAAACAATATTTTTGGTTTTATTGGCATGTGACCTATGGGAACAGTCCTACCTCTCTAATCATTCCCATACTATATCATTAACTACAACTTATGCAGAGATAGGGATGGTAACAAAATCGTGCCAGCTCTCATACTTCCTGCTGGCTAAGCACCTACTTCCCACTGGAATGGGATGATTGTGAGTGGGAGATAACAAAAACAGTCAAATCTTAATATCCAAAGAAACCAATTTATCAGACAACAAAGCAATACCAGGAACGTCTGGTGTATACAATCCACGGTTTGATATTTTGGAAGCAGCTTCCTTGCTTTCCTATCTGTTCTGTATCCTCTGAAATTCACTGAAGCAGTAATTTATCAGATTGTAGATAGATGGCTAATAAATAGCCACGGTAGCAGCTCACAAGTCATTTATACTGACCTTTTATTTTAGGCAAATCAATATTGTGTTAATATGTAACTAATGAGGAGACACCTTTCATTTGTTTAGCTCTTAAACTGCATTGATGTTTTTAGCGGGGTTGTGGCCAGACGTCCCACGTTTGTGTTTTGATTTGTTGACTGAAATCAGCCACTTCAAAAAGGTTCACAAAGCTGTACAGGTGACTTCAAATATGACAGCTGTAATAAAACTACAGTATAAATAGAAGGAAATGAGCACAGTCCTCACACAGTGGACGGGAGGGTTTTGTTTTTCCAATGAAAACTACGGCATTGGGTTTACAAGGCCACAGAATTTATACAGTAGTTCAACAGATCGTGTCTACTCAAAGTTACTACTATGGAATATTTTCTATATAATGTACTTTGGTCTGATTTCTCATGTATTACTGTGGATCTGATGTGGACATTTTTACCACTTTGATTTAAAAGTCACTTATTGTGTGATAGAATCAAACTCAAGTAATAATCACTACAACATATTTTATGGTGCACTGTATGTCAGTTGTTTGTGGTCAAAGTCACAACTACAGCTAACTTTGCTTCTGATGCTTGTGCCACTTTTGCCGCATCTGCCCAGAGGAATAATGGGCACAGCCTAAATATCAGTGCCTTCATATCTGATAAGTGTGCAGTATCTGCTCATATTTAAATAAGGTCTTTGTTTATAGTTTCATTCCATCACAGAAATACAGGTTTACTTTAGTCAGTTACACCTCTTGGAAAGTGGAGTCAACCCTGTAATAAAAAGAGGCAACCCTTTGACAGAATGATTTATTTACTTTGTCAACATGGCATTTATTCTCATTTCAGTCAATTTCCAAACCTTCAAATGTGCAAACAGTGAGAGAGTCACATTCAAAAGTCAATCAGATAGCAAATCAGATGACAGCTAACATTTGACCAAACTTCCCCTGCTCTGCTGTCGTTATGGAAACCTGTGCAGGTAAACTGATTGTTATCTACGAGGCTCAGGGAATACTGGGATAGATTGAACAATGAAGGTAATACAGTGTTGTAATGTTATGAACAGCTTGGGTCAATAAAGACTGACAGAAGAAGGTTTGACGTTAAGTTTCTCTGGCAAACAATCGAGCTTAGCCGTAATGCACAATTTTGCTTGTCATGTGTGCGTCAACGGCTTGTTTGATGGGCTCAGGATTTGGTTTCAAGGCAACCTGGTTAATCTCCAAGGGTTTGAGGTGACACCAAATCAACAGGTCTGTTGTTACCTATTGTCTTCTGTGTTCTTTATGCTCGTCCTCTCCTCAGAGAAAACAGAAAGAGACTTTGACGGGCATTCAGGAGACCAGCAGCTGTATTATGGAGATGTGAGGCACCAAAACATATCTGCAAACGCGCTAAAATCACAAATGCCATTCTTCCTCATCCCACAACAACCTTGTATTGTCAGTGCCCCTGTGTTTTTTTTTACCCTTCTCACTTACCTCCACTTCCCAATTTATATGTAAATTTCTTTTCTTTCTTTTTTAAACAATGCTATATGCACATCTATCCTTTATTGGCGGTGCCCCTAAAATCTACAATAAATAGCCTGAGCTCTTGCATGTGAAGCAGCTGTATGAGTCATTGCAATTTTGTACCTAGTGAAAATACCTAATGACACCTAAGAGTGTACACGTTCTAGTTTGTGACTAAAATATCACATGGTACACGCTGTAACAACCAGAGCTACCAATAAAAGAGAAATAAGAAAAGAGCGGTGCAGTTTTCACTGACTTGTGTTGTCATTGACACACACCCACACAAATGCTTTCGTACTGGATTGGCAATTCCAAGAATTCCATTATTTCTTTCCTCCAAGGACTACTCCATCCTAATGATTATTTATTGATACATTCATTAAACATTCATCAACAGTAACTAATTGCCATTTGCTAGCTTTTAATGATTAATGACTCCAAATTAATGTAGAATTCTATGTTTGATCATACAATATTGGAGTCAGTGTAAAATAAGCTGATGAAGTTTTACCTCTATAATCAGCTACGGTCTCTTAATCCATTTGAGTCTTTTTATCATAGTAGGAAAACAGAGGAGGGCTTCTAATGGGACTGTCCAAAGACATTATATTTGCAAGATATCCCCATGTTAAGCTCGAGGGTATTGAAAAATAACTTCATAAGAGATTCTAGGGGCTTACAAGCTTTATTTGATTCCCTACCACTGTGAGGTGAATAGCCAAATAATATTTTGATTGATATGTTTTTAAACCTTTCAGTTTGGATAAAACCCATGCCTGTTGCCTCATCTGTCTAGATCAAGTGTAGGATTCATCAAACATTCATATTTTAGCACATACAATGGACAAGTTCATTTACAGTATGAAGCAGTGAGTGTTAAAACAGAGAATGATGTGAAAGATGGTTAAATTCCACTTAACAGTAACTTTATGGTTTTGATTGATGTTGTGCATGTGGGTTATAGTCTTCATTTACATGGCTAGGTCACCCTGACCAAAAAAATCCATCCCAAATATACATTTACATGCTGCTGCACAATTTAAGACCTCATTTACACTTGTAGAATATTTGAGTAATTGGCTGAGGTGCAGAGACTGCTGTGGTCTGGATGCTCTGCGGAGTGTTAAACGATGTTGAGAGGGTCTGCCGTGGTGTTGAGCTAATACAATTTGTTTCCTGTGCCTCCACTGCTTTGCTATGCCGGATTAGTTTTCTGCTTTCACCACTCTCCCTCTATCCATCTGAAAGAGGGCAAGCTACCAACCACCAGCAGAAATGCAGAGAACAGTGTCAAGCTACGCTCAGCACTCTGTCTTCTTATGATGTACACACACATGCACGCTTCAACACGCACACACACACACACACACACACATCTCTGCTGTGTGTATGGTGACCAGTTTGCCAAACGTTCCACTGCGTGAGCCGAGAGTGGGATTAATCTGCTGGCAGCCGGCCCTCCAGATCTCAGTTCACAACACCCACCTCCAGTACCCTTCCTTCTATACGCAGCCACATCCTCTGCACCATCTCATCTATATCTGCCCCTTTGTCAGCATTCATTCTTAAAGGCAAACAATCAAATGTGCAGCTCAGATGAAAAAGAGGAGCAAAAAGGAGAATGTAGGCTGAGACATCACATACAGAATCGAGATCAGCATGGCAGAGAGGGATTTAACAAGGGGGAAATTCATGAGTGTGTGAAAAAGGAAAGAGAGTGGTGACAGGGATGCAGTAAAGATTAAAGAAAAAAAAGATGAGAAATCAGAGGGAGGTGGAGATGGATTCAGAGTGAGGGTGCATAAATGAGGTGAGCCTCTGAGAAGCTTGGATCTGGGAGTGAGGTGGGGGTGTAGGACAGAACCATGGTGAGCGGGTCAAATCTATTTACCTCTCTGTGGCATCAGAAGAGG
The DNA here is from genome assembly GCA_033026295.1 of Channa striata. Taxonomy (NCBI): domain Eukaryota; kingdom Metazoa; phylum Chordata; class Actinopteri; order Anabantiformes; family Channidae; genus Channa; species Channa striata. The sequence goes on along the minus strand of CM065185.1, from coordinate 8,532,687 downwards.
CAGTTGTGGCATAGATGGCGGGGGGCAGGTATTCAATTCCACTGTGTGTGTGTGTGTGTGTGTGTGTGTGTAAAGTGGAAATATTCTTGACAGCACCAGTAACTCCCTACCATGAAGCACTGGTGTAACATCTCTCTGAGGATCAGCATTTACCGTGCTGCTATTAAATATTTCCTGGTTGGTTGGTCACTGCATTTTTATCATGATTGTCATACACACACACACACACACACACACACACACACACACATATATATATATATATATATAGACAGAGAGACTGTAGCAGTGAAGATCAGCAGCTTTTGTTATTGCATGTCTCATAACTGGCTATACACTTAAATTATGCAGTAGCACCTCTTGTGGTTATAGCAGCAAATGCAGTCGGATTACTACGGAGCCGGAGTGAACTGAAGCCACATAAAATGCTAGACAGCTACTTAACTGTTGCTCTACATAATACAATTTACATCCTCCATGTATCAGACAGTTATCTTTCTAATAAAGGCCCTAAATTACCACAACTTTTTGTAGTAGGCGTATAGTGGCCATTTCTTGCCCTACCGCCTGAGCAAAACACAAGTATCCATCCTTGATTGCTACCCATTATCATACACTTAAGGGCTGAATAAAGCACGGACAGAAAAAAAAAAGAGAAAGAATAATTTGATGCTGGAGGAGACCTCTACCTTTAAAAGGCTACTTATGTGAGATCATGCTTTTGGAGTGTTTTGATATGTCATTCAAGTGCTTGTCTCCTTTTCTTCCTGCCTCTGTTATCCTCTCTAAAATGTCCACACTGTGCAGCAGACTAACCGGGACCCCAGCACAGATGGACCCAAACACACAAAAAGTATCACTCCATTTGCTCTGAATGATTGGTAGTGCTGTAAATTACACGAAATCAGCCTACTCTGGCCAAAAAGGGTTACATTTGAAATTCAGTTAAAGGATACCAAGACACTTGTAGATAACAGCAATTTTTCAGTTCAGTTTGCAGTTGTGCTGTGTGATGGAGTCCACAAAGTCAGCAATAACCGAATATAAAATTTCTACATTTGTAGCTTCACTATATGTATTATTTTCTTTTTCTATTATTTTGATAATGTACACTTATATTGTAGAGCTAATTTCAGAGCACAGGTGTAAAGCATAGTTATGGATTGCTTAAAATACCTACAGCAGCGACCACACAAATCTCTGCAGAGTATAAATCCCAAATCCACAATTGTGAGCCTTAATACTCATTTTCACATATATCCATCGTACCAAAAGAACAGTAAACTAGCACTTTAAACTTAATTTTGCTCCAACATTTCACAGGCACTCAACCTCTTAGTTAGGACCTAAGTCATTAATGTGCTTTGCTCAGCTAGTCACACACACATACACTTTTGTGTGAAGGGCATTTCATAAAGCCGTGCATTATTGTTATTAAAGCATGGGCACCATGCCCAGTTCCAGTGCCGGGTTGAGCGGAAGCAGTCATTAAATTTAAATTGAGCAATATTTTCTTTTGAAGCTTTGGGAGCTCATGTAGGGTGGATTCATATTGGCTTGGCACTATTCATTATTTGTTGCATAAACTCAACTTTATTTGTTTCACCCATATGAATGTGTGTGTCTTCATCACTGGGACACTTTAATAAACCTGATGCACAATGCTAAATTGCTAACTTATTAGCATCCTGTTGATAACAAAGTTCATTAGTTGAATGCAATTTCTAATCTAAGAGGGTTAAACAAAGGTGCAGCTGCATTCCTCGAACCAACGGTGATGAAGTCAGTCTAGTAAAAAAAAAAAAAAAAAAAAACAAACGGCATTGTTCATCTGTAAACCTGCTTCCTAACAGCTGATATAGACCTATATCATACGGACGCAGTCACCTGCATCCCCATCCAAACAACTTCTACACAATGCATCTATTAAACATGAGACTGCAGTGCACATTATTAGCCCTGCCCTCCTCCTCCTCAGCTGGTCAGGTTCACCCTCCTACACTTGCCAATCATGCCGCTGTCTACTTTGAAAGAGTCTCTAGCCCGAGGCTGAATCTACTAGTGTTTCTACAGCCACCGCTGGTTCTGATAAACCGACGGTCAGAACAGGCAACTGCAGTTAATAAAGAAGTTCTTCTGTGACACATTCTGCTATCACATTTTCTATGTTACTTTTCTTTGTCCATCCGTCCATTAGTGTTAACCGCTTATTCTGTTAAGGGTTGCGAGGGGACTGAAGCCTATCCCTGCTGTGGATGGACAAGAGGCAGGGCACATCCTGGACACATCCTGGACACGTCACGAGTCTGTCTGTCACGGAGTGACATGCATAGACAGATAACCATTCCGTCTGAAACATAGCAGGCACGTCTTTGGATTGTGGGAGGAAAGCGGAGCTCCCAGAGGAACATGCAAACTCCACACAGTCAGTCAGGGATTAGAACTGGGGGCAACAGTGCTGCCAACTTTTACTTTGAATTTGATGTTTTAAGTGGCAAAGAATATAAAAAAAAATAGAAGTGAATAATTTTGTCATAGTTACATTATTAATTATGAATATATATAATTGTAAATTATAGCCATAATTGTACCATGTCCATGCATTATTTAAATGATGAAGTCTTTTTATGTAATAGTGTTATCTGTGTGTGACAAATCTAAAAATATACATTTTCATGCATTATCTTCTATATATCAATAAGCTTTTAAATTAAATAGAAAAAAATCTGTTCAGTATATCCAAAGAGGTGGGTGGCTGTAGCTCAGTAGTTGAGTCGATGGATCACAGGGTCAGAGGTTCAATTCCCGGTCCCCCAGTTCCACGATAACTGTGTATAGATTGATAGGTTCTGCCACAGATCACCCGCAGCCACTGAGTTTTCAGTGGCAAGTTATGCTGACCCACAGCTCCATGAACCCAGCCAATGAGAGTGACACCTGACCACCAAACACTGTGTGTGTTGGTGCAAGTGAAGCATCATACACCGTGCAGCTAATCATGGCTACCTCATTCCCCCAGCAGCTATAATTTTGGCAATAACCATGGTTGATAAGAAGGCAGCCAATGCGACTGAAACAGTTCCACTATCAAGCAGAACTGTCAGCCGTTGTGTCAATGGTTTGTAATATTTTAAAGTGCTGGTTAAACTGAAATGGGTTGGTCCGTTTTCAAGGTAGCTGGATGGTTGTTAGCGTTGACTTTGAGACTACAAACGAGGACTTGTTTAATAACCCGGAATGGAAATTGTGCGGTCATACACGTACAGGTGAAGCAGCAGCAATGACAGGGAGAGTAAATGTCCTGCTCAGATGTTTCCCATGGACAAATTAATTCCAGAGTTATGTGATGAAAAATGCATTTAAGCAAATACATTTTGCCCATTCCAGATCATTAAATCACAGTCATTTAAAAGTCTTTGTTAAGACCCCATGAGAAACTACTGCTACATGCTGATGTCCAGTTACTGTGGTGGGGAAAAATCCTTGTGAGGGTATTTCTTCCAACTTCATTCTGAAGAATGCACCTTTTTGGATAAATTGCATCCTCAGGCAGCACTGTTTGAACACCCAGAGTGGGCTGGCTATCTGACATATCTCGTGGATGTGTTCTCCAAAATGAATTAACTCCACTTATCTTTACCGAGCAAAGACACATACCAACAGGAAATGAATGTAAAGTGATTGGATTTACGGAGAAGGTCACACTGTGGGAGAGATGTGAGGATGGACTGGTGAGCTCTCCTTGACGCCTGTCTCGCCCGTCTGACTTCTGTTTACACAGAAATAGCTCGAGGTGAAAACTGTGGCAACACATCTGACTCAACAGTGAGCGGGCTCGCTGAGGAAACCTTTCTGTTTGACTGAGAGCAGCCGCAGCCTTTCTGCGAGGCTGCAGGAGCAACTGATAGATTTGTCTTATCATCGTTGGCTGAAGATGATACAGGCAGAAAACACACAAGTTTAGTGCGATGTGGGATATTGTGGGTTGGGGCAATATAGGCTCAAAGAAACTTTACTTTGTGGATGTAAATACGTGTGGGAAGTGACTTTTTTTTTTTAGCTTTGAGCTTTTTAAGCTTCGTGTGAAAACCAACGACAGGAACCGACTTAATGTGGAAACAGACTGATTACAGCTGGAGCCACACTGCCTCAAGAATTGTCAAAACTTTTAAAAAACCAACAGACTCAAGTGTCTAATTAGGGAGAGAAAAGGTGAACTGGCGAATGTTTCAGTAATTACATATCTTGTTTGGATGAGAATTAAATATTGTAACAATAATCACGTTTGTGTGAGTTTGTGTGAAAACATTTTAAAGTTACTGTTACGGCTTTTGTGCTAGTGAAGGGTTCCTGTCCAACACCTTATTCTCAAAGCCTTTTCGTTTTGGTTTAAAGGTTTAAATCTCCGGGCCTATAGATTAGCCTTCATCCAACCCACAGAGGATGCCTGCCACAAAGCGTATGTGCACATGGATGAATTTGTCGTTGTAGAATTCACGATTAGTCATTTAGCAGACGCTTGTGGGAGAACATGCAAACCTAACAGAGAAAAAACCCAACAATACTATTCCACGTTTATTAAAAAATGATTGACATACTGCACCTCAAGTACAGCTGTTTCTCTTACGACGCACTCATCTTACTTTAGGTGGCAGCCACATTCTCTTACATCCATTAAGATGAAAATAATTCTACACTATTTCTGCTAGAAAAGGTTAATTTGGACACGTCAAACGATACGTCATGCTGCTATCAAACCAGAGGGAAAACAATACATTTCTCATAAATAAAGGGGAAACGGTTGCACTGGTGACCCCACGATAAACATAACACTGAATTATCAAGGAGATTTGAGACGTTTCTGTGGAACAATGTTGAGGGATCTGGTCTTTAGTATTTGTATGAGATGCTGAGGGGTTTGGGGGTTCTCTCCCCTTCTGCAGGTTGATAAAGTCAAATGTAGTTCTACATCACACAGTTTATAGAGTTGTCACTATATTTCCTTCCATTATCTGAACCTCAATCCAGGCTACTTAAATTACCTATTAAAGATGAAGGCAGGTACTGAATATTAATTTTAAATGTGAAGACGAGGTCTTGGGATTTGTTGCCATGGTAACACCAGCAGCTTCATTTTACAGCTGAATTTTACCTAAAACGTATGAACATTTTCCTAGAAACAAGGTTAAAATTATTAAAACTGGCCACCACCAGATGGCCATCACACAATCCTACAAATTAGTTAAATTATTAAAGAGTCTCCTGGAGAAATTCAAGTAATATTAGTTAAAGAACAACTTGAATGTTTTTGCACAACTCTTTAATTACAAAAGGTCAGAACAGTGCTAATGAATAATTATTATTCAACTCCAATAGGTCAGGCATATCTATGATCATCTGTAATAACAGCAAACATTGGAAACTTTTACTGTATCTTTAAGTTGACTGTTGTGGACTAGTCAGTAAAAAAAAAGAATCACTGCAATACCTGATCTTCCTATCTGTTTTCATTTCAAAGTATACCGTTGCTTATTGCAGGTTTATGTGTGCTTTAATTCCGAATGGTGTTTTTCATTCTTATCTTGATGCAAGCAGAATAAGAGAGCACCGCCGCTATTATCCATTCAGTCGAAGAATGGCAAAGCAGTTAACTGCATGGCTCCTCTGCTCCTCATGCTTTGATCTTCCCTTGGCATTCTCTCAGCCTCAACCCTGTTTTCATTGGTCTGCATTAGCTAACAAAAGAGAGCGGAGAGAGGATAGATATCTCCCTGAGAACAGAGAGATCTCCACCTAGGGACATCAAAGCAGGCTTTGAAGTAGGGCAGGAGACGGCGGCGTACACGGGAGCGCCGAGCCTCTCCGCTGTCCTGCAATGCCGCGTCATTAACTCTTTGCTGCTATTCGCTTTACTTAGCTGTTGAACAAGGTGTGACTCCTCTACAGCATTTCTGCACCCTGATCGTTTCTGTATGAGAACACGACTTTCTACAAGGCGTCCTGTCTAACGCCCGTCAGCCCATTTCAAGAAACGTTTCAGGAGGAAGAGAATTCAATGCTTCAATCAAAAAATCATTTTCCTTATTTGAATTAAGAAGCGTCATCTCGCCATCAACAGGAAACACAAAACAACTAAGGTGAAAATGTGAGACGACTGGACAAAAGGTGGAATTTCTGTTGTTGTTATAAGGTATTTTAACAGTTGTGAACCATCACAGTGAGATAAAGAAAGAGACTGAGCCAGTGAGGAGGAGAAAAGCAAGAGAAACAAAAACGATCTATAACTTTATCTGCAAACCCTTTTGTTGCTGTCACTTCCTTACCTTCTTTAAAACAGCAGAACAAACCAGACTCTCGCTCTGCTGTTGCTACCTCGAGTCTTACTTTTCACCTCAAAATGTCTCACTTCTAACACTAATTCAGACGTACTGTAGCAGTTACACAGCTTGGAGTTGTTATTTTCCAGGCAACAGGTAATTTTTCTCATAACGACCCTTAAGATGACTATGATTATGACTACTAAGCAGCTGTTGATGCTCTGCTAGATTTGTTAAATTCACATGGGAATTCTGACTATGTTTATTGACTTCATTTTCTCGGGGTTTCTCGTATTTTTCTGGCCCTAATGAGAGTTTCATAGCTCTTACCTGTTTTCCTTGTGGGTCTACCATCCAAGATATCGTTTTCATGTGTTGTTTCTATTTGCACGTTGGTATGAATGTGGGTTTTATGAATGCGTTTTCTAGATGCATTGTGTTGGTGGTGCTTTTATTTCCTGACACTGAGCAGAAAAAAAATCTTTTCAATCTGACCTTTGGGCCAAACACTAAAAACAGATCCGGCACCCAGGTACCACTGGGTTTTGAATAACCTTTGCTGTTGCTCCGTGAGAGTGTTTAAGGGTCCTGTTTGAAGTAAAGTTGGAAAAAGCTGAGGTGTCTCCATAAACCAATCCCACAGGACTTCTTTCTTTGTCTCTGACTCTGGTTCTACCCTCACATTTCTGTCTCTTTGCTTTCTACCTTCCTTCCTATTTCTGTCAAAGCAATAGGGCAGATATTGATTACTTCTGAGTGTTTGCCATACCTAGGAGTCATATGCATCTAATGATCCTCTATCCACACATCTGTGCTTTTTCATCTGCATCCCTCTAGGCAATACATCTCATGTGGAGATGTATTCTTCCTCACAAAGGGAGCTGTATTAGAGTTTTATCTGTAATACATACTGTATCATAGGCAGGCTAATGTTGGGTAAACTGGTAGCACAATTACAGCCACGAGCCTCAACGATTTTTTTTTGGCCTCAATTTTTTTGTAATTTATTTAGAGAATGATTGTTGAATCTGCAGAGAAACAAATCGAGTCAGATTTTTTTTTCTGGCAGCTATGCATAAGGCTTGTATTCAAAAATGGATCTAACCGCAACAACAACCCCCCCAAAAAAGGCAATGCAATAACTTAAAAGTAAAGCACTTGTACATATCAATATGATGAAATTGTGATTAGAATCATAGAAAAAATTAATCAGGCCCTGAAGCCACGTGATACCCTTCTATAAACGTTGACGTAAATTAAGGAGTTCGGGAGGATCACAGTAGTCCAGTGAATAGCATTTTGTGTTTGTGTGTCTGTATATGTATGTGCCATTTACTTTTCAGAGAGGGATCCAGTATGGAGGACAGGTAACACCCATCCCTCACCTGATACCTGCCACAAGAAGCTCCAGCCATCTGTGACCCAAATAAGTGATATATGGGTAGACAGATGAAACACTAAGCAGTACTCCATAAACACAAAAATGCTATAAGCATTTGCCTTTCATATATTGAGATTTGTTTGTATTGTGTTTTTAAAGAATGAGAACAAAATACAACTAAGGAACAGAATCAGTAGAGATTTTTTTTTCTCATGTTTTTATTACCACTCAGACCAAAGACACATGGTTGTGTTGTTTAGTCTAGGTGTTGATGAACCATGTCATCCCAATTAGGCCGGCACCGAATGCAATCTGCTTTCAATTGTTATCTAAAAAATAAGGGTTGAAAGGAGAGAAAGAACACAGCAAACCAGAATGAGGTGTTGATAAGCAGCGGACTGCTGAACACAGACTCATTCGCCAGCACGTGCTGCCACACGACGTAATCATGTTGATTGGAGAGGGGTGTTTATTTTGCCTCTGAACATTTTGTTGTAAGTATTGGTATTTTTAATATGATCCCCCAAAAAACACTGAAATCTTAGATCTTTGGCGGGAATAATAAGCTGGCTAGCTGTTCACTTTGACTAAATTAAAAATATCTTAAGGTCATGTATTTTAAGCAGATTATGTGCAAGGTTTGGAAGAACATTAACACATGAACTGAATCATTTTGACTCTGTTATTATTATTAATAATAATGTTGTGCTGCTCATGCCAACTAAATTGTCATTTACAACTGTACAACTAGTGTTAGCTTGCCAAGTTTTACATGGGGTAAGTGTCACTGTATGAATATATCAATAGCCATTTTTACAAGCAAAAGATGCTCTGATGACAGAATCAAATAAAATGAACCTACCAATGCACTTAAAATATACTGTACAGCAAGATTCACAAATATACCAATAAGAGTGGGACTTACTGTTGAACAAAAAATTAAAATTTAAACAAAACCTTGAGGTAAATATTTTGGTAAAATCTCAATATGATGCTGTAGGGATTAATTTTTTTAAACAAACCTGGACATTTGCATCTTTCTGGTTCCCTTAACAAAAAGTCAATTTGATTTTTCCATTTCCTTTTGGATTTATGTCAAAAACAAGTGATAAAGATTGGTTTATCCAAATCCTGCTTTCAATTAGGGGTGAAATGAGTTAAACTCTGTGATAACCATTAGTTCATCCAAATCCTTTCTTCTTCTAGTGTCCTGATGAGGTTAGTGATTGAATGTTATAAAACCAAAAGGATGTAAAGACAAAATGTCTTGATCTCTGGCCTGATGTTACACATTCCCATCATGTGTAGCTCATTTAGCCATTTAATATCAACTGCCTCGTTTAACACAGTATTTCTCAGGTCAAAACAATGTGAGTGGGGTTTTTATTAAAGTCAGAGAATAAAATGGGAGCATTTCTTGACTTTGTATTAACTTTTAACCAGAACCCAAACCTAATCCTCACCCCTGAACAATATCAGGGTTTAAGGACACCATTCATTTAATCAGTTTAAATTTTACATTTTTAATTTTTTAATCAATCCAATTCTATTGGTTCGTTTGTTTAGTTTAGTTTAGGTTTTTACATTAACTGCCTCGTTTTACTGTTATATTTACTTGGGCTGTTTTGTAATTTATCTGCAAATACATACAACACTAAACAAATGGACCGATTTCCATTTTACAGCCTGTGTACATATCTGCATATTTTTTAATTTTCCAAGCAATGCCCTTTTTCAACCTTGGCCTAAGTTGCAGACACAGAAGCAGGCCAGATGGGGACTGGCAGGGTTAGGTTTCATTTATGTATGTGAGTAAAATGAGCCATTTCCACTTTGGCCTTGACTAGTCTCCAAAGTCTCCAAAGATTATAAACCTTCAAAAACAGACAAAAGATGCACTCACCGTATGCACTGAAATTAATTAAACAGTTATTCTGGATGGTTGCCACTGCACTTCTGAAAGTACGCTTTTAATTTTTACTGACCTCCTGGCAGACTGGAATAACAAACAGACAATTCTGCATTCACAGCGTTGCTCCCTGTCATTTACAGTAACAACCACAAATGCACATTTTAACAAGCCAAAGGACAGGTTAAAATATAGAAACCGCACACATTATGCACAGAGCAATAACCCTTGTCAAGAAACACACTATAACCCACACTGCATGCATCATTCTCAACTTTGTACCAGTCACTTTGTAATTATATAGTTGTCACTTTATTGTTGATGCATAAATGTTTTGCAAGAAATGTCTCTACCTCCCTGTATCATCCACCAAAACAATCAATACTTTCTAGACCGTCAAGTGAGATTCCGAAGGGAATAAATCTTTTACATCACGTTGCAAAAGGGTTCTGACGCGGTTATGACTTTGCCCGATGTGCCACAAAAACCAATGCAATTAAAATGTAAACACAGAGACATTTAGTACCACAACACTTGTCACATTTACTTCAGAATGAGAAATCAGTTTGTTGTTCAACAATGCAGCAGCCTTTAGAAAATACCTCAGGTCCCACCTCTTCTCTGGACAATTTTAGCTTATACTTTGGGTTTGCCACGAATAAATAATGCAAGGCTTTTATAACAGTGACAGCGAGGAGTCAAGCCATTGCTGGCCGGAAAGAGACTATGTATGTGTGTTTGGGAGAGATACAGAGCGTGTGTGTGGACAGTTTAGTAGATGCAGCTGGACTGGATGTATTATTGATGTGCTGTTAGCACTCCCAGGGAGTTGCAGTCTCATCAGAGTTTGCCAGGGGATTAACAGACTCAAAAAAGCAAACCAGGGAAACCGAGAAAAGACACGGAGCATATCCCCTTTCCGAATCCCACTATCATACCCCTTTCTCTCCCAGAAATGAGCTATGTTTTAAAGATAAGAGAAAAAATATGGATTATCTTTATATAAAACATCTGGTTGTGTTTAACATAGCAGAATTATTGATTAGTTTTGCTTTTACTTACCAACCTGCAACTGTGGTACAATTTTCAAATTATGGCACAGTTTTAATGACTTTCCACATGATTACACAATTGGCACAGTTATGAGACAGATAACCATTTGTCGTTTTACCAGTGTCTGCTTTTCCTGTTTGCTAAATCTCTTGTCCTTCCGCCAGCAGTTAGACATGATGACTGCACACACACACACACACAAACAATGATCTACAGTTAGTGTATCTATGAAGGCCGCGTTTCCACCCTGCTTCTTGTCATGCTCTATTATAGTTAGGCCAGGAAGAAGAACGGCCTGTAGAGAGATGAATGGAGGAGCACTGCTCCTTTTCTAACCCACCAATCAGGGCCAAACCGAGCACCGCAAAGACTCCGTACACCTACACTGGATTTGTTGTCTTCTCAGTTTATGTTAGTATCTTAATTTCCATCCATCCATCCATCCATTATCTGTAGCCACTTATCCTGTTTGGGACCAGGGGGGGGCGGAGCTTATTCCAGCTGCCATTGGGTGAGATGCAGGGTACACCCTTAACAGGTCACCAGTCTCTCTCAGAGAGTCACCCATTAATGAAACGTGCATGTGACAGGGATAATATGTAAACTCCACACAGAAAAGCCGCAGCCAGTCAGGGACTTGGCCTTCTAACTTTGAGGCGGCAGCACTAACCACCCAACCACCAAGCTGCCGTTTATATAAATTTACATAAAGTCAAAAAACAACCCACAATATGCAAACGCACAGGGATGTCCCAAGATTGCCTGAACACCTGGCACAGAGCCTTTTTCTGATGAAACATGGAAGGCCTATACTTTGTAGTGTCCCTGAATGCAACTTGCCTGCAAGACTTTTGACAGAAGCAGAAGGTACAACAAGAAAATAGGAAATGTCCACTGTACAATCCAGATTTGCATGTACAGATAAATATTGAGTCAGAGAGCTGTTTGATTAGTTTGCTGTTTAGCATCTGTCACACGGCATTTGGCTAAAGATGCTCCACAAAAACAACATCAAGGTCAGCAAATACTATTAGAGTCATGTCCATCCGTCGTCAAATACTGTAAGTGGATAATGTTGTTGAGACAGGCCTATCTTCAAGTTTTGTTACACTTTTTATGTGCCACCAAATATTTCCATGTTCATCACACAGACGTTTTGTTTACAGAGTCGTGTGTTGTCAGTCAATAGGTATGCGTGTGTGCGTGTGAGAGAAGTGTATTGTTGTAGCAATACACTGAATTGTTGGAAAGATGTTTCGGTATGAAAACGTGTAACACTAACTGATGTACAGGCTGACACAGCCACACCAGGATCATGTTCCCAGCTTGGCCGAAAGTGCAGAATCTGTTTAGGCACTGTAGTGCAGACATGACACTGAAACAGAAGGTTGAAGATAATGCTTTGTCTTTTGTTAACTCAGCAATTGTAAAATGCACATTGTCTTCATTATTTTGAGCATCATCTTTTATGTGTTAAGGAAACAATCTGTCGTGATGTGTGTGTGTGTAAATGTCTTACAGCATTTACTGTACATGGGTACACAAAAACAAACTTCCTCTTTGTCCATGGGTGTCTCTGTACGTGTGTGTGTGTAAAGCTCCACGGTGTCTCTGCACAGCAGGAGAAATACGTTCTGTGCAGGGGCACCTTCAGAAGCTTGACGCAAAAGGCAGATCTCAGCCTCCTGCTAGGCCCAACCCGAGTAAGCTGGTAAGACGCAAAGACTTTAGAGGGCGAGTCTCAGTCCCGGGAATCCACCGTGAACCCACATTAAAGACTGACGATGCCAGACTGCACTGGCCTTGAAGATCAAAAAGAGAGAAGATGCAAGCTGTGAACCAAGAAGGTTTTGCCATGCCACTGTTTAATTATTGACATTTCCAGCGCTCCAAGTCGGTTTTGTTAACTCAGCAAGCGAAAATACACTTAACATTTCTGCTTTAACCCAATTAGTTAAATCAGTCCAAGGCTTTTTCCTGCTGCAGTACTGATGAGCTAGCCGTAAATAAAAGTAGAACTTCACTGCTGTCAGATGAAAGACACAAACTCTGTATTTACATATACTTTGAAACTATAAATAAACAGAATGAATACACATAAGTAGACCCATCAAAGGAATAACTACAGATTGTACAGGCTGGCATTTCTGGGTGGGCACTTCTAGTGTGTGTATTACTCAGAACAATGTGAGTGGTTATCGAACATCAAGCCTCTGGCGTGTCCTTTCAAATGTGACCAATTCTTTACAGTATCACCAGATAAACTATATTCAGTCAGGGCATTTAGAAGGCTGCATCTCTCGTGGAAGAATCCTGTCCTACGAATGTCTGAAATGGCAGCGGCACCGCAGATACAAGATCTTCGCCTCAGTTCTTTTGACTGACAGCTGGGATGGGTTTCCTCACAGCCTGGGGTCTAAGAAGTCCAGATCCCTGGGCACCACAATTCTAATGTAATTCTCTGTTTGCTGTAAGAGCCTGTTGTACTGTAAAGCAAATCACATTAAGGTACAAGAGGTTTTAGACATGTGCTTTCATTCCACAAAGCAGGCGCAGTATGTGTCCGGCTCATGTGTCATTTCTTATAGAGCGCGCTCTGACTGACACTCAGGGAGCTGCTAGTTTCCTCACGCTGCTGCTTTTCCAGCTGAGAGCAAATGAAAACAGAGCTGTGGTGCTGTACTTTTGTTCTCCGACCATGATTGTGGTCGCAGAGGCAGAAGAAGAGAAGAGAGAAGCCATGGATCAGTGGGTAGAGCAGTTGTCCACAAACTACAGTGTCAGTGGTTCAATTCCTGGTCCCTCATAACCAAACATGGGAGAACTCATGGACACTGAGCTCCTGAGCTGTGGTGCCTTAGGGCTGGGACACACCAAGCTGACTGTTTTCTAGTGGCCAGCACCAGGCTGTCATGGAATGTCTGCCAGCCTCACCCCGGTGGGTCCTGCACTAGTCGGACGCCCGATGGCATTTTTTTGGGCTGAGTCGACAAGGTTAATTGGCACTGGTCAGTGAGGAATTGAGAACTGGGTTAAATCTGAGCTGACTGGAGCTCAGTTCTTTCAGGGTGTAACGTAGCTTTTCGTCTTGATTTGAAAATCGTAACTTTCAAACACACCAAGTAGCTTGTGAGCAGAAAAAAATATATACCATCAATATATATATATATATCATGCTTATTGCTCCCTAGTGATATATGGCTATTTTTATATATTTTATGAAATTATCCTATAATCATCCACGTGCAGTACATGTGCTCTCCTACCTTCAACAGAACAGCACACCTGTGCATAGGGAGGCAGTATTTATTAAAAATGCATTTTTATGGCACCAAAATGGCATCTGGTGTAACACTGATTCCTAGGCTAAACAGTCAAAAATGCTGGATTAGTGTTGTGCAAGGTAACTAAATTATTATTATTATTTTTTTTTTTTTGCATTAATATTATACACAGGTCCAATCCTGCCTTTGGGTACTTGAACTTCTCCAACACTGTGTCTGATACTTTGTTAGCCTTCATAGGTCTGGGGTTAAATTTCTGTGCTTTAGAACCGTTTCAAGATAATTAATTATGGCAAAAGTAAAGCTGAGATCTATTTATTAACCATCATACTGATTTTCTCAAAAATATTTTAAGAACATTTAATATTGGCAACTAACCTTGGCAAAACAAGGCTAGAGCATCACTTCAAGTTTACAATACTTTTACAAATGTATTATGAAGTACTTTCATAATTCTGTGTAGTCTCTACAATCGGTGTTCAAGCATCTCTATTCACAATCTGATCCTAAATCTGTGCTTTGTTCTTTTGTTGAGCGCAGCAACTCCTGCGTAATTCGTGAAGAATAAGAGACGTCTTCTCCTCTGGCTATGGAACAAGCCGTTTATCTTTTTCCTTTTCTTTTTGTTCTTTTCATCCAAAGTTTTGCTGTTCATTGAACACCAGTGGCCCCCAAATATGTTTAGGCAGAAGAAAAATTTATTTCTTTTAAATTTTAGCGGTGCGGCTTCTAGCAGGATTTGTGTAGTCTCTACAATCGGTGTTCAAGCATCTCTATTCACAATCTGATCCTAAATCTGTGCTTTGTTCGTATCTTTTTCCTTTTCTTTTTGTTCTTTTCATCCAAAGTTTTGCTGTTCATTGACTGGATTTTTACTTTCGTTCTAACAATTGACTGGATTCAAGAGGCACAACAGAGAGCACTTAAATGTAAGTTTGCCCCTTACTCTGAAATGGCACGTGGGGGTTGCAGATTTAACCATAAACCTACATAACATAATAACCTACATTCATCTAGTGCAAATAGCAGGGGTTTGGAACTGGACTTGAACTTCAGTCGTCTGTGTGAAAATGGTGTGTTTTGTAACTCCTCAAACACTGGTGGATCTAAATAAAACCGAACGGTCCAATGTTCAGCTGCTAAATGGAATGTATCATTTAGTAAATATATGATCATATTTTACTGGAGGGCAGTCTCCCTAAACTGTTAAAAACAGTTTGTTAAAAAGCCACATCCACAGATCAAAGTTCTTTCTTCTCAAAAACAACTGCTGACAGTCTAGATATCGGAAAACTACACGATCCATACTTAATCCCCAAATTCACTGGATAATCTAATAAAACACTTTAACTAAGTTGTAGTTTTAAGCCATTCGATTTCATTGTGTTTGGCTGTTGCAACATTTTACTTTCCTCTACTTTTAACTACACATAGTTTGCATCCCATCTTTAATAGATTTATTTCACATTTATATTTGTATGTAAATGCACAAATGCTCTAAAGGATAAAATATAGCTCATGAACTACTGCTACTTTCCCTTACCACAAATAAACCAACCAAACTAAAACGACTCGGAACCTCAGTCCCAGCTCAGGTTATATGTATTTGGTTGTATTTCTCTCCGTTTGCTTACTTTGTCCTAAAAAAAGAAGAAAAAACTTACAAGAACCTCTCAAACTGTCAGACCCTAGTGACCTCTGTCCATACCAAACTGTTTATTCTGCATCTGCATCAGCTTAACCTTGTCAGTCTCTAGCCTTATTACCAACGCTGCTTATTCCATACATTACTAGTGCATGCAGATGGAGAATGTTCAGCAAACTCAGTCAGGCATAACTAATCACTCTTGCAGATTGGGTCCTGATTTTGACAGGTAGCTTTGGTGACTTGAGTGTGTGATTATGTGCATAAATATCAGGGTGGGCACAGGTTGCCTTTGTCCTCACTGGTTCTCAAAAAAGGAAGGCTTGGCGGCAAGGTCATGGCATTAACCCTCTTTTTTTCCCACCTGCTGGACATATGTCTGGGAAAAAAAAAACAATATGAGACATACTTTTGAATAAACTTTTTTCCTTGGGGTAATAACTTTTCCACCCTATCCTTTCTCTTAGTTTTATGTGTAAGAGGTAGCACAGTCATTTCAAGTCTGCTACAGTCCAACAATTATGAAAAAAAAACTCTCTTAAACTAAAAGCATGTATTCATTTCTCTTTGGGAAACTGATTTGATTAGTCTCTCAGAGTGTTGCAGGGGGAACGATAGCTCCAGCTGATTTCTCCAGAGTTTTGTGCCGAACTCCCAAACCCAGACACAGATAGACTAGAGTTGTTGTCATTGATGCCTTTAGATACAAGATACAGACAGTTGCTGTCTCATCCTAGACAGAGAAGCTATTCCAACGGGAGACATTAGTCTGCAACCCAGTTTTTCACTGCAGAGTGGCTGCTCTTAGTGTGGCTCCAGCCTGACAATTCAATCCACTGTTCGTTTTTACAAACCGAGCCTGGCAGCACACCCACATCTGAATGCACAGAATGGTCTCAGCAGCGGTGAGGCCCTGACACTGTTGAACATCACATAAAAACCAATAAGAGAAAACTAAAAGAATTCTATTATTAAAATGATTGAAAGTCTCATACTTTTTGCATGCAAGTGTATGTGTTTTGAAGGAAGCTCGGTTCTCAAAGAGGTATGGCGTCTTTACCTTCTGTTTTGTTGCCAGTCTATCCAATTTATGGACACTGCGAAATGTTATTTCTCATTAAAGCTGCTTCTGAGTACAGTGCACTCTTTTCAAGAAAATATTTTTCCTCAAAAGTTTATTAATGATGCAAGCAAAGATAAGCTCCTCCACAAATAATGTCTTGGTAAATATTGCCATTTTATGTCATATTATATCAGCTGAAAGCCCTTTGTGTAAAACTTGACAATACATTTCATTTCCTGACCTATATTTCCTTCCTGTTCTCTTCTCTCTCTTGCAGGCAGTGAGTGAAATAGATAGATTAGTAGCTAATGCTGGAGTCCAATCATTAAACTCTACACCCCTAATAATTTAAACACTACTTGAGGTATGTAGCAAAGAGAGCAAAAGTTGAGTTCTCAAAATGCCCTGAAGGTTTTTGAGGACATGATATTGTAGGTCAGTCAGAATACAGAGTTAAAGCCGGTGGGAACTGTGATTTAACATTGGTTTTCTTCATTCTTAATTTTCCTCTTAACACTTTGTACACACACACAAATTGTCATTGGTATTAAGCAGTAAAACAACCGGCCAAGGAGAATCAACACTCTTGCAAAAATGCCTGTTGTCATCCTCACATTTCTACGTATATCCTACACATATGGTTACAGAGGCACCAAACTGTACATGAGTCACTCAATGGAAATGACATGTGCCAGACACAAAGCTGATACGAACACAACACAAAGACAGGGTCTACATGCACATGACCACATGCACAATCTCACCTACATGACAGAAAAAAAAGGCAAAACTAAAAACAAAAGGGAAAAAAGTGTGTATTGGTATAAAGACAATAATAGAAACTAGCCAACCATCCTCACAATGAATATGGCTTGTATGCACTGTCCAGATTGGCTTGCATGTGTATATGTGTGGGTGGGTGTATGTATGCATGTGTGGGTGTTTTGGCGGGTGGATATGTAGCTGGTAGATGCATTTCATATCTTCACATGCATATACTTGGTAGCAATTGTAAATGCATTTAACTCTTATCCTAATTATTTTTTATGGATCTGTGTCAACTGTGAAATCTACTGGATCCTAGGATGCTATTATTTAATATACTGCACACCAAATGTACGTATATGTCATTATACTATGTGTATTGTAATTTAGATAATGTGTACAAAGTTTATACATCAGAAAAGAAAAGTTGATCTTAATTTATTAGTCAAGCATAACGTCATAAAAACACATGGCAAAGTAAGAATTTCCACTATTTTGGTTTTAACAACGGTTACCAGCCCAGGATCTTAGCTTGATGCCGACGGAAGGAAAAGATAACTTTGTAAATAAGGAGGCGCTGCACTAACTGATCGAATCACTGACTCACTGAACTGAATAGCAACTGCATCTGAAAGCTGTTCAACGTGACTGAGCTAACAGTGCTAGGAACACTGCAAAAAGCTTTGTACACAAAGGATTGGTTACACATCACCCAACTGCACCAATTGCTGAGTGTGGCCTGGTGTGCCAGGCATATGAATGTATACAGAAAACTGAATATTTAAAGATAATCCTACTCATTCCTGTGAAAACTACTCATCTGGCACAAGCAAAGAAAGTTTTTAAGGCTTCACATTGTTGGGCTTTTGGAACAATGTAGTCTCAGTTCTTTCTCTGGCCAAACTCTTTGAAAACATGAAACTTTGAGCCTTTCTGTGGCTGAGTCGACTGACTTTCTCCCGACTCCACAAATGCATGAAAATATTATTATAATAGCTCAGTGACACTATTAGAAATGTATAGGATCACATTCTGACAATACAATCATTACAGGCGGTTTGATTCTAAAAACAATCATGTCAGCTCACAACCCAGCACTGTTGTCCGAGGGTTTCACTGCATTTTTGGGAATAAATGTAGCTACAGTATTGTAGATCCTCACAAATATTGTAATCCTACTTTGTGTGTGTTTTTGTATATGTGTGTCCTTTATGGGAAATCTATAAAAGCAAAGCATGGCACTCTGGAGAAACCTGATTAGGTTTGAGTTGAGCTCAGAAATCAAAATTAATTTGGGAGATGCTCCGGCTCTCCACCATTACCTGAGCCAAAGCCATTAAGTTAAAAATCTTTTGTTGAGCGCAGCAACTCCTGAAATTGCTGCTCAGCCTCGTTTTTGTCGGCTCTGTACCACATGCACGCCGTTAATCTAAAATGAGTAGGAGCGCTAAGCTGATGCATGCTTTTTACAAAATATATATTTCTTTTAAATTTTAGCGGGTGCTAAATTTAGTGCACCACTTTTTATTCGTTGCTTGTGCACCACCGATGTGAGGGTCCAGCATGTGAAACTATTAACGTCCATCCATTACATCCAATGTGGCACGAGGAACACTCCTCATCGTCATAGTCTCTAAATGCAGGGTATTGTTAAACCAAACATTATTCAGGCTTTAGTGGCAAGAACCAAACAAGAGAATTAATTCTAATGACAATTTCTCTCTCTCAATCAATAATTTACTCAATTTTAGTCTGAGGTAGTATGTTGTAAAAGTCAGACATTATGGCCTAATGGGTATTCATGTCTCCCTGCCAGTCATTGATTAGCCAAACGAGAACGCACCTGAGAGCTTAAGAGTGTGTGTCTCTGAGTGTGCACACAAATGCACCAAAGTGTGTGCATGCATGTGCGCCTTTGTGTTCTGGCACGCAGCAACATATTTACATTATCCCATTTCCCCACCGGAGTCGGGATCGAGAGAGCTTCTTTGTACTTGCACGCGCGCTCTGATGGGAGTTGTGCTTTTAGAAATGTTCTCTTATCTTCTTTTAGCCTTTGTGATGACACGTAGGGTGACATTTTCATCTGCTAAAGTTACCAGGGTAGTACAAGAATTCAGCTAAAGTGGTTTACAATAGGACATAAAAAAGGTTAGAGACAACTACTAAAAGGTGACACTGTCGTATTTATTATCTCTAATTGGAAAACTAAAACCTAATGGTTTAACTTAGCTAAGGACTGTTTGCCTTTGGAGTGAATGGTCTTCAGGACGAGCAGCTAGTGTTGATACTGTAATAGAAATCACAAATTTTCTCCGTGAAAAATTCCTGGGTCGTCACTTTTGGCCAAGGATAAGTCATGATACATCCATTTATTATTTGTGGGCTTAGGCAGATATTCATTTTGAGCTGTGTGTCCACACATCCTCCAGCCTTAAAATTAAGCTCAATAAGCCATCCTTTACTCCAAAGATTCATGGTTTTCAAAATCAATTTGTTCAACGTCTCCCATGGGTGTAAAATCCAGAAACGGATGGATGAGAGATAGCCACAGATGTGCAAGATATTCACCCAGTGTCAGGACTGTTGTACTTCTTCATTTTAGTTTCTTTCACAACCCGAAACTAGATACCCATCTCCCGCAGACTGCCAACTATATTATGTCCTATAGGCCACCCACTATCGGCCATTTCATCACAGCCCTTAGACTGTCTCAAATCAGTACAAGCTTTATAGCCTGAAGGTTTCCATTCCAGAGAAATGTCCATTCAGCAATATGTTATAAATCCCTGCTGGAAGATAGTCTAGATACGGTCTTCTTACTTCAAAAATGACAGATCATTACCATTAAGTACAGAACTAGTCCTTTCATATGTAAATGTATTAAAAATCGCTCCATACTACAAGGTAGCACAGGGTTACCTAGATCTACTTCAGCAGAATACACTGCTCTGCCAGAAGCAATAATTTATCAAGCAATTAATATTTGAGAGAGGGAACTGACACATCTTTAGAAGGTAAATTTAGCAAGAAAAGCCTTGAGACATTCCTTAATCTTGATTATAAAAATACTTTCAAGTGTCTTAGCAGGTCCAGAACCATTTATATATCTACAGTGCTGAGAAACACAGACGTATTTTCTCTATGGCCTGTTACATTTAGACACAGGAGAGAGAAAAGCCATTTTAGATTCTAGTTGGTTCTGATTAATGGAAGGCTGGAGTCTATGCAGAATTTCCTATTGGGTGTCCTTTTAATCTAATGCAAATAAAGACTCACCGCCGGACTTGATTCCTCTTCTTGCCACTTTGCTTTTACATTGCTTGTGTGTTCCAACAAACACAATTACCTGCATTGTAAATGACAAAGCCGGCTTTTTGTTTTGCCGCACAGGTGGCTCTTGGTTGTTTGATAAAAATACTCTACTTGACCGGCTTTTTCTGTGTGATGTGAAGAACATCCTTGAACAAAGACATCTCCCCTATTCTGACCAGCTGACATTGTCTCCATGACAACACAACAATCCCCATTTACTAAGGAAGACCATGAGATGCACTTGAAAAACCAATGAAGTAGGTCTTGAATAAGAATGGAGTTTTATGCTCAACTCGTGAACTATGGTTTATGCCCTTCCAGTGATGCTCGTTTGAAGAAGAAGCGTGCTTGGGACAAACTCATTCTGGATTTCAGTCGCATCAGAATAAAAAAAGTGTTTATATTTGTTTGGAATAGCAACTCTGTGGGGTGTAAAGGTGGCTTTCCAAGAGATGGATGAAGCATAAGCGGCTGAAGCACAAAACAGTTAGATCGGGTGGCCGTCTACATCTCCTTCCATCGCCCCTTAAACTAAGTTAGTCATGATACTATGTGCATTTATGTCAATATATATATTCCTTATAAAACCATAAATAAATGTACATTTTAAACAGTGAATTCCAGTTTACTTGAAAATGTCTTTTTTTATTGAACATTTATTGGTCATTTACGTCACAATGGATGTTTAGAATCTAAATTACTGACACAAATTAACTAAAATTACCCCTCCCTTGCTCTGAGCTTGGTAGTAATGATTATAAATAGGTGATGTAAAACTGTAAACATAATAATTTTTTATATGTTTAAAATTGTAAGTGCAGAGCATTGTGATTACTTCACTAGTTGTATCACTAAAATTTCCCGTGACTTCCATGACTTTTATGCCAGAAATGACAACAGGATCTCTTATTTCCTACCGAACAGAGCAAGTTGTTTTATTACTAGTTCATAACACTTCAAAGAAAATGCAGAAAGGCCCTTTAACTTCCTCATTACATTGATCTCTCCTGGCAGAATAAAAGACGGAACGTAAAATACGAAAATTGAGAATAGAATAAAGTTAAATGGAGCTGTGTGTGTGTGTGTGTGCAGTAGATGGTTTCAGAGTATGGAGTGATAGTTGAGCGAGATGGAGTGAGATGGTGAGTGTAAGAAAAGTTGTGGAACAGCAAATTTTCAGTTAGCTAATGAGCGTACCAAGGGGCACATTAGTTATTTATTTCCTGAGCTTGTTTCGTTAAGAGAAGGGCACAGCAATTAGCTTTGAGGAGATGACATCCCTAAGCGCCCTTGTGCTCGGCTGTGAGGCAACACAAGAGCCCTGTCTGAAATGCTAAACAACCTGTAGGGCCTGGTGTGAGGAATGCGTGAAGGGAAATGGTGTCACGCGTGAGACCTGGGATGACATCTCCAAAGGAGTGTGTCCAACCGAAGGTACACGTGGGAGAAAGCGATAGCTGAGTCGCTTAAAATCCACCGTCCCCTAAAAAAATAGAAAGCTGATTTGGAACGACGGCTTAGAGGATGTAGCTTCGGCGATCACTCCAACATTAGTTTTCCTCTCCTATTCTCTACCTACAGTAGAGATCCTAAATAGCAGCTCAGAAGAAAACCTGTCACGTTTCCTATTAGCCCGTGTCAGCTGTTGGAATTTATTTATTTTATTACCAACAAAGAAAACTATTATCATTGCCATTTAGATGTAATTTCTAGCCAGAAAAATGATTAATATTACAATCAGTAAAATGTCATTAAAGGAAAAGATGTGGTTTGAGGAATGAACAAAGAAAAAAAAAACCCTGGGCTGCCACAGTTTGTATATTAAAGCCCTGACACACCCAGGCTAAATCTGCCGGTGCCTTCACACGCTCGCACACACTATTTCACTTAATGCACGGTCATTAACTCAGCTGTGTGAAAGTCTTTGATGAATAACTCGACTCTTATAAATCAAAAGTCACATTTTTAAAAATGCCAGGTGAAGATATCTTCTAAAAGGAACACAATCAGTACACCTGCTGTTACACTCAGCATACGCCAACATTTCTAAAACAGATCAAAAGAAAACACCTCTGGTCTAGCACACCAGAAATTCCTATTTGTGCACCTTTATTAAGTGAGGCGATGTGCTCCGAACAAGAGAGGATGGAGCCTCGTTTTGAAATGTCAGCCTTCTAAGATGTTAATTGGAGCTGAGGCCTTCCAATCAAGGGAACAAAACAGTGTGTCCACAGAGGTGAGTGGTAATGAGCTGCACTTTATATGTGGGGGAAGTTCGGCTGATTGAAAGTACACGGCAGTGCCTGACCGTCAACATTTACTCCATGATAAGTGCTGAATTTTCCTACGTTTCTACACAGTGTAATAACCACGCAGAAATCTCTCTTTGCACAGTATATATGTATAGGAAATTAGGTTTGAATTGTTTGAAATTTTCCATTTGTTGTGCTTTGATCCAGTACATTTCTATGAAAAAACATGTACTTCCAAGAACAATCCAATTCATTATCCCAAAATATTTAAGAATCTCCTATTTTGCAACTACAAGTTAAATATATTTTTATATAATAACTCAAAACTGTGTTGTTAAAATATATATTTTTTCAAAGCAATTCTCAATGTTGCTTTACATTCACCCCATTACACACACATACGCACACACACCCAGGGCAACGTTGGGTTTGGTGTTTTCCCAGGGACGCTCCTGTTGGAAGTCAAACCGCTGACCCTGTGGTTCATGGACGACTGCTCAACCAGCTGAGCTGCAGCCACCCCAACAGTTCATAAAAGGTTTTAAAACAACAACTCTTCAATCGGTGAGAAAGTTCATGGTGAAGAGGTCTCAATGAAGACCGCATCACTACAGTGACCGCTGCTGACAATATATCTGTAGATGCACCAGGATTTAGTTGATGATGCTTTGCTTTTAAAATGTGTCACTTCAAACGTGAGAGCTTTGTAAAACACCTGCCTCGCCACAAACCCACTGCTAAAGCAGCACAGGCCAGATGGCCGAGGTCAGCATCGACACACCCGGTTACTGTCTTGGAGTTATTCACAAAAGAGCATTTAGTAAATGTCTGGATATTTTTCTGGACAGGTTGCTGTTATTTCACACACAGTTGGCATTTGTTATTTGTTGGCATTTGTTATTTGACTTTTTATGTTTTACATGAAAAGCAACAATGCCTGAAGGCTGAGTGCACGCACACAGTCTGAAACAAATTCACTTATTTGTGGAGCAAAATGTTTCGTGAGTGTACAGGTCGGCTCTAAGACTATCAGTGTTCATGATGACTCTGTGTTTGCACATTTGGTCACATCAGCGATGTGTGAATCCCTAAAAAAATGTGCAAGGTGAAAATGTTGTCACATTTTTCTGCAAAACGCCCTGTTCTGCCAATATGATATAAATATGGAGCATAAAGTAAGAGGGGATTAGTTTTTGGCCTGACCCTAGTTAAGAATGGTATCTGGATGCGATTTCAAAGCAAGAAAGTGCAGAAACTGTGTATATGCTACACAATTTCTGTAAAGCCAAAAACTATCGCTGAGCAAAATGTTACAGCTGCTATGCAATATGACAGAGAGTTCCAGCCTCCCACTCAACCTAACAACTTCAGAACAGAATGCAACAAAACGGAGGTGAGAGAAGAGAGAGATGTACTTTTTTATCATTAATTGGCCAAGTTGTAACTTTTAAGAGCAGAATTTTCTTCACTGCTAAGAAACTAACGCATGCAATTTAAATGGGACAATTTACTTTGGTGTGTTTTGGAACCTTGTGTTGCTTTTGCTTGTAAAAACCTGTTCGTAAAAAAGACACAAGAGTTTTTTAACATTATTGTGTAATTTCGTGTGAACACAGGGATTCATTTCATACATAATATGAAATTATCTCTATTTTATTTTTTGTTTTATTCTGTGCGGCAACCTTGAATGTCATGAAAGGCGTCTATAAATAAAATGTATTATTATTATTATTATTATTATTATAACTAATGGTCTTTCCCTTTATCCAAGATATTGTAAATATCTATAACAATGTAACGTGAATTCTTTGTGTGGACTTGGGCTGATGAGTCCACAGTAGTCAATACTGTTTAGGGCTATTGACTTCCTCCTGGGTGAGTGTCATCAGCAGCCCATCGTTCAGAATCTTTCTTCCCGATCTCTCCTGTCTCCTGTAACTGCACAGCCGTGTGTTTTTATTTATTAATATATTTATTTATTTTTCTGTGGCCTCAGACCAATGCAGACATGTCACTACCATCTGCTGCTGCCTGGTCCAAAGTGTCATAGCCAGCCAGCTTGGTGTAGACACAGCCTGAAAGTCTGACACGAACATTTTCCCTGCTGCTTCTCTATTTATGATGCTGGAGAACTGAAATATTTTTTATTTTTAATATTTGTTTCTCACTTCTTTTGTCCAAAGACTATACAACAAGAAACATCTACTGTGTTTACGTGAATAGACGCTTTTTGGTGCCATCTGCATTAATGTGCTTGTGTATGTACATCTGCAACTGTCAGATAAAACACATCTGATGTTTGCCACATTTTCCTCTGTTTGTCAGGGCTGTTATGAAACCTCAGCTACATGGTAGAAAACAGAAATTATCCATATTGTTATGGGTAATCAGATTCTTGTCTGCCTGTGTTATTCAGACATACAGTGTCTTTTTGAAACAAGGAGAAACCAGAGGTGATACGCAGCACCAAACTTAAGCATTGTGTCCCTGAAATCAAATGTGTTGGTCTTTGTTGACAACAAGCTTGCAGTCTATAATTTGTGTTAGTTACTTCATCATTTAGCAATTTAAGAGTCACAAGGGTTGATTTTAAGAGGAACACACACCACAAACTATTCTGTCTTTGTAATTACACTACTGCCCCTGGTAAGACATGATGGACAAAAGTAGAAATACTGAGGGAAGAGAAGAAGCTGGTGCAAAATGGGCTGTACTGACAGCTGCGTTTTAGCATTCAGTCATAATAGGCCATCATTTTTACATTATGCATACATTTTTTGCTTGTGCCTTCTCTTTATTACATTTGTTGACTTATTCCGGGAAATTCCTCTGTATGACATCGCAGCAAGAGGAATCAGCCTCACGTCCTCTGAAAACTCAGGGGGAAAGGGAAGGCCGTAAATAGAGGAAGAGATAAAGTAATTGTAGAGAATAAAGGTAATTGTAGACAGAAAGATGGACAAAGGAATGAGGGGAGCAATAAATCGCGGGATATGCTGCAGAGAGAGAATATGCTGGACTGATGTATTGAAAAGGTAATTTATTGGCCAGACCCTGCTGTGGACGACTGGTAGGACGCGTAGCTGCTTCCTCAGCCTGTCTGGGTGAATAGCACCAGGATGTTTGTACAGGTATTGGCTTGGATACGTACTGGAAGGACCATTACAGCCTCCATAAATGAGATGATGAGAGGCGTTTTACATTCACTGTAACATCTGCCCAGTTACAGTCGGTGTTTGTCTTTCTCTTTGTTATGTGTTTCAATAAAAATCTCCAGAAGACAGAGCGACCGAGAAGAATTCCCTCCAGCGACAGCGAGTGGAATCAGGCGAGAGTAAGCAAACAGCAAAGAAATTCCCTTTTCAGCATATTTACCTCTCTGGTAAGAAGATGCTGCTGAAAATTCAAATGACTGTCACTAACTGCTCATTGTTATATAGGTCGTCGCCTGGTGTTTTTCATTGGACTTGCCAGAAATTGCACCATATGCCTGAAGGGGTTGATTACATGAGCACTTAGTCATCAAGTGCCGCACACATGCAGCTCTTCATAATGTTAACCTCTGGATGAAACACAGCTAATTCATATTCCAAAGGGATTTCAGATGCTCTTTATTACTGTGCTGAGGGAAAATGAATAGAAAATTTTAATTCCGTGTTACTGGCTAAAATTAAGTCTGATTATTTTGATGTTCAACCAATTCTTTGTGATAATTCATTTACTTTTGTCCTTTTGCGTGAAATACAGAAATTCCTGTTTTTCCTCAAATAAAATTGTCCTCGAACCAACCTCTTATCGCAAAACACAGCTTATCATCCTCTACACGAATCAATTACGCACAAAGACTTGGGCAAATTTACACAGCAGGGCATTAGCTTTGATGAGGGAGCCACATATTTACCTCTGTAATATTTACTCCTTCTGTTTATTCTCTAAAATACATTACCATGTTTTTGTTTTTTTGCTCTGCCCATCTCTAAGTCTTGATTACCAGAGCATTACAAAGACATTTACCACACTGTATATGTTTTCATTAAAAACCCCTCCATCCCTTTTCAAAATGCATGAAAGTCTTTAATTCAAGTGAAGACGCAGTGAACTGCTGCAAAGCTTTAATTTGAGTTTCTTATGACCCCCCCTCCCTCTTATATCTACACACACTCTTTATTCCTCAGGGACAGAGAAACAGAGGGAGAGATTTGGGTGTTTCACGGCAGGACCTCACCCACACGGAAAAAGCGAACAAACTCCAGATACAGAGCATGAAGGGGAAAAGAAATGCTTACATTTGTATAAATTAGCATGCAGCATAAAAGGCAAGGTCAAAATGTTGACATTCACATTGGGTGAGTGAAAATTCAAGGTGGGGAGATGGTGACTGTATATGTGAATTTAAATCAGATCTTTTTTTATTATTTTTCTTTGAAACACATTATACGGGTTCTGTGGCTTCACTATCACAACGTGTCCCATCCTATTTCCTACCACTGTCCTTTAAAAAACCTCCACCTGCCAAATACTTGTCAAATTATTTCCACTCTCTTTGCTCTGATATCATGAATACACACTAAAACACTGGGGGCTCAAGCATAAATGCGCCAAGTGCTTTTTAGACATATTTTGAGCATAATTTACACAGTGTCTGCTGGTTTGCATGAGATGGATCACAATACCGACCCATTAATCATAGTCAGGTCTGGTGTCCTTATCTCCCCTTCCTATCAGCTCAACCAACGGGAACTAAAACCATCTCCACAGAGCCTTCAATCCGCCACCTTTAAATGACAATTTGAATTCAATCTTAAACTCTTGGCCATGAATTCAAAGTTGGGTCTGGCCATCTAATTTTACAAATATAGCAAACAGCAGAGTCTTCATCAACAGTAAAGCACCCTTGAGGCGATAAACAATGCCGCAGTGGTTCTGGATCTCTTCAAAACAGATGGTTTTCATGGTGGTTGGCAATGAGGAATTGTCAGAAGAACCTCCAGCAGAGCAGAAATAAATATTGCCAATAAAAAAAAATGACTTGTGGATTAGTTTGGCATTAGATTAAAGACTACATACAGCACAGCATATCTGTGTTAAAGAGACATGCTTATGGCACTGACGCTTCGCTTCCTTGAGAGACCTGGAAGGCTCTTATTGTGAAAGTAATATTCATTTCCCAAAGAAAGACGTATTGTCCTTCTTGTTGAAGGTTAGATGAGAAGTTTGATACCAATTTGAAATATATATGTGTTACATGATGTCAACAGCAGATTACCTCAACATACTAGACTGGGTACCTGCCAGTTTTGGACAGAACCAGGCAATGATTTCCAGGCTTTTAGCCACCAGGTTACAGTCTTTGCTCTAATCCACACTAACTGGATTTTGCCTCGTGTTTACTGTACAGAGATGAGAGGTACTGATATTCTCATTGAAGTCGGACATGAGTAAAATAAAATCTATTTCTCCAACATATTCCTTCAAGATATCTGGCACTGTGGGAAGAATGGTTTTAATGAGCACGCCACAGTCAACGGACCTGACACAGAGGGTAGAGTAGCAGAGTCAGCTTACACTCCCTGTCACTTCAGCCTTGTGCCAAGCACAATTAACATCAGATCATGTTTGATTTCTGTCAGCATCTGTAACCACAACTCATTTGGCTTGCTGGTTCCCTTTAGCACACCTTCCAAGGCTGTCCCTCACTTGACCCGTGACACTGTTTGGGAATGTGCAGTCATAACATGTTATGTCCCAATCGTAACATCGGCGGACAGAAGCATATGGGAAAGTGCTTATTATGAACACTAATGACAGCTGAAGCCTTGAACTAGAGAGGACGAGAGCCTCTGAAGAGCAATAATGTGCACATTGTGATTTTTATTTCTTTTCGCCGCTCAGGTCAGCTGTTGGAGTTTTAGAGGTTTGATTTGGCCCACATAAATCTGGCCCCCACCCCGCACCCCCCAGCGGGCAGCTGTTCGATGCGGACGCTTTTGTATCTCTACAAGGTCGTGTGGGAACTAAATGGCAGGGGTGGGAGCCCAACTCTCACTTTAACGCTAACTTGGTTGTGAAAAGCTGGCATGTAGACACACAAAGGAGATGGGAGGAGAGTTTATCCTCGCGGAGTCAATGGATGAGGAAGCTTTTATTGCCACCTATTCAGCCTCTCTCCATTTCACTACAACACTGGGATTATGAAGCTGAAGTTCACCCCACTTCACTGTTATGTGCACATCTTCCACATCTTGATAGTTTTATTTTTCCTCTTCAGAAAGGGCTGTAAATAATGAATTCCGTGTAATAGGAATACTAACGCAGTCAGTTTTTGATTTGCTTCTTTTGCTGGTGTTCAAAATAATCAACATGTTTTGCTGCTGGACGGCCATGGTCCACTGAAAATGGGCTGGGTCTAACTGTCTGGAGATGGTAATGTTGCATTTAAATACAGATTAATCATAAGAGCCTAATTCATCACCATGACAGCTGTGAAAACATCCTGCCAAGCCCCCATCCACTCCTTCCTCCTCTTCGTCCCCTCCGGTCTTTTCACGTTCTCCCTTAAAAAGGACCACTTTCTGAAATCCCCATGCATGGCTGTAGAATATGTATGGCTATGAGGATATTCATATGCTAATAGTGGTGGCGCTGAGAGTGCAAAATTAACCAAGCTTGACAGAGCCCCATGTGACCCCCGAAGATGTCGGGAGGCCAGGGAAAACATCGATCATGTGACATTGGCACAGTTGGGGCCGACTAGGGCTCGGTCAAGATGGATGCTCTATCAGGCAGCTGTATAAATCTCTGAGGAGGCTTGCAAATATTGAAATTAGAGCCGAATTATAACAAATAACATTAGCTGCCTCTCCTCAGGAAATGTGTCATCTATCCTCTTCCCTCTCACTATTTGACACACAGAATGTGCACGTGTTTGTGTGACGACAGGGAACAAAGGCGAGGTGTTCTGTGAAACGTGGACACAAAGAAAATAGCGCTTTTTCATGTGCGTGTGTTCCTCTAACTCTGAATTGGTTCAGGGTTTTCAGGTTCTTAGCGTGAGATGGGACGAGTGTTATAACGACCAAAACATGTCAGAGGACACTGCAACCATGACGACACTGAGGAGCAGCAGGGTCTGGTAGGGTGACGGCACTAAAACCAGGAGTGCAATGTGACCTCATTTTCCTCTCTTTAAATGCTTTCAGGTAATTGCGTCTGTGGCATGGGATGTAAAGGTCCAGCCTTACAGCTACTGAATCAGCCTCAGACAAGTGCTGTACAACAACAGCAGGAGCAGCTCCCAGCTTCACCTAGAAGTGAAACGCTCCATTCCTATAAGTGTTACATTCACGCACGGTAAATTGATTCATGAATCATTCAAATCTTTTAGCACCTACCTGACAGAGAGGTCTGAAAATGGCCTTCTTTAAGCTCAACTCTGCTGTTAAAAGAGCACAATGCGTTTGAAGTAGAATAAAGTGTGTTTCATCAGCGTACTTGAGCCTGAGCGGTGCAGTGTTCTTAAATGTTTTTTTCATGCTAAAAGTCGACTATTTGCAAAACATCAAGACAGTATAATGGCAGTCTTCAGAGGGCTGCTGAGTGAAAATGATATCCTGTAGTAGTAAAATGTAATGTCGCAGCAGGATATTAGTCTGTTACTGTAAGTGCTCACACAGCCTAATAACATTTCATTCTTCTCTTATTGACGATGCCAGGCAGGAAGTCTACCTTTACTATTTATTCTAGTGTTTACCCTCTCATAAATATGAACTGCACTTGGTGTGAGCAATAGCCTTAACACAGAGAGCAGCAACATCCTCATTGCTCCTGCTTGTTTCTGTATATGAAGTGAGGGTTTGTGCCACATGGGCAGTGTCTGTGTCCATGCATACAGCAGTAATGTGCATACAGATGAGAGAAGTGTGTGTATTCTCTTGATGTACGCAGCATCAGCAGAGCATAGATCCCAGGCTCCCCTGTAAAGGCAGGTTTATCAGCAGCACTGATCCCCCGCTGCATGCAGTTTTACCACACGTGCTCTGTGCCGTAATGTTTTAAGGGGGTAAACAAGAGTGCACAAAGGCACAATGTGTGACTAGTGCTGAGCAAACACGTGAATGCAGGTTCACATGTATACAGCGGGATGTTGCACACAATACGCATGCAGCAGTTTCATTTCCTTGTTTGCAGCAGTTGGGAAATAATCAGTATATAGCTGCTCAGGTCCAAACTTCCCCACTCCAATCACAGCAAGGATGGCAGCCACCGTTTATTTCCTGAATGTTTGGTTTTACTCAGCCGCTGCCTCTTCGGTCCTGATACTTCAGTTTGGAGAGGCAGCTGAATATGGGCAAGTATCTCCATCTTTACTGTGCTAAGAGTTTGACCATTACTTTACGTTTCAATAGGAATTCCATCTACTTCTTCCCCGGGTGAGACCCCGGGCTTGTATAGCCTCCTGACTTAATTCCACTCTTAGATGGAATTTACGTAACTAGGTTGGTAGCTCCTCAGGTTTCTAATAAAATTATCTGATTATCATATAATTTGTGTTTTATAAGAAGCACTATATTTAGAAACGGAAAGCAAGGTGAAAGGAGGTTGGTGCGTCAAGCTATAGGCTCAACTCCAACTGCAGAGTCCTGCGGTGGTTAGGTTTAGGAAACAAAAGAGAGTGGACTCGTTTAAAGACAATCTTTTTCTAACTGTAATCAAGCGACAAGAGCGGCTAAATACAACGATAAACACATTCATAACGCTGTAGCCTGTCTCTGGCAGACAAACCAGTCAGGTTAGACTGAGAATATCTTTTGTTCAAGTGTCAACATTTTTGATACTTGCCATTCGTGTTAACTGCAACATACTGTCATTATGTTAATAGAAAAGAAATTACCTTCCCCACAAAATGCATTTTTCTGTTTAATTGTCCAGAAATGTAGGAGAAAGTGTTGGCACGTACGTCTATGCTGCGTCTTTGTATACTGTCAGGACTGACTACAAGCAAGTCATATGCAGGGGTTTGTGAATATGAGAGACAAGGAGGGGAGGTGTAGAAACACCTCAGCATGTTTCAAGAAACCACCAGATGCAGCCTTTTTAAAAATCAATACCCTCACCTTAGGCAGGGTTTATGGGTTTTTTGTTTTTTTTTTTGTTACAAGACTACCACTTTCCCAGTGGCTACAACTGTCTAAGACGGTCTTAGATTACTTTAAATAAGGTCTTACACAAAGGTTTACATTGGGGATTTGCAATGCGGGATTACTGTATAACAACTACAAACAGTTCAGCCTTCACACTTCAGATGAACACGAAATGTGAAGTGGAAAATGTATTCACTCCACAATGGTAACTGGGTGCCTCTAAATATAACAAACAACAGGTCACAGTAACCTTGATGCCAGACCGTGGCCTATTCAGTTTGCTTTTCTAGCTTCTGTCCTCATGGCAGCCTCATTAAATCAGTCCGTATGAAAAAGCTGTCCAGAAAGGTTTTGTCACAAAGTTGAAAAAAACATCATCGGTACAATTAAGAATGTTCAAATTAATATCAGAATTTAAGAGGACATAATTTTCAATTTGCAAAAGCTGCCAATAAAATGTTTTTTTTTTAAAGTACAATCATTCGAAAAGCATTTTTATCAGGATTCACATACAGAGTTTTGCTGCGGATGCAGCTGATATGCATCTGTGATCAAAGCCTGGGTCAAAACACGTATATTTAAATTGATTTATGGTTAAAGCTCACATTCTGTGCAGGGCTGAGTATTTTTATCATTTATAGCTCGTCTTCTCTGAACAATATAGTAAAGGAGGAGCTCCTGGAAAAAGGTGTATGTTCAACTGAATATAGCCCAAACAATTCTATTATTAATTTCCTATATCATTTAGCCCTAATCGGAGCAGTCAGACAGAAGGTGGTACAACATTTTCTGCACTTTTTGACTCCTTGAATCTGCCTCCAACACAGAGGGCTTGAAATGAAGCTAAAGAGTGATGTTTAAGTAC
Source organism: Channa striata (assembly GCA_033026295.1). Taxonomy (NCBI): domain Eukaryota; kingdom Metazoa; phylum Chordata; class Actinopteri; order Anabantiformes; family Channidae; genus Channa; species Channa striata. The sequence goes on along the minus strand of CM065185.1, from coordinate 8,499,698 downwards.
TGACCTTTAGCTGTAATTTTAGGCTATTTACATTTAAATGCAATGAACCGCGTGGAAAGTTGAGCCCTTTTTGCATTGCCCCCCACCCGCCGTTCACCAAACATGAACGTAAACACCCTCAATCGGAGTCAAAGCTCAAAGTCAGCACTTCATCCTCCTAGTCATTGTTTCATTTGAAATTCAATGTGCTGGAGGAAAAACTAAACAATGAAAAACATATCAGTGCTCTAGTACTTTGACTTCACTCTATGTTTGGCACTGAAGGGAAAAAAAAAAAAACTCTCTCAATACACACTTCAGGCTTATGTGTATGCATTGTGTCCTCTGCTGTTTGTTCTGTGCTTTGGGCCAAACAAAGACCTAGTTTCAGAAGACCGGTGACAAACAGCGGTCATGGGGTGTCACCGGCGTGCACCTCGTAGTAATTGATGTAAAAAGGGGCATTAAGTCCTGCTTCAGAGCAAACCTCTCGCTGCCTTTCCATTGTACTGTCTGCGGCGCAGCCTGCTCAGTATTTATTGAGACACCTCCAAAGCAATCTGGGTAGCAGGCACAGATGGCTCCTCTAATCCAGGTAAATTATCTTTGAACCTTTCAGAGTAAACAGACGTGCCATTCTCCAGAAGTCTGGACTCTTACAAGCATGAAAAGGGTGTTGAACGTGGGTGTGTATGTGAGTGTGCGTGTGCATTGCACATCAACTGCAACTCTGTCAGAATATGACTGTGTGTACCACAGTTATTGATGTGAAAATGCTGGCCGGTAGTTCTGAGAAAAAAACTCAAAGCATCTTACGTTTGCTTTTGGCAAATGTTCAAGACTGAAAATGATGAGACTGAAATTTTTAAGATCTACTTGTGGATAATGTCCAAACTTCAGTTTTAGATGAATAATCCAGCAAATCTTGTCTGAAACGTCCAGGACATCTAGCCTTGTGTATGTACCTGCTAAAATACTAAATACCCTCTATTTGCATTAGCTGATTGGCATCTGCTGCTGCCTTCATGCTTCACCATCACATGCTCATTCATCAAGTGTTTGGCTGCCAGCTGAACAGTGTCATCCGGTCACAGTGATGCAGATGTACAATGCAGTGATTATAACCTGATCAGAGCCGATAAGATTCGCTATCAACCCACCCTCTTTCTCGTGTACGTATTTTTTTGCAAATTGTTTTTTAACTACATTTTCATTTTTCATTTTTTAAATGTATTATGTGTTGGCCAGTGGTGCTGTGATTTGTTTGAGCTATTTGAAAGAGCAGAACCGAACAGCAAATATATTGCCTGACTTGATTTCCCTGACTGAAAAAAAAATCTTTATTTTTATGGTTTCACGTGTCAGATGTGGAGTTGTATGCTGAATTAAGCATTAACATAAGCCAACAGAGACTACAAAAAAATGCATTTGAGAAAGAAATTTATTAAATCATCAGAAAAATGAGAGGTATTACATTGTTTTGTGGGAAAGTTTCATATGCTGAAGTTTTTTCTTTTGGAATGTACTGAAAAATGTCCAGAACAAACAGCACCTGTACTTATATAATACTGTGGAGAACACTGGGAATAAGACACGGTGGCTTATTAGGCCAATACAGAGCGGTGCAGTTTCCCTGCTCCGGCTCTTTGTGGTAGAAGCAAGAGCCACATAAACAAGAAGCCTGTTGTTGGCTTTTTCCGTGTTGCACCTTGGAGGGACGAGGCAGAAGGTGCTCTGTAGTTGTGTCACTATATGATAGAAGGAGCGGCACAAGAAGCGCTGTCTAAGATGGAGTTCAGTTAGTCCTCCTCCTCTCCTGCGCTAAGGCCCCAGGGTGTTCAGACTCAGCCCGGCAACAAAGACAACCTTTATCACAAGCTTGTTTGTCCTGTCTGCATTCCCAGCATTGATGTTTTCTCCCCAGCACACCAGTGCACACAGTTCTCTAGCCACCACAGATGAGTAGCCTGAAAAACCCAAGCCTCTGTCGAGGAGACACACACAGCGCGCACAGTACCTCCATGTTATCTTTCCAGTCCAGAAATGTACTAAATAAACGAGGAAGGCTTTAAAATCATCCAGTGTGTTGGACTATGTTTGTGTCAGAACATCTGTCACTGGGATTAAACTCAACTTTTAGTCAGTTTTATCTGACCAATGATGAAAACAAACATTGAGCTTTAAGATTAGGTCATTAAACACGAATAAACATGTCTAATAAAGAATTATTGTAATCCATTGGAGCCATTCTGTATTATTAATTTATAGAAAGATAGAAATTGTGAAGGCTTTCTGGGCACATCTGTAGATTATTCCTTTGAGATGTCTGATGACTGTAACAAATTGCTGTAAATTTACAACAGTATCTCACTATATTTAAAGTAATTCTAAAACACTTTTAGTCATCCCTTAGATGTAAATGGACCCTTGATTAACCAATCACAGCAAGCCACTGTATTTTACCGCCATTAAAGAGTATTTTCTGTCACATTGTGGAAACCTGCCATTACGGAAAATCCATGCATGGTGATTCTCATATAGTGAAAAGATGTGGCTCACCTCCTCTGAGCTGGACTTTTAAAGACCACAGGTTGGATCCTGCTTCAGTCCACGTGGATTATGCCATGTTGGAGAGCTACATTCGGCCACACCATTTGTACAAAGCCCATTTGAACACAGAACAAAATGGTTTCCTGTAGCGGCCCACATCAGTTTCAAAGATCTGACTCTTGCCCACAGCACCTGCCTACCTCAACTCCCTCATTCACTGAGTTCACTCCGCCAACTGATGCCCATCACCACACAAATGATCCAAACTGGGATTTAAGCCCTTTGCATCCTGAAATAAAGATCTCATTCTTCAACAATATTTCAAATAAAAGAGTAGTAGTATAAAAGAGAGAGTATTCTAAATAATTAAATGATAATTTATGTTTTTTATGTGGTCATAAGCTTAATAGTTTGATTGTATCTTTTGGAAAATTGATTCTTTCTTCTGAGTTCTGATATCCAGAGGCAGCACCGTGAGCTGAAGGGCAGGTGGGTCTGTGCATTCAGCTCAGCCTTGAGCTCTTCACCACGGCTGTGCTACGTTCCATTTCAAATCATCGCTCATCTCTACCGCTCATTTATTGTTTGGTTTCCTGGTCTATAAGTGGCTGAGGGTTTTTGTTAAGAAATTGTTAAAAAACAAATGACAGCCTAAAATTTCAAAATAGTCCTAATTGTACCAGGTTCATGTAATAATAAAGTTATGAATATGAAAATGTGTAATTTTAGTATGCAATGGTGTAAATATTCTTGTCAGTTTATTTACGTGACAGTGCTAAAAAAAAATTTTATGGGCTTATCAAAAATCTTAAAATAAAAAAAACTGCAACAATGAAAAATCGTCCTCTCTTTATACTTCAAACATATGTTTTGTTTTTTCTTTTTAACTTGCTGATGACTGAATTAATTTACTTATTCCACTGGTAAAATCTAGGATTTAAACTACTAATGACAATAGCTTTAGCGCTAATATAATTTTGTATTTGATAGGCGTACACTGTAAACTCCTTCTCTGTCTCACTTTCAGCTTGATTGTAACCACAACAACCAGACATTAGCACAGTAGATCTGCAGAACGGGGTCCACTCAACTGAGGTCTAACTACACTTAACCCACAAACATTTTCAGACAGACAACACAACAATGTCAGAGGAGAGGAAAAAATGGAAGCAGTATAATACACATAACATGACTTTGAGGACGGTTTGAAAAAGCAAAACAAGGCTGCTGCTGACATACATGCAGTATGAAGAACTGGAAGTTAAGGAAAAAGCCTTGATAGTACAAAGCCGAGTCCTGGTCTGATAGTGAGTCCTTTTCAGTTTTGTTCTGTGCGTCCATGCACCTTGACAGCAGGTGAAGTTGCACCAGAAGTTCCTCTTTTGCTTTAAAAGGCTCCTAAATAAAGAAGACTGGGGCCATACGTATCACACACTGAGGGAGCAGACAGAGGGATTGAAGCAAAAAAGATGAGCAATGCTAAGAGAAATTATAAGTTACTGAAGGCTAAAAACAGCGGCCTTACCAACCACAATGAAATTCAGCAAGAAAAGGCTGTGCAAGGAACAAGAGGAGAGGAACAGTGTGATAAGAGCAGAGAACATGGACCTACGCACAGAAAATTGAGCTCTGCGAGATCAGATTGAGAGTCTCTCCAACAAACTCTGGCTTTGAGCTATAATTCATTGAAAAAGGTAAACAAAACCAGAAGCTTAACAAAAAACTGGACAAAGGACAAGTGGAAGTGTGCAGTAATGAAGAAGAACAAAGACCAAATCAGCAGACATGACACCCTAAAAGAATAAATCTGGGATATAAATAGATTATGAAGACCCATGGAAAGTCGAACTGCAATTCATTTGAAATATTTTTAATAATTGCCATTTACCAACCCTAAATCTTATAGTTTTATCAGCTTTATACATTTAATTGCATTAAACTTGTGAGTGGTTAAATTGAAATTTCTGAGACGGGGGAGCCCTCGTCTGGGCTGTAACATACTGAGAACTGTTAAAATACAAGAATAATAGAAACAAACATGTAAAAATATACTGTATTTTAAGCACTTTAAAATTACTGAATTATTATTACCAAAATATACATAAATTACTAAACATAGACGAACCCAAACAGAATGACTCCATTACTGAATTATAATTACAAGATTGATGCAATAATGTGTAAACATCACTAATGTTACAGCAGGTAAAGGTGCAGATTATTATTAGCACTTTGGAAATGTATGTCATGATTAATATTGGCATGAGTTTAGAATAATTCAGCACATATTCCAAGTTTAATTAAAAATGTTCATGTTTATGTGTTTCATTAATTCTACATATCCACATATAGTAGGGTAATTACTCCTGAAGTGTCTTAATCTGGACTATTGGAGATTCGGGGAAATAACCATATTAATAAATGAAGGACAAACCTAGTATAAAAAAAAATTTCAGCACGAGCATTTACCAGTTGATAGTATTTATACCTATGAGGAAAGAACTTTTGGGAGAGTCACATAAGATTTATTTAGTGTGCAATCTAGTTTAATATCAGAGCTCACACAGGCATAAGTGACAGTTCACATTACTGTAACTTAAGTGACACCTGACAATATTTATTATTTAAAAAAGCATTACTGGAGGCAATTCAGCGCTGGTTCAGGCACTTGTCAAGCTTGTTACTGTGTTATTCTATTCTCAGTAAATGGGCCTGTAATTTTTATAATTGGCTACATTCAACTGGGATGAATGTTAATGAATTCTCCTCATAAATTATTATTTTTTATAGTTTGTACTATGGGTATTACATGCAGTGTTCCTGGACATTTCATTTGCCCGACCTCTTTCACTATGCTGTACAAAATGTTTTTAAAAATGCAAAAGTAGCCAAGTCATTCATCTTATAATGTATGGTGGACCTACTCCGTTTACAATGTGTAAAAGATGAGGGCAGAGTTCATGGTAAGAGATGGCTGTCCTGGTGTGTGTTGTGTAACTAACGGCTGTAGAGATGAGTGGTCCTGTGATGAATGGCGCCGTCATGCGCAGCTATAATCACGCCTACGCATGGCTTCCTGCATAATTGATTTTTAATCCCCTAATAGAAAGTAAATCACACGAGCAAAGCCTGCTTTAGCACTGCCCTGGAAAGAGGCGAATAATACCAAAGAGATACGGGGTGGGATGGGGGGGGGAGATATGGGGGCAGTGGATGAGATGAATATGAAGAGTAAACGAATAAGGGTGTGAAGTAAGTTGCATTTAAGGCAAAATACGGATTTTGCTGCTTGACTGTAGTCAACGGGTGCCTTACGTTACCATCACTGGAACTGAATTTATGACCGTACAATGTGGATCTCAGCCAAGATGATATTGTTTGTAAAGAGTAATGAGATATAGATTGACCCGTCAGCTGATACAGGGGCAGATTGCATCTGTCATCCAAAATAAACATGGCTGACACACCACTCATAGGCTGGACAGTACACTGCCAAGGAGCTGTCATTCAGACAGAGAAAACACAGAAGCTCCGAAATACATTTTTACTCAATACACAAAGGTGACGCTGGAAGCAAATGCTATTGGAGCTAGTTTTATTTGTATCTAAAGAGCGAGAGTTTTGGGAAATATTTGCAAATCACAAGAGTCCCAAGTATGTCTGTCAACATATGGTTTTCTAATGTTTGTAGCTCCTCTGTTAGAATGTTTCATCATTTCGTTCACTCGAGAATAGAGAGAGAACAAATGCTTTGCAACAGCAGCCGGAGAGGTATGGAGATGAGCTGGTATTGATTGTAACGGACTGACCACATGGGATGCAGATTTACATTTAACTCAGTTGTTTGCTGCTTGTCCTACCGCAGTCACCGAGCTGATGGCTCAAATTGACTGGTGGTGCGGTGTAAGTGAAAAGGAAAGGAAGAAGGACAGACTAATGTCATAACAAAAAGTCAGAGCAGACACGGCTCTGATAATTGTCAGCATGCGCTTTGTGCTATGAAAGCGAGAGCCAGTGTGAGACGGAGCCAAGGACTTGCTGTCACTAAACGTGCCAGCCACCCAGCTTGAGGAAGATGGAGGAGAAGGGAAAAGAGAAAGACAGCGAGGAAAAGGAGCCAGCACAAGAGATAAGAATGAAACACTCCAACAGCTGTCTCTCTAACTGTCTCCCTGACTGATGAGATTAGGGCAGCCGTGTAATTGCTTCCAAAAGGTCGAAATTATAAAGGAAGCTATCCTATGGGCGATGTAAGGGCGAGTTAGAAAGTCACCAAAACTCACATCTTTATTAACTTATCGGACATAATGCATTTAATAATTCTTATCAACAATTCATTAACAATTGTGTGCAATTTCCATATTGGGTAATTATTATTGTCCTAAATTCTATTATTAACAAAATTGCTGCCTGCAGCACTCATTTGTCGCCGCCATTTGAATTCAATTCACAATCTGTATAAAAATAAATAGTGCCAGGAAACGCATATTTAAAAAATATATATTCTAGGTTATGTTTAATAAGTAAAAAAACTCATTCAACTGACACATAGAAACCACTCTAATAACTGAAATTCCAACCTTTGAACACATCATTTCCCAACGGTATGTCAGGGAGCCAGCATCAAATGTTCAAACAGAACTTTTGATAATAATTATAAATTGCAATTTATTAACACCATTTCCATACGGACTAGACGTGTGTAGGTTAAATGTCACAGCTCAACAGAAGACTACGACTCCAGCTCGCTTCAGCAGCTATATGCAGTATTTAATTTCAGTATGGAAACACACGTGCTGTTGCTGCCTGTTGCTCTAAATGCTAAGCTGAATGTCACTCCGTCATTCGCTACATGAATGCCTGATCGATACCACTTCCCGTGAAGCCTGCCATCGCCATTAACGCGGTGCCAGTTTCTGAGCAGGGTTTTCCTCCGAGGAAAGTTCTCATCTGAAATGTGCACAGTTTCAGATGTGAATGCAGCATGTTACATACGCTGCAACTGATAAATCTATATCTCATAAATACAAGATCTTTGTAAAAATTAAGGCAAATAGTGATGTCGTAAATCTAAAGGTTGTCTGATTAAATACATAAGTGTGTGTGTGTTTTTTTTGTATTTACTATGTCTTTATTCAGCTTAAAAACCATACATTTCTTTTTCATCCTCATGCATGTGCTGCTCTGTTTTGTTCACATGCTACAGTAGATCATCGCATTCTTCTCCACATATACCGTAAATTCTGGACTATAGAGCGCACCTAAATTTAAGCCGCACCCGCTAAAATTTAAAAGAAATATATATTTTGTCACATATAAACCGCATCGGACTATAAGCCGCCAATATCCAGGCTGAGAAATAAGATATTTACATAGAAAGATTTTGTACCATGAGTGTTTATTCATACACCTGAACCTGAATGGTGCCTGTAACACGGCAGTAAAAGTGCTGATGTTTGCTGTTGTGCGTCTTGGGTTGCATGCGCTAAGAATAAAAACTGGCGCTTTTTTGTTTGCACTGACTTCCATCTACAGCGCCCATCTGAGGGCTGCAGAAAAATTCATAGAAAAGCCACATCTCTGTAAAAGCCGCATGGTTCAAAACGTCGGAAAAAAGTAGCGGCTTATAGTCCGGAAAATACGGTACACAGTACTTTTATTGCTGATGCACTTTCAGCATTCAGTACACTCCCTCACCAAGTATTTCTGACCTTGGTGAGGGAGACACAACCCCACTTTTCTGCTTTGAACCATTTCCGACATCACGCACGATATTTAGTGACTGGCAACCAAAGCACATTCACAGCTCCGCCATTGTGTACCAAGATACTTCATCACTTGCGATCCTTCACGTCACGGGAGTAACTCAAGCACCAGATAAAATGTGACTAAACTCTACCTGCTATTCACGTGTAAAAGGATAGAAAAGACGCTAGAATAATGGAACGATACGAAGCTCAGAGACTTCCTGTCATTCACATATTGTAAGAACATGAATGAATCGATGAAAAGAATATTACGTTACATGCTTGTAACTAACTTTAGAAGGAAACATTTCGAGTTTAAATATAGATGTTATACCATAAAGTTGTTGTGTGGGTGTGCTAAAAACATTTCCATCTATCTTAACAGATTTAATCCTTATGTTGGAACTGTGAGATCACCACGTCAATTACCATTAATAACTCTCTGTGCCAAGCTGCTGCAAATATAGCAGTGATCTCGGTCAGTTGGTTTGATCAATTTTAACGTTCTGTTAATATTTGCTGTACAGTATGTATAATGTCGGCAAGTTCTCGGCTCCTCTCACATGGAGGCTGCACTCTCGGCTCACGGTCTGAATAAGACTTTTGTTTTGTTTGACTTTAATTTCAGAGTAACTGCGCCATGTTCACAGTATATGCTGTATTATGATCTGCGCATATTTAAATTAAATTTTCTACCTAGACAATGCTGCACTCAAAAATAGCTACAGGTACTGCAGCTATAACTTGGTAACAGGAAACTTAAACTCCTTTTTCGGAGTAAAGTCCAGGGACAGAAACAAAACAAAAACTTTTGCTTTACTTTTGCTTTTCTGTTCCAATATAATATAAAGTGAAATTGCCAAGCCCCAGTAACAGCAACAAAACACTCACCAAAGTTCACCCATACAACTCGGAGGCATTTCTTCAGCTTTCCCTGACTTCTCAGGAATGTTCTCATACAGGCCAAAGCTTCATGTGCCCCAGTCACCAAGACCAACACAGCTTCATTTATAACAACTTCAGCTCCTGAGACTAACTCACCTCTTCATGCTCTGACTAAATTGACTCTGTCTGAATGTGGCTAATGAGGCTTCCCTTGCATCATATACTGAACTATATCCACTTTGGCTCCTTCAAACTCAGGGTTGCAGCTCCACATGTTGCTGCTTCGCACCTTTCTTGGAGAATTGAGGCAGTATTTATCTTTACGTGTCTACAATACATCCCATGTACAGCATGTTACATTAAAAAAATACTGGGATTTGGTTTATGTGGCTTATAGTCTTGACAAACTGAACTCTGTTTATTCAGTCCATGTCACAATAACTGGGTTGGACTGAACAAACACATGAGGAGAGTTCGGTTTCTTTAGACTATAAGCCGCATAAACCAAATAACAATATTTTTTTGAATGTAACATGTTGCTGCATAAAGCAAATTTAATAGCATTACTAAATGTATTACATAACACTATTACATAATACATAATGTTTTCATGGAAGGCATTAATAATTACAGTAATGCAGTTTCTAAATATGTGTCTGTTTACACATGAACTCCCTTTTCCCTTGTCTGGATGTTATCACAGCGAGTGCACTTAGTTCTCTCTTTTTTTCACACAGACATAGTATTAAAATTTTATTATGACTTTTAGTAGCACTTCTGCAGGCTGCAATCCATGAGTTTCAACATGACCTGGTTAGTTTATTTTAAAACACAAACCATTTGAAATGCTCTTCCATTGAGGGCGTACACATAATATTATGCAAAAGGCATCAATATTAAGCTGCTCCAAGTACTGTAAGCAGGAAAAAAGTTATCATCTTTGTTAGTCTATGGTCTATACAGTATGAGATGTGGAAATCGCATAGCAAGTTAGAGCTAGTTGCCTCTAGCAGTCCAAGATGATAAGGATAAGATCTTACCTTTATGCACTTCTAACACAATCACTGCAAGAAAAAACATTATTTTTTATTTATTCTTTATGTTTTATTTTTGAAGATGAGGATTATGCAATGTGTTTGGCGAGATTATTTTTAATAGCAAAAACGACTGGAGTTGGTGGTGTGGGAAAATTCCCCATTGGGGGACGAATAAAGGTTTATCTTATCTTATCTTCCCATATGTGGACAGGGTCCCTAATACGAGTCTAAATTCTGATACGGTAGAATCCAGGTACAATAGAGTATACAAATAAGGGGAAAAATAAGTGGAGAAAGACGAAAGAGGCAGCCACATTACAGCAAACTGAAGCATATGTTTTATCACAAGGTGGACAGGACAACTGATCAAGTGTTTTGATCCTGAAGATGTAGAGTTCATGAGAGCACAGCAGCCGACATGCAAGCATTAGTGCAACCAAGGTCCTGACTTACTATGGCACATGAACAAGATCAACTAAATATAATTTAATGCTCATTGATGATTTGCTCTTTAGCTTTGAAGTAGCACTGCCAGCCAGACATGCAGTTTACATTAGGGGTAAACGTCTTACTTACTCCATTTCTTACTCGAACTCAACAGCAGATAACGTATAAGGCCTCGGTTCAGTTGTTGTTTTTAAATCAATATCACAATTTAAAAGAATGCAATTAAAATAATAGAAGGTGTAATTTAAGCTGCAATTAAAATATGTTGTTTTTTACTTCTTGCTATGGATTGTAAAAAATAAGAGAAATTTGGAGTTTATTGTGAAAGTTTGTTGTACAGTACGTGTTCTGAAAGATCTAAAGTTTTAGAGAAAATAAGAAAAAGAGCTTTTGAAAAAACAAAACACTTTAATCCCAACTGCAATGTTTCTTTAAAAAAATGGAAATGTAATCATTTCCATTTATTTGTAATAACAAATCATGTATACGTCCATTTTCTAGCTACAGCACAGTAAAATATTCCAGCCTTAGCTTGAAAATAAGTAAAAGTTGGTGGGACAGTAGATTACTGATGGTTTTTTTTACCTGGTTACTTGTTAACAATGGTGAAAGTTAGAGTCATCCTTACATAGGAGCTTCGTATTAAAGGTGACATGAATGAATTGGGGCTGAAGTGGGTCCCTCCCTCTGACTGCTGAACCTGGTTAGTCATGCATGCTACAAGGATGGAAGAGAAAGCAATCACCTTCTCTTTTTTAATGGAGCTGTCAAAGCATTCACAAACCCGTGCTGGCCACAGCAGCTAAGGGTGTATGAAGAGGCACTAAGCCAACTTATGAGCCCCGAAGGCCTGATTACTCTGTCACCCTGCGCACGGTATCACGCATGTAGGGACAGACCATATTTATTCATCGTATAAACAGGCAAGAATAGAAAAAAAAAGTATTAAGTCATTTTCTTTTCTTTTTTTTAAAGTGGACATTCACAAACACATATGGACGTGTGTGTGTGGGTGACTTGTCATTGATGATGGGCTAGAGATCAAGTGGCTAAAGGGGATTGTAATGTGATCCCAGGAAGATGAGAGCACTATGTCCACGAAAAAGCCTTTCGAGAGGAGGCCAGTTGAGTCAGACAATGGAAATTAGACAGGGGACATAAGAGGTAGAGCACGATAGGACTGATATGAGCTGACACTACTGGACTGCCAAAGCATCGTGATCAAGGGGGGGATACGTCTCCGCTCAAAATAACATGAATCAGATTAAGCTGGTGTGTCGGACTGTATGAGATCATGTCCAGAACGTTTGTTTTATTATTAGATTAGGTGGTGGTGATAAGGTCTGGAGGTCGTCTGGTTTACTCGGTTGTAAGAAGCAATAACAGTAATAACTGAAATGGTACGGCTACAGGATAAACCAAACTGGATAAATGAGGAGGACTGTACATACAGTACAACATACAGTAAATGCTGGAAAGAACTCTGTTAATGAGAAAGCTGGCAAAGAGAGAGAAGACAGGGGATGGGTGCGTGAATCATATTTCATAAGGTTAATTATCTATAATTAAAACCACTGGTGTTTTATCTGGTGATTAGACAAAGGACAGGACCCATATAACCCTAGGGTTACAATATTCTTGCTTCTGTGGAAAAATTAATTTTGTGCAATGATTAAATATCAAGATGGGATGGGAACTAATATAATTAAAGGTTGGGTTCAGAATGGTTGTTCTATTGATGACTATGTAAGTTTCCTTTTCAGAGCATTGCAGAGACACCAGTATGTTCTTTTCTGCACGAACCAGGATGGATGTGCAACCCAGAGGGGACGTCAGCTCATTGTTTCCTTAATCATAGCAATGCTGTCAAAAACACTGCAACAAACCACTCATTTGTTGTAAGGGCATGATTAAATTGTACCCCCCTTTCCTTCTATATGACCATAACCAACTTAATTTTCATATTTGCACTATATCTCCTATTTGAGGCACATACCTGTAATCACAGACTGAGATTGGATCTGCTGGTATGTGGCAGCCTTCTATGTTTTTAGTCTGTCCCAAATCTCAGCATGCGTTTTCACAGATGTACTCCATTGGAAAAAAAAATGCTAAAGCTCTTCCAAACAGAGCAGTAGCTAATCTGAATATCAAAGCAGTGTGTTTGTCAAATGTATTCAGCATGTGTTGTGCCGCTCTGACCCTGCAGTAGGAGACTTCCGTTAGGATTTGCACAGCCCCACTGTGGTATTCAAGCTGATGCCGCCTATGGGGACCAATATCAAAGACTTCGGTTCCTACAACTAGACTGCATGTTTGTGCAGAGCGTCGTACCGCGTGAGCCGCATCTGACCGATTAAAACACCGTTCTGTCACAGCTCCATCTAATTGAGGAGCCCAAAACAATAACAATTACCATCTAAATGTAAAGGTCATGAACGTGTAGTTACTTTTCTTCCAAAAGCAGTTTGATGCCATTATGCCTCTATGAGAACCAAGCAACCAGCTGAGAACTGGACACAATTACACTGAAGGCTTCCAGCTGGAACTGTTTGCAAGAGCAGGTGCAAAGAACAGTTTTGTGATAATATGCATTGTGAAAATGTGGAAGGATATTACTCTAATATGCACTTTTGAAGAAAAATGTCATGTGCAGCAAGATTTACTTTTATTTGATAATGCTAGCGTACACTGTAGAGCACCTCCTCTATTCCTGTGTATACCTGCGATAATACTACAACCGTACAATCTGCTTAATACATCTAGTGCACCCAACATTAAGTTTGATTTTATTCTACACATGAAATCTATTTGGTATGACGACTAGTTCATAATCTTGACCATTCTTTTAATATTTACTTGTGAGTCTCTGAACTTTACTGAACCTCAGAGCTAGACTCTTTTTCCGAGATCTTAACAAATACTATTCAGATCATATTGCTTTATTCCAGGATTTTGCTTTAAGACATCATAACTCCTCTGAGTTTTTTTTTTTTTAACATTCATTCATACTAAGGCAGTATAAACTTCTGCCAGAACCACAAAGACAGCAGCCAGCTGAGTGGCCCTAACTCGGACCCACTGTTTGTACCATCCATTACATAATGCACTTCATACAGTGCAGGACCACAAGTTGAAAGGGTGACGATGCTCTCTCCCCACTGAAGTGCACAAAATTATGATGCATGTCTGCTTGTCTCGTCCTTATCCAAAACTTTTCGGCCTTGCTCAGCATAAAGTTTTCACTACCTGCCAAAATGACTTTAGCTGATCTCGCTGCCATGACTACCACTCCTCTGTGGCTTTCCCTCCTCTTTGCCTGATAACCATTTGCACAACTCAAGACTTAAAACTCTGGTGGCTCAGACATGCAGTAAGTCTCTCAGGAGATTTCTGATTTTCTCTGAACATTTTAAATACAGGAAACTGCATTTGTCATTACTATGTAACTTGGAGTTAAAAGACAACCAAACAAATTTACTTAAATGTTGTAGTGAGTTACAAAAGCAATAATGGGTGAATGATTATTAAAGAAAAGTTGCACATACATATATATTTTTATATGTGTATTTTTATTTAAAGGAAGTATTTTAATTAAATTATTTCCTCTAATTGACTCCACCTGCATCTTGATCCCAGTTGTTTTCTCATTATCTTTACATTTGTAATATCTGATGATTTAGCAGCTTCTTGTCAACATCTGCCTGGTTCATTCTCCTCTGTGACACAGGTACAGAAAGACATTTCCTAGATTTGACTTTCACACACCAGTGAATCCTACTGTTATGTTTGTGGCGTGTATTATTTTTGATTTACCCTGGGAAATAGAGTAGGACACTTTATTTATCGTCAGAGTGAAATGCAAGCTGGAACCACTGATGTATTTGAAAACAGCTGTTTCAACAAGTACACGTTTACCTTTTTATTTATTATTTTATTCATTTTTAACAGTATTTTACCTAAAACCTTATATTAAGACAAAACAAGCACAGACGGCCTAGCTAACACTGAGCTAAGGTGAAACCTTTTAGTGCGGGATCCCAGTTCATAATGAGCTGACCATCAGGAACATGATGCTCTTTCTATGGGACAGTGCCCCATTTTTCATAATGTTACTGTATAAGTCAGTAAACTACTGAAATACTACTGTAAATCTAGTCACAGCAACGTCTCTGCCCGGGAATTAACGGGATCATCAATCATAGGAAAGAATGTCCTTGTTTGTACTTTTTGTATTTTTTATGTTTTAAATTATAATGTCTAATGTGAAGGTTCTGAAGAAGAAACTCCAAGTACTTTTCATCATATACATCAGTCTCATATGTTTAGTGAGATTGTTTTAAGGTGAACAAAGATTAACAAAGAGTCGATATAATGTCAGTTTTAACCATTGGGTTCTAATGTGATTAACTAATTTAGCTACAGTTTTTTTCATACCCATTGACATCCGCAGAAAAAGCTACTGTGAGGTGGGGCTGGGTGATACTTTACATTAAGTCGATTACTTTGATTTGAAAATGCTGTTTCTCAAACAGTATCACATGCAGTTTTCATGTTATGACAGTTCTGAGGGACATTTCCTTGGAGATGTCAACACATGGCTTCAATAGTCGACAAGCCTGAGTAATGGCAGCCGCAGACGCTGATGATGACGAGTAATACCAAACACAGGTTGTCATGTTAGTTCAGTGTTAAGGAACAGCCAAGACATCCCCACTCCTCTGCTTCTCACTTTCCTATGAATGCAGGTTTTACATTAATATAATAACACAGTTCCATCATACTGCTAAAGGCCTGCAACAGCTATAACGCTCTGTTTGTAGCAACGTTGCTACTGATGTTGTGCTTTTATCAATATTGTACATGTGCCCCAATAATGGGGAAATGATATGATTTTAATGAACAAATCTATTTTTGAATTATGTTTTAAGTGGCGCGCATGTAAATAGAAAAATATCTAGGTTTATCAAAATTGCCAAAGTGACAATTTCCAAAAAAAAGTCCAACGTTGAATTTTTCTGGCCATTTTTCTCAGCTGTACTAGAAATTAGGACACAGTTTTCCAGTAAAAAGAACCATCTAATGATGCTAATTTTTTTACTTTATTCATTTTCTAATGTAAGGTAAAATGGCAAAATGGCCTTGGTTGACTTTTTAGCAAACTGAGATGTTGTCTTTGCTGTTTGCTTTTATAGTGTGTGTTCTTTTATCTGCTACTGCAGTTAAAGTGTATGTTTTGCGGAAGAGCTAACAAGGCGGACGTGATTTGAGAGATAACCTTTTGGATCCGCGTAACGGTGGCTTTGTTTCTTTGAAGCTGCACTACAACCTCAGATGTGAGGAAGTTCACTGTATTAGATGTCACTGAAAGATGACTAATACCCTCGCTGATCTGTTACACTAGTTTAGAGTTTCACAGAAACACATGATTTCATAAATCTACATCTGTATTTGTAGCTCTGGCAATCAGCTCAGACAAACCTGATTAGAATCACAAATGTAATTAAAACTTGCGCAAAAGCCTTACTGCCTTTAGAATTAGGTAACACTATCTTTAAAATAAAATAAAAAATCTAAGTAAAAAAAACAGATTCCATACTGTGGATATTTGACAGTGTTTCATCTTCTACACTATTCATCCCCAAGCCAGGCTAAGTATGTCAGAAAGATTACCAGGCTTCTCACGCATTGTGATTTATCCTTGCTATTTTACTCTGAATTACCTTGCTGATGGGACTAATGAAATGTGCCCTATTCCAGGGGCAAATGAGGCAAAGATTCCTTAGAATAACAGACACCGATTTTATTGCTTGATGCCATTATCAATGACCTCTGACTATTTTAAGGTAACCAGGAGTGAGTGCGTGAGGACGGTTAGTTCAGCCTCAAGTCAACAGCAACCCTTCACATATTTAAAGCCTAAATTTCATTTTTCTAATGAGTTTATGATGGTTAGGGATGGGTATTGATGAAATCCAAACTGGCAGCTCAAGAATTTCGCTGTGCCAAGAAAATGATGCACAGTCATGAAGAAATTGAAGAAGTACAAGCCCTACCCAGGCCTGTTTCACTTTGGTGATGAAGGTGAAAAACTGAAATTCTTTGCTAAAATCAAAGGTAAAATATTTAAAATATAATTTATATATTACATCCACTGAGACTCAAGGCTTTAGTTTTACTCGCCGTTTCTGTGCCTTCTCCTCCACATGACCATAAATAAAAATTTCCAATGTGCTGTTGTTTAATTTTGTTTAAAACAATCCATCCACCCATGTCAAATCTAAACAGAACTGCACTTTTCTGTGACAGCTGTGAGCTTGATTCGTACCGGCAGCCATGTCATTGATTCCTTGACAGAGGCAGAGCTATGGCATCAATCTAGGCAGCAATATCATCACCTGTAACGAGACACTTCTTGCATTTGCCATTTTCTTATGCACCTCCACACACACCAGACGTACACTTACATTTGCCTGTCATTCGAGGAAGTCTGAATGGAGAGGCATGTGATTAGGAAGGGTGCTCCCATGCTTGAATTATTGATTAAAAGTTCAGCTGAACATTTTAGCTGTAGGTTAGGTTGGCCTATGTGTGACAGAAGTCAAACCATGCCAAGGATGAATGTATGGAACAGAAGCTATTTCACCTCCTTTCTCCAAGTAAAATTTTACTTTAGCTGTGGCAATTGTTTCTCCTCTACCTTTTTCAGTGTTTCGGTAGTTTTCTATTAAAATCTTTGACTATTATACACTTTTAAACTTTCTAATGCTGGGGTTTGACATCAAGTGTTTCTAATTTTGTCTTTATCATATACTTTTCCATAATGGAGACAATATAAAAAGTGTGAATAATTGAATACTGAATTTCTTACTTCTTCTAAAATTTCACTGACACAAATAGGGATCATTAAAATAGGCAAAATATGTAAATTTTGTTGCCAAAAATAGAGAAGACAAAATCACTTATAAAAAAAAATCCAAACTATTTGTTCACTGGAATAGCTGGGCTGCATGTGTTGTTGGTTCCTGCAGCCCCAAACTTCTTCTGACGAAAAATCTACACTCAAGTGTTTTTATCAACTTAAATGATATAAATATTTATAACTGATTGGTTAGGAAAGGAATTCAGAGACTAAAGATAAAACAGAATGGGGTTGGCTAAGTATGACTATGTCTATCTCCTACAAAATGGCCTTTTGATCTCAGGCAAAGGACTAAATACAAAATGAGATGTCAAAATATCACTATGCTGTACTTCCTAAAGTGACTGTTCAGCTGTGAAAAGTTTTGCAAGGAGCTACAGCTTGAATTTCTCTGTCAAGCTGTCTTTTTCTCATTTGGTCACAACTTTTCGTGGCACTTTTCATGTGAACAACAGAACGTAAAATCACACACATCAAATTATCAAGGCGCAGCAATTTAAAATAACAAATCTGCTAGAAAGCTACAAAGGGTCTGGGTACCTGGAGCAGTGGCCCTCGTTCCTGGTTGGTAATCAAACCTTGACAAGCACAAATGGGAACAGAAAATGGAACGATGGTTTAACAGAACAGTTTTAAAAGGTCATTATATACATGTAACCACAGCCTTGATATAAAACTCGTCTAGTAAAAAGTGCTGCATTTTCTTTTGAAATGTAGAGGTAGAATTAAATTCTATCACAAAAATGGCAAGTATCAATGAGTGTTTTATGAATATATGTACTTTCTGACTTCAGTACCCTTATTTTAATATACCATATAATCCAAAATGCACAACATAATATGATTTGGAAATTGACTAAATTATAAAATCAGCTACGTGACTGGAACGCACAGGTGATTCTGATGATGCCTTGGTGCCCTACACGAGACTGTAGGAGGGATCCATCCTTGCTCTTAGTGCTACTCGACATGTGGGGAAGTAAATTGATTCTCACAGATCTCATTTTAAGGTCAGCCAGTGTAATAAATGGTGAAAACTGATAGAGCACAAGCTGTACATGTAAAATTAAATGTCATCTCTAGAATGAGAAAATTTGGTGAATTTTTCCAAGCAGGCGTCACTCTTCAAAACATGCTTATCCAATCTGGGAGATGTGTCTGTGTCTGCAGCATCAGAAGCCATCAAGTGTTTTTGAAGTACTTTGGAAAGGGAAGCTACACCGGCAATAAGAGAGAGAGAGAAAAAAACACAGCGAGATGATTAGGAAGTCGGAATTATGTGTCCACACCATCTCCCTTTGAAATGATTCATTCCATTTCTGTTAATTAGCAGATACACTTGTAAATTGACCTCTAAATCCCGCTTCTGTCTGTACCTCCCACTGCCTAGCGACGCAGGTCTATATACGGAGAGGGGATCAGGAAAGAGAAAGGAGGGGATTAGACTGAAGGGTAAGGGCAATGAGAGAGGACAGACTGGATTGGTTTAAAAAGTGAAGAGGAAGAACAAGCGATAAAGTGAGAGAAACAAAGAAAGAAAGAACGCAGTAAAGCAAACAAGATCAACTCGGGCGGCGAGTCCAACGGTCTAATTACGTGTGGCACTTGGTGACAGGATGCATGAGTGCGCTGTTGTTTTGTCCATTTGGCGAGAACAGAGATAAGGTCAAGAGACGAGCGGATGATGCAGAACAATGAGACATTTTGAACAAAGGCGATGAAGAAAAAGTTCACTCCGTGTGTGTGAGCGTATTCCTTCATCGGCGCGTCTATAACTGCGAAGCAGCGCAGAGTGACTGAAACCTACAGTATAAATTCATGGAATAATACAAAAACAGACCAGTGAGTGATAGATGGAGGATTGGTAGCGCAGATCCAGTTGCAGATTATTTATTGATTACATATCAAAGACCCACAGTGAGGCGGTAGGTGTTATAAAAATGACCTCAATATGGTCACTGGATAAATTACCCCCCAAAACCAATTAGACGACAGTGCAGTCTTGAATCTTTTGTCTGTGTGTTTCTCCCAAACACATACATTATAGGTACTAATTTTCATTCAGTTTATGGTCATCCAATTAAAAAATACTATGAAACCCTTCTAATCCATGAAACTAAGTAATGGTTATTATTTGTTTTGGTACATCGCACTTTGTAACTGTAACATTTTAACAACTTCCTTGTATATTACAGCTTATTGCAGCTCAAATAAGAGGCGCCAAAGTCCAAACACATCCAACAATTAACCTCAGACTAAAAAACAAATAATGTGCAGCATGTAAAGCACATTAGTCTTGATAAAAATTACCAGTCAATACTGGTCAAGTGCTGAAGTCCTATCAATTACTGCCGCTATTAAACTGATTATGACTCTGATATTCCTCACAGTCCATCCTCTCCTGTCTTAAGAATTCACGACAGATAATACCATAAGCCTTTCGGGATAGGAGACCTTCCTCCTGATCTCATTTAATAACACACCAGTCATATGAATCTTGTCTTGTGTAATTCATAATGCACAAAATAACACATAATGAAAGAAGTATGTTTTATGTATTCTGTTATCAAGTTCCTTGTCCTCAGTATTAATGAATGATGAGCATTTGCATCACCCCCTGATGTGAACATAGAGTTTCAACACCATCTGCTATTTGTTCTATTCCCTGTTACCATGCCTGTTCTGCTTTAAAGAGGTCCTTTTAAAGGCATTCAAATATAATGCTAAGTAGCTGTCACCGCCGCCATCCAAACACAAGCAGAATACAAAGGTGCTGTGCAGGCAGGAGACGTAAAATTACAAATAGCAAGTTGCAGCAGGACCAAGTACTTGCTGGGTAAATCCTGGGGCTCAGGCACCAACAGGCTGAAGACAGACGCCACCAACCCGTGGCTCCAAAACACCTGAACCACAGTCACGTGCTCTAATTTTAGTCCCACACAGGTCTAAAAGCAATTCAAATTGTGTGTATTAACAAAGAGAGAATACTTCAAATATGCAATATATTATATGACAACTATACGACATAACTATGACAACTTTTTATATAACATTATAATGCTATTTTAGATTGATTGATTTATTATTTCTTTTACACCAGCTTCGAACTGTGACATGTCCCTGATATGAGTTACAATTGTCAATAAAATTTTAATAAATGCTTATGTGTTTCAAGTATGTTATTGTCTTTTAAAGCAAAGGTTTGTATACAGGCTTTTAATTCCCAATTGAACAATTATATTATAATGTTGCCATTTTTTTAACTTTTTACCCTTAAAAAACTAAATTACATAAGGTTACACAGTAAAACCAAATTATACTCAATGTAAAAATTTTTATAAAAATAGATATTAAATTATTTTACATTAATTTTCAGAAGAGCGATGACATAAAAAAGCTTTCAAATACAGAATCATACTCTGTTTATTAGGTGGCATGTATTTAGCATATTATATACTTTTTTGTTGCTTCATTCTTAAAAGAAGTATACGTTTGTTTTTTTTTCAAAAATGTTCGGTGCGTAGTTTATCATCCAGTGCTCTGTTATTAAGTAAACAAGGTGATTTCTGCACAGTATGGTTTCTAGAGAGGATGAAGCTTGATAGAGAGCCAAGTCATCCGTGGCATTTGTAATTGGGACTAGCTGTCATTGTCACAGTGATTTATGACATTATTAATGAGCCATTAGGTGACATATTAGGGTGGTCTTCTTTGTTTTTGAAAGTTATTCTTGTTGGTTTGATCTCCTGCTGCCTCTCTGGTTAAAGGCAAAAATGAGAAAAACTAGTGGAGTGTCATTGATTTATTAGTAAATGAAAAATGTTTTTAAACACCTTGACTATTGATGTAATAAATTGGAAATTTTAAGCTCTTCTAACCACAAAGAATTACATGTGTAGTAATGTAATTTGCGCTTATGACAATGTGACAATTATGCAACGTCGAGTAAATTCGAACATAAATTGCCCAATGCATTTCAAATTCCCTTTGGCCTTTTCAAAGCGAGATCAAACCCTGTTGTTTCTCTGTTCCGGTGATAAGGAGGGCTGGAGCTGCATATTTCCTCGCCTGGGCTTTCTCATACTTGACAGACACAGCAGGAGATAATCAATAAGCTCACCCACCAGCCCCGAGAAGATGAACTCGGTGCATACCTTACAACTAGCAGCCTTAATGTCTCCCATAAAGTTCAGCAAGGGAACTCATTAGACTAATACACCTTTGTTAATTACTTCTACCGCAACTTCTATAGAACAGCAACATAACACACACACACACACACAAAAACGTTACTTGTGTTCTTTACTAATGGCCAGATCCGCTCAGGTTTGTTAACCAATCTATCACCAAAGCACCAAATCCAATTGGCTCCCCACTGCTACGCACATGCCTCAGGTTTCTAAGCAAAGTTAGTTTCCACTGGGAGCTTATTGAACACGACATCCATCCAGAATGTTTATGTTAATATACTGGTATATCCAATTTTATGATAGAGAGGAGACCACAGTAATTACAACTAATTAGCACTCAACCCACAACTGATACGATTTGCCCTATAGACAAAATGTTAATGAGAGGTAATTGGAATGTGTTGGACAGGCAGCTTTTGAAATGTTTTTGGCCCTAATAATGGCAAAAGGTTTCTGTCTGAACGCTGACGGTCCTGCTGTTGTCAACTTAAGGAAAAGGATTTTTTCTTTTACACAGTAACACTTCACTGACAGTGATGAAGAACCCTGGCTAGGTCCAGTGTTAGTGATCTCTGCTTTTCGATACATATATATCTGAAGAGTCCCTCTACCACGCTGCTGCTTGAATGTCATTGTAGTGGAGAGATTAATCGCTGGTCACCTGCTGTGGGTTGTCAATTGAACACCTTAGGAACAGCTTTATCAGCGTAACAGGAACCCATTTCCAACAACATGTCATATTCTACGAACACAACCTGACCTTGTTTCTTCTTTTGAAATGGGATCTCTGCCTCTTTGCTTGCTGTGTCTAAAGATTAGAGTTAGTGTCAAGGCAAACTATGAAGCACAGTGGCAACTTGGAACTGCGGGCCGCAGGGGGTGGATGAGGTGTGTTTGAAAGGGAAACTATCAATACTGAATAAGACACAGCAGGAGACAACAGCTACCCACCAGCTATCTGCTCATTACGGCGGGAATAAAAGAACTGAATGCATTGGAGTTCTTCTCATCTTAAGGGACCACAAATATAGACGCACCTGAAAAACAGCACATTACAGCCACAGTCACTCGCTTTGTTTTACCACTCTGGTAAAAATAGTGACGCAGCCTTGAAAATCTTTAAGATTAGACGCTGTTTTGAATGCCTTTATATGAATGCAGCAAATAAAAATGGCACTGGGTAGGCACTGTTTTCCCCAAAACTATTCACAGCTTCAAAATATATTTCACTGAGTTTGCAGTTACACCAGGAAATGCAGCAGCAACTTATGCATGCTTACTGTATTTAAACACGTTTAATAAGTATGAGAAAATCCAAAGTTTGCAGATTTTATGTCGAGATTTGGTGATCATGACATGTTTCATATTACTCAACTAAGAAGTCCTGCTGTTTTTTTTTAAAGGGAAGAGCTGGAGAGGTGCAATAGGTTTCTTGTGTAAATGATAAGAATGTTTCAAAACAATATAAAATGTGTTTTAGAGCTTCTATTTAATGATATATTCCTATTTTATTATCAAAATATTGCCTGCATGAAACAACATATTCATACAGTAGGACACTTTTACTTGGACAACCTCTGTGAAATGCTTAAAGTCATTTATGAATCTATAAAGTGATAAATATATGGTAATGAAATAAAAGGACCCGTTGCACAAAAGGAACTCACTGCTCATAATAAAAAATAACTCTGATGATACAACCTTTGACATGAATTTTAAGTTCATTTGTTCGAGTCTTTTGATGTCAAGATATTAAGAAGAAAAGCTATATGGATAGAAGTTATTGCTCTGTAACCTTCATAGACTATGAATGTAGAAAATAGATTTAACAACTGGATGAATATCTCAGAAGAAGAATAAAACTGACCACGCTGATGCAATGTAAAATGCCTGCTTGGATATTCTATGACTCCTTTGAAATATAACTTTCTAGTTTTTGTTCAAAGAACGTAGAGAGAAAAAAAAAGCACTGACAGCCACACCGCTCACACACATCAGGCCGCTGGCTCTAATACTCTTATTCATCTTTAGAAATTCAGAAATTCATTCTTCTTTGCTTTTGTGTAAAAAAAAAAATGCGAAACTACAGTTTTCTTCTTTAACATTCAGCTGCATTTCAATTTCTACTAGTGCAGGTTTGTGATAGGCATACATATTGGCTCTGTCTGAAATCATTTCCTACTCACTATATGTGCGCTATATAATGTGTTCATGTGATCTAAAAAAAGTAAAAAATAACTCACCTTGTGTTTCTCTGTCTTCAGCCTCAAATCCTCTCTCTTCATTTCTCTCTCCCTGTCAGTCAAATCCTATGTTACTCCTCAATTATCTCACCTGCCAAAGTGTATAAAAATTATATTGTAAAACCATATACATCAGCTTTATGATTATTATTTTGGATTTAAATTGTGTCAGTGTCATAACTGCTTTAGACTGAGCTAAGTTAGCTACTTCCCCTGGTTCTAAGCTAAGACTTGGCTCCAGGTTTATATAAGTGCAAACATAAGAGTGATATCGATCTAAAGTGAATAAGCATATAAAAAAACTAATTATTACTTTAAACCCTTGAGGCATTAACATAAGCTGGATGGCCACTGGAATAAAAAGCTGCATCTTTGATCTTAGATTAGTTGAACCACGTTATTTACTGCCAGTGTCCAACATGCAGTAGTAAGCAGATTGTAATTAGATAGTAGTAGATTGATAGTGACGGAGAAATCCGTGTGAAATTGGGGACTAGCATTTTTTTAATTGAGTAAATAATTTCTTAAGATCAAGTGAACACAGTATGAAAGACTCTAATTGTATGATCCCCGTAGTGTTGACATTTCATCATAATTCAAAACAAGTGGTTAAATGTTATTTACTGTAATTCTGTCTTATAAAAAAAGCTTCTGCAAAGGTTTGTGAGCTTACACCAGTTCTTTGGTAAGAATAGAAGCACAGACAGATAGATATGTTAGCAGAAACACGGTATTTCAAGTTTAAATAAGATATTATTTTTTACAAGACCACTGATTTTAGAAATGTCACAGCCCACAGAAGCAGAGAAATCTCCACTAACTGAGGTTAAAACAAGAACAACAGTGAAATCAGTGGCATACTGCTTTCACAGTTCCAGTCTCAGTCGCTCGCAGACGGCACAAAGTGCTCCTCGGAATAAAGAGCTCTTCACATTCCCCATCGCCAGCAGCCTGATACCTGTGTCCTGCTGTGGATTATACATGTGGCTGGCTTGCATATAAGATTCAGTACGTGATGTGGCAGCGCTAAAGTGAGCAAGCACCAGAGAGAGAGATAAAAGTGAGATATCACATCAAGGAGATACATATTAAATCCAAAGCAATAATGTATTATTAGTCTTCTAATGTATTATTTCCTTTTACTTTCCCCTGTAGCTTATTTCAGACTCACTCTGTTTTACAGGGCAGCTTTGATATCGGATGTTCCGACTGAAAAGAAAAGTTCTGAAGTATGGAATTACCTCACACAAGTGTACTGTATCAAGAAAAATGCTGATTTGATATCTTTTATTAGAGTTTGTCTGAGGAGTTCCACGTTGCCTTCATTTCATAGATTTTTTTCTTCAATTTCATGACTGTGGTAAATTAGATAGAGGCTGCATCTCACATTCCATCTTGCTCTCTAATACAGCATGTTAGTAGGACTGTTGAGTTGCTCCTGGATGATGTGATGAATGCCGACATTCAGCTAAGAAAGGGAGTCGGTGGAGAGGGTCCTTATTGCTTGATGGTGGAAAAAGGTAAGAGGGAGAAAAGATGTGAACAGAAAGAAGGGAAAGAGAATAGGATGAAAAACAGGGCTGAGTATAGATGAGCCAGACAAGGGCATGTAACACAGATTAACAAAAAGCTAAAAAGAAAATTAAAATGGACTAAAGATAAGGATGAAGACTGCCCTCTAATGGGTGATCTAACATGCAAATGAAACTTGAATATGAATGAATAACCACAAGACCGAACATAAAATACAATTTGACTGAAAGAGGGAGGTTTGCTCAGGCTGTGTGCGCTGCCGTGAATGGGTAACTGCATAAAACCTTATAGTAAGCCAACGTTCAAGAACAGTATGTGCACACTAAAGCAGATTAAAATAAGTTTTGTTGGCTTGTGAGCGAAGCAGAAAGGCTCCGAGTTGAATTCATGAGGCCTCTCACTTTGTTCACGGTTGAGGAAAAAACGAATAAAAGGCTAAATGGCCATGTTTTCAGGTTTGTTCCTGTGTAACCTTGGTGAATCGCCTGCAAAAATGATTTTGCCAAGATTGACTCTGCCGAGACAGATTGGGAAAAAAAAAAAAAGATTGTTTTATTATTGTGAGTGCTTATATGAAGGCAGCACAGGGGGACGATAGCAAGAAATGGAAAACTCAACAACAGCCGCAACAACAGTATTTCAAACGCATCTTGCTTCTCTTGCTGTCCTAAAGGTGCACTGCCGCACATAACCTTCCACAATGTCTTTCATCTTTTTTTCTTTCGCTTTTTTCCAGGAATGCTTCTTCCTCCCTGTGAGTCAGACCAAAAGCAATGTCTTTATCCGCCCCTTCAATGCACCACATCACTACACTGAACACAATATTTGATCAGTGTCTCCTCCGAAGGCTCCTTTGCCCTCTCCCACAGCTCAATCTCTGGCCCTGCTGGCTTAGCACAGAGCCCACATCATAACTGTCATTGTTTTCACTCACTCGCTCCGGCCGTAGCTTCCAAGGACTTGCCCCCGCCTCAATCACTACCTTTTCCCACACACAATAAGCCCTAACTGCCTTAATCAGGGGGTATCTCTCTCTTCTTCTGGCTCCCTTTCCATCTTCAAAGCTTTATATTTATTTCTTTATTTATTTGGATATATTTCCTTCCCGTGTCCAGCATCAGCTCCTGGAGAGGTAAAGCAGCAAAGTAATAAGTAAGACCGCTGCCTCCACGCTGAGCTAATGACCAGGACACGCTGTCCCGATGGCCGTTGGACTCGTTGGAAGAAAGACTGTCCAAGGAACAGGAAGTAACGGGGTCTAATCAGCAGGAAATGGAACAATGGCAATACTATTTCATGCCTTTAGAGAGAAACACGCCACAGAACTTTCAATCCTCTGTCCTACATGATAGTATCAAAGGCGTATATGAAATGTTAGGCTTTTGTCTCAGCCACCTGATTACTGTTTTCTGAGGCAAAACACGATGAATTCTGATAACAGTGACATGGCTTGATTATATATGTTCAGGTTGTTAAGTAGAAGACAGATAGGGAGTAAAGCAGTAAAACAAACACAGTGCTCGTACATTTCGAAGGTTTGATGGTCCTTTGAAGGTGGATAAACAGGCAAGTTGCAAGACCTGAATGATACAGGGAAACTATTTAATTGTGAGTTTTTAAGGTAATATTGAGATTGTGATTTCCTCCTCTATGTCATTCAGTGCAAACAAGCTATAAAGATACTGTATTACATATCTTATGAATGATAAGAAAACCCAAGGTTGCAGAGCATATCATATAAAGTTCTCTTTCACATTGACCGTGTATTTACAAGAGCACATACACGCAATCATTATGTCTCCTTTTATAATTTTTTTCCTACCATCTCTCCATTTCTCAGTTTCTCTACTCCCCACTTACATCTGTTAGTTGCTGCATAAAAACTGTAAATACCAACCAACAAATCCATGCAAACATGCTGTCAAGGTCTAAGCTGACTAGTGTACGTCCTCTGACACACACAAGCACAGACAGTAATGCTCACAGAGAACAGAGGAAGTAAATTTGACAATAAACTACATTAAGCTCTGCCAGTTTTTTTCATGTGATATACTCTCACACACGTTGGCCACAGATGCATGTACCTGATACCAGACTTAAATAACCTGTAGGAGCGGACATGTTTTTAATCATTAACGTATCAAACGCAGACCAGTGGGGCTGTATGAAATGCTGCAGGACATTTGTGACGTTACCTTGTGTGGCGGGTTGAGCAAACCCCTTTTTCCTGCCGAGCATCCTGTCGTTTGAAAACCAAAAATAGACCCAAATAATGGAGGTGACTTCCCTGTTTAGCATTGTGTGGTCTGAGGCACATGCACTAAATAGGGGAAGCCATTAAGAAAATTATTGAAAAGATTTTAAACTCACATTTAAAAACATTGTTGAAAATAAACTATATATTAATAGGCTAATGGAGGTTTTTATAAAGTGTTTACTGTCAGAAATTTCACATATAACTTATGTAATGTATCTATTGTTTTACTCTAAATAGCCAGATCAAAAGATTAAAAATTAATTAAGACCGCATTAAATGTACATATTAGGAAAAATTATCTTTAAAGTTTTAGATTATGGTGATTTGTTTCGGCTTCAGATTTGCTCAGCTCTCCTTGTGCTGCAAGTTCTTCAGCAGGTCCCACTAGCGCCGCTCATTTGTTGGAGGCCACTCCTCTGGCCCCGGCCCTGCTCACTAACAGTGGCGTTAAGTTCATTTTCACTAGAGTTATCAGCGCTGTTTTTAATGTTTGTGTCTTTAACTTTCTTCATGCATTCTTGCTTGTTTCCTCTGCAGAAGGAATTTTTAAATGTTCACTTATCTTTGTTTACGTTATGTTTAGGCAATTTATATTTCCACCTGTACAGACATGAAAAATGTGTACATTTTTACACATGCATTTTGCAGACTGGCTGCTACAGCAGAGAAAATCATGGCTGAAAATTGCATTTTATCAAACACAGATGGTAGGTGATTATATCCAGCTGAAAAACTAAAAGATGCAACAGAAAGTTATTTTTTAAGAGAGCTAGACTCAACACCACAACACCATGTTTGTCACATTTTTGACACTTTGGTATTTACATTAGTTCACTATTGCCTTCTTGTGAGATGAATGTACATTTGTGTTTTATAAAATGGCTCATCTTCAACTAATCGCATAGGTTCAGCGACGCGTTCTTTCGCATTTGAGCGATTTAAAACAGCCTGACATCAGATCTTTTTAGCACCCCTTCATGCAAAATAAATACACTGTGGCTGGAACATTAACATTTTAAATCTTAATAAAGATGCCACTAAGTAAAATATTTGTGGTGATGCAAACTTTTTATGTCTTTGGCAGTTATTTTGTAAATAGTGTGTTAAAACCATCTTACTGTGTCACCAAACCACTCAATTCCCAGAAAGCCCTGCTTGCATCTGGATATGTATGGTATCATCAGGGGAATCAATTAAAATATGATCCATGCTTCATGCTGCAATTTTCTATTGAATCTTTGTATCATCAGGACACTAAACCAGCCAGACAGTAAATCTGTGTGTCTCGGCCACTTTCAATACTCGGCCGACACTAAATGTTTAATAGTTTACATTGTATCTACTATCTGTCAAAGCTGTGCTCCTCTATCAAGGAAAAATATCACAGCGAAAACACTAATCGTGTGTGGTAACCTAGAGGGATTGTAACCGCTCTTATCGTGTTTATGCACATAAACAAACACGCAATATTTTTCTTTATCTTCCGTTTCTGAATCCCTCTGGCTAGGTCATATTGTAATAAAAAACAGCATGAGGTTGTGTGCAGGGGACCCCAGTCTAGGCTGCCTCCTCCAGTGCCTATGTCATGTCTGGTATTGCCTGGGAGCACAATCCAATCAGACAGATGGAGGGGCTGTTTGAGGAGCAGAGAGAGGCTGCCCCCCCACTTTGCCAGTAAATACTGGCAGCTCTTGGATTTAATTACATTCACAGTATGGTAAACGGATCGGTGCCACAGGTCCCAGAATACACCTCTGGTCTGCACAGCGAAAGCCAAGATATCCAGCGAGTGACTTTTTTTCGAGAGCACTGTGAAGAAGAGTAGACAAGAGTTATGCATGACTGTGAATACGGGTTAGGCTCGAAATCCGTCAGAATCAATTCTATAATTCAGAAATTTTGATGTGTGGTCAAAAAAACCCCAACAACCCAAAGTTTTGTTAGAACGGACCTGTTGCAACTTTGACTTTTTAGAAAGGATCTACGAGTGACTGAGGGAGAATAAAGAGCGAGTTGAAAGTTTCCGTGTTCCTTCTAAATGAGCCAAAAGTGGACTTCAGCATGGGTTATTTTCACCATGCCCGCTTACTTTACGCTCCAGTAGCAGTGCACGCTCATCATGTGCTGTTAGTATACACTCTGCCCTTACTCCTGCGCGACCCTGACTCTGCTCGGCAGGCTCAGACCCAGACAAATTACTGTGTCTCCAAGCTGCTCCCTCCTCCGCGCCAAACATTTCCTCTTATTTCTACCCCATTCCCTGAAGAGGTGTCTGTCTGTCTGTCTGCTAATACCAGTGTGGAAGCAGCTTTCCACCTGCAGGGTCATTGGACAGGTTCCCATGAAGGTCACAGCTGTGAGATCATTACATGAGAGGATTGGGCCCAGGTTTACACTGCTGCCAAACAACCACTTCATCATCACTGGGGAAGATGAGAAGGTGGCACTTGAGCATCTCCAACATTGGATTTTTCTGTAGGATGTTTAGGAAATGGAAATTTGGGGGAAACAAGGATTGGATGCCACTGGCTGCGTGGTGGGCTGACATAGCTGCGCTTCATTTATCATTAGGGTGGTCTCCTTGTGTGTGTTTTTGGTGGAGGGGAATTAGAGCTGTATCTGATTAAGTGGGGAAAGGAGAGCGCAGACCTTGAAAGCCTAATTGATTAGACTGTCTTTTTTTATCCCTCTGCCTCCCTCTCCACACACCTCCTCTTAAATAGAGATGAATACAAATACAGGCGATGTAGGACCACACACCTGTCACCTCTGAGCTGCCAATTTAAACCTTACGCTCTGCTGCTAACAAGCTCGATTGTTGGAAACGCTTTAACTCGGGATTTCTAAAACTTTTCACTTTAGGTCTGGAAGCTAAAGCCACATAAAGCTTTTGCAAAAGGAAAACTTTGCTGGGATAATTTAGGAAAAGGAGGAATGGAAGATTTTTGGCATTAAAATTCAAAAGGAAAGGCACTTTAATGGGATGGCTGTGAGAGACAGGCAATTCAAGGCCAGCTCAGGTTAAGTTGTTGTTGTTTTCGTGGACGAGGACATTGATTCAAGGCAGACGGCGACGTTGAGAGCAGTATCTACAATACAGCTAGCTAAATCAGCTGTGCTCACATGGCTGCACACAACTCAATGAGCCAGTGGCTTATCAGGACAAACAGACAGCATTTTTTAATGAATAATTAAAGCCAGTAAAAACACTGGAGTGCATCTTTAGCAATTCTGCTGATGCCATTCCACTCCTAGACAATCCTACGCAATAACACATAAACAAGCTCCGTGATTGTAAGTTTACTGCACGATGGCTGTCATTTAAACGCCTTATCGCTAACATAACATACGCCCGCTTGTAAGTAAAGGCAGTTACAGTATTGACAATACTGCGTTGGTTTCATTTGTTATTCACCATGAATAGAATATTAAGCTTATTTTTCATTGAACGTGAAATTACCAGCAATTTTATTTGGTGCACCTCTTCAACCACTTCATGAACGTAAATATCTACTAAGACAATTACATGGCAACAGCTGAATCCATTTAGGCCTAAAGACATGGTCAAGACAAGGGGCAAATGTTATTGGCACTTAGTAGCAATAGAGCATTGCTTAAATGCCACAGGCTCCCTGAGTATTGTTGCTGACGTGGTTGACGTAGCCAAACGGCCTCCACAGTCACCAGATCTCAATCCAATGAAGCACATGAAGGATGTGATGGGGGGGGGGGGGTTCACATCATAGATGTGCAGCGAAAAAATCTGAAGCAACTATGTGATGCTGCTACATCAATATGGACCAACATCTCTAAGGAATGATTCACCACCTTTAATCTCAGCCACATAGAATTAAGGCCGTTCTGAAGGCAAGGTCTTTACTAACAAGGTGTCCCTAATAAATTGGCCGCTGACTATACATACTGTAACAATATGGGAGCCATTTTACTCCCACGTTGCAATGCATGGTTAATGCATGGTTTACCCATCTAATCTGTGTATGCATATTACTGCACTGTGTTGACAGGACATTATGCAGGCACTTTATTAGGAATTGTTCATCTGGTTGCAGGTTCTCTTTTAAATTAATGCTCAAAAGGGCTCATAAAAGATGACTGAAAACCTATAATAAATTATTAACACATACAATTTATTATCCCCGTTGTTTGCACTCCAAGATATCATTTCATTTCTGTCTCCCTGTCTGGGTTTGTGTGTCCTCTCCCTGGCCTTTGGCTCCTTTCTGCTCTGTGAATGCCAATATTTCAACATTGTTTTTCCAGAGCAGAACGCTTCCCACTGAGCAGGAAGGTGACCATCCCATGTGTCTCTGAAGTTTTTGTGCACGTGTGTGAGCACAGACGCAGGGCGAGGACTAGGTGTGAATGATTGTGTGGTTTGCTTGTATTGTGCTATCTACATTTCAGTTTGTCACACAGATTAAAAACGGCGATAAATACAGATCTGCATAACACCGTACTCAGGCTTAAAGAAGATTAAATGAATGTGATAGTATTTTAGAGGTTATCTTCTCCCCTCTCCTACATATTTAATATCCGCAAATGTCCCCAATGAGGAGTTTGACAATAAATAAAAGCCCTGAGGGAACAGGTCCATAAATGTGATATACTGTTATACTGTGTAGCTACTGTTCTGACTGCAGAAGGAGGATTTACCTCCATTTCCCCATTCAGTGACGGGGGGGGGCAGCGATGACAGACTTCAGCTGTGCTGTAAAAACACTGATCCTCTTTTTCTTTGTTGCTGATTCTTCTGCAGAATCATCCAAAATGGCCATGTCAAACCTGGCTGAAGCATATTCATAGCAGGTAAGGATCGTGTAATACAATGAGCAGGGTTTTGAATTTCTAAGAGCAATTTTCTGTTGCACTTTGACAATGACAAAGAAGCAAAACACAGACTAGCTCCTTCATTCACCAAAGGAGAAGGGTATTAAAAATACATTAATTAAAATTTAATACAGATTGACAATAAGTGGCTGTGACTTGTTTCATAATTCAAAAATTTAAACTCACCACCATGTAATAATGAATGTTTCTACTTAGACATGTAAATCCTCAAGTGAATGGCTTGTTACAATTACTTACTTTGTATAAATGCATAACAAAATGAATTTTAGGTCTTACAATACTAGATTCCTTAATGCATAATATTCAAAAAGTATCCCACTTATAAACTTCTACTGTGTGCATTAGAAATCCATTGCATAGCATTTCCACGACAAACAAATCCGACTGCATTACTAATAAAATATTTGAAATTGATTGCATAATAATGATTTTTAGTTCCAGTGTTACAGAAAAGATCAAGATCCATTGGAAAGTTGATGTTGTGTGCCATTTAATTTGTAATATATATACAAAGCCCCCTGCAGCACATTTATCTGTGCTTGTGCAGCTGATAGTGGGACTCTTTCATTACTCTTCACAGATGCTCTCCTTCCGTCTCTTTAGCCAGTCAGCAAACACAGGGCTACAAGCTAATCTTATCATCATTACATTATGTATTTTTGCTGCTGAGATTACAGACATATCCCCTATAGCTTGTAGAGGATATCTCGGACTGAAGTAAACAGTTCTTAGACACATACACACATATTATAGAGTGAGTAGCAAGAAAACACCCAAGCACAGGCCAGCGTGTGCGCAAACATGCACACGAATCGTGTGCAATTTAATGCAATATAAATGAGATAGGTATTTACGCAACCAGAACTGTTGCATTGCAGACTGTTGAAACACAGTGTTCTCTGGCTGTCAGCATGCAGGGCGGTACGCTGTGAATGCATGAAGGCACTCACACGCTGCACAGCACAGACTTACAGCCTTTTGGAGATAAGCATGACATCAGAGCCAAAGATAAATAAAGAAATATATAATAAAACAAAGGAAATCAAACCAATGCCCTCAATGTCAGTTGTTACAATTGCCTTGTCAAAAAATGCATTTATTAATCCCAACATCTTTTGAGACTATCATCAAACTCTTGTCTATTCAACTAATGACCATTTCAGCAGAAGAAATAGTATTTTTATGTAGATGTTGACTGCATATCTGTGAACTTTAGAGACATTAAGTATCAACTGAAGTATTAGTTAATTAATTAATTCAGATACAGACACAGATATGAATGCATGTACCAATGTTGTAGCAATCCATTAAGCAGCTGTTGAAATGTTTCATTTAAAATCACAAAAAACAGTAAGGTCATAAGTAATTAATGTCTGAAAACCATGAATGTACAAACATTTATAACAAGCCACTGAATAATAGCTGAGAAAAATATTCCAATATGGACCAACAAACAGTCACACCAGATGCACAGCTACAAAAGTGCTTAGCTCAGATTAGGTACAGATCACAGTCAGGGATACAGGAAAACAACACTGAGTGTTGGTGGGAAACAGCAAACACACAGCGGTCTGCCACAACGCAGTTACGTACACTGTTGACCCATCCGCCATGAGGTTTTGTGCTTCTATAGCAACAGCATCCAGCTTCTACCTTTGTTTCTGTCAGGCCACACTCATCATTTACATGGTCCCTAGAGGTCGTGACCAGCTAAGCATAAACAGGGGATGCTGCATGCATCAGAACAACCAACAAGTGCTGCAGCCTTTCTTTGTGGACATTTCCGGCTCAGGATAGTAAGTGAAAACTAACTGTAATAAAACAGCGATGTAGTTATTGAGTGTCCTCTGCCATATCAACTGGTTCCAGGTGCTTTTCTTTTTTGCTTCCAAATGTCATGTAATTACAGTAAATCGTCTGTAGTAAGTCTTATATACATCATTTTTAATTTAAGTTTACCTATATTAATAATTACTGTACTACTGCCGGTGTTTTTTGTCCATCAATCAATGTGAAGATTTTGATAATGCACAAAACTGTGCATAAAATATAAAGTAAGGACAAAGGTCAAATTCCTTGAAAATGTCAGTTGTTTTAGCAGTGTTTCACTTTCGTTATATTCATCCTAAGTAACATAAAGTGTAATAAGAAAACAGGGCGATAAAATAGTGCAATGGACGAATCAATGCTAACTGAATTCCAAAATTGGGGTAGAGGATTAAGGATTTGATTTCTGTCGGAGAACTCTGATTTCTTTGCTATTTCAGTAAATGTGTAACCAGGTTTCTGACCATGTGTGTAATGAAAGGCTGCAGACACCTGACTCTGCAGCCTGAGTGAAAGAATGAATAAAAAGAGATTCTGCCCCAGTTTTTAAACAAAGTCCACCTAAGGTCAGGCGGAGAAAACTAACAAAGTCATAGTCAAGTTTTTTTTCTTTGCTGTCACTTCAATCAGCCTTCTCCAACAGAAATGTGCACGGGGAAACCAGATTTCCTTAATCCTCTACAATAATCTTGGGCACCAGCTTTCCTGTTTAGGTGACATTTAAGAAAAGAGCTTTCCAAAAAAGTATCCAGGTTACAGGCGGCTTAAGTCCATGTAAACGCGAACAGGGTGTGTGTTTCTGTGTCTGGTTAGTTTTCTAACACAGGACAATTAAAAAATTAAACACAGGCATCAGATCACACTGATCATTTATTAAACAGTGATCGCTCTGTATGAACAGCTTCAAATTAATTACTATGATTTCATTAGTTTAACATTTATTAAACTGTATTAAAACAAAACTGAACTTACATGCTGGACATGCCAGAGGAAGAAACAACGCAGTGAGAAAAACGAAAAGCGTCAGCGGGTCCATAGTCAGCATGAACCACATACGTTTTAAACTTAGACAGGCCACTTTGTGGTAGTTAAAGACAGAGACGTCACTGCATGTCTCTTACATCTTTCCACTCTTTGCGCTTTTGCAAAAACTGATTGATAGGTTTCTTAATAGCTGACCTAACAATTCTACTCGCAGTTGCCTGGTTTCCATAAAATAATTCGGTACATACACAGGTGGGTCACGCATTCACTGAAAGTGAGGCTGCAGAGAAGCTGCCCCAGCTGACCTGAAACCAAAACCGCACACAGTAATTATGTGCACAAAGCATAACCACAACCCAAGATAAATAAAAACTAACTATAAGAACTAATATCCATTGGTAAATCCAAGTAATAACAATATTTAAACATGTGTAGTTTTTCCAAAAAGATGCTGCTGAGATCTAGGCCTATGGTTACAAGTAGAGAGGTAATGTAATAACTACTGAAAATGATCTCTGGTTATGGCTTAGTAGTGAAAAACTTTCCAGAGTCTCATGGAACATTTCTGGAGTCATGTATCTCTCATCCTGTGTGGGTAAATGTATGGATTAATTCATTCCAAAGATATGCTGCCGAGGGCTATAATCCCAACACCAAATGTTCCCTACAAATGATTTCACCTTTGCAGTTGAGTTGTTTAAGAGACAGTGTGACTAAACATGTGTGAAAAATTAATGCAATTCTATCATGACTCATGTTAGAGAGACAGAGACAAAATCTAGAGGAAATCTTATGTCCATCGCATCACCGACAAAGTCAACGTCAACACAGGTCTGATGGATTAGAGAGTCAGATTCCGTAGTGTAGACTATGGACTCTGAGTGAACGGAGAACTGCAGGTTGGACTTCATAAACCTGCTTCAGAGTTAAATCACGTGCATTCCTCAGAGAATGACACCAGCAGAGTAGTACGACCATACCGCACTGAAAAAGTACGACTTTGAAAGACTACATGTGTAGCTGTACTGGATTTGTGCCGAATCTAACATTACTGCTGTTTGCCAGTAGGACTGGTCTGCATGTACAGTCATGGTTTCTCTGCAAAGCCACATGAACAAAAACAATTTTATTATCAAGGTTTCTGCAACAACACATTGTGTGTGTACTTTAATGTTCTTTCAGTACAATGCATCTGCAAACAGCAGCCGCACAGTAACCCACTTTTTATATTGAAGGGCAGATTTTCTCTGGCTCCAGGTGTTAATGTGATAATGCCGGAGTGTGTGTCAGTCATTCCCCTTGGACTGTGGGGCATGCTTTTTACAAGGGTGTATTATCTCCACCATAATGCCTTTCTACAAAGAACCCACACAGCCATGCTATAGCATTGTAGGGGGAAAATTGCAGGCCGCACTCCAGTACTACGTAACAACTTTATTCAGCTGCCCGTGGAGCACCCTACCTGGTTCTCAAACAATGGTTACAGCAGATGGATCCAATTGAGCCAATTGAACAGCACAGAGAACACAATGTTCTATGGGAAGGGTGGTGCATAAATGATGGTTGTACTGATAGTGCCCAGTTAAAGTCCTTTATTTGGTGGTGATATAATCTGATGATGTTGTAAAGTAGACAGGTCCAGGAATTTTATTTTAATAAAAAAGTAAATATTTCCTGAATTGGAAAAAAGGATCACAGGAGCTGACTAGCACATGTTGTCTTACAAATAAATTAATAATGAAAATGTATTTATGTTCAAAACGTCTAAAGGCCTTGTTCAAAATAACTTAAAGACGCCGGTTTTCATTCTGTCTCTGCGTCTTCATTTGCAATGCCAGTGACTCACCTTTTAACTATATTTATTTTACTGTTATATTTACTGTGGATTGCAGTATACAAGTCAAAGTATAAAGTAGTAAATTAAAGGCCCATTTGTGCTTTTCAAAGAAATTATGTCTGGTTTGAAGTTGTGAAGGTTTCAAGCAAAGCTATTCTGAATAACACAAATTTACTGTGCATTCAGAGCCACGATTCCTCTTCATTATTGGCCTAGGGACACAAAAAGGGAGCAGAGAAGTTATTATGACTGCAAATTAGTCTCATACGCATACAGAGACAAAACGTGACTCCAGCAGAGATGCCTCTGGAATCAGCTGTCAGATATGCAGAGCAGGTGATTGTGGCCGTGTGTGGTGGCTCTCATCTGAGTCCCTGTCCTCCTCCTGTCATTTAGCCATTTAGAGTCCAAAGCACTTTTTGAGTGAAGATGGGATTTTTTTTAATATATATTTATATATATATATATATAGAGAGAGAGAGAGATGTGGTGCAGAAAGTGTGATTGTACCATTTTGGGGCATTTTCATCAGAGGTGGCTAATACACCCCATTCCTCTGCAGTAAACGATGAACAAATCTAATGCAAAATATTCATGTTTCACCACAGCATGACCTGTGGACTGCCAAGATGCTGTAAATGTTATTTTATCATCTACGCTTATTCTAATTTGAATGTTTTATTTCTTTGAAATGTCTGAGGGTTTGCTTTAGTCAAGCGTAAATACACAGAACTAACTATTCCAGACATGTTACCAGCAATAATGTAAACCAATGGAATGTAATAAAACGGCAACTCCGAAAGGAAGAGGCACGACGTAGAAAGGAGCAGACCAGCAGCACAGCTAGTTAAGAACAGTGAGTAGGTGATGCAGTGGGAGTTAGTAACACATTTCGGCAGAAGCAGTTTTTGGCAGTTAAAAACAACTGGAGAGGGGGAGGGATGTGAAGCCGAGGTTGATTGTTTCGCCTAAAATGTCAACATCACTGTAATTTATCTGAATGGGCCGACAGTCTTCTGCTGAACTTGCTCAAACGTTGTGAATGCCTTGTGCTCCTATTACTGCTGCATCGTTCCTACGTGTTTTTTAAGCAACCTTTCCTCTAGGCAAACTCCTCTCAAAGTGGAAAGACTGTTCAGATATGGGAGTTGCATAATGGTGGGAACACTCGATAACGACTGACCTATAGCCAGGATTTCTAAAAAATCCTAGAATTTTTTTTGACAGCTAAATAGCATCCTGGACTATAATAACGTCCTTTATTCGAGCAAGTCAGGCTTCAGGTCTGCTCACACTGCCGCTGTGGACAACATTATTAACATATTATATAAAAAGCTGCTTGGACCACGTCTTTGCAGATCAGCATAAGGCTTTTGATGCTGGTGATCACAACATTTTGGTAAATAAGCTACTTAGTGTCTCTGCTTACAGCTGGTTCCAATCATATGTATCTTGTATACGTGGAACTATTGTTATCCTTGAAATCACATTCCCCAGCTGGTTGAATAAAATGTCTCAAGGACCAATATTGGACAAATGACTTTTCACTTTTCTTCTTCAAAGTTAATAAATAAATAACATTTTACATATTTTGTTGTGTCTTTCTGAGTTGTTCCTGAGACAGACTGGTGACCTGTCCAGGGTGTTCCCCACCTCTCGCCCAATGACAGCTGGGAGAGGCTCCAGCTGTGACCCTGAACAGGATAAGCTCATCATTATGACACTATCTCACAGGACAAATTGGGTTTTATAATTCTTCAAACTGGAGGACTGGAGTAGACTGGATACTCTGAGAAAGCACCTTATCACTGGAATAATATGCAACATTTTTGTAATTCCTGTAAAAGACTTTAAAGCTTGACTAAAGCTTATATACCTTATAATATCTGTGACTCTTTTAATTAGTGTTGCCATATGTGTTTGAGTGAATGAACTCTGGTATGATCTGGTTCATACTGTATGTAATTTGTTCTCAGGTCTCTCCTGCAAGAGATGTTGATCTCAGTGAGATTTTCCTGATTAAATAAAGCTTAAATAACGAACAGTCAGCTTGTGTGGCAAATATTGACTTAGGTTTTCAATCTCACACTGAGGACTCATAAAGCCAGCATGCAAATTCTTAAATTATTAGCTTGCTATATGGTTAAATGTAATAAAGTGACCGTGGAAGGTTTATATTAAGAATAGCTGATCAAATTTGGAGCAGTGATCTTTGGAACAAAGCTCTCCAAGCTGCTCTTTAAAATGAGAAGACCGCTGGAATGTTAGGACAACTATTGACTTATGAATTTTTTTATTTCCTCACTGCCTCGTTATGGTAAATCTATTTCTTTAAAGAGTAATTAAATTGATCTTTTGCTTGAGAATGAAGACATATATCTTATATATAATATATTGAAATTGCTATATGACACAGGTATCTCTATTAAATAGCTTCCGAATTGTCCATGTCTGAAATGCCAGTGTAGGAAGCTTTGTTAGACTCTCAATGGCCTGTGAAATAATGCTCTTCCTGTGGATATTTGCTGGTACAATTTGTTTACAATCACATTTTCCAGCATTTCACATTTTATATAGGACCAAGTTTCTAACTCGTTACAAGTAAAGTGTTGTTTCCTATAAAATATATTTTAAAATATTGCATAATTTAAAATTAAAGTGCATGACTTTCCTTTTTGTTTCAAGAGGTTTATTCTACATCTGCATAAAGGGGTAACAGTATACTTTTACTATAATTAATAATTTCTGGTGCGGCCAGAGCAAACATTTTATAACACAATAGTTCACTGGTCAGACAACTAACAAAGAGAAGAGAATTTAGGGTTTCACGTCTTTGTATGAAGAGTAGTGTGAAACAAAAATGTCACACTCCACAGTGACCACACACACCGTGTGTCATGGAACTTATCTGCACCTATGCATGTAAGTGAATTGAAAAACGACCACCTCTTGCTCTGTCATTCACCCGAGGCTCTTCCATTTATATGTACGGCTGCAATAAAAACCTCTCCCCTGACTTTCTGAAAGTGACTTTCAGTGCCTAACCATGTAGGCCATGATAATGTTGGCCATTTTCATAGGGGGGAGTGAGGGGTACTTGGCTTTTTCAATAAACCTCTGGTGATGTGTTTTGTAATGCATTGGTTATACTTCACAGTAAAAACCCATTCTGTTCCTTCGCCAGCCAGTGCACTTCTCCCTAAATTGCCTTTTCTCCAACTGCCATTCGTTATGCTTTCCACTCGGCTGCACAGATATCATTTATTTATTTTATGAAACAACAACCCCGTCAAAACAAAACAACCTCACCCCCTACCCACCTAGAGACTGACAGCTGGATGGATGGACGAAAGGACAGACAGATGCACGGGTGGATGGATGGATGATGGACGAGCAAAATCATTGTTGGGCTGAATAATAGGGATGGATGAATGGAAGAATGGACAGATCAATGGCAAGAGGTAAGAAATTAACATCCAGTGGGTTTTCGTATTGGCCAAATACTTCATAGAAATATGGTGGAAGAGGGAAAAAATGGAGTGGGGAAAAGAAGTGGTCCCGAGTTAGTGATTCCCCATTATGTGAAACTCAATTTTCCCTCCTGCTTCTCTTTTATCTGGTGCCATTATGGAGACTGTGTTTGTCTGGTGGCAGGGAAATAGGCCTGCTTTGTTTAGACTAGTGTCAGCTATAATGAAAAAGCACCATCAACTCAAAATGGGGGCTCTGTGCAGTGTCTATCGCGACACTCAGCAGATAATAACTATTGATTGCTATCCAGAGACAAGAAAAAAGACAAGAGTGGAAGAAAGAGCAAAAGAAGATAGACAGGGAGAGTGAGGATCAGACATGTGTTTTTCCCTCTTTCACCAATTATATCTTAGCAGTGAAATAAAAGTTCTATTACAGAATAACCATTCAACAAAATTACTTATACTTTAGAGGAAGTATCATTCACACTATTATATATTATATTTTTATACAATTTCAATCCCACATCTTCAGTAGGGAGCTGACTTCAATTTCTCCAGGCAAAACATGAGGCCGCTTAGCTTTAATCCAACGTCCCCATGTTCCTGCAGCCCTCCAACCTCTGCCCTGTGTTTTAGGAGCTGTCCGATTCCCGCCGTGGTGGACACAGCTATCGTTAAAACTCCAATTAATATTTCATACCTTGGAGTAAAAAAAGAAGGCTGGCGTTTGCATCTCCTGCCATGGACTTGGAAAATCCTCTCCGTGACACTGCAACCCACATTAAAGGCTCATAGCAGTAGATAAAGGTGACTCCACTCCACTAACTCATTCTCGTACGTCGGAGTTGGACTCTTTGACTCTGAAACTCATCGACCTCAGCCAGGGCAGTAAAAGCACAACCCTTTGGTGCCGTTTTTCCCATAATGAATGTTTGTGGCCATTGATTTTCCATTCTGAGAACCCTCTGTGCCTCTGTATCGATCCCAGTGGTTTTCATATGTAGATACATAGTGAAGGTGTAAAGTGTTAAATGGGTATGACAGCTGGATCTCTGTCGGTCACAAAATTTGCAAGCAGTTCACGTCAGTTTAACATCAGACCTTTTTACATCACCAGCTGTAATCAAGTCGTTTTGTGCAATGTTTCAGTTAACTGCATTTAGTAGGCTCTCTGTGATTGATTAACTGTGTTCGCAGAAGTGACTTTCTCATCAGAATTTTCATTTTTCATTACTGTGTCTTTTATTACAAAGAGTGTAGGTGCTTAACAACGCATTACCTCAAACGGTTTTAGAAAAACATTTATTCATTTTAATAAATCTGTTTTGGTTGAGCTTGTTTTGTATTCATAAATGTGGGCTCAGCCACACCAAAGCTTTAGGTGCTTTTGAGCATGAATCTGCATGTGTTTAATGCCATTTCACTGGAACGTAAATCCAGACACCAAATCCTGCAGATTATATCTAAGCAGCATGCGTGCTACCTGACACGTCCACTGTTTTATATTAAAATAAAAAAGCACCGGAAGGATGGAGAGATACAACAGAAAAGAAGACAATTTACACAGTTTGGTTAGATTAACATAAAGAACGGGGATACAAAAAACATCTGTGTTCCATTCAGTTTTATGTGGTCTGCGGTATGTGACAGTGATTTTATGGAGAAGATTATCTAGCAGCTATTGTTAGTGACTTGTGTGGTTGTTAGAATTCTGTGACACATAAATAATAATTGATAACCGTCCTGGAAATTATACTTCCAATGTCCTAGGCTGAACTTGTGGGATTGACATTGACGTTTTGCATGTACTGGTTTTTGAGCAGTGAAAACCTGTTGAGGAGCCTCAGGTAAGACTTCTCTCTGCATTAGAAATCTTATACAGAATGTGTGGT
This sequence comes from Channa striata, assembly GCA_033026295.1. Taxonomy (NCBI): domain Eukaryota; kingdom Metazoa; phylum Chordata; class Actinopteri; order Anabantiformes; family Channidae; genus Channa; species Channa striata. Next base: position 8,457,026 of record CM065185.1, on the reverse strand, counting down.
CAGCTACATCTCCACTACCACAAGCCACGTCTTAGCTTCGATCACTATCTGCAACAGGCAGGTTTGAAAAAATACAAACTCCTTTCCCTCTGCGTTCATCTCGCTTTCGACCATCTGTGTGATCTGCTGTGCAAATGCAATTTGGTCAGTTTAACATATGGACAAGGACCGGGTCCAGTTTCAGTCCTGCATCCCAGTGGCACGCAAATCTGCAGTTTAACCTTCAGTACCTCAGGCAATGACCAAGTGTCAGCAATATGGCAGCAAAACAGAGATACTACAACTTCTGAATTTAAAGCCAGAAATGCTGCGGATGGAGAGCTCTCCATCCTGCCCGTCCAGAGATGCTTAGTTCACCCGGTTAGAATGTTTTCAACCCTTCAAGTGGCAATGTCACATTTCCAAACAGTATGCCATCACCTCAGATCCAATAAATGCAGAATTTACCAGGATTTAGAGACAGTTTAGTAAGCTTTAGAAATCAGTTGCAGTTTGCATTAAAATACCTACTTACACCGTAAAAAGCTGACTCTCGTATGAAAGGCCTGTGTTCTGCCAGTAGTACTGTGGCCTTAACTTTGAGTGAACCTAATGTAAACAAATATGTCCCAACTAATGCACAATATTCCTGATAGATAACTTTGACAGATATCAATAAACTGCCATGATAACCTGGTTTGTGGTGTATCGGTGTTACGAGCAGCAGCATCTGATCTCAGTGGCTTACCTCAGGTCCCTCCTGCCCCGGTGTCTGGCCCCAGGCCGAGGTCATGCCAACAGGCCACATGTCCTTCTGCTGGGCTGACAATTCGTCACAGGGTTCAACAGGGACAGAGAACTTGTTAAGGTGCCTTCTGTCAGAACCTGAAACAGGGAAAAAAAAAAAGAAAGAAATCAGCCAATGCTCTATTGCTACCTTCAGTGGGAATTAATTTCCTTCTCTTCTCTTCCCGTGCACAATGCTCTAACACAGAGGGACAAGCTGGTAGTGAAAAGCCTCTCAAGTGGTCGTTTGTGGCCACATACTTGATATATTTTTTCTCTGAGATAGAGCCGCAGTCTGATTCAAAGACTGATTCCAAAGGTGGCCTTTTCTTGAGTCATAAACGCGGTACATGGAAATTGGACTGTTGATCCAGACACAAGATGAGAACCCAGCAGGGGCAGCACTACTTGGCAAGAATGAAAAGTGTAAGCTGAGAGGCTGCCACAGGGTCAGAGCTTCCTGCAGCTGACATGGTGTTCTTGTTCCACGAGCAGTCTGTAGTCCGACGCTAAGAATACATCTGAGACCCACTGTTACTTATGGAGCACAGTTTTCAGCAATTAATTGCATACAGTACAAATCCCAGTAGTGCGGGGCCAAGGCTCACAGGGCATGTCAAGTGAATTTGTTAATCTTGTTTGCCAGAGGCATGTTGTGCAATTGTGGCACAATCACAAATGAGGTGTGATTAGGTGCAATACATTATCATTAGGTGTTGCAGGGAATGGTAACAATCAGTACTAATCAAATCACCCATTCCGTCTGCCTTTAACGCTGGTACATGCTGAACCATTTCACTTTGGCAAATATTTCTCAGAATCCGTCTACTACAAAGGCTTTTTTCAAAGCTGAGAGCGCTCTTTGTGGGTGAGATAAGCGACATAGTAGATACAGCATCATAATGTACTGCCCGATAGCTGGGGAGGAGGCAGCATTTGCTCTTGTTCCTATCTCTCACATTCATTGTTCTTGTCCTTGGAGATCCATAACCCTCCATCACCAAAAACCTTCCCTGGCATCAGGCAAAGAGCCAAACAGAACCAGTGGCAGTTCTCAGAGACAGAAGGGCACACACTAGATGAGGCCGCCTTCACAATTCGCACTCTGCATGTCTTGGTGCACACTGACAGCTCTATGTTGGATGACAGCACACCACATGTTTTCACCAAATTTGATATCATGCTGATTCAATCAGAAATGCTCGAAGACATTTTTCTAAAAACGGAGGCACACACACAGGCACAAACACACAAATCTCGATTCTTAACTTGTTTCTGTTTGACAGAAATACTGAGTTTTCTAACTACGTGTTTTCTTGCCTTCTCATATTCTGAGTGAATGCACAAAAATAAAGAAAACCACCTGTTAAATTGAAAGGTTTTAAGATTTTGTGATAAAAGGTCTAAATGTGTAAAACAAACTCACCTGTTTCTTCGGTGCTTACTGTAACTAAACATTACTGTAAAGGTCAAAAGCCGAACAGACCACAATTCATCTCTTTTCCCTGTATTATACCTGCTTCACATTAACATGCTGCCACCTGCAGTTGTACAGTATATAACACTATCCTGTAGTGTGTTCTTCACTGGAGTGATCGCTGAAGCCGTTCCGTCACTACATTACCACCAACAAATAAGTGGCAGTTAACATTACTGTGCTGCCATACATGTGCTGGTACACGACGCTGGGTTTAAAAATGCAATTGTCATCGGCAATGGCACATTTCATGTCTGCTGACAAAATAAAACAACAAACCCTATTTACAGAAAAGGTGGATTTTCAAAATTTAAGAAGAACTTAGATATGATTTGTCAATTTGCTTGAGTCTGTATCTCACAAAAGTACAAACAAAGGATTTTCAGTGTTTACACTGACTAAATTAATGGTATTTTGTTTAAAAAAAAAAAAAAGGTATAACACACTAGACAGCAGAGGTAAAAAGGACAAATCAAGACCCCTTAGGCTTTCAGTAGTCAATTTTAAGTAATAGTCTGTAGCCTGCAAACATTCCTACCGTTGTAAATCAAGTGTTTATTAGCCTTGCTGACTCAGCAAAGCTCCAGTGAGGTAACAGAGAAAAAGAAAAGCACCAGATCTAGATCTCTGGACTATCTAAATAAACTCCTACTGTGTGTTTCTTGCTTTATAGGCCGGCGTATTGGAGATCAAAACTGAAGATGTCCATTCCTGCATTGTGTGAAAGATAAGTACAGCAAGTACATCAAGTTTGTGCGACGTATTCCGCGGCAAATAAGCAACTACACAGGGTGTTTATCTACTGTAGTACAGACAACTGCTAAGCATACTATTAACATTAAATCGCAAATGATCTGCTTATATAGCACTTTTGTCCAAAGTGCTTAATGCTTCACACCCGTAATCATACACTGATCGCTTCATCCAGTGGAAACCATGTGGGGCTCAGCATCTTGCTCAAGGACACTGTGGCACGTAGCCGAGAGAAACTGGGCGTCAAAGTAATGACCCTGTGACTCATGGACAATCAATATAACCCATTGAGCTACAGTTATACTATTTCTGTGATTTACCTCATCAAATTACAACAGATTTTTGCATTATTTTAGGTATCTCGAATCTAGTATAGAGACAGAACATAAAAGCTTGAATCAGAAATGAATCTATTTCAAGTTACATGACTTTATTTATCAGATGTTAAGTTTTCTCCTTGCAGAATCATTAATTTCACTTGGATTCTTATTTGGGATGGATTTTAATTAGATTTTCATATTTACTGGATGTACTACATTGTTTCAGTGAAAGAGAACATTTCTGATGCACAAAAAAACCCAACCCATTATCCACAGCCACCTCGGCCCTGCTTTGCTTCCCTTCTCCCTAAGCACATATTGCCTTTTGAGGTGGATATAAAGTGGAAGAGCTATTGGGTGATGCATGCAATTTTGATGAAAATCAGTGGGGTGCAGGCAACAGTGTTTAGCTGTCACACAGCATACCAGCAGGAGAGAGGGAAAAAGATAGAGAGGACATGGAAGAAGAAAAGATAATGTTCTATTCAGGGTAGTGAGGAAGCAAAAGGGAATCTTGACAGCAGCAAAGACACTTTTTAAAGTTCATCCTTGTATATTGCTGACCTGAGACATTGCGGTTACGCTGCAAATAAACCATTATCAGAACATTTTATATATTTATTTTCTCTACAAACTGTAAGTGTATGACAGACCTTTGTCATGTGATTCCCGACATAGCATGTAAGAATGTGTCAATCATATCCTACTGTTTGGCTAAAAGTAAATATGTCACACTCTTATACTTATAAATGTATGTAAGAATCAAAATCCAAAATATTATAGCCATGTAGGCTGCATCACAACTACCATTTGACAACAGTTAATAGAAAGTACTAACCACATTTACAGGATGAATTCAATGCACCATGTGTATGTTTCATAATTAGGGCATAAAGTGACAAAAACACATAACAAATTTAAATAGGGATAAGAACAGCAATGTTCAAAAATACTTTTTTGGCAGTTGTGTGCACTGGAACAAGCACTAAAATATGTGTCACAAATTATAAAAATAAATATGTTATGATAAACTGAGCATTGATTTTGACTATTGTTTCTTATCAGCCATAACACGACATTTTAGGTAAATTAGAACAAGAACAGAACTGGCAAACATAAAGAAGCACAGTTTCACTAACAATATTATTCAATAAATTCTCTGACAATATAGAAAATAGCCTACTTTCTTTGTCTTTGGAAAAACTTGCCATACATGATTAGTAAAATCAATGCCGGAGCACAATAAAGTTAACAAGAGGTTATAGCGCAACTGACACCACAGTAAGGGCAGCAAGGGTCTTGGCTCAAGGATATACTGACAGCCAAAAACACTGACCTGCCTTCATGTTTTTTCAGCAGCCTTAAGTTGAATGTTCACTTAATATTTCATTTATCCCATGATGCAGCTCTCCTATTCAGGTCTTTGAAGTGTCTGAATCCGAAGGCTACGGCGTATGGTGCAAAAACTGTGAAGGCCGTGCTGCAACCAACGCAGCTTGCCAAGTGTTGATTCATGTCAATGTCACACCTGTGGCTGGCAGGCTCACAATGTAATGTATTAAACAGCAATTGAGGATTGTGAAAATTAAAATATGTTTGCTCCTGGAGAAATGTTCACAGTTTTAGTGATTTCCATTAAATAGCAACTGCTTTCATTCATTTTAAACCAGTGCGAAACAATTCTAAAGTTGTCTCATCATTGTTAAATACCAGAAAGAAAAGCAAAGTTTGAAGAACATCTAGATGGAGCCATGATCTTAAGGGAAGACAAACTTCAGACCATTCAAATGAGAAAAGGGTGAAAAAAAATGAGCAAGTGGAGGAAAAAAAAAAAACATAAAATGACTCAGAAAAAGGAACATCAGCCGGTGACAGCTTTGGCCACAGCCAGTGACAAATTCAAGGTAGTTTTGCTGCACCTCTGCAGCCGTTGATCAACCTGGAGCATGGGGAGGGTCTCCGGCTCTCTCTTATCATCAAACACGGCACGCCACAATGTGACAGGTTAGAGACCCGTGTCGCTGCTCCATGACAGGGCACATAAGTAGCAGCGAAGTGAAGTAGCACCGCAGCAGATGGAGCATGAAGTCTCACACATAAAAAGCCCTTAACAGCACATAGAGATAGATGTATGTACATGAACATCTATAATCAGTGTTTTGTTTTTTGCCATTTTTTTGTGCTAAGAAAACTGGTAATAAATTATGCACTAGTGTGATAAATGAAAAACCTTTTATTAGCTGTCAGACAGCAGTGTCTTACCAAATTATTTTTAAAGGGTTTAAACAAAAGTATCACCTGTAAGTGACAAACATGGCAAACCAATATTTCTTTTATACTCATGTGTCTTTCTAACATCTCTTCTGAAAATGTACATCCTACTACACTACAGTGATAGAAGTCAAAGAGAAAACCAATAAACTATCATTTTGAGCAAGTAAATATTATGGCTGAGGAGACATGATTTAGGGGAAAAAGTGATGCTGGAAAGTTATGGAAGGTTTATATTTAGAAAGTGAAGCTATTTCAGTTCTAATTTCAAACCCTGAGTCAGTACACTCTGGCTAGGATTTAAAATGTTAATTCATAATAATCCTTGTAAAATTAAATTGTCAGCATCGCCCTAATTATGCAGGAAAATGTTTAATGAGTTCATCCACCTAATCAACCATCGCAGCAAACAATAAGAAAATCTGTCTTGGCATCGTTGTTGTAATTAGAATTTCCTGTTTATAAATCCTAAGCAGTACATTCGTAAGCCTAAAATCACTGATAATTGAGTCACAGCTGAAAAAAAAAAAAAAAAAAAAAGTTGCAAATCTGCGTTGGGAAATCAATGTGCCCTGGTAATTTAAGCACTTTGTCTGACATTTCCTTCTCATTTCCTGGTAGATTTATGCACCTCTGAAACACACTTTGATACATCTGATAAAGACAGTCTATGTTGTGTAGAAGTGAATCTGCATAACCCCCGTTTTCTAATTTTCTGTCTTCCTTTTGTTTTAATTTAGTGTTGGAAAAGCACAGAGGGCTTGACATGCTGTTATTATGGAGATACTGTGAGGAGACAGAATCTGAAACACACATTGACAGGGTTTATTATTAGTCCTTTAACGCAACAAAAACACAAGAGGCTTTTACTCTGAATAAAGCATGACCTCAGCGTTCCATCTTTATTATTTCATAGACAGCTGAGCAAAGTATGGCGGTGCACATTGTCAGCATGCATTTGGATTTCCCATTTCCTTTCGCTTTCTCATCATCTCAATTTCAGCCTCAGGAGAGTTATTTTGAGAAATGGCTAAGTCTAGAACAAATTCTCTCCCATTGTTGCTGTTGACTTATTCAGTTATTCGGCCATGTGGCAAATGGACACAAGCTCCACAAATGGAACCTTCAGCTCTTAATGATTAATTGTCAAAAGCCCGTTGGAGGCTTCTGGCTGCAAGGGTTCTTGGCCGTTTCTGCATTACCCACAGAAACATGTGGCCATTGGCGAGATACATCATGAGCAAAAAAAAAAAACAAAGCCAAACAAAACTTTCCTAAAATTACGCTCAACCTGCTAGAACTCTGGTTTATTGCAACTTGGAATTGGGTCTGATTGCAAAAAGAATTGACCCGTGTTACAATAAAGGGCCAGTTATCTAATTCTCTCAGTGGATGTCGACTGCCTATATTCACGGAAGTACAAAAATAAGGATGAATAATCCATACCCCTTTCCACTCACATACAGTGGATACTGTCAAATGTGTCTTTAATAATTCAGTGTATTTTAAATGCCCTGAGTTAATGAGATTATGTTAGCTCAGCCACGCTGAGTCTGCATGGTGTTCATCTGAGAACTACTGTGTCATCAATAACACTACACCACATTTACAGTTGAATGTATTGATGTACTTATGCACATATACAGTACAGATATTTATATACACACACAAAATGTCTGCGTCCACTGTACTCTTAAAGAATAGAATATTTTAGTTTCACTCTAAATACTGGCTGTTTTAGAGGTGATTGGCATAAACCGTGGTTCAAGAATAAAGCTGTGTATATATACAAATGTAGAATATGCGCAGGTGCTACTTCAGCCATCATGCTATGTGTATGTTTATATGCATATAATGTTGTCTGAGTACTGAGTGCATTTGCACAACCTTGATTTGCAACTCTGTCATCTCCACCAGACTCACTCCATCAAATTCCACCAAATATCCAGGTCATTCAATAGTGCCAGACAAGCAAATCTTACGCTCAGTCATTACCTACTTAAAGCGCCCGCAGTTCAATTACTTCATGGATTCATCCCAAACACACATTTAGAACCTCATTAGCAGTAATAATGTATCTTAATCATTGTCACTGTACAGTGGAAAGATAGTAATTATTTTAAAATAAAAACTAAGAATAAAAATACATCACAATACAAAAATCGCAAAAATTTGAAAATGCCTCTGTGCTCCTGCAGCACCATACCTGTGCCCCAATACCACCTACATAAGAATAATTTCATAAAGTACAGAGATAATAAAGCTAAAACATGAGTATATTAGTATATTAGTATACAAAGCATAAGTATAGTATACAAGTATATTAATTAAACTGTAATAAAACATTGCCATTCCCACGTGGTAACTGGTTTGACTTTCCTGACACATTGAGATATATACTGTTTTGGGAATATTACCTTTACCTTTATGAGAATTTTGGTAGTATTAGACAGCCCTACCCCACCATGGTTTAGAGTATTTCATTTATTTACATATTTAAATCAGCTCTTAAATTTTGACCCAATCAAACTTGGGCCTTGAATCTCGTTTATGTTTCACCTGCACAACCACTGTCACCATTTTCTGTAACACCTAAAACTCAAAATATCTGTAGGTTAAAAACAGAGTTTGAAAATTACAACTGATAAGTCTAAACTTATTTCATTATTAAAGACATATTTGTTCCAAAACTGCTCAGTGTATGGTAAATATAAACATATTGTATAAAGCCCATTGACATCTTGTCCTGATTCAAAAACCAAGAGTTGGTCTGACTGATTCAAATAACAATAAACTTTGAAAATTATTGTTGATCAGCTGAGTAGAATAAAATATTCCTTGGCTTTACACCCAGTGGTGTTGTGCTGAAATCCTGTTTCCCACTGAGCACACACCTACAACAGCATCTTTCACTTCAACATTCAGTTTAACATCAGTTAGCAACAGCTGACCTGACCTGACATGATTATCAATTTCACTGGCAACAGTGACAATCAGTGTGTTGGAAAAAAAATTGAGATCAATTACAGACCTATTAGCAAGGGAGAAACTGACGCACACTGACAAAGCATCTTTATAACATTAGACATAACTTCTTTTACTAGAGAAACATTTTCCCTATGTTGCCAAGGACACTGCTGAGACATGTTATTTCTGCAACTCCTTTCGAATTCCATCATATTTTATGAGCGACTTTCACTTAGGCAATGTAAATTTTACCATTTTAAACAGGTGTCTATGGTTGCATGCTGTCATGTTTCACATGACTGAAACATGACAGTATGTATATGCAACTGAAGGGGGCAAGCAACCCTGCAGATGGAGGCAGGTAAAGTGTTCAGTTTTGTACACGTACCTCTCACATCATACGATTTGAGCGATTCCTGCAGTCCAAAGTGAAATTAATTCTAATTGAACTAAGTACAGAGCACTTTTGCTTCACAGGTCAGTAATTTGTCTTGGAAAACAGAAAGAAATCTCGAGGAACGTGCTTTGTTTTTGCACAGCAATGAAAGAAATGCATGATGGGGGAGTGCACTGAGTTACTGCTGCTAATGCTAGCCCAGACATATTGAATATGACATAATGAGATTGGGTCTCTATATTCATAGACTTTTGTGTAGTGTTTATGCATCTGGCCCCTGGTGAAGAGCCTGTGCAGGTGAGGATGCAAAAGCACTTCCAGATGAACACTCACTGTGTTTACTATATGCATGAGCAGTTTGTATGAGCCTTTAGAAATGTTTATAAAATCTTTTGCACTGACACTGTGTGGTGAAAACTGGCACGCATGGTGATGTGGGGGCAACGACCTGCTCCACAGCCACCTATAGTGCTGGGTTGCAGTATTTCCAATGTGTCAGTCAGAGCAGTGAGCGGAACCAATGCTGGTGTGATTAGTCTAGCTGGGGGGTAAATGAAAACCATTATCAAGGTTTTTCTCTCTGCCGCATCCTAATGCAAAGCGCAGGAGAGAGGTGATTTGAATTGCTAAAGCTGCACTGGCGATGCTCATTTAACACTGGACAATCTCGATCGGAGGCTGGCTTTCTTCGTGCTGATTTTGTTTTGTTTTGCCATGTGTCTTGAAATGAGCATCATTATCAACTGTGACACTCTCATTGGGCTGATGTTCTACTGGCTGGGTCCTGCCGAGCAGGAGCCTAGTAATTTTTGGGAAAATATGTTACAGAGATAAGCCATTTTGTTACTTTTCAATGATAACTGAGACGTAAATAGCCATAAAACACTAACACATCTGCCACATTGTCATTTTACCAAAGCCAGGGTCATGCAGTAGATGTGTTTTTGCCCATATTAACTGACTCCTGAAGCACCTTGTTCAGGGACTAATGTTGTTACATATTTAATGATCCACTATCTGAGAAACAGGCTGTTAAAACTGCCCACAGACTGTACTGCACTGCAATTTCTCTCTCTGAAAAGAGACTAAGATAGAAGTTCATTCCACATATTTTGCTTTTCTCACAGCATTTCCCCACTTTATAATGAGCTCTATATTTGAATATGTATTGTATTTTTCGAACATGCCATGCTCAATTACAATTGTAGTCTAGAAAAAGAATCAACCTAAACTGAATTAGATAGTTTAACTGGTTTGAGCTAGTGAGTGTCTTAGGTTTGTAATGAGCATTCAACCTACAGGAACACATCCCAGACACATTCGCAATAAAACATACCGATAAACAATAAAGCACAATTTTTTCAAAATTAATGATTACTCTAGTATAAAATATCTACATTTAATTTATCAATCAAAAGACACAACTTCTGGTCTCTAGTATAACAATGTAGATCTGCAGATGAAGGTTGAAGATGGGAATCATTTTTCTACCATGTTTTAAAAAGTAGTTCCTCCTCAATGTAGCCCAAAAAGAAAAATGTATTTTATTAAAAAAAAAAAGATTTTATAAAATACAACAAAATATATACAAATGCTATTATCCTTCATTTTTACAGAAGCTGAATGCAGATTAAAAATTTTGCGTCAGTAGACTGATATTGAATTTGAATATACAGATGTTTTATTTGCGCACAGTATGTGTGCCGCCCATGGCTGCAGAGGTGGAAAACACATTTGAGATCAACTGTCCTGGTAAAGTTCTTAAAAAAAGTGAACATCCAGGGTCCATTTACCAAATAACATGTTGGCTTATGTACTGTATATGAGTATATTATTCTCTTTTAATGAGCAGTGAAGCATAGTGTGCTGTGGAAAGCTTAATAGTCCAAAAGGGACCTATTTAGAATGATGAAAAAGGCTAATCCTAAAGACGACACACTTCCAAGAAAGAACAAAAGCTTGTGCATGAAGGAGCCTTTCTTTGGCAAAAAAGATAAGCAGCGATTTGGACTCTATGCAAAACAAGCTCATTGTTAGAGGAATGGTAAGTACACAAAGCAGCAACAATGCATGGTGAACAATGCAAAATGGCAGAAGCATTAGAGCTCCATGTTTTCAGCAAATTCTGTCTGGCTTCCTGGTGGTTGGCTACACCTGCTTTCTATTTAACTGTCATGAAGCGGGGTCTTCTCCTCTTTCTCTCTCAGTCTTTCTCCTAATTTTACCTCCTCATATTCTTTTGTTTTCTCCACTTTCCCAATTTCATGGCTGGGCATTCTCTATGTATAATTCATGAGTGACATGCTTGTTTTACACACCACGTACCAACAGCCATGTTGTGCCGCCCTGAGGGGGTCTCAACTATGCCAGCCTGTAATCTGCTTACACACAGAACAACCGGCTCACAGCTCTCCTCGACAATTACGCTCGATTCCTGAAATGGCCCTCTGCCTGACACGAGATTGGTTGTGATCATCATGTCCTTCAAGGAGGCACAGAAAGAGAGTGCAGCGACACGGCATACATGTTTATGCCTGACGTGGAGGTAATTGATTAAGTGCTCAACGACGGGTCACAGCGCCGGCCAGATAAAAGCACCTCTTCAAATCTAACAGTTGGTCTACTCGCTGGAAGGTTAGAGAGAGCCCACCGTAGGCAACATCAACCAAACGCCTGACAATGGAGCTCATTCACCGAGTTACAAACCCAAAGCCACGCAGCTAACAGCAATTCATTTAAGAGGGCGCACAACTCGCTGCACACAAACTAAATCATCATAAGCTGTGGGCACCAAGAAACACATATCTGCGTGCATTCGTACAAGCGCGCACCCCAGACACGGCAGGTAAATGGGGTAGAATGTAGTGCTGTGTAGTGGGTAATGAGCACTGATTGTTTGTGACGGGGCTGTAGTAAGGTTGATTTCCCAGTTGAGGAATGGGGGCTTTGTACACATCACAGGGCTGTCAGGAAAAGACAGAAAATGGGCCCATAGCTTCAGCGCTCTTCAGAAATAGACAGCCAGAACCACTTCACTGTTTAGCTTCAGACAGCAGACGCAGGCACAGAGTGATGATGGGAGGACTTTAAACATTTTGGAATGAAATTCTAGTTTATTTGCATGGAAATGTGCACTTGGGTGTTATACATTTGAGATGTGGAGAAAAAAAAAAACATGACTGTTATTAAAGGGCACAGTCAATTACTGACTCTCAGGCAGTATTTATGCGGAAATTTGCATGACATTTAGGAAGACATACTGTATATAGGAAAATCCTCCTTTTTGGTGTACTGTAATGGTATTATTATTACCCCTGTGATTAAGTATTGATTTTTTTTTACCACCCAGAGGCCTTACAGCACCACACATGGGGGGTTTCTTCAGAGCAATAGACATTTCCAGGCTTCTGAGAAATATGCTGAAGAATAATAATAAAGAATTTTTCTTTGTTTGCGCCTTTATTATGCACTGCTATATTCATTTATTTCATTTAATGTTATTAGTAACCATATAACATGAATTAATTTTGTTTGCAAACATCACAGTAAAGTCACTTTTTCATTAGGAGTTTCCTCACTTGATGACACAATGTCAATAATTTATCGATCTGCGTGTATTTTATTCATAAGTCTTACAGTGTAGATTGGATCATTAAGGGAGATTTTGTTCAAGACTTTAAAACCCATCAATGGAGGTGAATATGTGATAAGAGCAGCAGGCTTTTTGGGAGATGGTCTTACTTTATATCCCCTTTTCCCTTTTTTCCAAGTGTTTAAATTTATATCCATTATTCAACAACAATACTGTCTATAGCATGTAAGCATTTTGCCAAAGATCCCACAATATGATTCTAAAATATATGTTGTGCTCATGCTACAAATCCCACTTTAAGTTAACTGGTCATTCACAATTAGTTTTTTTTTTCAAACTCGTTTCAAAAAAATTGAAAAATGCAGCTTTTAAACATGCTGCTCTGTTGCCAGAAAAAATCTAATCTTTTCCTGTAGCATACTAACATGTTATAATGAGGAAATAGTTTATGCTAATTATTGCAGCAATTTTGTGAGTAAACACAGTTATACAGTGCTTCAAAGTTCTTCTCCCCTTTCCTTGGGTGGCTTCTGTAACGGGCTGATACACTGGAATGAGAATCACTTTCTCGTGCATCATTTCGTGCCTGCTGTGAGGAAACTCCCATGTGCCCTCTTGCTTGGCTTCCTGCTTTGATGCCTGGATGCTCCTGGTTGAGGTGAAATTGTCTTGTAATTGTGTGTGTGTCTGTGTGTGTGTGTGTGTGTGTGTGTGTGTGTGTGTGTGTGTGTGTGTGTGTCTTAAAAATACTTGGTTGTGTGCCAATATGTCAGTTCATTTTAATCACTTTTTGATACAGTATCTGTGGCTAAGACATGTATGGATTAAAATTAAAATTTTAAGTATTTCGCAGTATTGCAATGAATCATTTTCAAACTTCTGTTTTTCAATTTCTATATTCAACTAAACACATTTCCTTTGCAAAATGGAAAAAATGATCCTTTTACAATCCATTGCAGATCATGTTTAACATCTGTTGATTACATTTGTAAAGGTGAACGCTTGAACATATAGAGGTAAAGGGGGAAGAAAACTTTATTCTAAATTCACATTGGAGCACTAAGTCACTGCTGAAGCTTGTAACTGAGCTTGATTTGCATCTATAATAACTAAAAAAACATGATGGTAAAAGGCATCTTTACCTTTAAAATTAGGAGAAATCTTAAGGTGTAAAACAAGTATTTTTTGACAGGTTCCAAATGCCAGCATTATTTTTTTCACTTGTGAAATAAAGAATTCATTGTTACATCCTAAATTAGGTTTTTGTGTATCTGCTCTCCTCACTGTTTTAGGAATCCTCAACTAATCACATGCTCCAGACCAATCAGTGGCATCTGGTCCACCTACAAAAAGCCCATCTCATATTCTCATATTCTCGTCTCCCATCTCATATTCTCTCTCAGGCTGCAGATTCTGCAACACAAACTTTTCCCCAAAAACACACCGACCGTTTTTTATTGGTGGATTTAAATGTAAACTTTCGCTTTTCTAACAATTGTCTACTTCCCAAAGTTGCTGCCCTTTGGGCCGTAGTTATTAACGTCATCTTTAACTGAAGCATAACTGCAAAGGTTCTCGTATAAGGTTTCATTTGTACATAAAGTAACTGTGTGTATTCATGCTCTACAACTAAGGAAAATATTGAGATCGGACATGGACTATAGACTTCCCATGTCAACAATAGAGTCAACATATTTCAGACAAATGCCGGAAACGATACTAAAAACAGTTTATTTTTGTGTGTTGCACCAAAGCACAACCAAAGCCTTAAGAAAGATTATGGCTTGTTTAATTCTGTCTCTCATTGCATTTGTGGGGATTTGCTTGATAGAAATGCTGCAAATAATATTTCTCTTGGAGGATCAATAAAGATTAACAAACAATCTCTGCTGACTGATACCCCTAAACAAGTCGTATTATAATTATGGCCCTTGGCTCTGACAAAGACTTCTGGCTAATGTGGCGATATGGCCATTATGATCCCCACCCAGCGCGGTCAGGAAGATCTGCATGACCCTCTTTGGATTGCAAGCCTTTGAGTGAAGTCTTTTTTTTCATTATTTACAAGGTTTAAGAAAAAGGAGCCTTTCATTCGGTAGCATTTTAAAGTGTTTAAACTTTTATTCTACTGTTCCAGGATCTTCCAGGCTCAGCTCCCACTCCTTTAATGTGAGCCTCAGCCCTCTACTGTTTCCCACTTATTCGGTGACTGTGTGTGGAAACAGGTGGCTGCTGTTTGGGCTGGAAATGTTGCTGCTGCTCTGTTGTCAAGTTGTTGCAAATGGTTAGCAAAATGCATATTCAAAGCCCTGAAATTATCCTCATCTGAGCCCCCTCAATGCTTCTAAATTATAAGCCAAGATGGCAAAAAAGAATAATACAAACATTACAGGGTAAAGATCTTTACCCAGTCTGTAATGTTTGTGTAACTATTTTCTGATTTTCTCTCCGCCATGTTACATTTTTGCATCTCATCGATGCAGTAAAGGTTACAGAGGAAGCAATATATGTGTCTTATAGACATTTCCTGCTATGACAGGGTTAATCTTCTTCTGACATTTTCCCCACAGTGTAGTTTTCACACTACATATCATCATTGACATTGTCACACACAGAATTATGCATCTAAGGCTTCAGTTATTTCAGTTGCACTATGATCGGCATGATTTTTCGCCGTCTACGCCAGGAGTCAAACTGCCCTTGGGGATGTGACCAGGGCGGGCACGAGTGGCCCTAACCTTTGTCACCATATGTCTCCCAAAAACATTAGTGATCTGCATTCATTCACTGTAATTTTCCATATGGTGTCAACAGCAGGCAGACAGAATGCTGAAGGCCTCGGACTACCTGGTCACCTTTTATATTTATTTTGCTCTCTGGCTTAATACCCTTTTTCTGACCTAGAATCGTCTGGTTGGTCTCTGACCTTGGCTCAGTGTCTGTCCAGTGTCTAATCATCCTTTAGCCATGTATTGGCTCTACTCTTCCTCCATCTTGCTTTCTCCCCATTGATTTCAGTCATTTTATACCTGAACACAGTCATTAATCTGATTATGACTGTGTCTAGGTCCAGTTCATTAGTCTGGCCCAGCTGTAATACAGGCAGATGCCTGCCGGGTCATAAGGATTCATCACAGAGCCACCGAGGCCTGAAGAACACACCACATAGGACAGCACGACACACAGACACACAGCAAGACAAACGTACTGTAGGAATCGGTTCAAAGCTTATTCCCTCATTTTTGCAGATGAAGTTCCATAAGGAAAACAGATAAAAGTTTAATTTGATTTTACATTCAAGGCATACATAAGCAGCAATCCACCACAGCTGTTGTGAGCTTTCTAAAAAATTTAACTGGATGTTGGCAACTGTTAGATGGGTTGCATCATTCTCATTGCGTTCTTCTTCTTTTTTTTTTTCTTAAATCGGGTTCTTAAATCCACTGTGGGTTAGCTGGCTCAGGTATGTTCAGTAAATCAAAAGATATCAATTCACTTTGTCTTCCCCTGCTCCACTGTCATCTAATACAGTTATCTCCCAGTATGTGACAGTGAGTCGGGCAGGGACAGTTGGAATACAAGCAGAACAGGGGTCATTAAGGAGCAGAATTGAGATGCCCTTTTTCAGTTAAATGTCAGCCTCACATTTAATCACAGCTGCTCATTTATTGTTACAACTTTATTATTTAAGTTAAATATAAGCTTAATATACTATCACAGCATACAGCAATTGCTATTACTTTTATGTCTTAAGAGATCAAACAGTGGCAGTGGCAGTTGTAATGGTTGGCACATGTAGCAGGATTAGCTGACTTCCTTGATGTCTTTATTATCTGTGAGAACTGGTTGTTTAATTGGTAACAAAATGGAATAAAGAAACATTGAAGATTTTTTTATACTTTGAAGAATAAATGAATATGATATATGATGTTCATATTTGTGGACATGTTTTTAGACATCACCATGCTTTTGAGCATTATGGCCTCCCCTCCAGGAATTCTGAGTATACAATACCACTGAAATATATCCTCCATTGTAAAGTAAGAAAAACAAACAAAAATGGCGTGTGCCTTCAAGATTTCTGTAACTCTACCAGAAAAATGGACCCACCCCTAGAATATTCTGTCACTGTCTCCTTATAAGAAAACATGTTAGACGGGGTTAAAAGCTCCTTAAAATGTTCCTTCTATTTTCCAACAAAAGACTCTCCAAATGGGATTAGTATTACAGGATAATGATGGTAATGCAATTCAGTACATTAACCTGTCAGTTATTTTATTGAATAATCTGGACAGCATATAGGCAGTGCGCAGTGCTTTACTACTCTAGTAAATTACAGAGAGGTTATATTATTCCTGACAGATTTTATAATACGTCTGCGATACAAAGTATTTGCCATCAGAAATCATTTTAACATTGATCTGCTGGTATGGTTCTGAAACTTGCGGCAATTATCCCTGCCCGCTCACCCTGTTCCTGAAAAAACGGGGAGGCAGAGGGACAAGTTGTAGGTGAAGTTCTTATGCTGCAAAATCACCAAATAACTACTCTTATATGTCACTTAAATGTCCCCATATCATTTACTTTCACTTTCATTTATATTTTTCATTCAGTGGCCAAGTTCGGAGGCAATGAAAAAAATGACAGGGCACTGACAACTAACATGGACACTGGGGGTTTTATTCCATTGGCTACATCAATACATCACTAGTCAAAGTCCACATGTTTATCTGTCAGTGACCTTAATTTTTCTGTTTCTACACTCAATAGTTTTGTTTGACTGACCTTAACCATACTTTAAAAATAGCCTAATCATGTCCAGAAGTCCCTGTCCGCCCAGTTAAGAGGTTCCAGATGGATGGGGAGTGACCCGTGAAAGTTATTTGTGTGAGATGGCCGTGCACAGCACCTATCAGCCTCACTGGTAACAATGCTGATGGAATAGGCTCTGACATACATTAGTCCACTCAGTGAAAAATGGTCCCTCTCTTTCTGATGCATGACCACAACTTTTTCCTGCCCATAACAATGCAGTTTTACAGCACTGATTTCTACATCTGTTATAAAATGAAACTGGAATTATTCTAGGTAAATATATGAGGACTGGGCAATTACAATGATCTTAATAATTACTGCAATCAAAATTTATTAATAACAATGATAAATAGAGGAGGCTTTTTTAGTGGATACGCACAATCATCCAATAAGATCAGTAGATTAGACAGTAACTCAGTTCCATAGCTGCTGTGTCGGAAAACAGACAACAACAACTAGCAGGGATGTCTCCATATGAGTATTTCTCAAACTGAGTACAAGTACAAATATTTACATTTCAGTACTTGACAATACAGAGAACTATTACATAACCAATGTGTAGATTGACTTACTGGATAGTAAAATCCTCGTCAATCCACTGCACAGTGCGGCTGATGAGAGACACTGGCAGGCACTGCTGATCTAAAGAGTGGTGGGGAGTCACCTGAAGAATGAAGCTGGGGACACACCTGAAGACTAGCAAAGATTGGCCACAAACCTTATGTGATTTAGCTTTTCTCCTTCCTAGTGAAAATTGGAGTTTGTGATTTTGAATAAAATAATTTGGGCACATCAGCAAGTGACTAAGTGGCAGTGCAGCAGTGCATGGCAGCGTAGCCTACTAAACATCCATCAGCAGCTTCTCACTTTTACTTAGCACTCACTGCTGCATTTACTGGCTCAGTGTCCAGTAGCAGGTAATTTCAGCTGTTACTAACAAACATATGTAACATACTTTATAGAAACATCAGTAAAAAAGATAAAAACAGTAAGTTAACAAGTTGTCTGCATAGCCAGGGTCTAACTACCCGAAGATTGTGTATGTAAAGCAATGCTCCACTCTGTAATTTGCTTGCACAACTGCAATAGTACTGAAGGATGTAGCTTAAGAATATCCAGTGGAGAGCTACACCTTTACCCTCAAGGATCCTGACCTGGCGATTTCAGAAGTCGCATTCTCCCAGCCACTATTTTCATCCAACCATCCACTATCTGTAACCACTTTAGGCTCACGGGGGGCAAGAGCCTATCCCATCTGTGATAGGTCGAGCGAGGGGTAACACCCCGCTAACAAAGAGAGACATACACACAGAGACTCATTAGCACCAACAAACAATTTGGAGTCAACAGTTCAGCTAACATGCGAGGAAACGCACACAATCACAGGGAGAACATGCAAACTGCACACAAAAAGGCCGGGGATGTGAACCCACAACATTGTGAGGTGGCGGCACTAGTCGCTCCACTCCAGTGTTGCCCACTGTTTTAAACAAGCACTTCCACTGTCTGAACCAAGAATCTCCCAAAAATACACTTTGTCAGGTTACAAGATACAGCTGGTATATGTCTGTGTGTTACATGCATATTTAATGAACATTTACAGGTCTGAAAAACTCGACTGGGACATCCCTACTTAGTGGGAATCTGCACTGCACATTTTTTCTTCATAATTAATTGTATATATCTATAATTATCTATATCCATCAAAATAAAAAATAGGATAATATGTTTTGTTTACTGTGTACTACAATATTATATACAGCATTATATGTTGTTATTAATAATAAGGATACATGAACATTCTCCTTTTTATGTTGGGAAAACAAAGTACGTATATATTGTTGTATAATATAATTAAATGAAGAAATAAAGATGTTTTTCCCTTAAACAAAGAGAATGTGCTTGTAGGATGTAAGAGCAAAAAGGAAGAAGAAAGCGATGGATATGTTGGGGGAGGGGCAGTCCATGAGTAGCATGAATGAAGATGAGAAGAATGGTGGTTCAACAAGGTGAAGAGGGCAACCAAAATGAAACAAGAGCTGGCTTAATCAGAAAGGAAGGTTTCACTAGGCCAAGCTCCACATAAGGAATAGCAATAAACTTGATTAAATCCACACTAATACTGCCTTCAAATGTGAATAATGAATATACATATAAAACAATAAAGATGTTGTGCTTAGTGCTGACTATAAGGACAGTCTATTGCTTCTTTGCATGGTTATTTCTGACTTCTTGTGTGGTGGCTGATGGGTAACAATAGTGGGATTTGGTGGTAAATACAAAACAAAACAAACAGCTTTAGAAAGGTTGGACAGTAACAGCTGCTATTCTTTTTGAATGAGACCTACCTTTACAGTCCTGAGCCCTTCGTGGAGCTCCACAGATTCAGAAAAGGACCTACCCACACTACAGCGAATACCAGAAGACAAACAGTTGGGATTTCTGTGATTACAGCAGAATCTGATGAGTTGTTTACTGTACAGTGTGAAGGAATTTTTATAAAAGCTGATTGTCAAGTCTTAGCGTTGTACGTTATTACAAAACATCTTAATAAATTAAAAACAAACATTACTGTTGATGTGTGTTATATGATCTACACAAAAAAAACCCAACCAGTCCAGTCCAGTAAATATGCAAATCACAAAACTCTCCATGAATCCTCTGTCAGCCTTCACAGATCACTTTGTCCTAGCGTTTGCGGTCACTTTTGTTTCCTTTGCTGCTTTTCATACACATCAAGGATGACTTTAAAGATTTTTTGTGTCTTTCTGCAATTTATTTAATGGCTGCAGGTCTCACTCCACCACTTTGTATCCAAGATGGAGGGAGTCCATAAATTGGTTATAGTGGTCAGATGATGAGTCCATTTTGAATCAATAGAACACTGCACCCTTGCAACAGAGTTTTCATTTGACATTTTAAAAGGACATGTTTGCTGGGTGGGCAATAGAATGGTGGCTATTGTCCCTTTGTGGTGCTCAGATTGTTTATCGACTAGGTGAGGGTGCACCCACCTTCTGTCAGTGTTCAAGTCCCTTGGAGAGGACTGCAACCTCGTATTCATCGGTGCATCGATACGTACAACAGTTGCGTCAGAAAAGTGCTATCAGTAATGCAAAAACATACATGGCGCATGCTCAGCCGGTGAAGTAAACACTAGCATGCATGTTCACAACGCTCCCTGGAACTGAAAAAAGGCAATCAGACCTCCAAGGAAGAAACAATCTTTCCAAGCCCATGCAGTGGACCTGATGCAAGCATTGAGCAAACCATTGTAACAACTCCGAATGAAGTTTCGGTGACAGTTGACCAAAAGATGAGAATTGTTCTATTCAGAAAGGCACTGAGTATTCATTCACGTTGCCCATTCTTATTTTTGATGGCATGCCTGGCTCCAAGTCAGTGGTGCGGTCTGATAATAATGTAGTCTGGAACACCTGATGTGTCTAAAAAAGCTGCACATCACTGTTGAGGATTTTTAGTGCTGTAGCATCTCACTCTTCCCTGTACTCTGTAGTTAGCTCATTACCATAGGCAGCTATAGATGCAGGGTGTTAGTTATAAGCCGAGGCGATAATTAAAAAAAGATTCCAAACATGCACCCACTCAGATAATTACAAATTAGCTAGTATTTGCATAAATAAAGTAGTGCACCAATTATTAAAACATACTTCTTGCCATGTCTATTCTATATGCATCCTTTCTCTCGTTTTGCATTCAAGGCAGCATTCAGCAACTTCAAAATGAACCCTATTCACTCCCCAAGTCTTATGCTCAATATCATGATTAAAATTCCCCTGGCTTTTATGTGCCTTATCAGAGTTGTTCCATGTTGAGATAATGTGTATCTTTACAACTCTGACAAAGCTGCTCTGCCATTTGTAGCCTCTCCTCTGATATTTGACGGTTGACATTCAAATGTGGTTCTTTCTATCCAGTTGCAGCTGCTCACCATTTTAGTTAGGTTGAGCGAAAAGGTGCATAGGTTGGGTGCTACAGGCGAAGATGAATCTTCAAAACATAATGAGGGTTAGACAGGGTGCCTCTGTGGCTGGTCCCTTTGCTGGAAAGGAGAAAAATACATTTATTCTTCCTGGCAGGGCATAAATTCCCTACCTTGGGCTAATACACTGTTGTTTGATTATATGCAGATCACTCAGTAATTAGAATACCAAAGGCTTCGCCTCCTTTCTTTTATCTCACGTTGAATAAAATACAGGTGCTCTTCTTCAAACTCCAACTGGCTGACCATTACGAAACATAACTGCTTGTTTTAAGCGGTGAGAAAATAAAGTAAAACGCAAAAGAACTACAACACAACTAAGAAGCTGTACAAAGAATGTGTGTGCGTGTGAGTGTGTGTGCTCGAAAGCTTTGATTGTTCTTACATGCTCCACTGCACAGGATTTGGGGCAGGCAACCGTTTTGCTTGAAGCTTCAAGACTTCTCTCCTCTTATCTCTCTCTCACTCTCTCTTTCTCTGTTTCGCAGCCTGTTTGTCATTCTTTTTTTTCCTATTCCTCTTTCTCTCAGTGTAGTAGCTGTATGCCTCCGCTAAGGTGAAACAGCATGGATGTGATTTCTATAGCTCTGTTGGAGACCAGCACCTCATCACCAACTGGTCTCGGCTGGTTGGGTGAGCGAATCAAATCCTGGATAGGAAAACCAAAACTATTTCAGTTTGAGGCTGGAGACCTTACCTCACATCTCAGTCTTTGGGGGACATTCAATTGGATGCATTCAATTCAATTCAGCTCACATATGGGAAGGAACAGGGAGAGGGCGGTACAAATCTAAGGTTATGAAACAACACGTAGGAGCGCAGGAATATATAGAATTTAAGTTACAGCATTCTCTGTTTTCAATTTTTTTTTTTTTAAACAGTATTTTGACAACTGAACTGGGATTTGTAGCTATTTAAGGCAGAATGTGTCATTCTGGAAGACCAAAGTAGCATGCCTGCTGTGTATGACATCACCACATGCTACTCATTGGCATGACTTTCTGCATTATTAATATCCGGAGAAGTTAAGTGGCAGTTAAGTCTTTTCTGCCTCCTGGCTTCTTGACTTAGAGGTGCTGATGTCATTGCTCTTATGTCATTGCTTTAAAAGATGCTTGCATTACAGTAGTGGAGATAAAGCATCAGAGAATTCAAAAACAAATATCAAAATGAGATTTAAAGCTGCTACAAATAATAATTTGGGCATTAACAATGTACTAAATGTATGTGAAAAAGGTCACTCAAAGTGATAAGCACAGAGAATTGTTAGGAGACTTTGCAGTTCCCTCAGCTCAGAGTGTTTCAGGGTCTTTCAACTCATTGTTTTGGTTTTATGGCACCAAATGCTGTTTAGGTTTTCCCACAGGTCTAGTCGGTGTCACTTACAGCCACAGCAAGCCACTGTTTTCGATGATGAGTCTCAAAAAGCCCACTGTACCTACCAGAAACAAACAGCAGGCAAATGGACAAAATTGCCAACTAGTTAGTAGAAACAGTGGAGCTGTTGTTATTAAGAAATCTTCCTTGCAGGCTGATGGAGAGCAAAATAGATCTAAAAACAGACAAGATTATAGACTTACATTCATCAGATGGACATAAACGCAACCCCACATGAATACCACTCCTCGTCTGCCAGATAAGTAACTGTTTGCTAACATGTTTATTATGGAAACCTGGAAAAGAGTGCATCTACAGCTAAATTCTGCTGCCCTCAAGTGGCCAAGCTCATGATAGTTGGCGTTTTGACATCACGGAGGTGGCTGGGGTGGCCAGCAGGCATTCAAATCACACATCTGTCACAACCAAGACCAATGCTCACATCCAGAGAGCCGCCTGTCACTTTGCCACGGAACTCATTGTGAAGTAAAACAAACCAGTCTTTCCCTGCACCTTTAACCCAGTGCTGTTAATGCCTAAACATACCTAATAATACTAAATGATTAATGATAATTAAGACTGATAATTCATGTCTGCTATTGGTCCGCCAGCACATTAAAGACAATATGCTTTTTTCTTGAACACTTATACCTAGTTCTAGCACTGCTTTAGGTGAGAATTCTAGCAGAAAACAGCTGATGATTTGTTGTGTTTGGAGGACGGAAAATCTGGCCACACTGACACTGGTCAGTTAGCTCAGTAAACTACAGCTACTCCCTGTATGTGTGTCTGTGTTGACCTTTAGCTGATTGTGATTTAAGTGTCAGTGAGTGCTTCAGATTCCTGGCCTTTGAAGGTTATAAGGACTAACTCCCCAGCTCTGCTCACCATCGATGCAATAAACAGCAGCTGCACAGTCTTATTCTCTTTCCCTTTTTTCCCCAGACCTCCTGTAACCCTCTATCCTTCTGAACATAGGATATTTTCACACGCAGTCCATGGAAAATGAAGGGGTACTGAAAATGAAAAGAAAAACAATTAGTAGCGCTGATGGGTCTGTGTGAGGTAATGAAATTGCGTGTCTCATTGTAGCGTGTAATGGAGAGCAGTTTGAAGTTAATTGAGGGGAGACAGGACACTGGGCCACTGTCTGCCGGAGTATTGTAGTTGGGCGCAGGGTTTATCACAGACAGAATCACTGAACCTAGATAGAAACTAATTCCTTATCAGACCTCACAAATGAGAATTATCTTGCTTTAACAGGCTAGATAGCAAGATCAGTTGTTATCATAATTAAATTCATATTCTTTTTGTCTGTTTCTGGGTCAGCTTTATGGGCATGAAAGACCTGGCAGAGCACCACTCAGATTAATTTTTTTTTACCAATCCAGGTCCAAATGTAATTACATTACTATTTTATAATTTCTCATAACATTTATCCAAGTGCATTTCTCAAAATATATAAGGAATATTTAACAAAACACTTTCACCAGCAGAAAATCGAAGGTGCATTTTTCATAATATGGTCTGACTGGTAAACTTTACAGAACTTTACAATCAGAATGAGATGGAGCGCCCCTTGTGGTGAAATGGTGTAATGACGTTCACGTTCTGCTCCACTAGTATGTATGAAGTGTCCTCATGAAAGTGGCTTGTACAGAATGAGCGCAGCAATTCAAAAACTGCCTCAGGGCTGAAATAGCTGAAATAAAGCACATGAGCTGTTGGACTGTCTAAACCGCCTCAAGTTTTGACATTATCTAATAAAACTGCCTTCTCCAACATGCAGATGCCTATGTGCATTGTGATATTTTTTTGTCTTAGCTGTCTGATTTAGGTGAATTTAGTGGCTGGGGAACGCTCCCCTTCTCCTCCTCACACAGTGTTGACAAAAGACAATTAAACGCCGCTTGCCTACAGTATTGATCATGTCTCTCTGGTAGGCAGAGCAGAACCACAGCACCTGTATTCATTAAACAACCTGTTTAGCAACCATGTGGCGGAAGGAGAAGTCAGGATCTGTTTGTGAAATGAAGCACCACAGGCCAAGAAACAGCCGCAAGACCGCGCAGAACCTCATCGATGGAGTGTGGTGCAAGGAAATAACGAAGAGGAAGGGAAGGACAGCTCATGACCTTGTCTTGAGAAAAAGGAAATGGAGGAGAGAATGAAAAATAAACACACGTTGTTAAAGAAAAGCCTTAACCAAAACCAGCAAATGTTAAATTGAGTGTGTTCGTTGTAATAATAATTGGAATGAGATTTAGGTTATTTATTGCTTTATTGCTTTATAAACACTTGTTCACTTTTAAGACTCGAGGGTGAAATGTTAACAAGTTTGACTTGTTCCAGTGAAATTAAGAAAGGCTTTGTTAAATCAAACCGTTCAATACATATTAAATAGGCGCTGCATATTGAGGTCTAATTTGTTTTGATAAAACTGTTTTATTTCAGAAGAAGGATTACTTTAACCTATAACTTAGCTACTTTGTATTCTACAGAGGGGGCTTTCTTTCCCTGATTTCTTTCACCCTTCAGTGGTAACTCTGTATTCTAAAAAAAACTCAATGAAAACAGGTCATTTTCCAGCAGACCGACTATAAATGGCAGCTCCTGTAAAAATGATCCCATAAATAGTCAGGGTTTTAAAATGCAATGTAATAGACCCACTTAAGCGGTTACGAATGTCCTCAACGCTCCCGTACCAATATAATTTACTATTATAACTATCAAAGAGCTGCACAAGTACTCGATCCTCTGCAGTGTTTTGAAGGCCATACATTATGTTCTATAAACGTTCAAGGAGTAAAAAAGAAATCATGTGCAGAGTGTAGAAACGCCAAAACGTCCACCCACACACACACACACACACATCAAAGCTACAAAAGGTGCTATTTATGTTCCTTAGACTAAAGAAATAGGGCACCAGAAGAAAAGCTCAAAGATTTCTGTTAAAACCTGAGACAGGAATGAGAGCCCACTGTCTGGCCTGCTTTCATAATGGTCTCCATCTTAATGACCTTCACCCTACAGTGAATCACTGGACAGCAAAGAGAAAAAATAGCATGGTCCCAGCTGTCCTCATTTAATTCTCACATCTGAGAAGGAAGTATATGAATGAGAACTCAATCAGTGAACAAGTGTTAAAGCTGAGACACAAGGAACAGCTCACTGTGTGCCCTCTCTTGCCCAGAGTTATCTATCAGCTATGACCTTGACCTGCGGCCACGGCTGAGGGCATCTCCAGAGAGTACAAACTGCAAAGACGCAAGCAAACTGGAAGAGAGGCAGACAAGATTTTCATATGCCATTGAGTGACCTATTCAGAGATGAAAGGCTGCATTGTGGATTGATTTTCTCTTTTTTCAGCAGAGGTGACCTTTGGGTACAAGCTTGGTATAAACTGAACTCTGACAAAAGGGTTGAAGAGGTGCTTAGAGTAGAATGTGAGATGGAAAACCACCTCCACCCATTTTCTTAGGCCTCAGGTAAGGGTCCAATGGATAAACTGTCACAGGCAAAAAGAACTAGGTCACATTATGTTTCATCCAAACATATCAGAATGTTTAACACAAAGCTTCTCATCTGACAGTCATATCTGTTCAAGCATACTGACCCTTAACTCCCATGTTTGCACACTCAAGTGCAAGTGGAAAATCACTGGAAGATATTGCAGGTTGGTCATACATGTTCACTCATCAAATCATCTTAATCTGTAACTCGAGACTTGCTCAGTCAAGTTCTGAATTATGCAATATTTAATGGTACATTTGCTGTCCAGAACGAAGCACTCTGTAAGGGGGAGTACAATTTGCCCCATTTTAATTTCTTAGTGTGATGTTCCATCTTTAACTATAAAAATGTGGACAGTGACCGAGTGGAAATCCAAAGGTCAAGCATAGGCTTATTAACTGTGAGTCAGGGATCAGGCATCTGCAGTCTACAATTATCTTTGAAAAACAACATTTCTATAAACAAATCTTCTGGCAACCTGTGGGTAAGGTTCAGAACCAATGGCCCTTTTGTTGGCTGAATACATGGAATAGGTCCAGTATGAGGACAAATAAGGGTTTTATGGTTTTATAAGTATGTACTCTGATTGTGCCATATTTCAGTTTTCATCATAACTTCACTAAGACTACTGTGTATTACATGGATGTATTGTGCCACACTGAAAGGTTGCCACACTTGTTCAGTCCATTAGGTTGGTTTACTTTAAGGTGAATAAACTGCAGGTCAACTGCTTATCAACAGAGAGAGAACTCCAATCCAGTCATGTCTGATACTGTTGGGTTTTCTAATCTATTTACATCTTTAAATAACTGCACAATTTCCCACCATTAATACAATGACACTGTAAAAAGTACAAGCACTGTAAAAGGCAATAAGTAACTGAGGACGTGACTGAATGATTTATCTGCATAGTTTTGTGTCCAGATCTTAAATCTTAAATACAGATTTTTGAATAGACCTTGCAAAATCATAAACCTTTTGTTAATTTGAAAGGCTCCTACAATACCTCTTTGAGGGTCACTTTATGAGTAACATTCATTACACACCTTAGACAAAGAATATAAATTGAGATAAAATCTTTATTATCTTTTAAGAATTTAGGTTAGTACAATGTGTCAGATAAGTCAATTATGGCTGTAGTCAGAACATTTGTAAAACATAGATTTTTGCAAACTGTACTGCTTTGTCTTTGCCAACAAGCACACGTTCTTAGCTGATCCCTAATAAAGCCTTCCATTTAGGGTGGACAGTTTTAAAGTGCTGTGATATTTGTTTTGGTTCAGTCTCTCTATTGACACATGCAGACACGTTCAGGAATGTTACAACACATGGATCACAGGGTTTTCTTATCACTCTTTTCCCACCTACTATTACAATGTGTGCTCTTATCTCGCTGACATACACTAAATATACTGTAGAAGACATAACTTAAAGCCTCTTTTTAAAGATTACTAGGTCACAATGTAAACTCCTCAGGTATTTTTTGAAATACACGGACACTTTTAAAGGGCCCATCTTTTCAGCTTATGTTTGCCAAGTGTGATGGAATTAGAGGTGTAGCTCCAATTTGCAAAGAAAATTATCATCACTCATTTACTGCGAGAAGAATCCATGAGAATCAGCTTTGATTGAACAGAACACACTAATAACCAAGTTAATAGTTTACTCCATCTCTTAGTATTACCAAGTACATCTTTTATATCGTGATAAGAAATGAACAGAAGCCAAGCACATTTCTTTGTAACATGTTTATTAAGTAATTAATAATTTTTTAAATATGTTACCTTTGCCTCTTTGCCTTTTATGACCTGACAACGCTAAGCTCTAACCCTTCCTATCACTAGTTACTGTAAGTGTGTTAGCTGCTGTCGTCATTTTTATAGTGTTTTTACACCCCAGGCTCAGTGTGACACCTCTCATGCCATCCTGACTTCCAGTATCCTTTCTCCACCCACCGTTGAGGTTACCTGATTAGTGGTGCATTATAAATGCCGAACTCTTTTCTGAGAACGCCACAAGAGGGCCCGCACAACTCTCCTGGCACTCTTGTTTCTACACAGACGCTTCACAACAGTTACTGTTCATCATTTATTCTTCAACTCATCAAAGAGAGAGTATTAGAAACGGGAGAGCAGCTAAGAAGCTGCCGTTAAGGGATAAGCCATGGTTGGAGGCATGCTCACAGATCTGTTGGTCACAGTGACTCTACTCTTTGTAGCTCAAACAGGGAGGTGGGTCTCAAGATAATTAAAATTTTAACTGTTAAATATTGTTACTGCTTATACTAACTGCATGAAGCAGGTCATGAATGACTTTTTTGTTTCTCTTGTTCTTTTGATATTTTATGATAATTTGTCTTAAACTAATCTGTTTGCTGTTTTCTTCTGTCAGGGCTGAAAATGACTTGTCACTAGTTGCATTACCAGACTGGAAGATAAACTCACACTATGTTACAAAGTGTTTCTACGACAAACACACCAATTTGATTTGCGACTGGGAAAGGAGCCGAAAAACAACGAAAGGTAAATAAGACAGCATTATGTGCAATAAATGTTATTATTTTGATCAATGAAATGTAATGGAAAATGTTGTTGAAGTCATCAAGTCAGGTTACAAATGCGCGTTCAACTGTAGTCCAAAAGATTACTTAGTGTGTCGCCACCTCTCTGGTACATTGGTCCACAGAGCTGTGGTTGATGGCTTTCTGTAGGCTAATCATTTTTTACAGTGTGGAATTATCCCAGGGGCAATGAAAGCAGAGGGCCTTCACTTGACTGCAACAGATGTTGGCCTACTTCTTGTTTTATTACAGTAACAAAGGCATGAAAATTTCTTCTTATTTTAGTGTGAAATTAAGATATGGAACAACCAATTTGCAGCCTGGATATGTATTACGTTACTGAACCATTTACATTGTGTGATACAATGATTTGATGGTGTATAAATATGTGTTTCGAAAAATGGGTCACAGCAGAACTATAAATGCCCAAAATCAATATCCCAAAAGCATCCAGCATACTACATTTTCTGATTATCTGTTTCACCTTCAGACACTCTTGAGGAGGATATTTTTGACAGCGGTTCACTGGAGCTGGAGGGCGAGGGCTGTCTAGAGTTTTGGTACCTAAACCCAACTGGAGCTAAAGAGTCAGAACTTCGAGCTCTGCTCAAAAGCAGTGCTGGTCAGGAACAAATCTGGACCTCTCCTGCCCTCCCCAGAAATTCATGGAGACAAGTGTTTGTCCCCTTGAAAATTACTGAACCACGGACTCGGGTAAAATGCCACATATTGCCACACGTCTACAATTTAAGTTGTAATGGAAAATTAAAATATAGTATTGAATATACTTAAAAAAAATCTGCTCCTACATTAGGTTGTACTTGAAGCAGTGTCTATACGTGAACAGATCGCATTTAAACAGTTCGGTGTAAGAAGGGGCACATGTGGTAAGTATCTTTTTAACTTCTAACTCTAACTTATGAGCAGCCTGCATCTGTCATACTAATTACTAAAAAAACAAAATTGGTGGATAAGGGCCAGGATGGGACATTTTTAATATCTGCCAGGATTAAAAGGTATCAGAATGTTTGGGGCTGTATACAGGAATCATGGTCAGAGTGCTCATGCTGAACCCTGTCCACCGCAGCATTTGAAACCACAGGAAACAAAACGTTGCCTATTGGCATACATGGCAATGTTATACAATAAATAAAACACTCCAATTGTAACACTTACAAGAAAAGATTCTGTGTTAGAAATCTCTTACCACATAACTTACGCAAATAATAGGTTGAATAAGAAGGTGACTGTATTATAATACATACAACATAATCCAATAAATTCATAAAGTTCTTTATAAGTTATTCCTATCCAGATGGTGTGTTGGTTAGAAAGTGATATTTTTCTTGGCCATGTCCCTCACAGGACATCAGTGTGAATCTAACACAGAGTTATGGACAGATGAGTCCACTCGCTGCCTCTGTTCTGCTGGCCAGCTCTCCTGTTTTCCCTCTCAGTGCCCTAAGGGCCACATCTGTGGTCCTCAAAGTGGGAGCTCCAGTGGGAATACCACCTCTGGGACCTGCACTATACACAGTCACACAGAATGCAGCACTTTTGATGGAGTGCTGTTCCGCTTCACGGCCCCCTGCACCTACGTACTGGCTAAGACTTGCTCGCCCACTGAGGCCCTGCCCATGTTCAATGTGGAAGTAGTCAATGGGCATAATGGAAACTCAACTCTGACAACTATCCAACAAATCACTGTGAACACAGGGAACTTCAGAGTGTCCCTGTTGAAAAGAGAGACACAACGGGTTGTGGTAAGTAGTCCTTATTATTTGCAAAGTCATATAAGCCTTTGTTTTGGTCTAAGACTTCTTTAAAATGTATGAATACTACTTCCCAAAAGATAAAATATCACGCTGTCTTACAAAGAGAAATTCTGACGGTCATAAAAAAATATGTTTCTGTGCTGTGTAAGTATATTGCCATATTGCATGTCATTTAATTATACTTTTTAAACTACAACCAGGCACCATAAATTGATTGTTGCCACTGGTACAGTTTATTCTGAGTTTATTCAGCTGTGAGTCAGTGTGACACCACAAATCTGACAACAATCGTAGATAAAGGAAACAGTGATCTACTGATCATACAGAACAGTGTGTACAGCCCTCTCCATAAGTACAGGGACAGCAATGACAATTTAATTTTGCTGTTCACTGAAAACATTTAGTTCAAGATCAAAAGATGAATATAAGACAAAGGTTCCGAATGCCAGGCTGTATTTTATTGTATGTGTACATGTGACTGACAGATGTTGTTACCAAGGTGAGCTCCATGAGACTGACTGTTTAAACAATCATAGTTCCAAATGACTACTCTTGGTTTTAGCCTTGGGTTTTCACTCTGAAGAACATATGTTATGTTAAAAATGAAAATACATCAAGGAAAGCAGAGAGCTGTCTATGAGAGAAAAGCAAGCTATTGTAAATCTAAGAAAAGACTGAAAAACAAAGACATGGCACAAACATCTGTCTAGCTAGTAGAGCAATTTGGAATGTTCTGAAAAAGAAACCACTGGTGTACTGAGCGACATACACAGCTTGGGTCAGCCAATGAAAACAGAGTTGATTACAGAAGAACTGTAAGATCTGTAAAGAAAAAAAAACAAAAAGGAATCAATGACACTAACAACATCCAGGAAGCATGGATGAAGGTATCTTAATCCACCTATTCTTCCATTGCCTGGAACTTATCGGGTTTAGGGTCACAGGGGGGGGGCTGGAGCTGTCATAGTGTGAGAGGCGGGGTACATCCTGGACAGGTTTCCAGTCTATCTCACGGCAAACACAGAGTGACATACATAGACAGACTATCATTTACTCTCATATTTGCAACTGAAGGCACTGGGGGAGCATGTAACTCCCCACAGAAGCTCGGAACCTTCAACCATCTAGCTGTGTGGCAGCAGGTCTCATCACCACCACCATGCTGGCCCACTATCACAATTCAACAACAACAAAAAAATGACTGAGCAGAAATGCAGAGACCATACCTCATGTTGCAACACACTTATCAGCATTTGCAAAAAAAGTATAGAGATGAACCAAAAACATTTTATGACCAATGAAACCAAGATTACCTTAAGCAAAGTGATGGCCAAAACAAGAACGATGCAGCAAACAAGCTCATCTGTGAAGCAAAGTAGAGGTACAGTCGTAACACGAATTGGGCTGCATGACTTCTGAAAGATCAGCCATTTGAGTGGTTAAAGCTAATGGCCGAATGGATGGATTCTCATCCAAATAACAAGTTTAATTTACTTTAAAACATTGTCCCAATACTTCTAGAACTGAATAAAATAGAACCTCAATAACATGTACAATGAAACTGAAAAATTGTTTAAAACAATTTTGCTCACTCAAATGTTGGGTCATCTGATACAAAAGGACTCATCTCCATCTTGAGATTTCAAGTCCAAATGTTAAAAATGAAGTGTAATTTGTCTCATTAAACTGAAGTTTGCTCTTTGGACAAATTGACCGGATCAAAGGGTTTAGTGTCGAAATGTTTCTAAAATCCTACAGGACTTTTCAACCTCATCAGCACCGAGAGGTGATGAGGAAACCTATAACCTATACTCTTCTTCAGGTTAATGGGATCTGGAGGAGGCTTCCACTGAGTCTCAGCAGTGGCACCGTCAACATCAAGAGTAACCCCGCTGCTGTTCTACTAAGAACCAGTTTTGGTCTGTCCGTCTCATTTGACAACGCTGGTGCTGTCCATGTCACTTTGCCATTCACTTACTCTGATAAGGTCTGTGGCTTATGTGGCAACTTTAACCACTTCAGAGACGATGACTTCCACAAGCCTCATGGTACAGATGCCCAAATTGTGTCAGCTTCTGGTGAGAGCTGGCAGACGGAGCAAACCAGGTCATCCTGTGAAACCATTCTAATCCCTCATCAGTGTGACCCACTAGTTAAGGAACAGTATGCCAGTGAACCATACTGTGGGGGGCTTTTATCTAGTACTGGACCATTCACTGAATGCCAATCAGTAGTTGGGGCAGCGAGCTACTTCAGGGGCTGTGTGGCTAGCATGTGCACTACTCATGGTGACCCAGCTGTGCTGTGTGAGATATTTCAGGCCTATGCTGATATCTGCCAGGAGGCTGGAGTCACTGTACCAATATGGAGGAACTCCACAGTCTGCCGTATGTAGTTTTAGTGCATTAAGCTTTCATTTCAGTTATGTGAAATATGGGAAAACAGATGTTAATGATTATAAAAATACAGTAGCATTAAGGTCATGTGCGCCGATCTTTCTGCTCTCTTGTTTGCTCCCTCAGCCCTTCAGTGTGGTAATAACAGCTACTACAATTCCTGTGCTGATGGTTGTCCTGAGGTGTGCTCCAGTCTGGATACAGCTATGTCCTGTGGAAGCTGTGAGGAAAGATGTGAGTGTGACTTTGGCTTCAAACTCAGTGGGGGAAAGTGTGTACCACCAGAAGACTGTGGGTGCTGGTATAATGGAAAACATTATCAGGTAAGCGAGGTACTCGAGAGAAAACAATGTCATATGCACTTATTCATTTCCACAGAGCCATAATTAATTTATACAACTCTACTTTCCCTGCAGAAAGGGGCAACAGTTGTGGAAGGAGAGTGTGTGCAACAATGTCAGTGCACTGGTAATAATTATATGCGGTGCACCTCAATGAAATGTGCACCCAATGAGGTATGTAAGGTCAAAGATGGAGTCAAAGACTGCTTCCCTTTCAAACCCGCCACCTGCAGTGTGTATGGTGATCCACACTTCATCACCTTTGACAAAAAAGCATATGACTTCCAAGGGGGCTGCAGTTACACACTGACTACAACGTGTGGAGGACAAAGCTCAGTCCATTTCACTGTTATCGGACATAACATCCATCCTCCTCTTCAAAACTTCACCCGGTCCAAACTGGAAGCTGTGACTCTGCAGATTGAGGATTTGTCCATCACTCTAAATCAAAGTGGAAAGGTCTATGTAAGCATGACAATTCCTTGCAATTCACTTTATCGAACAGTCGCAAATGCAAGTAATTTATAGTGTTTAATGTAATACAAAATGTACCTGACACTGAACAGGCTCCAGTCCTTGCAAAAGTGTCTCATGACCTGGATTTAGAGTTATTGTTCTTTAATATCCACTGCAATGCATCAGTGACAGTGGCAAATACCTTTAGTATCACCACACCAATGTTTACACAATCCCATTATTACTCTGTGTCAGATCATAGGGGGAAGTCACTTGTTTGCCATCTGTGCTATCTGAAAAAATAGACAAACCTGTCATGTTTCAGTTTAGAAACAAGAAGCTGTTACTACCAAAGAGAAGATACATAGAAAGGCAAACAGAAGCAGATAAACTTCCTACAATTCACTTTTATTGTCACAGCAAGGACATATTTTGGTAGAAATCACCAATAAACCATAGTCGAGCCTACAGGCCAGGTAAGCCATCAACAGAGGGCAGACAAATGAAAAACAGTGCGAGCAAAGAGCACAAGCAAATGTCAAAGGGAAACAAGCTTATATAAAGATACAGAGGAGGGGCTTAGTGAATTAGAAAAAGGGTGAGGTGGTCTACGAGAGAATTAAATAGGATTAGAAAATGGTGAACAGGTGAGCAAGTATAACAGGAAATCAGAAGGAGTCTGGTGACATCTGGTGGTTGGAAGGTGGAATGCTAGGAGATAGAAGTGATACTAACATTTACATTTAGTCATTTAGCAGGCGCTTCTTTCCAAAGCGACTTACAAGTGAGGTACAAGGCAACACGTGGCACTGATCCTGCAATGAGTCAAAAAAATGTAAATAAAAGTAAAAAACAGAATATTAAAAAAATTGTGTTCTTGTATTGTATTAAAGGTATTAAAGATAAGTGCATTTCTTATTAGTATATGCAAATATAGATTGGACTGTTTTGTTTTCTAGAGGAATAGCAGCCACATCCAGCTCCCCTATTCCATCTATGGAACATTTGGCTCCATAAGGATCTATTTGAAGAATAATTATATAACCTTGGAGACAACCTTTGGCCTCCAAATGATGATAGACGGGCAGAACAGACTCTTCTTGAAGGTGGACGAGCACTACAAGTATGACTTGTGCGGACTGTGTGGCACCTACTCTGGACACCAAGGTGATGACTTTATAACACCAGGAGGTCAAAACGTCAACGACGCATTTCAGTTTGGTGACAGCTGGAGGGTACAAAACGATGACGTGTAAGTTATTTTACTTAAGAGTATCAGCATTACAAAAGAACTAATTAAATGACTGTTATGACATTCATTTGTCATGATTACAACTAAGATTTTAGCAACCTTTTCTTTGCGGCAACATTTTAGCATACTGCCATCAGCATTTACCTCAACACAGCACCGTGACAAATGAAAGCTGAGCTACTAGCATAACTGTCAAGTCTTTTTCTGATCATAAAATATTTTCTTTATAGAGATTTTTCATAACCTGGCTTAGCTAAATAGTTAGATAAACGATACACAGTTATACCAAAGATTACCAGGCAATTCTCTGCTAAATATACAAAATATGGTGATTTACACTAAGCTCACAACCTGGCAATCCAACATATCATTTTATTAATGTACTGGAACAACTAAAGAATTAACAAGTACCAATTTTTAATTATCTACAGCGTCTAACCTTAGACAACTTCTCCCCCCAGCTGCATTGCCTATCCAAATCATCCAAGGGTCTGTGATAATGAGGTCGAAAATGAGGCCTACAGGGAGTGTTACACACTTCTGGGGCGTGCATTCGAGTCCTGCCATGAAACCATTCACCCAAGCATCTATCTCCAAAGCTGTGTGTATGACTATTGTGCCACAAATGGTGACCAGCACACCCTGTGTGACTCTCTGAAGTCTTATGCAGCTGCATGCCAGGTTGCAGGAGTAGAGCTTCCGCCTTGGCAGGCTGGCACAGCCTGTGGTGAGTATCTGAATTAGACGTAGGGATAGTGTGATGATACTAATCCTTTTAAATTAATTGGTTTTTTAAATAAAGTATAATTTGGTGATTAACTGGCTCTAAATACATGAATTCATCTTAATTCATTGCTTCTGCTTTTCATGGCTTTAATTACAACACTGAACTGGCCTTCTGGCCTCCAAGGTCCTGCCCAAATTCTTGTGCATTAGTTTTTGTTTTGTTTTGTCAGAATTATAAGCATTGGAGAAAGTATTAGAAAATTACGATGCAGCAAAGGCGGCTAAACACAAAATATTGTCTAGGGTGCTAAAAAGGCTTAGGTGGTGAATTTGATTAAATTTTTTGGTTCTTTGTTTGCATTTGTTTTGTTTTATTTTCCCATTTCAGCTGAGGTCCCAACCACTGCACCTCCTCCAATAAGTCCAACCCCTACCTCACCACCAGGTTAGACTTGTAAGAGCAATCTAGGTTGGGAGAGCTTAGTGGATAGAATCAGTGGCACAATCCAAATTATAATCAGCACAACACAATAACAGAAATATTACATTTGAGTATGCGGCCTACATAAATCCCTTCAAATGCATTGAAACAACATCTGTAAAAATGAAATTATGTATATATACCCTTTCCATTTTATGTGATTTTTTAATAGTATGTCCAATGAACTGTGACTTCGAAAAAAATCTGTGCGGGTGGGAGCAACTTGTACAGGACAGTTTTGATTGGACAATGCATTCAGGACCCACCCCGTCAAACCAAACTGGGCCAAACCAAGACCACACCACTGGAGGTAAGACCCATTCTCGGGCTAATGCACTGGTTTGCATAATTAGGTGTATTCATCCCTATTGTTGCTATTACTTTTTTCCATGTCTATAGATGGTTTCTACATGTACATTGAAGGAAACAGTGTAATGCATGGAGACTCAGCCCGTCTGTTGAGCTCAATTTGCTACTATAATGGTCCACTCTGCCTACAATTCTGGTACCATATGTACGGTTCAGCCACAGCTATGGCCCTCAATATTTACCTGCTTAAAGACAAAAAAGCTACCAAGGTCTGGTCAATGATGAACACCAAAGGACCAGAATGGCATCCAGGAAATGTTGACATCAGAGTCTCTGGTCCATTTCAAGTAAGTCTCACACAATATTTTAGAAATAATTATACTTCATTACATATAGAATGCTGCACACTCTTCTTTCAAAGACTGTGAAAAAGTACTGCATCTCATATTTCAGATCATAGTAGAGGGAATTCGAGGCTCGAATGCTCAATCTGATGTGGCGATAGATGACATTTCCATTCACTTTGGCTCATGCTCAGGTGACATTAAGATAATAACTATCAGAAATTACGTATGATAACTCTGATTAAAGATATACTTATCATGATATAAATATCTGCATTTCTAATACTTTCACAGTCACATTTATGACTGAACCCTATGTTTTCATATACTTCCTTTAGGTCATTTCCCTAGGCTGAAAAGTGGAACCAATTTACCTTCAATAACAGCAGACGTTCACTTCCAAGCAAGTAATTGAACAGGAGGATTTTATGAGTTAATAGTTTAACCATCAAATAGCTTATTACAAGTTCATGTGTATGTCTAGTCCCATAAATGACTTATAAATAGGGATCCTGCAAATTTACATGAAGTTAAAGTTAAAGACTGTCAAAAATATAAGGAAGTTAGCTAAGGTCAGAGTAATTTTTTTGTAAACATTAATCCCTATAGCCTGCAGCCTCGACTGTACATTTGATAACAACATCTGTAGCTGGACTCAGATGATCACAGATGCTTTTGACTGGACGTGGCAGAGTGGTTCCACTCCAACACAGATGACTGGTCCTTTAGCTGACCACACTGGGGGTAATGTAAAGAGACATTTAAAGGGTAAAAAAAAAAATTTATCAATAAAAACTGCGTATGACAAAAAAATTTTTCTATGTGTAGGTGGTCATTATCTTTATATCGAAGCCAGCAGTGTTACACATGGAGACACAGCTCGTCTCATCAGCTCTCAGTGTTTTGAGTCTGGACCTCAGTGTCTGCAGTTCTGGTACCATATGTACGGCTCAGCTGATACAATGGGCCTCCATGTATACCTGTACCAGGACAGGAGGGCCAAGGCTGTTTGGAGGAAGAGGAATGACCAAGGGAACATGTGGCACCTGGCTCAGGTGGACCTCACAACGACTGGAGCTTTTCAGGTAACTCACCTACAACCACAAATCAAAAGATAACCAGTTTATTGTTTAGTGAGGAAAAATTATTCTAGTATATACTATGCTTAGCAAAACTTAAACATATATTTCCAACTATCATTTAGATCATTTTTGAGGGACGCAGAGGATCCAATGATCGCTCAGATGTTGCCATAGATGACGTCAAGCTTTATCGTGGTGTCTGCTCTGGTAAAAACCATAATCGCTGAGATAATACTAACAGCTGTGTAAAACTGATTGGATCTATAACTCAGTTGCCTTCTTATAGGTTTGAGTGGTCTTGGTACAGCACAACCTCAAAACCCGGATCAAAAACTCACAGCCCCTACATGGGTTCCTCTACAAACAACCCTGGCTCCTGAGC
The DNA here is from genome assembly GCA_033026295.1 of Channa striata. Classification (NCBI taxonomy): domain Eukaryota; kingdom Metazoa; phylum Chordata; class Actinopteri; order Anabantiformes; family Channidae; genus Channa; species Channa striata. The sequence continues at coordinate 8,418,672 of CM065185.1, read as the reverse complement.
CCTCTGTGGTCATTAGTACTGTTCAGCCCCCCATCATCAGCACCATTACAACTCCGCCACTGGAAGCAACAACCAGCATCAGAAACGACCAATCACCAGCTCTACATCCAGGTACTGTATTGTTTTGCACAACAAAATTTGAAACCAGCACTATTCATATTGCTGGTTATTGTGAAATTGGTGAAGAGTATATTTTTCTCTTGTGATCGTATTATAGTTTAATGATATCTCTCTTGTTATTTTCCAGTCTGCCAAATGGACTGTGATTTTGAACAAGGCCTTTGTGAATGGAGTCAGATGCCCACTGATGTGTTTGATTGGACAAGGCACAGTGGATCCACTCCTACAATGATGACTGGACCTTCATCAGATCACACAACAGGAAGTAAGTACTGACACAAACTCAGGTCAAACTAGTTTTACAACACCCATGCCAAGTAAATACTCTAAAGTTTACTGTTTACAGTTACAGTTACAGTTTATTGTATTTAAAGTAACTCTAATTTCTTTGTCTAGCTGGTCAATATCTTTATATTGAGGCCAACACTGTTACACATGGAGACACAGCTCGTCTCATCAGCTCTCAGTGTTTCGAGTCTGGACCTCAGTGTCTGCAGTTCTGGTACCATATGTACGGCTCAGCTGATACAATGGGCCTCCATGTATACCTGTACCAGGACAGGAGGGCCGAGGCTGTTTGGAGGAAGAGGAATGACCAAGGGAACATGTGGCACCTGGCTCAGGTGGACCTCACAACGACTGGAGCTTTTCAGGTAACTCACCTACAACCACAAATCAAAAGATAACCAGTCTATTGTTTAGTGAGGAAAAATTATTCTAGTATATACTATGCTTAGCAAAACTTAAACATATATTTCCAACTATCATTTAGATCATTTTTGAGGGACGAGAGGATCCAATGATCGCTCAGATGTTGCCATAGATGACGTCAAGCTTTATCGTGGTGTCTGCTCTGGTAAAAACCATAATCGCTGAGATAATACTAACAGCTGTGTAAAACTGATTGGATCTATAACTCAGTTGCCTTCTTATAGGTTTGAGTGGTCTTGGTACAGCACAACCTCAAAACCCGGATCAAAACTCACAACCCCTACATGGGTTCCTCTACAAACAACCCTGGCTCCTGAGCCCTCTTGGTCATTAGTACTGTTCAGCCCCCATCATCAGCACCATTACAACTCCGCCACTGGAAGCAACAACCAGCATCAGAAACGACCAATCACCAGCTCTACATCCAGGTACTGTATTGTTTTGCACAACAAAATTTGAAACCAGCACTATTCATATTGCTGGTTATTGTGAAATTGGTGAAGAGTATATTTTTCTCTTGTGATCGTATTATAGTTTAATGATATCTCTCTTGTTATTTTCCAGTCTGCCAAATGGACTGTGATTTTGAACAAGGCCTTTGTGAATGGAGTCAGATGCCCACTGATGTGTTTGATTGGACAAGGCACAGTGGATCCACTCCTACAATGATGACTGGACCTTCATCAGATCACACAACAGGAAGTAAGTACTGACACAAACTCAGGTCAAACTGGTTTTACAACACTCATGCCAAGTAAATACTCTAAAGTTTACTGTTTACAGTTACAGTTTATTGTATTTAAAGTAATTCTAATTTCTTTGTCTAGCTGGTCAATATCTTTATATTGAGGCCAACACTGTTACACATGGAGACACAGCTCGTCTCATCAGCTCTCAGTGTTTCGAGTCTGGACCTCAGTGTCTGCAGTTCTGGTACCATATGTACGGCTCAGCTGATACAATGGGCCTCCATGTATACCTGTACCAGGACAGGAGGGCCGAGGCTGTTTGGAGGAAGAGGAATGACCAAGGGAACATGTGGCACCTGGCTCAGGTGGACCTCACAACGACTGGAGCTTTTCAGGTAACTCACCTACAACCACAAATCAAAAGATAACCAGTCTATTGTTTAGTGAGGAAAATGTATTCTAGTATATACTATGCTTAGCAAAACTTAAACATATATTTCCAACTATCATTTAGATCATTTTTGAGGGACGCAGAGGATCCAATGATCGCTCAGATGTGGCCATAGATGACGTCACGCTTTATCGTGGTGTCTGCTCTCGTAAGAAGCATGAACACTAAGAAAACACTAACAGCTGTAAAAAAAAACTAATTTGATCCTTAGCTCAGTTGCCTTCTTATAGGTTTGACTTTTCTTCTTACAGCACAAACTCAAAAACCGGATCAAAACCTCACAGCTCCTAGACATACACCTCTGCAAACCTCTGTGGTAATTGGTACTTTCCAGCCGCCTATAATGAATCCCAACCTATCTCCTGTAATGGAAGCACAAGCCAACATCAGAAACAACAGATCACCAGCTCTACATCCCGGTACTGTATTGATTTGGTGGACAGTATTAAAACACTAAAAGTGATTGTATTTAAGGTTATTATTGGTCTTACATTGGTGCACAGTGTATTTTCTCTTGTGATCTTATTATAGTTTAATGATATCCCTCTTGTTATTTTCCAGCCTGCCAAATGGACTGTGATTTTGAATATGGCCTTTGTGAATGGAGTCAGATGCCCACTGATGTGTTTGATTGGACAAGGCACAGTGGATCCACTCCTACAATGTTGACTGGACCTTCATCAGATCACACAACAGGAAGTAAGTACTGACACAAACTCAGGTCAAACTGGTTTTACAACACTCATGCCAAGTAAATACTCTAAAGTTTACTGTTTACAGTTACAGTTTATTGTATTTAAAGTAACTCTAATTTCTTTGTCTAGCTGGTCACTATCTTTATATTGAGGCCAACACTGTTACACATGGAGACACAGCTCGTCTCATCAGCTCTCAGTGTTTCGAGTCTGGACCTCAGTGTCTGCAGTTCTGGTACCATATGTACGGCTCAGCTGATACAATGGGCCTCCATGTATACCTGTACCAGGACAGGAGGGCCGAGGCTGTTTGGAGGAAGAGGAATGACCAAGGGAACATGTGGCACCTGGCTCAGGTGGACCTCACAACAACTGGAGCTTTTCAGGTAACTCACCTACAACCACAAATCAAAAGATAACCAGTCTATTGTTTAGTGAGGAAAAATTATTCTAGTATATACTATGCTTAGCAAAACTTAAACATATATTTCCAACTATCATTTAGATCATTTTTGAGGGACGCAGAGGATCCAATGATCGCTCAGATGTGGCCATAGATGACATCAAGCTTTATCGTGGTGTCTGCTCTGGTAAAAAACATAATCGCTGAGATAATACTAACAGCTGTGTAAAACTGATTGGATCTATAACTCAGTTGCCTTCTTATAGGTTTGAGTGGTCTTGGTACAGCACAACCTCAAAACCCGGATCAAAAACTCACAACCTCTACATGGGTTCCTCTACAAACAACCCTGGCTCCTGAGCCCTCTGTGGTCATTGGTACTGTTCAGCCCCCCATCATCAGCACCATCACAACTCCGCCACTGGAAGCAACAACCAGCATCAGAAACGACCAATCACCAGCTCTACATCCAGGTACTGTATTGTTTTGCACAACAAAATTTGAAACCAGCACTATTCATATTGCTGGTTATTGTGAAATTGGTGAGGAGTATATTTTTCTCTTGTGATCGTATTATAGTTTAATGATATCTCTCTTGTTATTTTCCAGTCTGCCAAATGGACTGTGATTTTGAACAAGGCCTTTGTGAATGGAGTCAGATGCCCACTGATGTGTTTGATTGGACAAGGCACAGTGGATCCACTCCTACAATGATGACTGGACCTTCATCAGATCACACAACAGGAAGTAAGTACTGACACAAACTCAGGTCAAACTGGTTTTACAACACCCATGCCAAGTAAATACTCTAAAGTTTACTGTTTACAGTTACAGTTTATTGTATTTAAAGTAACTCTAATTTCTTTGTCTAGCTGGTCAATATCTTTATATTGAAGCCAACACTGTTACACATGGAGACACAGCTCGTCTCATCAGCTCTCAGTGTTTCGAGTCTGGGCCTCAGTGTCTGCAGTTCTGGTACCATATGTACGGCTCAGCTGATACAATGGGCCTCCATGTATACCTGTACCAGGACAGGAGGGCCGAGGCTGTTTGGAGGAAAAGGAATGACCAGGGGAACATGTGGCACCTGGCTCAGGTGGACCTCACAACGACTGGAGCTTTTCAGGTAACTCACCTACAACCACAAATCAAAAGATAACCAGTCTATTGTTTAGTGAGGAAAAATTATTCTAGTATATACTATGCTTAGCAAAACTTAAACATATATTTCCTACTATCATTTAGATCATTTTTGAGGGACGTAGAGGATCCAATGATCGCTCAGATGTTGCCTTAGATGACGTCAAGCTTTATCGTGGTGTCTGCTCTGGTAAGAAGCATGAACACTAAGAAAACACTAACAGCTGTAAAAAAAAACTAATTTGATCCTTAGCTCAGTTGCCTTCTTATAGGTTTGACTTTTCTTCTTACAGCACAAACTCAAAAACCGGATCAAAACCTCACAGCTCCTAGACATACACCTCTGCAAACCTCTGTGGTAATTGGTACTGTCCAGCCCCCTATAATGAATCCCAACCTATCTCCTGTAATGGAAGCACAAGCCAACATCAGAAACAACAGATCACCAGCTCTACATCCCGGTACTGTATTGATTTGGTGGACAGTATTATAATACTAAAAGTGATTGTATTTAAGGTTATTATTGGTCTTACATTGGTGCACAGTGTATTTTCTCTTGTGATCTTATTATAGTTTAATGATATCTCTCTTGTTATTTTCCAGTCTGCCAAATGGACTGTGATTTTGAATATGGCCTTTGTGAATGGAGTCAGATGCCCACTGATGTGTTTGATTGGACAAGGCACAGTGGATCCACTCCTACAATGTTGACTGGACCTTCATCAGATCACACAACAGGAAGTAAGTACTGACACAAACTCAGGTCAAACTGGTTTTACAACACTCATGCCAAGTAAATACTCTAAAGTTTACTGTTTACAGTTACAGTTTATTGTATTTAAAGTAACTCTAATTTCTTTGTCTAGCTGGTCAATATCTTTATATTGAAGCCAACACTGTTACACATGGAGACACAGCTCGTCTCATCAGCTCTCAGTGTTTTGAGTCTGGACCTCAGTGTCTGCAGTTCTGGTACCATATGTACGGCTCAGCTGATACAATGGGCCTCCATGTATACCTGTACCAGGACAGGAGGGCCGAGGCTGTTTGGAGGAAGAGGAATGACCAAGGGAACATGTGGCACCTGGCTCAGGTGGACCTCACAACGACTGGAGCTTTTCAGGTAACTCACCTACAACCACAAATCAAAAGATAACCAGTCTATTGTTTAGTGAGGAAAAATTATTCTAGTATATACTATGCTTAGCAAAACTTAAACATATAATTCCAACTATCATTTAGATCATTTTTGAGGGACGCAGAGGATCCAATGATCGCTCAGATGTGGCCATAGATGACATCAAGCTTTATCGTGGTGTCTGCTCTGGTAAAAACCATAATCGCTGAGATAATACTAACAGCTGTGTAAAACTGATTGGATCTATAACTCAGTTGCCTTCTTATAGGTTTGAGTGGTCTTGGTACAGCACAACCTCAAAACCCGGATCAAAAACTCACAGCCCCTACATGGGTTCCTCTACAAACAACCCTGGCTCCTGAGCCCTCTGTGGTCATTGGTACTGTTCATCCCCCCATCATCAGCACCATCACAACTCCGCCACTGGAAGCAACAACCAGCATCAGAAACGACCGATCACCAGCTCTACATCCAGGTACTGTATTGTTTTGCACAACAAAATTTGAAACCAGCACTATTCATATTGCTGGTTATTGTGAAATTGGTGAAGAGTATATTTTTCTCTTGTGATCGTATTATAGTTTAATGATATCTCTCTTTTTATTTTCCAGTCTGCCAAATGGACTGTGATTTTGAACAAGGCCTTTGTGAATGGAGTCAGATGCCCACTGATGTGTTTGATTGGACAAGGCACAGTGGATCCACTCCTACAATGATGACTGGACCTTCATCAGATCACACAACAGGAAGTAAGTACTGACACAAACTCAGGTCAAACTGGTTTTACAACACCCATGCCAAGTAAATACTCTAAAGTTTACTGTTTACAGTTACAGTTTATTGTATTTAAATTAACTCTAATTTCCTTGTCTAGCTGGTCAATATCTTTATATTGAAGCCAACACTGTTACACATGGAGACACAGCTCGTCTCATCAGCTCTCAGTGTTTTGAGTCTGGACCTCAGTGTCTGCAGTTCTGGTACCATATGTACGGCTCAGCTGATACAATGGGCCTCCATGTATACCTGTACCAGGACAGGAGGGCTGAGGCTGTTTGGAGGAAGAGGAATGACCAAGGGAACATGTGGCACCTGGCTCAGGTGGACCTCACAACGACTGGAGCTTTTCAGGTCAGTATAGATGCTTTCCAACATGTCTGATGTTAAGCATCACTAATACTGGACTACCTGTAACAACTACCTGAGGATCATTAAACCGGTGGTATGCCGTAATTGCCATATTGTGTTTTATTAGTAACTGTGCAAATAATTTCAGATTATTTTCGAGGGAAGAAGAGGCTCCACTGATCGGTCTGATGTTGCCATAGATGATGTATCACTTCATCGTGGACACTGTGCAGGTAATTCCGTAAATCATTATACTTAGTTCAAAGTCTATAATTCAGTTTAAAAAAAATTCACGTCTGAACTACCAAGCACTGCTTCCATAACCTTGAAACCAGTTCCAAAAAGGTTCTGAACTTCCACAAGTTACAGGTTCTGCTCTTAGGGGTGGGTGAAACACTTAGAAATACAGCTAGGGGTGCATGTCTAGAATATACAGTTGGTGTTTTCTGTACATAGGCACAAGTGTGGCAGCCCATTACCCTAAAGAGGCCCCCTGCCATGTTTACAGTAAAAAAAAAAATAAATATAGTGATGTTATGTTCACGACCAATCCACTTCTTTTTACGTCGTTACCAATGTTTTTGAAGAGTGACATAGTCAGTAAACGAAGAGAGGGAGTGGCATTAGGGAGAACAAATGCGTAATTCAGAGAAATCATACAGGCATTTCTGATCATTACAAAGCAGTTATGTTCTGAAGCACAAACAAACATGCACAATCACAACTTCACACAACCCTGCAGGAAGGACTTTGTAGGAATACAACTGATGTGCACATTTCCCTTGCCTGCTCCTCCGTGGCCTCTTTGCAATGCAGGTGTTTGTGTTTTGTTATTTTTTATTAAAGTTTGCTTTTTTTTTTTAAATAAAGCAATATTTATAATCATAGCGAGGTTAAACATTGTCTTTTTCATATCTGGCATGATTGACACGACTATTTTGTTGCATCTCCCATCAGCATAAACAGCCTGTTAGAAGGGAAACATCCCAGAGGGCTTTAATTGAGACATACAGGAGAAATTATTTGTGTGTGAAAAATACATCCTATAAAAATTCCCTTTTATTTACTTGACTGTTACATGCAATGTACCAACCACAGGTGCTGCATGAGAAATAAACACCCCATTTTTTTTTTTTTATGCGTTTGCATGCAAATTCTCTGTCGTCCTCTTATCACCGTGCCTAAAGATTTTTTTTAGAGGAAACACTGTACAGTATATTTTTACAATATATCCTAGTTGTAATTTTAACGAAGCTGAAAGTATTAAAATTATGCAAAAAATAAAATGCTTGCAGAGTCAACACATTCATTGCATTATGTAGCCTGATAGGATAGATAGACTGCAGAATGTGTGCACCCAGAGTGCACCCTATGTGTCGACCCATCACCAAGTTAAGCTAGCATAGCTGCATTATGATTATTATTATTCATTATTATTATTCTTGTGTCTAAGTACATGTACTCTGTCTTTATTTTTCTTACTAGCATACTCTTGTCCAAAAAATAGTCATTATACGACTTGTATCCCTGCCTGCAGTCCAACATGTACGTATCTAAATGGCCCACCACACTGCAGTGACAGTAAGACTTGCATGTCTGGATGTGTGTGTGATGAGGGCTTTGTGAAGGAATGGGAGGCCTGTGTGCCTATCCAACAGTGTGGATGTATAGACCGAAATGGCACCAAACACCAGGTACGTGACATTTAAAGAATAAAGATTGCACGTTATTATCGGCACAAGGCATAAACAGTGGTGGTTTCAGACTAATTTCTGAATGTACGCTCTCTGAACAGTTCAACGAAGCATGGTACACCAATCATTGCAGTCAGAAATGTGAATGTGGGAAAGATGATGACCTGGGGAAGATTGACTGTGCAGACAAAGAAGAATGCGATGGAAATGCTGTCTGCCTTCGGAACTACAAGGGAAATTATTACTGCCAGTCTACAGGTGCTGTAAAGGCCAAAATTTATCAGCGTATCTAAACTGTCATTTCTTCTTTATTGATTTATGAACTTCAGTACACTTGTTGCTCCTCAGGCTTCAGTGAATGCACTATAAATGGAGATCCTGAGTACAGAACCTTTGATGAACTGAAGCATGGCTTTGAGGGGGAGCAGTCGTATGTGCTGGTCCAGACCAACAACTTGCCAAATAACCTTCCACATGTCTACATCGAGGGCATCAATGCACTCTCTGTAAAAGATGATGACGATAGACAGAAACATGGTGACAGTAGCAGTGATGAAGACCGCAGCCTCCCTGTGAGCAACGAAGAAGATGACGAAAGCGAAGAGCATGAGAAACACTACAGATTACAAGAGCTTATGATCCGCGTGTACAATCACATGGTGGTTTTTAAGAGGAATCGGAAGCTAGTTGTAAGTACCAAAGCCTTTTTAAAAACATTGATTTTCTGCTGTATATTTTCAGCAGGCAGAATATTAGATAGTTATATGATCATATTTCTGCCTCCCCCGAACAGTACCGCACTGAGGGAAATAACCAGCATCAGATGAGGTGCTACATGACAAATTAGGCTTTGTCATACATTATTTCCCGATTGGCACTTTCTGTGTCTTTGTTTGTCTGTAAGGTAGACACCCAGAGAGATATGTTGTCAGAAAGGGAGCATGAAAAATTCTGGAATAGAAATATATTATATTTATCTAAATGTAAGACATGTGGTATCAGAGAACATTGCTTCTCAAGTTTAATCATATTTTGTAAATTAAAAATTTTCCAAAAAAAAAAAAAAAAAAACATTTTCTAAATGTAATTAAACAATGCATTACTTTCTCCGCCTCCAGGTAGATGGAATTATAACAAATACTCCTGTGTTCCTGAATGCTGGTGTAAAGATCATAGATCATTCCTCTCGAATCTTCCTCAAGACCGACTTTGGTCTGAGTGTGGAGTTTGATGGACACAGCTCAGCAGGTAACTAATGCCGTCAAACAAGTCTAAGAGACAAACCAGCAGCCATGGAGCTCGATTATTCCTTTTCATGACAATGTAAGAGATACTGTACTTAGTTACATGATACCATTTCCTTGGTGATGTATTTGCAGTGATCGTTCTGCCACACATCTATAAAAGGAAAGTTGGTGGTCTGTGTGGTAACTTTGATGGACAAAAGTGGAATGACCAGATAAAGCCAGATGGTACCAGGGCAAGGAATATTCAAGAGTTTGGAGAGAGCTGGAAAGTGTGAATGCCAGATTAATGTAAGTATGACAAACAACACAAGCATTCCATGTGGAGGCTTTGACCATGAGTAAAAATAACATCTAAAGTTTAAAAGAAAGTCCACGCTGATATCTGTCACATTTAAAATGTAAAACTATTAACACAGACTTTGTTTTCCCCATAGACAACCCAACCTCTTCAAACCTGCTGTCAAGCATGGACAGTGTCAATGATATTTCCTGCTTTACCTTCAGCTTTTCAGGACAAAAAAAAATGGGCACATATTTTGCTGTGTTACATCATGAAAGTTTTCTAATCTATTTTTTTTTTTTAAATATGACTGTCTTTTTCAAAGTTGCTTTTACATGTATTCTGTGTCACTGCCCTGAATACATTTTTTTTCAAAAGTAATGTTCTTACACCTTTGTATATCTTTAACTGCGATGTTCAAAACTACACATAAAATACAGCGTGTTTAACTAACTAATTAATGGTTACAAATGTATTATTTTTCCAAATCTAACACTATCAGAAAAATAAAAACATGTTCAAATTCTCCTTGCACTTCATAGGGTAAATGACAGTACACAGACCGGTTTTCTGCAGAATGTTCACTGTCCTAATAAATATGCACTGAGGAAAAATTTGTGTCGCCTTGTGTCTAGCCATTTCAGTCTCAAGTGTCGCTACAGCAGCATTCTTCACATTTTGACATTTTAACAGTATTAATTATAATGTACTTGGAAAAAACATTATACAATTTTTTTTAACAGGGTGTAACCCTATCCTGACAAGGAAGTCTGTATTTTCTGAAAGACAATGGCATTATTATTCTCAGGAGTGTGTGTGTGTCTGTATAAATAAGCTTTGGTAAACATACTGCAGTCACACATGCAGCCATGAATTGCTTTGCATCTCGCTTCTTTCTCCTGCTGGGTTTGTTTCTTCTCTGTGATGGTGAGTCAAACATTATTACCTTTAATACTGAAAAGTTAAAGAAAGTCAATGCATCTTTTCTGATTTAGGAATTTACAAAATGCGTAATGCGTATATGCTTAGTTTTTTAAATCATTGGATTGGTTCATGGGGCACTGGCAACTAAGGTAGTAACTAAACAGCACCCACCTGTTACCATATAATGTGTTGGGCGACTTACTTTACTGATAATTTTACTAAACTCAATGCGAGAAACCTTTTTGTAAACACAGGGGTGCACAGAATTCTAAGTTATTAATAAACAATAAGCCCTAACTCTTAGGGCTGCACAATATATAACTTCAACATTCAACATCACTCAATGCGATATCAAGTGATGGCAAATTAATGACAATTGCTACAAGCAATCATTTCATAAACAAAAAGGAAGATATTGACCAAACCAGTTACTTGCCACATACAGTGCAGTCATGAATGCTACTTCTGTTGGACAAAAATGTCACCATGTATGATATTATTTCTCAATTACATCAAAATCTTGTTTTACTTTCTAGCTCAAACAGCAGCACCCACTACAAGACCACCAGGTAATATCCACAAAAAACAGAAATCACATACACTCCATACTTTGTTCCCACTCTACACCGGACATTCAGCCACTAGGCCACAGAAACTCTCATTTTACTATAGCACGAAGAGATTTTAACCGTCTGTTTGTGTACTGTTTGTTAGGCAATCCTGTTAAAGATATTCAACAAAAGTGATCTTGACATAACGTGCTGTTCTGTAGAGTGTTGATTCTGTTGATCAACTGCAAACCGCTGTGGTGTGTGTGCTCCAGGCTGTGCAGGTCCACCAGTGCTGTGCTGCTCTGGTCAAAACTCCAGCTGTTTCAGAGGGTGTTTCTGTGACATGTTCTGCTTGACATTTAATGACTGCTGTGCTGACTTCAGCTTAACCTGCACATGTAAGTGAGGGTCTAATTAAAAACACAAAAGTACACAGGTTCTAACACTTAGTCTCACTTCAGGACTTGAGACTGAGACAGGGTTTAAGATTTATAGTGCAAATCTTTCATCTTAACTACAGCTTTGAGCACGACACCACCAAAGCCTTCCAGCACACCAAGCCCCAGTACTACATCTGAACTGCTGAATATGACCACAGCCCCAGCCTCCGTAGTGTCTACGTCGACAGCAACCAGGCAGAGAAACAGCAGTTCACCCGCACCTGCAGATAACAGCACAACTTTATCAGTCTCTGTTACAGCAGTACCCAGCACAGGAAGTAGCAATACTACCTCTACACCTATAAATATCACAACGTTAACATTTGGAGTTTCTGATATCACATCACTCAATGCAACAAACAGCACAACAACATCTACAGTTGTGGAAGTGGAAAAAACTTCACCATCAACAGTCATTGTTACTACAGCCGCCAGCACTATATCTAGGACAACAGAAGAGCGTACAGTTTCAGCATCTGCAGTGTCTCCAACTACAACACCCAATGCAACAGGCGGCATTACTACATCTACACCACTGAATATGAGCACAACTTCATCAGTCTCTGTTACAGCAGCACCCAGCACAGGAAGCAGCGATACTACCTCTACACTTACAAACATCCCAACATTAACATTCAATGATTCTGAAACTACAACACCCAATGCAACAGGCAGCATTACTACATCTACACCACTGAATATGAGAACAACTTCATCAGTCTCTGTTACAGACAGACAAACAGCAGTACACCTACACCTGCAGAAAACAGTCTCTGAAGTAGCAATACTACCTCTACACCTCCCATAAATATCTGAAACAACGTTAACATTTGGAGTTTCTGATATCACATCACACCTATAAATATCAATGCAACAAACAGCAACAAACAACAACAACATCTACAGTTGTGGAAGTGGAAAAAACTTCACCATCAACAGTCATTGTTACTACAGCCACCAGCACTATATCTAGGACAACAGAAGAGCGTACAGTTTCAGCATCTGCAGTGTCTCCAACTACAACACCCAATGCAACAAGCAGCATTACTACATCTACACCACTGAATATGAGCACAACTTCATCAGTCTCTGTTACAGGAGCACCCAGCACAGGAAGCAGCGATACTACCTCTACACTTACAAACATCCCAACATTAACATTCAATGATTCTGAAACTACAACACCCAATGCAACAGGCAGCATTACTACATCTACACCACTGAATATGAGCACAACTTCATCAGTCTCTGTTACAGCAGCACCCAGCACAGGAAGCAGCGATACTACCTCTACACTTACAAACATCCCAACGTTAACATTCGGACATTCTGAAACTACAACACCCAATGCAACAGGCAGCATTACTACATCTACACTTGAAGTCAATAAAACTTCAGCATCAACAGTCTCTGCAAGTACTGCAACCAGCAGTATATCAAGACTTGTTGAGAGTACAGTTCCATCTCCCACAGTGTCTTCAATGACCAGACAGACAAACAGCAGTACACCTACACCTGCAGAAAACGGCACACCTTCATCAGTCTCTGTTACAGCCGAATCCAGCACTGCATCCAATACAACAAGTAGCAGTGCAAAGTCTGCACTACTGAACAGTGAGCACAGCCTCAACCTACATGTCTGCTTCTGCAGCGAGCAGGCAAACAGGCAGCAGCACACCTACACCCGGAGATAACGCTACATCACCATCAGTCTCTGTCAATACAGCTCCCAGGACAAGCAACAGCACTGCGTCTGTAGATGTCACAGCAACTTTAGCATCCACGGTTTCTACAACAAGAAGCAGCAATATAACATCTGCACCTGCAAATATGAGCACAGCATCAATATCTACAATCTCTAATACTGAAAACAGCAACTTGCCACTAAATATCAGAACAACATTAGTACCTACAGTCTCTGATACTACAGCACCAAGCACAACAAACAGCAGTATGACACCAGTAGATGTCAGCACAGCATCATCTGCAATGTCTGCTATCACAGCACCCTACACAACTAACACTAGTACTAATTTTACACAAGAAGCTATAAGAGCAACATCAGCACTCCCAAGCTCTCTTATTACAGAATCCAGTAACAGCAGTACAGCGAAAGTGGGGAACTCATCTTCAACCACAGCACCCACAGTGAATGCTACAACGACTTCAGCAACTTCACCTCAAGCGACAGGTTGGTTATTATGACTGAAAAACACTTTTATTATGTATGCCATTAGTGAATATGTTCTATCAAATCTCTATTTTTTCTTATTAGCATTAGGGTCTCAACCAATAATGAATTTTAATTAGTGACTCAACACACTCACTATTACTTCAGGGTTTTAACCGTTGCTTTCAACAACAATGAGTATTAGTAGAGTCAGACCTTCACCAGCAGATGGGAGTAGATCTACAGTTTCTAACACAAACGCAGATTTCAGGACCACCAGCCCAAGTAAAGGTTCACTTAGTGACACGGTTTTCTGTAGATCAGTGTCAGGATTGTCAGTCTGCATAATAAAATGTGTTTTCATATGTACCTTTCTTTTTTCAGATTTCCGAATACTGATTGTTCACCTCAAAGCATCTGTTTTATCCTACAATGGGCAAAATGAAGCTGTACTTACAGAATTTGTCTAAAGTACAAACATACTTCAACTTGCATCACATTACAGTTTAAAACTATTTAATAATTTCCACCTTTGTCACCTGCTTAATCAGCAACTGTCTTCTCTCTCACAGTTTATATCTCAGGCTTTTCATCAGTACATCTGTACTGGCTGCACTGTGGCGATAAAAAACATCAAACGCACCTGAGGATTGTTCCAGCCAGTGGAAACATGTACGTACTATGACAACAGACATCCACAGCAGAATACCTTATTGAATCTAAATTTACTGTTAAAACCTACTTTAGGCCTTAGAGAAATTTTATAAATTGGCTGTTGTGAAATTAATACTTAATAAGGTTTGCCACAAGGCACACATACAACCCGCGGTCTATTTTACCACCTCCTAATAAGTATGTTTGTGTGTTTTGAAGCCCTGCCTGGTTTAGATATACAGAACAGACAGGTCATTATTAAACATACAGTAATATACGCAGAAGTTTACTATGTAAGAGATTCACCAGAACAATGATTTTGTGTACTATGCAAAAACCATGATCTTTAAAAATAAAGTGATTACAATCATTTGTTTTGTAAGGCTTACTGCATGAAAAAGGTTGTCAAAGAACATGTAAACCAAATCCAAAAACATGGATAGAATTTTACTATATTATAACCAGCATTATAAGGATTAAAAAAAAATAGTCATTAAGTCTTCTAAAATTGTATCTGTTTCTTGCTAAGACTCTTGATAGCAGAAAGGCCCATTTGCTATCGCACAGGAAAACTGAGGGAATGTAAGTGCAGAGATTAACTCTGACCTTATTTGAACAACCGTGTGTGTATGTGTACAAAGTTAGAGGCCTGTGATTGCTCCTTTAGAGACACTGAACTTCTTTTTTACTTTTAGAGTGTTCTCTATTATTAGAATGGATCGCAAACATAAACTTCTACTCCTATAACAATGATCAAATATATGCTGTGCAATTTTTTCTTGCTCAATATTCTGCCATTATTTACATAAAGTGTAGAATTTCATCAACTTTGTGCCTACATGTACAGCTACAAATTGTAATCCATTTGCAGCTAATAAAGCTGATGTGTAACTATCCTATACTGTCTGAAAAAATGTGTAAAAGTGCCATGACTGAGCATTCAAAATGTTTGGATTTGCATTTTGTCATTATGTACAAGCCAGTGCATTTATATTCAAATAAATATGTTAAACTTGTATTGCCTTGTGTCTAGCAATTTCATTCCCAAGTGTTGCTACAGCAGCATTCTTGACATATCTACAGTCAGACAGATAAACCATTAGGCTGTCCACCTGTGGTAATGGAAAAACTAATCAACGTGGGAAACCTAATACATACTTTGTGCAACATATTATTCTGTGACTACAAGGAAGTTGTTTTTTGAAAGACAATGGGATTTTTGTTGTCCGGAGTGTGCCTCGCTGTGTACCTCCCAGCGTGTCTGAAACTCCCATTTATGTATAAATAAGCCTTGGTTACACCCAGCAGCCACATAGAGTCATGGATTGCTTTTCATTGCGCTGTTTGCTCCTGCTGGTGTTTCTACCGTGCTATGATGGAGGTGAGTCAAACACTGCTCCATTTAATACTGAGCAGGTCAATGAGGTGGTGTCATGGCATTGTGTGCTCAGGGGGTAGAACAATCAACCCAGCTTCTCCTGTCCGTATGCCACCCAGTTTAACCATGGTGGGTTAGGCTAGTGGCTTGTAGGGCAGCTCTTCCACGCAACGGCTGAATGAACAGCAACACTGGAATGTGCTTTGGCTCCCAATAAGGTAGAACAGCAATACGAAAATACAGACCTTTTACTATGCATTGAACGTTAAGTTGCCTTTTGAAATGTCTGTAAAAAATGTATCTTATATCAGCTGTACCTCCCTCCCACTTTCAAATATATTTAATACCCACTCTGATTTAAAGTCATCTTTGTCAAACTATACTGGATGAAGTTCTACTGGGGCACCAAAAGAATAGACCCCTTTATCTGGACACTCCAGTACCTGCTGTACTCATCTCCTAACTTCCATTTGCTAAATAGTTAAGAATCATGTCGAAATAAGTCTGCTGAGTGCTATTTGAATAACATTCTGCTCTGTTCTTCACTTGTACAGGTCAATAAGTGTTTTGTGTTGCTCTATGGAAAACTAATTTATGATTTAGGTATATTTTACTGCTACTGCACTGAAAATATACTATGAGCTTTAACCATAAAAGTTGTAGGAATGCCAGCAAAGTACAACAATGTCCTTACACTGCTGTTTCACTAAACTTAAGTGATAGATGTTATCTCAACTTTTCCTCATTCCTAAATGCAAGTGGAGATGTTTTTTTAGCATGGTGGCAGAAAGATAACAAGCTCAAATTTCATCTTCTGGTATTTAAGGTGTTTGCCCAAGACAAATTTTTCAGTAGGTTTGACGCAGATGGAAATTTTACCTTATGTAGCCAAAACTGGAAGTAGTAGTAAACAGCCTGTCAACAACTGTTTGACTTATTATTTTCTTTTGCAGTCCCATTTTTCAGATGTTGATCAAAAAAGTTTTTTAGCATATACAGGTATTTTTTGCTGCTCAATCCTTGCATTATTTTGTATTAAGTTAGTTTATTATTATGTATTATGTATATGTATTAAGTTTTCATCCACGTTACACCCTCAGTTCTTCATCACACATCTTGTATAAAAAGTCTTTTTGTGACGAATCGATCTTAGAATTTCTCTGCAGCATGTTACAAAGGAGGAGTGTCCCTGCACGTGCAAGTTTTTGTTTAATGACTGAAATTTAACTTCACTTGCAAACTTCTGTGTGACAGCAAAGTGAGACGGCTATTAAATGGGAAATCTCCTAAAATATACAATGTGATGTCCAAATCAGCATCCTGTAACATACTGGCATCTTTTCTCTTTAACAGAAGACATCGTATCTACAGTCTCTCCCAACGAAACAAGCAGCAATACATCTACCTTATTGGCTTTGAGCCCCACTTCATCGTCTGCAGCTTTCACTGTTATACCAGCCAGCCCATCAAACACTAGTACTACACAAGCACCAGTAAATGGAAGCACAAGTTCACCATCCACAGCAGATGCTCCTACAGCAGCCAGCACAACAAGAAGCACTACTCAATCCACACCAGTTAATACAAGTACAACGTCTGCAACGTCTGTTGTAGTCTCTACAACTGGCGGTTGGTTATGTAGGTTTTCTTTTTGGGGGGGGTGAAGCTTATTCAAAAAATGACTTTTTTCCTTTACAAAAGTTCCATCTACTCAATATCACTGCTGAAAAAAAACATTTTTTAAGGAATAAGTAACAAAATTATTATAACTGTTCATAAGATTATGAGTCAAAAGTTTTGTAATGGTGCAATTTTGGCAGCACATGGCAGCATGACAGCAGACCAGAATCTGCACCAGTTAAAATGACATTGTGCTGTGCAGGAAACAGTTTACAAGATATAAATTTTGAACTGTTCCAAAATATTTAAATTTTCATGTTGAAAGTAGAGCTTCCATGTTCCAATTACCTTCTAATTCAAAATACCTTAAAGTGAAGCACGTTATAAAAACTATTTAACATAGAAGTATGATTACCACAAATATTCCAGCAAGGTGTTCTAATTCTAAATACTAAAAATGTCAAGAAAATGGCAGAGTAAATCACTGCAGAGCACAAGCTGTTCCACCTCCTTCCCTCTGGTCAGTGCTACAAAAACACTGTATGCCAACACATAACAAGACACAAAAGCAGTTTATTTAAACATTGCTCAGATGAGATATTGTAATAGTTTGTCAAAGATTATTGTGAATAACCGTTATGTGCAATAACAAAAAGATGACACAACTATCCCTTTAATTTATAATGATATAGTGTTAAACGCCAACTGTGCAATGACAGTAAAGCTATATACATACTTGCCATAATGTTGTAATAATCCTTGCCCAGCCATGTGCATTTTTGTGTTTACTAATCTGAATCTTTTCTCATTATTGTGTCAATGTGAAGCTTCCTTTATATTGTTACTATGTGAAAGTATGATGAGATCCACTGGAAATTCCTAGCAACATACATGGCCAATCAAACTGATTGTGAGATCAATAAGCTATAGTAACAATCGTACAATTGTTCGATTTCACTAGCCCTCCTTTTTTCCTCAGAGCACTTACAATTGTAAACCAGTCTGCAGTCGATGTTCTCGTTTCATATAGCTGTGTGTGCTACAGTTTGTGCAGGTCCACCAGCAATGTGTTGCTCTGGACAGAACAACAGCTGTGCAAGGGGGTGTTTTTGCGATGAAGCCTGCTTGAAATTTATGGACTGCTGTCCTGACTACAACTCCACATGTAAACAATGTAAGTAAAGGTGAACACAACAAAAGGAGGTCAATTTAGGTTGTGTAAAATGTGAGACTGGACAGGGTTTACGACCAGCCAAGACATTAATCCCACCTGTTGGATTTAGACTGAGCACAACATGCAGTAAAGTTAATATCAAAAACTTTTATGTCTGTAATCCCTTAGAGCACCCAGTACAACGTCTGCACCACCTTTTGTCAGCATGGATAGCCTCACAACTTCAGCATCGATTTTCACAGTTACAGGTTTATCTTTCTAATCTATAATGAACCTATTTCAAACTCTGCAGTCACATCAGCAACAGTGTCAAGCACATCAAGCAGTAACGCTACATCTTCGCCACCCAGTGTAAACACAACCCCGGGGCCTATTGTATCTCTTACTACAACAACCAGCCAAACAAGCAGTCCCGCCACATCTACACCAGCAGACAACACAACTGCAGCATCCACAGTTGCAAAAGCTACAGGTTGGTCATTTTACATTTAAACATTTTGTATGTAACCAAAAGTAAAAATGGCTTCTTGTTTGTCTGCCTGCATAAGAATGTCAGCCAATACTGAATCACAGTTAATGATTCACCTGTTTTAACATAGTCCCTAGCACTTCAGGCTTTTAACTGGGTCCTTGTACTTGAAGCAGGAGCAGACTCCATTAGTGGTACATCTTTAACAGCAGAAGAGAGAACATATGGAAAACATATATCACCACATACTCCAAAAAACGTACAGTCTGTGGCTTTGATTTCTGTACTTGGAATGATACAAAAATGTTTTATTTGCACTTTTCTGTTTATATATTTCTGAACAGTGACTGTTTACCTAAAAGCAACTGTTTTATCACAAGATGGGAAAAATGAAGACGCACTTTCAGAGGCTTTATCTAAAGTAAAATCAATCTTCAACTTGCATCACAACATTATAGTATCAGAAAACAAAATTAATTTCCACTTTTGTCGCCTGCTTTATCAGTGACTGTCTTCTCTCTCACAGTTTCTATCCCAGGACCTTCTCCAGAAGAACTGTACTGGTTGCACTGTGGCAATCAAATACATCAAGCACACCTGAGAACGCACCTTATGGATAACACTGAACTTTTTCAATGACATAAAAGCGCATTATTTCACTTAATGATATCTGCACGAAATACATTTGAGTAGGTGGAGCAGCTGACTCATTATAGAAAATGGCAATTCTAGTTTGTTTGAATGGACAGAGGCAATATAAATTAAAAAGATGAGTCAAAGGTCCAATTATGGTTACAGTTTAGGCTGTGACCCATGAAAACCACCGAGCAGACTTAACTCTACTAATTGCTCTTTTTCATTTGATATTTCAACAAAACCATACACACATTCTGATTTGTAGCGCAAACCACATTACATTCATGTGAACGACATGAACAACAGATTAATTTTCACACAAAATTTTTTAATCCGAAATGCTTATTTCAGAGCACAGCTCTAAAAAACCCTTATAAAAACTCCCTGCTGTTTGCTGGGACATCAATCCAAATATTAAAATTTGTAGATATCCGTGACGTCACAAGCCACATAATGACTTCACAGAGAAAACCGCGTCGAGACGCTTAGTCACCAGGAAACAACCGAGCGAGGACGCAGAGAAAAGTGTGTGACTCACGTCGTTTGACGGCTTCTCGTCGTGTGGAGGCCCAGCGGTCGACATCCATGTGACGTTTGTTCACTGAAGTCCTCACAACAAGCCGGAACCGTCAGATAACCTGGCTGACGTCACGTTAGCATAGCTAGCAGTGGCAAATGCGAAGCTAAGCTAATTGTTATAAATTAGCAGTAAAAATATACAAACTTATGTCACGAGGCCCGAGAGTTACTTGTTTGCCTCAGAGTTTGTTTGTTTTTTTTTCAGTTTCTTTCCAGAAAACTCTTAATTACAAAAATATAAATATTTAGAGTTTATCTAAGCCGTCCCGCGTTCGGTAAACATGCCACGCAGAATACGCGGCATTTCCCAGGATTCAGGAAGTGGGACGTAACGGAAACTGATCAAGTCTGTATCCAACAATATGCACTTTCAATACATTTACATTTAGTCATTTGGCAAACGCTTGTAAACGATATTAGGGGCTGTAAAACCGAATCAGGTCATTTATCATCAGATGGTCAAGGAAGATAAAAGCATGTATGCTGAAGTTTAAAAAATTAAAGTTTGCATTCCTCCTGATAAGAAAAATCATAAAAATAACACATTTATTTCTGATGAATGAACATTTGTACTAGCTAACTGTGCATTAAATGTTATGTTGATTAAAAAAATATATTTGTTTCACTGTTTTTACCATTTTAAAATAAGGGGATGCAAACATTTGCACCCTACTGTAGATTTGCTCTTTCATCTGTGCACTTATGTCATTGTTTGCACTGATTGCACGGATACTTGAGTCTCCAATTATAATTTCATCCACAGTGAAAGTGCCCATATCAGGACACTAGCCAAATGATCTAATAGAATTCAAATGAACATCAGATGTTTCTATGCTAAGTGTATAAGCATTCATATACTGATTAGGTTTAATATTTAGTCAACATGGAAGTGCTCAAAGAAGTCGAAACTTTGAACATTACATTCTTTTGACAGTTGAAAAGCTGAATGCTGACGTGCAATGCAGTCAAAAGCTGCAGGTCAAGCAAATAACTGCGCTTTGTGTTTCTGGTTATAAGTTTGGGTCATTTATTGGTTTCGACTCAGATACAGGGCAAAACACCGCTTTGCAGGAAGTGCCAGATACATATTAAACATGCACTGGATCTATTTGTTAACTTTAAAACCTTCAGGCCATCAAGATGGAAATTTAATCTCCAAAATATGAGACTTGAATTACTGTGAGTCACTGAATGTTTGTACATGTGGGACTTTCTGAAATTAGTAATGTACACTACAGTGAACTAGATGTCTGCATTCTTCATTACCTGTGAATGGAACACGGAAAAAAATTATCACAGCCAGAAAAAACAGAACAACTCAAGAAATGCCTGGCACTTTTGCGGTTTGCTTTGATCAATTTCAGCTTTCTGTGCTATGTTTTTTAACATTTAGTGTGCTGTACTGTACTGTACTGTGCACAAACATTGTGTGCACAGTACAGTACAGTATGTGAGTTCTAGTTCACAGTAAATATTTTCTCCTTTTTGTATCCTCTAAAATAATTTTTTTAATGTATTTTTGCTACTAATTAAAGTTTTATTTCAAAATAAATAATGTTGGTTTTTGTAATTACATTTTTATTGGAGATAGTTGCCCCTCTTTCTTTCTTGCCTCGTTTTAACTCCATAAGTTTTTATCATTCTATTGCCAGATGGACCCAGCACAACAAACAGCAGTACTACATCAGCACCAGTAGATGACACCACAGATACAGTATACACAGTCTGTGCTACCACAGCACCCAGCACTAATATCATGACCACGTCACCATTCAGTCTCCATCATTACAACATCATCCACTTTCCACAACTCACATTTGGTGAAATGCATCTATTTAAGCTAACATAATTTTTTCATGATAACTCTCAGTAATATCAGTAATTGCCCCCCAGTAGAGGTATTGCTGCTCAGTGTGGGTTTTTTTTTTTTTATTTATTTTTTGTACTTGTTGCAGTGGGAACAGTGACATGCAGCAGTACAACTGAACGTACCAACTAAGTCACATTTCTTCCAATAGATGGTAGCAAATCTAAAGTTTCCAACAAGAAGACAAAGACCAGAACCACCATCATGCAGGTAAAACTACTTACCTAAATATTCATTGACACAGATATGTGGCTGATCCAGTTAAGAAAATATATGTCTTTGGATGTCCTAAAGACAGTGTTTTCCCAAAGGTTTCTGTTTTACCAATAAATAAGATATACTTTAATTAGTTTAGGTATGTGCAGTTTGCAAATATGCTTTATGAAGTTATAACACCCCAAGAGCCCTTGAATATATTCCATCCATCATTGCCTTGTTTATTCAATGTGGGTGGTTTCTGATTTTCAAAAATTCAGACTGTTCAAACCCCCAAAGAAATGAAAAATATGCCAAGAAGCTTTGTGCGGTTGCAGCTTAATAATGACAATAAAGCCTGTACAACTCTTACAATATATGAGAATTGCTGAATGAGCAGTTCCTACCTCAAGCCTCAGCTTTAAAACAAGACATCCAACCCCATTGTCCAAGACAGGATGGTACCAAACATGAAAGCAGTGTTGCTTGGCCATGTAGGATCTGCATGTGGTGACCCCAGCACTTCAGGGGAGGAGGATGAGACAAAAATTTAATTTTAAAGGGCAAAGAGGAAACAGGTCCACATGCCCTCAGGGACCGGCATAACCTCTAGGCGCGGATAGTTCAAATTAGACCAGCATTGTCAGTCCCTGCCCACCTTTAACCCCACGGATTGAAATGCGTAAAGACACATAATTGAAAAAATGTAAATGTCTTTCTTTTAATTTTGTATATAGTTTTTAAATTGATGTGTTACAATCCGAGAGCTGGATCATTTTGTACCTGTACAGCTGTTAGTCAGAAACGTCCTGACTCTTCTGCGCAAAGGGAACTTTGGCGATGCCTGGTGCAAATCAGAAGCGCGTGTTCTCCGCAAACTTCTCTCCCCAGCACCGCTGCGCAATTGAAGTTAATTCTGCAGAGTGAGTCTCGGGTTCACGTTTCTCCGCAGCTTTGTAAACTTAGATCATGTGGGGTCACGGAGAGGTTGAAGCGGCCCTGTAGCTGTGCGTCGTCCCTCCAAAGATCAGTTACAATCTAATGGCAAAGGAATGTAGCTATTGCATAGAGGTTTGGCTCTAATTATAACCAATTAGAGAGTGGCATGTCGTTTTATTTTATTTGGAACCATTTTTATGTGCATGGACATTTTGTTGTTCAATCTTTGGCTGCTGTTGTGATTAAGGGTTAATGCTGCAATATAAGGAGATACATTATTTTATTCAACGTCTCAAAATGAAGTTACACAAGTCAAAATAATGCTGTATATCTGTTCAAATCAACAGCTTATTAAGCTTACTATGTTGTTTCAAATGCAGATTAATATCTAGCCCTTATATAATTTGCTCATTGTGTAGGTAAAGTGAATTTATGGAAAATCAACAAATCAGTACTCCTTTACTCACACAGACACACCCACACGCGCACACACACTGTGTCCAAATTGTTTACTCCATCCTTCTGTTGAGGTATCTTTAGTTCCCTGTGGCGTGTGCATGTCGAAGGCCCCAGTGTTATTGATCCTGATTGGGCCTCACAGGAGGAGATTCCGGCCTGCCATTGACCCACACTTCTCCATGTTTCCACCCTTCTCTCAGATCATCAGAGGCAGTCATCTCCTTCTGCTGGCCAACCTGTCTGCTTGCGTGAGATTTCTGATTGTCAGATGAAAAGGGAGAAAATGAACTTACTACAGGTTTTTCAAAATCACTAGCAGCTCTTGCCTGAGTAGTCCACGCTGATGTTTTTCTGGCTTGGTGACTGTCAAAACATCCCCCATGTGTTCATGCCCCCCCTCCTTCTCCTTAGAAAGACTTTGGCTCACAAGCTGCTCTCCTCTTCAAAGTAAAACTTCTCTGCCATGTGGCCTGTGTTGAATTTTTGTGTTGACGGCTGTCCAGTGTTTATGAACTCCTCGTAGGGGTCCTTTTTCTCCTCGATGCTGCCTATGAAGCACTTGAAAAGTGTCATGGCAAGGAAAGCGTAGAAGAACATTACAAACAGGATGTAAAAGTAAGCGTTGTCATACGTCTTCCTGGAGCTGGAGATGGTTGTTACTGGACTTGTGCTGGACTGAGGGCTCACTGTGGTGCTGGACATGGTCCTGTTGATTTGGTGCCCATTGATATCGATACCAGTGTCCTCCAGAATCTGCTGGCATCTGTAAAGTAGAGAAAGCAGGAGAGTCCGATTCATGCGTTTCATTTCGAAAGTAAAAAAAAAAAACAGAGACGAAACTGGAAATCTTGGTTAAACAAAAACACAGAACGAGGGAGAGTGAGAAAGGGCTACTGAGGGAAAGGGTGAGAGGCAGTCACTCACCTCTTTAGGAAAGGCACGCTGTGAGTCATTCACCCACTCTTCAACAGACTTGATAAAGTGGTATTTCAGAGATAAAGCCCGCTCCTTTTCTGTCCCGCTGGTGCAGCCAAAATATCATAAAGACTCTAAAATGACCTTCTTTTAAGAATAATTTGTACAGAATTTTCTGTCTTTTTGATCACAAGTGATTCTGAATTGGTCACAGACACTAAAACTACAACCCCTCCAGAACATTCCGGCTCCGGAGTATTTTCTAAACCTCCCCATTTTTCCTATGTGCAATTTTTTTTTAGCCCCTCTCCTCTTTGTGCTCTTTCCTTCACTTTCAATTTAGGCGCTTGGAAGCTGCAGAGACGCTTGGATTGTTGTCAGCTCCGGTCAAGTAGTCTACTCATTTCAAAGAGCGCTAGGGTCAGAGGTTAAGTTGTCTCCAGTGTGTTGGTGCTTGACTGACACTCCAGTGTAAAGCAGGCCCTTTGGCTTCTTCGCTCATTGTGTCTTACAACTAGGGCACAAAAAAATGTTTGTGGAGAGTAAGAAAAATAGTAAAATGTGACTTTGCTCTATCTTATTGCATTGGATGTTTAAACTGAGGATAAACATGCAAACAAAGCTGCTAACACAGAAATCTAAAAACAAAATTTACAAACGTAATTTTTCATAATCAAACATTATTTGTACAATTATTTTCACTTTATGCACACAAATGACACAGACAGCTGCGTAACTGATTCCTAAACCTGAAGGAAAAAAGGACAGGTTGTAATAAAAATGCACTAGTGATATCTGTAACCCTCTGAGGAGTCTGGCAACTGGATGAAGAGTGTTTTCATTTGTGTTCGGCAATGAGGTCTGAAACCTTTCTGAATCCTCTACTGGCATGTGAGTGAGTGATGGCCCAGTGTGTCTGTGGGCCGCTGCGCTTATATAATTTACAGCAGCTCTGCTTTAGTCATTAAGAGCTGTAAAGGAGCCCCTAGGGAGCAGGAATTTGTCCAAAAAGAGTGTTTATGGAAGGAGATATATTCATGATTAAGCACAACAGTAGTGGGCATTAGGTATACAGCTCACTGAGGACATGTGTTGCTATTCCAGTACGATTTAGGCAAGAGTGAAAAAATGGAGGAAAGAAAGAAACTTTTCTGTTTAGTTTTACTCTCTAAATGAAGAAAGCGTTGGACGACAGTGTTTAAAGCCTTATCCACACTGCTACATTCAATAAGTACATTTCTGGAAAATAAATGCTAAGGTGTGTATTGATTTATTCTTTGATTTTTCTTTAACATTTCAAACATAAACACATTGAGTTTATAAGGCACCTATGATGTGTTTTGTTCAACTCACCACCTGTACTGAAACCCTCAAATTTGAGAAAAATTTATAATAAATAAAACGATAATTGCAGCTCTCATATTTCATAAGTGACACCTTCTTTCTGTATTTTATATAGTTTATTATAAATAGTAAATAGTGCTGTATTGTACACAAAACTTCTTACAACAAAATCATTTTACACCCATGTAAATGAAAATTATACAAAAGAAAAACATGAATATTGAACATTGTGTAAGACTGAAGCACTTAAAAGCACTTATACAAGACATACATAGGAGACGTAACACTTGTACAACACTAAATAAATAAGGAATGGAACTGATGTTTACTAGTTCCTGTAAAAAAACTAATTTAACACATGCAAAAAACATAAAACCACAAATTAACTGTCAAACTGAATAATGTATTCACTGGCAGAGAATTCTTTTGGTTGCTATGTTTGTTATTTTTCATTGCTGGATGATTTCCCCTGATTGATCAATGCACACAACGCAAAATGAATGATCTTAAAAAGAGAGCGAGCATGGTTTTGAGAATATAATCAATGACATTTGATCTGTGTTCATTTACATGCCATGAGGTATGAATGTATTGCACTTTCTTTGGGTTGCAGTGGTTCACTATGTCTCTATTAGTTCATTCATCTTCCTGCTGGTGTTCCGGGTGTAGTTGCATTTTCATCTCCACTGTCTTTTACAGGAACACCAATGTACAGTTGGTATTCCTTTACAGCATTACTCTAAGACACTGTGACAAGAGGTCGTTAAAAGAACACTGTAGCTGAGTGCAACATGTTACATGTTACCTTTTGATAACCATCAGTTATAAGAATCTGCCCCTCCTCTATCAGGTTGAACCTCAGAAGCACTTGGGGCTTACAAAGTCCGCCGCATCTCTGCCACTTATTACAAAATCAAATACAGAATCTTGAACATATTTACTCCCCTTTCCCCACCCGTCTTTTTTTCTTCTTTAAGCATGCACAGCGAGCCGTGCTTAGTCCTCGGAGCATGACGTGCACACAGGCAGAGCGAGTGCCAGGTAACAGGAGAGGCTGTGCCTTTGGTCCTAATTATTCCAGTCAAAGTCCTCCACTGCTGTCAGTAAACCTCCATCTCAACTGGCTGCCTTCGTTTCTGGAGGAGAACACCTCTACCCCTTTACCCACCAAACCGCTCTCTTGCTGTACTCAGGGCTGGGGAGGTTTGGTTTGATGCATGCAGCGAGTGGGGTGCTCTCTGATGATGAATGTGAGACTGGCTGGGAAATCCTCCTGTTCAGGCCATGTTGGGGGCTTCATATAATGAAAGGAACCTGAAGTGGACAGGGGAAAAATGGGGGAGAGTTTAAAATACATTATTTATTTTTGCTGTAGCTGCTTACTTTTTCTAATATATAACAACAGAAATGGGAATTTTGAAGTTAAATAAGGGTGATGATGAGGGGAAGGAGTGTGAAAGAAGGTTTTAGGAGCAGGTGAGAGCAGGTGAGAATGGAAAATGGGGTCTGAGGTTAAGTTGTAAAACTCTAATAAAAAAAAAAAAACAGGTGACGAGCTTTGAGAAACTCCCTGCACATTCTTCGAACCGAATGCGCTCGGTAAAACTAAGCTCAAACTCAGTCTTATATGATCCCCACCTCTGCTCCACTGATCAATAACAACTCTAAATCTGACCTCCAGTGGGACACATGGTTCTAATCCCGGTCTGCCAAGGGCCATAATCGCCCCCTGTTAAAGAGCCCCTTACCCTCCTTTTCTACACACACACATGCATGCGGTCGCATACAGAGACACACACGCGCGCACATTTCACCAAACCCCCAACAGCTACATGTGAATCTCTCCCAGGATCAGCTAAATTAATAACATCAAGATGTTGCCACTGATGGTCCAGTCAACATGTGGTAGAGTACCTCAGATCAGCCCCAACAACACACCACTCTGACCCACACACTCCCCTCCCTCCTGTCAAACAAGCTTTGGGAAGTGGCTCCTTTCATTTGGGTGGCTATCTATGTTACACCGGGGCCATTACATGGCTTGGTGAGCCAGACTAAGGGTTTGATAGCCAAGCTTGTCGTGCAGGGTCATGAAAGGACAGTGAGTGAAAGTGTGTGTGACCCTGGCGTGCCTCTGCTTCGTGCCATGTGGATAGTCCAATGATGGTAATGTAAACTGAGGTCGAGTTCTCTAACATACATGTAATTTCAGCACAGCACTGGGTGATTTGAGAAGCTTCCTCATCAGCGAGGTCTACACAATTAACGGAGGCTGTGATTCAGCAAATCTAAACTATCTTATCCAGAGCAGAGGTTATAGAATGACATCACTGCCATTCAATTACATAGAATTTAAAATCAAATATAGAAATAAAAATTCCCTAAATCTTTGACAGATCGGCTTGAAACAAAATTCCAAACTAGAGTGTGTATGAAACATACCTTGCTCTGACTGTACTGTCCGTACTGATAGGATGGATGGTGGTCCACGGCGTAAGCTGGGGAGGTGTAGGAAGGTGGGCAGTAAGACTGGGTACTGGGCAGGGTGGGCATACTGGTAAGGCCTGGAAGAGCTTCAAGGCGCTGGGATCCATGACAACTGGCAGCCATGCCTCCGTTAGGCTCCAGGCCTCCAGTCAGTGGGGAGAGAGTGAAGTCACTTTGGGACTGATGTGGCACTCCCCCGGGGTTTAACAGGCCCATCACCTAAAGACGAAAAAAAAATATTTATATTTAAAAAATTAAATAATATATATCACACACACACTATAGCAAGTTAGAGATAATTTATTTGTATTAAAATCTGACGATCAAAAATGTGATACACCAGTTTATCAACTTTTCCACTGCGCTCGGGTGGGCTAATGTGTAGGCCCCACTTCTTGTTCAGTGTCAGAAATACATTATTACTGACTTCCTTCACACATGTGGTTCCCCTTTACTCTGCTTGATTGACTGGGAAACGGACAGTGGCTTAAAGCGCCTTCAGCCTCCTTGTGGTTTCTGTTTTCCTGTTCTTTTTAGAGAAGTTAATTAAAAAGTATATTTTTTTTTATTCTAGTCCCTCTTGTCATGGCACTTCAAGCATTTTGTTACAACTGTACTAAAAAAGAAATGAATACGTGACTTTGATTAATTACAATAAAAAGAAAAAATGTTTTACATTTATTTGTGTAAATAGATTTGCATGTGTCTCCTCATTGTATTTTATCTCTCAACAACTGTGCCATTCCTTTACTCTCTCTCTAGCTCTCACTTTCTGTTTTTGCCTCCAAATGACCATGTAGGCCTGGGTAAAGAGGTCAAAGGGCATGTGGGAATGAGGCGAAGGGTGCATTTGTCTTAGAGCTACCCTGGCTATGTGTGGTATTGTTTAGGTAATGGTAGGTGTGTGTGTGTGTGTGTGTGTGTGTGTGTGCGTGCACATGCGTACTAAGCAGTTTTGCTCTGATGTCAGGGTATCAGTGATACATTATGAACAGCTGCACACAGGTTTGCGTGAGAAGCAAAGTCACAAAAAGGTCTAAAAAACAGAAAGAGAGAAGACGACATACAGACAAAGGGCAGCTGTTTATGTAAGAGATGATAGACCTAAAGTTTATAAAAAAAAGAACGGAAAGTTAATGATGGAGAAACAAAGCTTTCCATACTAGTTGGCAGGCACACAAATGCAACTTCTGGTGTTTTTAATGTATAAATATAATTTACAGTTGGTCTTTGATAATGGCCTGACCTCACAAATCTGACACAAAAGACCGATGAGGAGTACCACTAAACCATTATTTCTCTTAGGACAGAGAATTCAGGTTTGCCTGCAATAAAACACCAAAATATGAAACTATTATTTGCACCCGTTAGTTTGTGTTGTGTGTATGCATGTGCATTCCTATGTCTAAGTGTCTGTGTCTGATCTGCATGCGATCATGTACTTTGAGTCTGCAACTGAAACAGCAGCAGTTCCCAGTGTTGTGTCTGTTTTGAGGTTGTTCCGGGGATTAGGTCTCAGGGGGGTGCAAATCCTGGCCGCTCGCTTCCTTGGTGAGAAAGGATTCCTTTGGTATGCACCAGATCAGCAGTGAGACGCCAGAGACCGAGCACCGCAGAGAAATCCACTGGTCTGACTGTAGCTCCGAATACAGAGGTAACTCTTTAGACAAGTAGATCGCCTATCTAAAGTAAACCTTATCCATATCAAAACTCCACGCTGTTCTAATGTGACCATATCTGGAGGTAAATGAAACCCTGAATCTCCTGATGGATCCAAAATAAAAGATAGAGAAGAGCAGCTTTTATAGACAAATTTGGAGTTCAAGAAACCAGATAACTCCGAAGAGGATTTGTAGGAGAGCAGACCAAGCTGTGCAGCAATTCGTTTAAAAAGAAGGTGTAAAGTTTTCTGAGAGGTCTTCGTGTATTAACTAGCAATGTCATAGAATTTAATCAATCCTCATTTCCTCTCCCTTATTAAGTTAAAATCAGTAAATTAATTCTATCCTCGCCTGAAACAGAGAAAACGGTATTGCAATATACATTCAAACAGCTGCAATGAGTACATGAATTAAAACAAATTAGCCAACAAAGTGAGTCATTTGCATAAATTACACACTTTGTTACAAGGGGATAGATTACTTCATTCCAATCAATTAAGCCACTGGAACGTCCTGTGATTGCAATTCCAGGCTGAGAAAACATTCCAGGCATGCTGTCCCTATGCAAGATGAGATGTCCATTCTGTACGGAGCTGCCCACTAAGGTTAATGCTCAAACCATACATGAGGCCACAGTACATTTGGCCTTTTTATTGGAGTTAGAGTCACTCGGTCACCACAGGCATGTCCCAGAAAGGCAGAGAGTCGCACGTTTGCAAGCCAGTTATGCTCCAACGAAGACGCTGATTCAAAAACAAATACGAGTTAGCTCGATTGGCTGAGATTAAAACCATCAGTCACTGTAGCTTCCCATTTGCTGTAGTGTAGCTCTATGTGTTTTGTTCTGCCCCATAAAGTAAAATTCCCCAAAGAATATTGGTTTAAAAGTAAATGTGTCTAGCTCTCAACCAGGAAACAAATAATTCTAGTCCATAACTAGAGCTCTTATTTCAAAGCAGTAATTATTCCTTTAGTCGTAAAGATGCCTCCCTCCGACTTCTGGTAGTGCACACTGGCAGCCACAACAAAGCTCCTCTCTATTTTTCAATATATATACATCCTCAGGCATTCGCATAGCAACAAACCTGCCTACAGCAGCTTTTTATCTGTGCCTGACAGGAGTCTGAGATTCTCTCTCACAGGAATTAGTACCCAGCATGCATTGCATACGGGCCGGCCACCCTTTGTGGTGGTTAAAAGCTCGTTTTACGCCTGTTAGTCCATCTTCTGGGCTGGTAGGGAGCCACTGATGGACACTGATGACTGTGTAATCGACCATAATTGTCTTTTCAGTTTTGATTTGTGTCATCATCCGACATCCATACATTCCTCCTTGTGTCTAGGTCTTTCTGCCTACGTGACTGACGTTTTCCGCATTTAAAATTCATCAAACAAACCATCAGGATAAACAAAAATGAAAAGCTACCGTGTTTTTTTAGCCAAACAAGGTTCCATCAATGTCGCTGCAATGACACCGTCTAGGTCACACAAGGAGGAATGAGTGTGTATCATTATCGCCCCATATGGTGCGTTTCACAAATGCCTTGAACTACTGATCTCCTGTTGTGATTGCATTTTTATTTTTTATTGTGTGAATATGTCCATGTAGACGTATGCCGGCATTTCCACAGTTCCACAGTAAGTAAGACAAACCTGAGGCGAAAGACTGTTGCTGATGGAGGGGTTGACCGTGTTGGAGTGACCTGTTGGGGCCACAAAGCTGTCCGTGTAGCCTGAGAAGCTGTGACGTCCTGAAGACAGGCAGTAAGCTGAGCTGCCATCCTGGGAGCCCGCTGACGAGCCGAGTCCACTCTGGTGCACGGAGGTGGGAGGCAGAGGCTGCGGTCGGTGAAGTGTACTGGGCTGCTCGGATGCTGCTGTAAAAAGAAACAGTTCACTTTCGCTATTAGCTTAGAAATAATTTCCTGCAGTTGTGAAACAATTGTGTTATATCACACTGCAGCAGCGTAACTGAATTTAATATTTTGAAGCATGCATTTACAGTAAATTTAAATGGGTTCAGTTGTGGACACCTTGAGCTATGGAAGTAGGGGGATACGGACTGTCAGACAGCTGATAGGGCTGCAGGCCGGACATCGCGGATGGAGGGAAACCCCGGGAATGAGGTGGTTAAATGCCATCAGTTGATTGGCTCCTGCTTGTTTCCTCCACCGGGCTCTTCTGTTGCTAAACCACACCTGAGAGAAAAGTAGAGAGACGAGTGTCTTTTGTCATATACGCTAACTTTAATAAAATAAAGTCACTTGTATGCATGTGCTGCCTGTGAGTGTGGGAGGCCTCTCTGACTCATGGACAGATGAAGTGATAGAGATTTTCACATCTGGAGCGAGCAGTGAAACCACAGACATTACATCTTTGTGGGCCATCGGAAGTCGCTGGGTTCAGACGATGACAGAGGCATGTTACAATAGCTGATCACTACATCACATCTAAATCAGACATCTATTTTGGGACCTTTACGCAGCCCTTTTTATAGAAGGTCTGACAAAAAACGATGTCTTCATGCACAGCGGGTGCAGTGAACGTGCGTCTGTCTGTGTCTGAATGTGTGGGGAAGCTCGTCAGGCAAAGGGCGGAGGGTTGTGGGGGTGGCACACATGTCTAATGGCTGTAAGGAATGTGTGGCAACATTCCAAGGCAATTTAACGCCCACATGACACATATCCATGTCAGACTAATGCATTGCTCTGCTGTCAAAATGACATCTTTGAGTGTTTCAGCGTATCTAACCTGAACTCGAGCCTCTGTCAGTTTGGCCCGCTGAGCCAGCTCCTCCCGTGTGTATATGTCAGGGTAGTGTGTGCGTTCGAAGGCCCGCTCCAGCTCCTCCAGTTGCTCCGCTGTGAAGGTGGTTCGACTGCGACGCTGCTTCCTCTTCAGGGGAAGGCCTGGCTCGGAGTCCACATCGGAGCCCTCGTCTGAGTGACTAGCTGGAAGTGCCAAACAAATACATGTTACACTCACGTTCAGGGAAGTCAAACAGTTGCAGATTAAAAACTTGGGGTAAATACTAAGCTGATTTACGACAGTCAGACTCATGGCAATAGATTCTGCTGAGTACAACACATGGTAGAGGGCCACTTTAGATTGTGTGCTCCTGTTCCCTTAAACTCCTCAGTGGTTCCTGAGGGGATCAAAAGCCGGAGGCTGCTTGAACACGGATTAGAGTGTACTAGATCCCTCTGGGGCATCTATTCCCTGGGACACTGTGTCTCTCTCAGGCTCAGCCATGCTGTGCGCTATGCTGATAGGTCCCATAGTGAGGAGCAGGCGGCCATTTGCAGGTGCTTCTTAATCTGTTTGTTCAGTCGAGGGCAGGAGGGAGCGACTGGGTAACTGGGAGACAGCTATTGGGATCTAATTCAGCAGAAGAAGGGAATCAATAAAGGCTTTAGACTGGAAACACAGGACTATTGCTGCATTTGAGGAGGAGGTAACCCATCTATTAAATAATGATTAGGCTCCACAAACCAGCGTGACAGCCTGCTATTGTGCACCATTACATGTCTGCAATCCCCCATCCCTTTCTCAGTCATATGCACGCTCACAAACATGCATCTGCTACGTCTGGGCTATGGGCTTTCACTCAATAAACGCAGTCTATGACAATGTGACAAACACAGATGCACGCTGGAGAAAAAGAGTTGAAATCCACCCCTAAATCCACCCCAGACTGACCTTCTAAAACCCCATGAGGAAGGTTCACTGCACCTTTTCGACACTTGGACCACGCAGCAAACACCTATGCTGGGTGAGAAAAACTAAGGGGCTCAAAGGCAGAGAGACAGGTGTAAGTGACAGAAAGACTTCAGCAGAGAACAGAGGTTCTTCTGTTTCCTCAGAGCTCTCATTCTCCCCCTATCCTCCAGATTTAAAGCTTTAATTAAAAAGTGCCAAGTCAGACATGGAGGGGGGTAGTAGGATCTCCCCTTGCCTCTGGAGCTTCTGGAGCCAAGCAGGAAATGTTTGTGCCGGTTGCCAGTGTGTGTCTGACCAGGCATTACACACGGATTTGGTCCCTGGGAATGCTGCTGCTGCACTCCGGACCGCCGGCACTCAGGACTCTGATGCCGAGAAGAGCTCTTTATTACAGCTGAACTAAGGGCACCACGCTGGTATAAATGCTCACACTGGATTGGCTGGATGCTTGGATACTCGTGGACTGTGCACTATGGGTTTGGGATGTGGTTTGTTTAAGTAAGAATGTGGCTTGGGTCCAGTTGGAGCAATCTTTAAAACACAAGAGGCATGAGGAGAAGGCCCATAGCGTGAAAATAAAAATTTGTATTTTTTACGTAATATTGCTTTAATTAGCAAATTCCATTAAGCCCCACATAAACGCCACTAACTGAGAAGACAAGAAGAAACTAATATGCACCGTCATTACCATTTTAATGACACAAAAAGACCAATGATGCAACAGAAACGAAAAGATTCCTGAGGGAGGGAAAGCCAGCTCATAAAACTCCTCCGAGGAGAAAACTCCCCATTGGCACTGTAACTCATGTTAACTGCAGGTTGGGGGTGGATCTCTTCACCCCCTTTATTTCTGTTATTCTCTCTTTTCTTCCTCCCGTTTTTATTATTAGCAACAGAGAAAACACTCCATCGCAGCGTCACAGAATCTCCCTTAATGGCAAATGACAGTGTTGCTTTTGTCATCCTTTGGCTTGCGCTTTCTCTTTTGCTCTCTTCCTCTCTCACTCTGTCTTTTTTTTTTTTTTTATTTTTGGAAGTGATGTGGCCAAGCCTTTGTATCTTAGCAGGGAAAAGCCTGTGGCAGGGCTCTATTGGACCGATTACCACGCTCCATCTGTAGGAGCCATCAGGGACGCCCGGGCCTGCATTCAGGGGCCTGTCACCTGCCCAGCAGGGGTGTTGAGGGAGGCGGTAGGGTGAGATGGGGGCTGTGGGGCTTGGAGCTGGGTGAGGGAATGAAGGGTGGGAGGGAGAGGAGGGAGCACAAAGGGGTCCAGAGAAGGGCCACTGGGGGCTGAGGAGGTACACAGCAGGGGAGCACCCCTTCATCCCCTCCCTCCACGGCCTGAGGGCAGCAAAGTTGGGGGATGGTGGGTTGAACGGGTTGCCATGGGAGGGAGACGGGAGACTGAAGGCACCTGAAGAAGATGCTGGGGTAGGGGTGTAGGGTGACAAGCTTAGGAGAAAAGGGGGTGTTGGTCATTCTTAAAAGTGGGACCTGTCCTTTCCATCTCATCCATTCCTTTCACTTCTGTCATTCTCTGTGCTCACCCATCGCTGCATCCACATCTTTGACATTTTCAAACAAGACTCTTATGGTGCCGTGGATCGATTTTTAAGGCAGGCTGGCACAGAAGCAGATTTGTTCCCACACATTCCCTGCAACAAACGGCAGAAGAGGATACTAAACACACAAAGGGAGGCCTCGACCTCCTTACTTAAACACCCAAATCAAATTTTACGCTGCAGCTAAAGCACTAGGGAGCTGAAAGTACTCCATAGCCGCTCACAGTTTGGCTGTGGCTCCGACAAGAATCTTAATAGAAAGATAGATTATTATCTGTCAAGCGGAAATTGGGGCTGCAGCAGATTTTTCTATAAAACTGTTGTTGCAAAATCAAATCAAGATTTAAGAGAATTAACTGATAACAAGTTGGTTTACATAGTAGAACAGCTAGACTCTTTTACATAGTTTGGAAGGTTTGGATTTTAGCATTTTTGAATACGTAGTCCAGTGATCTACAGGTTTGGTTCACTGGTCAAAAACTGACACTTGTTGATTACGGCCAACAGTGTATTTTTCCTGTCCTCTGTCCCCACAACATCAAAATGAACAGGTGGTTTTAAAATTGTGGCTGATTAGTGTACGTGCTTCCAAACAAAAGACGTAGCCACCGAGTATAAAGCAGATAGTAGTCAAAGGTGAACACAACCGTTTGTTGATCAAGAAAGGAGGAGACTGACAGGCAGGGAAGATAAACTCCAGAGGGTCACAGATGTGAACCTGGGGAACGTCCACTTCCATTAGCTTCACCTGCAGCAGTGGTACCCCAAGCAGGCCAAAAAAATCCAAGTGACGCGTACAGCTGCGAGAATAAAGACTGCTCTTGTTTACTGCTTAGACTACATTGGCCAGGATTTGCCTTGCCAAGCATTCATCCCCCTCCCACTGGTTCAAGAGATGTTAATATGAAGAGACAGTCACAGGCACACATATGTACGTGCGTATGTGTGCAAGTAAATTCACACATGAAGCTTGAAAATTCAGAAGCATGTGGAGAAAAGTACATGCGAGCTGTGACAGTATGTTAGAGAGAGAGGAGAAGCAGTGAGAAGGAGAGAAAAAGAAAGAAAGGACGGGACGAGGGTGAGGAGCCAGTGAGAAAGAGAAGTGGAGCATATGGGGCGGTTGATGGCCTTGTCTTGGTAGGGGCTGGGTAGCCCTTCCTCCAGGGGCAGTTAATAGAGAAGGTAATTGAGCTGGTGACAAGTGTTCGCAACACAAAACAAAGGGAGGAAGAGACAAATGGACTAGTTATTTGCCCAGGGAAGTAGATTTGGTCCTTTCAAGCCAGCGAGCATAGAAGAGTGGGCCACTGAATAAAAAAGTGGCATGCCACATAGAGCCAGAGCGAGCAGATGCACTGGAGGAAAAGAATAGTTAACTGACAGCTTATGGGCTCAGCTGGGGTTAACAGTTAAGGGAAAAATGGGAGTGAGTGGGCTGCTCACTTGACTTGCTAAAAAGCCCCCAGGAACCCGCAGCTGCCTGGGAAAGAAGCGGGGGGCAGATAGAGTGAAAAGAGAGAGTGCGATGATGATGTGATGGACAGAAAAAAGTGGAGCAAATAAGTGCAGGAGGTTGGCACTTAACGGACAATGAGCGAGTCGGCGATATGACTTTGAAAGATGTATCTCTGTCTAATATTGGTGAAGTGACAAAAAGCCGCAAATGGCCCTGCTTGGCTATTATGTGTGCCCAGTGTGCGGTAGTTATTATTTAGTTCCACTGTGGTGCGGTTAGGTGACAGTTTCACGGTGGCATATCCACCCTCGGGGCAGGGACAAAGCAACAGCGCGGAGCCCACGCGGAGCTGCAGCAACAGGCCACTCTGCTGCACGTTCCAGCGAAACGGAGACTAACCAGCAGAGATCTGTCTCAGACAGCCTCGTTTTGGCCAGACAGACAGACCAAACCGATCACCTTGTTCAGAATAAACTCCATGCTTTTTTTTACAAGTAAAAAACACGGGAAATTGTTACCTTTGTATGACAACGCGATATTAAAGAGTTGGATTGCTGTCATCATTGTCCAAACATTATGGTAACCTCCTTTTCCTGGGGCCTGATAGTTTTAACAGTCAAGTGACCCCAGCTTAGCCCCTGACCTTTTCACAGCTACTGCACAGCGCTGCAGTGAAGACGGCCTCACCCCTCAGAAAAACTTCACAGACACTCAACAGAGAGAAAAACCATCATCACATTCCACACACTCTTTCTTTTGGTTTTATGGCTTGTGCACATTTTCAACATTTTTCTGTTGCACTAACACTAGTGTCTCTACAAATGTACGCTGCAATTTAAAAGTTTTTTTTCATTCCTATATCCTAAAATTTCTCTCCTTTTTTTAATGGAGTTCTTTGTTCAGAAAGAGGAAAAGACATTAATCAAAACAGCAACAGAACTGTGCTGGCATGTCCATAATGTGCAATGTGCTGGATGAAACAGCTCCACAAAAACTGAGGCTAAACAAAGTTAAGTGATTGACAACGCTGTCTGGCTTTACTCAATTAACTATCCCATTGTGCTCCTCTTTGCACAGTCCCCTCGCCCCCGACCCTTTTCTCTTCACACTCCTTTATCCTTCCCATCACAGAGGTTTGCTTGGCTAATACTTCCAAGGAAATAGAGAACTCTTTTTCTAGTGGGGCTCCTCTCCTTGACCTTCCATTGCTCATTGCTTCTCTTTCAGTTACTTCATAGTGTCTCTGGGGTTAGTGGGGAGAATGTGGAGAGTACATCAGCACTCAGGGGCCGGCTCAGGGCAGGACCCCAGCCTATTACTTCAAAGTTGGCCTGCATTCATTAATTGTCCTTTGAATTAATATTGGAGGATCACAATGTGCTTGCCAATAGAGAAAGAGGCTTTAATGAAGCATAGAGTCTGCATTCAGTTGCAGATCAGCCAGTGCAGATTTTTTTTTCTCTTTTTTGAGAAAGAGGGAACTTTTGAAAATCATGCCAACACAACAGAACGTAAAAGTATCTGTCTGTCTGTCTGTCTGTCTGTCTGTCTGTCTGTCTGTCTGTCTGTCTGTCTGTCTCTCTCTCTCTCTATCTATCTATCTATCTATCTATCTATCTATCTATCTATCCATCTAACTGTCTGTCTATTAGGATGATTAACACATTAACAAAGGAAAACAGAGTGAGGCCCACATGAGACTCACCATCTCTGAGGGAAACACAGAAATGTGGCCGGTTGCAATGAGGCTTTCTAGCTGTTTGGCTACAGAGATTGACTTTGCTAAACTTCAAGTTTTAACTCCTTTACTGTGGAAATGCCCCCCAACGCATAACTTTGGGACATTCTGCGTCTTTCTCTTATTCTTCGTATTATTTGTTTTGGAATACAGGCGTCTTGTAAGAAACTTGTGAAACTTTAAAATTGGATTTGATGGCCTGGATGTCTGCTGTTTTCTACCAATGTTTTAGTTACTTTAAAAAATATAGTAAATTGTTAAAATGCAAATATGACATTTCTGCTTTGCCCACTCCCTTATTCTAAATCCATGCCAAAGTCACAGGGAGCCACTAACCCATTTTATTTACACAAACAAAGTCCTACTCTGCGCCTTTGACAAAAGCAGCTAAATCTTTCATGTTTTGTCAGCACTTGATTCCTCCTGTCCCTCTGGCTACTTGCCTGCTTCTGGACAATGGAGGCAGGAGAATGGCAGCAGATTGTTGGAATGCACCTCAATGAAACCAATTATTACATGTTGACTGCGTTCACCATGGCAGATTTGAAAGAACTGGGCTCATTCAATTTGGCACCACAGGATTCCTTTAAAGAAAAGTTATCCCTTTGACTGTTTGTATTTCTGAGCTTTCTTTTTCTTCTTTCTCCCATTCACCCCCCCTGCCATAAATGGATACTGCAACAGTGGCTTCTCATCCTTCAGGACTTTAGTTACTTTAATTAGTTAAATGAGGCTAAAGTGCGAACAGTAATAAACGGAGGGAAGGATGCTATCAATTAATTCACCCCCAGCAAAAAGTTATGGCACTGCTGCATTAGTCGCTCTTCTAAAAAAAAATGTAATACCAACGATACAGTAAGCTACATACATTAATACATTAAACCCGACAAACGTGATAAATAGAAGAAATTATTAATTTAAATAGAGTGGCCCAATCCTACACATTGCTGAAACACTAAAGTAAATTCAATCCACATAACTTAGCAGTTAGAGGAGATGTGAACAACTTCAGATTCATCCAGCAAACATCTTTTCCCACAAGGCTCCTGCCACTAGCTAATGCCATGCAGACCTGGGGCTACCGAGTTTACTTTATCCCACAAACCTTAGCAGTCCTTTTCCCAGACAAATAAATCTAAATGAGTCAGCTTTGATCTTAGCACTTAAGGAAAGCCAACAATAGTGGTAGAGGAGAAAGGGGCAGAGAGCAACAGGCCTCTCTCAACCATAACAATAGCCTCTGCAAACACCTACTTAATCAATATTTGGCCAGAAGACACTCTCTCAGTCCCCAAACTACTCTTTTCACATTCTAATGAAGTGCCATAAAAAGAGAAAAACAACAACTACTTCCACAAAGAGACACAAGAATGAAATAGTGCTGTTCTGTATATCAATGGCGGTTAGTGGCTTGGAGCTCTTTGCATGTAGGATGTCACCTATTGGACGTAAAATAGATAATGTTATTTGTTTTGCTTCTGAAAAAAATGCAGATTTTAGACATTAATTAAAATTTTGTTGAAAACTGCATTTTTTCATACCATATCTCATAAAATTTTAGTTTAGTATATTTTCAAAAAATGCTGATAGTCAATCCGAGGTTGCGTCCTCTTTTGATTGATTAATCTGATTATTTAGAAGAAGCTGCCTGATCACCATCAGGGATGTTTACCGTTTGGAAGAGGGAGAGCGCCCGCAGATATTGCATGAATGTGCGCGCCCTAGGGAGAAAGGAAAGGGGCGGACTTTGTTTGAGATGAAAGTGGAGAGAAATAAAAGGTTTGGATTTAATCTAGTAGAGAGAAGGGTTTCCCTGCGCTCGCTGGCTGAAGGCGTCATGCTCACTGCGCAAAGACTGTGACAAAAGCTCCGTGCGCAAAAGTAACGGCACCGTAAGAACTGACGTGAATTTAACGCATCTCTCACAAAAACCAGAAGCCATTTTTCCAACATTTGAATGTGTTAACTTGGTGTTAATTTTATATCTAGAAGCCCACACTTGTCATTTGTAAAATGGAATGAGAGATGATACTTTAAATAATAAAGAATAAATCTGCGCGTCGTAACACGACGTCGCCAGAACAAGCGTCTAGTCGTCAATAAGTAACTACAGAGCACATTATTATTCACCAATAATAACCTTTCCTTTTGTGGCAAACCTCTTTACTGGCCAACAGGTCGTAAATCAACAGGTGTTTGCCCAAAGTGTGAGCGGAGCTGTGCTTCTCCTTTCTGGAGACTAACTGTAACCGGTGGGGAAAAAGCAGATTGGCACTTTTTTTTGAACAGTCTATAAACCAGGGCGCACCGGGCCTATTGGTGTCCCTGAATAATTCATCGCTCATTGCGGGTTCATAATGTCTTCTCTGGGCCTTTTGTCAGCGCACTTTTTTCTCCCTTTCTCTCCCCATTTTGAAAGACCCGGGAGTCTTTTTGTACACCACTGAGCCGCTCACTGGACTTTGGCTTTTGTGCGCGTCAAACTGAGGTGTGAGCCTCAATGGACTCTCCTTGCTTTGTCCGCTGAAGTTCATCTTCAACTGTCTGATTGAGTGAAAAGTTCTCAGGCTTCGGAGTTTGATATCCATGTTTAAAAAATATGATCTGATGCTTGATAAACCTAGGGTGCCTAAGTACCATGCGTCCAAAAAGTTAAACGTACTGAGTAATGAGCAAGTTAAAAACGTTAATTAGGTTGGTTTTATTCCGATTCCTAATGTTAGATTCATAATTAAAACTTTTTATTCAGAGGTTGACTAAACGAGTCAACACAAACTTGACAGACTTATTAATGATATACATAAGCAGGACCACCTGCATCTCTGGTAAAAATAACCGCCGCGGCTCCGTCAACTGACCGTAAAGACGCACTGCGAGATAAGATCATCCTTCATGAACTTACATCTGTCTCCCAGAATTCCATCGATACTGTGTTTTGTTCGCGGCTCGTTTTCCTCCATCTCTCTCTTCACCACTTCGTCATCATCCTCCTCATCCTCACCAGCTCCACCGAATTTGGAGCGCATGACCGGCTGATGGCGCTCACTGAGAATGAAGATATAGATATAAGTAGAGGAATATCTTTAGATTAGCGGACTACACATCAAAACACAGAAAATGCAATTAATGCCTGCAAAGTACTAGACCCGCAATAATCAAGTTTTGTGTCTGTATTGACTAATAAATATGGTTTAAAGGATTTTATGAAATATGATCAATTTCAAATCGTGCATTGAAAACTTTCTTCTACCTGAGGGGACGTTGTTCCTGTCGCAGATCCCATCTTTCAGTAATTTGTCCCGGATTTCCCAGCTGAACATACCCGGGTTTTCCCTCTTGTACTCCTCGATTTTCTTGTCCACCTCTGGAGATGCGGTTTGCTTTGATGGACATAAGAAGAGTTTGTCACTTTTTAATAAACAGATTTTTTTTACTGAGTTTGAAATTTTGTAAAATGTTGTACAACTGCAACACAATAATGCAGATTCTTATTTTTTTTTTTTTTTTTTTGGTACAGGAGGCCTATAAAGTTAAACGGAATTTACTTGTACCCGCTATGATAATTATATTTGAAAAGTTTACACACACGTTTGGATCAACTGTTTTTTTTTTTTATTAACCACAAGCTCATTAATAAAGATGATCTCATTTCAAAACTGTTTTCTCACTTAAAATGAGCAAAGATTGATTCACAGGCCAAAATTACTTTTAAAGTATCACTATGATTTTTTTTTTCTGATAACGCTGCTGCTTTTTTATTTGCGTATTTATTTATTTCACGTTTTGCAAACATTGAGGCAAAAATGTTTTTGAGGAAAAACGTTTCTCTCACCTTTGGCTTGCTGCCTCCGATGGCTCCCGGCCTGATGGAGCCGGTCTCCTGGTACCGGCAGAGGATTTTGGATACACAGCCGTGGGACACACGCAGCTGACGGGAAATGACACACGGCCGGATCCCGTGATGGGCCATTTCCACGATTTTATGGCGGATGTGGTTGGGGAGAGGTCTGCCGTTTATGAAGACGCCACCGAGCTGGTTGACTCGGCCCTGTCCTAACGGAGTGGAGACTGGACAGCGGTGCGCAGGACTCGGTTAGCTGGAGACTAAACTTCGACTAAAAGTCTTGTTTTTATACTTAGAGTCTAAAGAGCAAATTATTTAGTGATGACAAAAACCTTTGCAGCATATCTTTCACCATCACCTAAACTTATATAACGCTATAAACTATGGAAAAGTTTACTTCTACCAGCGGCATGAAAAAAACAAATATTTTTCTTTTATTTTAAAAAAATGGAAACATGAAAATTCGTATCATCATGATGAAATGTGATGAGGTGACACATAGAACTTACATTAAGTATTGAAGTGAAAACAATGTAAACCTTGTTCCCAGTCACTTGCTGTAATAAATTCGATAAAACTGGTGGATTTTGTTTAGAGCAGGTCTGAGCCCGAGCCGGACTCTTACCTTCCAGAGAGTACGCTCCCCGGGGGTAGCTCTGGTGAGGACTCGGTCTCATCATTCTCGGTAAACCTCCTGCAAGCGCTGTCATGACTCCTGACCTTCTGTCAGGACACACTCTCCGCGGAGTCTCGTCCCCTTTTATTCCCACAAAACGCCCTGAATCCGTTGCAAGACTTTTCTGCGGTCCTCCTGTGTCTCCTCTGTCTTGAGCAACAGGTTGCACGAAGTAACGTGAATCCCCAGAAGTGCCTGTTATCCAGAGCTCGAAGTGGCCTGAGGTTCAAATCAAAGTGCAGGCTGCGAACAGTCCTGCGAGGATCGGGGAGATGGTTTGACACGATGGATGGAAGAGAAACATTTTATCCGCGCTCGCTGTCCCCTCTGACTCCGCGCTGTGCCTCCTGATTGGTCAGAGACCCGGACGTTTAGGGTTCGGGGGAGCCTTGTGATTGGACAGCAGGAGCTCCTGCTGTCTGGACTGACCTCAGGAGGTCAGCTCGTCCTGTCACAAACTTCAAACTTCTCACAAAGCGCACAACTGTTCACAGAGCCTGTTAAAATTAATACCTGACGACTATATATCTGCTAACATTTTTTTTCCCTGCATCTGCCGAGATGTGTATGATGATCCTCAACATCTACATGAACAACAAAGGCAGTGACACTAAGAAAACTGTTGCTTATATCTGTGAAAAGGTAAATTAATCCGTAAATGAGTATTTTATAAAAAAAAATGTTCCTAGAAAGTATTAAATACATTTAGGGGGATTATGTTTCTGTAGAAAAAATAAATAACCTCATACTCAGCCTCTGTTTTATTAACATCCATGTTTATAATTATGATTATTATTTGTAGTATTAATGTTGCGTTCATAAAACAAATGTGAGAAAATCTAATAAAATTTTTATAAAATTACGAAAACATTTTTTTTCGCAGCCACTTCTAGTCAAAAGACAAAACGATACGGATTCTATATCTGTTGTGTAGTTTATTGTAGAGCAGAAAGAAGGCACGAATTAATTTTAGCGCAGAAAGGAAGAATTGTCCATCATGCTTAATTGTTCGGTGAAACGGGACTTCAACAAATAGAAAAAACTACTGTATTTTATTAAGCATTTTCATCGTCATTATATTATTATTATTATTATTATTATTATTATTATTATTATCATTATTGGTTTATCGTGACAAAGCTTGCTTCAATGGTTGGTAATGCAACAGTTGTTGTAGGCTTTTGTGGAGCACTGCGGGGCTCCGTTCTCAATGGGGTCACCCATGATGTGATTGAAAGCCTACTGTTAAACGTTTGTAGTGTGGGAGCAAATTGTGACCATCCAGAAATGACACGGTCTATATGATGCTATTTGTTTCATTTTTTTTTCCCGAATGTTATGTTAGATAGAATTTCTTTAAACAATATGCTGAAAAGTAAAATTAGGCAGTAAAAACGAAAGACGGTTTCAGAACGTAATAATCATGAAAAGCATGAATGAAAATATTTACTGCAAAGAGAAGCTTTTTCGAATGTTTTTTCCCCACATGCGTCAGGCCGCTTGGACAATGGGGGTCAGGACCAGAAATGTGGTGCGGATGCGGGGGATTCTCAGCGTGGAGAGGAGGGGGTCTATTTTTTTCCACGAGTCAAACCCACCACATGCATGATAAACTCTGCACGGTCATCTAATAGTTGGACTAATTTACCAGTAGGTGCTGGAGCACACATCCAAGTGCTCGATCTGACTT
This sequence comes from Channa striata, assembly GCA_033026295.1. Classification (NCBI taxonomy): domain Eukaryota; kingdom Metazoa; phylum Chordata; class Actinopteri; order Anabantiformes; family Channidae; genus Channa; species Channa striata. Next base: position 8,373,818 of record CM065185.1, on the reverse strand, counting down.
TTCATAATTGCTTGTCAAGTTGCAATTATGACAATTACGCATGTTTAATAAATAAGTGTGCGTTTTCCCTTCCTCTGCGACGGGCCCATAATACTGGTTGATGTTTAATACTCCCTGATGTAGTTTAGAGACCTTCTCATAGGTGCAGGATGGAGCTTGTCGCCGGACCGGAAGAATTGGTCCAGCAACACCCATCACCCAGGCCCTGAGCTGCTCGGGAGGCCGACACCAGACTGGTGTGTTACTGCAGCTCCCAGGTGTGAATGTGGCTAATTTAAAAAAGAGAGGCCCACTTAAATGTTGAAAAGAAGTGGATCTTGACCTCTAAGAGACAAAGTCGTGCATCATCAGGACCTGCTTTCCTGGCAAGTGATTAATTTATTTTCATCAGATTTGTCAGCACCGTTTTCATCATTGTGTAAACATATCAGTGATCCCGAAAAGGCTTTTATCACATAGACCAAAATAATTGAACCTTCAGTGTGAAAAGTTGAATAAGCAAAACCAGCTGTTTTGTGGCGATAATGGTGTGACAGATTTGGGTTCTCTATTAAAAAATAAACAGATGGAAATGCAGATGGAGCAAATGGAAACTAAAATTACATCTTTTTAAGCAGATGTTATGTCCCAACTTTATAGTCACTTCCATTGCAGAATCCCACAGCATGTGATCCACTATATATTTTTATTCCTCTTATAAGACTGTATGTAAAAAATGCAGTTGACAAAGAACATGTGGAAACTTTATATGTCCATAAAAGAAGGCATGGGGGAGAGAAAGAAAGTTATCATACTAAAGTTTGACTATCATGAAAAGGATATTGGATCTAGCATGTCAAATCAATTAGAGGGGTAAGCTGAGTCAGAAATGTGCTGGGCTGGTGAACAAAATGCATCAGAAATAAAGAACAAAATGGCCCCAGAAAGAAAGTGTGTTGCATTTACCAGGCATGTGCACAGAATACGCCAGCGGCCTTTAAAGCTATATTTCAGAAAGTGTACACAAATAATAGTAATAGTAGTTTGCCATGAGTCCAGATAAATTTAGTCTGACAGGCTAATAACCCACAGGGTTCACACACACACACACACACACACACACACACACAGAGTCCCTGTAGACTACTTGGAAACAAAACTTTAAAAAAGTGCTCAGTATTCCTTATCAACCTGATTACATATGATCAAATATAACAACAATACATTTGTAGAAAATCATCATACGGATTATCCGATCGTAAGCTATATAGTAAACTGCTGAACTAGCAATCTTTAAAGTGGGCTCAAAATTAAACAAGTCATTTATTCCATATACTGCACAACAGTAGAAGTATATAACTGAGTCCTCAAATGAGTAATTTGTATTATGATTTTGCAACGACAGTTGGCTGTAAAGCATCACATGTTTAACCTGTTTTGCTCTTCAAAAAAACATACAACTACTTACAGTGTATTTCAAATAATGACCCATAATACCAGTTTCTGTCAAGAGGAAGCTAATAATTGTTACTAATGAGCATTATTATTAAGTTTTGTCAATGAGTTATTCTAAAAATGTGGAAATACAAAACAATAAAAAAATGTTTTTCTTAGCCTCATGATTCATAGGCAGTTACCAAATAAAGCCGAGGCCAATGTGGGGTCTTAAAACATACATGACATCACAAGACAGACATTATGGATGCCCATAAAGACTCAAATGTCATTATAAAGCCTAATAAAAATAATTGGACCACATCTTGTTTTTGTATGTGTATTTGTGATATATCAGTTATGTTTGATGATTTGTCTTTTTTAACTTGCAGCAGTTCAGTGATGATAATTTAAAAGAGCTCAATTTCAGAAAGAGCACAGAGTGGAAACTGTTTGAAGCAGGAGAAACAGATTAGAAAAATGGCATCTTCAGAGTGAGGAAATCCGCTCTGTGATTAGTAGCCTTGGGATGTTACCGTTACAAGGTGCCTCTAAAAGAGCCACTGTTTTTCCCATGTGTTTGATCTTATCAAATACAAGTGAGCCACAGCACTTCAGTGGGAGCTCAAACTGAGGGCATTTATCATAACAAAGAGCCACGAGATGCACCCAGGTGAGTGAGAGAGGGAGAAATGGGAGAGGAGCAGAGCATTTGTTGGCCATGCAGCCTCTGGGCATGCAGGGGTGCTTTAAAAGTTCCACGAATGAGGATTGATAACAGTTAGTTAATAGTGGATGGTCCCATGAAGAACGTCCATTGTTATCTTCAGTCAGATTCCTATCTGCTCTGCAAATACACAGAATCTGAATGGCACAGTCTGTCCAATGCTTTGTGGAAAATGTTTGCAATCAGCCAAATGTCAACTACTTATTTTCAAGAGTCACATATTATGGGGCCATATAAAACATAACAAAAAATACTAAATTACTAAAATGACAATTTCTTAAAAAATATTTAACTCAACAGAATTAAAGTTATTGCATATAGTCATAATCTTTGCAACATTTGCATTTATATAATTGTTTTTAATTACATTTCATTGCTTGTGGACTATTTTGCTTATAAAATGGATATAGAATAAAACAACATTAATTACTAATACCATCATTAACATCCGGTGTTTTATTATTATAATCCTTAGTGACAGTTTTCAAACTTCACAAGTAGCTCCAAAAAGCATCTGATCACTCTGTCTTTCTTACTAACTTATTAAAGGTACAACAGTCCATGTACTTTGGATATAAATGTCATGGACAGAACCAGGATGTGGAACATGCATGTGTACACTGAAGCCACAAGAGGGCACAGATTCGCACAGTGTCTGACACCATCCACCGAGCTTCTGCTCATTTTTACCTGCTCTGACTTTGTTTGTGAATCCTACTTAGATATTAATGCGCACAGGAGTGAAAACAGGAAGTACTGCAAATACTGTCTTTAGCCAGAAAAAAAGTGTGTTTTTGTGATCAAAAAACAAATCGTTTAACGGTTTTAATCCCCAGCCGCCAATCCAATGGCAATAATACGGTTTATAAAAAATGAAAGTCCACAGCTGAGACAGTCGTGACGCATGAGGAGAGCAGGTGAGACAGTCTGGGGGCTGATGTCCCCGCCCCCCTGACATGTCCCCGCTGGTGGCTCCACCCGGCGCTGTTCACTGCCTGTGGTGCTGAAACACGCTGCTGGATATAAACGGAATGTGACACACGTGGGGAACTGGATCACCTGTTGTGTTCATTCATTTAATTTTTTATTTAATAACGGGAGTTCACACCTGGTGCCGTGGTTGTGAGGAAGCCCCCCCCTCCCCCCTCCTTTCCCTGCCCCTGGGAATGTGCCCAAGCCCGGTTACACAACAAGTGTGTGATGGCACATCCGGATGAAGCTACGACTCCTACCGACTCACAGCAAGAAATGCAGAGGATTTCCACCCCGAACACCCTCATCCCGCCGTCAGCCCGAGAAGACGGATCATGGCGGAGGCGGGCGGCACAGGAGGCCGTCGAGCCTCTGCCCCGCCTGACGGGACCGACCCGGTTCCGAGCGAGGAGCACGAGTGCAAAATATGCTACAACGACTTCGACCTGGGCCGCCACAGCCCGAAGCTGCTCGACTGCTCCCACACCTTCTGCCGGGAGTGCCTGGACGCGCTGCACTCCATGGAGGGTCGGGGCCGGAGGATCGGCTGCCCCGTGTGCCGCCAGCGGACTCCGGTGCCGGAGAATCGGGTCCACAACCTGCCCGACAACAGCGCAGTTGCTGAAGCTCTTCCGCTTGAAACGTCCGTGAGCTCGTCCAACACTAACCGGCAGACAGGTGCCCACGACCGCAGCAGCAGCGGCGGCGGCTGCTCTCAGACCTGCCAAAAAGTGGCGTTCACGACAGGCTGCGTGTGCGCCATCTTCTCCTTCCTGTCCATGGTGGTGCTCTTATTTCTGGGCCTCATCTTCGTGCATAACTTCAATAAGAGCTCGTCTTCAGTCGGGCCCGTGTGTTTGTTTGTTGCCAGTGTCCTCGCCCTGGTTTCCCTCATCCTCACTTGGTTACTGTGCATGATGAAGTACCGGCCGGAAACTGGAGCCAGTAATATCAGTTCCCACACTTCAAATCTGATGTGACCCCCTGGCTGCAGAGCTGTAGGCACATGAACCGTAGTCAGTATAATAAATGGGACATTTCTGGACATCCAGGCTCTGATAAGGTCACAATAAACGTGTGGACAGTAATAATCAACAATGGAGTGGACAGAGAGTTGTGTTAGGAACTCTGTCAAACATGTGACCATTTAGTTTCACTTGTGTCAGTGCAGCTTCTCAGGTCCTGTACACATGAAATTCTTCTGAGTAAACCTCAGCCATGAGATCAATTAGCATCCCAAGTTTAAAGTTGTCTTTTTGTCCATGTCATTGGAAAATGTGCCCTTTTCATAGGAAACACGTCACAGATATGGAAAATCTTATGTATAGATAAATAATTAAACAGAATAATTACTGAATTTCATTAGTGTGCCTCAATTTTCTGGAATCCTGGTATTGTTCAAACCAAGCACCAATACACAACATAAGTGTGATGGTGTGTACAGGCATGTCATGTTATGACAAATCCTTGACTATAAGCTCACTGAAGACGCACTTTAAAGCTAAAACAACACACACACACTTGTTTGACACATTTCATAAGGTATGTGGAAAAATACTGCGTGAGCAGGTGTCTAGGCATCTATATGAACATGTGTTAATCTGGCTGTATCTAATTTATTATAATCTTCTAGTGCCAACCTATTTCTAACGTGACCTGTTGTGCCAGTGACAGAAACTACTTACCCCATAACTACCTCTGTGATTACACTGACTCCCTGTGGTGGACCAGATCAGCAGGGGATCCCAGGCCATTGACCCTGAGGGGACATGGGTCTTCACAAGATGAGAGAAATAACTTTGGGGCAGGGGGTCCAAAATAAGTACTGCTGTAAAGTAGAAAGACAATGGAGATAACCACCTAGGGCTTTTAAACCATCTGATGGGCTTAAGTTTTCTTCCCAACTCATATAAACTGCAAGAAGATATAACTCAACTAATGACTTGACTCACACCCAGATCCCCTTCAAAGGTGTTAGGTTACAGGGAAACATGCAATAAAAGAATGGTTCATTGAGTTTTTGTGTATTTGTTTCCTATAACAAAAATGAACCTTTTCACATCCACCAATCCTATGTTTAAAAAAATACATGTCACAGACAGTGCTTAGGTCATTACAACAGTTAGGAGTCACAAAGATGTCTCTATTTTGTGCAGGTATTTGTTGAATCCTGATAACACAGCAGGCTTGTATTTCCACTTGGTGTTGTTTTAAGAGGCGACACTGGTCTTAGGAGTTAAAATCTTTTTCAGGTCCCACATAAGGGACTCCTTCATTTGGTCATCCTGTCGGTGAGTAATGCCACCTAAATGCCACCGTGACAAAAGCTTGACAAAAAAAAGGAGGGGCGGCAGGCTTCCACTGGGAGCCACCGGCAACACTACGTCTGGGGCAGAGGGCTTCATTTCACAGGGACTGCAGGGCTTAAAGTTAAAGATTACTTTGAAATCTGCATCCCCTGCCAGCAAACTCTCCCACTATATTCCACCCTCCCTCCTCCCTCCAGCCGTCAGTCCTTCTCCCAAAAAATAAAAAGCTGTCGCCACAGAGCAAGGGATGAGTTGGGAGCAGATCCTCTTTGATGACAGAGAAGGATCCTTTTGTTCCCTAATCCCCACACAACCCCTTCCCCCTTTACCCTGTAAGTCCAATTCACAATCAGCCAGGGACTTAAAAGTTATTAGTTTACCTTTTGTGCTTTTAAAAATTGAATGTAACAGCAACTACTTATAGTAAAAATGTTATTGTCAGACTTGCTGAAGCACAACTTGAATCAAATCATTAAGCAAATGTCCTAATAAGTCACATGACACAGCTTGATAGTTTTTTGCATCACAAGGGAATAGCCATTAGCCATCGCACATGCTGTCGAGACAGCGAGGGTCACCCACAAACAGTTGACAATTTCAGGATACATTTCCTCTCATCCTGAATCTTCCTTTAAGTGTGTGCAAAGTGTGTCTCTGTGTCATTATCAGATTGGACACACATATTTCACACAGAAGATGAAAGTGTTCCTTTTGTCTGTAACATCTGCCCTCTGATGGTTTGTGTCCCATCAAGATGACCTCCGAGACTTAGCCTGAGGAGAGCATTTATCGCCACTCTGTACACACTCTGGCTTGTCATGTGATTGCATCCTCTGTGTATGTGCGTGTCTAAACTTCGAGAAAAGAAATGGATTGGTGTGGATGTACGACTTTAGTTGACAGAATGTGTCTGTACAGACATATGGCCTATCAAGCACACCAACACTCCAAAGACCAGTAAGTAGGGCTCAAAGTCAGAGGTCAAGGTGTCAAACATGGCTTACCTAGCAACTTCATCGCATCCCTCTTCAGATGTCAAACGGGGCTTTTCTCTGTCCTGAATACTTCATACTATGCGAGCTCTTCTCTCTGTTGATTCGAAACAAATAGAATTAGAGAGGTTTAGTTCAAGAGTCTCCTAAAAGAAAGAAACACTGACTCCCGCTGGTGTGTAAAAGTAAGTGTTCAGCTAATGAAACAATGTACCATGAAAGTAGTTTGTGTTTTAAGTAGCTGTCAGTTTAAAAAGACAAATTTATTTTACATGTTGTTTTCAGATCCATATATACACATTTGTATGTTATGGCCAAAAACACAAAAAAGTTCATTGACTAAAATTATTTTAAGACTTCCTGGTTAAATATATGTAATGATGCTATGACAACTTTTAAAAATAAAAGTATGATGGGTAAGAAAGTTTTTAGAATCACATATTATAGGGCCTTTATTTAGCTTTTTAGTGATTGTTTATGAGTTCATAAATGAAGCAGCAGACATACATACATTTTATTCTTCATCTAATGCATTAATATATTAGGTGGCCAACAGTTTCTATCATAGTATCAGTCTATACTGATTTTCAACCGAAGCATTACTGATCAACACTCTGCTACAAATGGTCCATCAGCTGTGATGTCTTTCATTTGATTGCAGTATGGGGCAAAATAAGTGTTTTCTTTAAATCTTTGTGTTTATCTTGCCACAACTGCACCTCAGATGACTGCAGCATATGACAAAAAATATTTTTTTGTCACTCTTTGAGGATTAGTGGAACCACAACTGTTTGTTGTGTTCATTCATTTAATTCATTGGTTCAACTGAGAGTTCAACTCTTGCTCCTTGTGGGTCAGGTGAGCACCTTAACCATCATCTGTGTATAAATGTGAGTGTGTAAGTGTTTTGGATAAAAGCGCTATATGAGCAGCTCATTTACTATTATAACTATTTAAATAAGAGGACAAGCAGGCGGGAAAAGGAAACAAGTTAGGTCAAGGTCATAAGTAGGGGAGACAGCTAGGATAAAGGAACTTTCAAAAAGTCCAACTCCAGAGCTGACAAGAAAAAAATGAACAGCCACCAGCAATGTAGACTCTTTTTACAAAGTTACTCATTTTAAAGATGAGTGATCCAACAGTTCTTATGATATAATTGTGGCATATCCACCATTATTATTAAATACAATGCCACATGAGTCCAATTTGTAACCGAAACACTGGGACCTGAGCAGTTAAAAAAGGGGAAAAGAGGACAAGCCGCTGAAAGTTAGCGTTAGGCATTTTATACTGAAACTTTTTATACAGTTTAAACTTTTAAGATGCCAAGTCAAATATAAATCTATCATTACTGAGTTTTTAAACTTATTCCATATGTCAAAGTAGCATCTAACCCTAAATAGATAAGTCAATTGCACATTTACTGGTCTAAAATACAAAGTTTTAGGCTCCCTTGGGCCTTCTTGTCATTTCCACCAAATCCCAAGCAGCGGGGGTCGTACTGGGTGCATATTTACAGAGTAGTCGTGGAAGGTTAAACTTTCGATGGATTCAGTAATTAAATCCGCACTTAAATTAAAAGAGACAAGTGTTTAACGAAGCTGAATCAGTTTTCCCCATTACAGTCCACCATCACTTTCTCGGCTGTTTAACCCACTGACTGATGGGCAGGAACGCGCAGCGTGGCGCGGACAGCTGTGAGCGGCTGCCAAAATGGATGTGACCGCTAGTAACCTCGCTGACGTACTCGCTCCCCCAAGCACGCGCCACCTTCAGCGGCCCAATCACTGAGGGAGAAACGGTGCGACGTCACACACAAGCTTCCGGGCTGCTCTACTCGCTGTCGCCCGGTGATGCTCCGATTTATAATAATGGTTAATTTTAATTTAATGTTATTACGGATTTCATAAACGGAAGCAGTGTGTTAATGCATGTTATCAATATAATGGCAGATGGTTTGTAACAAAGATAAATATAATTGATCCAGACCCGCGGAGACTCCGGCGGAACCTAGCGGTTGGGAAGAGGTGAGAATGTTGTGCCGTGTGACCGCTCTGCAGATGTTGATCATACTGGCTGATTGTTAGCATCGGCTAGCTCACCGGCGCGGTAAACTGGTCTATGTTTGCATCACGTTTGTTTCCAGTAAGATGTCTGTTCCTTCTTACCTGCACTTCGATTGATAGACGGATTTTTACTGTATCGTCAGTTTAGGAGCAACACTACTGTCGACAGCTAAAGCACTAGCTTCCACGCTTTGCTAGCTGCTAGCGCGTCTTTGAGTTGTCCGCTAGATGCTAATCGTGATGGTGCTTCGCCTTTTATATCTCGATATAACAAACATAACACTGAATAATCATAACAGCTAATCCGAATGAGAACTACCAACTCACTTCGTTAGCCTTTGATAGTGTTGCACATTAAATCTAACATGATGCGCATGAAAAGAAAACAGCGATGTTATTATAATTTAGCCTTGGTAGCCACAATCATATAACGTCAAGGACACACAATATTTATACGAGACCATAAATAAGTTTAAATTAAAAAATCCTCAACAATGTACATTTAAAATGTCTTATGTGATTAATATAACTCTGTAATTGTAAAAATGTGGAACACGTGTAAAATGGTCACTAGTATCAATAGACTTGAGGGAGAGATGGCACTAAGAATCATTGTCGTGTCTTCATGCTCACTCACATACTAGCACTATGGATAAAGTTTGTTTTAAGTTTGAGAATATAGCTAGATATGGAACAATCATTATGGTTTGTTGGGAGGACAGTTATAGTAATCACTGCAGTGGTATCTTCATTTGAGGTGTATGTCTGCAGCATAGTAGCAATAATTATGCTCTTTGAGTTGCTTACAAAAATTGTTAATCTGAAAATATTGTTTTTATTTATTGCTGGATGACATGGCAAATATATCTGTGGTGTTAATACAGTAACCGTGTGGGGCTGTTTACACTTTGAAAATACAAACCTAAAAGGGGTTACAGTCATTACAATAACAAGGATGAGCTGACTATAGAGCTGAGTTTCAGGGATGTCATATATGTACGTTAAAAATGAATTGCTGGTTTTTGAAAGAGCTCCTTTGTGGTATTTTCCCAGGTGTGTCGACTTAAGACAAGTTAGGTACACAATGACTTAACCTGTATTACAAGTGTTAAACTGAAACTGAGCAGGTTTTTATCGTTCTTTCTGTGCCTGTGTTACTGCCCTACAGAAAAGAAGTCCAATTTTGGCAGTTGGTTGTGGTATGTACGTTGCTGAAAAACTAGTTCATCATTTACTCAAAGGGTTGATCGGGTTTATTCAGTATATCATTGTGTATCAGATACTGTAAATTTAGTTGGAGCTGAGTGGTCGGTCATTTTGCATACCCATAAAATCAACAGATTTACAGAGACAATAGTAAAATTGTTTTGTTTTTTTTTTTATTTGGACTAGAAACACTTTTAATATACAGTTTGTTTATGGATATGTGCAGAATTTACTTTTGGTTGCCTTAAAATGACTCTTTTATTATATTTTTCCTAAGGTCAGAAGTCATGCTGTTCACGTGTGTGTATCTGCGTTTCATTTAACTGTCCATTGCATATGTTTAGAACAATTGGAGAAGCATCCGCATGCACACACAAACACACCATGCTTTAAAATTATGAACGATTGTTGTGTGCAAACTAACTCCTGCAGTGTGGTATTGCACTAGTCTCATTGATTAAGTCATTACTGGAGCATGTTGGAGTGCAGGTGATGAGCCTAGCTGGCCCTCTCACATGTTACACACACAAAAACATTTGTGTGTGTAAAATACAGTTTTATGTTCTTTATAATATAATATCAATAATGATTGGAGATTTACTGGAGAGTTACTAAGATTTTTTTAGTTACCTGTAGCTTTTGTACGTGGCCTGGATTTGCACACCTCATCATTCAGTGTTACAATTTTCTTAGTGGTTTGAGCAGGTCGGGTTATGCTAAATTCCACTTGACCTCATGAAATCGTCAATTCTGCAAAATGAATCACCGCCACAACCTCTGGTTCAGAGGTTAAAGAGCTGTGCTGTAAATGACACTCGGTCTCTAAGGATGCACTAGAAATAGCTGAGCTCTCTAAGGTGCTTCAGAGATTTTTCTATTATAGCCAACTGACTCAGAGCAGTAATGAGTCTGGCACATGGTATAATCCTGCGTTTGCAACTATTACTTGTGATGCTGTCGCAAACTTATGGTTATACAAAGAAGCTGTAGAAGTACAGAAAATTATAGAAATTTGTGTGTAGAACATGTCTTTGATTTGTTTTTCTTTTTGGATTAAATGCAACTACCACTTTATTCACTAGTCATAAGTTTCATAGCATCATTACATACAGTATATGAAGGGCAGACTTTCATGCGGCAGGGACAGTGAATCTACTGCGGTACATAGTGCTGACTGAGAACCGGACTAAGAATAGGCAGAGATGGTCTTACCAGAAGGCGGTTGCTCACATACAGTGCTGCTCAATATTTCTGAATATGCTAATGCAGCTTTATTCCAGGCTGTTCTAGGATTTCATGTTGTGTCTCTGTATTGCAGCTTTGGTTGGCTTCCTTCGCAAAAGAGTAACTGACTGCAAACACCAGCCTTAGCAGCAAGTCAACATACTCACGAAGCAGGGAGAGGTGTGCTACTGACTTCATCCTTTAAGATGAAGTTGAAGGAGGATATTAACCCCCTGCTGCTGCAGGTTTTCCGCTCTGTGGTCTGGGTCTACTCTGCCATCACCTTCTTACCCTGGTACTTCTTCTCTGGAGCTGGCACCAACTTGGAACGAGCTCGCAGGATCAAGGCACGCTCAGTCAGTGGGCGCCCAGCAGGACCTTACAGGGCAATCAACAGCCAAGAAAAGCTGGTCGCATGGATGCATGCTGGAGTGGACACCCTGGACAAAATGTTTGAACATGCTGCAAGGAGTTTTCCACAGAGGGACTGTCTGGGGACCAGGGAAGTGCTCAGTGAGGAGGATGAGGTCCAGCCTAATGGAAAGGTTTTCAAGAAGGTGGGAGACATTGACTTGTTCGTTTGTGACATGTGGTGGATTGCATTCTTTCACTCATCTTTTAAATATTTGTCTGTTGGTATTTGTCTGTCAGTTGGTTGCATGTTGTCACGTAGGTATAGAAATCTATAAATGTTTATGACAAGTATTCAGCTTTATGGCATGCCCACCTCTGTGAGGCTGACAGCCAATTGTGACACTGTGCACAGTGTGAAGAATGTAGGTGGAGGAACAGTAGTGTCACACAGCTGAAAACCTCCTCATTAATACCTGCAGATTTGCAAAAGCCCTGTAGATGGCGCTTACTAACTTACTGTATGAATGATAACGTCTGATCACAACAGCAGATCCTTCAGCTTCAGAATGTGCTGGTTTAATTGTTTACATGCTAACCATTTCATTTTGTAATGGACTATTATTCCAACCAAGGCCTGTAGAGTTTGTGCATTAGTTTTTAAGTTTCTTGGTTGTATATGAGGAGAATAATTTTTTCACACATGTTTATATCTTAAATAATTATTAAATTTTTTTAAAATGTTGTACATAGGTGATTCTTGGAGATTATAACTGGCTGTCCTACGAAGAAACCTACCAGGCAGCAAAGTGTTTCGGCAGTGGTCTGGCAGCTCTTGGTCAGAGGCCTCAGTGCAACATTGCAATCTTCTGTGAGACCAGGGCAGAGTGGATCGTTGCATCACAAGCCTGCTTCATGTACAATTTCCCACGTGAGTCACGGACAGCTAAATATGTATGTTCAGATATTCTCAGAGTAAAGCACTTGAAATGACTGACAATCTTAACTGCATTTCAATTTGATAGTTGTGACCTTGTACGCCACTCTGGGACCCATGGCAATCGCACACGGCCTGAACGAGACGGAAGTCACACACATCATCACAAGCAAAGACCTGCTTCAGAACCGCCTCAGGGTACCTTCTTTACTCTTACCTGACTCTCCATCCAGTCAGCTGTATTGAACAAAACATCTGCACTCCAGATTCACTAATAGGTTCCTGACAGACTGTTTGTTTCGTGCAACATTAGGTTTTTATAAGATGCTCCATAATAACTTTTTTCTCTATTTCCCTCTCCTCTGTCCCACCTACATCTAACTCCATTTTCCAGGCCATACTTTGTGATGTGCCAAGGCTGCGGTATGTCATTGTCGTGGACAGTAAACTCACAAACTGGCTAGACATGCCCAGAGGCATCACAGTGTACAACATGGATACTGTTAAGGAGTTAGGATCCAAGCCTGAGAATTGTGAGTATTTGTGCAATTTGATTAGAAAGGTTTCTAATTTTGTCAGGGAAATGGAAGTGCACTAATGTAGGCTTAATACAAAGGCAACACCCTCAAGTGTAATTACGCTGATGTGCTCTGCATGACACCGTCAGCAAGCGCTCAGATCACCTCTTGCCAAATGGCCAATGCCACAGTGACAGTAGTCGACTTTTTTGGGAAAAGGAAAATACTGTTTTATAAAATTAAGCCATTTTGTACTTTACTCCTCATTTGTTAAAAAAAATAAGATTTTTTTTGGTTTAAATCTTGTATACTCCGAATATAGCTCACAGTATTACAATACAAATATAATATTTTTCAATGAAAAATAAAGACTTACATCGATGAGTAAGACAATTTATACTTTATATCAAAATCTAAATGTTTTCAGCTTTTTATCAGTCTTGTGAATTTGTCTTGGTTTAATGTAATTGGAAATCACATTTTTTTTGTGTGTTGGGCCAAACTAATCAGACAATTACTTGAAAAGCTATTAAGGCGTAATCAAAACAGTTGGTACTTGCAGCCTTGAAGAATATTCCAAGCCTTTAATTTTGTTCATTTCAGCAAGGCAATATTTCTTCATAGTAACTTATTATTGCAAGTAATATTCTTCATATTGGTGTGTGGTTCATTTCCTTTTCAACCAGTATTCCTCTTCTCTTTTGTCTCTGCAGTAGCAGTCGACCGCAGACAGCCACAGTCGTCGGACATCGCCGTCATCATGTACACGAGTGGCTCCACAGGCATTCCCAAGGGTGTCATGATCTCCCATGGCAACATCATTGCTGGTATCACTGGCATGGCTGAGCGAATCCCCAACCTCAAGTATGCTAACATCGAATTCACAGCTCTTTCTCAGACACTTTCGTTTGTGTGCATCTCTAAAAGTGTAAAATGCCACACTCAATCCCATCCTCTGTGCTCTACTGTTTCTGAAACACTCTTAACTGTATTTCTAATCGGTGTCTATATTGGAAATTAACCCGCTAATATCTCTGTTCTGGCAGTGAAACAGACACGTACATTGGCTACCTGCCTTTGGCCCATGTTCTAGAGCTCAGCGCTGAACTGGTGTGTATCTCTCACGGCTGTCGCATTGGCTACTCCTCACCTCAGACTCTAGCTGACCAGGTGAGTGTACAACGTCAAAAACACCCACGCTGGTGTACGTTTGTGTCGTAAAGTGTTGTTTTCATATTTTTCCTGGAGGGCTTGTGTGGAAATACAGAGTAGGAAAAGCTTAATATGGTGGTTCTTTAATAAAACGTTTATATTTTCTGTAGGTCCACATTCTACAGCAACAAACATGAGTCCTAATTTTACAGTTGGGTGGGAAAGGTGGAAAAGTTTTTGGAATTTCCCCCCCCAAAAAAATTATACTTACACATGCATTTGCAAAAGCTAGTGGTTGGGTCAGGGTTTCAGATTTCATCAACAAGGAATCCCACATTTTGGGGGTAGGGGCGCTGCAAACAGTGGCATGGATTTTTGATGTCTCAAACTGGAAGAATTGTTGAGTTTACTTACACTGGCCCCCCTTTAAATTCAAGATATTTAGAATACTTTATGGTGATGCTCAGTAATGCACATTGAGAGTCTTATGTCATTTTCACAGTCCACCAAGATAAAGAAGGGCAGTAAAGGCGACACCAGCATGCTGAAACCAACTCTCATGGCTGCTGTGCCGGTAAGTCGTCTTTTTTTCTTGTCACTGCACAAGCAAAATTTATCCTGTCTAACTCAAATTAATATGCTCATGTCACCTTGACATAATGTCAACAGATCATGAATTACAGCCTGGGCAGAGTTCAAATGTGAAACGTCAAATTTGTGAACTGAGGGTTATCCCATGTGTCATGTGTAGGAGATCATGGACCGCATATACAAAAATGTGATGACAAAAGTGGAAGAGATGAGCAAATTCCAGAAGACACTCTTTGTTTTGGCTTACAACTACAAAATGGAGCAGATCTCCAAGGGTTATAGCACGCCTCTCTGTGACAGGTAACACACTCAAAATATAAAGTAAAAGCTCCTTCATTTTACATTTGTTTCTTTTGTGAAACATGAGCCATATACACACAAACCTCTTTTCCTACATTGTTCATTGTAATTTGGCCAAAATGCCTGTGTAAATCATTGCTTAATATTGATTCTGATATTGTGTTTGCACAGAAAATACTCCAATTTGAGTTTAGTTCAGGTTTATCTGGAAGCTATGTCATCTAGCGTGCCATTATTTTAATCTTCGATGTACTCATCTCCTTCAGCCTGGTGTTCAAACGTGTCCGTACACTCTTGGGAGGGAATACACGGTTGTTGCTGTCTGGAGGAGCTCCACTCTCAGCTGCCACACAGCGCTTTATGAATATCTGTATGTGCTGCCCTGTGGGGCAGGGCTACGGCCTGACAGAGACCTGTGGAGCTGGCACCATCAGTGAAGGTAAGACAATGTATTTAGTTGAGGTGGAAAATGGGAAATAGTGCTTGTTTTTTCCCACCCTTTGGCAAATTAATGGAGGAGCAATTGTAAAAGACTGCTAATGCGATTGGTAGCCATGGCCTTCATTTACGATGATGATGCAGTCGTATTTGCTGGTGTGTTTCAGTTTGGGACTACAGCACAGGGAGGGTTGGTGCTCCACTGGTGTGTTCTGAGATTAGACTGAAGAACTGGGAAGAAGGTAAGTCAGATGGCAAGAAGCCAACATATAGAAAGAAGTAAGAGAAATGTGAATCGTTTATTTTTTCCCAGCCAATGAGTTTTCTGCTCTTTTAGGTGGCTACTTCAGCACAGACAAGCCCAACCCACGAGGAGAAATTTTGATTGGCGGGCCCAATGTAACGATGGGTTACTACAAAAACAAATCCAAGAACGGCGAGGACTTTTTTGTGGATGAGAATGGCCAGAGGTGGTTCTGCACTGGAGACATCGGAGAGTTTGACCCTGATGGCTGCCTTAAGATCATCGGTAAGACATCCAGGGGTGAGAGTGGGTGTGTTTGCTGTTACACGCACATATAAAGTTTGTGACACATGACTTTTGGCTCTTATAGACCGTAAGAAGGACCTGGTGAAGTTGCAGGCAGGCGAGTACGTGTCTCTCGGAAAAGTAGAGGCTGCTCTAAAGAACTGCCCTCTCATTGACAACATCTGTGCCTATGCCAACAGGTAAAATAGTGCAGCCACTCCTTCTCAATCGCTTTCATGCAGACATTTCACTTTAATTGAATCTTTTTTCCAAACACAGATGCACCAAACGCATGTATTTAAGCCAGAGTCTTTTTCCGGCTCTTTATTTTCTCTGTCTCTAGTTATAACTTGATTTTGTTTCTCCCTAATGTTGAAAAAACTACATTTGTTAACCCTCGTTACCTGTTTTTCAGTGACCAGTCATATGTGATCAGCTTTGTGGTGCCTAACCACAAGCAGCTAATGGTGTTAGCTGGGCAGCTGCAGGTTAGGGGCACGTGGGAGGAAATCTGCAATAACTCCCAGGTGGAAAAAGAGGTCCTCCGCATAATTACTGAGGCTGCTATGTCAGGTAGGGGTGGAAAAAACTCTGTTCTGTTTGATATTAAAGTAGATTATGAGCTCCGAGAAAATGTCTCAACAACTGAAGTAAATGATGTTATACGCCAAAACATTTTCAGGTCAGATTTGTTACAATAATGTCATTATCCTAGTATTACACTCTGTCAGACTGAGCTGACGTTCTCTGAATTTTTTTCCTAGCAAAACTAGAGAGATTTGAGATCCCTAAGAAGATCCGGCTGAGTGCTGAGCCCTGGACACCAGAGACTGGCTTGGTTACTGACGCATTCAAACTGAAACGCAAGGAGCTCAAAACACACTACCAGGATGACATTGAGAGGATGTATGGTGGAAAATAACGCTGACACACTCCAGACAACATGTAAATATATACTTCCACACATACGCAAGGAGCTCAGAAACCACGAGAAGGACTTTAGAAAGTTACCATACACACTTCAACACAGACATGCAGAGCATCTCACACACCTCCTCCTTGACTTCTCTGCATCCAGCTTCGAGGAGGAGGAAAAACTCATGATTCCAGCTTAATGCTCGCTGTCAAGACCAAAAAGGCGGAAGGTCCCTCACAGACAGCTGAACAAACCAGACTCACTCACAGTGCCACGCACTCACCGCTCATCTTTGATGGATTTAGCCCCTTTAGTTGCTATGGCAACCAAGGCAGCACATGAAGTCGGACGTCTGCATGGCTCAAAGCGAAACAAATGTCAAGTTAGACGAATATGGATCAATGTCAGCGCGTCCTCTGTGTTGCTTCTCTTCCTCCTCCACTGCTCTCCAGAGCCCTCTGCCAGTTCAGCATTATGATTATGGACTTAAACTGCAGTTACCTAGCAGGGAAAATGGGGTGGCAGGAGCCAGACAAGGGATCCCTAAAGGGGCTTTAATAAATTCAGGTTGGATTATATGCAGGGATCTTTTTTTTGGTTTTTATAACTGCGTCGCTATATTTTCTTGTTTGATTTGTCAGCTTTGAGCCCAAGTGAGGAGTACTTTTGTGTATGAGGAATCGGTGTTGCAAAGCCATGAGAAATTGAGCATTATGATGGTTTGAATTGTTTTTCTTAGTTAATGGTTTTGTTATTCTGCGGGTAAATTTTTTTTTATCGCCATTTTGTATTTGCTAATCTTATTTTCATGAGCTTTGTTTCAACTTTTTTAGTGGTTATGTTTTTCCTTATTTGCCTGTATTTCAACGTTTGTACATTGGTGTGTGCGCGTGTTTACCGACTTGACCGGTCAGTCCCTTCTGCTCTCTGTCTTTGCAGCAGGGTCAAACATTTGTAGTAACAGGCATCAAGTGGGAATTTTTCTGTTCCCACCCTTTTCCTGAGCTTCACTTTTCTCCATATCTGAGCAGCCTCTGAATGTCTCCCAGCCTGTGTCTTATTGGCTGTCTTTGTAGGCTCATCGACAGGCAGTAGGCCTGCCACATACTCCTCCCGTCATGACCAGTGGACCGTATTTATGTCTTGAAAGTATCTTAGAAATAGTAGGAAAAGTTTATAGTTTTCATTGTTTGGTCACCCAGTCACAACTGTAGATGTTACCCTTTTTGCAACAGGTCTGTTACTGTTTTTAGAGTTTTAATTATGAACATGAACTAGGAAAATGAATGTGCAATATTCATACACAAATTTAAAATCTATAGGAAGTATAAAAACGCACAAAAAGCATTCCCCCATGTTTATGTATAATGTATTGCCTAGTAAGAAATATAAAGAGTAAAAAACGTGAGAATAAAGTAGGAAGTGAGTAGTACTAGCAGGGATAAGAAGAAGAAGAAGAAGAAGTGTCTTTCTACATGTAGCATATTTGAATATACTGTACTGAACATATAATGTTCTTGAATAGGACTGTAGATTGAAAAGTAGAATATCTGACACTGTAGAAATCGCATGATATAAAATGTGCAACTGTACCAAAGCACTTGAGAAATTTGAGAATCGCACTCCAGTCGAACAACGGAAGAAATAGCTTAGAAATAAACTCTGTATTTAATTGTGAGTATATAACGTAAGCTCACTTGACTACTTCGAGTGCAAATAGCATTTCTGTATCTCCAAATTGGTTTATGTGTATGATACTGTATGTACAATGTATATAACAATGGGTCTACATTTCCTTAATTCTGCCAATTCTGCCATTCATTTGAATACATGTATAACATACATATTAATCACTGTTGGGATTGAATGGCATCAGTAGGAGTGACACTCGCTTCACCATTTCTTCTCTCTGGGCTTATAGACGAAGATTAAACAGTGTTTGATCAGTGATCCTTTGTAAGGGCGACTTTCTTTTCAGCCGCCTTCTCTGAATGCAAACTTTGCTCTGTTTTTACTAAAACTTACAGCATAAATAATGTACAGTCAGGTACTCTTAACAACTCTTACGTCTGCTAGCCGAGTGCAGAGGGGTTAGGCATTTGACTAAACTACTAAACTGACCTTCGTGTTTAAAAGGCTTCTCACTTCTGACGTTTCAGTGAAAAGTCAGTAGCTTAGTGTGCTGTTTGCTGCTTTTCCTCTGCCTGGTAAGAGGTGGCTAGTTGCCTTCTGACACACATGAGCTGTCTTCAGGGGTCTTAATTATGTGAAGCACTCCTTCCATTCTCTTAATAGCACACATGCCATGTACTACTAGCAACACTCACTTGAACTCATGGCAAGCTGATGACAATGGGCGGTGATGAAGTTCAACACTCCTCTTGTTTCCACTTGCACTGTAAATAGGTTGAGAAGGGAGGTTGATCAAAGGTCAATAAAATTACCAATAATTGTACAGGTGTAAAGCTTCCTGTTAACATATTTAATAATGTGTTATCATTTTTTGGGGGGGGTATCATTGTGTGGTGAATTGATATTGTGAGCCAGGCTTTGTCTCCTTTATTTATTTGTGATTTGGCCTTGAAATTCATGTAATAAAAAAAGGTTGGTGTTGTAATGCTGGGCTGTGTGTGTGTGTGTATGTTGAACACCTGAGCGCAATCTGTGAGGCGTAACGTGTGACTGATACGATCAGCAGCTTGATTAGAATCATCCTGAAACCAGAGTTTCTATGGCAACGAAGGCCGGTGTGTGTGTGTGTGTGTGTGTGTTTGACTGTGGTTTGTAAAAGTGTGGTTCATCCACGCAAGCAGAACATGCAGTTCTGGGAGTCAATCTTCAATCAGTGCTAGTAAACAAAGGATTTTTTTTTCAGTCATAGTGAGCCGTAGAGTCACGTACTGTTTTTCCACAACATGTTATATCACAGACTTGTGAAATAATTACATTTATGAATGAAAGAAGCTTGTCCTCCACCTGCTAATCTTCTGCCAAATGCATTTTATTAAGACTGGGTGCAGTAATTTGGCACAGTGCACAAGTACTAATTATTTATAATCATTAGGATGTCACCCTTTAACCAATTTTGGCATCAGCAGCGGGGCTGCAACTAATGGTTGTTTTCATGACAATTTTTTTTAGACTAAAATCCTAGAAATAACATTTTAATTTGGTATATTTTTTATCAACCCAGAGTGAAAAATGTTAGCCTGCTACTCACTTTGTTTCTAATTTCAATGGTTTCATGTGTTCTGTCTTAATCTGCTTCACAGTTTTTCAATTTAAAATCTCAAAAACTAAGATATATCCACACAGAAATATAAAATCAAAGCTCAACAATAAAGCTTTAACTGCTTGGAGAAGTAAAGTGTTCTTTAGTTTGCACCATTATCAAACCTGTTATGAAAAAGCAATCATATAGAACATAAGTAGATAAAATTTTGTGCCCATGTCATTTAAAATAAACATTTTTACAAGACCACAGAGAGACAAGTGAATCCTCTAACCCCTCCTTTCCTCTCCCTTCCCTCCATCCAACCCTATGGGACCAGTGAGTGAGTCAGAGGCATAACGCTGCCTTCATTAGCCCACTGATTCTGACGCGCACACACACACAAACGCACACAGCAGAGTGGCTCTACCACAAAGACAACAACAGCACCACGTACTGCGGGACATCTTCCAGTTTTTATGAACGTGGTTTCTCTCCGTGTGTGTGTGTGACTGTCTTCTTCTCGTTGCTCTCTGACACTTCATCCCAACTTTTCTTTCCTTCTCCTAGATGCTCTCTGTCTCCCTCTCTCGCCTTGCTTGGCTCCCTCTTCCTGTCTTCTTATGACTCAGAAGTGCGCAAAAAAAAAAAAACTTATCTGTGTTTGTGCTTTACACGCACACTCTGTGAGCCAATAAGCCATACTGGAGTTTACCCAAGGATGAGCAGAGCTGAACTGGAGCTGGTGCCTCATAACCCTGGAGGGGTGGGTGGTGGCTGGAGGAAACTGAGAATAATTACATCTGAGGCTGAGAGATGGTGGTACAGCAAGGACTGGAACTGCTGAATTTATAGATGCACCAAAGAACAGCAGAGATTAAGAGGAGTGTTGATGTATAGGTCAGGGCAGGAAAGGTGACCTTTCTTTCTATTTTTTTTGTTAATGTCACTTCTTGAATTTAGCTTTACCCACGAGTACTTTCTTATGTGGCTTTTGCATTAACAAATCTTTATAAAGTCACTAGTGTTGATAATACTTTTCTTTTGATGCACCGATACAATCTTGCAGTGGAACAAACATAGACACAGTATTTCTTTTTATTTGATGTTAGAGAGGAAAAATGTTCCATCTGACTTTAAAGCTACTCGGGGGATGTTTAAGGAGAGCACTGGCAACATTTGCTTTCACCTAATTGGAAAGTTAGTGAATGTGATGCTCTACTTTTTGGCTGACCATATTGTGGCTTTGTTGTGAGGGGATGTAATGTGTCGAGCTGACCTTTGGCTTTGCACTTAAAACAGTGCTGGCACTGGTTTAGCTCAGCTGGGTCATAATGATGCCAGGGCTAACATGTAAATGGGAAAATGTGTGAGGCCTGGCAATAAGCTTGAGCATAGAAGCAAGGGAATGGGGGGTGGACTGACGGTGAGGCAACCGATACGTCTGGGCGATGACTCACCAATGCTGGGTATTTATAGCACCAGGCAGGAGGGAGAGAGGCGTGGGGGTGGAGGAGAGAGGGGGCAAGTGGTTTGGGGGGTGGCCAGGACAGCATCATCGCACCGCCAACAGGGAGTG
Organism: Channa striata; assembly: GCA_033026295.1. Taxonomy (NCBI): domain Eukaryota; kingdom Metazoa; phylum Chordata; class Actinopteri; order Anabantiformes; family Channidae; genus Channa; species Channa striata. The sequence goes on along the minus strand of CM065185.1, from coordinate 8,352,387 downwards.
GTGGAGGGGGAGACTGGGAACCGCAAAGAAAAAGCACCAGTGAAGAAATAGTGGGAGAGGAGGAAAGGAGAACGAGAGTGTGGCGGGAGTGACAAAGCAGTGGAGGTTGGAAAACAGGTAGAACGGAGGAGAGAAAGGAAGGGTGGATGAATGAGACTGTACACAATGGGAGGATGGGAGGATGTGAAGAAAAGGAGGGGAGACAAAAATAGAACAGCATTTGCATAAGAAAGAGCAAATTTTTAAAAGCTCACAAAAAAAAACTTCTTGTGAGGTGTGTCACACTGGTTGGTTATTGGCATGCAGGAGGTACATGTGGGCACAGAGACCTACACCAACCAAACCCCAACGTTAACACAACAATACAGAATATGATAACAAATGTCTGTGTTTGAGCTGCTGGTGTCACCAACATCTTCACCATTTACTGACTCGCATTTTCAAAAACACGCACTTCTCTGCAGCCTCACATGCAGACTGTGGCCAAATGGAGTCATGCAGAGGAGGACAGGGAAAGGTGGCAGACTTTAATGAATATAAAAATCATTGCGGTTGCCTAGACACCATATATCTCAAGTGATGGAAACACATACACAACCAATTAGGGAGGTAAAGAGACTAAAACTCAGTGAGAAAACAAATAGATTATTACAAAACTCATGAATGATTATTTATCTGTCACGTTGTGAATATATGGATTATTACTGTTTATCTTGTAGCTGGTTCCATGATGACATTAATAAATGTGGCTATTTGTGTGATCTAAATTTCCACATGGTGGCTTTTTCATTCTCTCATTGTTTTCATTGAAAGGATTTGTTCATTAAAACACGCTCTGCCCCTGCCTCCGGTGACGTCAGCCAGTGCGTCACGTTGCATCTTCTACCATAGACACTAACGCAATCTGCACATGTGTGCTCAGGCTCACATACCCGGAGTTACAAAAAGATACAAGCATGCACACAACCTCACGGTCATTTTGATGGAAAAGAAAGGGATGAGTCAGACCAAGGTGAACACTTGCAGTCATTAATATGGGGAGGGTAAAAAGCAAGAGCAAGGACAGTTAAATAACGAAGGAAAGGAGTAAATGGAGGATGACACGTTGGTGGGAGGCAGAGGAAGAAAGGAGCTGAAACTAAAGAGGAGACAGAAAATAGTGAACCAACTGGGGAATAGTTTCTGATGTCAGTTTGAGAGTTATATGAGAATATCAACACCTCTCTGTTCTTTATATGCTAAATATATGTAGCTGAGACCAGCAGCCAGTCAGTTTGGTGGCAGTTTGCCCGGCCCTGTCAAACCTAATTAAATGACCCCAAGAGTTTGTAAAAGGCAATTTACTATGTTAGTTTTTCCCCAAAGGTTTTCAAGTTTTTAGGCTCAGCTAATGTGGTTTCAGCTACAAAAACCTTTAAATCCCAGCAATGAGCAGCATTTGTGTCGCAAATGGAAAATATTCAAATAATATGAAACAGAATCAAAAGTTGATCATTAGTAGAGGTGGAACAGATGACCAGCCTGTAAACTCTGCCTCATTACTGCAGAGGTATTTAGCTCGTTCCTGCAGCTCTTCTCCTGGATTCCTGGGTTGTTACGTGGACATCTGCCCTTTTCAAAAAGGCTACGCTTTCATAGATTTTCCATCTCCGCCCCATTCACACTCACCTTCAGTTTTCTTCCCTCCTCCCTGTATTGCTAAAGGCTGCACACTTTTCCTCTCCCTATTCCTTCTCCTCTGTCCTAATGGCTCAGACAACATATTCTAATCACCCCCATCTTTGTTTCTTGCTGAAACCACCTGCCTCCTGAAGACAAGGACAATGCTTAAACCGCACTAATTGGTGCAAAGGGAGGAATGGGCCAGATAGATACGACACAGGAGAAAAGTAATGAATGCGAGCCAATAAGAAAATGATTAAGCGGTGTCTAATGGAGAGGAGGATACGGACCTGGGGGAAGAGATGAAGGTGGAAGCCGATGAAATGCTGTGAGGCAACGTCACCATGGAGACGTTGGTTGAAAAGACGAGAGGGTGAGCCATGACAACGGGCGTTCTCTCCCCGCCTCATGAATGGGTGATGGGGGGGCGATGAGGTGGAGAATAACCACAAGTGACCCCGTCGTGTCTTTCGTCCTCCTTCTTACTGATCATCTGTTTTTTTTTTCTTTTGAAACTGGGTGGATATAACGGCATCATGTCTCATTGTACTGCCTGTCGAGAAGAAATCCAAGGCTGAAACTATTAAGCGTTCGCAACTCGCTAAACCTTGGCTCTTGGTTGAGTCACTGGCCCTTGAGCTGATACACACAAAAGCAAGAATCCTGAACATACACAAAAGATCAAAAGTCCTTGAGGTGCAGCTTTGTGAGGCCATGTGCATGTTTGTGACTGCATGGGTGTGTGAACACATGGATGTGTGCTGTGGTACCATCCTTACAAGCCACAGCTAATCCTCTCCCCACAGCTTTGACTGATGTGGGTAAACAGCAGTAGCCTCCCAGCTGAGTGAAGGAGGAGGAGCGAGAGCTACTGGTGACTGGCAGATATTAATCAATTATCATGGAGCCAAAAATATTGGAATGGTTTGGAGGGTAAGTGAAAGAGAGCTAAATAAAAATGGGCCGACTAAAAGTTTAAACATTTCTTTTGAACGCATAGTTGTGAGATTTAGGGAATGCATAATTATAATATTTATACAAATTAGTTAATATCCAATTCAGACTGTGAAACTGTGAAGCAGAATCCTGAACATTTGTTACCATGAGTTACAGGGCGATTTCACAAATGTTTAACTCGCTCTCTATGGCTTTAGCTTTGGGTAAAAATGTACATTATTGTTTTTTAACTTCTCTCTGTCTTCACTATCTTAAAATATTTCTCTGAATATTAAATATATATAAATATAAAAAATATTTAGCTGAAAAAAAACGTTTTTCAACATTAGGAGTTCTGATGATGTCATCTGGAGGAGCTTCCGAAAAAGCAGGATGACCATGGTTTTGCAAACTCCATCGTTCGAGCAACTAGACGACATAATCTGAACTGAGTGACGTCTTCCGGAGGCATTTTTCAGATAGAAGTAAAGAGATATTTTATGATATTTATTTTATTATAGTGAAGTCAAAGGTGAGTTTAATGGCTAGAACCAAAAGACACAAGTTCAAAACAAGTGAAGGTTCTTTTAAAGATTAACACTTGCCAGAAAGACGTAGGTCAATAAAAATTTGCAAGATGAGAAATTTCACTAAACCTGCCTAAAATCCATGTAAGATGCTAGTAGCCGTTAGGAGACTCTTCTACAAGAACATATATCACAGTGAGTCTCATATCTGATTTAATTTTTCATTAGATGTAAGTTAAACAAGCAGAGTGTGTTTATTGTGTGTGTCCTTTTTGGCACATCCAGATGTGTGGGACCATTTTGTACATATACTGTTTCAGAATGTACAGATGATTTTGTCCTTTAAGTTTTAAATGTGATGTACATACTACTGCCAAAACACTGGCTTATGAAAACAACTGCACACATTATAACACGCTTAGCAACACCTAAAAGATTTCAAAATAAAAGCCTTTGCCCTAACATGTGTTAGATTGTTATTTAGAGAGGAAGTGGAGGTCTCCTAAAGATAGAGACAACTTGCAGAAACAGAGAAGACTATTCCTGTGTATGTTATGGATACTTTATCAACAATTATAGTTTCCTTGTAACAAAATACATTTCTATATATAAATAAAGAGAGAGAGAGAGAGAGAGAGAGAGAGAGTGAAGTTAAAACCAGGAAAGAAAGTCAAGAGAGAGCTTGAGTTGCACTACGGGCTCTTAATGTAATTGCTATAAATTTCCATCTTCCCTGCTCTAATTCTCATCAATAAACAGGGAGAGAGAGAGAAGGAACAAATCAGCAACAACCTCTGGCAGTGTTTCTCTAATGTTGGAAGTAACTGTGCGGCTCTGTACGGAACGATGCACACAGACGCCACATCCCAAGCCCGGGAGAGGAATCACAGACTCAGTCAGTGGATCTTCCACCACCAGGCACCTGCTGGGATTTGAGTTTAAAACCCTCTGATCCATCACTCAGAATCACCATGGTGCCCAAGGGGCTGATAGAACTTACACAACAACAGATGTAGAAAGAATTAGACAGAAATGGAGATTATCTTAAATATAAATAAATATGTTTGTGTTCTTACTGTAACACAAGAATTTCCCCACTGTGGGATCAGTAAAGTCTTATCTTATCATATCTAATCTGCAGAAATTTACATGCAAGATTAAATCTTTTTTAATTACATGTATGTGGTTTGACCTGCGTTTCTATTTGTTTGTTGTGGTCCATAATCTCTTACTCCCACACATCACAGCAACCATGTAACGAGACATTTTTAGCAAAGAGAGAAGGAGAAAAGGAAAGTCATATTTCCTGACTGAGCCATCTGCATGGGTGCACCTGCGGTTCTGTACTCGTCCGTGCATGTGACCTGCACAAATAACCACAACAAAACCTCTGAAACTCTAACTTGTATCTATCATGTTTAGTTTTTAATGTCCGCAGAAATCATGTTCATCATGTCCTGCCAATAAAGCTTCCGTTTCCCCCCAGGCTGCCTATTCAACGTCAGTAACACTTATCGAAAACAATGAGCATATTCTCTTGACAATTTTTAATGAGCATGTGACAGAATGTCACCTTTCTCTGTCTGTCACAACCCCTGGAGCTGCTGCCATCCCTTAGCGCCGAGGCTCTTTCTGAATGGAGAGATGTGATGTCAGAGGTGTGATGCAGATCTTCAAAACAACAGCAGGCTTCTGCCTCGATTTCACTCCTCATCTGTGACTCAGTGTTGTCACGTTCCGCTCACACATTGATACAACAAGCCAGCACACGCAGCACATGAATGTGTCTCCGAACGTCAGGAGGATCTGTGCAGCTCCTCAGCACCGGGAGAAGTCGCCTTTTTTGTTCTTTTGTGAATGTGAAAGATTCATAACAGGCAATAAATGTGGAGCAGACTGGATGTTATTTGATATGTAATAAAAATGTGGAGGCAGCCAGAGCAGGAAAAGGAAGAGACCAAAAATCTTGCAGGATCTCCAGTGAGGTTCAAATTATCCTAATGTGTTCTCACAACTTTGTGGGCTTGTAGATTCACAGCAGCAATGGAAAAACAGCAGATATGATTTACACTAAACATGGTTGTAATTTTAAAACATTCCAAGGCTCCTGTTAGAAGCGTCATTTTCCCTTTGTGAATAAGATGATTGAGCAACTCAGTTCTTCATTGTTAAGTTTCTGAATGTCTTTCAAACAATTTTTTGTGATTTTTTTCATCCTGGCTCCTGATTTATGATGAAAGTTGCAGGGTTTGAAGCCATAGATGTTCACTGGACGATTTATGGTAAAACAAGCATCATCGTGTTTATTGAGGCTTTTTTAATCTCGCCATAAACACTGTCATCGCCCATCCGTGACCTTCTCTGTGGCCCCTTTATCTCGTCGACCCGCGGAATGCCGGAGCTCTGGCCTCCAGCCGACAGGAAGGTGTTTATCTCCATCTCTGTCAACTGCGACAGCGACTCCGCGGTGGTTTCAGCCTGTGAGTCATCGCTGGAGGGTTTAACCCTTCATGCGCCGTGACGACGATCAGTGACGCTCAGAATAAGAACAACACGCGGCTTGTGTTCACACCGCTGAGAAGCTGATTTTATGACAAAGGAAATGCGCATATTTTACAGATATTATAGTCAGTCTCTTGAAACTGGTGCCCAAGTGATGGTGTTAACACAGGTTGAATTAAAACTGTCTTTTCCCACTGTGATCAGTCTTAAAAGTCCACTGTGAGACACGCTGCAGACAGCACTGGGGGCTATTTTCTCATCCAGCTCTGCCATAACATAAACCTGAATCACTGATATGGATTTTTTGAGGAGCGGCTCCTGCGTGTGTTGTGTGATGACGCGTTGGTCAGGTGTTGCCTCATATATGGAGGGGAGCTGTCCAAGTGCTGAAAACAGAAGCGATCAGCGCCGCTCCGAGGGGGGATGCCAGACGCCTTCTCTGCTATCTGAGCTCTGCTGCCAAAGGTAAGACGCGGATTCTTCACAGGTTGGGATTATTTTTAGCTCCGACGAACATGCGGATGTCACAAATGTGATATTTTATCCACAGGCTTTGAGGGTAGTTTCGGTTACAATCAGGGTCGTAAATGTGATGAAAACGTCTTCCCAGCATCTCGGTGATTCCTGTGAGTTGTTGCTATAGTGAATTAGCGAGAAATTCGTGTTTTTTTATTGTTTGTTTTAAACGAAGCCTTTGTTGTTAGGAGAGAATCGGATGCTGAGTTTGCCCATAACAACGCGGGGAGTGACTCATCCACTGATGTGAATGTGTCTCCGCACGCACAGCATCATCGGATTGAATTTGCAGAGCGTAACTCCCTGACAGGCGGAACACAACAAGAGTCCAGGAGCTTTGGACAGAGTCTTTTGTGACTTATTTTGGGATTTTGTTTTTAATCCTCACTAGCATTTTATGCTCTCTTGATTTGCAGGTAATACATAGCCTACAATGCTGCATTTCCACCACAAGTTGCCCAGGGGAGGAGCCGCGGTCCTGCTCGCCTTCCTCCTCCATGGATGCGCCGTGCAGGCTGCGTCGCTCCCCCGCCACTACAGGCTCCGAGGCGGGGAGAGCGAGGGTCAGCCGGCTGCCTACCCACCCAGCTCCGACATGATCAAAGCCCTGGAGTACATTGAAAACCTGAAGCAGCGGAACGGGGGCAGACCCGAACCCGTGGATTACGACGAAGTGGACAAGTTTAGAGTCCTGCTTCAGCTCGCCTCTCAGCAGGACGAGGGCCCCGGGGACCGCCAGCCCGCCCCTGGCGCGCAGAGGCAGGACATTACCGCTGAGCAGCTGATGAAAGCCCTGCTCAAGTCCCTGCAGGATCAGGCCGGGAAGGAAGCGAAGGTCAGTCCGGCATCTGCGCCCAGGAACGACCGCCGCACGCACAGGCACCGCACCAAAGACACCGAGATCCCCGAGAGCGCACCGGCAGACTACGGCAATTTCCCCAGACCCCACAAGAAATACCCACTGATGTTTGAGGACGAGGAGACGGACGCTTCGAAACGGGCCACGGAGGACCTGGACGAGCAGTACACACCCCAGAGCCTCGCCAATCTGCGCTCCATCTTTGAAGAGCTCGGGAGGATGCCCACGCTCGGCGGACAGAAGAGAGACGTGTTCGGCGACGACGACGATGAGGAGGACGACGGCCTGAGCCCGCGTAACCAGGGCTACGAGGATGTAGCTGGAGGAGAGGAGTGGGTCCCCGTGGAGGAAAGGGAGGAGACGGAGGAGATGGTCAACGGGAGCCACGAAGAGATGAACAGGGCGCTCGGCGACCAGGACGAAGCAGACAGGGAGGAGATGCAGCGCAGGGCCAGCCCGAACCAGGAGGACGCTGACGATGACACCAAGCTGGAAGACTACTACCTGCTCAAGGTCCTGGAGATGAGCGACCAGATGCAGAAGAGGGACAAGACAGGGGAGCAGAAAAAGAGGCTGATCCGCCCGTCCATCGTGGATCCTCGGACGGTGAAGGAGCTGCTGGAACTGTCCCTGAAGCTCCACGTCCCCCCACAGGACCTCATCGACATGCTGCTCACAGAGGAGCTCAGAAAGCTCCACCGAGAACCCCAGACCCCAACGCGGTACACGACGGGCCAGACCCCCAAAATCCGGTACTTCAGCCGCAGACTGCCAGTGAAGAGCAAGAGCGCCCCCGAGGACATGGACAGGGAGGACTTTTTAGACATCATCGGAGTGGAGACTATCAGCAACGAGTATCCCGTGGTGCAGAGACCCCTGAAGACCTCCGTGTCCTCAGACCGGATGCCAGTGGCTTCCAACCCCGCCGCAAATTCGAGCCCCGTCAAAATCCCGCCTCCCTCCGGACGCAGGGAGAACCTGTTTTTATCCGAGCTGAACAAAATGCCCCTGAAACGTCAGGCAAACGCAGCGGCCGCCGCCGACGACGACGACGACGGCGGCGACGTGGAGGACGAGGTGACGACCTACCTGGCGGCCAAAATCCTCACAGAGTATCCCAACAGCATCAGCAAGCGGGACACCCAGGCGCAGCTGAAGGGACAGTTCCCCTACGAGCTGTACGAGCGCGTCATGAAGGACTACCTGGGCCAGGCGGACCCCGACAAGAGGCCAGTGGCCAAGAGGGAAACGGAGGTGGCCACGGAGGAGGACGGAAAAGCAGGCGAGTCGCAGGGAAAGGAGGAGACCTCGGCTCCACAGACCGTGGACGAAGAGGAGAAGGAGCACCGTGAGAAACCCGTGGCCGGGATGTAGCCTGCTCCCCTGCAAGACGCACGACATTCTGAATATAGTATTTATACAGTCTAAAAATAAAGTTTGGTGGACGTGATCTAGTTTACAAATTTCTATTATATGAACTATAGCTGGTATTGCTAATATCACCCTAACGAAAATGAACTATAGCAATCTCACAGGTCTAATAGATTTTTAGAAACAAAAAAAAAAGTCCCTACTTGCTGCAAGAACATTTGAACAATAAAACCGCGACGACATAGGAGATTTAAGGCACAATCCTCACAACACTCTGATTAGTCGACACACACTCAATTTGCCTATTAATAAAGTTCAAATTTCATCACAGTGAAAAGCAAACGTGTTAGTTTTCTGATGTTTAAAGTTTTACAATAATCGTGTTTGTAACCTGCAGGAACAAGAATATATTTTCAACTATAATCAACTGAGTGGCGGTAAAAGTGCGTATTTTTCATCCATGTCCAACTATTACATATGTGAACATACATGTGAAGTATAACTTACAGTGCTGACTGGACCTTCAAAAACACAAGCATACAGCATAATGAGAGGAGTACAATAGGAATATTATAGGGACTTTTCGTTAGGGCAGTGTGCTGGGCTGAGAACGGGTGTTGTTGTGACTCATAATATATTCAGGGTTAGTGGAGTTAGTGTTATTGATAATTATTTACAAGTCTAAATATCAGACCATCGCCTGCCTTCCAACCCTTTCATACTGCGAAGCTCTGTATTGTTGGCCTACCAGTAGTTGTGCTATGTATGCTCATTTTTAAACCATTTTGTACATGTTCAATAATGTGTGATGAATCACAGATGAATAAAGCATCAGCTGTATTATTTTTCTTTTTGCTGAGGTGTGTTGCCTTATTAAAAGTAATGTACACAACACACAGTTGGTGCTGATAATGAGATGAAGCAGGGGAAGGGATTTAAAGACGAAGAGAATGTGAACATCTTTGATTAATATGCAATAATATTAAAGATAATTACACAAAGTAGTTTGTTTAACAAAATACATATTTTAATCATAAGCTCCAACATCAGAAATTTCACATTATAAAAAAATGATATTGACACCCACATAACGGCTTCTTTTAAGGACTAATGGTCCACACACGAGCAGTGTTATACAGACTAAAAACATGACATCACATTTATCCGTCTCTTTCAACATTAATCATGTGCTGGTGATAAAAACAAATGTGTTTTCAAAATATTAACTGAAGTTGCACAGTAGAAAAGTGTGTTTAAGTGAACCTGTTTTTGCAAATAAACCATTAGGTGAAATTTAAATATATATTCGTTGAAAATCTAAAAACACTTCATCATTATGATTTTTACATCCCTGACTTTCTATTGCTACTTCATTTACATTTTAATAAATGGTAATGTGAAAACATTACTTCCCCAACCTCTCCGTCTGTTGAGTGAACGGTTATAAACAAATATTTGACATAGTCTCAAATGAAGTAATATTGCAGCAATACTTCAGGCAGAAGGCAAGCAGACTTCAATACAGGCATTTCATCTTAAAAATGTTCAATAAAAAAAAAGAAGTTATTCCGCTTCCATATTCAGAAACATGTCTGACTAATATACAGTACTTTTGGTTCCTGTATTCTTCCCGTTGATGGTCCTGTATCCACAGGTTAAAATGCAGGTTTGCTCATATACTCCTCCATAGTCTGGGAAAGTGCAAAAAGACAAAAAAAGGGGAAGGAGATTAGTATCTTAAAAATGCATATGATACAATTAATATTAACAGGCACACATCTAACATCACCTGTTATAAAGTGCCAAGCACACCAAAACACTAAAGGTAACTAACACAAGCAGAACATCTAACCTTTCTGTCCATATTCAAGGTCATCCAAACAGCTCCACCTCATACCACTCACTGTTGTCATCCTGAAGCGATAATGGTTAAAATGAATGGGAGGCTACACTGCACATAAGCCAAGTCTAGATTAAAAGTATTAGTCAGTCCTACTCAGAACACCACACCCAGTTAAAACTACGGCACCACACAGAGCCACGGACCTACAGGTAAAGCAGGACGAAAGACTTGACGCCTACGCCACGTTACGAGGAAATCTGTCTCTCACCCGCAGTACCACTACTGGCGGAGAGAGAGAGAGAGAGAGATGCACACACACACAGGGTTTGGAAAACAGCAGCAGACAACACAAATCTACTGTAAAGACAAGGAGCAACAGCTAATATCCACAAGCCTATTAGCTATTAGGGAAACACCAGGGGCTCGGGAGCACCACTGTTAATTGAACTCATTATGACTTTTTGAACACTCGCTGCTACGTTTACTCTCAGATAAATAAACTGAAACCATCTCCCACAGTGGAGCTTGATACAGGATTCATGGTAAGAGTTTAGATTGGTTCAATATAAAGAATCCAATGTCAGAAATGTCTGAGTGTCCCACAGCTGAGATTGACAAACCACCAGTAACCACATGTTACTGTCACCACAATCAGTAAGTGCAGGTCAAGACATGTGCCTATTTAATTCTGGTGAGTCTTGCAACAAATGTTACATGCTCGAGCCACAGATGGAGGCAACGCCTCGTGTTTTGTATCTTGTGTGTGTGTGTGTGTGTGTGCGTGCAAGAGCAACTCACCTCCTGTAACATGTCTGAGGCTTCAATAGAGCGATTCACAACCTGTTTGGAGGTTTCCTGAACCTCCCCTCCCATGAGGAACTCATCCAGGATAAAATAGGCCTTCTCAAAGTTAAAGATTATGTCCAGCTCACACACCTGGGAGGAGGTACGGTAGTAAATTATTTGGTTATCTTAAAATACGACACATTACAGTGCAGAATTCACATAGTGCCCTACGAAGTACTGGAAGAGATTGGGTTTAAGATCAAAAGATGGTAATGAGATAAAAGTTCTGAACTTCTTTATTTATGTAGTGGCATTTATATTTTGATACAATCCAGTCCATCTTTTGTATCAGACAAGTGTTCTGAGCAAAGTTTTGGATCCGACAGTTTTAAATTTAAAGCAAAACTTTGCAATAACTGTTTTTTTTTTTTAGCCTGTTCTGTGCATGTTGCATGTTCTTTTCATATTCCTATTGTTAGATGGGCTATGACTAATGCCTCTGATTGCTTTACTTTTTTTAATACTGGTGCTCTCCTTTAGACAGCTGTGTGGTTTTCATGTTGATTTATTTCTTAACAAATAATTCAGTCTTCACAGGAAAAACACAAGGCTAAAACCAAGAGCGGCCATTTAGAATTGTTCACAGTTTGATCAGTCCATCTTACAGGACCCCCCTCGGTAGTAATACTTTTGCTCATATGAAAGTTGGGTCATCAGAAACAAAAGGTTCAATGTTCTATGCTGATTAGTAGATACATTTGCAGATACATTTAATAAAACTAAAATTCTGAATTTTTGTCTCTTGGGTGACTTTTGGTTTTAAACCCAGTATTCAGCAAAATCATAACAGCAGGCCTTGCCATTGTTTTTGAGAAGAATGTATGTATATTTTTAGCCTGTTTTGGCATGCTTCAGCGTAATACTTTAGCTTACTGTTGTGTATTGAATAATAAAAGGTGAAAAACAATGAAATACATTGCCAAAGTATTTGTCCAGAAGCTCCACGTAGCGATGAATTATCTCCAGGGCCAATAGCTCATTCTCCTGGTTCTCAATGGCCAAGCAGAAGTATAAGCTTGCATATCTGAGGAAAAGGTGGCGAAACAATGGTATTAACTTTTGAAGACGCAGATAAATGATATACAGTTCAAAACAGACAACTGGTCTTACTGCGTAAAAATAAATTTGAATAATATTTAAACAGAGAGACATACAAACTGAGGTAGCACCAACCTCTTGTAAATTATCTTGAGGTCTTTCCACTGCAGGAAGTTACAGGTGCGTGGCGGCCGTGCCAAAACCATGGTGGTCATGTCCCTAATGATCTTCTTCTTCTCTCGCTCTAAAATGGGCGTGAACCACTTCTGCAGACGAAGCTTCCCCTGGCGACTGAAGAGCAGCAGGAATCGCATCTAACCACAAAGACACAGGGTCAGAAGGTGAAACAATGACGCACGTATGAACAGTAGAGGTGACTTGTATGAAGAAATACACCCACTCAGTCACTGCAGAAGGCATTATTAACTATCCTCATTTATGCAATCGCACACACAAAGGTTCACACTAGTGGTTTGCTGTTGTCCTGGCTCATTAAAGAGTAACTTCACTGAACAAACTTCGTATTCAAAGGGAAGAAAATGTGAAGACAGAAATGTGAAGGTCAATTTAGAATGAGTAAGAGCTAGTTTGGCAAATCTTTTACGATTTTTAAGAGAGCTAGGGAGTTTGTTTCTGATGTTTGGAGAATGTGCTTCCTAGAACTGGAAATAGATTTTGGCCACATATCAACGCGGACATTAATGTTCTCCCTGACTGAAGAAAAAAAGGAAAACATTAAATAAATAAATCACACTGCCACAGTCTTTCCTTCATGCCTTCCTCTAATTGTTGGTGGGAGAGAGACCACTAAGACATACAGAGTATAGCGTGCCTAGACATTTGTGATTTGGAGCTATGTGAAGAAATTGTGATGCATAAGTTTAGAAATGAACTAAGCTCAGGTAGATCTGTTGGAGTTTATGACGGTGTTTGAGCAAATGAATAAACTGAAAGATTTTACACAATTACTATCTAAAACTGTTTTTCTTTCGTAAAACATTTACATAACAGACTAACAAGCTAACAACTAACTAGGCCTTAATTCTAGGAGGTATGTGAATTATAAAAGACCAAAATCAAAGCTGTTTGTTGCACAGCTGAAGGCCAAACAAAAGGTTTTTCCGGTTTCACTGCTTCAGCCAGTGGAGCAGGAGGCTTCAGTGAAGAAACCAGATCCACAACAGTACAATGCAAAAAAAAAAAAAGAAAAAAAAACCTCTTTGGACTTTGAGCCACCTAGAGGAAATTATAGGAAGAATGTGACAGTTTACCTAGTCTTACAGAGATAAGGACACACCTGTTTTTCACTAGACAAAAAGATCCACAGCTGGAGGAGCAGGATCGGGTTATGTCACGATAAAAACCACTTTATAGGAGCAGGCCCACAACCGCACAGGTGGTTCCAGGTGTCGGCACATAGGCAAATTATTATGAAAAGCACTAAACCGCCACCGAGGCAGGACGCGCCTGAAAGTCACAAAACCTGTTTCACTGAGGAGCCGCTTAAAGCGACGTTCACCTTCCTTCCGACTGCGGGTCAAAGTGGGAAACGCACAATAAGGGAGTTTCAATGGAAAACGGCCCCGCCGGCTGCTGCTGAGCGGCCTAACAGCGGCTCTCAGGCCTCCGCCGAGCAGCAGGAAGCGGCGCACAGGTGCAACAGGTGAACAGCTGCACTCACGCTCCCTCCCCGGAAAACGAGCGCCCCACACTCACCATGTCGACGCGGCGCCAGGAACAAGAAACGATATCAAAGGATTTAAAAATTAAAAAAAAGGAGCACTTTAACCCTCACAAAGGGTCACCCAGTCCTCCCGAACACATATCTGTCCGTCGTCCGCACCGCTGACTGAGAACTTGTTTAACTCCGCCCCCGCTCGCTGGCCGCGGAGGAGCGGTGCCTGCCGGACGCGTCACCAAAGCTCACAGTCATCTGGATTGGTTACAGTGGACCTGGGTTTTCAGGATGCAGCAGCCCATCACAACCTTTACGCATCCGCCACGTGGTCTGTGCGAAACGTTTTAATGAATGAGCTGAGAAAAGTGGAAGTGGCAGCTTGTCACCTGAGTGTCAGGGTGAGTTTTAGGTGCTGTGCTCCCATGCGGGGTCAGTAGAGAGCTGCAAACGTCCTCCACTCCCCGCTTCTTCCATGTGACACTGGTGTGTCACTGTGGGTTGACAAGGATTTGCAAGCTGATGCACTTTTTTGGTAAAAGTAGTTCCCTTGGTGACATGTCTCTGTACAGAAATGCCATCTGGTTTTTGAACGGAATCCAACAATATACAAGGTCAGTACTGAGTATTACTTTGTAGTAGATGTGTAGTCAAAGAGAAATGTTGTCAGGGGATGTTTTGAGAAGTGAAATATTGTCTGTGTATTGTTCAGACTGACAGGATTAAAGAGGATTTACTGCCTGAAAATTGTGCTTCATGTCATGTATTTAAGCGTAAAGGCTGCACAACAGATGAATCTGAAAGGTCTGATCACAGTGTGGCACGTATCACCGCACAAACTCGCCTTTATGTGCAATGACAATAGTACCATTGACAGCTGATGAATCTTCACATCACATGATTCCACTGGAGCTAAACTGTGGAGACAGAAAAACATGACTGCACATTGTCAATCTTGTGACTCTGTCTTTTAAAACAAACAAACAGAAATCAATATTCCTCCTTTTACTTTGGCACACACACACACACACACACACACTGATTAGTGTATTTTCTGTGCGCCTTCAGGACTGGGTATGAGACAGCATCTAAAGACTTTGACCCCCAGGATCTGGATGTGTCTGTTGTGGGAAGGTCTTTTATGATCACTGGAGCCAATAGTGGAATTGGCAAAGCAACAGCCAGGGCTATAGCCAAGAAAGGTGCAAAGCGTTCTGTTCGTTTTCTGTCTTAACCCCGAGTATATAGATAATAAATGATGAATAAATGAAATGTTTTGTTTCCAGGTGGAACAGTCCATATGGTGTGCAGGAACAAAGACAAAGCAGAGGAGGCCCGGGGGGACATCGTCAGTGAGTCGGGGAATACGGTCAGTGTTTGTCTAGAACAGGGGTGGCCAGCTGTGGTGTTTGACAGCAGCAGCAGTCCTGCTTCAGTGATCCCTCAGTCATCCAGGTGTTGTTATCTGGAAGTTGAGTCAGTCAATTGGACTCGTCTAAGTAGCTTCTGCAGTCTGACTCCTAACGCTACTCATCCCCCTAAAAGGATTGTTAGGTGCGGCCTCCCTGGTGAATGCGCGACGCTGTCCCTGTAGCCCTGCTTGTTTTCCAACTATCCCTGCCACAACCCTCATCTTCCAGCTTCTGGTTAACTGTACACACCTGATCCAGGTAACCAGCACTGGGTAGTTGGAAAACAACCAGGGCTTTGACTTATGAGGCCCAGGGGTTGGTCACTGTAGGTCTAGAACACACATGACACAACATGGCAAAAAAGTAAGAAAACAACGTATAATTCATTTGGTCCTTGTAGGAGGTGTACGTCCATATTGTGGACATGTCAGAAACACACAGAGTCTGGGAGTTTGCTGAGGCCTTCAAGAAACAGCATCCAGCCTTGAATGTGTTGGTAGGATTCAGCTCTAAAGTTTCTAAAGTACCACTAAAGTTTCTTTCTAAATGAACAAGGTTGTCGATTTATTCGCTTTTTGATCTTACTTTCACGCTAGATAAATAACGCAGGGTGTATGGTGCACAAGAGAGAGGTGAATGCTGAGAGACTGGAGAAGAACTTTGCCACCAACACCATGGGTGAGACTTGAACCGAGTGTTTTTTTGCAGTTATATGGATATGAGTTTTAAATTTGAAACATGGCTAAAGCTTTTCTCCATCTTCGCAGGGGTGTATATTCTCACAGAGACTCTCATGCCACTTCTACAGAAGAGCCGGGACCCAAGAGTGGTATGAACACACAAAGGGCTCATTTGCATCACTTGAAAAGCACAATTGTGCATTTGTTTGTTCTGTAGCGTCTGTTGTCTAAGCACACGGTTTCTACTTCTCCACCCCCACAACCTGTTAGATCACTGTGTCGTCTGGAGGGATGTTGGTCCAGAAACTCAGAGTTGATGATTTGCAGTCAGAGAAAGGTTACTTTGACGGCGTCATGGTTTACGCCCAGAACAAGGTGCAGTAGGAAGGTGTAATCCAGATTTGGAAGTTAGCACTAAAAATATGCTCTGGATCTGTTTCACAGCCCAATCTGAGAGTAAATGTAATTTGGCTTTAAAAACATTGTAAAGAATATGTATAGTTAAGATAAATACACGTTTTTTTTTTGTAGAGACAGCAGGTGGTGATGACACAACAGTGGGCCAAAAACAACCCCCTCATTCATTTTTCTGTGATGCATCCAGGTTGGGTTGATACACCAGGTACTGACTCATTAGACGACCAACTCAACGGGCCATTACTGCAGATTTAAATATTGCTAAAACATTTGTTTAGTGTTGCATTGCTGCCTGGTCTATTACCTGTGCTGAGTACAGTGCTATAAATGGTTTAACTGCATAATTAATTTAAAAATTAACCAATACAAAATTTACTGACATATAGGAATGAGTGAGAATAATTTTTCAATAACTTTAAACTGTGGTGCCAATCATAAAATACACTTGCTTATGTTATAGAAAATACCATCTTACTGGCAGAAGTTTGGATAAGTATAAATATAAAAAAGTCATAGGACCAGAGGTTTTTGATCATGCATTGTTTTGTAGCTGTAGTGTTTGTCAGGAATATGGAGAACACTAACCCCAGTTCAATTATTCTAATTTTTAGCTGTTTCCACATCAATGCCTCAGTTTCACCAGATGATGGGAGGGAGACTCCGCACTGTGGAGCAAGGAGCTGACACCGTTGTATGGTTGGCCTTGTCTAAAGGAGCTGCCAAAACACGCAGTGGGCACTTCTTCCAAGGTGAGCAGCATGAAATCTGACTTACAAGGGGACATTTTACATTCTCCTCCCCAACCTGTGTTTCAAGCCAAACACTGACATCATCATCTTCTGCAGTCAGTTGTTCTGACAGATTGTTCATGTTGCAGATCGTAAGCCTGTTCCTACCCACCTTCCTCTGGCCTGGACTCACTCCTCTGCTGAAGAGATTCAACATTTCATGACACAGCTGGAAACACTGGCAAGAGCTATTCAGTCACGACCTGATACAGAGTTAAAGGCTCCTCTGGCATGTTCCACACCTCAATTCGTTTAAATCCTGATATCTCTAATCATTGAGCCATTATGACCTTATATAAAATATCAAATACTGTAAAAAATTAATACATATGTTACATTTGGTTCTGTTCAGTGTTACTACCACCTTTCATTTTCAAGACTGCATTTAGGACATGTTTAAACAGTAAAATCATTTCATATGCATTTTCAAATACTTACTGAATGCATATAACATGTCATCTCTTATCAAAATGATAAAAAATTGGGTATGCATGATTTTAATGTCTGACTTGCAGGTTTCACAGATGTGTAGATGCTGCTCTCTGGTGTTTGTTGAAACAAAAACTTATTTTTAAGCTACCCAGCTCCATATCTCCATCTACAGACGTGGATTAAAAGTATTGGAACCTTCCGTTAACGAAAGAAAAGCCCACAATGGTCACTAAAATAACAAAACTGACAAATTTAACAATAAATAACATTTTACTAAAAATTAACTAATGAAAGTCAGTTATTTTTTTTGCATTGTGAATAGAATATTTGTAAAAAACTAACTTATGAAACTAGCCTGGACTAAAATGATGGGACCCCTACAAAAGATTGAAAATAATTTGACCAGCGACATGTTCAACTTAAGTGTGTCCTGTAATTAGTGTCACAGGTGTCTTCACACTTGTAATAAGTCAGTCTGACTATTTAAAAAGGTGAAAAGTCGTCACTGTTCTGTTTGGTGTTGTGGTGTAAATGGTCACGTATAAAGCGCTTTACATTACTGCTTATCATTCACCCCTTCAAACACACATTCACATGCGGTACTACACTGAACACTTTGTCTCAGAAGATTAGAAAGAACATTCTAGACAAACATGTTAAAGGTAAAGGTTATAGGACATTGTCCAAACAGCTTGATGTCCCTGTGACTACAGCTGGACATATTATTCAGACACTGGAACTGTAGCCAGCCCCCCTGGACTGTGGCTGCAAGAGGAAAGCTAATAATAAGCATGGTAACCAAAGAGCACAGAATCATTTCCAAAGACGTTACAGGTGAGCTGGGAGGTCAAAGTACATCAGTGTCAAATCGCACAAAGACTTAACTGTTGAAAGTCATGAAAAGCAGGACTGGAATTTGCCAAAATCCTTTTGACAAGTCACAAAGCTTCTGGAAGAATGTCCTTTTGACAGATGACATAAAACTGGGACGTTTTGACAAGTCACATCAGCTCCATGTTCACAGATGCAAAAATGAAGGATACGAAGAAGACGGTACCTACTGTGAAACATGGAGGAGGCTCAGTTTTGTTCGGGGACTGCTTTGTTGCATCTGGCACTGGGTGTCTTGAACCCGTGCAGGGTACAATGAAACCTCAAGACTATCAAGGCATTCTGGAGCACAATGTGCTGCCCAGTGTCAGAAAGCTTGGTCTCAGTCGCAGGTCATGGTCCTCTGACACGATAATGATCCACAACACACAGCTGAAAACATGCAGGAATGGCTAAGAACAAAACATTGGACTATTCTGAAGCTGTTTTTTTTATATTTCGTTGAACCACATTTCAATGGTTCATTTATAAAAACAATGTCTGATTTTCATTAGTGTATTTTTTAGTAAATTTGCATTTATTATTACTTTTATCAGTGTCAAGTTATTTCAGTGACCATTTTGGGTTTCCTTTCTTTAACGAAAGGGTACCAACAATTTTATCCACGTCTGTATACAGGACCTATAAAGTGGTTTAAAAAATGTGTATATATTAATCACATGGACATACCCAGCCATCAATGGCAATTCAAATATATAAATGCTAACAGAGACAATGGAGCTTAAAATATAATTTCTTAATACATCAAGAAAATTCATCAAGCCCTTTTTTAACAGCACCAGGACTAGTTTGTCTTTGTGATGAGACAAATGTAAATGAGCAAAGCTTTTCTGTGAAAAACTACAGAGCATCAATACTCATTTTTTTATTTTTGTTTTTTAACAATCCACATTTGCTGTTTAATAATTTTATTTTTTTACAGTATTGAAACAAAAAATATGTGGTGCATTCACATTTTCCCAAGGGATTCATTGCAACTTTGATCTCTACAAGGGTAAAACAGTGAAAAGCTTGAAGCTGGATGGTTCCATCCATGTTAAAACTCACAGGGAATAGGAAGACTGGGCCTCATTTGAAAATCATATAGGAGATTTGATGGATTTTTTTTTCTTTCTGCCAATATTTAATCCCACTTAATGTGTGTTTTTGCAAGGGAAAACAAATTAATTTCCTAGAATTTGTCTTTAAAAGAAGCTTCCAGTCCATGCGTAACAACAGTCCAAAAAAACAAACAAATCCTATTCCCTCTGTCAAGTCTCTACCTCCCGTCATCCACAGTTTGTCCTTTACGCAACATAGGTGTACACTTTACGATCCTCAGGTGTCCTCGCCAAGTATTCTCTTTCTATTAGTCCTTCTATGCGTTTTTTGATTACCACAGGACTGGGAAGGAAACGTGCCCGGAGCTGCTGAGTAACCTGAAGACAAAAGTAACAAAATGCAAAAAGGGGGAATGTATTAAAAAACATTTCAGTCTTCAAATAAAGAAGCTGCAGAACAAATTTGTGTTTTTGTGTGTGTATTCCTTACCTCTGCCACCAGGACATTGTGCTGCATCTTCTTTCTAGACTTCATGATTCGGACAATGGCTGCCTCAATCTCATGCTTCCTGTCATCATCTACTTTCTGTCGTGTCTCTTTCCTTTCAGGATCTGATTCCCCTTGTTTAGCAGCAACTGGGAAATTATGACGCAACAAACATTGCATGGATGTTAGTTAGAGAAGTTAGCCAATTAAAGAATCTAAACTCATTCTGGTTTACTTCTATAATGTAGGCTTCGTGTCTTAATGGATTTTTACACAGAGAATAAAATATGATACTCTACTATGTTTTCCTTTGATCCTAAATATGTTTTCAGCTCTGTACATTAGATACTGTTTTTAAACACTATATACAGAATCAGTAATGTATGCTCTTATACATTCAGTTAAAAATGACAGGATGACCTCATTTTCAAAAACATACAGTAGTAATCAGCCATTAATCGTAGAACACAGAATAATTCCATAGTGGTACAATTTCAGTTTGCAGTAGTGGATAGTCTAGATGGTCTAGAGGTAAGACTACAGTTCCCTACTGTGATTTACAGATGCTTTGCCCACCTGTCTGTATTTTGACTCTGTGAAGTTTGGAAGTAAACTGATCATTGACTGTAAACACGTGGCCATTCTCAATTTCCTTGGACTTAGGCTCCTTGGTAAGAACTCTTTGTGTGGGTTTCCCACAGGCCAAAGACTGTAACGCTCGCACTAACTCCCGCTCTGGAATATCTGTCTCTTGCTGGATCTCCTGTAGAACAGAATAGAAGGGGAAATTAAGTTGTAAAGAGAGTGAAACACATTTAAATTGTACAAATAGCCTTGACAGAGAAAAAAATCAAGTAAAGACAATGTGTCCCGACCTCAAAAGTGCACTTTTCTCTGTTGTTAAAGAGCATGAGGATGGTCATCTGAAAGGTTGAGACCTGCAGTATGTGCTTCCGTGTGTTTGAGCCTGTCACCTGGGCACCTCCTACACCCACTTCTGAACCATCCTCCTGCAGATGAGGAAAAAAAACAAGCTCAAACTTTTAAATAAACAAGTCCATGTAGAATTACTGCTTTGAACAAAGTGAGTTTTGTCCAAATATAAACTCTATGGTTGCATTTTCTAAAAGGTAATTTTGCATCTACCTTTTTAACAGCCCCATAGAAAGTTGCATTTAAGTCTGCCCCGCCCATGTGGTGTTGCAATGTGAGCTGTCTACCACTGTGCTTAGCAAGGTAAAACCTGCAAGATAAAAATCACGAGCGCTTTCTTTAGAAACCGAAAAAACACTGAGGATGTCAACTTTATTTATAGGAAAACATTTAATTAAATTTTAGAGCATTACCTTCTAAAGACTTCAAAAGCATGTCTAGGTGCAGGTGGGATGGTACATTTTGGAGTCGCCGACTGTGTAGGCCAGTAGCCAGTAGTGAGGACTCTTACTGTGAGGTCCACACCACTTAGAGATGCCTGAAAGAGGTATTAATCTTTTTGAAAATGTATTTCAATATACATTTTTACTGGTAGACAACAGCTATAATTTACTTTCTGTAACATTCAGATGTACCTCTTTCATGATCTTTAGATTATGAATTGTTTTTAAAAAATTAATTTGTGTTCAAATCATATTTTTTTAAACATAAAAAATAAATTGTTGTTTTGTTTTTGGAAAATGGCATCTTTCTTACTGATGTGGTTTGTATGTGCTGCCTGAATTCATCCATGGTAGTGTTGGAGATGCTCATGTCTCGGAACATCCCTTCCAGTTTTGAGGTGAACTGACAGCCACATTCTGTCTGTAAAGAAAAGACAGAACAGTGAGCGATGAAACGGCTGACTGGGTTTTAGATAGTGTGAAGCATAGAGGGATATCAAATGATGCACCGTACAAGAGATGTGCATATGCATCTATAGCCAAACTTTCATTATTTCACCTTGAGTTTAGAGATCATGTTCTTCTCTGAGTCATCAGAAACACTCTTGTTGCTAAGCAGCCTGCGTCCCAGATGCTGCTTGTAGTACCTTTCAAACACATCCTTCTCCTGCATAAACCTGAACAACACCATGGCCTTGTCAAGGATCGTCTCAACTTCCTGTTCTGTCAACTGGTCAAACAACAAAAGAAGGAAAACAATAAGAAAGACAAAACAAATGTCTTGTACAACAAACATACAAGTATTAGATATGTAGGCTGAATGAAAATCTGAGTAAGCCACATACCCCTTTGACTCCCTTTTTGAGCTTATCATCAATAAAGAGTGATAGATATTCCGGTGAGCGGGAGTTGAGGTTGAGGAAATACTCAAAGTCTCCAGCTATTGTTTGTTTAAAGAGTCTGTCATTGTTGAAGGACTCGAGGAGGAAGCGATCAAATCGTGTCTTCAGGTCTAACAGGCCCTGGTCAGGAGGAAATTACAAGGAGCTGTTATAATTTAAACCAACATATTTCTCCCTCATTGACAAGTTCATTGTGCTTCTTTATCTAATGAAGCAAAATTATTTCTTCTGGACTAACTGTTAAATCTGCATACCTGGATATAGTCGACAGGATTCTTGCCCTCTCCCTCTTCTGACACCAGAGCTTTTCCTTGCTCCCTCAAGTAAGAGCTCATACACTCACACATTGTTTTAAGCCCATTTGGCACACGACTGAACAGCTTGTACATACATGCCAGATCTGAGAAAGAAAAGAGTGTGGAAAAAGGACATGAGAAAACAAGAAAACGGGACAAATGACAAATAGCTTTGTGCAATCCCTTTGATTTTAAATTACAACAAGGATTAAACGCAGAGAAAACCCCTCAGTAAGTAAATGCTTTTACCTTCTGTCTTGCCATTCTTGAGCATATGAACCAGGCCTGAGTTTTCCATCTCTACAATGGTCTTCATGTGCTTAGAAATTAGCTCCCTTTCTACCACCTTGACAATGGGCTCCTCTGTTGTCTTGTCCAGGCAATGCATAACTCGCTCAATCTCCTCATTTATTCTGGCCTCTACCTTTTTTATGTAGACACTGGCACTGTTTTCTGCTAGGAACTTTTGGCTCTCCATCTATAAGAGCAGATGTTTTGGGTTATTTTATTCAAGCTTATATCAAGCTTAGCAGATAATATAAAAATATCAACACCCCCGAAAAGCCTTACCTGGAAGAATTCAGCTGACATATCTAAGAAAGGGCCTTCAAAGTCCTCCTCATACACAGACCTGCCATCCAGGCCAAGAATCATTAACATTTGGCAGGCATTTCTGATGGCCCCCCTGCAATGAATAAAAGCCAAAAGTAGTTAATTTATGTGTGAATTATAAATTATGTAACAATGACTATATTATTTAAAAACAACTATGAAAAAGTATACTGCAAAAAAATTTAATGCACAAAGTATAGGTTCAATATATAAAATCTAGGAAACTGCGCATTGTTTTCTTTTCTACAGACTAAAGATTGTGACACCCTTGAGAAGACATATAGTTACAATAATACTTTATATCAAGCAGTGAAGTATGAGTTCTTCTCACCTGTCTACAACTTCTCCCTTCCTCTCACGAGCAATCATGTCCAGTAGTGTCTGTCGCAGGTGGTCTCGAATGCAACCATATCGTACAACCTGGTCCCTAAATATAATAAGGCCAAGGTTGTACACGTTCTCCACATTGTTTTGCTGAACATAGACCCGGTCCTTGTTTTAGAGGAGAGAATGCAGAGACAGACATTAGAAATGTTATCTGATGTACAAACAGAAGAACTAAGACCTAAAAGTGTCCTCGGGCAAGACATTGAATCGCAAACCACCCATCCCCACCCCCCCCATGCAGCGCCAAGCACCAGTCAGGTAGGGCAGCCAGCGTAAAAATGTGCCAAATCAACATGCGGACCAATGATTGGCTCTGGTGACCGTGATCTTACGGGATAAGTGTATGTCATGTATTGATATATTTTAAATATTCTTTGATTTGGTCATTTTAAATATCAACAACAACAAAAACAACAACAACAACAACAATAATTAACTACATATGCAAATCAATGTGGCCCAAGATTTCATACCAACAAGATTTCATATCAAATTATTCCAGACATTCTTATGCAGTGCATAATAACAAGAAATAGCTTTGTTAGAAAACAAACTTATTATTATGTGAAATACAACCTTTTTAAAAGTGCTGTCTTAGAATAATAGAATAAAAACTTTATTGCACTTGTAACATGTACAACAAATCTGAATAAAATGAAAAAGCCATACTAAACAGTGTTTTAAAAATATATATTTTTAAAATGTGTGTATAAAAGTGATTATTTTTTGTTCACCTGACTTGTATCACACAATTTAATGAGCTTTTTGGGACTTTAGGTACTAATCCTTTTGTCTTCATTACAGTAATAAATGGCCTTGCATTTATTGGATTGTATTACTATACTAAGCAGTGGTGAACGGGGCAAACAACAGCAGGCTGCAGTAGGTAAAGAGAAAGCTCACTGTCCAGGGTAAAGTCGGGACAGGAAAAGAAGAGCCTAGACAAAAAAAACCCCAGGGGAGCTGTCCAGTCCCTTCACTGTGCTATTGTTAAGCCTCCACGTATGTCCATGTCAAGGCTTCACTCACTCACTCAAACACACAAACAAACACACACACACACACCTTTGCACTTACTGCTAGCTAATATATTAAGTAGTTTCTGCATATTTTCCACTACAGTTAAATAAATACAGCAACCAAGGCTTAGTGATAGGCTCGCAAAAAATTAATAGCACCTTACAATCAAAATTCAGAATGGGAAGTAAGAGAATGTTGGCAACAGAGGGAAGCGTACTTACCATGTACATGAGGATGTCTCTAATCATAACCATGGCCGTTTGATGGTCATTCCAGGCTTGATTCAATGTTTGTAGAAAGTTATTATTAAGGGAATTGAGGACATCTTCTCTTACCTGAAAATAGGAAAACACAGAGATTTAAAACAGCTTGACATTTTTGTGTTTGCATACAGCAACATTTTTCATTCGCAATCCTTGATTGAGAGTAGAAGAATGCAAGCCTAATATAAAGAAACTTACCAGTAATGACTACCTTACTTTTTGTTTGCTCACAAGTGACAAAATTGTTAATGTACTGTGAATTGTTATTGAAACAAAGAACTGCATTAAAAAAAGAGTAGGTCTTTACTTTATTGATGAGATGCTCAGTGACAACCTCCCTCAGACCTGTGTAGAGCTTCTCCCCATGCTTGTGGAGTACCATGGTGTAGGCATTCCTGTACAGCTCCTCAAAACTCAGTCCACTATTGTTCTTTCTCTGGATCTCCTGGATAGCATTCTTTAGAAGGTCCCAGATGTTGTTCACATACTTCTCATCCATTGTCATCTAAGGATGAACATAATCATTGAAGAGACTCTGTTCAACAAGCATTTTTCATTTTTCAGTTTGTGAAACCTGTGCGGTGAGGTGTAACTGAAAGGTCCAATTACTGGTGAATCCATATCCAGCATAACCCTACGTAAAGGAAAGAACACTCTGCAAAACGATTAAAAGCAGATTACAGGGGAAAACATTTTAAAGTCAAATATTCCATGGAGTACAGTCAAATTCACTATTAAGAAATAACATGGCTGTGGAAAACCTGTCTACAACAGGCAGGAAGGGGACACCTAGGACTCCTTTCTGTCGTGCGATGGGAGAAGCTGTATGCACACCAACTATCCCGGTTCAATTTGCTATATTCTTTAATTTATTTAAATTAATTTAATTACAGATGCTGTATTCACTAGGCCTTTTTGTACATTTCTTACATAGAACATGGGTAATTAAACCGCCAGTGATTCAGTGTTGTAATAAATAACAGGTTCAACTTTTCAAGGGCGGTGCACACTTGTTATAGGCACAGTATCCAGCAGAAGAAAATTCATTTGCCTGCGTTTCGCACTAACAACCACAATGAATAACAACAAGGAATGGAAGGATGTTGCAATGCCTTGGCCCAACACCTGTGTTCATAACATAGAATTAACCGATGGGGTAAATATGTAATAAAGCTCAGTTATCAGCGAATGGGGATTAAACCATTAGCTGGACCAACAACGTAAACAACATACAGCACGTTAGCGTTGGCATGTTTACTATAGTCTTATGTTAGCATAAAGTTGCGTTAGCTCTCAAGCCAACACTACTACATGATTAATTACCACCTATAGAAGATTAAGCCTATTACGTGCTGCAGTAAAATAACGACAAAAAATCTTGCCGTAACACAGCGTAATAATAACTGCTGACTGAGTACAACTTAGCTAACACAGTCAGCTAACATTAAGGCCTGCTACGCGGCTAGCTTAGCTTACGTTACTGTTTGCAAGTCTCCCAATGAAGAAGTTTCCCTGCATAAGCTAACATTAGCTTATGTCATCCGACGATGGCATTTTCACACACACACACAAAAAACTAACTAATGTTCAACAAGCTAAGCTAAGGGCATTTGTTATATACTAGCTATGCATCATTTGTGCAGCTAATAGCGGTGTTAACTGTTTTAACGTTTTCTCGCCAGATCAGCTTGCTAATAGGCAGTTGCTAGCATAAAGACCTGTCATCCCCGGTACTAAAGTCTCAGTTAGCGTCTCGGCGCTAAGAGAGCCCGTAAAAACTTACAGGAAAGGCTCGTATCCTCATCTTGGTGTCCTTCTTGGTGCTGCCTTTGAGGTTGGACATGGTTACTTAAAACGACTTTCGTTTCTTTGTTGACTTAAAGGCTACATGTAAGGCAGCTAATACTTAGTAAATTTTTACGCCAGGAAAGCGGCAGGGAAACTCAGTGACCTCCCCTGCGGGAATTAGGTCGGTCTGTTGTGTTGTTATCACTCGCACTTCTCAGTGGCTTTGGGCTAATGTTAGCCTGTGTGCAATGATGGCGGCCGGCTGTATTCCACTGCGCAACGCCGAACACTCGCGAGACTACAACATTGACAGGTGTGTTTTTCAGGTCACAGCGGTTAGAACCGTCGTCTCCTAATTAGCATTTATGTCGGAATAATGTTATATTTCGTCAGGGTTATAGGTATTGAAGAACTTGTCGAACTTACACATATTTCAAAAAAAAAAAAAGTTGACAAATGAAAAAAAAAAGAAACAGATTTTATTCGGTGATAGTGAAGTTCGACAGCTGTGCTTTAAGAGCCAGGTTGGTGAAGGTGAACTTGTATTTTACTAGCTTCATTCAGACTACTAGCATTTCAAGTAGCTAGGACAGCTAGCTACTTTTCAGGAAAGTATGTGCGACCACCATCCTGTCAAATATGACCAAAAACTGCATTATTCATAGAGAGGTGAGGCTTTACCATTATCTTTGATGGTTTCGGGCGCTCTTCTCATTCTTCACATTGTCCCACTGAGTCCCATGACTGACCAACGGCTGGAAGACTGAATATCTTCTTACTGTCATAATGACGCTCTCTGCGACAAAGTACATAACAGGTGAGCAGCCGTTTTACAGCAAACGGGCTATAGGAATAATCCTGATCAGAGAAAAGTTACAAAAATGTACGCCCATTTTTAGTGTATATTAATAACAAAATCGAATGCTCATCAACACGTAGTATTAATAGCAATAAATCTACCTCTGCACTCTGCTTTCATAATGGGAACTGTTGCATTCTTTCGGAGATTTGGCCCTGCTCTCCTTAATCCCATGTTCTCCAACTCCAGCTTTCTGATTTCAGATTGCATGGCCCTGATCACCTGGATTAGCCTCTGTTCGCTGTCCATGGTACTGACTGCAAACGCCTTCAACCTGTGCGCGTCTGAAAGACACCCAGACCACGACACGACCCCGTGTAATCCACAAAAACACAGCGCATCACTGAGTACGCATCGTTTTTCATTCAAAGTGAGTTTCAAAGTGCAATACTGGGCCAGTGCAGAAATAAGTATCCAGGCAAAAGCAGAAATCTAGCCAGCCACTGGACAGGACTAATAATAGTTAGGTCATATGATAAGAAGCGTGTTATATTCTTCCTAGTGATCCGATGCCTACCACTTTCTCTCCTCCTGTTAAATATTCATCTACTCTGTCAACATAAGGCAACAATAGGTACTTGGGAGAGGCTTAGCTTGTGGTCTGTGTGTAAAGGTGATACTGTGAGCTGCTTAAACCCAGACCACTTTTCAGTGTGGCTGCATAATGCATAAATTATTACAAAAGTTTTTTAAAATGTCTTAGATCTTTCTATTTCTTTTCAACACACACACACACACACACACACAGATCACGTTATTTATCTCAGTAAAAACATGTGAAATTAATTACCAAAAGCTGCTTTACATGTCAATTGCTATGTGTGTGTATGTATACATGTTCGAAATTTGAGGGTTGTGTTGCAGTATTTTAGACGAGGAAATATGAATCAGCTTGGGTGCTGCTTTACTGCTCTCTAGTGTTTAGTTGTCATAACGTCACGCTACCCTAACACCAAACAGGAAAGGCTGACTACTATTGAACCCTGGTCTTTTAAAACATAAATACTGTGAAAACAAGAGAGAAAGAATTGACAGTAGGTTTACTAGGGTACAGATAATGGTAGTACCTTCAGTTTGGTAGTATAATGTCATATTTACCAAAGAGAAAGAGAGCAAAATGGATAGTAACAGTCACTTCTTGTATAATTATTATTCTTAACACAGCCACACAGCTTTATACATTTGATGTATCTACGCTAACCCTAACCCTTTGGTTACACAAGGACAACATATTATAACAGCAACAAGTACAATAAGGACAAAGAATTGCATACATATCAGACGCAATGAGTGTTGCATTGCTTTCTTATCCTCTTTGATACTGACTATAATGATGGTGCTGTGGAAATTGTATTCTTCAAACAGATAGCCTACAGATTCATCCCTAATGTGTGTGTTAAGAAACCATTGTTAATGTGGAGGGTGAGCTGCTTTGTAGTGTACTGTATCATAATACCAAGTTGCTTGGTACTTATGCTGTGTTTTGACACCATATTACATACTCTAAGTTCCTCCTATTCCAAATTTTGGTGTGTTTGCTGTTGGTCTGCTGATAACAACCCTTTCTGCAAGTGAGAGATAAACACGCTGCTGTAGAAACAGCCAACACGAGACGCCTGGAAGGCTAAAATGCATCGTGATTGTGGGAATGAAGAGCCTGCAGAGTAAATGATACGTTTAAAGTGAAGTAAAGTTAACTGTAATGTCACTGTTGTTAGGCTCTCTTGAACTCAGAATTTTCAGCCACAATAAAAAAACAGTTTATGTTGTTTTGCCATATGTAATAGTAAAGAATCCCAGCAGGTGGCGTGCTGTGCAGCATAAGTTTAACTAAATTAGGTCTAATGTACTAAATGTGCAAGCACATGACAAGGTCTAGCAGCAGGGCAAGCCTAAAGGACCAACAGTACAAAGTGGAGCATTTGTAAGCAGAGGTAATTGATATTTTGCAAGTGATTACAGAAGCAGAATTTAACACACTGCCTGTGATTTCAGCTCTTTTGCAAACGTGACACCAGTGGGTCAGGACAAATGCAGCTCTTTTCAGAATCCTGCACTCATCATTTTAGCCAAGTTGGTATTGACCCAGCGCCAACACCACAAAACAGGACAAGTAATTTAATTTGCTACTGCTGCCGACCTTGAATCAGGGAATGTAGACTACCAGAATCCCAATAGGGAAGCTTGAAGAAAACATCCTGGGAGCTGAGAGAGGGGTCAGGCTGTGCCGCTTGTAGCATCACACAAAAACTTTTCACCTCTACAGAAATACTTCTGCCCTTCACATTCTCATGTAAAGATTGAACAGATGTGTCTATTCATGTTTTAAAGTTAGTAGGGATCTCTTAGAGCTTATGTAATTATATTACCAATGATTTAATTTTAGATTAGGCAACTGTTTGTCAAAAGAGCACATCCATAACCTTGTGATTATAACAACATAATGATATGGTCTCTTATAATATTGGGCAAGGCAAAGGTTTTGTTGACAAATACTGTCTACATCTAACATTTTTGATAGTAAAAAAACACAAGGATTAAATGTATGTGTTTCTCCAACATATAGTTTGTCAGGTACAAAAAATATATTGTAGCATTACAGTACATAATATAACTTGCAGAAGGAGTCAATAAATGGACAATACACAGGTCACAGTCAAGCGCAAGATGTTCATGTATGTAAGCTTTAGATATCGCACACTGAAGACATCAAACTGAAGTTAGAACATGTCACCTCTTGGAAACAAACAGCATAAGAAGGCAGCAGAAGTGTTATGTTTACATCTGTGACAAGAAATGTTGTGCTGATGCAGACGGCATTCCTATCTATAAGATATGATGCATGAAGAACAGACTTTGCTTCAAATGAACCTGCAGCAAGATAAAATATGAATTCATTGATCTTTTAAAACTGGTGCAGTTATTTTGTCATTGTGACGTACTACCACAATGACAATGATGATTTCACAGTAAAAGATTAGATAAAACCATAAACCATATAGTTTCCTTTCCAGCTTGTTAGTAATGTCTTAACACAAAAACATTCTGAATCCCATCTGTCATCAGTCAGACAGAACAAATGCACCAGTGTCCTCTTCAAGCCATGTAATGTGATCGTAAATGCCGCCATAACTTGTTGCTCTATCGAGGTGACATCTGAAATCACCCTGGTGAAATTACTTGGGTTAGAATTCAATATTGGTCATAAAATCTAAATATAAAGCTCTGGAGACTAAGCTGTTTTACAGAGCCCTGTGGTAGCTGTCTGGCAAAATCACACACAGGGTAATAAGGCTTGAAAGTGGAACCCCAGCTGCCTACAAGAGAGCTTCTGCTTTTGAGATTATTAAGGGTATTTTGGTGTTATAACTTTGAAGAAGCTATTTTAAAGGATCTTTTACATCCAGTGCTATGTGTCCTTGTCATCCGGCATGCCAGTGTATGAAAGAGACCTGTAGGTTCTCCAGCCACTCTGCACTGTCTTTAATGACATAGTCCGATATAACAGCCTTCATTATGACTCAGTAATCATAGACTACATTTGTTTTTCTTTTCCTCTCCACTTTATCTCTCTTTCTCTTTGTAAACCTATAGACCTCTGTCTCTCTCTCCCTCTGTTTGTCTTCCTCTGAGCAAGACGAATCCAGTAATGAGCAAGAGAGAAAGTGTTTGTTGACTTTTCGGCACAGACTGGTGCTCTGTAGGGGAGCAGTCTGTTATTTATGGCTCAAGGCCTTATGTGATTGGCTAAAGAGAGATATAATTATGTCTGGCACTCAGCTTAGCTAGTTTTAGAATTACAAAAGGTGCCATGTTGACTTCACTAGTTGCTAGGTTACTAAGTGGAGGGTCTTGCACTTGATAGCAAATGTTTTTGATTTATACTATAACTGGTGGTTGGGCCCCTTTTTTAAAAATAGTTTTCCACAGCACTATGAGGTATGGTTACTTAACACTGGTCAATGGAATAATTAATTACTGATATGATTATAGTACTGTATAGTGTCTTGCGCATGTTTGTGTGTTTGTGTCTAGGTTCACAACTTTGTACTAAGAAATGTCTGTTTTGTTCACTGGAAATGTTTTTGGAAGATCTTTTAGAAAGGCTAGGAATAGGAGTGAATGATTATAGAACATCAGTTTAGTTTACATATAGGTACAATGTGAAATGCAATCAGTGCTGTGTAATTGTATTGTATTGCATCCCATACAAACGTTATTTATATATAAAATTAAACTAATATAGCAGGAATAAACTATGAAACCAAGATTTTTGTTTATCTTAAAATACATGTCTAATTTTTATTTCATAGTAAACATCAACAATTCATATAATGTTTTTTAATGTTTAGCAGAGTAATTGGATAATTGATACAGGCCCTAAACATGGTTCATAACAGGCTAATTATTGCCTCTGTAGTTGTGTCTTTTCTAAATGTTCTGGCAAGAGAAAAAAGTTTAATTTTGTGTTTGTATGATGTTTTATTTATGTTACCTGTCACTTAACACCATCTGACTATGATGTTTCTTATTTAATTATCATCACAGATCTCATTGCTCACAAAGGTGTTGTTAGATGGTAAAGGAATTTCCAGGTAATTGCTTATTTTTCCGGTTACCTGCACAGTATAAAGGTATAGGTGAGAAAACCGGAGTCAGATAAAAGAGGGACACGATAAAAACTCCGAGCCACAGACTTACCACAACGTCATCTTTAAAAACTGTAATACTCAATAAAGTAAAGAGCTTAATTAATAGTATTCCATGATGCAAGACACATTAATAGTTCCCACTATATTAAAAGCTACAAATGGATTTTGCTTTAGTAGCTTTTATTGCGCTGTTACACAGGGTGGTCAGACAGGGAACTTGAATAGCCTAAGTGGATTATTCCACACACTTGCAGCGAATGGGAGCCATGTGCTGTACAGTATTTGTGGGCTCCCTATAGGACTGTAGGACAAACTGAAAAATCAGCACTCTACCATAGATAATCCTATTGTGTATTCCATACCATGGCTTATGTGATCATTGTCTTTAATAATACATGTGCAGTCATATCACTTGTATAAAACACAGGAACGCAAAGGGAGTAAAGGTTCATGAGTAATCCTCATCTAATCCATTTATTTTAAATACATGGGCCGCCATGTTTAATAAAGTGTGACATTTCTATCACTTTCATGAGTGCTGAGTTGCAGGACTGCCTTTCGCTGCCCCTCAATCGATACAATTCCAAGCCTGTGTTTTATTTTGCGGTTTTAATTTTGTTTTGTTCAGCAAAAGCGTTGCATATTAAGATAATAAATCATGTTTTCAGGTACATATTTGTTTATACCAAACATTTTTGGAGGAAATGTCATTCACTGTTTTACGATAAATAAATATAAAATAAAATAAATACTATGTATGTAGAAAGTGGAAGACAAGTGTCAACTCACCCTGTCTTCCTCTCTGTCACATGAAAATCACCCGGATCATGACCTGCAGCATCTAGTTTCAGCACAGCTGGGGTTATTAAAGATTATATGACACAGTGTCAGGCCTTGGCTAAGTTGATAGTAGAAATATAGACCCTTTGACTTGTCTTCTCTTCACATCTAATTACTGGTGTGATTTTATGGCAAACTGTTGTGCTAGCATGCAGTGGACAGTCATGTCTAAGTGAGTCACTGGACCAAGAATATGTCCACTTAAATGGTGTAAAGACGATTGTAAAAGTGTCTAAACTGTTAAGATAATAAATGTAAATAAGCCTCAAATTTCTATAAATTGTCAAAACTTGTAAAAATAGTTATCATGGTGCGTCTTTATGCCCTTTAGAGCTAAATAAGAATTAAAATGGCACTTCCACATAACAAATTTTGTCACCTTTTTCACTCTCTCACTTTCTCTGCAGCTCCCTTGGAATGCCGTAGTGCCACTTGCAGACCGCAGTGTTCAGGGAGCCCTAAAAAGGGAAGGAGTCTCACTCTGATTCCTGGCAGCTCATGGAGCTGTGGAGGCTAAATTAGGCTGGGTTTCATTGACTTCCAATCCCCCAAGTCCCAGCAGCCCTGCAGCCCAGAGGAGGGGAAACCGATTGGTGTTCACAGCCCCTGATGCTTCTCCAGAGCTTCTCCAGACACTGTTTAGGTAAGTTGCCGTGCCAGATGGAGACGTGATATGTTTGAAAAGCTTGAGATAAGAGGTTGCATTTCTTGACAATATACTGTGAAAATGGAACTGAATCCTGAATAATATTAAAGGTTCTGTGATGTTTAGCAGTTTAAAACCAGTAAACCCTTATGAAATAAACATTTCAAACAGTATGGTTTCTGAAACAATACATTAGGGGCAATTGTACCCTTCATATTCAACTTAATATAATTGTATTATGTCACTAAAATTACAGAAGCAGTTTATAAAATACATTGTTTTGTTTAAAAAGTCACCAAAATGCCCGGAAGCCCCTGGAATTGTCAACATTCTCTTTGAAGGTCTCACTCTTTCCTGGATTGCTCTGAAAAGTTTTCTTTTAAAATTTCAGGATATTGGTAGTAATTGTTTGAAGCGTAGTAGTAGTAAGAAGTAGTATCAAGTGCAAATTTGTTTGCAACATGCAGACATTTTGAAATATGTGGTCGTAAAACACAATAACACTTTCATGAAATAGAGGCTGCATTTTGTTCTGAGCTTATTTGTTCAAAGTTGGTGTTCCATAATTATTAATTGTATTATGTTCAACAGATTGATTGCTACCAATTATGTGATGTGTTGCACACAATGTGCAACCTGCTCAGTGTGTTTCTTTCTGCTGATAAAATACTTGTCTGCCTCTCACTCACTCTCCTCTGCTCTCTCTGCTTTGCTGTGCTGTCCTGCTTGATTGACTGTGTCTCTTTCTCTGTGCTGGCAGTTGGAGACAGGTGCTGAGTGCTGCTGAGTGTTGCTGTGTGTGTGGGCTCCAGGGGCCTGGTTCAACATTCCAGCGATAGTTTGATAGACACAGTTCTTAGAGGAGGGAAAAGAGGAAGCCTAATGCCATTACTAACCTCAATGAAGAAGAACTGACAGGGTAAGTGTACGTTGCACCTGCTGTGAGAGGATTGTGAAAACATATTGCATTTCCCCTCTTTTGTCTTTTTTAAGTCGCAACTGCTGCCTTCAAAACACTTTACTTCCTGATTTACCAAGCCGTTTCACTGCTTATCTGCAACTTGCTCTAATGTCACAGGCACTTCCTCTTTCAACACACTCAAGCTGAAGGCATGCATTCATGCCTGTATAAACATATACACTAGGCACAACGTGCACACACAGTTTGAAAATGGAGGGAAAGGGGAAGTTATACAACAGGAGATGCAGAGAGAGGCGGAGACAAAAAAACAAGGTGACCATATTTGGCATCTGTAGATAATGCAAGCAGAAGATGCAAATGAGATAAGGACTGGTTGTCATGGAGACTTGATGTTGCGCAGTGATGGTTCGCTGTAAACCTGACCACATTTGTGGTATGGCCGTTGCCAAGCAGAAGGTGCTATTATGAGAGGGAGAGAGAGCAGCGTGAGAGAAACAGAGGAAGAGAGAAATGAAGATGTTAGTTTATCCCAGAATGCATTGCGTCAGCATGACCTGTGTAGAAGTGGCTTCGTCTGTCTCAGTGGCACGTCAGCGAGAGACAGATACACAGGTAAGCTCTCTGTCTGTAAAAACACTAACAATTAATAGATTATTCAAAGTAAATACATAACTCTGAATATTGACTCTGATAGTACTGTTTAATTCAGTGTTTCTTTTTGGGTTTGTTGTTTGTATTTACCTTTTAAAATAATTAGTTTCTCACTTACTTTCTCAAACACTTTGTGAAGTTTCCTTGATAGAGCAAAACCAACATGTGCAACACTCCAGTTTTTCTCTGTGCATATTTGCAGCAATCAATTTTCAGCCTACTTTTAGACAAACTGCTGAAAGCGAAAGACATTTTGCAAAGGGTGTTTCCATCCGTTTTCATTTTATCTCCAAGATAAGCTTCAAGTTTGGATAGTGATACACATGCTCAGTGGTGTCAGATGGGGACAAGACAGCGTGCTATTTCCTCTGTCTGTATTTCAAACCTGACAGCTTGAATTGCACCTGCTTCCCCTCTCTGCATCAAAGTGGAAAAAAGTTAAGAGAAAACCACAAAGTATGCCGCAGGAAGACAGGACAAAAAATTTACACTGGTAGAGAAGCATTTGTTCGTAAACACACGTCTACAACTTGTGAACACTGGCATATATTTTTTGTACTTTTGGTATATAAAACATCTGTGTATACTTTTTGTTGCTCCTCATATTCTAAATTACCAAATGAGATAAGCAGAAGTTGTCTTAAGAATAATACATCCTATCACATCGACACACTTTTTTGCTTTCTCATTCTATAGCCTTGATAATACTAAAATTACAATGAAAGTATCTAATAATAATTGCAGTTTAGTGTGGGCCTCTCTGCATTTTGTGTACTGTTGCAATTGTTGGAGTGATGGTCTGTAATAGGAGTGTAATGTGTATTTGCGGCCTAACTGATAGATGAGCTGTCAAAGTTTGGCACACAAAAGCTCTGGGACATTTCCTCAGTGGAGTGAGAGTTCACATCAGCCAGCCAGTGTCATTTACAGAGGGCTGGGAAATAGCAGAGTGCTGAGATGATAGAGAAGCTTAGGGTGGAAAGTTGTGTTCATCAGGGAAGATGAATAAGGGTAAAGGACAGTGAGGGCTTAGAAGAGGAGTCACTGTTCTAAGCCTGTAATACATATAATAAGGGATCAAAATCAAGGCAGCATAGGCCAAGATGTTCTGATTAGTACGTCTCTTATCAATCAAGCTTAAAAACTGCTGGATCCTACAATACTAGAGACAAAGTATCTTTCTCAAACTTGATAAATCTCCTCCCCAGGGGCAAAGAAAACGTTATGCAATTGTGTGACAGGGTGATTTGCAGTTCTAGTGAGTAGCTCACTGATCTTGATGAGTAAATTTGGTAAAATTCCACTTTAACTTCACTGTAGACACACACACACACACACACACACACACACCTCTTCCTGTTTTCAGTTGGTTAACACACTATTTGTGAGAACATTTTGCTCAACCCCCCATGTGCTGATTCCTGTTGCTCTTTGCTTATACTATACTAGCTCTACGGTTTTGTTAATATCCTAGAAAGAACAATGGTCACATTATTTGCTTATCTGTGTCATATAACACACGTGGAGCAGGAAGAAGAAACATATGACCGTTTTGACTTCAGACAAAGTCATATACGTAAACTGAAATGGAATGAAAGTTTCGTTGTGTGAGTTATTTTTATAGTTTTGATAACTGCAAAGCTTGGCTCAACACTCATACTGCTAATTGGTGGAGATGAATATGGTCCTGTGGGTTGTGACAAATAGATAAGCAGTGTAGGGGAGAACGAGTAAGATGCAGGGAGGAGCACGTGCATTGGTGCATATTCAGCTGCAGAAGAAGAAGAAGGGAAATTCCATGTCTGAGTTTCACTGAGTGCCTAGATCTTTAGAGGCCTTGCTGATGCATCTCCTAATGAAAGTGAACATCAGTCAATCAGTCACTATGTTTCTTCATTATGGGTCAAAGAAAACTCCAGTTGGAGGTTAGATTTCCCTGCTGCTTTTATTGATCAGCAGTCAAACTGATTGCTCGGCTAATCAAAAAACCATACTGGATGTGTTGTTTCCATTGTTTAAAATAGATGTCCTTCCATCAGTAGAGAATGATGGCTTGTAATAGATAAAGTCTCACACTTTGTTGTTTTAGCTAATATTGGCAGTGTCCATCAAAAGTTAATGAACTCAGAAAAATAGTACAATAATATCTTACTTTTGTCTGAAGTGTTTGCTCTCTCTAAATGTGCAGGAACATTGCACCAGAATGTTGGCTAGGTAAAGGGTCAGTACTGCAGCTGGGGCTCTACAACAGATTGTCACCCTGCGTTGTGTAAATTAGAGATGACTTATCACCAGCTTTGTATTAAACTGTGCAGCAGTAGAAACTGGTCCAGAGCGAGAGAAGGAAGGGGTGCAACACAAAGGAACCTAAATCAGTTTTACACAGGAGAGGCATTAAGATATTTTTGCAGTTTTAGGCTGCATGTACGATCTCAAAGATCACTTTGATTGCTGCTGTAACACAAGAATTTCCCCACTGTGGGATCAATAAAGTTGTATCTTATCTTATTACAAAGTGCATTCAGTGTGTGACATTTTTTTATTTGTGAAATGAAACAAATTGCAAAGCTATTTCAGTATGCTAAACGTGCACCATTGTGAATGCACTCTTTGAATTTGCACTGTCAAATTAGTCACAGACAATATGCAGGACCAGTCAGAAAACTTGGCATCAGGACACAGCTCAAAATCTGTAAAGATTCCTACAGATGCCAAAGCTACTATCTCCATGGCTACCGGATATTGGTGCATTGGGTCCAAATCTAATTCTTGAAGCCTCCTTTAGCCTCTCTGGCTTTACCCATGGTGTGAGGGTTACACACAACAATCCTTAACTCAACAATAATACAGGAGAGTTGGTATCCGAATTTGCCCCAGTGTTGTGTAGCTTAGCCTTCTCATATGATAGTGCTAACCTGCAAACAAACTGCAACGATGCTGACAAAAAACAAACTGTTGTAATTTCCAGCGTGTTTGCAGGCTCTAATTGTGCAACCACTTATTAGGGCAGTCCAATTGGATTTGTCAAGTTCAGTGTGTCCTGCTTTTGTTGTATGGACAAGAACTGAAGTGTCTGTGGGCTGCATGCTACAGCAGAAAGCAGTGGGAGAGAGGGGATCCAGACACAAGCCAGACCTAATCTGTGGCAAACTCCCAAAAATCTTTCCATAATTCTTTCCTCCACAATCCTCAATCCATTCTTTCCAACTGCTGCTTTTCTCTTTATTTTTCCTTTCCTCGTTAATTCCCTTGTTTCACTTGTTTTTGTAACATTCTCTTATTTATTCCCCTTAATTCATATTTAATATAGCTTTTACAACTTTACTTCTGAGTCCCTTCCATAGTCTGAATCCTCTTTCCTTACTCATATGTTAATCCGGTAACTTTAATTGTAACTGCAATCATCCATTTTTTCTTTTGTTATCTTCTTGCTTGTTTTCCAAATCTTTTCTTTCTCCCTCTTTCCTGCCTCAGCCTCGCTGGATAGGCAAGGACGGTGCTGCTGCAACTGAGTCACCACTTCCTGGTGTTGTTTTAAGGGGGCGTGGTTAGCCTTCAATGAGGAAGAGAAGGAGGGCGAGGGGACTGCAGGATTTGTATGCTCAGTGCGGTCAGGGCTCCCTCCTCCTCTTCCTCCTCCTCCTCCACCTCCTTCTCCCCCTTCTCCTCCACAGCTGTTGCTACTGCCGCCCAGCAAACACCACTTTCCTCGGGCAGCAGACAGATGATCCAGAGGCTGGGGAGTCAGTTGAGACACAGCCCAACCCTTCTTACCACAGCTCAGCACAACACAGCTCAGTCAGTTTAGGAGGCAGGGGAGGGGAGACACTAGCGCACACAGCCAACACTGCAATGCACGCACACACAATTACATACACAAACACTCCTCCTCTCTCTCCCTCTCTCTCACTCTGGTGCTCGGCTCCGCACAGCTCCTTTACTCAAACGCTGCTGATTCACTTGCTCACTCGCTTGCCTCTCTTCTGCCAGTCGCTCTGCCTTGCTGCGCTCTGCCTGCCCGCCTAAGAATGGTCCAGCCGGTGCCTGGGGGTCTGCTGTCGTGGCCTGTCTGAACAAACGCATAAACACACAGAGTCAATCAACACGCGGAAGCACACACACACAAACTGGAGAGCAATGTGAGAGGTAAGAGCTTGGTTCCAAACCCTCCTCCTTGTCTCATTGGTTTATCTAGATCTTTCCTCCTGTGTGTGCTGCAGTCTTACTTACTAAAGTAAGTGCCTGTACAATAGAGCATAGGTAGAGATATGGGGATTGTTTGCCTTAGTGTCTGATCCGTGTGTCTGTGTGTTCAGTTTGTGGGCATAGGGTTAACATGTTTTTGTTATGGATTGTTTTACATACATAGGCACATGTACAAATTCAAATATACAACACACACATCTAGACACATTCTTGGCTCACACCAGACAATCACACAATAGCTACTTCCTGAGGGTAGCGCTAGTTAGCAAAGAAATTTGTTAGTGTGTGTGCGCGCGCATGTGTGTGTTTGGAGGATTGTGCTTGTTCCAGGAAGCAGTGGAGAGGATCAATAGATCGCCCACTCAGCGTTCATTCCCTTCGTCTGACTCAACGTTGGACATGTTGGGAGTTATCCTGCGGGGATTGGTAAATCGTAAGGAGAAGGGCAAATTTTGAATCTCTTTTATCCCTTCTCTTCCTTGCTGCGTCAGCCTAAAGGGGGAAGCATGGTTTTGCATGTGTGTATGTGTGTTTCTACGTGTGTGCTGTGTAAGGCAAACTCCCACCCCTCTTCATGTAAATTATGTGTGACATGTGAAGCTGCTGCTACCTTATATGGTGAGCACAGTATTTCAGTACAGTAGAATCTTGCCAAGCATTCCGGGTCGCAAGAGGAGAGAGTGTGTGAGAGGGTGACTCTGTGTGCATTTGTGTGTATGTGACTAAGTGAGTGGTTGCATGCGTCTGACAGAGGGGGAGTAA
The DNA here is from genome assembly GCA_033026295.1 of Channa striata. Taxonomy (NCBI): domain Eukaryota; kingdom Metazoa; phylum Chordata; class Actinopteri; order Anabantiformes; family Channidae; genus Channa; species Channa striata. The sequence continues at coordinate 8,312,283 of CM065185.1, read as the reverse complement.
CCGAGAGAGGAAGAAAGTTGAAGAGAGAAGGAAAGAGGGACAAGAACGTAAGAGACAGGGAAAAGGAAACCCAGTAAATGGAGGGATTTTATTTGTCGATGTTTAGACTGGAGTGAAAGTAAGTAGTCTGTTACTTTATAAAGGCTTTGTGATATTACAGGCTATCGCTTTTACAAGTTATGTCTTTCTGTGTGGTTTCTACCAAGATTTTTCGTATAGCCACTCTTTTTTCCAACAGTACCCCAACTAGCTCCTACGATGTACTAATTCAAACTCTATCCTTATTGCTCCTTCTCCTCTCTTTGCCTTTCTTTTCACCACTTCTTTTCTCTTCCCGCTAACGTCTTTGGGTTTCCTCTTGCTGGTGTGTCCGTGGTTGGGGCAATGATGAGGAATGTTGTTGTTGTGACTTAAAGGGATTCAGGGTGGCTCAGACAGTAGCACACTCACGAGTATGTGCACATACGAAAGCATGCATAATGCAGACAGATGTGGGGCAGATTGCACTGTTGAGACTTTGTAAAATCCCCCATGGCAGCCTTGTGGCAGGTAAACTGTCAGTTCCTGTCCAGCAAAAGCCAGACAAATGTTGTGTCAGGTTATTAAGGTGGATAATAATGTCACACTGCGCACTCCATGTTATGTATGCGAATTTAGATGCAAATTGATCTGCATTTGTGCATATTGCCTATAATGCATAATCTGCCCTACAGACAGGATTATGTGGATGGCTGAATCTACACCGACAGTTTAAGCCTTTATTACGCCAGGGCTTCTGTGTTTGTTCCTATATTATGACCACTGTTCAGCAACGCTTTGAAATAGTTTTGGCTGAGAAAGACTCTATGGAAATGACAAGCGAAGCTAGAAAGGTCTGACTTTGTTACTTATTAAATCCATATCTTAATGACTCCTTACCTGACATAATGTGTACTTCTTCAGTTCTTACCAAGCAGCCAGTAATAATTTTCAGGCTTCTGTTGTCATTGTAGTTTAGAGAGTATAAAGCTGGTGTCCATCTGTATCTGAACTACACACCAGTGCTAATAAGCAGTGCCAGCAGGATGCTGAAGCTGCTGGTTGTGTCAGTAATAGGTATCTAGTTATTTCTTTGTTGTTCTGTCCAGAGATACATGTAACAATACAAGCCTGTCCTTGTTTTTCTCCATCCCAGTTGCAATGGCTCCTGCTTACAGGCCTGTCATCTTCAAACCCTCCACATTTAGAGACCAATGGCTGTAACATTTGATGAGACATGCAAATAGTGTAATTCACTAACTTATTACCTTTTTTTATCATATTGACTACACTGGGTCTGTTTGCCCTGGAATATAGAAGAAGGCCTCAAAAATCAGAGAATACAGGAATGGAAAATACAAAAAAAAATATTAGAGGCATATTTTGCAAGCATCAAGGCCTTACATGCTTAAACATCATGGTGTACCTGTGCTCCATGAATGTAAATTATTAATGTGATCATTGGATGCAAAGCTGTAAATTACATAAAACTGAGAAAAAAGTGTTTAAAAGCTTTTCTTAATTAATAACAACTGTATATATAAATGTCTTCATTCTGTCCTTGAATGTGTCTCAGAACATTAACATAAATGTAATCCAGTGAGCCAGTTATTAAACCATAAGGCCTGACATTATCAGCAAGTGTTTGCTGACTTCAACACATCTTCAACATACATACGGACACAAAGGTGCAGTGTTGCACCCAGTCAGATACTGACCACAATTTAAGGATACTCAGTGTCAGGCCACATAGATATGTGTGTGTTTGTGTAAGTTAGCATTGTGTGTGTGGCTCTGTCCATGTTTATAAGAGATCTCATTGTCCACAGAGGTTTGCTCTCAGAGAAATAAACAGGCATTGTCTTCTGTGTTTTACTTGCCTAAGACTCACTTTCAGAACTGCGTTGTTTAATCTAATGATAAATACGTCAGTAAAACTAGAAGTGGTGGTGAGACAAATGAAGAGTATATCTTGATGATGATAATGGTAAGGAAGATGATAATTATATTTATGGTTACTTAATTTGTAAGACTGTATTATGGCAGGGCTCTGGGGTTGTGGCTGTCCATGTGAGCTTTATTTGATATTTTCATAACATAACAAACTGAACTTGAAATGTTAAATAGTGCACCCATCAGTATTCACATTTTTTAAGACCTTGGTGGATGCAGTCTGGTCTCAACACTGGATGAAATGAAATTTTACTCAGGGATGTATGTTGTGTAGATGGAGGATGGTGGAAAAGGTATAGAGACGGCAAAGAGTCTGCCACTGTATTACGTTAGTTTGAATAAGTAACAGACAGCAGAGGCAATATTAAGAGGCTATATTCTGTGCACGTGTGGCGACAGTGGCAGAAGCTGCAGCAAGTTCTGGGGTGTTGCATTTCCTGCAGCGTCCTCCACTGAGATGACCTGTCTCAGCACATGCTCACCCACCACCACCTCTCCACCTCTGTTAATATGCTGAAACCACTCCTTTTACTGAACAGCAGCAAACCAAAGGAGACGAACGCCTCTTTTCTGCAGTCAAAGCCTAAAATAGAAGCTTGGGTTAGGAGGAGGTTTGGTTAGTTAGGTTGCCACAGGCTGAAATATAGTTCATAGCATATCTGTATTTAACTTTAGGTTTAGTTACACTCAAAACTGCATTAGTAAACTCCCGTGTATTATTTCTTATGCAGCTATTCAGTATATAGCCCACAGTTTCTCATGACCAGTGGTCTCAAGCTAAACTACACTAAAAATGTGCCACTCAGTCATTTTTTTAGGAAGTCTTATCATAACTGTGAACCACACCCTTCTCCTTGTTGTCTCTAGGAGCTACAATGACAACTTCAAGACCGGCCCAGATTAGCATGTTGCTTTGATTGCTCTAACTTTTCAAACAGTTGAGACATGCCTTCATAACAGAATAGTTCTTTGTGTTCAAAGCGTCTGAGCTCCATCCACCACTGTCCAAATTCTGCAAAATTTGCTTTTGGTGGACATAAGGGGTGGATTTCAATGGCGTCTTTAATTTGTAGAAAATCTGTTTGTTTTGTGACTCATTGAAGAGAAAGTAAAAGACAAGCCGGCTTGCTCTTTCATGTAAGATACAATTGTACTATTGATCCACATGCCCGTGTCACATGACCATGAGGTGATGTGCTGATATCGAAAGACTTATTGCATGCTATGTTTCTACCACATCGCAAAGGGCAATAGGAAGTACACAGTCTCCGCTGCACACTCTCTCTCCATCGTTCCTTCCTCCAGTGTGGTTGACCTTGCACCAGCTTGAAAGACCTTGGTATCAGAGGGAGTGCTGCTGAGGATGCTGGAAGAGAACACAGGCCAGACAGTCACATGGAGGGCACAAAGGCAGAAGCAATGATCGAGCTTAGGGAGTGGAAAGACCAAAGAAGTCAATGATCCACTAGTTCAAAACAGTATAAATTCTGTGGTTAGAGAAGTATCTCGTATTAAACCATCATCTGGTTTAAAGGGATGCCTCTGAGACAAAGAGCATTAACAGTTAAAGTGGAATTTGATAGAGGGAGTGGCTTGCAGACAAGAAAGCCCATGGAGGCGAAATCAATAGAAGGATGCTCATGTCCATATATGATGGATCATAATGAGCCCTCATTATCACTGGCTCTGTCCATACTACATCGTCTCTCTCTCTCTCTCCTCTGACTCTAAAAAAAACCATAGGAACAGATCAGGTTGGTGTGTTCGCTTTACTTGCATCAGGTCATCACATTCTCCACTTTGAGTGAAGACAGGCTTCGGCACATTCAGTTAAAAAATAATATGTAAAGAATAACGTGTAATATACACACACACACACTGTTTAGTTTGATGGTCATTGGTCACCAGCTTTTTATCCTTGCATCATAGTATATTTGTGTAGTAAAAGTGTGTCAAATGAAGCTGTAGAAAATACTTTACATACAAGTTACATACATATTACACAAAATTACACTAGTAAAAACTTAGCTCTTACAGGGTTAGTCAGTCAGATTGCACTTGGCTGACTTGGTATTTTCACATTAATAAAGAAATTAAATGACGAATGAGCATGTTCAAGGGAATAGAAACATTCCCTAACTAATGTGAACATAACAATGTTGTATGTGGGATTTCTTTCCATAGCAAGACTTTAAATTCAGTTATTAAAAAAGTTTTTTTGGTATGAAAAAAATAAGTATTACTGTTTCTAAATTATAAAGTACCAGAATAAAATGTTTTAAGTGCTTTAAAAAGATTAAGCTATGATTGGAATTCTCTTTGACTGATGTCTCTTCTGCTTGTAATGTTTTGAAAAAATCATGTTATTTAGTCACTTGTCTAAATTGCATGATGTGGAAGACAATTTACTGTGTGTCTGTGTGCCCGTGTGTATGCTTGATAGGAATAGGGCACTTAGTGTGTGTTTTGTTTTGTTAGAATTATACTAGCAATGAAAAGGTCATTTTATCCTTTTGTCATAGTAGGGGTTATCCAAGGTGAAACTAAGCCATTTCCCCCTCCACTCTATAACCATGTTGCTAGGTCATCGTGACCTGGGCTGTGCTGCTGCAGGGCTCTGATATAGTGTGTTGCAGTGTTGCAGTGCTGTAAAGTTAGCAGCAGTTCGTAGCATTGCTGAAGGTGCACAAGCTGTTCTGGGAAAAGCGATTTCTCTATACAGGGTGTGGTGAGTTACCCTGCCTGTGCGATAAGAGCAGAATGGGCCCCCAGGAGCCCAATCATTCAAATTCCCCCAGCAAACCCTTTACAATGGAATTACCAAAAATAGACACCACTGGCAGCATTACAAAATTTGCAATAAAAACAACTGCGTGTGATAAATGGGGATTTATAAAAGTGAAATAATAAATAGGACATTATCTCAGCGTGCACATTTATATCTGTGTGAGATCATTACATATGACTATACTTCCATCTAAGTTTTACAGAGTTACTTTCTGGGTCGTCTCCGGTATACCGTAGTGAATGTAATTTGCCGTCTTGTATTTAAAATGCTTGAGTTCATAGTGAATTATGGTGTATATGTGATCTTGAAATGTTCTTTGGGAGAATTTTGTCATCTTTTGTTAAGAAATCGGGCAGTCATAGTGAGCAGAGTTATTAGTTCTCTTTCTCTCCTTCCCCAGCAGCAGGCAGGTCAGCCGCTTGTTCGCTCCTCCCCCTGCTCTCACCTGGCGCTCAGCCCAGAATGTTGCTACAACCCCGCTAGCTCTCATTGGTCCCCATTCTCGCACCGCTTCGCAAGAAGGGAAATGACTCACCTATTCTCCCTCATGCCCTGCCTCAACTTCCCTCTTGCTTTCACTCTCTTCCTTTCTTTAATCTCTAAACACGTTTGCAATGGCCGGCTTTGCAGTACTAAAATGTAAGTGATACAGGATTTGATCTAATTTTCCAGCATCAACCATAGAACGTGGACAGTTGTGAATGGCTGCTTTGTGCGTTACTGTGTGTGTGTGTGTGTTTGTCAGCGCCATGGCGTGATGAGCGTGTGTGTGCACCATGTGTGTTTTGAGCACAGGGCGGGTGAAAGTTTTATTTGTTTTAGCTGACACCCCTGCATTTCTGACATTTTTACATATTATTCATTCCCACAGCTGCATAGTTTAGCAGTGGCATGATTTTAAATGCTGCAGGTCACAACCTCCTGTGAAAGATAAATAAGACAGAAAATAAAGCTGGAAATTTCGTTTTACGTGCATCATTGGACTAATCTTTCTTTCTGTCTTTGCCTCCTTTCAATCTCTCTCTCTCCCCAGAGGAAGTGCCTTCCCTGATGTCTGCTGCAGCTTTGACCTGCTTCTACAGCTGAAGCTCCACCCTCCCCCCGCCTCGCTCACTTGCTGCCACAGTAACACGAGTACAAGGATAGCAACCACACCCTCCTTGCAGCCCACGCTCTGACCCGCTCGTCCATCCACCACCATAACCATCCACTCCTTGCAGGCGGGCTCCAGCCTCAGCTTTCCTCACCAGACAGCCTCACTGCAACTGCTCTCCACCAGCTGACCAGCCTTACCACAGCAGCCCAACACGCCACCAGGCCACTCAGCATTTCACCCACCTTGCCTTTAACGTTTGCCTTTGACCCTGTAAGCCTCCACGTGGTCCTCAGTGTCCTTAACCTACTTGTAGCAGGCTGTAACAAGATCATCACCTCTGTTGCCTGCTCCACTGCACCTAACCAGAGGTTCTTAGTTTGTCCTGTCCGTCTGTCACTTTGGCTTCTCATTGCTGTGGATGGACAATTCAGCAAGCAGTAAACAGTGAGATAGACAATTCAAACTAAGGCTGGCAACGTAATTATTAAATGACATTGTCTCTTGGATATAAATCACTTTTTCAATAGTCACTGATCACTTTCAGTGTTTGGAAAAATGATCCAATAACATCCCGCAAAACACTGTCCTGTAACATTTCACTTTGGACAAGGAGCCCTCTTAATCAATAGGAACTTTTCTTTTTGAATGTTTCATTTCAACATCGGACTTTACCAACGCCAACAGAAGCAACAAAAAAGACCTTAAAGTTGTGGATTAAAAACACTAGAGGTACTTTATTCACCCCTATACAGATCTAAGCTTGGAATACCTTTGCCAGCGTGTTGCCATGGCAATGAACATAGCACATATCCGTGATACAAAGTGGCTCACACTGGAGGTATGTAGGGAGTTCCAGAGGGGCACTTGCTCGCGTTCTGACCAGGAGTGCAAGTTTGCTCATCCAGCCAAGAGCTGTCAGGTGGACAACGGACGGGTCATTGCCTGCTTCGACTCACTTAAGGTAAGAAAGGCGAGGTGCTGAACAGGAAATCTGGAGGTCTGAGTTCAGACATACAGATAAGCCATCCAGTCAGACAGAATTTATAAGGGAATTACAAAGACTTATAAACTAGAAATAGAATTATTCCACATAATATACAGTACTACAGTGCACCATCTGGCAACAGCATGTGCTCTGCTTTGTCCCGCCTATTTCTGGTCAGGTGACTGCAACATGTGATCAGGGGCAGTTTCAGCTTTGCAGATTCAGGAAGGAGAACTCAGGTCACTGTAACACAAAAATTTCCCAGGACGCTGAATTGTTTTGATATGAACTTTCTGTTTCACACAGGAGACACATATGAGTCCATCCCTGTGTACATGAATACAGTTACATGAATTTAACAGTTAAGCACAGGCCCTTTGAAAGTCATAAACAATACTGTGTGCCAGCTTTTGAACACAGGAAAACACAGTTGAGTAGGTTGTCACATGTCCAAACTCATAAGGATGCCCTGAGCACAGCATGTCTCAACAGCCAGAGAGGAACAAGGCAATAGTGTCATCATGTAGCTCTAACTCAGTCAAACCACTTCCTTTGCAGAGGCCTAAGGGCAGTTAGAGGGGTTTTGTGTGTTTGTTTGTGAGTTTCTATATATACATATATATATGTATGTGTGTTAGAGCAGATTTGAGGCACCGATATGCAGTAATTTTCCATTTTTAGGCATCAGTAGGGAGGCAGCAAAGCAAACACCTCGTTTCTTTCTTTCTTTCTCTCTTTCATTCTCTCTCTTTCAAAATCTCTCAAGTACAAGAGTCTAAGTACAAGATCTCCAGAGATGGCTGGACCTTAACCCAAAGTTTCCAGCTTGACATAGTTTTTGTGTGTGTTACTTTTGTTTGTATTCTGCCTACTGATATTGGTGAGTTGTGGTCATTGGCAGCGTGTAAGCAGGACAGGGTTAGGATGAGGACAGTGTTTCTAACCAGATGTGGACAGAGGAATATTGCCAAGCATAAGATGACCTCTGCCCAAGTTTCCTCACAACGTGTTAATACCTATGCAAATGTGTGTGACTGTGAGTATAAATTATAAATAATATTTTAATGCTTTTGGCCATCATTCTTATCAATGATGACTGCTAACATTCCGCCTGCTCTCCCCAAGTTACTGATTTGTTCTGGAAAAGACAAAGTGTAGTGAGTTTAGAAATACAAGTAGTCACATGATTATAAAGGATTTATACAAACCTGCAGATTAGCCTAACTTTGTTGGAATAGAAAACAAAGATAAATTATCATTCAGTGGCTTTGTTGTAAACATCCATCACAGCTAACAGACTGACTCAGTTTGTCTGTGTTGTATTTGTTCACAGTGCCTCCTTACAAAGTGGGGAGTAATATGGCCATCTGATAACCCCACAGCCAAGAAAAAATTAGTGAATGTTAAAATGTTCTATTGAAATTATGGCCTTAATAACAGAATGAAGGCATTTAGTAAGAAAATTGGAATATTCTAAAACTCTGACTACAAAATAAAAAAAAATCTAATCAAATGTAAGCACTAATGCTTAATTTAATACAGTGACCACATTCTCTGATAAAGCAGGAAGTACATAAATCAACGATGGGAAGGATCTCAACATGCGAAGTGTTTAAATCCAAGCTGCACTGAATGGAAAGTAGTAGCAGTACTGGTCTTGTTTTAGTAGTTTGGACTCCTTTTCCACAAGGACTTGTGTATTAATAGAAGTGAGTGATACTTTTTTAATGGTTGCCCCATTTTGTCCATTGATAGTGAAAAACAAAGTGGGGCTCTGAAACCCACAGTGGAAACAACAGCACAGTGCAAGAGAGCACAAAAGAAAGGAAGTGAACTGGAAAAATCACTAGTAAATGTTGTAGATGCATTCGTTACATACATACACCTGCAGACAAAACCCACACCAAAAACATAACGGCTCAGATTCCTTCACCACGTTGTTGCAATTTTCCAGTTTCATAAACCCACAAATATGTTGTGGTATGTATGTGATAAAAAGTCACTCAGCACAGGCTGAGTTGTTGAAATAGGACAGATTCTGCATTTTAGTTGTGTTACATTGAGCCACAGCGCTCCCTATTACTAGTCCTGCACCCTTTTGGACACGTGCACACCATTTCTGCCCATGAGAGAGGATCAACCTTCTTCTCGAGAGGTGTATAATTAGAACAGGTCTCACATGATCACTAGTGCATAGCTGAGCAGGTCACACCCAAACCCAGTCATTTCCCTAACAGCCACTCACTCTCTTTCTGGCCTCTTTTTACACATACAGACACAGCTTCGCATATACTAACATGTGTCCAGTAGTGAGGCAAACTTGTAGAGTCCAAGCTGAGAGAATTAGAGCAGAGAATAAATTTGGACAGCACCAGAAATAGCAGAAACACTTAAATTGCAATTTATGGTCATGGCAGTAATCAAATGTGCCTCGAGCAAGACAATCAATCAGAGCCAAGTTTTCATCTAGGTCACAGAATTAAAACTAAGTTGAGGTATTTTGTGCGTGTGTCTGCGTGTGTGTGTGTTTGTGCACCGCTATGTATTTTTGTGCATGCACAAAACTGTATGTGCATATATGGCCTACTCATTGGTCTTAGACCCAGCCCTTTGTGTTGCCTGTGTATCTGGTTGGTGCAGCACAGGGAGCTCAGCCATGGGGTAAATATTTAGAGAAGGATAGTGGCTGCCTAGACTCCCCGATTTGGAGCCAGCTTTGTAACTTTGTCTATTAATGAGTAACTACTGAGTAGCAGGTTAGGTATGATACAGTCATTCTAAATCTGCATAAACAGCTCATTGTAACAGCTAAGTTTTAGATCTGCTCAGTTGACAGATGAAAACGTGTGATGCAGCATGTGCTCCTTCAAGCTGCACTTATCTGACAAAAATGTAAATAGGACAGTTTACAACTTTAACCTTCAGTAGCTGTAATCAGTTGTGTTCTCTTTTTGCTCCATGAAAGCATGTCTAATCAGATTGGAAAATAATGGTCAGCTCAGGTTGCAGAAGCAAGTGAGCTAATGTCTGCCTCGTTAGTTTATACTAAAATGAGACTGAAATATTATGGCTTATTCTTTTCGGTAAATGAACTGTAAGACTCCAGCTCCACCCCACCCAGTCAACTTTTTATTTAGTTTTCAAGTACTGCACCATCCTATTTTTCATTTGTTGCAAGCCTATTCTAGTCCACTTCTGTTTCGCTGCTTGCTTGTTTTCATTCTCCTCCCATCATGGTAGCTGCTTCTACTTGATTTCTCGCTCAGTCTGGTTTTTGCCTCATTTACTTCAGGACACACCCATCCCTGGACAGGATGGGTCACATTACACCCTGCTAGAAACACACACCCTCTCTCTCTCACACACACACACACACACACTTGCACACATAAACCCCTGCTGTGTAGGTTTTAGAGCTGGAGTAACTTTAACTGTGACCTTGTGTGAACCCACCAGCGGCAGCAGGTCCTTGTTTACCCCCAACACTGCCTTCCATGTAATAAAAAGACACGGTAACCGTCTAGCGTGGAGAAGAGTTTGAATATGCATGCACACACACACACAAGCAGACACAGTATAGACTTTGTACTTTGTCTACCTGCCAGCTTGACACACCCACTGTCATCATGTCTGACTTCTGAGAAAATGAGGCCAAGTGTGATTGTGTGTGTGTGTCATTGTTAGTTGTGCTGTTGCTGCAGATTTCTTTGTGTTACAACTCTGTTCTAAGCCAAGCTTACATTCCTAAAGAGCACAGGGCGGGTAAATAACCATTATTTATCATGCTCCATCTCCATTTGTCTCTCTCATTCACTCTCTATCTGTTTTATCTTTCTTTCCTCTCATTTTACTCACTAGGTTTTGACAGATTATTTATGTTCAGTGGTTAAATGAAACAGGTAGGTTAAAAATAATTGCACAAACCAGCACACACACTAAGTGGTTTGTGCCCAGACAGACATGAGAGGTAAATATTGGCTGTGTTGCTGGTTGACAGTAATTTTAATAAATTCCAACTGATTTTCCAGCCAGTTTCTAGGCACTAAATCAGCATGTCAGATTTGCTGTGTATGTAAACAAAGTGTGTAAGAGATCACAAGGCTAATGTGTGTTTGACACTGCTGTCACACACTTTAAAAGACATATCGCACATGGCTATGTGCAACCAACAGACATAATTTCTGTGGCCTGATATAAAAGAGAACAAAGTAGTGCAATTTAATTTGTTGGAAGTGTTTAATTTAGCTTGACATTGTTTGAATTAGGCCTAGCTGAAATCTTTTTTTTCAAATACTTATTGCTACAGTGTCCAATCAACAAATTATATTTAAATATGCCTAAAAATAAATCTAACTTGAAATGCTCTGACATGTTAAACTCTTTCAAGTTTTTTGGCATGAACAGTTCGAACTTCCTGCTTGAATGTTATCTAAACAGATCCTTGCCTCATTCAGGCACAATCCAAATGAACCATTTCTGCAACAGCCACGGCCACAGATGGGCATCTGGAATCCAAAGCCACTTAGACTTGTGATACTCACATTGCTTGCTTCACTGGCATCTTGCCAAAATCTACTAGTCCAAAGAAAACACTGAGAAGAAAAGAAACAGAACACCTGACCAAGAAAAATGTGTTTTCAGGACGAAGGCTTCACCACACCTGTGGTTTCCAAGGTTCCTTTTCAACAACATGGTGGTAATCTCTGGGTCTGGGTACTGCAGTGATGCTCTAATTCATGCAGACACTCTTTCCTGCATCCGTATGGGCATCTGTCCTTCGCAGTGGATGCATGGAAACTCCAGCCTAATTGGATTTCTGTTAGAAAATCTGTGGGTGCATCCAGAATGAATGTTTCTTTCCTTTAATTTAACAGCGGGTGCATTCAGTCATTCATAAGCTACAACTTAAATAACTGAAACAGAGCTATTCATTTCATAGTGTCTCCTGTTTGGCAGTGTGAAGTCTGCTCTATGGCGGATTAAAACTGACTTTGCTGGATAAGAACTGAGTCACATCACAATCTACTTTTACTTTAGTAACAGGATCTTTTACGTCTCTGTCTCCTGGTGTTGATGGGTCCATTCTTATGGCTTTCTTACTTTAGTGCTAGAGGGATTTGTGTTTGGACCAGGCTAATCCTGGCCTACACACGCAGTCACACACACTTGCAGACACATACACAGAAGCATCCTTTGCTCGGCTCATTCTGTACGCTTTCTCTGTGAGCTTATGTGATGGAAGATCAGCAACAACAGCCTGTCTTTTCTTCTCAGTGTCAGCCGTCCCTGTCCCTCGATCACACTGGGCCTCTTTATAATGCCACTGATACAATGATTAGTTCTCTAGGCACTCTCTGTCTCCCTGTCTTTCTCATTAATACACAAACCATAAAACTTAAGCCTGAAGGTTTGTTATATATATAGAGTAACAGATATTGACAGATCAATGCCAAGATTGAAATTAAAGATTGGAGTGGTAACTAATATAAAATTCATAGATGAATCTGGATGCAATGGCAATATGTAGACTTTTAAGTAACTATTAATACAGCAATAGCATTTAAATCAGGATGAATTTAGGAAACGTGTGTAGTAATTGTGTTAGAACCAGCATTTGCTTATTATTAAAATGGAAAATAACTTTAGGCAAATAACTATAAATAATTTCTAATGGCCTCGTTTTATTTTTTCTTTAACTTTCTCTTTCTTTTCTAACTCACACGAGAAAGTCAGCTCAGTTATTATCCTCCCATTAGACAGGTGAGGGAGGAGTTTCAGGGCACAGCTACTCATTCATTTAGACTCAACTCTCTCAACAACTATTCAAGCTTCCTGTTCCTTCATGTCAGCTGTTAAGTCCATCAGTTAGGTTTACTCTGCTTCTTACTTTTCTCTTCATGCCACAGTGTGATAGAGTTGATGCCAGAGGCTGCAGCGGGACATGCCCACTGATGCCAGCTATGAAAGGCTCAAGAATGTGAGACAACAAGAAAATGTTGATAGGCTTCCCTCTGTTTGTCTCCCTCGGTTGCTCTTTCTGCATTCCTTCTTAGGATCACAGTGTCTGGTATGGCATCAGTGATAATAGTCTTCTCTTTTTCTGTTTTTCTGTAAAGACGTTTTGTAGGCCAGGGAAATATTGTATCACAAAGCTTTCTCAGATAATTGGGGGACAGTGTTTACATGCGCTTAAGAACCTGGTTACTGTAAATTCATGTATACATACAGCAAAAGAGTAACCAGGTTTCTCCTCCAGACTCAGACTTTTAGAAACCTTGCACACAGATTTTTAAAGTACAGGCACAGAAAATGCTGGAATCTGAATTTTCTATCAGACTGTTTTAAAAATGAGGCAGCCTGCGCATGTGCAGTTGAACAAAGCCAATTAGAAACCTAGTGACGCGCATACATGGGCAAAAAATTATTTTCTTTAAATCACCACACTCATAGTTATAGCCCTGCATTCTTTTGTGTGACATACAGACTGTTTATACTGCTTTGAATCAAAGTGGCTAAGTAATTCCTTAAAACTGCAGTTAGAGAGAATGAGGGTGAAAACATTCTACTTGCTCAAATGCCGAGTCCAAAGGAGATAATCGTATTCAGAAACAGGATTAGGACAGTTGACAGTGGGATTAGCATTGTGGATAGGATTACAGTCTGTGAGATCAGATTAAGTTAATACATGACAGATTAAATCTGTTAGTGCTGCAAACCAAATTAATCATCTGCTCAGAAGTTATTACTTGATCCCTGGTGAAAGAGACTTTCTGTTTGGTTTTAAAATGAGTATCTCTGAAGTGAGAAGAAAATGGACACTGTGCCGATGGCAATGGTAGGTGTAAGAGTTAGAATGGCAAAGCCCAAAGCTGGGACCAAAGAATAGAGTATAAATGACCAAGAAATAGCAACACTGCTCGTAACTTTCTTTTACCTTTTGACGTTTTAAGCTATATCATAAGTCTGCCACTCCTGAAGCATTAGACACGTGGATGTATTTTGCATAAAAGTGAAATACAGAAAGAGGAAGGCAAACACTTCTCTGATCTTAAATGACTTTTCTGTCTGTGCCTTTGTTATCTCTAACCTATGTAATAGCTTCTTCCCTCCTTTTTCTTATCTGTCTCTGATAAAGTTCATATTGTTGACTGTTATGATCACTGTCGACTGTTAGCTCATAAAAAATAAAGGTTTATGATTTTTTTTTATATACAGTGCAGTATCTAACTGTAACTGTATAATAAAATGTGGTATTGTAAAAGATGTTTATAATGTGACATATCTAAAAAAAAAGAGCATTAGCATTAGAAGGAAAAGTATAACCATTAGGATCACATGTCAATAAATTACTCATCTTTCAATTTTTGAAATGGGTAATTAAGATAAAAGGCCGGCTTTGAGTCTCAGTCTGCGAGGCCTACAGACAAAACAGCACACCTCCGTCATTTCAGAACAACAGCATCATTATTGATGCCTCACTGCTGCCTGGACCTTGTGATTTCCACACAGTGACTCCCACTGGGAAGTGAAGCTCATAGATGATGAAATGAAAGTTCCCAGGCTGCCTCACATACCCACACTGTGGGTACTGGATGGCTTTCATAAAGTGCTGCTGCTCAAATCGATACCTACGTGATTGCTCTTTTATTACTGATAATGAAAAGTACAGAACTAACCTTGTTAGCCCTCGCAGGAGAAGCTGCAGCACAGCACTGAACAGAGTGAAAAATTGGTTTAAATAAAATCACATGAAAGTATGTGAGAAAGAGAGTCATAGCAGGGAGCAGGAGGGTATCCGAGGAAAAAAACAGAGGGGTCTAAGTTTGGATCCAGGGCCCCTGTGTACGCGACATCTGACCTACGGCATTTCTGAGAACCAACACCCTCTTAAGTGTGAATAACTCAGTGTGAATGTGTGTGTGTGTGTGTGTGTGTGTGTGTGTGTGTGTGTGTGTGTGTGTGTGTGCAATAATTAGTAAATAGGCTTATGTGGCTGCCCTCAGTGTTTCAAGCACCCAGCTTGTGTTTACATCTGATCATCAGCTGAAACTGCTGTCACATGCACATTATTTCTTTAAACCATGCCCTAAAACTTTGAAATCAACCTAAATTTCCATCCACACAAACATGTTGTATCTATCTGGCTAACCTCATCAGCCTCTGTGTGGTCTGTGTTGTAGGTCTATACGACAGCCTATAATCTTTTTCTCTCTATCATTGCTTTGTGAGGGTGGTGATGCATCGCTGTGGGCGTATTGTAACTATTATCATAGATTAACACTCCCTCCCTTCTCCATATCTCCATAAGCCCCACTGGTCACATCAACTCTCTGACCACTATGCTGCAAAATATGGATCGTTGTGTATATTTTAACCCAGGGAGAAATATTGAAGACATGTTCACAAGAGTATGATTATGGCCTGATGTAGAAATGCAAGCCCCAGCAAAGAAATAACCATCACATCTGCACAGTCTGCATACATCTATAATATCTTCTTCTCTCCTTTCAAAAGCAATTTCAAACTGTGAATTGAAAGGTAAATGCTTTTATTAGGCTACTATATACAGTATTGTACATTACAGCAGTGCATTGTATTCACCAAAGAAAAGAAAATTACCAGTAATGGATATCATAAATTAGAGTTGTAGAACTACGAATATCGTCATTAAGAAATCCTGCTTTCTTTTTACAAATTATGTTTCTCGTATTTCGAGTTCCAGATGTTGTATTTACGTGGCATGGCATCAGTTACGTGTGCTGCCGTAGCAACTTGCTAATTAATGCTTGCAAAAGAGGCAGAATTAATTATTTTTATTTTCTGTGTTGCTATGTTTTATATGTCATGCCATATTTAAGTGTACAGCAGTCAAAGGGACCAGGCCACTGGGCCTGATCCTTTGAGTCTCCACTGTGTTCCGGCAGAACAAAGTGTCTTTCACAGTGTGTTTCAGGAGAAAGGGCTTTCATCTCTGTGTGTGTTTAAACAGAAGTCATTGGAACGCAGGGCAGAGAACAGAGCGGAAATGTCCCATGTGTCTTATAAGCGCTGTTGTTTTCTTCATTGCGTCTTTTCCTTGTGTCTCAGTCCTGCTAAAGATGCATAGAGGGATGCAAGGAAAAGACATAAGGCACAAGGAACCAAGGAAATATATTATTGAAAACATGAGACATCCTTTCCTCTGAAGTGTCATCTGCAGCAATGTCTGTTTTTGATGACAGCGGCTCAGCTGGATAAGCTGTCAGTCTGACTTTAATGTGGTGACGTTTAGAATTTATTATTCCACACATACACACTGTCCAAATAATTTTGACAGTTACAATCTTTGGCACATGGTGATTATTCTTTCCGATCTGCCTTGGTTTAAGATGTTTCATATGTGTAAATTAAAAACCTGACATCCTTTTTTTTTTTTTTGAGCTCCAAAAAATAAAACCACAGGATGTAAATGTTCTTTACTGGTCAGACACTGGATACATGAGAACATAGAGTTAAGCTTATAAATACTGGAGCAATAATAAGTATTTTGGCATTTGGCCTCCATGTACACCACCACATTGGATTTGAAACACAAGTTCAAAGTCAAAACTCTCAGCTTTAATTCAAGGAGTTGGACAAATGTGTGGCATGAATCATTCAGGAATTACTGCCATTGAAATACACACACTGCCATTTGTGGTGGCTCATAAATAATGGAACAGATGGCTACTAAGCAGTTCCATGGTCACGTATGGCCTGTTCCTTGTTACTTCATAACTAATGAGGCAGATAAAGGCCTGGAGGCTGATTGTTACGTTTACTTTTGCTAGCTGATTAACGAAACTCTACTGAGATGTGTTTATGCCCACGAAGGAGCCCATCATTAGAATGAAAAAACATAATAAACCCACCAGAGAGATAAAAAGACATTGAGAGTGGCCAATACAACAGTGTGAAACACTCTCAAAAAAAAAGAAATTAACTGTCAGCTCTGCAACAGCAGGAGCCCTAGACGACAACTAAAGTGGATGACCACAGAATGTTGCTCGTGCTGAAGAAGAACCTTTCACAACATCTAGCCGACTCTTGAGTAGGAAGGTGTACGATTGTCAAAGTCTACAGTCAAGAAATGGCTATATGAATAAAATACAGAGGCTTCACAACAAGGTGATCTAATGCTTAAGAGCAAAAAGTCTGGATAAGACTTACAACTAATAAAAGCTTGTCGAATTCTAGAATATTATTTTTTGGACTGATGAAACATATATTATCTTGTTACAGAATGCAGTAGAGTATAAAGTAGGAAAGTTACCGCTCATGATGCAAAGCATCACCACATCATGGGTCAAACCTGGTGGAGGCCGTGTAACACCATGAGCATGTGCGGCTGCCAAAGGAACCAAGTCACTGGTGTTTATTCATGATCTGACTGTTGATAAAAATAGCAGGAAACACAAGGGCTCCAGATTTCAGGCAGTCATTGACTACAACCGATTTTCACCCAAATATTAAAGGCAATACTTATGTTTGTAATTATGTTAGCTTGTTTCATTATTAATGAGCCACTGAAAATGGGTGTGCTTGTATAAACATATCTGTAGTTCCCTGGCGTTTGATGTCATGCATTTTTAATGATCGTTTTCATCTATATTTATTGATTTTTTTTTTTGTAAATCCATCATGATTCCTGGATATGATAATAACTATGATTATTTTTTATGGCTCAAAGATTTGTTACATTTGTTTTAAACAAATGTAAATTATGTAAATATCTTTGCATATGAACTCCAGCGACATCAGGAGAAATCAACCTAGGACTTTGTCCGGAGTGGGGCACACAGGAGGCACAGGGAGCATAATAGAAAATTTAGGCTGCTGGAAACCGGGTTTTTCTTTACAGCGCATCAGAGCCTTGTATCTAATAATAGAAGGTTTTCGACTCCCGACTGCCCTTGTAGTCGAGTGATAGAAATGTCATCAACAAGCCCATTCGCTCGCTTTTAATCCTCCAGACAATTTGGGACAGAGCAGCGTGCTAAAGGAACAAACCCAATACAGACACTGCACAAGGGGGCTCAAAGGATAAAGTCCAGATAATGTCTCAAGTGTCTGACTGGGACATTTTCAGTCACACGTACACCCTCTCCAGAAAACGTCAGGAGAACGTCAGAATTCAAGTGCATGTCTGAAAGGGGCTTGTATTTCTACCGAACGCTAACCCTCTTGACTAGATGATTGACAGGATGACTGACAGTTGAACGGATTTATAGTTGAACAACATCATATTCTCCTTCTGTCAATGACATTGATATTAGAATATAATGGATTTGTTAACACCAGGTCTCTTATTAGGCAGTGTGTTGCTCCAGTAAAAGTCTTCCGTGAAGAATGATCTTGTGAACCCTCACTTGCTCCCCAGACATCACTCTTTGATCGTCAATCCTTACTGCTCAGACTTATATAAGTGGCATTGGATTGGAACAACTTCAGGAAGGATCGAGAAGCATTCTCATAAGGGCCAGGACTCACCGAGCCGGCCGTCGGCCATAAGCCAGTGTCAGGCTGTCTGGGAGTGTCCTGCAGCTTAGTCTTTGTGGTCTGTCCTGGATTGTCTACAGTCGTCATATCCTGGCTCTTTGGCTGGTCAGCATGTTGAATTGTTGGTGTTAGGTCATTGGTGAGTGAAACCACTAAGACTAACTGTTCAGCTTAGTGAATCAGTAACAGAGAGGAGATCACGATAATAACAACGCCAGTACAACTTGTACTGTTGTTCTAACTTTTCATCAAAGCTATTCTTGATTATAAGTAAGTACAAACTGTCTGTGGTGTATGAGAGTAGTGTGGTAAAAATTGCTTTGTTAATAATTTGTATATTCACACTCCTAAGTCTTCAACATTTTCCTCTCATAATGGCAGCGTAGAATGTGAAGCACTACCTCCTCATCAGCTCCTGTCTTTGAGGTCGGTTGAGATGCCACTTGTCGGCTTAGACGCAGCAGTTGGTAGTTGTTTGACGTCAGCTCGGCGTGTCATGGCCGTATGAGACATGAGTTATACCCTGTAGCTTCACACTAACTGAATCTATATGAATGCTCAAACATTCAGAGGTGGTGCTTCACACTGCTGATAATTGTAATTGGTTTCACAAACATGTCTGTCCAAGTTTATAATTGCATAAACTTTGTGTAGCCTAAAGCAGTTGGCACGATCTGGGGATAGGCCCTCCTACAGGATTAGAAAATAGACCTAAGGATTCACACAATTTTACTTCATGTCTCTAGGATTTATGAAAATATAAAGAGTGTGACATATACTGACAAGTACTGTACTTTCTGCAAAAAGACAATAAGTAGTTTTCTAAAAATGTCTGACTTCAGATTAGTCAAATAAAATACAGGAGAAAACAAAATGTAATTTACTAAAAGAGAAACGGTACAGTGTAATACACTACCAAAACTATCAAAAGTTTGAACACACCTCGTCTCTCTAATGGTTTTCCTTGATTTTCCCAAGCCCATTAAGGCAAGAAATTCCACAAATAAACGCCGCCTGTGAAGTGAAAACCGTTTTAGGTGACTCCCTCATGAAGCTCATCGGGAGCATGCCAAGAATGTGCAAAGCAGTAATCAAAGCAAAGGATGGCTAAAATATAAAACATGTTTTGAGTTTATTCACACTTTTTTCTTCAATACATAATTCCATATGTGTTTATTCATAGTTTTGATGCCTACAATGTTAATAGTCATGATAATAAAGGAAAACAATTAATGACAAGATGTGTCCAAAGTTTTGACTGGTAGTATATATGAACAAAAAGTCTAAGTTTTAATTAAATCAATTTGAAAATTTTAATAGTAATTTGTCAGCCTAGATCTAAAATGAGGGGACTAGAGTAGAACAACTTGGGGCAGATACATGTTGTCTAGAGAAACTGAACACTGCTGTTTTGTTTTGACCCCGACAGTAGGCAGAACTGTTGCAACAACTAACAAAATATAGAGCAAAATAGAAGATCAGGGATGTATTTTGTTCTTAAACCCTTTGGTGAAAAGTGTGCATCATCAGGGCTGCAGATTTATAAGAATGTTTTACACGGGGGACTTTAGCAGAAACCATTGGTCGTCCCCTTTTCTTTTCCCTCATACACACATACACGTATTAATAAATCTCGCTGCATGTTTCATCTCTTCTCCTTGAAAGGATGGGATGCTGCCCCACCCAGCATTCTTTACACATTGGTTCATTGTTTGTTTAAATCCCACACAGTCACAAAAGCAGGGTGTGTGTCCACGGGTGAGAGACAAAGAGTTAGAAGCGAGCGCGATGAGGGCGGACCATGTTATTGCAACTTATCATCAATCAGAATACACAGTAGCCAGTGGGATTATTGTTCCTAGCTTGGTCTGGAGTTGGGTCTGATCTCACCAGGAGAAACAGGCTCCCACTATTAAACAAAACATGACTTGGACTGAAGTGAAAGAAAGCAGGTAAAGTTCAGTAGAGCTGCAGTTGACTTTTGTTGTAAATGTGGTACTAGAACAAAATAAATAGCTTTTTTTATTTTAAAAGAAACCAGGATTGGTGATAATAGGGCCCCAAAATTTATTTTTTATATAATTTATAAAAAGTTATTTTTGTATCTGGCACAAAAAATTCTGTTATCTGAGGTATTTAAAATATTTTATAAAATGAAATCTGACCAGCACTGACTCTGAAAAATCAAGTAATGATGTGGATGAATCATCCCAAAGCCGCTTGCTTCATTGTTCTAATTACTGGCATAAGCACAGTGCAGTGACGAAGCTCGTTCTTCACTAATCTCATTCTCATCAGATATTGTCTCAACACTGCTGTGAAAAATGTGATTTTAAGGCTTTCTGTGTGTCTCCAAAGCGCATCTGATTTTATATTTGCATTATTACACTTAAATAGTTCCAATATTGAGGTAATTCCCTTTTCCACTTTCCTAAATAGAGACAAAAGAGTCACTCAGTGATGCAAAATTATGATGATCTCTCTGTCAATTATCTTTAGTTAGAATCAGCTTTTTCATGTTGGCTGTGTAACAACACAGACATAAACAGACATACACTCCTCTGATTGACTGCTTGTGGGTTCATGGATTGTTGCATCTTTAGTATTTTCTCTGCTGAGTTCCTGTATCTGCCAGTGATGGGGAGGATTCCAAGAGTTACAGCGTGGTTTGAACAGGAGTGTCTGGCTGCACTGTTGCCGTGGACACCGTCTCAAGGCCGCTGATGTCACAATAACAGAACAAACAGGATACGATGGGCGGCATTTTCCTCCCTCTGTCTATCTGTCTGCATCTCTCTTTTTTTCCATGTGATGACTTCTCCTACAACTTCTAAAATGATGCAGCTGGTCATCTTGATACAAACCTAATATGATTTTCTCTCTCTCTCTCACCGTCTCTTGTAGGACATGAGTTTTTTTATTCAAAGTGGCTTCCAGTGTTCATTGATGGTTTTCTCTTTAGATGAAGGCAACTATTTCTTTCTTAAACCCTGCTGTTGCACCTTAAGCCTCAGACCTGCTGAAATTTAGCAGTGAACAGATAGGGTCATGTGGGGTGAACGCAATGTGATCCGTTCTGGCTCTACAACCGGCTGTCTCCCCCCAACACACTCATACAGAGACTAAACATTGCTGCTTCTCTGTATGAGTGTTAGTAGAACCTTCTTTCAACACCTCTCATCTCACACACACACCTCTCAACATTGTTGTGTCAGAATTCTTCTGAATGCCACGTTAGATTTGCCATCAGTTTTTACTATTACCTGTCTGTTTAATCCTAACACCCTTATTGGTGCCATAAATACCCCAACATTTTGACTAATAATTTTAAAGACAGGGGTCCTGATATATTATATCTGTCATCAGTTGCCCTTCAACTCGACTGATGCCATGATGATGCATGTTTTCACTTCTTTTATTAAGGCTGTAGGGGAGATTGCAGTGACACAGAGCCGATGAGATATGACTGCAATTCTGCTCTATGCATTTGGTATGGCTGCTGCCTGCTTTGTGAAACACAATCTGAAATTATTTTTAAAGGAGATCAAATGAGAAGTGGACAAACTAAATACCTTAAAGAGGCCTCCCTGCCATTTAAACGCCCCCTCACTGCTTCTTATCTCCCCCTTTTTCTCTTGCACCTGTCTGGTGCTTCAATGTCAGTCAAAGAGAAGGAGATGGGAGAAGGGAATGAAGTCATGACAAAGTATAGAGATGAATCCCAGTGGGGACAGCACTGTCACTGAAGGAAACCTCAGCCTGCCATGGCCAGCTCAGCTGTGTCACAGAGCTGAAAGTAAATACATGTCACCCCTGAACCGTGGACATGTTTGTGTGTGCGTTTTACTTACGTTTGCATGACGCGTATCTGCCACCTGTTACACAAACGCACGCCTGATGTGTGTATTTTAATGTGTATGCATGCGTGTGTCACACTATATCCTAGAGTCCCGATAATACTGAAGATATAATTGGATACTTACTGTTAGATAATTATTGAAAGGCTTTAAAGTGACTGCAGATCATATAAGTGGACAGTATTTAGCATCAGAACGATATGTAGCTTAGCTGCACATGGGAAGGCAGCACCCAGCACCACAGTGTTAGACATGACCTCCTGGGTCTGGCAACACACACGCAAACTCTTCCTCTTCACACACACATGAACACATGTCCCTGCTGGGACTGACAGAAATAGCAAGCTGTTAACAATTAGTGCTAGACTTAACTCAGACCTAATGTGAATGTCTGACATTGAGCTAACTATAAACAAGGTGCACATACAGAACAATCCCTTCCATCTGCCTTTGTTCCAGTGCTGTATTTACACAAAATGAGTTCCATACCGCTAATTATGATGTAGGTTTAGGTACAAAAAACATAAAATAAACAGCACGAGCTTCTTGTTTTCTGTCACATGTTATGTTTTGTTAATGTTAAAATAAGATAATAAGTGTTTTACTTCTGCAGTCTTCACCGAAGGATAAAATGTTTCAGTGAGGCTTCATCAATTCACAATGCAGTTCATAAAATCATCAGAAACCTGCTTAGTGCTTTGTTCTGTGAGCCTTGTCTTTTTTTTTTTATCTGTATATCGTACTACTGTGTGAACCAACTCTCTGTCTGTGTGTTCCATTTTTTCATCTCTGCCTATCTCCTTCAGGGTCGTTGCTCTAGGGAGAACTGCAAGTATCTGCACCCTCCTCCCCACCTGAAAACCCAACTTGAGATCAATGGCAGGAACAACCTGATCCAGCAGAAGAATATGGCCATGCTGGCCCAGCAGATGCAGCTTGCCAACGCCATGATGCCTGGCACGCAGCTACCACCTATGGTGAGAGGACACACACGTATGAACACACCACAGCTACTGCCCACGGTGAGACCACATACATATAAATGCTCACACATATACGGCTCTTTTACTGTCTGTCCGGCTTTTTCAGTCTTTTTTCGTCAAACCCTTTGTTTTCCTACTGCAAAAAGGTGGCTCTTTGTGTTTTTCCACAGGCATTTTAATTCTGTGCTTTCCTTTCTCATCTAGCCCATGTTCTCGGTGACGCCAGGCTTGGCCACCAATGCCAGTGCAGCAGCAGCAGCTGCAGCTGCAGCTTTTAATCCCTACCTGAGCCCTGTGTCACCAGGCTTGATGCCCCCAGAGATCCTGCCCAGCACCCCTGTCCTCATGGCGTCCAGCCCTACTGTCAGCCAAGTCCCAAGCGCTGCTGCTGCTGCAGCCCAGAAACTGTTGCGAACAGACAGACTTGAGGTAACAGACACACTGACATCAATAACATTTTATTTGGGGTAAGGATCCATCATGTTGCATAGAACGTATCCACTTCCCCCTAATAACGTCTACTTCATCAAGTATTTCTGTGTTTTCTGTCTTAGTGGGAGCAGATAATTGCCCAGGATGGTAATGAGCTTGTAAACAAAACAAGTACTTCAAAAGTGTTTTAAAAAGCATAAGAATAATGGCAACACTGTTTATTTGACTTGAATAAATTGAAACCTCTTACTGTAAAATTAAAAGCATGTATAATTGTGCAAAACAGAAGCTAATTAACATAAATAACTATCAGAGCTTATTAAACTATAATATTTATTTTTATATTTATGTGTGATGTTGAGTGCCAAGTATCGTTTTGTTTACTTTTTTGAAGAGCCCACTCTTCACTCAATCTGCCTCATCTAGTTCTAGGACAGAGTGTGCTTTGACATAAAATGCTATTAGACAAGCACCTGAGATGAGCCTGAACTTGTTGAAAATTTATTTGAGTGGAACAAGCAGTAACGATTTCCAAAGCACCAGTATTAGTATGGCAACAGCAAAGAACATGTTCTTTCTCGTTAGGAAAAACTTAGAACTGTAACCCCTGTTGAAAGGAGGAAAATATCTGAAATATCTCAGTAAATCTCACTATGTCAAAAAAGCAGTTTCGCTCGGCTAGTAAAGAGTATTTGTATTAGAGTGTGTTTCCTCTTTGAAAATCATGTTAGGGCAAGCGAAAGGTGAAGCAAGTTAACTGTTATATTTATGAAGGACACATTTTAACCAAATACTGTTGACACACACAGCAAAGGAAAATATTAGCCAAGCATGCATTCATGATAATCCAAAGAATATGCTGCCCTCTGGTGTTTCACATATAGACTTTCATAATTTCTTAGCCTCACACTCCAACAAATACATCTCACTTCTGCATGTAGAAGATTCAAGATTCAAGTCCAAAATGTTGTCATGGCCTTGAACTTCCTCAATGTAATATCCCTCCATAACCAAACACAAGAACTAACAGGAAACAAACTATTTTCTTTTTTATATTGGTACAGGTCAAACATTTATTGAGTCAGAATGTAAATGTTTGAAATAAAAAGCAGAATAAGATGTAGTGAAGCATTTTGGACTTTTTTTGAGTTTTATAGATTATGGGGAGCACATAATAATCATAAAACTAAAGCTATATATATTTTTCAAGTGGTAGAAATGTTGTAAATAAAATTACCTTTATTGTATCAACACATCATTTGTGAGTTAATGTGTCTATTCATCAGCTTTCTCCTTATGTCCTGTTTCCAGGTGTGTCGGGAGTATCAGAGGGGCAATTGCTCTCGGGGTGAGAATGACTGTCGCTTTGCCCACCCCGCAGATAGCACCATGATCGACACAAACGACAACACTGTCACCGTGTGCATGGACTACATTAAGGGTCGCTGCTCCCGCGAGAAGTGCAAGTACTTTCACCCGCCGGCCCATCTGCAGGCCAAAATTAAGGCTGCCCAACACCAGGTGAACCAGGCCACAGCCGCCGCTGCCATGGTGAGTAGTCTGTGCAAGCATGGACACACTCTTTCACAGTGCACTGCAAGCTAAAGAGCAATTTTAAGTTTTAAACAGATCTAAATGTTTATCCGAGCTATCCCTTATAAATCAAATCTCTCAGCAGGATAGTGTTCTGTGGCTCACACTCACAGTCATGTTTGAGCGTGGCTAATCGTCCTGGTTTGTAATGTGTACTGTAGATTTTCACTTCTGCTTTTGTCAGGTCAAACTTGAAAGGTCTGCATGTTGGTTTGGAAAAAATCTGCTCCGAACTGGATGATATGAAGAAGGACTGGACAATAGAGCAATATAACTGTCATTATTATCGCATTTAGTCTTTTTCTTCCTAAAGTGACACATCTATTGTCTTTGTCCTTGTTCATCTCATCTCAGACCACAAACAGAGTGTTAGTTCCTCTCTCCTTCTCTCTCTGATGGCCTGGACTTATTTGTGACTCCATTGTTTCTGTGCTTCCTATCTGTCACTTCTCTTCCTCTTGACATTATTATAAAAGGATCTATTGTGCTTTCAGGCGTGTCTCTCAGTAACAGAACCTGTGGATAATTATAAAGCAGAGTATAGCCACACTTCTCTCTGCTGATCACAGTGTTCTCTTCATGCTCCTGTTGACATAGTGAGGCAGAGAGCTTGGGGTGAACCATTGTAATGTGCTGCTGACTATGATGTGCACAATGAAACAGAAACATGTGAATCATGGTTCCATATAATTTTCTGTCCCAACACAATTTTTGAGACTCACTTAATGTAATGACTGAATTATTTTCTCATGGCAACATTCATCCATCTTTGTGTGACAATAACTAATCTAGAGTAGTCGTTACCATTGATTATTGATGATCATTTAACTGTTGAGCAGTAGAGCTAGTGTCCACACTGTGCATGCCTTAGTCCTGTTATCCCCTTGTATATTGCATTCCAATGATTTGTTTTTTTATTTGTTTTTGTTTTTTCTCACCTATACCCAAACTGCACTGCTGCCCCCATGATGCACCTCTGCTTGCTGGTTTATGTTAATGCGCTTGAACCCCATTGGCCCATTGCCATCATGTGCTCGCTGCCTGCTAATTAAGACTCAGTCGGCTGTCAAATCACTGAAGCGACCCCTCGACGCAACCTTTGACCTGGTACTATGACCTTTCACCTTTTAGCTTGGCATGTGGCTTTGTTGTAAAGCAGTGTTATAACCAAAGATACCTAGCTATTTTTGTTATTGTCTCAGTGCAATGTCTGTTTTTTCCTCCTGTTGAGCTATCATTACTGTCTGTGATAAAATGATTGTGGCTTTCAACAACTAAAAATAAACACGTAAAAATGAGCTCAACCCTGAATTCTCGGGTGAAATTCGTGAGAAGCAACCACAATCAATTCATCACCTGTAGCCTATTTAACAAGCGTCAGTGAGGGCTAGGGAAGTAGAGCTTCTGTAATGGTGGCATGGCTTCAATCTTAACGTCCAAGTCAGTGGTCAGTGTTGTGGAGCAATTTAATCAAATGTTTGCATGACTGTGTTGCTGGTGCATGTCAGATGGATAAGGGTGGGGCTAAGAGGAACAATCTTTTAAACCATACAGGAATGATACCACCATAAAAAAATAATACAGTTCAATTGATAGTTCACTCCATCTCAAGACTTGTCACAGATATTCAGACCTCAAGAATGGCCTCATACCAAGATCAAGTCAACACACAGAAGGTTTATGGTGTCAATATTAGCGCCAGAAATGCATTTTTCAACATCTGACTCGTGTCCCTTGGCTTGAGACCATTTTTGACATCGTCTGAGAGTGAACCATCTCTTAAACATGGCTTACACAGTTTATCATGGAGCTAGCAGTGCAGCCTCCCTTTCTCTGTGCTTCCTACCTGTTCCACCTCTTTTTAGCAGCATTATTGTTTTAAGAGTTAATGCTTGCTTATGTTGCATTGAGTCAGCCCTAATAGTACAAAGTTAATAAATCCAAGTAAGCTTCCTGATACAATAATGAATATATGAATGCTTTTTAGCCAGTAGCTCCAGTAGGCACCATGCTCTTGCTTGTGTAGTACTTGTGTCAGACTGCTGCTTGCTTGCTACTGATGATATGATATTATTGTTATTGTACACACAAGGATTTTATGACACTTCTCTATGATGTCCTCTAACATATGTACCTTTTTTGTTTTCTTTTTTGCCTCTCTCCAACACACCCTTTCTCTCCTTTCCACGCACCTCTTTCTCTGTTTCTATTCTCAATGACCTTCCTCCATCTGGCCGGGCAGGGCATCGCCCCTAGTGTCATGGCTCCCCTGCCAAAGCGGGCAGCCCTGGAGAAGGCCAACGGAGCCTCTGCCGTGTTTAACACCGGCATGCTCCAGTACCAACAGGCCCTGGCCAGCATGCAGTTTCCGCAGCAGGCTTTTCTTCCATCAGGTATGGCTCCAAAAGCAAGCACCTTTAGTGCTCTGACCACCCCGAGGATGCCTGGAGCAGTCTAACCCGGCTCTTGCTTGGCTGAGCTTGGGCAAAGTGGTAGATTGCAGTACAGAACAGTTCAGTTCTGAGCTTTAAATTGTTTATTCAACTTAAATTATTTTATCTTCAAATACAGGAAAAAAAAACAAGGCTTATCAAAGATAAAACTGTCAGTTTACTTTAGACAGAGAGGGTCAAAACTACAAACATGTCAAATTCACAGTGTTAAAAAGGGATTTTTACTCTTAGTTTGTGCATTATGATTTGTTTGGCATTGCATGGCCACTAGTTGTTAAGAACGGTTGGAATATCTCTGCCTACTAATTGCCATTAAATAACTCCACATAGCTACCTGTTCTTCCCAGTACATGCAGGCTGATTCAGGAAAGCATGGATGTTTGTTGGAGGAAAAGACATAAATTGTTTACTATTTTATTCCGTTAAAATGCTTATTCACATTTTGGTGAGATACCGTTGCTGGGGCTTTGGCTTGGACTGGATTGAATGGGGCTGGATGGGTTGATTGATGGTATCTTACCTCTCAGTTTGGCGAGCATCCGGCTGCAAAGTCTCATTTCTGTAAACATCTGCTGTTCTCCTTACTTCTGTCTAGAGTGTGCATATAATGTTTATCACTTTATAGTTACAATCATTCTATCGCTTGGTGCATTACACATTGATATACATTACATATATCCTTCGGACAAAAGTTTAGACTCACACTCTCATTTGATTAACAGATTGTCTTTTGATGAGTTCACCACTTCGCCTTGTCCAATCACTGATGACTGTTCCTAAGAGATATTAACCTTTTTTTCCCACCTTATCTCTCCCCTCACTCTAACGAACCTTGTGATGGGCTGTTTTGATTTCTCTTCCCTATCCAATCCACTTCCTGTTGCACTGCATGATGGGCAGGCTCAATATTGTGCATGACACCTGCAGCGAGCGTTGGTAGGTTCCAGCTTTCCTTCTTAAGTTATCTGTAACCTCATGTCTGTGACTCACACGTCTTCAAATTTAACCGGCCTGTGAAATTTTATATATTGTATTCAAGCAACAGTGACAGTTATGTAAGGTTT
Source organism: Channa striata (assembly GCA_033026295.1). Lineage (NCBI taxonomy): Eukaryota > Metazoa > Chordata > Actinopteri > Anabantiformes > Channidae > Channa > Channa striata. Next base: position 8,283,544 of record CM065185.1, on the reverse strand, counting down.
TGGTGATTGCGTGAAGATGCTTTTGTTACACGAAGCATTAGCAGGAGTCCTTAAAACAAAAGACAAATGTTGTGAACTTTCAATGTTGTTCTTTACTTGTGTGGCAGCTGTTACTGTTCTTAATGTCAGTTTAACTGAGCATTATTTTGTTTGTGACTCTGTGTACACCTATTGTACATTGCTTGGACACTCATTCTCATGTTCTTCATGTTCTTTGGCTTTTGGCTGGTCTAACCAGACACATACTACTGAATCCCCTTTAAAAACAGTAAAAACACTGAGGGAGTTCAATTATAACCTCCCCCTTATTTCCTCTGCCTCAAAGACGATAGACTCATATGAGAGTCTATTTCTTATTTTCCTCAAAAACTTTTAAAGTTAATGCTCATCTCATCAAAAGTACAGTATTGGTTGGTCAGTCTTTACGAATACAAACAAATAAGGAAATAATTCACGCTGCTACAGATGTTCTGTGTACAATCAAGTCATAGATCTCTAGACCTCTTATCGGTGTTGGCAGAGGGAAGAAAGGGAGCCAGTTAAATCGAATCCCTCTCCGACGCCCTCTCTCACCTTCTCCTCCCCTCGTTTGCCTGGTGTGTGTGTGGCTACTACACTGCTACTCTGAATATTTTTGCTTACATGATTTTCCCTCCAAAAAAGTTCCCATGATGCATGGTGGTAGTCCAGCCACTGTGTCTGCAGCCACCACATCTGCCACAAGCGTTCCCTTCGCAACTGCCTCCACCAATCAGGTTTGCACCTCTACCGCCATAGTCTATCTATCTATCCATCTATCTATCTGTCTATCTATCTGTCTATCTATCTGTCTATCTATCTGTCTATCTATCTATCTATCTATCTATCTATCTATCTATCTATCTATCTATCTGTCTATCTATCTATCTATGTCTCTTTCTGTTGATGCACATGAATGATCTGGGGATGCTTGTGTCTTACAGCGATGGGTGGGTTGGGAAAAGGGCAGTACTCCCTCTTGTTGGCCTACACTAGAGTCCAACATGTGTATAAATATCCAGTTTTAGGACATTTTGTATCCATTTAAATATAACCACCACATTCTAGCTTTATACATTTCTTAGATTATCTGTCTTTATAAAGAAGCCTACTGTATTTCATCATGTGTGTCCTCATTGTAACCTCGATTTTTGTCCTTTCCCATTTTGAGGACTCTTCCTTATCAAAGTTGACTACCAACGAATACATGCAATTGGTATGTATAAGGTAGTTTTTCACATTTTTCGAGCCATTCGCACAGCTTGTGCAGCAGTCGCTATCTGTGCCCTTTGGTGCTTGGCTTTTCTTTTTCTTTTTTCATTTTTTTCATTTTTTGCTGCTGCTTCCAGCACGTAAAGCAAAGCTTTACCATTTTCTCCTGTTTAAAAGGTGGACGTACTCATTATTAAATTTAGAAAAAAAGTTGTAAAACCAGTCTGTATGTATATTTGCAAAATTTTAATTCCATTTCTGTAGAAGGTATTTTAAAAGCAGCTGTCTGCAGTCATTATACTGGCAGAACAGACTTATAAGAGGTTAGGATGAAACCTTATGTTATTATTCGTGACCTACAGCCATTTTTCTACATTTCACTGATGTGTGCAGGTCAACAATATGGAGGACTATTATATGCATGGGGGAGCCACCTTACTGACAGTTTCCCTCTGCCCCCCTCATCTCTCCCTTCTCTTCAACCCTCCACTTCCCTTCCCTGCTGCACAGAAGCATCTGTTGATTCTTATTGACATGTCACATTTGAATGAATTGTGCTACGACAAAATGCAAAATGGCCTTTTCTATCTTTGGTCTTTTTTCCAGCAGGAAGCTTATCTTAATGTGAGAAGATCTGGTTAAACTATGTTGATCTGTGTTTGTTTTGTTGGCCAACTGTTGCTTAAGGTGTTTTTTGCTGTTTGGGATACTTGATATGATCTCTGTCTTTTTTTATGTCCACAGATTCCAATAATATCTGCAGATCATCTGAGTAGTCACAAGTACTTGACTCAAATGTAGTTCCTCTCAAGAACAGTGAGTTCCTGTTTCAGCCCTCACATTCTGTCTATTCATTGCCTTTTTTTGTTACAAATGGTTTAGCTGGTTTTAGGCTTTGTTTGCACATAGAGTACAACTTGTGAATTTCATTTTTTTTTCTTTTCAACACTGTTTGTTCAAGTGAAATCCATTATGTCTTACAGATCAAATGAATGTGTGCTGGCACCGTCCAAGCCAAAAGAGTTCAGCCTTTATGTACATAACCTTCAGAATGTCAAGCAATGGGAAAAGGAGGTCTGTCATCCCTTAGCCGGTCCACAAAGATGGTGTCATCAGACGTGTAAACATCAAGGGTGCAACATATGATCTGTGCCATCTTCCCACATATCAATGTCAGGAAAAATTTGTTGTCAAATTCAACGTCCAGCTGAGAGAAGAGGATATCTTAGTGCCGGGGTCAGTTTGTCTCTCCCTCTGTGGGAAATGCTCACATTACACCTCTGTGTCTGACTAAAATCATAGCACTCAATTTGTTCTAATTACTATTATCACTGCACGCACAGAAGGTCACGAGCACGGTTGTGTAAGGCAATATCCAGTGCTGGTACGTTATTAGACCAAGATTTTTTCTTTCCTTTTTTATTTGTTCTGCTTTATTTTGTTTAATTAATAGCCATATTTCATAGTTTACAAGTGAAATGCAAACATGCACCTTGAATTTGAATTTAAAGGCACAATGATTTTACCAGGAATTTTATTCACCAAAAGAATTAGACATGTACAGTATTGTGTTTTTATGGCTACTAGTGAAACTAGATGTTGAAATGAGGGTCTTGGACATATGAATGTTCTGGGTAAACCAACATACCTGTGTACCTTGAAAGCACAGCCAGGCTAGCTTTTCTCACCTTGTCATGTGCCATCAAGGCCGTACAGCTAAAATCAGAGTGTTATCTCAGCAGTGTTATTTGTTTACCGAAGGTAAAAGTTTTGTATGGCTCTTTTTGTATTGTTTTGTTTTCAGAATCTACATTGAGTGTTTTTAACTTTTTGTTTTCTTTTATCTAATTAATGAGTTTTAGAAGTGGGGTTCTCACCAATTTTTTATTATGTTTTTTTTCTTTTAAAATCAAAAACGGATGGTTTTTCTAAAGTTTGTAGTACCTCTTTCATAGACTAGACTAGTGTTGTTTGTGGTTGTTGGGATTAAGTTGTTGCTCAAGTCCATTGACTCTAAAGCCTGGTGAAGTGGAGGGTGCGGCTTCAAATGACATTTAGTGCGTTTATAGGCACTTGACTAACTCGTTACAACCAGTTTATACAAGTAAGTTGATAACATAATTGTCATGTAAACTGGAAATCTGCTTACTGTAATCAGGGCAGGGGATTGGAAGAATCTGACTTCTTTTATTAGATTTTTTATGGAGAACAATGATTTCTCTGCAATGTATTACATGAAAGAGTAATTCAGACAGTATCTGAGATGAAAGAGGCATAATAACGTGGAGCAGTGCTGCCTCATCAAACTGAAACTAACACAAAATGTTCAAAAATTAATTTTGTGCTGTCAACGAAGCACTGTTTTGTCCATCTCTGTCTCTCTCTGGCTCGACTGACTCCTGCAACACACACAGACGGCAAATAAAACAAAAGATTTAAACTAGAAGCTGTGCCAGGCTTAAACATTAAAGAGGTCGAGGAGAAATCAGATTATTCCTGTGCTGCATTTAAGTGGGGATAGTCTAGGTTAGCTCAAGTGCATGTAAACTTCCCTGATTGTGTTTCCGATTTCTCTGAGTAAACTGGTTACTCAAGTGCCTGTAAACTAAGTCAAGAAGCCTGTTGAGCCACGTGTTGATAGGAATTTGAAACGCCGGACCCAAAGGTCTAGTAGGTCATTTTAACCACACGTGCACTTGAATGATCGTTTGTCTGGTCACCCTGGTTTGATTTCACAACCCATCTTAAACAAACTTTCAGTTATCAGGAAATACAAGAAGTCACGCAAGTGATTTGTATTTCTAGCAAAACGGGAAAGTTCTTATCCTCTTGTGGATCTGATTATGGAAACCAAAGCACAGTTTATCTCTCACACATATTCATAAAAGGGTTACAGAAACATCTCTAAAGAGGCTTAAACCAATTAAGGAAACATGTTTATTGTCGTTCAGTTGTTTGATCACTTCTTCATTCTGTTTTCCGAGAGGTGTGTAGCGTGTCTTTACCGATTGTAATGTACCTAACAAAGCCTTAGATTACAATTAATGGGTCCCAACCCAATCAAATGTACTTTGAATCACCATGCAGGTAAAGAACACCAATGATGTTTTATAATTCTCTCACATACCGCTTATGATCTTTTCTTATTTTTTTTCTTTTAATGTAAAAGTAACAAATACTCTCTTAAATTTCATTGAACTTATGTGTTATGTACTACTTAAGGATTTGAATCTGTTTGAGGTATGTAGTTGTAGAATTTTCTTTTTTGCCTTACTATATATTACTTGACAAACATTGATATAGCCGTTGTAGATTTTGAGGTAGTATGACATTCATAACTTTTTCAAACCATATAAATGATAATATGTTGAGTCAGATTTAAATATTCACTTCATTCATATAGCTGGATGTCTTTGTTTTTTAGTTGATGTTACATTATCAGTTAATTTTATTGATGAAAGAATTTTTGATACAAGGAATGAGATCAATTTAATTTGCTGCCACTGCAGCATATCTCAGCAGAAAAACTAATATTTTAACCAACTTAAATTTTCCTTGTAATGCGTCAAGATCCTGTTTGAAAATATATTGTATTGAGATATAAATTGTCCATGTTTAAGGGTAAAAATTATTTTCTACTGTATCCATTTCAAAAAAGATATGTACTTTTGTTTGAATATTTCTTAAGTTTGCCCTGAATGTCAGGCCAAAACGAGCAGTGAGATTGACGGGTGTTTGGATGTTTGTTGGATAGTGAGATAAGGAGCCAGAAAGCAAAGACTTTTCCAGACTGGAGAAGTCCAAAATGCTGCAGGTGATGAGTTCTAACCTAAGGGACGAAGGTTGACTTTTTGCACTTCTGTATATAGTCAAATGAACAGAGAAAAAAATGTGTATCATATTGAGATATTATTTTGAATAAAAAAAGATCTATAATTATAAGGAATTTTGTTAGATTAATTTAAATTCTTAAATTAGAAGACCAGCTAAAAAATTGCTTGCAAAGAAGGGCACTAGTTTCTTGGCCAATGCATTCAGAGAAAGCTATGCGCTTTTTGTCTTATTTTACCAGTAGCTTGCGTTACCAGGGAATGTTGTAGGGGAGCAGATATCCCCATGTCATGCTAACTTCACATGTCCATATATCATTTGTTGGACTTGGTCATGCAGTATTGCTGCTCCCATGGTACAGTTGACACATAAAACTATCGAAATTTTATATTCTATTATAGTTTGATTTGACTGCATGTGAAAAATACAAACAAAAGAAACTGCATAGGTACAGTGTGTAAGGAAAGATAACACATTCAGACTACAGAATACAAAGGAATAGGTTTTTCTTTTGAATTATACATAGAGTAGATAACATCCACAGTGGGAGGAAATAATACTTCAACAACCAGTCATCTTACTCTTGTGTGATAAAATATTTTTCAAGCAAACATGTTATTTAAAAGATAAAATATTAGCACTCATCCACCCCAGATACTTTCTCATAGCCATATATTTACAGTTGCCACCGACTCACGGGCAGTTGTTCCTGTTATCATATCTGTGCGCTCAGCAGGTGAAAGCTCACCACACCAAATGTGTATTTGGCCAATTAGTCTTTAAAATGAATGTAACAGTCGCTGGTCAACGCCAACGTGTGTCTGACCTGAGGCTGCTGTGTCGTTGCTACAGAACCAAAGCACCGTTTTCTCGAAACCACATGTCCAGTTTCCTGTCTGGATCCAAGGTTTTTCTTCCCTGCTGGGGGCACATTTACATGTACGCTTTGACTGCTTTTTACTTGTAAGTGCAACCACCAATTACGTATTTGCTAACAGTTGCCACACAATAATGTACTATTCTGTCAGATTTGTTTATGCACATTTTACTGTTGCCATAATTGACTCTTGCTGTATGGATTAAAAAATCTGAATAAAACAATATTTGATTTGCTCATGCAAGTTATGTGGTCACTGCCTCTGTGTGTGTGAATGCTGTGTGTTTGCGCGTGTGTCATTTTATTATTTATCATTGTATTTTGGCCCCATTTGGAAAAACAAAAGCCAGTGTATTTAGCAATATGTCTGATCTTTAACCTCACAGTCATCTTGAAAGTGATGATGTCAGCAAGACTGGAGCAGCTGCACAAAGACTGATATGTAACAGATGTGCAAAGTTATTGTGCTCAGGGCATGTTTTCATGAGGTTGTGTATATTATCTGTGTCAGAACTGATTAGAACAATGAAAGATGATGACGCCCATACGAACCCCTTCGCACGCCTCCCAATGAACTCTATATGAGCATGTATCATTTTGTTGACATTGCTTCATTTGTTCGAAAGAAAGTGTTATGTTCAAAAATCAAAAGAAATCTGTTAAATTGGGCCACGATGAACTCCTAAAGGCCACACTCATGCAAAATTCAAAACACAAAAACCTGCTTTAAAAACACAATGAGTAAATCTTACACATACATTCAGCATGTGTATGGTTATAAATAGTTACATGCAAAAAAGGGTATTTGTATTTTGGTTCGCCCTGTTTTCTACTACTTTTTCTCATGAATTTTAATACGTCAACACTAGTTTGTGAGTAAAAAAATCAAAGTGACAGAGGCCTATACGTTGTTTAATGGGGAAAGAAAGATATATCATTATATAGTATCTATATACAGTCACTGGCCCCTTTATTAGGTACACCTGTACACTGGTACCAAAGTTTAGGACCTTTATTCGTTTTAAATAGGGTGGCCAAAACATTAGAACCACCTCTTTATATAATGCATTCCAGTACAATAAAGGGAAGTTGAATTATCACCTTTCTGAAAGTTTCATCTAATAAACTGAGAAATGACAACATTGTAAAAGTAGAATTCAGGGCAGAGCAGCTGAGCTGGTTTGTATTAGAGTGTACAGGTGTACCTAATAAAGTGGCCGGTGAGTGTATGTACATATATATATATATATATATACGTCTCCTATTACAGCTGGAGGGCCCCTTGTTGAGGGCAGGGACCCTGTGCTCGTCTGCGGGGCCAGAGGTCGCGCAGACCCCGCAGCAGGATCTGCCAGGCCCGTCTGCCGCCGACGCTTCTGGTCGCGGCTCCTTTAAGAAAACGGAACTGAGCCTCGGCTTTGACGCGCTGAGGATGTGGGCAGGAAACGCCATGCAAGAGGGGAGCAGCGATCACGCTTCCCAGCACCGTTGCACAATGCAGTGCGACCAAAATGCGCTTTAATCCAGCGCCTTAGCGTCCAGGAGCGCCCGCTGTCCTCGGATCGGTGCCCCGCGGCCTTCACGCAGCAGGCGACGAGCATTCGCCTCGAATCCGAGCGACAAGGCGCCTTTCCCAGCCCGCACGCACGGGTTGAAAACATCGGGGCTGGTCAGCGGGTGGGAGAGGAGGCTTCGTCGCAGAAAAAGGAGGTGTCTGCCTTCGCTCCCCCTCTCAGCCATGAGGGAGTACAAGGTGGTGGTCTTGGGGTCGGGCGGAGTCGGCAAATCCGCGCTCACCGTCCAGTTCGTGACGGGCTCCTTCATTGAGAAGTACGACCCCACGATAGAGGATTTCTACAGGAAGGAGATCGAGGTGGACTCGTCCCCGTCGGTGCTGGAGATCCTGGACACGGCGGGGACCGAGCAGTTCGCCTCCATGCGAGACCTGTACATCAAGAACGGCCAGGGCTTCATCCTGGTCTACAGCCTGGTGAACCAGCAGAGCTTCCAGGACATCAAGCCGATGAGAGACCAGATCATCCGGGTGAAGAGGTACGAGAGGGTGCCCATGATCCTGGTGGGCAACAAGGTGGACCTGGAGGGGGAGAGAGAAGTTTCTTCCGGGGAAGGCAAGGCGCTGGCCCAGGACTGGAGCTGCCCGTTCATGGAAACGTCAGCCAAAAATAAAGGATCGGTCGACGAACTGTTCGCAGAAATAGTCCGACAGATGAACTACTCGACTGTTCCCAGCGGCGGCGGCCAGTGCTGCTCCTGCGTCCTGCTCTGAACAGCGACGTCCACGAACCGGGGCTGAATCTGGGCTTCGGAGTTGTCCTGCAGGCTTGTTTGCAAAAGTGTTCTCTTTCCCTCTTTCCTCACACTGTTGTCTTATTGTTGCACACAAACCGAAATCGACAACAATCGATTAAGTGTAATAGTCTGGAAAAGTGTTTACATGACAAAGTACTTGAATGTTTTGGGATTTTTTTTATAGCTTTGTATATGACACTTCTCTGGAAATGTGCCTCAGTGGGAATGTCTTATTGTGAAACCTAAGAGACACATGTTTTCTGCTTCCTTTTGTGTGAGTGTGTGTGTGTGTGTGTGTGTGTGTGGTCTAGTGGTTGATTTGTAATTTTACATCTTCTGGGCTGGGTCCATCTGTCATGCAGACTGGTGGTGTTCGTCATGCCAAATTCCCAGTCTGAGTTGGGGTTGGTAAGTCTTAGGGCCTTTTTTGTCGAGGAGGACACCTGAAGACATTTTAAAATCACGGATAAGCTTCACCACTCAAGCCTTTGCAGGTTACTCAAAATCGAAATCTCACTCCAGTTCTCCGAAAGGTCAAGTGGGATCCAAGAGGAGCAGACCCACCCACTAAGAAACTATTTGAAGCTGTTGTGGACTGTTGTGGACTTGTGACACACCTACTTATATTTTGACCCCCCTCCCACCCTCTCTGGTCTGGTTAAAGTGGATTTATCATGGAAATTGCACTTAGGTGATGGTGTCCCTCCTCAGTGTGCACAAACGCTGTCGCTGCATGGGGAACGCCACAACCCCCATGTCAAGTGCCTTCCTAAGAAAACTCGTGTGACTGTGCCAACTGATGAGCCCTACTTCCTCTGCAGTGCGTCTTGATGGCAATCAGAACTTCTTTTTTTTTTTTTTTTTTTAGCAGTTTTCATTTTAACTTTTGTTTCCTTTGGCGACAGTGTTAGAAGCACCTGTTCCTATTTGACTGTCAGGAAGCCGAGCTCATAACAGACCTGCTGTTTCAGGGTCAAATTCAGGCTGCTTCTCGAGGTACTAGTGCAACAAGAACAACAGTAACTTTAACCTACTGGGATTTTGGTTCAGTGAATGGCAAGCCATGTCTGTCTGTATTATCTAGAGTGTTTTCTTAAAAAATGTGACATTTTTGACTTACTGTATCTGTAATTTGGATAAATCTTCTGCCATCCACCTGTCAGTTTGAAAACTTGTAATACAAAATGCATTTTACGTAACACTGTGTGCTTTAATTGACTTCTGGTTGTGCACATGCTCCTATAGTGACACGCGATCATTCCTGTAGACAGTTTTAAAATACAGTATCAATCAGACATTTGTACAATTTAAACACTGTAAAAGCATCAATATGAGCAATTGCTGCTTTTCTTTTATTTAATATTACGTATGGAAAATGTGTTTTAACAGTAGCTCACACAAAGCCTTTAACATGTCGCCCTAAGAAGGTATTTCACATTAAAATCGTATCATTTGAGGCCCCCGTGGCTTAGATGAATCAAAATAATTGTCCAGTTGAGTTGTTTGGTTAGTGGGCAGGGTTTCCACCGTGTTTAACTGGGGGGAGCCGTTTCCCCTCTTCCCGTCCCGTGTTTTCTAGGCTCCAGCGTGGAGGACAGAGAGGGCTTTTACATGCCGTAGTCTGGCGTTTGGGCAACGGTAACTCACGCTGGCCACCGAGCTGCTGCTCGTCCCTCAAACCAGATTGACTCAGACGTGCTCGTGCGTTTCAGGTCCCAAAGACGGGGTTGTGTTTATAATGACCGTCTACAGCAGCTGCAGCTGTCAGGGTGTAGTTTTCTAAACTCTAAAGCAATTCCCAACTCACACTTCCCGCTCATCGATTGGATAAATGAATGAAACGGGTTTCTCATCCACACAATGAGCTGCAGATATGGGATTCTGAGTTCTGCTCCCATGAACTGATCCAGCCTGAAATCCTGCAGTCTTCGCAAGCTTTCTGTTTTTAGGCTGAAACAGGAACAGCACAAAAATCAAGCTGTGAGGTGGATGTGTGAGTCTGATTCAAGCGTTTGTTTTTGCTTGTGATTTTCGATTGTAGTTAGTGGTTAAAAGCGTTGACGTTGCTTTAAAGGTGTAAAACGCTCACAAAATCAAAGTCTAGAATGAGCACCGCTCAAACCGCCCATCAGTGGAAAGCACATTGTCTCAAGTAGGCTCAAGTCTATCTGCACTTTTGAACCTAACTGATGTAACTAGTTAAATCTAAATCCATCTTAAGTAGTTAAAACAGTAAAATGCTGCTTCACTTTGAGCAGTTTTCATACAGGAACCACAGAAGATCCAAATGCAGCGAAGCTGTTTGCAGGATCCTCACGCTGTGTCCGTGTCAGCAGGGTGTCAGTCATGTACTGGCGGATGTGTCACCATGGTTTCCAGAGTTTCCCGAATGAATTTATTAAGCATACAGTATACACGCGTTCTTCTGCTCATCACACCAGAAAGATGCTGTAGCAGTGGCAGAACATCACGTTGGTTAATAACAATCAAATATTTCGCAATGATAAAGCACTGCTTTCTTTACAGTTGTAAAAAGCCAATTCAAGGATTTGGGACTTCCTTCTGTAACTTTGTGTAAAATATAATTTTATAAATACTATGTCCAACCTCTCAAAAGTGCAGGTTTCCCTAATGTTTGCTCCCAAATTCTAACTGTAATAAACCCCACTGTTCACTGTTAAGCACAAAAACTGTGTGCACACCTTACATGTGATGTTAGTTTGTCAAAAGCAATTTTTTATGCAACATTTAACCTCTTTAAACTAGTACCTCTGTGCGTCAACTAAATTTGCATTTTGTTGCATGCAAAATTATCGACCAGTGATGTGTCGAGCATTTTTAGTATATGAAGGAAAGGAAGGGTGGATGATAGGGCACTTCCTGTGTTGCGGTAACTTCATCTCACATCTATGAATGTTGAAACACATACGCAGCTTCTCGTAACCACATAGAAATAAATGGTTTGCATTGTCACTGCCTGCCCTGCCTAGAGTGCCCGTGACACAAGACATGATCCCTGTCTTGTACTAAATTATGTTCTATATGCTTTTCAACTTGAGACAAACCTCAATCGTCTAAATAATATCAGAGGATGAAGCATTTGATGGGAAATGAAGAAGATAGACAAAGTGGAAGGATGAACAGATTGTACTTGTACTGTGAGCATGATTTAGAGTATTTGCCATTCCTGTTTTTATGACCTGACAACGTGAGAAAGATGACATTTAACATTTAAAGTGACCATCTAACTTCCCTCAAAACACTTTCTACACTGTATGAAACCTCTTCCTAAAACAAGTCTCACTGCAGATTAGTGAAGGACCACACACAACCACTCTGAGAATCGGTTTACCGTGCGAGGGAAAGTGGAAGGAAGAAAATCTTTCAGCTTGTGTGTTGTGTGCAGCAAACTGGGATTGTGCAATACTATCCTTCGAAACTGCAGGGGAAAGATAATGCAGCTCTGCAGAGACAAAACGCTCTGTACTGTATTTCACAGAAGCTAAAGTGTGACATTCTGCAGAGCTGAGAGAGTTTTTATGGAGGGTCAAGTGTGGTCAAGTGTCATTACACCATTACTGTGTCAACTGGACAACAGAAGTGTTGGGAAATACTCTGTGTTAGAGGTAAGTTTAGATGCCATCACATGTCTGGTGAGACTGTCAGACCAGCTCTGTCCCTTCAGTCCTCATGTCAGTGCAGTCTCAGTGAGTTGTTTCTGGCTCTATAACGCACAGACAGGAATTCTTGTCCTACAAAAGTGAATGGGTACATTTCACCAATGTTATTTATTAAAATGTACCTGTTTGTGTAAACTGAATGGATGTTAAATCTTGAATCAAGTTGAAAGATGAATGTGTGTGTTATATTGTATCACAACGTAATCCATGTCATGTAATCCATGACAGACCTGCACCATGTTTCACCAAAGGCAGCAATCACTTTTTTTCTACATCTACATCTCTTCCTCTCACATATTGTTGAAGGTTGAACCTGAAAATTTCAACCTCATTATTCCATGAAACTCTTTCCTTCTTATGTTCATTCCCATGTTTTTTAACCTTTGCATATCTCAGTTTCGCTACAAAAATGTGTTTTCTTGGCTGCCATCCTACTGCAAGGGTGATTCCTGATCCAGCTTCTTCTGTGAAAGGATCAACTTGGCATCTAGATAAAACTGCCTGATGCTGATACCGGTCCTTGCTGGATGCTTCTGGTCACAAAGAAGAAACTCTCGCTTCTCTAAAGTTTTCTTGATTTTCCAAACATGTTTCTGGCTCAAGAGAGTTCAAGACACATCATATAAAATTTTGATTTGCACTTCAACTCGTAGAAGTTGTTTTTTTGTGTTTTTAATACTGTGTACATGGTTGATGTATATTTGTAGATGTATGTGGTCACAGTGTTACTACAACCACAGATTAAATGGTGGCCTACGACTTTGGCAAAGTGCTGTATATACAAATACTCTGCTACAGTACCTCCCACACTTTCAGCTGCATTTGTTTAGCTTTTAATTCTGAATATTTATGCTGCTCACCCATGTCATCACATGATTCAGTTCCTTTAATAGCTGTTGGAGCATTTTACAGAAAAACAAAAGCGTCAAAAAAGATATGTGCTGACCAACATCTTGATTGGCTGCTCATGTGTTAAACACTGCAACAGTTTAAGAAAACAGTCTATCCTATGGTTAGAAATAAGAGATAAGAAAGAAGGAATCATAAAAAGCTGAGGGTCGTCAGTAGGGACATTTCTCACTTTCTGTTTTGGAACTTCTACTTCCTTCTTTCAGTCAGAACAGTAACACTTCACAGACGTTATCTCTTATCTGATTTTGGGAATTTGTGTCCTATTTTGGAAATATTCATATACATGTATATATATCACCTGCTTTCCAGAAGTTCATTTTTCACAGTATGCAAGATATAAAAGCTATAATACAGAATACTTTTGGAATAGATGAGAGCAAGTGAAGAATTTGTATCAGATTGACCACAGTGTTATGAAATTGTTCTAACAGCGTTGCCTTGCTGCCTGCAGGAGCCTGATTGTGTACAAGTGTGGGTGAGTCACTCTGGTCTTGGAGGGAATGGTGAAGAAAAGACCTCACATATCCAGGGATTGAAATAGACTAAATGCTCTGCGTCTGCCTCCCACTCTGCACACTGAGTGGGAGGACACAGCAGACACACAGAGGTGCTCTCAGCTCCCACACATTCATCCAACATTCATCCAACATCTCCATCTCCATCCGGCCTGTGAATGAGTGATGGTTGTAACTATCAGCTGGCTGGTTTGTCTGTGGGAGGACAGGATCCACATCCAACTTTTAAAACATATATATCAAGACAGAGCTTAAAATGTAGCCTAATCCAGTTCTTTGACTCTGTACATTTGGTGTTAGGATGTAAAACTACATGTCCTTAAAGCTGCTGTAACCTCTGGGTCCACAAGAGGGCAGTCAGGTACAAACGACCAAGACCTGTCAGCTTTAAAGATGCAGGACAACTGCAGATGTGTTTTAGTTTCTTATCAGTCTGTAAATCTGAGGCAATCAGCAGCCGATTTTCTAAGCGTGTGGACAGCTGGTGACTGTGTCAAACTAAATTTGCAAATCATCACTTCATTCGAACGATCAATAACAAAAAGTATGTATCTCATTTGGTTAATTGGTACAAAATGTAAAACACAACAAGGTTTAATTGCTGTTTATTCCTCAAACCTTTTTGAGGGATATAAGCTAGGCAAGAAAAAGTGTCAAAATAGTAAATCTTTTACGAAATTGAAAGAAATCGGGCTTTTGCATTTTCAAAAAAGCAGATACAGTAATTAAACACAATTCCAACTATAAACACAATATCAATGAATATACATGTTTTGCATGCTGCACAATGTTTTATGCCTCTATGTTAATATTAAATGACTCTACAATACACTGATATAAATGTTCAGTGTGTACCTGCAGATTGTTGTCTTCACACCCCCTGTTTATTTATTAATTTATCTCTTTTTTTGCTTATCTGACTTTTGTTTGACTTACAGAAGGATTAACAAATGACCAGTGAAGGTGATGTGATTATTATTATTATCAAGAATCCAAGTATTTTCCTGGAGTGTCACGTAAACATGGTCTCCTGCTTCAAGTTGAAGAATCATGCCATTGGTAGATGTAAAAAGAACAAGGCTATTTGCTGTTTATTCCTTGAACCCATTTGATGGCTTGAAGTTAGGCAAGAAAAATGGTAAATCTTTTATGAAATATTTTTATTGAAAGCTAATCCATGATCATATTCAATAGGATGAAATTGGATTTTGGATTTTCAAACAAGCAGATAAGTAACTATTTAATCACTTTGGTTACATTAAGTGATGATGAATATTTAATAAAAACAATATCAGTGATTATACATGCTTTGATTTACACAATAACAAAAAACTCTTAAACTGCACATGATTTTCACATTTTACAGAGGTTTACTGAGCAACAATTATCACAATTTCGCAACAATGAACCCCTCATAAAACTTTTCTACAACAGAGCTATAGAAAAAATTTTTGCTGATGTGCTAAAATGAAAAGGAGAGAAAACAACCATATTGACTGTGTGTTAATGGCACTATTACAACCGCTGAGCAAAGCAAACAGGTAGAAGTAATCACTATGTATAAGCATATTTTTTGCCTGTTTCTGGCTGAAAACTAATAAATGTGGTCTTAACAAACATAAATCATTTTTAAATTAGTGTAAAATCTTCAGTGTGTAGCTGCAGATTGTCTTCACAGCCACTTTTATTTCTTTTTTGCTTATCTGACTTTTGTTTGACTTACAGAGGGAATAACAAATGACCAATAAAGGTGCTGTGATTATTATTATTATCAAAAATCCAAGTATTTTCCCGGAGTCTCATGTAAACGTGGTCTCCTGCTTCAAGTTGAAGAATCATGCCATTGGTAGCAGTCTCATAGCGGTCTCCAGCTGGATGATTATACACAGTTACCATCTGCTCGCCATTCTTCATCAGTCGCAGTCCCATTGGTTTAGTTGAAATATTACTGCCAGAGAAGCTGAAGTAATAGATTCCTTTGACTGGAGCAGTGAAAACACCTGGGGAAGATGAGAAGTAGCATTTGAATTCTGTACCACTTTTCACACTGTGAACCAGTTTACAGTATCTGACACACATCTTTACAGTGAGTGTACCTGTTGTAGGGTTGTATGCGCCTGTGTTTGCGTAGACATTTTTGTAAATCAATGTGATCTCAGTGTTAAAAGGTCCAATATTTCCAAAATAACCAGTAGATGCTCCAAATGCCACTTTTTTACCTTAAGAGACGAAATAAAAAGTGTTAGTGTTAATTCTTCTCATCAACAACATTTTACCCAAATATAGATGTATAGGAAAATTATTTTATGCTGTTACCTTGGACTGACCCTCTCAGGTCCTGTAACTGCTCCTCAGTGTTTTTCAGCTTGCCTTCCAGTTCTCTTAAGCTAGAGGAGAGTTGAACGTATCTTTTGTTGTCCTCTGTCTGGTGAATTCCAAAATCACAAGCTGGTTTGATTCCACCGTTTTCATCTTTTTGATCCAGCTGCTGGACCTCAGCTACACAGAGATAGAAGAACGAAAAACTCAACACAATCACTGAGGTCTTCATCTTTGGCTACGTGTGCTGCTGTTTGTTTGCATCAGCTCTGTCTGTGCTGCTTTATAAAGAACCTGAAGAAGGAACTACCTTTGATTTTACCAGAAAGGTGTTTATTTTTATGATCAACCTGATAATAATCTGCTGTTTGTGGAAAGGTTACCGTAACTAGATACTGTAACTACACTGAAAAAAAATGACACTTTGGATCAACCTAAAAAAATTACTGTTATTTGTTACAGCAATTTTTTTTTTTTTGCTTTTTCTCAAAGCAGATTCTTAATTTTATTTAACTTAGTACTTTGATTTAATGCTAATCAATGACTATTTTTATATTTTAGCATATTCCACCCCCCCGGCTCTAATCGCGGCGGGGGTTGGAAGCACTACATATGCTTCGTCATATTTCCTCGTCTTAGCTTTTGGGTGACTTTCTTTTGTCTCATTATCTTTCTTTTCATCCCTGTTAAAATCTCTTCATGTTGTCTTCAGGTTCGTTTACTCACTTCCTGTCGCCTGCTCACTTCCTGTCGCCTGCTCGGTCCAAAATAAACCCGACACCATAGAGCTAATCCTCCCTGCGCACACTCTGACAATGAGAGCGCCACTGCCAACTACTGGACTGGATCTGCAATTACACTTTATTCTAGTACGGCAAAAAAAGCATGTTCCCCAGGGTCACACACGCCCCCCCTGGCAGCGCACCGCGCCCACCCCAGGGGGGCGGGCCCCACTATTTGAGAAGCACTGGCTTAGTTGGACACAGCTTTCATCACACTCCCACTGAAAAAGTATTGTCTGAGTTAGCAGCCTGCTAGCGAAGCTAACATTTAGTCATTTGGCAGATGCTTTTATCCAAAGCGACCTAAAGTAATTTGGTACACACACACGATGGTGATGGCTTCTATGCATTGTGCTCATCTGGCCCACCGGGAGCAAATAGGAGTTCAGCGCCATGCCCAAGGACACTTCATTAGCAGCAAGGAGGGACCAGGATCAAGCCACAGACCCTGTAGTCTGCTACCTTACGAAATGAGCTACTAACAAGCTGACTTCTGGTGACTCCAGCTGGACACAGTAGGCTGCTCTGCTAACTTAGCTAGCTAACATATTACAATTACATTCTCCACAATCACTCTCTGGACCTGAGGGGTGTTGCACATTTTCTCATTAGACAGGGGTCAATGGAACATTAGAAGGTGCCCCAGGGACACGTGCAGGGTCTGGGTAATGGCTGGAGTCCAGCAGCAAAACGTCTCTTGTGTATTAACACACTGTCTGGATATTCTTGGTGAATATATGGAAGGTAAATCACGGTCATGTGCTGAATCAGTGCCATTAGCCATGTCACAATTGGTGGTGTCACAATTGCTGGTTGTGTCTTGCTGTGTGTTGCCTGGTATGCAGTTGCTTGACTCTCATGTGGCTCTCTCTGGAGAACACTAAAGAAGCCCACTTTGCCACTACCTCCTACAGCCCTCAGTTCACCCAGGTATCTACAGGCTATCTCCTTTCCTAAATCTTCCTTAACAACATACAGTATTTTATGGTCCTCACCAACCACATCACGAAGGGATTGTTGGGGCTAGGAAAGTCGCTCAAGATTTTGGGGTCAATTTAAAGATGGACTTGTCGGATGCATACTCTAACAGGATCTACCTCTGCCTGATTTGCCTCTTTAAAGATTCCAAATACGAAGCGATATTCCCATTAACCTCAAACACATTATCTATATCATTGTCTGTGGAAAGTCCTTCAATACCTGTAGCATACAGGGTACTCTGACCATTAACATAAAAAATGTTTCAAAGATCCATATCATATAATGGTCTGCACTTATGTAACACTTTTCTACCTGTTGATACTCAAAACACTTTACACTGCTTCTATTTTACCCATTCACGCACATATTCATACATTGACATGGGAGCTGCTATGCAGTTGGCCCGCACTCACCAGGAGCAACTACATGGGGGTTCAGTGTCTTGCTCAAGGACACTTTGGCGTGTGACTGGGGATCTGGAGATTGAACCAACAATTGTAGGATTGGCGGATGACCGCACTACATTCTGCACCATAGTTCAACATTGCTGGGAAGATCAGTGGAGACTACTGGATTGTTTTGTGGGATGAAAGATCAAGTGACTGGTATATACAAATCTCCTCGCTGACTCACAATGTGTGTAGCAGTAAACTGCTAGGTGTATGCATCTTTAGTGTAAAAGGCTACACTACTTAACCAGCTTTGAAGATCGAGGGAATCTGTTTCTGTGTCTTCAGCAGTACCACTGTTGGACCCAAAGTCATTCATATTTGGTCATTTACCTAAAAGGTTCTCTAAGTTCATTGATGACTAGGTTGGCTAGGGAGATTGGCAGTAGCAAATATGCACGGGGAGCAAAAAGACCTCCAGCCCACAATTAATCCACATATACACAGCTCATAAAGGAAATGCATATATTTTTCCAAAAGGGGACGTTATGTCAGTTTTGACTCTTTTGTCACCCTTGTTTTTCCTTGAAAGAAAAATAATGAAAATTGGAATTTGCCTATATTGCAGTTTATATTTATATTTAAATGAAACTATTAACAAAAAAAAATGAAATTAGTGCAAACAAAAAAAAAAACAAAAATAAAATACAAGTAGTCAGTTATAAGAACCTATATAGTGTGTAATGTGTAATGTACCATGTTTATTGTCACTTTAATATTGTCGAATTGTGCCTTTAACTTGACCATAACCCTTGGAACAACTCAATAGCCAAAAGTCCGTATCCAGGCGATGAACAGCATCCACGAGCAACGATGACAGCCCAACCAAACTATGCAGCTCCACATTAATAGGAAGAATGTCATCAAAAACACACTGCGCACATGTTGACATCAGCTCAAACATCTTGAGAACAAGTGTTGTTTTCTTCTTGTTAGAACTACATTTCCTTAGAGCGGCTGTAACCTCTGGGTCCACAAGAGGACAGTCAGGTACAAACGACCAAGACCCTACAGTCATACCAACTCTCAAACATCTAATTTATCTCATTCAACATCACCACTCTCCAAACTTTATGACTTTCTTATTGTGTAACCACTGAACCACATGAATGGAAACAGCTGACAGCTGACAGCACACACACTCAGTCGGATTCCAGCAGCAAAATGTCTCTTGTGTATTAACACACTGTCTGGATATTCTTGGTGAATATATGGAAGGTAAATCACGGTCATGTGCTGAATCATCAGTGCTCTGTCACACTGTCAGCTTTAAAGGAAAAGCTACACACATGCTGTGTTGCTGCAGGACAAATGAGGAGATCCATTTTAGTTTCTTATCAGTCTGTAAATATGAAGCAATCAGCAGCCGATTTTCTTAGCCTGTGGACAGCTGGTGACTGTGTCAAACTAAATTTACGAATCATCACTTCTAACCACCAATAACAAAAGTATTTCTCTCTTTGGTTAATTGGTACAAAATGTAAAAAGAACAAGGTTATTTGCTGTTTATTCCTTGAAACCATTTGATGGCTTGAAGCTAGGCAAGAAAAAGTGTTAAAATGGTATATCTTTTATGAATTGTTTAAAAAAAAAAAAATTATTGCACGGTAATCCATGAACATCTTAGATTGGAAGAAATTGGGCTTCTGCATTTTTAAAAAAGCAGATACAGTAAATAAACACAATTTCAACTATAAACACAATATCAATGAATATACATGTTTTGATTTACACACGAATGAAGGAAACTCTTCTTAAGCTGCACAACGTTTTATACTTCTATGTTATTATTATATGACTCTACAATACACTGTCATAAATGTTCAGTGTGTACCTGCAGATTGTTGTCTTCACACCACCTGTTTATTGCTTATCTCTTTTTTGCTTATCTGAGTTTTGTTTGACTTACAGAGGGAATAACAAATGACCAATGAAAGTGCTGTGATTATTAATATTATCAAAAATCCAAGTATTTTCCCGGAGTCTCATGTAAACGTGGTCTCCTGCTTCAAGTTGAAGAATCATGCCATTGGTACCAGTCTCATGGCGGTTTCCAGCTGGATGATTAAACATAGTTACCATCTGCACGCCATTCTTCATCAGTCGCAGTCCCATTGGTTTAGTTGAAAAATTATGGCCAGAGAAGCTGAAGTAATAGATTCCTTTGACTGGAGCAGTGAAAATACCTGGGGAAGATGAGAAGAAGCAGTATAATTCTGTACCACTTTTCACACTGTGAACCAGTTTACAGTATCTGACACACATCTTTACAGTGAGTGTACCTGTTGTAGGGTTGTACACGCCTGTGTTTGCGTAGACATCTTTGTAAATCAATGTGATCTCTGTGTTAAAAGGTCCAATATTTCCAACATTACCAATAGATGCTCCAAATGCCACTTTTTTACCTTAAGAGACGAAATAAAAAGTGTTAGTGTTAATTTTTCTCATCAACAACATTTTACCCAAATATAGATGTAAAGGAAAAATTGTTTATGCAGTTACCTTGGACTGAACCTCTCAGGTCCTGTAACTGCTCCTCAGTGTTTTTCAGCTTGGCTTCCAGTTCTCTTAAGCTAGAGGAGAGTTGAACGTATCTTTTGTTGTCCTCTGTCTGGTGAATGCCACAGTCACAAGCTGGTTCATTCCATTGTGTTCTGCTAGTTGATCCCGCTGCTGGACCTCAGCTACACAGAGACAGAAGAACGAAAAACTCAACACAATCACTGAGGTCTTCATCTTTGGCTACGTGTGCTGCTGTTTGTCTGCATCAGCTCTGTCTGCGCTGCTTTATATAGAAACTGAAGAAGGAACTACCTTTGATTTTACCAGAAAGGGTGTTTATTTTTATGGTCAACCTCATAATAACTTGGATTATAGTTAAATTATGATAAGCGGATGGCCAAAGGTTTCTTTAGTTAATGTTTTACCTTAATTTTCAAGATATTTTAGACAACATTTAACTTGGGGTTTGATTCATTTGCAATATGAGTGTCCTCACCGCACCTGAAGCCTAGTCTATTAACTCTGGCTCTGCTGCAATGCTGTCTTTGGTATTTGTGTCCTCTGTTACCTGCTCTGACATAGCATCCTCCCTTGCAGTGGGAAATTCAGGTTCTGGGGTGGCAGTAATAACAATTCAATTCAACTTTATTTATATAGCGTCAATTTACAACAAAGTCATCTCAAAGCACTTTACATAATAAAGTCAAGAATATACAGGCATTTAGAGAAAACACAACAAATCCCCCTTGAGCAAGAGATAGGCAACACTGGAGAGGAAAAACTCCCTTTAACGGAAGAAACTTCCAGCAGAACCAGGCTCAGGGTTTATATAGCGGCCATTAAATGTCATCTCAAAGCACTTTACATAATAAAGTCAAGAATATACAGGCATTGACTGGTTGGAGTGATTGGACAGTGGAGAGAGAAAACAGCAACAAAGCAACAGCAAAATATGTGCAGGTTGGTTGGACCAGTAGCTGCACACTGGAAGACACAGCTCCAAAGCAGGGGACACCTTAAGATAGGGACATAGAGAGGGAGAAGCACAACTATGGGAGAAAGAAGACCCAGAGTTAACGTCATACAGTGGTGACATATAAATGTGGGGTGAGAGGAGAGGAGAGAGGGAAAGGAGGAAAGTGGCTCAGAGCGTCGGGGCATGGGTCCCCCAGCAGTCTAAGCCTATAGCAGCGTAAATATAACTCAGGGTGGATGTTAAATGGATTGACCTTTTTCCAGAACAAAACCCTCTGGTGATTAACTCTGGCACTAGTGTGCTTGTATAGAGCTCGTCGTCATCCCTGTAGACTTGTATCCTGTATCGTCTTGGTTGTCTATAAATGATGGTGTTTCATTTCTCCTTTGGTCCTTGAACATCATTTTCCTTTGTGGTGCAGCGAGGGAACTGTGTTCAGCTATCTCTTATACAGGTAAGAACCCAGAAGGCAATAAGGAGATCTCTGGGCAGAGTGCAATTTGGCCCTTTTTTGTTTCCGGTCTTAACACATTTTTTGATTTCATTTCACCACAACATTAATTTCCTGTTCCCACCTGTCACCAAGTTAGTTTGTTTTATTAATCAAGCATCAATTTGTCTTTCTCTTCCATTTTCATGGAGTTTTTTGCAGCCAAGGAGTAGCATGAGGTGTTGATGGAGGTTCTTGACACACACAGAATGGGTGCTGTAGGTTATTGTTTTAGGGTGAATTCTCAGGACTAGATTGATTGGCAGTTTGAGCTGCCTCCCAAACATAAGCTCAGAAGAAGAGCAGCCTGTAGTGTCATTTCTTGTGCAATTATATGGGTGCCAGAGGTTTGGCAAAGTCCCTCCTATGATATTTGTCTTTCTCCTCCAGGGTACCAAGCATACTGAGGAAACAATGTGCACATGCTCCACATCTTTCTTCAACAGAATTGGCCATCATTGGCCAGTAGAATATGGCATGGGTGAGATGTAATGCACAATGCACAGCCAAGGTGGCTACCTTCATCACGCAGCTCTTTCGCTGAACTGTTCAGGTAAGATTAGCTGCTAGATTAGGTTGCCTTTATCAGTCCACCTACTGTACAGTACTCTCTCTATGAGTTCAAGTTTATTCTGCTCCCTGAGAAAACCTTACACAGGGGGGTTCGATGCTTGTCTCGCTAAAGCTTGGCTTCAAGCCTCCCTCCAAGAGGGTGAAAGACTGATGGAACATCTCATTGAAATTTGCACCAGTCAGCACTTTAAACATTATAAGATGGTGGTGGCATAAAGCACAGAAAACTTCATTACTATCTTCATCTGTCAAGTCCATGAGTCACCTCTTATGTCATCAGTATTCTGCTTCATGACAGCTTCATTCTCAGAAGGCGTACCCTGAGGTCGCTTTGACAACCCATCTGCATCCTAGCTTGCTTGTGTTGCTCTGTACTTGATGCTGAACTAGTAAGTAGACAAAGCAGCTAACTCCTGTAGCCTCTATTTTGGCTGAAGGTAAATTTCTGACTAGCATCCCAGTTAAGGGGCAAGAACATGCTGTCCTCCTGCTCCCTCAATTTAAAGAAGAGCATGAATTGGCTTAATGGGACCTGTGGGAGATTGTACTTATAGAACACTGAGATTGTTGGCAACCCTTCTAGAAGGACTGAAGCTGCACAGCGTGGACAATATGTCCAAGTGGTATAGAAGGTCGGTTATCGCAACCTGCATCTAATGTCTGCATTAATTCTTAGACATTAGTACTATGGATTACAGTGTTGGGACTACGATTCCACGGCAGGAGCTGTTTAAACCAGAAGGTGCAATCGGCTGCTGAGTTTTGAAATTTTCTTGCCAATCTCTCAGCTCTGCAATCTTTTCTTTGTGGGGTTTGATTCATGTGCAGCAACAGCAGGCAGCAATAAGTGTCCTCTCCACACTTGAAGCATGCCCTTGTCATGCCAAGGAAATTAGTGGACTTTTTCAAACTTCCACTGCCTGCTGCTGTGTACTCCTGCTTGCCAGGGTTCTTATTCTTTTTAGGAAACTTCTTGCCCTGAACAAGCATTTAGACTTGTGTAGTCAGCCAATCCATTGTACTTTCTAGCTTAATGTTTTCACCTTATTGGATTTTGGTGATGGAAGGATCTCACATTCAGTAGGTTTTTGGCTTTTGGTTGAAACTTCCCACTTGTTAGAAAGTTCACTTATTTCCTTTTTAAGCTTAAATTCTCACGGTGCTATGGGTCAGTTGGTGGGACTGATTCATCCTCACAGGGTGGCATGATATAAATGGAGTGAACACACGCAGCAGCCTTTGTGGGACCCAGGGAATCTTCTCCTCAGATCTCAACATTAAAAACTGTTTGGGGAACGGTGAAAGGATCA
The DNA here is from genome assembly GCA_033026295.1 of Channa striata. Lineage (NCBI taxonomy): Eukaryota > Metazoa > Chordata > Actinopteri > Anabantiformes > Channidae > Channa > Channa striata. Next base: position 8,259,807 of record CM065185.1, on the reverse strand, counting down.
TTCTTTGTGTGCTTTAAATGTAGGCCTATAATAAGACTCTGAACCCAAAAGCCTACACAAAGCAGATCATTGGAATTTCCAGCAGTTGCTCCCCCTTAAGCTATGCTTGGTAGGATATGGAAAATACAATAAAATACTCAACAAACCACACTGCACATAACACAATAACTTAAGTAATTCACCATAGTGAGTTTTTCTATTAAGTATAAACTTACTAGAAACAATTTTCTTTGGGTCCAAATTGTTTTGCATCTAAATTTCATAATTTAGCATTCATAGCTTGACAGTTGGCTTAGTTGGACACAGCTTCCATCAGACTCCTACCCAAAAAGTATTGTCTGAGTTAGCAGCCTGCTAGCGAAGCTAACATTTACATTTAGTCATTTGGCAGATGTTTTTATCCAAAGCAACTTACAAGTAGTCAGTCATAAGTACCTATATAGTGTGTAATGTCCCATGTTTATTGTCACTTTAATATTGTCGAATTGTGCCTTTAACTTGGCCATAACCCTTGGAACAACTCAATAGCCAAAAGTCAGTATCCAGGGGACGAACAGCATCCACGAGCAATGACAGTCCAACCAAACTTAGTTGAGACAAACTTGCCCTGACAAAGTTAAAAACACACTGCGCACATGTTGACATCAGCTCAAACATCTTGAGAACAAGTGTTTTTTTCTTCTTGTTGTTACTCCAAATTCACAGTGAACATTACATCTGACCACTAATCACGAATCATTTCTCATCACTACTTTAACCCAGTTCTGACAGAGGTTATTTCACACACCTTACCGAAGTTGGAGTAGCTACTATCCACATGGCAGTTACTTGGTCGGCCTCAATTAACCGACAGACCCAGGCAGCTACTTTGCTTATTGAAAATACATTTCCACCTCCTGTTTTTCCGGACTGGTTTTACTCTGGCACATGTTAAGGGGAACAAAACATACAGTTTAACTCTCTAGAATAAAGTTTGTGAAGCTAACAAGTTAACTCTGTAAAGCTAACTCGCCAGGATGATCCACTTATACATAATATATATGTCCACTGTATATATCAAGAGAGAGCTTAAAATGCAGCCTAATACAGACGTTTGACTCTATACATTTGGTGTTAGGATTTAGAACTACATTTCCCTAGAGCTGCTGTAACCTCTGGGTCCACAAGAGGACAGTCAGGTACAAGCAACCAAGACCCTACAGTCATACCAAGTCTCAAACATCTAATTTATCTCATTCAACATCACCACTCTCCAAACCTTTATGACTTTCTTGTTGTGTAACCACTGAACCACATGAATGTAAACAGTTGACAGCTGACGGCACACACACTCAGTCGGATTCCAGCAGCAAAATGTCTCTTGTGTATTAACACACTGTCTGGATATTCTTGGTGAATATATGGAAGGTAAATCACGGTCATGTGCTGAATCATCAGTGCTCTGTCACACTGTCAGCTTTAAAGGAAAAGCTACACAACATGCTGTGTTGCTGCAGGACAAATGAGAAGATCCATTTTAGTTTCTTATCAGTTTGTAAATCTGAAGCAATCAGCAGCCGATTTTCTTAGCCTGTGGACAGCTGGTGACTGTGTCAAACTAAATTTACAAATCATCATTTCTAACCACCAATAACAAAAAGTATTTATGTCTTTGGTTAATTGGTACAAAATGTAAAAAAACAAGGTTATTTGCTGTGTATTCCTTGAACCCATTTGATGGCTTGAAGTTAGGCAAGAAAAATGGTAAATGTTTTATGAAATATTTTAATTGAAAGCTAATCCATGATCATATTCAATTGGATGAAATTGAACAAGCAGATAAGTAACTATGTAATCACTTTGGTTACATTAAGTGATGATGAATATTTAATAAAAACAATATCAGTGATTATACATGCTTTGATTTACACAATAACAAAAAACTCTTCTTAAGCTGCACATGATTTTCACATTTTTAGAGGTTTACTGAGCAACAATCATCGCAATTTCGCAACAATGAACCCCTCATAAAACTTTTCTACAACACAGCTATAGAAAAAAAAAATTTGCTGATGTGCTAAAGCTAAAATGAAAAGGAGAGAGTCTGCTTTGCTCAGCAGTTGTAATAGTGCCATTAACAGACAGGTAGAAGTAATCACTATGTATAAGCATATTTTATTTTTTGCCTGTTTCTGGCTTAAAACTAATAAATGTGGTCTTAACAAACATAAATCATTTTTAAATTAGTGTAAAATCTTCAGTGTGTAGCTGCAGATTGTCTTCACAGCCACTTTTATTTCTTTTTTGCTTATCTGACTTTTGTTTGACTTACAGAGGGAATAACAAATGACCAATAAAGGTGCTGTGATTATTATTATTATCAAAAATCCAAGTATTTTCCCAGAGTCTCATGCAAACGTGGTCTCCTGCTTCGAGTTGAAGAGTCATGCCATTGGTAGCAGTCTCATGGCGGTTTCCAGCTGGATGATTATACACAGTTACCATCTGCTCGCCATTCTTCATCAGTCGCAGTCCCATTGGTTTAGTTGAAAAATTATGGCCAGAGAAGCTGAAGTAATAGATTCCTTTGACTGGAGCAGTGAAAACACCTGGGGAAGATGAGAAGCAGCATTTGAATTCTGTACCACTTTTCACACTGTGAACCAGTTTACAGTATCTGACACACATCTTTACAGTGAGTGTACCTGTTGTAGGGTTGTACGCGCCTGTGTTTGCGTAGACATTTTTGTAAATCAATGTGATCTCAGTGTTAAAAGGTCCAATATTTCCAACATTACCAATAGATGCTCCAAATGCCACTTTTTTACCTTAAGAGACGAAATAAAAAGTGTTGGTGTTAATTTTTCTCATCAACAACATTTTACCCAAATATAGATGTAAAGGAAAAATTGTTTATGCAGTTACCTTGGACTGACCCTCTCAGGTCCTGTAACTGCTCCTCAGTGTTTTTCAGCTTGGCTTCCAGTTCTCTTAAGCTAGAGGAGAGTTGAACGTATCTTTTGTTGTCCTCTGTCTGGTCAATGCCACCATCACAAGCTGGTTCGATTCCACCGTTTTCATCTTTTTGATCCAGCTGCTGGACCTCAGCTACACAGAGATAGAAGAACGAAAAACTCAACACAATCCCTGAGGTCTTCATCTTTGGCTACGTGTGCTGCACTTTGTCTGCATCAGCTCTGTCTGCGCTGCTTTATATAGAACCTGAAGAAGGAACTACCTTTGATTTTATCAGAAAGGGTGTCTTTCGTTATGATCGCCAGGATCAAATGGATTAGGGTTAAAAATTTGATAAGCGGGTGGCAGAAGGTTTCTTAGTTATTTTCTTATCTTAACTCCCAAGATATAAGGCAACATTTAACTACACTACAAGCGCTGTTTTTTCAATCAAAGAAATATTTAATTCATCCCTGTCTGTTCCTTCTTCCAACTGACCTGTATGGCTTAAAGCTTTTTTAAGATTTACTGAATTTACTGAAAATGCTATGTCCTGAACAATACAAACTATAGAAGTACAAAAAAAACCCGGTTTAAAAAACCATGAACATGAATTATGTAAGATCTAATGTGACAGGTAATACTTACACATTATTTTTAAAAGTGTTTATGACGCATTTTAATATTTTAGTGCCCGTTTTGAATGCCAGTCGAGTGCAGGGTGGTTTTATTTAATCTGCACAGGGTTTCTCATTGCCTCTTGTTGTTCTTTTCTTTTCCCTCACCACTTTCCATTTGCTTCAACCGGTAAAAGCAGATGGCCGCCCACCCTGAGCCTGGTTTTGCCATTAAAGGGACTTTTTCCTCTCCACTGTTGCCTAGGGTGTCATGATTCAGTCCCTCACTTTCACTTCCTCCCCTGCACTTTTATTTTGTTACCCACTCTTCTCCACATCCTGTCCAGTTCTACTATGGCTCGGCCAACTTCACCACCTATAATTGACCTCAATTGGTTTCACCTGTTCTCCACTGTCTACTTATACTTGGATTTCACCACAGCTCTCTGCCAGATTGTCTTTCCACATGATGGCCTTGCAGCCCTCCAGGAAGTTTTCTCGCCAGACCAGATTTCTTGTTTGGACTTATTCTGTTTGCCTGTCCTTCAGTCAACCTCCCCGCACATCCTTGCCACACCGGATTTCTGCCGCCAATCATTCACAAGCCATCTTCTACAGGCACACCTCATCTACGATCCAGTCCTCCTGGTAACCAGCCTGCACAGCTACCACTCATCTTCAAGCCGTCTTCTCCCACCACTCACCTACAAGCCGTCCTCCTGGTACCCTGCCTGCACATCCACTGTTTGTTCACTTACCTTGTCAGGTCTCTACCTCGCGATTCATCTCCTCTCCTTGATCCAATCCCCACCCTTCAACCATTCATTTATTCAATAAACTACTCTTTCATTTGTCTCTTGTCTCTCATATTTCTGGGTCCAAAGAGCAAATTCTGACAAAAGGGGTTTTTTTTGGGGGGGGGGTTTCTCTACATGTCTGTACAGTCTTGACGGTATTATGTGAGGACCCTTGAGATGACTTTGTTGTAAATTGGCACTTTATAAAAGTTACATTGAATTGAACTAGAGATGCTCGACCAAAAGGAATCTGAGAAATTATCCAGGAGTGGATTTAAAACAGTGGACCAAACGTTTGGCTAAAGCAAACAACTTGCAAACACTGTGGTTTGGCTGTTAATTCTCAAGAAATTCATTCAGTCAGAATGGCACCTTTACAAGGTCGTGATTATCAGGTAGTGATAAGAGCCTGATGGTGAATAAGCTGTTGCATAAGTGAAGGTGTGGCAGGTCTTAATGAGTTAAGTAGGGATGCCTGTGTATACTGGCAGGTAATATGGAAAGAGAGGGAAAGAAGATAGGTGAAAAATGTATCTTAAATAAAAGATCATTTCCTCATAAAAGTTGTGATGCTGTGTAAAATATAAAGAAATGCTAATGATTGCCAAATTACTTGATGGCTTTTTTTAATAAAGCATATGTAAATATGCTCTTCAGATCTCTGCACTGGCTTCCTGTGGCTGCAAGGAATAAGTTCAAAGCTCTGTCTCTTGCCCACAAAGTGGTCAACTCAACAGCTTATTTAAACCCATTCATTCAGGTCTACAATCCCTCCCGTCCTCTGCGCTCGGCTAGCGAACGACGTCTTGTAGTCCCAACGCCACACAGAAGACACCAAGGAAAACTCTTCAGCTAACTAATCCCACGGTGGTGGAATGAGCTGCCAAAGTCTGTGCGCTCAGCGACCTCACAACATTTAAAAACACTGCTGAAAACAGAACCCTTCATTTTCTTCCCTTTTCTTTTTTTCTGTACTTGCATCTCATGAAACTGTAACACTTCTTTGATGGCACTTTACTTTGATGTTTTTCTCCTTAACTTAGATTTTATTTCTTGCCTGTTCCTCACTTGTAAGTTGCTTTGGATAAAAGCGTCTGCCAAATGACTAAATGTAAATGTAAATATCAAATAAGCAGGGTCTTCAAAGAAAAAAATTTGAATGGCAGGGCATATGTTCCATAAACATGTTTTTGTCATGATTTAGGTTCTGGGCTCGCTTTTCAGCTTTGCAGTTTGGCTGCCTTTGTCCCCTAATCAGTAAACACACACATCAAGTCTTAAGTTAGCCATCATACTCAGAATCATTGCACGTTTTTCATCCATCTTCTCTCCCTCTCTTAACTCATTAAGACCTGCCACACCTTCAGCTTATTCACCATCAGGCTCTTATCACTACCTGATAATCACGAACTTGTAAAGGTGCCATTCTGACTGAATGGATTTCATGAGAATTCACATCCAAACCACAATGTTTGCAAGTTGGTTGCTTTAGCCAAAGGTTTGGTCCACTGTTTTTTTTTAAATCCACTCCTGGATAATTTCTCAGATTCCTTTTGGTCGAGCTTCTCTAGTTCAATTTAATTCAATTTTTTTATAAATCACCAATTTACAACAAAGTCATCTCAAGGGGCCTCACATAATACAGTCAAGACTTACAGACATGTAGAGAAAACCCAACAAATCCCCTTTTGTCAGGTTCTGGGGTGGCAGTAATAACAATTCAATTCAACTTTATTTATATAGTGTCAATTTACAACAAGTCATCTCAAAGCACTTTACATAATAAAGTCAAGAATATACAGGCATTTAGAGAAAACCCAACAAATCCCCCTTGAGCAAGCCATAGGCAACAGTGGAGAGGAAAAACTCCCTTTAATGGGAGAAACGTCAAGCAAAACCAGGCTCAGGGTGAGCGGCCATCTGCTTGACCGATTGAGGCAAGTGGAAAGTGGTGAGGGAAAAAAAAAGAGCAACAAGAAGCAACGAGAAACACTGTGCAGATTAGTAGAACTAAGAATTAAGAACATTAGTAGAACTAGCTGCAGACTGTACAACACACACCTCCAAAGGACACATGCAGAAAGGGAAAAGAGAGAGACAGAGAGGGAGAAGTACAACTACAGGAGAAAAAAGATGCAAATGTGGGATCAGAGGGCAGTAGAGAACAAAAAGGAGTGAGGAGAATCTTTTTGAGGTGGAAAAAAGATGATTTATCCAGATCTTTAATGTGGTTATTGAATGTTAGTTGAGGATCCAGACTCACACTAAAACTGGTAACTGTAGATGTGAGGGGAATAACTGGCCAGAAAAGGTGAAGATGTTTATGAATGATGATTGGACCTGATGTTGTCTGCTGACCTGTGTCTTGGTCCTTTTGTGGACCTCGTGGCGCAACGGTAGCGCGTCTGACTCCAGATCAGAAGGTTGCGTGTTCAAATCACGTCGGGGTCATTGGTTTTCAAGGATTTCCCCACTGTGGGATTAATAAAGTTCTATCTAAGTGCTTTACATTGCTTCTCCTTCACCCATTCTAACTCATAAACAGATGGAGCTTTTTGCAGCTGGCTAACGCTCACCCTTTGCAACTAAGTGGGCGTTCAGTATCTTGCTCAAGGACTCTTCAACATGTGACCAGAGGAGCCAGGATAGGTTTGGTGGCCGAACCCCTTACCTACTGCGCCGTCATCACCCCCAAGAAAAAAGATCGGCCCAAGAATAGACCCCTGGGGGACACCAAAGGTGACAGGAAGCATCTGCTATAAAAAAAAAACGCAAATGATCAAAAATAGGTACATATCAAATGTTGAAACTGAGAAATTTGATTTTTTAATTTCACACCAGCAACTTGTTACAAACAATTTTTTAAGGTAACTTGTTTGCATTCTTGTTGATATATTTTAGTTTCTCAACATTTTGCTCTACATGTATTGCTTTTAGTGGATGACAAGTCTAGACTTGCAGGTAGGCCAGTTAAACACAGGGACTCTTTTACTGTTAAGCCATGTTGTTGATATACCTATAATAATGGTATTTGACAATATGTTGCTTAAAAAAAACGCTTCTTGAAATTAAAATTGCAAATATTTAAAAGAAAATCAAAAGTCTTTGTACCATTCTCCTTGTGTTCTCTTCATTTGCACTTTTCAAAGTGTCCCAAATTTTCTGAACATGGGGTTTGTATATTTCTGTAAGCAAAACTGTCATCTTTGGTATGCGTGTTTTGACCCCCCTAAAGGGCAACATACGAGATCCTCCAGGATACAGTTATATTACGACTAAAATTATACGTAAACCTATGAATGTTTAATATTAATAAATCCTTAGTCACGCACTGTAGTTGTGTACAATTTCTTGATAGCAGAACAACACAGAAAGCCTTTATGCAGTGTGTAACTGTGGACATGTCACGGATTAAATGGGCTGGTCAAACACAGCAGACATGGACAAATGTTGCTTCTCATCTGTGTTTTTGACCTGATATACTGTGAACAGCTGATGGATGTACATGTGAGTTCTGAATGTTTGAATGTATACATGACTCACTTGGTATTTGAGTCATGCATGCTATTTAATAAGTTTAATATGTTTTCCTGCTGAGCATGGAAAAACTACAATAAAAATATTTAAAAACTTTTAAGATTTTTTATTATACAATAAAATAATAATAATTGCTTTAAGCCGATAAAGTATACACTGCCAAGTACAATTTATATTTTCATTTGAGCTTGCTTTGGAGCAAGCCTGAGCAAATTTATTATCAATAATTATAAAACTAGCTAATAATCGTAGTAAACCTTTAAAAAAAAGGAAACTATACAACTACTAAAAAAAGGGCACTTTCATGGGCACAAGACGCAGACCTAACGTTTTTCTTTTTGAGAAACACAACACAAAAAGTATGAAATTATGGTTGACAGACAGGCAGGTGCAGTGCTGCATAGACATAGTGCAACACAACATCAAACATGAAGAATTTGACAATCTGTCAAGGAGCAGGTCAGTGAAGAGCTATGAGAACAATTGGACTAGCTATTGGATTAGGTCAGGCCACCAGAAAACGATGGAAGTCCAGAGACATCTGGTGGCTGGACGAGCATTTAAGGGAATTTATCACGTGAGTAAAAGTCAGAGTGGAGCAGGAATCATGATAGGTGATCTTTGTGGGCATGTAAAGGCATTTTGCAATTGATTGACCACACTGGTATTACACTTTCAGGGGCTGATTTTTCTAGCAGCACTGTCATGCTCCCTGCAGGAGATTGTGCACAAGTGTGGATGAGTCACTCTGGTCTTGGAGGGAATGGTGAAGAAAGGACCTCACATATCCAGGGACTGAAATAGACTAAATGCTTTGCGTCTGCCTCTCACTCCACACACTGAGTAGGAGGACACAGCCGACATGCAAAGGTGCTCTGAGCTCCCCCACATTCATTTAACAACTTATCTCCATTTTAGGCTTTATACTCAAAAGCTTAGGTCTGTAAATTAGTGATAAATGTGTCTTCTAGTGTGTGTGTGTGTGTCTGTGTTGTACACATGCTGTGGAGGCATAAATTCTCTATATTGTTTTGGACTGAAATAAACTTTCTATAATGTAAATCACTAAATTCTAGGTTGACAGTATGAAATATGTTAGTGGTAAACCTGAAGTTGATGTGTAAATTTAGGTTTAGGTTAATGTCAGGATAAATCACAACGTGTATTTAAAAAGGTGATAAAGTGATTGGGGTATGGCTAAGATTCAGTAAAATGTACAGGTGGGTGTAAAAATGGTAAAAAGAGCAAACGAACAATGGTAAAACATATGACTTTATAAATCAAAATTTAGTGCATATTCAGTACAAATGTTCCTTCTTCAGAAATTAGAGTTGAAATTTAGTTCTAAACATTTTCACTTTTTGGGGTTTATAACCAAAATGTTATAATCTTAAAATAACAGTGTAAACCTCATACACACGTGTGGGGAAATGCAAACTTAACCTAAATCTGACATAGTAATAATGCACATTCAGCTAACACAAGTCTCCTTTTATAACCAAAAGTAACAAAATGGTCAAGGAATGTATAAAAGTTCAAATACTTAAAACCATCTCAGTGCAAATGTTTGCCTCACCCTTGATAAATAATCATTGAATTTACTTAATTTCTGATGAAGGAACATTTGTACTACGGTAGCTGAATGTGTAATAATTGTTATGTTGATGTAAAAAATGCCACTTTTTGCCATTTCCAATTAAGGGGATGCAAATTTGTGCACCCAGCTTTTGTTAAATGTAATTCCCTCTGGAAGATTAGTTTTGTGTCCTCTCTGTCCACAAGATGGCAGACAGGTTCAACTAACCAAGAAAGATAGTTACTGTGTGAGCTGCAAAATAAAGGCTAGTGACCTTAAACTGTAAATGACACAAAAATATTTATCTGAACTTTGCTCACATTAGCTAAAATTAATTCTCTGCTGAGTGTTTTCATGGCTTAAAAATTAAAATTGACCTTGTGTTTATGCTTATTAAAACTAACTATTTCATCCACTTATCTTGTTGTTTAATCACTTGCTTTAGGGTAAAGTTACCAGATTTGACTTGGTGTAACGCATATTTTCTTTAGCTGCAATTTGATTGGCTGTACACACAACAGAAGTAAAACGATATTCTGATGAGTAGACAGAAATAAACCTCCGGCTTTGTTCGGCTGGTCTCTCACACGAGCAGCCTCCTCTCATCGGAGCCACCAGGAGCTCAAACAAAAGCTGCCTTTGTATTTGAATTTGTCAATCATCTAAGAATAAAGTTGACACCACAGGTATGGCACACAGACAGAGCTTCCACCTGCCACTCTGTTGTCTCCTTTAATGGGGTTAATGTGTTCATTTTACCCGTGTGTGTCTCTTTGACCGACCGTCTTGGCTCTGTCTATGCCCATGTCTACTTTGTTTGATATAACAATGGAAAATGGGTTGGGGTGTTACTCTAAATCAGTCTGCGGGCTTGAGGCATGACAAAAACTCATGCATGACCAGCATTGCATTGCACTTACATGGAGGTGTTGTTAAGCCCGGTTCTCTCCACCGGACGACTAAATATACTGAGAGATTTGTTAACACAAGGAAAGGTCCCGTCAGCCTGTAGGAAACAAAGTTGATCCAAACATGTATCTCAAGGCAGCCTGCACTGAGGTCCCTGTGCCCAGGCAGAGAGGGGGGCCAAGACTGGATCGCTGCCCCAGTTCCATCCAGCAGAGACAGGGGGCAGGAAGCAGGGTGTACCTCTCGAGCCCCGCCAGCTCTCTTTCAGGAGGCTGTGAAGCCAGCAGACCTCGAGAGCAGCAGTGTCTGGAGGAGCTCCTTCATGTGCACAGCCATTTCTTTCAAGCTTCGGGCCAACCTTGTGCCAGAATGGTTTACAGGTAGGATGTGTTCTGGGGAAGGGGGAATGCACTTAATAATTCAGATAGATTACTTCTGAAAGACATTGTGCAACATTATCAAGTGATACAAAGCTTATAGATGGAGATTTAAAGGTTGTAATTTGTTATAATCTGCAACACTTTAGATGAAAATGTTGTAATAAACTGCACTTTTTTTTATCTGCTAAAAGAAATGTGAATTTATTCTGAACTCAATTTGGATAAACAGCAGCTTGTTTGCCAATTTGCTCTCATTTCTATAATTTATGAACTACTGCAAGTAAGAATTAAAGTTTAACTCCCCTTAGCTTGATCCCTGTCCTGGCAAATACCTAATGCTTTCATCATCTTCTGATAAGGAAGAGTCTCTTATCACAGCTAGACCCAGTGCTAATACTCTTCGATTTTACAGAGACTTGACTTTTAAAGTACTTGAGGCCACCAGCTGACATGCCGTGATATTTTCAGTGGCTTTGGCAGGTTTCTGTATCTTGGAAAGACTTTAGGATTTGAATAAATAATGAAGAAAAGATGTAACATTTGAGCCGATTTTCATACGAAAGCAGAGAGAAACTGAGCTGTCAGCAGTAATGTTCACACATGTCATTAAATGAAGGGCCATTTTCTAGAAGTGCTGTGTATTGTTTCCAAAATGTGTTGGGGCAAGGAACAGGAGTGATATTGGATGAATAGTACTGTAAGAAAGGTGGCAAAGTTTTCTTTCATTTCATGACATCGCATCTCGAATAATTGTGTATGTCTGCGTGTGTGTGTGTGCAAAGAATAAATACTGACAAAATCTTTTGTCATAAAAATGAATGCTACAGTATAAGTTTTCTTTTTAAAATTCTAATTAAGCTTTGGTTGGAAATGTTACAAAACACAGCTTATTGTCAAAGACACTTCCTGTGAAGTCAGACTTACTGGCAGCAAGCGAGCTGCAGGGGATTTAAGTTTTTTACTCCTGACTCGTGATTTTATTGGTTTCTGCTACATTAGTACGTTTTGCAGTTCTTCCTGTAATAGGATAATCACTAATCGCTAAAGAGCCTGTGCAGAGTGTGGTGTAGAAGAGCAGAGCAGGGAGCACGAGGACCGGTGGTGCAGAGTGAAATGATTTCATCCGTACCCTGAGTTTTGCTGAGGTTTGTACATTCATACCTGAGTCAGTCAGTAGACTCAGAGCGTTTTGGCCTGTTAGCCTGTGGTGATACACCTACGTAGGTTTTGGAGCAACTCACTGCTGCTGCAGTTTGGCAAAGTTACACAACTTAGTGGCAGTTAATAAATAGTGTTCGATTGACAGTGTTGCTTGAAAGTTTGTGAACTTTCTGAACTAGATAAAGTTTAAATTACAAAATAAATGAGACAAAAATATACATTTAAATTGGATTTAATTTAATTAATTATTTTCTTTTCAATTATTATCTATTCTGAAAATTTGTGTGTGGCAATGTGAACTTCTTGGCAATAGCTGATATGATAAAAAGAAGAATAAAACATTTACAGTGGATTAAAGTGATGGCCCGGCTATGTTTACAATTTATTTTAAATTTGTCTGTCTAGAGAACGAGCAGTGTTGAAGGTGGTCTGAATGTGACATTACATCAGGGTTCTCAAGGATACGCCCCCCTACCCAAAGCCTCTCTGCAGGCCAGTAGGGAACAAGGCAGGGTGTTGGAAGTGGATTTTAAACACTAACATCTCACTTTGAATATTGTTTCTTCACCGAAATACAGTGTGATATCTGTGCTAAAGCTGAGCTACGGTAACTGCTTCCAGCTACTGCACGTCTAAACGCAGAGCAGCGTGTATGGAATATAAAATCCAGGGGCTTTCAGGGCACCTCAGAGTATCTGTGGATTAATGCATGTGATAAAATGTAATTCTTCCCGCTCCAGGAAATTTTTTAATCAAAAACATGGACACAATTTTGCAAATTCATTTGTGAAACAGCAGGCTTTAAAATGGATTTAGACATCAAAATAACTCTGGGCAAATAAAATACATACCTATGTTGTAAATACAGTTTATAAAAATTACTTAGAAGTAATTTCTCTATAATAGAGAATGTGACGTTGACTGTTTTGAAAATTGTATTTTCCTGCATCTTCTTAGGATACATAGCAGGCGTGAGTGAGTGCACACCACACAAGATGTCGCCCCACTCCCCAACAGTTATCACGGCGTGATGTAACTTCACATTATACCTGGTGTTTAAATTTAGCACACATCTTTAAGAGCAACACAAATGTTCTCATTTGTTATTGGCTGGAAAGTGAACATTAGAAAGTGAAAGTGAAGGTAAAATAGTTAAAATGACACTTCTAGTAGCTGTGCCACACTTCTAATCTAAACAATTTCAAATGCTAGTAATACTGTTACAAACATTTCAATCTAGATGTATTATTTTTACCTGGCTTCTCCTCTATTATTTGGATGACTTGTTACCTTAGACAAATTTTGTGTCAATACAACTCCATAGGGAGCTTGTAAACCATTTATCCTGAGGTTGAAATTCGACAAAACACAATTATTCCATCAATACTGAATCTCTAAACAACTTTCCCCATTAGAATTAAATTACTTTCCACTATAATTCAACAAACCCCAGGAAGCCACATGCCCAGTGGCCAGATCCTTAGCCACCAGGCTCTGTCATGATAAAGATGTCAGAATTCATCAGTGTCCTCATATGCATTGTATGATGAGGATTAAGTAGATGACAAAATTGATGGTTTTGGTGCTGATGATGAAGTATGGCTGGTATAATGATGATGACAACATTGCATTTAATTGGAAACCTCATATTTGGGCTTCTGCTCACATTGGGAGTCAGGCTTCCTCATCAGCATTTCACACATGTTTGCTGGTCCAGAGTGAAATTTGTAGCACTCAATAACTGTGACCATTATGTCTACATGGAGTCGGTATCACCCTATTAAGGCAGATTAAACAACCAGCTCTTCCTCTGTGGTGTTATACGTGGAGTGCATCACAACGACGTGTGCAGTCAATACAATCTGCAGCATAGTGGAAATGGGGGTTTGGAGTAGAGAGATGGGAGAGGGGGATGAGAGAAACAAGATAACAGACGGACCGAAGATGTGAGCAAATAGGCGACTGCAGGGGAAAAGCCGGAGTGAGAGAGGAGCTGAGCAGAGGTAGAGTGGGGCTGCTGCAGCAGTGACGTCACAGACAGCTTGGGAAGGTTTCCCCCTCATTATCCTTCATTTTGTCTACAGGAGGTTAGCAGTGATAAGGAGAACTATCTATTAGACGAGGCTTTTGAGCATCACTAAACTGTGAAACAAAGGTTTTATAGTCGAGGTGCAGAGTGTGTGGAGGGTGGTAATTATGTGACATTAAATCTATTATAATGACACTGGATTCTATTTTAAGTTAACAGTGGCTATTATGAAATGACTTCTTTTTTAAGTGAAGCCATTCTTTTCTGTAGAAATTAATAAAACGATTTGTTGATTTGTTGATGAGCTATTGAGCTTTACCAACAGATGTTCCAAACGGTGGGAAGCCCAGGGAGAGGGAGCTGTAGAAAGATTTATTAGTCCCTTCAGTGCAGCGTCATGGTTACTCATCAAACTCAACATGTGCAAACTCACCGTGTGGAGGTTTGTGCCTTAGTTATAACTTTCAGAACTCTATTATAGACTCTTATGGGAGCAATTAAGGCAGAGTGGTTTGCCTCAGGGTAACAGTGTTATCACCCATTGGGGTTTCCTGCTAGAAATGTGATCTAGTTGACGCTTTTGACTGACACAATTTTAAATGGGATCGACAGGGAGGAAACTGGAGTCTTGGGGGGGTGAGTGACATTAGAGGGATGTTTGTAACTTTGTCCAATAGCTCAATTTCCTGTCGAGAGCATCACAAAACAATATGATCAAGTCCTGTATTGTATTGTCCTGATTTAACAGATCACTTGTACTACTGCTACACAGACTGTGGAAACACTTTACGGTGTCTTTAAAGGCTTTTGGAGGGCACAACATTTGCGTTTTTATCAAAATCTGAACAGCCATTCATCCTAAATGCTTCTGACCCAGAAGTCAACCTTTATATAAACTGTGAGGGGCCCTACTAAGCTGATGTCTACCAGTGTCTTCTGTTATCAGATGTAATCACAAGGATATAAATAAAACTTTGTTGGCCTGAAGGTTTTGTACATGTTCAATGAACTATGAAATCTTGCATTGTCACATTACTGCTCAGTGGGGGAGAAATGTAAGATGCTGTGCTGCCTCAACACTGGAGTTATGTTTTATTTCACTGTGCCACTTTCATCTGGTTTGTGTTGAACATCTGCTCGGAGATGTCAGTGTCAGAGTAGGTGTCTCTGGTTGTTTTTCAAGCCCGAAATAGACGATATCCTGTAATTTTTCACAGTGCATAACAGAAGGTCCTTTGAAATTATGTAATGGGTCATGGATTGGAAGTGAGCAGTTGTTCTCTATGATAAAGGCATCTAAAGGCAACTGCAGCGTAAAGAGGACACGCACTGTAATGGCAGAGAACAGACAGAGAAATGCAATTAAAATGCCTCATGAGTTGTCCACAGTGGCATGCTGATGACTGTCATGTGCAAGTGACTGTGATGAACCGCATATACCACAAATGCCACCGTAACGTCCTGCCTGAGGTGAATTTGAAGATTTGAACACACACAAATCAACTCACATCAATTCAGTTGCTCTGATTTCCATTCAGAACAAAGCTCTATCTCGCTTCCTCTCCGAGTGCGAGGCGCCATGGTGAAAAACACTGCAGTTTTTTCAGTCAGTCAGAGCCAGTAGCCTATACACACTGTCTCTCTCCTCTCATTCAGAGCCTCTCTCACTCTCTCCACGCTCAGCACGCGCTGCTCCTCGCCTCCTCACTGCATCTGTCCTCTTCTCCCTGTAGTGAGGTACCATGCATCCTCCGTTCTCTTCCTCCTCTTCTCTGCTTGTCCATTCCAAGGTCCTTTTATCAAACAGAGCATTGTTGCTGCAAAGCCAGGGACCATAAAAGCTGGGTTACTTGCTTGAGGACTTTGGAGACGGGACAAGACTGTTTGAGGACAGCAACTGGAAGCAGTGCTGCTACTTCTGATGGGATGCGTATCTCTGCAGGACCCTGCTTTGTAACGCCACCTGATTCCTCCAAAAGTTGCGGAAGGGCAGACTTCAAACGGGGATCTCATCCTGACTCAACCTTGCTTTTCAGAGAGCACTGACAACTCACTGTATGTACAAAGACTTGAATCAGTCTGAGCCTTAGAAATGTTTGCAAATGCAGCTGTTTGACACAGAAGAATTGCGAGCGTACTTTGCCTATTTGCACGTTTCAATGTGAAAGCATGACCTTATTTCAACGTGCGACAGTAGTGATTATGTGTGTGTGTGTGTGTGTGTGTGCAGTGGGGGTGTAGTCTTACTCTCCTCACTCCAGGTGACTAAAAGGCTTAGCCACGGTTGAAGGGTGAGAAAGACGCCCCAGACACCCACAACCCCTGGCAGCCTGACAAAACCTCCTAGACGCGCTATACAGAAAAAATTAGAGACAGACTTTGCAAAGTGAAAACACACTAATCAGAAATAAGTTGGAGGCAGAGATTGAGCTGAAAAAGTGGAAAATATATAGGGCAGATCGAAAGAAATGAGCTAAAAAAGTTAAGAAAAACTAGGACAACGTTGTTCTCGTTCTTCATGTTGCCACAATGAAGCAGGAGGATGTGAGCAGGAGGCTTTAACTAGAGGAAGCAACACAGAAAAGGAAAAACAAAAGACATCAGGTCTTTCTCAAGTCAGACTTTCTTTAGCAGGACATTTTCCTCTCACTTGCATCTCTAACCTTGACACATAAGTGCATTCCTTTTTCTTAAAAGGCAACTCTTTAAGCAACTTACGCAGTGCCTATTCTTCTCCATCCTTCTCCCTCCATCTCCATCCTTTCTCATATTTCAGGTGGAGTAAGGACGTTTCTGGATCCTCATCTCAGCTCTTCACATAGCGACCAGGATTGAACTGCGTCTATTGCATGTGCGATTTTTAATACAACATCAGCTTGAGGTTCTTCTAACAAATAGAAACGGAACAATCTCATGCTCCCGTCATTCCCGCAGTGATTTCCATATGAGATTTAACAGCACCAGGCACAACTGGGCTAGATCACTGATATTCAACTTCACATAAGAACAAGAAGACAAAAATCTGAGTTCCAGGGACTGAGAAAAAAAGTCTTTGAGCAGCTCTAGCGGCCTTTTCCATCAGCCATGCAGGTGTCCTTTGCGTGTACAGACCACGGGCTGAAGGCCCCACGAAACGGCGAGCACAGCAAACAGAACGCCACAAGCCCCAACTCAGCCAGCCAGGCTCGCGCCCGCTTCCGCACTGTGGCCCTGATAGCTCGCAGCCTGGGCTCCTTCACCCACCGCTACCACCACAACCTCAAGGAGTCTACCGCTAAGCTCACCGGCATGAAGTATCGGTACGTAGACTGACAGACTTTTCTCTCCTGTCCTGTTTATGTTGTAAAACCTGCCAAAACCTTGAATGTGGGGAAGGGGGAAATGAATGATTGAATATGAATGGCAAAGCAATAAATGAGTAAATGGCAGAAAAACTTTAAATGAGAAGACTATATCATAAGAGCCCTGACGGAGACAGTGAAGATATATGAGCAGTGACAGGTGATGTGTGGGATGGTGTGTGAGTGTGTGTTTTCTTGTGTGTGTCGAAAGAAACAGAGATTGTTTTCCAAGATGTAGATTTTTTTTTCTGGCACCTTAATATATATTGTATTTAATCCAAATTAATGCAGAACAGGGATCAGAGTGGAGGAGTTTGTTGTTGTAATGACAGATAAAAAAACAGGAAGGATAACATGCAGGCACACAGAAAAGTTATTAAAAGGTTCTTTTTGTACAATAGTACAAGTGAAATAGATTTTATGGTGAGGTCGACTCTACATAGCACACGAGTTTGTTCGCTACCACCAGTATCAGATTATGGCTCCGATCATGCAGCATACCATTTTAATAACTGACCATGCGGTACATTCTGGAAAGTGCAGTGGAGCTCTCCATGTGTGTCTGTGTGGGAGCTGTAGCAAAGCCGGGCCAAGTAAACAATGCTCTCTTATCTCCTTATTCCAGTGAGTGGGCTCTTAACCCAGACTGCAGGAGCCAAACAGTGACTTTCACCTCACACTGTTAAATAGCTGGAGATGGTGACATCATGACTTTACAGTGTCAGGATCCAGAGTGACACGGAGGATGGATGATGGGAAGAGATGGGGCTAGAAGAAATAAGTGAAAGAACAAAAGGGACAAATCAGAGATTGAATAAAAGGGAAAACTGGGGCACTCGGGTCACTTCACAGAATGGAGGCAATTAACAGAATATGGGCAGATTGGATGCAGAGCAGCTAAATGTGATAAGTGTCTGCTTGTCACACAATCTCATCTCGTTTCCATAACAACATTGAAATGGCCAACTTCAATCTGCTCCCACCATCAAACAAGGCTGATGGCTCCATTGTGCTAACTGGTTCAGCTTTTACAAAAGAGTTTTTTTTTTTCGAATTCAACTAGAAAATTGATTTTAAAATTCTATTGCATGTTACAACTTTTCAACGTATTCCTCGAAACAGGTTAGAGATATGCAACTAGTCAAGTAGCCCCAGTGCTCGTTCTACTGTTGCTGCCGCGTTCTTTGGAGAGGAAATGTTAGGGAAATCCTGCAGCAGCGATTCAAAGTGTGTTGCGTGGTGTTTATTTAGGGTTGTAATATAAGGATTTGCTGATTCTTGTAAGTCTTTATAAAAACAGGTGGGGAATGTCAGCAGTAAAGCTTCCTCCAAGCCCTCAGTAAATCCCAACAACATCCCACAACAGAGGAGCAAACATTGGATGAAATATCTCCTCTGTCACATCCCCTCTCTGGTGCCTGTTTGTTATTTTGTCTTCCTCTCTTGTTATGGATTGTGTCTTTCTCTGTCTCTTTTTCTCAAAGTTCTCACTTAAAGCTGTTTGGTTAAAGTGGATTCTTGTATAGCTTCGGATGCCATCTGAGACGCAAACTCTTCCCCTTGGAAGTGATGCCAAATCCACCACTAAATCTGTATTGTAAAAATTCTTTGAAGTTTTCTCAGTGTGATAACACATGAAAGTGTTTTCATTTTCAAAAAACGAGTGAGTGTGCCATTGTTTGTGCCTATGAACTGGGACATCGCATTACATACATGGATGCGTGTGTGTGCGCTTGATCTGTGTGGTGCTGAGACTCGACGCTGGGAACATCTGAGGGCGTAACAAGTTGAAGCAGAAGATGTAGTGTGCAGAGCGAGCAAGCATAAACTAATAATACCACCATCTGCAGCATTTTAGTTGTCATAGCAATCCAAATATAGTAGCACTAATTGTGGTGTCCCCTACTTGTAACCTTCCCGTTTGCCCCTTTTTGCTTTTAAAATAGCATCCACAACCACCATGTACACAGGCCAAAATGTTTTATGTAACAGAACATGCTGTTGTTGTTGTTGTGCAGATTATTTCTGGTTTCTGGTACACAGCCGCTGGTCGCCTGGATGGAAGTTCACAACGGTAATTAGGTAGCAGAAGGCCTTTCGACAGTCCAGGAGGTTTGAGGAATATTCCGCGTGGTTGCTTCAGAGCTGCTCTGCAGATGGGCATGCAAAAATCCCTTCTGTTGGTTTCTTTGGACGCAGGCTTATCAGCGGCCAGCACAGAGAGAGGCATCCTCTGCTGTGTGCAGACATCTGTGTGTCGGATGCGAGAGCAGGCTAACGCATAAAGCGGGCAAAGTGATTTTTTTGTGTTTGTGCACTCAGAAGAGCCAGAAAATGTGCTTCATACTGGTCATTTCAAGGTACTCCACTCTTTTGTTGCACAGTTAAAATTTTGAAGACACTAAGATTTCCCATATGTGCGAAACAGCCCCAAGTCAAGGATGACTCTGCTGTGCGTCTAGCTGGATCTCTTTAGTTAAAAATCATTCCCTCTTGTGAGCTCCGTCTATTGCAATAAACCAGCAGAGCTGCCAGACCCCACAGCAAAACTAGGGAAGTGAGTTTTGCTAAAGACTATTATTATGTCTCCCGAGTGCCATCAATTATTAATAACAGGATGAATTTCTTCTTAAGTGTGACACTTAAAAATTACTGATAGCATGCATTAGATTATTGTTTTAACAAGGGTCTTGTTACTGCACAGGGTTAGGTGGGTTAAGTGATTGAATCAGCTCGTGACAGTACGCGCTGCAGATTCTTTTTTAAATACAAGGCATCAGCTCAGCAAGAAGTCTGCATTTTCTTTGTGCTACAAATCATTCAGTGAGCTAAGACCAGGTGTATTAATGCTTGAAGCTGAGAAATACCCCGAAGCCTGCATTTTTTAACAACTACAGAGAAAACTGATGCAATCTTTTCTTCTGTCTGCTTGTCCACAAAAAATAAAGGTTAGATTTTCTGCTTCTGTGGCACTTGTCAGAATAGATGCACCATAAATCATCGTTTGCTTGGCTGGTGTTCTCTGTGCCTTTAGATTTTTGGGGTTTGCTTTTCTGAGTATGTGTGTGCACACACACAGGTGCATGTGTGCAAGCATGTGTGTGTGTCACCCAGAGACACAGTGTTTGGAATGTGTAACTCTCATTACATCACACACCTTCAGTAAAATAGATGTATTTTATGTTCCACCATCATTACTTCAGTTCACGTTTCAGCCAGTCAGCTGTGATGTATAGATCTAATAATATGAGCTGGGGTGCAGCAGGGAGCGCCACTCTGCCCAAAGACCAAATAGGCCCCTGAGAATTACAACCGCAGTCTCATTGTTAAACAGCCAAGAAGTTTGCATGGACTTAGCATTTTAATTAAAGGTCACAACTAAAATGGCTTTCTCTAAGCATAATGGCTTTATAATAGTGTTGACTTGCAAATGCAATTATGTTTTTTTCTCTTAAAGTGGCTTCTGTAAACTGAGTGTAAACATAAAGATGATTGAAAGTGATACAACAGAGAAAACACTGGTCTCTGTGTGCTGTGTGTGTGTGTAAGATTAAAATAATACGACTGTAAATTGCATCATTAGGTTTGTTGTTTGGGCTGAACAAGGCAAAACATTTAATCTTTAACCCAAGGAATCTATCAGTATGGCGCTTAGGAAAAAACAGCGTGTGTATATTTAAAGGATTTGTCTATTATTATAATTGCAACATATCGTTTGTGGCACAATGTGGTTACTTATATTCTGAGATGCTGCAAAGTGCACATAAAAATAACAGTTTAGACTTCTTCCTCTTGACTCATACCTGTGGACAGAAACTATACCTAAAAATATTCTGCAACATACTTTTCTATCTGTGCTGTATGGAGGTTTTCTAATCATCATGATATGACTTTTTTCCACATTGCTGAACTCTCTGAAATCCACAACACACTGAATCAAACACTTCAGATCTGCCCACGTGTTTTTCAATACAGGATCAACCCACAGGCCACTAGCTTCAATCATGTGTCTTCTGCCTCAAATACAGTTATTCTGTGAGAGATTCTCTACCCATCAGTCACTTGAGATTGCTTACATGAGTTATTAATTATAGTTTGGTAAATCATTTTGAATAGCAGTAAAAATAACAGCGTGAACAGACTATTTTTGTTAGTCTACATTCTTAATAAAAATGAAAAAACAACCTTAAATTTTCAACTTCAGCCATGTGGTCAAACAAAGTATAATGTCATGTCCACAAACACACACTTACACTCACACGCACACACACACACACACACACAGCATACAAACATGAGCTTTGCGTGGCAGCCTGTAGGGAGCTCACTGTCGTTTCCTATTTTCCGTTCTGTGTCATATAGAATAATTTATCTGTAGAGGGCGTTTGAGCTGCTAATACTCGGGGCTTGGACTTGCAGCTCTGCAAGCCTCAGTGTGTTCCCAGTGCCTCCTCTTGGTTTCTGTCTCTCCTTCTCTCTTTATAGCGCTCATCCTTCTCCTCTGCATCCATAGGGTTCATCAGCACTTTTTTTCCCTCCAGCAATGCAGCTGTAACTTTTCCTTCATACTTAATCTATTCATTTTTCCCCTCAAATTGCTAGACTTCCCTGCTTTCTTTCCACCCACGCAGGCCCTGGCTTTGATATATTTAGAACATGACCCGCCTTTCTGCCCTGGACTAAATAATTTTGATAACAACATTATGGTTGCAATCAGAGAGCGGTGGGAACCGAGGAGGTGGGTGTTGTCTAATTCCTCCACCCATCAAGGTTGGCTTGTGTGGGCTTGCTTAGTCTACAATAATCCCCAGAGAGTGAGGAGCCCGGATAAAAGTGTTATCTGACTAAAATAATGTGAACAATGAAAAAACTCTAAATAATTCATAAACAAATGGCAAAACCTGTCTTAAGAGCCATGGAAATGCTTTCCAGGAAAAAGAAAAACCATCATTCTCCTACAATATGAGGTAATTCGTTGTAAGAATTAGGGACAATAAATGAGCCAGATGTTCATTTGATATTTTTATTTCAACAGACTATCCACTATGAATAGAGTGGTCTACATGCAGTGGAAGCTCGCAGGATGTTCATAAGTGGTGACAGGTTTGTGTGAGGGGGCGTCTTCAAATGACTCATTTGTCATTTTACTTCAAGGCTTCTTTTGGGCATCATCCAAGCATGAGGGACCAAGCCGCAGTCACTGGCTTGCAAAGTTGTTTATATAGACATGTTGTTCGTTCTTTCCTGTGTTTATCTTACCAATCGCAGTATAATTCATAAAGCACTTGGGCTTCTGTTTCCTGGCAGCCTTTTTTTTTTCTCTGTCTCCCTCAAGCTCCAATTTTCTCCTGAAAAAAAAGTAACTTTCTTCCCTTTGTTGCAAGTGACATGCTATAATTCCCTGAATCATTAGCTATTTAAGCAGTGTGCCTCTCCTTGCAGTCACAGCCCAGGCCAAGGACAGATCTATTAGTGCACTTTTAGAAGCTGTGTGGTTAATAATCAGGTATTGGTGATGCTACTGCTTCCTGGTGTCCCACAAAACACTGCTAAAAAAATACCAACGTTAGACAGCGGGGCTTTGTTTCTGTCCAATCATTAGGACAGCATTTACAGCAATACAAGAGAGATTTAGTTTATAGAGAAAAACTGTGTGTGCTACGTGTGCACGCTTGCCTTAAGAGCAAATGGTGTGCATGCATGAGTTATAAAAATACAAGTCGATAACAATGAAGTAATCTTAGGTGAATGTACATCAATCCGTCACCACACGCATGGTGGTTTTAATGGAGTAATGGGCAGGGGTCAGTGAGGACACTGCACCAGCCTGTGGCCATGCAACAAGCTGCAGTGCACTGTGCGTTCTGACACCTGTTGACACCAGCACAATTTTCTTTCCTAAGCTGTCCCCTGTCCACTACATTAAAACCACTAGGTGGAATTAACGTTGTTAAATCTACAATACACAACAGTATTTGTGAGCATTAAGCAGATGTTTACTCGGAGTGACTCGCAGTAAATGCAGTAGAGGAAATTCCTCCACATCAACACCGTCCTTAGTAACCCCGGAGCAAACAAACAGATGCAGTTAGCATCACACTTCTAACCTACAGTACAACCCTTCCCCCACACTTTCATGGATCACAGCTCCCACTCCATAATACATCAGAGAGATGGAAGATACAATATCCACACTCCTTCACTGTATTAGAGACAAAAATACATCCAGTGATTTGTGAGTGCAGCCAGATCAGTCCCCTAGTTTTCTGCTGTTGTGTTATCTCAGACCCAAAATGCAATAAATCAAAGGATCAATTTTTATTAAATCACTCAGCATGTTTTTATGTAAACACTTTCATTTATATATTTTCGTCCTTTATCTTGGTTTATCTCAGCCGAACTACTGACTTGATGACTGATGCTTCCTACTGCTGGACACCTAATTGCATTGGCTGAGGGCACGGTTTGATATTACAGGCCCAGATTAGTCCGCCTACATCTCAACGAGCAGAGGCCATTAGTTCTCAGGCACTAGAAAACGACTGTTGGCTATTTTTTACAGCCTCGTTTGTTGTAAAGACTAAATGCCTGCAAAGCCAATACCTAAACCATAATTAGTGCTTGGTGGTGGGGTAGGAAATGTGCATTTGGGCATATTGTCTTTACTCAAACAGTGCCTTAAAATTTTCCACATTTTGTCACATTACAAACACAATTCTGAATGTGTTTTCAATTCTACTCAATTCAATCAATTCTATTGGGATTTTATGTAATAGACCAACACCCAATGGTACATAATTGTGATGTTAAAAGCAAATGATAGATGGTTTTTAAATGTTTACAAATAAATATAGAAAGGTGTGGTGTTCTCTGGGGAATGTCTCTATGAGCCTTGCAGAATTTTGTTGCCCATTCTTCTTTGCAAAATAGCTCAAGCTCAGTCAGATTGGAAGGAGAGTCTCTGAGAACAGCAATTTGCTTGCCACAGATCCTTAAATGGCTTTAGGCCATTCTAACACATGGATTGTTGTTGTCCTGTTGGAAGGTGAACCTCCACCCCAGTCTCAAAGCCTTTTGCAGACTCCACCAGATTTTCTTTTAAAATTGGCCTGTGGTTGGCTCCATCCATCTTCCCATCAACTCTGACCAGCTCCCCTGTCCCTGCTGAAGAAGAGCATCCCCACAACATGATGCTGCCACCACCATGTTTCATGATGGAGATGGTGTGTTCAGGATGATGTGCAGTGTGGGTTTCTGCCACACAGCATTTTGTATTTAAGCCAAAAACATCAATTTTGGTCTCATCTAGCCAGAGCAACTTTTTCCACATTTGTTTTGTCCCCACGTGGCTTGACGCAAACTGCAAACGGGCTCCTTATGGCTTTCTTTCAACAAGGACATTATTCTTGCCACTCTGTCTACTGGACTGCTTACTAATTAGGCGATTTCTGAAAGCAATTGGTTCCACTGGATTTTAGTTAGGGGCAATAAGAGTAAATAGTAATAGTTTCAAAAACCAATTATCATTTTCCTTTCACTTCAGGATTACAAGTGTCAGTCTGTCAAATAAAATCCCAATAAAATACATTTATGTTTGTGGTTGTAACGTAAAAAATGTGGAACAGTTTCAAGGGGTGTGAATACTTTTGAGGGCACTGAAGCAGTGGCACTGTGTGCATGTAGCCTAGATGATTCTATCAAATGAATGTCACAATTTCATATAATGTGTCTTTTCCAGCTTTCTTTCACCTACAGTCCACACACTTTACATTGAGGGTAACTCCGGCGGCTGGAAGCAGAACAATCTGCTCACTTGCTGTTATCATTATCATGAAGTCATTAAATGCTTGCACCACATGAGTCCTCTCAGTTGGACTTAATGTGGCACAGATTGTAAAACTACACATGAAGTGAAGGGCTGAGGGTTTCTCTGATTTCTTAGTTTATCTTCCACAGTGTTAGTGAGAGCTGAGAGTGCGGCATTATACTGCTGCAGATCAGCTGGATGTAAATTAATTGTTATTGAGGAGACATATGTCCCTCGTACAGTTAATAGGTAGACACATAAAGGGAGGAGAAAAAAGAGTGTATCTATGAGCAGCTGTCTTGAGAAATGCCAGTGTGATACAACCTCACTGCTTAGACCCGAGCGTTCTTGTCTGAATATTGTGGGGAAGACAATAACCAAAAGTAAAAAAACCCTGCGGACTGAAGTGCTCCCCACTGTAGAAGTATGCTGAAATTGAAGGAGGAATAACAGGAGAAAAAAAAGGGGCAAGTCTTGTCGAAGCACAGTGCACCAAACCTCCTGCACTGCTGCAATACAGTGTTTTCAAAGTTTTCAGAGGACCAGTGTGTTCTTCCAGAGAATAACGGATCCATCTTGTTGGGATAAATCAACTGTCCTCTCTGGTGTAATCTCTTAATTCTGATTCATGGTTGCAGATGTGCGACAGGTGACTTTTGCATTCAGTGATCAAACATAAGAAGCCACCAGCTATTGTTAAAATCGAGCCCAGCAAACACTATTGAAACACGGTTGATTTCTTTAATTTTCTGTTGTTGTGGTTTGTTTTTGCCCACATTTTAAGCTCCACAAAAACAGAATGTTACTGCTGCATGTTACTGCACTGCAGCCCTATCAATTCTGATTTAAAAGCAACAAAGAGAAGATCAAAATGCGTGTCATGGGCGATGCAATCACATTTGGCTGCTGTCATACTGAGCCTAAACAACACTTTGGTAATCATACTCTTGTTTTTCTTCACAGGAACCTGGGGAAATCTGGGCTGCGTGTCTCCTGTCTGGGGCTTGGTGAGTACATTTAATTAGCATTAATGGCAAATGTTTAGCGGTTTCATAGGCAACTCATACGCGTGTGTAGAGAGAATCTAGCCAAGCAGAGGTGGAAAAGACTTTAAAATTTTATTATACCATTTCAGCCTATTCTAAACCTCATGCATCTTTTATGCATATGGAAAAGCGCCAGAGACAGCACAAAGCTGTTTGCAGAGTGTTAATATTTTTTGTGTTAATATTTAATCAATATCACTGGTTTAAGAAAACAAGTTGCTCAATTATAACACATTTCCGGTGCTCACCAGGGGCTAAACATGCTCATTCGCTGTGATAGGACTGGTTCATTAAAGCTGCGTTTTGACCAGAAAGTTCTCGGTACTTTTCTTTTGCAAAGTCCAAGAATCTTGCTGGGGTAAAACTCCATCCAAGCTTCATTTACACATCAGGGCTAATGCTCCTCGAAGATTAAACAAAGGAGCCTCACCACTGTCCCGACTATCTCCAATCCTAACACTGAGTGCATTAACATGGACTGAATCAACCAGGGTACAGACAGCTTTCTCAGGAAAGCTGATTTTTTAACTGTCCTGTAAATAGGAAAGCTGGTTTTCGATTCTGGAGTAGGGGATTAGGAAAACCTGATTTGCCCGAGCAGATTTCTGTTGGGGAACACTGATTTATTCCATGCATGCTGTACACGTAACTAGGTTCCTAACTGGCTTTCTCCAACTGAGCATGTGTGTAACAAAAATCTGCAGACAGGAACATGCAGCAGAGTGAAAGAATGAATAAGAGTGGAAATCATTAATGAGGCAATGCATCTCATTTTTAAAACCAAGTCTGCCTAAGGTCAGAAAAAAAATACAACCAACACAACACGCCTCATAGAAGTCTAAATAAGTCACTTTCCCCTGTGGATTTTTTAAAATTCAGAAACTTCCTTCTGCGGATCAGCAGCACTGCTGCAACATGGACACACACATACACAAATAAAGAAAAGTGAGAAAGTTGCATTTTCTGTTACTTTCAAGGTTTGATTAAAAGGCTTTCAGAATAAATCAGAGGTACAGGAGAAATCCTGTTACTTTTCTGGTAAGAAACTTTCCACAAGCTTTTTAAATGCATGTTTCCCAATTCCCCCGAGTACCCCGGCTACATTAAGGACCGGAGTGAAAGTCCCCGAACCTTCAGAAAGTACTGCACCAAGAGTATGAAGGTCGAGGAGAGAAAGTTCAGGGGGAAAATAGTAATACAGTAAAAGCAAATGTGTTCATGTTGTGTGTGCTGTGTGTCAAGCCACTCAAGAAGGTTTTCTCTGATTAATGTAACTAGACAAAGGAAAAAACTAAAATGATACAGGCCATATATGCCCAGGCCCGTAGCAGATACAGATGCACATCCAATGATAGAAAATCTGTGAATAAGTTAGTTAATGGTTTTAATAATTCATCCGCTGTACATTGATCAGCAGGGAGGCATGCTGAAGAAGGGATTTGCATCCAGCCTCAGTCATGCAGGAATGCCCCTAAGCAAAACACTGACCTACTCCTGTACCAGTTTTGTGCAGGGGAAGGCAAGGATTTCACTGTGAGAATCAAAACAGATTTAGCATTTGAGTGTCTGTGTCTTTCTGTGTTTGAACTACATAATCAAAGAGAAAAGCACGGCCGCTTTATTGAGAGTTAGATGAAACGAGTGATACCACTGAGCTGCTTTTTTGTTAGTTCAGCAAAAAACTGGAAATATATACGAAACTCTTTGTATTGGATTAGTGCAGTTCTTGAATAGTTCATATTGAGGAAGGACTGAGTCTAACAGAGTCTGGGATGGCCTCGGTTATTCGGGACTGTGCTGCATTTGCTTGTAGCTGGAAGAGGGACTCACATGACCGGAGACTAAATTGGACACATGGGTGTTTATCGGTCGCCTCTGTACCACTAGAACTTATGAAGCTTTTTAGCTTTTGACAGATAACAGGTGTTGTCAGTCTAAACTGCATCAAGCAATTTGAGGGGACAAGAGTTAAAGCTGAGGGATAAAACGTGCTTTCATGAGGCTATTTCTGAAAAGCAGTTTTTAAAAATGTGTTTAAATTGTATATTAGTTTATCTGTGGGTTTGTTTGTTTCACCAGCTCAACTCTGAATTTTTTTACTTGACTATTGCTTCATTTTGTTTTCTTATTAATGGTAGATGACAACACACAGCATGTGACAGGGTCCAGTGATAGAATAGTAGGACAAGAATATAAAAAATATTATAAAAAGAGTGTCCATTTTTTTGTTTTCTGAGGCAAAGAACAGCTGTGTGATAATATTAATAATAAAAATAATAAAATGGCAGCACGGTGGTGGAGTGATTAACGCATCTCCACAACTAATGTGGACGGTCCACACTTTGTATGTACCTGCTGACTTGCAACCTGTCTGTGTGGGGTTTGCATGTCCTGTGTGGGTTTTCTCCCTGAACTCCAGCTGACTAATAATAATTCATAAGTGTGAATATGAGTGTTAATGGTCTGTGTACTGAGTGTCTCTCTGTGTTGGTGCTGAGACAAACCTTTCCAGGGTGTACCTCACCTCTTACCTAATAATAATTATTTATTATTATTATTATTGTTGTTGTTGTTGTTGTTGTTGTTGTATCTGTTCATCATAAAAGACAAAAAAGAGAGAATAAAATAACACGTTTTAAAATTAATATTCATATTCAACATTAGCTAATTACTGAACAAAATGTCACCAGTAACTAATTAAAAGTGTAACACTGTTATAATCTAAACTAAACAAATCAATAAGAAAAGCATACACATTAGGTCTACAGATGTGTTCTGAATATGCACTGATTACTCTTTGTTTGTTGTTTTCTAAAATACAAACTAATTTGAACATTTTATAAAATGATTTGCTATTCCAACAAAATAGTTGTTCAAAATTGAGCACAAGGCTTTGAAGTTGACATGCGACTGTTAAGTCATTGATTTTGGCATTTAAATGTTAATCTGTACATTTGAGAGTTGGGCAAAATATTGAAAATGACAGCTTTTGAAAGATGACAGCTGTTTTTCTGCACCACACCATTTGTCAAAGGGAGGAATGGTTAAGCTAGATATTAAAATTTTTTTCCAACAAAATCTAATCTTCATTTGCTGGAGGCTCTTGCAACAACGAAATAAAGAATAAAACCTCGAAACACCAAGGGCACCTGTCATCAGAGAAGACAAAGTCTTTTGTTTGCTCCGGCTGTGAATGGTCAGGATACTTAAGATTTGGCTACTATGATCCTTCTGCCAACACAAACAGGGGCTACATGTCTCTGGTACTCTGTTATTATATACAAATTCAACACATAATATCTCTGGATATAAGATACTGATATGACAGGCAGCCTGTTCCCTCTCAACCCTGACATTTACGTAGCTGTGATGCCTTTAGGACAGGGACATTCTGGCATGGACACATGACAAAATGTCAACGTATTAATTAATGCGTAACTAAAATGTCTTGTGAGTTTGGTTTTACGTGCAAAAGGTCTTGTATAATTTTTAGTTTCTTTGAAAAGTTTAACTCTGACATTTTTTTAACAGGCACATGGGTAACATTTGGAGGTCAGATCTCTGATGAGGTAAGATATCTCAAGCTACCACAACTCGGGAGAAGTTTTCATTATTCTAGACATTGCAAATGCAGCTAGTGAGCAGCTTTGACAGCTCCCAACACCCACTTTGTTGCCCCCATGGGAGCAATTTTGTGTAACTGGATGTAAAATAGTGCGAGTGTGAGTGGAGCACTGTAATCATTGCAATATCAGTTTCCCAGTCTCACAGCAGGCTGTTTGCTCCCTGTTGGCTCCACCAAGGCCAAGCAGTCAGGTCTTATTTCTCTCTGTCACAAGTTATTAAGCAGAAGACCTCCTCCAGTGCCTTGATCTGGCCTTGAAGGGGGAAACACTGAATTGGGGACAGCTCATCACTGTCTGATGACCACTGGGACTAAGTGACAGTCCCAGACAGACAAACAAAGTCACCAAAACAAAACAGGAGCATAACAAAATTGTCCTTTCCACATACAGCTGTGAATAAAGTGCAGACTCAAGAACTAGGTCAGTATACTCTGGGAAATATTATAAGCAGTAAACAACAACAACTTTAATCACCAAGCAGCCTGTACAATTTTCCTGGTGATGTATTTCTCAGCTGCAAACAGATTTACACTCCTTGAGCTTCTTAAGGGATTTTTGGCTAATATTTAGAGTTATGTATTATGGCACGAGTGAAAACTTCCGGTGTTTTTGTCAGGTGGCAGAGCAGCTGATGACTATCGCCTATGAGAGCGGGGTCAACCTGTTTGACACGGCTGAGGTCTACTCCGGGGGGAAGTGAGTGACGCCTCTGATTTGTTATCTACCTCACAACCACAGAGCACTTTTCTGGCCTTGTCAGCTCTTTTCCCGAAGGATAAAAGATGTTAACAAGGTTTAGCCCCAGACCAGGAAGTATTCACCTGAAGAAGCTAAAAAATGAAAGATAGCTGTGACTGTAACGTGATTTACATAATCTTATTCATCACTGGAGGCTCCCATTATGTTCGCAGCTCAGTCTAACTTCGTAGGCCAGGGCACTGTTGTGGTGAATAATGCGGGACACGCTGTGGCTGTATGTGTATGAATAATAATTTCACGGTTGCTGGTGAGATTCAGGCATGCAATATCTTGCTTTCCAAGTGATTTTTAATCAGGTATTCGTACTGTAGATCTGTGGCAGATAAAAGTTGCTCTCATATGGTCTCAGAGGAATTGCACCCAGAGATATGATCTCATCATTTCATTGTGTGTTTCTTCACAGAGCAGAGATAATCCTGGGAAACATCATAAAGAAAAAGTGCTGGAGGTAAAATACAATGTCTGTGCTCAAAGAGCAGGTTTAAATTGTGCATATGCAGATACACTGTAAACATAAAAAATATACAAATGTACAATACAAAAATATGTTAGCTGACGAACATTACACCCACACGCCATTGTCAAACTTCACTTGATGATGTTGTTGGATGAAGGTTAGAGGATGACCGCTGAACTGGGATCAGCAGAGTAATCCTCTAGAAAACATGAATGTCCGAAGAAATGTTTGTGCAGCATCAAGGAAAACATCACTTCCCCACTGCAGTCGTCATTCTTAGTTATGTGTATCATCCTTCTCAGCAAGTCATGCCAACTCTCTGCCCGCTTTCACCTCAGCTCCATTTAAATTATTGATCACTTGAGCATGGGGGATTGTGTAGTGTGGGAGCTATCTCGCTAAAATTCAGAAAAAGGACTTGAAAAAGGAGTGTGTTATTCTTTGTGCTGGATAAGTTAGGTCTAAAAAATACGCGCAGCCCATCTGCCTTTGCACACTGCAGGACAGAAGGTCACAGGACAACACAAAATTAAATATTGTAGACGTGTGCACACGCATATGCAGTCATGCACATGTCCATGCACACTGACATACACTTTTTGAGAATAACTGTTCTGTTATTTTCTATGTCCTTTTGATGTGTCTCTCTGTCTTTCCTCAGGAGATCCAGCCTGGTGATCACCACAAAGCTCTACTGGGGAGGAAAGTAAGTATGTACACATGACTGTGTGACTAGCACGTGTAATTACTTCGTGTCTTTCTTTCTCAAGTTTGAGCTACACCACAGGGACACAGACACAGGAAGACACCCAGACAAAATGAGTGCCATACGCTCACATACACATAACAACATTGCCATGTCCTCATCCCTTCATCCTTCTCTTCTTACCCTTCCTCAACCTTTTGCCAAACTGCCGAGGGTCATAAATACTTCTACTGTCATGCTGAAGTATTCTGCTCTCAGTCAGCATTAGTCACATTCCCTCTGTCTCTAAAGGTTTTCAGGCCCATACTGAGGGAAATAGAAGCATCATCAGGACATCTGATGCCTCTTTCGATATAATTTGGCAATTGTGTCAGTTAATTGCAAGACTATCAGGCTATCATCAGTCTCAGTGACAGGTGGATTTAGAGAACAACAACTTAACCCCCAGCTGAGAGGACTGTAAGCGAGCTGTCAAACATCTCATCATATTTGCACTCTTGCTCTTTATTGCACATTTTGCTCTTTATACAAAAGGCAGAAAAACATAAAAATATGCAGAACAGCAAGAGAATGAAACAGAAGGAAAAGATGTTAATCAAATTGAAAAAGAAAATACCAGTTGGAAAAGATTTGCAGGTGCATCCTGAAAGCGACTCTTTCACACAAATCAGCAGATATTTTCAGCAAAACAGCTACTGAGTGTAAAAGTAAGAGTCAGAAGAACAAAATTGTCTAACTAGCTAATTAGACTAACTAATGGATATGATATACATATAGCAATAAAGAGACAGACACTTCCCTGACAAGTTTGTGGAAACCAAACCGTAAACAGATATCAGGAGGCCAGGAACAGATAAGTTCATATTGGAAATGGTTTAACAATGCAGTGGTGTTAATTTTGAGTTACAACTTCTTGCCTTTGTCCCAAGCAGTCAAAAAACATCACAAAAATATGACTAATAATAGCTAGCTCAATACCAGCTCACTCCATAACACGTACTAATTTCAAGACTCTCTTTTAAAGCACATGAGTAGTAACTATTATAAACTATTCTATGCATATTGCTTTATTACATTGAAAATACAACATTTTCTATTAAACGTAGTTTATTGTAACCTGGTTATGCAAACGTTCATATTTCACCCTCGTGATTAACAAGTTTTTGCCCAGATTTGACTGCACTGCACATCAGCAAAGCTGTGCTGACGGAGAGGCCGCTAGCCAATCACAGGTGATCAGAACAGACAGTGACAAAGCACCGTGTTACTCCACTGCACATTTCTGGGCGCACTTCGGCGTGTCGACTAGGTGTATGTCTCTGCAGTGATTTGTAGGTGCAGCGGTTGGTTATGCAGGGTTTTTGGTGTGATTGGTGATCTGCCTCACTTCATGAGTTGTGTGTCAGTGCACTATATGGATATGCAGTGACTCTCTTGACATGCACTCTTCCTGTCTGTTGCAGAGCAGAGACGGAGAGAGGCCTCAACAGAAAACACATCATTGAAGGTAACAAGTTGATTTCCTCTGCTCCGCTTTGTCCTTCACTTTACCCCATCAGTCTGCACTCTGCATTCTTCCTCCTTTATCACCCCCCCTTTTAATCTGTGCCTTGTCTGCACGCTTTGATTTTTCTCAGTATGTGCACCCAGCAGAATTTAAAAGCTGGATTAGCCAGTCGCACATCAAACCTCGACAGATTCTTTGTTTGCTGTTAACAGGTGTCGTTTTAAAAGAAAGTTCCATCACAGAGCTATCACAAAGTCCGAGGTATGCTCTGCTCTCCTCCAGCTCCCTCACACAAAGTGGCCTTGCCCAAGCTTATAATGACAAACCATACCCTTGGCCCGATCCACCCCACTTCCCAGACAACTCACCATCCGGCCCACAGCGCAATGCACCTCCTGCAGTGACTCAGCTCTCTCCCACGAAATTAGCATTCACCGCAGCCTCTGCAACTTTTCCCCCAAACAAGAGAAAGGGGAATATTCTTAGAGAGGGCTGGAAGAGAAGGACAGGGAATGACAGCACAAAAGTAGAGGAGAGTGGAAGACTGGGGGAGGGAAAAATGGCAATTAGCTCAACAGAGCTTCGCCCTTCCAGGTGATGGGTAACGTCCAGGGGAGAAAGGTGCAGTGCTCCTGTCAGCGGACGTGTGGCACATGCCACCACATGCTAATGAACTGGCCGAATGGAACGTCTGTTGACATTCCCTTCACTACTACTGGTTGTAGGCGTCACCACAGGCCAGTCAATGGGCCATTTGATTGGTCGTGTGTCAAAGCCCAGTGAGCACAATTAGCACATCAGGTGACACATCTCCCCAACAAGCAACAAGTGCGTTCACCATTTATCTCACCACTAAGAAATGTCACCATTTTCATAGAGCGCATCATTAAATGCATTATTTATGGAAGACTACTGTGTAAGAGCTTTGTTCAACATGTTTTCTCTGTTCCAAAAATAGACGTCACAACCGCTAAAACTCCAACTAATCCGTGAGACGGCAGAAAGTGCTTGTGATGACGGTGCAGGCTCAGATTAGGATCCGTTTAATGGGGGTTTCTGGAATTGTGGGGGTGCGGATGACAGAAGAAGAAATAAGTGGTTCTAACAGTGGTGAGGAGAGCATAATTCTCAGCTGGGATTAGCGGGCGATGATGAAGCCGCTGGCACTAATCTGCCACACTCACTCACATATACTCACGAGTGCTGAAGTGTCTTCCGCCTTGTCTCTTTATTGCTCTGCTTTCTTCTCGGTGGCAGGCTTGTGTGTTTGTATTTCATCTGTAATCTTATCTTCTGTTTGTTGCCATCTCCTAACCTTTCCCCAGCATACAGCATTACTCCTCCGACAAATACTGAAAGCTGAATAAAAGCCAAGAAAAAAACACAACCTTTCCTCTGATTCCTCTTCCTTTTTATCATCCTCTTGGCTTTGAGTTGTGTGATTCTTCAGCTGACTGTCAAAAGATCATCCATTTATGTAACAAGGATACATGATTTTACAGGTGCAGGGCTTTTTCTCTACATAGATTTTCTTACCAGCAGTAGTGATAGTGATGTGAACTCTGCTTGACAAAAATCAATCCTGACATCTGTCCTAAATTCTCTGTTAGGCTTTTTAAAGTTCACATTGTGAATCCAATACAGTTATTGACTGTGTGTCTTTGTGTGTGTGTGTTTGGGTGGGTGGGGGTGTGGGGGCATTGAAACACATCAGTTTTTTATTTATAAGACCAATAATGTTATTTCTTCTTATGTTACATAGCCTAGATGTTTAACTCTTAAATCTTTTAAAATGCCATAGTCACATTCAGATCATCTGTTGTTATTATAAATGGTCATTTATTGTTCCAAAATAAATAAGCTGATGAGGAGATAAACATTGCATCTCTTCTGCCAACAATTTAGGATTTTATTGTGTGGTAAAAGGATTGTTCTCCTATAACCGTGACTCATAATAGGTAAACCAGACTGCATATGACAACACAGATTCACTTCCTTGCTCTACAAAAAGCTGTGGCGGGCCAGATGCAGCTGGCGGGCCATGAGTCACATGTGTTTCACTGTCAATTTGCCATGTTTATGAACATGTTGACTTCAAACCCCCCAGGATCCAATTCACCCTATTTTTCCTTTTACCTGATGTTATGGTTCAAGTAAAAATTAAAAAACTAGTACTTGTCATCACCATACGTTAAATATTCTGCAACAATTCATTTCAAAGTCAATCCTGTGACTCGGCAATGGTGGTAGCTAATTAGCAAGATAAAAAATAAAAAGGACTAAGTCAACGTGTCCACAACTCAAGTGTCCAAGAATTTTCCAACTGCTAGCATGTCTGAATAATTCTGTAATAAGTCTTATCAGTCCGCTGCTGTTTGCAGTATTTATGAGTTGAGGGTGATACTCCAGGCTCATTAATTGACTTTTTATTCCAAGTATGCCAAAGCATTTGTTGAAATTATGGCTTTTGGTACACAGCACATCTATTCCAACACCACAACAGATACAGTGGTCATGATTTGGTATTGATAATAATTCTGCTTTTTGACTTATATGAGGATGCTCTGGTAACTAACAAAACCTCTCACTTCAGGTTTAAAGGGCTCCCTCCAGAGGATGCAGCTGGAGTATGTGGATGTGGTTTTTGCCAATCGGCCAGACAACAACACTCCCATGGAGGGTGAGTGATCCCAGAGCAGGGGCAGGGGGGTCGGGGCTGGTTGGGGGTCAGGGCAGGGACAATGCGTGTTGCTCTGAAACATAAGAAGGTGAGAAATACTGACAAGGCCGCTGCCCTCGTTGGACTGGTGACCTTTGCCTTTGACCAGAAGAGTATGACTTTGTGGTCAGTTGTGTGTGTGAGTGTGTGTGTATGCATCTGTATCGCTCTGACACACACACATTTCATACACAATCTTGCCTCATCTCTCGTCTTCTATTTTAGTCTACCAGTCTCCCTCTCTTTCTCTTATGTCTCTGCGGGATTGTTAGTTTCCACGGGGTCTCTGAGCTGCACCCGCTCCCAGCCCTCCCTGTTCTTCAGAAGCAGGATTATCAGGCTCCCACGGGGGAAGCTGGTGTATTTTTGGGCTGGTCTCACTAGATACAAGCCCTACTGTGTGCTCTATTCCTCCAACACTTTAGTGTTGCCTTTCACACACATCTACCTTATGTCACCATTTATTTCTTTTACATATTTCCAAGTTCCTCCTCAGTTGCTCTCTTGTCATGTGGCCATCATAAATACTTGGGCCCATCTTCTGTCCTTTCACACAAACCCTCCTCCACAGGTAGTATTTGACAGAGAAACACTCTCCCATTGCTCTCACAAAAATATTTTCCAGTCTTTCCCCTTTGCCCCCATGCTTCCTCCCCTGTGAGCCAGCAGACTGTGGGAGGCCAATCTGTTGTACTTATCATTCCAGGGACCTTGCCGTCCCTGGTAGTGCTGGTGACTGGCAGGCAGACTTTGGGGCCTGTTCCATCAAACTTTCTAGTAAGTTGTCAATGCTGATGAAGTCCTTTCATGATTGTCAGATGATGTCACAAACTCCAATCTGATTGATAGATTGATTGATCAGAGGTCTGACAGGATGATAGAAACAGAACAGAGACACATGTCAGATGAAAAGCAGACATTGATAACTATAATAATAGAGAGGCTGTTGTACTTTCATCAGCTCTCCAATGCAGTCAGTGCATTAATCTGCATAAAACACATGTGCACATGTGCTTCATCCTTTATTACACTGGAGTAAGTCCACTGTAATAAATCACAGTGTATGAGGTCAGTCTAACTAGAGTGAGTAGGAGTGAACGTACAGACATACATAAAATTGGGAATCCTCTCACATTAGCAGTGTATCTTTTCCTAAATGTCTTCTGTTAGAACTGTGTTATCATGCAAAATGCGAGAATTCTACAGATCTGTGGGCATTTGCAGTTGGGAGAATTTGTTCTGTTCCTGGCTAAGGTATCGATTTACACACCCACCTGAGCCTGCAACTTTAACCGGATTAAAAACATGCAATGCACAGAGAGATGTGTCAGTGTATGACCAAAATGACAAACGAGCAAATGAGTGTGCGTGTATTTGTGTATGTGTTTTCTTCTTGTGACGTTAACTACTTCAGATTTTGTGTGAGACAACTTGTGTCCCCTTGGGGACAAAAAGAAAAGATTATGCCATGGCGGCAGAGTCTGTCTTTGTTACCATCACGGCTTCTTTTCTACCATCCACTCATGCCTCTTTGTGTGTTTTTCTTCTTTCTCCCCCGACGTGTTGTTGACTTTCTTTGGTTCTTTTGGCTTATATCCAGTCTAACAGCAGACAGACCCAACTGGTGTCACAAATATCCAGCCTCCTCCTTCCTCGCATGCCTCTTACTGTCTTTTAATTCCCTTTACTGCTCATTGCCGTCATTTATGGCGATGAGATTATATCAAAAATCTCCCCAAGCTGGCATTTCATCTAACATATTTTGAATTTGAGAGGTACTCAGATTATAGGAAATATGATGAAAAGGTGCCTCAAGAAGAACCATCTGTGCCATTGTCAGTTCTTCATTTTAAAGGGCATATCCTAGCCTGCAG
The DNA here is from genome assembly GCA_033026295.1 of Channa striata. Lineage (NCBI taxonomy): Eukaryota > Metazoa > Chordata > Actinopteri > Anabantiformes > Channidae > Channa > Channa striata. The sequence continues at coordinate 8,222,025 of CM065185.1, read as the reverse complement.
AGTAAACTGTCCACATCTCAGCATAATGATTCTATCCTCTCATTCCACATCATTTTTATTTGACAGAGCTGTATGAAGCAAATTGAATCCATTCAATCAACTGAATATGAAAATAACCCAGAAGGAGTGAACAAGAAATGCATCCCATTCCTTATTCACTCTGTCTGTGGTAGAGCAAAGAAGCAGACATGGCATGTATAATAGACTTAATAATAATCCCTCCAGCCAGTAGTTGTTCGGTGTAGAGCAAATCAAATGGGACTGTCACAGCATACTGAGCACAAGCTTAAAGCCATCCAGTCAGGACATTTTGTCAAGTGCCAGGATATCACTTCTACACAAAAAAAGAGCATCTTCCAGGTCTTATCTTTCTTCCGGCTGCACATTTAAAACCTTTTTTCCCCAAGATCATTAGACTGTGAAAGGACTTCATTGACCATTAACCTTTTGCAGTGGTATGACATCACCACCCATGAGGAGGAGGAGGACACACATCAACTTTCCAACTGTGTGCCACCTCTTAGTAAAACATCCATCCCGAAAACGACCTCCACACTGACAAATGAGTATAGCAGTGTGTGTCATATGCTTTGTTCTACACTCCTTGCTGCACTGCAGTACTTGCAGGCTAAAGCTGACCAAATGAGCCCGACTCATTGTTGCATTGCTGCTCTGAGAAGACTAAAATTAACCCCTGGATTTCATGCCTGTGCTCACAAAAAAGCAGAACACTTATATGATATTATTATGTATTAACTTTTACATCATAAATATATGCAAATCACAATTTTACCAGCTCAAACAAGTTTTTATTATTATTATTATTATTATAGTAGTAGTAGTAGTAGTAGTAGTAGTAGTAGTGGTATTAGTATATTATTATTGTTGTTGATGTTATTATTATTATGTGTTTCAGAGACAAAGACATTTTGAGAAACACACTTGTTTAGACTTACTGTTTTTGCAGAAAGATAATTATTGAAGCTCTAATATGCAGAATGTGAAGTTAGCTTAGCATAAAGACACCACAAAAAATAATGAAATTGTGAATTGTATTTTTATAAATGCTACCAACTGACAATTTCTTCGCCGGTCAAAATACACATTGAACATGCACATTAGTGAACTTTCAAGGTGATGACAGCCAAGTTATTAGCTGTGGACAGTGACAGTCCAGCTGTTTTCCATCTAGACAAACTGGCTGCTGAATGTAGCTGCAGAAATCTAAACGGTGCACAGTCTCATTGCAGCGCAGCAGTGATCACGCTGATACGTGTATACAGTACATAACCATCTGCATGTGCCCACAACCTCCCCCACATCATTACCCTACTTGGAGACGTGCAGTGGGTTTTAGTGAGTGGGGTGTTGATGGTGTTCAGTGGATTTCTCACCTGAGCACTAGGCTCAGTTCAGTCTGTTGTTGGAGATGATGACTCACTGCAGCCTCGTGGAAACAAACTTTATGTTAACACTGACCAGGAGCATGGATGCTGCTGTAAATCAATTTGTCATGCTCCCCTCTTGGCACTGAGGTGGATTATTTATACATTCACATACTCTTATGAGCTGTGTGTGCCTCTAAGGTTTCTACTTGGTTCACAATTTTTCCTTCTGTCCTTACATCTCTCCAAATCCCTCACTCCCTCCCTCCCTCTTGGAGCAGATGTACTGTTATTCCTCTACCCTCCCACCTGCTTCACCCACACACACACTTGCTCTCTGTCTCTCGCTGAGCTCCATTTTGGTCCAGAGAGAGAACTACTGATGAAAAGGAATCACTCTTTTTAATCACATTCTGCTGTGTTCTCATCACTTCAGCCTCTCTTCCGTCCCCTCGCTTCATATTTTGCAGCATTTTTTGCATTGCGCTAAAAGAGACGCTTCTTCAGTGCACTGAAAGCAAAATTACTTTCTAAAGAAAGCGATTACAGGCTAAAGTAAGCACATAAATTACTTCATCACCTTGTTGTTGATTTGTCAGTAATTACAGAGATTTGGTGAGGTGTACAGCATACAAGGGACATGCATTCCAAAAGTTAGATGTTTTTTCTGAAGATAGTAGAATATAACAAAACTCCCTCAAGAAAGAACTTCACAGTAGTTTTTATTGAATACACTTTTGCTTATTCACTAGTCCACAAACCATAACTTCGCTGCTGCAGCCTCAGGCACAAATATACAAACCTCTTAAGGCCACTGTGGCAGACTTTAGCCTTTTCACTTGTAACTTGCCATGATTTGTTCAACTTCACAAGCACTCTGCCAAGGTTGGCTGAGTCTTTTCTTTTAACCCCTGCAGCAATCTGGCTGCGTTTAGTAGTGTGACCCCAACAAGCAGTGTGTGTTGAAATGAGTTTAGAAGGATCAGCCTTTCTCACAAAGAGCCTAAAATAATTTCAAGGGCCCACTTTATTTTTACAAGTGTCAGTTTATTTAACCTAACTTATTTAACCTTAATATAAGTTTAATATTAGGGGTTTTGTAGATGTCAAAGCTGTGGCGCCATCCTCTGTTTGACTATTAACGATGTATCTACTGTTTGAATTTTCTTTTTTTTACAGAGATAGTGAGAGCAATGACTCATGTTATCAACCAGGGGATGGCTATGTACTGGGGGACATCACGTTGGTCCGCTATGGAGATTATGGTATAATAATTTTCTTGGAAATTTTGCCACACCGTGAAACACATTTGGAAACAAATTTGCTGTCTAACTTATCACCAAAAAGCAACCAAATACATTATGAATAAAAACTTTAGAATACTGCAAAAGAGTTGGAGGTGATAGTTTCAGTTTAGCTTCATATTTCTGCACTATACAATCAAATGTGATGAACATCAGCTTGACAGTTTGATACATTTTGTTAAACAAAAATGAAAATGCATAATTAGCATTTAACGTTAGCAGTAACATTTCTCATTTTTCTTTTTGTTCCCTCTTTACATTCAATTAGGAAGCATACTCTGTGGCCAGGCAGTTTAATCTTATTCCACCAGTGTGTGAGCAGGCTGAATATCATTTCTTCCAGAGGGAGAAGGTGGAAACTCAGCTTCCAGAGCTCTACCATAAGATAGGTCAGTTTATAGTAGGCTGCTCCTGATGTCAGGCTTTGTTTGAATAGATATATCGCTGTGAGAGATTGTGAATCCTGTTTCTCAGTGGTTATTTTTCTCTCAGGCGTGGGTGTTGTATCTTGGTCGCCTTTGGCCTGTGGAATTATCACTGGAAAGTATGAGAACGGTGTCCCAGAGTCTTCCAGGGCCTCACTGAAGGTACAGTTATTAAATTACTCTTATTAGTGCTCTGTCAAATATTTTACCTAAATCTAGTTCGGTAGAGCATCATTTCACTTATCTAGTTCAAGTTATTGTACCTGATTTTAAGGTATAACTGTAATGTTCCTGCAATTTCCCTTGTCCTGACTGTGTATGATTTTCTGATTAGAGATGGCATAAGTAAATTGACATGAACTGAAGATGTTTTCCATAGGAAGGCATTTTAATGCAAATGACACAAGAAATTAGATGCATGCATGGACCCTAATCTCAGAATGTTTAAGACAAAAATTACTTCAAAAGTAAGTTTTATTGAACTATTCGTTATCTGGACTTTTCAATGCCCAAATTTCAGTGGCTAAAATGAATATTTCTGAATATTAATATTATTATATGAATATTTTGCAAATTTTTTTTAAGTATACTTCTTGTGTGGTTTGTCTTAGGATACAATCTCTTACTTGATAAGTCTGTCTGTTGAATTTGAGTCCACTTATTGACTTACATTTCTATGAATACTTTGTTTATGCATTATGATAATTCTACTGCTCCCCCCTTTTGTTGTTTTTTTCACTAGCCATACCAGTGGTTAAGGGAGAAAATAATGAGCGATGATGGGAGAAAACAGCAAGCCAAACTAAAGGAACTGGCTCATATTGCAGAGAAGCTTGGGTGTACTTTGCCACAGCTAGCCATAGGTAATGACAAAAGAAACACCCTGTGACCTTCAACTTTCCGTTCAAACAAGCAAAGAAAAGTTTTCATCGCCAAATTGAATATTACTCTGTTTACTGTATGATGTCTTGGTACAACCATAACAACTGTAATCCTCCTATCTCCAATTAATAGCCTGGTGCTTAAGGAACGAAGGAGTGAGCTCAGTGCTGCTGGGATCCTCCAATCCAACCCAGCTAACCGAGAATCTGGGAGCCATTCAGGTATAAAGAACCATTCCCATGTAACACCAAAAGATAAAAAATGTCATTATTTTTGGACTAGTTGTACTATATTGCTAGGGTGCTCTTTCTTTGTTTGGCGGACTACAGGTAATTCCAAAGATGACACCAGGCATTGCCTCAGAGGTTGATCATATACTGGGAAATCGTCCTCACAGTAAAAGAGACTACCATCATTAGTATGGGTCCTATGTTAGTGAACTGCTTCAAAAGTTCATGAAAGCTCAGTTTTCACAGCCATGGGACGATAAATGCCCAACTCTGCTCGTGTGTGCGAATGACTGTATGTGACTGTGTAAAGTGTTCTGCTTGGCTCCATGTCTGTACGAAGATCAACCAGTACTCAATCTTCTAAAGTGAGCTACTTGACAAAGCATGCATGCTACAGCTATAACAGCCAGCAACTGGACTAAACAACAATTAGAGGGCCCATCAAGTGTCTTTGGCTTCAAGAAACCAAGCAGAAGCTGCTGAACCACAGATTCAATTAAGCAAATGATCACATTATTGAGAACTACATTTTGCTGAAATTACTTTGTGAATGTAGGTGTTGATGCATTGAATAAACAAACCCTTTAGATGCAGTTGTTTTTTTAAACAATCTCATACTCAATAATTACACAACAAAAAGATTGTCTTGTACCCAGTGTTACAGAAATCAGCATTCAACCAGCTCTTTCAACTGTAGCTTGAGCTGATCTGTCAAAACTATAAAATCTTTCAGAAGTGGATGAGCTGAAAGTTTGCTTAGAATTTTGCTGCTTATACAAAGAGGCTAATTTTAACATGTTTAAAACATATTTACTGACTGTTATAGCCTATACTCTCCTTGCTGAGCAGCTATGTCAGAAAAGTATTATCATAACCTTTTGTCTTTTTTCCTTTTATACTTATGCAAAAGCACATTATAGTGTACTCTCCTATTTTGCCTCCTGTACACCTTTAATTGGAGTCTGCCAAAATGTCAGAGATGTTAACGTCTGATGTATTTAATTTTATTCTGTGTTGTGACTAAAACATTGGTCTAGTTGAAGTTGGAGAAAGTATCCTCCTAACGGGGCTGAGTGGAATTAACAAACAAGACCATGTAGCTAATGAAAAGACTCATTCAAAAAATAAAACCACATGGACCCCTCCAGCCATTGCACCTGGAATATACTGAACAATTACCCAACTTCTTCCAGATGCTAGTTTTACATAATGGAATTAATGTTGTAATGTTCTGTCTATTCTAACATGTATGCATTTTGTTTAATTTGTACATTCAAATAAAGAGCAGATAATTCTCATGTGATATTATTAAAAAATCTATAGTAGTTTTGTATTAATGTCATGGATGCCTTCTATTTTTTAACCCAGTACAACACCTTAAATAATATTGCAATGCTAAGGTAGACGTGTTGTTTACTGAGTTATTGACCCCAGTAAAAGTCTGTGACTTTTAAAATATTTTGGCATAGTTTGGCATAGTCTGTGTTTTGCTGTTTTATAATAAAACGATGAGTGAATAACTACGTGACTTGTGAAAAGTGCTTACACTTTATAAACAATTCATTTTATTTTTATTTCATTTCAGTTTCCCTTTTATTTTGACGTATTTTATTTTGGTTGCTTTTGTGACGCGTTTACCATGGAAACCGGGCGGGTATTTCCGGTAAATTGTCCAATGAGCGTTTCTTGTTTGGGAGCGTGGTGTTTCATTGGGTTCTTCGGGTTTCCATAACTGTTCTCCGCTGCTGGCATTTGAAGCCCGCGGTTTACAAAAACTACAGCTGAGTAAAATGAAATAATCGCGATAAAACTTGCTTTTAAACCCGACTGAGCTGTTGTGATAGTGTCAAAGTTGTGCTAACACCATCGTAAATAATTCCAGAGCTCACTGGCTGCTTTGTGAGCGAACAGCGCGGCGGCGTTTTGTTTGCTGTGTCGTTAGCAATAAAGTTAGCAGGTGGACAGCTAGCTAGTTAGCACAGCGGGGGGAGCTGTCGCTACCTTGTTGTCCTCCGGCGTCAACGGATTCTGCTCTGTAACAGCAAAGATACGAGCTGCACAGTTCATTTCGAACTTGAGGTGAGTGATATGCTGGTCGTAATGTTTTCAACTGACGCCAGCACCTGAGCAGCTAAATGTTCCATATTTTACAGAACCAGGATTCTAGGATACACCTGTGCAGGTCCGCCATTGTCAAGTCCTCCTGGATAATCAGGAGCAACGATGTCACGGGACTGAGGCTCATCGTGAGTCATTTCAATTCATCCGATGTAAAGGAGACACAATCTGTGTGGTGCCCGACCTGTCCTCGGATCTGCTGGAAGATGATTTGGACCTGAATAAGTCATACCCATGTACTCAGACACCGCTATACAAGAGCAGCCTGTTGGACTTGCAACGTCGTTATTTTTGTGGTTCATTTAAAGGTGGGTATAACTTCGCACACAGGCCACTGGCCAAGCAAGACACTGTTTTGGTTGCAGTGGAGACATTTGTCCTTTTTAATCGACTAACGTCTCGATTTTTACTGACAGGTGAACCACTGGATGTTTGTACCTCAGTTTCAGCAAGAAGTCAAAAAATGTTTAGCTCACCTCCGGGTTTCCAGCTTTCTGTGGCCCCCCTGCCAGAGACTGAGGAAAGCCTGTTTAGTGAGCTGCTCTCTGGAAGGTTTGTCCTTTCGGCGTCTCCGTCAGCAGTCAACCCAAACAAAGCTATTCTTACTGTCGACCACAAAACCAGAGAGGTACTGTATGTAAAGTCAATTACTGTGAGAGCTTTGGTTGAGCGGCGTTTGTGAAAAGGTAACGACTGATGAAAGTACCCTGCGTGTATATGTTTGTTTTTCAGATTTTGTCGGCAAATGAGCAGAGTTGCAAACTGTTTGAGTGCAGCGCTGATGAGCTGATTGGGAAAAAGATCTCCTGTTTTTTAAAGAAAACCAGTCAAGTCCTTGAGGAAGCACTGGAAGAGGTTTTTCCCCAAGCTGATGGAACTGTTGAGGCTGTGTCTGGGAGAGTGGTAAGAAATATGCTTATTTGAAATACTTGACAATAAAAACATGATCCACAACACATTTACAAGAACGTCTATATTTAATAGTGTTTTTGTGATGTGCTACAATAGTTGGATGTTGTGACACACTCTGGAGAGGTGCCAATGTCAGTGTGTATCCAAAGACATTCTCAAAATGAAGAACAGTGGCTTGTCATGATGGAAAATGTGGAAAGGATCTCGGCTAATCTGTCATTGTCCCAAAATGTAAGTGCATCATAATTTAGTGGTTATTTAATTATATCTCTATTGAGAATCAAGTGAATTGTGAACAAAATATTTTTACAATTTAAATTATATTACTCGTGTCTTTTTCAGTAATAATCTACAAATTTTGTGCATTTTATATCATTACCAGGGCAGTATCCTAACCTGTGATTTGGCATTTGCTCATCTCCATGGATACCACCATTCCAATGAGTTAAAAGGGGTGTATATTAAGAAGCTAATCCCTTCTTTACAAATCCCCCTCCGCAGTCATGCCTTACCCAAAGTAAGTCCACTTTATAAGCAAAACTGTCACACTCATCTGAGGAATGCTCACTTTCAAGTTCCTGTATTTTCTGAAAATTTCAGAGAAAAATTATCATTCCAGATTTTAACTTTGGGTATTTCTATAAATCTGTCATCTTTGAGTTTTCTTTTACTTTTTTTTTTTAGAATCTGAGGGTTCAGAGAGTGTGTGGTAAAAGCAAAGAGGGTTCATCAATCCCTCTGTGTATCAAACTTCAAGGAGCAGTGCGATGTAGAAAACCTCAACACCAAGACACTGGCACTGGTTGCACCTGCCCATCAGACGCTTTTGAAAGATCTGAATCATGGGAGAAGCATATGTGTTTTTCTCTCACTCCTGTGCACAAGACCGAAGCATCACACTCTGAACATGGTGCTCAGCCTCACGAAGAATCACAGTCACCTGGTACGTTTTGATATTAAAACTAAACTGCCACCTTTTGACTATTGTGGTACCCAGAGGTATTAAAACACACCTAATATTATATTGAGAAAACAGATACAAGCAAATAGTCGCTGGCTATTTCCAACTGCCTAAAACACATCCAGAGCTCTCCTACATTTTGGTGTAGATCAAAGTGATGTCTTAGGTTAAGAATTTTTAAAAAGTGTATAATCCTACTCGTAAAAGTAGGATGAAAGTTGCCAGTTATTTTCTACTATGAGATGTTCAGTGAATACAGGTCCTGAACTAACTGAACAGGAAATGTTTGTTGTATTTATTTTAGGTTGAATGCCAGTTATCAATTATAAATCTGTGTGCATGAAATAGACAATATAAAAACATATTCGTTAAGTTGCTGTATAATAAAATCATGCATCTCCAAATTATACATTTTATTATTTTATTTAGATAAATATTTTCAGATGTTTTAGAATAATCCACTAATGAACCCATTATATACTTTGGAGATACATGCATAGGTTTGAGTGGAGCGCAATGCTAAATGACGTTGCATACAATCATCTCATGTGGCTGTATATTGAGTGATACCTGGAGTGATGGACGGATATGTTTCTTCTGGACTTTTAACAGACATCAAAGTTACCAGTACTGCAAACTCCCCAGGCCCTACACTGGAATACTCTGGAACAGTTTGGGCATTTGCTCCTGTAAGTGGTCTCCTCCTGCTCCACCCGAATGGCTCAATCTTCGAGATCCACAATCACTTGGCCCTCTGTATGTTTGGCTACAGCAAGGAAGAGCTGCAGGGAAAGGTTAGCCAATATGACCATTGAACAAGGCTATTTTGATTGAGGTCTGTGCCAACCCTCACTTGTGTCACTGCTGCTTTGTCATCTACAGAGTGTCACTTTTCTAATGCCAGGTTTTTATGGATGGATGGTAAACTCAGACAGAAAGGCCAGTCCATTGCCTGATTCTCACGAAGAAGCTTGTAAAAGTGCAGCCTCATCTAAAATACTGAGAAAATCGGGTGAGCAGTTATTTATGTTTGTGAGATGACAGTTTTTGTATTTTGTCCTGTCATCCAGGAGAATTTGTCATCACTGTCTGAGGCCTTCTCTGTGTCAGTGCAGGGTGTGATTTTTGTTAGTGTTTAATTTAATTCCTTCTTAATCTGAACCTTAGAACCATCCTCATTGGTGGCTGGAGACATGGCCATGGTGCATCAGGCAATCATGGGAAGAAGTTCAACAGGAAGAGGCAGGATCTTCACTGGAACCAGCCCTGGGCTAGAGAAACAGGGCAGCGCTCTGTCAACTCTTTCTACTCCTAAAGTCACCTCCACACGGGTTATTATGTAAGTAGATGTCTCTGTAAATTAATGTTTCAAAAAGATGAACTTCTAGAACTCAAGGTTAGATACCAGCACACATTACCAATTAATGTAAACACAAGTTGTGAACTCTCAAAAGTTGTACACATAAATGCAGCAGACTGCATGTGTATTCATGTTTGTTAATTTCAAAGAGACACTGTGCGAACAAAATATTTCTCACATCAAATGAGACAAAATACTTTGTACCAGATTGGCCAATGGCTAATTTCCATCACAATTAAAAATGTAAATGGTAAAATGGTCTGCACTTACGTAGCACTTTTCTACCTGATGGTACTCAAAGCACATTACACTGTTACTCATTCACCCATTCACCCTGCGCCACAGTTGCACCCACAGGTATAAAATTAAAAATCATATAATATAGAACATATATTAATATTGGTTTAAGAAATTGCCAGCCCCTGGCTCCTTGGTTTGTTTACAGTTTTGCTCATAATTAAATATGAAAATCACAATAAATGATTGGATCTACAAGAAAAAGAAACACAAGAAGCTTTTAATTAAGTTACTGAAGCTTTACCTTAGGGCATAAACTATTCAGAAATGTATGAATGATCCAACTGTAACCCTCAAAACATCTTTAACATTTACTCTTTGAATTACTTTACATATTTGAATTACTGCCCAAAAAAAAATTCTCCGTGCTAACAAGGCTATATATATATTAATCCCAGATTGTTTGTCATCTCAATCTCAATAAGCGTGGAAATTCTGCTATTTTCTTTTCTTTTTTTTATCAGAGCTGATGATACCACTGAGCTAATGAAGGAAGCGGCCGAGGTTGCTCCCTGCAATAGCATGTTAGACAGTGCAGACACCACTCAAGCCCTCCTCAAGACATTTTCATGGGTGGAACCTCCAGAAGACGACACCGGCTGCACAGTTATCACCGAACCCCAACATCATAACCAAGATCGGCGGCTCAACAATGGGGTTCAGAACAATCATCTACCTGGCATAGAGATTATACCAGGTAATGCACTTATTTAATTATATTAATTTGTATGAAGTTCTTCCATTTAATTTTTCTAATGACCTTCTAAGACATTCAAGCTGGATTAAGTATTTAATATATGATTAGTTTTTCTTCTTTTTTTTTTAGACACTCCTACCAAGAGCAAACATTGTGTTGAGAGAGTGAATCGCACTTCTCCTGATGTAACTACAGACCACGCTTCATGTGCCTCTGTCCTCCAAGATTCCAGCTTTGAGGTCATCTCACTTGAAACCAGGTAGGGAGAGACCTATTTTAATCTTCTAGTGCCTTCAAGTGTTAAGGTTGACTGCTTGAAGTTAAACTTTCTTACATTTGAGTATATATTTCTCTTGTTTGGTTAAAATGTTTGTGCCTACATGTTGCTTTCTATCTAAATAGAAATGCAGATCTAAACCCATGGCTTGTTCTTTGTAATTTGTTGTTGCTTGTTCTTTTTTTTTTTTTTTTTTTTTCTAGATCTTCCTCTGGGTTTTGTGAAAAATTTGCTGCCAATGGAGGTTCTGATCCAGCACAAGCAGAGGACTCTCATTCAGCGCACGTAGTGGACTCAGCCAGCTGCTTTCTTGACCTCAACAGCAATGGTGAGCTGGTGACACGGGCGCTGGCTGATTTAGATCTGAGTAGAAATATAGAGGTGCTCAGCGGCGGAGGGTACAACGAAGACAACCAACACTCCAATTCAGCCAAACTCCTGCAAACACCTACTCCATTTGTGGTTTTGTCTGACCAGCCTGTTGACAAAGCCATTGCTGTGGAGGCCAGAAATGTTTCCACTGATGTTGAAAAGGATCAAGGGGAGTCAGATCAGTGGGCAGCCCTCTCTTCAATTCATAAAGGAAAGAGCCAGGAGTTCTGCTTACAAATAAACAACGAGAATCAGTCAGTGACAGATATTCCTGCCACATCTACACCCAAGAAGCAGAAGGTGAACGGTCACACCTCGTGTACAGACACTACACAGATAATGGAAGGAAGATTTGAAGGTAGTGGATACCACAGGGATGGCACAAGAGTAGGTAGGTAGAAATAAAACTGCAGCTATCATGAAGAATTCATAATACTGTTACATACACCAAAAGACATAGACTTTAACCAGTTACTTTTTTCTATCCAGATGTTCATTGTGATGTGTGCAGGACTAAACTCCTGGATGGAAGATCTGTATTCTGTGTGTGGATGCAAAGAACTGGCCAGCAGGGGGCACTGTTGCAAACCAATCAATCACTGCACAATCAATCAGGAGCTAGTTTAGGAGAGGTCAGTGGTAGTAGTTGGTACCATAATAACAGTGATATGTATGTTTGTACATATACTGTACATGTTTGTCTTTCTATACCATCATAACTGAATGCCTAAGCTTTCCTCTGACCAAAACCTGACTTGAACCTCAAAAAGCCTTTTAAAGTTGTGTGGACCAGCTAAAATGTCCTCACAACAATGGTATTAATACAAAATTTGTCCACAGAAGGGTATAATATCATGCCCATATTGATCTGGTTTTAACTCATGCATTCCTCCTTTAGAGAATTGGTGAGGCCAGTAATGGAGAGGCATTACGCTCCACCACGGACTTGGAGCAGTCTCGAGCTTGCGATGGGCAGTTTGAAGAAGAGTACCAGCCACTTAAAGCTGTCGGTAAAGGGGCCTTTGGTTTTGTCTGGAAGGCATTAAGGCGCTGTGATGGACAAGAAGTAAGAAAAAATTGCTATTAGAGGCAGAGTGCTGGTTATAATACTATGGCTTATTACTGTACTGTACAGTGTGTATATATACAGTATCTATATATAAGTATTCAAAGATATATAAGTATTCAAAGATCATGGTGCTACGACCACCTGATGAACTGTCAAAATTTGCAGGTGATAGTAAAGTTTATAAGCAAGGCCAGGATAGTGAGTGACGGCTGGGTAGATGACCCCATGCTGGGAAGAGTCAGCCAGGAGATTGCTATACTGACACGAGTGCAACACCACAACATTGTCAAGGTAACTGAGTAATAACATGTAAGTCCCAGCGTTTCAGAGAGATGCATTTGATATTGAACTTATTTACTCTACATCGCCCATGTTAATAGGTGTTGGAAGTGTTTGAGAATGGGAGTTACTTCCAGATGGTGATGGAGAAACATGGAGATGGTTTGGACCTTTTTGAATTTATTGATATGCAGCCACGGCTGGATGAGCCCTTGGCCAGCTACATCTTTAGACAGGTATGTACAGAAAGTACTGTAGAATGGACATTGAAACGTGAACCGTTCATTTGTTCTTTGTCAAACTAGAGCTTCCTTCTGTTACTCAGCTGGTGGCAGCTATCTTCTATCTGAGGACTAAGAACATCCTTCACAGGGATATCAAAGATGAGAACATCATTATCGATAAATGTTTCCACATTCGATTGATAGACTTTGGCTCTGCTGCCATGATGGCTCCTGGAAAGCTATTTTACAATTTCTGTGGTACACTGGAGTACTGTTCCCCTGAGGTGCTTCAGGGCAACCCGTGAGTGGTGTTTGTTCCTTATACCAGACATTAGAACAGCCAGCTTTATTGACAGTTCAGCCTTTATGTGTAAACACAAAAGATTAAATGGAATGTTGCAATCTTTTCCAAAGACTTTCTTTATGTTCCTTTTTTTCTGTAGCTATGAGGGTCCAGAGCTGGAGATGTGGTCTTTGGGAGTTTTGCTGTACACTCTGCTTTTCAGTGAGAACCCCTTCTGTGATGTGGGGGAAATCCTTGATGCTAAACTCAAGCCCCCATTCTCACTCTCTCCAGGTATACTGTTGAATTTATTTAATTCCATGGCTGTTACACAAAATGAGGAACATTTTTTCACTTGGTGCTAAAATTTATGTTTGTACACTCCCAGAACTGAATGGTGTGTTACGTGGGCTGCTGCACCCTGATCCCACTCAAAGGATGACTTTGGACCAGCTGCTGCTGCAATCCTGGATTAGCCAGCCAATATCGCTGGCAGAATACAGCTGGACGGAGGTGGTTCCTGCCTCTCAGAGCTACTGTAAGAACTCTTTACAACAAGACTGTGGTCAGTCATTTTTTCCTTCTCAGAAGTGTTGTGTGGTTCCCCCTAAGACACGGTTACCTGCAATGGACATTGTGTTTTCTTTAAATATGTTATTACTTCTATTTCTGGTTTTCTTCTTTCATAACAACTTGCTTGGCAATTATTGCAGGCTTTAATCTAAAGATGACATGTATTTTCCAGCATTTATTCATTGGAGGGATTTTTATTAGTTGCTGCTACGCTGCTGTATTCTTATTATGCAATCACACTACTAGCAACAAATCGCTTGGCCAGAAACAGCTGCCTTTCATTGTCCATAGAAGCCCAGCATTGTCTCTCAGTACACCCCGCTGTGCGGAATGGAGACAAAGGGCTGTATAAAACTCAACCTCATGCAGATATGCCAGGACAGAATTTATCGATAGGACAAACCTTGTTAGTTTGTGGCAGGTATGTCCGAAAATGACTATTGAGAATACCATAGCATGTGGACAAACACGTTTAACACAGCAAACCTTCAGAACTACAGTTCCACCGGAGCACAGAGATTTGCTACTGGTAGTGTGAACACTCCATTAGTTGTCACCATGAGAGTAGAGCTCCTATACTCAGTAAACTTTTGTCTTCAACAGACTCACCACAGCATCAAGATTCCATTCCTGAAGTTAACTTTCAGCAAGGATTGTTCCCAGATTATGGTGATGAAACTCTGCCAGATGAGGAGGAGGAAGAAGAGGATGATGATGATGATGAGGATGAGAGGTTGTCAATGGTGGCCCTGGAGACTGAGCTGCAGAAGTACCTTTGTGAAGATTAAGACAATTTTTTTGAGTGAAGTCCAACTATCCATCTGGTAGAGTGAGGATGTATAGTTCAAAATAAGAAAAGTAAGGCAAAAGCATAACGATGCACCAGCAGTTCTTTGTATTTAATTAGTTCTGTTTATTCTTTAGACTTGGGGAGACCTAAACCATCACAATCACAGTGATTGTTGAAATTATATGTGGCTTTGCTACCAAAACTTCCCCAATCTTGTTCTGTTCACCTTGGGGAAATACCTTAAGCTAATTAAATTTGAAGGAATTCTTGATTTATCGGTTGTAATAAATGTCTTTTTTTATGCTCATGATTTTAATCTATATTATTTTATTTAATATTTGTAAGTATATTTACAATATCTTATTTATATTTTGATACATTAATAAATATGCTACGACAAACTTCTTTTTGGAAAATTTGAGGAATTGTCTTTTCACAACTCTGAATTAATAATTCAGAGGCTTTTTTCCAAAGTGTCTTACAAGTAAGCAAGGTAATTTGGAGTTCAGTGTTTATACCTAGGACACACTTACAAAGATGTACCGCTGACCCTGACATGAGTGGATGACAATAGCACAGTCATTGTGTTATTGACTTGGCCATGTCATAAAATACAATCATGCTCTGACTTTCTTGCTCTGTAGACATCCAATACATAAAGAATAAGTTGGTAACAAAAAAGTCATAGAGTAAAAAGGGATAGAATTACACTACACTAGGTCATGACAGCTGACATTGTACTAATTTATCCCTAAATGGGTTTCTATGAAGTTGAAAATTTGTGACGTTTCTCTTTTTGAGAAACTATAAATCGAAATACTTACAAAACTTTCAAAATTCCAAGGTGCAAAACTAAATACTTTACTAAGCCACTGTGTATAATGGGCCAATTAGTATTTACTTCTGTGTAAATTCCTTGTTATCTCACATGTAAATGAAAGTATATATATATATAGATGAACAATTTGATGTCCTCTAGCTTAAAATATGCAAAATATGTTGCTCTGATAAGGAGTAACATGGACTGGACTCATTCAGAAATTTGAATGTTTAATCTCAGTTCGGTACGTCACTTGATTTGATCCGTCGATTACTATTTTAAATCTTTATTAGGAAAAGAAAAAACGGATTTGAAAGAATACACGTTGAACTGCGAAATCCTACTGTTAAAAATATAGAATGCAAATATAGAATTTTGTTACACTCGTCAAGCAGCAGAATGAAACATTCTCACTGTAAGTGCAGCTGCACAAAGCGGAACCTTCGTTCACCTGTGGCTCAAGCTCTTAGACGGAAATATATTTGTGACGGACAAGCATGGGAACCCGTGTTACTGTACAGGTGAAACAACAAAGCTTCAAATATTGCATATTTAATAATTGAATTTATAAATGCGTTTACAATTCCGAAGAGTTTAACTTGATTTACCTCACATTTCATGTCGTAGAAAATCATAACGAAGTTACAAACGTTAAGATGATAACTGGTTTATTCTCTGTCACTGTTTTCGGAATGTAACGTCTGTCTCACAGGTTCTTCGGTGGACCGTAAAAAACGCCTTCGTGTTCAGTCCAGTTCCGTTTGGGAGATGCCACTTCCAGCCTTTGTGCATCAGACGGTTCTGTTCTTCCAGCACACGGACTAACGTTAGTCTGCAGTCAGAGCAACACAGCGGACCGCGTCCTCCTGGTGAGAAGCCAGCTCCAGAATTGTCCCTGCAGTCTTTACTCGATATGGGATTCACAGACACCCAGGCAGAGCAGATATACGAGTCCGTGTCCAAAGTCAGGGGAGGGGGCTTCAGCAAACAGGCTCTGTCCAGTCTCACAGCACTGTTCGGCTTGGGCCTCAACCCTAGCAGTGTGCTGAAGGTGCTGCAGAGATGTCCTGAAATCTACACTGTCAAAGAGGCACAGCTTCAGCAGCGCATAGGCCACCTGAGGAAAGTGGGATTTGTAGAAGGTAAGATTTGTATTACACAGCTTATTGTTTTCAGTACTTAGTATGTAGATTATGGTGACAGTGTTGAAGCGTTTGTTGTATCTTTCATCTCCTCACAGGGAGTCTTCAGAGACTAGTGGTCTATTACCCCCAGATCCTGACTGTGCCTGTGAAGACCCTAAAAAATGTGGTGTTGTTCCTCAGGGAGAAGTGCCTGTTCACAGTGCAGCAAGTCTCAGACATCCTCAGAGATAGTCCAGGCATAGTACAGGAGGACCTGGCTCAGGTGGAGTACAAGTTCCAGGTCAGTATTCAAGCTGATTCAGAAAATCTAACATCTCATTGATTGTTTTAAAGACCCAACATTAAAGTTGAGCTGATGTGAGTATTTACCTCATTGATTTGTAGAGCAATATAAAAATTATTGGCTAATAAAATGATAAATCTCAAAAACATACTGAACCTTTGCTGGTTTCAGCTCAAATGTTCATTTTTTTCTCAGTTATAACTCAGTGTTTAGTTTGGACATAAGCAAAAAAAAAGCCAAAAACTGAAAATTGTGAAGAGTATTTGTTACTGTAAATGATATAATAATAATAATAATAATAATAATAATAACAATAATAAATGTTAAAACATCTTTGGTAACAATAATTGAAAGTGAATAAAGTTCAATACATTTACTTCTATCTTCTGAAGGTGTTTTACAGTTCCCATGGTTAAGTTGTTTCCTCGTGGCAGATAGGTGCAAATTTATTGACTTCCTCAAAATTTAATCAAACAACAATCTGTATCAAAGGCCAGCATTGTTGTAAAACAGAACACCCTCTATTGTTGCTGTCCTTGTTTAAACTAGAGCCTAATATCTAACCAGATCTTTTTATTTACTTAGTTTGCAAGAATGTTTTTTTCTTTTCAGTTTGATCGCATTTGAACCTTCTGTTGTCAGGGATTGAGTCACACCTGTAGTGCTCCATCTGATGGCTCTATTTTAATGCCACAGCTCTTGACAATGTCAACGTCATGTCAGCGAGTGGATTACAGTATTTGCATGAGTTGTTTCTATCTAATAAAATGAACAGGGTTTATTTAAGGTTTTGTGACACTTTAAAACTGTGGACTGTCATTAGTGTTAATACAAAATTAGATTTTTTTTTTTGTCATATCTAACTATCTAGTATGTTTTAACCCATCTCTCCGCAGTATGTCTACTTCCGAATGGGTGTGAAACAGGCAGAGATGGTAAAGTCCAAGTTGTTTCGATTCACGCTGGATGAGGTTCGCTGTCGACATTGTTTTCTTGAGTGCAGGGGTCTTTACCAAACCCCAGACAAAAAAGGCCAGACGTTCATTATCAACCCTAAACTGGACAGCATACTTAAGGCTGCCCAAGACACGTTTCTGACAGACGTCGCCAAGGCGTCAGAAGAGGAATACAGTGTATTTCAGAGGCTGATGGCAAGGGAGTGGAAGGAAGAAGACCTACAGCATTGCAGCATTGAAGCAGATAGCGACGATAGTGAGGAAGTGGAGGAAGATGATGAGGAGTCCGGAGGAAAAAGTGGATATAGGAAGCAGAGAAAGAGATGATGGAGAAGAGAGACTGACAAAACTGAAAATAATTTAGAGAGGAGGTGATAATAGAAAATGACATCTGGCGATAAATGAACAAATGTTTCCGTTAAACTGTTTGTTGAAGTCACATGTATCATAGGTGCTATATAATATCCCACTAATAACACACGGGAACATAAAGTTGTGGTTATAGTTACCTGGCATGTTGTTCATAATGTACCATAATAGCAACACATTTACATATGATGTTCCTCTAGTTTCAGTGTTTATTTAAGTGACTTTATACAATTGAATGCATGCAGTGACATCATTGGGAAGTTATTTTAATAAATGAAAAAGAGTTTAAAATTTTCCTTGTGTCACGATGGGTGAATTCTCAACTGTACCTGCCTGGCTCCTTGATGGAATGAAATTTAAAAAGACATGAGACTTAATAAATTTAAAGTTAGTAGTTTTCAAATGAAATCGGTAAGAGCAAATATTCAAAAAGCCCCAGTATGAGGATCAGCCAAAATGGTGTAAAGCTCCTCCCTGTAACTATGTGACGGACAAGAGGCTGTGGCTTTCTCCATCACTATATTATCTCTATGAGTCAACAAGGACTACATCAGATAAGGCCAGCAGGTGAGATGAGTCGTGCAAAATGGACATTGATTCATAGAAGTGCTCAGCCTAATGGACATGCAGGTCTTTCTCTTCTGGATGTCAGGTAAGAAAGCTCACCTTTGGTCAATCAATAATTTAATACACTAGGTGTTTCAAAACGAAATGATTTCTGTGTTCGTCTCAAGTGGTTTGAGTGTTGGTAAGCATTTAGAGGGTTGAGCCACTAAGGAGACGCTTGTGTTATTCCTAAAAACTATTAAATCTCAGTAGAACACATGATTTATAAAATGGACGTAGGTATATTTAAGAATAACCCCAAAACATATCCTCGGAACTGTAATTTAATATTTCTTGTTTTCGGCACCCTCCTTTGCATCTGATTTACAACTTAACACTGTAACTGTAACTTTATAGCCCTTTGAAACAACAAGGCTGAACAAAGTGCCGTACAGGTTAAAACATAAAATACTACAAGAAATAAAAAAAACAAGATTATCAGAAATAAATAAAATCGATCACTGTATAAAACCAATAACAAATAACAGACAGATAAAACTGTCAAATCCTAGTAAAAACAAATGGGTTTTAAGAAGTGATTTAAAAACAGGAAGAGGCCTATCTGATGGCAGCTCATTTCACAGTTAGAACGGAACTCAATACTGCATTCTGCCTATATTTATATTTAGGCAAAACACACATTTGCATGACCTGGACTGCCTTTAGAATTTATAATCAGGATTACAAATAGATGTAGGAGAAGGATCACAAACATATTTATGTACAGTATTTATCTTTAACATGGCGTCAGCCAAGTCTGTGAAAGAAAAAGTTAGATACAACAAGTTTGCACAACTTCAATACTCAATGATGATGGATATGTACAGATTCTTCCATACCATAGTTCATTCAAATTATGGTTTTCATCCACAGGAAGTTGCCGGAGAAAGTAAAACATCATAAAACCAGACCATCCGTATCTCCTTCATAACTCAAAGCAAAATGGCATCACCAACTGAGATTTCCAACCTCACACAGCAGTGGATGGACAGTCTAGAGAGGTGGCATCTAGATTTCTTTTTGATTCCCACCACAGTCATCACTCTGGCCACCATGATAGTCAACCCTGTCCTCCTAGCATGCATCTTTCTTTCCCGTGCCTTGCGTCAGGAGACACGCTACCTGCTGGTAGCCAACACCCTTACAGCAGATCTGGTCTTCCTCATCATAAACCTGATCACAGTGATCTGTAACACCTTGAGGGTTCCGATACCCTGGCTGGCTTGTGAGCTGGTCACAGCTTCCACTGTCACCACCCATACCTGTACTATCCTCACCATCACCTTCATGGTGGTTGACACCTTCGCTGCAGTCCGGTGGCCTCTTCATTACCATAGTATACTTCCACCCACTCGCACCCAGTGCATACTGTTGGGGGTGTGGGTGGTGGCTGCTCTCTACCCTTTTTCTCTGGTGATCATGATGGAGATGGATAAAAAAAATCCCCATGAGGAAGTTCCGCTCTGTCTGGCCCTGCTTTCCCTTGGCTTCATTCAGGCCAAAAATATAATGTTGGTCAACATCTATTTCTTTGTAGCAGCTTTCACCTGCACTCTGCTGATTTTTTATTGTTACATTCGGCTCTACATGGTAACTAGGACCCAGGGCATCTGGCAGAACCCCTTGTCCAGGGCCCGGGTCACATTGCGGGCTCACGGGCTTCTGCTCCTGCTCTACTTTGCCCCCGGCATTGTTTTCACCGTGGAGCTCTCTGTGTTTCAGAAGACAGACATAAATGAGGATGTTCGAGTCTGGATCAGCACAGTAAATATGTGTTTTTTCATGATGTTGCCCAGGGCATTTGCTCCTTACCTCTATGGGCTAAGGTACAGGGAAATCTCTGATACTGTGATGCAGCTGCTGCACCGGGAAAAGAGCCTCAGGCAAATCGCAGCATCGTAAAGGACTCACTACGATCTGTCTCACAATTTAAAAACATTTTAATCATCATAAACTGATTTCCAGTTATTTTAATTATTGGAAATTTATCAATTATTTCTGTAATTCCGAATGGAAATGAAACACCAACGTTCTTACCAAACTCCTCTCTGACTACAATATTACTCATGATACTAATTAAAATAAATAGCATCAGAACAAAAATCTTTAAGGACCAACAGATTCCTAATAAAATCATTGGACTGAAGATGATGAACTTATTAGGCAGCAGAGGGACCACGAGTAGGTGGTTAGAGTCCTGCTTTATCAACTGAAAGTTTTAGTGTTAATCAGCTTGGGGCTTTGCAATGTAATGTTTTGGCCAACAGCATCCACATTTAAGAAAAAATACTTTAAAACACAATGTGTAATTTAATTATATTATTATTATTATAAAACATAAACCTGCATATTTTCAGAGAAGATGTTAAGGACATGTCTTGTGTCTCAGTTAAGCTTTGTCCAAGTTTCAAATGATGTTATCTTCATCTCACCTTCTATGTCATTCTTGTCTTTTTTTAAGAAATAAAAATACTTGTCAGTACTACAGTACATTGAAATGCAAACTATTATACATACAACTATAGTTGTATGTATTTATGCTCTTTGCTTTCATAAAATATCAGTGTCTCTAATCCAGGCCAGCTCTTTTACTATTTTTAGGTCAAGGTGGTAAATTATATTTATTTATATAAAATATATTTATATATATTTATGTCTTGTGGCATATTTAATGCCACAAAATTATAAACTAATTTATAGATGCTAAGTGTGTATTTTATTATCTCTTATCTATTAAATCTATTTGACATTTTATGTTCATAGTAGTGTTTGTTTAAAACAGGATGTCTATTATATGATTAACAAGGCATACTTAGCCTGGTACTTTAAGGCAACAGATGAGAGGAAACCACACCTTCCCTTTATTTATGGTGTGGGGGTGGTGATGAGTCCAACATCCTGATAATATGACTTCCCTCTTCTGTATGCCATCTGAAATCAGGTACAACAGATCAACAGCAGAGGGACACATTTTTCTTTCTTCTGAGTGGTGTCACATGCACTTTAATGCTCCATATAGGAGAGTTTGCTTCCTATCAAGGCACTCGGCCTTGCTTACTACAAATATACTTTAAATCTCTGCTCAACATCAGCCAATTTGTGTCTGCAGGATGATCAAATACACATAATACGATTAGACAAAATATTTATAAAATTTTGACATTAGTCATGTCTATCTATCCCTCCAATCTCTGGTCTGGATATCTCAATTATATAAGATTAAAGCTAAACTTTCTTAAAAAGAAATTAGCAGTGCAATATCAGGTTGTTAGGGTCGTGTCTATGTAATTATAAATGTCTCGCTCTCTCATTGTGATTTTAATATATGGTCCGTTTTGTTTGTGCTATACAAACTACCTACTGTTTTGCAAACAGAAAATCTGATAAGTATTTTATATATTGTTCTGATTAGCTACAAATAACCTTCATGTGTTCCACAGAAACATTTGCTCTTGGCAATGATTCTTACCTTGCTAAATCTTCCTACTCTTCTCTCCCAGTGCTTATTTTTCATAATTCTGATGTTTTGTCTCATGTCTAAAACTGTAATTGATCTTTGACTGTGAATAAAAGAATATATACGATGTGATAACTGTCTGATATGTGTGATTTGTTTTCCTTTAGTTGATGATGATTTATGGGGATTTGTGAAATAGAATTATCAGTGAGTTGTGTTTAATTTGTAATAGTCTTTCCATGACATAATTAGGATGCCTAAAGGCCACATTACTCCAAACTAGTAGCAGTGAACTGGGTGACCGAGACCTTCGGGGAACTCACACATGACATGTTGCAACACGGTGCAGAAGTTGAGACATACTTTGTTCCAGAGAGGCTCCTCCTTCCTGCTCACCTGAGAAAGGTGTAGAAGTGTGTCATCGTGTTTTCACGTGCTCATTGGATCCCATTACAGCCGTGTGCTTTTTTTCCTAGTATTTCTTCTTTTATACATTTAGTGATTTTTATTACCTATTTTAGGTCGAGCTACATGTAAACATACATGTTAAAATCCCTTTCAAGTCTATATTTCCCATTGAATTTACGACGTTTTGCCAGCGTATATGGCTAATGATTGCTGTCTTAATAATGTCTCAATAACTGTGCCGACCACATACATACAGCTTTGACAGAAAGCGGATGTTGTTCTGCGTGTATTGCTCAACCGCCGTCACGTCTTGTTATTAACTTTTTCTCCACTAAAGTTGGTTTGTTTGCAAACAAAGGACAGCCACGTGGAGAACCCGAGGCGCTTGGGAAGTGTCGTTTTCCCCTCAGCGAGCGCTGACGGACGGCGCCGTAAACGGAACTTCATTACCCATGATGCACCGGCAGCACCAGCTGAGTGGGCCCAGTGGGCTGGATTTTTTTCCCCGGACAGTATATATGGGATCTGTGTTTACAGAGAGGTAGTGAGCGCCCTTTGTTTTTGTCCCCACCTGAAAGACAAAATGTCCCGTCTCTGTAACGGCTCGGCTTCTTTCTCATAACCGTTCGAGGAGAGATATTGGGAAAGATAAACCTTTTTCTCCGGGATACACATTTATTTGTCTCCATTCTGGTTTTTTCTCCACTTGTAACCGAAGAAGCTTCATCTGGAAACTTCTGTTTAAGGTGCGATGCAGCTTTAATCTTTATTAAGCTTTTGTTAATGTTTATGAGCGTTTAGTTCAGAATGTATTTTTTTAAAGTTTAGCTAGATGTGTGCAATATGCCGAGTAAAGCGAGCGGAGGTTGTTTGTTGGTAGCTAATGTTTAGCGGTCGGCACCAGTTCCTTTGTCCAATAAATCGACTTCTGTCTGCCTGTTTATTTACATGGCTGAATATCAAGGCACTTGTCTGAAAGTAATTTAAATAATTAAGCACAACAGCCGCAGGTGTTATGTTTACGTAAATATTTATGTAAGTATTATTTTGTTACATGTAATTTAAATTTTTTACCTGGCTAAAATAAGAAGATTAAAAGATGCTTCATTCCATGTGTTTCACTTGATACTGTATAATATTAGTCCCCCGCAGTGGGTTGTGGTCTTTCATGCGTCAGGCTCCTCTGGCTAAACTTTATTCTGCGTGGCTGTTTCTGGCTAATAAGGCACGTGAGTACAGTTGCCCAGTCTGAGGCAAAGCTATAAATACATGAGGTAAATTAAGTCACAGGAGCAAAGGCCAGACCTGCTGCAATCTGGATTGGGGTGTCCATGCTACAGATAAGGAAGTTTTGAGGTATTAATCAAAAATGTTCAGCACCTAAGCCACTCATCCACAAAGAGTCTGTGGTTATTAAAAGCACAGACTCTTTGTGGATGTAAACAAAACATTCCCAGGGCCCCTACATTTCTAGCTTTTTCTAAAAGAAGTAGGAAGTTGTAAGATTAATAGTTTAAAATAGAAAATATGAGTCAGTGACATAACAATGATTATATATTGTTTGATAGCGTCCCTGCCTCCATGCGTTTTATGAACAAACCTGACTGACATGTAAGTTTGCCTTCCAACCGTTCCACCTGTGTCTCTTTGTCATTTTCCGTCTCATGCAATCCATTGAGCCCCAGGGCATAACTGCTGTGCACTAGTGATGAGCTTAGAGTACAAGAGGAAGTGTCATGCAGATCTGTATGCAACTCAGATTTCTTTCCTTGGAACTACTTTTCTTAGCCTGCAATGAAAGACATTGTAACATTACCCTGGGGGCTTAAGAAAATTGTTTGCAGGACTGACATTTTTTTTAAACTAATGTACATATGTTTTGTGTTTTTATTCTATGAAAGCTTTGTTTTCCTTGTCATGAATGTTTTCAGTTTGCACTACAGTAATGCAATTTCTATTTATCAGTTTATGACCTCTCTCAGTGAATGCCTTGAAATTAGTCATTTTAAATTGAAAAATATTTTTTTTATATCACTGTACTACCTGCTCTCCATCCTCAGGTCAACGTGACATTTAGAGCTTGAAGGTGGCAGCCATGGTGTTGATTCTGGGCAGACGGATGAACAGAGAGGACTCTGGGATTAGAGACTCCCCAGCTATCAAACGCAAGGTGCTGACAAATGGACAGACAACATCTCTGTTTTCTGTTTTGCAGCTTTGGCATCACCTTATTAAAAAAAAAAAATCGGAATTGTTATCAATCTTTGTGTTTTTCTCTTCTAAGGTGTGTGAAGTTGACTCCAAAACGTTACCCAGCCAGGATGTCTTGGACTTCTCTATTGGCTCATCCCACTCAGAGGGCATCCTGCAGGTGTTCAATGAGTTTCGTGACTGCCGCCTGTTTACTGATGTGATTATCAGTGTGCAGGGCCGCGAGTTCCCCTGCCATCGCGCTGTGCTCTCTGCCTGTTCTTCCTACTTCAGAGCCATGTTCTGCAATGATCACCGCGAAAGCCGTGAGATGCTGGTTGAGATCAACGGCATCCTAGCCGAGGCAATGGACTCCTTCCTCACCTATGTTTACACGGGCCGTGCAAAGATCACCACAGAGAATGTCCAGTTTCTCTTCGAAACATCCAGTCTCTTCCAGATCAACACTCTGCGAGACGCCTGTGCAAAGTTCCTGGAAGACCAGCTGGACCCGTGCAACTGTTTGGGCATCCAACAGTTTGCAGAGGCACATTCCCTGAAGCAGTTAGCCAGCCGCTGCCGTAGTTATGCCCTGGCCAACTTTACAGAGGTTGCTCAGCATGAAGAGTTCCTCGATCTACACCAAGAAGAGCTGGAAGAGTACATTGGCAGTGATGAGTTGTCCATTGGTAAGGAGGAAGTGGTGTTTGAGTCCGTGATGAGGTGGGTGTACCATAACGTAGAGCACAGGAAGCCCATGCTGAAGGCCCTGCTGCAACATGTGCGCTTGCCCCTTTTGCATCCCAACTACTTTGTTCAGATAGTGGAGGGCGACCAGCTCATCCAGGATGCTCCAGAGTGCTACCAGCTTCTCCACGAGGCCCGGCGTTACCACGTGCTAGGAAATGAGATGATGTCACCCAGAACTCGCCCTCGCAGGTGATTAAAATGTTGACTTGCTAGTTATGAGGAATCAGTTAACCTAGATGTTATCTTCAAAAACAAATATTTAATCAGCAGTTCATCCTGTCATTCCTGTTTGTGGATGCAGTATGATTTGTTGTTCTTACTAAATACTGTGTCACATGAATGATACATTTTTACTGTATACTATTTTTACTTGCTGTTGAAAAACAAAACATATTTAGTTTAATATTATTTTACAGCCATTGGGTTAAGATACTTATTCCAGAGTCACATAAGAAAAGATGCCCTTTTAAATTTTCAATATTCTATTCTACATTGTATAGCTAGAGGTTATAACTTCCACATGAACTCCTGGCAGTGTTCTTGCTGTTTATGTGTGTGTGTCATTGCGTGTGTGTGTGTGAGAGAGAGAGAGAGAGAGAGAGAGAGAGAGAGACAAGGAGTGTTGTTGTGCTGAACAGAGAAGTGTGTCATTGACTGAGCTGTGTAGCCCTGTTTTGAAATGGAATTGATAATAGGGCAGACAGGGCAAGTTCCTACCCAGACTAGTTGGCTCTAAAGAAAAAAAAAAAAGCTTTTCAAGAAACGCCAGTAATCAAGTGTTGTATCTTGTTATCATACCTGTGGTGTAACTCACCATGATGATGTGTTTGGATTTTGACTGTCCCCACCCATTTATTTGATACTTATTTACATTTATACCAAATTATTTATGTGGTGTAATGTCTAAAAAGGACCTTATCAATGAGATACAAAACACGCCATATGGTAGCCTGCTGTACATAAACCAACACTGCAGCTGCTGTTGTCCTATAAAGGTTTAGAACTTGGAACGGTGCCAGATGTCAGTTATTAAGGTTGTGTGACGTGCATTTCAGGTGTGTTGTTTCAGTATCTAGGCAGATAGCTCAGTTCCCGCACAGTCAGCTTTGTTTTCCCTGGGGGGCAATTCCTCTCCTGGTCAAAACAGATGCCTGATTCCCCCCATTCTGTGTGTGTAGGGAAACCTTTAGAACCTAATAAATATCAGGCATTTAAATCTGATCTGCTCATTGGATAGACTGTGTCATGGCAACAGTGATTATATTTTAATAGTTAGGTTTTGCTTAGTTGTAGGGTTAAATGACATTCAATGTACTTATGAAGAATGTTGAGGCACAGCAACCTTTATCTCATGTGCATGTTTTTGTCTTGAGAAGTGTCTGCGTAACTGCTCCAAGGTCAGCTGCAGCAACTGTAAGCTGTAGCCCAAACTGTAGCGACCCAGTGACACACTATATTAATGTGGCAGTGCTGGGAGCCTGATGGTGGGAATGATTTGCCGAGCAACAGAAGGGCATAAAACATTTGTGTGATGTATCAGTCTTTAGAACGGCACTGGACAGGGATGAAACTTCTCTCTTAAAAAATAATAAAACCCTTAAAAGACATCCTGGATGTTCAAGCTTCTTTACTGATTACACTAGAGGTTGTCAAGTTTTCCAAGACAGTCATAAGTCTGACCTACACTCTCCTATATGTAGAGTAAACACACAGAGAAATGTAGTCATGTTTTGAACATTAAAAACTTAAATCTCTGTAATGATGGAAATATATTTTATCCAATTTGTGTTATTGTGTAGCTTAGATAGATAATTTAACTGTAAACAGAACTTTGCCTTGAAGATAAGTGAAGCTATTCCTGTGGAAACCACAAATCGGTTGCTATTCTGGAACTACTTTCTACCTTGTGTAATTAGAAATCCTTCCCATCATAACAGCAGTCCTTGAATTTATGCATTTCCCCCTCGTGTTTTATAATAGCTTTAGATGTGTTCTTATTTCCTCTCCATCTCTAAATTCTCCATGTCTCTCCCCCTCCTTGATCTTCCTTTTTTTTCTGTACAGGTCAACTGGCTTTACTGAGGTGATTGTTGTGGTGGGTGGCTGTGAGAGAGTGGGGGGCTTCAACCTGCCCTACACTGAATGCTATGATCCCGTCACAGGAGAGTGGAAAGCACTGGCCAAGCTTCCTGAGTTCACCAAGTCAGAGTATGCTGTCTGTGCCCTCCGCAATGACATTCTTGTGTCAGGTGAGACCCCACCTGACTTGAGGGAAAGTTAACGTTGACTGCTGACTGTGGGAGATAACGTTACAAGTTGATTTAGAGGAATCTTAATATTGTTGCAATTTTACAACATTGATAAATGAATTCAGAACATCCAAGAGGTTTTACACTGTTTGCTCTGCCATGAATAGTTACACAAAAGCCAGTTTGAAGCATTGGTACTGTATTATACACCAACCCCTGTTGTTACACTCACTGTGTCCAGTTCCTCTGAATTATTATTAGTCATAGCCATAAACACAAATTATGACAGTCTTAAGAGATACAGTCAGTGTCTCTGTATTTGACTTGCCATCTAATCTTCCAGTGCAGTGGCAGGAAAGGCCTTGGTGGCTGTTTGCCCTGTTGTATTTTTACAGCCTCAGCCTGTTTCACTTGAAGGAAAATATGAGCGCAACATCTGGATGCACTCTCCAAACTCAGTCCTAAGAGAGACCTTCCCTGGCTTGCTCAGCCCTTTCCTCTTCCTATTGGCCAATCATTGGGGTCGCCACCTCCTATGCCATTTCAGCAGCTTTCTAGGATCCCCGTTGTACAAAGATGTCGCAACCCGCTTTCAGCTTGAGACTACTCTACTCGGTTGTGATGTGATATGTTTAAAATAAACCTAAAGCTGAAATAATAGAGCTGCCGTGGCCTCCTGGCAATGCTGCAGCATTTTTGGAACTCAGCAAGAGCCAAGGGTGACGTAATCCCTCTTTTGTGAAAAATAACATCTAGATTAGTATTACGTCATTCATTTTAATTAATGAGGTCAGACTAAACGTAGTTGCCAAAGTCAAACATTAAAATATCTGCTTTGTCTGCTTTGTACAAAATGCTTTTGGATGGTTGTTGGGCTGATTAGTTTAAGACATTTTGTTTCTTGTTTTTGCGAAAAATTATTTCCAAGAAACTACACTGGCACAAGTTCAGATGTCCCTGATACAACTGCCCATGTTCAAACATGCTTTTAAACGAGCTGCAAAACACTTCTACAAAAAAACAGCAGGTGACAGACATTAAGAAGATGAAGAAACTAAGGAAGGATATATAGTATAGAGGGAAAAAGTCTTCCCTTCGGCAGTCTATGAGCCGTGTTTATGCTTTTTATGCTCTCACACTCTCACGCCAAGTCCTCACGTGTGCACTATCAATCTACCCAGAAGCACTGCCTGAAAAAGTCAACATACCCTCCCCCATGTCTCTCTATCTCACACACTACTAACCCTATGACATATAATGATCTTCGTTGACCCATTTTCTTTGTTTGTTACTCTATGCACTAATATATTTAATAAATTTTCTCATCTTTTTTACTTTATTATTACACTCCCTCATATGCCAACATTCTGTCTGTCTTTCCCTCTCCTCAGTTTAGTAACACCTTGGAGGGCCCTCAGTCTCACAGCTGAAGTTAGCTGTAGTCTGATACAATGTGGCTCAGTTGCATGTACAGTAAATTCAGATGTTTTTATGTTTGTAATATAGTTTCTCACATCTATAGCATTGTAATGTGCCACTGTATCAGAAGATGCTGGATTAACCCAGAAATGCTTTGAGTCAGAGCTTTTTAAATTCCAGTGTGATTTCAATTATGATCTGATCAAACAAGATAACTTCTGTTTGGTTTATTGTGGCAATGCAAAATACGTCTCTATTCCCCAGTTCTCCTGTTTGAAATTAAAGGAATAGTGCGCTCAGCGAGTGAGTAGTAAAGTTCATGTGTTTGTGCTCATTCATTACAACTGATTTGTCAGTCGTCTCTTTTTGTTTCCTCAAGCAACATGAATTCTTTTACATACAAGACTAGAATTTTAGCTTTGGCAATGAAACTCCATATAACTATTAGCTATGTTTCACTCACTAAGCTGTCATACATGTCATTTAACAGCAGTCATAATCTGAGCTTATAGGAAGTAGTAGTGTTTTCTGTTTGCAAGCTGCTCCTTGAAGCGGTACATTTTTAGTCACCCTGCTTTTTTAAATAAGACACAAAAACAGTCCATTCATGTTAGGGATTTTGGATTAAGCGTGTCCCTCTTGTGTTTTCATAATAGTTTCTGATGTGACATAATTCCCTCTTCATATATAAATCTGCAAAAAGGTAAAATCTAAAGGGCAGTAGACAATCCGGCTCTTTTACTGTCCAGATTATCAAACAAACAAACGCTTCAACTAACTTCCTTCTATTGTCTCCTTTAACCAGTGTGTTACTCTATCATTTGAAACTATCTTGTTCAACTCCTCAACAAAAACAAGGAAATTTGTATAGTCACTGATTTATTTCATTAGATGACCTTCCAAGGATTTATTAAGAAAAAAAAAACTAACCTAAAATATATCCAAACCTGTCTATTCTGATGGTCATCTATCTTACACTATGATAACTCTCTGCAGAAAAGACCACCATTACCATTGCTCCGACATATGTTCAGTACAAAGCAAATACCCAACAGAAAACTGCAAACACGACTACAACAAAATAGATTGACCAATTTTAGTTTCAGGAGATTACGTCTAATAACACAGATGGTTGTGTAAGTAAGAGAGGTGTGGCTGTTCATATTATTTTGATCTGTATTCACCACCATGTGATCGGTTTGATGTCCTGGTGTGAATAAACAAAGACTGTAGCTGACCTTCCTGTTTATGGGAATGAGTCTTGTGAATGTGTGTCCATGCTCTGAACATGCTCCAGGAGCACATGTTCTGATTGGACCTTACCCTCAGATAAAACACAGCAGATGATAGCTAGCAGGTTTTATAACCCCAAAAAATTCACTATATCTATCTTTATTATGTTATTATTTTTATATGTTATATCCTCAGACAGGCTTGTGTGGGTTTGTTGTTGATGAAGTGACAGTGAGGGGCAACGACACGTAAAGTAGGCGCTTGACTTTTTTATTCTCTACAGCTTCTTACATTACATGTTTGCACTGTGAGAAACATCTGGCGTCTGCATCCAAATTTGAGACACCAAAAGAAGCGCTCATTCATATAGTTTTCAACATTTTTAGCTGCCAGAGGTCCTGGTCATTCTTTAATGATGAAGAAAACAAAAAACAGCTTTATTGACTGGTTCTGAAACTTGTCTTTTTAGGTGGACGTATCAACAGCAGGGATGTGTGGATGTACAACTCACAGCTCAACCTTTGGATCAGAGTGGCCTCTCTTAACAAAGGCCGCTGGAGGCACAAGATGGGCGTCTTACTGGGCAAGGTAAGGAGGAGCTTCTGGGTCCTAAACTAGTTTTATCCAAGTCTGAAGATGAAGATGTCTCCAAGTGGGGAAATTTCCATAGTCCCTGAGCAGTGGGCAGCCACAGGCACCCGGGGAGCTAGGGCTGGGTGTCTCACTCCGGGACACACTTGTTGTTAACTGACCTGTCTTAGTGCTCAGACATCTGTACATTTACACATGGAGAAATTCTGAAGAACCATCTGCTGCTTTCGATTCAGACTTTTCACAATAATTTCTTGGTTAATCAGCATGCATACCATCTTACCCTTGAGGCTGGCAGGATCTTCAAACATTCATTAGTTTGTGCATACTTTGACATGATTGACTGTGTGTGTAGTTGTACACCTGGTTCACTCACCAGTGGAAGATAATGTCATGCTCTGGAATTCCAGTTTCAGTTTCTGAGCATGCTATTAGTTGTTTTCCATTTTGGTTTACAAAGAAGCCTTATTGTAAGGAATTTGTCAAAAACACCTTTGTGCTATGTCACCAAATACCACAGGTTAAGTGACTTCTGCTTTTTTCTGTGAATTTTGAGAAAGGTTAGTACACTTATAAACTGATTATGATTACGAGTTTGTCACTGGTACTACTACAGTTTCTGGTTCAGTTCCAGGTGGACATGCTAGTTTGAGGGCAGAGGAAGTTGATGGACCTTTGCCAGCACTTCGCATTTCTAAGTTAAGGACTAGCTGAGTCCACTGTATCATGTTTCATGTGTCTCTGCTCAGTCGTGTAAGCCTGGAGTGTCCATGCATAGCTGCAAAAAATACCTTTAGAATATAAACACACAGTGGCCTTACACATGTAGGCACAATTTAGCACACTGAAATTTGCAGCACAAGGCTGTTTAAGGTCCTAAAAAGAAGGCGAGACTTTAGCATTTATTAACTACTCATTCCTAATCGGAAATATTTGTAACCACGTTTTCAGAAATCCTCTTAATCCAGATTGTCAAGTCTTTCTTTATGCATAGCATTTATGTTTTTCCTATTTGCTAAGACCAAGATAATCCAAAACAACTGGTGACTACTTGTAAGAATGTGGCATGTGTAGAAATGTTTCTGAAGACTAATTATCTATTGTTAGTGTTACACAAAGAAGTTCAGGCAGTAACTCTCTTGGTTGGAGCATAAACAGGGATGACTCAGAGAAACTCAAACACATATATGCACGCTTAGGCCATCATGTGTACCAGGGCATTAAATGCACTCATGTACTTTCCACACAAGTGGAAAGCTTTGGGCTAGAACAACACTTTATTTACTTTGTGAAAAATTGCATGACTCAGGAGGGGATCTTGTCATCTGCAGCAATTGTGAAAACACATGCTTTTTATTTTTGGTAGGCCTGCTTGAGGCCAGTCTGTATTGGATTGTCTTTGAGTAAAAAGACAAAAAAACAAATTCTTAGTTTCCTTGCCACAGAATCAACGTACATGTGTGCATTTGAACTACACACCAGTCTTCAACATCAGTGAAATAGTCACCTCGACTGTAAGCCAATATTTAACTCCAAAGAGAGACAGTGAATCATCATGGTATGGTGAAAACAACTTTGGTTCATATGGCTGTCATTTAACGAATATCGAGTGTTAAATAAAGCCAAGGTTAAATTTAAAACCTGTAGCTGACTGAACTCACTTATGCAAAACTGATTCAGTGCTAAAATGAGTCAGCATAGTTTTTATTCAATCGTACTATAAAGGTACAAGTATTTTAATTCTCATATGTACACTGCTCATATGTACTATATGGTGTGCTTACACTGTGCATATGCAAAAACACACATATGTTTTACCCTTTCATTTAAGAAGGCATTCCATGGAAGTCCAAGGAGAGGCTCTTGCCTCTTTCCTGTATGTGCCACACGCATTTTGTAATGCGTGTTGTTGTTGTTATGATTTTGTAAACCACCTTATGCTATTTTGGTATCTTATCATTTTTCTTCAGAAGAGTCAATATAGTTTCCGCATGTCTGACACTAATTTGTCAGGCAGTGCCTTTCCAGTGAACGCGTTTGGTTCTGGTTTCATTTTACATTGCAAGCTATGTCATCTTATCAGAAAATGCACAGTTTTTGAATTTTTCTGATGCATGTTTGTGTAGTATATTTCCTGAGAATTCAGTTCTTCCCCCACTTGATTTTAGACCCAGGTATTTCCTCATTCAGTACATAATTTCCTTTTTGTTCTTAGCACTGACGTCCTGGTAACAAGTAAGGAGCAGGGCTGTGTGTTGTAACACGCCTGCATAATGAGCACATTCATGCACACCTCAGTGGGGATTTATATTACCTCAGTATTCAAGCACTTTACATTTTCTGTGGACAAATCAAACTATTTTTCACTTGCATGCCTAAATTTGTTTTACTCTACCTGTGCAGACCTGCTATCAGTCATTCACTTCTAGTGGTAACCTAAAGTCAAAACTTCAAAAACTCAGAGCTCAGTGTCTAGCACTCTGAGATGTCCTGTTGGACTGGTCTTGTTTCCATAGAGTAGAAGCAAAAATAGGTCACCACTTGTTTTCCTCTCCCTGTTGCGGCTGCAGTTGGTGACGGCTGTTCTCATCTGTCATGATGTTTCCCTCTTTCTTTCTCTTTGTTCCTCAGTCAGTCTCTCTCTCTTCTCTCTCTCTCGCTCACACACACACTTTGTTTTCCTATGCCGGTCATCCCCTGGAGGCACTACTTCTTCCTCATGGGCACTCTTTCTCACTTTTCGGCACGTTTAGGAAACTGTTGATCATTCATTGTTGTTGCCATTGTTGATATTTAAATGTGGCCATAAAATAACCTGCTAATGTGCTTGTCAAGTGGAAAGCAAGGGTGTTCGCAGAGAGTCGCAAATCATGTTTAATTTGGTTTGTGATAACCACACACTTTGCGATAATGCGGAATGTGACTATATTTACACACATATATTTGTGGCATATTAAAACCATGTTAGATATTTTACTGAGTGATTGCTCAGTGGGGAGGGCAAAAACAAAAGAGTGAGCCTGTCCTTCACAACCTCCTTTCTGTCTGGATACACTCTTCAGAGGTTCACCTATAGCATGAAAAAGCCATCCAAGGCATTTTCATTTGAGCTAGCAGTCCTCATAAAGTGGCCAAACAGACATTTTAAGACTGCTAGGAAAACATATCTTTTACAGTTTTATTCATTATTAGCTGTATTTGCATAGAGGACTACAATAAAAAAATGTTCTCTTGATCTGGACATTTCAATGTGGCAGCTGTTCTCTATCAAAGTGGAGTTAGTGCATTTAATAGTGCGTCACTGACGACAGGTGTAGACACAAAAAGACGCTGCTTTGGAGCTCCCACCAGAGAGATCAGAGCAAACAAGTTCATATTACCTGTATCAACGCTTCGGTTGAAACGGCGGTTGGACTATTAATTAGCACAGGTGTTGGCAATGCAGCACCTGTCCCAAAACACATGTGTCTTTGTGTTCCTGTATTTCCCCCCATCTTTCTTTGTCTCTTTATCTCTCTTGCTCGTTCTCCTTTCCTCGTTCTTCCTACCTCCTGTGTACTTGTTTATGCTTTAGATTTGTGGAGAGACAGGAACAGCCTGAAGGTTTGGTGTTGCATAAGACCAGCTTGGTGATTAAGCAGCATTATGCTTATAACCTGTAGTGCTGCTCTCTGTATATTCTTGACACGTGATCTTTTTTTTTTTTTTTTTTTACAGAAAAAGACGTGTAGCATAAAGTATTACCTTTGACCAGATTTGTTTTCTATCTTTCCCCTCTAGTCTTTTTTTTTTTAACATTCCTCATGCCTCACATTCCCATTTCTTTCTGATCTTCCCATTCTAATGCTCCAGGAGACTACTATGTGTAACCACAGGGCACACATTAAAGTGTGTATTTTATGTCAGCACACTTAAGCTTGTAATGCTTTTGCTTACAGTGAATGTTTTGGTTTCTTATTTTGCATTGTTAGTGCTGAATCAGTAAGTGGTATGCAATTGATTTTTTTTTCAACCATATTAACAATAAGAAAAAACATCCTAGATCTACAAATGTGAGTAACCTATTCTAAAAGGTAAATGTTTTGGTTATGGTGAAATCTGGGTGCAGTGTTTTTAGGTAGTGAATGGTGTCGTAATTTATAATAAGAAGGTTCTTCATACACTTCTGAATGGAGTTGGCATGATCTCCCAATGCATGCATGCATTTCCTGAGGTACCCTGGTTTACAATCCAATGTGGCAAACAACAAGGAGAAGTAGGAATAGTTATTGGACAGATAGAAGGAGAAACCAGATGACAAATTCAAAACCAGATTAAATAAAGTTACAAACACCAATGCAGTAGGTGTAAATGTCATCTTAAACCTCAAAGCCACTCACAGAGGTATGTCAAGACAAACCTGTAGCTGAAGGGGACTATTGTGTTGTTACTGGCAGATTAACAGAGTTGGAAATAATTTTGAAGTTCGAGGTTTACAAATTGTTGC
Source organism: Channa striata (assembly GCA_033026295.1). Classification (NCBI taxonomy): domain Eukaryota; kingdom Metazoa; phylum Chordata; class Actinopteri; order Anabantiformes; family Channidae; genus Channa; species Channa striata. The sequence goes on along the minus strand of CM065185.1, from coordinate 8,186,625 downwards.
GTTGGTGCCTGCAGATATCGAAGGCATCATGTTCACAAGTCATCATCTTTCTACTGCACTTGACAGACTGGTTCTCTAAATGCTGACATAGAAACAATTGTTCATATTCAGACTTTTTTTTACTGTGTGTGTGTAAAAAAAAAAAAGTGTCATATGTGCGTAAACACAACTCACAGTAATCATATTTCATAATCCTGTGGTGTGTGGCACACATCAAATGTTTCATGGTTGCATTTACAATTCTCTAATCCAAATATTTTTGTGTGTTTGACCTCAGGTCTATGCTGTGGGTGGCTATGATGGCCAAACCCGCCTGAGCAGTGTGGAGTGTTATGACTCCTTCTCTAACCGCTGGACAGAAGTGGCTCCATTGAAAGAGGCTGTCAGCTCTCCAGCTGTTGCCAGCTGTGCTGGGAAGCTCTTTGTCATAGGAGGAGGACCTGATGATGACACTTGTTCAGACAAGGTGGGAAACAGATGTTAGCTCGCCCAACTACACACTTGACCAGATAACCTGTTTTCAATGATTTCACTTTAAACATAAAAAGTATCTGCCAAAGCCCCCTTTTTATTTTTTCAAAGTAGACTTCCATGGAATTGCTGATATGATTGTTTAGACTTGTGCAAAATAGGAAATGCACAGAGAGGCGTTCTGATAAGAGTAGAGATGAAAATCTGCATGGCTGACTATTTGATTGTACGTGGCCTACATGAAACAGAGGTCATACTGGCTCCAGTTCCTTTGAACTACTTACTGTATCCATGGAGTCTCCTAACACGGTTTACTGATCTCAGAGGTCAATGTTTGGAAAGGGCTATTTTAAAGACAAATGAGAAAGAGCTTGGGTTGTATGCATGAACCACATAGCCAGGCTCTTGTCAGTCCGAGCAATTAGTAAAAGCAATATAGAGTATAATAAATAAATATGTCTTTCTTTTTTCATATATTAATAAACACAACTAACTATATGTAATTGCATGCCACAGGTTCAGTGTTATGATCCAGAATCAGACACCTGGTTACTAAGAGCCAACATCCCCATTGCCAAGCGCTGTATCTCAGCAGTGTCCCTCAACAACCTGATCTATGTGTGCGGTGGTTTCACCAAGTCTATATTCTGCTACGACCCTATGGAGGACTTCTGGATGCATGTGGTTCACACCTTTAACAAAGAGGTAATAGTTGTCGGACTGTTGGATTTGTTAACAGAATGCTAATTATCTGTCCTCTGTCTAAAATCCAACTCTCTCTCTCTCTCTGCAGGAAAGCTGTGGCATGTCAGTGTGCAATGGTAAAATCTTCATCCTTGGTGGCAGAGGAGAAAATGGCGAAGCTTCAGACACAATCCTGTGTTACGACCCGTCAACAGGAATCATCACAGGCGTAGCAGCCATGCCGCGGCCAATCTCCTACCATGGCTGTGTAACTATCCACCGCTACAACGACCGACACCCCATGAATAAACGATAAACACAGTCAAAACACACTAAAGAACTTTATCTCTTTGAAATTTAAGCTCTTCAAATTCACCCCAATGCACAGCAGAAACACAATCAAACACTGTTATACTAAAACTTCTTAACAGGCACATTTAATTATTTGGTCCACATCACAGCTAATGTAATTTATTTTCTCACAGCATCACATACAGCAACAGTGCTGTGTATTTTTTCACTGTCTATAATGGTTATCGGGCTTCTGTGGAAACACTTAGTGGTTGATATCACTACTGACTATCTACAATTGCAACTGAAGTGGAGTCTGACCACATGGCAATAGTGCCGCATATAAGCGATAAATAGACATTGTTGGAAAACAACGAAACATATCTGACAAGATCAAAGACAAATGTCATAATAATTGTCATTGAACGTGGTAGGGATCCTTACTGAGAATATGTTTAAAAACGTATGCCTAGTGCATAGGTTGATGTTTTTCTTTCTCCGTGACAGTAAATTATTTGCAGAACACGCTAAAACTCCTGATTACAAGGAGGTCATCAGTTCAAAATGCCACCTCCCAGCACTGTGTTTTATTACTGCGCCTCCCTCTGAGATAGAGGTCACTGATGAGCTACAGTGATCACAGAGAGTGCTGATGAACAAAAAACAAATCCATGAGCCCAAGACAGAAAATTATTCATACTGATAAAATACTTTAAAGTACATGAAATATGACATCTATTTTTAAACTATTTTTCTTTGGTAGTAAAAATTACCTGATTGTATATAGTCAGCCAGCTGCTCTCCCCACAGTATCCGTGGTCGTAAACACAAGTTGTTTTCACCCAATAACCCATAGCATGGTCAGCAGAGGAGATGAAGAGTGGAGGCTGTGCGAAATATTGGAACAAAGCCACTGTTAGCACTGCCCTTTTATTTCCCTTTTTCTCACATCCCTCCACTTATCAACTAATTCCACTTCCCACACAGTCTGTGTTTCCCTTTTCTCTGCCCCAGCTGAGTCATCTCTTCACATTTTTGATTTACATTAATCTCTCTTTTCAAGCTTTATACAGACATATTATTATTATATTCATTACTGAGAATTTCTTTTGTTATTTTTTAAGTTATACATGTTTTTTTTTTTTTTTATATTTGGTTGTTATGTGTAGCTTTAGTGTGGTTCATATCAGCATTAGTCCACTGAGTTACTGGGCTTGTGGGTCATTATGTAGATGTGAGAAGCCTTTGTAGATCAAACTCGAAGACTGCTCTGAATAAATTGTGTGCGTGTTTGGTATATTTGTACGTATGTATGTGACTTTTATGACTAAACATGGATGCATTGGAGCCAAGGAGGGTTCTCAAATAGTTCCAGTGTATGCATTGTTTGGCCGCTAACATTTGTTAATAGAACTCTTCACACCGATGCTGGCACCTGTATACTCACACGTAAAGATGGACCTCTGGTCGTGTATGTATGTGTGTATGTGTGTTTACTCGTCAGCAAAAGTGAAACATGTAGCAATGCTATACCTCACATGGGGGTCAAGAGTTCTGAATGACAAGGATTTATGATGGCGTGGCTCATGGTCAGTAAAAGTCACCTTTCACTACAATTGGTGTTGTTTGACTTAAGATATTGCTGTGAATATAACTTTAATATTTTTTTGTTGTGTTGTCTTCCTATAAATGTATTTAAATGTATCACTTTGTTTGTTTATTGTGTTTATCTGTAACTAAGAGCCCCAAATGTGCACTTTGACAGTATCCTGTTAAATGTAGAATTTATATAATGATGTGATTTCCTCTTTTTTTTACTGTATCAGTAAATGTTCTTTGCTTTCATGTGACGTATGTGCAGTAAATGGGCCTTTTAGCTCCTCCTTATGGCTACTACCTGCTATCACTTTGATATTCTAACAAAAACAAGAACAATGTCAAAAGAGGAATTAAGTTTTAGGGTCAAAAATCTGAGTCTGTGTTACTGACTAACATTGTGTGACTTTATGTTATACAACATAATAGTGACAGATTGTGCTTCCATCTGTTAGTCACAATGACAAAAACAGGTAATTTGCCTTGAACCATTCTTCAGGCATTAGAGATTAGTTCAGTGAGTCTTTAACAGTACTGCCGGCTTAAAAGGAAACATCTCTGGGGCTCATTCTTAGTGTAAGTCAGGAGGCCAACACAAGGAGTCTGGGAGCAGAAAGTAGTATTGCAAAGAAGAAGGAGTTCGAAAATAGAGAGAGCAAGAATTTGAGTGTGTGTGCGTCTGTGATTTCACTGAGTATTTACTCGAAATGGGACACAAACACTGTCCTGATTTGTTGATTATACGTAATTTTTCCGTTTGCATTTGATAAAGTTATTGATTGTTTTTGTGACAGTTTTTATTTTTATTTTTGGCTTGTTGTGGTGAGTTGTGGGGCTGTGTGAGATATCTTGTCTCCCTCATGCAAAAAGCATGCCTTAAAAATAAACTCTGAGGAGCTGATTGTCATAAAGGTAGATTGTTGTACTTTACTATCAATGCAGAAATACGCTACAGTGGGTTTGAATCAGTCCTAAAGGTGACTTTTTGAAAATATGTCAGTGGATAAGCAGTGCTTGCGTGTAAGACTATGTCTATAAAAAAAAGGCAAAATGTTGCCCTAAGTGCCTTATTAAAAGGATAACCAGTGGGAAACCAAATCAGATCATTGTGACATAAACATTTATTGTTTGTATGAACTGATATTTTTACACTTTTCTCCTCAAATGCTCTTTGTCTAACGGAAAGAAAGCTTTGGATTTTAATAAACTGCAGTGTGCTGAAATGTAATGGTTGACATGTGTAAAGAGGAAGAGAAATAAAGTTTTTCTTTACCAGTGCTTGTCTCCTGTCTAATTCTTATGTTATATACAATCACTACCCACCTCATTATGGACACCTGTCTAATACAATGCTACCATGAATTCTACATTTACAAGATTTTAATTTTTTGAGTTTGAGCTGTGTGTTTATTATCAAGGTCCCAGTAAGGGGTAAGGGGGTAAGGGGTGAAGGCGTACCTCTGTACATCTTATTTTAAGAGGTGGGTCCAATAGCACACTCATTTATTTTTAATAGTGTTTCAAATAGTTTATATTTAAAGATATCCTAGATATATATTCACTGTATGTTTTATTGTATATATGTCACTTTTAATGTACATGACATTGAAATTGTGACATATGAAACCCACCGAATAAACTTGAGGATAGACAAAAAACTGCCGTTATGGTGGATGTGGTAGATAAAGCTGTCCTAACCAACACAGTATTATCTCAATTAACTTAATATCAGCATCTTGGTCTTGTCACCATAAAATGTGGTAGATAGAAAAGAAGTGATTTACAGTATAGAAAATTATTAAACAATTGAACTGCACCACACCACAGATGTGAGGTCTGGAACAGACAAACTCATGCAATCTACTCTATTTGACTGCTGCTGCTTTTATGAATTTTTATTGCTGATGTTTTAATGAACCATTGTATTGAATAAGAAAAAGAGCACATAAAAGCTGCTACACTACATCAAGTTAGCATTGAGCAACTTGTTCTGCAATAGGCATTCATATTTTTTTGTTGTTGTTGTGTTTTGCATTGTGATTTACATACTCCACATCATTATGACGCTTTAACAAAAACCACTGACATTCTTCTTGCAGATTTTTAGGGCCACAATGTCTCTGCATTAACAATGAACAATGCAGAAAGTATTTAGAGTCTTACCAGTTACACACTGTTGCAGACAGGAAAACGTAGTTTATCATAGGACATGTCAGTGCATACATTAATCTTACTCATAAGGCATTTGGTACTGGCACCATCATATCACTTCCCAACCACACTCCTAGTGACACAAGGATGTCAATAAAGTGGCGGAGTGGTGGCTTTAATTATACTGGTCTAAACCAAAACAGTAAATTAAAATTTACACTCAGTGACCTACTTTTAAACTCATAAAACTAAACATAAAACCGTGTTTTATGTGGTGATATACACAGATGTACAACAGACAGGGGACATAGATGGTGCCTGTGAGAATAAGATACAAACATAAACATGTTTTGTGAATGTAAAAGTCAACTGTATAATATTAATACTGTTTAGAAAGGAGCTGGAAAAACATTTTAGGCTGCTGCAAGAGGTCATTAGTCTGCAGCGTGAGAGACTGTTATGGCACGGACCCATATGGGATTAAAATGAATGAGTGTCACATATATGTCCATTAACTTTGGAGATAGAAATTTGCTTGCAGGAAATATTTGCTTCATTTCCAGGTAACTGTAAGATCAGTACATTTGATAGCTGCCAATCAGATAACTGTTGATTGATTGCTTGTTTAACTTTCTGTATGACGAAATATTTTCTAGTTTTAATATAGATTTACTGACGTTAGAGGTGAGAGTATGGTTCCATTGGATGTTTATTTATTTGGGATTAACACCAAATGCTTGTATGGTGGATAATGGATTTGATAATTACCTTACACTTCATTTTCTAGTATACAAAAGGAAATAATTCAGAGTGGTTATGTGTAACTTTAGCACTGTGTACTTTGCAAAACAGTGACCTCTGGCGGGCGGTGCTGAAGTGCACGGCTAACTATCCATACTTTAGCTTACTTGGCCACCTCGAGGTTTAGCTAGCCATTCACTAACGCAAGAGTGTGCGATATTAATATAGCATAACGCTGAGGATATGCTGTCAATGAATTAAGACACACGCCTCACAAAGAAACGCCAGTCAACAGTACAAGGCAGCCTCGTAAGTCGACATTAATACAAACTGGATCGGTATCCACAAACGCGTGCTAACGTTAGCATTATTAGCGGTTGCTAACGTTACAGCGTTAACGTTAGTGGCTGCACGAACGACAAGCACGTAGCGTTAGCACACGACCGTCGTGAGACACAATACGAATGAGTAGGACTTATTGTTTTTGTTTCTATTAGCCTAGCTGATAAAATGTATTGTCTCAAATAATGTGACAACCGTTTTACCACATGCTAGGCGATAAACGGTCGGTTATGTTAGCATAACAAAGCTAGCTAGCTAGCTAGTGAGCGCTAAAAATTAGCCTGGCGCATTGCTTGTGTTAGTTACTCCGTTAGCCGGCTAATTCAGTGTCATCGCAACTGGTTATAGGTATAGTTAGCTAACGTTAGCTAATATTAGCTGTCTTAATGTGGCATGTTTTTCATCTGTTTTTTTTTTTTTTTACAGGTAGTCATGTCAGGAGTTAAAAGGAAAATTGAAGGCACTGATCCCGACTATGACGACATTTTGCTCATTCAAAATAGTAAGAGAATTAAAGCGGCTGAACATAATGGTAAGTTCATGTTATGATCACTGAGACAGTTTATCTGCTTTACGTGTTGTGGCATCTTACTGCTAACGGTTTGTTAATAGCACGAGAAGCAACAGTGCAGAAGATTGAAACCATCATTAAAGAGCAGTTTTCCTTGGAGATGAAGAACAAAGAGCATGAAATAGATGTAATAAGTCAGGTATGATATTTGACATTTGTCTTTGCTTGTGAAGACATTTTTTGCATATTTGCCACCTTAAACTGTGTTTTTTTGTTGTTGTTGTTAATTGCATTACATTTATTTGCAGCGACTTAATGAAGCCAGGAGAATGATGGACAAATTAAGGGCGTGCATTGTTGCCAATTACTATGCTAATGTTGGGATGACAAAACTTCCAGAGGTACGTTTACATATCCTGGGATTCCATTCCTGCTCAGCTATTGGCTGATTTAAGACGTGGTTGTGGCAGTCGGTATGTCTTTTGTGTCTTAGCATGCCTCTAAGAGTGACCTAGCCGTGCTGAACCATCCAGCCATTCGCCGGTTCCTTGAGTCCCCATCACGTTCCTCGTCCCCTCTCAACCAAGGCTCTGAGACTCCTTCTCTGGCCCACTCGGAGTCTGAGTCTCTCTCACATCAAGGAGAGGGAGCTGAAAGGGATGGAGAAGAAGCATGGAAGCAGGACAACAGTAGGCAGGAGCGCAGACCTGGTCGTAATACTGGCAGAGTGAGTTCAAGTTACAGAGACACATTGAAAGATGCCTTTACTGATTCTGAAGTTCCTTTTTTTGGTTCTAGTTTGGGTAAAAAACTTCCCTGACTTCCCTATATCAAAATATCTCTGTACTACTCCTAAGAGTGAAAACCTCCTTTTGGTGTTGTCATCTGAATGAGCTTTTCACCTTGAAAAAAAAATACTTTGATTTAGGGGAAGTTTAAAAATATTATTGTACATTTGCACCCTAAACCGAAGCCATAGACAGAAAGTTGAAAATTGATGGTGAGTGGTTTTATCAAACTTGTCATTCTACACTATTTTTCGAAGGATACGTTTGGTGTACCATCATCCATTGAAGCAGAGCAGAGGGTGACCTATCACACTACTGGAGACGAACCCTCTAGACTCTACGTAAAGAAGACGATAGTAGTGGGCAATGTATCCAGGTACGTAATGAATATTCAAATATGTTTTACTTTGTCATCTTTTTTGACTCTGTATGTTGTAACGTGTAGTGTTAATGTAGTAAGTTCAGGGGCCAGTTATAAGCCCTTAGATGCATATATATTACATTTATTTGTGTTTCTTCTTCTTTTAGATAAAAAGTTGAAGGGGTTTTAGATCACAAACAGAACTTTCCTTAATTTAATGATTGACAAGTTAAAACGTTTCAAAGCCATAACAATAAACTAGAGCTTTTTGGTACAATCAGTCACTGTTCCAAATGTAATCAAGTTAAAAAAAAGTTATGTTTTTTGTCATTGATACAGCCAAGTCAGATGTTTGTTAAAATTATTAATAGGTGTAATCTGTGATTGCTTAAAAAACATTAATTGACTTCAGGTTTTTGTAGGCAGTTGACCAAGGGTAGCTGTCTTTCTTGCTAGCTTGTCTTTGCTGTTTTTGCCCTTTGCTGTTTTCAATTATCTATGAACTGCCAACCACAAATAGATTGTTTGGTGTAAATAGCTTCTTAATATGCCACCTTGACACACAGGCATCATTAAAATTTTATTTTGGTGTATGCTTCTGACCATTTTTAAAAAAAAATTTTTAACAATATAATCTTATTGCATTATCCGTTTTGTCAATTAAAACCAGTTCCTTATACATTTTGGTTGTTTTTTTTTTTTTTAACCTTTAGGTACATTCCACCGGACAAGCGAGAAGAAAATGACCAGTCTACCCATAAATGGATGGTGTATGTCAGAGGCTCCAGAAGAGAACCAAGTATAGACCACTTTGTAAAGAAAGTCTGGTTCTTTTTGCATCCTAGCTACAAACCAAATGATCTAGTGGAAGTCAGGTTTGTACCAGTTTGTTTTGAACATATTGAGTCAGAAAACGTGTGTGTAAACAATCTTGTCATTCACACATTTTCATTTATAGGCATGTTGTAAAGATAAGTTACCTGAGGCAATAATAGAAGTCAGAGTGATAGAGACAGACTTTCAAAAACAGTTACCAAAATATTGTGTTTGCTGTGTGTTTTGTATAGAAATATTTTTAACTTCCAAAACAAAATTTTTCTTTTAGTTCTGTAGTTTGGTCCACCTCTTACAATACAGAACTTGGCAAAGTGAAGGAGATATGGGAGCAGTTTTGGATGATAGCACCTAATGCATAAGAGTGTCTTCATCAGCTCTTTTTTATTTTAGAGGAACTTATAGATCAGCATTACAACAACCAATTGCTAATGTAGCTGGCTAATAATCACTCAGCGTGTACATGCTCAGCATATCAGACACACATGAAAATTCTTTAGTTAACAGCGCCCCCTTCTGGATTTATGATAATAAATATCATCTAGGCAGGTATCACTCATAGCTGAAGTTAAAACAGATAATGTTTACCTCTCTGATTGATGCTTCAGGTAAATTGTGCAATGGCTTTTGTCTAGACCAAGAAAAAACATGTTAATTTTGCAGATTGTATATATACACATCTTAGGTGGTGTCTGTGATGTCATTTAGTACAGAATGAGTCAGACTACAAGTCAACAACAACGTGACTCATAGTGAGCACACCCAAATCATACACACAAAGTAGTCTTTTTGAAAAACATGTATTTTTAAGGGCTTGCCCTAGCTCAGAGTGTTGAGGTATGTTCTGTGATTAAGATGTTTCATTTTAGCTTTTATCCTCTAAAAGTAGCAGAGGATTTTAGTTTGCCCATGGTGTCTGAATAAATGATCTCTTTCGTCAGCCCTTTAGCTGTTTTAGCTGACAAGGCACTCACATAGCCGTGGCAGTCGCTCCTAAGCTCCTCGTTTCCTCTTGATTCCCTTAGAACATAAAGCAGACCCAGTGCTCTCCGCTGACTCTAAACACAGCCTAAATTTAGATGGAAGGTATGACTAAAAGTAAGATAGAAAAATGTATCACTTATAGGGTGTACTACTTGAATACACACATAATATCCATGCACATACATCCCTCTTGTGAATGCAGACCTCTTGTAAAACCAGATCAGTGAAAGTACAGTTAAGAACCCCAAGCTTCCAAGCGAGAGATGAGCAGAGACCTTATAGTTATAGATATTAAGAGATCATTAACTCATTTTGAGTTAGAAACCAGGGTGGAAGCATTGTTTTCTTAAACTCTTTTTTGTCTTTTAATAAGGCTTTTAAACGCTTTTTCACTGTGTTTGTTCCCAGTGAGCCTCCCTTTCATTTAACACGTCGAGGTTGGGGTGAGTTTCCTGTGAGGATCCAGATCCACTTCAAAGACCCTCGCAACAAACGTATTGACATTATCCACCAGCTAAAGGTCAGACCATATTAGAAACCACATTACTCTTCTTGTTTTCCTCTTCATACTGAAAAGTATTTGTCATTTGCAGTTTGAATCAACTTATAAAACTAAATGCTTTCATTATGTCCCCTTTATGTAGAGTCTGTAGTGCTTTAGATAACTTACAAATGGGACCCCAGAAGTGAATTATCGTCCTTTGGATTTTTTTTTATTAAAACACACAAGGTTATGTGCTGTTTAACAAATGTGGACACATTATCAGATAGGTAAACAGTACAGGAAACCTCAACCTAAAATTACTTCTTTTGATATGTGACAAAAACCAGAACATAAGGTAACCACAATTGTTTACAACCATCCTTGTACGTCCTTGCAAGATGAATATTTCCTAAAGTCCTGAAATGCATTAGCTTTTACAACTGTTTTAATATATTTTAGTGTGTCTACTTTACTACTTCTACGTTTTTTACCTCATCTCTGTAAAAGTCTTTGTATTTACCTTCCTTTGTGGTGGACAGTTGGACAGAACATATACTGGACTGCAGACTCTTGGGGCAGAAACAGTAAGTTATAAATACTCACTGTGTTTAATGCAGTGTCTTTTTTTCTGAGCTGTGCTCTTATTTAAAGTCATATTTGTTTCAGGTGGTTGATGTTGAGCTCCATAGGAACTCTCTTGGGGAGGACTATATTCCTCAGCCCTCTTCCTCCAAGGTGATTCACAGAGCAGCCAGTCCCATGTCTCCCATCCCTCTGGCCCAAGGTTACGGACGCTGCAGTTCGCCAGTATCACATGATCATAATGTAGACAAAGGTACACACAGTAATAATGTGTTTGTAATATGAATTTTATTTTACTACATTTGAGGAATTAAGGCATTCTGTTTAACTGTTAAGTTTATAGACTTCAGTGAGATATTGATTTTTTTGTGCAATGGCATTTGTAGCAATCGTGCTACGTAAATAAAAAGATATTCATAAGTATTGGAGAATACAAGGGCTGTTATATTGCTTAAAGTTCTTCTTTAGATAATGTACAAGTGTTTGTAACTCAAAGTAAAATTTCTTAGTTATTAGCATTTCTATGAGCCGTCATACAATGAAGAATTTTCTCAGCACAGCCCATGAGCTGCTGCTCACAATTTTCATTCAAACGGAACTGGACCACTTTTAAGTGGTCATTTCCTCCCCTCTCTCTCCTAAGTTAAAAGCCCCTTGTTAAAATGTACTGTTGCACACTGTTACATTCTTACACGTATCAGTTCGTGACAGACTGTGCATCTCTAAACCAGATGAATTTGAAGTAGCCAGGATCTCTACTCTGCCTTCTCCTCCCAGGTTTAATCAAAACAGAGATTGGGAGATCTGCAGAGGTCCATAACTCGGGCCTCACTGCTGGTGAACGCACCCCATCCCGACCCAAAGCCAGTGATAGGATCACCCTGGGTTCCCATGGCAACTCCGCTTTTCAACCTATCACAACAAGCTGTAAGATTGTCCCGCAAGGACAGCCACCCAGTCCTGCTGAGTCTCCTGGAAAGTCATTCCAGCCAATCACAATGAGTTGTAAAATTGTGTCAGGTAACTATCTCTACCTAGTGGTTGATTCACAACTGTCTTGATTGATGATTGCTTCATTGCCTTACATGGCACTGTATTAAAAAACAAGAAAACATACATTGTCATTTATATTACAGAAGCACAAAGTGCTTCATTACGTACAAAAGTCCCTTCATTTAGTCATTTGGCAGATGCTTTAATCCAGTACTGAGCCCTGTGGCACACTGTGTGACAGTTATAAAAATGCCCCTGCCAAAATACCTTAAAGGTTTGTCTAGATGAGTACCAGACCAAAGCCAGGCTAGAGATGTTTCAAGACAAAGGATCTGGTGGTTCACTGTGTCAGAGGCTGCAGTTAACTTAAGTTTGATTTATTAAGTTAAGTCATAAGACTGAGCCACAGTATTTGCAGCCCCAGGATTTCCATGACCTTTGTGAGTGTCGATTCTGTGGAGTGACCAGCCTTGAAGCCTGACTGGTTAACATTAAGGACAATAAGGGGTTGTTCTAAGAAAGAAAATCAGGGAGTTATCAAAGACTGCTAGTTCCAGAGTCTTGGCCAGTAATGAAAGAAGAGAGACAGGTCTGTAATTCTCATCAAGGGAACGGTCTAGAAGATGCATCTTAAAGAATTGAGTAATCTTGGCCTTCTTAAATACGTAGGAAAAAGGCTGGTTTTGAGAAATTTATTTTTATGATGATTTTTATGAAAGGCCAGTATTAATGTGGGTGCCGTTGTTCAGAGGAGAGTGGAAGGGTTGGGATCCAGAGAACATTTGGGTGTTTCATCTTCTGTCAGAGTTGAAAACACAAGAGAGTGATGCGCTGTTGGATATCATGCTTTATTTTTTATATTGTTGGGCTGTGCCTACAATGCAGTAACACTACCACCACCTAGTAAGAATCATGTCATACTGTATCTAGAGAAGTATGTTTTCCATTTGGTGCATGGTTAAATGAAAATTTGCAGCTGAATATTAAGCAGAAAATCAAGTATATAATTTAGTGCTAATGAAAGAGAAAACCAGAGAATTGAAAACAATGCCATTACCTTTTTCTTTGCATCTGTACATCACAAAATAAAACATTAAGGTATTGAGGTTTCCAATTAGGTTTCAGAAGTTAGTGTATCTCTTGTGAAACCCCTATTAGTTTTTAATAATAATAAATAATTTCATAGTAAGGTTATAAAAAGGAATATTGTGTGTCAATTTCTTGTCTCGCATCACTATGACTATAGTGTAGGTAAAATAGTAGTCACAAATCTCATTATACCAGAAAAAGTTTATTTGGACTAGATCTCAGCAAGCTTCCAAAGACTTTTTTCATCTTATTTTGTTATTGGCAAGCACCTTCAAAGAGCCAGCTAATAGCCTGTGTATTTTCACCTCCCCAGGATCTCCAATCTCCACCCCAAGCCACTCCCCACTTCCTCGCACACCCACCACCTCCACCTCTGTCCACAGCAAGCAGAGCTCTTCATCAGTTCTCAACAATCCTTATATCATTGTTGACAAGCCAGGCCAGGTGATCACTATGGCTTCCTCATCTGCCACCTCCACAGGTACATATGTCCTACTCAGTGTCAAAGTGCTGCTTGAATCCGAAAGTGGACCAATAACAGAATTGAGGAGCATTGTCTGCACCACCCACATAGAATATAAAAAGGGCTGTGACAAATGTACTAAAAGGCAGAACACATGATAAACAATAACCTCTAGACGTCGCCTTCATTCCCCATGTTTTTCTATTTTGGGGCCTTTTTCCTTGCTTGTCCTCTTTTCCCCCTTATCTGGTTGTTACCCATTCTTTTTTCTCTGTCTTTCTGTGTCCTGGCGTATCTTGTTTCTTCTTGTTGTGCACCAGTTTTAAGAATGACGTGTGGTGAGGCAGCAAGATGGTTGTTGGATGAGAGGTTACTATGGTGACTGAGCAAGTTTGTCTCTTTGGCCAGATCATGTCGATGAGACCTCCCACTCAAACCAGACTTTGTACATGTTTGTGTATGTATTTAACAAAGAGCAAAATGTGCAACTAACTGGAAAGATAATTCAATTCACTGTCAGATTAAGCTAGTTTGCAGTTTGTGCATCACCCCATCATGGATCAGGTTATCTTACATCACTGAAGCTTTTGCGTTTACTTCCTGAAATCGTCAGTGTTCATTCCTATTACACTTAGCAGCTCGGTCCCTTAAATTGCTCACTCTCTCACCCACTCAGCCACTCCTACGCTTTCTTCACAAATGCACAGCTCAACCAGATCTGGCAGCAGGGTTGAGGTGCTATGATGTGATGTTTTATAAAGCTGGATAAGGTTAATGTGGGTGTTGTCGCTGATTCACCAATTCTGGGGAAACAAATTAATGCCCTAGGTAAGACACGGAAGTGTTTAATAGTTAGACGAACATGCATGGTCACATGCATCCCTTTGGAGTAAATGCTACAGCTGGAGCTCAGAATTAACACCCACTTTCAGTAACCCGGGTAGAAAATTTTAACATGGCAGCACAAATGCCTTGATGTCTGTGGAATGAATGATAGGAACTTCAGTTAGCTGTAACAGGTATAGTCTCCTGTTTCCCACACACAGTGTTTGTTTCTGTGTAATTGCTCTACAGGAAGTCCCTCAGTCAAACCATCTGCTGCTCAAGGCACTCGTTCTCCAGGCCCCAAAGTCCACACTGGCACTTTCCTGTCGTCAGGAGTGAAGGTGAGTTATTAGAGTCTTAAAGTTGTCTTCAACATGAATTATTATGAGCCACAACATTTCTTTTTATTACTAAGTTCATCCCAGCAGATAGACTTTGTATCATTGTAGTAACTGTCTCTTTAACAAAATAGTGTGATATTAATAGTAGGCCAAGGTGCTCTCTTCAGCAGATGTGAGTGCTTTGGCAAGCTATTTAAATGGGACATCACTCTGAACAGAAGAGTGGATGTGGGGAGCTTTGCTGAGAGGATTGCATGGTTCTGTTATACTCTGTATCAATAACTCCTGTAAAAACCTCCCACTCCCACGTGCTCATCATCCCATTACTGTCTACAAAGAATCAAAACCAATTTCTTTGTTTTATCACAATAAAAACATCTTCTTGATAAAGGAATAATGGTGCTGATTTTTCACAATTTTGGCCTAAACTACATGTCTGTTTTTTTGCCTTGCTTTTGCTGGCTATGTCTAAAAGATCTTAATTTACAGTTAAAATTATAATATATAAATTAATTTAGATAAATAAATTTTTTAGAGAGTAAAATGAACACCACATGTAATAGCTGGAGATATCTACAACCTCTGGTGGTTTCAGAGTATTTTGTGTTACAATAATTTCTCTCCCTGTACACTCACTTGTGCAGGTTATCATCAAACAAGAACCAGGCGAGGTTTCTGCACAACAGCAGCAGATGGTTTCCACAGTAACCAGTCAGCAGCAACCTGCTGCTACAGCATCACACCAGTTTGTCACAGTGAAGGGGGGTCACATGATCTCTGTGTCAGGCCAGAAACAGGCAGCAGGGGCCACAACTGGCAAGGTTAGCCTCTGTTATATACAGTCACATGGTTATGCCAATCGGTTATTACAAATGTTATACATGCGTTGTCATAAGTTATTGTCCTAAATTTGCTTTTTGTCTTACTTTCGTTAGATGTTGGGTATTCCCGTTAGTTCAACACTTCAGTCTGCTGTCAAACAAGTGGCTATTAGCAGTGGACAGATTCTGGTTGCCAAGGGGAACCCCTCTGTCTCTAAGGTGATGGGAGGGAAGCAGGTTTTGGCTCAGGGTGTTGCTAAAGCCATTGTTAGCGGAGCTAGTGGCATCTCTGGTCAGCAGGCTGCTGTCAAGGCGACTGGAGGTCCAAGTGGCAAGAGTGGAGGTCAGAATTTTTACTCACTCTCTGTGTCACTCACTCACTCACTCTCAAACACACACACACACACACACAAATAAATCATTCTATTCTATTTCGAAAACAAGAACGAGATGGGGTCTTTAATAGACAAGTCAACAGAAGTACTGTAGTGTACAAAAGGAGAGTCAATATTGGCACAACAATATTTCGGCAAAAATTACTTTTGTATTGTGAAATAGCATTCCTGCTGCAGTTTTTGCTTGGTTGGTTTACTATTGCAGTGAAAAGACAATTAATTGATCTGAATGATCAAATGTAATTTTAAACCACAAACGCATGTGCTAACACACACCTCTGAATGCACACGCTCACACAACTGGCTAAATGGTAAGCAGCACCCATCTCACATTATGAACTATTAGTTTGTTAGTCCAAACAAAATAGCCTTAGCCTCTGTGAATGTTTTAGATGCAGCTGTCACAAATCAGTAACAACAGCAATTTAAGATAAGAACATTTTGACACTATGTTGTCCATATCAAATTACTACTGGAAACTTTAATATGAATATGTGCTTTAGCCATACAAATCACATCCCGCAGCACCTATGACACGACTGTGGTACTTTTACTGTCATTGGTACCATAGAAAACGAGTACAGCAGCTCGGACTTGTGCCAGATTCTTGTGAAAGTTACAAGATTAACCAAACATAGTTTTTATTCTAACCCTTTTGTTTGGATGTCCATAGTGATGGCTACTCTTCAGTTGCCAGCCAACAACCTGGCCAATCTGGCCAATTTGCCTCCAGGCACCAAACTTTACCTGACCACCAACAGTAAGAACCCTTCAGGAAAGGGGAAGCTGCTTCTCATTCCACAGGGAGCAATCCTCCGAGCATCCAGTGCAAGTGAGACCTGTTACATTCATTTATAATTATTTTTCACAAAATTAAAGTGGAAAATTCTCACTCTCAGTTTATAGTCATTTGGCTAAGGCCTCTCACTTTTCTTTCTTATCTGTCCATGTCACACTTTTGTCAAGCTTTTTTGAGACACACAATGTTCTCATATACTTCTTGGTAACTTAGCTTAAGCGGTCCATGTTTACTAGCTCTATTCTCAGAGTTGGATTTTGTACCTTTAAGACTTTAAACCTGTCTGTATAACTTAATGTACTAAATTATTTAGGCAATTTTCTGTAAGTGTAAGTTTTGGAAACAACAGTATCTTCAGTTTAGATATAGTTGATGTTGTCATGTCAAAATGCTTTCTTATTCTCACTGCTCCCACTCTCTATCATATATCACAAGGTGTTCTAAATATTTGTGTCACTTACATGGATGTCTTTATTGGGCAGCTTTAAGAATTGTTTTGACGCAAACGTATAAATAATTGATTATGCAGGTGACTCAGTATTGAGTGTTGGTGTCCCTGCCAGTAGGCCTTTTTTTTTTTACTTTGACATATTCTTCCAAATTAGCTCAAGTTGTGGACAGCTGTATTTAAATGTAGTTGCTCTTGGCTTATAAAGTTTTGGAGAGGTTAGAAACCTTGTGTAGTGACTCTACAACTTGAGGCATACTGGTGGCAGTTTCAGCGTGTGGCTGCTGTACTACCTCCTGGCCAAGTGTCATGTTTCTTTCTGCAGTATGATGACTGAGTATTTAATGTGTACTGCCAGCTATAATCTCTCTCACAGCACACTTTCTGTGAAATTACAGTGAGAATAAATTGATTTACCAGCATCCTGATTTTTTTTTCCTAGACTGTGAATAAAACAGCTGTAAACCTATAATAGTTATCTAGTTTTTTAGAATGTTTTGTCTAACTACATTTTTTTACCTTACTTGAAATTACTGAAATGCAAAATAAAAGAAGCTGTGATTTGGAATAAAGAATAACATGACAACTTGTTAATCAGATTTCAGACTAATATGTATGTTGCTGTCTGTAATTTAGGTCAGCAATCCCAAAGTGGCTCCTCAGCAGGCACTGGGGGTACTCAGACTGCTGCCTCCTCTTCCTCTTCAAGCAGTCTGCCTTCCAACCTCTCATACACATCTTATATCCTTAAACAGACCCCACAGGTGGGTACAAATGTACTTACATTGTAATGCAAATATTATATGCATACCCTGATGTCAAGATTTTCTCTTTGATGTCTTATCTGTTTTTGTGGATCACATTTTTTTTGTTTTATACCAGTTTCAAAACCATATTTAATTAATTTGATAACATGTGTGTAGTAAAGATAGAAGAGCTGCTACAGAACAGTGCCCTCTGTGCCATCATTTACCAAACAGTACATGATGACTTTGTCTACTGAGGTTTTAAACTAAATGTAAAGTAGGAATTAGGTCCATGTTTGCTAACAGACCATTGTTGACGTTAAATATGTGTTTCTACAAATGTTTTTTAATTTCTTATACATGGTACATCTCTCTAAAACAACACACACATACACATACCATTTAATGATTTGTTTTTAGAATTAATGAGTGTTTCCCATGCTCATATTTGCTCTTCTGTTTATAAATTATACATTATATGAAGGTAACCTGCTGCATGGTAATCATAGCCTTAAGATTAGTTCGAACTCAGCAGCATGGTTTTTTTCTGGCTTAATTTAGAACATAATAACTATGGTGATTTTTAATTCTGTAGTCAAAATAAGCTGTTGGATCTCTACCTGTAACTAACCCTACTTGTTCATTTTTCCCAGGGTACATTTTTGGTTGGTCAGCCGGCCCAGGGCTCAGGGAAGCAGGGGGCTTCCAGTTCAGCAGGGCACACGGCTTCATCTCCAGCACTTGTTACCCAGCAGGCCATCCGTGTAACGGCTGGACAGAAAGCAGCCATTCTGGCTCAGGTAAATAAGGGGAATGTGTCTCAGGGTAGAACTTTGTTGCACCCTCTACAGTATCTGGTACTAATAGAAGTAGGGCTACATCTAACAATCTTTTTTTTCTGTAAATAATCCATCGGTTATTTTTTTTATTTAAATCTACAGAATTTTTTTCCCAACAAGCTCTTTTTTAAAATAATATAACAATTAATTTACTAAAAATAAAAATTCATCAGACATTTATTTTTCATCTTATATTTAAACTATCAAAGAGGACAAAGTATACACTGCAGGGGATTATTTCCCAAACAAAAAAACAACCATGTTGTTTGGTCTCTGCTTAAAATACTCCCATATTTTAGATGATCACAGTCTAGTTATTTTGGTCATCAGTGGACTCACTGCACACATTCTCACTGCACACTGGCATCTTATTTCCTACTTGTGATGCCACGACACACGTTACATAAGACTATATATTATTTTAATTGATTGTGTTGATTACATTGACGCATAACACCACCCCTAAACAGAAGCTGTGGTATTAAGATCTATTAGTTCTGTCTTATATTAACTGGCTAATTTTTTCCGTTGGTTAACACTAAGGGATCTGTAAAGTTCAAAGATGATATCTTCTTCTTACTTAATGCTGGAAAGTCACTTTATTTTGTCTTTAGTCTCTTAACTTGGGATATTCTGTGTTTCCCAATGGTAAGATTAGAATTGGTTATTATTTTTTTGGATCAAGGTCAAGGTATTTAGGAATTTCAGTCAATTATCTTAAAACTGATCATGGTCAAATACAAAACCAAAAAAATATATTTTTAGTTTTTTTCTTGTTATATCCAACATTGTAAGTGAGTGAGTGGCTGATTTTAATAATGACGGACTAAGCAACAGCTGGTGTAAGCCTGACTCGCCCATATGCTGCAGGGCTGCAGGAGGACCGTTTCCCAATGCAGTTTAATCTCTCCCACTTTATGTAACTATGTAATAGCTGTTTTCATTTTTCACTGCAGTATGTTTGCTGACAATATGCAGAAGCTGGTTGCTATTGATTTCCTAATTATTAAAAATAATGTGGGATAATCTGTGCAGTTTTGCAGGGTTTTTTTAGGTTTATTGTGATTATGTCGACCATATTCTCAGAGTGTATGGTCTTGTCAAAGTCTGGAAGAAAATTTCACTTGTTTTATTTTTTTTTTGCCAATTCATGAGCCTTCTTGGCAGTTTGAGTAGCAGGTGGATTGCTGTTAGGCATGTCCCAATGCCAAAATCGGCATCTCGCATGATCCTGCCTTTCTGTACTTGTTGTGCTCATAAAACTTCTCTGCGTCAGATACCATGTTAACATCCAAAGGTGGAAAAATGTCTGTGGTTTGCAGCTGTTTTAAAATAATTAATGACAAAAGTAAACCAAATGCAGACTCTGGTGTGCTAAAGTCTTAAGATCTTGTTACTATCAGTCATACCCTTGTTTCCCAAGAATATTTTAATGTTTATTATTTACGACTGATATCAGCCACAATGCGGGGATCAAGTAAGAACTGTACCGGGTGTTTTCTTTTTTTTTTTTTACTCACCTCTCTATGCAGGATCTCACCCTACAGTAAATGTGTGCATTGTAGGTTTTTCCTTTTTTCTTTTTTGCTTACAGCAAAAGTTATTCCATCTAATAAACAGCAATCAGAAGAACACAAATCAAATTTTCATTCTTGCAGGATTTTCTCAACTGCATTGAGTTGATGAGGATTTTACTGTCCAGCAACTTATACTAGAAGCAAAACTGTTTAATACTTCCATTAGTACTCTGTATCAGTGAGTACTCGAAATAAATAAGTAAGTACTTGTGCTTGTACTCAGACTAGGGAAAATGGCATTGGGGCATCCCTAATGATTGTGGCTAATTGCTTTTGCTCTGTGGTTGCCAGGTGGTGGGCAGTTCTCAGGGTGCACAAGTGAAATTGTCTGATGGCTCTGTAAAGACGGTGACAGCAGCAGCAGCAGGACACTTGTCTAAGCCAGGGACAACCACATTGAGGATGACAGGTGGAGTCATCACAGCTGCTAGCTCCACCCCCAGCTCAGTTAGCACCACAGCTGCACCAGCAACCCAACAACAGGCTAGTGTCAAAGTCCTAATATTTTACTGTTTTATTCTTTTTGAAAGCTGTTTGGATGTCATTTTTAATCAAACAACATATACATTAAATTTTTCTGAACTATTTCCTTCATGTTTGCAAATGGTCTTCTTACCAAAATACAATGAATTAGTTTTTTTTGTTTTTTTACATTTCTTCACAAGCATGTTAAATGTTCTAGTTATGCAGCATTGGCTACTACAGTACACATACATGACAGATAACATTTATCTAGAGTGAATATAAAACCATAGCAGGGGCATTGGTACATTTATCAGCAAGAGCAGAGAGTTTAGATGATGTATTCGGAGCCCTAAGCAGTCCATCAGCAGTGGTCTGGGTTCGGGTAATTACAGCTTTAGAGTCAGTGGCCAGGCCTCATTAATTTGAGAAATGGAAATACCTCCTAAAGAATTCAACACACAAAGCAAGTATGAATACAGTAAGTAATAAACAGCGAAACAGAAATTGCTCTGGTAATGTTGTTGCAAACACAAAAGAGGGATTCATTATCGCTTTCCTGTTTTGGAAAAAAATGCTCTTTCAGTATTGTTAATTAAATTGAGGACTCTATAAGAAAAATAAACCCTTTTTTTGTCTTTGTGAATTCCATAAAACCAGTGACCTGATCTCCACAGCTCCCTCTGGGAAGTTGTGGACCTCAAAAAACCAACAATAAACGAGCAAGACTAAATTAAGGTGGTTAAGAATGTTAAGTCCATCCACATTGAATATAATCTTTCAGTACTTCTCAATATTTCATATGCCATTGTATTTTAAAAATATATTTGTTACATACATAATTGTCAAGTGCTTTGTAAACACAAGTTTAAAACAATTTAAAGATTTCAGAATAATTCAAAGAGACAATGTACCTGTACACTATTGTATATATCTGCACTGCTTGTCTTGCTTCAGTACGTTGAGACTACTGACCGTCATTTTCAGTCTTGCTGTAGTTTGCCTCAGTTGACCGACGTGCATGTTAGAGTATGTTTATTTCCTGGGTGACCGCTGTGTTTCTGTGCATTCTGTGCAGGCTGGTGATGGTGGGAAATCTGCCTCTCAGCATCCATCCCTACTGGTGGCAGCCAACCAAGCGGCAGTAATTAGTGCAGCTAAGAGTGCCAGTGCTGCTGCTGGCATCAGCCTCTCAAAGACGGCTGTGGCCGCTTTGGTTAAGGGTGCTGGCAACCCTCCCACAACCACAAAGAGTGCTGCAGGTTCAACTGGAGCTGTAGTAACTGTTCCTAAAGGCCTCACGGATATGCCTGTCTTAAGTATGTCCAAGAGTGCAGCAGTGGGGACTGCAGCGGGTGCGCCCAAAAGTAGCGGCACGTCGTTGCCCACTGCAGCCTCATTAGTCAGCGGGGTGACAGCTGGAGGGGGCAAAACTGCTGCAGCTCTTTCAGGTAGGTCTGCAATTATTACATGGTTTAAATGTGTAAATAAATTGCATAATTTGAATCAATATTACCCAGGTATGGTACAGCGACAATTTCATCTCAGTTTTGAATGCATTGTGATTTATTCAGGAATGCTAAAGATTCATTCTGGAGGTTCTAGCTCCCAGCAGACGGTCTTAACAATTCCTGCCAACCAACTTAAACAGCTTGTGGTTGGCACTGGGTCTGGAGGGCTGCAGACAATACTTATGCCTGTTGGGAAAGGTAACGTATCTTTTATGACAAGAAAGACAGTAAGTGTTCATGTGTTCTAATCTGTTGAAGAAAAACTAGGTGCTAAGCCTCAAAATAAAACATTCCCAATATACATAACCGGCATTTCACATGCCAAATTTTTACTCCCCAGGACCAAATGTTGAACTTGTTTTCCTTTCAGATGTTCCTAAACAAACATAATATAAAAGAACATAACATATACACAATTGGAACCTGTATGCATAGTCAGCTGTGTGGACTTTCTATTGAGAGGTGTGTGTCAATTTAATGTACCACAGGTGGACTCCAGTCAAGGCGTAGAAACAGTAATAGTCAAGAAAAATCAAAGGCACCTGAGCTAAATTTCAAGGGTTGTTGCATAGGTGTCTGGCCAATGTGATATTTCAGATTTTACTTTTTCATAAATTTGAAAACATTTCCAAATTCTGTTTTCACTTTAACATTATGAGGTACTAAGTGTAAATTAATTAAGGGAACAATGAATTAGAGCGATGAGGCTACATTAAAACAAATTTGAAAAAACTGAAAGGAGTCTGTCACTACAATGAGTCAGACACTCAAACATAGTATAGATTATCTGTATGGCCCATCTTCCTTCCCCTCTCATTTTTCATCTGTTGTACCTTTTTACCTAATGGGCCATTGATCCATCCCGAGTGTGTGTTCTCTTCTGTGTACAGTAGTGTCTAAAGGCCCAGTTTCCACTACTCCTTCCTCCTCGTCCACCACTCTCGGAGCAGCTGGAGCTGGAGCCTCACCAAATCCTGTCAGCCAAGCCTCCCCCTCCCTTGCCCTGCCTCTGGCACAAGGTGAGAGGGGCCCATCCTTACTCCACCCACTCTCCTCTCATATGTCATTATTCCTCATTTTTTATTCCCAACCTCCATTTATTCCATTTCTGTCATAGTTAGGGTTTGGATTTAATGTAAATATTTTCAGGCTTTTCAACATGTCAAAGTAGCAGTGAGGCTTTAATGCAGTTACACGTTTTCTTTTCTCACTCTGCCACCACAGTGAAGACAGAGCCAGGTGCTGGCACAGCTGTCACAGCTGGTCCATCTCCCCCGGTGACGTCTCCTGTCCATATTGCCTCTGCAGCTACCATTGTCAAGCAGGAACAGGGAGCAGATAACGCTACGCAAGACCTCATTAAGTATGTGTGAGAGCAAGTTATATTGACAATGTGATGGATGCAGACTTACTTTTAGAGATAGATTCTTAGGATAATAATTTGTATCTTAAGAGGAAAGGTGCAAGATTTTTCGTTGTATTTTCATGTTGAGTCATCAAAGTTGTGTTTTATTTAATTATTTGCTGCTGTGTTAAACTAATTTCATTTGAAGATTAGTGGAGCTTTATACATTAAAGCTATCATATAGCTAATGGAATATTAGTGTAGGGTACTAAGTGCTGTTACTATTCCTGGCCACATTTCAGTGAATAATTTCTGCTAATACAACTAAAGCTTTGATTGTTTTGTTCTCAGCACTGAGCACATAGAGACTATGATGCAGCTGCTGACAGCTGTGGTAAAGAAGTTCCCTCTCATTGTGCCTGATAAGAGTAAGTGAGTTTGCCTTCCATTAGTTCTGCTTAAAAAACAACTCTGTATACAGTATAAAAATAAGCTTATACGTTAGGATTTTTTCAGCTATTTAACTCTTTTTGTTTTGTTTCATTTTTGTTCGTTTAGCTGAAGACTCCCATCCATTCTGTGCCTCTTCAACAGAACAATATTATTCCTGGAATATTGGCAAGCGCAGAGCGTCAGAGGTAATTTTTTTGTGTTTGAGTACTGCAGTAATGCAGGTCTACTTTAATTTGTACATGCTTAGTATCAATTACATTATTGTAAAGACTGAAAATATGCATTTTGTGTGAATGGAAACCAGAATCCATGGAGTTGATATACACTTAATCATTCCAGTGCAATGTTCAAGGCAGTGGTGGATGAAGTACTCAAAAACTATACCAAAATAAAAGTACAAAACTGTCTTCTTTTTTTTTTCCACACAAACAGATACTGATATTTTTCATAGTACTGTATGCAAAACATTTTCTCTTGGTAAGAGATTTTATATTGTCCAGCTAATATCTCAGAATGACAGCACCAACTTACAAGTGCTTAGTCGGGAAGTTCAGCAGTAAGTGCATCTAGAACGTCAGTGGTAATTTGCATTGTTTGCAGTTTTACTGTTTGTGTAATCTGTCTCAGTCCCAGACCCCTGACACAGCAAGCTTTCAGCTTGCCTCATGTTTTCCTATCTATCTGGTCAGATGTGTATATCTCTGCCTAGTTGTCTCCTTTTATCTGTCCTTAATGGGTTCATCAGTAGCTTATACAGACTATCCCATGTCATAGCTCTCTGTTGTCTTTGTACATCATTGTAAACAGCTTCCATACAAGCACAGACAGTGCTAGTTTAAAATATAGGTCACTGATTTACTAAGGGCAAGCTGTAGAACTCAAATAACACTATTGTTTAATATATGGGCAGGGAAAATTTATGCATACTGCATTAGAAAAGATTTTGTGAACACAAATTTCTACATATAATTTCTTAGCAGGCACATAATGTTAATTTACACTGATCAGCCGCAATGTTAACACTGGTGGTCTCTACAAAAACCTTTTTTAAGATCTATTTATTAAATAAAATACTAAGCAGATTATCCACATTTTACTATAAGTAAAAATGTACAACTGTTTAACTAAGAAAACAATTTATTTCACTACTGATTATGATGACTGTGGTAAAACGTACGAGAATTGATGAGCTGGGACTTATTTATATCAAAGTTGGACCTGATTTCCAACACCATGATGACACATCAACCTTTATTATTTAGCACTATAACCCATGTTATGACTGATCAGTGTACGTCAGTGTGTAGATTTTAGGGTTTTTAGAGCTACTCTACATTTTCATACAATAGATTTTGACATATGTCTGTGTAGCTTCAGCGTGCGGTGGCGGTGAAGCGGGTTGTGCAGGATGTGTTGGACCACTCGCCACGCTTGCAGGCTCTCACTCCCCCAAAAACCAGAGAGGTTGTGCAGTGGTGCCGGCAGAGAGGCTACACGCCACCTGACCCTGAGCCCCAACGCAAGAATGACGACGAGTCCATTGAGGACATCCTCACTCAGATAGATAACGAACCTGGTGAGTTTCTTTGTGACCATTTGATGCATAGCTTCTACAGGAGGATCTTTATTTTGGCTTGTTTTCATGATTTCACATTCTGCACTGTTATCAGCATCTCAGCATGGATCAATAGCTTCCCTTGGGTATTGCATGTGTGAGTCTAGCTCTTTGCAATTACCAGTTGTTGCAGACACCAATGTGATTGCAGTCCCTGTAGTAGTATGTTAGTATGAGGCCTCAGTGTTTTGATTCACTGCTGTTGCATTCACAGTTGCATCTGATTATTTCTTTTGTCTCAAATGGGTTAGCAACGAGGCTGCTTAGCTCAGTAAGTCAAACACTTGGCAGAGCCTTGCCAGAATAATATGCTGATCTTTGTGCATTCTCCTTATCTTTCCTTGCAGAATTATCTTGTTTTATAATTTTTAAATTGTTGAACTGGTGAAATGAGCTATTCCTTTAAAAAAAGATGCACACACATCAAGAATAGTAAAATACTGAATACAGATCGGCTTGCTTCAATGCTGCCTAATAAATCTGTGTGTTAAATGCATGTGTGAACCTGTCTGCAGAGTGCCCATCAACACTGAGTAGCTGTGAGGAGCTGGTGCTGCGGCTGGAGCAGATGCAAGCTTTGCTGAAGACCGAACCTGAGGAAGTGGACAATGAAATAGTCGACATTGTCACTGTGACTCCACCTTGTCAAAAACTAAAGGTCAAAGAGGAGGAACAAGAAGCCGACACAGAGCCAAAGTTCTTCCTGGGCCCCTGCACATCCGTCCAATTTGTCAGTGAAACAGCTCAGCAGGTAAGGAACCTCAATGGGTTTTGGAAGTGGACATACAACAAAAGTTGACAAATTCCAACCAGCAACATCCTCATGTTTGACTGTGTTTAGAGACTGAATTCTTCGGCTGCACCCCTTTCTCCATTTTTGTATCATGACTCCTCTGTCTCTCTCAGATCGGGGTAACCTTCCAGCCAGTCGAGGTGGAAAAGAATGTGTTTGCTCCAGTAGTCGAGGCCATGATTCTCAAGGTCAATTACTTCATAAGCCAGAACACACAAAACAAAGTGTAGATTTACTGTATCTCATCATTATCTTAACATTATCATGTATAAGACGTACACCTACACAGT